>CM060909.1:822942008-825777008 GCA_030737875.1 Allium sativum
CACCGGAGTAATCATTTATTTTATTTCCCAATCCCCACCTATTCATCCCATGAAGTAAAACTGGTAATACTTCATATCTAACACCACGGTGTTATCGGTAAATTTAATTTTCATTTCACGTTCAAATCTAATTAAAGATTTAACTATCGCCTGGAGTAAAACTGGTGATACTCCATTCTCGATCTTTTCAATCTAATTAAAGATTCATTAAAACTCCACTTAGTTTTAATCTTTAACTGGGTTAAAGAATCAGCATCATTTAAAACACGGTTCACGATAAACCCAAAATCACATTCCATTAATTATCGGGTTAAAGAACAAGTGTTATTTAAAACACTGTTCACGATAAACCCAAAAATCAATACCAATTCAATTCCAATTAAATATTATTTAATTGGTACACTTCATTAAATCTAAACAAAAAGATTTAATCTTTTTCTCAACTGGGCTTAAGAACAGTGTTAATGAAGACACCATTCACGACAAACCCAAATCCCGTTTGATATTAAATATAAGGCTCTGAATAGAAAATATATAGGCTTATATTCAATATAAAATTCTACGACCAACAAATATCGTATTGGAAATAACGATATATATATCTTTCAAATTCCCTTAATAATATATGTATCATCACGAAATCCAACATCGAAATATTCCAAAGACAATTCCGATTCAAATCCATTCCAATTCAATTATTGGAAATCCTGTTTATATTTCAAAATCATTTCAAATCCAATTTATTTATTTTTAAAAATAAATAAATTATTACTCTAGTTCAAAACTAGTTCATTTCGATAAAAATCTACTTTTATCTTTTCAAATATGGAGTTTTTCATCCCAATTCTTCACAAATCATTTCTTATGATTTTACACAAATTATTACTATTTTTAATAATTTTATCAAGGCCCGTATAGTCGATTTCCATTAACGTTCATCGAACTGCACTTACAGCGACCTTTTTCAAATTTGATTTGGACATAATTCCAAATCCAACTGTTAGATTTCAAATTTCTAATATTCGTTAGAAAGCTCTTTTCGATACGAACCCAACGGTTTCGGTTTTAGGAGAATCCGACGGTCGGATCTCCCGCAATGTCCATGCGAAGTCAATGGTCGAAATTCGCGAACTGTCGCGGCGCGTTCTATTCAGGCCATTATATTATATATATATAATATATACTTCGTCGATTTTCTTTTAAAACGTATTATATAAATCGTTTTAAATTCGTTTTCAAAACGATTTCAACTTCTTTTCAAATTCAAATCAACATTGAATTTTGTCCTTATAAATTCAATTTAAATTCATTTCAAATTGATTTCAATTCAAATCGATTTTTTTTTTCAATTTCAGTTCGTTTTCAATTCCATTCAATTTCAATTCGAATTCATTTCTATTCAATTTCAATTCGAATTCATTTCTATTCAATTTCAATTCGAATTCATTTCTATTCAATTTCAATTCGAATTCATTTCTATTCAATTTCAATTCGAATTCATTTCTATTCAATTTCAATTCGAATTCAATTCTATTCAATTTATCAGATTTTGAAATCACTTTCGATATTCATTGAGAAATGAATAAAATCGATATAAATATCGTTCGCGTCAAAATGGCGTCAATCTAATCAACACGGCTTCATATATTTCTATTTTCAAATATTCTATTTCAAATATTTCTATTTCAAATATTTCTATTCAAATATTTCTATTTCAAATATTTCTATTCAAATATTTCTATTTCAAATATTTCTATTTAAATATTTCTTTTTCAAATATTTCTATTTCAAATATTTCTATTTAAATATTTCTATTTCAAATATTTCTATTTCAAAACTGGAATGAGGCCCAATCAATTACCATATAATGTTAATTATATGGATTTTCTACAATACATGTATACAATAACAACGATGAATAATCAACCATCATCCAAAGTGCATTCTACACTGTATAAGCATCAAATATAAATATTTAACGCTCATAACAGTCTGTCCATCAATCGATCGACATACAGCTAATTATTGGGACTAGTGTATGTCATATATCATCCTAATACCCGTGTGGGGTTTTCAAACAATCAAACACAGATTTTATTTGTGCAGTTGGGCGATGTGTAAAATTTATCGTCCCAATCAATATCAGTCAAATGTGTGTATATAAACAAATCGTCCGATTTGTTTATATTTATTTCATTTTAAATACACGTTAAAAATTCTATTTTTAACTATAAAATATTTTTATCTATATAAATATTTTATTTCATTTCACATCACATCACACAATCAACTACACACCAAAATCAAACAAATAAGCATACAAGCCGTCCATGGTCTGTGGACGATGGGTGTCGGGGGGTACTAAACACCGTCTGCATCCTAATATATATTTTAACTAGAAAACAAAGTTAAAAGGTGAGAAGTTCTCACCAAGAGCTAAACCAAACGCAACGACTCTTCCTATGTAGAAATCTTCACTGTTGCTCGCCTTTTGTCAATTTCATTGTCCGTAGCCACTACATATATAAAAATCGAATTTTTTACTTTGCTATTCAATATATAAAAATCGAATTTTTACTTTGCTATTCAATATATAAAAATTGAATTTCTACTTTGCTATTCAGTATATAAAAATCGAATTTTTATCACTCCCCTTCATTTATACAGATCTAATTTTTCTTCATAAAAAAATCTTGTCTTACTTCATATAAAATCAAATTTTTATCATGATGTAACATATATAAAAATCACTTCCTTTTACAAAAAAAATCTTATCTTTTGTAAACCCAAAAATCTCATCTTTCTTCATAAAAAAAAATTCCTCATTTCTCTTCATACAACATCTCTTCTTTCTTCATACAAAATCCATTTCTATTCACATAAAAATCTAATTTTTTTTATTTATATATAAAAAAATCAACTTACTTTAAATAAAATAAATAAATGAATAAAGACTTACATTGCATTGAAGAAAACCGGATCTTTGCTAAAAAAGGGGGGCCTACAGTCGAACGAGATCATCAGGGGGGTTGGTTCGCAGGAGGGGGCGATTGGGGTCAGGGGTGGACACGGTGGCGGAACGGTGGGGTGGCTGCTCCCTTTCCGTCGAGCTAGGGCTAGGGGGCTTCGGGTTTCATGTTGGGCTTCGGGTTCGAGAGGAGGGCTGGAGTTGGAGAAGGGGATGGCGGCGGAGGAGAGAAGGGGTGGGTGGCGTCGGTGCTTGGCGCGGTGCCAGGAGCGGCGACTCCTCCCCTCATCGCCTCTCCCTTTTTTTTATCGTCCTGTAACTGATCGAAGGAAGAATAGAAAGGGGGGTCCACGTTGACTTAGTGTGTAGGGGAAAAGGGATTTTTATTTTATTTAATTTAATTTATCCTCCATAAAGTAACTTTATATTTTGATCTCCAAACGAGACCCACCGCCTATCGTCCCCAGCTAATTACCCCCATTCCGAACACAATGGGATATGTCCCGTACGCTAATTCCATCGTTTCGATCAGTTTTCGTTGAATTCAACATATAACTCCATATATTGAATTTTAACGTGCATTTCAATTTACTGGGGTCACATACTAACTAGAAAAATTCCCGAAAAATATTTTCTAGCTTCGTATTGACGATACGGTCCTAACAAAACTAATTCGTCAAATTCTGAGACCGTTTGAGAAATGGCCATTTTGCAGTATATTAAAATCAACTGAAACTGCCAAAACACGCTTTTCTCTGCCACGCTCACATATTGATGCGAAAAATTATGAAATTTGAAACCTAGCAATAACTAGATATCATGGATCCAACAAAAGTGGTTTCGTCGAAAACCGAGGTCGCTTGCAAAATTTCCATTTTTAAGGGCCAGAATTCCATAGCGACTATTCTGAAATTTCAACTGGACATAATTTTTTATCCCCACTATGAAATCTTGATTTTTCGGATTCGTTGGAAAGATATTCTCCATTAGATTCAAATATTTTTGGTTTCACTAAAGTCCGGTTTAATTTGCACCCTGTACATTCATTTGAAATTTGAAATCTAATTATCGAACTACCGCCCCATTTTCAATTCCTTTTATAATTATAAATAAATATTTATATTCTAACGATGATGTATATAAATATATACGTTCTAATTCTATTCAAAATAAATTTCTCGTCGATATTATTTAAAATAATTAATTTTAAATAATCAAAATTCACTAAAATTGCCAAAATAAAAATTTTAAATTGGCCTAGATTTCCGGGTTATTACATTAACCATATTTTTCTAACGAATCTGAAAAATTGAAATTTCGTTTTAAAAATAAAAAGTTATGTCCAATTTAAAATTTAGAAAAGTCGCTGTGGAATATATATATATATATATATATATATTTTAATATAATAAATTGGCCTTAAAATAGTCATTTTTCAAACGACCTCTGTTTTCGACGAAACCGCTTTTGTTGGAACCGGAATGTCGAATTATCGCTAAGTTTCAATTTTCAGAATTTTTCGAATTAATATGTGGGCGTGGCAAAAGAAAATGTGTTTTGACTATTTCAGTTAAATTTAATCGACTTAAAAATGGCCATTTTTCAAACAGTCTCAGAATTCAACAAAATTAGTCTTGTTAGGACCGTACCGTCAAAACATAGCTAGAAATATTTTTTCTGTAATTTTATGAGTCCGTATGTGGCCCCGATGAATTTAATTGTAAGATTGAATTAATTAAATAAATGATTTAAATATTAAATTAAATAAAACAAGCTGTAGACTTAGAATTTGGGCCTCGAAACATGTTCCATTGGGTCCGGGAGGGGGATATTTGGCTAGGACCAACTCTTGTTGGGCTGGATTTGGAGTTTGTTAGATGAACGGGCTTAAACTAGAAAATTAAACATTTAAATATTATAAATATAATAGAAAACATTTGAAAACCCTAATCCCCAAAAAGAACCAGCCGCCGCCTCATTCATCCCATGGCTGAAACGCTCTCACCTTCCTCCACTAAATTCTCCTCCATCTCCACAAACCAGACCCCAAGCAATACACCACTTCGAAGCTCTTCCTTCCCTCTCCATTTCCATACGAGTTGATCGTCACCAGGAGGCACAGACACCGAGAACAAGCCCCCCAAACCCCGCGGGTTTCCACCGCCGCCCTGCACACGTGGTGCCACCGAGTGGGCCACCATCCACGGCGAACGTGCGCCGCCCTCCCTCCTTCCACGTGGCGGGTCATGATCGTTGTCTGGTGCCTCAGTGTTCGTGCGAATTGGAACCCTACCTTTGAATGAGACGTGAATTGACACGACCCGAACTTCCCCGTGAAGGAAAGCACAGATGGCGTTGAGGACAAGACAAAATAGAACGCAGACGGAAGAACATTTCATTGTCATTACAACAATTCCATCAGATACATGAATATACAAAGTATAAATGAATAAACTACATTCGAATAATATCAGAGATTTAAATTACATTTAAATACATCGCAGCGGAAAATAATACAAAAGCACAACTAGAAGTAATGCACGGATACAGAGCTTTCCGGGCATCGTTCCAGCTGTAATTCAGGATCCTGTGAATATAAATCTACAAAACCAAAACTACTAGCTGCCCGTGTCGAAAATAAGGGCACCCAGAGTTTAGGTTAAAACAATAAACTCCAGGTCAGTCATGGGACTGGTGTGAGAACTAAAACAGTTATTGATCTTTATTTTTAAAGTTAGGTAAATCAAGGGACCACGCCGTATAACACGGAACGAGTTTCCTCCCAAGAATACCAGTGCATAAAAAAAACAGCGCAATGCTAAATAAAGAAAAATGAAGCTGTTATAAGACCCAGGTCCCATCACACAATGCAACGCAAGCCGGAGGATAGGGTTTTTACCTTATAACAGCCAAAGCATGCTTGATACGTTTAAAACACATTATTAGATACTATTATAAGTGCATAGTGTCAAAACAATTCAAATCATAAATATCAATCATAGGCGGCATGGGTACCATCTATCATGTCGCCATACTAGTTCTACAATTAAAACCGAAATATTACGTATTGGTAATTGGATTTCTGTCATGAGTCAAGGCAAGGGGCAAGCTCCTCTCCGCGTTCGAGACACTCTAGCAAATGTCTCAAGACCCCACTCTAATCCTTGGATCTTCAGGGCCGGTCCTCTCTTACTTTTGAGGATTAATTATTCCTGAACACACGTTTCCCGGTCCTTACAGACCTATATCCGAGGCGCCTCGTATCCAACAACCACACAGGTGAAAAGTATATAAATGTCAGGGCTGGTAGGTCACTGACACCACCCTAGCTAGAAAGAAACGTCGTGCTCTCCCTGCAGTCACTATCCCGTTTTGACTCATACCGAGGTGTGAGGCTCGTGAATTCACGTAATACACAAAGCTGCGCCACACAGGCCGTGGTTTGATCATCAACCACAAGACTTTGCTTTTCAACAGAAGCCTTGATCATTTGCCACTTACGCGTGCCACACAGGCAATTCACTCCATGCGACTGATGTCCATCGATATACAACCTCTGAGCTCGTACGTCTCAGAGAAGGGCGTTAAGCAAGAGAATAAATTCCCCGCCGCCAAACAAATGTATATTTAATAGAGATCAATCAACACAGAATAAAATCCAATGTCAAACACACAATCCATTTACAAGTTCGTTCTGGGTCTGAACGAAACCGGAGGCACTTTCCTCGCATATCCATCCATCTCCAAGTACGTCTGGACGATCACCAACTGATTCCCTCATCTAGGGTGTACAGCCCAATCAAGATCATCAGTAATCACCCAAACGATGTGAAGACTTCCGGTCTTCAAACATCGTCTTCATCATCGACATCTCGTCGAATCTGTTATTCAAAATGGGTATAAGCCCGGCCTTTCTGAATAACCCACGTATATGATAAACAAATGTTACACAAACACAACAAACGCCTCATTCCAATTCAGAATATTCTTTTATTCACAAAATCACATTCTTAGGGAAAGGTTCCCATTAATTTTATCCAAGATAAATTCTTCTAAATTTATTCTTTAATCTTCCTTTGGATATCATTTCAAATTAGTCGGGATTAGTGAACCACACCGAAGTAATTATTTATTTTATTTCCCAATCCCAACCTATATATCCCATGGAGCAAAACTGGTGATACTCCATTCCTAACACCACGGTGTTATCAGTAAAATTAATTACCATTTCACGTTCAAATCTAATTAAAGATTTAACTATCGCTTTGGACCAAAACAGGTGATACTCCATTCTCGATCACTTTTCAGATTTGATAATTTAAATTATCAATTCACATTTCAATCTAATTAAAGATTCATTAAAACTTCCACTTAGTTTTAATCTTTCAAAAATCAATATCCTGTCTTTAACTGGATTAAAGAACCAATGTCATTGAAAACACGATTCACGATAAACCCAAAATCACACTCTATTGTTAATCGGGTTAAAGAACAGGTGTTGTTCAAAACACCACCCACAATAAACCCAAAAACCAATTCAAATTCAATTCCAATTAAATATTATTTAATTGATAAATTTCATTAAATCTAAATAGAAAGATGTAATCTTTTTCTCTATTGGGCTTAAGAACAGTGTTAATGAAGACACCATTCACGACAAACCCAAATCACATTTGATATTAAATACAAGGCTCTGAATAGAAAATATATTGTCTTATATTCAATATCAAATTCTGAAACCAACAAATATCGTATTGGAAACAACGATATAGAATATATCTTTCAAATTCCCATAACAATATTTGTATAGTCACGAAATTCAATATCGAAATATTCCGAAGATAATTTCGATTCAACTCCAGTCCAATTCACATATTGGGAATATTGATTATTTTTTAAAATCACTTTCAAATTCAATTTATTTATTTCAAAAATAAATTGATTTTAATTCTAGTTCAAAACTAGTTCATTTCGATAAAAATCTATTTTTATCCTTTCAAATATGGAGTTTTCATCCCAGTTCTTTCCAATTCACATATTATGATTTTACACAAATTATTAATATTTTTAATAATTTTATCAAGGCCCGTACAGTCGATTTCCAACAACGGCCATCGAACTGCACTTACAGTGACCTTTTTTGAAATTGATTTGGACATAATTCCAAATCCAACCGTTAGATTTCAAATTTCTAATATTCATTGGAAAGCTCTTTTCGATACGAATCCAACGGTTCCGGTTTTAGGAGAATCCGACAGTCGGATCTCCCACAACGTCAATTCGAAGTCAATGGTCGAAATTCACGAACTGCCGCGGCGCGGCGCGTTCTATTCAGGCCATTATATATATATATATATATATATATATATATATATTATATTTCGTCGATTTCCTTTTAAAACGTATTTTATAAATCATTTTAAATTCGTTTTCAAAACCATTTCAACTTTATATTCAATTTCAAATCAAAATTGAATATTTCATATCATTACTATATAAATGATAATATTTTCAAAACGTTATATTTTGAATTCACTTCTTTCCTATATTCATTATAAAAACGAATATAATCGATATAACTATCGTTCACGTCGAAATAGCGCAACTCTAATCAACACGGCTTTATATATTTCAATAAATTCGTTATTCTATTCAACAAATGAATATTTATTCTATTCAACACATGAATATTTTCCCTGATTGGAATGAGGCCCAATCAATTACCATATAACGTTAATTATATGGATTCCATACAACACATGTATATAATAGCAACGATAAACAATCAACCATCATCCAAAGTGCACCACACAACTGCATAAGCATCAAATATAAATAATCAACGCTTACACAGCCTGTCGACCAATCGATCGACATACAATGAAATAATTGGGATTAGTGTACGCCAAATATCATCCCAACACCCGTGTGGGGTTTCAAATCAACAAACACATATTTTTATTTGTGCAGTTGGGCGATGTGTAAAATTTATCGACCCAATCAATGTCAGTCAAATCAGTGTATATAAACAAATCGGCCGATTTGTTTATAAATATTTATTTATTCATATTCACATTAAAAATTATATTTTTAACCATAATTAATTTATTTCAACCATCCACATTTTATTATCGATTTCACATCAACATCACAAACAAATTCCACAACACATCAAACAAACATACATGCCATCCATGGTCTGTGGACGATGGGTGTCGGGTGCTGCTAAGCACCGTCTGCATCCTAGTATATATATAACTAGAAAAAAGAAATTTAGAGTGAGAAGTTCTCACCGACTAGCTAATCCAATACCACGACTCTTCTTATGTAGAGCATCTTCACCGTGCTCGCCTTTCATCACTTTCGTTGCCCGTAGCCACTACATATATAAAAATCATATTTTTATATTGTTGCTATGTACATAAAAATCATATTTTTATACTACTACTACATGGATAAAAATTCTATTTTTACATCGCTACTATATAGATAAAAATTCTATTTTTATATCGCCACTATATAGATAAAAATTCTATTTTTATATCGCTACTATATAGATAAAAATTCTATTTTTACATCGGTACTACATAGATACAAATTCTATTTTTACATCGCTACTACATAGATAAAAATTCTATTTTTACATCGCTACTACATAGATAAAAATTCTATTTTTACATCGCTATTCTCTATATAAAGATTTTGCCTTTTTCATATATAAAGATTTCGCCTTTTTCATTTCATCACTATAAAAATCACATTTTTACTTCATTATATATATATAATAAAAATCAGATTTTTATTTCTTTACATATATAAAGATGATATTTTTACTATCTATAAAGTATAAAAATTATATTTTTTTATTATCTCTACTACATAAAGATAATATTTTTATTATTCTACATCAATGAAAATCCCATTTTAATTGAAGTAAAAATCATATTTTTATTTCCAACTCTAGATGATAAAAATCATACCCCTTTCTAACTTAAAAATATCGTCTTTCCCTATGTAAAAATATTAACTTTCTTTGTATAAAAATGTAAATCTTCTACATATAAAAAATCATATTTTTCTTTGCAAAAATAAATTAAACAAAGCAAAACAAAATAAATTAAAGACTTACATTTGTTTTAAGGAGGAGCAGGGGGTGTTGTTGTTCACCTTTGGAGGGGTAGAGGCTTGCTTGCGTCGGCGCGGTGGTGGTGAGGGGGTGGAGCGGGTTCAGGTGGCGCGGAGGGTGGCTCGGGATGGCTGGAAGGAGGCGCGGTGGGCTTAAGGGGTTAGGGGGATTTCGGGTGAGCGGTTATTCAGAGGAAGAAGAAGAAGAAGGAGAGGGGGAAGAAGGAAGCGGCGGTGGCGTCAACCGAAGGGGGTGGCGCGATGGAAGCGGCGGTGGTTTCCCCCCGTCGCTCGCTCCTCTTTCCCTCTCTTTTTTTTCCTGTATGAAATCAATTCGAACGGGGGGGGGGGGGGGCTGAGGAGATAAAGGAGAGGAGAGAGAGTTTTATTTTTTTTATTTCTTTTAAATTTCAAAAAGCAACTTTTATTTTACCTCAAAACGAGGCCCACCGCCTGTCGTCCATAGCTAATTACCCCCATTTCGAACACAATGGGATATGTATCGCAAGCTGATTCGATCGTCTCGATCAGTTTTCGTCAAAATCAACATATACTTCTATATATTGAATTTGAACGCGTATTTCAATTTAATAGGGTCACATACTAACTCTATAAATCCCAGAAAAATATTTTCTAGCTTCGTATTGACGATACAGTCCTAACAAAACTAATTTCGTCGAATTCTGAAACCGTTAGAAAAATGGCCATTTTCCAGTCGATTAAAATCAACTGAAACTGGTCATATGCGTTTTCCTTTGCCATGCTCACATATTGATTCGAAAAATTATGAAATTTGGAATCTAGCAATAGTTTGACATCCCGGATCCAACAAAAGTGGTTTCATCGAAATCCGAGGTCGTTTGAAAATTTCCATTTTTAAGGGCCTGAAATCCATAGCGACTATTCAGAATTTTCAACTGGATGTATCTTTTAATTCCCTCTATGAAATCTCAATTTTTCGGATTCGTTGGAAAGATATTCTCAAATAGATTCTAATATTTTTGGTTTCACTAAAATCCGGTTTATTTTGCACCCGGTATGTTCAATTGAAATTTGAAATCGAATTATCGAACTACCGCGCCATTTTCAATTCTATTTATAATTATATATAATTATTATATTCTAACGACGACATATATAAAATATACGTTCGAATTCTATTCAAAATAAATTTTCCGTCGATATTATTTAAAATAATTCATTTTAAATGTTCAAAATTCGTTAAAATTGCCAAAATAAAAAATTTAAACTGGCTCGCATTTCCGGGTTGTTACATGAATACATCGGCCTGAAGCAGTATAAGGTGGAAGAAGGCTTAATTTATTTAATTAATTAATTCTATTAAAAATGTTATTAAACTTCATAAAATCATATCTTGTTCATTTTTTAATCAGAATTCGACAAAATTGAATCTGTTGGACTCGTATTTCCAAGATCTACGCGATGGAACTGTCCTTGACCAGAACGAAGCACTTTGAATTTCAGCCAAAAATGCGATGTGAGATATCTATTTAAATTTAAAATTAATTACTTAATTAAATTTGAAATTTATATTTATTTCATATTCATGATTGTATATATAATTATTGCAATGTTGATTTGTTCTGTGATGATGATTGCTGAGTTGTATTAGTTGTTTGATGATGATGATTGTTGTTTGACTAGATTTAGATTTACATCGATTAAAATATAGAATTAGAAATATTCCTTTTTGGTTTACTTTAAAAGGATGAAGATCAAATTTACATTTTATTTGCATTGGAGTTAAAGTTACTCTTTTATTTGCATTTACAAATGCAGATATTCATTGAACTCGAAGTTTATCCTTTTATTTGCATTTACAAATGCAATTATAGTTTGAAATTAAAGTTCGATCCTTTATTTGCATCCCCAGATGCAAATATATATTGAAATGAAAATTACACTTTTATTTTGCATCTACTAATGCAAATATATTTTAAATATAATTTATTCTTTTATTTGCATTCACTAATGCAAATAAACTTTAAAACAAAATCTATCCTTTTATTTGCATTCACCAATGAAAATATATATTGAAAAATAGAAATTGTTCTTTATTTGCATTTACCAATGCAAATATATATTGAAAAGTAGAGATTGTTCTTTATTTGCATTTACCAATGCAAATATATATTGAAACAAATTATTCTTTCATTTACACTCACCAATGCAAGTACATATATTTGAAAATAAAGTTTATTCCTTTATTTGCATTTATCAATGCAAATATGCATTGAAATTAAAGTTTATTCTTTTATTTGCAATTACAAATGCAAATATAAAATGAAACTAAAGTTTATTCTTTTATCTATATGCACTAATGCAAATATATCACATTTTTATACCTTGAATAGTATTTGTCAAAAATATACATTTTTATACATTGTATAAAACAATAACATTTTTGTCAAATTATGATTAGTGAATTAAAGGTAACATTTTTGTTAAAACATAAGTAGTGGAACAAAAATAATACTTTTGTAGGAACTTGATTTATTGAAAACAAAAATTTATTCCTTTATCTGCATTTACTAATGCAAATATACATTGGAATTAGGACATGTTCTTTTGTCTGCATTCACTAATGCAAATATACCTTGAAATGAAAATATTTCTTTTATTTGCATCCACAAATGCAAATTTACATTGGAAATTAAAATTTGTCCTTTTATTTGCATCCACAAATGTAAATATTCATTGAAGATAAATTAGTTCTTTTATTTGCATCCATAAATGCAAATATTCATTAAAAATAGAATTTGTTCTTCTATTTGCATTCCTTGTTTTCAAATAAGCTATAAGTAAAAGTTACATTTATTTATTTATTTGTTTGCATTCCTTATTGCAAATAAAACATTAAAAATCAAGGTTTTACTTTTGTTTGCAATTCTAAATGCAAACAAAACATCAAAATGTAAGTTACATTTTGATTACATTTTTGATATAAATAGAATGTCATTTTGAGGGTTGCATTTTTATTTGCATCCTTTAATGTAAATAAAACATGAATTAAATCTCTCATTTTACTTTCAAATTAAGAATTACCTTTTTTTTCTTCACATTTTCAGATGTAAATAAAAGATAGGATTTAAAAGTTATATTTTAGTTACATTCTAGTTGTAGCAAAAATGGTAAGAATTAATGTTTCATTTATTTGCATTTAAAAGACAATAGGAAGCATAGATTTTAGAATTTCATTTCTTATTGAAATTTTATGTGAAATGAAAAGAGTCATTTTGTCAAATATGTTTATGTCAAATGAAAAGAGTCCTTTTGATCACTTTAAAAGAATGAATTGAAATTGTTTATTTTAGCTATGGTAAAAGAATGAATAATTAAACTTTCATATTTTTATCATTAAAGCAGAAGTAGACAAAATTACTCATTTTTGTCTAAATCAAAGAAGGTAACAAAATTTAGCACTTGTATGTTAAATTAGAATTAAAATACAAATTGTTCACCTTTATCAATTTATAATAGTTAAATATAATTATTCTCCTTTGTCAATTTATACTTGTTAAAACAAATTGGTCTCTTTGCCAAATTGTAATAGTTAAAGACAAACATGATCATTATTTTGGTGCATAAGTTTTGACAAACCAAATATATCACTTTTATCTGTTTGGTAAATTTAAAATTTTCGATTAAACAAACGCATCACTCTTATTTGTTTTGTCGGAATAGATTTGTCGACAAAACAAAGTCATTATTTTTATTGTTTGACCAAATAGATTAATTGAACCAATATATTTATTTTGTCAAGATATAATAGTTGAAGAAAAATTACATTTTGTTAAATTTAGAATAAAACAAAAATTACATTTTTGATTAAATAAAGAGTTTAACACAAATGGCATTTTGTAAAATAGGTTTGTGTTACCTCAAATAGAAGTAGCATTTCTTGAACATTTTGTTGGAATAAAACGTATTTGTAAATATAGTAATTATTTTTACTTGCATAACATGAAATAGGTTTTATAAGTAAATATAAAGATCATTTTTATTTGTGAACCTACATTAGAAATTATATTCAAATATAGAAATCATATTTTTGGTCAAAACATACATTAGAATTGTATAGGAAAATTTTACGAATAAAAATACATTTTTATTCGACATTAGAAATAAATTACATGATGGTTCATTATCATCAACTTGCTAGCAGAATTGGATTGGTTAAACCCTTTAACCAATCATTTGTTTTATGAACTGTTTGTTGGCTGAAAAACTCACACGTGTGTTGGGATGAAAATTGACTTACACTAATCCCAATATTTATTTGTATGTCGGTCGAACGATCGACAGGCTGCGATGAGCGTTATTATTTCATTTTAATGCTCACACAGTTATAGATTGCACTCTGGATGTGAATGGATGGTTTGATGATATTTATCATTACGGTTATATACATTCAATGTATGAAATCGATATAACAAAGTTATATGGTAAATGATTGAGTCACATTCCAATGCAGGATTTCTTTTAAATAAAGAATATCTTTTAAAATATGGAATATTTAGAAAAAGAACATGGTAATATAAATATCTTTTAAAATAAAGAATACCGTACTATAAAGAATCTTTTTATATAAAGAATATTATTATATAATTTTTAACCAATAATGAAATGATGTTTTCTATGTCCGTTCTTGAATGGACAAAAGATAAAAATATATTTCTGTTAAGGTAAACTAGTTATTAATTAGGATAAATATTTTAAATAAGATTTCGTTGAAATTAAATAAAAGAATTAGATTTTGGGTTGTCGTGAATGGTGTCTTAAATAACACTGTTCTTAAACCCCGAATTTAAAGGATAACTCTTTTAATTAAGATTTTTTTTAGAGTTTCAATTATATTCAGTAGTTGAAAGGAAAAGATATGTGAACTGGGTTTATTGTGAACTATGTTTTAAACGACATTTGTTCTTTAACCCAATTGACAATGGAAATGTGATTTAGAATTTATAAGTCTTTTTTATTAAGTTTTAAAAAAAGAAATTTTCCAAAGTCAAGTTTTCCAATTTAATATATTAAATTGGAATTGAATGGAAATTCGATTTGATAATATTCGAGATAGGCTTCTGTAAATGAAGACTGATACTATATATGGAATTTAAAAGGGCTTTGCCGTTATTCCATTTATAGTATTGGTCCGATATAGAAATTTATATCGATTACATATTGACTTGATTTCTGTGGAAATTCCACAATTAATGGAAGATGATTTTGGGTTTATCGTGAACAATGTTTTAAATGACATTGATTCTTTAACCCAAATTAAAACCAAGGTTAATTCCTTCAAAATTGGAATAATCATTTAATAATGTTTTTGATGTTAAAATCCAAATTGGAGTTTTAATGAATCTTTAAAAAGAAGATTGAAGAATAAATTTATAAGATTTTATCTTCGATAAAATTAATGGGAACCTTTCCCTAAAAATAATAATAAGAATATTCTATTTTAAAGAATATACTAAATTGGAATGAGGCGTTGAAGGTGTTTTTATAACACTTGATTTTAAATTATAAAATACGCCAGTTATTCAGAAAGACCGGGTTTAACCTATTCTGAATAATTATCACGACAATGAAGAGTCGAAGATATTGGCGGCGGTGGTTGAAGACCGGCGATCTTCACATCGAATGGACAAGGACTACTGATGCCCTTAATTGGAGTAGCTACCTTGAGGGGGCCGCAGCGGTAGTTGTCCGGATGTATTGTTGATTGTTCGGATATGCGAGGTATAATGCCTCCGGCTTCGTTCAGACCCAGAACGGACTTGTAAATGGAATGTGTGTCTGACATTGTATTCCTTTCTACTGTATTCATTGAACTCTACTAATTATATATTTCGGTTTGGTGGTGAATAATTTATTCTTTACTTTACACCCTTCTCTAAGACGTATGAGCTTAGAGGTTATATATATATTGGTAGATGATCAATAATATGGTAGGGTCTGACAATGTGGCATGCTAAGATGCTAATGATCGAGGCTTTGTTGAAAAGCAGGCCTTGTGGTTGATGATCAAAGCACAGTCTATTTAGGCATGACTTTGTGTATATCGTGACTTCGCGAGCCTCACAAACCGGTAGAGTCTAAAACGGGAGAAGGGAACGCAGGGAGTGCACACATTTCTTTCTAGCTAGAAGTGGTGTCAGTGCTTAAACTGGCTGACATTTACTTATGTGGATGATGGAATTTTTGCGAGGCCTCTGTTTATTCTTATTGGTCGCCCACGGCCGATTTGTAGGTCCAATAGGATCGCGGAGCGTGTGTTCAGGCATAACTAATCCACTAAAGTATTTGTGGACCGACCCTGCTGTATCCAAGGGTTCGCTAGCGTCCGAATCCTGAGACATTGCTAGAGTGTCTCGAATCGGTAAGGAGCTCCTCCCTAGCCTGGACTCATGATGGAAACCCAATTTCCAATACGCCCCTTGCGGTTTTGATTGTATAACTAGTATGGTGACATAGTAGATGGTAGCTATGCCGTCTAGGATTGATATTATATTTGAAATGTTTTAAATATATATATATATATATACACACTAATAATATCGTTTTTACGTATCAAGCATCTTTTGACCATTATAAGGTAAAACCCTATCCTCCGGTTTACGTTGCATTGTGTGATGGGACCTGGGTCTTATAATGGTTTCATTTTTCTAAAAAGCATTGCGTTATTTGACGATCTACTTTATTTTATGCACTGGCAATCCAATGGAGTAAACCCATTCCGCGTTAGCGGCATGGTCCTGTGATTAGCCTTCTTATTAGATAAGTTAAGCTAAGATTTCTCACACCAGTCCCACGACTGACCTGTAGTTTGTTTCACTTTGCAAACTCGGGTGCCCTCTTTTCACACGGGCAGTCGAGTAGCTTTTTGCAGATATAGTTAAGCAGGATCCTGGATTGAAGCCTGAAGCTGGGTCTAGAATATTGATGGCCTTCCGCTGAGATTAGTTCCGCTGCATTATATTTCTTTTGTTGTAATGTACCTTCTGCTGTACTTTATAAAGTGTACTCTGATATATTCTATACTCTGATGTAACATTTATTATTGATGTTATAAAAGTATATGTTGTTGTTCTGATGTGTTGTACGCCCAAAGTTAAAGTATTCGGAGATTTCTAACTCTTTGGATCAGACCTGTATGGTTTATGGTCGATCCAAAAGGCGGGGATTTCCGGGTCTTTACAACATACATATATCCGTTCCCAGTTGGTTTCAAATCAATCCAACTTCAAGTTTTAAATCTCTGATCAACTTCTAATTAGTTCACTTCCATTCACTAATACAAACTGAAATCAACCTTCTCATTCTGCTTGAGTTCAATTCCATCAAGGTTTAATTCCAAACAATATCCAGTATATATTCAACTTGTTCATGTATAAGTCAAATTTATTTTATTAATTTCAATTTCAAGCATTTCTCTTTGTTTAATTTCATTCTGGATTTTCTCTAATCTAGTCCAATTTCATTTAACTTAGTTAAATTTCAATTCATTTGATACATTTTTACAATTTCAATCTATTCAACTTATACAAGTTAAATTTTAATTTCAGAATTCAAATTTTCGGGTTTTATTTCTAATTAGTACGAAATCATATATATTTATATATATAATCAACTCAATTCAAAACATTTGAATTTCTAAAACAACTTGTCCTTTTCAAACAAATTTTTCATTCCCAAATCACTATGGTAGCAATCCGTCACTCAGAAACTTGAAAATGAATACCGATAATGTCGCGACCCATTATCAGAATTATTTTCTCGCCCCTAAAGTGATTTCACTGCTTAATCATTTTTAAATCTATTTAAACCATTCTTGTTCAAAAATACTTTAAAGTAATGTTATATTACTTTCTAAACACCCGGAATTTAAATTCCAATTCTGTTTTTAACTTAATCTTGGTTTATCTCATTTGTATACATTACCCATATACAAATTATATAACCATTTCAATATTTCATAATTTCATTTGATTGTAATAACACTCAACACATTTGTATATAATAATTTAGAAATATTCCTTTTATATCAAATATATCTTTTGGGCAAAATTATATCATTTACCCAACATTAAAACAATACTATGTCGAACTGTTTTGTTCGAGAGTTTAAAAACACCTATCGATACAGTTGTACATCTTGTATCGACCAGAATTCATAAACCACTCAACAAATCAGACAACACAATATAAAACAATTTTATATCAAATCTACAAATACGCGCTCATATATATACACTCAAACTCAATCTAGGGTATCACTAACCCATCTCTATTGAGTTACGCCATAGAGCCAAGGTTACTACTCAACCTTCAGCTCTGATACCAACTGTAATGGCCCGAATTTCCGTACTGTTTGAGTCGACTAATAACATCACACGTCCAACCCAAATTGCACAGAAACACGAATCATTATTAGAAAGAAGTTAGAGGATGAGAAATAGAAAGAAAGAAATATTAGAATAGAAGAAAAACGAAGATCACATACTCACAGTGGAACGAATAAAATATATTATATAACATATCTTTTGAAATAAAAATCAATAACTGTATATACATACCATCATCAGGGCACAACAGTTATCCCTAGAACAGTTATAAACTCCTTTTTCCAGATACAACATAGTACACAACGGAAAATATGATAGTATATAGCCAACTGGTGAAGCCTCCTGCTTCGAACACCTCCAAGTGAATCTGTAACATCCCGACTACTTGACTGCCCGTACAAATTTGGGCACCCAAGAGTTTAGGGAAAACAAAACAAAATAAACTCTAGGTCAGTCATGGGACTGGTGCGAGTAAACTCCAACCATTGGTTTAACTTTTTTTTTAAATCTTTTCGAAAGAAGTGATAATCGTTAGACCGATCCACACATAAACACGGATGGTTTTTACCTTACGATAACCCAAAACATTTTGATATCAAAATCTGGTGATATTATAATAGTGTCTAAATCAAATAAATAAAATTTAGCGGAACGTTTGCATCTCACACTCCATATATAATATAAAATCAAAAACCGTAGGGGCGCTTATTGGAGATTAGATTTCCAACATGATAAGGTATGGGACCACCTACCGATAGTGTATCTCTAGAGACGAATACACTGGGTTCAACAAGAACATCTTGCAACCCGACCCACACATGACCGACCACTCATTTCGCTTGAGTGTATCGAATGTATATCACCAACGGTTGGGATCAGCAACCGTTTCCCGAAAGGGACAACATCCATAGATTTAAAGAAGCAAATGGAATTTCTCTAGATAGATCGTTATACATCCTAATGGGGCGACCCACATAGCCATGCTGCCTGCCCGATTTTTGTCGATTCCCGGTTGCGAGGCTTGAGGTTTGAATTATCTTCCAGAATGTAACGACCCAGATTTTTGAACGATAAAATTTTAATATTTAATATGGTTTTAAATATTTAGTTGATAATATAAATGATATTTTATATTGAATTATCAATTTAATATGGTCGTTTATATTTACATTCGAATTTAAATTTCAATATCAAATCACAGAGTTCAAAATAACGTTGTAATATTAGAGATGTCGGTTGTCACGTTAAAATAGCAGTTCGGAGCCTCGAAATATATATATAATTAAACGGATAAAAACTAAATCAAAATCAAATCAAAACTTTAAGAAGCCGACCTATCTTCTGTTAAACGCAGACCTAAAATTTTCTCGAGCCACAAATTCGGCTCCCCAGCTTCGTTGCAAAGTGAAGCACCGTTTTAATGTCGAGTACGAATTGTCTCCTTCCCACTATTATATATATCGCAACTTCACGTTGGCCATTTCCATTCCTCAGCCAAATACCAAAATCGAAAGCTTTCAAAGAAAATAAAGGGGGCGATCCTCTTCCTCACAGCTGATGCTCCTCCAGGCTACGTCTTCCTTATAAATCCCTCAAATCGAATTCGCTCGAACCTTGGTGGAGTCTAGGGGGTTGCGAAGTCGCGCTCGAATCAGGGAAGCCTATCGCGAAAAGGGGTTATCGATCTCGTCACGTGTCAGTTGAAGCTCGCGATTTGGGTATTCGACTTCGGTCTTGACGAACGGAATAAGGTCGCGACAGGTGCTTGGGGTCAGTACGATGCTAGTCTTCGAGATAAGGAGGGGCTTCGACTGGTCATCGGTAACCGATTTGGGGGTTCCGTGAGGTTGCGATGGGGATGTTGCCTGGAAGTGGGAATGTCAGGCTTCGAACAGGGAAAGATTAACACAGGTATTAATCATTTAAACTGTGTTTAATTAGCCGAGTCTAGGTTTTTAAGATTTATGACAGTTATTATTTTAAATAAAACTACTTTAATCTGATTAAATGAATTTGTGTAAACTGATATAGTTAGTTAGTGTGGTAATGAAAATGTTAACTAATCATTAAGTACAAGATTTAAGAAAGTTAGATTTTTAATTTATCATTTAAAGTTGTTAATATGAACAATATGTAATTAATTTATACAAGGAAGGGAAAAATTAAGCAATAAGGTATATATGGGTTTCGTTTTTATTTATTTAAAATTTATAAGGGAAAATAAATTATAAGAGTAGGAATTTGATTTTTACTATCCTATTAGTTAGCCAGTATACAAATGAAATTGTAACTTTATCATTTGTGTATAAAGTTAGGTTTAAAAATTGGAATTTAGCTTGCACGGGTAATTAATAAATTTAATTCGAATGATTCGATAACTAAAATACTTTGTTCTATATTGAAAAACAGACGTATGGAGAAAATCACCGTGAAATTTATAAAATATGCTTCAATGGATATTCAGCACAGTCAAAATTCTGGTGAGTAAATCTCACTCACCTTTAGAATTATTTTTATTTCATTAAAAATAATTGTCTGTTGCTTGTGTGAATGTTTTCTGGTTGTTTTATATATATTAGTTATTTAGGCTATATATATATATATTGGGTTGATTGATTGGTTGGATTCCCGCAGTCTCATTAGCGGATGCCCGCAGTTTCATAGCGGATGATTACCCTATACGCCCCACGCTATGATTAGTGGATGACCTTCTATACCGCGATATTCTGCCACGAAGCAGAATGGGTATTATTTATGTGCTAACATCTGTGGATGCAGGAAAACAGGTTGGAGGAATCCAACTGGATTCCTCAAAAATATATTATCTGTTTGTTTGTTGTTTGTTTGATTTCATATATATATATTCATATATGATGTGTTAAAAATCAAATGATTGAAATTTGGTTGATTTGATTGTTTAAAATATCACTGGGCTTAAGTAATGATATTTAAAATATCGTGGAAGGATAGTGGAGATCTTAAAAGGAAAAATTCTATTTTTAAATAGAATTTGAATTTTAAATGGAAGTAAAATATAAACTTGTTTTTTAAAATAAACAAGTAGTTTCTTTTTTTTTAACGAAGTTTAGAAATAGTTCTTTTATAACGAAGTTACAAATGAAGTAAAAAGAATTATCATTTGATAATTCAGAAATAGAAATACAAGCGTGGAATTGGAATTTGAAATGAAATTTCAAAACAGATGTGAAATGGAATTTTTAAATATATAACTCAAATGAAATTTGAGTATAACATTAGAATTTTAAAAGGGAGTTTAAATATTTGAAAGAAAAAGGAGATTGAATTTTAGAAATTCAAATAGAAGTTCAAATAGAATTTGAATAGACGAAATTAGAATAGAATTTGAATTCAAGGAATTAAAATAAAATTTGAATTCAAAGGAATTCGAATAAAGAAATTCAAATAGAGATTTGCATGTAGAATTTCAAAATAGAATTTGAAATAGGATTTTCAAAGTAGAATTGGAAATAGAATTTCAAATAGGATTTCAAAATAGAAAATCCAAATGGTTTTGAAATGGAATTTGAATTCAAGGGAATTCAAATGGATTGGAGTGAAGAAATTCAAATGGTGTTAAAAATGAGTTTGAATATTAGAATTCAAATGGGGCTGGAAATGAATTTGAATGTTAGAATTCAAATGGAAATGGAAAATGAAATTTGAATATAAGAGATTCAAATTGAATTCAAATAAGATTTTAATCTATGGGATTTGAATATGAAATTCAAATGGGTTTTAAACTATGGAATTTTGAATATAGAATTTAAAAAGGGAGTTTGAATATTTGAACTTCAATAGAATTCAAATATAGAAATTGGATTATGGAAGTTCAAATGGAATTTGAATATAGAGTTTGAATATGAGAATTCAAATGAATTCAAGTATGGGATTTGAATATGGAATTGAAATAGAAATTCAAGTATTGAATTTGAATATCAAATAGAAAAGGAATTGGGATTTTGAAATATAGAATTCAAAAAGTGAGATTGGAATTTGAATCAAGAAATTCAAATAGAGTTAAAATGAAGTTGAATTCATTTTAAAGAAGGTTAAAGGTTTTTATATATAAATATAATTAAAACGAACTCGCCGTAGCGCTGCAGTTCGTAAAATAGCGATTCGAACTTCAATTGAATATACAGCACTCAATGGAAGTCGAAATTCTTTGAAACAAGAAACGTCAGGACCGATTTGATAATAGTTTTCTAATGAAAGAGAAAAATATGAATTTCGTCGTATAGATTTTTAGTTATGTCAAAATCAAATTTTCAGAAAAGCAGCGCCAGAAACCATTATAAACCATAATGGATTTTATATATAAATATAAGGATTTTTAAGCAAATAAAAATCCAAAGTTCCATTTTAAAAACCTAAACTTGAGTTAGGAAATAAAGGCGAGCTCAAGTGAAGTAAGCAAAGAGATTTTTGAAACAATAACCCTATTTTGATTATTTAGGATTAACTAAGTCAAAGTAGAAATTAGTTAATCGAGTTTGAACTAAAGTCGAACCTTGAAAAGTGAATTTGGCATTCGAAAATATATATTCGGCATCGAATATAGAACTTTAAATGGAAATTTGAATTCAATTAGTTGATAAGCAAGTTAAAAGTATATTTGAACGTGTTATGTCCAAATATAAAAGTGAAATAGACCAAAGAGTTAATTAACAAGTTAATTAACGAATTGAGTTAAAGCAATTGGGAATAGTTGAAATCAAGTGGACAGGTATAGACATACAGGAGACAGGTATGGGGTAAAGTGATGAAGGTATATAATTTATGTGCTCGACAAAAAGGTACATGTTTAAATTCGTATATGAGATTTATGCGCCGTATCGGCAAGCCGCTTGGCTTTTCCCTTTTCTTTTTGATTGAGGAAGATACCGGGAAGCTATTTGAAATTTCCCGATGCTCCCGATACAGGGGAGGTTATGGCGAAATTTTCCGGAAATTTAAGAAGTTAGAATATTTTTAAGATATTTTGATAATTAGAAATCATTGTATCGACGTATTGAATTCGATAAGAAAGTGAATATAAAAATGGAATATTGTAAACAAAAAGGGATAGAGATAAGTGATTGGAATTGTTTCCAATTGCAAATAGAGATTTTTCTAATATATAGAAAATAAAAGAAGTTGATATTGGGAAATGTTTTTCCAAATAGCGTAAAGGACCAATATGGTTATTGAAAATATTTGGTTAACAAATATTGATAGAGAAAATGGGGAAAAGATTTAATTAATGAAATATTAATTAAAGAGCCCAGTGATTTGTTTGATATGTTGGATGAACACTTGTTTTTATTCGATAGTTAAATCACAGACTATCGAAGTTTTTGACCATCGTTGTCAATATGGAGAGACCGGTTGGATTATTATCCGAAGAACCACTCCGTATCGGCATAAGCGTTGCGAACCAAGTATGCTGAATATATTGAAGACGGAGTGAAGTGCAAGGGCTTTTTCTATTTATAGGAATAGTGCCTTCGGTTTCGTTCAATCCCAGAACGAACGTAAATGGACGAATGTCTGACAGAGTATTTCCAATGATCAAATGGGTTGGTCTGTATAAATGTATATGGTTGCAACAGATTTATCCCTTAGCATAATATCCAGAATATTTGTGCAAACTTAACTAGTGATTAACGGATCTGACGATGTGGCATTCAAAGTGATTGTGTTATCAAGGACTGGTAAGTATGCGTAGCCTCAGGCCTCAACAACCGGGAAAGGACAAAAATCGGGCAGGCAGCATGGCTATGTGGGTCGCACCCATTAGGGTGTATAATCACCTATCTAGAGAAATTCCTTTTGTTTCTAAATCTATCGATTCTGCCCATTCGGGAAACGGTGGTTTGAGTCCAACCGTTGGTGATATACATTCGATACACTCAAGCGAAATGAGTGGTCGGTCATGTGTGGGCCGGGTTACAAGATGTTCTTGTTGAACCCAGGTGTATTCGCCTCTAGAGATACATCATCGGAAGGTGGTTCCATACCTTGTCATGTTGGAAATCCAATCTCCAATAAGCGCCATGCGGTGTTTGATTTGATACTATATATGTGGAGCGTGAGATGCAAGCGTTCTGCTATTTGGTTATTTACTTGATGTAGACATTATTATAATATCACTGGATTTTCGTATCAAAGTGTTTTGGGTTATAGTAAGGTAAAAACCGTCCATGTTTATGTGTGGGCTGGTCTTACTATTATCTTTTCTTCCGAAAAAAGTTTTGAAAGTTAAACAAGTGGTTGGAGTTTACTCACACCAGTCCCATGACTGACCCAGAGTTTATTTTGTTTTGTTTTCCCTAAACTCTTGGGTGCCCAAATTTGTACGGGCAGTCAAGTGTTTCAGGCTTTTACAGATACACTTGGAGGAGCTTGAAGCTGGAGGCTTCAACGTTAGTTATTTAGAGTTACTTCCGCTGGATCAAATGTTATGTGTACTCTGATGATGGTATGTATATATGTACCAAACAGAAATTGTATTTCAAAACTTATGTTATATAATATATTTTATTCGTTCCGCTGTGAGTTTGTGATCTTCGTTTTCTTCTATTCTAAGTTTTCTATCTTATCTATTCTCACCCTCTAACTTCTTTCTAATAATGAGTCGTATTTCTGTGTTATTTGGGTTGGACGTGTGGTGTATTTAGTCAACTCAGATAGCTCGGATTTGCGGGTCGTTTCAGTTGGTATCAGAGCTTAGGTTGAGCGAATACCTAGGCTTGATAGGGTTGTGCTCATTAGAGATAGGGTCAGTAGTACCCTAGAATGAGTTGAGTATATATATACGAGAGAGCGTATTTGTACATTGATATAAAATTATTTTATATTGTGTTGGCTAGTCTGTTGAGTGGTTTATGAATTCTGGTCGGATAGTGGGACGCCACAAAGTCGATAGGGATTTCTAAACACTTGAACAGGAGATTGAACACGATATTGTTTTAAAGTGGGTGAAATTATTTTACCTAAAATTATATTTTGATATAGAAAGAGAAATTTTTGAAATTATTATATTATATGGATATGTTGATTGATATCATTATAATCAGATAAGATTATAAAATTGGAATGGTTATTTATAACCAAAATAGAATTTGTATAGAAATTATATATACAAATGAGATGAATTAGAATTTAATTCAAACCAGAATTAAAAATTCAAAATCCTGGGAAGTTGAAAAATATTTTTCAAAGTATATTAAATTAATATAGATTTGTTTTAAAAGGATTTGAAAGAAAATCATGGATTTTGAAATAATAAAGCACTGAACTCACTTCAGTCGCTGGGAAATTATTCTGATGATGATTGCAACATCATCAGTGTTCATTTCCGAGTTTCTAAGTGATGAATTGCTGCCTTAGAAAAAGTTTTTGATGGAAATTTGTTTGAAAGAAAACAAGTAGTTTGAAAATTCAAATGTTTTGAATTTGAAATGGAAATAAATATACATGTATATATTTATGGGATTTCAAAAGAATTTGAAAAGAAAACCCAGGGATTTAAATTCTGGAATTTAAATTTAACTTAAACAAGTTAAATGGGTCGAAGTGAATGAATTGACTAGAATCAATTTGGATAAATGGGTGTTGAACCAATATGAATAGAATATGAGTTGGATGTAAATAACTTAATTGCGAATCATTCAGAGTTAAATGAATGAAAGCATATATAGTGTGTGATATTCAATAAGAAAGGAAGACCAAAAGTTTTGGTGAAATTAAATATGTTGAAATATGAAGAGTTGGGTTTCAACATAAGTGAGATGTTGAAAAGTAATAGATTTGTACCATTTTTCCTACCTTAACAATTTCGAGGACGAAATTATTTTAAGGGGGAAAGAATGTAACGACCCAGATTTTTGAACGATAAAATTTTAATATTTAATATGGTTTTAAATATTTAGTTGATAATATAAATGATATTTTATATTGAATTATCAATTTAATATGGCCGTTTATATTTACATTCGAATTTAAATTTCAATATCAAATCACAGAGTTCAAAATAACGTTGTAATATTAGAGATGTCGGTTGTCACGTTAAAATAGCAGTTCGGAGCCTCGAAATATATATATAATTAAACGGATAAAAACTAAATCAAAATCAAATCAAAACTTTAAGAAGCCGACCTATCTTCTGTTAAACGCAGACCTAAAATTTTCTCGAGCCACAAATTCGGCTCCCCAGCTTCGTTGCAAAGTGAAGCACCGTTTTAATGTCGAGTACGAATTGTCTCCTTCCCACTATTATATATATCGCAACTTCACGTTGGCCATTTCCATTCCTCAGCCAAATACCAAAATCGAAAGCTTTCAAAGAAAATAAAGGGGGCGATCCTCTTCCTCACAGCTGATGCTCCTCCAGGCTACGTCTTCCTTATAAATCCCTCAAATCGAATTCGCTCGAACCTTGGTGGAGTCTAGGGGGTTGCGAAGTCGCGCTCGAATCAGGGAAGCCTATCGCGAAAAGGGGTTATCGATCTCGTCACGTGTCAGTTGAAGCTCGCGATTTGGGTATTCGACTTCGGTCTTGACGAACGGAATAAGGTCGCGACAGGTGCTTGGGGTCAGTACGATGCTAGTCTTCGAGATAAGGAGGGGCTTCGACTGGTCATCGGTAACCGATTTGGGGGTTCCGTGAGGTTGCGATGGGGATGTTGCCTGGAAGTGGGAATGTCAGGCTTCGAACAGGGAAAGATTAACACAGGTATTAATCATTTAAACTGTGTTTAATTAGCCGAGTCTAGGTTTTTAAGATTTATGACAGTTATTATTTTAAATAAAACTACTTTAATCTGATTAAATGAATTTGTGTAAACTGATATAGTTAGTTAGTGTGGTAATGAAAATGTTAACTAATCATTAAGTACAAGATTTAAGAAAGTTAGATTTTTAATTTATCATTTAAAGTTGTTAATATGAACAATATGTAATTAATTTATACAAGGAAGGGAAAAATTAAGCAATAAGGTATATATGGGTTTCGTTTTTATTTATTTAAAATTTATAAGGGAAAATAAATTATAAGAGTAGGAATTTGATTTTTACTATCCTATTAGTTAGCCAGTATACAAATGAAATTGTAACTTTATCATTTGTGTATAAAGTTAGGTTTAAAAATTGGAATTTAGCTTGCACGGGTAATTAATAAATTTAATTCGAATGATTCGATAACTAAAATACTTTGTTCTATATTGAAAAACAGACGTATGGAGAAAATCACCGTGAAATTTATAAAATATGCTTCAATGGATATTCAGCACAGTCAAAATTCTGGTGAGTAAATCTCACTCACCTTTAGAATTATTTTTATTTCATTAAAAATAATTGTCTGTTGCTTGTGTGAATGTTTTCTGGTTGTTTTATATATATTAGTTATTTAGGCTATATATATATATATTGGGTTGATTGATTGGTTGGATTCCCGCAGTCTCATTAGCGGATGCCCGCAGTTTCATAGCGGATGATTACCCTATACGCCCCACGCTATGATTAGTGGATGACCTTCTATACCGCGATATTCTGCCACGAAGCAGAATGGGTATTATTTATGTGCTAACATCTGTGGATGCAGGAAAACAGGTTGGAGGAATCCAACTGGATTCCTCAAAAATATATTATCTGTTTGTTTGTTGTTTGTTTGATTTCATATATATATATTCATATATGATGTGTTAAAAATCAAATGATTGAAATTTGGTTGATTTGATTGTTTAAAATATCACTGGGCTTAAGTAATGATATTTAAAATATCGTGGAAGGATAGTGGAGATCTTAAAAGGAAAAATTCTATTTTTAAATAGAATTTGAATTTTAAATGGAAGTAAAATATAAACTTGTTTTTTAAAATAAACAAGTAGTTTCTTTTTTTTTAACGAAGTTTAGAAATAGTTCTTTTATAACGAAGTTACAAATGAAGTAAAAAGAATTATCATTTGATAATTCAGAAATAGAAATACAAGCGTGGAATTGGAATTTGAAATGAAATTTCAAAACAGATGTGAAATGGAATTTTTAAATATATAACTCAAATGAAATTTGAGTATAACATTAGAATTTTAAAAGGGAGTTTAAATATTTGAAAGAAAAAGGAGATTGAATTTTAGAAATTCAAATAGAAGTTCAAATAGAATTTGAATAGACGAAATTAGAATAGAATTTGAATTCAAGGAATTAAAATAAAATTTGAATTCAAAGGAATTCGAATAAAGAAATTCAAATAGAGATTTGCATGTAGAATTTCAAAATAGAATTTGAAATAGGATTTTCAAAGTAGAATTGGAAATAGAATTTCAAATAGGATTTCAAAATAGAAAATCCAAATGGTTTTGAAATGGAATTTGAATTCAAGGGAATTCAAATGGATTGGAGTGAAGAAATTCAAATGGTGTTAAAAATGAGTTTGAATATTAGAATTCAAATGGGGCTGGAAATGAATTTGAATGTTAGAATTCAAATGGAAATGGAAAATGAAATTTGAATATAAGAGATTCAAATTGAATTCAAATAAGATTTTAATCTATGGGATTTGAATATGAAATTCAAATGGGTTTTAAACTATGGAATTTTGAATATAGAATTTAAAAAGGGAGTTTGAATATTTGAACTTCAATAGAATTCAAATATAGAAATTGGATTATGGAAGTTCAAATGGAATTTGAATATAGAGTTTGAATAAGAGAATTCAAATGAATTCAAGTATGGGATTTGAATATGGAATTGAAATAGAAATTCAAGTATTGAATTTGAATATCAAATAGAAAAGGAATTGGGATTTTGAAATATAGAATTCAAAAAGTGAGATTGGAATTTGAATCAAGAAATTCAAATAGAGTTAAAATGAAGTTGAATTCATTTTAAAGAAGGTTAAAGGTTTTTATATATAAATATAATTAAAACGAACTCGCCGCAGCGCTGCAGTTCGTAAAATAGCGATTCGAACTTCAATTGAATATACAGCACTCAATGGAAGTCGAAATTCTTTGAAACAAGAAACGTCAGGACCGATTTGATAATAGTTTTCTAATGAAAGAGAAAAATATGAATTTCGTCGTATAGATTTTTAGTTATGTCAAAATCAAATTTTCAGAAAAGCAGCGCCAGAAACCATTATAAACCATAATGGATTTTATATATAAATATAAGGATTTTTAAGCAAATAAAAATCCAAAGTTCCATTTTAAAAACCTAAACTTGAGTTAGGAAATAAAGGCGAGCTCAAGTGAAGTAAGCAAAGAGATTTTTGAAACAATAACCCTATTTTGATTATTTAGGATTAACTAAGTCAAAGTAGAAATTAGTTAATCGAGTTTGAACTAAAGTCGAACCTTGAAAAGTGAATTTGGCATTCGAAAATATATATTCGAAATCGAATATAGAACTTTAAATGGAAATTTGAATTCAATTAGTTGATAAGCAAGTTAAAAGTATATTTGAACGTGTTATGTCCAAATATAAAAGTGAAATAGACCAAAGAGTTAATTAACAAGTTAATTAACGAATTGAGTTAAAGCAATTGGGAATAGTTGAAATCAAGTGGACAGGTATAGACATACAGGAGACAGGTATGGGGTAAAGTGATGAAGGTATATAATTTATGTGCTCGACAAAAAGGTACATGTTTAAATTCGTATATGAGATTTATGCGCCGTATCGGCAAGCCGCTTGGCTTTTCCCTTTTCTTTTTGATTGAGGAAGATACCGGGAAGCTATTTGAAATTTCCCGATGCTCCCGATACAGGGGAGGTTATGGCGAAATTTTCCGGAAATTTAAGAAGTTAGAATATTTTTAAGATATTTTGATAATTAGAAATCATTGTATCGACGTATTGAATTCGATAAGAAAGTGAATATAAAAATGGAATATTGTAAACAAAAAGGGATAGAGATAAGTGATTGGAATTGTTTCCAATTGCAAATAGAGATTTTTCTAATATATAGAAAATAAAAGAAGTTGATATTGGGAAATGTTTTTCCAAATAGCGTAAAGGACCAATATGGTTATTGAAAATATTTGGTTAACAAATATTGATAGAGAAAATGGGGAAAAGATTTAATTAATGAAATATTAATTAAAGAGCCCAGTGATTTGTTTGATATGTTGGATGAACACTTGTTTTTATTCGATAGTTAAATCACAGACTATCGAAGTTTTTGACCATCGTTGTCAATATGGAGAGACCGGTTGGATTATTATCCGAAGAACCACTCCGTATCGGCATAAGCGTTGCGAACCAAGTATGCTGAATATATTGAAGACGGAGTGAAGTGCAAGGGCTTTTTCTATTTATAGGAATAGTGCCTTCGGTTTCGTTCAATCCCAGAACGAACGTAAATGGACGAATGTCTGACAGAGTATTTCCAATGATCAAATGGGTTGGTCTGTATAAATGTATATGGTTGCAACGGATTTATCCCTTAGCATAATATCCAGAATATTTGTGCAAACTTAACTAGTGATTAACGGATCTGACGATGTGGCATTCAAAGTGATTGTGTTATCAAGGACTGGTAAGTATGCGTAGCCTCAGGCCTCAACAACCGGGAAAGGACAAAAATCGGGCAGGCAGCATGGCTATGTGGGTCGCACCCATTAGGGTGTATAATCACCTATCTAGAGAAATTCCTTTTGTTTCTAAATCTATCGATTCTGCCCATTCGGGAAACGGTGGTTTGAGTCCAACCGTTGGTGATATACATTCGATACACTCAAGCGAAATGAGTGGTCGGTCATATGTGGGCCGGGTTACAAGATGTTCTTGTTGAACCCAGGTGTATTCGCCTCTAGAGATACATCATCGGAAGGTGGTTCCATACCTTGTCATGTTGGAAATCCAATCTCCAATAAGCGCCATGCGGTGTTTGATTTGATACTATATATGTGGAGCGTGAGATGCAAGCGTTCTGCTATTTGGTTATTTACTTGATGTAGACATTATTATAATATCACTGGATTTTCGTATCAAAGTGTTTTGGGTTATAGTAAGGTAAAAACCGTCCATGTTTATGTGTGGGCTGGTCTTACTATTATCTTTTCTTCCGAAAAGAGTTTTGAAAGTTAAACAAGTGGTTGGAGTTTACTCACACCAGTCCCATGACTGACCCAGAGTTTATTTTGTTTTGTTTTCCCTAAACTCTTGGGTGCCCAAATTTGTACGGGCAGTCAAGTGTTTCAGGCTTTTACAGATACACTTGGAGGAGCTTGAAGCTGGAGGCTTCAACGTTAGTTATTTAGAGTTACTTCCGCTGGATCAAATGTTATGTGTACTCTGATGATGGTATGTATATATGTACCAAACAGAAATTGTATTTCAAAACTTATGTTATATAATATATTTTATTCGTTCCGCTGTGAGTTTGTGATCTTCGTTTTCTTCTATTCTAAGTTTTCTATCTTATCTATTCTCACCCTCTAACTTCTTTCTACTAATGAGTCGTATTTCTGTGTTATTTGGGTTGGACGTGTGGTGTATTTAGTCAACTCAGATAGCTCGGATTTGCGGGTCGTTTCACAGAACATCTGGCCACCATTCACTTTGAATGCCACATCGTCAGATCCATCGGAAATTACTAATTGATTCTCACAAAAAAAACTCAGATTGTTAGGCCAAAGAAGTTTCCCTTCTTTGCCACCAACTTCGTACATTTGAAGGAATCAACGTACGTAATCCCTTTGGAAATACTCTGTCAGACACTCGTCCTTACAAGTTGTCCTGGGTTTGGACAAACTGAAGGCACCATTCTATTAATCCATCTTAGGCAATTTCTACCTAGGATTAACAGAACAACCCTTGCACTTTACTCCGTCTTCATAATCTCTTCAACATAAGTTGATTCGTAACGCTTATGCCAATACGGAGTGGTTTTCAGATATTAAGTCTAATCCCGGTCTATCCGTATTGACAACGGAGGTATAAAATAAATCAAAACTTTGATAGTCGGTGATTTAACTATCAAAGAAACATCCATACAATCAACGGTCCTATTTCCAATTGGAAATTTTACCGATCAAGCATCAAACAACACTGGCCCCTTTTAATTTAATTTCTTATTAAACTATTATTTCCAGTTCCTGTTATCTCATCTTTCGTATCCTTTCAAAGCTCTATTTTTCTCTTTTGTTTACACTTCTTTTACGGAAAAACAATGATTATAACGGTAGCGTTATAATCGCTGTCTCCAAATAATTGATTTATAAAAACATTATTTTTAACAACAGCGTTACAATCGCTGTCTAGAATTTTAGAACATTTATTATAACAATAGCGTTAAAATCGCTGTTTAGAATTTACAAAACATTTATTATAACGGCAGCATTAAAATCGCTGTTTGGATATATAAAACATTTATTATAATAGTAGCATTACAATCGCTGTTTAGATTTACAAACATTTTAATAAAGTTCGACATTTTCGAATTCTAAGTATAAACCCTTGGATTTAGCTTAATTTATTTATATTCCAATCTTTGAAATAAAACCCATCGTTTCCCTTTGGAAACAAGCTCCCACTTCCTTTCTCATTCAAATTTCCCTATCGAATTTATATTTCAAATTCTCCATTTTTTCCATATAAATATACTTATTTACAAAATACTTGCTTTATATCTTTATTCATTTCAACATGAATATCATTTCTTTTAAAAAACCAAATCAGTGGATGATATTACGATCAAATTTTCTTTCGTACTTTATTTTTATAATCTTTCATACAAAATCTCTTTTTATTTCCAAATATTTATAATCTCATTTTTTATTCCAATCATTTAAAACCTTTTTTTTAATTTCCTTTATAATTTGCCAAGTTCAAAGACATTTCCCAATATTGGTTTCAAACCCGATCCCCGCTTTTCTATATAAATTCAACTTGAATTGTCCAACGCTAATATTCTATTAAATTTATAAACATCGTTTATAATCAATTTCTTGTTTATTTCATTTAAACAAGTTTCCATTACCAAGTCCATTTAAAATTCAACTAGTATTTTGGAAATAAATTCCCCTTTGAAATCTAAAATTCTTTTTCTATATTTGAAAATGTATTACGGTATTTAAAATACCAAATTTCTAGGGTCAGGGTAATCTAACATAGTACAATCAATCGTAGTATACACATCACAATAAATAACAAACAATAATATAAATGTTGAGGAATCCAGTTGGATCCCTCCAACCTGTTTTCCTGCATCCACAGATGTCAGTCAACATTAATCATAGCGCTAAAGATTTGATCAATGGTATAACTATATCAACTATTAAACCAATTTTATCAACCATTCATTCAAACAACCATCACACCGTATAAAATGACTAAAAATAAATTTAAAACTCGTTTATATATATAAATATGAACAAGGTAGAGTTAGTGAGTTTACTCACCAAGTTTTTCAGTTGACGGGTATGCTCTTGTTTCATTTTAAAATCAAATAGGCGTTTGACTTTATCGCGAAATTCCAGTAGCTTTGGTATCAGCCACATTAATTTCACAATGAAGATCTCATTGTTATGATCCCATTGTGACCAGTCCCGTCAGATTCTGTTCATGTACAGAATAAATATGCATGCTATGATTTTTAATTCAAATTGACATAATTTATTTGCCTAATGACGGTCATAAACACTTTAATCCTAATTACCATTAATTACCTGCTAAATATATTTCTTTGCCGACTATTTCAAATGTTGTTTCTCCACCAAACTCATGGCAGATCTTTCTGCTAGTTAATCTCCTTTTACCATCTATGAAAAACACCTATTGGCTCATTTCATTTTTTCCAACATTAACCTCCTTTAGAAGAAAACAACCTCCAACATTTTAACACCTTTTAAATGAGAGTCCTTAACCCACGATTCAGCTCAAACGAACGAAATATATCCCGTTGCCTCCTGTATATTTTATCACCCGCCACTCTCAACACTAAAACCACTACTGGCTTCCTCACTGCAAAAAAAAAACTTCCACTCCATCACCAATTTATCAGTTCGAACTCCCCCCCAGCCATGTATTTTCATCCCATAATAAAATAAAAACCAACTCCTTAATCATGTTTTAACAGCAGAAATCTTTTTCCCAATAATTTGAACCCGACTTCTTCATTTTCTAGGAACACAGAAAATAATAAATAAATAAAACCTGATACTTCACTTCATCGTTTCCTCCAAGCTGAATTTCCAAAACACGATATCATACAGTTGAACGCAAACCATCATTCTCTGACCAAATGTAACCACGAACCCAAGATTTGGCAAGTTTACAGCCTTCTTCCAACCCCAGTTCGAAAATACGATCTCCACCTTTTAGCAAGAACAGACTTTGGCTTCACCACATTACCCTCCCTCATCTTCTCATGTGCTTCCTGAAACCAGTATTCCCTCTTCAAATCATTACCACGCCTTCACAATACTTCACCGTACACGTGCTCCCCAACCCCACGCTAGCAAACAATACACAGACATGGTTCCATTACCTTACCAAAAACTTCAACTGTCAAATAGTCTAAATTCCCTTACAATAATCCGAGACACCAATCACAAACTCCTGCTTAGTAAATCATGGGCTTGCTTACCGCCACAAACCCCACTCATCACCTCGCCTCACGCCTTAATCTCCCAAAATCCACCTTCCTAGTTGATATAAACCTCCGCTCCTATGGTAAAAGTGAAAACAACCCATAACTTTCCCTCACCACCGTTCTTTCATTCCCCGGTAAAAATCAAATACAACATCACCCCTTAACCCCATCAATCAGCAGGCCGCCACCCTCTTACCACTTGCGGCATCAACTTCGAAACCCAACAATACCAAAAATCAAATGCTAGAAACTTGCTGGCCCGCCACCACACAACGCCGAAATTGGCCTTGACCACCTCGTCGTCAAGTCCCCACCACCAGCTAACCCACTTCGTCGCTTCTGTCCTCAATTAGATGGTAATCGCATGCCTTCGGGTGCTGCTGAACTTCGGTTTCGAAGGGAAAAAGAAGATCGAGTTGTGAAATATAGTATGAAATGGAAGCTGGTGTTTGACGGAACTTTGAGGAGTTCGAAAGTGGAGTATTCATTGAAAATTTCTGAAATTATCGGTTGCTTTGTTTTTGTTTTATGAATTTTGGTTTGCTCATGTTTTACTTTTCCTGGGAACAAAGATGGCTTTATCAGTATATAAAGGAAGAGAAAGTTTGCTAGTCACGACAAACAAATACCTTGGTATGCACGACATCAGTTGCCTTGGGGCTCACGGGATTGGAATTTTCTTGCGACGCACGGACTGTACAAGCTTAGGGAACATGGAAATGAATAGCGGGGAGAGCACGCTGTTCTGAGGCTTACGCTGTAATGTGGTATATTTTTGTTACATTGTTTAAATAGGCTTTAGACGTTTTAAAATATGTGTTTATTTAAAGTTTTATAAAAATGAAGTTTAACGGTACCTCGTCACACAAAACACAATCCGTGTACGAGCTGCTAAGGACAAAAATAAAAGTACGATCGTGTCACGTGATGTGCCACGATTCTAAAAATATAATAATATCGGTAGTTTAACTTATATTATGAAACCCCAAAATATTGATATAGGGTGCAAAATACTCCAAATAAAAAGTAGTGTATTTAATTAATTAAAAATGCAGTAAAATTCTAAAAATTAAATTATAACTACGCCTCAAAAGAATCTTGTCCAAATTCGTACCCAATCTCTAGTTATATTAGCTAAACCGTTATGTTCCACAAACGATTCTACAACGACTATTTAAATATTTGATTTGGACATAACTCCCAATATATAAGATGAAATCTCGAATTTTCTCTTCCGTTAGAAAAATATAGTTAAACAGAACCGAACGTTTCTTGCTTCAAAGAAATCTGACTTATATTGGATTATGTATATTCAGTTGAAGTCTAAATCGTAAATTACGAACTACCGCGATTATTTCGAGCTCGTTTTCAATTTTATTATAAATTATACATTCAAAACTTCCTTTTAATAAATAAATTCCTTATAAAAATCATATGTATTGCCAATTCAACATTTAAAAAAAGTTTAAATGTTTTAAAATTAACGACTAAAAATCCGGGTCGTTACACATTTTTAACGAACAAAATATATTCTAACATATGATTCTTTTTATAATTTCACTAACATGTTAAAGACAATATTTTTAATGTACAAAACATATTTCAACATATGATTCTTTTAAAATTTCACTAACATGTTAAAGACAATATTTTTAATGAACAAAACATATTTCAACATATGATTCTTTTTATAATTTCGCTAACATGTTAAAGACAATATTTTTAATGAACAAAACATATTTTAACATATGATTCTTTTATAATTTCGCTAACATGTTAAAGACAATATTTTTATTGAACGAAACATATTTCAACATATGATTCTTTTTATAATTTCGCTAACATCACTACTACAAAAGTGGGCATATTCGACACTATTTTACTTTGGCCGTAGATCAATAAAGCGTTGCTATAGGCCATTTTTTCAAATAGGCAACACCAGGGGGGCGTGGCATCCGCGGCCGTTGCATTAGCCCTCTAGGGCAACGCTTTTGGCCATCTACTGCCACGGGAAGAAAGTATTGCATTATAGCTGTACTACAACACTATTAGCAAGCAATGCAACAAAACACAGCGTTGCCTTGAACATAAGTTACAGCCTGGCTTCTAGGTCATGATAATGAGAGCCATATCAGCTTCCACGTAAGATGCCCACGTGTCACATGCCACATCAGCTCTCCACGTTAGCTGCCCACGTGTCAAACATCACATCAGCTGTGGGGACCACGTGCCAAGTGGAATTAATAATATTTTATTCAATGTAACACCGTTGTCCTAAAATGCAACATCAGAAAAAAGAAAACTCAACAACAGAAAAAAGCAAATACAATGCTTCAATTAATTTTTTTGCAATACCATATAATCATTTTCAATTGGACCATATAATCATTTTCATATATACATACATAGATTCATACATATATACATATGAAAAACATGAACATAACCACGTTCTAATAATACAAAAAATAAAACTAAAAATCTATCTCCAACAGCGACAATTTCTGCATCTCTAAGCTACCTCCTCGCCATCTTGCACACTTTTCACAGCGGATGTACATCAATTCAGGGTGATAAGGTTTGCTGCTACAGTTCGAATATCAACTCGATTCCGTGAAGAAATACTTCAAATCCCTGAATTATCCAACCCTAGTTCCTACTGTACATGAGGATCGCGAACTGAACTACACCAAACCCATAAAAAATCATATAGGATTGAAGAGCAACCCCCGTGGAGTTCGAATATACATGTCTCGAGAATTTCACAAGAGAAATCGATTTTATTTGGATTTTTCAAAGATGATTTTCATGTTTTTATTTTACTGGAGGTTGCGGCTACTTCCTTTGACCAGAAGAAAGTTGAAATTAGGTTTAGAAGGAATGAGGGTTATTTATAGAATAGTTATATTAATTTTTAAATTGATTTTTATATTTATTTTTAAGCAATCGCTATATGTATTTGTTTTTAAAAATTCGTACGGCCACATATAATACCCAAAAATCACGAAACTGGACATGCAGCTACAGTTCGACATTACGGACCTAACGAAACTGGTTTCGTCGAATTTCGACTCCGTTTTCTCACACAACATATTTTTAACCGTCAAAATACTAACTGTTTTTCACATTAAAAATTCGTACGGCCACACACTGACTTCAAAAATCACGAAACTTGGAATCTAACAATAATTTAATATTATGGATCCAACAAAATTAGTTTCGTCTAAAACGGAGGTCGTTTGCAAAACTGGGTATTTTTAAAGCTCTAAATAACCCATTTAAATATATAAATATATTTAAAATTAATTGAATTAAATATTAATAAATTAATATTATCGTATATATTCACACAGAATATCACACAGCTCCATATCGGGATTTATAACTCGATATTCCAAATCCAGTGTTACATCGATATTCGATTTATATTTAAAATCCATTTAAAAATATAAATAAATCGATATAAATTATAAAGGAATTCCATAGTGACTTTTCTAAAATTTGATTTGGACATACATCAAAATCTACACGACGAAATCCCGATTTTTCTCTTCTATTAGAAAAATATACTTCACCAGCTCCGAACGTTTCTTGTTTCACAGAAATCCAATTTAAAACGGATTCTGTATATTCAATTGAAGTTCGAATCGCCAAATAGCGAACTGCCGCGCCATTTCGAGCTCGATTTTAATTATATTATAATTATACGTTCAACTGTCGTTTATATAATATATTCGTTATTCGAATTCAATTCCAAACTGTGAGGACCTGTTACTTCCCCGTGAAGGAAAGAGCGGATACTTTGAGAACAACACACAAAAGAACGCAGACAGAAGAACATTTCATTGTTATTTCAACAATTCCGTCAGATATAAGAGTATACAGAGTATAAATGAATAAATTGCATTCGATAAATATCAGAGATTTAAATACAGTACTGCAGCGGAAAAATAATACAAAACACAACTGAAAGTAATACACGGATACAGAGCTTTCCGAGCATCGTTCCAGCTGTAAATCAGGATCCTGTGAATATAAATCTGCAAAACCAAAACTACTAGCTGCCCGTGTGGAAAATAGGGGCACCCAGAGTTTAGGTTAAAACAATAAACTCCAAGTCAGTCATGTGACTGGTGTGAGAACTAAAACAGTTATTTAAAGCTTTACTTTAAAAAAGAGTAATTCAAGGGACCACGCCGTATAACACGGAATGGGTTTCCTCCCAAGAATACCAGTGCATAGAATAAACAACGCAATGCTTTTTCGAAAAATGAAGCTATTATAAGACCCAGGTCCCATCACACAATGCAACGCAAGCCGGAGGATAGGGTTTTCCCTTATAATGGCCAAACATGCTTGGTACGTTTAAAACAAATCATTTGATACTATAATAAGTGTATAGTGTCAAAACATTTTCAATCATAAATATCAATCCTAGGCGGCATGGGTACCATCTATCATGTCGCCGTACTAGGCTCTACAAATAAAACCGAGATACACGTATTGGAAATTGGATTTCCGTCATGAGTCGAGGCAAGGGGCAAGCTCCTCTCCGCTTCGAGACATTCTAGCAAATGCCTTGGGACTACACACTCTGGGTAACCCCTGGATCTTCAGGGCCGGTCCACACTTACGTTAGTGGATTAGTATTCCTGAACACACATTTCCCGGTCCTTACAGACCTAAAATCGAGGCGCCTCATCCAACAACCACATAGGTGAAAAGTATATAAATGTCAGGGCTGGTAAGTTACTAACACCACTAAAGCTATAAAGAAACGTCGTGCTCTCCCCGCAGTCACTATCCCGTTTTTGACTCATACCGAGGTGTGAGGCTCGCGAATTCACGTTATACACAAAGCTGCCACGTAGGCCGTGCTTTGTTCATCAACCACAAGACTTTGCTTTTCAACAGAAGCCTTGATCCATGCAACTCAGCGTGCCACACAGGCAATTCATGCCATGCGATTGATATCTATCGATATATAACCTCTAAGCTCGTACGTCTCAGAGAAGGGCGTTAAGCAAGAGAATAAATTCTCCGCCGCTAAACAGATATATATTTAACAGAAATCAATCAACATAGAATAAAATCCAGTGTCAGACACACAATCCATTTACAAGTTCGTTCTGGGTCTGAACGAAACCGGAGGCACTTTCCTCGCATATCCATCAATCTCCAAGTACGTCTGGACAACCACCAACTATTTCCATCCTCTTGGGTGTACAGCCCAATCAGGATCATCAGTAATTATCCAAACGATGTGACGACTTCTGGTCTTCGACCACCATTATCATCTTCGACTTATCGTCGAATCGGTTATTCAGAATGGGTATAAACCCGGCCTTTCCGAACAACCCGCGTATATTAAAAACAAATGTTACACAAACACAACATACACCTCATTCCAATTCATTAGTCACTAACCGTAAATCAGTAAGAGTGCAATTCCCTAAATATTAACCCCGAAGGCCGAAACCAACATCAGATCAATACCCAATAAACCATTCTTCTTAACTAACCTACAGCTAGTTTCTAAATTTCAATTCTTAGGGAAAGGTTCCCATTAATTTTATCAAAGATAAATTCTTTAAATATATTCTTTAATATTCCTTTGGATGTCATTTCAAACCAAATTATGGTTTTCCAAACTAGTCGAGATTAGCGAACCGCACCGAAGTAATTATTTATTTTATTTCCTAATCCCAACTTAATCATCCCATGAAGCAAAACAGGTAATACTCTATATCTAATACCACTGTGTTATCGGTAAAATTAATTACCATTTCACGTTCAAATCTAATTAAAGATTTAACTATCGCTTTGGAGCAAAACTGGCGATACTCCATTCTCGATCCCTTTCTAGATTTGATAATTTATATTATCAATCCACATTTCAATCTAATCAAAGATTCATTAAAACTCCTTTTACTGGGTTAAAGAATTAATGTCGTTTAAAACACAGTTCATGATAAACCCAAATCACATTCTATTTAATATCGGGTTAAAGAACAAGTGTTATTTAAAACACCCTTCACGATAAACCCACAAATCAATTCTATTTAAAACCCATTTCAAATCCAATTTATTTATTTAAAAATAAATGGGTTTTAATTTTAGTTCAAAACCAGTTCATCTCGATAAAAATCTATTTTTATCTTTTCAAATATGGAGTATTTCATCCCAATTTTTTCCAAATCATTTCTTATGATTTTACACAAATTATTACTATTTTTAATAATTTTATCAAGGCCCGTACAGTCGATTTCCATCAACGGCCATCGAACTGCACTTACAACGACCTTTTCCAAATTTGATTTAGACGTATCTCCAAATCCAACCGTTAGATTTCAAATTTCTAATATTCGTTAGAAAGCTCTTTTCGATACGAACCCAACGGTTCCGGTTTTAGGAGAATCCGACGGTCAGATCTCCCGTAATGTCCGTTCGAAGTCAATGGTCAAAATTCACGAACTGCCGCGGCGCGGCGCGTTCTATTCAGGCCATTATATTATATATATAATATATATTTCGTCGATTCCTATTTAAACGAATTTTATAAATAGCTTTAAATTCTTTCAAAAACATTTCAACTTCCATTTCCAATTCAATTCAAATTTCAATTCATTCTATATTCAATTCAATTCGAATTTGGTTTATATTCAATTCAATTCGAATTTGGTTTATATTCAATTCAATTCGAATTTTCTTTATATTCAATTCAATTCGAATTTGCTTTATATTCAATTCAATTCGAATTTGCTTTATATATATTCGATTTTTATCTCTTTTCAATATTCATAAAAACGAATATAATCGATATAAATATCGTTCGCGTCAAAATAGCGCATCTCTAATCAACACGGCTTTATATATTTCAATAATTCCGTTATTCTATTCAACAAATGAATATTTATTCTATTCAATACGTGAATCTATATTTTTGTCAACACATGACTAATCTCAGCGAATGAGTACTATCCACGTGTGACTATTTTTGTTATTCAATATATTTTTATAAAAATTATGGTATCTATCGTTTGATTTAAATCAGACTCCAACAGTAAATTAGTAAGAGAACAATTCCCTAAATATTAACCCCGAAAGCCGAAACCAACATCAGATCAATATCCAGGAGACCACTCATCTTATCTATTTTCCAATTAGTTTCTAATTTTATATATGATAAAGATGTAAATTTTATTATTAAAATATTTCGTTCAACACATGACTAATCTCAACGGATGAGTACGGTCAACACATGAACCTTTACTTTATAATGATAAATGTGTAAATTTTATTTTTAAAATATTTCGTTCAACACATGACTAATCTCAATGGATGAGTACGGTCAACACATGAACCTTTACTTTATAATGATAAAGATGTAAATTTTATTTTTAAAATATTTCGTTCAACACATGACTAATCTCAACGGATGAGTACGGTCAACACATGAACCTTTACTTTATAAAGAAGTTAGTTTCTTTATTTTCTAAATTGGAATGAGGCCCAATCAATTACCATACAAAGTTAATTATATGGATTCCATACAACACATGTATATAATAGCAACGATACATAATCAACCATCATCCAAAGTGCACTACACTGTATAAGCATCAAATATAGATATCTAACGCTTATAACAGCCTGTCAATCAATCGATCGACATACAACTAATTATTGGGATTAGTGTATGCCGTATTTTATCCCAATACCCGTGTGGGGTTTCAAACAATCAAACACAGATTTTATTTGTGCTGTTGGGCGATGTGTAAAATTTACCGTCCCAACCAATGTCATTCAAATAGGCGTACATAAACAAACCGTCCGGTTTGTAAATGAATGATTATTTATTCACATTCACGTTAAAAATTATATTTTTAACGACCAAATTATTTTATTCAACCTATGAATATTCTATTCGGTTCATTTATTAAATAAAATGCTATCTTTATTTTTCTAACTTATTTTAGAAAATTTCGGCGGCATAACGGCACGATACTAGAAACGGGACAAGGCCTAGCCTTATCCCCGGTCTAGTGATGGCCCACGCCATTCACACATCAATCAAATCAATTTCCATTTCCCCAAACAATCAAATTCAACTCAAATAATCTAACTAATATATGCAACCAAACAAACAAGTCCATGGTCTGTGGACAGTGGTGTCGGGTGCTACTAAACACCGTCTGCATCCTAGTATATATTTATATAACTAGAAAAGAAAAGTTAAAGTGAGAAGTTCTCACATTGATTTTTTTCTAACGCCTTTTCTGAACTGCTGAATTGTTGTTCGAGCTCCAGACTTCGCATACAATCTCAAATCTTCAATCCATCCTTTGTCTAGCACAAGCTTGGCATTCTGAACAACTTTTGCCTAAGGGACTTTTTGCCGAAAATGCTCCAATTCGCCAGAATTCGCGAAAGTACACGAATTTTACCGCTTTTGAACAGCAGACTTCGAACGTGTTTTCCGAGCAGCTCTGTACCCCAAAACACGACTTCCATATAGCCAAATCAAAGAGAATTTTGTGCTCTACAACTTTGGTCTAGAGGGACTTTGGCCAAAAACGCACCGTTTGAGAGTTATTGGCGAAATACAGTCAGGGGCTTATTTGCAAAACGGGCGATTTGTGTAAAATGAGTTTTTGGTGACCGGGGGGGGCCCACTGCCGGAGTTGGGTGGCCAGCGGGCGGTGGCGGGCCTAATGGACGTGGGGGAGGGTGCTAAGGGCGGTGGTGGGGCCCGTGGTGGCCGCGGTGGTGGTTGGTGATTTGGGGGTTTAGGGTTATGAAAAGAGGAGAGAGAAGGAGGAGGAGGAGGAGGTGGCGCCGGAGGGGAGGAGGAGCAGCGGCGGTGGGTGGTGGCAGCGGAGGAGGGGCGGCAGCGGTGGCATGGGGTTGAGGTCCCCATTAATGAAGAAAGAGGAAGAAAGGAGGAAGAGAGAAAAGTGAGTGGAGAGAAGGAGAAAAAGTGATTATATGCTACTTTCTCGCGTATCGCCTGAACGCTAACGATCACCAATCACCGCGGATTTCGGACACGAGATAGTAGACGTGAAGACGAGTCCAACGAAACAAGTTTCGTCGAATTCCGAGTTCGTTTGACCGTTAAAAAAAATCACGAATATGCTCAGATATTGCTCAAAAATGCGATTTTGGCGCATCTTTTCTTCTCGCACCTCACACACTAACACCAAAAATCATGCCCTCTTGGATTTAACCATTATTGGACCATACGAATCCAGAAAAAAAGTAGAATCGAATTCCGAGGTCGTATCAGTAACGTTCCTTTGTAAAATGATTGCTCGTTTTACCCCGGACTGTTTTAGCTCGCACGACAACATTCTGACTCCGTTCGACGCGCCCTTTGGAACTCAACAATAATTTGTCATTATGAATCCATAAAAATTTATCTCGTCGAATTCTGAGCTCGTATGCAAAATTTCACTTTTTAAGGGCTATGTTTTGCTAACCGAAAAGCTACTGCCAATTGCCACTATTCCGGATATCGGAATATATCGAAGCTTATACTTTTCTGAGTTCTAAACGGCATTTTGAACTCAATGGAAGTGGTTTCGAGTCCAAATTCATCCGTATGCAAAATATGACTTTTTGGGCCATGTATAATTTACATAGCGACTATTCTGAATTTTCAACTGGGCATAACTTTTGATTCCCGCTATGAAATTTCGATTTTTCAGATTCGTTGGAAAGATATTTTCAACTAGATTTTAATATTTTTGGTTTCGCCAAAATCCGGTTTATTTTGCACTCGGTATGTTCAATTGAAATTTGAAATCGAATTATCGAACTACCACGCCATTTGCAATTCCTTTTATAATTTAAAATAAATATTTATATTCTAACGACGATGTATATAAATATATACGTTCGAATTATATTCAAAATAAATTTCTCGTTGTTATTATTTAAAATAATTCATTTTAAATATTCAAAATTCATTAAAATTGCCAAAATAAAAATTTTAAACTGGCTCAGAATTTCCGGGTTGTTACACAAACTGAATTATATATTTTGAATTGTCCACTTCACATTATATTGTCAATTCACTATTTCCGACTATTTCGGAATAACAAATATTATTCTATTATTTAAGTTAATTAAATATTCAATATTATTTAATTAAACAACCACTTAATTCTCTAAACCATTATTTAAATAATTAAATAAATTATTTATTACATCGCTAAAATACGGGACATTACAATTATTTAATTAAACAACCATTTAATTTTTTAAATCACTATTTAAATAATTAAATTAATTAATTATTACATCGTAAAAATACGGGACATTACATGAACTGTGCTCCCTTGCTTGCTAATAACAGGCAATGCTTGCTATGACTCCTCCTGCCAGTGCTTGTTGTAAGATGCATGCTTTTACTTTGACCATGAACATGTACAAATACATATTTGTATATTGAAGTGCTTATGATTCCATTTTTCTTTGCTCTGACAAAGATGCTATCAACGTTGTACATAGGAAAGAAAAAAAATCTGGTTACATGACTGTTGCTACCATGTTTTACAATCATTTTTCCATTTCTTTTCCTTTATAGTCTCTTATAAATCATTTAGTAAAAAAAACAATGATGATAAGGCGAATAAACCTGTTTACTTGGATGGTTCAATTTAAACTAACACTACACTAATCTTGGCACTCACATATGTATGCATAAGCCATGCATAGGTCTGTCAGAACCATTTAGTCATTGGTTGGACTAATGGACTGCCTCTATTGAATATTTCCATACCATATAGGTTAATTGTTGTTGTCATTTGACAATAAGCATTTGTTAATTTGTCTACTACATTTGAAAGTAAGCAATTATTAGTTGCCCACCATACTTGACAACATGCATTTGTTAGTTTGACAACTACATTTGACAGTAAGCATTTGGGTAGTTCTGTCAACTATAATCTCTTTATCCGTTTTACTCCTTGAAGGGTATAACTGTTAATGTGCCCATGTTGTAGTGTTAGTGTATATTTTGAGCATACTGCTTGTGTTGAAACTGATAATGGCAAAAGCAATTGTGTATGTTCATTTTAATACTCCCTAAATAATAAAATACCAAGACAATTCAAATTGGGTTACTTTTCGTTTGAAAAAAGGGAAAAAAAAAAGAATTGAACATAATCTATTAACATTAACAAGCTGACCAAGCCAGCTAACTCGTTTGCAGTGTCTCCATGATAATTATGTGCATTTAAATTTGCAAACTCATTTGCAGTGTTTCCATGTTTATTGCGTGAATTTAAAACCCTGTTGACCTGTCAATATGCATCCATAAAAATAAGTCTTGAGCTGATTTCCATGCTGATGAATTTGTCCTTGCTGTTTTATCTTGTTTCGTATTAGCACTATTTGGCCACCTACCTAAATTGTTGGTCTGAAACAGGTAGTGCATTTAAATTCCGAAACATGTAGTGCATTTAAATTCTAAAGCAGATAGTGCATTTAAATTCTGAAACATGTAGTGCATTTAAATTCTGAAACATGTAGTGCATTTAAATCAGTGTGTGTGTGTGTATACAGTCTGACTGGAAATGTATACTCAGCATATGGTCTAAACTTGTAGCATTCAGCCATTCTCCCATACTTGATATAGTCATTGTTGATATGAACAGATCCCATACTTGATATAGTTAGTCATTGTTGATATGAACAGATGCCACACTTGATCTTATAATTGATATAGAATTGATATGGACAGATACTACAAAACTTTTATTTTGTGTATAGCTAGGAAGATGGGATTAAACATTATATTTTTAGTTTATATTGAAGTTAGTTTACTTGAACAAATGATTAATCCTGACTCAAGTATTTTATGTTTTTGCATGGAACGCTCGGGTCAGACCTTGAGCGTACAGATTTAAAGATTTCAGCTTGGGATTCGAAGATTGGCGAAGTTAGGGATTCCAGGAGATGCGCACTCCGAAGATTTAAAAATAGTAAATATTTTTCTACTGAATTCAACCGTATTTTTTTCATTCCGCTATACAGAAAAATCTTTTTATCAAATTTTTTGACTAGTATATAAAAGGTGATTTTGCTGTTCAGTACTGTGTTATTTATTTTTATTTTGTGTTTTCTGTGTTGATTCTGTATTTTAAACTCTGTAAGCCAAGTAACGATTCATCATTTAGAACGTTTTAAGTTGGTCAAATTACTAATTTAAAGCGGTAAAAAATGGCGGGACATTACAAGTGGTATCGGAGCTTTGGTTTATTCAAAGCATAGCTTATCGGGTTTGAAAAGAATAGGATCGACATTAGAAAAATTGGATTTTGAAAATAAACGGTTTCGAAATATTAGATTTTGGAAGTATAAATAATTTTAGAATGAATTTTAAAAGGTAAATTGTTTGGGAAATATCAAGTATTTTGAAAGTAGTATTTTGAAATCAGTACAGCGGAAACAAAATTTTATTTTAAGACTTAAAATTTTACGGAATCCCCGGTCTTTGAATCCAGATTGCAAGAGCTGTTCTACGATAAGTTCCCTTAGGACTGAATCGCAAATCCATCATCGGATGGAATCTAAGGAATATGAATAGAAAAGAATCAACGAATTAACTTCGCTGATCGTGTGTTTTAGACGACGGAAATTTATTGGAATAAGAATATAGATGGAAATTTAAATGGAAGAGGAACTCTGTAATCGTTTCAAAAATGAAACAATGAATTTTATATCAATATTCAGAATACAAATTAATAAAAAACGAAAATGGTATAATTGGAATTTGATTGTGTCGATAAAAATCGAAAAGGGTATAATTGGAATTCGATTGTGTCGATAAAAATCGAGAAGGGTATAATTGGAATTCGATTGTGTCGAATTGTATTACTAATTTATTTAAGTTATCCAGGATTAAGCAAGATAATTTATAATTGGTTTCGAACCAGTAACGTATAATCTAATGTATGAATTCGATAGTGAGTTATAAACTTTTTAATTGATTAACAAGAAGTGAATTGTAAACGAGGACTGTAAATGAAGCAATATATGAATGAAGATTGTGAAGGGATTGAACCGATATTTAAATGAAATCAAAACTAATTTGATGTGACGAGTCCATATTCTTGTAAAAGGAATAATATTTACTTTTTAGAAGTAAATAACATTTGAAAGCAAAAATGTTGCAAATGGAATTAGGATAAAGGAAATGGAGTTGACCAGTACGGTGAGAATATTCTGAAGTTCAGAATATAAATCCAATGGAATTTTTCTGAAGTTTGGAATATGTTATCGAATAAGAGATTATTTGAAAGAAAGTTATTCACGGTTATTAATTGTGTCGAGTCTCAGGAAAATATTATTTACTTTCCATTTCAATAAAAATCTAATATATTATTAATTATTTATTCAGATTAATGAATAAAGTATATTTTAAAGTTTAATATTTCGAAGGCGTGAACTATTGTTACAATCAACGATTTTCGTAAAAGAGGTGGATTCTTAACTTGAGTTCGGAAGTTATGAGAATTAATGTTTCATTCGAAATTGTAAATTTTATCTATTTTAAAGTTAATAATGTTGTTCAGTTAAGGTCTGAGAGGTAAATATACCCCAACTTTATGTAATAACCCAGAAAATGCGAGCCAGTTTGAAATTTTTATTTTGGCGATTTTAGCGAATTTTGATTATTTAAAATAGATTATTTTAAATAAAATCGACGAGAAATTTATTTTCAATATAATTCGAACGTATATATTTATACGCGTCGTCGTTAGAATATAAATATTTATATATAATTATAAATAGAATTGAAAATGGCGCGGTAGTTCGATAATTCGATTTCAAACTTCAATTGAATGTACGGGGTGCAAAACAATCCGGATTTTTGTGAAACCAAAAATAATGGAATCTAATTGATAATATCTTTCTATCGAATCCGAATAATTGAAATTTCATAGCGGGGATCAAAAGATATGTCCAGTTGAAAATTCTGAATAGTCGCTATGGAAATTCAGGCCCTTGAAAATAGCTATTTTGCAAACGACCTCGGATTTCGACGAAACCAGTTTTGTTGGGTCCGTGATGTTGAATTATTGCTAGATTCCAAATTTCATAATTTTTCGAATCAATATGTGAGCGTGGCAAAGGAAAACGCCTTTGACCAGTTTCAGTTGATTTTAATCGACTGGAAAATGGACATTTTTCAAATGGTCTCGGAATTTGACGAAACTAGTTTTGTTAGGACCGTATCGGCAATACGAAGCTAGAAAATATTTTTCTGCAATTTTTAGAGTTAGTATGTGACCCCAGTAATTTGAAATGTATGTTTAAAATTCAATATAGTGATTTAAATGTAAATTTAACGAAAACTGATTGTAATAGCCGAATCAGCTTACGATACATATCCCATTGTGTTCGGAATGGGGGTGAAACGCTAGGGATGACAGTCGGCAGGTTCGATTTCGAGTTCGAATAAAAACCCTACTTTTCATAGAAGAAAAATAATAAAATAATAAAATATATTAATAATAAAACCCCACCCCTCCCTATACTTTCTCCTTCCCGTTGACCAATTCATTCAGAACAAAAAAAAAAAAAAGGGCAACGACGAAACCCGTCGTCACCCACCATCCTCCACCGCGATCGACGTCGGACCCCCCCATCGTCGCTCAACCGCCGGCGAATCTTCTCCCCCCTCCTCTTCACGTGGCTGACCCTCTCCCCCCCCCCCCCCCCCCCCGTTTGAAAACCCCTGAAACCAACAAACCCTAGCCACCGCCGACCTAGAGCCACCGCCTAGCCCAGTCGACCGCGCCGCCTCCTCTTAGCTCCAGCAGCCCTGTGCGCCTCTTCAGTCTCCCTGCCTCTCTGGACGATGGCAGTAATCCCCCCCCCCCCCCCACCTCTGATGACCTCCGACGAACTCTAACCTCCCCTTCTTCCGCAGAAAACAATGTGAGTTTCTATGATTTTCTATTTACATTAAAAACCGATTTCTATTTACATTAAAACTGATTTGTATTTAGCATAAAGTTTTGATTTTTAAAACATAAAAGTTTTGATTTTTAAAACATAAAAGTTTTGATTTTTAAAACATAAAAGATTTGATTTTTAAAACATAAAAGTTTTGATTTTTAAAACATAAAAGTTTTGATTTTTAAAACATAAAAGTTTTGATTTTTAAAACATAAAAGATTTGATTTTTAAAACATAAAAGACGATATTTTGAGATGAGTAGTGAAGTAAAAATATAATTTTTATATAAGGAAGATAATCAAAATATGATTTTTATATTTTTAAAGTATTAAAAATATAATCTTTATGGGATAGAGAATATAAAAATATCATCTTTGTATATGTAGCGAAATAAAAATCTGATTTTTATTTTATATACGTTGAAATAAAGTGGTGATTTTCATAACGAGGAAATCTATATTTTTGAAAGGGCGAAGTCTATGTTTTATAAAGGCGAAATCTTTAAATTAGTAAAGGCGAAATCTTTATTTTAGAAAAGGCGAAATCTTTATATGGAAAATAGCGTGATAAAAATATAATTTTTATCTATGTAGCATAGTAGTAAAAAGTCGATTTTTATATATTGAATAACATAGTAAAACTTTGATTTTTATATAAAGTATAACGAAGTAAAAATTCAATTTTTAAAAGGTATGAAGCAATTATAAAAATATGATTTTTAAATTGAAAGTGAACAAATAAAAATGTGATTTTTTAATATATGTAGTGGCTACGAGCAACGAAGATGAAGAAGATGCGATAGCAATGAAGTTTTCTATCAATGAAGAGTCAAGATGATTGGATAGCTATATGTGAGAATTTCTCACCTTTCAAATTTATTTTCTAGTTATATATATATATATATATATATATATATATATATATACTAGGATGCAGACGGTGCTTAGTAGCACCCGACACAATCGTCCACAGACCATGGACTTGTTTGTTTGGCTGTGTTGTTAGTTAGATTGTTTGAGTTGATTTGAATCGTTTGGTGAAATGAAATTGATATGATTGATGTGTGAATGGCGTGGGCCTTCACTAGACCGGGGATAAGGCTAGGCCTCGTCCCGTTTCTAGTATAGTGCCGTTATGCCGCCGAAATTTTCTAAAATATGTTAGAAAAATAAAAATATCATTTTATTTAAAGAATGAACTGAATAGAAATTCATATGTTGGAATAAAATGTTTTTATCGTTAAAAATATAATTTTTAACGTGAATGTGAATAAATAAATATTCATTTACAAACCAGACGGTTTGTTTATGTACACCTATTTGAAGGACATTGATTGGGTCGATAAATTTTACACATCGCCCAACTGCACAAATAAAATATGCGTTTGATTGTTTGAAACCCCACACGGGTGTTGGGATGAAATTTGAAGTTCACTCATCCTGATTGATTAAATATGTCGATCGATTGATTGACAGGCTGTTATAAGCGTTAGATATCTTTATTTGATGCTTATACAGTGTAGTGCACTTTGGTTGATGGTTGATCATTTTTCAATGCTATTATATACATGTTTTGTGTGAAAATCCATATAATTAATTTTATATGGTAATTGATTGGGCCTCATTCCAATTTAGAAATGGAAATATTTGAAATAGAAATATTTGAAATAGAATATTTGAAAATAGAAATTTATGAAGTCGTGTTGATTAGTTTGACGCCATTTTGACGTGAACGATATTTATATCAATTTTAAACGATTTCGAAATGAATTGAATTGAAAACGATTTCGAAATGAATTGAATTGAAAACGATTTCGAAATGAATTGAATTGAAAACGATTTCGAAATGAATTGAATTGAAAACGATTTCGAAATGAAGTGAATTGAAAACGATTTCGAAATGAATTGAATTGAAAGCGAATTCAAATGAATTCAAATTGAATTGAATAGAAATGAATTTTAAAACGAATTTATAAAGAAGAATTCAATTTTGATTTGAGTTGAAATGGAAGTTGAAATTGTTTTGAAACGAATGTAGAACTATTTATAAAATTCGTTTTAAAAGGAAATCGACGAAATATATATAATATATATATATTATATATATAATGGCCTGAATAGAACGCGCCGCGCCGCGGCAGTTCGTGAATTTCGACCATTTATTTCAAACGGACATTGCGGGAGATCCGACCGTCGGATTCTCCTAAAACCGGAACCGTTGGGTTCGTATCGAAAAGAGCTTTCCAATGAATATTAGAAATTTGAAATCTAACGGTTGGATTTGGAGTTATGTCCAAATCAAATTCGAAAAAGGTCGTTGTAAGTGCAGTTCGATGGCCGTTGTTGGAAATCGACTGTACGGGCCTTGGTAAAATTATTAAAAATATCTATAAATTGTGTAAAATCATAATATATGGATTGGAAAGAGTTGAGCTGGAAAATTCCACATTTGAAAAGATAAAAATAGATTTTTATCGAAATGAACTAGTTTTGAACTAGAATTATAATTCTATTTATTTTTAAATAAATAAATTGAATTTGAAAAGGGTTTTGAAAATAACCAAAATTTCCAATGATTGCATTGGAGTGGATTTGAATCGAAATTGTCTTCGGAATATTTCGATGTTGGAATTCGTGATTATACAGATGTTGTTATGGAAATTTGAAAGATATATATTTATATCGTTATTTCCAATACGACATTTGTTAGTCGTAGAATTTGATATTGAATATAAGCCGATATATTTTCTATTCAGAGCCTTGTATTGAATATCAAATGTGATTTGGGTTTGTCGTGAATGGTGTCTTCACTATCACTGTTCTTGAACCCAGTTGAGAAAAAAAAATTAATTAAATCTTTTTATTTAGATTTAATGAAATGTACCAATTAAACGATATTTAATTGGAATTGAATTGGTATTGATTTTTGGGTTTATCGTGAACAGTGTTTTAAATAACACTTGTTCTTTAACCCGATAATTAATGGAATGTGATTTTGGGTTTATCGTGAACCGTGTTTTAAATGACACTGATTCTTTAACCCAGTTAAAGATTAAAACTAAGTGGAGTTTTAATGAATCTTTAATTAGATTGAAATGATCGAAAATGGAGTATCACCAGTTTTGCTCCAGGCGATAGTTAAATCTTTAATTAGATTTGAACGTGAAATGGTAATTGAATTTACCGATAACACCGTGGTGTTAGATATGAAGTATTACCAGTTTTACTTCATGGGATGAATAGGTTGGGATTGGGAAATAAAATAAATGATTACTTCGGTGTGGTTCGCTAATCCCGACTAGTTTGAATTGATATTCAAAGGAGATTAAAGAATAAATTTAAAGAATTTATCTTGGATAAAATTAATGGGAACTTTTCCCAAAGTATAAGAATATTGGAATAAAAGGATATTCTAAATTGGAATGAGGCGTATGTTGTGTTTGTGTAACACTTTTATAATATATACGCGAGTTATTCAGAAAGACCGGGTTTATCCCATTCTGAATAACTGTTTCGACGTGGTGTCGAAGATGAAGACGGTGGTCGAAGACCGGAAGTCTTCACGTCGTTTGGGTGATTACTGATGATCTTGATTGGGCTGTACACCCAAGAAGATGGAAACAGTTAGTGATCGTCCAGACGTACTTGGAGATCGATGGATATGCGGGGTACTAGGTGCCTCCGGTTTCGTTCAGACCCAGAACGGACTTGTAAATGGACTGTGTGTCTGACATTGGATTTTAGTCTGTGTGATTGATTTCTATTAAATATATATCTGTTTGGTGGCGGAGAATTTATTCTCTTGCTTAACGCCCTTCTCTGAGACATACGAGCTCAGGGGTTATATACTGATGGATATCAAACACATAGAGTGAATTGCCTGTGTGGCATGCCTAAGTGGCAATAGATCGAGGCTTCTGTTGAAAAGCAAAGTCTTGTGGTGATGATCAAAGCACAGCCTGTGTGGCACAGCTTTGTGTAACGTGAATTCGCGAGTTTCACACCCGGTATGAACCAGAAACGGGAGACGGACCTCAGGGAGGGCATGCGTTTCCTTCTAGCTAAAAAGTGGCGTCAGTGGTTTTACACGCCCTGACGAGTTTGACTTATGTGGTTGTTGCTGTTGCGAGGCGCCTCGGTTTGATCGGACGATCCGGGTCCGATGGAGTCATTTGTTGGCTCATTTACGCCCCAAAGGGCGGGGAAACGTAGTGTTCAGGCATAATAATCCAAATCGGTGGACCGGCCCTGTCGCTCCATGGGGCAGTTGCGGCTGTTCCTGAGACATGGGCTAGATTGTCTCGAATCGGTTGAGGACTATCTTTTGCCTCGGTTCATAGACGGAAATCCAATTTCCAAATACGTGACATTTGCGGTTTTAATTGTAGAACTAGTATGGCGACATGATATATGGTACCCATGCCGCCTATGATTGATACTTATGATTTGAAGTTGTTTTATACACTATGCACTTATAATAGTATCAAATGATTTGTTTTAAACGTATCAAGCATTCTTTGGCTGTTATAAGGGAAGACCCTATCCCCCGGCTTGCGTTGCATTGTGTGATAGGACCTGGGTCTTATAACAGCTTCATTTTTCTTTATTTAGCATTGCGCTGTTTGTTTTATGCACTGGTATTCTTGGGAGGAAACCCGTTCCGTGTTTTACGGCGTGGTCCCTTGATTTACCTAACTTTAAAAATAAAGATTAACTGTTTTAGTTCTCACACCAGTCACATGACTGACCTGGAGTTTATTGTTTTAACCTAAACTCTGGGTGCCCTTATTTTGACCCGGGCAGCTAGTAGTTTTGGTTTGCAGATTTATATTCACAGGATCCTGGTTTACAGCTGGAACGATATCCGGAAAGCTTTGTATCCGTATATCTCTTCTAGTTGTGTATTGTATTATTTTCCGCTGCTATGTATTTAAATGTAATTTAAATCTCTGATATTTCTGTGTAATATTTATTCATTTATACTCTATATATTCTTGTAATCTGATGCATTGTTGTAATAAGCAATGAAATGTTCTTCTATATGCGTTCTGTTGTGGCTTGTTCTCAAACTATCCGACGCTTTCCTTTACGGGGAAGTTACGGGTCGTTTCACTTTATTGACTTCGTTGTTAATTAAGAAATGGTTAAGGTTCGTTAGCCAAAGTGGTTAAATGGGTAAGAAATTAGTGTTAGCAATTAATTGAAGATAGCGGTGTGTATTTAATATTTGTTTTCGTCTAAATAACTAAATTAGAAATAGAGTTAAGGAAATTAGAAATTGACTGTATATTAGTTGAGTTAAGTGATTTTCTGAGTGTTGATCTGTTGTTGGTTTCAGCCTTCGGGGTTGATACTCAGGGAATTGTTCGCTTGCTAATTTACGATTGAAGGGTGTGAATGTGAAGAAGTGATAATATGTGAAGGAGAAACTTGTGATAAGAAGAAAAAATTATGAAATTTTAAAGATGTAAATGAAGTGATGAATTTAATAAGTAGAGATTTGGAAGAAAATTTGATTTATTGATCTGAGTGGGAAAGATATGATAACTGAATCGATTAAGTGATCAAAGCTGAAATTTTGAAATCGGAATGAAATTTGAGAATATTCAATTTTGAATATTGGATGCAGAAGTTTTCAAAATTTATATGGAAAAAAATATAAGAATGCAGTAAGTTAGAGAACTAGTGATTTGGAAGTTAATCATTCTGAGATAAAATCGTACACAAAGGATTTAAATAAAATGAAATGTTTGAAAATATGATTTGGAAAGAAAATCTTATGTAAGTTGGCATAAATATGATTTATGAGGAGTTTGGAATAAAATACTATATGTATATAGTATTATATGTTTTCAAAGCAAAATAAGGAAAGTGCCTTCCTTTTCCTTTGAATTTTGAGCTTAGTGAGATATGCTGCTTGTGGTAGTATGTTGTCAAGACATAAAACTCGAGTTTTCTGAAAGAACATGACCGTGTAGCGTAATTCACAGAGCTGTAGATGGCCTACGGCGGACGGATGTTTCTTGGGAGATCCAAGCGTAACCATCGTGTCTGCTGCGATCGACAGTCGTGATAATGGTGTAATTCGCAGAGCTGTGAAAGCTTAAGGGTATGGATGTTTCTTGGGGGACCCAGACGTAACCATTGTGTACCTGCAGTCTATATGGAATATCTACAAGTGAAAGAGATGTAACCTCTAGAGTTACTAAAGGTAGAATGGAGCCATGCGATGTTTGAGATATCTTGGTGATGTGAAGCCACCTGTTGATGCAGCACTATGTCTTCATGACTAGATTTGTCCTCGTGAAATGTCCTTATGACTTGATTGGTTTTCGTGTCTTGATTTATTTTCCTGATTTGTTTTTGTGAACCTGAGAGAGAAGTCAATGCTCAATGACCTCAGAATTTATTTTGATTCTTAAATATCTTTCGTTGATCTGTCTATGACGAAATTCGCAGGGAAGTGATTTCCTACGGATACAGATGTTTTTTGGGGGATCCAGACGAAACCATTGTGTATCTGCGATTCATGAACAATCAACATATCAATAATCACATTGGTACTTTCCGTATATGTTTCCTTTTCAAAAAAAATTGAAATATTTTCACTGGGAGTTGAAGCAAGGATGTTTAGTAATTGGAGATTTTAGTCGTGCGTCTTGCCAGTGTATGCCTACATCTGTGAGAACGACAATACACTTATCAAACTTCGAGTTATCAAGTATTTTTAAATCAATAATTTAAAATTAAAATGTATTCAACTTGATAAGTTAAGGAAGAGAATTTCAGAATATTTTTAAATCCATAACTTTGAGATAATAATACACATATTTTCTGTATAAAAGATAAAAGATTTCGAATTTTGGAAATTTTCAAGTCGATAATTTGTGACTTGAAGAAGAAATGTTATTTACGCTCTTTAACGAGTGTTGGGAGCGATTAAATGAATGGTAAGGAGATTGGGTTAAGGGTTGCTAAGCCTAGACCTTACAGTTGCAATGATGGATAAGTAGCATTGACAGATGATGCTTATAACGAAATTTGGAATAGTTTGAGATGTATAAATCCAACTTATGCATAAATTGAAATTTAAAACGAGATTGATTTTGAAAAGAAATTACCTGACTTTGAATTTGTTAGAAGATCGGCTAATATGAGAATTGGGAGATATCTCAAAATAACTTGAGATAGAAGGTGGGTCTAAGAAAATTGATTGGAATTGAAAGAGCATGGGAAAAAAAATAAAATTGTACTTAACCAAAATTGATCCCGACTATAAGAAAGGAAACTTTATTTTCCCAGTTAATTGGTTCTGATGGATAAACGAAGAGGATTGATGACTAAAATATCAAAATTTAAATTAGTTGTGGGAAAATTCCATACAAATATGAAAAATTTAAGTATACATTAGTGTAACTCTAACGATCTCTCCTTTTCGAGGACGAAAAGTTTTAAAGGGGGCATATTGTAACGCCCCAGAAATTTCAACAATTAGGATATAGAATTAATTAGAGATTTAATTATTTATGATCAATTTTTATATTGATACTTGGAAATTTAAAATCGAATATATGGTTTTGAATATGAATTGACTCAATATTAAATTTAAATGGTGGATTAATAATCAAATATTTAGTATTGAATATTTGAATGGAATTTGGTTGAATTGGATTTGAATTTTGATTGAAGAATTCAAATGGTTGGGATAAAATAACAAAATAAACGTTAAAAAAATTTGGAGAATTTTATTAGTTTAGATATATGGAAATCAACTTGGATTTAAAATTTAACGTTTCGAATTTGGAACCGAATAGAGTTACCGTTGGACAAAAATAATAAAAACGGTGAACCAATAAAAAAATAACGTTGTATACAAACAGAGTTGGATTACAATTAAAATAATTTTATTGGATTCAGAACATTGAAACAATGAAGCACGTATAATTTTTGTCGCATTGGAGGAGTGCGTTAGCGGTACGAATTTGGAGCATTACGTGGTAATTCGTGCTAAAGATAAATATCAAATTTTACTTAGTTATAACCTTCCTTAGTGAATTCCTATGCAGACCTACTCGTTGAATTTCATGTGCTACCCTAAACCGTACAAAGTTACTTCGTTCCTATCTTCAAGCCTTGCCTTTATAAAAATCACCTTGGATCCCCAAATTCCTTCAGCACAATTTATTTCTTCCTTTTTAATTTTTATGGTGGCCGAGTACTTCTTTTTCCCCTAAAATTTCTCCATCGCTTCAACCGTTGCGCCGCTAAGATCCATCGCCACCAAAAATAGCCGCAATTCCCTCTAGAAGACTAAAATTAAAATCGAATCGCTTCAGCACACTCGCATCTGAGTCACCTGAAAATATATTTTGTCTTCTCCTTTAAAAGATCGAAGCTTGCTCCATATTGTCAGCAAACATCACTGCTGCTCCATCAGTCATCTGCTCCTTCCTTTTTCGGTTTAAGGTGAGTTTTTCTAAAACTCATGATTTTCTTAGTTCAAAATTTAACATCAATATTAAACTAGAAATATAGCAGAAAAGCCATTGATACTGAGTTGGCTATTACCATGAATGGTTGTACTGTGTGCGCTTATATTTTGTCACCATGCTTCCGAGAATAGGAGAATTGACCCTTGTAGATGAACTACTTTGACCGATTTAACTTATTTTAAGGTTAAGTATATTTTATCTGTTTTGTTCCTTTGATCCCCTTTATAAATTTGCTCTGCCGATTTCTCATAACAGATACCTTCCCTCAAATTGCTCCTTGAAACATGAACGACTTCTATTTTGAAAATTCCAGTTCATGTTTGAAATAGGTTTTTGATAATGGAGAACATATTTTTAATAGCTAAAATATATTTTAGATATTTGAATTGAAGCTACATTATGTTTTTATTTGTGATGGTGGTTCATATAGTCCATAAATTTTTGGTTGTTACCTACTCTAGTTCCTAGTTTTTAGCACGATTATTCCTTGTCTTTCAATAAAGGAAATTTTTGATTAAGGTGTCTGATAGAGTCGAGTTGGTAAAAGTTTGTTTTGCTGGTCATACCTAATTTACAAAGAACACAAGCTAAATTGTAGAGTTCTTTAGTTGGTTAGTGACAGGTTGATTATTCCCTTTTGTTTGGTATGGTCTTCTAAGGTCAGAACTAGATGCTAGATAATATAATGCAAAGTGCACTTATGTATATGTTCTTAAGTTCATTACACGAGCTGAAATGTGCTCCCGTGTTTGCTAATAACATGCAATGCTTGCTATGACTTCTCCTGCCAGTGCTTGTTGTAAGATGCATGCTTTTACTTTGTCCATGAACATGTACAAATAAATATATGTATAATGAAGTGCTTATGATTCCATTTTTCTTTTCTCTGACAAAGATGCTATCAACGTTGAATGTAGGAAAGAAAAAAAAACCTGGTTACATGACTGTTGCTACCATGTTTTACAATCAATTTTCCATTTCTTTTCCTTTACAGTCTATTATAAATCATATAGTAAAAAAAATCAATGATGATAAGGTGGTTAAACCTGTTTACTTGGATGGTTCAATTTAAAATGACACTACACTAATCTTGGCACCCACATATGTATACCTAAGCCATGCATAGGTCTATCAGAACCATTTAGTCATTGGTTGAACTAGTGGACTGCCTTTATTGAATATTTCCATATAATGTAGGTTAATTGCTATTGTCATTTGACAATAAGCATTTGTTAATTTGTCTACCACATTTGACAGTAAGAATTTATTATTTGCCAACCATACTTGACAACATGCATTTGTTAGTTTGCCAACTACTTTTGACAGTAAGCATTTGGGTAGTTCTGTCAACTATAATCTCTTTACTTGTTTTAATCCTAGAATGTAGAATTGTCGATGTGCCCATGTTGTAGTGTTAGTGTACATTTTGAGCATACTGCTTGTGTTGAAACTGCTAATGGCAAAAGCAACTGTGTATGTTCATTTTAATACTCCCTAAATAATAAAATACCAAGACAATTCGAATTGGTCACTTTTCATTTGAAAAAAAAGAAAAAAAAAGAATTAAACATTATCTATTAACATTAACAAGCTGACCAAGCCAGCTAACTCGTTTGCAGTGTCTCCATGATAATTATAAGCATTTAAATTTGCAAACTCATTTGCAGTGTTGCCATGTTTATTGCATGAATTTAAAACCCTACTGACCTGTCAATATGAATCCATAAAAATAAGTCTCGAGCCGACTTCCATGCTGATGAATTAGTCCTTGTTGTTTTATCTTGTTCCATATTAGCACTATTTGGCCAACTACCTAAATTGTTGGTCTGAAACAGGTAGTGCATTATATTCCGAAACATGTCGTGCATTTAAATTCCGAAACATGTAGTGCATTTAAATTCTGAAGCAAGTAGTGCATTTAAATTCTGAAATATGTAGTGCATTTAAATTAGCGCATGTGTGTGTATATATATATAGTTATAGTCTGAATGGAAACATATACTCAGCATATGGTCTAAACTGGTAGCATTCAGTCATTCTCCTATACTTGATATAGTCATTGTTGATATGAACAGATCCTATACTTGATATAGTTAGTCGTTGTTGATATGAACAGATGCCACACTTGATCTCATCATTTATATAGAATTGATATGGACAGATACTACAAAACTTTTATTTTGTGTATAGCTGTAACAACCCGCAAATTCTGAACCAATTTAAAATGTTTATTTTAGAAATTTTACGGAATTTTAATGGTTAAAATAATTTATTTAAAAAAAAGTTAACATTATAAGAAATGATGTAAAATGACCATGGTTTGAATAGAAAAGTTTAACAAAAACAATTTATATTTTTATTGCATGTGAGCAATGATGATTTAAATATGTCACATTAAAAATTTACCTTTTTATTATAAGAATGGTTCAATAAAGAAAATACATTTGTTAATGTTAGGTGAATTATTAAAACCATAGAAACGGACCAAAATTGTATTAGATAATATACATAAGGGGTTAAAATAATTAAATTGAACATATTTAAATATACAAGGGTTAAAATAAAAAAAATTCCTCACCTCTGTATAATTTCCTAAACTCTCATAACCCTAACCCCAATCCTAATCCCCTTTTTCTTTTCCATTGTGGTAGCTCTCTTCCTCTCTCTCTCTCTCCTCCTCTTTCCCTCTCTCAATTAACAAACCTATGGCCAAAATCACCACCACCTGCCACCACGGACCCCACCGCGCGGGTGCGCCTCCCTTCCTTCTCCAATGCTGCACCCTCTGATCCTCAACCCGCTGCACCAATCGACCAAAATTGAAAACCTAATTTGGAAGGTTTTGAGAAGTATACGGCTGATTTTTGATTAAGGTAATAAATGAATTTGTAGCACTAAAAATCCATTGCAAATTATAAGTTGAATATTAAAAATTCATATTTGATTCATACAAATTCAGAATTGAACGATTTCGGAAACATTGGGACTGTGACACTGAATACCACATTCTAGAACAGATTTGAACAGTTTCTGGACCCCTCTGAATTTTAGATCTGAAGAGAGGTGAGAACTCTGATTCAATAATTGAATTAAATTTTAATTATTTTTCTCGCTTTTAAATCATTGTACATTTATGATTCAGACCTGTGATGCAAATTTCTTCTTTATTTCAGATCTATTATTTTAGATCTGATTATGCGATATAAATTTCTTCTTTATTTCAGATCCATCATTTTAGATCTGGTTATGCGATATAAATTTCTTCTTTATGCAGATCTATTATTTTAGATCCGAGTATGCGATAAAAATCTCATCTTTATTGAGATTTATAATATTTGTTTGATCTTGCAATAGAAAATCTCATCTTTATTGAGAATTATATTATTTGTTTGTTCATGCGATAGAAAATCTCATCTTTATTGAGATTTATAATATTAGTTTGTTCATGCAATAAAAATCTCATCTTTATTGAGATTTATTGTAACAACCCGGAAATCTGAGCCAATTTAAAAAATTTATTTTGGCAATTTTAGCGAATTTTGATTATTTAAAATGAATTATTTTAAATAATAACGACGAGAAATTTATTTTGAATAGAATCCGAACGTATATATTTATTCGAATCATCGTTAGAATATAAATATTTATTTATATATATAAAAGGAATTGAAAATGGCGCGGTAGTTCGATAATTCGATTTCAAATTTCAAATTTCAAATGAATGTACAGGATTCAAAATAAACCAGATTTTAGTGAAACCAAATATATTTGAATCTAATTGAGAATATCTTTCCAACGAATCCGGGAAATCAAAATTTCATAGCGGGAATCAAAAGTTACGTCCAGTTGAAATTTCAAAATAGTCGCTATGGAATTTCGGCCCTTGAAAATGGCCATTTTGCAAACGACCTCAGATTTCGACGAAACCACTTTTGTTCGATCCGCGATGTCTAGTTATTGCTAGGTTCCAAAATTCGTAATTTTTCGAATCCATATGTGAGCATGGCAAAGGAAAACGCATTTGACCAGTTTCAGTTGATTTTAATCGATTGGAAAATGGTCATTTTTCAAACGGTCTCGGAATTCGACGAAACTAGTTTTTTTAGGACCGTATCATCAATACGAAGCTAGAAAATATTTTTCTGGAATTTTCCGAGTTAATATGTGACCCCGGTAAATTGAAATGCGCATTCAAATTCAATATATAGAGTTATATGTTGATTTTGATGAAAACTGATCGAAACGATCGAATCAGCTTGCGAAACATATCCCATTGTGTTCAAAATGACGGTAATTAGCTAGGGACGACAGGCGGTGGGTCTCGTTCTGAGATCGAAATTGATAGCTACTTTTTGGGGATTAAATTAAATATTAAAATATATATTAAATAAAGTCAACTCCTCTTTAACTCCCTTCCACCGTTCTACTTCAGATCGAAAACAAAATTAAAAAAAAACGCCACGAAGACCCCAATGTCGCTCCTCCGCCGCGACTGGCCTCCGGCCCCTCCCCTAGGCGGCAGCGCATCCCTCCCTTCCCCCTCCGACCACCCTTTCTTCCCTGTCCGTTCTCCTCTTTCTTCTATAACTCCGAGACCGCCAAAACCCCAAACGCACCACCAACCGCCGTGCCCTAGCCTCCTCCCGCCTCCGACAGACCCCGACGCTGCACCAACCACCCACGAGCCCCTACGCCCTCCTCTACATCTCCTTCCCTTTCTCCGAACCTCCTCAGCCCCAAATCGACCTTCGCCGGCCAATGTGGACCTTCCGGCGCCACCGTGAGGACTGCACCACCTCCTCGACCCCGCTGCGAGCTCCGGCACTGCCCTCAGCCCTCTAAACCCTCCCCGGTTATAAATTTGTAAGCTTTCTTTTTTTATTTCAAAGCATTGTTTGTAAAAGTCAATCCTTCATATGAAATGGTTAAATTAAAAATGGAATTCTTATTATTTGTTATAATATATAAAGTTTAGATTTTTATCGTTTAAAAAAAGTTATGATTTTGTTTATACAAAGAGATGATTTGATTTTTAATTAGCAAAAGAATTGATTCTTATCATTAAAAAGATATGATTTTCAATAAGGAAAAATATAATTTTTATAATATAGAAAAGTTAAAAATATAATTTTTTATACTAGTGGCATATTTAAAATATAATTTTTATATACTAGAGAATATAAAAAAGTGATTTTTTATAAGTAGTGAGGTAAAAATATGATTTTTATATACTAGATAATATAAAAATATGATCTTTCTTGTGAAGTGAACAATATAAAAACATAATCTTTATTGTGGTGTGAACAGTTAAAAATGTGATTTTTAATATCGACTACGTGAAACAGATCTCGTTAGAAGAACGGCGAAGATTTTTTACATATGAAGAGTCGAGGCGTTGGTTTAGCTAATTCGGTGAGAACTTCTCACCTTTAATTTATTTTTTTCTAGTTGAAATATATACTAGGATGCAGACGGTGTTTAGTAGCACCCGACACCCGTCGTCCACAGACCATGGACGGCTTGTATGCTTGTTTGATTGATTTTGATGTGTAGTTGATTGTGTGATGTGATGTGAAATGAAATAAAATATTTATCTAGTTAAAAATATTTTATTGTTGAAAATAGAATTTTTAACGTGTATTTAAAATGAAATAAATATAAACAAGTCGGACGATTTGTTTATATACACACATTTGACTGATATTGATTGGGACGATAAATTTTACACATCGCCCAACTGCACAAATAAAATTTGTGTTTGATTGTTTGAAAACCCCACACGGGTATTGGGATGATATATGACATACGCTAGTCCCAATAATTAGCTGTATGTCGATCGATTGATCGACAAGCTGTTATAAGCGTTAAATATTTATATTTGATGCTTATACAGTGTAGAACGCACTCTGGATGATGGTTGATTATTTATCGTTGTTATTTTATACATGTGTTGTAGAAAATCCATACAATTAACATTATATGGTAATTGATTGGGCCTCATTCCAGTTTTGAAATAGAATATTTGTAACACCCCACTTCCGCCAGGGTGACTCTTGCAAGCACTCTGACTTTGGAGGGGCGTTTGAATCAGGTAAACATGCATAATGATATATCAAGGCAGAACAAGAACATATGTATATATGTAAACAGAGTAAATAACATAGATAAAACAGCGGAAGATTTTCAAACCATTTCAAAACAAGTCTGGTACAACATAATGTTTACTTTCCAAATACACAAGTCTAGATAAAAACAACATTACTGAAAAACTGAAATACATAAGTACTATCCCCAAAATAAGCGATAACCATAGCTAGCTTCATGTCAAGACCGTACATGAGCTAAAATCCCACAAGCAAGCGATCAGAAATCCAGCTAAGCTCCAATATTCCCTCCCTGAGAACCTGGGGGGGGGGGAACGGAAGAAAAGAGGCGAAAGAAAACAGGTCAGTCAAAAAGACTGAGTAAGCCCTACTACAATTAATGTAAACTGATAAAGTTAACTGGCATGAGAAGTAGGGATGAACATAAGGATAATTACATACTAGCATGGTGATTATCTAACAGATAATTCAAAGGAGTCATCACCTAATCAAGGTGAAGTTTTTCACCACAGGTGTACCAGCATTCTAACATGTCATGTATAAACAAGAATTTATCCCTTGGCCTAAACTTGGCCCATTATCAGGTGTTGACCTAAGTCAAGATCCATCTTCTTAGTGCCAATACTAGTATAACAGGATTAGGTGTTACCCTAATGTCTACATCGAAACAGGACGGAACAGAATGGCCCATAGATAGAGTTCGGGAAAAATGGGCTTTTACCACCCTAACAGATAAAGTACAGAAACGGAATGCTAACAATAATGGGCCTTTACCACCCTAACAGATAAAGTACAGAAACGGAATGCTAACAATACTGGGCCTTTACCACCCTAACAGAACAGAGTACAGAAACGGAATACTACAATTAGGTGTACACTAGTAGTGGGCCTTTACCACCCTAACAGACGGTACCACGCAGAAACAGACGGGTGTTACCACCCAACAAAACAGACGGTACCTACAGAATCAGACAGAGCTAAGTGTACCCTAAATCCTACCCAAGCGATCGGCTCCCTAATACATAAATATCCTATGTCGGCCCCACGATAGGGTGTATCACTCCCTAAAGTGACAACCAATTGGCACAGGCATATTTACAGATGTCACGGCGTCTTACATCCTCAGAGGCAGACCGGGATCCATGCACGCACATGACCCGGTTGGAACGCACCATCAACACCCATCGCCATTATCAGAATGAACCACTTATAATTAGTTCAGTAAGCGTGCCCGGACCCCACCTACAGTTGGGTCAAAGTTTTGATACCAGAAAGGGTTACTGACTAATAAGGGTCCCAAACAACAAATGACACAAGTATTCCCCCTTGTGTCCCCAGACTATCAGATTCAGATTAACTTATTAACAGAGTTCAGACATACAAAGTTCAGACGATTAGTTTTCAGAATAACGGATCAGATAACAGATTTACAAACTTGCCTAACTTGGTGTGGGTCCTATAGATCCGCAAAACAGGTTCGTTTAATTTATCAATCAAGTTAGTTTATCCAGACCAGGTATCCAATCGGTTCTCAGCCTTATCAAATTACTGAATTGGATTGGTTAAGTATAGTTCAACTTAACCCCGTTAAATTACCGAGTTCAGATTGGTTAAGTGTAGGTTAACTTAACCCTAACCACTAGTCGTATTTTACGGTTAAGTGCCATTAAGAAATCAAACCCGGTTTCACTTAACCTACCCATTCATGTCAAATTGGTTAAGTGTCATAAAACAAATTTACTTAACCTTATCATGTAGCATTAATTAATTTAATGCACCTTAACCTCTCACATTAGACCTCGTTGTGGTTACTAGTTAAGCCGGGCGGGTCCGGGTAGTTTTACACCATAACTTGGTCTAACCTCGGGTTCAAGGTACAACATGACCAACTTCTCACATTGAGTCCTATTGTTTGTAGCAACTAGTTAAGCCGGTCGGTTCCGGGTAGCTTTACGCTACAAACTCAACCCAACCTCGAGTTGGTCACACTTATCTTTTCTAAGTGTCATGTCCATCATGTTTCCAAAACACATTACAAGTTTTCAAGCAATTGGGTAGACCTAACTTAATAGGTAAATTCCCAATGGGTAGACCTAACTTAATAGGTAAATTCCCAATCTTATGTTTTTATGTCTTTTAAGTTTACCCAACCCCAAACGCAATCCCATCGCTTACATATCGCAAGAGCGCATAAAGGATAGAAAGAGGGAACTTGACATAATCATGACATAAAGGTGTTGAAGCCACAAGTTTAACATGGTGGCATATGAAATGTACATATGTTCATATACTTGCATATTACATTTTTAGGCCTCAAAAGCATGCATAAAACTAAACTTAGCATATTGATGATACATGGTGATAAATGACATGTAAAAATGGCCATAAGTTCGCATCTAGCCTCACATGCAAGTTATCATAAGAGATATGATAACTTACACGTTGCCAAAATGCAACCTTTAGCATAAAGCTTGAAGCTTTATGTTCATAAACCCAAGATAAGCTTGCATAACATGATAGCATGAACAAAATGTTCAACCCAAACTTGCATAACATAACTTGCATATCAAACTTGCATAACATAACTTGCATATCATATGACAAACTTGCATATCAAACTTGCATAACATAACTTGCATATCATATGACAAACTTGCATATCAAACTTGCATAACATAACTTGCATATCATATGACAAACTTGCATAACATAACTTGCATATCATATGACAAACTTGCATATCAAACTTGCATAACATAACTTGATGAACTTGCATAACACATCATAGTAAACTTGCATATCATAACATATCAAACTTGCATATCATACATTTAACTTTACAGTTTAAGTATGAAAGTAGAATAGGGCTTACAATGCTTAGGAAGTCACAAAAAATATGACAAAGCCCTTATGCAACCAATTAAACCCAAAAATGCAAGCTCTAACATAAAAACCCTTGAGCCAAAATGATCAAAACTCTTTCTTTATGATGCAAATATAGAAACTTGACTCGAATGCAAGCTAATGATGCTCATACAAGTTTGAAAACACTTATATGCATGGAAAATCACTTAGAAATTTATTTAGGAATTTTATGAAGAGAGTGGAGGCCATGAGAGGATTGATTTTGCCATAGTTTAGTTATATGAATGAATAATGATGATTTAGGGTTAGGTTAGGGCCTTATTTATAGAGATTAGGATTAGTTCTAGCCTTAGGATTAAACCCTAGTTCTAATCTCAGCCCTCAAAATCGAATCTGGCCCCCAAACTCAACACAATCTCAAAATGGTGCACCAGGCTAAACAGCCCGGCTGGACCAAGTCGACAGCCAAGTCGACAGGGCTGTCGATTTGGGTCCAACCAAGTCTACTCCCAAGTCGAAGGGCTGTCGACTTGGGTGCTCTGGCGGGAATTTTCCCGCCTGGCCCAATGGCCCCCCAATTTCGAAATTTAAACCTGAATTTTAAATCTGTTTTGAACTTTGAATTTTCAGAAAACTTCTTCGGGCCTTAACCGGGCCATACGGACTCCGATTTTCGAAAACTCGGACTCTATTTCGCGTATTTTTCCGAGACGAACGCAATGGCATAGCCCATTTCCCTTGATTCAGATTTATAAATTAAATTCTGCCTCGATTTACGATATAACAGGTTATCAGAAATACGGGTTGTTACATTCTCCCCTCCTTAAAGGATTTCGTCCTCGAAATCTTCAAGTTAGGAAGAACGCATCCTACCATCCATCATCCATCTACTCAAATCATCATTCACGAGCAATCATTGTCCTTAAAGATTCTAATGCGGTATAAACATATGCAAAAGGTGTGTGTATATGTTCTTATCTAATGCAAAGATCCTCAATGCAAAGTATGTTAGTGCAATGAATCCATTATGTATGCAAATAGTCCTGATCATATAATACTATATGTGTGCACAAACATTCGTCCATATGCAACATCCATGTGCTGAATTAACCATCTTGCAACCATAAGAATTGAAAATGTACACACGTCCATATGCAATATGAGAGTGTATTTCAAGCCGATCTAGTGCCTAGTGTGTGTTTATGCATCCACGAGCAACCACTAGCAACCACTTGCATCCACTTGCAACCATCAAACATAACATGTCTCAAACACATATTTACATCCATAGGATTCCTATCTCAACAAGATACAGTCGAGTGATGGAAGCGAGCACAGATAAAACAAAAACTTGGTACATATACTTACAAACTACTAGTACAGATCAGATTTTTCCCAAATGATTCTTAGGAAACTAAGCATGGTAGAAACCCAGAATGTATTTGTCATAGTCACCCTCATGCCCAACACAGATACTCTCAAACCCCAATTTACCACAAACAGATGAGTTATAACTCTCAGGGAGTTTGAGACTATTACCAGATCAGAAGCAAGACTAGCATTAAAGTACCGAGTTTCCATTACAGAATCAAAATACCAGAAAAAGAGTTTCAAACTGAAAATCAGACAAGGAAAATTAAACATCCTACAGACAAATTATTCTAGCCCTAATCTATTCACTCGCCATGCGAGTATTCACCGTTCCTTCCGATGTAGTCCCTTTCTTCTTCGGGCAGTCCCTAGTGAAGTGTCCCATCTCTCCACAGTTAAAGCAAGTGCCCTTCCTCTTTCTGCAATCCTTGTTTAGATGAGTTGAGCTTCCACAAGTAAAGCACTTCTTTTCCTTCTTATCCTCAGACTTCTCCTCCTTCTTTTGCATTTCCTTTTTGGGCCCCGTTTTCTTGTTTTGAGACTCATTCACCTTGACCTCCTTCTTTGCACTCTTGTTCTCTTCATTGAGTAGGGCCATATCTACCAAACTCTCAAACGTGGACCCCATGGGTACATGAGACATAGCTAACTCCTGTAACGGCTCATTCAATCCTGTAGCAAAACGAAGAGCCTTCTTCTGAGTAGTACTCACCATCTCCAAGCCAAAACGAGCTAACTGATTGAACTTGTTCACATATTCTTTGACAGACATGTCTCCTTGCTTCAAAGCAATAAACCTCTCCATTTGCAAATTCTCTTCAGCAGAAGACAGAAACTTAAGCCCGAATCTTGTCCTGAAATCAGCCCAAGTCTCAACGGGTCTAGTACCATTGGTGACTTCCCACCAATAAGCGGCTTCATCTCTCATAAGCCAAACCGCCAACAAGATCTTTCTCTGATCATCTAATCCAAAGATAGCGAATAAATCCTCGGTCTCTTTCAACCAATTCCGGGCCTCTACAAAAGTCTCGGTACCTAGAAAGTTCTTGCCACCCATTGCTTTGAAGTCCTTGCAAATCTTCGTGAACTCTACTGGAGGATGCTGAGGGGGAGGAGGAGGAACCTCAGCGAAAGGAGGAGGAGGAACATTAACCACCGGAGGAGGAGTAACATTTGCGGGGCCGGCTTCGGTCGCCCTAGCCTCCATAAGTCTCCTATACCAAACAGGAATTTGCACTCCCTCTGGGATAACAAAGTTATCTGTCATACTGAAACGAAGGAAAAGATAGATTCAGAACGAGGAAACTAAGAATAGATAACTAAGGATTGTGCTAATGGCTTTTTGGGGAATAGCCTTTAAAATAAACTAGACTTTTCTTTGGAAAATACTTTATACTTGGTTTTTAAAATAGTTTTCCAAAAGTTTTAAAAACCTTTTCGTTCCTTCTCGTAAACCATATGCTCCGATACCAAATGTAACACCCCACCTCCGCCAGGGTGACTCTTGCAAGCACTCTGACTTTGGAGGGGCGTTTGAATCAGGTAAACATGCATAATGATATATCAAGGCAGAACAAGAACATATGTATATATGTAAACAGAGTAAATAACATAGATAAAACAGCGGAAGATTTTCAAACCATTTCAAAACAAGTCTGGTACAACATAATGTTAACTTTCCAAATACACAAGTCTAGATAAAAACAACATTACTGAAAAACTGAAATACATAAGTACTATCCCCAAAATAAGTGATAACCATAGCTAGCTTCATGTCAAGACCGTACATGAGCTAAAATCCCACAAGCAAGCGATCAGAAATCCAGCTAAGCTCCAATATTCCCTCCCTGAGAACCTGGGGGGAGGGGGGGGGAACGGAAGAAAAGAGGCGAAATAAAACAGGTCAGTCAAAAAGACTGAGTAAGCCCTACTACAATCAATGTAAACTGATAAAGTTAACTGGCATGAGAAGCAGGGATGAACATAAGGATAATTACATACTAGCATGGTGAATATCTAACAGATAATTCAAAGGAGTCATCACCTAATCAAGGTGAAGTTTTTCACCACAGGTGTACCAGCATTCTAACATGTCATGTATAAACAAGAATTTATCCCTTGGCCTAAACTTGGCCCATTATCAGGTGTTGACTTAAGTCAAAATCCATCTTCTTAGTGCCAATACTAGTATAACAGGATTAGGTATTACCCTAATGTCTACATCGAAACAGGACGGAACAGAATGGCCCATAGATAGAGTTCGGGAAAAATGGGCTTTTACCACCCTAACAGATAAAGTACAGAAACGGAATGCTAACAATAATGGGCCTTTACCACCCTAACAGATAAAGTACAGAAACGGAATGCTAACAATACTGGGCCTTTACCACCCTAACAGAACAGAGTACAGAAACGGAATACTACAATTAGGTGTACACTAGTAGTGGGCCTTTACCACCCTAATAGACGGTACCACGCAGAAACAGACGGGTGTTACCACCCAACAAAACAGACGGTACCTACAGAATCAAACAGAGCTAAGTGTACCCTAAATCCTACCCAAGCGATCGGCTCCCTAATACATAAATATCCTATGTCGGCCCCACGATAGGGTGTATCACTCCCTAAAGTGACAACCAATTGGCACAGGCATATTTACAGATGTCACGGCGTCTTACATCCTCAGAGGCAGACCGGGATCCATGCACGCACATGACCCGGTTGGAACGCACCATCAACACCCATCGCCATTATCAGAATGAACCACTTATAATTAGTTCAGTAAGCGTGCCCGGACCCCACCTACAGTTGGGTCAAAGTTTTGATACCAGAAAGGGTTACTGACTAATAAGGGTCCCAAACAACAAATGACACAAGTATTCCCCCTTGTGTCCCCAGACAATCAGATTCAGATTAACTTATTAACAGAGTTCAGACATACAAAGTTCAGACGATCAGTTTTCAGACTAACGGATCAGATAACAGATTTACGAACTTGCCTAACTTGGTGTGGGTCCTACAGATCCGCAAAACAGGTTCGTTTAATTTATCAATCAAGTTAGTTTATCCAGACCAGGTATCCAATCGGCTCTCAGCCTTATCAAATTACTGAGTTGGATTGGTTAAGAATAGTTCAACTTAACCCCGTTAAATTACCGAGTTCAGATTGGTTAAGTGTAGGTTAACTTAACCCTAACCACTAGTCGTATTTTACGGTTAAGTGCCATTAAGAAATCAAACCCGGTTTCACTTAACCTATCCATTCATGTCAAATTGGTTAAGTGTCATGAATCAAATTTACTTAACCTTATCATGTAGCATTAATTAATTTAATGCACCTTAACCTCTCACATTAGACCTCGTTGTGGTTACTAGTTAAGCCGGGCGGGTCCGGGTAGCTTTACACCACAACTTGGTCTAACCTCGGGTTCAAGGTACAACATGACCAACTTCTCACATTGGGTCCTATTGTTTGTAGCAACTAGTTAAGCCGGTCGGTTCCGGGTAGTTTTACGCTACAAACTCAACCCAACCTCGAGTTGGTCACACTTATCTTTTCTAAGTGTCATGTCCATCATGTTTCCAAAACACATTACAAGTTTTCAAGCAATTGGGTAGACCTAACTTAATAGGTAAATTCCCAATGGGTAGACCTAACTTAATAGGTAAATTCCCAATCTTATGTTTTTATGTCTTTTAAGTTTACCCAACCCCAAACACAATCCCATCGCTTACATATCGCAAGAGCGCATAAAGGATAGAAAGAGGGAACTTGGCATAATCATGACATAAAGGTGTTGAAGCCACAAGTTTAACATGGTGGCATATGAAATGTACATATGTTCATATACTTGCATATTACATTTTTAGGCCTCAAAAGCATGCATAAAACCAAACTTAGCATATTGATGATACATGGTGATAAATGACATGTAAAAATGGCCATAAGTTCGCATCTAGCCTCACATGCAAGTTATCATAAGAGATATGATAACTTACACGTTGCCAAAATGCAACCTTTAGCATAAAGCTTGAAGCTTTATGTTCATAAACCCAAGATAAGCTTGCATAACATGATAGCATGAACAAAATGTTCAACCCAAACTTGCATAACATAACTTGCATATCAAACTTGCATAACATAACTTGCATATCATATGACAAACTTGCATATCAAACTTGCATAACATAACTTGCATATCATATGACAAACTTGCATATCAAACTTGCATAACATAACTTGCATATCATATGACAAACTTGCATATCAAACTTGCATAACATAACTTGCATATCATATGACAAACTTGCATATCAAACTTGCATAACATAACTTGCATATCATATGACAAACTTGCATATCAAACTTGCATAACATAACTTGATGAACTTGCATAACACATCATAGTAAACTTGCATATCATAACATATCAAACTTGCATATCATACATTTAACTTTAGAGTTTAAGTATGAAAGTAGAATAGGGCTTACAATGCTTAGGAAGTCACAAAAAATATGACAAAGCCCTTATGCAACCAATTAAACCCAAAAATGCAAGCTCTAACATAAAAACCCTTGAGCCAAAATGATCAAAACTCTTTCTTTATGATGCAAATATAGAAATTTGATTTGAATGCAAGCTAATGATGCTCATACAAGTTTGAAAACACTTGTATGCATGGAAAATCACTTAGAAATTTATTTAGGAATTTTATGAAGAGAGTGGAGGCCATGAGAGGATTGATTTTGCCATAGTTTAGTTATATGAATGAATAATGATGATTTAGGGTTAGGTTAGGGCCTTATTTATAGAGATTAGGATTAGTTCTAGCCTTAGGATTAAACCCTAGTTCTAATCTCAGCCCTCAAAATCGAATCTGGCCCCCAAACTCAACACAATCTCAAAATGGTGCACCAGGCTAAACAGCCCGGCTGGACCAAGTCGACAGGGATGTCGACTTGGGTCCAACCAAGTCGACTCCCAAGTCGATAGGACTATCGACTTGGGTGCTCTGGCGGGAATTTTCCCGCCTGGCCCAATGGCCCCCCAATTTCGAAATTTAAACCTGAATTTTAAATCTGTTTTGAACTTTGAATTTTCAGAAAACTTCTTCGGGCCTTAACCGGGCCATACGGACTCCGATTTTCGAAAACTCGGACTCTATTTCGCGTATTTTTCCGAGACGAACGCAATGGCATAGCCCATTTCCCTTGATTCAGATTTATAAATTAAATTCTGCCTCGATTTACGATATAACAGGTTATCAGAAATACGGGTTGTTACAATATTTGAAAAAGAAATATTTGAAATAGAAATATTTGAAAATAGAAATATATGAAGTCGTGTTGATTAGATTTACGCCATTTTGACGTGAACGATATTTATATCGATTTTATTCATTTTATAATGTACATCGAAAGTGATTTCAAAATCTGATATTTTGAAATGAATTGAAATTCGAATTAAATTGAAATTCGAATTAAATTGAAAAGAATCGAAATTCGAGTTAGATTGAAATGGAATTGAAATCATTTTGAATTGAATTTAAAACATATTGAAATTGAACTGAAATCGATTTAAATTGAAACCGATTTGAATTGAAATGGATTTGAATTGAAATCGTGTTGAAATGAATTTAAAACGAATTTATATTGGGAAGATTCAATTTTGATTTGAATTTAAAATGGAAGTTGAAATCGTTTTGAAAACGAATTTAAAACGATTTATAAAATTCGTTTTAAAAGGAAATCGACAAAATATATAATATATATATATATATCTATACTATATTATAATTACCGAGTTTACAACGGAGTGCTCTGGGGCTCTCTTGGTCAATTTAAAACTCAACCGTCACAAGCGCATCAATTTTTTATTTTTTTCGTCTTTTTTGTTCTACCCTGCCTGCCTTTTATCCCCTACGTATTATTTCACTTCAAATTTATGCCTTTTTCCATTTATCGATGTTCGGTTATCCTCCGACGCTTATTACTAAACCCTACCTCATCTCTGCATCCTTTCAGGCAATCGTAATCTCTGTTCGAATTCCTTCCCGTAGATCCGCTTGCATCTTTCATCATCAAAGATTTCATCTCCCGCTCGAACGGTTGTATCCGGTCAAGTGCTACCTCTAAATATCAAGCATAATATCAGATGGAAAGTTTACGGATTCGAATATTGTAAGTGTTAATTATCTTCTTTTTTGGGTTATAGATATTTAAGTTAATCGGATTTGTTCAAATCTTGGGTTATTTGTTTTGCTGGCTTCGGCTGGCATCCCAATTGACGGTTCTTATGTGTCTTTCAGAAGTGGATGTAAAGTTGATTGCATCATTAAGCTACATTCAAATTGGGGTTAGATGTTGGGGGTCTTTTATTTCATGATTAGATTTTTCATTGGATATGTATATTTATGAGTGTTTAATTGAAATATTTTTTCAGGTTCAACAGGAAGTAGGAAGAAGAATTAGGCTTGATAACCTGTAGATTTCCAAAGAAGAGGCATAACGTACAGCTGTTGAGCTAATCAATTTTCATTCATAAAGACGATTGGAGGATCTGATCTCAAAAGGTAATTTTGTACTATTTATCCAATAGTTTTATTTTTACCCTTCATTTTCAATAGAGACAATTTTCTTTTTAATCGGAGCAGGTATGATAGAATACTCCAAAATTTATTGGAACAAGTGCGAACCCGTGCTTCGCACACGGATCATGCGAAATAGATGTTTTTGTTTGCATGTAAATATTACTACAGTCCATTATAATTGAGAAAGTTCAGAAACATACGTTTAAAAATTTTAAACTTCTCTTTTTTAATATACCTTGTATTTTTTCACTGCTTTAGTTACATAACAAATATGTACAAAGTTAAGTTTGTTTACTCCTACGTGATACTTGTACATGTATACAATTTGTGTGAGGTTTAAAGCATAGAAGTCTAACTGCAGCATTGTCCACATGCAGAAATGGCCTAATAGAAACAAATGATATGCAGTTGCAAACATTGGATTATTAGTGGGATCGTGCAATGCTCCTCGGAGTTTCATGTTAATGTCAGTTAAGCAAACAATGCTTCTAGCAGTGATCTATCATGCAGAGGTACAACAAAATAATTGGCTTGGTGTGAAATGAGAACATGTTGAAATAGGCGTTCTTTCCTAGAAGTATAAGTCAACACTGAACTCTGGTCAAAAGTAACATTAACATTCGATTAAATCTTAAATTTTAAATTTCTATCAATAAATGTTCGAATCCAGATAATGTAATTGCTCTAAATCATCATAATATTCGTTTAATATTCCGTCAATAATAATCCTGTAGAAGTGGTATTGTCTAACCTATAATGATCATCTTAGTTTTGTGCATAAAAAGTAACAGATTAATTTAGCTTCATATGCTAGGATTAAATCGAAATTTTGGGAAAAGAAGAGAAAAAGCCGCTGACGTTGATGTGTGGAAGATAAAAATAGTTCTAAAATAACAATTAACTGCTTAATTTTATAATGGCATGTGCATATCAGTTAAACACGCAGTGACTTGAGCCCGCATGAGAAACACGGATGGATTTGTTCCCGGGTTGATAGACTGAAATACGTGCGACTTCGATAGAGTTCAGAAACTACTTTATGTAGGGCTTACAGGTAGGAATAATAAATGTTAACAAACTAACCAAATAGAATGAAACATCTATACTACATTCTTTAACGCAAGAAGCCTAAATCATCTTATCTTAACTCCTTAAAACTCCTTAATTCATCAGGACCTGCGTTTTTCAGTGTTAGCACAGTGACCTGAGCTGTATATTTGTAAACTATGCACTCAAATTTCGTACATTGCCATATTAGTTAGAGTTTGAACACTTTTGGATCATCAATCCTTGCTGCTAACGGTAGTGTTTCTTGGATCAAAGAAGCAAGGTCTGCTTTTGAACCTGGTTTCACATAATCTGCCTGCCAATAATATAAATTTTGTGGAACCCTGTGAGCTTATATGTGCAAAACTACAACAGTACAATTGTACATGTTCATGCATATTTAGAAAATTAAGTCTTTAGGAACTTAATAAAAGGTCACTTCCTCCACTTTTGGTGGCTCGTTATCCCTGTTCTTGCAAGAAGGAAGAACCCAAACATCTAAAGTAGTACTCATTTGCAACATAAATGTTTATGAGATGGCCACACAATTTATCTATGAATAGTTGTTTTTACTTGAATATATAAGGTTACGCCCATCAGTATGATGAGAAACAACAACATTTCAGGTTTAAAGGCATACTTATCCTCCCATCTACAGAAAATCAAAATCAAGCATGCTAAAGATGGTTTCAAAATTTGCAATGAAATATAGGATTTGTGTATCTCTTCTAGGACGATGAGTTTTACTTAATGCACATCGTAAACCATTAGTACGCTTCCAAATACATGTGTGACATATACTAATGAATGCAGTAATATTATTTTCAATAAATATTAATTAAACACCATTTCTAAATTGCATTGACATCAAACTATCCTAGATGCATCAAAAGAGAAGCTTCAATAATGCCAAGATAAATGGACGCTGCTGGTGTGACAATAACCACTATTAGTAATATAAACCTAGAATAGATACAACTTATGTGCCTTTATGATCGGTTGTTATACTTGATGTTTATTCACATAACCATCATGCTTATGCATGCGCATTATAGCATAGAGCAGAATACAGTTTCCAATGTGTTAAACGGTAAACTGAAAAAAGATAGACAAATACATACCTGCACTTCTTATAACTTAGTCCCAAAAATTGTATACTTAAGCAATATCTCATGCCCTGCTGTGAGATCTCTCTGTCAAACTCAGGCTGCATAGAAACATCAAAGCATCAGGCTGTTTCATATTACATTTAGTTGAAGTAGAATCAAAATTCCTGATTACAAATTCTATGAAAACAGTGTTACTAAATCTTGCTTGGTATCCTCTTTAAAACTAAGCCAATGTAAATATTAATTTATACAAACATATATAATATGTATGTATGTGTATATGTGTGTGTGTACACACACACACGCACGCACACACACACACGCGCGCACACACACACATAAACAATAACAGCTTAATCATAATGTTGTAGAAGTGTTGGAAGTTGAAATTGTTGAATGCTAAAAAAACAAAGACTTGAAATTTAGATTTGCCATAAAATGAAGAAAGGGAAAACAACAAAGAAAAGCATATCAAAATGCAGATAATCTATGACAGATTTGAAATCAATGCTCCAAACATAAGATCTCTTCAAGTAGACAGGAAAAAATGGTGCTTTGGACAATGAAACTGATGACCTACCAAGTTATAGGTTGGCAATGAAGATTCAAAGCAGCAAACACATTGGCGATGACAACTATTCAAAATGAGGGAGTAAATAATTTGGATTAATAAAGGAGTGAGTTTTTTTATATTCAGGCATAGGAATCGACAAAGAAAATGATAGGCTAAGAGAAAAGGAATTATCAGAATAAAAGATGCTTTAATTTTTTTGATAAATGTGTAAAAATAGCAGAAACTACTGAAATTACATAGCTATCTTAGTAATATTTTTAATTAGCAAGGAAGGAGTATGCATTTTTATTGATCAGTATAAATGATCTTCCACAAAATTATATTTAGAATCTTAAATAATAAGATACATGATATATAATTACAAATATTTTGAATTCCCAAATTTACTAATATTAACGAAACTATTTGGAATTCTCATCACTGTAATTAGTATATTTAATTACAAATATTTAGAATTCTCTTTTTGGTTTTACTAACATAATAAACATTGTTTTATGTACATTCATCTATTATATTAAATATATTAGTAAGATAATTATTTTGATTCTAAATAAGAATTAGTAAATTTTCTATGCATAATTGAGGAAAGCTTGAATTTTTGAATCAAGAAACCGGTTTAAATGCAGTTCTAAATTTTTTTGAAACCGGCCTGAATCAGATGAAGGCAAGCTGATGATTCTTGGCGTGGCTTTGTGATCAATTCTGTGAAAAGAATAGTGAGCGCTGAAAAAGATGAACAGATGCTAAAAATTGCCAAATTCAAATGAAGAGAATTTCTCTGACAAACTGCCATCAGTTGCAACCTCGTCACAGGTGATGATACCTCTTTGATGCGACAACTGGACGGCAACTACGTGTCGTTAGACATGTTTCTCTGATCCGATATTAGAATATGAATTCATGTTGTATTTGATGTTTACTGTATTAATGAATTAAAGTTTGTGTTGAGAGAAGTGAAAGTGAATGTTTATTGATGTATTTGATAATCATACAGAACAGAAGTAACTGGCTTTATATAGCCGCATATTTACAAACAGGGTAACGGGTATATGTACCCGAATACTAAACTGTAAAATATAAAACATATTTTTAATATGACTATTTTCATTTTTTAACTTGCACTACATGAGGAAGTAACCATGGTATCCTCACATGCGTAAAATTTTCGGTACGGTTTTATAATCCACTTTAAAATATGCAGTAACATATGTTATATGTGGCTAATCTATAATCTAAAGCCAAACAAAGAAAAGCTTACCAAAAATATAACTGTTAGGCAATAACTTGAAAGAAAGCAATAACCTGAAAAGAGAGCCAGCCATCCACTTGATCTTCTTCTTGAGGCGCACAACTGGTTGCTGTGTCCGCGCTTATCTCCTGCAATAAAAACAACTTTAGGGTGAAGCATTGTATGGCACTTACTGCTTTCCAGTTCATACGTCATTGCAAGAGACATAAGGGTGGGTTTAAAAATTCAACCTTCCAACCTCAATGCCCAAATGCAAAGGTGACTCTTTCTGAATTTTATAATGGGCCATAGTCTGACCATCCTCATGCTTCCTTCTGTCAAATATCATCCTTTGCTGAATTTGTTTTGTGTGTGTGTGTGGGGGGGGGGGGGGGGGGTCTTTTTTATCTTAAATTTCGGCTTTGACATCGTCGATCGTGCTAAAGCTTTTGCCTTCAACAGTAAATGCTTTCTCGATTAGGAAGCCAAAGAAACCTGCATTTTTGCTTGAGGATGAATTATACTATTATCTGTACAGCAAAGGAATTACTGCAATAAACGAAATATAGAATGTTACATAATACGTTTCCAGCATGAATCCGAGGGCCTTAAATTTGAAATATAAATCAGACCTTGCACGCAAAAACTGCTTCTAATATAATGTGAATCCCAACATTTTAATAAAAACAATTTAATATTATTAGTTGTGCATTTCAGTGAGATGTGAAACTCTAAATTTACATAAGAACATTGTAGAAAACAACTATGTAGTTCAATTAAGTATGCATATCACATGTACACATGGCGAAATGAACTTTGAAGATAATGTAGTTAGATTGCAGCCTTACCAAAATTTCTAGCTATCATACTATTCTACGGAATATCACCATAAAAATAAATGTGTGAACATAAAATCCAAATATATAACATGATGAATTCTATGCACATTTAACACTTTATCCATGTTATGTTAAACGTTCAGTGCTGCAAATATTTTAGATGACTGTAGGAGACATGTAATTAGTTCAACCTAAAAAATTACTGAGCAAGTGTCAAGATTTACAGTCAATCAAGTAGGGTAATTGAACCGTTAAAATGAACACAAATTTTGTTGATAACTGTAAAATTAGAAAACAGACAAATGAACTTTAGTTTCACCGCCTAAATATACCCAAGTGGATATAAACAATGACCTATCAGAAATGGAAACCCTAAGCATGGTCCTTTTTCCACCACTGTGGGGAGGCAGGTTGATTTGCACGACGTTGTTGTGACTTGTAAGCCAATCAATTTGGCAGAAGAAATGGTGATCCTAGGCAACAAATTATATTCCGATGAAAACTAAATAAATATAAATTTGCCGGTTAAAACTAAGGATTAGTTCACTTATTTTTATCAAAAGGGTGATAACATTTGGTATATCCCTTAATCGTGTGTGCAGATATTTAAAAAAAAACATCTATATCGCTTACAGTATGTTTGTGATAGTTGAAATTTATTTTGTACTTACGATCAATTGTTAATACTTGTTTTGTTTTTTGAGCTTCTATTGTCTTAAAGAATTATGTTTTAGAAGTTTGACGGTTGGCACGCGTTTTTTTTTTTCTAAAGAAGTTTGACGGAACATGTGCAAATGAAACTAATTTATATTTTTAAATGGCTATCATGCCGCAGAAGTTGAAATGTAAGGGGAAAAATGCTATCACGATGCATAAGCCTACAACATTAATTTTGTTTTTCACACCGAAAATTGTAACTTCTCATATGTTAACAGTAATTTTCCTATTCATTGAACGGATCTCTTTCATCCTCTGCGTGACAAAATTTCCTACTCCTGAGCATAGCGTTTTGCTATATACAGCGGACATAGTGTTTTGCCATATATAACAACTAATGTTAGTTGCAAGTACAATAATTAAACATTGTATATATACACGACGATAATATATAAAATAAAGAATTTTAAGCATTAGATATCATAAGATCCATACACATTTTGTGCTTGCACTCAATGCTACATTTTGTGTAGAAACATCAATTTTAGATCGTTATTCATCCAAAAAATTGAAGTCAACAAAATTGAAAGAATTATGTTATAAAGCCAATTAATGACATATTAACAATGAATTACAAAAACCATTGAAAGATTAAGTTTAAAATTTAGCCATAATGATTTTATGAATTACTTTTGCATTTATGATATTATCCAGTTGTATATAAACATAAACCAAATTGGTAGAAGTATGAGTAGTTTCGTTGCGTAAAAATCTTTGCTACGTGTGTTTAGTAGTTTTAAATTGTCTCAATTTTACATTATGTGTGTGTTTGGTCACAACAAACTGACTGATAGTCAGAATGGTTAATACCATAATATGATTAGACTTGTTATTTGTAATCATGAAAAAAAATGTGTGTACTATGGTTCCGTTATAGGTTCATTACAACTGAAACATTCTCTACATTAGATAGTGTACACTTACCCATTGAAATAATTCTAAAGTATTTTCATGATATTTGGGATTTCCTTTTGCTTTTCTCTTGAGTTCATCTACTTTTTGTTCTACAGATGAGGCTTCCTAAGACAAAATTTGTAACTAATGAAGTCAAAGCAAATAAAAGAATGATAGATATAGAAAATTATTACTCATTATGATATTATAAGCATGTATGAAGCCTTTGAACATTTGGCAATCATAAGATGGAAAATTAACCAAAAATGAACTATAACAGCCTTTCTTTTGCGACATGATTACATCCCAAATAAAGAATGTATACTGAGCAGTAGACTTCCTAATCGGTATAATAAAATTTTGCACCAATAGTTAAAAAAAAGGTCAACTATTAGAGGATTCATACATTAAGGAACAAATTTGTATATTTAATGCTGGTGCGTTTCTATTATTATAAGCACTAACTCCATTGTGACCCTTTCACGTATCAAATATAACTACTGATCGAAAGGAAGTTAATATTCCTTATTTAGAACCTATATTAATCAAACAATGTTAAAGTTGGAATACATAATAAATTCATTATCAAATGAATAAAATGCATCCCTTTATATAAAAATAAATGTAAACAATGCGGTTAACAGGCTATTGATAAGGGTTTTAATGTTACTCTATAGGCATAACCAAGCAATAATTGTCTACTATAGAAAACAGTACCAAAGATACATGCATATAGCTGTATTCATAATCCGTATCTCAAAATAACATTAAGACTTCCTGAATATAAGTAATTTTCTTCTCAAAAGTGACCTTGATAAGGGAAAGATTTTGATAATAGCTGAAGTAAAAGACAAAGCCTATTTCATAGATGACTTAATTTGAAAATAATAATACCCAATTTACTTTCAGTTTAAAGAACATGAAAGGTTAGACGAATTAGTATCATTTAATGATATGTAATATATAATGCAGAAAATCAAAATGAATTATAGTGGTCTACAGTAAATGTTGGGTGAAGGTAAGTCAGAGCTTTTAAAGTTATCAAAAGTAAAAGATAATACCTATTTCATAAATGACCTCAAGTGAACATAATAATGCCCACCTTACTTTCATTTGTAAGAACATGAAAGGTAGAAGAGTTAGCATCATTTAATGCTATGTAATATATAATCTAGAAAATAAAAATGAATTGTGCTGCTCTATAGTAAATGTTGGGTGAAGGCAAGCGAGAGCTTCTAAATCCTACTGAGTATACCATCATCAGTCAGCAAAGACATGTGAAGTATTAAGATCTTAGAAAAAAAATGTACAACAAATGCAAACCATTTTCAATTAAATAAAAAAGTTATACATAAATTTATGCACAATTAATGATCCAGGAACATAGATCATGGTAAATAGGTGTGTCCATGAATAACTAAAGAGAAAAAACTAAATCTATGAATCAAGCTAAACCATAAGACAAAATAAATTTAAAAATATATACATTGCGTATAAATATGAATAATAAATATGGACCCAAATTATTCATATGAAATTAATTTAATCAGAGTCTGCAAATAAAACATAAACCCAAGATTGATCCTATGATTGTATTAAAACATGAGGAACCCTAAGACATTCATTGAATATTAATTTTTGTAATCATTGCTGCTATCATCATGCTAATAAAGTTGATGTTCATTGACTGTTCATGAAAAAAAAAAACTACCCATGCGCAAACAGATTATGTGTAATCGTCATACTTATATATATTGAATTCTTAATTAAACTCGTAAACTATTTCACCAGATATGTATTATTTGGTCAATAAGTATCGAAGCAGCCTATGTAGGGGCTTCACGTATGACTATGAAATTTCCAGCTAAACAACAAACATCATTAATCGTAACCACTGCATGCATATATCAATTAGAGCCATTTTCATACAATTTCAAACCATGCTTGTAAAATTCATATCATAAACAAAGAGAAACACGTTTAACGATAAGAATATTGTCAACAAAAATATTAACTTGTCATAAAAGAAAATCTGAAATGAAACGAAACAAATGTAGGATAAATAAACTTAGAAGAAAAAAGACTTGGAATGCAATGTGTGTGGTTTGAGCTAGTACAATTTTATGTCCTAAGCGAAAAAGATAAACTTTAACTGAACATATTATGATTCATTTCACACATGGCCTGTGCCAACAACTTGATGAAATAATGGTTCATGTCACCTATAATACGTTGAAGGGAAGAAAACTATCATTGTTCCTTACAAATATCACCTACTACTATAAGAATAGAATCTTCCTATTGATATTCGTACCTTTTTTATGTTTGCATGCAGATCTGGTGATAATTTACGTTATGTTTTCATGGTAAAATTCTCTCTAGGAATAAACCAAGTTAAGCGAAGAGAAATTCATTAAGCTTATATATAATTAATAGTTTGAATACACATGATCGTAATAAAGCAGATTGCATGAAAGTAACACTACAATTAAATTGGTACTCCTATCTCTTAGTTATGTTAGCTTCATAGCAAAATAAGCAGATTCATCCTCATATACAAAATAACATTGAGCTACACCGCTTTATTTGATTTTCACATATATGAAAATATTTTTTATTATTAATTTCAAAGTAACAACTTTAAAAGGTCTAGATTACAAAGCTTAATGAATGCAAGATATTACAAATACGTGAAAAAAAAAGAGCTATGAACATCGAGAGAAGAACCGTTACCTTTCAAGACAACTTTTCCACATCGCCGCGCGAATACCTCGCCGGAAGGTTGGAAAAGATAAATATTTGTCGACGACCGGAGTAGGAATATCAAAAGAAATGGCATAGTGAATTTACCTGTCATCTAATTCATCAAAGTTAGCTGGTTCGTCAGCATCCGAGCAAGCCATTAAATACTATCAATATTGCGGGTCGGCAAGATATTTGGCTGTAATAAAATTTAGGGTTGTTAGGGAGAAAACGGAATGAGGGCGAACTGAACCGTTTAAGTTCGGCTTCATCAAAACGTTTCATTTTAAAAATAAATGTTGCAGGCTAAGAGCTAAAGAATCGAAAATAGTCATCTTATTAACAAAATCTTTTAATATTTGCAGCAAAGTAAGAAATTTGTTGCAGTACCAACATATAGGGAAATTACTCCAATCTAGCATTGAAGATGATTTAGAGAAAATTATATTTGAATGCTACATGCAGAACCTATTTTTCTATGATAGAAGTGAGGACAACTATCACTTTTTACATAGCAAATAAAGCAAAGCTTCCAGGAACAGTAGTCAGTGATACAAAAAATACTTAATAAAGATGAATAGAAGTCATCTTTAAATTGTATTTTAAATTTAAGTTTGCTTTGTCAGTTCAAATATGACATGTATTGTGTGTAGAGCATAAAAATACAGTTAGCTGAATGTTAAATGTTGTTTCTTTGAATTAATATTACAATTTTACCATGGTTGCACCCAGTTGATAGCAAATTAGCATTGCTGAAGTCTAATCTTCTGTGCAATATAATGGGCTAAGTAAGTGATTATGTGCTGAAGCTAATAGAAATTTTAACAACAATAGCATATTAGAAAACCAGAGATAGGCATTTAAATTTTACACTTGTATGTTATAGTTTTAGGCTTAAAAGTGTATGTAGATTGTTAAATTTCAAAAAAGCAGCGAGAATCGGTAAATGGTAATCAATGGATTGCAGTATATAAAACATGTATTTTAATTATCAATCTTTTGAACATCTAAGGATGTAAAATAGTATACATATTATTAATATAAAGTACCAATTTTCTAAATTTAAAAAAATTGTGTCAGACATGGAAATCTACAGTGGAGAAGAATACCTGATATTGTCGTAATATAGGAAGGCTTTTTTCCTCTTGATATTGTACAAATGTGAAATGTGTAGTGGGTTGTGTGCTCATATACTGTTGCACCTTAGGTACATCGTGATCTTTAGTTAGCCACCGGGTGTTATTAATTGCTGATTAAATATTCTGATAACCTATAACATTCCAAATCAAAACGCAGGGTAAGGTCAGTACAAACTATTTGCATTCCAACATGGCAACTTTGTGTAGTTCTGTCAGTAGAACAAACTCTTGGCATCCTTTTTGACAGTTAAACATGCTTTCATTCTGTATTTTTACTCCATTTTGAACTTAATGAACTCATTACAGATGATACCAAAAAATAACAATCAAGTAAATGAAAGAACTGCAAAGTCTTTACACCTGCTCAAATTAAATTACTCTGACCGTCAGTTGATAATTCCAGTAGCTAAACCAATGGATAAGAATATACAAAAAATGAATACATACTTACATGATGATATACATGATATATTGCTGAATTAACTTAAATAAAAGATAGTACATTTCAAATGGTGTAATGCATGCAATACACGATATCTATAGTATAGTTTAATTTAAAACTGTTATGTAGGAATAAATAGTTTACAAATTGAAAAGCTCGACCAAAAAAAAAAAAAGGCAGTTTTTAGATGTGGAAATGTAAATAAATAATTATTGGAGAGTGAATGACATAGGAAAATGGAGATATTGATTCATCTGGCCAATATTAAGAACATGTGCAAAAATCAAAATCAAAACAGAAGGTTAAAGTAATACAAAATATTAGAGCAAAACATTTGCAGGGACAAAATTACCGTCGATGATGGCGCAAATTTGCTTGCAAGAGAAAGTTTGAGTAAGGGATCGACGAATGAGGATCAGATCTGGAATAAAATAGTAAAGCATGTTGAGAAGGCAAAGATTGTACTTTTGGTGAATGGAAAAGCAAGTTAAAGGAAGAGACGTCATTAGCAGGTAAAATAGATTTGACCTCCTTGCGTTTTCTTAAACTTAATTGAAAGGGAGACGCGCCATAGAATGACAGAAGAAAGCAGAAGCTCAACCCTTCAGTTTAACGTTCACGAAAAATAGCAGAGTCCTTGTGTGCTCTAAATTTTGGGAGATGCGAATATTTTGGGGTTTTTGATGAGAGGATGAAAGGGAAAACTGAGCACGAAAAGGAATGTGAAAATTCACATATTTCGTAAAAAAGAAATTATTACTAAACAGCATGACTGTTGAGCTTTAGATACTCTAGGATGGCTGTGAGCTCTTGAAATCGAACTCAGTGATTATAATATAGTATAGATATTATATGTGGTTCTCATTGTGCAATTATTTAAGGGAATAATGAAGGTTTTCTGATCATAGATGAGAGAGGTTTGCATAGGTGTTAAACAAGGTATACTGTAACATGGTTTTCTAACTGAACATATAGATATGTCAATAAAGCAGCATAGACATATGTTGCCTTGTGTTTTCATGCCATTTCAGTACCTAGCTAAATTGATCCTTTACTGGTATCTTGCTGCTTGAAGTTGAACATCGGTATTAAAAGCAAGTTATAGACAAACCTCAAAACCTTGCATGAGCCTTCTTCACAATATCTACTCAATTAGTTAGATGCATTTTCTTTGTTGTTCTGCATGTAAAGAGCTAACACATTTGGTTTATTTTGTTTTAAAATTGACAGCCCCAAATTTTTTTTCCTTTCCTACATTTTCATTGGCTTATAATTTAGCACGGTCTTTAATTATGGCATAACAAAGGTTGATTGTGTAACAAATCAACATGTGCAGTTCATTACAACTTTATTAAATTGCATTGCAACATGTAGCCAGGTTATGTTTCGGCCTATTCACCAAAAAAGTTGAACTCATATAGGATAGATACTTCCACAAACAATTATTGGTTGATAATAGAAGTGAATTTTAAAAATTCATTGGCCTATGATTTAGCACGGTCTTTAATAATGGCATAACAAAGGTTGATTGTGTAACAAATCAACATATGCAGTTCATTACAACTTCTTTATTAAATTGCATTGCAGCATGTAGCCAGGTTATGTTTCGGCCTATACACCAAAAAAGCTGAACTCATATATGATAGATACTTCTACAAACAATTATTGGTAAAGTTTTTTTTTTTAATCATTTTACATATTTATGTTTCTTAATAGGGCATGAAGTAGTTGTGAACCAATGATCAGATGGGTATCCTTTTGGTAATAGAAATGACTAAGATTTTAATCTATAGGATATTTTATGTTGCTCTTTTCAATTTTGATTGGTTTTGAATGCACACCCATTTATTGCTATTTTCTGATTAGTTTTTAATGTGCATACGATTACCTCTGCTATTTGTAATAAATAGGTTTGATCTCTACTCTATTTATCCTGATATTTTATGTTGCCCTCTTCAATTTTTGCTCGGTTTTGAATAAACATACATTTATTAATTGCTGCGTTTTGATTAGTTTTTAATATGGATGCAGTTACTGCTGCTATTTATAATAAACATATTTGACCCTTATTCTATTTATACCAGCATCTACTACCAACTCTTATTTGGTAACTTCCAACTTATGTTACCTTCTTATTTTGTATTCCAATATTCCTTATATGATTTACATTCTTAGAGCGAGAGAAAAATTCCAAATATTTTGCATCGTAATTTGGATAATTGCATTAATTAGCCATAATATTTGTGTGCACAACTAAATTAGTAACTGTAAATAAACCCCTACCAACTCTTTGTTATTTCATGACCACTTCTCTTATTTTAAGCCTGAAATTTCAATATCATGATTTGCATTTGTATTTGATATTTAATTGACGGTTTTTTTTGTTATTTCAATCACTAGAAAGCAAAGTTTTCTAATTTTCTGTCAAGTTCAAAAAAATTTATGATCAAATAAATTTTCTGTTTTCTTTTATGTTCATTTGACTCTAAAAATATGTTAGGAGTTCAAATATAACAAATTTTAGATCATTAATGATGCTCATTGAGGGTTATAACATATTTGATGGTGAAACAAATTACACTGATATTTTATTGCCATCATTCCCTCGAAGAAAAAATATATTCTTTTTTTTTAAATGTGTGGGTCTTCTATAATACCATCTTAAGCATTGTTCAAGCTAGGTATACTATCAGCATACCGCTATATCATTATGACTTTATGCAACCTAATAAATGAAAATGCAAGACTCAATAAGCAATTGATTATTATGTTTCAGCTATTAATTGTGAGCCTTACGTTTCCATTGAGTTTAATGTCCTGAGTACATGCTAATCTCAAACTACACAATACCACTTATGATGTAAAATGGGACTCATACACGATTCTTGATATTTGTTTCATTTTAACTAAGGAGAAACTTGATAGACAATTTTGTTGTTATATTTATAATTATATCCTATTTTGCAAAATTAAATTATTTTTAGATACGGGTCACCATATCTATTATGCTGATCTCTGTCTATTCTCGGTTAAGTGTTATCTTTTCTAAAGGATATTATAGAGCTGACAGTGACAAATATAACTAGATTCATATTGATTCCATTATTGTTATATTGTAATATGGCAAACATTAGTTATCAAATTAAATCAAAAGCTAACCATATAATTCTTACTTTTGAAGATATATAGTAAATAAAAAATAAAAACAAGTTGGATCTGTCGTACACGTCGTGTTACTTCATCCTGTCATCTTATTCATGTTCTTCAATTAGCCTATTTTAAATTAATCGGCTCAATCTTTTTCAGTTCTTCCTCCTAAATTTACATCCTAATCCCATCATTATTGTGTGATTGTTAAACAAGTTTAAAGTGGATGTCTATAAAGTATGCAACCTATTATAGAGTGGATGTTGCTTTCTTATTCATGATGCATAACTTTAAGGTTCGAACATATTCACATTAGATGTGATGTCCATTAATCCAGCTCAAATCCTGCTATATGCTAATTTCGCAACAATTAAATGGATTCAACAAATAATTTGCATGTATTATTCGACATTTTATGCAAATTTTCAATTATCACGCACACTATGGTAAAAGTTTTATGTTTGACTTATTAGTTTCGATGTGGTTTTACTTGCCAATTGGATTTTGCCAAAAAATTTAGAGTATCAGTCTGTTGCTATAATTGTTTATTTAATCAAAAACTATTGTCATAAGTGATGAAGCTTCCAAGTCTAAACTTTTAGGTGTTAAAGTTGTCGGCTAAGAGGAAAAAAAAGAAGAAGAACAAGAATGAAACATTATGTACCTTATAAACAGTAATTGTATAAACATTGGAACTTAAAAAATAATGGCTCATTGTTATATTATTTCTGTTATCATGAACTATTATTTTTTATACAGGATCGGTACAAAATGGTTCTTATTCTTCCAGGTATAAATGAAAACGAACAGCTTTAGATAACACTAACCATGTGCACTCTCCATTATCCATAAGGTTTAATTAACGCAAGTAGTTTTTTTTAATGCACATAGATAGGTGCATACTGAATCAATTTCGTATATATATATATATATATATATATATATATATATGTGTGTGTGTGTGTGTGTGTGTGTGTGTGTGTGTGTATGTGTGTGTATACACATACACACACACACACACACACACACACACATATATATATATATATATATAGGAGCGTTCCGCTACACCTCTTATATTGCACGTGAACTCTCCCCCTTAATCTCCACCACTCATTCTCTCTTTTCCCACTAAGAAATAATATTGAAATGGGAAGAGAGAGAATGAGTGTGGAAACGAGTGGTGGAGATTAAGGGGGAGAGTTCACATGCAATATAAGAGGTGTATCGGATACAATGCATAAAATGGGTCCAAGATATCTCTTCTTGCATATTAATTTTTGGCTCCAATCATTTGTCATATACATTCTACCAATGTTTTACATTTGAGCATCCCGTAAGCAAATGAAATTACAGACCTACAAGTTTTCCGCATTTGAGACCTTTTCATAAAAATGAAATAGTATGGATTAATTATTTGATCGTAATATTTGGTTAGTTCTTTGATCGTAAATGCTTTTACAGGTTCCCATGTAGAACGTATTAATTCTCTAAGCTTTGCGCCTAGATGCGGATAGTTAAAACATATTTTTAGTTATTTTCCATTGTTGATTATCTGATCAAAAATTAATTATATTTATCATAGTCTATTATGGTAATTCTGGAAGGGGATATTAGCTGCCAAAACATGATGAGTATTGATATGTGTAATCATATTGATGGTGTTGCACTCTAATGACCTCCTATAACTTGAGATCTTGATATCATGTAAATTTTTAATTGCAAAACTTGCTTGGAAAGGTTTGATTTTTTTTTTTTTTCCTTTTTACAGTTCTACCGTTTTGATCTAACATTTTCATAAATTAACCAATATTATTTTCTTTTGAGTAACAAATTATAACGATACACTTGCAAGGGCTTCTGCTATAAATAAAAGTGTTTGCATTATAAATGAGTAAGATTACCAAGTATTTTGGCGTCATCTAAGACAAGCAATTCTTATGGTAGCAAAATTGACAATATATGGATTTTTTTCCTTCATGAACATAACTTTTGTTTCTTCAGATTTTATTGCCAGATTGTCTTGATGTTACCTACTTTTTTCTAATATTTACTTTATAAAACAAGTGTAGCTTAATTTTGTTGGAAAACTCTTAATATCAAGTTGTACATTAATATATATTTGGAATTTAAAATATTCATAACTATCATCTTGGGCCTTAAACTTTAGTGGATGTTTTGTGAAACGATAAACTTGAACATGCTGCAAGGTTGTTATTGATATATTTGCATTGTACATACTACTGTGAGATTGGTGGATATTTTGGAGAAAGGATATATATTAGATAGAATTGGCTTGCGATGAGCCTTAATCTGGTGAAAAGTACTATCATTAAATAATATAGGTGATTTAAATACCAATTCCATGGTTTTTATGCATTTATTTTTGTGTAGTGGTTCATTATGTAAAATGAAATATATTATTACGTTGGTTATTTGAGTTAGTGTTTATCTGAATAATATCCCACTGTAAGGTTATAAATGTTTGATAAACTTAACTACTAGCATTGGACCATAGCAATATTAGCATTTAATGCATGATTCAAATCAGCCAATTAATGTTTGATTTTTAACAAATATATGACTATTTACTTTCTGATTAGTTTTTCCCTCTTTGCTGATATCACCTTTCCATCCTCGGTTCTAAAGTATATGATCTACTAACATTTAAATGGGATAGAAATCCTTCATATACCTAGCTGCTAAAATTAGACCATAAAAATATTAGCATTTAATGCCAGTTAAGGTGATTCAAATCTGCCAGTTAATGTTTGATTTTAAACAAATATATAACCATTTACTTTCTAATTATTCCTTTCCTTTAATGATGTCCCAACAGCTGCTTTTGGAAAGAGTTTATTTTCAGTTTTTCTGCTATGTTGATTTTATAGTGGATTAACCAGTTTGCAGTATAAGAAAGGTTGAATTTGATAAATAGAAACAAGTTTTATTACCACACACCATTTGATTATGTCTAACAACTACTATGGTATAAGGACATTGCATCCATTATTATTTCAGATTTTGGATGATAAAAAACTATTAATGTTTTGAAAAATTATTGAAATGAATCTTCATTTCAATCATGTGCTGATAATTTGCTATAATTTTTTGTTACAACATCGAAAAATAAGCCAGGTTTCAAAATTTTCAGTGAGATGCAAGTAAAATATGTTTGCAACATAATCTGAAACAAAAAAATTTGATATTTTGATGAAAACTAATTATTTATGCCTTATTTATTTTAATACTCTACAGCAAAAAAGATTAATCCAGGAAGTTGCAATTAAATTCAACATAAATTAGTAATATTTATAGGAGGCTTGCATGTTAAGATGCTTAAATTTTTCTTACAACGATTTTCCCTTTCCAGGTTTGGAATTACAACCTACCAGAATTGATGCATAATGGATATGGGTAGGTAAGTAATTTACAAATCCAACCTCTTCTTTGACTGATCTCAGTCACTACAAATCAACCCGTTGTGAAACACCCCACCTCCGTTAGGGTCACTCTCAAAGGGAATGCCCTAATTTTGGTGGAGGTTTATAAGTACAAGTCACAGATATACAAGACAGATATCAGAACACATATTTGTAAACAGCGGAAAAACAACAACTTTTATTTCATAAAAGCAAATACGTGTTACAAAACATCACCATGATCGTCTTACATTTTTTTTTTTAAAACATAACATAACACTTTCATAATCTGTCTTGAGTACATTTTTTAAAGAAGCATGAATAAAACATAGATAAACTGCAAAAGCCCCATAGTGGATTGTCCAAAGCCATAGTTCAAAACAGGAAAGTCCAAGCAATACATTTCTCCTCTTCAAGCTGGATGTTAAGGTTGGTCAAGCTGCTGTGTTCCCTCCCTGTGGACCTGGGGGGGGGGGGGGGGGGAACGGAAGAAAAGAAGACGAAAGAAAAGCAGAGTCAGACATAAAGCCTGAGTAAGTCTAGTACTATTCTGTCTATGAATAAAGAACTGGGTAAGATAAGTATAAACAAGAAGTGGGAAAGTACTATAAACTTGGTTAAGTTGTCTAGGGTCGAATATGCTATCGTACCCCATGTTAATCTCTGAACCCATATAAACTAGTTTCCAACTGGCACCCCATAATCAGGGTGAAGTGATCCATTTTACAATGATCGGCTCCTACTCGCATAGTTACATGTGTCTTACGGCCCCCGATGTTGTAGTTACCTATGCTGGTCCCACCATGGGGTGTATCAAGTCCCATGGTGGCGGCCCGACACAACCTTAGAGTGCACAGGTATGCTACTGGTGTCCAGTGCCTTATCTTTCTGCGCCGGAGTGTGTGCACGCCCGCACCCCGTTAGAACCTACACTACTACACCACCGCCGTCGATTTGACCTCTTACAATCAGCCCAGTAATCGTGCCCCACCCTGCCTAGTTTCAGGGTATCCTGATACACCTTCTAGGGTTACTGCTGAAAAGGGTCCCCCGTTACTAGGTTTTCTATCTCTAGCCAACATGCTAAGTTGGTTAAGTGTTTCCTAACCTAACCCCCACCAGTCCGTTTAGTTTAGCATGTTCCATTTTGATTAAGTCTTTAGTTCACTTAATCCTAACAATCTTGACTCAGCCTTAATTGTCTTATTAAGGCCCTGACCTCTCACATTAGACAGGTATTGTTGTGGCTGCCTGTTGCCGGTTGGTTCCGGGCAGTCTTACGCCACAACTCAGTCTAACCTCGGGTCCTTATTGGGCTCCATGTTTAACCTCCCACATTGGATAGGTATTGTTGTGACTACTGGACAGCCGGGCGGTTCCGGGCAGGTTTACATCACAACTCAATCCAACCTCGGGTTAAACACATCGTATGTTCTACATTTACATATTTTGTCTTTCTTCTTTATTTTCTTATATGTAAATATTTGCGGCCAATTATTAAGTTAATGGTGTAAAGGTTACACCAATCATGGGCCCAACCCATACTTGAATTTGGGCCCTTCTATTTTATATTTCCATTCATTAGTAATTTTAACCCAACGTTATTTTCCCCCGTTTAACACGTCCGTTTATTATATATATGTTGGGCTTAGCCTTTTAAAGCCCAACTTAGCCATGCGAAAAGGGGAGGCTTAAAGCGTGATTACTTACACAAAAAGGGGAAGGTGAGCGTATGAACTTGCAATATGACGTTGGAAATACAAAATAGAAACTGGTGTACTTGCATAGTGGTAACATATACTTTGGTCATAAAGCATAGGTGACATGAATCAAAGCATGTAAACTTGTAGTTAAGTTAAGAATATCACTATTGACACATAGGCCTAACTACAACATAAACCTATATTTTTATTTCAGGCATAATGTCAAACATAAGCATGGCATAAATATTTCTAACATAAGCATGGCATAATGTCAAACATAAGCATGGCATAAGTATAGTTAAATTTGTTCACATAACCATGGCATAAATATTTCTAACATGAAATCATGATTTTTACTTTAGTCATGCAAACTTGCAAAAAGGGACTTTTGAACCTAACCTAGCTATGTACCACATATGTCATCATAAAATTCTTGTTAACAATATGGATTTCAATTATGCAAAATATCAATCATAGCCTAGTCATATCCATAAGTTTGCAAATAGGTTTTCTAGTACAAAAGCATGGCTTAATACATAGATCATGATGCCCAATTTTCAACATAATTTCATATAGACTATGACAAATTCCAATTACTTCACAAAAATGATTTATGCACAAAAATACACATCATGATGGCATAGTAGCAAAAACCCCAAACTTGCATGTATTTCAATTAATCAACTACATACATGTAGCTTCAACATGGATTACATAATTTGCGAATATTCCAAACGTATACTTGCATAGAACTACCGCATGTAGTTCTTTATAATGAATAACATAATTCCCAAATCGATAAGAATCATAGTAACGCACAAATTATGAATTATTTATTACCACAACCAAGTATACAAACCAACACAGTTATTTGTTCATACCAAAGTAATACTCTACTTACAATGGTGAGGCGAATTCTCAAATTTAGGGATTTGAAGATGCGGTTTGATTTGATTGAGTTGCTTTATGCCTTAGAATTTGCCTCCTAATCCTCTCTCCAATTGGTGGCTACCCCTAGTCGTTCCTCAGCAACATGGCGGCTTTGTTCTTATTTTTGAATGAATAGATTAGGGTTAGTCTAGGGTTGTTTTTATAGGGGTAATGAACTGATTAGGACCATTGATGTTGCTTGGATTGATCGTAGCCATTCATTCGCAAGAGAGACCAATTAGAGCCTGCCACCTAGCCCTAATGACAAAGCAGACCACAGAAAATCGACCAACATAGAATAGGCCAGCCAGGTTAGACTGGGCTCGACCTGGCTCTGGACCAGGTCGACATGCCTGTCGACAGCCCTGTCGACAGCCCTGTCGACCTGGCTAGACCAGGTCGACAGCCCAGTCGACCTGGGTGCGTCAGGCGGGTGTTTTTCCGCCCTGGCCCATTGGGCCCCATTTTTAATTTAAACTTGATTTTTCTGAGTTATTTTATTCTGTTTGAATTTTAAACTTAATTCAGAAACTTCCGAAGGCCATATCTTCTTCATACGGACTCCGTTTTTCGAAAACTCGGACTCTATTTCGCGTATTTTTCCGAGACGAACGCAATGGCGTATCCCGTTTCCCTTAGTTCTTTGATTTCAAATTAATTATACTTTAATTTGTTAATTTCACAGTTATAGAATTTGCGGGGTGTTACATTCTCCCCCACTTAAAAGGATTTCGTCCCGAAATCTTCAAGTTAGAAGGAAAATGTATATCCTAACATCCAATCATCCATCTACTCATCCATCAAACACGAGCATCCATTGTCCTTAAAAGTCTTCTAATGCTTCATGATCATATGCGAAGTGTGTGTGTACATGAACTTATCTAATGCAAAATCAGGCGGTCTACTGATTCAGTTGACCTCCTTAATGCGAATTATGTAAGTGCCATGAATCCATTATGTATGCAAATTTTCCTATTCTTGATTCTACATGAGTGCACAATCATTCAATACAAATGCAACATCCACATGACAACACATTAATGTTCAACCATATACGAATGCAAACATATATGCATATGCAATATGAAGTGACTGAGCCGATCTAAAACCTAGATTGTGTGTGTATATGCAACCACGAGCAACCACTAGCAATCACTTGCAACCACTTGCAATCATTATCCATAACATGTTTCAATTACATGTTTCCATCCAAAGGGTTTCTACCTAAAAGATAAGGTTGAGGAAATATACCTAAAAAGATAGATAAAAGCGCAACTTAAGGAAAAGAAAGATCAAGGATGTACCCTCGAACAGAAAAGGGTAGGCAGTGCGTATTCTAGCTTCAGTTTCCCAAGTCGCGTCTCCCTCGGCGTCGCTCCACTGAACTTTGACGAGCTTGACTTCGCGGTTGCGTAGCTTCTTCACTTCCGTTCCTAATATGCGGGTTGGAACTTTTCTTATGGTTGCTTCGCGTTCCACTTCGGCCTCTTCGAGGATATTTGGCTCTACCACTTCAGCAGACTCATGTAGACATTTTCGAAGATGTGAAACGTGAAAAACGTTGTGGACTCCGACCAACTTCTCGGGTAGCTCTAATCTATAGGCCATTTTCCCAATTTTTTCGATAATAGGGAATGGCCCTACGAATCTTGGTGCCAGTTTTCCTGTGGTTCCAAAACGAACAACGTTTCTTAGTGGTGATACCTTGAGAAAAACTCTATCTCCAACCTCAAATTCAAGGTCGGTCCTTCTCTTGTCGGCATAGGACTTTTGTCTGTCTTGGGCCGTCTTCATCCTTCTTCATATTAAGTCTACTTTCTCTGAAGTCTCTCGGATCATATCTGGTCCAAGTACGAGCTTATCCGTAGACTCCCACCAACAAGTGGGCGATCGGCACGGTCTTCCATATAAAGCTTCGAAGGGCGCCATTCCGATGGTTGCTTGATAGCTATTGTTGTAGGCAAATTCCACCAAAGGGAGGTGGTCTTCCCATGTCCCTCCGAAGTCGAGGACGCATAGTCTTAAAAGGTCTTCCAAAACTCTGTTCACTCTTTTTGTTTGGCCGTCGGTTTGGGGATGATAAGCTGTGCTCAAGCATAACTGCGTTCCTACTGCTTCTTGCAGACTCCGCCAAAACTCACTGGTGAAGATGGGGTCTCGGTCACTAACGATGCTAAATGGTATTCCATGGAGTCGAACGATTTCCTTGAGGTAAAGTGATGCTAGGGATGAGGCAGTTCTTTTACTTTTGACAGGTAAAAAGTGGGCGCTTTTAGTAAGCCTATCCACTATTACCCGAATGCTAGTGTTGCCTCTCCTAGACCTAGGCAGCCCATCGATGAAGTCCATTGAGATGCTATCCCACTTCCACTGCGGGACCTCCAGAGGATGTAGTAGTCCGCCAGGCTTTTTCTGTTCCGCCTTAACCTGTTGGCACACCATACACTTAGAAACGAATTCTGCCACGTCCTTTTTCATGCCGTTCCAGAAGAAAGTCCTTTTTTATGTCTTTGTACATTTTATCTCCGCCTGGGTGTATCGTCATCTTGGAGTGATGTGCTTCCTCTAGAACCTTCTTTATTAAATCTTTTGTCTGTGGGACGCATAGTCTTCCGTCTCGCCTTAGCAAACCCTTATCGTCGATGGAGTATCTGTTGAGGTGACTTGAAGTCTCACCCCTAATTAGCCTATCAATTGTTTCCACAAGTTGAGGGTCTTCGCGTTGTGCTGTCCCTACTGAATCCACTAAAGTTGGGCGCACTTCGAGAGATGCTAACAAGCCTGGTACGAAATCGGAGGAAGGCCTAAAGTCGAAGCTGGCTATAAACTCTAGGCTTTGTCTTTCAACAAACAACGGGCTTAGGGTCAATTTCTTTCGGCTCAACGCATCTGCCACTACGTTGCCTTTGCCCGGAGTGTAGGAGATTTCGAAATCGTACGAGGCAAGAAACTCCATCCATCTTTGTTGCCTCAAGTTAAGATCCTTCTGCGAGAAAAGATATTTCAACGATTTATGGTCAGTGTAAAGTTCGAACTTCTCACCTAGGAGATAGTGTCGCCAAGACTTGAGTGCAAAGACGATGGCGGCTAACTCAAGATCGTGGGTTGGGTAGTTCTTTTCGTGCACTTTCAACTGCCTCCCGCCATAAGCTACTACCCTTCCTTCTTGCATTAAGACGGCGCCTAGCCCTGTCCCACATGCATCCGTATAAACAGTGAACATCTTGCTCCCATCTGGCAGCGTCAAAACTGGGGCTGTTGTAAGAGCCCTTTTCAGTCGTTGGAAAGCAAACTCGCAATCCAAATCCCAATTGAACACTAGATTCTTCTTAGTCAATTTCGTGAGCGGCACTGAGATTTTCGCAAAATCCTTTATGAACTTTCGATAGAAACCTGCTAGTCCTAGAAAGCTTCGGACCTCAGTCGCATTCCTTGGTGTCTTCCAGTCCTGTACCACCACTACCTTAGCAGGGTCCACTGCTAACCCTTGTTTGGATACTATGTGCCCAAGGAACCTCACCTCTTCTCTCCAAAAGTGGCATTTGGAGAATTTGGCTTTTAGTTGATGGACTCGCAAAGTTTCCATGATTGCCCTTAAGTGTTGAGCATGTTCCTCTTCACTCTTTGAGAAGATAAGGATATCATCTACGAAGACCACTACGAATTTGTTGAGGAAATCTCTAAATACCCATTAGGTCCACGAAGTAAGCAGCTGCATTTGTTAAGTCGAAAGGCATGACAAGCCATTCAAAGAAACCGTCTGGGGTTCTGAACGCCGTTTTATCGATGCTATCTTCAGCCACCCTTAGCTGATGAAAACCAGTTGCTAAATCGAGCTGGGAGAAAACAGACGCTCCTACAAGCTGGTCAAATAAATCGTCAATTCTAGGGAGAGGGTGCCTATTCTTTTTCGTTAGCTTGTTGAGCTCCCTATAGTCAACACATAGACGGAGTGAACCATCCGCCTTTGTAGCGAACACCACTGGAGCGCCCCATTCTGAAATGCTTCTCCTAATGAACCCCTTTTCTAGAAGCTCTTTAATCTGTTTACTGAGCTCTTTCCTTTCTCGTGGAGCCATGTGTCTAACAGGCAACGCAACGGGCTTTGCATTATCTACAAGATATATACGGAAGTCTATTTCCCGCTTCGGAGGCAAGCCCTTCACCTCTTCGAAGACATCCGGATATTCCCGGACCACTCTAACTGATTGCAAATTTTCAACAGAGGCATCTAGCGATTCAAGATAACTAAGCATAACCGCATACGAGGGATTACAAGAAATTTCCAAAGTATTACCGAGCTGGGTTAGGAGCCTAACAACCCTTTTCTCACAATCAAGGATGGCCTCATTACTGGATAGCCAATCCATACCCAAAATCAAACCATAACCCGAAAAGCCCAAAACAAAGGCACTACATTGAAATTCTACACTTAGAATAGAAATTTTCAATCCCAAACAGATCATAGACAAATGAGCTGGGCCCCCAATTGGGTTTGAAACAATTAAGGGGTCCTCTACCATACTAGTTTTTAGGTGCAGAGATTCTACTAAAGCAGACGAGATAAAGGAGTGTGATGCGCCAGAATCAAACAAAGTGCGAACGGGGTGATCATAAAGATAAACTACACTTTCTACAGAAGTATTTATACCTCGCTGTTGCAGAGGTGGCGCTTCCAGCACATGAACCTGTGCCCCTGGGGTGGATCCAGCCCTCTGCCCCTGTCCTCGTTTCTTTGGGCAATCCTTAGCCCTGTGGCCTGTCTCACCGCAAGAAAAGCACCCACCATTCTCCTTGGCCTTCTTTTTCCGGTAGTCCTTTACTAAGTGCCCCACTTTGCCACAGAAATTACACTTCCTCTTCTCTTTGTTGCCTTTCCCACCCTTCTTAAAGTCTGTCTTCTTGGGCTGCAAACCCTCTTTCTTCCCTTGGGAGCTTTCTGCCTTTGTCTCCTTCTTGCCCTTATCCTCTTCATTCAGCAATGCCATTTGCACCAATCTTTCATACGTGGCTCCCATGGGTATATGGTTCATGGCCAAACTGTGTAATGGCTCATTCAACCCCTTAACGAAACGGAGAGCCTTCTTGTGCGGGGTGTTGACTAGGTCAAGCCCAAACCTAGCCAGCTCATCGAACTGATTCACATACTCTCTGACTGTCTTGTCCCTTTGTTTAAGAAATAAGAATTTTTCCAACTGCAAACTTCTTTCCGCATCTGAGAGAAATTTAGTCTCAAACCTTGCCCTAAAGTCCTCCCATGTCTCCACTGGTCTTTCAGCATTAGTGACTTCCCACCAGTAGGAAGCCTCACCCTTCAATAGCCACACTGCCAATTGTACTTTTTGTCTATCCTCTACCTCAAAGATGATGAATAGGTCCTCCGTTTCTTTCAGCCAATTTCTAGCTGCCACGAAGGACTCAGTTCCATGGAAATCCCTTCCTCCCATAGCTTTAAAATCTTTACATATCTTAGCAAACGTGTTTCCCCAAGGAGGAGGTGGAGGAAAAGGTGCCGCTGCAGCTGGATGATTTCCTGCAGCTGGGGGAGGAGGAACGGTAGGACCTGGCTGAGTGGCCCTTGCTACTAAGAACCGTCTAAACCAACCAGGTATTGGCACCCCTTCCGGCAAGTTAAGATCTTCGGACATGCTGAAACAAAAAGGATAGATTCAAAACGAAGGATAAGAGATAGTACCTATGGCTTTGGGGAGTGGACTTTGCCTTTTAAAATAAAATAATATTTTTCTTTTAAAAATGCTTCTTTAAATTTCCTTTTTGAAAACAATTTTTCAAAACTTTTTATCTTATCTGGTAAACCTATGCTCTGATACCAAGTGAAACACCCCACCTCCGTTAGGGTCACTCTCAAAGGGAATGCCCTAATTTTGGTGGAGGTTTATAAGTACAAGTCACAGATATACAAGACAGATATCAGAACACATATTTGTAAACAGCGGAAAAACAACAACTTTTATTTCATAAAAGCAAATACGTGTTACAAAACATCATCATGATCGTCTTACATCTTTTTTTTTTTTAAAAAAACATAACATAACACTTTCATAATCTGTCTTGAGTACATTATTTAAAGAAGCATGAATAAAACATAGATAAACTCCAAAAGCCCCATAGTGGAGTGTCCAAAGCCATAGTTCAAAACAGGAAAGTCCAAGCAATACATTTCTCCTCTTCAAGCTGGATGTTAAGGTTGGTCAAGCTGCTGTGTTCCCTCCCTGTGGACCTGGGGGGGGGGGGGAACGGAAGAAAAGAAGACGAAAGAAAAGCAGAGTCAGACATAAAGCCTGAGTAAGTCTAGTACTATTCTGTCTATGAATAAAGAACTGGGTAAGATAAGTATAAATAAGAAGTGGGAAAGTACTATAAACTTGGTTAAGTTGTCTAGGGTCGAATATGCTATCGTACCCCATGTTAATCTCTGAACCCATATAAACTAGTTTCCAACTGGCACCCCATAATCAGGGTGAAGTGATTCATTTTACAATGATCGGCTCCTACTCGCATAGTTACATGTGTCTTATGGCCCCCGATGTTGTAGTTACCTACGCTGGTCCCACCATGGGGTGTATCAAGTCCCATGGTGGCGGCCCGACACAACCTTAGAGTGCACAGGTATGCTACTGGTGTCCAGTGCCTTATTTTTCTGCGTCGGAGTGTGTGCACGCCCGCACCCCGTTAGAACCTACACTGCTACACCACCGCCGTCGATTTGACCTCTTACAATCAGCCCAGTAATCGTGCCCCACCCTGCCTAGTTTCAGGGTATCCTGATACACCTTCTAGGGTTACTGCTGAAAAGGGTCCCCCGTTACTAGGTTTTCTATCTCTAGCCAACATGCTAAGTTGGTTAAGTGTTTCCTAACCTAACCCCCACCAGTCCGTTTAGTTTAGCATGTTCCATTTTGATTAAGTCTTTAGTTCACTTAATCCTAACAATCCTGACTCAGCCTTAATTGTCTTATTAAGGCCCTGGCCTCTCACATTAGACAGGTATTGTTGTGGCTGCCTGTTGCCGGTTGGTTCCGGGCAGTCTTACGCCACAACTCAGTCTAACCTCGGGTCCTTATTGGGCTCCATGTTTAACCTCCCACATTGGATAGGTATTGTTGTGACTACTGGACAGCCGGGCGGTTCCGGGCAGGTTTACATCACAACTCAATCCAACCTCGGGTTAAACACATCGTATGTTCTACATTTACATATTTTGTCTTTCTTCTTTATTTTCTTATATGTAAATATTTGCGGCCAATTATTAAGTTAATGGTGTAAAGGTTACACCAATCATGGGCCCAACCCATACTTGAATTTGGGCCCTTCTATTTTATATTTCCATTCATTAGTAATTTTAACCCAACGTTATTTTCCCCCGTTTAACACGTCCGTTTATTATATATATGTTGGGCTTAGCCTTTTAAAGCCCAACTTAGCCATGCGAAAAGGGGAGGCTTAAAGCGTGATTACTTACACAAAAAGGGGAAGGTGAGCGTATGAACTTGCAATATGACGTTGGAAATACAAAATAGAAACTGGTGTACTTGCATAGTGGTAACATATACTTTGGTCATAAAGCATAGGTGACATGAATCAAAGCATGTAAACTTGTAGTTAAGTTAAGAATATCACTATTGACACATAGGCCTAACTACAACATAAACCTATATTTTTATTTCAGGCATAATGTCAAACATAAGCATGGCATAAATATTTCTAACATAAGCATGGCATAATGTCAAACATAAGCATGGCATAAGTATAGTTAAATTTGTTCACATAACCATGGCATAAATATTTCTAACATGAAATCATGATTTTTACTTTAGTCATGCAAACTTGCAAAAAGGGACTTTTGAACCTAACCTAGCTATGTACCACATATGTCATCATAAAATTCTTGTTAACAATATGGATTTCAATTATGCAAAATATCAATCATAGCCTAGTCATATCCATAAGTTTGCAAATAGGTTTTCTAGTACAAAAGCATGGCTTAATACATAGATCATGATGCCCAATTTTCAACATAATTTCATATAGACTATGACAACCCAAACTTATTCCAATTACTTCACAAAAATGATTTATGCACAAAAATACACATCATGATGGCATAGTAGCAAAAACCCCAAACTTGCATGTATTTCAATTAATCAACTACATACATGTAGCTTCAACATGGATTACATAATTTGCGAATATTCCAAACGTATACTTGCATAGAACTACCGCATGTAGTTCTTTATAATGAATAACATAATTCCCAAATCGATAAGAATCATAGTAACGCACAAATTATGAATTATTTATTACCACAACCAAGTATACAAACCAACACAGTTATTTGTTCATACCAAAGTAATACTCTACTTACAATGGTGAGGCGAATTCTCAAATTTAGGGATTTGAAGATGCGGTTTGATTTGATTGAGTTGCTTTATGCCTTAGAATTTGCCTCCTAATCCTCTCTCCAATTGGTGGCTACCACTAGTCGTTCCTCAGCAACATGGCGGCTTTGTTCTTATTTTTGAATGAATAGATTAGGGTTAGTCTAGGGTTGTTTTTATAGGGGTAATGAACTGATTAGGACCATTGATGTTGCTTGGATTGATCGTAGCCATTCATTCGCAAGAGAGACCAATTAGAGCCTGCCATCTAGCCTTAATGACAAAGCAGACCACAGAAAATCGACCAACATAGAATAGGCCAGCCAGGTTAGACTGGGCTCGACCTGGCTCTGGACCAGGTCGACATGCCTGTCGACAGCCCTGTCGACAGCCCTGTCGACCTGGCTAGACCAGGTCGACAGCCCAGTCGACCTGGGTGCGTCAGGCGGGTGTTTTTCCGCCCTGGCCCATTGGGCCCCATTTTTAATTTAAACTTGATTTTTCTGAGTTATTTTATTCTGTTTGAATTTTAAACTTAATTCAGAAACTTCCGAAGGCCATATCTTCTTCATACGGACTCCGTTTTTCGAAAACTCGGACTCTATTTCGCGTATTTTTCCGAGACGAACGCAATGGCGTATCCCGTTTCCCTTAGTTCTTTGATTTCAAATTAATTATACTTTAATTTGTTAATTTCACAGTTATAGAATTTGCGGGGTGTTACACGTTGCTTATTCATGGCTTATTTATTCGCACTGTTAATATATATTTTTTGGACAGTAATTGGCTAAAGGAGTCTGATCTGCCTATGCTGATAGTTAAGGAAAGGTTTAACACTGCAAGGAAGCCTAAACTGACAAAGGCCTGCAGGTGGCTACATACAAAAACCTGGTCAGAAAGTAAACCAAAAACCTGAATATAAGCAAAAGGAAAATAAGAGTAGCATAGAAATTATCCAATCCCTTGAGTTCTTTGTTTAATTCAATTGTGAAGCCATGTAGATAGGAAAAGAGCAGATACATATGTCGAAGCAAAAATTCAAGCATCCCTTTCTTTCAAGATTATCATGAAGAAAGATTTCAAGACAATTAAAAGTGCTTTGGTCTTAGGGATTTACCATCTTATCCCTTGAAGATGTTGCACCATTCATTACCGAAGCTCCTCGCTGGTCTGTGAAAACGGCCGTCTGCTAGAAGTTTGCTCCAACTGTGGTGTGAGTGTGGACATTAATTTCCGGTTGACTGCCACAAAGAACACATGTATCAATGTTAACAACTCCTTAGGTGAGAAGGTCCGATTTAGTGTTACGAGCATTTGCCATGATCTTACAAAGAAGGCGATTTTCTTAGGTTGGGCTACCAAAATGCCAATATCCAAAATTCCATATATTGGCGTAACAAGGAAAGATGGAGGCTGGACTGCTGTGAATAATCACATTATAGACAGTTGAGGTTGTGAGCTTTTCCCTCCGATCAGTCCACTTTGAGATCCAACCAGTAAAAAGAATTAGCCGTTATGGAGTTCCAGACTTGCTTGACATGAGAGGAGCTGCAAAATGGAAGTTGAACAAAGTTGTTGAAGAGGTATAGGTCAAGCTGGGCATGCAATGGGTTACCAGCTGAAAGCTTTAGGAACTGGCTCATCAACTGTACAATTATCACTCCAGGCTTAACCCAAGGGTGCGGAAAATTTTTTCAGGTTAGGACACATGAGAAGGTTTGCATTGTATCACTTGGATAAAGGTGATTCTTAGCTTAATAATGTTTTGCCGGCTCTAATTAGCAATAGGCAGGATGGCTATTAACCAAAAATCCTTGCTTTTATGAAATTTTGCTTAATTCGTTGTGTCCAAAGATCAGGACTATTAGGGAGGATCATTTTGAAATATACAAACATAACAGCTTTGTTTCACAACAGGATGAGCTGATGTATATTGAGCTAACTGAATTTAGCTGTATGAACTACCATTGAATTTAGCTAACTGAATAAGCTGATGTATATTGAGCTTAACTGTATGAAGTTGGTTGTGGCGTAGATCCGATAAATGGTTTGACAGACTAAGTGGTTGAAACTGAAGCTGTTAATTGTTGAAGCTACTACCGAAGAAATGACATAAGTGTAAAGAAAGAGCATTGAGATCTGAACCTTCCGGTCATGCTTTCTGGCAATTGATGTTGAATATACATTAGTCACTTAGTGGAGGTCAATATTTTATTATCATGAATTTTGATAAAATGTTTAGTTAGTGAATGTGACATACCATGCAAGTTAAAAGCAAGAATGATGTAATGTAAGTGTTGATGTATGATTCGGTTTAATGTAATAAAATTTAAACATTCTTAGTTATTTCCAGTTTGTGAACTTCTTTTAAGTGTGGATAGAATAATTGTGCTTAATCGCAAACAAATATGTAACTATCTTATTACATGTGAACAGAATGATCGCTTCTAATCTCAAACAAAGTACGAATTGTATCTTTACTTTTGACCTTTTTATCATTTTTGTGAGCTTATGTCATTATGCTTAGAGAAATGTTAAGCATAGTCTTCCTTAGGGAGAGTGGGCTTATACTTGCCACCTGATTGGTGAAATGTGTTGGCATTTATTACACCATACAAATCTAATTATTGATGTCAATCCATTTCCACCAATCAGGTGGCAAGTATAAGCTCACTCTCCCTAAAGGAGAGTGTGCTTAGCATTTCTCTTATGCTTAATCAAATCATTTTCGTAATTATTTAGAAAAAAAACAAGATCGACGTTTTTCTAATGATGAAGGGTGGCATAAAAAGTATTAAAGTTATGGACATGACATGTTTATTGCAGGCGGCTTAGGTAAATGCTTCCTTCAATTACAACTATTTATTCAATATTTTGAAAACAAGTTAATTAAAGCCTCAAAGGAAAATAATATTGTTCGAAATTCTAATAACTTTTGCTAGAAAAAAACTAAATAAAATATTGTAGTTAAATCTCATTATAGTTAGTTTTTCTATTAGAAAATAAATATCCAATAATTTAGTAGAAGTATAGTGTAGCCCGTATGCGAAGCACGGGTTCGCACTTGTTATATATAATGGCCTGAATAGAACGCGCCGCGCCGTGGCAGTTCGTGATTTTTGACCATTAACTTCGAATGGATATTGCGGGAGATCCGACCGTCGGATTCTCCTAAAACCGGAACCGTTGGGTTCGTATCGAAAAGAGCTTTCTAACGAATATTAGAAATTTGAAATCTAACGGTTGGATTTGGAATTATGTCCAAATCAAATTTGAAAATGGTCGCTGTAAGTGCAGTTCGATGGCCGTTGATGGAAATCGACTGTACGGGCCTTGATAAAATTATTAAAAATAATAATAATTTGTGTAAAATCATAAGAAATGATTTGTGAAGAATTGAGATGAAAAATTCCATATTTGAAAAGATAAAAATAGATTTTTATCGAAATGAACTAGTTTTGAACTAGAATTATAATTCTATTTATTTTTAAAATAAATAAAGTGGATTTGAAATGGTTTTGAAAATAACCAGAATTTCCAATAATTGAATTGGAATGGATTTTAATCGAAATTGTCTTTGGAATATTTCGATGTTGGATTTCGTGATGATACAGATATTGGTATGGGAATTTGAAAGATATATTTATATCGTTATTTCCAATACGGTATTTGTTGGTCGTAGAATTTGATATTGAATATAAGCCGATATATTTTCTATTCAGAGCCTTGTATTTAATATCAAATGTGATTTGGGGTTGTCGTGGATGGTGTCTTCATTAACACTGTTCTTAAACCCAGTTGAGAAAAAGATTAAACCTTTTTATTTGGATTTAATGGTATTTAACTGGAATTGAATTTGAATTGATTTTTGGGTTTATCGTGAATGGTGTTTTAAATAACACTTGTTCTTTAACCCGATAATTAATGGAATGTGATTTTGGGTTTATAGGGAACCGTGTTTTAAATGACATTGGTTCTTTAACCCAGTTAAAGACAGGAGGTGACTTCCCAAGTTAAATAATCATTGATATTGATTTTTGGGAAGATTAAAACCAAGTGGAGTTTTAATGAATCTTTAATTAGATTGGAATGGTCGAGAATGGAGTATCACCAGTTTTGCTCCAGGCGATAGTTAAATCTTTAATTAGATTTGAACGTGAAATGGTAATTGAATTTATCGATAACACCGTGGTGTTAGATATGAAGTATTACCAGTTTTACTTCATGGGATGAATAGGTTGGGATCGGGAAATAAAACAAATGATTACTTCGGTGCGGTTCGCTAATCCCGACTAGTTTGAATTGATATTCAAAAGGAGATTAAAGAATAAATTTAAAGAATTTACCTTTGATAAAATTAATAGGAACCTTTACCAAAGTGTAAGAATATTTGAATAAAAGAATATTCTGAATTGGAATGAGGCGTATGTTGTGTTTGTGTAACACTTGTTTATTATATACGCGAGTTATTCGGAAAGACCGGGTTTATCCCATTCTGAATAACTGACTCGACGTGGTGTCAAGGATGAAGACGGTGGTTGAAGACCGGAGGTCTTCAAGTCGTTTGGGTGATTACTGATGATCTTGATTGGGCCGTACACCCAAGAGGAGGGAATCAGTTGGTGGTCGTCCAGACGTACTTGGAGATCGATGGATAAGCGGGGTACTAGGTGCCTCCGGTTTCGTTCAGACCCAGAACGGACTTGTAAATGGACTGTGTGTCTGACATTGGGTATCATTCTGTTTGATTGATGGATATCGGTTGCATGGAGTGGTTTGCCTGTGTGGCATGCTAAGATGCAAATGATCAAGGCTTTTGTTGAAAAGCAAAGTCTTGTGGTTGATGATCAAAGCATGACCTTGGTGGCGTAGCTTTGTGTAGCATAGATTCGCGAGCCTCACACCCCGGTTGTGAACCAGAAACGGAAGAGAACCTCAGGGAGGGCATGCGTTTCCTTCTAGCTAGAAGTGGCATCAGTGGTTTTACACGCCCTGACGAGTTTGACTTATGTGGTTGTTGGTTTGCGAGGCGCCTCGGATATATCGGTCGATCCGGGACCGATGGAGTCATTCGTTGGCTCATTTACGCCCCAAAGGGCGGGGAAACGCAGTGTTCAGGAATTTTAATCCACATCGGTGGACCGGCCCTGACGATCCAAAGGTCACTCGAGCTTTGACCTAAGACATGGGCTAGATTGTCTCGAATCGGTAAGGACGATCTTTTGCCTTGGTTCACAGATGGAAACCCAATTTCCAAATACGTGATTTGGCGGTTTTAATTGTAGAACTAGTATGGCGACATGATATATGGTACCCATGCCGTCTATGATTGATATTTATGATTTGAAATTGTTTTGACACTATACACTTGTAATAGTATCAAATAATCTGTTTTTAAACGTATCAAGCATTTTTTGGCTATTATAAGGTAAAACCCTATCCTCCGGCTTGCGTTGCATTGTGTGATGGGACCTGGGTCTTATAATAGCTCCATTTTTTTTATTTAGCATTGCACTGTTGTTTTATGCACTGGTATTCTTGGGAGGAAACCCGTTCCGTGTTATACGGCATGGTCCCTTGATTTACCTAACTTTAAAATAAAGATTAATAACTGTTTTAGTTCTCACACCAGTCCCATGACTGACCTGCAGTTTATTGTTTTAACCTAAACTCTGGGTGCCCTTATTTTCGACACGGGCAGCTAGTAGTTTTGGTTTTGCAGATTTATATTCACAGGATCCTGATTTACAGCTGGAACGATACTCGGAAAGCTTTGTATCCGTGTATTACTTCTAGTTGTGTATTGTATTATTTTCCGCTGCTATGTAATGTATTGTAATCTCTGATATTTATCGAATGTATTTTATTCATTTATACTCTGTATATTCTTGTATTCTGATGGAATTGTTGTAATATACAATGAAATGTTCTTCCGTCTGCGTCCTATTGTGTGTTGTTCTCGACTCAATCCGGGCTTTCCTAACCGGAGGAGTTCAGGTCGTTTCAGCTGGTATCGGAGCTTTGGTTTACAAAGCTCAGAGGACAAGACACATTAGAACCATACGAAAGAATTCATCAGATATTGGATTAGTAATATCCAATGGGAATGACTCGTTAGAGATGGGATCAGTAGTATCCTAGAACGAGTGTGAAGAGTATATTTTTGAAAATGAAAACAAATTTTGTTTTGAAATTTAAATCCTTTTATATGTATTTGAATATTTATTTATATTGATGTGGACAATCTAGTATATATAGATTTTGCATATACGTCTGATCCGCGTGTATTCAAAGTTTTAATATACTGGATGGATATAGAATTACGCTCTAATCGCCCGGAGATGATTTTGATGATGGAGCTCCATCATTAGAATTTATGTTCGAGTGACGAAAGTGAGGTTTTTATATATTTCCAATTGACTGGTGTGAGAACCAAAATTAGATAGGGTCTATTGTTGTGATTTGGCATCAAAAATATGATTTTTGACTATGTATCAAAGTTATGAATTTGAAAAGCTAATCAACTGATTGATTGCTGGTTGTGTTGTTTGATTATTGTTTGAATTAATTAAATGTTGAACCATTTAGCCAAATTGAATCAAATAGTGAATTGTATTGAAAATTAGTCGCATTTGCATGCATATACACGTACTTATATCGAACAGGTCATAGCAAGGAGGCTAGAGCAGAAGAATAAAATTGTTTGTCCGACAAATAGGTACATGTTTACCATAATTTACTGTTTTGTTTGGGTGATGATGATTTTGTGAGCCGATTGGCTTTTTCTTTTTGTTTTGGATTGAAGAAGGCCATGAGAGGCTAAATGAAATATCCCGAAGTCCCCGGTGCAGGAGAGGTTATGGCGAAATTTTTCGAAATTTTAGGGTGTTAGCCAAATTTTTGAAAAAATTGAGAAGTTCTTAGAAACTGAAAAGTTGAAGAACTTAAGCCGTAAGGGAAATAATGAAAGTTGAGTTGATTAGTGAAACTACTTTCGGCTTCGTTCCTTTTCGGGGACGAAAAGTTTTAAGTGGGGGAGATTGTAACAACCCGGAAATCTGAGCCAATTTAAAATTTTTATTTTGGCAATTTTAGAGAATTTTGATTATTTAAAATGAATTATTTTAAATAATAACAACGAGAAATTTATTTTGAATAGAATTCGAACGTATATATTTATTCGAATCGTCGTTAGAATATAAATATTTATTTATATATATAAAAGGAATTGAAAATGGCGCGGTAGTTCGATAATTCAATTTCAAATTTCAAATGAATGTACAAGATTCAAAATAAACCGGATTTTAGTGAAACCAAAAATATTTGAATCTAATTGAGAATATCTTTCCAACGAATCCGGGAAATCAAAATTTCATAGCGGGAATCAAAAGTTACGTCCAGTTGAAATTTCAAAATAGTCACTATGGAATTTCGGCCCTTGAAAATGGCCATTTTGCAAACCACCTCGGATTTCGATGAAACCACTTTTGTTGGATCCGCGATGTCTAGTTATTGCTAGGTTCGAAAATTCGTAATTTTTTGAATCCTTATGTGAGCGTGGCAAAGGAAAACGCGTTTGACCAGTTTCAGTTGATTTTAATCGACTGGAAAATGGTCATTTTTCAAACGGTCTCGGAATTTGACAAAACTAGTTTTGTTAGGACCGTATCGTCAATACGAAGCTAGAAAATATTTTTCTGGAATTTTTCGAGTTAATATGTGACCCCGGTAAATTGAAATGCGCGTTCAAATTCAATATATAGAGTTACATGTTGATTTTGACGAAAACTGATCGAAACAATCGAATCAGCTTGTGAAACATATCCCATTGTGTTCGGAATGGGGGTAATTAGCTAGGGACGATAGGCGGTGGGTCTCGTTTTGAGATCGAAATTGAAAGCTACTTTTTGGTGATTAAATTAAATATTAAAATATATATTAAATAAAGTCAAATCCTCTTTAACTCCCTTCCACCATTCTATTTCAGATCGAAAACAAAATATAAAACAAAAAACGCCACGAAGACCCCAACGTCGCTCCTCCACCGCGACTGGCCTCCGGCCCCTCCCCTAGGCGGCGGCGCACCCCTCCCTTCCCCCTCCGACCACCCTTTCTTCCCCGTCCGTTCTCCTCTTTCTTCTATGACTCCGAGACCGCCAAAACCCCAAACGCACCACCAACCGTCGTGCCTTTGCCTCCTCCCGCCTCCGACAGACCCCGACGCTGCACCGACCACCCACGAGCCCCTGCGCCCTCCTCTGCATCTCCTTCCCCTTCTCCGAACCTCCTCAGCCCTAAATCGACCTTCGTCGGCCAACTTGGACCTTCCGGCGCCACCGTGAGGACTGCACCACCTCCTCGACCCCGCAGCGAGCTCCGGCACCGCCCTCAGTCCTCTAAACCCTCCCCGACTATAAATCTGTAAGCTTTCTCTTTTATATTTCAAAGCATTGTTTGTAAAAGTCAATCCTTCATATGAAATGGTTAAATTAAAAATGGAATTCTTATTATTTGTTATAATATATAAAGTTTAGATTTTTATCGTTTAAAAAAGTTATGAGTTTGTTTATACAAAGAGATGATTTGATTTTTAATTAGCAAAAGAATTGATTCTTATCATTAAAAAGATACGATTTTCAATAAGGAAAAATATAATTTTTATAATATAGTAAAGTTAAAAATATAATTTTTATACTAGTGGCATATTAAAAATATAATTTTTATATATTAGAGAATATAAAAATGTGATTTTTATATAAGTAGTAAGGTAAAAATATGATTTTTATATACTAGATAATATAAAAATATGATCTTTCTTGTGAAGTGAACAATATAAAAACATAATCTTTATTGTGGAGTGAACAATTAAAAATGTGATTTTTAATATCGACTACGTGAAACAGATCTCGTTAGAAGAACGGCGAAGATTTTCTACATATGAAGAGTCGAGGCGTTGGTTTGGCTAATTCGGTGAGAACTTCTCACCTTTAATTTATTTTTTTCTAGTTGAAATATATACTAGGATGCAGACGGTGTTTAGTAGCACCCGACACCCGTCGTCCACAGACCATGGACGGCGTGTATGCTTGTTTGTTTGATTTTGATGTCTAGTTGATTGTGTGATGTGATGTGAAATGAAATAAAATATTTATCTAGTTAAAAATATTTTATTGTTGAAAATAGAATTTTTAACGTGTATTTAAAATGAAATAAATATAAACAAGTCGGACGATTTGTTTATATACACACATTTGACTGATATTGGTTGGGACGATAAATTTTACACATCGCCCAACTTGCCAAATAAAATCTGTGTTTGATTGTTTGAAAACCCCACACGGGTATTGGGATGATATATGACATACGCTAGTCCCAATAATTAGCTGTATGTCGATCGATTGATCGAAAAGCTGTTATAAGCATTAAATATTTATATTTGATGCTTACATAGTGTAGAACGCACTTTGGATGATGGTTGATTATTTATCGTTGTTATTTTATACATGTGTTGTAGAAAATCCATATAATTAACATTATATGGTAATTAATTGGGCCTCATTCCAGTTTTGAAATAGAATATTTGAAATAGAATATTTGAAAGAAATATTTGAAATAGAAATATTTGAAAATAGAAATATATGAAGCCGTGTTGATTAGATTTACGCCATTTTTACGTGAACGATATTTATATCGATTTTATAATGAACATCGAAAGTGATTTCAAAATCTGATATTTTGAAATGAATTGAAATTCGAATTAAATTGAAATGAATTGAAATTCGAATTAAATTGAAATGAATTGAAATTCGAATTAAATTGAAATAAATTGAAATTCGAATTAAATTGAAAAGAATCGAAATTCGAATTGGATTGAAATAGAATTGAAATCGTTTTGAATTGAATTTAAAACGTATTGAAATTGAACTGAAATCAATTTAAATTGAAACCGATTTGAATTGAAATGGATTTGAATTAAAATCGTGTTGAGATGAATTTAAAACGAATTTATATTGGGAAGATTCAATTTTGATTTGAATTTGAGATGGAAGTTGAAATCGTTTTGAAAACTGTTAGACCCAAATGTGGTTCTAACACCCAAATTGATTAGAAACAAGATAAAGTAAAGCAGAAATAAAAAAGAACACACAAGGTTTATAGTGGTTCGGCGAAGAAATGCCTACGTCCACTTAGTTTTCACTATATTCAGTAATTCAATTACAAATACAATGTAAGATTCGCTCACAACTCACTTTTGTTCACTCAGAAAGATAAAAACAGGAAATGAAAGATGGTTTGGATTTTCCGGGAGTGAAGGAATTCGAATGATGGAGGTACTTGGATTCTCAAAAGTGCTGAAAAAGATCCTTCTCTTTGTCTCTAGATGGGGTATTTATAGGTGTGAATTTGCCTGAGATGCAATCCGGGTCGGAACACGTGTCATCCATCGCACTCTCTTCGGGTTCGGATGGGCTATCAAGCTGACAACGCATCAATGAGATGGACGTTAGGGGTAGGAATTGGTCACATCCGGTCCGGTTCTCCAGGCGACTTTATAGGAGATTTTCCTGGATCATGGGTGCGGGTCGGAGACGTGCAGGTTGGGGGCTCGGATCGGAATACCCGACCCGAACCGGAGTAGCTTGGACGTCTCTTCTTCTCTAATCATACTCCGCTCCGCTCCGAAGTCGTGGCAAGCAGACGGCTTTCCGATCCACCTGAGATTCATTGGCCTTCCGATCCGATCAGGTATGCTTTGCCAATTTATCCAGTAAGAGATATCCGATCCGAACAGAGAATTTTACCCGATCCGAACCGATACGCTGCTATCAATCTGAATTGTGGAGTTTCCTTCCGATCCGAACCGGAGTCGCATAACTTGAAATACTCTTCAACGGTTGGTTTCTTGACCTTGTGTTGCCTAGTTCACAAAGTAGGCTAACATTTTGCCCCCTCAAAGGATGCTTTCGTTGTACAAAGCGTCCTTTGATGTCGTTCAACCAGAATTGTCAAGAGTAATGCATTGATTTCTATTCGGTTTCGGCGTCCGATCCGAGTGCCTTTTCTTCATTTCTGAGCAAATTTGGGAACTCTACTCGCCGTGTAATGCTTCTTGTAGGTATGCTCCTCCTTTACTTCCCTTCTCTTCAATTCGAGTCGGACGTTAAATCAATCGCGTGAGATTTCCGCTCGGTTCGGATTCCGATCCGAAGCGTCTTCGTGAGTTAAGTTCTTGGACGTTGGGCCTTCAGAGGGAGTTGTGCTTCTGGGCCTTCATTCCGGTCCGAGCGGGTGAGACAAAATAGGAAGACGAGGAGTCAACAACATTCCCTTTATAAACTCGTTACTGCCTTCATCCCTTCCTTCTTCGTTTTTGCTGCCGCTCCCGACCTTAATATTGAAAACGTCAGAAACTCGAAAATTCTAAAACAATTTCCTGTAGATTTCCCGAATCAAACATATAGGTAGCTTTTCTAATCTCAAATACTTTTGTTGCAACCGTTCTCGATTTCAATTAGCGTTGGATTAGGATGGTTTGGCCATAAGCATCACTCGAACCCTCCGCCGCTGCTGGTGGATGCGCCATTGCTTCGAGGAGTTGCGAGGCTGAATAGGGCGAATATTTGTTCTTAACGGCGGCTTCGGTGATAAAGCGGACTCGTCTGTGAGTAGATGGGAAAAGAGGAAAGAGATGAAGAGTGGGGTGACAAGCTGGAGTTGATTCGGGTAGACGACGAAGGAGCAAAAAGGAAAAGGAGGGAAAGGGAATCGGCTCGGGTTTCGTTCTTTGGAAAGATGGAAAGGAAAGGAAAAGTCGGTTCGGGTCGGAAAAGTGAATGGGATAAGAGGCTGAAGCAAACGGATCGGTTAGGTGGTGCTGGTTCGGTTCGGATCGGGCTACCCGATCCGAACGGATCAGTCCTGCTTCCGAACCCGTTGCTTCCCTTGTCTTGAACTGACCATGCTTTAGTGAGGCACCCGAACCGACTGTTATCTTTGCCTGCGTCGAGCTAGTCATCATATGCATATCCGAACCGACCCGAACATATTGAACTTGACACATAAAGACCACTCAACTAATTCAACTAACACTTATTCTAGACGAATATGCCTCGCGGACAGTTAGGATAGTGCCTTGTAAACATAAACGAGAATTAAGAACAATTCTGACTATCACCTTCTCTTTAAAGCTTCGTCTTACATTGCTGTACTCTTATTTTGCACTTCCCGCATTTGTTGCACACACTTTAGTTCACACACATACACAAAAAAGGGGACACGGGATAATTCACTCTAATTCGTGCTATTGCTTCTTCAATAGTTCCATGACAATGAGGCCCAGACGCTCTTCTCGTCTAGCTGAGAGGAAAGAAGCTCCAGAAACTTCCCACAAAACCACTCTCGAGGATATATCTTCTTCATCTGACCCAGAATGGGACAGCGAGGGTCCGGATTACGGAGTTGGTCATCGGGAAAGCGATGAAATGTCTTCAGAAAATGAAGTTTCCCTAGGCTTTGAGGAGGAAGGAGGGATTGGTGACAACCGAGCACCCGATGAATTCGACTCAGCCATTATATTGGAGTCACCTCCAGATTCCGTAGAATCAACAATTGACAACGACCGACTCGTGAGAATTTGCTTGAAGTATGGAATAATGAAGAGAGACACTCTAGTGCCCTCACGTTCTGACCGTCCACATAACCCTCCAGAAGGATATATGACGGTCACTCGTTTGATGTGCATGGTTGGCGCCATTCCTCCTTTCTCGCCTTTCATCGTCGACTTCTTAAGACAAATGCGGATTGCCCCCATGCAGCTACATCCCAATTCATACGCCTATCTGCATACCTTATTCATAGCATATCGTGAAATTCTAGGCGTGGAGCTTACGTTTGACGATGTTCATTTCTTCTATAATTTCAAACATCGGACTAGGGAAACCCCTTCTTTCTGTTACTTTGAGTCGGTCCCAAAGAGGAAGATAATCTCTACGCCGTTTAGCAGCAAGGCTGGAGATTCCAGACTGGAGTGGTTCTATATAAAGCAACAGTCTGGATGCGCCAGAAGATGGACAAAATCAAGTAAAGCACTGATTTTCTGACCCTGGATTCTATACACTTGAATCATCACCCTGACCTGTTTTCCTTTTTATTTTCAGTCGATAATCCCAAACAGGTATCAGACCAAGTGTTCTTTGATCGAATGCACCGTCTCCTCAATGGCGACCAAAAATTCCTTACTATTGATGAGGTTCTTAAAGACGAGTACCTTCATTTTCACGGGCTGCTATCCGTCTTCCGTAGCATCGGTCATGGGACGGTCCCTTATGCATATATTCCTCCAGTGGAAACAGTTCCAGAAATAGGAGAAGGCTCGGGAATTCCTGCAGCTTCTCTTCAAACTTCACCCTCTCCCTCTTCCACTCAAGATGATGAACTGGCTAATCTGGCCAAAAAACATCGTGAAGGATATATTGCCCCCGAGGAAACTACCTCGGTAGACAAATCAAAATCTCCCCAAGGGTCGCCACTTCACGCTTCCGAAGGGGATGTTCCTAGCGCCGACGAGCACATATTTCAGGGTTTGGGGGATCTCCCTTTACCCGAGACTATATACACTTCGGAAGATTTCAGAAAGGACCCTCTAGTCTTCACTTCTTCTGAAGAGACTACTCCTGCTAAGGCCAAAGAGCCTGCCCGCACCACTTTAGCTTCAGACTCGGGTTGGTTGGGGGGACACATACACTACATAGGATGCACTTTGCACCGTAGCACTAGCATTCATTGCACTTCTTTTTCCATGGATCCGCTGATTCTAAACTTCGTTTAACTTATCGTGCAGGTACAATGTCTCGATCCTCTTATGACATAAGAAAGCTTCGCCGCAGCATGTCTAACCCTCCCCAGGATGCCGAATATAACCGCCGGGATGACCGCGGCAGGGAGGAAAGGAGACCCTATGATCCTTATCGATCTCGATCCTCACGCTCCCGCTCACCAGTTCGACCGGAACAGGAAAAATACAAAAGCTATCAAGGTCGTAGGGAGGAGGATAGACCACAATCTAGGGATTCCACTTCCTCCCATGAAAAGCGAAGCAGAGAGAAAACACCTCCAAAGGAAACTGGGTCTAGAAGTAAGCAAAAAGTCCCTGCTACTAAGCGACCTCGGACAGACAAGGGTTCTACAGAATCTTCTTCGGGAAGGGACGCTGAACTAACAATCCTAGCCCCTCCTCCACCAGATGCGGGAACCGCCGTAAGGCTGGCATACTTAAAGGAGCAATTTCCCGAGCACTACTTCGAGACTCTGACCTTTCTACCTTCCCTTGAACCTATTTCTTCTAATTGGGCAGAGGAGGCCAGAGCAAAGATTGATTTGGTGGAAAAACAATATACCGAAATGTTCAAGTATTCCCGCACTCTTTCTAGAATCATCCGCACGCTAATGACAAATGCTGACTCAATGCACAAAACTGCAGAGGAAGATGCTAAGGCCCTGAAAACCTTAGGAAAAAATTTAGAAGATACTCAAGCTCAACTAGCTATCGCTCAGAAGAACGCTTCTAACTTCAAACAACAGTTTGAGGACATGCAAAAGCGCTATCATGATTTGCTAGAATCCCACACTCAGGAACGTTCCGAGTTGAAGAAGCAAGCTGACGAAGCCAAGTCAGAGGCTGCCAAGACACGTCTCGCTTATGCTGAGCTTGAGCAGAAGAATGCCGAGTTAGCGAAAAGGAGTGCTGAGTTAGAAAAGAAAAACGCTGATTTGGCTTCAAAATTGTTAGAGGCGGAAAACAGGGCTGCTCTGGCTGAGGGCAACGTTGAATGCGCTATTAAATCTGCGGAGGAAACCCGCAAACAGCTATCAGAGGCGGAGGCCGATATTCAGGGCTTCGGGGAGCTAATGATCGAATTCTTTGCGCACATTATTCGTCGTCGAAACATTTCCTGGATCGAGGACTATCCATCCACTTTGGTTCATGTGTGGAATCAAATCGTTGAGTGGGAAAAAGAAGAGCTTAAGGTCGATTCCCTCGATGAAGATAAGTTGATGGAGAAGTACCTGAGAGACGACGAACCGGAGCGCCTAGCTGAAGGTCGCCGTCTAATTGCTGAGGCCATGGAAGAAGAGAGGCGGAAGTCTAAACAGAAAACCATTCCTGAAGCTGGTTCCTCTTCTTCTGCTCCTGTAACTCCTGAAGTGGAAGGGTATGATCCCGAAAACCCGGGAATTCCCCGATCAACTTTACTATCTCCCATTCCTGAAATAACTCCAGAGGTAGTAGTCACCCCCGCTGAGAAGTCTTCAGAAGGTATCCCTGTCTTTTCTCCTCAACTTGTCAAGGCTACTACTACCTTTGGCTACATGATTGAACGTTCAATGAGAGATCCTTTGCTCTCGCCTGAGTTGATAACCGATGTTTCTCATTTTGTAGGCGTTGAATCCTCCGCGAAGACAGATGTAGTTCAAGGAGCTACCACTGGGACAAAGCCCGCTGATAGGGTCAAAGAAGGAGAAGACAAGGCTGCTTCCACAGAATTGGGGGAAAGAAGTGAATCAACTAAGGTGACTACTCCCCATGACGAAGAAATGATTGCAGCTTTAAAAGACGACGGAGGAGACGAGGGGCATGACGAGGAACCAGAAGTTACAATAACCGGGGAGTCGAAAAGCGCTGAGAACATTACCTTGGCTGCCATGAAGGCTGATCAAGACAAGCGCTTGCAATTAAAGGCTGAAGAATTAGACCCTGAGGTCCTCAAGCCCCTTGCAGTTGTGGATGCAGGTTCAAGGTTAGTGGTTAAGCTCTCAACTAGATCTATCACCGAAGAACTTGCTAAAAAATCTTCTTTTGATTCCAGTGCCCAGCCTTCCGGGAAGAAGTCTGCCGGCTCCAGTGCTACACCTTCAGGGAAAAAGAAATCAAAGCGAATTTTGACTGAAGCAGAGAGGGAAGCAAAGGATGCGGAAAAAGCTGCCAAGAAATCGAAGGCTCATCCCAAACCCAAATAGTGGGTTCTCCTGTGTCCTTTTAGCATCTTTGTAAATCAATAAGTGTTGCCACAACAGCAGCTCCCGCACTTTCTTTTTTAGTCATTTCCCTGTACAAATTTATTCATTTGTAAATAAAAATAATTCACTTTTTGCAATGTTTATCTGTTAGCAGCTCTGCACTTATGTAAAAATGCATATCTATAGTTATGAAACAAAGTAGTGAAGAGGGGAGATATGTGTATAGGTATGTGTCCCCAGTCAATCTCCGTAAGTTATTCAGTGCCTAACTATGCAATCTGGATGCTCCCGATTCTCTAACGGGATAACATTTCCTGTATCATCAATATCTGTTGTTTTTTCTGGCATTTCTTTTATACTCTTTCTCACTCTCTTGAGAGTTAGAGTTCGAGTTCAGTTATTTGTTTATCCCCCGGTCGTTCAACGGGAAAAGATTTCTTTCTCGGCGCTCGGTCGGAGACGCCTTTATACTCTCTTTCTCTCTGGAAAGTTAGAGTTCGGAGTTGAACCTCTTTCTCAGCGCTCAGTCGGAGACGCTTTTATACTCTCTCTCTTTCTCTGGAGAGTTAGAGTTCGGAGTTGAACCTCTTTCTCAGCGCTCAGTCGGAGACGCTTTTATACTCTCTCTCTTTCTCTGGAGAGTTAGAGTTCAGAATAGAATTTCTTTTTCAGCGCTCAGTCTGAGGCGCTTTTATACTCTCTCTCTTTCTCTGGAGAGTTAGAGTTAAGAATGTCGTTTTCTCATTCTTTTATGTCTTATTGCACAAATAATCATTGTGCTTCTTTTTATGCCCAAACTGTTTCAACCTTTTTAGGCTCTAAGTTGTCCTGTATTTTATAATCACAACAGAATAACTAACGAATGTAAATGCATAAGAGTAAATAACACACAATATTTTATAGTGGTTCAGCTAAGTCATAGCCTACGTCCACTTTATAGTCCTTTATTCATATCGTCATATTTTCCAAAGGCAAGTCGTGCCTTATTACAGAGTTTACAGGAAGAACAGCAAAAAGTATAACATTTCTAATCCAAATATCGCATTAAGTGTTGGGCATTCCATGCTCGAGGGACTTCTTCGCCATCTACGGTCGTTAACTTGAATGTTCCTTTATCAAGTTTCCGTTGGATGACAAAGGGTCCTTCCCATTTTGGGCCGAGGTGAGGAAGAGATGGAAAAACTCTCTTTAACACCAAATCTCCTGGTTCAAAAGTTCTGAGGCGAACTTTTTTGTCATAATAGTGTGTCATCTGATGCCGATGTCTTGCTGCACGCAAGTCTGCTTCGTCTCTTTTCTCTTCGACTTCATCAAGAGACTCAAGTAAAAGTGCCCGATTCGTCATCGGGTCATAATATGTCACCCTGTGGGAAGGAACTTCCAGTTCAACTGGAATTACTGCTTCTGAACCAAAGGAGAGGGAGAAAGGAGTATGACCAGTAGCCGTTTTAAACGTTGTTCGATATGCCCACAAAGCTAGGGGCAATTCATCAACCCATTTTGCCTTTGCACGCTCTAATCGCTTTTTGAGGATGGATTTTATTACCTTGTTTATTGCCTCTACTTGCCCATTAGATTGTGGATAGGCAACTGCAGTATATCGTTTGTCTATCTTATATTTCTGGCAAAAGTTTCTGAATTCAGTGCTATCAAATTGGGTCCCGTTGTCGGTAATAATTGTCCTTGGGATTCCGAATCGGCATATAATATTTCGGACCACAAAACTTATCACCTTTCTTGTGGTGATCTTAGTCAAGGGTTCAGCTTCCACCCACTTCGTGAAATAATCCACGGCTACTATGGCATACTTAGCTCCCCCTTTAGCAATCGGTAAAACTCCAATGATATCGATTCCCCATGTGGCAAATGGCCAAGGACTCACCATCGATTTAAGCTGGGTTGATGGTGCCCTGGGGATTTTGGCGAATCTCTGGCACTTATCGCAGCGTCGTGAATAATCAGCTGCATCCTTGTTGATCGTAGGCCAGAAGTATCCGTACCGCAATATTTTCTTTGCTAAAGTTTGACCTCCTGTATGATCTCCACACTCACCTTCGTGTACTTCTCTCAGTACACGCTTGATGTCGTCGTGTGCGATACATCGTAACAGGGGCATAGAAAATCCTCGCCTATAGAGGGTATCGTCTTGTATAACATATCTGGTAGCTCTGCGCACTACAGCTCTCTTTTCACTCTTCTTTAATGGGAGTGTCCCATTCTTAAGAAAATTCTTGATTGAAGTCATCCATGACTCCTTCTCTGGTTTCGCTTCAAGAACGAATTCAATTTCCATTGATTCGAAGCTTGGCGATTCCAATGTTTCAATTGGAATTACCTCAGTCCCTTCTGGATTGTCGGAACTAGCCAACTTTGCTAATCTATCCGCTTTCTGGTTTTCTGCTCTGGGAATATGTGTTATGTTGTACCGTTCTAAGCTATTCAATAGCTCTTTTACCTTCTTGAGGTATGTGATTAGTCGAGGTCCTCGAGCCGCGAATTCCTCTCGCACTTGACAAACAACAATCTTAGAGTCACAAAATATGTCCATCATTTTTACTCCGAGGTCTTTAGCAAGTTTCAGCCCGGCAATCAGGGCTTCATACTCAGAGTCGTTGTTAGTGGCCGAAAATTCTAACCGTAGGGCGTAATATAACGACCGTCCCTCCGGAGTGACTAAGACAATTCCAGCTCCGGATCTTCGGTCATTTTTAGCTCCATCTGTATATAGTCTCCACGGATTCATCTCTAGCTTATCCTCAGATTTGACCACTTGGTCATTGATTATTTCTTCTTCTGGAATGGTGAACTCCGCAATAAAGTCTGCTAGAGCTTGCCCCCTGATTGACTTTCGTGGTTGAAAAATCAAATCAAACTGGCTTAGTTCTATGTTCCATTTAATCAACCTTCCCGACGCTTCGGTTCTCTGCAGCACTTGTCTTAACGGCTGATCGGTGTATATGGTTATTGGATGGGCTTGGAAGTAGTGACGAAGCTTTCGGGATGCAATCAGGAGGCTATAAGCAAGCTTCTCGATCTTTGGGTAGTTGCGCTCTGCCGCTGCTAATTTCTTACTCACATAGTATACTGGCCTTTGTACTTTGTCTTCTTCTCGAACCAGAACTGTGCTGACAGCGTGAGCCGAGACTGCTAGATAAACAAATAGTTCTTCATGGTCTACGGGCTTTGATAAGATTGGCGGTTTTTCTAACAGTTCTAACAGATTTTGAAAAGCCTCGACACAATCGGGAGTCCACTGGAAGTTCTTCTTTCCCCTTTTTATCAAATCAAAAAATGGAACACATTTATCGGTGGCTTTGGAGATGAATCTACTTAGCGCCGCTACCTTCCCTGCCAGACTTTGGACGTCTTTAATTTTCCTTGGTTCTTTGATATTTCTAATCGCCGCTATCTGGCTAGGGTTGATCTCAATTCCTCGGGAACTCACAATGAAGCCAAGGAACTTTCCCGACGCCACTCCAAATGAACATTTTAAAGGATTCAATTTCATATGGTATTTTCGCAAGATACCAAACATTTCTGCTAAGTCTTGAGTATGACTGGAGGACTGCTTTGATTTAACCAGCATATCATCCACATAAACTTCCATAGTTTTTCCTATCTGATCGTAAAACATTCTATTTACCAATCGCTGATAAGTAGCTCCAGCGTTTTTTAATCCAAACGGCATTACAACATAACAATATAATCCCAAATTCGTAATGAAACTCGTATGCTCTTGGTGTGGCACATGCATTGGAATTTGATTGTATCCAGAATACGCATCCATGAAAGAGAGAAGTTCATGACCTGCTGTCGAGTCTACAAGCTGGTCAATTCTGGGAAGTGGGAAACTATCCTTTGGGCAGGCCTTGTTTAAATCTGAAAAGTCAATACAAGTTCGCCACTTTCCGTTTGGCTTCTTTACCAAGACAGGATTCGATATCCAGTCGGGATAAGTCGAATCTCGAACAAATCCATTTTGCTTCAATTTCTCTACTTCTTCTTTGAGAGCAACCGACCTCTCTGGGCCCAGCATGCGTCTCTTTTGCTTCACAGGCGGATGCTTCGGATTTACATTCAATTTGTGACTGATAACGGAAGGCGATATCCCACACATGTCAGCATGGGTCCAGGCGAACACATCTAAGTTCGCCTTCAAGAAGTTCGTCAGCTCTTCAGCACGACGTGGATCCAATTGGGAACCAATCTTCAAAACTTTCGTCGGATCAGCTTTATCAACAGGAATTTCCACTGTTGCTTCATTAGGAGTTGCATTCCTAGCCTCTGGTTCCTCGTCTTTTCTAGGATCCAGGTCTTCAGGCGTTCCTTTTCGCAACTCCCTTGGGTTCAACCTCTCTAATTGCTATGCCGAGTCCCCCTTTGAGGGAGATGAGGCATCCTTATTCTCAGCATTAACTCCTTTCATCAACATCTTCAGTTCGGCCACATAGCAGGCCCGTCCAGAAACCTGATCCCCTCTTATTACTCCAGTCCCGGCTTCGGTTGGGAACTTTAGTAACAAGCACCAAGGGGCGATACAAATTCTAAACTCAGCGAGGGCAGGCCTCCCTAAAAATGCGTTATATGGCGAATCTACGTCCAGTACTACAAACTGAAGCATTCGCACTCTTCTACGTTCTCCTTGCCCTAGGGTCACAGGCAACTCTATATATCCCATAGGAGTTGTCGTCGCTCCGTTGAAACCTCTAATCCATCCTTCACAAGGTTTCAGATCTTCAGGCTCAAGCTTCATCTGATCAAATGACTTCTTGAACAAAATATTAACGGAACTTCCGTTGTCTACTAATACCTTATGGACCAACGCTGGCCCAATAGCGGTAGTAATAACCAACGGATCATTGGTGGGAGATTGTATTCCCGTGTTGTCTCGGCTGCGAAACACCACGTCATCGAACATGGTTTTTTGTTGTTTGATGGGGGTGACATCTTCCAACTCGTCACCTTCATTCACATCTAGATGTTTGGCAGCATTCACATATTGGTCCATTGACCTAAAGCTTCGGATTGCCGGGTGAGGTCCGCCTACTATGGAGTTGATGACGATCCCTTTACCTTTCTGCTGCGCGGTAGGCTTAGGAGCAGGTAGGATTTGCTTTGGAGCCTGCTCTCCTTGCCCCCTGTCCCTCGGGGCAACCTTGTACTCATCCAACTTTCCTTCACGCAACAGCTTTTCAATTACATCCCTCAAATGTCGACACTCATTGGTCGAATGTCCATGTGTTCCGTGAAACAAGCAAAATTTCCCTGTCGCCATTTCTTTCTCGGTCGAATCACGAGGTGGCGGTCTTTTGTACTGCAACACATTATACGTGTCCAGGTAAATATTTTCCAATGTGTCATTCAATGGTGTGTAGTTCTCGTAGTTCTGGAATCGGGGCCTTTTGTTTGGGTCGCTTCCCCTATTTCTGTTTCTCCTGTTACCGTTCGAATTACGGTTGTTGTTGTTTCCCCCGCTTCCAGTATTGCTGTTTCCACCCTTGTTTCCTACATTTACTTCAACCTTGCCAGAACTTTCCCCAGACTGCTTCACTGCAATATTACTCTGCACATTCTCCTTTGAAGCTGTCTCAGACTTTCTCTTCCGGTTTGCCCGGGCCTCCTCTCGTCTCAGATAAATATCGGCTTTTTCGTAGAATATCGCCCTTGTGGGGGGTGTCTTCCCAGAAAGGTAGTCTCCAAACTCAGATTCAGGATCGACTCCTTCCTTTAATGCCATCAGAATAGTGGGCTCATGCGGGTCACTGACCTCGGTTACAGCTTGGTTAAAACGATCTAAATATGCCCTTAAAGACTCTCCGGGTGCCTGTTTGATCCTCGACAATTCAATAACACTCTTGGACTTGCGGGCATGTAGTCGAAACTGGTTCATGAAACGCTCGCTTAGTTCCTTGTAATTAGAAATTGAACGAGGAGGAAGTCGGGTAAACCAAAATAAAGCCACATCTTCTAGGTAGATTGGGAACGCTTTGCACTTTACTTCATCGGGGGCAGCAGCGGCATTCATAAGCCACGAATACCGCATCAAGTGCTGTCCTGGATCAGTCCTTCCGTTATACTTGTCCATCTGTGGCAAGTTAAAGCGTCGGGGAAACTGGAAGTCTAGAATATCGTCAGTGAACGGGGTATGGCTTCGTTCGATGCCATAGTCTTCATTTGTATAATTCCGGCTCTCGGACATAATTCGGCGAACCATTGCCTGTACATCGGCACTAGTTAGGGGCTGCTCAGGTTCCCTGGCCCTAGTGTCCGAGTTCCTTCGGGGCTCTTGCTCAGGAGACGCCCTTCTTCTTCGAGCTGCCTCTGCTCGATTCCTTTCCCTGCGTTCCCGGTCGATCTCGGGAAGAGGGGACTGGAGTCTTTGCCCCCGAGAGGGGCTATCGTTTCCTAATGCTCGTGCGATATCCTCGCGAGATCCCAAAGATCCAAACGTTAGCTGCTCCACGTTCTGAGGTCGTTCGAGTGGCCTTCGTTCACGGGGCCTCTCTTCCTCAGAAGATGAAGATTGATCTACTGGTGTATGACGAACTGGCGACGGAGTTCTTTGCCGGCGGAGCTCATTGATTTCTCGACTCATGAGCCTCATATTTTCCTGCATCATGAGATTGGTGCGCTCATGAACTCTCATAGCTTCCCTCGTGCTCTCAAGCATATCAAGCAAGCGCGAGAAATCTCCTTGAGTGATGGGAGCAGATGGATTGGCCTGGTCTCCAACCCTGGCAGCTGGAATTGGAGCATTCGCGGGGACTCGAGTAGATGTTCCAGCTTCACCAAGCATCGGGTCGGATCGGAGGTAGGAAGTCGGGTCGGGTCGGAGCTGGGGTGTCTGTTCGGATCGGTGTGCAGCGAGCAAGTCGGGTCGGTTCAGACTGGGGGAGTGCACTGCTTCAGAGTCTCCAACCCGGATCGGATCGGAACTTTCCCCTTGCTGTCGGTTCGGATTTCCTGCATTGATTCTCCCTGCTGCTGAACTCTGCCCCCTAGACCTTGTTACAACAGCATGTTGCTGATCTTCACCAGCTCCATTTCCTTGAACAGACTGGACTTCCTTGCCTTTTCCTCTGGCCATGAGTCTTTGACAATTACTTCAACGAATGTAAGAAAGTGGAGAAGCTTAAGGATTCACTTCTTTGAACTCAACGGTCCAAAAAGTAAAAAGAGATCCCGGAAAATAAAGAATTTAGATGAGGATTCTCAGTGAAAGCACCAAAATGTTAGACCCAAATGTGGTTCTAACACCCAAATTGATTAGAAACAAGATAAAGTAAAGCAGAAATAAAAAAGAACACACAAGGTTTATAGTGGTTCGGCGAAGAAATGCCTACGTCCACTTAGTTTTCACTATATTCAGTAATTCAATTACAAATACAATGTAAGATTCGCTCACAACTCACTTTTGTTCACTCAGAAAGATAAAAACAGGAAATGAAAGATGGTTTGGATTTTCCGGGAGTGAAGGAATTCGAATGATGGAGGTACTTGGATTCTCAAAAGTGCTGAAAAAGATCCTTCTCTTTGTCTCTAGATGGGGTATTTATAGGTGTGAATTTGCCTGAGATGCAATCCGGGTCGGAACACGTGTCATCCATCGCACTCTCTTCGGGTTCGGATGGGCTATCAAGCTGACAACGCATCAATGAGATGGACGTTAGGGGTAGGAATTGGTCACATCCGGTCCGGTTCTCCAGGCGACTTTATAGGAGATTTTCCTGGATCATGAGTGCGGGTCGGAGACGTGCATGTTGGGGGCTCGGATCGGAATACCCGACCCGAACCGGAGTAGCTTGGACGTCTCTTCTTCTCTAATCATACTCCGCTCCGCTCCGAAGTCGTGGCAAGCAGACGGCTTTCCGATCCACCTGAGATTCATTGGCCTTCCGATCCGATCAGGTATGCTTTGCCAATTTATCCAGTAAGAGATATCCGATCCGAACAGAGAATTTTACCCGATCCGAACCGATACGCTGCTATCAATCTGAATTGTGGAGTTTCCTTCCGATCCGAACCGGAGTCGCATAACTTGAAATACTCTTCAACGGTTGGTTTCTTGACCTTGTGTTGCCTAGTTCACAAAGTAGGCTAACAAAAACGAATTTAAAACGATTTATAAAATTCGTTTTAAAAGGAAATCGACGAAATATATATAATATATATATTATATATATATAATGGCCTGAATAGAACGCGCCGCGGCAGTTCGTGATTTTCGACCATTGACTTCGAATGGATATTGCGGGAGATCTCACCGTCGGATTCTCCTAAAACCGGAACCATTGGGTTCGTATCGAAAATAGCTTTCTAACGAATATTAGAAATTTGAAATCTAACGGTTGGATTTGGAATTATGTCCAAATCAAATTTGAAAATGGTCGCTGTAAGTGCAGTTCGATGGCCGTTGATGGAAATCGACTGTACGGGCCTTGATAAAATTATTAAAAATAGTAATAATTTGTGTAAAATCATAAGAAATGATTTGTGAAGAATTGGGATGAAAAATTCCATATTTGAAAAGATAAAAATAGATTTTTATCGAAATGAACTAGTTTTGAACTAGAATTATAATTCTATTTATTTTTAAAATAAATAAAATGGATTTGAAATGGTTTTGAAAATAACCAGAATTTCCAATAATTGAATTGGAATGGATTTTAGTCGAAATTGTCATTGGAATATTTCGATGTTGGATTTCGTGATGATACAGATATTGGTATGGGAATTTGAAAGATATATTTATATCGTTATTTCCAATACGGTATTTGTTGGTCGTAGAATTTGATATTGAATATAAGCCGATATATTTTCTATTCAGAGCCTTGTATTTAATATCAAATGTGATTTGGGGTTGTCGTGGATGGTGTCTTCGTTAACACTGTTCTTAAACCCAGTTGAGAAAAAGATTAAACCTTTTTATTTGGATTTAATGGTATTTAATTGGAATTGATTTTTGGGTTTATCGTGAACGGTGTTTTAAATAACACTTGTTCTTTAACCCGATAATTAATGGAATGTGATTTTGGGTTTATAGGGAACCGTGTTTTAAATGACATTGGTTCTTTAACCCAGTTAAAGACAGGAGGTGACTTCCCAAGTTAAATAATCATTGATATTGATTTTTGGGAAGATTAAAACCAAGTGGAGTTTTAATGAATCTTTAATTAGATTGGAATGGTCGAGAATGGAGTATCACCAGTTTTGCTCCAGGCGATAGTTAAATTTAATTAGATTTGAACGTGAAATGGTAATTGAATTTACCGATAACACCGTGGTGTTAGATATGAAGTATTACCAGTTTTACTTCATGGGATGAATAGGTTGGGATCGGGAAATAAAACAAATGATTACTTCGGTGCGGTTCGCTAATCCCGACTAGTTTGAATTGATATTCAAAAGGAGATTAAAGAATAAATTTAAAGAATTTACCTTTGATAAAATTAATAGGAACCTTTACCAAAGTGTAAGAATATTTGAATAAAAGAATATTCTGAATTGGAATGAGGCGTATGTTGTGTTTGTGTAACACTTGTTTATTATATACGCGAGTTATTCGGAAAGACCGGGTTTATCCCATTCTGAATAACTGACTCGACGTGGTGTCAAGGATGAAGACGGTGGTTGAAGACCGGAGGTCTTCAAGTCGTTTGGCTGATTACTGATGATCTTGATTGGGCTGTACACCCAAGAGGAGGGAATCAGTTGGTGGTCGTCCAGACGTACTTGGAGATCGATGGATAAGCGGGGTACTAGGTGCCTCCGGTTTCGTTCAGACCCAGAACGGACTTGTAAATGGACTGTAACGACCCAGATTTTTGAATAATTTATTTTAAATATTTAATATTGTTTTAAATATTTAGTTGATAATATAAATGATATTTTGTATTGAATTATCAATTTAATACGACCGTTTATATTTACGTTCGAATTTTAATTTCAATATCAAATCACAGAGTTCAAAATAACGTTGGAAACATCGGTCGTCACGGTTAAATAGTGGTTCGGGATTACTAGTCAAGGACCGCGAAATATTTTAATTATTTAATTAAAATAAAATCAATATAAATATAAAAAAAAAAAAAAAAAAGAAGATCAGAGCCGACCTACAAACTAAAAACCTCGCCACCCTATTCTTCTCGAGCCAACTAAAATGTCTGCTATGTTTCATATCAAGGAGGCAACAAATCAATGGCCTTGTACTCGGTTGTCCCCTCTCCATCTATAAATCACGACACTCCCTCCTCTTTTCTTTAGTTTCTTCGTTTTCAGTTCCTCAGATAAGTAAATGTCGTGACTTCCTATATCAATTCAAAATAGAATCGATTCCAGAAATTGAAGAAAAGGGTGCGATGCAAGTATTAGGGTTTATTGGCTTCGTCCTTCAGTTCCGTCTTGTATCTGATGTCGCGATTCAAGCCAAGAGGTGGGACGTCGTCGTTGGATTTGGGAGGATCGACGCTGGGGATTTTGGCGGCAGGAGTAGCTAAACTTTGAGGAGTTCGTGAAGCTCGATTCAAGCTAAGTGATGCGTGATGGTGTTCGAATGGGGATCTCGATATTTGACAGCTCGAAGTGGGTTTTCGGGGTTCAGCTTCTTTCTTCCCAACCATATGGTTCGTCGCGATTCATCAAGGAAGATGGTTGTCGAAGGTACGATGGTTCGAACTCAAAACAGTTCGACTGGAATTTGGGGGTTCTCGAGTTCAAATCGGTGGTAGTTGGAAGTTCGCGATGTAGTTTGGAGGATGCGATTTTTGATACTGGAGGATCACTGTTTGTAGGGAATGAGCAGCATATATTTGATAAAATGCCAAAGAGATGAAGTAGCTTATTGGGCTGATTTCAGTAGGAGTTGATCGAGAAATTGTTGAGCATGTTTCGTAGTGATCGGATCTGCAGGAAAGTAAGGTATACGTTATTTCAACATTTAGAATACTTATGATTTATTTATTTGTTTGTGTAGTTAATTTAAATAAATAAATGGTAAATCGATAATTAAATAATCGTAGATGCGAAATAAATTCGAGAAGATTTGAGTTGATTCGTAGTGGCAAGGATGCGGCATCCAATCGAGTATTCAACAAATGAAAATCACGGTGAGTAAATCTCACTCACCTTTAAAATTATTTTTATTTCATTAAAAATAATTGTCTGTTGCTTGTGTGAATGTTTTATGGCTGTTTTATATATATTAGTTATTTAGGCTATATATATATATATATTGGGTTGATTGATTGGTTGGATTCCCGCAGTCTCATTAGCGGATGCCCGCAGTTTCATAGCGGATGATTACCCTATACGCCCCACGCTATGATTAGTGGATGACCTTCTATACCGCGATATTCTGCCACGAAGCAGAATGGGTATTATTTATGTGCTAACATCTGTGGATGCAGGAAAACAGGTTGGAGGAATCCAACAGGATTCCTCAAAATATATTATCTGTTTGTTTATTTGTTTGCATATATATTGTTATATATGATGTGTTAGGAAAATAAACAATTGGTTGCTTTGTGTGTTTTACCACTGGGCTTAAGTAATGATATTTAAAAATATCGTAAAAAGAATATTGGAAATTAGAAAAGGGGAAAATTCTATTTTTAAATAGAATTTGAATTTTTAAATGGAAATAAAATATAAACTTGTTTTGAAAAATAAACCAAGGAGTTTCTTTTAAACGAAGTTTATAAACAGTCTTTTATAACGAAGTTATAAATGAAGTGAAAAGATTTATCATTTGATAATTCAGAAATAGAAAACACAAGTGTGAAATAGGATTTTGAAATGAAATTTCAAAATAGAACTTGAAATAGAATTTTTAAATAGAATTTAAATATTAGAAAGAAGTTGAAATATTTGAAATACAAAAGAAATTTCAAATAGGATTTGAAATGGAATTTTTAAATATATAATTCAATTAAAATTTGAGTATAACATTTGAATATAGAATTTGGATAAAGAAATTCCAAAATTGAATTTTTGTATAGAGATTCAAATAGAGTTTGAATAAAAGAAATTTAAAAGAACATTTAAAATAGTAGAATTTGAATAATAGAAATCAAATGGGTTTTGAATATTAGAGTTAGAAAAAGAGTTTAACTATTTGAATTTTAAATAGAAAAGAAAAGGGGTTTGAACGTTAGAAATTCAAATAGAAGTTCAAATAGAATTTGAATAGACGAGATTAGAATGGAAAATAGAATTTTTATTCAAGGAATTAAAATAAAGTTTGAATTCAAAGGAATTCAAATAAAGAAATTTGAAAAGAGATTTCAATGTAGAAATTCAAAGTAGAATTTGAAATAGAATTTCAAAATAGAATTTTCAAAAGAGAATTTCAAATAGAATTTGAAATATAGGATTTCAAAGAAGAATTCAAATGTGAAATTTGAATAGAAATTTGAATGGAATTTAAATATGAAATTTGAATAGAGATTTGAAATAGAAATTCGAGTGTTGAATTTGAACATGGAATTGAATATAGAAATTCAAGTAGAATCTGAGTATGAGATTTCAAAATAGAAGTTGAAATAAACTTTGAAATAGGATCTTCAAAGTAGAATTGGAAATGGAATTTCAAATAGGATTTCAAAATAGGAAATCCAAATGATTTTGAAATGGAATTTGAATTCAAGGGAATTCAAATGGCTTTGAGTGAAGAAATGCAAATGGCGTTGAAAATAAGTTTGAATATTAGAATTCAAATGGGATTGGAATAAAGGAAATTCAAAAAGGGAATTTCAAATAAAAAGAAGAATGTAATTTGAAATTTTGGGAATTTCAAATAAGAGAAATGGAATCTGAAACATTTAGAATTTCAGAATAGAAATTTAAATGGTGTTTGGATATTGAATTCAAGTATGAATTTCAAGTATGAATTTGAAATGGAATTTCAAGTATGAATTTCAAATATAGAAATTCAAAAGGAATTGAATTAAAGTGAAAATTAAATAAAGGATTTGAAATAGAATTCGAATGAATGATTTTGAAATGGAATTCGAATAAAGGGTTTCAAATGGGATTTGAATACAGGATTTAAAACTATGGAATTTGAAATGTAAAGATTCAAATGGAATTTGAAATATATATGAATATATATATAAAAGTGGAGTTGAATTCATTTTAAAACGAAGTTTAAAGTTTTATATATATAAATATAATTAAAACGAACTCGCCGCAGCGCTGCAGTTCGTAAAATAGCGATTCGAACTTCAATCGAGTATACAGGACTCAATTGAAGTCGAAATCCTTTGAAACAAGAAACGTCAGGACCAGTTTGATAATAGTTTTCTAATGAAAGAGAAAAATATGAATTTCGTCGTATAGATTTTGAGTTATGTCAAAATCAAATTTTCAGAAAAACAGCGCCAGAACCATTATAAAACCATAACGGTTTATTTAATTAAATTAAAGGATTTTAAGCAAATAAAAATCGAAATTTCTATTTAGGAAAAACCAGATGTGAGTTATAAAATATATGTGAACTCCAGTGGAGTAATGAATTGATTTTTGAAACAGAAATCAGATTTTTGATTTATTAAATAGAGTTAACTAATTCGAATAGAAATTAGTTAAGGAGATTTCGAATTAATATTGGGCCTTAAATAAGTGAGTTCGATTTGAAAACTTATATTCGAAATAGAAAAGGAAACTAGAATTGAAATTGAAATTGAAATTCAATTTGGTTATGAACGAGTTAAATATTTTATTTGAACATGGTATGTTCAACAAAGAAGTGAAATAGACAAAAAGGCTAATTAAAGAATAATTGAGCGAAACTGAATTCAAACGATTCAAAATTGAATTCAAACGAATGGATTGAGTTGAATTGGATTGGAAACAGGTGAACAGGTGTTGAACAGATATGGAATGAAGTATATAAAGTATATAATTTATGTGCTCGACAAAAAGGTACATGTTTAATTCATATATGGGTTTTATGCGCCGTATCGGCAAGCCGCTTGGCTTCTTCCTTTTCTTTTTGAGATTAGAAGATACCGGGATGTTATTTGAAATTTCCCGATGCTCCCGATACAGGGGAGGTTATGGCGAATTTTTCCGGGAATTTAAGGAGTTAGAATATTTTTAAGAAATTTGGCAATTAGAAATCTATATATCGATATATATAGAATTCGATAAGGAAACGAAAGCAAAAATAGCGTAAAGAGGCAAGATGATTTTTGAAATATTTGGTTAACAAATATTGATAGAGAAAATAGAGAAGTAATTTAATTAATGAAATATTAATTAAAGGGCCCAGTGATTTGTTTGATATGTTGATTGAACACTTGTTTTTATTCGATAGTTAAATCACAGACTATCGAAGTTTTTGACCATCGTTGTCAATATGGAGAGACCGGTTGGATTATTATCCTAAGAACCACTCCGTATCGGCATAAGCGTTGCGAACCAAGTATGCTGAATATATTGAAGACGGAGTAAAGTGCAAGGGCTTTTCTATTAATAGAAATGGTGCCTTCGGTGTCGTTCAATCCCAGAACGAACGTAAATGGACGAATGTCTGACAAAGTATTTCCAATGATCAAATGGGTTGGTCTGTGTGAATATATATGGTTGCAACGGATTTATCCCTTAGCATAACATCCAGAATATTTGTGCAAACTCAACTAATGATTAACGGATCTGACAATGTGGCATTCAAAGTGATTGTGCTATCAATGAATGGTAAGTATGCGTAGCCTCAGGCCTCAACAACCGGGAAATGACAAAAATCGGGCAGGCAGCATGGCTATGTGGGTCGCACCCATTAGGGTGTATAATCACCTATCTAGAGAAATTCCTTTTGTTTCTAAATCTATCGATTCTGCCCATTCGGGAAACGGTGGTTTGAGTCCAACCGTTGGTGATATACATTCGATACACTCAAGCGAAATGAGTGGTCGGTCATGTGTGGGCCGGGTTACAAGATGTTCTTGTTGAACCCAGGTGTATTCGCCTCTAGAGATACATCATCGGAAGGTGGTTCCATACCTTGTCATGTTGGAAATCCAATCTCCAATAAGCGCCATGCGGTGTTTGAGTTTATATTATGTATGTGGAGCGTGAGATGCAAGCGTTCTGCTATTTGGTTCTTTACTTGATGTAGACATTATTATAATATCACTGGATTTGATATTAAAGTGTTTTGGGTTATAGTAAGGTAAAAACCGTCCATGTTTATGTGTGGGCTGGTCTTACTATTATCTTTTCTTTCGAAAAGAGTTTTTAAAAGTTAAACAAGTGGTTGGAGTTTACTCACACCAGTCCCATGACTGACCCAGAGTTTATTTTGTTTTGTTTTCCCTAAACTCTTGGGTGCCCAAATTTGTACGGGCAGTCAAGTGTTTCAGGCTTTTACAGATACACTTGGAGGAGCTTGAAGCAGGAGGCTTCAACGTTAGTTACTTAGAGTTACTTCCGCTGAATCAAATGTTATGTGTACTCTGATGATGGTATGTATGTATGTACAAAACATATTGTATTTCAAAGCTTATGTTATATAATATATTTTATTCGTTCCGCTATGAGTTGTGATCTTCGTTTTTCTTCTATTCTAATATTTCTTTCTTTCTATTTCTCATCCTCTAACTTCTTTCTAATAATGAGTCGTATTTCTGTGTTATTTGGGTTGGACGTGTGGTGTATTTAGTCAACTCAGATAGCACGGATTTGCGGGTCTTTACAGTTGGTATCAGAGCTTAGGTTGAGTGAATACCTAGGCTTGTGTCGCATGTGCTCATTAGAGATAGGGTCAGTAGCACCCTAGAATGAGTTGAGTGTATATACGAGAGCGCGTATTTGTATGTTGATATAAAAATTGTTTTATATTGTGTTGGCTAGTCTGTTGGGTGATTTATGAATTCTGGTCGAATCGTGGGACGCCACGAAGTCGATAGGAATTTCTAAACACTTGAACAGAAGATTGAACATGATATTTTTACCCAAAATTTCTATTTGATATAGAAAGAATAATTTTTGAAATTATTATATTATATGGATGTGTTGGATGTTGATTTTATAATCAAATGAGATTATAAAAATTAGAATGGTTATTTATAACCAAAATAGAATTTGTATAGGGATTAAATATACAGATGAGATAAATTAGAATTTAATTCAAACCAGAATTAAGAATTCAAAATCCTGGGAAGTTGAAAAATATTTTTTCAAAGTATATTAAAATAATATGGAATTGTTTTAAAGGGTTTTGAATAAAAATCATTTTTGAAATAATAAAGCACTGAACTCACTTCAGTCGCTGGGAAATAATTCTGATAATGATTGCAACATCATCAGTGTTCATTTTCGAGTTTCTAAGTGATGAATTGCTACCTTAGAAAGTTTTTGATGGAAATTTGTTGGAAAGAAAACAAATTGGTTTGAATATTCAAATGTTTTGAATTTGTGATGGAAATAAATATATGTATATATTTATGGGATTTCAAAGGGATTTGAAATGAAAAACCCTGGGATTTGGATTCTGGAATTAAAATTTAACTGAAGCAAGTTAAATGGTTCAGGATAAATTAAATTGACTAGAATCAATTTGAATTGATTTAATAGAACATAGAGTGGATATAAATGGATTGATCGTAGATCATTCGAATTTAATGTGGAAGACCAAAGGTTTTGGTGAAATTAAATATGTGGAAATATGAAGAGGTGAGTTCAACAAAAAGGAGTTTTGAAAAGTTAGTAAGTTTATAGTATTTTTCTACCTTAGCAATTTCGAGGACGAAATTATTTTAAGGGGGGAAGAATGTAACGACCCAGATTTTTGAATAATTTATTTTAAATATTTAATATTGTTTTAAATATTTAGTTGATAATATAAATGATATTTTGTATTGAATTATCAATTTAATACGACCGTTTATATTTACGTTCGAATTTTAATTTCAATATCAAATCACAGAGTTCAAAATAACGTTGGAAACATCGGTCGTCACGGTTAAATAGTGGTTCGGGATTACTAGTCAAGGACCGCGAAATATTTTAATTATTTAATTAAAATAAAATCAATATAAATATAAAAAAAAAAAAAAAAAAGAAGATCAGAGCCGACCTACAAACTAAAAACCTCGCCACCCTATTCTTCTCGAGCCAACTAAAATGTCTGCTATGTTTCATATCAAGGAGGCAACAAATCAATGGCCTTGTACTCGGTTGTCCCCTCTCCATCTATAAATCACGACACTCCCTCCTCTTTTCTTTAGTTTCTTCGTTTTCAGTTCCTCAGATAAGTAAATGTCGTGACTTCCTATATCAATTCAAAATAGAATCGATTCCAGAAATTGAAGAAAAGGGTGCGATGCAAGTATTAGGGTTTATTGGCTTCGTCCTTCAGTTCCGTCTTGTATCTGATGTCGCGATTCAAGCCAAGAGGTGGGACGTCGTCGTTGGATTTGGGAGGATCGACGCTGGGGATTTTGGCGGCAGGAGTAGCTAAACTTTGAGGAGTTCGTGAAGCTCGATTCAAGCTAAGTGATGCGTGATGGTGTTCGAATGGGGATCTCGATATTTGACAGCTCGAAGTGGGTTTTCGGGGTTCAGCTTCTTTCTTCCCAACCATATGGTTCGTCGCGATTCATCAAGGAAGATGGTTGTCGAAGGTACGATGGTTCGAACTCAAAACAGTTCGACTGGAATTTGGGGGTTCTCGAGTTCAAATCGGTGGTAGTTGGAAGTTCGCGATGTAGTTTGGAGGATGCGATTTTTGATACTGGAGGATCACTGTTTGTAGGGAATGAGCAGCATATATTTGATAAAATGCCAAAGAGATGAAGTAGCTTATTGGGCTGATTTCAGTAGGAGTTGATCGAGAAATTGTTGAGCATGTTTCGTAGTGATCGGATCTGCAGGAAAGTAAGGTATACGTTATTTCAACATTTAGAATACTTATGATTTATTTATTTGTTTGTGTAGTTAATTTAAATAAATAAATGGTAAATCGATAATTAAATAATCGTAGATGCGAAATAAATTCGAGAAGATTTGAGTTGATTCGTAGTGGCAAGGATGCGGCATCCAATCGAGTATTCAACAAATGAAAATCACGGTGAGTAAATCTCACTCACCTTTAAAATTATTTTTATTTCATTAAAAATAATTGTCTGTTGCTTGTGTGAATGTTTTATGGCTGTTTTATATATATTAGTTATTTAGGCTATATATATATATATATATTGGGTTGATTGATTGGTTGGATTCCCGCAGTCTCATTAGCGGATGCCCGCAGTTTCATAGCGGATGATTACCCTATACGCCCCACGCTATGATTAGTGGATGACCTTCTATACCGCGATATTCTGCCACGAAGCAGAATGGGTATTATTTATGTGCTAACATCTGTGGATGCAGGAAAACAGGTTGGAGGAATCCAAAAGGATTCCTCAAAATATATTATCTGTTTGTTTATTTGTTTGCATATATATTGTTATATATGATGTGTTAGGAAAATAAACAATTGGTTGCTTTGTGTGTTTTACCACTGGGCTTAAGTAATGATATTTAAAAATATCGTAAAAAGAATATTGGAAATTAGAAAAGGGGAAAATTCTATTTTTAAATAGAATTTGAATTTTTAAATGGAAATAAAATATAAACTTGTTTTGAAAAATAAACCAAGGAGTTTCTTTTAAACGAAGTTTATAAACAGTCTTTTATAACGAAGTTATAAATGAAGTGAAAAGATTTATCATTTGATAATTCAGAAATAGAAAACACAAGTGTGAAATAGGATTTTGAAATGAAATTTCAAAATAGAACTTGAAATAGAATTTTTAAATAGAATTTAAATATTAGAAAGAAGTTGAAATATTTGAAATACAAAAGAAATTTCAAATAGGATTTGAAATGGAATTTTTAAATATATAATTCAATTAAAATTTGAGTATAACATTTGAATATAGAATTTGGATAAAGAAATTCCAAAATTGAATTTTTGTATAGAGATTCAAATAGAGTTTGAATAAAAGAAATTTAAAAGAACATTTAAAATAGTAGAATTTGAATAATAGAAATCAAATGGGTTTTGAATATTAGAGTTAGAAAAAGAGTTTAACTATTTGAATTTTAAATAGAAAAGAAAAGGGGTTTGAACGTTAGAAATTCAAATAGAAGTTCAAATAGAATTTGAATAGACGAGATTAGAATGGAAAATAGAATTTTTATTCAAGGAATTAAAATAAAGTTTGAATTCAAAGGAATTCAAATAAAGAAATTTGAAAAGAGATTTCAATGTAGAAATTCAAAGTAGAATTTGAAATAGAATTTCAAAATAGAATTTTCAAAAGAGAATTTCAAATAGAATTTGAAATATAGGATTTCAAAGAAGAATTCAAATGTGAAATTTGAATAGAAATTTGAATGGAATTTAAATATGAAATTTGAATAGAGATTTGAAATAGAAATTCGAGTGTTGAATTTGAACATGGAATTGAATATAGAAATTCAAGTAGAATCTGAGTATGAGATTTCAAAATAGAAGTTGAAATAAACTTTGAAATAGGATCTTCAAAGTAGAATTGGAAATGGAATTTCAAATAGGATTTCAAAATAGGAAATCCAAATGATTTTGAAATGGAATTTGAATTCAAGGGAATTCAAATGGCTTTGAGTGAAGAAATGCAAATGGCGTTGAAAATAAGTTTGAATATTAGAATTCAAATGGGATTGGAATAAAGGAAATTCAAAAAGGGAATTTCAAATAAAAAGAAGAATGTAATTTGAAATTTTGGGAATTTCAAATAAGAGAAATGGAATCTGAAACATTTAGAATTTCAGAATAGAAATTTAAATGGTGTTTGGATATTGAATTCAAGTATGAATTTCAAGTATGAATTTGAAATGGAATTTCAAGTATGAATTTCAAATATAGAAATTCAAAAGGAATTGAATTAAAGTGAAAATTAAATAAAGGATTTGAAATAGAATTCGAATGAATGATTTTGAAATGGAATTCGAATAAAGGGTTTCAAATGGGATTTGAATACAGGATTTAAAACTATGGAATTTGAAATGTAAAGATTCAAATGGAATTTGAAATATATATGAATATATATATAAAAGTGGAGTTGAATTCATTTTAAAACGAAGTTTAAAGTTTTATATATATAAATATAATTAAAACGAACTCGCCGCAGCGCTGCAGTTCGTAAAATAGCGATTCGAACTTCAATCGAGTATACAGGACTCAATTGAAGTCGAAATCCTTTGAAACAAGAAACGTCAGGACCAGTTTGATAATAGTTTTCTAATGAAAGAGAAAAATATGAATTTCGTCGTATAGATTTTGAGTTATGTCAAAATCAAATTTTCAGAAAAACAGCGCCAGAACCATTATAAAACCATAACGGTTTATTTAATTAAATTAAAGGATTTTAAGCAAATAAAAATCGAAATTTCTATTTAGGAAAAACCAGATGTGAGTTATAAAATATATGTGAACTCCAGTGGAGTAATGAATTGATTTTTGAAACAGAAATCAGATTTTTGATTTATTAAATAGAGTTAACTAATTCGAATAGAAATTAGTTAAGGAGATTTCGAATTAATATTGGGCCTTAAATAAGTGAGTTCGATTTGAAAACTTATATTCGAAATAGAAAAGGAAACTAGAATTGAAATTGAAATTGAAATTCAATTTGGTTATGAACGAGTTAAATATTTTATTTGAACATGGTATGTTCAACAAAGAAGTGAAATAGACAAAAAGGCTAATTAAAGAATAATTGAGCGAAACTGAATTCAAACGATTCAAAATTGAATTCAAACGAATGGATTGAGTTGAATTGGATTGGAAACAGGTGAACAGGTGTTGAACAGATATGGAATGAAGTATATAAAGTATATAATTTATGTGCTCGACAAAAAGGTACATGTTTAATTCATATATGGGTTTTATGCGCCGTATCGGCAAGCCGCTTGGCTTCTTCCTTTTCTTTTTGAGATTAGAAGATACCGGGATGTTATTTGAAATTTCCCGATGCTCCCGATACAGGGGAGGTTATGGCGAATTTTTCCGGGAATTTAAGGAGTTAGAATATTTTTAAGAAATTTGGCAATTAGAAATCTATATATCGATATATATAGAATTCGATAAGGAAACGAAAGCAAAAATAGCGTAAAGAGGCAAGATGATTTTTGAAATATTTGGTTAACAAATATTGATAGAGAAAATAGAGAAGTAATTTAATTAATGAAATATTAATTAAAGGGCCCAGTGATTTGTTTGATATGTTGATTGAACACTTGTTTTTATTCGATAGTTAAATCACAGACTATCGAAGTTTTTGACCATCGTTGTCAATATGGAGAGACCGGTTGGATTATTATCCTAAGAACCACTCCGTATCGGCATAAGCGTTGCGAACCAAGTATGCTGAATATATTGAAGACGGAGTAAAGTGCAAGGGCTTTTCTATTAATAGAAATGGTGCCTTCGGTGTCGTTCAATCCCAGAACGAACGTAAATGGACGAATGTCTGACAAAGTATTTCCAATGATCAAATGGGTTGGTCTGTGTGAATATATATGGTTGCAACGGATTTATCCCTTAGCATAACATCCAGAATATTTGTGCAAACTCAACTAATGATTAACGGATCTGACAATGTGGCATTCAAAGTGATTGTGCTATCAATGAATGGTAAGTATGCGTAGCCTCAGGCCTCAACAACCGGGAAATGACAAAAATCGGGCAGGCAGCATGGCTATGTGGGTCGCACCCATTAGGGTGTATAATCACCTATCTAGAGAAATTCCTTTTGTTTCTAAATCTATCGATTCTGCCCATTCGGGAAACGGTGGTTTGAGTCCAACCGTTGGTGATATACATTCGATACACTCAAGCGAAATGAGTGGTCGGTCATGTGTGGGCCGGGTTACAAGATGTTCTTGTTGAACCCAGGTGTATTCGCCTCTAGAGATACATCATCGGAAGGTGGTTCCATACCTTGTCATGTTGGAAATCCAATCTCCAATAAGCGCCATGCGGTGTTTGAGTTTATATTATGTATGTGGAGCGTGAGATGCAAGCGTTCTGCTATTTGGTTCTTTACTTGATGTAGACATTATTATAATATCACTGGATTTGATATTAAAGTGTTTTGGGTTATAGTAAGGTAAAAACCGTCCATGTTTATGTGTGGGCTGGTCTTACTATTATCTTTTCTTTCGAAAAGAGTTTTTAAAAGTTAAACAAGTGGTTGGAGTTTACTCACACCAGTCCCATGACTGACCCAGAGTTTATTTTGTTTTGTTTTCCCTAAACTCTTGGGTGCCCAAATTTGTACGGGCAGTCAAGTGTTTCAGGCTTTTACAGATACACTTGGAGGAGCTTGAAGCAGGAGGCTTCAACGTTAGTTACTTAGAGTTACTTCCGCTGAATCAAATGTTATGTGTACTCTGATGATGGTATGTATGTATGTACAAAACATATTGTATTTCAAAGCTTATGTTATATAATATATTTTATTCGTTCCGCTATGAGTTGTGATCTTCGTTTTTCTTCTATTCTAATATTTCTTTCTTTCTATTTCTCATCCTCTAACTTCTTTCTAATAATGAGTCGTATTTCTGTGTTATTTGGGTTGGACGTGTGGTGTATTTAGTCAACTCAGATAGCACGGATTTGCGGGTCTTTACATGGACTGTGTGTCTGACATTAGATATCATTCTGTTTGATTGATGGATATCGGTTGCATGGAGTGGTTTGCCTGTGTGGCATGCTAAGATGCAAATGATCAAGGCTTTTGTTGAAAAGCAAAGTCTTGTGGTTGATGATCAAAGCACGACCTTGGTGGCGTAGCTTTGTGTAGCGTAGATTCGCGAGCCTCACACCCGGTTGTGAACCAGAAACGGGAGAGGACCTCAGGGAGGGCATGCGTTTCCTTCTAGCTAGAAGTGGCATCAGTGGTTTTACACGCCCTGACGAGTTTGACTTATGTGGTTGTTGGTTTGCGAGGCGCCTCGGATATATCGGTCGATCCGGGACCGATGGAGTCATTCGTTGGCTCATTTACGCCCCAAAGGGCGGGGAAACGCAGTGTTCAGGAATTTTAATCCACATCGGTGGACCGGCCCTGACGATCCAAAGGTCACTCGAGCTCTGACCTGAGACATGGGCTAGATTGTCTCGAATCGGTAAGGACTATCTTTTGCCTTGGTTCACAGATGGAAACCCAATTTCCAAATACGTGATTTGGCGGTTTTAATTGTAGAACTAGTATGGCGACATGATATATGGTACCCATGCCGTCTATGATTGATATTTATGATTTGAAATTGTTTTGACACTATACACTTATAATAGTATCAAATAACCTGTTTTTAAACGTATCAAGCATTTTTTGGCTATTATAAGGTAAAACCCTATCCTCCGGCTTGCGTTGCATTGTGTGATGGGACCTGGGTCTTATAATAGCTTCATTTTTCTTTATTTAGCATTGCGCTGTTGTTTTATGCACCGGTATTCTTGGTAGGAAACCCGTTCCGTGTTATACGGCGTGGTCCCTTGATTTACCTAACTTTAAAATAAAGATTAATAACTGTTTTAGTTCTCACACTAGTCCCATGACTGACCTGCAGTTTATTGTTTTAACCTAAACTCTGGGTGCCCTTATTTTCGACACGGGCAGCTAGTAGTTTTGGTTTTGCAGATTTATATTCACAGGATCCTGATTTGCAGCTGGAACGATACTCAGAAAGCTTTGTATCCGTGTATTACTTCTAGTTGTGTATTGTATTATTTTCCGCTGCTATGTAATGTATTGTAATCTCTGATATTTATCGAATGTATTTTATTCATTTATACTCTGTATATTCTTGTTTTCTGATGGAATTGTTGTAATATACAATGAAATGTTCTTCCGTCTGCGTTCTATTGTGTGTTGTTCTCGACTCAATCCGGGCTTTCCTAATCGAGGGAGTTCGGGTCGTTTCATTTATATTATTTGTTTTGTTCATGCGATAGAAATCCCATCTTTACTGAGATTTATATTACTTGTTTTGTTCAAATGATAAAAATCTCATCTTTATGCAGATATATAGTATTTGTTTTATTTATGCGATAAAAATGTCATCTTTATTCAGATCTATAATGTTTGATTTGTTCTTGTGTTAAAAGTTCCATTTTTCTTTAGATCTATAAATGCGGAATTATTTTTGGAATAAAGATTATATTGTCACTTTATTTCAATAAAAGGTTTAGGAAATAAAGATTATATTTTATTGTCATGTAGGAACATGATTTTGAAAACTTTGATTTAGGATAAAAATCATATCTTTTATTGTCACGTAAGAACATAAGTTTGTCAAACTGGTTTTGACATTAAAAATCATCTTTTATTTTATGTGCGAACACCAAGTATGACATATTTGGTTTTGAAATAAAAAGTTATTCTTTTATTTAAATTAAGAACATGTTAAGTGACATATTTGGTTTTATAATAAAAAATTAATCTTTTCATTACATTAAGAACATGGAATGTCAATATTTGATTTTATAATAGAAAGGTTATTCTTTTTGTTACATCAAGAGCATAGATTCTCAAATTGATTACAATAAAAGTGTAGATTAAAAAGATAACATTTTATTTTCACTTTATATATAAATAAAAGAATGGATCCAAAGTAACATTTTATTTTGTCAACTTAGTTACAATAAAAAGGATAGATTTAAAAATAACATTTTTTGTCACTTTACTTGTAATGAAAAGAATAGATTTTAAAATTGCATCTTTATTTTCATTTTATATGAAATAAAAATAGAGGATTTAAAAGTATCATTTTGTTGTCATCTTATATGAAATAAAAATAGTCATTTTTGCCAAAACATGTAAACATGAAATTAAAAGTTTACACACAAATTACCATTTGTGTTTGCATTAAAATTTTACACACAAATTATCATTTGTGTTTGCATTAAAATTTTACACACAAAATTATCATTTGTGTTTGCGTTGAAATTTTAACAAACAAAATCATCATTTTTGTTTGCATTAAATGTTAATAAACATCGTAGGAAAAAAATTACATCTTTATTTGCAAATTTATATGCAAATAAACCATCGTATTAAAAGTTGAATTTTTTTTATCTTCCTTGATGCGAATAAAACCTTGAATTAAAAGTTGTATTTTTACTTAAATTCTTTGATGCAAATAAAACAAGAATTAAAAATTGCATTTTATTTGCATTCTTTGATGCAAATAAAATATGAAATTAGTGATTGCATTTTTATTTGCAAATTTAGTTGAAATTAAAACTTGAATTAAAAGTTGCATTTTTATTTGCAATCTTTGATGCAAATAAAACATGAATTAAAAGTTACATTTTCATTTTCATTTTAGAAGCAAATAAAAGCATAGTTTAAGAAGTTACATTTTTATTTACATTTTAGAATGTAAATAAAAGAATAGGATTAAAAGTATCATTTTTACTTTTAAATTAGAGAAAATAAAAAGATTATGATAAAAAAAATTCATCTTTGTTGTAACTTTGTTAAATTAAATAAAATGTTTTTATTGTCATCATAGATTATAATAAAATAGATTAGAATTAAAAAGATATATTTTTAGGGTCATTTTAGCTTCAATAAAAAGAGTAATAGAAAGATAAGTTTTATTTGTCTTTTTGTTGCAATACAAAAAGACACATTTTTATCATTTAAATAGAATGAGACAAAATTATTAAATTTTGTCATTTTAAAAGATTAAGACAAATGTATTCACTTTTGTCATTATAAAGGAATGAGACAAAATATTCATTTTTGTGTCACTTAAAAAGAATGAAGCAAAAACATTCACTTTTATCAAATTAAAATAGTTAAACCCAATTTGTCACCATTATCAATTTACAAAAGTTAAATCCATTTTGTCTGTTTTGTCAAAATTATCATAGTTAAAACAAATTGGTCACTTTTGTTAAACTATAATGGTTTAAACAAAACATTATCTTTTTTGTCGCATTAGATTTGACAAAACCAATATGTTACTTTCATTTGTTCTGTTGAACTAGAATTGTGGACAAAACAAACACATCACTTATATTTGTTTTGTTGAATTAGATTTGTCAACAAAACAAAGTCATTATCTTTGTTGTTTTGTTGAAAAAGATTAGTTAAATCAAAATAAACATTTTGTCAAAATATCCATTTTTGTCAAAATAGATTAGTTAAAACAAACCATATATTTTTGCCAAAATATATACTTTTGTTAAGATAAGACTAGTTGAATCAAAATACTCATTTTTTGGACAAATAGCTTAGTTGAACCAAAATAATTATTTCTGTCAAATATTTATTTTTGTCAAAAATACGATAGTTGAAACAAAAATTACATTTTGTTAAATATGATAGTTGAAAACAAAAATTACTTTTTTGTTAATTGGATTTGAATTAAGACAAAAATTACCTTATTGTTAAATGAAAGAGTTAAACACAAATAGTATTTTTGTGAAATAGGTTTGTGTTACCATAGAAATATCCATTTTGATAAAACAGAATTGTCAGCAAAATGGAACTTCTTATACATTTTGTTGTGATAGAATTTATATGCAAATAAAATAATCATTTTTATTTGCATAACATACAATAGAATTTATATGCAAATATAAAAATTATTTTAATTTGCAAACTTACATTGGAGTTTATATTCAAATATAAGAATCATATTCTTGGTCCAAACATACATTAGAATGTATAGGTGAGTTAAAGTGACATTTCTATATGTTAATGCATACATTAGAATTTGTAGGCACTTTAAAATAAACATTTTTATGTGTTGGGTTATACATTTAGAACATGTACAATTGGGATTATTTCTTTTATGTGTTAAAATTAAGAATAATTACATACAAATAAAGTATAATGAAAATTATCTTTTATTTGTCATCCACAATAATGTCATACAAATAAATTATATTCTGTTGGATATTAGAAATGTATAAAGAAATTATGCGAGTCAAATATATTTTATTTCAGCATTAGGAATAAAATATCATGTTTTGTCCATCATTATCAACATGTTGATAGTATTAAAATTGGTTAAATTCATTAACCAATTATTTATTTATATGTACTGTTGTTGGCTGAAAACCCCACACGGGTATAGGGATGATAATTGATATACACTAGTCCCAATATTTATTTGTATGTCAATCTATAGATTGATTGATAGGCTGCGATGAGCGTTATTATTTCATTTTAATGCTCACACAGTTGTTAACTTCACTCTGGATGTTGAATGGTTGGTTTGATGATTATGTATCAATTGTTGTCATTTACATACGATGTATGAAATCCATATAACTGAAGTTATATGGTAAATGATTGAGTCGCTTTCCGATTCAGAATATCTTTTATATAAAGAATATTTTAAACAAATAATTTCTTTTAAATAAAGAATGTTTTTAAAAGATATTGAAATAAAGAAATTGGATTTTGGGTTGTTGTGGATAGTGTCTTAAATAACACTGTTCTTAAACCCTGTATGAAAGAGTAAATCTTTTAACTAAGATTGTTAGTGTTTCAAATTATACTTATTAATTGGAATAATTGATATGTGAATTGAGTTTACCGTGAAATGTGTTTTAAACGACATTTGTTCTTTAACTCAATTAATAGTGAAAATATAATTTGGAATTTATAAATCTTTTTATTAAAGATTTAAAAAGAAATTTTCCAAAGCCAAGTTTTCTAATTTAATATATTAAATTGGAATTGAGTGGAAATTCGATTTGATAATAATCGAGATAGACTTCTGTAAAAGAAGACTGTTACCATATATGGAATTTAAAAGGCTTTGTCGTTATTCCATTTATATTATTAGTCTGACACGGAAATTTATATCGATTATATATTGATTTGATTTCTGTGAAAATTCCATATTTTGGAAGATGATTTTGGGTTTATCGTGAACAATGTTTTTAAATAACATTGATTCTTTAACCCAGTTGGTTAATTTAACGACTTCTAGCTTCATTCCTTTTCGAGGACGAAAAGATTTTAAGTGGGGGAGATTGTAACAACCCGCAAATTCTGAACCAATTTAAAATTTTTATTTTAGAAATTTTAATGGTTAAAATAATTTATTAAAAAAAAGTTAACAATAAAAATTTACATTTTTATTGTTTATAAGAAATGATGTAAAGTGACTATGGTTTGAATAGAAAAGTTTAACATAAACAATTTACATTTTTATTGCATGTGAGCAATGATGATTTAAATATGTCACATTAAAAATTTACCTTTTTATTATAAGAATGGTTCAATAAAGAAATTACATTTGTTAATGTTAGGTGAATCAGTAAAACCATAGAAATGGACCAAAATTGTATTAGATAATATATATAAGGGGTTAAAATAATTAAATTGAACATAATTAAATATACAACGGTTAAAATAAAAAAAATTCCTCACCTCCGTATAATATCCTAAACTCTCATAACCCTAACCCCAATCCTAATCCCCATCTTCTTCCTTTCCGTGGCGGTAGCTCTCTTCCTCTCTCTCTCCTCCTCTTTTCCTCTTTCAATTAACAAACCTATGGCCAAAATCACCACCACCTGCCACCACGGACCCCACCGCGCGGGTGTGCCTCCCTTCCCTCTCCAATGCTGCACCCTTTGATCCTCAACCCGCTGCACCAATCAACCAAAAATTGAAAGCCTAATTTGGAAGGTTTTGAGAAGTATACAGCTGATTTTTGATTAAGGTAATAAATGAATTTGTTGTACTAAAATTCCGTTGCAAATTATAAGTTAAATATTAAAAATTCATATTTGATTCATACAAATTCAGAATTGAACAATTTCGGAAACATTGGGACTGTGACACTGAATACCACATTCTAGAACAGATTTGAACAGTTTCTGGACCCCTCTGAATTTTAGATCTGAAGTGAGGTGAGAACTCTAATTCAATAATTAAATTAAATTTTAATTATTTTTCTCGCTTTTAAATCATTGTATATTTATGATTCAGACCTGTGATGCAAATTTCTTCTTTATTTCAGATCTATTATTTTTGATCTGATTATGTGATATAAATTTCTTCTTTATTTCTGATCCATCATTTTAGATCTGTTTATGCGACATAAATTTCTTCTTTATGCAGATCTATTATTTTAGATCCGATTATGCAATAAAAATCTCATCTTTATTGATATTTATAATATTTGTTTGATCATGCGATAGAAAATCTCATCTTTATTGAGATTTATAATATTTGTTTGTTCATGCGATAGAAAATCTCATCTCTATTGAGATTTATAATATTTGTTTGTTCATGCGATAGAAAATCTCATCTTTATTGAGATTTATAATATTTGTTTGTTCATGCGATAGATATCTCATCTTTATTGAGATTTATAATATTTGTTAGTTCATGCAATAAAAATCTCATCTTTATTGAGATTTATATTATTTGTTTTGTTCATGCGATAGAAACCCCATCTGTACTGAGATTTATATTATTTGTTTTGTTCATACGATAAAAATGTCATCTTTATGCAGATATATAGTATTTGTTTTATTTATGCGATAAAAATGTCATCTTTATTTAGATCTGTAATGTTTGATTTGTTCTTGTGTTAAAAATTCCATTTTTCTTCAGATCAATAAATGTGGAATTATTTTTGGAATAAAGATTATATTGTCACTTTATTTCAATAAAAGGATTAAGAAATAAAGATTATATTTTTATTGTCATGTAGGAACATGAAATTGAAAACTTTGATTTGGGATAAAAATCATATATTTAATTGTCACGTAAGAACATAAGTTTGTCAAACTTGTTTTGACATTAAAAATCATCTTTTATTTTATGTGGGAACACCAAGTATGACATATTTGGTTTTGAAATAAAAAGATATTCTTTTATTTACACTAAGAACATGTTAAGTGACATATTTGGTTTTATAATAAAATATTAGTCTTTTCATTACATTAAGGACATGGAATGTCAATATTTGATTTTATAATAAAAAGGTTATTCTTTTTGTTACATCAAGAGCATGGATTGCCAAATTGATTACAATAAAAGTGTAGATTAAAAAGATAACATTTTATTTTCACTTTATATGCAAATAAAAGAATGGATTTAAAGTAACATTTTATTTTGTCAATTTAGTTACAATATAAAGGATAGATTTAAAAATAACATTTTGTGACGACCCCAAACTCCCGTGTAACGAAAGTAAGGAAAATCGTATGGAATATAACATAACTAGAACAATAACAGATCTCAGAGTATAGCAGAACATATAAATCATTGCAGCGGAAAGAAATGTCATCACAAACATCATCACTGAAACATCAGAGTATGCAGCACAGAATTACACTTAACAAAATAGATGTCTGAAAGAAAAGAAATAGAGTCTCAATCTCTCAAATTACATCAATACTAAATACTGTCTCAAAGTCTTAAGCAGAAAATAAAAGATAAAAAGAAAGTTTCTTCAGCATCTCCATCAGCAAGCTTCTATCCAGCGAATATCCAAACCTAACCTGTCACTTGGCTGCCCGTGTAAAAGAGGGCACCCGAGTTTGCAAAAGGTGAAATAAACTACGAGTCAGTCATGGGACTGGTATGAGATATCTTAATTAACTAACGGGTCTGACAATCACGAGGACCACGCCGCTATCGCGGAACGGGTTTACTCCATGGGATTGTCAGTGCAATAAATAAAGTATAACGTTAAATAACGCAATGCTTTTTAGAAAAAATGAAACCATTATAAGACCCAAGTCCCATCACACAATGCAACGCAAACCGGAGGATAGGGTTTTACCTTATAATGGTCAAAAGATGATAAATACGCAAAATACGATATTATTATTAGTGTGTATATGTTTAAGAAAATATTTCAATTATAATATTAATCCTAGACGGCATAGCTACCATATACTATGTCGCCATACTAGTTATGCAATCAAAACCGCATGGGACGTATTGGAAATTGGGTTTCCATCATGAGTCAAGGCTAGGGAGGAGCTCCTGACCGATTCGAGACACTCTAGCAATGTCTCAGGATTCGGACGTTGGCGAACCCTTGGATATAGCAGAGCCGGTCCATAAATACTTTAGTGGATTAGTTATGCCTGAACACACGTTCCCCGATCCTATTGGACCTACAAATCGGCCGAGGGCGACCGATAAGAATAAACCGAGGCCTCGCAAAAATTCCAACAACCACATAAGCAAATGTCAGCCAGTTTAAGCACTGACACCTCTTCTAGCTAGAAAGAAACGTGTGCACTCCCTGCGTTCCCTTCTCCCGTTTTAGACTCAACCGGTGTGTGAGGCTCGCGAAGTCACGATATACACAAAGCTATGCCTAAATAGGCTATGCTTTGATCATCAACCACAAGGCCTGCTTTTCAACAAAGCCTTGATCATTTGCATCTTAGCGTGTCCCGTTGACAATCCATGCCATGAAATTAACAACTATCAATACACAACCTCTAAGGGTGTTGAGCGAAAGAATAATTTCTCTTGCCACCAACGGTTGTATATTAAACAGAAATCAGTTTACATGGTACGAAGTTCAACGTCAGACATGCATCCATTTACAAGTCCGTTCTGGGTCTGAACGGAACCGAAGACACCTGAGAGGCTCTCGTATATCCGGACAGTCATCACATACGTCCGGACGACTACCGCCGAAATCCCTTCAGGGTAGCTACTCCTATCGAGGACCTCAGTAGCAATACATCCGTTCGATGCGAAGACCGCCGGTCGTCAACACCGTCTTCGTCTCTTCATCGACGTATAATTATTTGAAATGAGTAGAACTCGGGCTTTTCAAATAATTATCGAATAATTATTATTTACAACATTTCATATCATTAATATTTATTTAACGACTTATCACTATTTTTATTTATTTAAAAATAGCTTAATAGAATCAAACGATGCTTCGGGTTAAGTGTAACTTTGGCGTTGTTTTTCTCTACATTTGATTTACATATATCTTGAAATCTAACCGTTGGATTTTGACAAAATTTGTCTTATTGGAAAGATCTTCCCAAAGCGGTCCTAACGGTTCCGGTTTTGGGAAAATCCGACGGTTGGATCTTTCGGTACAATCGTTTAAAGTCACGATTGCCGAAACGCGAACTGCCGTGCGCGATTCATTTATTTTCTATTTATATATATATATATAATTCCTTAAGCGATTACATTCACGTGAATATCACACCAAATAAAGGTGTGAATTATATACAAATCATATATTCATGTTTATTACGTTAGCTAAAACTTGTTTTTATTTCATACACCTATTTGATAGTATATTGACTATAAATTGTATTGTTCGTTCATTCATGATTTTTAATGTGAATTCATGTTTCAACTTCCGTACCAATACCAAGTGTAAATTTCTTTTAAAATAAACAAATTGCATATTTTACTCATTTTATTTTAAGGAGTGAAATTGTTGATTTCCATCCAATGAACAAAAATGAATATTTTTGTTCAATCCTTTTTATGAACAAAATGTGAATTCCTTCCTATGCTTCTAACCTTACATTAAAATTGTATTTAATACAAAACATATTTCTAAATGAAATATGATTCTTATTCTCTTCCTTTTTAAAATTACATTAAAAATGCAACCTTTAATTCTCATATTTTATTTGCATTCGGGACTTCAAATAAAAAATGTATATTATCCTATTCATGATTTATTTGCGTTGAGGAACGCAAATAAAAATGTATCTTTAAATTTGTAATTTTATTTACAACAAGGAATGTAAATAAAGAACAACTCTTTATTTCATGTTTATTTACATTAAGGGATGTAAATAAATAAAAGAAAAATGTAATATTTCTTTTAATATTTTGTTCGCGTCTAGATTCCTTCTACTAATTTGTTTGCATCTAAGATTGCAAACAAAAATGTATCTTTTTATTTAAAATTTGTTTGCATCTAAAATTGCAAACAAAAAATGTATCTTTTTATTTTATAATTTGTTTGCATCTAAAATTGCAAACAAAAATGTATCTTTTTATTTTTAATTTGTTTGCATCTAAAATTGCAAACGAAAATGTATCTTTTTATTTATAATTTGTTTGCATCCTAAATTGCAAACAAAAATGTATCTTTTTATTTATAATTTGTTTGCATCTAAAATTGCAAACAAAAATGTATCTTTTTATTTATAATTTGTTTTATTTACATGGAAAAAAATACAAATAAAAATATATTTTCTACCCTCTAGGTTTTGTTTGTATAGTAGAAGGCAAATGAAAATGTGAATTTTTAATTTACATGCATTGTTTGCATTGTAGAATGCAAACATAAAATAAAATCTCTTTTCTCTTCTTCCTTTTTGTAACGTATGCATTTTGGAATGCAAACATAAAATGAAATTTTATATTTTTATTTTCTATCTCATTACATTAAGAAATGCAAAAGATGATATTTTATTTTTCTACATTTTGTTTGCATTAGGGAATGCAACAAAAATGATATTTAATTTTTCTACATTTTGTTTGCATTAGGGAATGCAACAAAAATAATATTTCTTTTCTACATCTTGTTTGCATTACGGAAGTTTGCATTAGGGAATGCAACAAAAATGATATTTCATTTTCTACATCTTGTTTGCATTAGGGAATGCAACAAAAATGATATTTCATTTCCTACATCTTGTTTGCATTAGGGAATGCAATAAAAATGATATTTCATTTTCTACATCTTGTTTGCAATAGGGAATGCAACAAAAATGATATTTCATTTTCTACAACTTTACATTGAAAAGGGTAAATAAAAATGTACTACTTTTAAAACATATTTTATTTGCGTTGGAGAACACAAATAAAAATATATTTTTTATTGTCAATATTTTAATTGTATTTGAGAACACACTAAAAAGTTGTAACCACCCGTATTTCGATAACATGTTAAAACAAGAATCAAGGCAGAATTTAATTTTAAATTCTGAATCAAGTGAAACGGGCTATGCCATTGCGTTCGTCTCGGAAAAATACGCGAAATAGAGTCCGAGTTTTCAAGAATCGGAGTCCGTATGACCAAGTTATGGTCCGACAAAGTTTTCAGAAAATTCAAGTTCAAAAACGAGTTCTAATTTCAAAAATTAGGGCTGGAAGGCTAGGCGGGGAAAATTCCCGCCAGGCACCCCAAGTCGACAGCCCTGTCGACTTGGGAGTCGACCTGGCACTACCCAAGTCGACAGCCCTGTCGACTTGGGAGTCGACCTGGCACTACCCAAGTCGACAGCCCTGTCGACTTGGGGGTCGACTTAGGGTGGCCGAGCCATCTTGGCTTGGTGCACCTGCACTTGTCTCTGGTCTTGTCTGGAAGCTTCCAACGTGGTTTCATGGCTCAGATCCATCCTAGGGTTAATCTAAGGGCCAAAAACTACCCTAATCTCTATAAAAACACCCCTAAGCCTACCCTAAACCCTCATTATTCATTCTTGCAACTAAACTATGGCAAAATTTTCACTCTCATGGCCTCCACCCTCTTCATAAAATTTCTAAATCGTTTCTATGAGAGATTTTCCATGCATACAAGTGTTTTCAAGCTTGTATGAGCCTCATTAGCTTGCATTCAAGTCAAGTTTCCATATCTACATCATAAAGCAAGGATTTTGATCATTTTGGCTCAAGGGTTTCTATGTTAGAGCTTGCATTTTGGGTCTAGTTGATTGCATAAGGGCTTTGTCAGATCTTTTGTGCCTTCATAGCAATGTAAGCCCTTTCCCTACTCTTAGATATTAACTATGAAGTTAAATGTTCATGTTGCAAGTTTGGATTTGATCATTGAGAATGATACATGCTATCATGTCATGCAAGTTTATGAAGTCATTATCTTGATCTTATGAGCTAAAAGCTACAACCTTTATGTTGAAATGTTGCATTATGCAACATGAGAACCTTCATACCCTTTAGGTCAACTTGCATATGAAGTCATAACCCTTATATGATGATATATGCAAGTTACTAGTCATCATTCTATGTCTTTTGTCAACATGATTCGCTTATGTGCCAAGTTTGGGTTTATGCATGTTTTTGAGGCTTAAGAATGTAACATGCAAGCTAATGAACACATTTGTGCCTCATTTGCCACCATGATTAACATGTGGCTTAGTATCCATTTTTGTCATGCCTTTGCCAAGTCTCTTCTTTTAATCCATTACGTTGTTGCGAACGTATATGCGAGTTTAAAAAAGCGTTGGGGTCATATTATGGGAAAACATAATGATATGAACATGATTTGGGTAAATGCGTATAAACGTGACAACATGTAACGTTATGTAACAACCCGAAAATCTGGGCCAGTTTAAAAATTTTATTTTGGCAATTTTAGCGAATTTTGATTATTTAAAATGAATTATTTTAAATAATATCGACGAGAAATTTATTTTGAATATAATTATAACGTATATATTATATACGTCGTCGTTAGAGTATAATAATTATATATAATTATAAAAGGAATAGAAAATGGGCGGTAGTTCGAAAATTCGATTTCTAATTTCAAATGAATATACAGAATTCAATATAAGTCAGAATTGAACGAAACAAGAAATATTTGAATCTGTATAAGGATATCTTTCTAACGAAGTTGAGAAACTGAGATTTCACTTTAGAAGTTGAAAGATATGTCCAGTTGAAAATTCAGAAAAGTCGCTGTGGAATTTATATATATTTTTAATATATATAAAGGCCCTTAAAAATGGACATTTTGCAAACGACCTCGGATTTCGACGAAACCAGTTTTGTTGGGTCCGTGACGTTAAGTTATTGCTAGATTCCAAATTTCATAATTTTTCGAATCAATATGTGAGCGTGGCAAAAGAAAACGCGTTTGACCATTTCAGTTGAATTTAATCGACTGGAAATTGGCCATTTTTCCAACGGTCTCAGAATTCAACGAAACTAGTTTTGTTAGGACCGTATCGTCAATACGAAGCTAGAAAATATTTTTCTGCCATTTTTAGAATTCGTATGTGGCCCCGGTAATTTGAAATGTACGTTTAAAATTCAATATAGTGATTTAAATGTAAATTAAAAGGAAGCTGATCGAAACGGTCGATTCAGCTTGCGGTGCATATCCCATTGTGTTCGGAATGGGGGTGAAACGCTATGGGCGACAGGCGGTGGGCCTCGTTTCGAGGTCGTATGGGAAAGTCAACTTCTAGAAATTAAATAATATAAAAAAAAAAAAAAAAAAAAAAACCTTCTCCTTCTATAACCTCTGGCCCCCCCCCCTTCTCATTTTCATTTCGATTCAGTTATATAAAAAAAAAAAAAAAAAAAAAAAGAAGCCGCACGCATCAGGAACCGCGACGCCATCTACCTCCCTCCAGCGCTCTCGCCGATCATCCCTCCTTCCTCCACCCTCTTCCTCAATCTAACGCCTAATCCCCCAAAACCCTAAAACCTCCCTCCCTCAAATCAGCCGCCGCAACAACCATAGAGCCGCCGCTGGCCCCACACCTCCCTGACCGCCGACGACAGTTTCACCCCCCCCCCCTTCTGCAAAATGCTGTAAGTTTAAAACTGATTTATTTATTTGTTTTTATTTTACTTTGATTTTTATTTTAAAGTTTTAAAATTGATTTTTACTTTAATTTTAAAACTGAATTTGAAAAATGATTTTTAAAGTATTTAAAAACTGAATGTTATTTTGATTTCAAAACTGAATGTTATTTTGATTTCAAAACTGAATGTTATTTTGATTTAAAACTTATTTTTAAAAAAAGTATAAACTGATTTATTTATTTTAAAAAAAGTATAAACTGATTTATTTTTAAAAGAGAAAAACTGATTTTATTTTGAACTTTAAAATAGGAAAAAGATTAATCTTTTAGTAGAAAAAGATTTGAAAGCAAAAGTAGAAATCATATTTTTATATGTTGAAAGCGAACGTGAAAACATGATTTTTGTCATATTAAAGAAGTGATTTTTATTATATAAACATCATGACAAAAATGAGATTTTTATTCATTTGAATAGCGATAGAAAAATAGAATTTTTATATATTGAACTTCGATAGAAAAATAGAATTTTTATATATTGAACTTCGATAGAAAAATTCGATTTTTATATATTGAATAGCGAACTAAAAATTCGATTTTTATATATTGAATAGCGAACTAAAAATTCGATTTTTATATATTGAATAGCGAGGTAAAAATGTGATTTTTACGTATGTAGTGAAAGCAGCAACGAAGGTGACAAAAAGGCGAAACGACGAAGACTTCTGCAAAGGAGTGCCGTGGAGCTAGGATAGCTATATGTGAGAATTTCTCACCTTTCAATTTATTTTTCTAGTTATATATATATATACTAGGATGCAGACGGTGCTTATTAGAAGCACCCGACACCCGTCCACATACCATGGACTTGTTTGTTTGGATTGTTTGGTGATTGATTGAGATATTGGTTTGAATGTGGTTTGTGGTGTGAAAAATCGAATCGATAAATTGGTTAGGATTAGACGTGCGCCGTTATAAGGCGTAGGAGTAAGGCTAGGTTAGACCCTTACTCCAAATTTTGTGGTTTGCAAAATGAAATTGATTTGATTGATGAGTGAATGGCGTGGGCCTTCACTAGACCGGGGATAAGGCTAGGCCTTGTCCCGTTTCTAGTATCGTGTCGTTATGCCGCCGAAATTTTCTAAAATATGTTAGAAAAATAAAAATATCATTTTATTGAATAAATGAATTGAATAGAAATTCATAGGTTGAAATAAAATGTTTTATCGTTAAAAATATATTTTTTAACGTGAATATGAAAATAGTGAAGTGAATAAATAAATATTCATTTACAAACCAGATGGTTTGTTTATGTACACTTATTTGAATGACATTGATTGGGACGATAAATTTTACACATCGCCCAACTGCACAACTAAAATCTATGTTTGATTGTTTGAAACCCCACACGGGTGTTAGGATGAAATTTGAAGTTCACTCATCCTGATTGATTAAATATGTCGATCGATTGATTGACAGGCTGTTATGAGCGTTGAATATCTATATTTGATGCTTATACAGTGTAGTGCACTTTGGTTGATGGTTGATTATTTTCAATGTTATTATATACATGTGTTGTATGAAAATCCATATAATTAATTTTATATGGTGATTGATTGGGCCTCATTCCAATCGTGAAAATAAAGAATATTTTGATAATAACAAATATTTTGATAATAGGAAATATTTGAAATAGAATATTTGAAAATAGAAATTTATGAAGCCGTGTTGATTAGATTGACGCCATTTTGACGTAAACGATATTTATATCGATTTTATTCATTTTAAAATGAATATTGAAAAGTAATCTCGAAAACGATTTCGAAATGAATTGAATTGAAAACGATTTCGAAATGAATTGAATTGAAAACGATTTCGAAATGAAATGAATTGAAAACGAATTCAAATTGAATTGAAAACAATTTCGAAATGAATTGAATTGAAAACGATTTCGAAATGAATTGAATTGAAAACGATTTCGAAATGAATTGAATTGAAAACGATTTCGAAATGAATTGAATTGAAAACGAATTGAAATGAATTCAAATTGAATTGAAATTTGAATTGAATAGAAATGAATTTTGAAACGAATTTATAAAGAAGAATTCAATTTTGATTTGAATTGAAAAGGAAGTTGAAATTGCTTTTGAAACGAATTTAAAACTATTTATATAATTCGTTTTAAATAGAAATCGACGAAGTATATATTATATATATTATATATATAATATAATGGCCTGAATAGAACGCGCCGCGCCGCGGCAGTTCGTGAATTTCGACCATTTATTTCAAACGGACATTGCGGGAGATCCGACCGTCGGATTCTCCTAAAACCGGAACCGTTGGGTTCGTATCGAAAAGAGCTTTCTAAAGAATATTAGAAATTAGAAATCTAACGGTTGGATTTGGAATTATGTCCAAATCAAATTCGAAAAAGGTCGCTGTAAGTACAGTTCGATGGCCATTGTTGGAAATCGACTGAACGGGCCTTGATAAAATTATTAAAAATAGTAATAATTTGTGTAAAATCATAAGAAATGATTTAGAAAGAATTGGGATGAAAAACTCCATATTTGAAAAGATAAAAATAGATTTTTATCGAAATAAACTAGTTTTGAACTAGAATTATAATTCTATTTATTTTTAAATAAATAAATTGAATTCGAAATGGGTTTGAAAATAACCAATATTTCCAATGAATGCATTGGAGTGGATTTGAATCGAAATTGTCTTCGGAATATTTCGATGTTGGAATTCGTGATATTACAGGTGTTGTTATGGAAATTTGAAAGATATATATTTGTATCGTTATTTCCAATACGACATTTGTTAGTCGTAGAATTCGATATTGAATATAAGCCGATATATTTTCTATCCAGAGCCTTGTATTGAATATCGAATGTGATTTGGGTTTGTCGTGAATGGTGTCTTCACTAACACTGTTCTTGAACCCAGTTGAGAAAAGATTAAATCTTTTTATTTAGATTTAATGAAGTGTACCAATTAAATAATATTTAATTGGAATTGAATTGATATTGATTTTTGGGTTTATCGTGAACAGTGTTTTAAATAACACTTGTTCTTTAACCCGATAATTAATGAATGTGATTTGGGTTTGTCGTGAATGGTGTCTTCACTAACACTGTTCTTGAACCCAGCTGAGAAAAGATTAAATCTTTTGATTTAGATTTAATGAAGTGTACCAATTAAATAATATTTAATTGGAATTGAATGGATATTGATTTTTGGGTTTATCGTGAACAGTGTTTTAAATAACACTTGTTCTTTAACCCGATAATTAATGGGATGTGACTTTGGGTTTATCGTGAACCGTGTTTTAAATGACACTGATTCTTTAACCCAGTCACAGATTAAAACTAAGTGGAGTTTTAATGAATCTTTAATTAGATTGAAAAGATCGAGAATGGAGTATCACCAGTTTTGCTCCAGGCGATAGTTAAATCTTTAATTAGATTTGAATGTGAAATTTAGAAACTAACTGGCGGTTAGCCAAGCAGAATGGTTTTCTGGATATTGATCTGATGTTGGTTTCGGCCTTCGGGGTTAATATTTGGGGAATTATTCTCTTGATTAATTTACGGTTAGTGACTAATGAATTGGAATGAGGCGTATGTTGTGTTTGTGTAACACTTATTTAAAATATACGCGAGTTATTCGGAAAGACCGGGTTTATCCCATTCTGAATAACTGATACGACGATAAGTCGAAGATGAAGACGATGGTCGAAGACCGGAGGTCTTCACGTCGTTTGGGTGATAACTGATGATCTTGATTGGGCTGTACACCCAAGAAGATGGAAACAGTTGGTGATCGTCCAGACGTACTTGGAGATCGATGGATATGCGGGGTACTAGGTGCCTCCGGTTTCGTTCAGACCCAGAACGGACTTGTAAATGGACTGTGTGTCTGACATCGGATTTCATTCTGTGTGACTGATATCGGTTGCATAGGATGGTTTGCCTGTGTGGCATGCTAAGATGCAAATGATCAAGGCTTCTGTTGAAAAGCAAAGTCTTGTGGTGATGATCAAAGCACGGCCTTTGTGGCGTAGCTTTGTGTAACGTTTACCTCGCGTGTTTCACACCAGGTATGAACCAAAAACGGGAGACGGACCTCAGGGAGGACTTGCGTTTCTTTCTAGTTAGAAGTGGCGTCAGTGGTTTTACACGCCCTGACGAGTTTGACTTATGTGGTTGTTGCTGTTGCGAGGCGCCTCGGTTATATCGGTTTCGGCCGATGCTTCTGGTCGGCTGACGGACCAGACTGACACCCCATAGGGTGGGGAGACGTAGTGTTCAGGCATAATAATCCACTCCGTGTGGACCGGCCCTGTCGCTCCAAGGCTTGCCTGCGCGCTTGCCTGAGACACGGACTAGAGCGTCTCGAATCGGTTGAGGACTATCTTTTGCCTCGGTTCATAGATGGAAATCCAATTTCCAAATACGACATTGCGGTTTTGATTGTAAGCCTATATATGGCGACATGATATATGGTACCCATGCCGCCTATGATTGATACTTATGATTTGAAGTGTTTTATACACTATGCACTTATATTAGTATCAAATGATTTGTTTTAAACGTATCAAGCATTCTTTGGCTGTTATAAGGGAAAACCCTATCCTCGACTGCGTTGCATTGTGTGATGGGACCTGGGTCTTATAACAGCTTCATTTTCTTCATTTAGCATTGCGCTGTTGTTTTATGCACTGGTATTCTTGGGAGGAAACCCGTTCCGTGTTATACGGCGTGGTCCCTTGATTTACCTAATGATTTAAAATAAAGATTAATAACTGTTTTAGTTCTCACACCAGTCACATGACTGACCTGGAGTTTATTGTTTTAACCTAAACTCTGGGTGCCCTTATTTTTGACACGGGCAGCTAGTAGTTTTGGTTTTGCAGATTTATATTCACAGGATCCTGGTTTACAGCTGGAATGATATCCGGAAAGCTTTGTATCCGTATATCTCTTCTAGTTGTGTATTGTATTATTTTCCGCTGCTATGTATTTAAATGTAATTTAAATCTCTGATATTTCTGTGTAATATTCATTTATACTCTGTATATTCTTGTAATCTGATGCACTGTTGTTATATATAGTGAAATGTTCTTCTGTATGCGTTCTGTTGTGGTTTGTTCTCGAACTATCCGACGCTTTCCTTTACGGGGAAGTTACGGGTCTTCACAGTTGGTATCAGAGCTTTGGTTTACAAAGCAGAGAACAAGACACATTAGAACCATACGAAAGAATTCATCAGATATTGGATTAGTAATATCCAATTAGAATGACTCGTTAGAGATGGGATCAGTAGTATCCTAGAACGAGTGTGAAGAGTATATTTTTAAAATGAAAACGATTTTTGTTTTGAAAATTTAAATCAATTATTCGTATTTGATTATTTATTTTATATTGATTAGGACAATCCAAAATATAAAGATTTTTGCGTATGCGCCTAGCTAGCGTGTATTCGAAGTTTTAATATATTGGATAGATATAGCACCACACCCTAGTCGCCCGGAGATGATATTGATGATAGCGATCGCATCATCAACATTTATGTTCGTGTTTCGAAGGTGTGATATCTATATATTTCCTATTGACTGGTGTGAGAACCAAAATTAGATAGGGCTAATTGTTGTGATTTGGCATCAAAAATCTGATTTTTGTATATATATCAAAATTATGAATTTGAAACGTTAATCCACTAATTGATTGATGTTTGTGTTATTTGTTTAATTGTTTGATAATTTTGAACTAGTATGCCTAATTTGATCGAATATTAAATTGTATTGAAAATTGGTCGCATTTGCTTGCATATACATATATATCATTGAACAGGTCATAGCAAGGAGGCTAGAGCCAGAGAATAAAATTTGTTTGCCCGACAAATAGGTACATGTTACTACATAATTTCCTGTTTTGTTTGGGTGATGATGATTTTGTGAGCCTATTGGCTAGCCGCTTGGCTTTTTCTTTTTCTTTTTGAGATCTGAAGGACCGGGGAAGCTATTTGAAATTCCCCGATGCTCCCGGTGCAGGGGAGGTTATGGCGAAATTTTTCGAAAATTTAGGGTGTTAGCCAAATTTTTGAAATTTTAGAAATTCTCAGAAACTGAAAAGTTGGAGAATGGAAGCCAGATCGAACGTAGAGCTAAATAATCAAACCACTTTCGACTTTGTTCCTTTTCGGGGACGAAAAGTTTTAAGTGGGGGAGATTGTAACAACCCGAAAATCTGGGCCAGTTTAAAAATTTTATTTTGGCAATTTTAGCGAATTTTGATTATTTAAAATGAATTATTTTAAATAATATCGACGAGAAATTTATTTTGAATATAATTATAACGTATATATTATATACGTCGTCGTTAGAGTATAATAATTATATATAATTATAAAAGGAATAGAAAATGGGCGGTAGTTCGAAAATTCGATTTCTAATTTCAAATGAATATACAGAATTCAATATAAGTCAGAATTGAACGAAACAAGAAATATTTGAATCTGTATAAGGATATCTTTCTAACGAAGTTGAGAAACTGAGATTTCACTTTAGAAGTTGAAAGATATGTCCAGTTGAAAATTCAGAAAAGTCGCTGTGGAATTTATATATATTTTTAATATATATAAAGGCCCTTAAAAATGGACATTTTGCAAACGACCTCGGATTTCGACGAAACCAGTTTTGTTGGGTCCGTGACGTTAAGTTATTGCTAGATTCCAAATTTCATAATTTTTCGAATCAATATGTGAGCGTGGCAAAAGAAAACGCGTTTGACCATTTCAGTTGAATTTAATCGACTGGAAATTGGCCATTTTTCCAACGGTCTCAGAATTCAACGAAACTAGTTTTGTTAGGACCGTATCGTCAATACGAAGCTAGAAAATATTTTTCTGCCATTTTTAGAATTCGTATGTGGCCCCGGTAATTTGAAATGTACGTTTAAAATTCAATATAGTGATTTAAATGTAAATTAAAAGGAAGCTGATCGAAACGGTCGATTCAGCTTGCGGTGCATATCCCATTGTGTTCGGAATGGGGGTGAAACGCTATGGGCGACAGGCGGTGGGCCTCGTTTCGAGGTCGTATGGGAAAGTCAACTTCTAGAAATTAAATAATATAAAAAAAAAAAAAAAAAAAAAACCTTCTCCTTCTATAACCTCTGGCCCCCCCCCCTTCTCATTTTCATTTCGATTCAGTTATATAAAAAAAAAAAAAAAAAAAAAAAGAAGCCGCACGCATCAGGAACCGCGACGCCATCTACCTCCCTCCAGCGCTCTCGCCGATCATCCCTCCTTCCTCCACCCTCTTCCTCAATCTAACGCCTAATCCCCCAAAACCCTAAAACCTCCCTCCCTCAAATCAGCCGCCGCAACAACCATAGAGCCGCCGCTGGCCCCACACCTCCCTGACCGCCGACGACAGTTTCACCCCCCCCCCTTCTGCAAAATGCTGTAAGTTTAAAACTGATTTATTTATTTGTTTTTATTTTACTTTGATTTTTATTTTAAAGTTTTAAAATTGATTTTTACTTTAATTTTAAAACTGAATTTGAAAAATGATTTTTAAAGTATTTAAAAACTGAATGTTATTTTGATTTCAAAACTGAATGTTATTTTGATTTCAAAACTGAATGTTATTTTGATTTAAAACTTATTTTTAAAAAAAGTATAAACTGATTTATTTATTTTAAAAAAAGTATAAACTGATTTATTTTTAAAAGAGAAAAACTGATTTTATTTTGAACTTTAAAATAGGAAAAAGATTAATCTTTTAGTAGAAAAAGATTTGAAAGCAAAAGTAGAAATCATATTTTTATATGTTGAAAGCGAACGTGAAAACATGATTTTTGTCATATTAAAGAAGTGATTTTTATTATATAAACATCATGACAAAAATGAGATTTTTATTCATTTGAATAGCGATAGAAAAATAGAATTTTTATATATTGAACTTCGATAGAAAAATAGAATTTTTATATATTGAACTTCGATAGAAAAATTCGATTTTTATATATTGAATAGCGAACTAAAAATTCGATTTTTATATATTGAATAGCGAACTAAAAATTCGATTTTTATATATTGAATAGCGAGGTAAAAATGTGATTTTTACGTATGTAGTGAAAGCAGCAACGAAGGTGACAAAAAGGCGAAACGACGAAGACTTCTGCAAAGGAGTGCCGTGGAGCTAGGATAGCTATATGTGAGAATTTCTCACCTTTCAATTTATTTTTCTAGTTATATATATATATACTAGGATGCAGACGGTGCTTATTAGAAGCACCCGACACCCGTCCACATACCATGGACTTGTTTGTTTGGATTGTTTGGTGATTGATTGAGATATTGGTTTGAATGTGGTTTGTGGTGTGAAAAATCGAATCGATAAATTGGTTAGGATTAGACGTGCGCCGTTATAAGGCGTAGGAGTAAGGCTAGGTTAGACCCTTACTCCAAATTTTGTGGTTTGCAAAATGAAATTGATTTGATTGATGAGTGAATGGCGTGGGCCTTCACTAGACCGGGGATAAGGCTAGGCCTTGTCCCGTTTCTAGTATCGTGTCGTTATGCCGCCGAAATTTTCTAAAATATGTTAGAAAAATAAAAATATCATTTTATTGAATAAATGAATTGAATAGAAATTCATAGGTTGAAATAAAATGTTTTATCGTTAAAAATATATTTTTTAACGTGAATATGAAAATAGTGAAGTGAATAAATAAATATTCATTTACAAACCAGATGGTTTGTTTATGTACACTTATTTGAATGACATTGATTGGGACGATAAATTTTACACATCGCCCAACTGCACAACTAAAATCTATGTTTGATTGTTTGAAACCCCACACGGGTGTTAGGATGAAATTTGAAGTTCACTCATCCTGATTGATTAAATATGTCGATCGATTGATTGACAGGCTGTTATGAGCGTTGAATATCTATATTTGATGCTTATACAGTGTAGTGCACTTTGGTTGATGGTTGATTATTTTCAATGTTATTATATACATGTGTTGTATGAAAATCCATATAATTAATTTTATATGGTGATTGATTGGGCCTCATTCCAATCGTGAAAATAAAGAATATTTTGATAATAACAAATATTTTGATAATAGGAAATATTTGAAATAGAATATTTGAAAATAGAAATTTATGAAGCCGTGTTGATTAGATTGACGCCATTTTGACGTAAACGATATTTATATCGATTTTATTCATTTTAAAATGAATATTGAAAAGTAATCTCGAAAACGATTTCGAAATGAATTGAATTGAAAACGATTTCGAAATGAATTGAATTGAAAACGATTTCGAAATGAAATGAATTGAAAACGAATTCAAATTGAATTGAAAACGATTTCGAAATGAATTGAATTGAAAACGATTTCGAAATGAATTGAATTGAAAACGATTTCGAAATGAATTGAATTGAAAACGAATTGAAATGAATTCAAATTGAATTGAAATTTGAATTGAATAGAAATGAATTTTGAAACGAATTTATAAAGAAGAATTCAATTTTGATTTGAATTGAAAAGGAAGTTGAAATTGCTTTTGAAACGAATTTAAAACTATTTATATAATTCGTTTTAAATAGAAATCGACGAAGTATATATTATATATATTATATATATAATATAATGGCCTGAATAGAACGCGCCGCGCCGCGGCAGTTCGTGAATTTCGACCATTTATTTCAAACGGACATTGCGGGAGATCCGACCGTCGGATTCTCCTAAAACCGGAACCGTTGGGTTCGTATCGAAAAGAGCTTTCTAAAGAATATTAGAAATTAGAAATCTAACGGTTGGATTTGGAATTATGTCCAAATCAAATTCGAAAAAGGTCGCTGTAAGTACAGTTCGATGGCCATTGTTGGAAATCGACTGAACGGGCCTTGATAAAATTATTAAAAATAGTAATAATTTGTGTAAAATCATAAGAAATGATTTAGAAAGAATTGGGATGAAAAACTCCATATTTGAAAAGATAAAAATAGATTTTTATCGAAATAAACTAGTTTTGAACTAGAATTATAATTCTATTTATTTTTAAATAAATAAATTGAATTCGAAATGGGTTTGAAAATAACCAATATTTCCAATGAATGCATTGGAGTGGATTTGAATCGAAATTGTCTTCGGAATATTTCGATGTTGGAATTCGTGATATTACAGGTGTTGTTATGGAAATTTGAAAGATATATATTTGTATCGTTATTTCCAATACGACATTTGTTAGTCGTAGAATTCGATATTGAATATAAGCCGATATATTTTCTATCCAGAGCCTTGTATTGAATATCGAATGTGATTTGGGTTTGTCGTGAATGGTGTCTTCACTAACACTGTTCTTGAACCCAGTTGAGAAAAGATTAAATCTTTTTATTTAGATTTAATGAAGTGTACCAATTAAATAATATTTAATTGGAATTGAATTGATATTGATTTTTGGGTTTATCGTGAACAGTGTTTTAAATAACACTTGTTCTTTAACCCGATAATTAATGAATGTGATTTGGGTTTGTCGTGAATGGTGTCTTCACTAACACTGTTCTTGAACCCAGCTGAGAAAAGATTAAATCTTTTGATTTAGATTTAATGAAGTGTACCAATTAAATAATATTTAATTGGAATTGAATGGATATTGATTTTTGGGTTTATCGTGAACAGTGTTTTAAATAACACTTGTTCTTTAACCCGATAATTAATGGGATGTGACTTTGGGTTTATCGTGAACCGTGTTTTAAATGACACTGATTCTTTAACCCAGTCACAGATTAAAACTAAGTGGAGTTTTAATGAATCTTTAATTAGATTGAAAAGATCGAGAATGGAGTATCACCAGTTTTGCTCCAGGCGATAGTTAAATCTTTAATTAGATTTGAATGTGAAATTTAGAAACTAACTGGCGGTTAGCCAAGCAGAATGGTTTTCTGGATATTGATCTGATGTTGGTTTCGGCCTTCGGGGTTAATATTTGGGGAATTATTCTCTTGATTAATTTACGGTTAGTGACTAATGAATTGGAATGAGGCGTATGTTGTGTTTGTGTAACACTTATTTAAAATATACGCGAGTTATTCGGAAAGACCGGGTTTATCCCATTCTGAATAACTGATACGACGATAAGTCGAAGATGAAGACGATGGTCGAAGACCGGAGGTCTTCACGTCGTTTGGGTGATAACTGATGATCTTGATTGGGCTGTACACCCAAGAAGATGGAAACAGTTGGTGATCGTCCAGACGTACTTGGAGATCGATGGATATGCGGGGTACTAGGTGCCTCCGGTTTCGTTCAGACCCAGAACGGACTTGTAAATGGACTGTGTGTCTGACATCGGATTTCATTCTGTGTGACTGATATCGGTTGCATAGGATGGTTTGCCTGTGTGGCATGCTAAGATGCAAATGATCAAGGCTTCTGTTGAAAAGCAAAGTCTTGTGGTGATGATCAAAGCACGGCCTTTGTGGCGTAGCTTTGTGTAACGTTTACCTCGCGTGTTTCACACCAGGTATGAACCAAAAACGGGAGACGGACCTCAGGGAGGACTTGCGTTTCTTTCTAGTTAGAAGTGGCGTCAGTGGTTTTACACGCCCTGACGAGTTTGACTTATGTGGTTGTTGCTGTTGCGAGGCGCCTCGGTTATATCGGTTTCGGCCGATGCTTCTGGTCGGCTGACGGACCAGACTGACACCCCATAGGGTGGGGAGACGTAGTGTTCAGGCATAATAATCCACTCCGTGTGGACCGGCCCTGTCGCTCCAAGGCTTGCCTGCGCGCTTGCCTGAGACACGGACTAGAGCGTCTCGAATCGGTTGAGGACTATCTTTTGCCTCGGTTCATAGATGGAAATCCAATTTCCAAATACGACATTGCGGTTTTGATTGTAAGCCTATATATGGCGACATGATATATGGTACCCATGCCGCCTATGATTGATACTTATGATTTGAAGTGTTTTATACACTATGCACTTATATTAGTATCAAATGATTTGTTTTAAACGTATCAAGCATTCTTTGGCTGTTATAAGGGAAAACCCTATCCTCGACTGCGTTGCATTGTGTGATGGGACCTGGGTCTTATAACAGCTTCATTTTCTTCATTTAGCATTGCGCTGTTGTTTTATGCACTGGTATTCTTGGGAGGAAACCCGTTCCGTGTTATACGGCGTGGTCCCTTGATTTACCTAATGATTTAAAATAAAGATTAATAACTGTTTTAGTTCTCACACCAGTCACATGACTGACCTGGAGTTTATTGTTTTAACCTAAACTCTGGGTGCCCTTATTTTTGACACGGGCAGCTAGTAGTTTTGGTTTTGCAGATTTATATTCACAGGATCCTGGTTTACAGCTGGAATGATATCCGGAAAGCTTTGTATCCGTATATCTCTTCTAGTTGTGTATTGTATTATTTTCCGCTGCTATGTATTTAAATGTAATTTAAATCTCTGATATTTCTGTGTAATATTCATTTATACTCTGTATATTCTTGTAATCTGATGCACTGTTGTTATATATAGTGAAATGTTCTTCTGTATGCGTTCTGTTGTGGTTTGTTCTCGAACTATCCGACGCTTTCCTTTACGGGGAAGTTACGGGTCTTCACACGTTAAATATGACATGTGTTTATACTTGAAAACATGACTTGAAATATAACATGGAAGTTGACATGTAAGTATGCATAAAAACATAAGCTTGGGAATTTACCTATTAAGTTAGGTCTACCCATTGGGAATTTACCTATTAAGTTAGGTCTACCCAATTGCTTGAAAACTTGCAATATGTTTTGGAAACATAATGGACATGACACTTAGATAATATAAATGTGGCCAACTCGAGGTTGGGTTGAGTTTGCAACGTAAAACTACCCGGAACCGACCGGCCTAACTAGTAGTTGCAAACAATAGGACCTAATGTGAGAAGTTGGTCATGTTGTGCTTGAACCCGAGGTTAGACCAAGTTGTGGTGTAAAGCTACCCGGAACCAACCGGCTTAACTAGTAACCACAACAAAGTCTAATGTGAGAGGTGAAGGTGCATTAAGTAATTTGTAACACCCCACCTTCGTTAAGGTCACTCACAAAGGGAATGCCTTAACTTTGGTGGAGCATTTTAGTGAACAGAACAGAAACTTACAAGACAGATAAAAACAGTACTTGAAAAATTTTAACTTTATTACAGCGGAAACAGAAATTAATATGGTTACATCCTTTCAATTTCAGAATTCAAGTACAAAATATCAGTCTTGTACAAAAGCCTTCAAAATGCATGGTTTAAAATCATAATCCCCATGGAACGGAAGCTATACAGAGCCAAGCCATACTTTAAGCACTTCAAGCAAAGAGAAATCCGGGTCAAGCTAAAGTATTTCCCTCCTTGGATAACCTGGGGGGGGGGGGGGGGGGGGGAAACGGAAGAAAGGAGGCGAAACAACAAGGGTCAGACAAAAAGTCTGGCAAGTCCAGTGACTTTCAGCATATGAACAGATAATAATAATATGATATGAACATAAAACTGGATGTGAGATAACTATAACAGGTGTAGCAGATATAACAGAAAAACAGAATGATATAAACTATTGTTTTACACTTCTCTGCACTAATACTAGTATAGCAAAATTAGGTGTCACCCTAATGTCTAAATTGGAGCAGGAACGGGTACAGAATACTTTAACAGAAACATAATGCTAATAATGGGCCTTTACTACCCGATCAGAAACAGACAGAAAAAGAAACAGATTTATCCCTATGTGTAAAGGCCCGCAAATCCGAGCTATCTGAGTTGACTAAATACACCACACGTCCAACCCAAATAACACAGAAATACGACTCATTATTAGAAAGAAGTTAGAGGGTGAGAATAGATAAGATAGAAAACTTAGAATAGAAGAAAAACGAAGATCACAAACTCACAGCGGAACGAATAAAATATATTATATAACATAAGCTTTGAAATACAATCTGTTTTGTACATATATACATACCATCATCAGAGTACACATAACATTGATTCAGCGGAAGTAACTCTAAATAACTAACGTTGAAGCCTCCTGCTTCAAGCTCCTCCAAGTGTATCTGTAAAAGCCTGAAACACTTGACTGCCCGTACAAATTTGGGCACCCAAGAGTTTAGGAAAAACAAAACAAAATAAACTCTGGGTCAGTCATGGGACTGGTGTGAGTAAACTCCAACCACTTGTTTAACTTTCAAAAATCTTTCGAAAGAAAAGATAATAGTAAGACCGGCCCACACATAAACACGGACGGTTTTTACCTTACTATAACCCAAAACACTTTGATATCAAATCCAGTGATATTATAGTAATGTCTACATCAAATAAATAACCAAATAGCAGAACGCTTGCATCTCACGCTCCACATATATAGTATAAAATCACAAACCGCATGGCGCTTATTGGAGATTGGATTTCCAACATGACAAGGTATGGGACCACCTTCCGATAATGTATCTCTAGAGGCGAATACACCTGGGTTCAACAAGAACATCTTGCAACCCGGCCCACACATGACCGACCACTCATTTCGCTTGAGTGTATCGAATGTATATCACCAACGGTTGGACTCAAACCACCGTTTCCCGAATGGGCAGAATCGATAGATTTAGAAACAAAAGGAATTTCTCTAGATAGGTGATTATACACCCTAATGGGTGCGACCCACATAGCCATGCTGCCTGCCCGATTTTTGTCCTTTCCCGGTTGTTGAGGCCTGAGGCTACGAATACTTACCCTTCACTGATAGCACAATCACTTTGAATGCCACATCGTCAGATCCGTTAATCACTAGTTGAGTTTGCACAAATATTCTGGATATTATGCTAAGGGATAAATCCGTTGCAACCATATATATTCATACAGACCAACCCATTTGATCATTGGAAATACTCTGTCAGACATTCGTCCATATACGTTCGTTCTGGGACTGAACGAAACCGAAGGCACTATTTCTATAAATAGAAAAGCCCTTGCACTTCACTCCGTCTTCACTATATTCAGCATACGTGGTTCGCAACGCTTATGCCGATACGGAGTGGTTCTTCGGATAATAATCCAACCGGTCTCTCCATATTGACAACGATGGTCAAAAACTTCGATAGTCTGTGATTTAACTATCGAATAAAAACAAGTGTTCAATCAACATATCAAACAAATCACTGGGCCCTTTAATTAATATTTCATTAATTAAATCTCTTCTCTATTCTCTTATCAATATTTGTTAATCAAATATTTCCAATAATCCTCTTGCCTCTTATGCTATTTGGAAAACGTTTCCAAATATTTACTTCTTTTATTTTCTATATATTAGAAAATATCTCTATTTGCAATTGGAAACAATTCCAATCACTTATCTCTATCCCTTTTTGATTACAACATTCGATTTTTTTTTATATTCACCTTACTATCGAATTTAATACGTCGATACAATGATTTCAAATTATCAAAATATCTTAAAAATATTCTAACTCCTTAAATTTCCGGAAAATTTCGCCATAACCTCCCCTGTATCGGGAGCATCGGGAAATTTCAAATAGCTTCCCGGTATCTTCTAATCTCAAAAAGAAAAAGGAAAAGCCAAGCGGCTTGCCGATACGGCGCATAAAACCCATATATGAATTAAACATGTACCTTTTTGTCGAGCACATAAATTATATACTTTATATACTTCATTCCATACCTGTCCAACACCTGTTCACCTGTTTTCAATTCAATTCAACACTATCCATTCGTTTGAATTCAAATTTGAATCGTTTGAATTCAGTTTCGCTCAATTATTCTTTAATTAGCCCTTTTGCCTATTTCACTTCTTTGTTTGAACATAACATGTTCAAATAAAATATTTAACTCGTTCATAACCAAATTGAATTCCAATTTCAACACTAGTTTCCTTTTCGATTTCGAAGATAAATTTTCAAATCGAATTCACTTATTCAAAGCCCAATATCCCTTCGAAAACTCATTAACTAATTTCAATTCCATTTAGTTAATTCTATTCAATAAATCAAAATCTGGTTTCTGTTTCAAAAATCATATTCATTTACACAACTTGAATTCACATATATTTTGCAACTCACTCTGAAATTTTCTAAATAGAACTTCGGATTTTTATTCGCTTAAAATCCTTTTATAATATTCCATAAACCATTATGGTTTTAAAACGATTCTGGCGCTGCTTTTCTGAAAATTTGATTTTGACATAACTCAAAATCTATACGACGAAATTCAGATTTTTCTCTTTTATTAGAAAACTATGATCAAACTGGTCCTGACGTTTCTTGTTTCGAAGAATTCCGACTTCAATCGAGTTCTATATATTCAATTGAAGTTCAAATTGCTATTTTACGAACTGCAGCGCTGCGGCGAGTTCGTTTTAATTATATTTATATATATAAACCTTTTTAAACTTCTTTAAAATAAATTCAACTCTATTTAACTCTATTTGAATTCTTTGATTCAAATTCCAATCTCACTTTGAATTCCATATTCAATCTCAATCCCTTTTCTATTTGATATTCAAATTCAATACTTAAATTTCTATTTGAATTCCCTATATTCAAATTCTAGACTTGAATTCATTTGAATTCTTTTATTCAAACTCTATATTTAAATTCCATTTGAACTTCTATATTCCAATTTCTATATTTGAATTCTATTGGAATTCAAATATTCAAACTTCTTTTTAAATTCTTTATTCAAATTTCCATAGTTTAAAACCCATTTGAATTTCATATTCAAATTCCATAGGTCAAATCTCATTTGAATTCAATTTGAATCTCTTATATTCAAATTTCATTTTCCATTTTTGAACCCATTTGAATATCTAATATTCAAATTCATTTTCAACACCATTTGAATTTCTAATATTCAAATTCATTTTCAACACCATTTGAATTTCTATTATTCAAATTCATTTCAACACCATTTGAATTTCTATTATTCAAATTCATTTGAATTCCCTTGAATTCAACTCCCATTTCAAAACCATTTGGATTTCCTATTTTGAAATCCTATTTGAAATTCTATTTCCAATTCTACTTTGAAATCCTATTTTTCAAAGTTTATTTCAGATTCTATTTGAAATCTCATATTCAAATTTCTACTTGAATTTCTATATTCAATTCCATGTTCAAATTCAACACTTGAATTTCTATTTCAAACCTCTATTCAAATTTCATATTTAAATTCCATTCAAGTCTTTATTCAAATTTCATATTTGAATTCTTCTTTGAAATACTATATTTCAAATTCTATTTAATTCTTCTTTGAAATTCTATATTTCAAATTCTATTTTGAAATTCTATATTCAAATCTCTATTTGAATTTCTTTATTCGAATTCCTTTGAATTCAAATTTTAATTAAATTCCTTGAATTCAAATTCTATTTTTCATTCTAATCTCGCCTATTCAAATTCTATTTGAACTTCTATTAAAATTTCTAATATTCAATTCCCTTTTAAAATTCAAACATTTAAATTCCTTTTAAAATTCAAATGTTATACTCAAATTTTATTTACATATTTAAACTCCCATTTCGAATCTTATTTAAATTCCCTTCTGAATTTCAAATATTCCAACTCCTTTCAAATATTTAAATTCTTTTTAAATTTCCATTTAAAATTTCTATTTCAAGTTCTATTTTGAAATTTCATTTCAAAATTCTATTTCACACTTGTGTTTTCTATTTCTGAACTATCAAATGATAATTCTTTTTACTTCATTTATAACTTCGTTATAAAAGACTGTTTATAAACTTCGTTTAAAAGAAACTCCTTGGTTTATTTTTCAAAACAAGTTTATATTTTATTTCCATTTAAAAATTCAAATTTCTATTTAAAAATAGAATTTTCCCTTTTTAAATCGCCAATACCCTTTCACGATATCTTTAAATATCATTCCTTAGGCCCAGTGACAAAACACATAAAGCAACCAAATATTTATTTTTCTAACACATCATATATAACAATATATATGCAAACAAATAAACAAACAGATAATATATTTTTGAGGAATCCTGTTGGATTCCTCCAACCTGTTTTCCTGCATCCACAGATGTTAGTACATAAATAATACCCATTCTGCTTCGTGGCAGAATATCGCGGTATAGAAGGTCATCCACTAATCATAGCGTGGGGCGTATAGGGTAATCATCCGCTATGAAACTGCGGGCATCCGCTAATGAGACTGCGGGAATTCAACCAATCAATCAACCCAATATATATATATATATATATAGCCTAAATAACTAATATATATAAAACAACCATAAAACATGCACACAAGCAACAGACAATTATTTTTAATGAAATAAAAATAATTCTAAAGGTGAGTGAGATTTACTCACCAGGATTTTGCAGTTGGTGAATATCCTGTTTATTTCCAAACCCCTGGCTACGAATCTTCTCGAATTTATTTGTTTAGCACCTATGATAATTAAATTTTAAATTATCGATCAACTATTTTAACATTTTAAAATAACTCTTTCTAAATAAATTTCAACTAAACTAATCTATATAAAAAGGCCTTAACTAATTAAAAGTAAGTTCCTAAATTTCATTTTAAACAATTAGTTTATATATTTTATTCCCCTCCTAACCAATTTCCCTTTATATAAACTACATAAACTATATATAGATTAACTTCACCTTTCATATAAACTAATTTCTTATATAATTTGAATTAGAAAATAACTAAAATAAAATTACCTTAATTTTATTTCTCCTTTAACCCATCTGCAGTTTCCTAGCCCCTATCGCAACAACCCTACCCCCTTCTGACATCGGGAGTACACAAATCCGCACACCAGAACCAACGCCTCCTTTCTCGAAGACTAGCATCATCATACTGACCCCAAGCACCTGTCGCAACCTCAGAAAACCTCATACTAATTTCCGTCGAACCATGCCAAACCTCCAAATCGCGAGTACCTGTGTCGAGCTTCCAAGGTCAGCGTACGAGAGGAGGGGACGACCCCTTTAATCATCGAATCGAGATGATTTCAATTCGCGTTTTGAATCGAAGAGGATGCGACTGCTTCCCCTTTTTGACCTCGACTTCGAACACCCAGACCCTATCGCGATCGCTTTGAGCTCGACCTCCAGATGCCCTCCACAATCCGCTGAACATCATACCACCGCAAAACCCTTCGAACATCATCTCCAGTACCATCGCGCTACCCGAATTCGAGAACCCCCATGCTCGCGATGCCCGTGTCGAGTTATGGGAACTCGCGGTCTTTACCTCGATTTTGATTTTTGTTCTGTGGAATTGAAATGGAAGAAAGGGAAAAGGGTAGCAGCGGTTTTAATGAAGATTGAGGAGGAGCGGCCTTTGATTTGGTTGAACTGAAGCTTGCGTGTGATTTTTAAGGCAGCGGCCATTTTTATTTTTTTTTCAGAACGAAAGAGTCTTTGTGTGGTTTTATACACGAAGAAGGAGCAAAAATTCCAGCTCGAGGAAATGATAGGTCTGCGATATTGAAAGGTTAGGGTGGCGCCATTAATTCATGTTTCCTGGATGTTGAAGATCAGCGACAATTTGTTGGCTCGAGGGAAGTAGTGTCCGAGTGTTTCAGTTTTAGGGTGGCGCTATAAAGGTAGGCCAACTGATGATAAGAGAAATTGATTTTGAACTGACTTCTCTTCTTTTTTTTCTTTTTTTTTTTAAATTTTATAACTTAAAATATCTCATGGTTCTCGAGCCATTGTTTTTAACCGTAACGAATGATATTCATTATTCTGACTTCAACGAAATGGTTTCTAAAATTTAATTCGACTGTTCAGAAGAGATAACCAATTAAATTAACGTTTTTAAATTAAATTCGATATAAAATATAAATCGATCTCAAACCATTAAATTTACCGATAATAAATTATTTTTATTGTTCATGTTCAGACAGAACTGACACTGATCATTTGAATTGTTTTGATTCCGTTTTTAATTTCGATTTCAATTATATTTTGTTCTCGTATTTCGATTATTTGATTGATAATTCACTATAAAAATTCTTTTATATTGTATTTTCAATATTAAACGATACTAAATATTTAAAATAATTGTTCGAAAAATCTGGGTCGTTACATTCTTCCCCCCTTAAAATAATTTCGTCCTCGAAATTGCTAAGGTAGGAAAAAGGGTACAAATCCATTAATTTTCAATATCTCACTTATGTTGAAACTCAACTCCTCATATTTCAATAAATTAACTCCAACCAAAACTTTTGGCCTTCACACATTTGATTCGAATGATCTACGATCAATCCATTTATATCCAGTCTGTATTCCAATAAACTTATTCAAATTGATTCTAATCAATTCATTCACTTTGACCCATTTAATTTAAATTCCAGAATTCAAATCCCAGGATTTTTATTTCAAATCCTTTTGAAATCACATAAATATATACATATATTTATTTTCATTTCAAATTCAAAACATTTGAATTTTCAAACCACTTGTTTCTTTCAAAACAAATTTCCATCAAAACTTTCTAAGGTAGCAATCCATCACTTAGAAACTCGGAAATGAATACTGATGATGTTGCAATCATCATCAGAATTATTTCCCAGCCACTGAAGTGAGTTCAGTGCTTTATTATTCCAAAATCCATCTAAAATGATTTCCTTTCAACTTTTTCTAAAAGAAAGCTATATTACTTTAATATACTTTGAAAAATATTTTTCAACTTCCCAGGATTAAAATTCCAAATTCTGGTTTGAATTAAATTCTAATTCATCTCATTTGTATATTTAATTTCTATACAAATTTTATTTGGTTATAAATAACCATTCTAAATTTATAATCTCATTTGATTATAAAGTCAACATCCAACACATCCATATAATAATTCTAGAAAATTTTTCTTTCTATATCAAAATAGAATTTTGGGTAAAATTATTTCATTCACCCACTTTAAAACAATATCATGTTCAATCTTCTGTTCAAGTGTTTAGAAATCCCTATCGACTTCGTGGCGTCCCATGATTCGATCAGAATTCATAAACCACTCAACAGACTAGCCAACACAATATAAAACAACTTTTATATCAACTAAAAAATACGCTCTCTCGTATATATACACTCAACTCATTCTAGGGTACTGCTGACCCTATCTCTAATGAGCACATGCCACACAAGCCTAGGTATTCACTCAACCTAAGCTCTGATACCAACTGTAAAGGCCCGCAAATCCGAGCTATCTGAGTTGACTAAATACACCACACGTCCAACCCAAATAACACAGAAATACGACTCATTATTAGAAAGAAGTTAGAGGGTGAGAATAGATAAGATAGAAAACTTAGAATAGAAGAAAAACGAAGATCACAAACTCACAGCGGAACGAATAAAATATATTATATAACATAAGCTTTGAAATACAATCTGTTTTGTACATATATACATACCATCATCAGAGTACACATAACATTGATTCAGCGGAAGTAACTCTAAATAACTAACGTTGAAGCCTCCTGCTTCAAGCTCCTCCAAGTGTATCTGTAAAAGCCTGAAACACTTGACTGCCCGTACAAATTTGGGCACCCAAGAGTTTAGGAAAAACAAAACAAAATAAACTCTGGGTCAGTCATGGGACTGGTGTGAGTAAACTCCAACCACTTGTTTAACTTTCAAAAATCTTTCGAAAGAAAAGATAATAGTAAGACCGGCCCACACATAAACACGGACGGTTTTTACCTTACTATAACCCAAAACACTTTGATATCAAATCCAGTGATATTATAGTAATGTCTACATCAAATAAATAACCAAATAGCAGAACGCTTGCATCTCACGCTCCACATATATAGTATAAAATCACAAACCGCATGGCGCTTATTGGAGATTGGATTTCCAACATGACAAGGTATGGGACCACCTTCCGATAATGTATCTCTAGAGGCGAATACACCTGGGTTCAACAAGAACATCTTGCAACCCGGCCCACACATGACCGACCACTCATTTCGCTTGAGTGTATCGAATGTATATCACCAACGGTTGGACTCAAACCACCGTTTCCCGAATGGGCAGAATCGATAGATTTAGAAACAAAAGGAATTTCTCTAGATAGGTGATTATACACCCTAATGGGTGCGACCCACATAGCCATGCTGCCTGCCCGATTTTTGTCCTTTCCCGGTTGTTGAGGCCTGAGGCTACGAATACTTACCCTTCACTGATAGCACAATCACTTTGAATGCCACATCGTCAGATCCGTTAATCACTAGTTGAGTTTGCACAAATATTCTGGATATTATGCTAAGGGATAAATCCGTTGCAACCATATATATTCATACAGACCAACCCATTTGATCATTGGAAATACTCTGTCAGACATTCGTCCATATACGTTCGTTCTGGGACTGAACGAAACCGAAGGCACTATTTCTATAAATAGAAAAGCCCTTGCACTTCACTCCGTCTTCACTATATTCAGCATACGTGGTTCGCAACGCTTATGCCGATACGGAGTGGTTCTTCGGATAATAATCCAACCGGTCTCTCCATATTGACAACGATGGTCAAAAACTTCGATAGTCTGTGATTTAACTATCGAATAAAAACAAGTGTTCAATCAACATATCAAACAAATCACTGGGCCCTTTAATTAATATTTCATTAATTAAATCTCTTCTCTATTCTCTTATCAATATTTGTTAATCAAATATTTCCAATAATCCTCTTGCCTCTTATGCTATTTGGAAAACGTTTCCAAATATTTACTTCTTTTATTTTCTATATATTAGAAAATATCTCTATTTGCAATTGGAAACAATTCCAATCACTTATCTCTATCCCTTTTTGATTACAACATTCGATTTTTTTTTATATTCACCTTACTATCGAATTTAATACGTCGATACAATGATTTCAAATTATCAAAATATCTTAAAAATATTCTAACTCCTTAAATTTCCGGAAAATTTCGCCATAACCTCCCCTGTATCGGGAGCATCGGGAAATTTCAAATAGCTTCCCGGTATCTTCTAATCTCAAAAAGAAAAAGGAAAAGCCAAGCGGCTTGCCGATACGGCGCATAAAACCCATATATGAATTAAACATGTACCTTTTTGTCGAGCACATAAATTATATACTTTATATACTTCATTCCATACCTGTCCAACACCTGTTCACCTGTTTTCAATTCAATTCAACACTATCCATTCGTTTGAATTCAAATTTGAATCGTTTGAATTCAGTTTCGCTCAATTATTCTTTAATTAGCCCTTTTGCCTATTTCACTTCTTTGTTTGAACATAACATGTTCAAATAAAATATTTAACTCGTTCATAACCAAATTGAATTCCAATTTCAACACTAGTTTCCTTTTCGATTTCGAAGATAAATTTTCAAATCGAATTCACTTATTCAAAGCCCAATATCCCTTCGAAAACTCATTAACTAATTTCAATTCCATTTAGTTAATTCTATTCAATAAATCAAAATCTGGTTTCTGTTTCAAAAATCATATTCATTTACACAACTTGAATTCACATATATTTTGCAACTCACTCTGAAATTTTCTAAATAGAACTTCGGATTTTTATTCGCTTAAAATCCTTTTATAATATTCCATAAACCATTATGGTTTTAAAACGATTCTGGCGCTGCTTTTCTGAAAATTTGATTTTGACATAACTCAAAATCTATACGACGAAATTCAGATTTTTCTCTTTTATTAGAAAACTATGATCAAACTGGTCCTGACGTTTCTTGTTTCGAAGAATTCCGACTTCAATCGAGTTCTATATATTCAATTGAAGTTCAAATTGCTATTTTACGAACTGCAGCGCTGCGGCGAGTTCGTTTTAATTATATTTATATATATAAACCTTTTTAAACTTCTTTAAAATAAATTCAACTCTATTTAACTCTATTTGAATTCTTTGATTCAAATTCCAATCTCACTTTGAATTCCATATTCAATCTCAATCCCTTTTCTATTTGATATTCAAATTCAATACTTAAATTTCTATTTGAATTCCCTATATTCAAATTCTAGACTTGAATTCATTTGAATTCTTTTATTCAAACTCTATATTTAAATTCCATTTGAACTTCTATATTCCAATTTCTATATTTGAATTCTATTGGAATTCAAATATTCAAACTTCTTTTTAAATTCTTTATTCAAATTTCCATAGTTTAAAACCCATTTGAATTTCATATTCAAATTCCATAGGTCAAATCTCATTTGAATTCAATTTGAATCTCTTATATTCAAATTTCATTTTCCATTTTTGAACCCATTTGAATATCTAATATTCAAATTCATTTTCAACACCATTTGAATTTCTAATATTCAAATTCATTTTCAACACCATTTGAATTTCTATTATTCAAATTCATTTCAACACCATTTGAATTTCTATTATTCAAATTCATTTGAATTCCCTTGAATTCAACTCCCATTTCAAAACCATTTGGATTTCCTATTTTGAAATCCTATTTGAAATTCTATTTCCAATTCTACTTTGAAATCCTATTTTTCAAAGTTTATTTCAGATTCTATTTGAAATCTCATATTCAAATTTCTACTTGAATTTCTATATTCAATTCCATGTTCAAATTCAACACTTGAATTTCTATTTCAAACCTCTATTCAAATTTCATATTTAAATTCCATTCAAGTCTTTATTCAAATTTCATATTTGAATTCTTCTTTGAAATACTATATTTCAAATTCTATTTAATTCTTCTTTGAAATTCTATATTTCAAATTCTATTTTGAAATTCTATATTCAAATCTCTATTTGAATTTCTTTATTCGAATTCCTTTGAATTCAAATTTTAATTAAATTCCTTGAATTCAAATTCTATTTTTCATTCTAATCTCGCCTATTCAAATTCTATTTGAACTTCTATTAAAATTTCTAATATTCAATTCCCTTTTAAAATTCAAACATTTAAATTCCTTTTAAAATTCAAATGTTATACTCAAATTTTATTTACATATTTAAACTCCCATTTCGAATCTTATTTAAATTCCCTTCTGAATTTCAAATATTCCAACTCCTTTCAAATATTTAAATTCTTTTTAAATTTCCATTTAAAATTTCTATTTCAAGTTCTATTTTGAAATTTCATTTCAAAATTCTATTTCACACTTGTGTTTTCTATTTCTGAACTATCAAATGATAATTCTTTTTACTTCATTTATAACTTCGTTATAAAAGACTGTTTATAAACTTCGTTTAAAAGAAACTCCTTGGTTTATTTTTCAAAACAAGTTTATATTTTATTTCCATTTAAAAATTCAAATTTCTATTTAAAAATAGAATTTTCCCTTTTTAAATCGCCAATACCCTTTCACGATATCTTTAAATATCATTCCTTAGGCCCAGTGACAAAACACATAAAGCAACCAAATATTTATTTTTCTAACACATCATATATAACAATATATATGCAAACAAATAAACAAACAGATAATATATTTTTGAGGAATCCTGTTGGATTCCTCCAACCTGTTTTCCTGCATCCACAGATGTTAGTACATAAATAATACCCATTCTGCTTCGTGGCAGAATATCGCGGTATAGAAGGTCATCCACTAATCATAGCGTGGGGCGTATAGGGTAATCATCCGCTATGAAACTGCGGGCATCCGCTAATGAGACTGCGGGAATTCAACCAATCAATCAACCCAATATATATATATATATAGCCTAAATAACTAATATATATAAAACAACCATAAAACATGCACACAAGCAACAGACAATTATTTTTAATGAAATAAAAATAATTCTAAAGGTGAGTGAGATTTACTCACCAGGATTTTGCAGTTGGTGAATATCCTGTTTATTTCCAAACCCCTGGCTACGAATCTTCTCGAATTTATTTGTTTAGCACCTATGATAATTAAATTTTAAATTATCGATCAACTATTTTAACATTTTAAAATAACTCTTTCTAAATAAATTTCAACTAAACTAATCTATATAAAAAGGCCTTAACTAATTAAAAGTAAGTTCCTAAATTTCATTTTAAACAATTAGTTTATATATTTTATTCCCCTCCTAACCAATTTCCCTTTATATAAACTACATAAACTATATATAGATTAACTTCACCTTTCATATAAACTAATTTCTTATATAATTTGAATTAGAAAATAACTAAAATAAAATTACCTTAATTTTATTTCTCCTTTAACCCATCTGCAGTTTCCTAGCCCCTATCGCAACAACCCTACCCCCTTCTGACATCGGGAGTACACAAATCCGCACACCAGAACCAACGCCTCCTTTCTCGAAGACTAGCATCATCATACTGACCCCAAGCACCTGTCGCAACCTCAGAAAACCTCATACTAATTTCCGTCGAACCATGCCAAACCTCCAAATCGCGAGTACCTGTGTCGAGCTTCCAAGGTCAGCGTACGAGAGGAGGGGACGACCCCTTTAATCATCGAATCGAGATGATTTCAATTCGCGTTTTGAATCGAAGAGGATGCGACTGCTTCCCCTTTTTGACCTCGACTTCGAACACCCAGACCCTATCGCGATCGCTTTGAGCTCGACCTCCAGATGCCCTCCACAATCCGCTGAACATCATACCACCGCAAAACCCTTCGAACATCATCTCCAGTACCATCGCGCTACCCGAATTCGAGAACCCCCATGCTCGCGATGCCCGTGTCGAGTTATGGGAACTCGCGGTCTTTACCTCGATTTTGATTTTTGTTCTGTGGAATTGAAATGGAAGAAAGGGAAAAGGGTAGCAGCGGTTTTAATGAAGATTGAGGAGGAGCGGCCTTTGATTTGGTTGAACTGAAGCTTGCGTGTGATTTTTAAGGCAGCGGCCATTTTTATTTTTTTTTCAGAACGAAAGAGTCTTTGTGTGGTTTTATACACGAAGAAGGAGCAAAAATTCCAGCTCGAGGAAATGATAGGTCTGCGATATTGAAAGGTTAGGGTGGCGCCATTAATTCATGTTTCCTGGATGTTGAAGATCAGCGACAATTTGTTGGCTCGAGGGAAGTAGTGTCCGAGTGTTTCAGTTTTAGGGTGGCGCTATAAAGGTAGGCCAACTGATGATAAGAGAAATTGATTTTGAACTGACTTCTCTTCTTTTTTTTCTTTTTTTTTTTAAATTTTATAACTTAAAATATCTCATGGTTCTCGAGCCATTGTTTTTAACCGTAACGAATGATATTCATTATTCTGACTTCAACGAAATGGTTTCTAAAATTTAATTCGACTGTTCAGAAGAGATAACCAATTAAATTAACGTTTTTAAATTAAATTCGATATAAAATATAAATCGATCTCAAACCATTAAATTTACCGATAATAAATTATTTTTATTGTTCATGTTCAGACAGAACTGACACTGATCATTTGAATTGTTTTGATTCCGTTTTTAATTTCGATTTCAATTATATTTTGTTCTCGTATTTCGATTATTTGATTGATAATTCACTATAAAAATTCTTTTATATTGTATTTTCAATATTAAACGATACTAAATATTTAAAATAATTGTTCGAAAAATCTGGGTCGTTACACTATGGAAACAGAATGTGGAATTAGGTGTACACTAGTAATGGGCCTTTACCACCCGAACAGACGGTACCACACAGAAACAGACAGGTGTTACCACCCAACAGAAACAGACGGTACCAACAGAAACAGACAGAACTAAGCGTACCCTAAAACCCTACCCCAAGCGATCGGCTCCCTAATACATAAATATCCTGTGTCGGCCCCACAGTAGGGTGTATCACTCCCTAAAGTGACAACCAATTGGCACAGACCTATTTATAGATGTCACGGCGTCTTACATCCTCAGAGGCAGACCGGGATCCATGCACGCACATGACCCGGTTGGAACACACCATCAACACCCTTCGCCATTATCAGAATGAACCACTTATAATTAGTTCAGTAAGCGTGCCCGGACCCTACCTACTGTTGGGTCAAAGTTTTGATACCAGAAAGGGTTACTGACTAATATGGGTCCCAAACAACAGATGACACAAGTAATTCCCCTCCTAACCTTGTGTCCCCAGACTAACAGATCTCAGATTAACTAGTTCATAGATTAAGTTAACAAGTTTTCAGACTAACAGATCAGATGTACAGATTTTTCAGATTTGTCTAACTTTGTATTGGGCCTACAGATTCATGGACGGGTTTACTACACCTATTAATCCAGTTGGTTTAACCCTATTTTCCCCCAATACGTTTTAGACGTCATTCTTATCTTAGATTTGCATTAATTAATTATTAATGCCCAGACCTCTCACATTAGGTCGCTAGCTTGTGGCCGCTGGATGGGCCGGGCGGTTCCGGGCAGACTTCTGCCACAAGCCAGACCTAACCTCGTGTCTTAAGCAGGCTATGACTAACTTCTCACATTAGAACCTATTGTTTGCGGCTACTGGATGCGCCGGGCGGTTCCGGGCAGAATTACGCCGCAAACTCATTCTAACCTCGAGTTAGCCATGTTTATCTTTGCGGCCAATTAATTAATAATTTACCGTTTATGCGCATGCCCAATATATATACCAATTCAGATTATATCAATAACAGGATGATTATATCAACACAGCAGATAACAAATTTTATATGACTTAACGGATTTAACAGATTTAGCAACTTAGCAGATTTCGACATATAACAGGTTAGGCATTTCAACCGACAAATTTAACAAATTAGGCATTTCAATCTAATTAGCAGTCTAGGCAATATGACAAAACTAGCAGTTTAGGCAACTTGGCAAATTAGCATATTTAGCAAATTTAATATTTCTAAAGGTTTTATTTACATGCCTTGCCTAATCACAAATTGGCCTAAATTCATATGCCTAAATAATTGTCGTGATTCACAATAAGATCATATACTTCCATGTTTGCATACCTTTACATAGCGCAGAATATGGACATAATTTACCCTATAACATATGTTCCAATTTTTGTTAAACTAACCTTATATAGCAGATTCACATATAAGTTATACCAAATATGATCATTAATTACAGTGCATGCCATATATGCAAAATTCCCTATTTAGGTGTAATCACAATAGTAGAGATCCTAATTAATGTAAATCTTTTACACCTACGTTTCCATATCCTTCTTCTTATTAAGTCATGAATCATTATGCAAAATATACCCAACAATCTAAATCATATCTTAAAAATCAGATCTTGACTTTTATATGCATTTTGTCCAAAGTCCCAAATCATATGTAATCATACAATGGTTCCTCTTTTCTTCTATCATAGAATATGCATAGATCCAAATCTAGTTTACAACATATGCTCATCTTTTTTTTTTCTAATTAATTACAGATCTAAATTACAACATAACTATGCATACAACATGCATAAATTATATGTTCATAGTCAAATTTATGCATCCAATCCCAAGTCACATGTCCAATATATTTTATGCCTCAGACCTAAAGTCATACATTCAATTCAGTCTTGTCAAATTTCGCATCATTCATCCCAAAATTTGCGTTCATACGTTCATCTCTTATGAGATTAGGCACAGGCTCGTGGTAGCCTGGCTATAGAAACAGAAAAGAAGAAAAGGGATACAGAACAGTCACAGAAAAACAGATCTGACAGAAGAGAATATATATACAATCTCAGATTCAGAATTAAAAACATATCAAAATTATGATTAATGTTTATAGCGGAAAATAACTGTACTTGCCTTGCTTGGATTAAAGAAAGGACTTTAGTTGTTACAGAATTGTTGCAGAAGCTTTTATCTCAAATTTGAATTTAGGATGATGTTGATTGACTTCCAGTTTTGATTCTAGCAGAGTAGCGACGCCATTTTTATTTCTAATTAGAAGAAGAGAGCAATGGAGGCTAGAGAATTGTGTTAGAGACTTAGGTTAGGTAGAGTCTAGGGCCGTTTTTATAGAGTTTATGAACTGATTAGGACCATCGATGTTGCTTGGATTGATCGTAGCCATTCATCCGAAAGAGGGACCAATTAGAGCCTGCCACCTAGCCCTAATGACAAAGCATGCTTCTGAAAATCGACCAACATAGACTAGGCCAGCCAGGGTGGACTGGGTTCGACCTGGGTCTGGACCAGGTCGACAGCCCTGTCGACAGCCCTGTCGACCTGGCTAGACCAGGTCGACAGCCCAGTCGACCTGGGTGCATTAGGCGGGAATTTTCCCGCCCTGGCCAATTGGGCCCGATTTTTAATTTTAAACTTGTTTTTCTGAGCTGTTCGAATTTTAAACTTAATTCAGAAACTTCCTAAGGCCATATCTTCTTCATACGGACTCCGTTTTTCGAAAACTCGGACTCTATTTCGCGTATTTTTCCGAGACGAACGCAATGGCGTATCCTGTTTCCCTTATTTCTTTGATTTTAAATTAATTATACTTTAATTTGTTAATTCCATAGTTATAGAATACACGGGGTGTTACATTCTCCCCCACTTAAAAGGATTTCGTCCCCGAAATCTTCAAGTTAAGAAGAATGTGTCCTACCATCCAATCACCCATCTACTCAACCATCATCCACAAGCATCCATTGTCCTTAGAAAACTTCTGATGTTGTATGAACATATGCAAAAGTGTGTGTATATGTTCCTTATCTAATGCAAAGATCAGGCGGTCTACTGATTCAGTTGACCTCCTTAATGCGAATTATGTCAGTGCCATGAGTCCAACATGTATGCAATAGAATTCTGATGATATATATTATTTCTATATGAGTGCACAACCATTCACTCAAATGCAACATCCATGTGCTGAATCAACCATTTTGCATCCACAAGAATTGAAAAATGCTCACCCATCCATATGCAGTATGAGAGTGTTTTCGAGCCGATCTAGTGCCTAGTGTGTGTATATGCATCCACGGGCAACCACTAGCAACCATTTGCATCCACTTGCAACCATCAAACATAACATGTCTCAAACACATGTTTACACCCATTAGTTTCTACCTAAAGTTCGAAGATTCAATCGATAGGATACAGTCGAATGATGGAAGCGAGTACAGATAGAACGAAAATTTGGTTCCCATTAGACATGGGTCCTAAGTATCGGCCCCAAAGACCGAAACCAATATCAAATTGACACCCAGAGGAGTACCTTCTTTAGACAATGTCAAAACTGGAAATCCTATAAAAAGTATTTAGATATTTACAGACTACTGGTACAGATCAGGTTCCCTAATGATTCTTAGGAAGCTAAGCATGATAAAATCATACCCTACGAAAACTCAGAATGTATGCGCCATACTTGACGCCTAACACAGATATCCCTCAAACCCCAATCTCAAACAGATGATCCATAACCCTTATGGGTCTGAGTCTATAGCGGAATTTAGAAATAATACTAGCATTAAAGTGCAGAGTATCGATTACAAAATCAAAATACCAGAATCAGAAAAAGTCACAATCAGATAAAGAAATTAAACCTACTATAGAAATTTTCCTATTTCTATCCTAGCCACTAGCCTCAAGAGTGTTCGCCTGCCCTCCTTGTCCTCGTCTCTTCGGGCAGTCCCTAGTGAAGTGTCCCATCTCCCCACAGTTGAAGCAAGCGCCCTTCCTTTTTCTGCAATCCTTGTTCAGATGAGTTGAGCTCCCACAAGTAAAGCACTTTTTCCCCTTCTTATCTTCAGACTTCTCATCCTTCTTTTGTGTTTCCTTTTTGGGCCCCGCTTTCTTATTCTGTGGTTCTTCCTTCTTTGTCTCTTTCGGGCCCTTGTCTTCCTCGTGCAGTAGTGCCATATCCACCAATTTCTCGTAAGTTGCTCCCATGGGTACATGGGTCATGGCTAGGCTGTGCAGTGGCTCATTCAATCCTTTAACAAAGCGGAGAGCCTTTTTATGCTGAGTGTTGATAAATCCAATCCGAATCTTGCTAGTTGGTTGAACTGGTTGACGTATTCCTTGACCGTCATACTTCCTTGCTTAAGAGACAAGAACTTTTCCAATTGTAAACTTCGTTCATCTTGCGAAAGGAATTTTGTCTCAAACCTTGTTCTGAAATCCATCCATGTCTCAACCGGCCTCTCGGCGTTAGTGACTTCCCACCAGTAGGAAGCTTCGTCTTTGAGCAGCCATACTGCCAACTGTACCTTCTGCCTATCGTCCACCTCGAAGATAACGAATAGATCCTCAGTTTCTTTGAGCCAATTCCTTGCTTCTACGAATGATTCAGTTCCTTTGAAATCCTTCCCACCCATGGCCCTAAAATCTCTACAGATCTTTGAGAAAGCAATTGCACGAGGAGGGGGTGGAGGAGGGGGATCATTTGCTGGACCTGCAGCGGAGGTCCTAGCCTCAAGATATTGACGAAACCAACCGGGTACATGAACACCCTCTGGTATCTCAGATGCTTCAGACATGCTGGAACGAAAAAGGAAAGGTTCAATACAAAAAGGACTGAAAGAAAGATATATGGCTCTTGGGGATCATGTCATTTAAAATAAGCTTTATTTTTGAAAATACTTCCTTTCCAAAACCTTTTTGAAAATAGTTTTCAAAAACTTTACCCAATCTGGTAACCTTCAGCTCTGATACCAAGTGTAACACCCCACCTCCGTTAAGGTCACTCACAAAGGGAATGCCTTAACTTTGGTGGAGCATTTTAGTAAACAGAACAGAAACTTACAAGACAGATAAAAACAGTACTTGAAAAATTTTAACTTTATTACAGCGGAAACAGAAATTAATATGGTTACATCCTTTCAATTTCAGAATTCAAGTACAAAATATCAGTCTTGTACAAAAGCCTTCAAAATGCATGGTTTAAAATCATAATCCCCATGGAACGGAAGCTATACAGAGCCAAGCCATACTTTAAGCACTTCAAGCAAAGAGAAATCCGGGTCATGCTAAAGTATTTCCCTCCTTGGATAACCTGGGGGGGGGGGGGGAACGGAAGAAAGGAGGCGAAACAACAAGGGTCAGACAAAAAGTCTGGCAAGTCCAGTGACTTTCAGCATATGAACAGATAATAATAATATGATATGAACATAAAACTGGATGTGAGATAACTATAACAGGTGTAGCAGATATAACAGAAAAACAGAATGATATAAACTATTGTTTTACACTTCTCTGCACTAATACTAGTATAGCAAAATTAGGTGTCACCCTAATGTCTAAATTGGAGCAGGAACGGGTACAGAATACTTTAACAGAAACAGAATGCTAATAATGGGCCTTTACTACCTGATCAGAAACAGACAGAAAAAGAAACAGATTTATCCCTATGGAAACAGAATGTGGAATTAGGTGTACACTAGTAATGGGCCTTTACCACCCGAACAGACGGTACCACACAGAAACAGACAGGTGTTACCACCCAACAGAAACAGACGGTACCAACAGAAACAGACAGAACTAAGCGTACCCTAAAACCCTACCCCAAGCGATCGGCTCCCTAATACATAAATATCCTGTGTCGGCCCCACAGTGGGGTGTATCACTCCCTAAAGTGACAACCAATTGGCACAGACCTATTTACAGATGTCACGGCGTCTTACATCCTCAGAGGCAGACCGGGATCCATGCACGCACATGACCCGGTTGGAACGCACCATCAACACCCCTCGCCATTATCAGAATGAACCACTTATAATTAGTTCAGTAAGCATGCCCGGACCCTACCTACTGTTGGGTCAAAGTTTTGATACCAGCAAGGGTTACTGACTAATATGGGTCCTAAACAACAGATGACACAAGTAATTCCCCTCCTAACCTTGTGTCCCCAGACTAACAGATCTCAGATTAACTTGTTTACAAGTTCAGATATACAGAATTCAGATTTACTAGTTCATAGATTAAGTTAACAAGTTTTCAGACTAACAGATCAGATGTACAGATTTTTCAGATTTGTCTAACTTTGTATTGGGCCTACAGATTCATGGACGGGTTTACTACACCTATTAATCCAGTTGGTTTAACCCTATTTTCCCCCAATACGTTTTAGACGTCATTCTTATCTTAGATTTGCATTAATTAATTATTAATGCCCAGACCTCTCACATTAGGTCGCTAGCTTGTGGCCGCTGGATGGGCCGGGCGGTTCCGGGCAGACTTCTGCCACAAGCCAGACCTAACCTCGTGTCTTAAGCAGGCTATGACTAACTTCTCACATTAGAACCTATTGTTTGCGGCTACTGGATGTGCCGGGCGGTTCTGGGCAGAATTACGCCGCAAACTCATTCTAACCTCGAGTTAGCCATGTTTATCTTTGCGGCCAATTAATTAATAATTTACCGTTTATGCGCACGCCCAATATATATACCAATTCAGATTATATCAATAACAGGATGATTATATCAACACAGCAGATAACAAATTTTATATGACTTAACGGATTTAACAGATTTAGCAACTTAGCAGATTTCGACATATAACAGGTTAGGCATTTCAACCGACAAATTTAACAAATTAGGCATTTCAATCTAATTAGCAGTCTAGGCAATATGACAAAACTAGCAGTTTAGGCAACTTGGCAAATTAGCATATTTAGCAAATTTAATATTTCTAAAGGTTTTATTTACATGCCTTGCCTAATCACAAATTGGCCTAAATTCATATGCCTAAATAATTGTCGTGATTCACAATAAGATCATATACTTCCATGTTTGCATACCTTTACATAGCGCAGAATATGGACATAATTTACCCTATAACATATGTTCCATTTTTTGTTAAACTAACCTTATACAGCAGATTCACATATAAGTTATACCAAATATGATCATTAATTACAGTGCATGCCATATATGCAAAATTCCCTATTTAGGTGTAATCACAATAGTAGAGATCCTAATTAATGTAAATCTTTTACACCTACGTTTCCATATCCTTCTTCTTATTAAGTCATGAATCATTATGCAAAATATACCCAACAATCTAAATCATATCTTAAAAATCAGATCTTGACTTTTATATGCATTTTGTCCAAAGTCCCAAATCATATGTAATCATACAATGGTTCCTCTTTTCTTCTATCATAGAATATGCATAGATCCAAATCTAGTTTACAACATATGCTCATCTTTTTTTTTCTAATTAATTACAGATCTAAATTACAACATAACTATTCATACAACATGCATAAATTATATGTTCATAGTCAAATTTATGCATCCAATCCCAAGTCACATGTCCAATATATTTTATGCCTCAGACCTAAAGTCATACATTCAATTCAGTCTTGTCAAATTTCGCATCATTCATCCCAAAATTTGCGTTCATACGTTCATCTCTTATGAGATTAGGCACAGGCTCGTGGTAGCCTGGCTATAGAAACAGAAAAGAAGAAAAGGGATACAGAACAGTCACAGAAAAACAGATCTGACAGAAGAGAATATATATACAATCTCAGATTCAGAATTAAAAACATATCAAAATTATGATTAATGTTTATAGCGGAAAATAACTGTACTTGCCTTGCTTGGATTAAAGAAAGGACTTTAGTTGTTACAGAATTGTTGCAGAAGCTTTTATCTCAAATTTGAATTTAGGATGATCTTGATTGACTTCTAGTTTTGATTCTAGCAGAGTAGCGACGCCATTTTTATTTTTAATTAGAAGAAGAGAGCAATGGAGGCTAGAGAATTGTGTTAGAGACTTAGGTTAGGTAGAGTCTAGGGCCGTTTTTATAGAGTTTATGAACTGATTAGGACCATCGATGTTGCTTGGATTGATCGTAGCCATTCATCCGAAAGAGGGACCAATTAGAGCCTGCCACCTAGCCCTAATGACAAAGCATGCTTCTGAAAATCGACCAACATAGACTAGGCCAGCCAGGGTGGACTGGGTTCGACCTGGGTCTGGACCAGGTCGACAGCCCTGTCGACAGCCCTGTCGACCTGGGTGCATTAGGCGGGAATTTTCCCGCCCTGGCCAATTGGGCCCGATTTTTAATTTCAAACTTGTTTTTCTGAGCTGTTCGAATTTTAAACTTAATTCAGAAACTTCCTAAGGCCATATCTTCTTCATACGGACTCCGTTTTTCGAAAACTCGGACTCTATTTCGCGTATTTTTCCGAGACGAACGCAATGGCGTATCCCGTTTCCCTTAGTTCTTTGATTTTAAATTAATTATACTTTAATTTGTTAATTCCATAGTTATAGAATACACGGGGTGTTACATAATTAATGCCACATGATAGGGTTAAGTTAATTTGATTAATGATTCTTAACCAAATAGGACATGGACAAATGGGTTAAGTAATTTGGTTTAGGCTAATGATACTTAACAAAACATGACAAGGTTGGGTAGGTTAAGTAACTTGATTTGCCTAATGACACTTAACCATTTTTATACGACTAGTGGACGGGGTTAAGTTAACCAACACTTAATCAATCCAACCCGATAACTTGGTAAGGTTAAGTAAGTTTTCTTAATGGCGCTTAACCGAAAAATACAGTTAATGGATGGGGTTAAGATTAGACTCAACTAGTCTAAACATGGAAATCGGATGGGGTTAAGATTGGACTCAACTAGTCTAAACATGGAAATCAGATGGGGTTAAGTTAGCCTAGACTTAATTAATCCCACTTGGTAGTTTAATGGAGTTAAGTTAAACACTTAACTAATCTAACATGATGATTTGAGGTGGTTAAGTGACCTATACTTAACCAATCTAACTCGTGAATTCATTGGGGTTAAGTTAACCTATACTTAACCGATCTAACGTGAAAACATGATAAGGCTAAGTCACGAATCGCTTAAATACGCTTGACCGATTTGACTCAGTAATTTGATAGGGTCAAGTTAATATATACTTAACCGACTTGAGCATGGTTTGTAGGGTTAAGTCTTGAACTTGGATACTTAGCCAATTTTGACATGATTTGTAGACGGGTTAAGTCATGAACTTAAGTGACACTTAACCCATTATGTAAACCCTAGTTCGGAGGATTAGGTGGATAACCGTAGTTAACAAGGATAACGGGAATGAGGCTAAGTGGTAAACCTTAGCTGAAGAATAACTAAGTAATGATTCTTAGTCAAGGAAATTTAGACCAGTTCATAGATAGATGAGTAACCTGATACGGTAGGTCATCGTTTAAGTATACGAGTAGGAGCAAGTATCTGATTTAGATAAAGGCTCCAGCGAACTGGGTAGCGAAGCAGCGGCTTCGGGGAACGTGAGGATATTCTTGGGATCCCTCTGTGAGCTGCCAGGTGATCATACTAGGCTCATGAGAGGTTAAGGTCTGCGTTAGAAGAACCAAGAGTATGCCTTGGTTGCTATACGAGCGACCTAAAGACGGGGATGGATAGGGGATAGTCGACGATACACGGTCGTACCCTAGATAGCATTTTCGTCAGGCTACCTACCATCTTTGGTCAAGCGTGTACGTATGGAAAGGCAGAGAACACCCAAAAGACCATAATTGCTATCTAATTATGGGTGCGGTAAGGCTCGGATGTGGGTTGGCCAGTGTTGTGTTCTCATACAGGATTTATCCTGTCTTGTCTTTCGCTAGTTGAGGGAGGGGTCTCGTGGGACCATAGCCACGTATAGAAAAACAGACCTTTGCATCTGCATCGGCGGATAAATCGAAAGCTCCCGACCGAGTCCTGTATTTCTTGGTCTGCCCTGTGACAGGACTCGGATGGCACGATGTGATACATGTGCATACAGTCCTGGAAAAACGATTCACGATATATGCGTGGGAAAAAGGGCGCGGTTGACGGTTAGCGTAATCCCTAGTGGCCCTAGGTGGTTGAACCAAAACCGAGATACGAAAACGTGCAATAGGTAAGTGTAATCCCTAGTAGTCCTAGGTAGCATAAGTCCTAGTTGTACAAACGATGATTCATGTTGGAAGACCCTAGCTAGGTTTAGGGTAACAGTCCAAACCGATCTTAAGGATCATGGAACTATGTTAAAATAATATAGAATCTCATGGGAAAAGCCCGTATGGTCTACGGCAAGGGACTGAACATTTACATGGAATAAAACATACGAGTTGAGTAACCTATATATGCGATATATTAGGTTGGCATGGACCATTACACGACTTTTGAGTAAGGGTCATTCATGGTTAACACATGATACGGTGGGGATACTAGTACGGTAGGTGCAGAGCTAAAAGACAGGATAGATACCAAGGGACGTTATATGTGATAGATACCTTGGGGATATTATACTTGACGGGAACTTGACGATGGGATACCTTGTTTTATCTTGACACCGTAATTTATCATGACACCTTAGTTTATCTGAGTTCAGTAGTTCATCCTGTTATTTTGATTTAGCTTATCTATCACGTCATCATGCTTATGTTCATCTCAGTTTCTCATGTCAGTTAACTTTACTAGTTTTTATGCTGATAGTAGATAGGGCTTACTCAGTCTTTTTGACTGACCTGTTTTGTTTCGCCTCTTTTCTTCCGTTTCCCCCCAGGTTACAGGGAGGAAATACTGTTGTTTAGTTCGGACTTCTTCTGCTTGAAGGTCATCATGGATGGCTTGGACTTTTCTTGGCTATGGCTACTTTACTGTCTTTACTTGGGAAATAATTTATGAAAAAGTCTTTATGCTTCTTTACTATTGCAAGACAGGTTTTGATGTACTCTGATGTAAAAGGCTTTAGACCTTATTTATTCATGTTATGAAAGTTTGATTTTACTTCCGCTATTTTATATGTTCTGTCTTGTGATATTTCTGTGCATGTTTACCAATAATGCCCCTCTAAAGCTAGTGCATTCCTTTGCGAGTGACCCTAGCGGAGGCGGGGTGTTACAAAAGTCATTCAATTTTTCTATGAAATATTTGTGTTTATGGACACAAATAAAATGCAATTAAATGTTCTATGTAATATTTGTGTCTCAAATAAAATGTAATTCAATGATCTAGGTGATATTTGTGTTTAAGGGCACAAATAAATTATCATTCAATATAAGATGTATATATTTGTGTTGAAACACAAATAAAAGAATAACTTGTTTTTCTATGTATATTTTTGTGTTGAAACACAAATAAAAAGAATAACTTATTTTTCCAGGTGTATATTTGTGTCGAAACACAAATAAAAGAATAACTTATTTTTCCATGTGTATATATTTGTGTTGAAACACAAATAAAAGAATAACTTATTTTTCCATGTGTATATTTTTGTGTTGAAACACAAATAAAAGAATAACTTATTTTTCCATGTGTATATTTTTGTGTTGAAACACAAATAAAAGAATAACTTATTTTTCCATGTGTAGTTCAAAACAAATCAATCCAAATAGAAAGGAAATTTTATTTTGAATTGATTAACTAGATCAATTCAAATAAAAGCAATATTTATTTTCTCTATATGGAATTGATAAATTAGATCAATCACTCTACGAAGCAAATTGTGTGATTTGATATTGAATCGATGACCTAAATCAATTCAATAATATTTTTATTATTAAATTTTTTCTTTTTCTTTTCTTTTCATGTAGATCTATGATTATTCAATATAAGAATAAATATTGAATTGATTATCTAACTCAATTCAATTAAATAGAATAAGCGATAAAAAATATATTTGAGTAACACATGACAACCAATCATAATAATCCATCATACAATAAACAAACGTCATACAACATCTACACAATCAGATCTGAAGATGAATAACTGTAAAAAAAAAATTAATTAATTAATTAATTTAAACAAGAGATATCTCACAGTCGTTTGTGATTTTAGCCAAAATTCCGACTGCTCAGAAATTCCCCGTTTCAGTCTAGAAATGTAGTTCAGGATCGTACGAGTCCAACGCATCAAAAATTGTGTAATTCTGAGTTTATTTGACAAAGTTATGAGTAAAATAAGATTAGGGATTAATTTAATCATTAAATTAAGTCAAAATAATTATGTTAATCCATCTTCCTCCTTACAGTATTCACGGCCGACGCCTTTTCCTTTGTTCAAAACTAGGGTTGCCTCTAACTTCCAATTCAAGCCACCAGTGTTCGATCAGAAGATGCTGTAGCGAAGAGGACGGAGAGGCACACGCGTGGGACCCGGAATGGTGGAACTCGGTTGGGTCTAGGGGGGTGCGACGTGGGTGGTAGGCGGCGGCTTTGGGTGCGTGGTTCGAGGAGATGGTGGCACCAAAGAAGATCTAACCGTATGAAAATGAAGAGAAGAAGAATCTCTTCGAAGTGGTATAAGATTTGGATTTTAATTCGTTGAGGAGAGGGAGAGATTGATAAGAGAAATTTCGGCCATGGATAAGGGGGTGGCGACGGCTGTAGGAGATGGTGAATAGTGATTGTATTTTAGGGTTTTACAATCTCTTTTATAATATTTAAATGTTATTTTTACAAAAAAAAAAAAACAAATCTCTTAAGGTATTCAGAATTCAGTCCAACAAGAAGCTACCCTACCCAATAACCCCTATTCCGGATCCATCTAACCATGTCTCGCAGGCCCAAGAGGTCATCTCAGTCCCCGTTTTTTCAAATTTAAAATTAATTCTTTTTATTATCAATTTTTGACATATTCAAAAATCCACCGGAGCCACCTACGAACCTCGAAAAATCCCAAAAATTTTTTTGGCTATGTCTTGACGATACGAATCCAATTTTTGTCGAATTCTGAGACTGTTTGAAAAATGACTATTTTCTAGTCGGTCAATTTTGACTGTATTTGACCAAGCACAGTTTCTTTTGCCACGCTCACATACTAAATCAGAAAATTCTTAAAATTGAAACCTAGCAATAATTTGACATTCCGGTCCCAACAAAAGTGGTTTCATTGAAAACAGAGGTCGTTTGAAAATTGACTATTTTCACTGGCTTTAATATTATTTAAAAATAGAATTTTTAAATTTAGGCACATTTTCTAACCAGTTCATTAAAAATAAAAATTTTAAATTGGTTCGGATTTTCCGGGTTGTTACAGTCTCCCCCACTTAAAAACTTTTCGTCCTCGAAAAGGGAAATAAAGGTAAAGTTGGAACAAAACGGAAAATGCAAGGTATTATAAATGTACCTCAACATAAAGCTATTCGGAGATATCCACTCTACACTTGGGATAGGCTTGCTTGAAGCTATCCTCGGTCTCCTATGTGCAGTCTCTAGGATCCCTACTCCATTGGACCTTGACGAGGTTGATTTCCTTATTCCTCAAAGCTCTGATTTCCTTGCCCACAATTTTTACTGGCTCTCTCTTTACGGCTAAGCTCAGAGTAATTTCCAAATCTCGTTGTGCTTCTTCCTCCACAACTAAATCTGGATCATGAACATGCTTCCTGAGTTGGGACACGTGAAATACATCGTGCACCCCTGGCAGCCAGTTGGGCAACTGCACTCGAGAAGCTAGAGTCCCAATCCTTTCAAGAATAGGGAATGGACCAATGAACCTCGGTGCCAACTTTCCAGTCTTTCCAAAACGAATTACGCCTCTTAATGGAGAAACCTTCAAGTACACAAGATCACCAATGGAGAATTCTAGATCTCTTCTTCGAGTGTCTGCATAGCTCTTCTGTCGGCTTTGAGCAGCCAGCAAACGCTTCTTAATAAAATCAACTTTATCCGATGCTTCCCGAATCGTATCGGGGCCCAAGACTATTCTATTGCCTGGCTCCACCCAACATGCCGGAGATTTGCATGGCATGCCATATAAAGCTTCGAATGGCGACATTTGCAGGCTTGCTTGATAGCTGTTATTATAAGAGAATTCCACTAAGTGCAGATGATCCTCCCATGAACCACCAAAGTCAAGGATGCATGCTCGCAACAAATCTTCTAAGATGCGGTTTACCCTCTCAGTCTAGCCGTCTGTCTGAGGGTGATAAGCTGTACTCATAATCAACTTGGTTCCTAGATCTTCTTGGAAAGCTTCCCAGAACTTGCTAGTAAATATTGGATCGCAGTCACTGACAATGCTGCTGGGAACTCCATGAAGTCTGACTATCTCTCTTAAATAAAGCTGTGCCAAACTTTGAGCCGTTCTATTGAATTTGACAGGGATGAAATGGGCAGCTTTCGTCAAGCGATCTACAATCACCCATATGCTATCATTACCTCTCCTAGTCCGAGGCAAACCATCGATAAAGTCCATAGAAACTTCGTCCCACTTCCAATTAGGAACTCCTAATGGCTGCAATAGACCTGCTAACTTTTGCTGATCACTCTTGACCAGCTGACAGGTGGGGTACTTGGCAACATATATGGAGATGTCCCTCTTCATTGCTCTCCACCAAAAGGTACGCTTAAGATCGTGGTACATCTTGCTTACTCCAGGATGAATACTGAGCTTGGATTTGTGACATTCGTCCATAACTTCCCTTCTTAGTTCAGGAATGTTTGGGACACAAATCCGGCCTCGTAGCCTCAAAACTCCTTTGTCGTCAATTTGGAAGCTCGTGGGTTCGCGTTCTCGAATTCTTTTTCTTATCTTTTGGATAAACTCACCATCTTTTTGAAGGACAGAGATCTTGTCGATCAAAGAAGGAGTAATAATGAGATGGGCAAGGATAAGATTGGTGCTGGCCATGTTCTTTCTGCTAAGAGCATCTGCCACTACATTTGCTTTTCCCGGAGTATATAGGATATCCAGGTCGTAGGGTGCAAGGAATTCAACCCAACGTTGTTGTCTCAGGTTTTAAACTCTTTGGGTAAATAGATGCTTCAAGGATTGGTGGTCCGTATACAGCTCGAACTTTCCCCTAAGAGATAATGCCTCTGTAACACCCCACATCCATTAAGGTCACTCACAAAGGGAATGCCTTAACTTCAATGGAGCATTATGGGTACTGGAACAGAAATATTACAAGACAAACATATATAAAACAACGGAAAGTAAAGTGGAAGTACTTAAAATCATTTATTGAATATGATTGTTTACAATAAAAGCCCATCAACTTCCAATACCCAATTACATAGTTAAAATATCTGTCTTGCTCAAAAACAAAGAAGCATAACAACAAATTGTAGTATTCCCCAATAAAGCAAAGCAAGCCATAACCAAGAGAAATCCAAGCCATACATGAAAGAGCCTTGGAGCTTGGTAAGATCCGAACTAAGCTGTATTCCCACCCTACGAACCTGGGGGGGGGGGGGGCGGAAGAAAAAGAGGCGAAACAAAATGGGACAGTCATAAAGACTGAGTAAGTCCTAGTGACTTTCAACACAAAAATAGTTAACGATAATATGGCATGAGTAAACTGAAAGTAAACATAAGCATGATGACAAGATAAGCAAAAGGCAAGATAACTAAGATGTGATTTTTGTCAGAAAACATCGCAAGGTTCGCATTCAAGATAAACTAAGTATAATTTCGTAAGATTCCTATCAAACATATCACGATTCCTCTGCTTCGCCATTAAAAGATTTCTGTGATATCTATTTGCTCTGCACCACCTAACTAGCATCCTCACAAGTGTCTTACAAGGAATGATCCATATTCTTACTAGTACTCCCACTAGTGTCCTATGTAACAAGGATCCTTACCCCCTACTAGTGTCCCAACTAGTAGCTCGTGTTATATAATAAGGTGATCCTGCCTACTGAACATAAGTGATAATAATAATGGTAGTTTCGTGTACCCCTAGCTACTGTCATAGGTGCCGCCTGCTCCTATCTCCACTAGTGGTACCCACTACCCTCCCCATTATAATTACAATATTCATAATATGGTAGTTGTACTCCTAGCTGCTGTCATAGGTGCCGCCTGCTCCTATCTCCACTAGTCGTACCCACTACCCTCCCCATTCGATCGGCTCCCTAACTCGTAGATACCCGTGTCGACCCCATAGTAGGGTGTATCACTCCCCAAAGTGGCAACCCGATACAACAGAGATGCACGGCTTATACCTACACGATGCAACGTCTTACCTACCAGCCCGGGTCCACACACGCATATGAAACCCGTTGGACTTGCGTTGCCACCGCTAACCCGTTTTGACCTCTTACAATCAAACCCAGTATGCGTGTCCCGTTCTCGACATGGGTCGAGCTCACAAAGATACGTAATGGGATACTGGTCTGAAAAGGGTCCCCTTTCCTCGACACAAACTTCCCTCCTATGCTTGGTCCCCTCTAGTAATTCTTACTTAACCCCTTCTTATTCATGTCCACTTACATGCTTAAATTTTGGTTAAGTATACACCAGTTATGTCTTACATGTTACCCATGCCCCCCACTTAACCCCTACATCATCCTCATGTATTAATACATGCTTTATCTTGGTTAACTGCTTATAGGTTATATTTTACATGTCATTCATATTACCCCCTACTTCTGGGTTTAACCAAGCGCCTTGGCTTTATCTGCCATTAGACCCTATGTCTATCCATTAACTATGCGTTTGTGCTGCCTCATCAGTCTTATCATTTAACTTGGTTATTTCCATTTATACCATCCTTCAACTTTGCTTATTAATTCAATTCTTAAATTGCACTATATTAAGTCCATTAATAAGCCCACAACATGTTAATCCTATGATTCATACATTAACCCCCGTTATGGTACAATAACATGTTCTTATTCAACCTTTACAACCAAGTATCCCTTAACTTACAAACTCACTGGAGAGAGAGAATAATTCCCTAAATACCAACCTCGAAGACCGGAATCAACATCAGATTGATACTCAGAGGATTATCCAACCTAACCAATGTTTTGTTCCTTTTTATAATATAACTTATGTCGCCTTCAATTGTAAATTCATTCTTGTCTTTACATATTGCTTTATCTACAGTGAAGCACATCTTTCCTTATTACATAAGTTATCTCATCTTATCTATTGTTCCGCCTAACTTACTTTATTCCATAAGTTATCATTCCCACTTAGGCATTAATTAAGATTTACTTAACTCAACCATTCATGTCATAACAGTTAAGTGTCATTAGCCTGGTCATATTACTTAACCCACCCATTCATACCATATTGGTTAAGTGTCATTAGCCTAATTATATTACTTAACCCACCCATTCATACCATATTGGTTAAGGGTTCTTAGTTTACTTAACCCTACCCACTGGTCTAATTACCATGTTATGTTGGCTAAGTATTACTATTCGTATTTCCACATGTCACCCACTTAACCCCCATGTCCCACCACATGTTTATCTGGTTAAGTATTTCTTAATTCATTAAGGCCGTAACCCTATAAAGACCTCTCACATTAGACTGACATTTATGGCAGCTGGATTTGTCGGGCGGGTCCGGGCAGTCTTACACCATAAAAGAGTCTAACCTCGTGTATTTATAACTGTTACGCTTTTAATTTGGACCTAGGACCTCTCACATTGGGCTACCATTTGTGACTACTAGATTTGCCGGGCGGGTCCGGGCAGTTTTACGTCACAAATGGGTCCAACCTCGTGTCCTAAGCATTGATTATCACTTATAATCATTTACCCCAGTCTTAATAATTTCCCTATTCAAATTATTAATTAATTCCTAATTTAACGATGTCCATAATTGACTCAATTATGTTCATCAATTAATGGTATGCAAAAATCATACCAATTTTACCACAATTTATCTTATGCCATTAAAGGCAACTTACCCCAATTTATATTTATCCCTCCTTTAAGGCTATTACATTCCAACTACCCAAAACCCACTTAGGCGTGTTCATATTAGCCCCTTTTCAAGACATAAATTATCATATGTGTTTCAACTACAAATCTCACCTAATCAACATATGCCCAAGTTCTAGATTACATGTCCTTTTTACATAGGCCTAATTCATACCAAATTTACACATGTTCAGTTCATGCCATTTTATATGTATGCCCAATTTATGCTAATTTACACCTATCAAGTTCTAGCCAAATTACATATGCCAATCCCAATTCTTGCAATTACCATTTTAATGGCGATACCCCAATTATCAAATTTCATATTAATGGCAATAATACCCATATATCCAATTTTCATGTTATGCCATCAATTCCACCAGTCGCATATATCCAAATAGGTAATATTCCCATACTTTTCCCCGTATTCAATCGTACGCAAAATCGTGGTTTAGGCCTAGATCCGAAATTGATCTAGGTTCATCAAAAGAAAATAAATAGGGGAAAGGTAGAATTTTGCAATAGAACAAGATCAGAGAGAAAACAACATAAATCATCATGATAGGCATAAAGATTAGATCTTGATAATAATATCAACATGAATCCAAGAAACTGATTTACAACGGCTGAATAGAGCATGAACTAGACATAAGAATGGAGATGAACAAGTCTCAAAACCCAAGGTTCAAAGGTAAACAGGAATAGGTCTGAATTGATAAACATGCTTATATCCAATTACACTTTATTCCATAGCCATATTAAAATTAAGTATTTTAATCTAAAAAGTAACTAGAACTTACTTAGCATGGCTAGCGAATTTAAGAACTGAAATCAATGTTGAAACGTTGTAGAGTTGTTAATTCATCTCCTTGAATTGTTGTAGAAGTCTTCATCTTTGCATTGGATTGCGTATGAAAGCTTAAGAAGAAGATTAGAGACGGCGACCATGACCAAGAGGGATTTTAGTAGTATAATGGTGGCTAGACACGTTGTAGTGAATTAGGGTTAGGCCTTAGGTTGTATTTATAGATGTAGGAACTCATTTAGGCCCTTAGATCATCCCTAGAGTCAATCCAGACCATCAAAACTCATCCCGGGCCTCAAAAATGGGTTCTGGGCCACACCAGGCCAACCAGGTCGACCTGAACAGGGGGGAGGTCGACACTACATTCGACCTGGGGGGGGGGGGGGGGGGAAGTCGACCGTGCTGTCGACACTACAGTCGACCTGGGGTCAGTCTGCCTGAAAGTCTGCTGAAACTTGTACATCCCATAACTTGGTCATACGGACTCGTATTTTCGAAAACTCGGACTCTATTTCATGTAAAATTTCGAGACGAACACAATGGCGCAACCCATTTCCCTTGATTCTTAATTTAAAATTTAATTCTGCCTTGATTTATGATTTTAATATGTTATTAAAATTCGGGTTGTTACATTCTCCCCTCCTTAAAGGATTTCGTCCCCGAAATCTTCAAGTTAAGAAGAATGTGTCCTACCATCCAATCATCCATCTACTCAATCATCTACCACAGGCATTCATTGTCCTTAAGAAATTTCTAATGCTGTATGAACATATGCAAGAAGTGTGTGTACATGTTCCTTGTATAATGCAAATGATCAGGCCAGATTGATCTTCTAGATGCAAAATATGTTTAGTGCCACGAGTCCAACATGTATGCAAATAGTCCTAGTCACATAAACACTATATGTGTGCACAAACATCCATCCATATGCAACATCCGTATGATAAAACATTCAATTTCATCCACAATCAAGTGTAAACACTCATTCATATGCAATATGAAAGGTGACTGAGCCGATCTAGTGCATAATGTGCATGTATATGCATCCACGAGCAACCACTAGCAACCACTTGCAACCACTTGCAACCATCAGTCATAACATGTCTCAAACACATGTTTACACCCAACTATTCCTACCTAAAGATATAGTCGAATGATAGAAGCAAGTAAAAACTCTGCGCCCATCAAAGCTAGAAATCTATGTCACATATATACTGATTAGGAGGAGAATTCCCTAAGCACCAGCCCCGAAGACCGAAATCAACATCAGACCGACACCCAAAGAAATTATCAACCCAACCAATATATATGTGATTCTAGGGAACTAAGCATGATGGACTCCTTTTAGGTCACAAGAAATCCCTTCCTAAAACCAACCCATATCCTATAAAACCCAAAAGGTTTAATCAACCCAACGGACACCCTCAAGCCCCAACATGTAAAACTAACAGATGAGTCATACTCCCTATGGGATTTGCAATAGAAATTGGATTGAGAATAGGACCGAGAGGATATACACAAAAGATAGCATGCAAGTAAGCTCTACAGGAAAAAGGAATCAAGAATATACTCTTAAAAAGAGATGTGATGCACGAATCTAGTCTTCAATCTTCTAAGTCGCATTTCCTTGAGCTTAACTCCATTGTGCTTTGACCGTCTTTAACTTCACAATTTCATAGCTTCTTGATTCTTATTTCCAAAATACGAGTTGGAACTTATTTCACTGTTTCCTCTCGTTCCACTTTCACTTATTCTCCCTCTAGTATACTCGGTCTCAAGCATAACTGTGTACTGAGGGTTCCATATAAGCTCTCCAAAATTCACTAGTGAATCTTGGATCTCGTTCACTTACTAGAAGGTATTCCACATAGATGAATTATCTCTTGAAAATAAACAAATGTCAACCATGTTGCTAAATGTTCTTATTAAGGCGATTTTCTACATCACATGCATAAGTGAAATGAACCATCCGCCTTAGTGGCGAACACTACTCGAGCGGATCAATAAATATATCTAGAGATTCTAGGTAACTAAGCATGGCAAAAACCCTAAGGGTTACACTAGACTTCGAGGGCATTACCGAGGCAAGTCAAGAGTCTAACTACCCTCCTTTCAAAACCGAGAATGGCACCCTTATTGGATAACCACTCCATCCCTAGAATCCACTCCTAGCCCAAAAATCATAAGCATTCCTTCTAAGCTCAATACCTAGACATCCAAACAAATCATGAATAAATGAGCCAATTCCCCAACAGGATTTGAGACAAAAATTGGGATCCTCCAATACGCTAGTACTAAGGTGCAGAGACTCAACTATCGAAGCAGAATTAAAAGGATGCGATGTACAAAACAAAGTTCTAGTGGGATGATAGAAAAGAAAGCTAAACTTTTAACAGAAACGTTACCGCCTCTCTTAGGTATACAATTGCCCTCTCGACGACCTTGCCTTTTGCCCTTGCTCTTGTCCTATAATACTTAACTACACTCCCTCCTTACCATACTACAGAAACTTTCTCTTGTCATGGGTTCTACTATTCTTTCACTTTGGCTTCTTTCCTTTCACCTTTTTCCTCCTTCGTGGATTAAGCTATAACAACTAGTCTCTTATTCTTGTATAGTTTGTTGATAAGTCCTTCGAAGCTACCTCCAACGCACGGCAACTCTACACAATTTGAAATAAGATTAGACGCAGATGGAACTACTGCGGCTACAGATGGAGGTTGGGCACTTCTTTGCCCTCCGACATATGTCGGATGCCTACGAAATTATGGTGAAAAGAGAAAGGGGAGATTTCAAGAGGGAATCAAAAGATAGTGCATATGGCATTGGGGAATATGCCTTTTAATCAAAACAAAATTTTCTTGAAAATTTGGTTCTTTGTAAATGTTTTGAAAACTAGTTCAGAAGGTTTCTGAAAACTTTTGCCCAATCTGGTAACCTTCTGCTCTGATACCAAATGTAACACCCCACATCCATTAAGGTCACTCACAAAGGGAATGCCTTAACTTCAATGGATCATTATGGGTACTGGAACAGAAATATTACAAGACAGACATATATAAAACAGCGGAAAGTAAAGTGGAAGTACTTAAAATCATTTATTGAATATGATTGTTTACAATAAAAGCCCATCAACTTCAAATACCCAATTACATAGTTAAAATATCTGTCTTGCTCAAAAACAAAGAAGCATAAAAACAAATTGTAGTATTCCCCAATAAAGCAAAGCAAGCCATAGCCAAGAGAAATCCAAGCCATACATGAAAGAGCCTTGGAGCTTGGTGAGATCCGAACTAAGCTGTATTCCCACCCTGCGAACCTGGGGGGGGGGGGGGAAACGGAAGAAAAAGAGGCGAAACAAAATGGGTCAGTCATAAAGACTGAGTAAGTCCTAGTGACTTTCAGCACAAAAATAGTTAAGGATAATATGGCATGAGTAAACTGAAAGTAAACATAAGCATGATGACAAGATAAGCAACAGGCAAGATAACTAAGATGTGATTTTTGTCAAGTAACATCGCAAGGTTCGCATTCAAGATAAACAAAGTATAATTTCGTAAGATTCCTATCAAACATATCACGATTCCTCTACTTCGCCATTAAAAGATTTCTGTGATATCTATTTGCTCTGCACCACCTAACTAGCATCCTCACAAGTGTCTTACAAGGAATGATCTGTATTCTTACTAGTACTGTAACAACCCATATTTTCAATAACCTGTTATAACATAAATCGAGGCAGAATTTAATTTATAAATCTAAATCAAGGGAAACGGGCTATGCCATTGCGTTCGTCTCGGAAAAATACGCGAAATAGAGTCTGAGTTTTCGAAAATCGGAGTCCGTATGACCCGATTAAGGCCCAATGAAGTTTTCAGAAAATTTCAAGTTCAAAACAGATTTGAATTTCAAGTTTTAAATTTCGAATTTCGGGCCTGGAAGGCTAGGCGGGAAATTTCCCGCCAAGCCAACCAAGTCGAAAGGCCTGTCGACTTGGCAGTCGACTTGGTTGGACCCAAGTCGACAGCCCTGTCGACTTGGCTGTCGACTTGGTTCAGCCGGGCAGTTTTGCCTGGTGCACCATTTTGGGGTTTTGGTTAGGTTTTGGGGCCAGATTCGGTTTTAAGGGCTGAGATTGGAATTAGGGTTTAATCCTAAGGTTGAAACTAATCCTAATCTCTATAAATAAGCCCCTAACCTAACCCTAAATCATCATTATTCATTCAAGTAACTAAACTATGGCAAAATCATTCCTCTCATGGCCTCCACTCTCTTCATAAAATTCCTAAGTCATTTCTATGAGAGATTTTCCATGCATACAAGTGTTTTCAAGCTTGTATGAGTGTCATTAGCTTGCATTCAAGTCAAGTTTCCATATTTGCATCATAAAGCAAGGGTTTTTATTGATTTGGAGCTTTCATATTGGGTTTATTTGATTTCATAAGGGCTTGGCTCAATCTATTAATATATTTGTGTCTTCATAAGAATTTGTAAGCCCTTTTCTACTTTCATATTTAAACTCTAAAGTTAACGAATGATGCAAGTTGTGTTTGATCATTATGATATGCAAGTTTGTCATGATATGCAAGTTTACTATGTTACGTTATGTAAGTTTGATATGTTATGATATGCAAGTTTGTAATGTTATGTTATGCAAGTTTGCCATGTTATGATATGCAAGTTTACCATGTTATGCTATGTAAGTTTGCCATGTTATGATATGCAAGTTTATCATGTTATGTTATGCAAGTTTGCCATGTTATGATATGCAAGTTTATCATGTTATGTTATGCAAGTTTGCTATGTTATGATATGCAAGTTTGCCATATGATATGCAAGTTATGTTATGGTTGATCATTTTGCTCCTGTTATCATGTTATGCAAGCTTATCTTGGGTTTATGAGCTTAAAGCTTCAAGCTTTATGCTAAAGGTTGCATTTTGGCAACATGTAAGTTATCATATCCCTTATGATAACTTGCATGTGAGGCTAAATGCGAACTTATGGCAACTTCTACATGTCATTTATCACCATGTATCACTTATATGCTAAGTTTGGTTTTATGCATACTTTTGAGGCCTAAAAATGTAATATGCAAGTATATGAACATATGTACATTTCATATGCCACCATGTTAAACTTGTGGCTTCAACACCTTTATGTCATGATTATGCCAAGTTCCCTCTTTCTATCCTTTATGCGCTATTGCGATATGTAAGCGATGGGATTGCGTTTGGGGTTGGGTAAACTTAAAAGACATAAAAACATAAGATTGGGAATTTACCTATTAAGTTAGGTCTACCCATTGGGAATTTACCTATTAAGTTAGGTCTACCCAAATTCTTGAAAACTTGTAATATGTTTTGGAAACATGATGGACATGACACTTAGAAAATATAAGTGTGACCAACTCGAGGTTGGGTTGAGTTTGTAGCGTAAAACTACCCGGAACCGACCGGCTTAACTAGTTGCTACAAACAATAGGACCCAATGTGAGAAGTTGGTCATGTTGTACCTTGAACCCGAGGTTAGACCAAGTTGTGGTGTAAAGCTACCCGGACCCGCCCGGCTTAACTAGTAACCACAACAAGGTCTAATGTGAGAGGTTAAGGCACATTAAATTAATTAATGCCTCATGATTAGGGTTAAGTCATGTTCCACTTAATACTTAACCAATTTGGGCTTGGTAGATTAATCAAGGTTAAGTCGTGAACTCATCGTTACACTTAACCAAGTTAATCCATGATTAGCAAGAGGGTTAAACCGTACTTAACCCACTAGAAAATCCTAGCAATGGGGGTCCACTCCAGCAGTAATCCCAAGTTGTATCATTAAGACCCTAGGGACTAGGCTAGGGAGGGGGCACGATTACTGGACTTGAGGTAAGTGACCAAAAACGACGGCAGAGTGGTACGCCGGTGTAGTTCCGGACGGACTATGGTCGTGCATATAGTCCGTAGCCGGAGAAAACATGCACGGGTACCAGTAGATCGAGACCGTGCACTTATGTTTATGGTGTCCAGGGGTTTACACCCTAGGGCTTGATACACCCGAAGGGTGGACCCGGCACAGTCCGACTACAATTATATTTGGGCCGTATTGACACCAACATGTGACGAGTTAGGCTTAGGGACCCGATCGATTAGACCGTTTGGTTGGACCTCGTATTAGGGTCATTTCATGTTATTGGGCCAAAGCTTGGGCCAAGGGATCAATACTTGTTTATTCAAATCATGTTAGCTTGCTAGTACACCTGTGGTGCAAAAACCTTAAACCTGATTATGCGATGACACCTTTATCTACCTTGTTAGTTAATCATCATGCTAGTAGGTTGTTATCCTTATGTTCATCCCTGCTTCTCATGCCAGTTAACTTTATCAGTTTACATTGATTGTAGTAGGGCTTACTCAGTCTTTTTGACTGACCTGTTTTCTTTCGCCTCTTTTCTTCCGTTCCCCCCCCAGGTTCTCAGGGTGGGAATATTGGAGCTTAGCTTGGATTTCTGATCGCTTGCTTGTGGGATTTTAGCTCATGTACGGTCTTGACATGAAGCTAGCTATGGTAATCACTTATTTTGGGGATAGTACTTATGCATTTCAGTTTTTCAGTGATGTTGTTTTTATCTAGACTTGTGTATTGGGAAAGTTGACATTATGTTGTACCAGACTTGTTTTGAAATAGCTTGAAATCTTCCGCTGTTTTACTTATCTTATTTACTCTGTTTACATATATACATATGTTCTTGTTCTGCCTTGATATATCATTATGCATGTTTACCCGGTAAAAACGCCCCTCCAAAGTCAGAGTGCTTGCAAGAGCCACCCTGGCGGAGGTGAGGTGTTACATTTGGTATCAGAGCATATGGTTTACGAGAAGGAACAAAAAGGTTTTTGAAACTTTTGGAAAACTATTTTCAAAACCAAGTATAAAGTATTTTCCAAAGAAAAGTCTAGTTTATTTTTAAGGCTATTCCCCAAAAAGCCATTAGCAAAATTCCTTTGTTTTTCTCCATTCTGAATCTGTCTTTTTCTTCGTTTTCAGTATGGCTGATAACTTTGCTATTCCGGAGGGAGTACACGTACCTGTTTGGTATAGGAGACCTTTAGAGGCTAGGGCGACCGAAGCCGGCCCCGCCGATGTTCCTCTTCCTCCTCCTCCGGTAGTTAATGTTCCTCCTCCTCCTATCGCTGAGGTTCCTCTTCCTCCTCCCCCTCAGCATCCACAAGAGGATTTCGCGGAGATTTGCAAAGACTTTAAGGCGATGGGTTGCAAGAATTTCATTGGAACCGAGACTTATGTAGAGGCAAGGAATTGGTTGAAAGAAACCGAAGATCTTTTTGCCTTCTTTGATATAGATGACCGTAGGAAGGTTTTATTGGCAGTGTGGTTGCTAAAGGAAGAAGCTGCACGTTGGTGGGTGGTCACCACCGCTACTAGGCCAATTGAGACTTGGGATGACTTTCGGGGAAAGTTTGGACTAAGGTTCCTATCACTGAAGCAAGGGGACATGACTATTAGGGAATACATAGATAAGTTTAATCAACTGGCTCGGGTCGGTTTAGACTTGGTTAACACAGCTCAGAAGAAGGCCCTATACTTTGCTCTAGGATTAAACGAGCCATTACATGGTTTAGCCATGACTCATATACCCTTGGGGGCAACTTTCGAGAGTTTGGTGAATATGGCCCTACTCAATGAAGAGAATAGGAGTGACAAGAAGGAGGAGAAGTCTGAAGATAAGAAGGAAAAGAAGTGCTTTACTTGTGGAAGCTTGACTCATCTAAACAAGGGGAACAATAGCAAGGGCAATAACGACAAGAGGAAGTGCCATTATTGCGGTTCAGTTGGGCATCTTATTAAGGATTGTAGGAAGAGAAAAAGGAAGAGTGGTGAATGCTTTCATTGTGGTGAGTTTGGACATTTCAGCAAAGATTGCCCGAAGAAGCAAGGGCAAGGTCAGACTCAGTGTGCAAGACCATCTGGAGGGCGAATTCATCCCCTCAACATCGTTCTTCCAGCTCATGATCAAGGTAGTGTTTCTGTTAAAAGTCCTGTTTACATTTCTGATTTTCCTGTTTGTACTTTGTTTGATTCTGGCACATCGCATAGTTTATTTCATCTGATCTAGTTGAAAGTTTGCACCTAAGTACTAGTCTAGTTAATGATCCCGTGTGTGTTTCAAATCCAATTGGGGTTTCCGCCCATTTGTCTATTATCTACGTGGATTTGAATTTTTTTATCTTGAGTGTAGAGTTCTCGTGTGATGCTTATATTCTCGGTTTCATGGGGTATGGGTTGATTTTGGGCATGGATTAATTGTCCAGTTTTGGAGCCATCCTTGATTTTTGAGCATAGGGTTGTGAGGCTCATGACTCGCCTCGGTAATACCCTAAAAATTTCTAGTAACCCTATGGGTCCCGTCACGTTGTGTTATCTTGAATCCCGCAACTCGTCTATCGATAGTTTGCAATCTATGAGGGTGGTCCGAGAATATCCTGATATCTTGGGTGAAGTGAAGGGGTTACCCCTAAACGCGAGATAGATTTTCGCATTTATCTGGTTGATAATGCCAAGCCAGTTACGTGGCCGGTTAGGCACATGGTCCCGCGAGATGAGAGTTAAGAAAGCAAGTCAAGGAGTTGCTTGAGAAGAACTTCATACGATGAAGCATTTCCGAAGAGGGTGCTCTAGTAGTATTCGCTACTAATGTGGACAGTTCGCTTCGCCCGTGTGTTGATTATCGTGAGTAGAACAAGAAGAATAGACAACCATTACCAAGGATCGATGATTTGTTTGATCAGCTTGTAGGAACATCTGTTTTCTCTTGATCTTGCTACTGGATTCCATCAGCTCAGAGTAGCTGAGGATAGTATAGACAAAACTGCGTTCAAAACTCCAGATGGATTCTTAGAATGGCTAGTCATGCCATTCGGTTTGACTAATGCACCCGCCTACTTCGTGGACTTGATGAGTAGGGTGCCTAGGGAGTTCCTGAACAAGTTTGTGGTAGTCTTTGTAGAAGGTATCCTGACTTTCTTAAAGAACGAGGAAGAACATGCTAGACATCTCAAGGAGGTGATGGATACGCTTAGAGCCCATCAGTTGAAAGCCAAGTCCTCCAAATGTCATTTTGGAGAAAAGAAGTTAGATTTCTTGGGCACATAGTTACTAAGCAAGGCTTAGCGGTGGATCCTGCTAAAGTGGTCGCGGTTCAAGACCAGAAAGCCCCGACGAGGACAATTGAAGTAAGAAGCTTTCTCAGTTTAATTAGTTAGTTAGCGTCCCTTGAGCTTAGAACTACCCTTATGGACCAAGTAGGGACTTCGCAGAAAGAAGACCCGCAGTTAGTCGAGATCATGGACAAGTTGATTAGAGGCAGGATGTTAAGTCACCTCGCCATAGATAACAAGGGATGGCTAAGACGCGATGAGAGAAAGAAGGTTCTTGAAGATGCACATCATCCGAGGAAGTGGCCGAGTTTGTCTCAAGGTGCATGTTGTGCCAACAGGTTAAGGCCGAGTCATAGAAGCCCGGTGGGCTATTATATCCATTGGAGGTCCCCGCAATGGAAGAGGGAAAAGCGTCACGAAGGATTTCGTGGATGGACTGCCTAGATCAAGAATGGGAATAAGAGCATGTGGGTCATAGTAGGTAGACTCACGAAGAGTGCTCATTTCACTCCGGTAAAGAGCGAAAGGACTGCATCATAACTAGTGACATTTTACTTTCAAGAAATAAAGCGGTTGCACGGGGTCCCCTAAAGGATAGTTAGTAACCATGACACAATCTTCACTAGCCAGTTTTGAGATAGTCTACGGGAAGTCATGGGCAAACGGCTGAATCTAAGGACGTCCTATCATTCACAGGCAGATGGTTCATTTCGTTCAAGCATGAGTTATAGAAAATTACGTTAGTAAGAGCAATTGGTAAACGTGGATTGGTATTTTCAAGAAAAGTTCTGCTGCGTGGAATACTTTATAGTAAGGAAACGAGATCCAGGATTCACTGGTGAATTTTGGAGAGCTTGCATGAAACCATGAGGTCATAGTTATGTTTAAGCCAAGAATGATAGAAGAGTAAGTGAAAAAGGAAGACGAGAGGCGACAATGAAATGGGTTCCAACTCATATTTGGAAATAAGAGTTAAGAAGCTAAGAAATCATGAGGTAAAAGACGGTCAAAGCACAGTGGAGTTAAGCACAAGGAAACGTGACTTAGAAGACTGAAGGCTAAATACGCGCATCATATCTCTTTTTAAGAGCATATCCTAATCCTTGTTTTCCTGTGGAACTTACTCGCATGTTATCTTTTTACGTATATCCTCTCGGTCCCATTCTCGGTCCTATTTCTGTCGGGAGGTATGACTTATTGGCTAGTAATACATGTCAGGGTTTGAAGGGGTCCGTTAGGTTGACTAAACCTTTTGGGCTTTTATAGAATATGGGTTGGGTTAGGAAGGGATTTCTTGTAATCCGAAAGGAGTATATCCTGCTTATCTTCCCGATCTCTTTGTAGCATATCTTTTGCTATCCATGTTTGTCTTGATTATCTAGTTTATCATGTTAATCTTGTCATGAGAACCTTAGGTAGAAACCCTTTGGATGAAACATGTGTTTGAAACATGTTATGCTTGGTGGTTGCAAGTGGTTGCAAGTGTTTGCAAGTGGTTACTCGTGGATGCATTATACACATTAGGCACTAGATCGGCTCACACACTCCTCATATTGCATATGCATGAGTGTTTACGCTTATTCATGGATGAAAATTTTTGTGTTATCACATGGATGTTGCATATGGATGTACGTTATGTGCACGCATATAGATGTTATACATTATGTTAGGAATTGCATACATATGGATTCATTTCACTAACATAATTTGCATTGATGATATTTGCATTAGATAAGTACATATACACACACCTTTGCATATGTTCATACAACATTTAGGATCTAGTAAGGACAATGATTGCTCGTGGATGATGTTTTGAGTAGATGGATGTTGGATGGTAGGATATGTTCTTCCTAACTTAGAGATTTCGGGGACGAAATCCTTTAAGGAGGGGAGAATGTAACAGCCCGTATTTTCAATAACATGTTATAACATAAATCGAGGCAGAATTTAATTTATAAATCTGAATCAAGGGAAACGGGCTATGCCATTGCGTTCGTCTCGGAAAAATACGCGAAATAGAGTCCGAGTTTTCAAAAATCGGAGTCCGTATGACCCGATTAAGGCCCAATGAAGTTTTCAGAAAATTTCAAGTTCAAAACAGATTTGAATTTCAAGTTTTAAATTTCGAATTTCGGGCCTGGAAGGCTAGGCGGGAAATTTCCCGCCAAGCCAACCAAGTCGACAGGCCTGTCGACTTGGCAGTCGACTTGGTTGGACCCAAGTCGACAGCCCTGTCGACTTGGCTGTCGACTTGGTTCAGCCGGGCAGTTTTGCCTGGTGCACCATTTTGGGGTTTTGGTTAGGTTTTGGGGCCAGATTCGGTTTTAAGGGCTGAGATTGGAATTAGGGTTTAATCCTAAGGTTGAAACTAATCCTAATCTCTATAAATAAGCCCCTAACCTAACCCTAAATCATCATTATTCATTCAAGTAACTAAACTATGGCAAAATCATTCCTCTCATGGCCTCCACTCTCTTCATAAAATTCCTAAGTCATTTCTATGAGAGATTTTCCATGCATACAAGTGTTTTCAAGCTTGTATGAGTGTCATTAGCTTGCATTCAAGTCAAGTTTCCATATTTACATCATAAAGCAAGGGTTTTTATTGATTTGGAGCTTTCATATTGGGTTTATTTGATTTCATAAGGGCTTGGCTCAATCTATTAATATATTTGTGTCTTCATAAGAATTTGTAAGCCCTTTTCTACTTTCATATTTAAACTCTAAAGTTAACGAATGATGCAAGTTGTGTTTGATCATTATGATATGCAAGTTTGTCATGATATGCAAGTTTACTATGTTATGTTATGCAAGTTTGATATGTTATGATATGCAAGTTTATAATGTTATGTTATGCAAGTTTGCCATGTTATGATATGCAAGTTTACCATGTTATGCTATGTAAGTTTGCCATGTTATGATATGCAAGTTTATCATGTTATGTTATGCAAGTTTGCCATGTTATGATATGCAAGTTTATCATGTTATGTTATGCAAGTTTGCTATGTTATGATATGCAAGTTTGCCATATGATATGCAAGTTATGTTATGGTTGATCATTTTGCTCCTGTTATCATGTTATGCAAGCTTATCTTGGGTTTATGAGCTTAAAGCTTCAAGCTTTATGCTAAAGGTTGCATTTTGGCAACATGTAAGTTATCATATCCCTTATGATAACTTGCATGTGAGGCTAAATGCGAACTTATGGCAACTTCTACATGTCATTTATCACCATGTATCACTTATATGCTAAGTTTGGTTTTATGCATACTTTTGAGGCCTAAAAATGTAATATGCAAGTATATGAACATATGTACATTTCATATGCCACCATGTTAAACTTGTGGCTTCAACACCTTTATGTCATGATTATGCCAAGTTCCCTCTTTCTATCCTTTATGCGCTATTGCGATATGTAAGCGATGGGATTGCGTTTGGGGTTGGGTAAACTTAAAAGACATAAAAACATAAGATTGGGAATTTACCTGTTAAGTTAGGTCTGCCCATTGGGAATTTACCTATTAAGTTAGGTTTACCCAAATTCTTGAAAACTTGTAATATGTTTTGGAAACATGATGGACATGACACTTAGAAAATATAAGTGTGACCAACTCGAGGTTGGGTTGAGTTTGTAGCGTAAAACTACCCGGAACCGACCGACTTAACTAGTTGCTACAAACAATAGGACCCAATGTGAGAAGTTGGTCATGTTGTACCTTGAACCCGAGGTTAGACCAAGTTGTGATGTAAAGCTACCCGGACCCGCCCGGCTTAACTAGTAACCACAACAAGGTCTAATGTGAGAGGTTAAGGCACATTAAATTAATTAATGCCTCATGATTAGGGTTAAGTCATGGTCCACTTAATACTTAACCAATTTGGGCTTGGTAGATTAATCAGGGTTAAGTCGTGAACTCATCGTTACACTTAACCAAGTTAATCCATGATTAGCAAGAGGGTTAAATCGTACTTAACCCACTAGAAAATCCTAGCAATGGGGGTCCACTCCAGCAGTAATCCCAAGTTGTATCATTAAGACCCTAGGGACTAGGCTAGGGAGGGGGCACGATTACTGGACTTGAGGTAAGTGACCAAAAACGACGACAGAGTGGTACGCCGGTGTAGTTCCGGACGGACTATGGTCGTGCATGTAGTCCGTAGCCGGAGAAAACATGCATGGGTACCAGTAGATCGAGACTGTGCACTTATGTTTATGGTGTCCAGGGGTTTACACCCTAGGGCTTGATACACCCTAAGGGTGGACCCGGCACAGTCCGACTACAATTATATTTGGGCCGTATTGACACCAACACGTGACGAGTTAGGCTTAGGGAGCCGATCGATTAGACCGTTTGGTTGGACCTCGTATTAGGGTCATTTCATGTTATTGGGCCAAAGCTTGGGCCAAGGGATCAATACTTGTTTATTCAAATCATGTTAGCTTGCTAGTACACCTGTGGTGCAAAAACCTTAAACCTGATTATGCGATGACACCTTTATCTACCTTGTTAGTTAATCATCATGCTAGTAGGTTGTTATCCTTATGTTCATCCCTGCTTCTCATGCCAGTTAACTTTATCAGTTTACATTGATTGTAGTAGGGCTTACTCAGTCTTTTTGACTGACCTGTTTTCTTTCGCCTCTTTTCTTCCATCCCCCCCCCCCCAAGTTCTCAGGGTGGGAATATTGGAGCTTAGCTTGGATTTCTGATCGCTTGCTTGTGGGATTTTAAGCCATGTACGGTCTTGACATGAAGCTAGCTATGGTTATCACTTATTTTGGGGATAGTACTTATGCATTTCAGTTTTTCAGTGATGTTGTTTTTATCTAGACTTGTGTATTGGGAAAGTTGACATTATGTTGTACCAGACTTGTTTTGAAATAGCTTGAAATCTTCCGCTGTTTTACTTATCTTATTTACTCTGTTTACATATATACATATGTTCTTGTTCAGCCTTGATATATCATTATGCATGTTTACCCGGTAAAAACGCCCCTCCAAAGTCAGAGTGCTTGCAAGAGCCACCCTGGCGGAGGTGGGGTGTTACAAGTACTCCAAGTAGTGTCCTATGTAACAAGGATTCTTACCCCCTACTAGTGTCCCAACTAGTAGCCCGTGTTATATAATAAGGCGATCCTGCCTACTGAATATAAGTGATAATAATAATGGTAGTTTCGTGTACCCCTAGCTACCCGTGCTGGCCCCACAGTGGGGTGTATCACTCCCCAAAGTGGCAACCCGATACAGCAGAGATGCACGGCTTATACCTACACGATGCAACAACGTCTTACCTACCAGCCCGGGTCCACACACGCATATGAAACCCGTTGGACTTGCGTTGCCACCGCTAATCCGTTTTGACCTCTTACAATCAAACCCAGTATGTGTGTCCCGTCCTCGACATGGGTCGAGCTCACAAAGATACGTAATGGGCTACTGGTCTGAAAAGGGTCCCCTTTCCTCGACACAAGCTTCCCTCCTATGCTTGGTCCCCTCTAGTAATTCTTACTTAACCCCTTCTTATTCATGTCCACTTACATGCTTTAATTTTGGTTAAGTATACACCAGTTATGTCTTACATGTTACCCATGCCCCCCACTTAACCCCTACATCATCCTCATGTCTTAATACATGCTTTATCTTGGTTAAGTGCTTATAGGTTATATTTTACATGTCATTCATATTACCCCCTACGTCTGGGTTTAACCAAGCGCCTTGGCTTTATCTGCCATTAGACCCTATGCCTATCCATTAACTATGCGCTTGTGCTGCCTCATCAGTCTTATCATTTAACTTGGTTATTTCCATTTATACCATCCTTCTACTTTGCTTATTAATTCAATTCTTAACTTGCACTATATTAAGTCCATTAATAAGCCCACAACATGTTATTCCTATGATTCATACATTAAGCCCCGTTATGGTACAATAACATGTTCTTATTCAACCTTTACAACCAAGTATCCCTTAACTTACAATCTCACTGGAGAGAGAGAATAATTCCCTAAATACCAATCCTGAAGACCGGAATCAAAATCAGATTGATACTCAGAGGATTATCCAACCTAACCAATGTTTTGTTCCTTTTTATAATATAACTTATGTCGCCTTCAATTGTAAATTCATTCTTGTCTTTACATATTGCTTTATCTACAATGAAGCACATCTTTCCTTATTACATAAGTTATCTCATCTTATCTATTGTTCCGCCTAACTTACTTTATTCCATAAGTTATCATTCCCACTTAGGCATTAATTAAGATTTACTTAACTCAACCATTCATGTCATAACAGTTAAGTGTCAATAGCCTGGTCATATTACTTAACCCACCCATTTATACCATATTGGTTAAGTGTCATTAGCCTAATCATATTACTTAACCCACCCATTCAAACCATATTGGTTAAGTGTTCTTAGTTTACTTAACCCTACCCACTGGTCTAATTACCATGTTATGTTGGCTAAGTATTACTATTCGTATTTCCACATGTCACCCACTTAACCCCCATGTCCCACCAAATGTTTATCTGGTTAAGTATTTCTTAATTCATTAAGGCCGTAACCCTATAAAGACCTCTCACATTAGACTGACATTTATGGCAGCTGGATTTGCCGGGCGGGTCCGGGCAGTCTTACACCATCAAAGAGTCTAATCTCGTGTCGTTACAACTGTTATGCTTTTAATTTGGGCCTAGGACCTCTCACATTGGGCTACCATTTGTGACTACTGGATTTGTCGGGCGGGTCCGGGCAGTTTTACGCCACAAATGGGTCCAACCTCGTGTCCTAAGCATTGATTACCACTTATAATCATTTACCCCAGTCTTAATAATTTCCCTATTCAAATTATTAATTAATTCCTTATTTAACGATGTCCATAATTGACTCAATTATGTTCATCAATTAATGGTATGCAAAAATCATACCAATTTTACCACAATTTATCTTATGCCATTAAAGGCAACTTACCCCAATTTATATTTATCCCTCCTTTAAGGCTATTACATTCCAACTACCCAAAACCCACTTAGGCGTGTTCATATTAGCCCCTTTTCAAGACATAATTATCATATGTGTTTCAACTACAAATCTCACCTAATCAACATATGCCCAAGTTCTAGATTACATGTCTGTTTTACATATGCCTAATTCATACCAAATTTACACATGTTCAGTTCATGCCATTTTATATGTATGCCCAATTTATGCCAATTTACACCTATCAAGTTCTAGCCAAATTACATATGCCAATCCCAATTCTTGCAATTACCATTTTAATGGCGATACCCCAATTATCAAATTTCATATTAATGGCAATAATACCCATATATCCAATTTTCATGTTATGCCATCAATTCCACCAATCGCATATATCCAAATAGGTAATATTCCCATACTTTTCCCCATATTCAATCGTACGCAAAATCGTGGTTTAGGCCTAGATCCGAAATTGATCTAGGTTCATCAAAAGAAAATAAATATGGGAAAGGTAGAATTTTGCAATGGAACAAGATCAGAGAGAAAACAACATAAATCATCATGATAGGCATAAAGATTAGATCTTGATAATAATATCAACATGAATCCAAGAAAATGATTTACAACGACTGAATAGTGCATGAACTAGACATAAGAATGGAGATGAACAAGTCTCAAAAACCCAAGGTTCAAAGGTAAACAGGAATAGGTCTGAATTGATAAACATACTTATATCCAATTACACTTTATTCCATAGCCATATTAAAATTAAGTATTTTAATCTAAAAAGTAACCAGAACTTACTTAGCATGGCTAGCGAATTTAAGAACTGAAATCAATGTTGAAACGTTGTAGAGTTGTTAATTCATCTCCTTGAATTGTTGTAGAAGTCTTCATCTTTGCATTGGATTGCGTATGAAAGCTTAAGAAGAAGATTAGAGATGGCGGCCATGACCAAGAGGGATTTTAGTAGTATAATGGTGGCTAGACATGTTGTAGTGAATTAGGGTTAGGCCTTAGGTTGTATTTATGGATGTAGGAACTCATTTAGGCCCTTAGATCATCCCTAGAGTCAATCCGGACCATCAAAACTCATCCCGGGCCTCAAAAATGGGTTCTGGGCCACACCAGGCCGACCAGGTCGACCTGTACAGGGGGGAGGTCGACACTACAATCGATCTGGGGGGGGGGGGGGGGGAGTCGACTGTGCAGTCGACACTACAGTCGACCTGGGGTCAGTTTGCCTGAAAGTCTGCTGAAACTTGTACAGGCCATAACTTGGTCATACGTACTCCGATTTTCGAAAACTCGGAATCTATTTCATGTAAAATTACGAGACGAACGCAGTGGCGCAACCCATTTCCCTTGATTCTTATTTTAAAATTTAATTCTGCCTTGATTTATGATTTTAATGTGTTATTAAAATTCGGGTTGTTATAGCCTCCATATCTTTAGAGCGAATACAATGGCCATTAGCTCAAGATCATGAGTTGCATAATTCTTTTCATGCGGTTTCAATTGCCTGCTAGCGTATGCTACCACTCTACCTTTTTGCATAAGCACCGCACCAATACCTTCTTTGGAAGGTCTGTCCAGACTTTCAGATCCTCATTGCCATCTATGATGGTCAACACAGGAGCAGTGATCAATCTCTGTTTCAGCTCTTGGAATGCAGCCTCACATTCATGTGTCCAAACGAACTTTGAATGCTTCTTAGTTAATTTCGTCAGTGGGCATTCGAAAAAATCCTTAATGAACTTTCGATAATAACCAGCTAGTCCTAAGAAACTTCGGACTTCTGTGGGAGTGGTAGGCTGCTTCCAGTCTTGGATGGCCGAGATCTTTACTGGATCTACTGAGATGCCTTCTTTTGATACCACATGGCCGAGGAATTTCACCTCTTCTTGCCAAAATATGCATTTGGAAAATTTAGCTTTCAGCACATTCCTCTGCAAAATCTCCAATACTTCTTTCAAATGTTTTTCATGTTCAACAATGGTTTTGGAAACGATAAGGATATCGTTAATGAACACAAGCACGAATTTATTTAGAACCCCACGAAATACTCTATTCATCAAATCTACAAAGTATGTTGGGGCATTGCATAGACCGAAAGGCATTACTAGCCATTCGTAAAATAAATCAGGCCCTCTGAAAGCAGTTAAGGGGATACTCTCTTCTGCAATGCACAGTTGATGGAATCCTGTGGCTAGGTCCATTTTAGAGAATACCTGTGCTCCATGCAGACGGTCTAATAGATCATCAATCCGAGGCAATGGATATTTGTTTTTCATCGTTTGCTTGTTTAGATTGCGGTAGTCTACACACAAACGGAGTGTGCCATCTGACTTTGAGACAAACACCACCGCCGCACCCCATTCTGAGAAGCTAGGTCTAATCAGACCCTTGGCTAAAAGCTGCTTAGTTTGGTTGCTCAGCTCTTCTCTTTCTTTTGGCGACATTCGCCTAATAGGATGCACCATAGGCCTTGCATTAGGAACCAAGTCAATTCTGAAACCGATTTCTCTGCGGGGAGGTAAGCTGTTTACTTCTTCAAATACATCAGCATAGTCTTTGACGATGGGAATAGTTTCAATAGAAGGAGGGGTGACTTCTAAAGAAGACCAGAATTCTTTTCTATCTGTGGCTGATCCGTGACACGGTATAGTCATTATATTCCCACATTTCGTTTTAATTTTAACTACCCTTTCAGCACACAACAACTCAGCCCCATACTTCGTTAGCCAATCTAGCCCAAGTATGACATCGTATCCAGAAAAGTTCATGATGATTAAATTGAAAGGAAATACGAAGCGAGAGTAAGAAATGGGCACTCTACAGTACTGATCAAGAATAAGTGAACCTCCTATCGGGCTATGGGCTTTAATCGGTTCTTTAAGTTTTCTGGGTTTCAGTTTAAGCTTTTTAATAGTATCACTTGATATGAAACTTCTAGATGCACTAGTATCAAACAAGGCAGTAATGGGAATATCCTTAATGTTAAGAGTACCACCTAAAACATCAGGCTTACCTGCTCCTTTAGAAGAAGCCGGTGCAGCCGTATCTTCGTAGACGTGAGCTACTTCAGATTTCTTGAGCAGAGGGCAATTCTTGATAAGGTGTCCAGGATTGTGGTAGTTGTAGCACTTTTTTGGACCATGGGGATTCTGTCCACTGCTTTGGCTCGGCCCAGACTCGTTCATCTTTGGCTTCTTCAGGGCCCTGCACTCGTAGTCGTAATGTCCCATCTTCTGGGAGTTGAAGCATTTGACTTTAGACTTGTCTCTCTTCTTGTTTCCCTGAGGTTTTGTGGTCGAAGAACTGCCTTCCCCTGGTTTCTTGTCCACCTCCTTCTTCTTATTAGCTTGATTCTTGGCCTTTTCTAGCTGAGCACCCTTCTAATCAATTTCTTCATATCTGCATGTCATCTCTATCACCTTGGAAAATGGGCTCTCAATATGGGCTGTCACTTTGTTATGGTATCGCCTTACAAGCCCATTTATGAACCTCTTATTTTTCTGTAAGGCGTCTTGCACTAGCTCAGGGGCATACCTAGAAAGCTCCTCAAATTTCTTCACGTACTTTGCAATGGTCATGGTGCCTTGCTGCAGGTTAGCAAATTCATCGTGTAGACGTTCTACTTCAAGAGGCGGGATAAACTTTTCATTAAAAAGCTCTTTAAATCTTGTCCAAGTTATCTCTACAACGTCTCTCCCTATCATGGCTGTTTCCCACCAAGTTTGAGCCTGTCCTTGCATGAACCATACTGCCATAAAACGCTTCCTGTGATCCTCAAGCTCCAAACCTCCCAAGATCTTTTCCATTGTCTTAAGCCATTCTTGCGCTTCTACCACCGTCTCTCTACCAGTGAAATGTACTCCTCCAAGATTCTTGATTTTCTTTGCCACTTTATCAAGGTCAAAAGCAACTGGGGGTGCTGGCGGCTCCTCGACCTCAGAATTGGGTTGGTCTTGCTCAGTTGGGGGTGAATCTCTCCCTCTACCCCTACCAGCTACTCTGCCACGACCTCTTCCTCTTGTCCTAGCTCTTATACTCATCTTTCAATTAGTCTGTACCATCAAGGAAAGAGTCAGACCAAAGGAAATGATAAATTCAAAGAGAAGGTTAAAAGTAGAGACATGTCCAGGTGATAATGAAGTAAAGACTGATAAATATTTGCTATTCTGTTTAAGTTCATTCTAGGATATTGTTAATCCTATCTCCAATGAACCTCTCATCTTAGAACACTACTGATTCTATCTGGATGAATTGTTCTAAAAATGTTATATTCCAAAGCTAAGGTTAACCAAAGCTCTGATACCAAATATGACGACCCCAAACTCCCGTGTAACGAAAGTAAGGAAAATCGTATGGAATATAACATAACTAGAACAATAACAGATCTCAGAGTATAGCAGAACATATAAATCATTGCAGTGGAAAGAAATGTCATCACAAACATCATCACTGAAACATCAGAGTATGCAGCACAGAATTACACTTAACAAAATAGATGTCTCAAAGAAAAGAAATAGAGTCTCAATCTCTCAAATTACATCAATACTAAATACTGTCTCAAAGTCTTAAGCAGAAAATAAAAGATAAAAATAAAGTTTCTTCAGCATCTCCATCAGCAAGCTTCCATCCAGCGAATATCCAAACCTAACCTGTAACTTGGCTGCCCGTGTAAAAAAGGGCACCCGAGTTTGCAAAAGGTGAAACAAATTACGAGTCAGTCATGGGACTGGTATGAGATATCTTAATTAACTAACGGGTTTGACAATCACGAGGACCATGCCGTTATCGCGGAACGGGTTTACTCCATGGGATTGTCAGTGCAATAAATGAAGTATAACGTTAAATAACGCAATGCTTTTTAGAAAAAAATGAAACCATTATAAGACCCAAGTCCCATCACATAATGCAACGCAAACTGGAGGATAGGATTTTACCTTATAATGGTCAAAAGATGATAAATACGCAAAATACGATATTATTATTAGTGTGTATATGTTTAAGAAAATATTTCAATTATAACATTAATCCTAGACGGCATAGCTACTACCATCTACTATGTCTCCATACTAGTTATGCAATCAAAACTGCATGGGACGTATTGGAAATTGGGTTTCCATCGAGTCAAGACTAGGGAGGAGCTCCTGACCGATTCGAGACACTCTAGCAATGTCTCAGGATTCGGACGTCGGCGAACCCTTGGATACAGCAGGGCCGGTCCACAAATACTTTAGTGGATTAGTTATGCCTGAACACACGTTCCCTGATCCTATTGGACCTACAAATCGGCCGAGGGTGACCGATAAGAATAAACTGAGGCCTCGCAAAAATTCCAACAACCACATAAGCAAATGTCAGCCAGTTTAAGCACTGACATCACTTCTAGCTAGAAAGAAACGTGTGCACTCCCTGCGTTCCCTTCTCCCGTTTTAGACTCAACCGGTGTGTGAGGCTCGCGAAGTCACGATATACACAAAGCTATGCCTAAATAGGCTATGCTTTGATCATCAACCATAAGGCCTGCTTTTCAACAAAGCCTTGATCATTTGCATCTTAGCATGTCCCGTTGACAATCCATGCCATGAAATTAACAACTATCAATACATAACCTCTAAGGGTGTTGAGCGAAAGAATAATTTCTCTTTCCACCAACGGTTGTATATTAAACAGAAATCAGTTTACATGGTACGAAGTTCAACGTCAGACATGCATCCATTTACAAGTCCGTTCTGGGTCTGAACGGAACCGGAGACACCTGAGAGGCTCTCGTATATCCGGACAGTCATCACATACGTCCGGACGACTACCGCCGAAATCCCTTCAGGGTAGCTACTCCTATCGAGGAACTCAGTAGCAATACATCCGTTCGATGCGAAGACCGCCGATCTTCAACACCGTCTTCGTCTCTTCATCGACGTAAAATTATTTGAAATGAGTAGAACTCGGGATTTTCATATAATTATCGAATAATTATTATTTACAACATTTCATATCATTAATATTTATTTAACGACTTATCGCTATTTTTATTTATTTAAAAATAGCTTAATAGAATCAAATGACGCTTCGGGTTAAGTGTAGCTTTGGAGTTGTTTTTCTCAACATTTGATTTACATATATCTTGAAATCTAACCATTGGATTTTGACAAAATTTGTCTTATTGGAAAGATCTTCCCAAAGCTGTCCCAACGGTTCCGGTTTTGGGAAAATCTGACGATTGGATCTTTCGGTACAATCGTTTAAAGTCACGATTGCCGAAACGCGAACTGCCGTGCGCGATTCGTTTAATTTCTATATATATATATATAATTCCTTAAGCGATTACATTCACGTGAATATCACACCAAATAAAGGTGTGAATTATATACAAATCATATATTCATGTTTATTACGTTAGCTAGAACGTGTTTTTATTTCATACACCAATTTGATAGTATATTGACTATAAATTGTATTGTTCGTTCATTCATGATTTTTAATGTCAATTCATGTTTCAACTTCCGTACCTATACCAAGTGTAAATTTCTTTTAAAATAAACAAATTGAATATTTTACTCATTTTATTTTAAGGAGTGAAATTGTTGATTTCCATCCAATGAACAAAAATGAATATTTTTGTTCAATCCTTTTTATGAACAAAATGTGAATTCCTTCCTATGCTTCTAACCTTACATTAAAATTGTATTTAATACAAAACATATTTCTAAATGAAATATGATTCTTATTCTCTTCCTTTTTAAAATTACATTAAAAATGCAACCTTTAATTCTCATATTTTATTTGCATTCGGGACTGCAAATAAAATATGTATATTATCCTATTCATGATTTATTTACGTTGACGAACACAAATAAAAATGTACCTTTAAATTTGTAATTTTATTTACAACAAGGAATGTAAATAAAGAACAACTCTTTATTTCATGCTTATTTACATTAAGGGATGTAAATAAATAAAAGAAAAATGTAATCTTTCTTTTAATATTTTGTTCGCGTCTAGATTCCTTCTACTAATTTGTTTGCATCTAAGATTGCAAACAAAAATGTATCTTTTTATTTAAAATTTGTTTGCATCTAAAATTGCAAACAAAAAATGTATCTTTTTATTTTATAATTTGTTTGCATCTAAAATTGCAAACAAAAATGTATCTTTTTATTTTTAATTTGTTTGCATCTAAAATTGCAAACGAAAATGTATCTTTTTATTTATAATTTGTTTGCATCTAAAATTGCAAACAAAAATGTATCTTTTTATTTATAATTTGTTTGCATCTAAAATTGCAAACAAAAATGTATCTTTTTATTTATAATTTGTTTTATTTACATGGAAAAAAATAAAAATAAAAATATATTTTCTACTCTCTATGTTTTGTTTGTATAGTAGAAGGCAAATGAAAATGTGAATTTTTAATTTACATGCATTGTTTGCATCGTAGAATGCAAACATAAAATAAAAACTCTTTTCTCTTCTTCCTTTTTGTAACGTTTGCATTTTGGAATGTAAACATAAAATGAAATTTTATATTTTTATTTTCTATCTCGTTACATTAAGAAATGCAAAAGATGATATTTTATTTTTCTACATTTTGTTTACATTAGGGAATGCAACAAAAAAGATATTTCATTTTTCTACATTTTGTTTGCATTAGGGAATGCAACAAAAATGATATTTCATTTTCTACATCTTGTTTGCATTAGGGAATGCAACAAAAATGATATTTCATTTTCTACATCTTGTTTGCATTAGGGAATGCAACAAAAATGATATTTCATTTTCTACATCTTGTTTGCATTAGGGAATGCAACAAAAATGATATTTCATTTTCTACATCTTGTTTGCATTAGGGAATGCAACAAAAATGATATTTCATTTTCTACATCTTTACATTGAAAAGGGTAAATAAAAATGTACTACTTTTGAAACATATTTTATTTGCGTTGGAGAACACAAATAAAACTATATTTTTTTTATTGTCAATATTTTAATTGTATTTGAGAACACACTAAAAAGTCATTCAATTTTTCTATGAAATATTTGTGTTTATGGACACAAATAAAATGCAATTAAATGTTCTATGTAATATTTGTGTCTCAAATAAAATGTAATTCAATGTTCTAGGTGATATTTGTGTTTAAGGACACAAATAAAATATCATTCAATATAAGATGTATATATTTGTGTTGAAACACAAATAAAGGAATAACTTGTTTTTCTATGTATATTTTTGTGTTGAAACACAAATAAAAAGAATAACTTATTTTTCCAGGTGTATATTTGTGTTGAAACACAAATAAAAGAATAACTTATTTTTCCATGTGTATATTTTTGTGTTGAAACACAAATAAAAGAATAACTTATTTTTCCATGTGTATATTTTTGTGTTGAAACACAAATAAAAGAATAACTTATTTTTCCATGCGTAGTTCAAAACAAATCAATCCAAATAGAAAGGCAATTCTATTTTGAATTGATTAACTAGATCAATTCAAATAAAAGCAATATTTATTTTCTCTATATGGAATTAATAAATTAGATCAATCACTCTATGAAGCAAATTGTGTGATTTGATATTGAATCGATGATCAAAATCAATTCAATAATATTTTTATTATTAAATTTTTTCTTTTTTTTTTCTTTTCATGAAGATCTATGATTATTCAATATAAGAATAAATATTGAATTGATTATCTAACTCAATTCAATTAAATAGAATAAGCGATAAAAAAATATATTTGAGTAACACATGACAACCAATCATAATAATCCATCATACAATAAACAAACATCATACAACATCTACACAATCAGATCTGAAGATGAATAACTATAAAAAAAAATTAATTAATTTAAACAAGAGATATCTCACAGTCGTTTGTGATTTTTTCCAAAATTCCAACTGCTCAGAAATTCCCCGTTTTAGTCTAGAACTGTAGTTTAGTATCGTACGAGTCCAATGCTTCAAAAATTGTGTAATTCTGAGTTTATTTGACAAAGTTATGAGTAAAATAAGATTAGGGATTAATTTAATCATTAAATTAAGTCAAAATAATTATGTTAATCCATCTTCCTCCTTACAGTATTTACGGCCGACACCTTTTCCTTTGTTCAAAACTAGGGTTGCCTCTAACTTCCAATTCAAGCCACCAGTGTTCGATCAGAAGATGCTGCAACGAAGATGACGGAGAGGCGCACGCGTGGGACCCGGAATGGTGGAACTCGGTTGGGTCTAGGGGGTGCGACGTGGGTGGTAGGCGGCGGCTTTGGGTGCGTGGTTCGAGGAGATGGTGGCACCATAGAAGATCTAACCGTATGAAAATGAAGAGAAGAAGAATCTCTTCGAAGTGGTATAAGATTTGGATTTTAATTCGTTGAGGAGAGGGAGAGATTGATAAGATAAATTTCGGCCATGGATAGGGGGGGCGGTGGCTGTAGGAGATGGTGAATAGTGATTGTATTTTAGGGTTTTACAATCTCTTTTATAAAATTTAAATGTTATTTTTACAAAAAAAAAAACAAATCTCTTAAGGTATTCAGAATTCAGTCCAATAAGAAGCTACCCTACCCAATAACCCCTATTCCGGATCCATCTAACCATGTCTCGCAGGCCCAAGAGGTCATCTCAGTCCCCGTTTTTCAAATTTAAAATTAATTCTTTTTATTATCAATTTCTGACATATTCAAAAATCCACCGGAGCCACCTACGAACCCCGAAAAATCCCAAAAAAAATTTTTTTGGCTATGTCTTGACGATACGAATCCAACAAAACTATTTTCGTCGAATTCTGAGACTGTTTGAAAAATGGCTATTTTATAGTCGTTCAAATTTGACTGTATTTGACCAAACACAGTTTCTTTTCCCACGCTCACATACTAAATCAGAAAATTCCCTAAATTGAAACTAGCAATAATTTGACATTCCAGTCCCAACAAATGTGGTTTCATCGAAAACAGTGGTCGTTTGAAAATTGACTATTTTCACTGGCTTTAATATTATTTAAAAATAGAATTTTTAAATTTGGGCACATTTTCTAACCAATTCATTAAAAATAAAAATTTTAAATTGGTTCGGATTTTCCGGGTTGTTACACATTTTTTGTCACTTTACTTGTAATGAAAAGAATAGATTTTAAAATTGCATCTTTATTTTCATTTTATATGCAATGAAAATAGAGGATTTAAAAGTATCATTTTGTTGTCATTTTATATGAAATAAAAATAGTCATTTTTGCCAAAACATGTAAACATGAAATTAAAAGTTTACACACAAATTACCATTTGTGTTTGCATTAAAATTTTACACACAAATTATCATTTGTGTTTGCATTGAAATTTTACACACAAAATTATCATTTGTGTTTGCGTTGAAATTTTAACAAACAAAATCATCATTTTTGTTTGCATTAAATGTTAATAAACATCGTAGGAAAAAAATTACATCTTTATTTGCAAATTTATATGCAAATAAACCATCGTATTAAAAGTTGATTTTTTTTACCTTCCTTGATGCGAATAAAACCTTGAATTAAAAGTTGTATTTTTATTTGCATTCTTTGATGCAAATAAAACAAGAATTAAAAGTTGCATTTTATTTGCATTCTTTGATGCAAATAAAACATGAAATTAGAGGTTGCATTTTTATTTGCAAATTTAGTTGCAATTAAAACTTGAATTAAAAGTTGCATTTTTATTTGCATTCTTTGATGCAAATAAAACATGAATTAAAAGTTACATTTTTATTTGCATTTTAGAAGCAAATAAAAGCATAGTTTAAGAAGTTACATTTTTATTTACATTTTAGATGTAAATAAAAGAACAGGATTAAAAGTATCAATTTTACTTTTAAATTAGAGAAAATAAAAAGATTATGATAAAAAGAATTCCTCTTTGTTGTAACTTTGTTAAATAAAATAAAATATTTTTATTGTTATCATAGATTATAATAAAATAGATTAGAATTAAAAAGATATATTTTAGGGTCATCTTAGCTTCAATAAAAAGAGTAATAGAAAGATAAGTTTTATTTGACTTTTTGTTGCAATACAAAAAGATATATTTTTATCATTTAAATAGAATGAGACAAAATTATTTAATTTTGTCATTTTAAAAGATTAAGACAAATGTATTCACTATTGTCATTTTAATGGAATGAGACAAAATATTCATTTTGGTGTCACTTAAAAAGAATGAAGCAAAAACATTCACTTTTATCACATTAAGATAGTGAAATCCAATTTGTCACCATTATCAATTTACAAAAGTTAAATCCATTTTGTCGCTTTTGTCAAAATTATCATAGTTAAAACAAATTGGTCACTTTTGGTAAACTATAATGGTTTAAACAAAACATTATCATTTTTGTCACATTAGATTTGACAAAACCAGTATGTTACTTTCATTTGTTCTGTTGAACTAGAATTGTCGACAAAACAAACACATCACTTATATTTGTTTTGTTGAATTAGATTTGTCAACAAAACAAAGCCATTATCTTTGTTGTTTTGTTGAAAAAGATTAGTTAAATCAAAATATACATTTTGTCAAAATATCCATTTTTGTCAAAATAGATTAGTTAAAGCAAACCACATATTTTTGCCAAAATATATACTTTTGTCAAGATAAGACTAGTTGAATCAAAATACACATTTTTTTTGGACAAATAGCTTAGTTGATCCAAAATAATTATTTCTGTCAAATATTTATTTTTTCAAAAATACGATAGTTGAAACAAAAATTACATTTTGTTAAATATGATAGTTGAAAACAAAAATTACCTTTTTGTTAATTAGATTTGAATTAAGACAAAAATTACATTTTTGTTAAATGAAAGAGTTAACACAAATAGTATTTTTGTGAAATAGGTTTGTGTTACCATAGAAATATCCATTTTGATAAAACAAAATTATCAGCAAAATGGAACTTCTTATACATTTTGTTATGATAGAATTTATATGCAAATAAAATAATCATTTTTATTTGTATAACATACAATATAATTTATATGCAAATATAAAAATTAGTTTTATTTGCAAACTTACATTGGATTTTATATTCAAATATAAGAATCGTATTCTTGGTCAAAACATACATTAGAATGTATAGGTGAGTTAAAGTGACATTTCTATATGTTAATGCATACATTAGAATTTTTATGCACTTTAAAATAAACATTTTTATGTTTTGGGTTATACATTGAAAACATGTACAAATTGAGATTATTTCTTATATGTGTTAAAATTGAGAATAATTACATACAAATAAAGTATAATGAAAATTATCCTTTATTTGTCATCCACAATAATGTCATATAAATAAATTACATTCTATTAGATATTAGAAATGTATAAAGAAATTATGCAAGTCAAATATATTTTATTTCGGCACTAGGAATAAAATATCATGTTTTGTCCATCATTATCAACATGTTGGTAGTATTAAAATTGGTTAAATCCATAAACCAATTATTTATTTATATGTACTGTTGTTGGCTGAAAACCCCACATGGGTATTGGGATGATAATTGATATACACTAGTCCCAATATTTATTTGTATGTCAATCGATAGATTTACAGGCTTCGATGAGCGTTATTATTTCATTTTAAAGCTCACACAGTTGTGAACTTCACTTTGGACATTGAATGGATGGTTTGATGATTATGTATCAATTGTTGTCATTTACATACGATGTATGAAATCCATATAACTGAAGTTATATGGTAAATGATCGAGTTGCTTTCCGATTCAGAATATCTTTTATATAAAGAATATTTTAAACAAATAATTTCTTTTAAATAAAGAATATTTTTAAAAGATATTGAAATAAAGAAATTGGATTTTGGGTTGTTGTGGATGGTGTCTTAAATAACACTATTCTTAAACCCTGTATGAAAGAGTAAATCTTTTAACTAAGATTGTTAATGTTTCAAATTATACTTATTAATTGGAATAATTGATATGTGAATTGAGTTTACCGTGAACTGTGTTTTAAATGACATTTTTTCTTTAACTCAATTAACAGTGAAAATATAATTTGGAATTTATAAATCTTTTTATTAAAGATTTAAAAAGAAAATTTCCAAAGCCAAGTTTTTCAATTTGATATATTAAATTGGAATTGAGTGGAAATTCGATTTGATAATAATCGAGATAGACTTCTGTAAAAGAAGACTGTTACTATATATGGAATTTAAAAGGCTTTGCTGTTATTCCATTTATATTATTAGTCTGATACGGAAATTTATATCGATTGTATATTTATTTGATTTCTGTGAAAATTCCATATTTTGGAAGATAATTTTGGGTTTATCGTGAACAATGTTTTTAAATGACATTGATTCTTTAACCCAGTTGAAGATAAGATTTATTTCTTAAATTGGAATAATCGTAAAGTAATGATTTTGGATATTAAAACTGAATTGGAGTTTTAATAAATCTTTTGAAATAAGATTTAAGAATAAATTTAAAAGAATTTATCTTAGATAGATTAATGGGAACCTTTCCCTAATAATATGAGTATTTTATTTAAAGAATATTCTGAATTGGAATGAGGCGTTGGATGTGTCTTTACAACACTTGATTTTTTTATTATAAAAATATGCGAGTTATTCGGAAAGACCGGGTTTAACCCATTCTAAATAATTACTACGATGATTAAAAGTCGAACACATTAAAGACGGTGGATGAAGACCGGCGATCTTCACATCGAATGGACGACTACTGATGCCTGGCGTTGGGTCGCTCCCATTAAAGGGTTAAAAGTGGTAGTTTGTCCGGACGTACTTGTTGATCGTCCGGATACGCGAGCACCTAGGTGACTCCGGATTCGTTCAGACCTAGAACGGAGTTGTAAATAGATATGTGTCCGACATTGAATTTCATGCCGTGTAATTAAATTGATATCTATTAATATATTTCTGAGGTGGCAGAGAATTTATTCTCTTGCTAAACACCCTTCTTTGAGACGCACGAGCTCGAAGGTTATATATTGGTAGTTATCGATCGCATGGTATGGACTGTCAATGTGACATGCCAAGATGCAATTGATCAAGGCTTTTGTTGAAGAGCAGAGCCTTGTGGATGATGATCAAAGCATATCTTATTTAGACATAGCTTTGTGTATTACATTACCTCGCTAGCCTCACACCCTGGTAGAGTCAAAAAAGGGACAAGGGAACGCAGGGAGTGCACATGTTTTTTTCTAGCTAGAAGTGGTGTTTGGGTTTTTACAAGGCCTGGCATTTTACATATGTGGTTGATGGAATGAGGCGCCTCGGATATCTTTATTGGTCGCCAACGGCCAATTTATATGTCCAATAGGATCGGGAAGCGTGTGTTCAGGAATTGCCAATCCACTAAAGTATTTGTGGACCGACCCTGCAGGATCCAAGGGTTCACCAGCGTCCGAATCCCGTGACATTGCTAGAGTGTCTCGAATCGGTAAGGAGATCATTCCTAGCCTTGACTCTTGATGGAAACCCAATTTCCATTACGACATCATGTGGCTTTGATTGTAGAACTAGTATGGCGACATAGTATATGGTAGCTATGCCGTCTTTGATTGATACATTATGATTGAAATGTTTTTGAAACATATATACACTAATAATAATATCAAATCCGTTTTTATCGTATCAGGCATTTTTGACCATTATAAGGTAAAACTCTATCCTCCGGTTTGCATGGCATTGTGTGATGGGACTTGAGTCTTATAATGGTTTCATTTTTCTAAAAGCATTGCGTTGTTTAACGATTTACTTTATTTCATGCACTTGCAATCCATTGGAGTAAACCCGTTCCGCGTTAGCGGCGTGGTCCTGTGATTAGCCTTCTTATTTAGATAAGTTAAGTAAAGATTTCTCACACCAGTCCCATGACTGACCCGTAGTTAGTTTCACTTTGCAAACTTGGGTGCCCTCTTTTCCACACGGGCAGTCGAGTAGCTTATTTTGCAGATATATTGAGCAGGATTCTGGATTGAAGCTTAGAGCTATTTCCAGAGCATTGATAGTCTTCCGCTGTGTTAGTTTATATTTCCGATGTGCAGTGTATTACATTTATTGTAATTTATCTTCCGCTGTATTATATAGATGTACTATGATATTCTATACTCTGATGTAGCATTATCATGATGTTTATAAAAGTCTGCTGTTATCTGTTCAAATGTGTTGTATTCCCAAAGTTAATGTATGCGGGATTTGAACGGTCTTGGTCGATCTAGCGATTGATTAGGTCCGGGCAAAATCCGTATCGTTACAATATCTAGGAAGATAGGATTAACCATATTATTTTTAGTTTATATTGAAGTTAATTTACTTGAACAAATGATTAATCCTGACTCGAGTGTTTTATTTTTTTTTGCATGGAATGCTCGGGTCAGACCTTGAGCGTACAGATTTAAATATTTCAGGTTGGGATTCGAAGATTGGCGAAAATGGGGATTCCAGGAGACGCGCACTCTGAATATTTAAAAACAATTAATATTTTTCTATTGAATTCAACTGTATTTTTTCATTCAGCTATACAGAAAAATATTTGTATCAAAAATTCTGACTAATATATAAAAGGATATTCTGTTGTTCAATACTGTGCTATTTATTTTTATTTTGTGTTTTCAGTGTTAATTTTGTATTTAAACTCTGTAAGCTAAATAACGATTCATCATTTAGAACGTTTTAAGTTGGTCAAATTACCAATTTGAAGCGGTAAAAAATGGCAGGACGTTATAAGTGGTATCAGAGCTTTGGTTTATTCAAAGCATAGCTTATCAGGTTTGAAAAGAATAGGATCGACATTAGAAAAAATGGATTTTGAAAATAAACGGTTTCGAAATATAAATTTTGGAAGTATAAATACTTTAGAATGAATTTTAAAAGGTAAATTGTTTTGGAAATATCAAGTATTTTGAAAGTAATATTTTGAAATTAGTACAACGGAAACAAAATTTTATTTTGAGACTTAAAATTTTACGGAATCCCCAATCTTCGAATCCAGATTGCAAGAGTTGTTCTACGATAAGTTCCCTTAGGATTGAATCTTGAATCCATCATCGGATGGTATCTAAGGAATATGAGTAGAAAAGAATCAACGAGTTAACTTCGCTAATCGTGTATTTTAGATGACCGAAATTTATTTGAATAAGAATTTAGATGGAAATTCAAATGGAAGAGGAAATTGGAAATCGTTTCAAAAATGAAATGATGAATTTTATATCAATATTCAAAATATAAATTAATAAAAATCAAAAAGGGTATAATTGGAATTCGATTGTGTTGATAAAAATCGAAAAGGGTATAATTGGAATTCGGTTGTGTCGATAAAAATCGAAAATGGTATAATTGGAATTTGATTATGTCGAATTGTCTTACTAATTTATTTAAGTTATTCAGGACTTTGCAAGATAAATTATAATTGGTTTCGAACTAGTAACGTATAATCAAATGTATGAATTCGATAGTGAATTATAAACTTGATAATTGATTAACAAGAAGTGAATTGTAAACGAGAACTGTAAATGAAGCGATATATGAATGAAGATTGTAAAGAGATTGAACTGGTATTTAAATGAAATCAAAGCTAATTTGATGTGATGAGTCCATAGTCTTGTAAAAGGAATAATATTTACTTTTTTAGAAGTAAATAACATTTGAAAGCAAAATTGTTCCAAATGGAATCAATGGAGTTGACCAGCACGGTGATATTATTCTGAAATTCAAAATATAAATGCAATAGAATTTTTCTGAAGTTTGGAATATGTTATCGAATAAGAGATTGCTCTAAAGAAAGTTATTCATGGAAATTAATTATGTCGAGTCTCAGGAAAATATTATTTACTTTCCATTTTAATAAAAATCTAATATATTATTAATTATTTATTCAGATTAATGAATAAAGTATATTTTAAAGTTTAATATTTCGAAGGCGTGAATTATTGTTACAATCAACGATTTTCGTAAAAAAGGTGAATTCTTAACTTGAGTTTGGAAGTTTTGACAATTAATGTTTCATTCGAAATTATAAATTTAATCTATTTTAAAGTTAATAATGTTGTTCAGTTAAGGTCTGAGAGGTAAATATACCCCAACTTTATTGACTTCAGTGTTGTTTAAGAAATGGTTAAGGTTCGATAGCCAAAGTGGTTAAATGGGCAAGAAACAATTGTTAGCAGTTAATTGAAAATAGCGGTGTGTATTTAATATGTTTTTTGTCCAAATAACGAAATTAGAAATAGAGTTAAGGAAATTAGAAATCGACTGGAGATTAGTTGAGTTGAATGAGTTTATAAGTGTTGATCTGATGTTGGTTTCGGCCTTCAGGGTTGATACTTAGGGAATTGTTCGCTTGCTAATTTACGGTCGAAGGGTGTGAATGTGAAGAAGTGGTAATGTGTGTAGGAGAAAATTGTGATAAGAAGAAATTTTTTGAAATTTTAAATATATGAATGAAGTGATGAATTTAATAATTAGAGATTTGGAAGAAAATTTGATTTATTGATCTGAGTGGGAAAGATATGATAACTGAATCGATTAAGTGATCAAAGCTGAAATTTTGAAATCGAAATGAAATTTGAGAATATTCGATTTTGAATATTGGATGCAGAAGTTTTTGAAATTTATATGGAAAAATATATAAGAATGCAATAAGTTAGAGAACTAGTGATTTGGAAGTTAATTGATCTGAGATAAAATCGTACACAAAGGATTTAAATAAAAATGAAATGTTTGAAAATATGATTTGGAAAGAAAATCTTATGTAAGTTGGCATAAGTATTATTTATGAGGAGTTTGGAATAAAATACTATATGTATATAGTATTATATGTTTTCAAAGCAAAATCAGGAAAGTACCTTCCTTTTCCTTTGAATTTTGAGCTTAGTGAGATATGCTGCTCTCGAGCTGTCTGAAAGAACACGACTGTGTAGCGTAATTCACAGGGCTGTAGATGGTCTACGGCGGACGAATGTTTCTTGGGGGATCCAAGCGTAACCATTGTGTCTGCTGCGATCTACAGTTGTGATAATGGCGTAATCCGCAGAGCTGTGAAAGCTTAAGGGTATGGATGTTTCCTGGGGGACCCAGACGTAACCATTGTGTACCTGCGGTCCACATGGCATATCTACAAGTGGAAGAGAAGTAACCACTAGAGTTACTTAAGGTGGAATGGAGCCATGCAATGTTTGAGATATCTTAGTGATCTGAAGCCACCTGTTGATGCAGCACTGTGTCTTCGTGACTGGACTCGTCCTCATGAATTGTCCTTGTGACTTGATTGATTTTCGTTTCTTGATTTATTTTCCTGATTTGTTTTTCGTGACCCTGAGAGAGAGCGGTCAATGCTTAATGACCTCATAATTTCTTTTGATTCTTAAATATCTTTCGTTGTTCTGTCCATGATGATATTAGAAGGGAAGTGATTTTCTACGGATATAGATGTTTTTTAGGGTATCTGGACGAAACCATTGTGTATCTGCGATTCATAAACAATCAACATATCGATATAACATTGGTACTTTCCGTATTTGTTTCCTTTTCAAATTTTTTTTTGAAATATTTTCACTGGGAATTGAAGCAAGAATGTTTAGTAATCAGAGATTTTAGTCGTGCGCCTAGCCAGCGTATGCCTAACATCTGTGAGAACGGCAATAGACTTGTCAAACTTCGAGTTATCAAGTATTTTCAAATCAATAATTTAAAATTAAAATGTATTCAACTTGATAAGTTAAGGAAGGGAAATTCAGAATATTTTTAAGTCCATAACTTTGAGATAATAATACAAATATTTTCTATATAAAAGATAAAAGATTTCGAATTTTGAAAATTTTCAAGCCGATAATTTGTGACTTGAAGAAGAAATGTTATTTACGCTCTTCAACGAGTGTTGGGAGCGATTAAATGAATGGTAAGGAGATTGGGTTGAGGGGTTTTAAGCCTAGACCCATACAGTTGCAACGATGGATAAGTAGCATTGACAGATGATGTTTATAACGAAATTTGGAATAGTTTGAGATGTATAAATCCAGTATATGTAGAAATTGGAATTTAAAATGAGGTTGATTTTGAAAAGAAATTACCTGACTTTGAATTTGTTAGAAGATCACATAATATGAGAATTGGGAGATATCTCAAAATAACTTGAGATAGAAGGTGGGTCTAAGAAAATTGATTGGAGTTTAAAGAGCACGGGAAAAAATAAAATTGTATTTAACAAAATTGATCCCGACTATAAGAAAGGAAACTTTATTTTCCGAGTTAATTGGTTATGATGGATAAACGAAGAGGATTGATGACTAAAATATCGATATTTAAATTAATTATGGGAAAGTTTCATACAAATATGAAAATTTTAAGTATACATTAGCGTAACTCTAACGATCTCTCCTTTTCGAGGACGAAAAGTTTTAAAGGGGGGGGGGAGATTGTAACGTCTCAAAATTTTCGACAATTGGGATATGGAATTAATTAGAGATTTAATTATTTATGACCAATTTTTATATTTACCCTTGGAAATTTAAAATCGAGTATATGGTTTTGAATATGAATTGAGCTCAATATCAAATTTAAATGGTGGATTAATGTTCAAATATTTAGTATTGAATATTTGAATGGAATTTGGTTGAATTGGATTTGAAATTTGATTGAAGAATTCAAAAGGCTGCGATAAAAATTAATAAAATAAACATTAAAAATATTAGAGAATTTTATTTGTTTAGATATATGGAAATTAGCTTGGATTTAAAATTTAACGTTTCGAATATGGAATCGAATAGAGTTGCCTTTGGACAAACGAAATAAAAACGGTGAACCGATTAAAAAAATAACGTCGTATACAAATAGTGTCAGATTACAATTAAAATAATTTTATTGGATTCGGAACGTTGAAACAATGAAGTACGTATGATTTTTGTCACATTGGAGGAGTGCGTTAGCGGTACGAATTTGGAGCATTACGTGGTAATTCGTGGTAAAGATAAATATCAATTTTTTCTTAGTTATAACCTTCCTCAGTGAATTCCTATGCAGACCTACTCGTTGAATTTCGCGTGCTACCCTAAACCCTATGAAGTTACTTCATTCCTATCTTCAAGCCTTGCCTTTATAAAAATCACCTTGGATCCCTAAATTCCTTCAGCAAAATTTATTTCTTCCTTTTTCATTTTTATGGTGGCCGAATACTTCTTTTTCCCCTAAAATTTCTCCATCGCTTCCACCTTTCTTGCACCGCTAAGATCCATCACCACCAAAAATAGCTACAGTTCCCTCTAGAAGATTAAAATCAAAATCGAATCGCTTCAGCCCACTCTTATCTGAGTCACCTGAAATCATATTTTGTCTTCTCCTTTAAAAGATCGAAGCTTGCTCCATATTGTTGGCAAACCATCACTGTTGCTCCATCAATCGTCTGCTCCTTCCTTTTTCGGTTTAAGGTGAGTTTTTCTAAAACTCACAATTTTCTTAGTTCAAAATCTTAACATCAATATTATACTAGAAATATAATAGAAAAGCCATTGATACTGAGTTGGCTATTACCCTGAATGGTTGTATTGTGTGTGCTTTTATTTTGTCACCATGCTACCGAGAATAGGAGAATTAACCCTTGTAAATGACCTGCTTTGGCTGATTCAACTTATTTTAAGGTTGAGTATATTTTATCTGTTTTGTTCCTTTGATCCCTTTTATAAATCTGCTCTGTCGATTTCTCAAAACAGATACCTTCCCTCAGATTGCTCCTTGAAACATGAACGACTTCTATTTTGAAAATTCCCGTTCGTATTTGAAATAGGTTTTCGATAATGGAGAACATATTTTTAATAGTTGAAATATATTTAGATATTTGAATCGCAGCTACAATATGTTTTTACTTGTGATGATGGTTCATATAGTCCATAAATTTTTGTTGTTACCTGCTCTATTTCCTAGTTTTTACCACGATTATTCCTTGTCTTTCAATAAAGGAAATTTTTGATTAAGGGGTCTGATAGAGTCGAGTTGGTAAAAGTCTGTTTTGCTGGTCATACCAAATTTACGAAGAACACAAGCTAAACTATTAATTTCTTTAGTTGGTTAGTGACAGATTGATTATTCCCTTTTGTTTGGTATGGTCTTCTAAGGTCAGCACTAGATGCTAGATAATATAATGCAAAGTGCACTTATGTATATGTTCTTAAGTTCATTACACGAGATGAATTGTGCTCCCTTGTTTGCTAATAACATGCAATGCTTGTTATGACTCCTCTTGTCAGTGCTTGTTGTAAGAGGCATGCTTTTACTTTGACCATGAACATGTATAAATATATTTATGTATATTGAAGTGCTTATGTATAACAACCCAGAATTTTGGAACCAATTAAAAAAAATATTTTAGAAATTTTAACCAATTTTAAATATTTAAAATGATTTATTTAAATAATAACGATTAAAAATTTATTTAAATCGAAGTTAGAAGGAATATATTTATTTTAATTATAAAAGGAGTTAGAAATAGCGCGACAGTTTGAAAATTTGAATTTGAACTTTGACTGAATGTACAGGATTCAAAATAAATCGGATTTCAGTAATACCAAAAATATTTAAATCTGTTTAAAAATATCTTTCCAACGAATTTGAAAAATTGAAATTTCATAGCGGGAATAAAAAGTTATGTCCAATTAAATATTCAGAATAGTCGCTATGGAATATATATATATATATTAATATAATAAATAGCCATTTTGCAAATGACCTCCGTTTTCGACAAAACCACTTTGGTTGGATCTGGAATGTTAAATTATTGCAGGATTCCAATTTTCATAATTTTTGGAATCAATATGTGAGTGAGGCAAAAGAAAACATGTTTTTTCAATTTCAGTCAATTTGGATCGACCAGAAAATGATCATTTTTCAAATGGTCTCCAAATTCAATAAAATTAATTTTTTTAGGGCCGTATCGTCGAAACAAAGCTAGATATAATTTTTCTGTAAATTTTAGAGTCCGTATGTGGCCCCGGTAAATTTATATGTACGATCAAATTAAATAATTAAATGTTTTATATTTTAAATTAAAGAAAAATGGGCTGAGACGATCAAATGGGCTGATGGGACCTAGACCATTTTGTCCGGAATGGGTTTATTTAGCTAGGGACGATGGTCGTTGGGTTTGATTTGGAGTACGTGGCATTAAACAAGGATTTTCGGAATTAAAAGAATAATTAAATAATATAAAGTACACTGTATAAATACGGTTGGAATACTAAACCCTAATCTACAATACAGCAGCCGCCACAATGAAACGAACGACCATGGCGTTCCCAAATTCAATCCTTAAACTGCCCCAATCCAAAGCGAATTAAAGGATGGTTTCAAAACAAAATTCGTAGAGGGAGATGAGGTCTATGAATTGGACGGATATGATTTATTTTCATTTGGGGATTTTCGAGAGTTTTCTGGCCTTCAACGCAGTGCGTTTGCCACCATTTCCATGGAGCAGGGGAGCAGTGAGTTTATCAAGGTGGGCAGGCATTGGTGGAGTGAGAGATGACCTTCGACACGGCGGCTTCGGATCTAACTCCGATAGACTGTGGTGTGTTCGGTGATGGCTTTTATTGCGTAAAGATGGGTTCCTGTCGACAACGAAGAAGGAAGGAGATAACAACGGCTAATTTCAGTGGTTAAGTTTAATTAAAAATCTTAATTAAATTAATTAGAAAATTCATTGTATTAATTTAATTTAAATCGTATAACTTGAAATGTTTATATATTGACCATACGAACACAGAAATGGACGAGATCGAATGCGTTGAAATCGTAAATTCAAGATCTGGACTATGGAACTATCTGGGACTGATTTGAAGCTATCTACAAATTTAGAATAAATAAAACCACTGTGAGATTTCTCGATTTAAAATTAAAATAAAAACATATATATACAGAAGTGTATATATATATTGATTGTAATTGTAATATTAAATATATGGCTGTATAAAATTTAGATTGATTGATTGACTGTGGTGGTGATGATTTGTCGAATTATAATTTTGTAAGATAAAGATATAATCTTTAATTGTTTAAATAAAAATATCATTTTTGTTAGAAAATGTTATATTAGAATAAAAATATCATTTTGTTAGAACACGTTATGTCAGAATAAAAATATCATTTTTGTTATAAAATATTATGTTAGAATAAAATTGTCCTTTAATCAGAAATGTCATATAAATTAACATGTCATATATGTTAGAGATCATATTTTGTAAATTAACATGTCATATATGTTAGAGATCATATTTTGTAAATTAACATGTCATATATGTTAGAAATCATATTTTGTAAATTAATATGTCGTATATGTTAGAGATCATATTTTGTAAATTAACATGTCATTTATATTAGAGATGATATTTGGTAAATTAACATGTTAGAGATCATATTTTGTAAATTAACATGTCATTTATGTTAGAGATCATATTTTGTAAATTAACATGTCATTTATGTTAGAGATCATATTTTGTAAATTAACAGGTCATTTGTGTTAGAGATCATATTTTGTAAATTAACATGTCATTTATGTTAGAGATCATATTTGGCAAATTAACATGTCATTTATGTTAGAGTTCATATTTCGTAAATTAACATGTCATTTATGTTAGATATCATATTTGGTAAATTAACATGTCATTTATGTTAGAGATCATATTTTGTAAATTAACATGTCCTATATGTTAGAGATCATATTTTGTAAATTAACATGTCGTATATGTTAGAGATCTTATTTTGTAAATTAACATGTCATTTATGTTAGAGGTCATATTTTGTAAATTAACATGCCATTTATGTTAGAGGTCATATTTTGTAAATTAACATGTCATTTATGTTAGAGATCATATTTTGTAAGTTAACATGTCATTTATGTTAGAGAACATATTTTGTAAATAAATATGTCATTGATGTTAGAGAACATATCGTTTAAATAAAAATGTCCTTTTAATTAGAAATGTCATTAAATCAAAATTTTCATTTAATTAGAAATGTCATTTAATTAAAAATGTCATTTAATCAGAAATGTCATTTAATCAGGGATGTCATTTAATTAAAAATGTCATTAATCAAAAATGTCATTTAATCAGAAATGTCATTTAATGAGGAATGACATTTAATTAGAAATGTCATTTAATTAAAAATGTCATTTAATCAGAAATGTCATTTAATTAGAAATGTCATTTAATCAGAAATGTCATTTAATCAGGAATGTCATGTTTAAATAAAAATGTCATTTTAATTAGAAATGTCAAGTTGAAATAGAAATGTCATTTAATCAGGAATGTCATGTTGAAATAAAAATTTCATTTTGTTAGGAAATGTTATGTTGAAATAAAAAAATGTCCTTTTATTATAAAATTGATCATAAATTAAAAATATGATTTGTGCTAGATTAAGACATTATCATTATTATGTTATCAATATTAGAAAATTGGTCATTTGTCAAAAATATGATTTGTACTAGATTAAAACATTATCATAATAATGTTAACATCAATATGGTTGTTGAAATTAAATTATAAATATTTATTTATAATTTAAAAAGAGAAAATTGGTTAAATAGAAAATAATTCAAACTGAATTATAATTGGTTAAATTTATTAACCAATGATTTAGTTAAATAAATTGTTGTTGTCTGAAAACCCCACACGGGTATTGGGATGATATTTGTCATACACTAGTCCCAATATTTAGTTGTATGTTTATCGATTGATTGACAGTTTGTGATGAGCGTTATTTATTTATTTATTTTAATGCTCACACAATTATAAATTTCACTCTGGATGTGAATGGATTGTTTATTGATTACTTATCATTATTGTTATAGACATGCGATGTATGAAATCCGTATAACTGAAATTATATGGTAATTGATTGAGTCGCATTCCGATTCAGAATCCTTTTAAATAAAAAATATTTTAAAATAACGAATATTTTAAAATAATATTCAATAAAGAATAAAATTATGATTTTTATGTCCATTTTTGGGTGGACACAAAAATATGAAGCCGGGTTAAGTATAGAAACGCCATTTTTAACCCGAACGGGTTTATCGATCGATTTTATTCAATTTATAATGAATATCGAAAAGTAGCGATTTAAAGATTTAATATTTTGGAAATATTATCATTTTAATATGATAAAGATATATAATATTCAGTTTTGATTTAAAATTTAAAATGGAGTTGAAATCGTTTTAAAACGAATTAATAAATATTTTACAAAATACATTTTAAAAGGAAATCGATGAAATATATATATATATATATATATATATATATATATATATTTAATGGCTTGAATAGAACGCGCCACGGAACGACCGTTCGCGAATTTCGACCATTAACTTCAAATTAATGCAACTAGGGATCCAACCGTCGGATTCTCCTAAAACTAGAACGTTGGGTTCATATTGAAAAGAGCTTTTCAATGAATATAAGAAGTTTTGAAATCTAACGGTTGGATTTGGAATTATGTCCAAATCAATTTTAGAAAAGTCATTGTAAGTGCAGTTCGATGACTGTATATGAAAATCAAGTGTACGGGCCTTAATAAAATTATTAAAAATATTAATAAATTATGTAAAATCATAGTAAATGATTTGGAAAGATTTTGAATGAAAAATTCCATATCTGAAAAGATAAAAAAATATTTTTATCGACATGAACTCGTTATTAACTAGAACAAATCTTTAAATTAAAATTTAATGAAGCTTTCCAATTAATTAATTAATATTTAATTGGAATTAAATAAAATAAATTGGATTTTTGGGTTTGCCGTGAATGGTGTTTTTAATACCATTGTTTTTAAACCCCGTGTGAAAGGAATAAATCTTTTAATTAAGATTATTAGAATTTCCAATTATGTTTAGTAATTGGAATAAAATGAAATGTGAATTTGGTTTATTGTGAACTGTGTGTAACGACCCGTATTCTACGCATCATAGGATCGTAGAATATTTATTTCTTTCGCATACGAAGTCGTATGGTCATGTAACTTTGTGAGACGACTACTGAGGTCATTTCCCATGTTTATGATTTTTCCCGATTTTTAAATGACCATTTTACCCCTAGTTGGCACTGTTTTGGCCATAACTTTTGACTGGAAAGGAATTTTGACCTGAAACCACTTCCGTTGGTTCCGGATGATAGTTTACAATTCCGTAGAATGGTCACATTAGCCAAACGGACTCACCGTTTGGGAGAAATGGCTGAAACAAGTTTCAGATGGTGAAAAATAACTTAATTGGGCTTAACCGGGTGATTAACAGGTAGGCCCAATGGGGGATTTCAGGATTAGGGTAAGGAGGAGGCTGAAATCAGTTAGAGAATGATCTTATCCTCATTTCCCAGCCGCCACTTTCTTTCTTGCAACCCTAGCAATGACCTCCAACACCCAAATCACCTTCTAATCACTTTCTAATCAAGTTTTGGCTTAATCTACATCAAATTAAGGAGAGGAAACACGAAAGCAAGGCTAGAGCTGCTGTTAGACATCAGTATTCGCCCAAATCAGCAAGGTTTCAGTTCTGAGAATTTCGTTTGTGGCCAAGGTGAGTGATTAGCATCGTTTTGACACTAATTACAGTTAATTAAGGGTAATTAGTGAAGATTAGCGAATTTATACACTGATAAATTCTGGAAAAATATCTATAAATTCGAAAATAATATTTTATGCCTCTGGTAGAAATTTGGTTTAATTTGATTAAGTTTTGTTAACCCTATGATTAGTTTTGCTTAAACATGTTTAAGGGAAATTATGGGGTTTTGGGTATATTTGATCCATTTTGACATATGAATTCATTGTTTTGGTGTTTGTGGTTAGTTTGCTATGTTGCTATGACTGTTTGACATGATTTGTGATTGATTAGTATAGTTAGATTTGTCGAAAACGTCGTCGAATGGCGTAAACAAGTTGCTGGAAAAAGTTGTAGAATGTTGTGTAGGGTTTCGGATCGGATCGGATATGGGCTCGGATCGGATATGAGACCTAGGCAAGGAACCCGACCCGAACCGGAGTCTGGCACAAAAGAGGCTTGGCAAAAAGGAAGGCCATGTTGATTATGCTGGGGATCGAATCGACTTAGGGACGAAGGGCTCGGATCGGAGCTTGACACTTGGAAGAACTGGCAAGAGGGAAGGACATGCTAATTGAACTAGGATCGGAACAGATGAAGAAGGAGGGATCAGATCGGAGCACGTGGAGAACGAGAGAGCGGATCGGAGCGGAAGCACGAACTGGAAGGGAGGAGGACACCCGACCCGACCCGGAGGAGGACACCCGACCCGACCCGAAGTGGGACGCCCGACCCGAACTGATGCAACGCTGTGGACCCGAACCGAACCGCTACAGGGGAAGACTACGAACAGAGCCAATTCAAAATAGAGGACCCGACCCGAACCGATGGCTAGGAGAGGAAACCGATCCGACCCAGTATTGACCAATAACCCGAGATGCAAAGGTAGTCCAATATGGGAAGTTAGAGCTCAGGATCCAGTTGGGAACCGATGAGTTCACTTCATGATTGGGCTTTGCTGCGGGACGTGTGCCAAGGGGCAGTCGATGTTTATGACTTTGGATCACTATGTATGCGAAGTACGTGAACAGATTCAGGGCTGAAATGGCCTACGTGGGCTATAAACCAATGAAGTGGGGTCATTTGTAAAGATTTGGTCATGACTCCATGTGGTAAGCTTGGTAGTAGCGGTAGTTGTACAAGTTGAACTCCGTCACTACTTCGATGGGTCTAGCGATTGACAGTGGTAGACATCGTATGCTTTACGCACTGAGTGAGAGATGTGAGGATGGTTGCTATGGATGATTTGTTTGCTATCAGTATGACATGCACATCCCTCCCCCGTATTCTTTACACTATTTATTATGACACCTTAGAGTACTGTACGGTATGTGGTACTAACTCTTTGGTTGCAGGTCCAGGTTCAGGTATGGTTTAGTATACCTGTTATTGTTCTGTTTAGATGCTTATCGCTTATACCAAGCTTTATGTCTGACCCAGAGTTTTATGTCTCCTCTTATTACTTTGGGTGCTCACACGAGCAGACTAGAGACAGGTTAGCTGGTGATGCACGGGTAGATGATCCGGAGACGAGCAGGAGGCTTCCACGTAATATATATATAGTATTCTCCCTGTGTTGTTGAAGATCACTGCTTGGGCATTGGTGGTGCATCTTCTACTTTAGCTTTCTTTTGTTTAGAGACAGTAAAAATTGAAAAGTTGTAATAAGCTGTATTTGGATTTCCGCTGCTCTTATGTTGATGTTGGTTTTAGTTATCAGCTTATACACTGTCTCACCTGTTTTATGTTAAGTATGTAATTATTATATTTTACTCCATGCGCTGTGAGACATTCTACAGGTTTCTTGTTAGTTAGTTCTCTTCTTTCCTTTCTTATGACGACCGTCCCGTGCTAGTTGGGCATGTGTACAACACACTTTCGAAGGAAATGCAGGCTGGTGCGGGGCGGGCCGTCACACTTGGTATCAGAGCTCTAGGTTGCGTAGTTAACCTAGGGAAATTATCAGGGAGAGATAATATACATATACGAGAGAGCGTATTTGTGATTATTTTGGTTTTTAAAGCTATATATATACTATTAGTAGTATAAGAATGAAGTCGTGCTGCACTTGCATCACTATGGGGTCGTTAATCGTTTCCTTTTTCAGATTGACGATGAGTCGATATGTTAGAGGTACCGGTAGAGGGGCCAATAATGGGAATGCTGCTGACTTGAGGACGATGTTTACTGACCTTATGATAGAGATGCTTAGGGACGTGCAGAGGGCAGCTCCCAATGTTGGAAATGTTGGTGGTCCAATAGTGCAGGCACCGAGGGTCGACTTTGCCAAGCTGAACAAGGATTATACTAGTCTTGGTGGGATGCCGTTTCACGGAACGGAGTCGGCCACGGATGTTCAGGATTGGTTGGATAGTTGCGAATGTATCTTCGAGGATGTGGGCATCGAGGATGCGATGAAGAGAAAGCTAGCGTCCCGTCAGCTGCAGGGGCGGGCAATGAATTCGTGGAATGCTATAAAGGCAGCTACTCCCGAAGATCAGATTACTTAGGAGCAGTTTAAGGCTCGCTTTAGCAAGAAGTTCATTCCAGCTGCTCAAAAGTCAGTGCTATTTAAGAAATTCTTGGAGCTCAAGCAGAATGGCAGAGCTGTCTCGGAGTATATTGCTGAATTCGACACTTTGTCAAAATATAGGTTATCTCTTATTGATACTGCCGAGAAGAAGAATGAGAAATTCATAACTGGTTTGGATCAGTACTTGGGGGAAAGGCTTATTAACCACATCGATGAGACATTTGAATCGATTGTGGGAAAAGCATTAAGATCATAAAGTCTCTACCCTAAGCCGAAGACTGAGGTTGCATCCGCAGATGAGCCAAAGCCACAAGCAAGTGGTGGAGGCAAGGGTGGTTCCCAGAATAAGAGGAAGCAAAATCAGACTAAGGATGGCCCGAAGAAAAAGAATAAGCAAGATGTTGAGTGCTTCAGCTATGGTAAGAAGGGCCATTATGCTAGTAATTGTCTGGCCAAGCCGGCGGATAGGAATTGCCTCAACTGTGGCCAAATGGGACATCTCAAGGACAAGTGTCCGCAACCCCCTAAATAAAAGCAAATGGTGAAAGCCTACGCCCTTAATGCTATTACTTCTTCGTCGAATGCCCCAACTGCGGCGGAGAAGGGAAAGAATGTCGTCATTCAAGGTATGCTTTCTGTTTATGATGTTCATGTTAGAGTTTTGTTTGATACCGAAGCTTCCAGTTCTTTCATATCTAGTGACCTGGTAGATAGGTTGGGATTGGAGCCTGAGAATGTCGATAGACCTTTAGTAGTGACGAACCCGATTGGTGGTTCAACTAGCCTTAGCATGATTTGTCGTAATGTGGTCTTATCGAGTCATGGACGCATGTTTGTTTGTGATTGCTTTGTTTTGGGCTTTACTGGGTTTGGCATTATTTTGGGAGTAGATTGGCTCCGAAGATACGGGGTGGTGGTAGACTGTGAGGGCTTTTTGGTGACAGCTAGAGCGGATGATGGACGGAGGATAGTGTTTGGTGGTCTACCCAGTAAGGGGGTATTGGCTAGTTTTCTAAACTCCCTCGATATTCCGCATAGTGAGTTGTCAGGTTTGCCCGTGGTTGGCCAGTATCCGGATGTTTTCGAAGAAGTGACCGGGCTTCCACCACACCGAGAGATTGAGTTCCGTATTGATTTGGTAAAAGAAGCCAGACCTATAGTGATGCCACTTCGTCGTATGGCACCAAGAGAGCGGCGAGAGCTCGAGGTGCAAGTCAGCGATCTTTTGAAGAAGGGATTTATCAGAAGGAGTGTTCTGAATGGGGAGCACCAGTTGTGTTTGCTACCAAGGCGGATGGCTCCCTTCGTTTGTGTGTAGACTACCGCGAGTTGAATAAAGTGACGAGGAAGAACAAGTTTCCTCTACCGCGGATAGATGATTTGTTCGATCAGTTGAGCGGAACGAGAGTATTTTCTCAGTTGGATCTCGCGACAGGTTTTCATCAGCTTAGAGTGGAAGCTGAGAGTATAGCTAAAACGACATTTCGGACGTCGTCTGGATTTTATGAGTGGTTGGTCATGCCATTCGGGCTGACCAATGCCCCAGCATATTTTGTGGATCTTATGAATAGGGTATTCAGAGATCAGTTGAATAAGTTTGTCCTTGTGTTCGTTGATGATATTTTGGTCTACTCGAGGACAGAGGAAGAACACAAGGAACATTTAAGAATAGTGATGGAGGTGTTGAGAAAACACCAATTGAAAGCAAAGTTTTCTAAGTGTCACTTCTAGAGGAGGGAAGTGAGGTTCTTGGGCCATGTTATATCAGAGAATGGTATTGCCGTGGACCCAGCGAATGTGGCTACGGTACAGGATTGGCCTACACCCAAGAATGCAATAGATGTAAGAAGTTTCTTGGGGTTAGCTAGATATTATCGTAAGTTTATCCAAGGTTTCTCCAAGATAGCAGCACCATTGACCCAGTTGACCAAGAAGAATCAAGCTTTTGTCTGGGATGAAAGGTGCGAGAATGCATTCAAGAGTCTAAAGGACAAGTTGACATGCGCACCAGTGTTAGTCATTCCTAAGGGGAATGAAGAGATGATGGTATACACGGATGCCTGTGGTACCGGACTGGGTGCTGTATTGATGCAAGGCGGTAGGGTTGTAGCCTATGCAAGTCGGCAATTGAAACCGCACGAGAAAAGATACCCTACCCATGATTTGGAATTGGCAGCGATCGTGTTCGCGTTGAAGATGTGGAGACACTATCTCTTGGGAGAAAGATTTGAGTTGTTCACAGATCATAAGTCGTTGAAGCATCTCTTCTCCCAGAAGGATTTAAATCTCCGGCAACAAAGGTGGTTAGAATTCTTGGCTTCCTATGATTTTGACATCGCATATACACCGGGAATGGGCAATGTGGTGGCTGATGCATTGAGTAGGAGACATGGCAGTTTAGGGGCTATGTTTCTAGAATGGAAGCAACTGGAGTACATCGCTGGGTATGATTTCAGACCAAATTGCGAATTGAATCCAGAAATGTTAGCAAGTTTGACGGTCAGACCGACTTTGATTGAGAGGATCGGCTCTAGTCAGAGGGACGATCCTAACCTATTGGAAATCATCTCCAAGTTAGAGATGGGTATCGATGAGGAGATGAACAAGTATGGGCATGATCGAGAAGGATGGCTTAGAAAGAATGGAAAGCTTGTTGTACCCAATGTCAATGGATTGAGAGATGAAGTGCTTAGAGAATGTCATCACTCAAAACTGACTATACACCCCGGTGGTAACAAGATGTATCGAGACATGAAGCAGACCTACTACTGGGAAGGGATGAAAAGAGACATTGGGAGGTTTATATCCAAATGCATGAATTGCCGGCTAGTTAAAGCCGAGCAAAAGAAGCCTAGTGGGTTGTTGCAACCATTAGAAATTCCGAATGGAAATGGGAGCAAGTCTCGATGGATTTCATCAATGGTTTACCAAGGACTAGATCGGGACATGATAGCATTTGGGTAATCGTGGATCGATTGACTAAGAGTGCAAGATTCATACCAGTCAAATCGACCAGAACGGTAGCTAAGTTAGCAGAATTGTATATGAAGTGGGTAGTGAGATTTCATGGAGTACCTAAAAGCATTGTGAGTGACCGAGACCCGTTGTTCACTAGTGGGTTTTGGAAGAGCTTACAAGAGGCTCTAGGGTCAGAGTTACATCTCAGTACCGCATATCATCCTCAGACCGACGGTCAGACGGAGAGGGTGAATCGTATTTTGGAAGATCTCTTGAGAGCATGTATATTGGATTTTGGTGGATCATGGGATGACCATTTGCATCTAGTAGAGTATGCGTATAATAATAGCTACCAATCCAGTATCGGTATGGCTCCATATGAAGCTTTGTACGGAAGACCGTGCAACTCACCATCATGTTGGATAGAGACTGGCGAGAAGTTTATGCTTGGACCAGATGTGGTGAGGGAAACTTCAGATAAAGTCAAGATCATTCAACAACGAATGAAAGCTGCCCAAGATAGGCAGAAGAGTAATGCTGATAAGAGGAGAAGAGACTTAAAATTCTCCGTTGGTGACTTGGTGTTTGTCAAGATTTCTCCGTTGAAGAGCGTGATACGATTTGGCAGGAGAGGCAAGTTGGCATCGAGATTTGTTGGCCCATTCCCTGTTCTTGAACCAGTCGGGAATTTGGCATATAGAGTTGACTTACCAGAGAAGATGGCGGGAGTTCACAATATATTTCATGTTTCCCAACTAAGGAAGTTCGTTCACGACTCAGATATGACTATTTCACCTGATCAGTTAGAGGACTTCGAAGTAGAACCCGAGGCGATTGGGAACCGCAAGCCGGCCCATATTGTCGAGCACGACATGAAGCAACTTCGAAGGAAGGCGGTGAAGCTAGTCAAGGTTCAGTGGAGCGAGGACGAGAATGATTGTACTTGGGAGACAGAGGAGAACATTAGGAAGACATATCCAGAACTCTTTGCCTGTAAGATTTTGACTTCGATTTAGTTTTCCGCATGCTAGGATAGGCTTGTTTGCTTGTTTTGCATGTTTGATTGTTGTATGTGGTTGTTAGGCATGCGGGATCTTTTGTATGTCTTGGGTTAAGGAATTTCGGGGACGAAATTTCTTAAGGAGGGGAGAGTGTAACGACCCGTATTCTACGCATCATAGGATCGTAGAATATTTCTTTCTTTCGCATACGAAGTCATATGGTCATGTAACTTTGGGAGACGACTACTGAGGTCATTTCCCATGTTCATGATTTTTCCCGATTTTTAAATGACCATTTTACCCCTAGTTGGCACTGTTTTGGCCATAACTTTTGACTGGAAAGGAATTTTGACCTGAAACCACTTTCGTTGGCTCCGGATGATAGTTTACAATTCCGTAGAATGGTCACATTAGCCAAACGGACTCACCGTTTGGGAGAAATGGCTGAAACAAGTTTCAGATGGTGAAAAATAACTTAATTGGGCTTAACCGGGTGATTAACAGCTAGGCCCAATGGGGGATTTCGGGATTAGGGTAAGGAGGAGGCTGAAATCAGTTAGAGAACGATCTTATCCTCATTTCCCAGCCGCCACTTTCTTTCTTGCAACCCTAGCAATGACCTCCAACACCCAAATCACCTTCTAATCACTTTCTAATCAAGTTTTGGCTTAATCTACATCAAATTAAGGAGAGGAAACACGAAAGCAAGGCTAGAGCTGCTGTTAGACATCAGTATTCGCCCAAATCAGCAAGGTTTCAGTTCTGAGAATTTCGTTTGTGGCCAAGGTGAGTGATTAGCATCGTTTTGACACTAATTACAGTTAATTAAGGGTAATTAGTGAAGATTAGCGAATTTATACACTGATAAATTCTGGAAAAATATCTATAAATTCGAAAATAATATTTTATGCCTCTGGTAGAAATTTGGTTTAATTTGATTAAGTTTTGTTAACCCTATGATTAGTTTTGCTTAAACATGTTTAAGGGAAATTATGGGGTTTTGGGTATATTTGATCCATTTTGACATATGAATTCATTGTTTTGGTGTTTGTGGTTAGTTTGCTATGTTGCTATGACTGTTTGACATGATTTGTGATTGATTAGTATAGTTAGATTTGTCGAAAACGTCGTCGAATGGCGTAAACAAGTTGCTGGAAAAAGTTGTAGAAAGTTGTGCAGGGTTTCGGATCGGATCGGATATGGGCTCGGATAGGAGACCTGGGCAAGGAACCCGACCCGAACCGGAGTCTGGCACAAAAGAGGCTTGGCAAAAAGGAAGGCCATGTTGGTTAAGCTGGGGATCGGATCGACTTAGGGACGAAGGGCTCGGATCGGAGCTTGACACTTGGGAGAACTGGTAAGAGGGAAGGCCACGCTAATTGAATTAGGATCGGAACAGATGAAGAAGGAGGGATCGGATCGGAGTACGTGGAGAACGAGAGAGCGGATCGGAGCGGAAGCACGAACTGGAAGGGAGGAGGACACCCGACCCGACCCGGAGGAGGACACCCAACCCGACCCAAAGTGGGACGCCCGACCCGAACTGATGCAACGCTGTGGACCCGAACCGAACCGCTACAGGGGAAGACTACGAACAGAGCCAATTCAAAATAGAGGACCCGACCCGAACCGATGGCTAGGAGGGGAAACCGATCCGACCCAGTATTGACCAATAACCCGAGATGCAAAGGTAGTCCAATATGGGAAGTTAGAGCTCAGGATCCAGTTGGGAACCGATGAGTTCACTTCATGATTGGGCTTTGCTGCGGGACGTGTGCCAAGGGGCAGTCGATGTTTATGACTTTGGATCACTATGTATGGGAAGTACGTGAACGGATTCAGGGCTGAAATGGCCTAAGTACGACTTAAGGGCTATAAATCAATGAAGTGGGGTCATTTGTAAAGATTTGGTCATGACTCCATGTGGTAAGCTTGGTAGTAGTGGTAGTTGTACAAGTTGAACTCCGTCACTACTTCGATGGGTCTAGCGATTGGCAGTGGTAGACATCGTATGATTTACGCACTAAGTGAGAGATGTGAGGATGGTTGCTATGGATGATTTGTTTGCTATCATTATGACATGCACACCCCTCCCCTGTATTCTTTACACTATTTATTATGGCACCTTAGAGTACTGTACGGTATGTGGTACTAACTCTTTGGTTGCAGGTCCAGGTTCAGGTATGGTTTAGTATACCTGTTATTGTTCTGTTTAGATGCTTATCGCTCATACCAGGCTTTATGTCTGACCCAGAGTTTTATGTCTCCTCTTATTACTCTGGGTGCTCACACGAGCAGACTAGAGACAGGTTAGCTGGTGATGCACGGGTAGATGATCCAGAGACGAGCAGGAGGCTTCCACGTAATATATATATATATAGTATTCTCCCTGTGTTGTTGAAGATCACTGCTTGGGCATTGGTGGTGCATCTTCTACTTTAGCTTTCTTTTGTTTAGAGACAGTAAAAATTGAAAAGTTGTAATAAGCTGTATTTGGATTTCCGCTGCTCTGATGTTGATGTTGGTTTTAGTTATCAGCTTATACACTGTCTCACCTGTTTTATGTCAAGTATGTTATTATTATTATATTTTACTCCATGCGTTGTGAGACATTCTACAGGTTTCTTGTTAGTTAATTCTCTTCTTTCCTTTCTTCTTACGACCGTCCCGTGCTAGTTGGGCATGTGTACATCGCACTTTCGAAGGAAATGCAGGCTGGTGCGGGGCGGGCCATCACACTGTGTTTTTACTGATATTCGTTCTTTAACCCAATTAACAGTGAAGATATGATTCAGAATTTATAAATCATTTTATTAAAATTTAATGGAAAATTTCCAAAGTAAAGTTTTCCAATTTAATATATTAAATTGGAAATGAATGGAGTTCGATTTAATAATAATCAAGATGAGATTCTATAAAAGAAGACCGTTATTATAAGGGCTTTGCCGTTATTCCATTTATATTATTAGTCTGATATGGAAATTTATATCAACTATATATTGATTTGATTTCTGTGAAAATTCCATATTTAATGGAAGATGATTTTGGTTTTATTGTGAACTGTGTTTTAAATGGCATTGGTTCTTTAACCCAGTTAAAGACAAGATTAATTCCTTAAAGTTGAATAATCATGAAGTAATGATTTTTGATATTAAAACCAAATTGGAGTTTTAATGAATCTTTAAAAAGAAGATTAAAGAATAAATTTAAAAGAATTATTTTTGATAAATTTAACGGGAACCTTTCCCAAATAATGTGAATATTTTTTGAAAAGAATATTCCGAATTGGAATGAGGCATATATGTGTTTCTATAGCACTTAAATATTGATTATAAAATACGCGAGTTATTCGGAAAGACCGGGTTCAACCCATTCTGAATAATTACTACGACGATTAAAAGTCGAAATGAAGACGGTGGTTGAAGACCGAAGATCTTCACATCGTTTGGATGATTAATGATGTCTTGATTGGGAGGCATCCCAAGACAAGGTAATAAGTGGTGATCGTCCAGACGTACTTGGAGATCGACGGATATGCGAGAACCTCTCTCTAGTATTGGACATATGGGACGAGGAATAAGGTGTCTCCGGTTTCGTTCAGACCCAGAACGGACTTGTAAATGGATGGTATGTCTGACGTTTTATTCCTTTATGTTGTATTCGTTGATTTCTGCTAAATATATATCTGTTTGGTGGCGGAGAATTTATTCTCTTGCTTAACACCCTTCTCTGAGACGTACGAGCTTAGAGGTTATATATTGGCAGGAATCAATGGTATGGTATGTATTGATAATGTGGCTTGTTAAGATGCAAATGATCAAGGATTTTGTTGAAAAGTAGAGCCTTGTGGTTGATGATCAAAGAATAGGTTTATTTAGCCTAGCTTTGCGTAGCGATACTTCGCGAGCCTCACACCTCGGTATGAACCAGAAACAGGAGGAAGGACTACAGGGAGGACATACGTTTCTTTCTAGTTAGAAGTGGTGTTAGGGTTTTATAAGCCCAGACATTTTTACTTATGTGGATGATGGAATGAGGCGCCTGAATGAGGCGCCTCGGTTTTGAGTACCTAGTGGCTCTATATTTACGCTCCATAGGGCGGGGAGACATATTGTTCAGGCATAACTAATCCACTAAAGTATTTGTGGGCCGGCCCTGAAGATCCAAGGGTCACTCGAGCTCTGATCCCGAGACATGGGCAAGATTGTCTCGAATTCGGTAAGGACTATCTCTTGCCTTGGTTCATGATGGAAATCCAACTTCCAATATGACACCATGCGGTTTTGAATGTATAACTAGTATGGCGACATAGTATATGGTAGCTATGCCGTCTATGATTGATACATTATGATTGAAATGTTTTTGAAACATATATACACTAATAATAATATCGAATCTGTTTTATCGTATCAAGCATTTTTGATTCTTATAAGGTAAAACTCTATCCTCCGGTTTGCGTTGCATTGTGTGATGGGACTTGAATCTTATAATGGATTCATTTTTCTAAAAAGCATTGCGTTGTTTAATGATTTACTTTATTTCTTGCACTGGCACTCCAATGGAGTAAACCCGTTCCGCGTAAGCCGCGTGGTCCTGTGATTAGCCTTATTATCGTTAGATAAGTTAAGTAAGATTTCTCATACCAGTCCCATGGCTGACTCGTAGTTTGTTTCACTTTACAAACTCGGGTGCCCACTTTTCCACACGGGCAGTCGACTGGCTTGTTTTGCAGATATCTATTTAATAGGCAGGATTCCGGATTGAAGCTTAAAGGTGTAGCCAGGAAATGATGGTCTTCCGCTGCATTGTGTTAAGTTTATTGTAAATTAATCTTCCGCTGTATTTGTTCTCTAATATTCTGTACTCTAATGTAACATTATTATAATGTTTATAAATTCTTCTGTTATTTGTTCTGATGTGTTGTATGCCCAGAGTTAGTGTATCCGGCGATTTCCCTCGAGGGGAATTTTCAGGTCATTACATGTGGTATCAGAGCTTTGGTTAATCCAAATCTTTGGGGTACGACTCGTTAGAACTGAACAAAAGACTCGTCAGAGGTAGGATTAGTAATGCCCTATGAAAGACTACTCATTAGAGATCCGACCTGAATAGAACGCGCCGCGCCGCGGCAGTTCGCGAATTTCGACCATTGACTTCGAATGGACATTGCGGGAGATCCGACCGTCGGATTCTCCTAAAACCGGAACCGTTGGGTTCGTATCGAAAAGAGCTTTCTAACGAATATTAGAAATTTGAAATCTAACGGTTGGATTTGGAATTATGTCCAAATCAAATTTGGAAAGGGTCGCTGTAAGTGCAGTTCGATGGCCGTTGATGGAAATCGACTATACGGGCCTGGATAAAATTATTAAAAATAGAAATAATTTGTGTAAAATCATAAGAAATGATCTGTGAAGAATTGGGATGAAAAACTCCATATTTGAAAAGATAAAAATAGATTTTTATCGAAATGAACTAGTTTTGAACTAGAATTATAATTCATTTATTTTTGAAATAAATAAATTGAATTTGAAATGGTTTTGAAATATAACCAGAATTTCCAATAATTGAATTGGAAGGGATTTGAATCGAAATTGTCTTCGGAATATCTCGATGTTGGATTTCGTGATGATGCAGATATTGTTATGGGAATTTGAAAGATATATTAATATCGTTATTTCCAATACGATATTTGTTGGTCGTAGAATTTGATATTGAATATAAGCCGATATACTTTCTATTCAGAGCCTTGTATTTAATATCAAATGTGATTTGGGTTTGTCGTGAATGGTGTCTTCATTAACACTGTTCTTAAGCCCAGTTGAGAAAAAGATTAAATCTTTTTATTTAGATTTAATGAAGTGTGCCAATTAAATAATATTTTGATTGGAATTGAATTAGGATTGATTTTCGGGTTTATCGTGAACGGTGTTTTAAATAACACCTGTTCTTTAACCCAATAATTAATGTAATGTGATTTTGGGTTTATCGTGAACCGTGTTTTAAATGACACTGATTCTTTAACCCAGTAAAAGATTAAAACTAAGTGGATTTTTAATGAATCTTTAATTAGATTGAAAAGATCGAGAATGGAGTATCACTAGTTTTACTTCAGGCGATAGTTAAATCTTTAATTAGATTTGGACGTGAAATGGTAATTAAATTTACCGATAACACCGTGGTGTTAGATATGAAGTATTACCAGTTTTACTTCATGGGATGAATAGGTGGGGATTGGGAAATAAAATAAATAATTACTTCGGTGTGGTTCGTTAATCCCGACTAGTTTGAAGTGATATTCAAAAGGAAGATTAATGAATAAATTTAAAAGAATTTATCTTTGATAAAATTAATGGGAACCTTTCCCAAGGTATAAGAATATTTGAATAAAAGAATATTCTGAATTGGATTGAGGCGTATTTTGTGTTTGTGTCACACGTGTTTATTATATACGCGAGTTGTTCAGAAAGACCGGGTTTATCCCATTCTGAATAACTGATTCGACGTGGTGTCGAAGATGAAGACGGTGGTTGAAGACCGGAGGTTTTCACGTCGTTTGGATAATTACCGATGATCTTGATTGGGCCGTACACCCAAGAGGAGAGAATCAGTTGGTGATCGTCCAGACGTACTTGTTGATCGATTGATATGCGGGGTACTAGGTGCCTCCGGTTTCGTTCAGACCTAGAACGAACTTGTAAATGGACTGTGTGTCTGACATTGGATTTCAGTCTGTGTGATTGATTTCTATTAAATATATATTTGTTTGGCGGCGGAGAATTTATTCTCTTTCTTAACGCCCTTCTCTGAGACGTACGAGCTCAGAGGTTATATATTGATGGATATCAAACGCATGGAGTGAATTGCCTATGTGGCATGCCTAAGTAGCAATTGATCAAGGCTTCTGTTGAAAAGCAAGGTCTTGTGGTGATGATCAAAGCACCGCCTGTGTGGCATAGCTTTGTGTAACATTGATTCGCGAGCCTCACACCCCGGTTGTGAACCAGAAATGGGAGAGGACCTCAGGGAGGGCATGCGTTTCCTTCTAGCTAGAAGTGGCGTTAGTGGTTTTACACGCCCTGACGAGTTTGACTTATGTGGTTGTTGGTTTGCGAGGCGCGTCGGTTTGATCGGACAATCCGGGTCCGATGGAGTCATTCGTCGGCTCATTTACGCCCCATAGGGCGGGGAGACGCAGTGTTCAGGCATTTTAATCCACATCGGTGGACCGGCCCTGACGATCCAAGGCTTGTCTGCGCGCTTGCCTGAGACATGGGCTAGATTGTCTCGAATCAGTAAAGGACGATCCCTGGCCTCGGTTCATAGATGGATATCCAATTTCCAAATACGTGACATGTGCGGTTTTAATTGTAGAGCCTAGTATGGCGACATAGTAGCATGGGATGCTATGCCGCCTATGATTAATATTTATGATTGAAATTGTTTTGACACTATACACTTATAGTAGCATCAAAATAATCTGTTTTAAACGTATCAAGCATTCTTTGGCTATTATAACGTAAAAACCCTATCCTCCGGCTTGCGTTGCATTATGTGATGGGACTTGGGTCTTATAATAGCTTCATTTTTCTTTATTTAGCATTGCGCTGTTTGTTTTATGCACTGGTATTCTTGGGAGGAAACCCGTTCCATGTATACGGCGTGGTCCCTTGATTTACCTAACTTTAAAATTAAGATTAATAACTGTTTTAGTTCTCACACCAGTCACATGACTGACCTGGAGTTTATTGTTTTAACCTAAACTCTGGGTGCCCTTATTTTGACATGGGCAGCTAGTAGTTTTGGTTTTGCAGATTTATATTCACAGGAACCTGGTTTACAGCTAGAACGATATCCGGAAAGCTTTGTATCTTTGTATCTTCTTCAGCTGTATTTTGAATTATTTTCCGCTGCTATGTAATATATTGTAATCTCTGATATTTATCGAATGTATTTTATTTGTTTATACTCTGTTTATTCTTGTATTATGATGGAATTGTTGTAATTAACAATGAAATGTTCTTCCGTCTGCGTTCTTCTGTGTGTTGTTCTCAAACTATCCGCGTTTTCCTCACCGGGGAAGTTTCGGGTCGTTACAGCGTGGTATCAGAGCTTTGGTTTACAAAGCTCAGAGAACAAGACACGTTAGAACCATACGAAAGAATTCATCAGACTATCCAACGGGAATGACTCGTTAGGGATGGGATCAGTAGTATCCTAGAACGAGTGTGAAGAGTATATTTTTAAAAATGAAAACAATTTTTTTTTGAAAATTTAAATCAATTATTCGTATTTGATTATTTATTTATGTTGAATTTGGACAATCCAGTATATATAGATTTTGCATATACGTCTGATCCACGGGTATTCGAAGTTTTAATATACTGGATAGATATAAAGTCACACTCTAGTCGCCCGGAGATGATTCTATTGATGACTACGTAGCATCAACAGTTTGTGTTCGAGTTTCGAAGGTGTGATGTTTATATATTTCCAATTGACTGGTGTGAGAGCCAAAATTAGATAGGGCCTATTGTTGTGATTTGGCATCAAAAATCTGATTTTTAGACTATATATCAAAGTTATAAATTTGAAATGATAATCAACTAATTGATTGATGATTGTGTTGTTTGATTATTGGTTGATTAATTATAATTTTGAACCATTATGTCAATCTGAACCAAATAGTGAATTGTGTTGAAAATTACTCGCATTTGCACGCATATACATGTACTAACATTGAACAAGTCATAGCAAGGAGGCTAGAGAAGAGGAATAAAATTGTTTGCCCGACAAATTGGTACATGTTTATTGTATTTCTTGAGTTTTGGGTGATTTTATGAGCCGATTGGCTAGCCGCTTGGCTTTTTCTTTTTCTTTTGGATTGAAGAAGGACATGAGAGGCTATATGAAATATCCCGAAGTCCCCGGTGCAGGGGAGGTTATGGCGAAATTTTTCGAAAATTTAGGGTGTTAGCAAAATTTTTGAAAAATTTGAAAAGTTCTTAGAATCTGAAAAGTTGAAGAACTTAAGCCGTAATGAAATTAATGGAAGTTGAGTTGATTAGTTAAACAACTTTCGGCTTCATTCCTTTTCGGGGATGAAAAGTTTTAAGTGGGGGAGATTGTAATAACCCTGAAATCCGAGCCAATTTAAAATTTTTATTTTGGCAATTTTGGCGAATTTTGAATATTTAAAATGAATTATTTTAAATAATAACGACGAGAAATTTATTTTGAATGGAATTCGAACGTATATATTATATAGATCGTCATTAGAATATAAATATTTATTTTAAAATATAAAAGGAATTGAAAATGGCGCGGTAGTTCGATAATTCGATTTCAAACTTCAAATGAATGTACCAGGTGCAAAATAAACCGTATTTTAGCGAAACCAAAAATAATAGAATTTAATTAAGAATATCTTTCCAACGAATCCGAAAAATCAAAATTTCATAGCGGGGATAAAAAGATATGTCCAGTTGAAAATTCAGAATAGTCGCTATGGAATTTCGGCCTTTAAAAATGGCCATTTTGCAAACGACCTCGGATTTCGACGAAACCACTTCTGTTGGATCCGCGATGTCAAGTTATTGCTAGGTTTCAAATTTCAGAATTTTTCGAACCAATATGTGATCGTGGCAAAGGAAAACGCGTTTGACCAGTTTTAGTTGATTTTAATCGACTAGAAAATGGCCATTTTTCCAATGGTCTCAGAATTTGATGAAACTAGTTTTGTTAGGACCGTATCGTCAATACGAAGCTAGAAAATATTTTTCTGGAATTTTTCGAGTTCGTATGTGGCCTCGGTAAATTGAAATGCGCGTTCATATTCAATATATAGAGTTATATTTTGATTTTGACGAAAACTGATCGAAACGATCGAATCAGCTTACGATACATATCCCATTGTGTTCGGAATGAGGGTAATTAGCTATGGGTGACAGTCGGTGGATTCGATTTTGAGGTCGAAATAAAAAGTTGCTTTTTGAAATTAAATAATTATATAAATAATAAAATTAAAAAAAATTCCCCTTTCTTCTCCTTATCCCCCTCCTCACTCTTCACGTTGACTTCAGAATTAAAGGAAAAAAAACAAAAAAACCCGTCGATCCCCATCGAGCTACCCCATCGCCTCCCCACCTCGCGACGCCACCGCCAAGCCCCAACCTTCGGCGCCGCCACTAACGAAACCCCCTCCCTCCCCCTCACGCCTCTCTCTCCTCCACAGCCAAAAGCTCCAGCGCGCAAACCCCCAAATCGACAGAGCAGCCTCCATCCGACCGCCACTACACCCCCACCGCCGTAGGCCAGAACTCGACCCCCCTCCCCCCGCGAGCAACTGCGATCCCAAACCCCCTTCTAAAATTCGAATAGTGAGTTCCTTTTCTTTTCTCTTCCTTTTTGTTTCTATATATATTTTATCTCTTCACATATAGCAATAGCAATTGTGGTTAAAGTTAGATAAGAATAGGATTTTCTTATGGTATAAAAATCTGATTTTTTAAACCATAAAGACTAGATTTTTAACTCTACAAAGATACGATTTTTAACTTAGCAAAGGTATAGCTTTTAACTAGATAAAGATGTGATTTTTAACTAGATTAAAAATATGATTTTTATATTATAGAAAGATTAAAAATATGATTTTTATATTATTAAAAGAATAAAGATATGATTTTTATTATATATACGTTGAAGTAGAAGTTATAAAAATAAGTTTTTTATCATTAGAATGGTTAAGGAAAAATATGTTTTTTTTAAATTGAAAGTGAACAAATAAAGATGTAATTTTTATATTAGTAGAAGATTAAAAATATAATTTTTATATAATGTAGAAGTTAAAAATATAATTTTCATATGATGTAGAGGATAAAAATATGATTTTTATATTTTAGAAAGAATAAAAATTCGATTTTTAATTAATAGAAGATATAAAGATATGATTTTTATATAATGTAGATAGTAAAAATAGGATTTTTATAGTATAGGAAGAATAAAAATATGATTTTTATAAGGTAGAAGTAATAAAAATATGATTTTTATAAAGTGGGAAATATAAAAATATTATCTTTATATAGTAGAGATTATAAAAACACGATCTTTATATGTGCTGTAGCAAATTAACAATATAAAGAAGTGATTTTGTTTAAAATATAAATTGAGATTTTTATATAGAATGAAGTGAAATAAAAATACAATCTTTATATATGAAGTAGAAATATAAAAATATAATTTTTATATAGAAAGAAGCGTCGAAAATATGTATGAAGAAGAAATAAAAATATGATTTTTATTTATTGAATGAAGCAGTAAAAATATAATTTTTATTTGAACAGCGTGAAAAGAACTGCATTGGTATTTCAAGCAAATCCAGATGTTCAGCAGTTCAACAACAAAGCACGGCGGAGTGGAACCCTCTGTGAGAACTTCTCACTTTTTAATTTAATTTTCTAGTTAAAATATATATTAGGATGCAGACGGTGTTTAGTAGCACCCGACACCCGTCGTCCACAGACCATGGACGGCTTGTATGCTTGTTTGTTCGATTTTGATGTGTAGTTGATTGTGTGATGTGATTTGAAATAAATTATTTATATAGTTAAAAATATTTTATAGTTGAAAATAGAATTTTTAACGTGTATATAAAATAAATATTTATAAATAAATCGGAGATTTGTTTATGTACACTGATTTGATTGATATTGATTGGGACGATAAATTTTACACATCGCCCAACTGCACAAATAAAATCTGTGTTTGATTGTTAGAAACCCCACATGGGTATTGGGATGATATATGACATACACTAATCCCAATAATTAGTTGTATGTCGATTGATTGATTGACAGACTGTCATAAGCGTTAAATATTTATATTTGATGCTTATACAGTGTAGAATGCACTTTGGATGATGGTTGATTATTTGTCATTGTTGATATATACATGTGTTGTAGAAAACCCATATAATCAACATTATATGGTAATTGATTGGGCCTCATTCCAGTTTTGAAAAGAAATATTTGAAAAAGAAATATTTGAAAAGAAATATTTGAATAGAAATATTTGAAAATAGAAATATTTGAAAAATAAATATTCGAAATAGAATATTTGAAAATAGAAATATATGAAGCCGTGTTTATAGATTGACGCCATTTTGACGTGCACGATATTTATATCGATTTTATTCATTTTTCAATGAATATCGAAAGTGATTTCAAAATCTGATAAATTGAACAAAAATGAATTCGAATTAAATTGAAACGAATTGAAATTCGAATTAAATTGAAATTGAATTGAAATCGTTTTGAAATGAAATTAAAACGAATTTATATTGGAATATTCAATTTTGATTAGAAATTGAATATGAAGTAGAAATCGTTTCGAAAACGAATTTAAAACGATTTATAAAATTCGTTTCGAAAGGAAATCGACGAAGTATATATTATATATGTTATATATATAATATAATGGTCTAAATAGAACGCGCCGCGCCGCGGCAGTTCGCGAATTTCAACCATTGACTTCGAATGGACATTGCGGGAGATCCGACCGTCGAATTCTCCTAAAACCAGAACCGTTGGGTTCATGTCGAAAAGAGCTTTCTAACGAAAATTAGAAATTTGAAATCTAACGGTTCTATTTTTAATTATGTCCAAATCAAATTTGGAAAGGGTCGCTGTAAGTGCAGTTTGATGGCCGTTGATGGAAATCGACTGTACGGGCCTGGATAAAATTATTAAAAATAGAAATAATTTGTGTAAAATCATAAGAAATGATTTGTGAAGAATTGGGATGAAAAACTCCATATTTGAAAAGATAAAAATAGTTTTTTATCGAAATGAACTAGTATTGAACTAGAATTATAATTCTTTTATTTTTGAAATAAATAAAGTGAATTTGAAATGGTTTTGAAATATAACCAGAATTTCCAATAATTGAATTGGAAGGGATTTGAATTGAAATTGCCTTCGGAATATCTCGATGTTGGATTTCGTGATGATACAGATATTGTTATGGGAATTTGAAAGATATATTAAAATCGTTATTTCCAATACGTTATTTGTTGGTCGTAGAATATGATATTGAATATAAGCCGATATACTTTCTATTCAGAGCCTTGTATTTAATATCAAATGTGATTTGGGTTTGTCGTGAATGGTGTCTTCATTAACACTGTTCTTAAGCCCAGTTGAGAAAAAGATTAAATCTTTTTATTTAGATTTAATGAAGTGTGCCAATTAAATAATATTTAATTGGAATTGAATTGGGATTGATTTTCGGTTTATCGTGAACGGTGTTTTAAATAACACTTGTTCTTTAACCCGATAATTAATGTAATGTGATTTTGGGTATACCGTGAACCGTGTTTTAAATGACACTGATTCTTTAACCCAGTAAAAGATTAAAACTAAGTGGAGTTTTAATGAATCTTTAATTAGATTGAAAAGATCGAGAATGGAGTATCACCAGTTTTACTCTAGGCGATAGTTAAATCTTTAATTAGATTTGAACGTGAAATGGTAATTGAATTTACCGATAACACCGTGGTGTTAGATATGAATTATTACCAGTTTTACTTCATGGGATGAATAGGTGGGGTTTGGGAAATAAAATAAATAATTACTTCGGTGTGGTTCGTTAATCCCGACTAGTTTGAAGTGATATTCAAAAGGAAGATTAAAGAATAAATTTAAAAGAATTTATCTTTGATAAAATTAATGGGAACCATTCCCAAAGTATAAGAATATTTGAATAAAAGAATATTCTGAATTGGAATGAGGCATATGTTGTGTTTGTGTCACACGTGTTTATTGTATACGCGAGTTGTTCAGAAAGACCGGGTTTATCCCATTCTGAATAACTGATTCGACGTGGTGTCGAAGATGAAGACGGTGGTTGAAGACCGGAGGTCTTCACGTCGTTTGGATAATTTCTGATGATCTTGATTGGGCCGTACACCCAAGAAAAGAGAATCAGTTGGTGATCGTCCAGACGTACTTGGAGATCGATGGATATGCGGGGTACTAGGTGCCTCCGGTTTCGTTCAGACCCAGAACGAACTTGTAAATGGACTGTGTGTGTCTGACATTGGATTTCAGTCTGTGTGATTGATTTCTATTAAATATATATCTGTTTGGCGGCGGAGAATTTATTCTCTTGCTTAACGCCCTTCTCTGAGACGTATGAGCTCAGAGGTTATATATTGATGGATATCAAACGCATGGAGTGAATTGCCTGTGTGGCATGCCTATGTAGCAATTGATCAAGGCTTCTGTTGAAAAGCAAAGTCTTGTGGTGATGATCAAAGCACCGCCTGTGTGGCATAGCTTTGTGTAACGTTGATTCGCGAGCCTCACACCCCGGTTGTGAACCAGAAACGGGAGAGGACCTCAGGGAGGGCATGCGTTTCCTTCTAGCTAGAAGTGGCGTCAGTGGTTTTACACGCCCTGACGAGTTTGACTTATGTGGTTGTTGGTTTGCGAGGCGCCTCGGTTTGATCGGATGATCCGGGTCCGATGGAGTCATTCGTTGGCTCATTTACGCCCCATAGGGCGGGGAGACGCAGTGTTCAGGCATTTTAATCCGCATCGGTGGACCGGCCCTGACGATCCAAGGCTTGTCTGTGCGCTTGCCTGAGACATGGGCTAGATTGTCTCGAATAGGTAGAGGACGATCCCTAGCCTCGGTTCATAGATGGAAATCCAATTTCCAAATACGTGACATGTGCGGTTTTAATTGTAGAGCCTAGTATGGCGACATAGTAGCATGGGATGCTATGCCGCCTATGACTGATATTTATGATTGAAATTGTTTTGACACTATACACTTATAGTAGCATCAAAATAATCTGTTTTAAACGTATCAAGCATTCCTTGGCTATTATAAGGTAAAAACCCTATCCTCCGGCTTGCGTTGCATTGTGTGATGGGACTTGGGTCCTATAATAGCTTCATTTTTCTTTATTTAGCATTGTGATGTTTGTTTTATGCACTGGTATTCTTGGGAGGAAACCCGTTCCGTGTTATACAGCGTGGTCCCTTGATTTACCTAACTTTAAAATAAAGATTAATAACTGTTTTAGTTCTCACACCAATCACATGACTGACCTGGAGTTTATTGTAACACCCCGTAATTCTGTAACACTAGGATTCACAAATCATGGCATAATTAAAAGTTAAAATCAAAATCAAGGGAAACGGGCTGCGCCATTGCGTTCGTCTCGGAATTCTGCATGAAAACGAGTCTGAGATTGCGTAAATCGGTGTCCGTATGAGGAAGATATGGCCTCCGGAAGATTCAGCGAAGTTCAAATTTCAAAACAGGTCAAGTTCAAAATTCAAATCAGACCCAGATTGGGCTGGGCGGGAATTTTCCCGCCCAAGGCAACCAGGTCGACTGGGTAGTCGACTTGGGTCACCCAGGTCGACTGGGCAGTCGACCTGGGCGTCGACCCCCCTGCTTTTTCCTGTTTTCTGCACCTAGTTCATTCTTCTGTATCTAGACGCCATTCTGACCAGATTCGTCCGCCTAACACTATATAAACAGCCCTAGACTCCTTCTCTATTCACAATTCTTCTCTACCCTTATACTGCAAAGATTCTTGGTAGAACATGGCTTCTTCTCCTCCTCTTAAATTAAATAATAAATAAAATAATATATAAAAATAAATCAAGACGAGGAGATGCTGCTCAAGACTTTCAAGAAGGGGTTCAAGTCAAGCTAGGATTGCAAGTGATGATTCAAACGGTTTCAAGCAACGTCGCACGAATCATAGCAACGCCATCTTTCTTTTCTAATCTAAATTTCTGTAAGTCAGTTATTTCTAGATTTGAATGTTTTTTCTCTGTTCGTGACATGAAATTAAAGGAATAAAAGAATATGCCAAATCTCTCTCTCTATTCGAATCAGTGCCTATACTCTTGAACCTAATTAAGAACTGTTATGATTCGAGGACAAATAAGACCGTGACTATGAAACTATGGACCTTAAAACCATATGCCTATGACTATGAACATTTTCCTATGACTATGAACATTACCTATGACTATGGACATTGCCTATAACTATGAGCATTGCCTATGACTGTGACTGTGACAATGAGGATTATTTTCTTGACTAAGCCTATGCCTTTGATTAGGAAATATAAACTATTGCCTATGACATAACAAGGACATCTGTGAGTAAACACCTGTGATTCATGACTAGGAAAGTGTTGCTTAAGTTTGGTGACTATGAAATTGGGTCTAAACCCGATCATCTATTCTGTCTATTCTTGGTTATCTTTGGTTTTAGACCTTGGGAATTTACCTATTAAGTTAGGTCTACCCATGTTCTTGAACCTATGTCTCTATTCTGTCTATTCTTGGTTTTAGACCTTGGGAATTTACCTATTTAGTTAGGTCTACCCATGTTCTTGAACCGACGTCATTATTCAAACCTTTTTATGCCAGTTAGTATGTCTATCTTTTGCATAGAATCTTTGGTTCATTCCCTATTTTCTACGAACCTAGCTTTATTTATAATCTAGACTGAATCACGATTATATGAACGGTGGGAATGTGGTTTGGGCAAAACATGAAATTTACTAAAAACGTAGTTTAACTTGGAAATTGGCATAAATTGGGAACATGTATTATGGCATGTTCATAGGCAAATTGATAAATTTGACATAAATTATAAGATGTGTAATTTGAAGACGTGTAAATCTAACATTTACATGAATAGTGAACTAGAGTAATAAGTCTAGTTTGACGTGAAGTAGAATGTTGAATCAGAATTGGATTAGCTAAGTTGGCACGGTAAGTATATTGGCATAAATGTGAAATTGGCTATAATTGGGAATAACTGTCAGGTTTAGCAAAATCATGGTTAGTGACACTTAATTTGGTATAGTCTACATACCAAAAGGGCATAAATATGATATAGAGGGGAGAATGGGCCGTAAGAATAAATGCTGACAATTCACATTAAAGGAGTAATTAGGAAATAAGTAAATTAGGAATAATTTACTTATAGAATTTGGCCTGAATGAGGAAATGTAAATTTAGACAAATTAAAGGTTTATTAACGACATCTCTTTTAATGACACACCAGAAAGTTCTAGGGTGACAGAGAGGATAGTGTCTAGGCTTGGGTTTGGAAAATACAAGTTTCCTGCTCTCCCTGGCTATCCCTAACTGATCCGACGAATGGGATGGTTACTTTTAAAACTTGATTTAAAAATAAACTGAAACCCTTTGAACTTAGAAAGCACGAATATGCCTAGCCCGAGGTTAGACTAAGTTGCGATGTAAACCTGCCCGGAACCAACCGACACATCCAGTAGTCGCAACAATACCTGTCTAATGTGAGTGGTAGCAGCTTTAATTTATTTAGTTAAAGCTAGAACAAGAATGGTAGGGTTAAGTTAACTAAGACATTTAACCAGTTCAACATGATAACTAGACTGATGGGTGGGGTTAGGTTCAGACTGACACTTAACACAGTTAAGCTAGAATGGGAGGGTTAAGTCCATAGGAACACTTAACCAACTTAACACAGTTAAGCTAGAATGGGAGGGTTAAGTCCATAGGAACACTTAACCAACTTAACACAGTTAAGCTAGAATGGGAGGGCTAAGTCCATAGAGACACTTAACCAAACTCAAGGTAGCAAGACGAGACTTGTAGGGGTTAATTAAAGTTAATACACTTAGCCAAATTAATATGTTAACTAGACTAGAGGTTGGGGTTAAGTAAAATCTAATACACTTAGCCAATTTTGACATGTTAGCTGGGCTAGACCGTAGGGTTAAGTAAACATGAACACTTAACCATCAGGTTGTGATAAAGGAGTGAGGTTAAGTCTAAAACATGAAGGGATAATACTTAACCATTAATAACATGTTAGTTAAAACAGACGGGCAAGGTTAAGTTAAAAAGGAACACTTAACCAATACAGGATGAAGAGGTAGGGTTAAGTAATAAGAAATATTAAACCAATATAACTTGGTTTGTGGTAGGGTTAAGTCAACGTGAACTGCTGATGACACTTAACCAGCTTAACAAGATAAATGAATAGGGTTAAGTTAGCTTGAATTGACTAATGACACTTAACCAATCCAAATTGACGGGAAAGAGAACTAAGTAGTAAACCTTAGTTAAAAGGAGATAAGTAGTAAACCTTAGTTAAGAAAACAACGATTCTGGAAACTAAGTGGTAAACCTTAGTTGACAAAACTAAGTAGTAATTCTTAGTATAACACGAGGAGGAGCGAACGTCCGTCTGATTAAAAAGAAGGCTCCAACGAATTGGGTTACGAAGCCCGAGGCTTCGAGGGGACGTGAGGGTACTCTTGGTATCCCTCTGTGAGGCTGCAGATGATCCACCTGGGCCCACAGAGGTTAAGGTCTGCGTAGAAGAACCTGGGGTATGCCTTGGTTGCAATACATGGCAACCTAAAGACTAGGATGGACCGGCGTGATTCGGCGAGCAAACGGTAGCCCTGTGATAGCGACTCGTCGTCTACCATCCATCTTGAGTCAATCGAGATACGTGAAGCGGAAAGGCGGAGAACTCCAAAAGACCATATACTTGCTATCTAGTTATAGGTGAGGATGGCCATAGGATAGTGGGGTACCGGGGGCCGGCGTATAGTTCTCATTTTACAAGGTGTGCCTTTCATTAGTTGAGGGAGGGGTCAAGTGGGACCATAGCCACTGGAATAAAAACAGACCTTAGCATCTGCATCGGCAGATATCTGAAAGCTCCCGACCGAGTTCTGTATTCCTTGATTTGCCCTGACACAGGACTCGGGTCGCACATTACAGGACATGTGCATCTAGACAAGCGATAACGATTCGCGATACATGCGTGGGGAAGTATATATACCACTCTAGGTAGTGTGTCCTAGACTTGGGGGCATCGTTCGACAGGTAGCATAATTCCTAGTTGAACTAGGTGGCATAAATCCTGAATCCGAGATGCGTTCATCAGATAGCGTAAACTCTAGTTGAATTTAGAAGGCACTTGGTAGAAAACCCTAGATTAAATCTAGGTAACAAATAAATAAATGGATGCCTGAAGGCGATGGAAAATACAGGGATTGGGATCACGTTATCGTTACTAGTTGGGACACTAGTTAGGTGGTGCAGAGATATAGAAACCAGTATAACAAGGAAATAGTGAAGAGACGAAAGTATTAGAGCATATCCAGTTTATCTTAGCTTAGCATATCTTGTGTTAGTCTTGCCTAATCTTGTCAACCCTATCATCGTGGTGTTATCTTGTATTCAGTTAATTCATGTCGTTTTGTTTTTCCATGTTCACATGCTAGAAGTTACTGAACTTACTCAGGCTTTATGTCTGACTCTGTTTTCTTTCATCTTCTTCTCTTCCGTTTCCCCCCCAGGTAGTAGAGGAGGAAGTAGTATAGCTCAGGTTAAGTTGGACTGTTACTCTTTCCCAGCTTGAAGATTTGTCGAAGTTTTGCTTGGATTCTCTTTCCAGATGCTATGGCTGGTTCTTGCTACATTGGGGAATATAAATGTATTTTTATGCTTCTTTATTTTGTAAGACAGATGACACTCTGATATTGTAAAGAAATCTTTGTACAAACTATTTTATCAATAAAGCAAAGTTTTATTTTCCGCTGTTTAATTTCTGTCTGTCTTGTAATTTATCTGCATCTTTTACCCTAAATGCTCCACAGAACTTAGTGCATTCCCTTTGTGAGTGACACTAATGGACGTGGGGTGTTACACGTGGTATCAGAGCTGAAGGTTACCAGATCAGATAAAGGATTTGAAAAATTATTTTCAAAACGGTTTTAAAAGAAGCATTTTCAAAAGAAAAGATTTGTTTTAAAGGCATATTCCCAAAAGCCATACGCACTATCTTCTCTTCCCCTGTTTGAATTTTTGTCTCCTTCTTTCTTGAGTCTCTGGTGCTCCTGGCTTTCTGGGATGTAACCTCATCGAAGGGCAAAGTAGTGCCCGGCTTCCATCCATAGCCGTAGTTGTTTCATCTATGGGCAGTTTTCTTTCAAAGCTTATAGGGTTTTCCGGACGATGGAGGCAGTTTTCGAGAGATTTGTCAACATGACTACACACGGAAGGGGATGAAGAATTCATGGATGTAAACTGAGCATACGAAGGAGCAAGAAATTATAAAACCTAAGACAAGAGGAAGTATCTTTACTAGGGTATGATAGGGCATATACTTAAGGATAAGGGCAAGGACGAGGACGAGATTTTCAGAAGGACAAGTACATGCTTTCTCCACCAAGCGTACCTAGGAGAAAGGTAGTCCGGTTGGAAGAGTCTAGTTTTCTATTCGTGCTATTTCCTTAGGTTCTAGCGCTTCGCATTTGTTCATATCCACTTCCATAGTTGGGTCTCTGCACCATAGTACTTGTATAGTAGGAAGATCCCACTAGAGTCTCAAATCCAATTGGTGGTCCGACCAGTTTATTTTTGGTTAGTAGGGATTTTAGAATAGCTATCGGATTTGATTATATCATCTCACGTAAATCGTCTAAATTCGGAGGAGATATTCCTTGGGTGCTTGTCTGATATTGGTTTAGGCCCTTGGGGCTTGTACTTGAGGAATGTCGAGTTCGACTAGGATGATTTGCATGAGAGATAAATAGTTTTGGCAGGCACTCCAAAGAGCACGTAGTGACCTCTCGACTCTTATAGTTATGGCATGGCGGATAAGAGGGAAACCTCTAATCATCTTAGTACGTATGCTTGATACCGTGATTGACATCTGTTTATTTTGGAAATGGAGATCCGGAACTTCACAATCATGAAGTTAAATTAGTTAAGATACAGTGGAGTAAAGCTCAAGAAGGCTAGATACTAGCATCATACCCTTTTCCTTGAGGGTGCATCCTTGATTTCTTTGTTTGTTTTAGGAGCTTTACGCATAATTGTTTCTCTCTTTCCAAAGTATATCACCTAGGTCGTATCTTCAATCCTTAGGTAGAAGCCAATGGATGTAAACATGTATTTGAAACATGTTATGGTTAATGGTTGCAAGTGGTTGCTAATGGTTGCCTGTGAATGCATATACATACGTATTAGGCGCTAGATCAGTTCAGACGCTTTCATATTGCATTTACAAATATGTATTTGTTTGTAAATTGAACTTGATATGTTATCATATGGGTGTTGCATATGGATGAATGGCTGTGCACACATGTAGTATTTACATAACTAGGGATGCTTGCATACATGATTGGACGCATGGCACTGACATGATTCGCATTAAGGAGGTCAACTGAATCAGTAGACCGCCTGATTTTGCATTAGATAAAGACATATACACACACTATGCATATGAACATGAAGGCATTAGAAAATCTTTTAAGGACAATGAATGCCTGTGATTGAATGGTTGAGTAGATGGGTGATTGGATGGTAGGACACATTCTTCCTAACTTGGAGATTTCGGGGACGAAATCATTTTAAGTGGGGGAGAATGTAACACCCCGTAATTCTGTAACACTAGGATTCACAAATCAGGGCAGAATTAAAAGTTTAAATCAAAATCAAGGGAAACAGGCTGCGCCATTGCATTCGTCTCGGAATTCTACATGAAAACGAGTCCGAGTTTGCGTAAATCGGAGTCCGTATGAGGAAGATATGGCCTCCGGAAGATTCAGCGAAGTTCAAATTTCAAAACAGGTCAAGTTCAAAATTCAAATCGGACCCAGATTGGGTTGGGCGGGAATTTTCCCGCCCAAGGCACCCAGGTCGACTGGGCAGTCGACCTGGGCGTCGACCCCCCTGCTTTTTCCTGTTTTCTGCACCTAGTTCGTTCTTCTGTATCTAGACGCCATTCTGACCAGATTCGTCCGCCTAACACTATATAAACAGCCCTAGACTCCTTCTCTATTCACAATTCTTCTCTACCCTTATGCTGCAAAGATTCTTGGTAGAACATGGCTTCTTCTCCTCCTCTTAAATTAAATAATAAATAAAATAATATATAAAAATAAATCAAGACGAGGAGATGCTGCTCAAGACTTTCAAGAAGGGGTTCAAGTCAAGCTAGGATTGCAAGCGATGATTCAAACGGTTTCAAGCAACGTCGCACGAATCATAGCAACGCCATCTTTCTTTTCTAATCTAAATTTCTGTAAGTCAGTTATTTCTAGATTTGAATGTTTTTTCTCTGTTCGTGACATGAAATTAAAGGAATAAAAGAATATGCCAAATCTCTCTCTCTCTCTATTCGAATCAGTGCCTATACTCTTGAACCTAATTAAGAACTGTTATGATTCGAGGACAAATAAGACCGTGACTATGAAACTATGGACCTTAAAACCATATGCCTATGACTATGAACATTTTCCTATGACTATGAACATTACCTATGACTATGGACATTGCCTATAACTATGAGCATTGCCTATGACTGTGACTGTGACAATGAGGATTATTTTCTTGACTAAGCCTATGCCTTTGATTAGGAAATATAAACTATTGCCTATGACATAACAAGGACATCTGTGAGTAAACACCTGTGATTCATGACTAGGAAAGTGTTGCTTAAGTTTGGTGACTATGAAATTGGGTCTAAACCCGATCATCTATTCTGTCTATTCTTGGTTATCTTTGGTTTTAGACCTTGGGAATTTACCTATTAAGTTAGGTCTACCCATGTTCTTGAACCTATGTCTCTATTCTGTCTATTCTTGGTTTTAGACCTTGGGAATTTACCTATTTAGTTAGGTCTACCCATGTTCTTGAACCGACGTCATTATTCAAACCTTTTTATGCCAGTTAGTATGTCTATCTTTTGCATAGAATCTTTGGTTCATTCCCTATTTTCTACGAACCTAGCTTTATTTATAATCTAGACTGAATCACGATTATATGAACGGTGGGAATGTGGTTTGGGCAAAACATGAAATTTACTAAAAACGTAGTTTAACTTGGAAATTGGCATAAATTGGGAACATGTATTATGGCATGTTCATAGGCAAATTGATAAATTTGACATAAATTATAAGATGTGTAATTTGAAGACGTGTAAATCTAACATTTACATGAATAGTGAACTAGAGTAATAAGTCTAGTTTGACGTGAAGTAGAATGTTGAATCGGAATTGGATTAGCTAAGTTGGCACGGTAAGTATATTGGCATAAATGTGAAATTGGCTATAATTGGGAATAACTGTCAGGTTTAGCAAAATCATGGTTAGTGACACTTAATTTGGTATAGTCTACATACCAAAAGGGCATAAATATGATATAGAGGGGAGAATGGGCCGTAAGAATAAATGCTGACAATTCACATTAAAGGAGTAATTAGGAAATAAGTAAATTAGGAATAATTTACTTATAGAATTTGGCCTGAATGAGGAAATGTAAATTTAGACAAATTAAAGGTTTATTAACGACATCTCTTTTAATGACACACCAGAAAGTTCTAGGGTGACAGAGAGGATAGTGTCTAGGCTTGGGTTTGGAAAATACAAGTTTCCTGCTCTCCCTGGCTATCCCTAACTGATCCGACGAATGGGATGGTTACTTTTAAAACTTGATTTAAAAATAAACTGAAACCCTTTGAACTTAGAAAGCACGAATATGCCTAGCCCGAGGTTAGACTAAGTTGCGATGTAAACCTGCCCGGAACCAACCGACACATCCAGTAGTCGCAACAATACCTGTCTAATGTGAGTGGTAGCAGCTTTAATTTATTTAGTTAAAGCTAGAACAAGAATGGTAGGGTTAAGTTAACTAAGACATTTAACCAGTTCAACATGATAACTAGACTGATGGGTGGGGTTAGGTTCAGACTGACACTTAACACAGTTAAGCTAGAATGGGAGGGTTAAGTCCATAGGAACACTTAACCAACTTAACACAGTTAAGCTAGAATGGGAGGGTTAAGTCCATAGGAACACTTAACCAACTTAACACAGTTAAGCTAGAATGGGAGGGCTAAGTCCATAGAGACACTTAACCAAACTCAAGGTAGCAAGATGAGACTTGTAGGGGTTAATTAAAGTTAATACACTTAGCCAAATTAATATGTTAACTAGACTGGAGGTTGGGGTTAAGTAAAATCTAATACACTTAGCCAATTTTGATATGTTAGCTGGGCTAGACCGTAGGGTTAAGTAAACATGAACACTTAACCATCAGGTTGTGATAAAGGAGTGAGGTTAAGTCTAAAACATGAAGGGATAATACTTAACCATTAATAACATGTTAGTTAAAACAGACGGGCAAGGTTAAGTTAAAAAGGAACACTTAACCAATACAGGATGAAGAGGTAGAGTTAAGTATTAAGAAATATTAAACCAATATAACTTGGTTTGTGGTAGGGTTAAGTCAACGTGAACTGCTGATGACACTTAACCAGCTTAACAGGATAAATGAATAGGGTTAAGTTAGCTTGAATTGACTAATGACACTTAACCAATCCAAATTGACGGGAAAGAGAACTAAGTAGTAAACCTTAGTTAAAAGGAGATAAGTAGTAAACCTTAGTTAAGAAAACAACGATTCTGGAAACTAAGTGGTAAACCTTAGTTGACAAAACTAAGTAGTAATTCTTAGTATAACACGAGGAGGAGCGAACGTCCGTCTGATTAAAAAGAAGGCTCCAACGAATTGGGTTACGAAGCCCGAGGCTTCGAGGGGACGTGAGGGTACTCTTGGTATCCCTCTGTGAGGCTGCAGATGATCCACCTGGGCCCACAGAGGTTAAGGTCTGCGTAGAAGAACCTGGGGTATGTCTTGGTTGCAATACATGGCAACCTAAAGACTAGGATGGACCGGCGTGATTCGGCGAGCAAACGGTAGCCCTGTGATAGCGACTCGTCGTCTACCATCCATCTTGAGTCAATCGAGATACGTGAAGCGGAAAGGCGGAGAACTCCAAAAGACCATATACTTGCTATCTAGTTATAGGTTAGGATGGCCATAGGATAGTGGGGTACCGGGGGCCGGCGTATAGTTCTCATTTTACAAGGTGTGCCTTTCATTAGTTGAGGGAGGGGTCAAGTGGGACCATAGCCACTGGAATAAAAACAGACCTTAGCATCTGCATCGGCAGATATCTGAAAGCTCCCGACCGAGTTCTGTATTCCTTGATTTGCCCTGACACAGGACTCGGGTCGCACATTACAGGACATATGCATCTAGACAAGCGATAACGATTCGCGATACATGCGTGGGGAAGTATATATACCACTCTAGGTAGTGTGTCCTAGACTTGGGGGCATCGTTCGACAGGTAGCATAATTCCTAGTTGAACTAGGTGGCATAAATCATGAATCCGAGATGCGTTCATCAGACAGCGTAAACTCTAGTTGAATCTAGAAGGCACTTGGTAGAAAACCCTAGATTAAATCTAGGTAACAAATAAATAAATGGATGCCTGAAGGCGATGGAAAATACAGGGATTGGGATCACGTTATCGTTACTAGTTGGGACACTAGTTAGGTGGTGCAGAGATATAGAAACCAGTATAACAAGGAAATAGCGAAGAGACGAAAGTATTAGAGCATATCCAGTTTATCTTAGCTTAGCATATCTTGTGTTAGTCTTGCCTAATCTTGTCAACCCTATCATCGTGGTGTTATCTTGTATTCAGTTAATTCATGTCGTTTTGTTTTTCCATGTTCACATGCTAGAAGTTACTGAACTTACTCAGGCTTTATGTCTGACTCTGTTTTCTTTCATCTTCTTCTCTTCCGTTTCCCCCCCAGGTAGTAGAGGAGGAAGTAGTATAGCTCAGGTTAAGTTGGACTGTTACTCTTTCCCAGCCTGAAGATTTGTCGAAGTTTTGCTTGGATTCTCTTTCCAGATGCTATGGCTGGTTCTTGCTACATTGGGGAATATAAATGTATTTTTATGCTTCTTTATTTTGTAAGACAGATGACACTCTGATATTGTAAAGAAATCTTTGTACAAACTATTTTATCAATAAAGCAAAGTTTTATTTTCCGCTGTTTAATTTCTGTCTGTCTTGTAATTTATCTGCATCTTTTACCCTAAATGCTCCACAGAACTTAGTGCATTCCCTTTGTGAGTGACACTAATGGACGTGGGGTGTTACACGTGGTATCAGAGCTAAAGGTTACCAGATCAGATAAAGGATTTGAAAAATTATTTTCAAAACGGTTTTAAAAGAAGCATTTTCAAAAGAAAAGATTTGTTTTAAAGGCATATTCCCCAAAGCCATACGCACTATCTTCTCTTCCCCTGTTTGAATTTTTGTCTCCTTCTTTCTTGAGTCTCTGGGGCTCCTGGCTTTCTGGGATGTAACCTCATCGAAGGGCAAAGTAGTGCCCAGCTTCCATCCATAGCCGTAGTTGTTTCATCTATGGGCAGTTTTCTTACAAAGCTTATAGGGTTTTCCGGACGATGGAGGCAGTTTTCGAGAGATTTGTCAACATGACTACACACGGAAGGGGATGAAGAATTCATGGATGTAAACTGAGCATACGAAGGAGCAAGAAATTATAAAACCTAAGACAAGAGGAAGTATCTTTACTAGGGTATGATAGGGCATATACTTAAGGATAAGGGCAAGGACGAGGACGAGATTTTCAGAAGGACAAGTACATGCTTTCTCCACCAAGCGTACCTAGGAGAAAGGTAGTCCGGTTGGAAGAGTCTAGTTTTCTGTTCGTGCTATTTCCTTAGGTTCTAGCGCTTCGCATTTGTTCATATCCACTTCCATAGTTGGGTCTCTGCACCATAGTACTTGTATAGTAGAAAGATCCCACTAGAGTCTCAAATCCAATTGGTGGTCCGACCAGTTTATTTTTGGTTAGTAGGGATTTTAGAATAGCTATCGGATTTGCTTATATCATCTCACGTAAATCGTCTAAATTCGGAGGAGATATTCCTTGGGTGCTTGTCTGATATTGGTTTAGGCCCTTGGGGCTTGTACTTGAGGAATGTCGAGTTCGACTAGGATGATTTGCATGAGAGATAAATAGTTTTGGCAGGCACTCCAAAGAGCACGTAGTGACCTCTCGACTCTTATAGTTATGGCATGGCGGATAAGAGGGAAACCTCTAATCATCTTAGTACGTATGCTTGATACCGTGATTGACATCTGTTTATTTTGGAAATGGAGATCTGGAACTTCACAATCATGAAGTTAAATTAGTTAAGATACAGTGGAGTAAAGCTCAAGAAGGCTAGATACTAGCATCATACCCTTTTCCTTGAGGGTGCATCCTTGATTTCTTTGTTTGTTTTAGGAGCTTTACGCATAATTGTTTCTCTCTTTCCAAAGTATATCACCTAGGTCGTATCTTCAATCCTTAGGTAGAAGCCAATGGATGTAAACATGTATTTGAAACATGTTATGGTTAATGGTTGCAAGTGGTTGCTAATGGTTGCCTGTGAATGCATATACATACGTATTAGGCGCTAGATCAGTTCAGACGCTTTCATATTGCATTTACAAATATGTATTTGTTTGTAAATTGAACTTGATATGTTATCATATGGGTGTTGCATATGGATGAATGGCTGTGCACACATGTAGTATTTACATAACTAGGGATGCTTGCATACATGATTGGACGCATGGCACTGACATGATTCGCATTAAGGAGGTCAACTGAATCAGTAGACCGCCTGATTTTGCATTAGATAAAGACATATACACACACTATGCATATGAACATGAAGGCATTAGAAAATCTTTTAAGGACAATGAATGCCTGTGATTGAATGGTTGATTAGATGGGTGATTGGATGGTAGGACACATTCTTCCTAACTTGGAGATTTCGGGGACGAAATCATTTTAAGTGGGGGAGAATGTAACACCCCGTAATTCTGTAACACTAGGATTCACAAATCAGGGCAGAATTAAAAGTTTAAATCAAAATCAAGGGAATCAGGCTGCGCCATTGCATTCGTCTCGGAATTCTGCATGAAAACGAGTCCGAGTTTGCGTAAATCGGAGTCCGTATGAGGAAGATATGGCCTCCGGAAGATTCAGCGAAGTTCAGATTTCAAAACAGGTCAAGTTCAAAATTCAAATCGGACCCAGATTGGGTTGGGCGGGAATTTTCCCGCCCAAGGCACCCAGGTCGACTGGGCAGTCGACCTGGGCGTCGACCCCCCTGCTTTTTCCTGTTTTCTGCACCTAGTTCGTTCTTCTGTATCTAGACGCCATTCTGACCAGATTCGTCCGCCTAACACTATATAAACAGCCCTAGACTCCTTCTCTATTCACAATTCTTCTCTACCCTTATGCTGCAAAGATTCTTGGTAGAACATGGCTTCTTCTCCTCCTCTTAAATTAAATAATAAATAAAATAATATATAAAAATAAATCAAGACGAGGAGATGCTGCTCAAGACTTTCAAGAAGGGGTTCAAGTCAAGCTAGGATTGCAAGCGATGATTCAAACGGTTTCAAGCAACGTCGCACGAATCATAGCAACGCCATCTTTCTTTTCTAATCTAAATTTCTGAAGTCAGTTATTTCTAGATTTGATTGTTTTTTCTCTGTTCGTGACATGAAATTAAAGGAATAAAAGAATATGCCAAATCTCTCTCTCTATTCGAATCAGTGCCTATACTCTTGAACCTAATTAAGAACTGTTATGATTCGAGGACAAATAAGACCGTGACTGTGAAACTATGGACCTTAAAACCATATGCCTATGACTATGAACATTTGCCTAATATTATGAACATTGCCTATGACTATGGACATTGCCTATGACTGTGAGCATTGCCTATGACTATGACTGTGACTATGAGGATTATTTTCTTGACTAAGTCTATGCCTTTGATTAGGAAATATAAACTATTGCCTATGACATAACAAGGACATCTGTGATTAAATACCTGTGATTCATGACTAGGAAAGTGTTGCTTAAGTTTTGTGACTATGAAATTGGGTCTAAACCCGATCATCTATTCTGTCTTTTCTTGGTTATCTTTGGTTTTAGACCTTGGGAATTTACCTATTAAGTTAGGTCTACCCATGTTCTTGAACCTATGTCTCTATTCTGTCTATTATTGGTTTTAGACCTTGGGAATTTACCTATTTAGTTAGGTCTACCCATGTTCTTGAACCGACGTCGTTATTCAACCCTTTTTATGCCAGTTAGTATGTCTATCTTTTGCATAGCATCTTTGGTTCATTCCCTCTTTTCTACGAACCTAGCTTTATTTATAATCTAGATTGAATCACGATTATACGAATGGTGGGAATGCGGTTTGGGCAAAACATGAAATTTACTAAAAATGTAGTTTAACTTGGAAATTGGCATAAATTGGGAACATGTATTATGGCATGTTCATAGAAATGCGAATTGGATAAATTTGACATAAATTATAAGATGTGTAATTTGAATCTAGTATTGACGTGTAAATCTAACATTTACATGAATAGTGAACTAGAGTAATAACTCTAGTTTGACGTGAAGTAGAATGTTGAATCGGAATTGGATTAGCTAAGTTGGCACGGTAAGTATATTGGCATAAATGTGAAATTGGTTATAATTGGGAATAACTGTCAGGTTTAGCAAAATCATGGTTAGTGACACTTAATTTGGTATAGTCTACATACCAAAAGGCATAAATATGATATAGAGTGGAGAATGGGCCGTAAGAATAAATGTTGACAATTCACATTAAAGGTGTAATTAGGAAATAAGTAAATTAGGAATAATTTACTTATAGAATTTGGCTTGAATGAGGAAATGTAAATTTAGACAAATTAAAGGTTTATTAACGACATCTCTTTTAATGACACACCAGAAAGTTCTAGGGTGACAGAGAGGATAGTGTCTAGGCTTGGGTTTGGAAAATACAAGTTTCCTTCTCTCCCTGGCTATCCCTAACTGATCCGACGAACGGGATGGTTACTTTCAAAAATTGATTTGAAAATAAACTGAAACCCTTTGAACTTAGAAAACACGAATATGCCTAGCCCGAGGTTAGACTGAGTTGCGTTGTAAACCTGCCCGGAACCAACCGGCACATCCAGTAGTCGCAACAATACCTATCTAATGTGAGTGGTAGCGGCTTTAATTTATTTAGTTAAAGCTAGAACAAGAATGGTAGGGTTAAGTTAACTAAGACACTTAACCAGTTCAACATGATAAATAGACTGATGGGTGGGGATAGGTTCAGACTGACACTTAACACAGTTAAGCTAGAATGGGAGGGTTAAGTCCATCGGAACACTTAACCAACTTAACACAGTTAAGCTAGAATGGGAGGGTTAAGTCCATAGGAACACTTAACCAACTTAACACAGTTAAGCTAGAATGGGAGGGCTAAGTCCATAGAGACACTTAACCAAACACAAGGTAGCAAGACGAGACTTGTAGGGGTTAAGTAAAGTTAATACACTTAGCCAAATTAATATGTTAACTAGACTAGAGGTTGGGGTTAAGTAAAATCTAATACACTTAGCCAATTTTGATATGTTAGCTGGGCTAGACCGTAGGGTTAAGTAAACATGAACACTTAACCATCAGGTTGTGATAAAGGAGTGAGGTTAAGTCTAAAACATGAAGGGATAATACTTAACTATTAATAACATGTTAGTTAAAACAAACGGGCAAGGTTAAGTTAAAAAGGAACACTTAACCAATACAGGATGAAGAGGTAGGGTTAAGTAATAAGAAATATTTAACCAATATAACTTGGTTTGTGGTAGGGTTAAGTCAACGTGAATTGCCGATGACACTTAACCAGCTTAACAGGATAAATGAATAGGGTTAAGTTAGCTTGAATTGACTAATGACACTTAACCAATCCAAATTGACGGGAAAGAGAACTAAGTAGTAAACCTTAGTTAAAAGGAGCTAAGTAGTAAACCTTAGTTAAGAAAACAACGATTCTGGAAACTAAGTGGTAAACCTTAGTTGACAAAACTAAGTAGTAATTCTTAGTATAACACGAGGAGGAGCGAACGTCCGTCTGATTAAAAAGAAGGCTCCAACGAATTGGGTTACGAAGCCCGAGGCTTCGAGGGGACGTGAGGGTACTCTTGGTATCCCTCTGTGAGGCTGCAGATGATCCGCCTGGGCCCACATAGGTTAAGGTCTGCGTAGAAGAACCTGGGGTATGCCTTGGTTGCAATACATGGCAACCTAAAGACTAGGATGGACCAGCGTGATTCGGCGAGCAAACGGTAGCCCTGTGATAGCGACTTGTCGTCTACCATCCATCTTGAGTCAATCGAGATACGTGAAGTGGAAAGGCGGAGAACTCCAAAAGACCATATACTTGCTATCTAGTTATGGGTGAGGATGGCCATAGGATAGTGGGGCACCGGGGGCCGGCGTATAGTTCTCATTTTACAAGGTGTGCCTTTCATTAGTTGAGGGATGGGTCAAGTAGGACCATAGCCACTGGAATAAAAACAGACCTTAGCATCTGCATCGGCAGATATCTGAAAGCTCCCGACTGAGTTCTGTATTCCTTGATTTGCCCTGACACAGGACTCGGGTCGCACATTACAGGACATGTGCATCTAGACAAGCGATAACGATTCGCGATACATGCGTGGGGAAGTATAGGAACATATACCACTCTAGGTAGTGTGTCCTAGACTTGGGGGCATCGTTCGACAGGTAGCATAATTCCTAGTTGAACTAGGTGGCATAAATCCTGAATCCGAGAAGCGTTCAGCAGACAGCGTAAACTCTAGTTGAATCTAGAAGGCACTTGGTAGGAAACCCTAGATTAAATCTAGGTAACAAATAAATAAATGGATGCCTGAAGGCGATGGAAAATACAGGGATTGGGATCACGTTATCGTTACTAGTTGGGACACTAGTTACGTGGTGCAGAGATATAGAAACCAGTATAACAAGGAAATAGCGAAGCGACGAAAGTATTAAAGCATATCCAGTTTATCTTAGCTTAGCATATCTTGTGTTAGTCTTGCCTAATCTTGTCAACCCTATCATCATGGTGTTATCTTGTATTCAGTTAATTCATGTCGTTTTGTTTTTCCATGTTCACATGCTAGAAGTTACCGAACTTACTCAGGCTTTATGTCTGACTCTGTTTTCTTTCGTCTTCTTCTCTTCCGTTTCCCCCCCAGGTAGTAGAGGAGGGAGTAGTATAGCTCAGGTTAAATTGGACTGTTACTCTTTCCCAGCTTGAAGATTTGTCGAAGTTTTGCTTGGATTCTCTTTCCAGATGATATAGCTGGTTCTTGCTACATTGGGGAATATAAATGTATTTTTATGCTTCTTTATTTTGTAAGACAGATGACACTCTGATATTGTAAAGAAATCTTTGTACAAACTATTTTATCAATAAAGCAAAGTTTTATTTTCCGCTGTTTAATTTCTGTCTGTCTTGTAATTTATCTGCATCTTTTACCCTAAATGCTCCACAGAACTTAGTGCATTCCCTTTGTGAGTGACACTAACGGACGTGGGGTGTTACATTTATTGTTTTAACCTAAACTCTGGGTGCCCTTATTTTGACACGGGCAGCTAGTAGTTTTGGTTTTGCAGATTTATATTCACAGGAACCTGGTTTATAGCTGGAACGATATCCGGAAAGCTTTGTATCCGTGTATCTTCTTCAGTTGTATTTTGAATTATTTTCCGCTGCTATGTAATATATTGTAATCTCTGATATTTATCGAATGTATTTTATTTGTTTATACTCTATTTATTCTTGTATTCTGATGGAATTATTGTAATTAACAATGAAATGTTCTTCCGTCTGCGTTCTTCTGTTTGTTGTTCTCGAACTATCCGCGTTTTCCTCACCGGGGAAGTTTCGGGTCGTTACATTTGTCATCTCCCGGTTGCTGAGGCTTGAGGTTTAGATTAAATTTTGACATCTGGTCATTTTTCACTTTGAATGCCACATCGTCAGATCCACCAGATATCACTAATTGACGCCCACAAAAATACTCTAGCAGTTAAGCTAAGAGAACGGCTATTCTCCGCCAACCACTATAGTACGTTTGAAGAAATCAACGTACGTGACCCTTTGGAAATACTATGTCAGACATCCGTCTATACAAGTCATCCAGGAACAGGATGAACCGAAGGTACTCTCCTACTGCATCCAATATAGGAATCACCCCATGGATCAGTAGCAAGAAGTCCTTGCAACTCGTCGATTTCAACCACGACAGAATCACAGCTTATCTCTGCTTGCCAGGCATAGAATTTTAGTGGTTCTTCCGTTTATGGAAATCCACGATATTCAATGCTCCATCTCGATCATCTTCTGATCTCTTCACGTATTTGTTGGTCGGAATGGTTTTCGAATATTAATTCGATCCCAGACTTTCCTTACCAACAATCGTATTGGACAGATTTGATAGTCGGTGATTTAACTATCAAAATAAACAGTGTTTCAATCATGATAATCCAATGAGTTCACTGGTTCAGTAATCAACATCACTTAGCCTTTAAATTAAAACAAACTGATTCTCTTCAGTTTAATCTAAAACTCCTAACTCTTTTAAATATTCGAAAATACGGTATTTGAATTCTTACTTAGTATACTAATGTTCTCAAAACCATTCATATCAATACTTAGTGAAATAACTTATAATCATATTAAATTTTCACTTAATTTTCCTTTACTTCGTATATTCTCCAAATTTTCACGAAACATCGCATTATTATTTCTCTAATAATAAATCATCACTAACCTCTTTTACGATTATCAACTAATATCATCTTCAGATAATCCTGATGTTGTTTAAGTTGGGGTATTTTAATTACCTCTCAGACCTAGATCAACAATGTTCTTAACCTCATATAAATATAAGTTGAAATGAAACCAATATTCTATTCCAGTCTCAAAACAAATTCCATTTCTAAATAATGTTAAATTGGAATTTACGATCTAAACCCTTATCGCCCTTTTAACAAATTTGTTTCAAATACATTCTAGTTTAATCTAAACCCTGCTCATCTCAATTTCCCTTTTTACCCTTATTCAAATATTAAGCCAATATAATTTTAGCTATCATATTTGCTTAAATTCCTTTTATAACCTGTTATATAAATTCGGGTTTTAACTATAAACCCCATTTATAAATTTCTTTCACCATTCAATTGAATTTCGTCTCAACCTCGATTACTCTTTAGATTAATTCAATTATAACTAATTTCCCAAGTTGCTATAAATCAGGATAATAATTTACTTTAATTATTAATTACTGTAAAGTAGTTAATTCCTTTGTTAAGTAAAATAAATAGTAAATTCCCCTTTTTAAAACTTCATTAAAATAACAACTATATTCATTAACTATTCTATTTAATTGTTCTAAACAATTAAAACCATATTCATTTTCCCTTTAAATTAATTATCAATATAATTAATCTAGATAACTCCATTTAACCGATTCTAAACAAAAATAATTATCCAAATTTAATTCTTAGATTAATTCTATTCACTTAATTATAAAACTGATTAAGATTAGAGATTTCCATATAAAACCAATTAATAATTAATTATAAATTTAAATAATAAATGATAAATATTTATTTTCTTTTGAACAAACCTTTTAATCAAAATAAGATATTTCAAATCTATATCAAGTTATAAAATAGATTTCATACTTCAGTTCTATTAATTCACCTTACGGTGAATCAATATAAACAAAATAATTTACCCTCAAGCCACTTATTGCCGATTACCGAACTAATATCGCCATGGGTTAAATCAAACACAGGTTGAATTTCCAATCAGTGACCAATTAACAACTAATCACCCAAATAGAACAGTTCATATGAAAATAAATAATATATTTGAGGGATCCAGTTGGTCCCTCCAACCTGTTCTTCCCAGTATTAAAAACAGTTATCACAAACCAAATCATTCAGTTTTAATAACTAACGGCCATTAACCGAAACCAATCCACAAGCAATTCAACAATTCAAATAGTTTAAACACGTTTATTTTATAAATGTGACCAACCAAGGTGAGTTACCTTTATTGGAACCAATCGTTAAAAATAACGATTTGATATTTCACTGAAATTAAACACCGGTTTAATTTCATCAGTTAAATCAACAACTAAATATATAACTAGCAAACAGTCAACCATTGGCAAACATAACACACAAAATAAAAACCCAATTTATATAAAGTATAAATGGGAAAACTGAGTGAGTTTAACTCACCTTGATTCTTCGTTGAAACAGATCAGTTATAGTTAAATTAAAAGCTCGTTTAATTTAATCATAAATTCCAATGGTCTCCTGCAATGTCCAGATAAACTCCATAATGTTGTGTCCGAAAATATGATTCTTGCGTCCATTGTTTGGTCCAATTCTGGTTACACAATACAAAGTTATTACATTTATTAGTTAATTATATTAATTAATTCACTCTTTACTTAAATTAAACTAACTAGTAACTTAAGTTTTAAAACAGAACAGGCGGCAAAATTTTCCTTTACATACACCATACAAGGCGATCAGTCCTTAATCCCCAGTATTAGTTCCACCGGTTTTTATATACCAAACTAGTTATCTTGTCCACTTACTTTTAATCAGATTTAATGTAAATATAAATAATTATGTCTTTTGACCAACCCCGAAACCCGACACTGTTCACAATTACATTGTTGGATGAAATTCTTCCTAGACCCCCTTTTTTATTTCCTTAATCATATACCTTAGGTTGAAGTTTATTTAGTTCTCTAAGCATAATTAGCCGATTAGTTGCCTAGGTTTAAACAACAGGACGGAATACTTTAATTTAACATAAAGATAAACAAAAACTAGTTGGGCTTCACCTCTTGGCGTCGGCCCAATCAACCAAATACCCACCCGCATCACATAAAAGATCGGATCCCCTCTTACCTTTCACAATCCATCCGCCGCCTCAACAACGAAACCCTTCCATGGCCAAAATCCCGTCTTTCCTCCCTCCTGTCTTCATCGACAATCGAAAAAATACACTGCATCTCCTTTATGCACCCATGCTCCGGTCATTCGCTTGCCTTTTGGCTTGCTAAAGCTCCGCCAACCCTAGATCCCCGAACCCCTTCAGCGACGATGGCTCCCTTCCACACGGTCAAGCCTACCTCCTCTCATCTGCTACAAACTCCAGAGACTCAAACCCGAAGCCCCTCTAGTGGAAAAACCCGAACCCTAATTATGTGGTTCGGACAAATTTATCTCGAAACAATTCGAAGATGACACCGACACGAAGATGGTGCATTTCAAACTCAGATAAGTATTTACTTGAATTTTTTTGTTTGATTTTCCAGTGGTTCGGAGGGTTTTCTAGTTTGTTGTGTTGTTTTTATTGCTTTCTGTGGTGATGAAACACATATGTGTGGTACCTATTTATAGTAGTTTGATCGATCTAGATAAGATCAATGTCTATCACTGTGTATCCTAGGTAGATTCGACTATTCTTAGGCCATTGGTTTTTTCTTTCTTCCTTCTTTTCAGTTTTGTGTACTAGTGATAGGAAATTTGATAGCTATGAAATGACTTGGCAGAAATTTGGTTGAACTAAGTATTGAATTCAATAATGTTGGTCTGAAACCGTGATTGAACTAAGGATTGTGACCATGAATTGTTTATTTCCTACAGATATTTGAAAACATATGGTAGATCTTGTGTTTAGATTTTCATGTACCAATTGTGCTCAGAAATACACATGGATTGAGCTGTTCCTATATAAATTAGGTACAACTATGCATTGTTTCATCAAATCAAAGATCTGAACTGTATTTTTAGATTTAGTGTTCGAGTTTTTAAATGTATGGAAACAGTGAGTTTGTACATGGAATTTCCTGTATATATATGAATATATACACATGTTAATTCATTGTCTGTATATTGGATGAAATATATACATATATTTGATTAACTGTGGTCCATGTACACAAACCTGTCTATTCCCATTTTGCTGTTTATTTTCTGTTTCGACTTGATATATGAATGTACCTATTTCTTCAGTTATGCCTCGAACTGTTTCATGAAAGAACCATTCATGCTGACATTAAATTTTAAAAAGAATTCTTGTATTTTTAGCTGATTATGATCTGTGAGGATTTGATGTAGGCATATGTAACAACCCGTAAAATGCGATCCAGTTTGAAAATTTTATTTTGGCAATTTTAGCGAATTTTGATTATTTAAAATAGATTATTTAAAATAATATCGACGAGAAATTTAATTTGAATATAATTAGAACGTATATATTATATACGTCGTCGTTAGAATATATAATATTTATATATAATTATAAAAGGAATTGAAAATGGCGCGGTAGTTCGAAAATTCGATTTCTAATTTCAAATGAATATACAGAATTCAGTATAAGTCAGAATTGAACGAAACAAGAAATATTTGAATCTGTATAACTATATCTTTGTAACGAAGTTAACAAACTGAGATTTCACTTTATAAATGATAAGATATGTCCAGTTGAAAATTCTGAATAGTCGCTATGGAATTCAGGCCCTTAAAAATGGACATTTTGCAAATGACCTCGGATTTCGACGAAACCAGTTTTGTTGGGTCCGTGATGTCAAGTTATTGCTAGGTTTCAAATTTCATAATTTTTCGAATCAATATGTGAGCGTGGCAAAAGAAAACGCGTTTGACCATTTTCAGTGGATTTTAATCGACTGGAAATTGGCCATTTTTCATACGGTCTCAGAATTCGACGAAACTAGTTTTATTAAGACCGTATCGTCAATACGAAGCTAGAAAATATTTTTCTGGAATTTTTCTAGTTAGTATGTGGCCCCGGTAATTTGAAATGTACGTTTAAAATTCAATATAGTGATTTAAATGTAAATTCAAAAGGAAACTGATTGTAACAATCGAATCAGCTTGCGATACATATCCCATTGTGTTCGGAATGGGGGTGAAACGCTATGGACGACAGGCGGTGGGCCTCGTTTCGAGGTCATATGTAAAAGTCAACCCTTTTGCCAAATATAATAATTAAATAATAATAAAAAAAAATAAACTTTTCCCTCCTATACCTCTGGCCCCCCCACCCCCGAATTCATTTATACAGAAAAAAAAAAAAAAAAAAAACCTAACCTAGACATCGCCGACGCCCCCCTCGACGCCGACGAAGACCCCGAAGCCGCCGCCCACGCTAGCCGCACATCCCCTTCTTCCTCCCCCTCCATCGATCGAAGGCCAGAGCCTCCAGAAGAAACCCCGACACCCGATTAGCCCCCGTTCGAGGCGTTGAAACCCGAAAGCCGCCGCCCCACTTCGAGCTCCGCCGATCGATGAGAACCCCCCCCCTCCGATCCCTCTTCTTCACCCCCTTCGCTGTAAGCTTCCATCCCCCTTTTTTTTTATTATTTATTTTTTTTATTTTTAATTTATCTGCAGATTTTTGTTTAATGTTAAAAGCAGATTTTTGTTTAATGTTAAAAGCAGATTTTTGTTTAATGTTAAAAGCAGATTTTTGTTTAATGTTAAAACCAGAATTTTTGTTTAATGATTAAAAACAGACTTTTAAAAATGTTAAAGAAGAGATTTTTAAAAAATGATCAAAAACTGATTTTTTTTTAAAAAAAAAGAAATAAAAACTGAAATTTTTAGAAAAGAAAGAAAACTGAACTGATTTTAATTAAAAGGTTAAAACAGTTTTTTTTCTAAAAGATTAAAACAGATTTTATAAAAGTATTAAAACAGATTTTTTTAAAAAAAAAAAAGATTAAAACAGATTTTATAAAAGTATTAAAACAGATTTTTTTAAAAAAAAATTATTAAAACTGATTTTGTTTTTATAAAGATTAAAACTGATTTTGTTTTTAAAAGGATTAAAACTGAATTGATTTTTATAATTTTAAAAACTGATTTGTTAGAACTTTAAAACTGAATTTTTTTAAAAAGAATGAAAACAGTTGATTTTTAAAAAAAGGTTAAAACTGATTTTAATTTTAAGTTTAAGCAAAAGGTTTAAACTTTAAAAAGATCGGATTTGAAGTCGAGATAAAAATCATATTTTTACATATTGAACTTCGAAAGAAAGATATAGTTTTTATATATTGAACTTCGATAGAAAAATAGAATTTTTATATATTAAACTTCGATAGAAAAATAGAATTTTTATATATTGAACATCGAAGTAAAAATTCGATTTTTATATATTGAATAGCGAAGTAAAAATGTGATTTTTACGTATGTAGTGAAAGCAGCAACGAAGATGCGATAGGAATGAAGATTTCTATCAATGAAGTGCCGTGGAGCTAGGATAGCTATATGTGAGAATTTCTCACCTTTCTATTTTATTTCTAGTTATATATATATACTAGGATGCAGACGGTGCTTAGTAGCACCCGACACAATCGTCCACAGACCATGGACTTGTTTGTTTGACTGTTTGGTGATTGATTGCGATATTGGTTTGAATGTGGTTTGTGGTGTGAAAAATCGAATCGATAAATTGGTTAGGATTAGACGTGCGCCGTTATAAGGTGAAGGAGTAAGGCTAGGTTAGACCCTTACTCCAAAGTTTGTGGTTTGCATAACGAATTGATTTGATTGATGTGTGAATGGCGTGGGCCTTCACTAGACCGGGGATAAGGCTAGGCCTTGTCCCGTTTCTAGTATCGTGTCGTTATGCCGCCGAAATTTTCTAAAATAAGTTAGAAAAATAAAAATAGCATTTTATTTAACGAATGAACTGAATAGAAATTCATATGTTAAAATAAAATGTGTTATCGTTAAAAATATAATTTTTAACGTGAATGTGAATAAATAAATATTCATTTACAAACCAGATGGTTTGTTTATGTACACCTATTTGAAGGACATTGATTGGGACGATAAATTTTACACATCGCCCAACTGCACGAATAAAATATTTGTTTGATTGTTTGAAACCCCACACGGGTGTTGGGATGAAATTTGAAGTTCACTCATCCTGATTGATTAAATATGTCGATCGATTGATTGACAGGCTGTTATAAGCGTTGAATATCTATATTTGATGCTTATACAGTGTAGTGCACTTTGGTTGATGGTTGATTATTTTTCAATGCTATGATATACATGTGTTGTATGAAAATCCATATAATTAACTTTATATGGTAATTGATTGGGCCTCATTCCAATTTGAAAAATAAAGAATATTATAAAATAAAAGTTCATGTGTTGACAGTACTCATTCATTGAGATTGGTCATGTGTTGAACGAAATATTTTGATAATAACAACTATTTTGAAAATAGAAATTTATGAAGCCGTGTTGATTAGATTGACGCCATTTTGACGTGAACGATATTTATATCGATTTTAAACGATTTCGAAATGAATTGAATTGAAAACGAATTCAAAATGAATTGAAAACGATTTCGAAATGAATTGAAAACGAATTCAAAATGAATTGAAAACGATTTCGAAATGAATTGAATTGAAAACGAATTCAAAATGAATTGAAAACGATTTCGAAATGAATTGAAAACGAATTCAAAATGAATTGAAAACGATTTCGAAATGAATTGAATTGAAAACGAATTCAAAATGAATTGAAAACGATTTCGAAATGAATTGAATTGAAAACGAATTCAAAATGAATTGAAAACGATTTCGAAATGAATTGAATTGAAAACGAATTCAAATGGAATTGAAAGCGAATTGAAATGAATTCAAATTGAATTGAAATTTGAATTGAATAGAAATGAATTTTAAAACGAATTTATAAAGAAGAATTCAATTTTGCCTTGAATTGAAATGGAAGTTGAAATAGATTTTGAAACGGATTTTAAAACTATTTATATAATTTGTTTTAAATAGAAATCGACGAAATATATATTATATATATATTATATATATAATATAATGGCCTGAATAGAACGCGCCGCGCCGCGGTAGTTCGTGAATTTCGACCATTGATTTCAAACGGACATTACGGGAGATCCGACCGTCGGATTCTCCTAAAACCGGAACCGTTGGGTTCGTATCGAAAAGAGCTTTCTAAAGAATATTAGAAATTAGAAATCTAACGGTTGGATTTGGAATTACGTCCAAATCAAATTCGAAAAAGGTCGCTGTAAGTGCAGTTCGATGGCCGTTAATGGAAATCGACTGTACGGGCCTTGATAAAATTATTAAAAATAGTAATAATTTGTGTAAAATCATAAGAAATGATTTGTGAAGATTTGGGATGAAAAACTCCATATTTAAAAAGATAAAAATAGATTTTTGTCGAAATGAACTAGTTTTGAACTAGAATTATAATTCTATTTATTTTTAAATAAATAAATTGAATTTGAAATGGTTTTGAAAATAACCAAAATTTCCAATGATTGCATTGGAGTGGATTTGAATCGAAATTGTCTTCGGAATATTTCGATGTTGGAATTCGTGATATTACAGGTGTTGTTATGGAAATTTGAAAGATATATATTTGTATCGTTATTTCCCATACGACATTTGTTAGTCGTAGAATTCGATATTGAATATAAGCCGATATATTTTCTATTCAGAGCCTTGTATTGAATATCGAATGTGATTTGGGTTTGTCGTGAATTGTGTCTTCACTAACACTGTTCTTGAACCCAGTTGAGAAAAGATTAAATCTTTTTATTTAGATTTAATGAAGTGTACCAATTAAATGATATTTAATTGGAATTGAATTGGTATTGATTTTTGGGTTTATCGTGAACAGTGTTTTAAATAACACTTGTTCTTTAACCCGATAATTAATGGAATGTGATTTGGGTTTGTCGTGAATGGTGTCTTCACTAACACTGTTCTTGAACCCAGTTGAGAAAAGATTAAATCTTTTTATTTAGATTTAATGAAGTGTACCAATTAAATAATATTTAATTGGAATTGAATCGATATTGATTTTTGGGTTTATCGTGAACAGTGTTTTAAATAACACTTGTTCTTTAACCCGATAATTAATGGAATGTGATTTGGGTTTGTCGTGAATGGTGTCTTCACTAACACTGTTCTTGAACCCAGTTGAGAAAAGATTAAATCTTTTTATTTAGATTTAATGAAGTGTACCAATTAAATAATATTTAATTGGAATTGAATCGATATTGATTTTTGGGTTTATCGTGAACAGTGTTTTAAATAACACTTGTTCTTTAACCCGATAATTTATGGAATGTGATTTGGGTTTATCGTGAACCGTGTTTTAAATGACACTGATTCTTTAACCCAGTCGAAGATTAAAACTAAGTGGAGCTTTAATGAATCTTTAATTAGATTGAAAAGATCGAGAATGGAGTATCACCAGTTTTGCTCCAGTCGATAGTTAAATCTTTAATTAGATTTGAACGTGAAATTTAGAAACTAACTGTCGGTTAGCTAAGCAGAATGGTTTCCTGGATATTGATCTGATGTTGGTTTCGGCCTTCGGGGTTAATATTTGGGGAATTATTCTCTTGATTAATTTACGGTTAGTGACTAATGAATTGGAATGAGGCGTATGTTGTGTTTGTGTAACACTTTTATAATATATACGCGAGTTATTCGGGAAGACCGGGTTTACCCCATTCTGAATAACTGATACGACGATAAGTCGAAGATGAAGACGATGGTCGAAGACCGGAGGTCTTCACGTCGTTTGGGTGATAACTGATGATCTTGATTGGGCTGTACACCCAAGAAGATGGAAACAGTTAGTGATCGTCCAGACGTACTTGGAGATCGATGGATATGCGGGGTACTAGGTGCCTCCGGTTTCGTTCAGACCCAGAACGGACTTGAAAATGGACTGTGTGTCTGACATCGGATTTCATTCTGTGTGACTGATATCGGTTGCATAGGATGGTTTGCCTGTGTGGCATGCTAAGATGCAAATGATCAAGGCTTCTGTTGAAAAGCAAAGTCTTGTGGTGATGATCAAAGCACGGCCTTTGTGGCGTAGCTTTGTGTAACGTTTACCTCGCGTGTTTCACACCCGGTATGAACCAAAAACGGGAGACGGACCTCAGGGAGGACTTGCGTTTCTTTCTAGCTAGAAGTGGCGTCAGTGGTTTTACACGCCCTGACGAGTTTGACTTATGTTGTTGTTGCTGTTGCGAGGCGCCTCGGATTGATCGGTCGTTCTCGAACCGATGGAGTCATTTAGTTGGCTCATTTACACCCCATAGGGTGGGGAAACGTAGTGTTCAGGCATTTTAATCCACATCGGTGGACCGGCCCTGTCGCTCCAAGGGCCCACCTGAGTCTGGGTCCTGTGGCTCGGGCTAGAGAGTCACGAATCGGTTGAGGACTATCTTTTGCCTCGGTTCATAGACGGAAATCCAATTTCCAAATACGTGACTTTGCGGTTTTATTTGTAAACCTATATATGGCGACATAGTGGCATGGGACGCTCATGCCGCCTATGATTGATACTTATGATTTGAAGTTGTTCTATACACTATGCACTTATAATAGTATCAAATGATTTGTTTTAAAACGTATCAAGCATTCTTTGGCTGTTATAAGGGAAAACCCTATCCCCCGGCTTGCGTTGCATTGTGTGATAGGACCTGGGTCTTATAACAGCTTCATTTTTCTTTATTTAGCATTGCGCTGTTTGTTTTATGCACTGGTATTCTTGGGAGGAAACCCGTTCCGTGTTATACGGCGTGGTCCCTTGATTTACCGAATGGTTTAAAATAAAGATTAATAACTGTTTTAGTTCTCACACCAGTCACATGACTGACCTGGAGTTTATTGTTTTAACCTAAACTCTGGGTGCCCTTATTTTGACACGGGCAGCTAGTAGTTTTGGTTTTGCAGATTTATATTCACAGGATCCTGGTTTACAGCTGGAACGATATCCGGAAAGCTTTGTATCCGTATATCTCATTCTAGTTGTGTATTGTATTATTTTCCGCTGCTATGTATTTAAATGTAATTTAAATCTCTGATATTTCTGTGTAATATTCATTTATACTCTGTATATTCTTGTAATCTGATGCATTGTTGTAATATACAATGAAACGTTCTTCTGTATGCGTTCTGTTGTGGTTTGTTCTCGAACTATCCGACGCTTTCCTTTACGGGGAAGTTGCGGGTCTTTACAGCATATGCCTAGTTACTTAGCTTCTTGGCCATTTAAGATGATTTTTTATTTTTCTTTTTCATTTGTAGGTGATGTTGGTGAAACAAAGATGTAGCTGTGCTGTAACGACCCGAAATTTTCAACCGTTGAATTCTGAATATTTAAATTGGTTTAAATATTTTATTTGAATTAGATATAGAAATTTATAAGGAATTTATTTAATAAAACGATATTTAAACGTATAGTTTATAATATAATTTAAAACGAGTTTAAAATGGCACGGTAGTTTGAATATTCGATTTCAAATTTCAACCGAACGTATAGGATTCAAAATAAATCGAATTTTAGCAAAACAAGAAATATTTGAATCTGTTTGAAAATATCTTTCCAACGAATGTGAAAAATCCAGATTTCATAACGGGAATAAAAAGTTATGTCCAAATCAAATTTAGAAATAGTCGTTGTAGAATCGTATATAAGCCATAACGGGTTATCCAATATAACTAGAGATTGGTTACGAATTTGGACAGGATTCTATTGAGACGTAGTTAATATTTAATTTCTAGAATTTTACTATAATTTTTAATTAATTAAATACACAACTTTTTATTGGGAGTATTTTGCACCCTATATTAATATTTTGGGGTTTCATAATATAAGTTAAACTACCGATATTATTATATTTTTGGGATCGTGGTACCTCGCTAGACACGACTGTATTCTTACTTCTGTCTATAGCGGCACGAACATAAATGAAATTCAATGTAGTCGGTACCATATGATTATACATATATGTTAACTTAACACTAGCAAGTGCTTACATGCCTTTTCACCAGTCCTTGCCATGTTTTGAAACCAACTAAAATACTTTGGTAAACAACGATTGAAATACTAAACAAATACATATATATAGATAGAAATGGAAAAGGAAAATGCTTCGATGGGCAAGTTTGAAACGAACAACCAAACTAGACAGTATTGGTTTACAAGAAAATAATACAAATAGTATTGGTTACATCACTATGCATAACAGAAGTGTGCGCTCCAAGTTTCTTTAGAACCGTGTCTGCCAAGGTTTTCAACAGCGTGCCCCTTGAGCTATACATCCTGTGACCCTCAAGCTATTACATTTCGTGACTACCACGGTATCTCATTTCTTTAAATACTGTCCTTGTTCTTCCTTTCGAAACACAGACAGAAAAAAATAAAAAAATAAAAGTATATATTGTTTCCCGTCCATTTCTTCTTCCGAAATATACAAACAGCAGGTGTTTTCAAATTATTCCGAAAATCAAAAACGAAGTTGAACTCTCATCAACGAATACTTAGATCCTATAACATCGAATCTCTGTGAAAGATGCCACCTGGAGTCACGGTTCCCGAGGAAGCGAAAGGAGTTAGGGGCGGAGATCGACGGCTTCGAGCTCGGGGTAGGGTGGTGGTCATCATGGTGGTTGCGATCTTGACATGGTGTGGTGAAACAGGTAGCTGAGTTCGAATGGGTCAAGGAGTACAGGTCTTCGACAGTGTTGGCATGGTGATGGGTTCCTCTCAGATCATCGGTGGGTGGAAGTAAATTCGTATAGTGTTGTGTTCTTTTGGGGAGCGGAAGGAAGAAAGTGGGAAGAAGCGATGGACGTGGACTAAAAGAGGAAGTCTGTAGGTTGAAGGGGGAAGTCATAGTACGAACGAGAGGATACAGGTTTAACATGGTGACGCAAGGAAATCAAAGGAGGAGTCAAAGATAGTTTCGGTCCTAGAAATCAAATTTGGAATTTATATACTGGAGAGAAAGGAAATGATTTAGGGGGTGATTAGCGGTAATAAAGAGAGATTCAGTAAGGATAATTTAATATTATTTTTTTGTGATGAATTAAGGCATACGTGATAAGGTAATTATATGGTTTGTTGGGGTAATCACAACATTGTCAACGTGATTTACAGCGCACACGGTATCAAATTTTACATGGGAAGAAGAGTTGCGGTTGGTAAATTGGTGATGAAGGGAAAGCTTTTATGAAGGGAGGAGTTGAAGATGGTCGTATGGAGTTTCTACTGGAGCAGTTTGAAATCTTAAACGGGGAAGAATGAGATAATACTTGACTAAGAATTCAGTAGGAGATAATTTTCAATTAATCATTATATATATATACATAATAATAAGTAACCTATTTATAAACCTTAAAAACTATATGTCGTTCATTCGTAAACATAATTGAACGCGACCAGTCACGCTGGAAGCCCAGCAACGAGAGCTATATTATGGCTCTGATGTGATGGAGGTCAGGGTTACTGGAGTTTCGTAGAAAAATTTCAATGCAAGTTTCATTTTAAAGGAAACAAAAGCAGAGTCATCAACTGCAAAACAAAGTGAGTAAACTCACTAACTCTACCGTGTTTATATTTTTATATAAACAAAGTTTAAATTTATCTATGGTAGTTTTATGCTGTGCAATGGTTGCTTGATTTGAATAGTTGGTAAAATTGGTTGAAATGGTTAATATGATTACATCGTTGATTGATTACCAGTTATGATATTTCATATTAATGTGAAATAATATTATTAATGTTGATTAACATCTGTGGATGCAGGGAAACAAGTTGGAGGGATCCAGCTGGATTCCTCAACATTTTATTTACTGTTTTTATTTGATTGTGATATATGCTGAGCTATATAATTCATGGTTGAATATGTGTGTTGGGTTTACCCTGGCCTTAGGAACCTGGTATTTTAGATACCGTAAAATATCATCAAATGTGAAAAAGGAAATTAGAATTTAAAACGGAGTTATTTCCAAATTAGAAATAATTTATCTTTAATTGAGTTGAAATAGAAGTCTATTCAATTGGATAAATCAAGAAAATGTTATAAATGAAAATATAAATTAAGTGGATTGTTAATCATTGGATAAATTAAAATATAAGTTCAAATATGAACGTATATTGGAAAGTGAATATCGATTTTGAAACCAATATTGGGAAATGGATTTGAATTTAGCAAATTATAGAGAAAGTTTAAGGAAAGGTTTAAAATGCTTAGAATAAAAGAATGAGATTAGTATGGGAAAATTCTGAATAGAAGTTATAAGTTGAATGGGGTTAAGATATTACTTTTAAGTAGAAATCAAACTGATTTGATTATATGTATAAAAGAAATACATTTATGGTTAAAAGAATAATAGTTTAAAGCAAGAAGTTTGCTATAAAATATATATAAAAGGGATTTATAGAAATCAAATTGAGTAAATTTCAGGAGTTAAAGAATGTATAGCTTGTAAATACATTTAAAAGAGAACTTGAATTGTTTAAAATAAACAGAGTTTATAAATGAACAACGGAGGCGTGCGCGTCGCACACGGTACTTTATTTAACAGCGATTATAGCGTTGTTATGATTTTTTTTTTTGTAAATCTAAACAGCGGTTATAGCACTGTTGTTATAATATATGTTTTTGTAAATCTAAACAACGATTATAATGCTACTGTTATCACAAATGTTTTAACAGCGATTTTAATGTTGCTATTATAATAAAAGCTAAACAGTAATGTAACTCTATTATTAAAAGTAATGTTTTATAAATCAAATATCGGGAAACAACGATTATAACGCTACCGTTATAATCAATATTTTTCTGTAAAGGAAGTGTGTTCTTAGATCGAATCCGAGAGTCGTGTAAGTGAGGTTTTGGTTAAAGTTGTGAGCTTTAGCTATTTCGAAGTTAAGAATGTCGTTCAGTTAAGGTCTAAGAGGTAATTATACCCCAACTTAACTGACGTCATGATTGACAGAGAAATGGTTAAGGTTCGATGGCAAGGATTGGTTAGTGATACCATTAGTTTATGAATGATTTATGGTTTGAGTTATAAATAACGATGTTTTATAACATCGCGTTCATTTAAAGGATTTTGCAATATTTTTCCCAAATAGAAAATGAAATGAATTGGTCAATGAGGAATTTAGGGATATATATGAAAATATTTTCCGATATTAATAAAGTATATTTTCTGAATATAGAAATAAGGATTCGTTAATATAGATGTTTTCTAACTGGAATAAGGAGATATTTTTTCGAATAAAGAAATTACTTATTGGAAATGTTTTTCAAAGAATCGAGAGGGAAATCGAGCTTTAAAAGAATACGAAAGATGGAAAATGGGGATTGTAAATAATAATATAATAAAGGATTGATTTAAAGGGGCCAAATGTTGATCGATGATTGATCGATCGAATTCCTACCTCGAAATAAGATCGTTGGTTGCACACTTATTTTTCTTTGATAGTTAAAGCACCGACTATCGAAGTTTTTGACCATTTTTCCTTTGTCAATACGGAGAGACCGGGATCAGATCCAATATCAGAAAACCACTCTGTGTAGACGTTAGCATTGCGATCAAATATGATGAAGAAAATTGAAGACGGAGTTATGCAAGGGCTATCCTGTTTACGGGATAGTGCCTTCGGTTTGTCCAGTCCCAGGACAACGTGAATGGACGAATGTCTGACAGAGTATATTCAACGGATCGTGTAAATTGATCTCTTCAAACGTACTGACGTTTGGTGGCAGAGGAATTCGTTTCTCCTATCTTTATACCCATGGTATTTTTGGGGAAATCAAATTTGTGATTTGGCGGGTATGACAATGTGGCATTCAAAGTGAATGGTGGCCAGATGTTCTGGAAGATAATTCAAACCTCAAGCCTCGCAACCGGGAATTGACAAAAATCGGGCAGGCAGCATGGCTATGTGGGTCGCACCCATTAGGATGTATAATCACCTATCTATAGAAATTCCATTTGTTCTTTAATCTATCGATGCTGTCCCTTTCGGGAAACGGTTGCTGATCCCAACCGTTGGTGATATACATTCAATACACTCAAGCGAAATGAGTGGTCGGTCATGTGTGGGCTGGGTTGCAAGATGTTCTTGTTGAACCCACTGTATTCGTCTCAAGAGATACACTATCGGCAGGTGGTCCCATACCTTGTCATGTTGGAAATCCAATCTCCAATAAGCGCCCTGCGGTTTTCGATTTTATATTATATATGGAGCGTGAGATGCAAGCATTCCGCTAGATTCTATTTATTTGATGTAGACATTATTATAATATCACTGGATTTGATATCAAAAAAATATTTTGGTTATCGTAAGGTAAAAACCATCCGTGTTTATGTGTGGATCGGTCTTACGATTATCATTCTTTTGAAAGGATTTTGAAAGTTAAACGAATGGTTGGAGTTTACTCACACCAGTCCCATGACTGACCCAGAGTTTATTTTGTTTGTTTTTCCCTAAACTCTTGGGTGCCCAAATTTGTACGGGCAGTCAAGTAGTCGGGATTTTTCAGATTCACTTGGAGGAGCTCGAAGCAGGAGGCTTCACCAGTTAGCTATAGATTATCATATTTTCCGCTGTGTACTATATTGTATCTGGAAACAGGTGTTTATAACTGTTCCAGGGATAACCGTTGTGTTCTGATAATGGTATGTATATAAAGTTACTATTTGTATTTCAAAGTTTATGTTATATAATATATTTTATTCGTTCCGCTGTGAGTTGGTGATCATTGTTTTCTTCTATTCTAACTTTTCTTTCTTTCTATTTCTCATCCTCTAACTTCTTTCTAATAATGATTCGTATTTCTATGCCATTTCGGTTGGACGTGTGGTGTTATTAGTCGACTCAAAGAGTACGGATATTCGGGTCGTTTCATGTGCTGAAAAGGATAGAAGTCGCAATTCAGTGATGAGAAAGCAATAGGTTAGGTGTAGCTGTTTGCTATGAAAACACAATGTAGAAAAAAATGTTGAAAGGAAGTTTCGTGTGTTTCTTTTATTTCAATATGCTGTTTGGTCCTTTCGTATGTATGTATTTCATGAATGATGTGGTATATTTAATGTAATCATATGATGTGGTATATTTAATGTAATCATAACTATTGTGTTTTTTTCTTTGTTTGTTTACATAAGAATTTTACACTCACTTTTGTGGATGCTCTCTTTCCCACTAGATTTGATGTTAAACTAATATATCTTCTCAGTAAATCCGATACATCAATTTGTTTTACACATAAATACTTGGATAATGGTTTAAGGAAAATTTAAAAAGTTGTTGTCTCGACAAATTTAGCATTTGAAATCTATACACCTATTGGTATTTATGTTCTCAACCTGCCAGCATGTTCGGTTTGGTCTAATTACTCGACAATTATTTATCTTTATTCCAACATTCAATGTTTTGGCCGTCGTTAGCTAATTGTGTAATAACAAAAACAATTGTATATATCCAGTTTAAACCCGAGGAGCCAACCTTCTTCCAAATAAAGTAATATATCATTTCAAATTAAATCAATATAGAATTATAACTCATTGTTTATAAAATTCAAGCTAAACGATATCAATAAAAATCCCTTTTAATTTAGTAAATAAACGATATTATTTATAACGAATCCATAGCGATTATTTTAAAATTTGATTTAGCCATAACTAACAATCTATAACATGAAATCTGGATTTTTCTCTTTCATATGAAAATGGTCATCAATACGATATCACCGTTTCTTGTTTCACAGAAATCCGGCTTATATCGGATCCTGTAGTCTCAGTTGAAGTTCAAAACCAAATATTATGAACTGTCACGTTAATTCGAGCTCGTTTTATGTTATAAATAAAATTAACGTTAAAACTCCGTTTTTAAAAACAAATTTAAATATTAAAATCTGTTAATATTCCAAATATAATATTTAAAATAATAAATTAAATTAAATATTTGGCTGCCAAAAATACGGGACGTTACATTCTTCCCCCCTTAAAATAATTTCGTCCTCGAAATTGCTTAGGTAAGAAAGGACGTTACTAACCCATTAATTTCCAAATCCAAATTTATTTTAAATCGAAAACCAATTCATATCAACAACCAGTACACAAACAAATCAACCAAATCAACTGAATTCATATTCAATATTAATATTTTATTTTGGTTTCACAGATTAGATTATTATTTATTCATTAAATTTCCAATTTCCAAATCTGTTTTATTAAATTTCGATATCATTTTAATTTAACTTCACTTAACAAAGTTAAGTCTCTATTCAAATTTTCAATCCGATTTGAATTCCTTTCAAATCAATCAAACACACTAGTATCTCCATAATTTGATAAAATTATTTCTTTTCTATACAAAAATATAATTTGGGTAAAATTATTTCATTTACCCTCTTTTCAAAACAATACCGTATCCATTGCCAGTTCTATGCTTCTCAACACTTGAACCGATCAACCGACACAATATAAATCATTTGTATAAGAATTCACAAATACGCTCTCATATATATATATACACACACTCAATCTCGATTTAGGGTATTACTATTCCAATCTCTATCAAGTTACACCACAGAGCCAAGGTTATTACTAAACCAATAGCTCTGATACCACTGTAACGACCCAGGAATTTTCGGCCCCGAAAATCGACATAAATAACTTTACCGTAACTCATGTCGACCTTCCAAACACCAAAAACATCGAACGTTATTAGAAAGAATTTAGAGGGTGAGATAAGAAAGAAAGAAATATTAGAATAGAAGAAGAAGAAGAAGAAAAAGAAGAAGAAACAACACAACACAGAGTCTCACATCGCAGCGGAACAAAATATAATACAGAAATAAATATTTATTGAGAGCTTTAAAAATACTTACAATATCAGAGTACATCACACAACGGGACAGTTATAATAACCTGTTCCCATATACAACACACAGCGGAATGGTAACTATATAACATCATACATCTGAACATTTCCAGCTCGTCTCTGGACTTCACAGCATTCGATAACCTGAACCTGTAGACCCGGGCTGACCCGAGCATTTACAAAACACCGGGTCAGTCTAGTGAACCAGAGTGAGAAAAACTCGCACAGTATTAAGGGTATCACACAACTTGATTTTAAGGTTCAAAATCTTTTCGAAAGAAGAGGATAATCATAAGACCAAATCCACAACTAAATACAGACGGTTTTTACCTTACGATGACCCAAAACATCTTTGAAATCAATATCTTTTCTGATATTATAATAATGTCTAAATACAAGTAGATATTAATCTAGCGGAACGCTTGCATCTCACGCTCCATATATATAGTATACAAACAAAACCCACGGGCGCTTATTGGGGATTGGATTCCAACCATGACAAGGTATGGGACCACCTTCCGATAGTGTATCTCTAGAGTTGAATACACTGGGTTCAACAAGAACGTCTTGCAACCCGGCCCACACATGACCGACCACTCATTTCGCTTGAGTGTATCGAATGTATATCACCAACGGTTGGGCTCAAACCACAGTTTCCCGAAAAGGGACAGCATTGAAATATAGATTAAAGAAACAAAAGGAATTTCTCTAGATAGGTGATTATACAATCTAATGGGAGCGACCCACATAGCCATGCTACCTGTCCGATTTTTGTCATCTCCCGGTTGCTGGGGCTTGAGGTTTAGATTAACTTTTGACTTCTGGTCATTTTTCACTTTAAATGCCACATCGTCAGATCCGCCAGATATCACTAATTGACGCCCACAAAAATACTCTAGCAGTTAAGCTAAGAGAATGGCTATTCTCCGCCAACCACTATAGTACATTTGAAGAAATCAACGTACGTGACCCTTTGGAAATACTCTGTCAGACATCCGTCTATACAAGTCATCCAGGAATAGGATGAACCGAAGGTACTCTCCTACGGCATCCAATATAGGAATCACCCCATGGATCAGTAGCAAGAAGTCGTTGCAACTCGTCGATTTCAACCACGATAGAATCACAGCTTATCTCTGCTTGCCAGGCATAGAATTTTAGTGGTTCTTCCGTTTATGAAAATCCACGGTCTTCAATGCTCCATCTCGATCATCTTCTGATCTCTTCACGTATTTGTTGGTCGGAATGGTTTTCGAATATTAATTCGATCCCGGACTTTCCTTACCAATAATCGTATTGGACAGATTTGATAGTCGGTGATTTAACTATCAAAATAAACAGTGTTTCAATCATGATAATCCAATGAGTTCACTGGTTCAGTAATCAGCATCACTTGGCCTTTAAATTAAAACAAACTGATTCTCTTCAGTTTAATCTAAAACTCCTAACTCTTTTAAATATTCGAAAATACGATATTTGAATTCTTACTTAGTATACTAATGTTCTCAAAACCATTCATATCAATACTTAGTGAAATAACTTATAATCACATCAAATTTTCACTTAATTTTCCTTTACTTCGTATATTCTCCAAATTTTCACCAAACATTGCATTATTATTTCTCTAATAATAAATCATCACTAACCTCTTTTACGATTACCAACTAATATCATCTTCAGCTAATCCTGATGTTGTTCAAGTTGGGGTATTTTAATTACCTCTCAGACCTAGATCAACAACGTTCTTAACCTTAGATAAATATAAGTTGAAATCAAACCAATATTCTATTCCAGTCTCAAAACAAATTCCATTTCTAAATAACGTTAAATTGGAATTTACGATTTAAACCCTCATCGCCCTTTTAACAACTTTGTTTCAAATACATTCTAGTTTAATCTAAACCCTGCTCATCTCAATTTCCCTTTTTACCCTTGTTCAAATATTAAGCCAATATAATTTTAGCTATCATATTTGCTTAAATTCCTTTTATAACCTGTTATACAAATTCGGGTTTTAACTATAAACCCCATTTATAAATTTCTTTCACCATTCAATTGAATTTCGTCTCAATCTCGATTACTCTTTACATTAATTCAATTAAAACTAATTTCCCAAGTTGCTATAAATCAGGATAATAATTTACTTTAATCATTAATTACTGTAAAGTAGTTAATTCCTTTGTTAACTAAAATAAATAGTAAATTCCCCTTTTTAAAACTTCATTAAAATTACAACTATATTCATTAACTATTCTATTTAATTGTTCTAAACAATTAAAACCATATTCATTTTCCCTTTAAATTAATTATCAATATAATTAATTTAGATAACTCCATTTAACTGATTCTAAACAAAAATAATTATCCAAATTTAATTCTTAGATTAATTCTATTCACTTAATTATAAAACTTATTAAGATCAGAGATTTCCATATAAAACCAATTAATAATTAATTATAAATTTAAATAATAAATGATAAATATTTATTTTCTTTTAAACAAACCTTTTAATCAAAATAAGATATTTCAAATCTATATCCAGTTATAAAATAGATTTCATACTTCAGTTCTATTGATTCACCTGACGGTGAATCAATATAAACAAAACAATTTACCCTCAGGCCACTTACTGCTGATTACCCAACTAATATCGCCCATAGGTTAAATCAAACACAGGTTGAATTTCCAATCAATGACCAATTATCAACTAATCACCCAAACAGGACAGTTCATATGAAAATAAATAATATATTTGAGGGATCCAGTTGGTCCCTCCAACCTGTTCTTCCCTGTATTCAAAACGGTTATCACAAACCAGATCATTCAATTTTAATAACTAACGACCATTAACCGCAACCAATCCACAAGCAATTCAACAATTCAAACAGTTTAAACACGTTTATTTTATAAATGTGACCAACCAAGGTGAGTTACCTTTATTGGAACCAATCGTTAAAAATAAAGATTTGGTATTTCACTGAAATTAAACACCGGTTTAATTTCATCAGTTAAATCAACAACTAAATATATAACGAGCAAACAGTCAACCATTGGCAAACAGAACACACAAAACAAAACCCAATTTATATAAAGTATAAATGGGAAAACTGAGTGAGTTTAACTCACCTTGATTCTTCATTGAAACGGATCGGTTATAGTTAAATTAAATGCTTGTTTAATTTAATCCTAAATTCCAGTGGTCTCCTGCATTGTCCAGATAAATTCCATAATGTTGTGTCCGAAAATATGATTCTGGCATCCATTGTTTGGTCCAATTCTGGTTACACAATACAAAGTTATTACATTTACTAGTTAATTATATTAATTAATTCACTCTTTACTTAAATTGAAATAACTAGTAACTTATGTTTTAAAATAATAATAGGCGGCAAAATTTTCCTTTACATACACCATACAAGGCGATCAGTCCTTAATCCCCAGTATTAGTTCCACCAGTTTTTATATACCAAACTAGTTATCTTGTCCACTTACTTTTAATTAGATTTAATGTAAATATAAAATAATTATGTCTGTTGACCAACCCTGGAGGCCGACACTGTTCACAATTACATTGTTGGATGAAATTCTTCCTAGACCCCCTTTTTTATTTCCTTAATCATATACCTTAGGTTGAAGTTTATTTAGTTCTCTAAGCATAGTTAGCCGATTAGTCGCCTTGGTTTAAACAACAGGCTAGAATACTTTAATTTAACATAAAGATAAATAAAAACTAGTTGGGCTTCACCTCTTGGCGTCGGCCCAATCAACCAAATACCCACCCGCATCACATAAAAGATCGGATCCCCTCTTACCTTTCATAATCCATCCGTCGCCTCAACAACGAAACCCTTCCATGGCCAAAATCCTGTCTTTCCTCCCTCCTGTCTTCATAGTCAACCGGAAAAATACACTGCATCTCCTTTATGCACCCATGCTCCGGTAATTCGCTTGCCTTCTGGCTTGCTAACAATCCGCCAACCCTAGATCCCCGAACCCCTTCAGCGACGATGGCTCCCTTCCACACGGTCAACCCTACCTCCTCTCATCTACTACAAACTCCAGAGACTCAAACCCAAAGCCCCTCTGGTGGAAAAACCCGAACCCTAATTGTGTGGTTCGGACAAATTTATCTCAAAATAATTCGAAGATGATACCGAGACGAAGATGGTGCATTTCAAACTCAGATAAGTATTTACTTGAATTTTTTTGTTTGATTTTCTAGTGGTTCGGAGGGTTTTCTAGTTTACTGTGTTTGTAACGACCCAGAATTTGGGGCCAATTTAAAGTTTTTATTATAGAATTTTTAATGGGTTTTAATATTTAAAATAATCTATTTTAAATAAGAATGACTAAAAATTTAGTTTAAAATGAATAAATTCAATTTAATTATAAAAGGAGTTTAAAACAGCGATGCAGTTTAAAAATTTGAATTTGAACTTTAACTGAATGTACAAGATTCATTTTAAATCAGAATTGAGCGAAACAAGAAATATTTAAATCTGTTTAATCATATCTTTCTAACAAATCTGAAAAATTGAAATTTCACTTTACAAATAAAAAGTTATGTCCAGTTTAAAATTTAGAAAAGTCGCTGTAGAATTTATATATATTTTAATATAATATATTGGCCTTAAATATAGCCATTTTTCAAACAGTCTCAGAATTCAATGAAATTAGTTTTGTTAGGACCGTATCATCAAAAGAAAGCGAAATATTTTTTTTTTTGGAATTTTATGAGTTCGTATGTGGCCCCGGCGTATTTAAATGTACGGAAAATATTTAATTAATTAAATTTTAATGTAAATTTTAAATAAATTGTCTACAGATTTCGGAATTGGGCCCCGAGACCTGTCCCATTGCATTCAGAAGGCGTCAAAACCTTAGGAATGACAGTAAGCAAGCCCAATTCGGAGACAGTCCGCTTTTCCACTTTAAAACACGCAAAACGATGAATTAAATAATAAAACAATACAAAAAAACCCGAAAAATCATGGCCACCACCGTTCTGGACTGTTCAAGGGATGAAAACACACGAAATTTCAAATGTTAATATCTTTCAATCCATTCAACGAAAATCAACAAACTTGATACCAAATCGAAGCTCTTCGAGAGACCTTTCCATCCATACGGATGATGGGTATCATTGAGATCTGGATTCGCTAGAATCGGGGCGCAAAGGGGGCGGCCTTAGTGCGGATTTCGAGGTTGGGGAGGAGTGCGAGTTGGGTGGCCTTCCGGGCGTGGGTGGAGGTGGTCAACGGCTCCGGAGTGGTGACTACAGATCGGAGAACGATGGACCGGTGTTGGCGCGCGCAGAAAAGAGGAAGAGGGAGCGTTGGGTTACGGTTTCAGAGAAGGGAACGATGTAGGCAGAAGGGTATTCACTAATTATTTAATTAATTAAGTCATTAATCCTCTTTATAATATAATTAACCTTTGAACGCTAATATCTTTTTCATATGAACACGGAATTAAACGAAACAAGGTTCGTTGAACTCGTATTGACAAGGGCTTCGCTATGAAACTGACCAGAGCTGAAACAAAACAAATCAAAGTTCAGACAAAATTTCAGATCTAAATGGTTTGGTGATATTTCTATTATAAAATAAAATCAATTATTTATTTCATTGTGTAATTTATATTCATAAAATTCAAGCTGATATTGTATGTATATTCGCTGCGATGTTGATTGATTCTGCGATGTTTGAAAGTTGAATGGTTGATGGTTGATTGTCATGTTTGTTAAATTTAGATTAACAATAAAATTTCACTTTTATCGTTAAACATGTCATCGTTGGTCAAATTTAGATTAATAATAAAAATCTCATTTTTATTGTTAATACGTCATCAGTGGTTAAAATTAGACTAATAATAATAAAACAAAAAATAATATTCATTTTGTTAATATGAAAACAAAACATTCATTTTGTAAATATGAGAACAAAATAGCCATTTTGTTTAGAAAAGTTGGAAAATAAAATTTGTCACTTTGGTTAAATTTAGGATTGACATATAACATTATCATTTTTATTTGTCAAGATCAGATTAGAAATTGTAAACAGATAAATACTCATTTTATTTGTTATGATAAAGTTAGAAAATTTATACAAATAAATTATTCTTTTATTTGTCAGTAGAGCACATAGAAAAATGTATACAAATGAAATATTCCTTTTTGACATTAGAATTATATAACAGGTTATGTAGGCAAAATCTTCTTTTTATTTTGTCATTAGAAGAATAGTTATTAAAGAATAGATTTTAATTGTGATTTATTTACAATAAATGGATGGTTAGAAAAGGTCAAATTTTTATTGTCACTTGGTTTTCAATAAAAAGAAGTAACATTAAAAATCATATTTTTAATGCACCATTGTTGTCAATAAAAGGGAAGAAGGTAAAGGATAATATTTTATTGTCCACTATTTTCAGAAAAAAGGATTGTATGTTAAAAATGACACTTTTAATGCAATTTAGATTTCATTGAAAAGATTAGAATGGATATATTATATTTTTATTTTCATTTTGTTAAATGAAAAGATTAGAGAATCAAGATTTTCACTTTTGTTTACAATGAAAGAATTAAACAAGATTTTCACATTTGTTTACATTTAAAGAATTATACAGGAATTAACATTTTTGTTAACATCAAAAGGATTTGATTAAAATTCACATTTTGTTAATATTAAAAGGATTATAACAAAATTCACATTTTGTTAACATTTTATGTAAATAAAAATTAAAGGAATGAACTAGAAAATGTATATTTTTATACATTAAAGGAATGAACTAGGAAATGTATATTTTTATGAATTAGAAATGGACAATTTTTGTCACTTTTTAAAGAATGAAATATAAAGAGAATTTTTGTCACTTTGAAAGAATGAAATAAAGAGGACAACATTTTGTCAAAATTTGATTAGCGAAAAAGAATCACATTTTTATTAAAACATGATTAGTGAATAAAAAGATCACATTTGTATTAGAACATGTTAGTGGTAATAAGATTAACAATTGTGCTAAAACATGTTAGCGAAGAAAATATTCATTTTTATGTTAAAACATGTTAGCGAAGCAGAATATACATTTTTGTTAGAAAATGTAAATTAGAATAAAAAGGACATTTTTGTTAGAAAATGTTTATTACAATGAAAAGTTATATTTTTATTTGCATTCCTTGTTGCAAATAAAACATTCATAAAATGTCGCATTGAAATTTTGATACATTTTTGTCATAAAATGTCATATGAAAATTTTGCTACAAAAATGTTAGTAATAGAATTTACATTTTATTGTAAGAAGAAAAAAAAACCATGTCATTCATATGTGTGAAATATATGTCTGCGATGTTGAAGTGTTAAACGTATTACAGATAATGTTAGAATATTCAAATTGAATATTGCACTTCCATTTACAAGTTATCCGACTTGTTTATGTGATTGGGACGATAATTTTCACACATCGCCCAAGTGCACAAAAAATTTATTATTTGTTTGTTGGATGAAACCCCACACGGGTGATGGGATGATATTAGACCTACACTAGTCCCAATATTTAGTGTAGAATCCACTCTGGTTGTATTTGGATGTTTGATAAATATTTATCATTGATTACATGCAGTATATGGTTGTTGATTGAGTCACATTCCAATAAAGAATATTCTAGAAAATAGTATTTTAGAAAATATATTAGGAAAAGAATATATTTTATAGAAAAAGAATATATTTTAGGAAAATATATTTTTATTGAAATGAACTAGTTATTAGAATAAATCATTAAATTTAGATTTAATGAAGTTTTCCAATTTGCTAATATTTAATTGAAGTTAAATTAAATAATTTGGATTTTGGGTTTGTCGTGAATAGTGTCTTAAGTAACACTGTTCTTAAACCCCGTATGGAGAGAATAAACTTTTAATTTAGATTATTAAGGTTTTCAATTATATTTAGTGATTGAAATAAGATGAAATGTGAGTTGGGTTTATTGTGAACTATGTTTTTAAGCGACATTTGTTCTTTAACTCAACTGACAGTAAAAATATGATTTGGAATTTATAAATCTTTTATTGAGATTTAAATGGGATTTTTCCAAAAGTAAAGTTTTCCAATTTAATATATTAAATTGGAGTTGAATGGAATTTGAATTAATAATAACCGAGGTAAGCTTCTGTAAAAGAAGATCGATACTACATATGGAATTTAAAAGGCTTTGCCGTTATTCCATTTATATTATTGGTCGGATACAGAAATTTATAACGATTATATATTGATTTGATTTATGTGAAGATTCCATATTTAATGGAAGTCGATTTTGGGTTTATCGTGAACTGTGTTTTAAAATGACACTAGTTCTTTAACCCAGTTAAAGATAAGATTTATTTCTTAAATTTAAATAATCATTGAATAATGATTTTTGATACTTAAAACCAAATTGTGTTTTAATAAATCTTTAAAGAAAGATTTAAGTATAAAGTAAAGAATTTACCTTTGATATAATAATGCGAATATCTATTAGAAGAATATTCTGAATTGGAATGAGACGTTGGGTGTGCTTTTATAGTACTTGATTTTATTATAAAATACGCGAGTTATTCGGAAAGACTGGGTTTAACCCATTTCGAATAATTACTACGACGATGAAGAGTCGAAGATGAAGACGGTGTTTGAAGACCGACGATCTTCACATCAAATGGATGTATTGCTATAGAGACCCTTGATGGGAGTAGCTACCTTGATGGGGCTTCAGTGGTGGCCGTCCGGACTATTGTTGATTGTTCGGATTTGGTTTTCGCTCAGACCCAGAGCATAAGCTAGTAAATGGATGCGTGTTTGACATTGGATTTCGTTCCATGTGAATTAAATCGATTTCTATTAATGTATGTCTGTTTGGTGGTGGAGGATTTATTCTCTACTTAACACCCGGGTATATGTTAATGGTGATTGATCGCATGGCGTGGATTGTCAATATGGCACGCCAAGATGCAAATGATCAAGGCTTTTGTTGAAAAGCAGGGCCTTGTGGGATGATCAAAGTATAGCCTATTACTGCATAGCTTTGTGTATAGCGTGACTTCACGAGCCTCACACCTCGGTATGAGTCAAAAATGGGATTATGACTGCAGGTAGTGCACACGTTTCTTTCTAGCTAGGAGCAGTGTCAGTGCTTAAACTAGCTGACATTTTACTTATGTGGATGATGGATTTTGAGGCGCCTCGGATTTTTATAGGCCGTTAGTGGTCATACTATAGGTTCAAAGGAACTGGGAAACGTGTGTTCAGGCATAACCAATCCACTATCGATAGGCGGGGACCGACCCTGAAGATCCAAGGGTTCACTGCGGGGGATCCTGAGGCATTTGCTAGAGTGTCTCGAATCGGAGAGGAGCTTGCCCCTAGCCTCAACTCATGATGGAAATCCAATTTCCAGTACGACCTTGCGGTTTTGATTGTAGAACTAGTACGGCGACATAGTAGAATGGGGTACTATGCTGTCTACGATTGATACATTATAATTGAAATGTTTATTACATATATACCCATAGATATACACACTAATATTAAATTCGTTTTATCGTATCAAGCATCTTTTGACCATTATAAGGTAAAACTCTATCCTCCGGTTTGCGTTGCATTGTGTGATGGGACTTGAGTCTTATAATGGTTTCATTTTTCTAAAAAGCATTGCGTTGTTTAACGATTTACTTTAATTTATGCACTGGCAATCCAATGGAGTAAGCCCATTCCGCGTTAGCGGCATGGTCCTGTGACTAGCTTTTTTTATTAGATAAGTTAAGATTTCTCATACCAGTCCCATGACTGACCTGTAGTTTGTTTCACTGGCAAACTCGGGTGCCCATATTTTCCACACGGGCAGTCGAGTAGCTTTTGCAGATATATTTACAGGATCCTGGTTTACAACTGAAGCAGTATTCGGAAAGCTCTGTATCCGCGTATTCCTTTCAGTTGTATATTTGTATTATTTTTCCGCTGCTATTTAAATGTAATTTAAATATCTGATATTATGGTATTTCTATTGTGTAATTAAGTATTCATACTCTGTTATATTCTTGTACTCTGATTTAATTGTTGTAATCAGCAATAAAATGTTCCTCAGTTTGTGTTCTGATGTGTATTGTTCTCAAAGAAATCCAGGATTTCCTTTACTGGGAAGTTTGGGTCGTCACAGTGTTGTTTTTATTGCTGTCTGTGGTGATGAAACACATATGTGCGGTACCTATTTATAGTAGTTTGATCGATCTAGATAAGATCAATTTCTATCACTGTGCATCCTAGGTAGATTCGGCTATTCTTAGGCCATTGGTTTTTTCTTTCTTCCTTCTTTTCAGTTTTGTGTACTAGTGATAGGAAATTTGATAGCTATGAAATGACTTGGCAGAAATTTGGTTGAACTAAGTATTGAATTCAATAATGTTGGTCTGAAACCGTGATTGAACTAAGGATTGTGACCATGAATTGTTTATTTCCTACAGATATTTGAAAACATATGGTAGATCTTGTGTTTAGATTTTCATGTACCAATTGTGCTCAGAAATACACATGGATTGAGCTGTTCCTATATAGATTAGGTACAGCTATGCATTGTTTCATCAAATCAAAGATCTGAACTGTATTTTTAGATTTGGTGTTCGAGTTTTTAAATGTATGGAAACAGTGAGTTTGTACATGGAATTTCCTGTATATATATGAATATATACACATGTTAATTCATTGTCTATATATTGGATGAAATATATACATATATTTGATTATTTAACTGTGGTCCATGTACATAAACCTGTCTATTCCCATTTTGCTATTTATTTTCTGTTTCGACTTGATATATGAATGTACCTATTTCTTCAGCTATGCCTCGAATTGTTTCATGAAAGAACCATTCATGCTTGCATTAAATTTTAAAAAGAATTCTTGTATTTTTAGCTGATTATGATCTGTGAGGATTTGATGTAGGCATATGCCTAGTTACTTCGCTGCTTCGCTATTTAAGATGATTTTTTCTTTTTCTTTTTCATTTGTAGGTGATGTTGGTGAAACAAAGATGTAGCTGTGCTGAAAAGGATAGAAGTCGCAATTCAGTGATGAGAAAGCAATAGGTTAGGTGTAGATGTTTGCTATGAAAACACAATGCAGAAAAAAATGTTGAAAGGAAGTTGCGTGTGTTTCTTTTATTTCAATATGTTGTTTGGTCCTTTCGTATGTATGTATTTCATGAATGATGTGGTATATTTAATGTAATCATATGATGTGGTATATTTAATGTAATCATAACTATTGTGTTTTTTTTCTTTGTTTGTTTACATAAGAATTTTACACTCACTTTTGTGGTTGCTCTCTTTCCCACTAGCTTTGATGTTAAACTAATATATCTTCTTAGAAAATCCGACGCATCAATTCGTTTTACACATAAATACTTGGATAATGGTTTAAGGAAAATTTAAAAAGTTGTTGTGTCGACAAATTTAGCATTTGAACTCTATACACCTATTGGTATTTATGTTCTCAACCTACCAGAATGTTCGGTTTGGTCTAATTACTCGACAATTATTATCATTATTCCAACATTCAATGTTTTGGCCGTCGTTAGCTAATTGTGTAATAACAAAAACAATTGTATGTATCCAGTTTAAACCCGAGGAGCCAACCTTCTTCCAAATAAAGTAATATATCATTTCAAATTAAATCAATATAGAATTATACCTCATTGTTTATAAAATTCAAGCTAAACGATATCAATAAAAATCCCTTTTAATTTAGTAAATAAACGATATTGTTTATAACGAATCCATAGCGATTATTTTAAAATTTGATTTAGCCATAACTAACAATCTACAACACGAAATCTGGATTTTTCTCTTTCATATGAAAATTATCATCAATACGATTCCACCGTTTCTTGTTTCATAGAAATCCGACTTATATCGGATCATGTAGTCTCGGTTGAAGTTCAAAACCAAATATTACGAACTGTCGCGTTAATTCGAGCTCGTTTTATGTTATAAATAAAATTAACATTAAAACTCCGTTTTTAATAATGAATTTAAATATTAAAATATGTTAATATTCCAAATATAATATTTAAAATAATAAATTAAATTAAATATTTGGCTGCCAAAAATACGGGACGTTACATTCTTCCCCCCTTAAAATAATTTCGTCCTCGAAATTGCTTAGGTAAGAAAGGACGTTACTAACCCATTAATTTCCAAATCCAAATTTATTTTAAATCGAAAACCAATTCATATCAACAACCAATACACAAACAAATCAACCAAATCAACTGAATTCATATTCAATATTAATATTTTATTTTGGTTTCACAGATTTGATTATTATTTATTCATTAAATTTCCAATTTCCAAATCTGTTTTATTAAATTTCGATATCATTTTAATTTAACTTCACTTAACAAAGTTAAGTCTCTATTCAAATTTTCAATCCGATTTGAATTCCTTTCAAATCAATCAAACTGTAATGACCCGGGGAAAAGGACGACAATCGGGCCTTCGACAACAATACATAAACCCGTATCGCTTGCCAAAAAACCAAGTATCGAATCCCCAGATTGTCATGAGAAAGAATTTAGAGGGTGAGAAAAGAAAGAGAGAAGTATTAGAATAGAAGAAAGAAGAAGAACACATCAGAATCTCACAGCGGAACGAATAAAATATAATATCAAATCTCTTTATACAAAAGAACTGTATATACATACCAATCATCAGAGTACCACATATCAGTCATAGCGGAATAATATCTGTATACAATCAACGGTGAAGCCGCCTGCTTCTAGCTCCTGAAACTCCAAGCGAAACCTAATCTGGAACATACTCGGTCTGACCCGAGCACATTTGATTTAAAAAAAATACACCGGGTCAGTCTGGAATACTATCAGTGATAAATTCACATAACACACACTTGTTTAACTTTGGAAATCCTTTTCTGAAATCAAAGGATAATAGTAAGACCAGTCCACACATAAACACGGACGGTTTTTACCTTACTATAACCCAAATCATTTTTGAAATCATAGCTTACTCTGATATTATCATAATGTCTAAATACAAATAAATATCAATCTAGAGGAACGCTTGCATCTCACGCTCCCCATATATAGTATACAATCGAAAACCGCGGCGCTTATTGGATATTGGATTCCAACTTGACAAGGTATGGGACCACCTTCCGCACGTGTATCTCTAGAGGCGAATACACTGGGTTCAACAAGAACGTCTTGCAACCCGGCCCTCACATGACCGACCACTCATTTCGCTTGAGTGTATCGAATGTATATCACCGACGGTTGGGATCAGCAACCGCCACCCGAATAGGGTCAGCATCGAATTGATAAAGAAGCAAAAGGAATTTCTCTAGATAGGTGATCATACATCCTAATGGGAGCGACCCACATAGCCATGTTGCCTGCCCGATTTTTGTTATTTCCCGGTTGATGAGGCTTGAGGCTAGAATTCATCTCTTCGAACATCTGGCCATCATTCACTTTGAATGCCACATCGTCAGATCCGCCAGATATCACTAATTGACGTCCACAAAAATACTCTAGTTATTTGGCTAGAGAAAACCATTTCTCCGCCATCAACCATGGTACGTTTGAAGAAATCAACGTACGCGATCCCTTTGGAAATACTCTGTCAGACATCCGTCCATACAAGTCATCCAAGAACAGGATGAACCGAAGGTACTTTCCTACTGCATCCAATATAGGAATCACCCCATGGATCTGTAGCGAGAAGTCCTTGCAACCCGTGGATTTCAACCACAACAGAATCACAAATCAAAATAACTCCGGCTGCAGGCCAGAGAAATTCGACAAGTAGTCCTTCCGCTTATGAAGATCCACGGTCTTCACTTGCTCCGTCTTCAATCGACGTCTTCACGTATTTGTTGGTCGGAATGGTTTTTGAATATAAATTCGATCCCGGTCTTTCCATACCAACAATCGTATTGGTCTGGTTTGATAGTCGGTGTTTTAACTATCAAATAACAATAGTGTGAACACAATGAGTTTCCTGATGCAGTATTAGGCACAACTCGACCTCTTTTAAAATATATTTAACCAAATTCCCTTTTGACTAACTTTAACTGATTTACTTTGATTGATTAACTCTAATTTGACTAACTCGACTTATTTAACTTGACAAACTTGACTTGATTATTCCTATTAACTAATACTCGACTTAACTCCATTCGCTCGACTCTAGATCGCAGCGATCACAATGGTTACGCCTGATTCCCTCAGGAAACATCCGACCGCCGTAGGCTATCTGCAGCCCTGCGAATTTCGCTAGCAGTCGTACACGATGGAACCTTTTTCCTAGATAACTTTGTTTGACTAACTCTAACTATATTCGATCAACTCTAATTGAATAACAAATGTTTAATAAAATTTTAAAGCACTTATTCTTATTTCCTTTGGAACCATCATTGCAATATTATTTAATTCTCAAAATCTTGCATTAGAGTTCGATGTACCTTGTATAGGGTAAAACAATTTCAACAACTTCACTTACTTCAAACTAATACTGTTCCTCGATAATAGCGAGGCCAACCGAGTTGGGGTATTTTAGTTATCTTTCAGACCTTGGTCAACCCGTTCTTATCTTGAAATAACATCAGTATATCACTTAACCATTTTCCCAAATCTTATTTACCTTATCGATTTCAAATCGATCCCATAAATTGTTTCTTACATTTGAAATCTTCTTTTAAAGTCTTTTACTTAATTCCCTTATCTAAATTAATATCCATTAAAACATCACTTTAACTTCAAATATTCTTCCGCTTAAAACCATTTGATTTATAATATAAATCCCTCTTTACATAAATTGATTTCATCTACTTGGACATTTTATAATAAACCTTTATCGCCTCTTTGGCTAAACCTCATCGTCATTTGATCACTGGTTAAATGAATTCCATTTATCAAATCTTGTTGAAACTTGGATTTTACAAATCCCTTTAATAAATTCTTACTTGGCATTAAATTGAATTCACCACTTTAAATCATTTGAAATTTAAAGAATAACTTGCTTTAACATCTACTATATCAAAATATAGTTAACTTTAATCTTAACCCAAAATAGCATTATTATCATGTTTACGTGCTTACTCGATAATAATCCAGGTTATTAACAATAACCAATTCAACTATCTCTTTAGACTATAGTTAATCGAAGATTAACTAATATCCAACACTATTTGATAACTTTAATAAATATTTAACCAACATTTATTTCCTTTGACCATTCTACTTGCAATGGTGGATTTACCAACCATACACATCAGTTAACTATTAACTGAAATTCCAATTGTCATTTCCCCTTTCTTAAATTAATTAATTAACTTAATTAATTTAAGTCACATTTTTATTTGTTTGGAAACAATTATTTCCCTTTTTACCCATTCGTGGAAAATTCTTGATTTCTGCTTCTCAACGATGTAAACCATTTTACTAAATTTTCTTAATAACTTGATATAGTCTATTTAATTTAAATTTCCAATTTAAATACTCGTATACAATAATTAAATAACTTTAATTCGGTTATAAATAAATTATAACCTTGAAACCCCATCAATTTCTCTGACGGTAGAACAACGTTAAAACCCTACGACTGGACCCTTACTGCCCATTTACTTAGTCAACACAAACAGTTGATTTAACCACAACACGATGGGTATATATATTCAACCTATCAACATTTGAACCAGTTTTGACGTCAGTCAATGTGAACAATTTATATATGTACACAACAACCAAAAATACAGTTTATTTGAGGAATCCGGTCGGATCCCTCCAACCTGTCCTTCTCTGCATCACAGATGTCAGTTGATAACAATATACGAGTTAAACAATTGGCAGAATATAATTAACTGCAACCATCAACCAACAACAAGCAACTTGCATCCATCACATCCAATCAGCCAATTTAAACTGTTAACTGTAAATTATATTTAACTGTGACTTTACCACATCACAGTATTCCAGAAGGTGTGAGAATTAACTCACCAGAGTTTATTTTGATCAACGGTTAACGCGTTTGTTGCTTTTGATTTGAGTCGGACGTTCGAAATTTGCTGAAATTTCAACTGTGTCAGATTGACTCCTCGTCAGTGCCATCGGATTGGTCTCGTCCCTGCGATCCCAACGGATCTTATTTCGTTAAATTTCGTCCACGTATGCAAAAGATATCGCGGTTCAAAGTTTGATAAATATATATGATTTTAATTAACTAATTAAAATAAATAACTACCTAAATAATTACCTCTTAATTATCTTACCTGGTCATTACCGTTGAGGGTCCACGTCAGCAGCGTTTTGATGTCAACGCGTTTTCTTTCGTTGGTGAGAAAAACCCGATCCCTTCACCTCGTTCAGAAAACACGAACACGTCCTCCACTAAAAACCTCCGCCGTCGCTGATACAACCCACCGGAGTCCGGTCTGGCACCACCATCGGATCCGCCAACAGCCTAGGGCCCATCGCCACAAACCCCGTGACCCAATTCGATTCCGACTGCCGGAATTTCGAGCTTCCCCCAAATCCGATCATCCGCCAATTGCCGCCACCTCAGGTGGTTCCAGGCCACCGCACCACCTCCGAAACCTCGGCCTCGCCACCAGCTACGACTTCCCCCTGGTCCGCGACCACAACTCCGCCACTTCTCGCCGGAAAACGGCCAAAACCACTCGCCACTTCAAAACCGAACCCAAAAAACAACGCCAACGTTCATCCTTCGATTTCTCCGACCACAGGTCATCGTAAGACCCGAGACTATAGCCATTTGAAAGCCCTATCTCTCCTCTTCAAAAGCCCTATGGTCCCGGCCTCTGAAATCGGCTACAGCCCTTTAATTTAACCAAAGAACGAAATGGGTTTTCACTGGTTTTAGCCGGATTCCGGCCACCATGCTCCGATCACCCTGGAATTTTGCGTGCTGGTAGCTAAGGAGCCGATCTACATCTTTGCTTCAGGACCCCTTAGCGATTTCTTCTCGGATTGGTAGATATAATTGATTTTGTAGAGAGGGGCTTATTTGCAAAATTGATGATGGAAATAAAGTTGTGGCTGGAAATTTCTGATGGAAAAGGGTTTATATAGGTGGAGAAAACCTTATTTTATTGTTGAGTTGACAAACGATGTGACTAACGATTTTTATTAGTGTCTATCGCTATTTTCAATGCTGTTTATTCGCTCCTGTGCTCACATACAAACCCCGTTCGAGATGTGAATGGACAGCATAGTATAATTTGACGATACGGTCCTAACGAAACTTGTTTCGTCAATTTCCGTGTCCGTTTGCTCAAATAGCGTTCGTACACGTACAAATAGATCGATTTATTTTACATTTTATTTTGCCACGCTCACAGAATAACCCCGATTGACGCGCCGTTTGAAAATCTGGCAATAATTTACTGTTATGGTCCCAACAAAATTTATTTCGTCGAAAACATAGGTCGTTTGAAAAATGTCCCTTTTGAACTGACCAGTTTCGAATAAAATAACCCAATTTTAAAATACTTCAATATAATAATATCAAAATTTTGCAGTTGGCCATACACGACCAGAATTTGATGTATTACCAAGGAAAAATATCCCGGGTTGAATTTCAAGCCAAATCGATATTAAAAATATTTAAAAACCGTTATTTTATATAAACGCAGCACTATATATATAAAGGAATTCCTGGCGCTGTTTTTCTGAGAATTTGATTTGGACATAAAATAAAATTTACACAACGAAAACTGGATTTTCCTCTGCCGTTGGAAAGATATCGTCAAGCCGGTCCCAACGTTTCTTGTTTCGAGGAAATCCGACCTATTTTGAACCCGGTACGACCCATTGAAGTTCAAAACGCCAAAACGCGAACTGCCGCTCCGCTGCAGCTCGTTATTTAATTAAATTATAAACCATATATATTCGTCGTCGTTTTCAAAACGAATTGTCACTAAAATTTCAGTATAAACAATATTTGACCACTATAAACTGTCGGATCACAGTATATTTCAATTTCGACAATTTTCCATATTTTGGAAATTAAAATAATATTTATTATTTATTTTAAATAATATATTCACAATATAATCGTTAAATTCGAATATCCAACCTCCAACCAATATTTTAAATTATTAAAATATTTAAAATAATCCAATTAAATTGACAGAAAATACGGGTCGTTACACAAACACACTAGTATCTCCATAATTTGATAAAATTATTTCTTTTCTATACAAAAATATAATTTGGGTAAAATTATTTCATTTACCCTCTTTTCGAAACAATACCATATCCATTGCCAGTTCTATGCTTCTCAACACTTGAATCGATCAACCAACACAATATAAATCATTTGTATAAAAATTCACAAATACTCTTTCATATATATATATATATACACACACACACACTCAATCTCGATTTAGGGTATTACTAACCCAATCTCTATCGAGTTACACCACAGAGCCAATGTTATTACTAAACCAATAGCTCTGATACCACTGTAACGACCCAGGAATTTTCGGCCCCGAAAATCGACATAAATACCTTTACCGTAACTCATGATGACATTCCAAACACCAAAAACATCGAACGTTATTAGAAAGCATTTAGAGGGTGAGATAAGAAAGAAAGAAATATTAGAATAGAAGAAGAAGAAACAACACAACACAGAGTCTCACATCGCAGCGGAACAAAATATAATACAGAAATAAATCTTTATTGAGAGCTTTAAAAATACTTACAATATCAGAGTACATCACACAATGGGACAGTTATAATAACCTGTTCCCATATACAACACATAGCGGAATAGTAGCTATATAACATCATACATCTGAACATTTCCAGCTCGTCTCTGGACTTCACAGCATTCGATAACCTGAACCTGTACACCCGGGCTGACCCGAGCATTTACAAAACACCGGGTCAGTCTGGTGAACCAGAGTGAGAAAAACTCGCACAGTATTAAGGGTATCACACAACTTGATTTTAAGGTTCAAAATCTTTTCGAAAGAAGAGGATAATCGTAAGACCAAATCCACAACTAAATACAGACGGTTTTTACCTTACGATGACCTAAAACATCTTTGAAATCAATATCTTTTCTGATATTATAATAATGTCTAAATACAAGTAGATATCAATCTAGCGGAACGCTTGCATCTCACGCTCCACATATATAGTATACAAACAAAACCCGCGGGTGCTTATTGGGGATTGGATTCCAACCATGACAAGGTATAGGACCACCTGCCGGTAGTGTATCTCTAGAGGCAAATACACTGGGTTCAACAAGAAAGTCTTGCAACCTGGCCCACACATGACCGACCACTCATTTCGCTTGAGTGTATCGAATGTATATCACCAACAGTTGGGCTCAAACCACCGTTTCCCGAAAAGGGACAACATTGAAATATACATTAAAGAAACAAAACGAATTTCTCTAGATAGGTGATTATACACTCTTATGGGAGCGACCCACATAGCCATGCTGCCTACCCGATTTTTGTCATCTCCCGGTTGCTGAGGCCCGAAGTTTAGATTAACTTTTGACATCTGGTCATTTTTCACTTTGAATGCCACATCTTCAGATCTGCCAGATATCACTAATTGACGCCCACAAAAATACTCTAGCAGTTAAGCTAAGAGAACGGCTATTCTCCGCCAACCACTATAATACGTTTGAAGAAATCAACGTACGTGGCCCTTTGGAAATACTCTGTCAGACATCCGTCGATACAAGTCATCCAGGAACAGGATGAACCGAAGGTATTCTCCTACTGCATCCAATATAGGAATCACCCCATGGATCAGTAGCGAGAAGTCCTTGCAACTCGTCGATTTCAACCACGATAGAATGACAACTTATCTCTGCTTGCCAGGCATAGAATTTTAGTGGTTCTTCCGTTTATGAAAATCCACGGTCTTCAATGCTCCATCTCGATCATCTTCTGATGTCTTCACGTATTTGTTGGTCGGAATGGTTTTCGAATAATAATTCGATCCCGGACTTTCCTTACCAACAATCGTATTGGACAGATTTGATAGTCGGTGATTTAACTATCAAAATAAACAGTGTTTCAACCATGATAATCCAATGAGTTCACTGGTTCAGTAATCAGCATCACTTGGCCTTTAAATTAAAACAAACTGATTCACTTCAATTTAATCTAAAACTCCTAACTCTTTTTAATATTCGAAAATACGATATTTGAATTCTTACTTAGTATACTAATGTTCTCAAAACCATTCATATCAAAACTTAGTGAAATAACTTATAATCATATTAAATTTTCACTTAATTTTCCTTTACTTCATATATTCTCCAAATTTTCACCAAACATCGCACTATTATTTCTCTAATAATAAATCATCACTAACCTCTTTTACGATTACCAACTAATATCATCTTCAGATAATCCTGATGTTGTTCAAGTTGGGGTATTTTAATTACCTCTCAGACCTTGATCAACAACGTTCTTAACCTCAGATAAATATAAGTTGAAATCAAACCAATATTCTATTCCAGTCTCAAAACAAATTCCATTTCTAAATAACGTTAAATTGGAATTTACGATCTAAACCCTCATCGCCCTTTTAACAACTTTGTTTCAAATACATTCTAGTTTAATCTAAACCCTGCTCATCTCAATTTCCCTTTTTACCCTAATTCAATTATTAAGCTAATATAATTTTAGCTATCATATTTGCTTAAATTCCTTTTATAACCTGTTATACAAATTCGGGTTTTAACTATAAACCCCATTTATAAATTTCTTTCACCATTCAATTGAATTTCGTCCCAACATCGATTACTCTTTACATTAATTCAATTAAAATTAATTTCCAAAGTTGTTATAAATCAGGATAATAATTTACTTTAATCATTAATTACTGTAAAGTAGTTAATTCCTTTGTTAACTAAAATAAATAGTAAATTCCCCTTTTTAAAACTTCATTAAAATTACAACTATATTCATTAACGATTCTATTTAATTGTTCTAAACAATTAAAACCATATTCATTTTCCCTTTAAATTAGTTATCAATATAATTAATTTAGATAACTCCATTTAACTGATTCTAAACAAAAATAATTATCCAAATTTAATTCTTGGATTAATTCTATTCACTTAATTATAAAACTGATTAAGATCAGAGATTTCCATATAAAACCAATTAATAATCAATTATAAATTTAAATAATAAATGATAAATATTTATTTTCTTTTAAACAAACCTTTTAATCAAAATAAGATATTTCAAATCTATATCCGGTTATAAAATAGATTTCATACTTCAGTTCTATTGATTCACCTGACGGTGAATCAATATAAACAAAACAATTTACCCTCAGGCCACTTACTGCCGATTACCCAACTAATATCGCCCATGGGTTAAACCAAACACAGGTTGAATTTCCAATCAATGACCAATTATCAACTAATCACCCAAACATGACAGTTCATATGAAAATAAATAATATATTTGAGGGATCCAGTTGGTCCCTCCAACCTGTTCTTCCCTGTATTCAAAACGGTTATCACAAACCAGATCATTCAGTTTTAATAACTAACGACCATTAACCGCAACCAATCCACAAGCAATTCAACAATTCAAACAGTTTAAACACGTTTATTTTATAAATGTGACCAACCAAGGTGAGTTACCTTTATTGGAACCAATCGTTAAACATAACGATTTGGTATTTCACTGAAATTAAACACTGGTTTAATTTCATCAGTTTAATCAACAACTAAATATATAACTAGCAAATAGTCAACCATTGGCCAACAGAACACACAAAATAAAAACCCAATTTATATAAAGTATAAATGGGAAAACTGAGTGAGTTTAACTCACCTTGATTCTTCGTTGAAACGGATCGGTTATAGTTAAATTAAATGCTCGTTTAATTTAATCATAAATTCTAGTGCTCTCCTGCACTGTCCAGATAAACTCCATAATGTTGTGTCCGAAAATATGATTCTGGCATCCATTGTTTGGTCCAATTCTGGTTACAAAATACAAAGTTATTACATTTACTAGTTAATTATATTAATTAATTCACTCTTTACTTAAATTAAACTAACTAGTAACTTATGTTTTAAAACAGTAACAGGCGGAAATTTTTTCCTTTACATACACCATACAAGGCGATCAGGCCTTAATCCCCATTATTAGTTCCACCGGTTTTTATATACCAAACTAGTTATCTTGTCCACTTACTTTTAATCAGATTTAATGTAAATATAAAATAATTATGTCTGTTGACCAACCCCGGAGGCCGACACTGTTCACAATTACATTGTTGGATGAAATTCTTCCTAGACCCCCTTTTTTATTTCCTTAATCATATACCTTAGGTTGAAGTTTATTTAGTTCTTTAAGCATAGTTAGCCGATTAGTCGCCTAGGTTTAAACAACAGGCCAGAATACTTTAATTTAACATAAAGATAAATAGAAACTAGTTGGGCTTCACCTCTTGGCGTCGGCCCAATCAACCAAATACCCACCCGCATCACATAAAAGATCGGATCCCCTCTTACCTTTCACAATCCATCCGCCGCCTCAACAACGAAACCCTTCCATGGCTAAAATCCCGTCTTTCCTCCCTCCTGTCTTCATCGACAATCGGAAAAATACACTGCATCTTCTTTATGCATCCATGCTCCGGTCATTCGCTTGCCTTCTGGCTTGCTAACGCTCCGCCAACCCTAGATCCCCGAACCCCTTCAGCGACGATGGCTCCCTTCCACACGGTCAACCCTACCTCCTCTCATCTGCTACAAACTCCAGAGTCTCAAACCCGAAGCCCCTCTAGTGGAAAAACCCGAACCCTAAATATGTGGTTCGGACAAATTTATCTCGAAATAATTCAAAGATGATACCGAGACGAAGATGGTGCATTTCAAACTCAGATAAGTATTTACTTGAATGTTTTTGTTTGATTTTCCAGTGGTTCGGAGGGTTTTCTAGTTTACTGTGTTGTTTTTATTGCTTTCTGTGGTGATGAAACACATATGTGCGGTACCTATTTATAGTAGTTTGATCGATCTAGATAAGATCAATGTCTATCACTGTGTATCCTAGGTAGATTCGGCTATTCTTAGGCCATTGGTTTTTTCTTTCTTCCTTCTTTTCAGTTTTGTGTACTAGTGATAGGAAATTTGATAGCTATGAAATGACTTGGCATAAATTTGGTTGAACTAAGTATTGAATTCAACACTGTTGGTCTGAAACCGTGATTGAACTAAGGATTGTGACCAAGAATTGTTTATTTCCTACAGATATTTGAAAACATATGGTAGATCTTGTGTTTAGATTTTCATGTACCAATTGTGCTCAGAAATACATATGGATTGAGCTGTTCCTATATAGATTAGGTACAGCTATGCATTGTTTCATCAAATCAAAGATCTAAATTGTATTTTTAGATTTGGTGTTCGAGTTTTTAAATGTATGGAAACAGTGAGTTTGTACATGGAATTTCCTATATATATATGAATATATACACATGTTAATTCATTGTCTGTATATTGGATGAAATATATACATATATTTGATTATTTAACTGTGGTCCATGTACATAAACCTGTCTATTCCCATTTTTCTGTTTATTTTCTGTTTCGACTTGATATATGAATGTACCTATTTCTTCAGCTATGCCTCGAACTGTTTCATGAAAAGAACCATTCATGCTGACATTAAATTTAAAAAAGAATTCTTGTATTTTTAGCTGATTATGATCTGTGAGGATTTGATGTAGGCATATTCCTAGTTACTTAGCTGCTTGGCTATTTAAGATGATTTTTTTCTTTTTCTTTTTAATTTGTAGGTGATGTTGGTGAAACAAAGATGTAGCTGTGCTGAAAAGGACAGAAGTCGCAATTCAGTGATGAGAAAGCAACAGGTTAGGTGTAGCTGTTTGCTATGAAAACACAATGCAGAAAAAAAATGTTGAAAGGACGTTGCGTGTGTTTCTTTTATTTCAATATGCTGTTTGGTTCTTTCGTATGTATGTATTTCATGAATGATGTGGTATATTTAATGTAATCATATGATGTGGTATATTTAATGTAATCATAACTATTGTGTTTTTTTTCTTTGTTTGTTTACATAAGAATTTTACACTCACTTTTGTGGATGCTCTCTTTCCCACTAGCTTCGATGTTAAACTAATATATCTTCTCAGTAAATTCGATGCATCAATTCATTTTACACATAAATACTTGGATAATGGTTTAAGGCAAATTTAAAAAGTTGTTGTCTCGACAAATTTAGCATTTGAACTCTATACACCTATTGGTATTTATGTTCTCAACTTGCTAGCATGTTCGGTTTGGTCTAATTACTCGACAATTATTTATCTTTATTCCAACATTCAATGTTTTGGTCGTCGTTAGCTAATTGAGTAATAACAAAAACAATTGTATGTATCCAGTTTAAACCCGAGGAGCCAACCTTCTTCCAAATAAAGTAATATATCATTTCAAATTAAATCAATATAGAATTATAACTCATTGTTTATAAAATTCAAGCTAAACGATATCAATAAAAATCCCTTTTAATTTAGTAAATAAACGATATTGTTTATAACAAATCCATAGCGATTATTTTAAAATTTGATTTAGCCATAACTAATAATCTATAACACGAAATCTAGATTTTTCTCTTTCATATGAAAATTATCATCAATACGATTCCACCGTTTCTTGTTTCACAGAAATCCGACTTATATCGGATCCTATAGTCTCAGTTGAAGTTCAAAACCAAATATAACGAACTATCGCGTTAATTCGAGCTCGTTTTATGTTATAAATAAAATTAACGTTAAAACTCCGTTTTTAATAACGAATTTAAATATTAAAATATGTTAATATTCCAAATATAATATTTAAAATAATAAATTAAATAAAATATTTGGCTGCCAAAAATACGGGACATTACATTTAGCATAGCTTTGTGTAGCGATACTTCGCGAGCCTCACACCCCAGTATGAACCAGAATAGGGAGGAAGGATTGCAGAGAGGACATACGTTTCTGTCTAGCTTGAAGTGGTGTCAGGGTTTTACAAGCCCAGACATTTTTACTTATGTGGATGATGGAATGAGGTGCCTCGGTTTTGAGTCCCTAGTGGCTCTAAATTTATGCCTCATAGGGCGGGGAAACGTATTGTTCAGGCATAACTAATCCACTAAAGTATTTGTGGACCGGCCATGAAGATCCAAGGGTCACTCAAGCTTTGATCCTGAGGCATGGGCTAGATTGTCTCGAATTCGGTAAGGACTATCTCTTGCCTTGGTTCATGACGGAAATCCAACTTCCAATATGACACCATACGGTTTTGATTGTATAACTCGTATGGCGACATAGTATACGGTAGCTATGCCGTCTATGACTGATACATTATGATTGAAATGTTTTTGAAACATATATAAACTAATAATAATATCAAATCCATTTTATCGTATCAAGCATTTTTGATCGTTATAAGGTAAAACTCTATCCTCCAGTTTACGTTGCATTGTGTGATGGGACTTGAGTCTTATAATGGTTTCATTTTTCTAAAAAGCATTGCGTTGTTTAACGATTTACTTTATTTCATGCATTGGCAATCCAATGGAGTAAACCCGTTCTGCGTAAGCGGCGTGGTCCTATGATTAGCCTTATTATCATTAGATAAGTTAAGTAAGATTTCTCATACCAGTCCCATGACTGACTCGTAGTTTGTTTCACTTTGCAGACTCGGGTGCCCTCTTTTCCACACGGGCAGTCGAGTGGCTTGTTTTGTAGATATCTATTTAATAGGCAGGATTCTGGATCGAAGCTTAAAGCTGTAGCCAGAGCAATGATAGTCTTCCGCTGCATTGTGTTAAGTTTATTGTAAATTGATCTTCCGCTGTATTATTATTTATTCGATGTACTCTGATATTCTGTACTCTGATGTAACATTATTATAATGTTTATAAAAGTCTTCTGTTATTTGTTTTGATGTGTTGTACGCCCAAAGTTAGTGTATCCGGCGATTTCCCACGAGGGGAATTTTCAGGTTATTACATTATGATTCCGTTTTTCTTTGCTCTGACGAAGATGCTATCAACGTTTTACATAGGAAAGAAAAAAACCTAGTTACATGACTGTTGCTACCATGTTTTACAATTATTTTTCCATTTCTTTTCCTTTACAATCTATTATAAATAATTTAGTAAAAAAAACAATGATGATAAGGTGGTTAAACCTGTTTACTTGGATAGTTCAATTTAAACTGACACTATACTAATCTTGGCACCCACATATGTACACATAAGCCATGCATAGGTCAATCAAAGCCATTTAGTCATTGGTTGAACTAGTGGACTGCCTCAATTGAATATTTCCATATAATATTGGTTAATTGTGTTGGATCTAGATTAACCCTAGAGGCGGGGGTGAATAGGGTTTATCACAGTTTTTAACTGAATTAAAAAAAACTGACAGGATATTAAAATAATAAACAGATCACAGAATATAGCAGAAACAAAAATGCAGAAAATAAATCACACACAGATATACCCAGCTTCGGCAAAACCCTGCCTACTGCTGCATTTCTAAGGTTTCTACTAGGTGATAGAACAGATCCCGCATACAAGACCATGTACACTCGCAAACCCTGCTCCTATTCTAACCTTACGCTCAAAACCGTAGACTGATCTAAACCCCTAGATCAGATTCTCCCTGATTACCACCCCGTAACCAGTAAATCAGATTTTACAGACTCTGTGAACTGTCAGTCAACACCTTGACTGAAATTCCCCTAGTATTTCTCTGTCACTAGAAACTGTTCAGAATTGTTTTACAAACAGACAAATACAAAACAAACTAAACACAAAGCTTAAAACCTTAGTAAAAAATAAAAGGAGTTAAAAATAAGGGGTCATCCCCTTTTTAAACTTAGCCTAGTCAAAATAGAAGGTAGGTCGACCCCTTTTTTAATTCTCGTTTGCCCCAATCTTTTGCTCTATGAAAAATGGCGGTTGAGGGTAAAAACGTGCTAGGGTTTCTTGTTTAATCTCCCAAATTGAAATCGATTACTGATGGAAATGAGTTCTCTGATGCTCGAGATACTGCGGATTGCTTTGTATACAATTTGGATCTTAATCGATCTCTGATGCTTCGATTTGGGCTTGCTTTCACTTTCTCGATCGAAACGATTAAAGAATTTGGTGAGTTCCTCTGAAATTTCTTTATCAATTTTTGCTTTGGAATGCTTGAATTGATTCGTGGGTTTTTCGATCTGAGATGTTGGGTTTTGTTTTTCAGTTTCTTGTCCTTGCCTGTGATGATTTGGTGTACGTATTAATAGGGTAAAACAAAACCCTAATATCTCTGATTTCAATATGACTTGATCTGAAATTTTGCTCCTTTCCTCGATTAAAATATTTTCCTGATTTTGCGACTTCCTCTTCTGGTTGCCTTGATTAAGTTTCAGCTTTAATTCCTTGTGTGATTGAAACATTTCTGGAAATGAATTGGTCCTTGTGAGATTTCGGCCATGTCATGAATAATTTATCTGGTCCCAAATATGATTTCTGGAATTCCTTAAAATAAACTTGCCAAAGATGAATACTCGAAATCTGGAAATAATTTTCTTGCACTTAAACAGTTACCAGATCTGTTGTGATGATTTTGAATTGCTGCTTTGATTGAATTTGGCCGAGGATACAGGAAATAAATTCTTTGTCCCTTTTAAAACTTTTTTCCCAAAAATAATTATTGAAAAAAAAAACTGGAAATTATTTTCCATCTGAAAACTGATTTGTGGCCAAAACAAAACATTGCTTATGCTCATTAAAACAGTGATGACAGGATAAAAAAATGGTTTAAATTCTTGCCAAAAATAATGTTGCAATATCTGGAATCTGTTTAAAAACTTGCCAAAACAGATTTTCTGATTTCTGGAAACTTGTTGCCTTGTATAAATTCAATCGTCCTTGAAAGAAAACGACCCTGAATTGATTTTGAAATGTTGCAGTGATCCCCCAAAATATTTGTTTCCATTTGTTCTGTGAGATGCTGCAAAATTTTGCCACATTTGTATGAACCATTTCTTGGAAAGTTTTAAAGCCGTGAATCCTGGCTTATTTATTTCTGAAAACAAATATATGTTTGCTTGATTTTTGCGTGCTTCTTTTGCTGAATGCCTTTGATTTCTCGTTTGAACACTTTGACCTGTTTCACTCTTTCCTGCTTTGAAAATGTTCATATATTATCATGATAGTTTGTGACATGTTCACATGCTTGTGCATTAGCCTCGACAATGTTCACTTTGCAATTTCATTTCTGCCATGAACTCGACCATTTATGTCATTTCTGGAAAGAGCATGTAGTTTGAACCATTTGTATTCATCGCCATTCCTGGCACACTGCATTTGAAATGTTGTGATGATTTTAGCATGCTATGTCCAGTCCACTTGCAATGCACACTTGTTTGCTTTTGTATCCTTGTGCACATGTATTCTGTCACCACCATATGTGATACTTGACTTGAACTAAAATTCATGTACACCAGAAATTTTGCTACATCATATCTATACATGCTGAAATGAATTTTAGCACATGCATCAAGTGTTGACTGTAAATCTGTGTTGCTTCATCCATGAAAATATTTGCTGAACCAAACTTGTATGAACTTGCTTTATTGCATCATACACTGACTTGAACAGCACCATCAGTTTGCGGTTTCCATTGCTATCACTTGAGTTACCCTGATTTCTGGCCATTGACATGCTGCTTGCTGTGCTTCCATTTTGTACCGACTTGAATACTGATTTGCTGACTGCACCCGTGCTCCAATGTGTTGCATACATGTTGCATGCCTCTGTTTCACCATCTTGCTCGAACCATTGCTCACTATTTTGCTTTGCCATGTTTCATGCTGCACCATGATCTTGTGCGCCCACTTGTGTATTGTTGTTGAACCATGGTACATTGCTGAAAACATGTTATATGCTGCATACTTTTTGGATGTGTACCAATGTACACCACACTGTACATACATGAATCATTTGCATTCCTTGCTGCATATCCATATTAGCTTGCTTGGCCATTTGAACTTTGTCTTGAGTTCCACCATGAATTTCTTGCTGCTATGTCATTTGTTCTTGCAGCTTGTCATCATCATGTATGAATTTTGAGCTGTTTTGTCTTTAGCTCGGCCATTGATGTTTTTCTCTGCTGTTTGACTTTACATTGAGTTGTGTTTGACTTTATTTTCATATGCACTGAGTCGAGAAGGTCCACGTGGCTACTCCTCAGTTGCGCGCTGATTGGCGAGGCAGTGCACACGTGTATATATATACACGTGTGTATATGCAGCCATTCAGAAGAGTTTTCCCTGTCCCTGCATTGTATATACATACTGTCTACCTTGTGGTATTTACAGTGTATCACTGTGAATATCACAAGCTGTCTAGACACAGAATGATGGTTTTATAAATCAGATCGAGTCAGAAAAATGATGAGAAACACACCAGAAAGCTGAGGCAAATAATTTCAAAAATAAAATTCAAATCTGCATGTATTCTGTTTTTATTTTTATTGCAGTGTACTGTGTGTTTCTGTTTCATGTGACAGGTAAGAAGATGAAACTGGATGCAGAAAGCTAGGAAGACAGAAGACTGAATATAAGAAGACAGTGTGTAGTTTCAGTGAATGTGTCAAAGTGTATGCATGTAAATATGAGTGTTGAGACTGAATGTATGTACAAAAAAAAAAGTGACTGACTTAATCTGTAATGAGGAGCTGTATATATGAAATCTGATATGGCATGACGTGTAATACAGAGATGAACAAATAGTGGAGTATAAAATTTGTACTGTTTGATATTGAAATAAAATATTCTATTCAAATAAAATACTGTGAATATTTAAATTTCTGTACAGTTGTATTTTATTTAAATATAAATATTATATTCCAGTCTGTGATGTACAATAACAGTACAATATCAAACACATTAAAATAATATTTATTTGGTTGTTATCATCAAACAAAAATCATATAATTGTGTATACAACACTGTTATATACAACAATCTCCCCCTTTTGATGATGACAAACAAATAAAAGATTTTGTATACAATAGATGTGTAGATGTGTTTGACAATGAATATTGAACTCCCCCTACAACAGACAACTCCCCCAATAACTGTGCATGAGTGAAATGTATGAATAATAATAAATTTTCAAAATTAAAAATATTTATAAAATATTCACTCATAAATCAAAATCTCAACCCATTCTCCCCCTTTTGTTATCATCAAAAGAATTTAGAAAATAAAGTATAGATGAAAAATGACTAACAAATACAATATCAGCTTAAGAGGAAGAACGATCATCATAAATCTCAATCAGTCAAACAAAAATCATAATAAACTAAGAATAGATGGCATATTTCACATTGTAGAGAATGACGGATTTACGATGAAATTTATAATGGAGAGAGTTGAACACAAAAGGTTTCCAGTTATTTTCAAAAGAATTTATAAAAAATGAAGTTCAAAACAGTGATGGATTTTGGACTATAATTATAGATTCAATTTAAGTGACAAAATCGTATAATCTCAAATCCCAATACCTATCAATTAACAAATCATAATATATCATAAGATTTCAACATATTTCACAAATAGAAAATGGATTGATAGGCTAGTTTTTATATACCAAGGAGAATTTCATATACAAATTTATTTAGCAAATTATTTTCTTTTCTTTTTCTTTTAATTTAAGAGCACACTGACCACGCATAACCAGATCTTGGATTTTTAAATGAGGTCAGTTGCAGCTTAAATATAAGTAATCTCATAACCATGCATAACCAGAGCTTGGATTTTTAAATGAGGTTAGAGAAATACTTATGAATATTATATTATTATTATTATTATTTTCAGTTTCAAAATGAAAAAAAAAACTCCTTAGTATACAAAACTAATATGTATGATAGAAATGTGGTAGGTACAGAAATGGTTTGTGAAATAAATTTCTAAATTAATCATATTATGAAATATAATCAACTGTACCGGGACCATTGAAAATTTCAATTGTCACTAATTCTAAAAAATAACATAACCACAATTCTATCACAAATATTTTCACTACTTATTCAAAAAGATTCTTAAAAAAAAATTAACTCTCCACATTAATCATAACGGATGGCAGAAGGATGATAGGTAATGAAGATGGTCGTGAAATAATTGCCAGTTCAGAGATATTATAATACATGTTCAACTATCATGAAAATATAAATAAAATCTCCCCTTGTTGTGAAATATAATGCAGTCACAATTCATCACAATTTCAAAATCTGATAATTATTTTGATGAATTACAAATACAGTTCAATTTTGATATTGATTTCAATCTCTGAATGAATAATTAATATATAATTCTAAAATTGAAAATCAAATACAAGAGAAATATGCTGATCTATACACGACAAGAGGGAAAATGTGTACAAGACAAAAAGAGTGTGTGGATTTATACATGGTGAAGATTTGAATCTAAGTACAGATGGGTGAGACAAATATAAGGCGCTTCTGATACCACTTGGTGTCTCTATTTACGAGGAATTTTAACATGATACTGAACAAGAATGTCATAGACAAAAGAATTATTAAGTACCAAGCCCAAACTGACGAGATAATAGATTATGCACATTTTTCAAAACTGCAGACAAGAACAAGCAAATATTTGAAAAAACAGTATCAGAGCAGCAAACAATTCTTCTCAATACAAGCAGTCATTTAGAGCATTTTCACACCAGTATCAGAGCGGCACAAAAATCGTTTCAAAGCACACTTGTCAAGACATTTCTGATGGTCACAGAATATGATTCATGATCCAATATTAAAAATACTGTTTATTTGAAATCATTTGATGCAAGATGAAGATATCAGGATTCAATGAATCGATTACACTAGATTTTTTTTATTATATATATATATATTCCAGATATGTGTGAGTTTCAGTAAATCAACAAATTCAAATAATTTTAAACAAACAGATATTCAAACCAAATAATCATAGAATAACAGAGAATTTTAAGACCAATTTTACAAAAGAAATTTTCACAAGTATCTGACAAGTGTGGGATTAAATTCAGATCATTTACATCAAATTTGAGAGGTATTCATGAATTAGAAAATTAAAATAATTTATTTGAAATCACTTGAATCAATGTCAAGTTTTGAAATATAATGAATCAATCACACAAGGTTGATAATTTCAAATTTAGGAGGTGTGTGATTATTCAAAATATTAATAAATTCAGATGATTTCAAACAAACAATTCTAACCATGATGATCATGAATAACAATGATTTTCAAGATGTATCACTGAGATTCTAGACAATTTAAAATTTCCAAGCCAATCTAAAAAATAATGGAAATATCACTACTGATAAATAATAGAGTCCTGTAATGAGTGTAATATCTCAAGTTTTTCTAAAATGAATTTAAAGAATCTCAAAACAACAACGATGTGTGAATTTCCATTAAACTTTCAGATCTTCAAAAGTTTAGAATTCTAATTAACAGTTTTCAAGATTTGACAAGAATACATCAACACTGTTATGAATTCATAAATCAGAAAATAAACTTCAAAACAATTGCAGATATTTACAAGATTAACATCAAGATCTAGAAATAATTAACACATCAGAGTTCGATTCAAATAAAGCAAATTTCCACAAGATTATGAGAACTGCAATTGGAAGTTAAGAAAGCTCAAGAGAAAGGATATATGGCAGTGACAAGTTAAAAGAAAAAAAATAAACAGAAGAGACAGAAGGAGATAGAAGAAGAAATAAACAAGAAAATTAAAAAGATACTTACGAAGATGAGTTCAGAGATCATACCTGAGATCAGTGTAAACCAGAATCTCTAACTCAACTAGTTTGGCTAAAGGAACTGAAAGTGATTCAATGATATGAAGCAGTTTGAACCCAGTTTCTCTTTCTGCACAGCAGTTCCTCAGCCTCCTTCGGTACCTAACAGTTTATAGGATCGAGTGGTCTAACAAAGTTTGTAAAACCACTTACAGTTGTGTTCACATCTTTTGGTACCCAAATTTGTTTATATAACAAACCATTAGAATTAACTTTCGTACCCTTAGGAACCCAAACCTGTTTGAACTTGACGAAGCCCGTTTTATTTTTTGGGATCCAAAAATGTTTAAATGGTTTATTATAAAATGGTTTCTCATCACAATTTTGATTCAAATAACCTTTGAAATTATCAAAGTTAAAATTATCAAAACAATTATTTCCAAAGCAGTTTGTGGGATTGTTCAAATCATTTGAATTTTGTTTTCTAGAAACATCATTTTTCCCGAAGCCAAGACCAGATTTATTTCCACTAGAAACTTGGTTTTGTAACAGCATATTCAACGATTTTTCCGAATTAGAAAATTTATCCAATGTTGTTTCCAATCGTTGAATTTTGGATTTTAGATCGCCATTTTCTTTTAATAAATTTGAGCAATTATTTATAGCGATCATCTGTTCAGCATTGGTCTGTTTTAAAACCAAATTCTCATTTTCAAGCAATCTAATTTTGGCTTAAGATTCCGAGATTTCAAGTTCAAATCGTTCTTGTTTTTCAGACTCAAAAATCTTGGATTTTTCAATCTCATTTTCAAGTTCTTTCAAAATCAAATCACTTCTCACCAAATTTTCATTTTCAGCAATCTCAAATTTGGAACTTATATCAGTCTTAAAAACTTCAAATTCCTTTTGTAGAAGATTGTTCAAATTTGATAACTCAATCTTGTTTTCTTTTAAGATCAGAATTTCCTTTTCAAACTTTTGAATATTTTTATTGAGATGAACAAGATTGGTTTTCAATTTTAAACAATTTTTGCAATCTGAATTTGAAGAATTTTTAAAATATTCAAGCTGTGATTCCAAATCATCAATTTTGCTGGTCAACTCAGTAGTCCTAGATTTCAGAGATTTGTTTTTAGATTTGAGTTTATCAACAGATTTAGTTAAATCAACACACATATAAATCAAATCTTCGTATGAGAAATTTTCAACTTCAGCATCTGTTGATTTTCCATCATCTGATCCTTCTGAATTTTCATTTGTAAATCCTTTTAAACAGAGTTCTGAATCTGAGTTGACTTTCTTGGGTTTTGAGCTGCCGTTGTCAGATTTTCCATACTTCGTATTGAGAGTATCCCAGATTTCCTGTGCAGATAAACAATGGCAGATAAGATTAAACTGTTCAGTACTAAGATAATCAAATATAATTTTCATAGCATGGGTATTGAAAGTAATATCTACACTATCAAATCCATGGATAACAACATTCCAACATTTAATATTAACAGATTTTAAATAAAATTCCATTTTGGATTTCCAGTTTAAAAAATATGTACCATCAAAAATATTTGGAATATGACTGGACTGACTCTCTATGGACTGATAACTAGGAATCACCATTGCTCTAGAGTTAACCGAATACCTGCTCTGATACCACTTGTTGGATCTAGATTAACCCTAGAGGGGGGGGGGGGTGAATAGGGTTTATCACAGTTTTTAACTGAATTAAAAAAAAACTGACAGGATATTAAAATAATAAACAGATCACAGAATATAGCAGAAACAAAAATGCAGAAAATAAATCACACACAGATATACCCAGCTTCGGCAAAACCCTGCCTACTGCTGCATTTCTAAGGTTTCTACTAGGTGATAGAACAGATCCCGCATACAAGACCATGTACACTCGCAAACCCTGCTCCTATTCTAACCCTACGCTCAAAACCGTAGACTGATCTAAACCCCTAGATCCGATTCTCCCTGATTACCACCCCGTAACCAGTAAATCAGATTTTACAGACTCTGTGAACTGTCAGTCAACACCCTGACTGAAATTCCCCTAGTATTTTTCAGTCACTAGAAACTGTTCAGAATTGTTTTACAAACAGACAAATACAAAACAAACTAAACACAAAGCTTAAAACCCTAGTAAAAAATAAAAGGAGTTAAAAATAAGGGGTCATCCCCTTTTTAAACTTAGCCTAGTCAAAATAGAAGATAGGTCGGCCCCTTTTTTAATTCTCGTTTGCCCCAATCCTTTGCTCTGTGAAAAATGGCGGCTGAGGGTAAAAACGTGCTAGGGTTTCTTGTTTAATCTCCCAAATTGAAATCGATTACTGATGGAAATGAGTTCTCTGATGCTCGAGATACTGCGGCTTGCTTTGTATACAATTTGGATCTTAATCGATCTCTGATGCTTCGATTTGGGCTTGCTTTCACTTTCTCGATCGAAACGATTAAAGAATTTGGTGAGTTCCTCTGAAATTTCTTTATCAATTTTTGCTTTGGAATGCTTGAATTGATTCGTGGGTTTTTCGATCTGAGATGTTGGGTTTTGTTTTTCAATTTCTTGTCCTTGCCTGTGATGATTTGGTGTGTGTATGAATAGGGTAAAACAAAACCCTAATATCTCTGATTTCAATATGACTTGATCTGAAATTTTGCTACTTTCCTCGATTGAAATATTTTCCTGATTTTGCGACTTCCTCTTCTGGTTGCCTTGATTAAGTTTCAGCTTTAATTCCTTGTGTGATTGAAACATTTCTGGAAATGAATTGGTCCTTGTGAGATTTCGGCCATGTCATGAATAGTTTATCTGGTCCCAAATATGATTTCTGGAATGCCTTAAAATAAACTTGCCAAAGATGAATACTCGAAATCTGGAAATAATTTTCTTGCACTTAAACAGTTACCAGATCTGTTGTGACGATTTTGAATTGCTGCTTTGATTGAATTCGGCCGAGGATACAGGAAATAAATTCTTTGTCCCTTTTAAAACTTTTTTCCCAAAAATAATTATTGAAAAAAAAAACTGGAAATAATTTTCCATCTGAAAACTGATTTCTGGCCAAAACAAAACATTGCTTATGCTCATTAAAACAGTGATGACAGGATAAAAAAAATGGTTTAAATTCTTGCCAAAAATAATGTTGCAATATCTGGAATCTGTTTAAAAACTTGCCAAAACAGATTTTCTGATTTCTGGAAACTTGTTGCCTTGTATAAATTCAATCGGCCTTGAAAGAAAACGACCCTGAATTGATTTTGAAATGTTGCAGTGATCCCTCAAAATATTTGTTTCCATTTGTTCTGTGAGATGCTGCAAAATCTTGCCACATTTGTATGAACCATTTCTTGGAAAGCTTTAAAGCCGTGAATCCTGGCTTATTTATTTCTGAAAACAAATATATGTTTGCTTGATTTTTGCATGCTTCTTTTGCTGAATGCCTTTGATTTCTCGTATGAACACTTTGACCTGTTTCACTCTTTCCTGCTTTGAAAATGTTCATATATTATCATGATAGTTTGTGACATGTTCACATGCTTGTGCATTAGCCTCGACTATGTTCACTTTGCAATTTCATTTCTGCCATGAACTCGACCATTTATGTCATTTCTGGAAAGAACATGTAGTTTGAACCATTTGTATTCATCGTCATTCCTGGCACACTGCATTTGAAATGTTGTGATGACTTTAGCATGCTATGTCCAGTCCACTTGCAATGCACACTTGTTTGCTTTTGTATCCTTGTGCACATGTATTCTGTCACCACCATATGTGATACTTGACTTGAACTAAAATTCATGTACACCAGAAATTTTGCTACATCATATCTATACATGCTGAAATGAATTTTAGCACATGCATCAAGTGTTGACTGTAAATCTGTGTTGCTTCATCCATGAAAGTATTTGCTGAACCAAACTTGTATGAACTTGCTTTATTGCATCATACACTGACTTGAACGGCACCATCAGTTTGTGGTTTCCATTGCTATCACTTGAGTTACCCTGATTTCTGGCCATTGACATGCTGCTTGCTGTGCTTCCATTTTGTACCGACTTGAATACTGATTTGCTGACTGCACCCATGCTCCAATGTGTTGCATACATGTTGCATGCCTCTGTTTCACCATCTTGCTCGAACCATTGCTCACTGTTTTGCTTTGCCATGTTTCATGCTGCACCATGATCTTGTGCGCCCACTTGTGTATTGTTGCTGAACCATGGTACATTGCTGAAAACATGTTACATGCTGCATACTTTTTGGATGTGTACCAATGTACACCACACTGTACATACATGAATCATTTGCATTCCTTGCTGCATATCCATATTAGCTTGCTTGGCCATTTGAACTTTGTCTTGAGTTCCACCATGAATTTCTTGCTGCTATGTCATTTGTTCTTGTAGCTTGTCATCATCATGTATGAATTTTGAGCTGTTTTGTCTTTAGCTCGGCCATTGATGTTTTTCTCTGCTGTTTGACTTTACATTGAGTTGTGTTTGACTTTATTTTCATATGCACTGAGTCGAGAAGGTCCACATGGCTACCCCTCAGTTGCGCGCTGATTGGCGAGGCAGTGCACACGTGTATATCTATACATGTGTGTATATGCAGCCATTCAGAAGAGTTTTCCCTGTCGCTGCATTGTATATACATACTGTCTACCTTGTGGTATTTACAGTGTATCATTGTGAATATCACAAGCTGTCTAGACACAGAATGATGGTTTTATAAATCAGATCGAGTCAGAAAAATGATGAGAAACACACCAGAAAGCTAAGGCAAATAATTTCAAAAATAAAATTCAAATCTGCATGTATTCTGTTTTTATTTTTATTGCAGTGTACTGTGTGTTTCTGTTTCATGTGACAGGTAAGAAGATGAAACTGGATGCAGAAAGCTAGGAAGACAGAAGACTGAATATAAGAAGACAGTGTGTAGTTTCAGTGAATGTGTCAAAGTGTATGCATGTAAATATGAGTGTTGAGACTGAATGTATGTACAAATAAAAAAGTGACTGACTTAATCTGTAATGAGGAGCTGTATATATGAAATCTGATATGGCGTGACGTGTAATACAGAGATGAACAAATAGTGGAGTATAAAATTTGTACTGTTTGATATTGAAATAAAATATTCTATTCAAATAAAATACTGTGAATATTTAAATTTCTGTACAGTTGTATTTTATTTAAATATAAATATTATATTCCAGTCTGTGATGTACAATAACAGTACAATATCAAACACATTAAAATAATATTTATTTGGTTGTTATCATCAAACAAAAATCATATAATTGTGTATACAACACCGTTATATACAACAATCTCCCCCTTTTGATGATGACAAACAAATAAAAGATTTTGTATACAATAGATGTGTAGATGTGTTTGACAATGAATATTGAACTCCCCCTATTTATTAGCTCCCCCTACAACAGACAACTCCCCCTATAACTGTGCATGAGTGAAATGTATGAATAATAATAAATTTTCAAAATTAAAAATATTTATAAAATATTCACTCATAAATCAAAATCTCAACCCATTCTCCCCCTTTTGTTATCATCAAAAGAATTTAGAAAATAAAATATAGATGAAAAATGACTAACAAATACAATATCAGCTTAAGAGGAAGAACGATCATCATAAATCTCAATCAGTCAAACAAAAATCATAATAAACTAAGAATAGATGGCATATTTCACATTGTAGAGAATGACGGATTTACGATGAAATTTATAATGGAGAGAGTTGAACACAAAAGGTTTCCAGTTATTTTCAAAAGAATTTATAAAAAATGAAGTTCAAAACAGTGATGGATTTTGGACTATAATTATAGATTCAATTTAAGTGACAAAATCGTATAATCTCAAATCCCAATACCTATCAATTAATGTAACAACCCGAAAATCTGGGCTAGTTAAAAATTTTATTTTTGCAATTTTAGCGAAGTTGGAACATTTAAAATGAATTATTTTAAATAATATCGACGAGAAATTTGTTTTGAAGAGAATTCAAACGTATATATTTATACGCGTCGTCGTTAGAATATAAATAATTATATATAATTATAAATAGAATTGAAAATGGCGCAGTAGTTCAATAATTCGATTTCAAACTTCAATTGAATGTACCGGGTGCAAAACAATCCGGATTTTAGTGAACCCAAAAACATTAGGATCTAATTGATAATATCTTTCCAACGAATCCGGGAAATCGAAATTTCATAGCGGGAATCAAAAGATATGTCTAGTTGAAAATTCTGAATAGTAGCTATGGAATTCAGGCCCTTAAAAATGGACATTTTGCAAATGACCTCGGATCTCGACGAAACCAGTTTTGTTGGGTCCGTGATGTCGAATTATTGCTGGATTCCATATTTCATAATTTGTCGAATCAATATGTGAGCGTGGCAAAGGAAAACGCGTTTGACTAGTTCCAGTTGATTTTAATCGACTGGAAATTGGCCATTTTTCAAACGGTCTCAGAATTTGACGAAACTAGTTTTGTTAGGACCGTATCGTCAATACGAAGCTAGAAAATATTTTTATGGGATTTATAGAGTTAGTATGTGACCCCGGTAATTTGAAATGTACGTTTAAAATTCAATATGGTGATTTAAATGTAAATTCAACGGAAACTGATTCAAACGATCGAATCAACCTGCGATACACATCCCATTGTGTTCGGAATGGGGGTGAAACACTATGGACGACAGGCGGTGGGCCTCGTTTCGAGGTTGTATGTAAAAGTCAACTTTTTGAAAACAAATTAATTAAATAAATTAAAAAAATTAAATCTCTCTCCCTCCCCTTTAACCCGCTTTGGCCCCCCTCTTATCATTCAGAATCGATTTTTCAGTAATCGAAAAGAAGAAAAAAAAAAGAACGAACGAAATCGCTCGCCATCGCCTCCCCAGACGTCGCCGCCGCCGGAAGTACCCCCTCCCCCCAGATCGACAGCCGCCTCCCCTCCTTCCCCTTCTCCTCTCCACCTCCTCCAACCTCCAACCTCATGACGCCCTCCTCTTCTTCTCCACCTTAAACCACCGCCCACCTCTGGCTACCGACGCCAGGCACCGCAGCCCCCCTAACCTCGAGCGCACCTCCTCTCACCGCCGCCGCGTCCCAGCAGACCGCCACCCTCCGTCTCTGTGACGGCAAAGAATTTCGCTCGGTCCGAACCAGTCGTTAGACCGATCCAGGCCGTTCGAAACGCCCTATCGTTTGAGAACAAGCCACAACAGAACGCATACAGAAGAACATTTCATTGCATATTACAACAATGCATCAGATTACAAGAATATACAGAGTATAAATGAATATTACACAGAAATATCAGAGATTTAAATTACATTTAAATACATAGCAGCGGAAAATAATACAATACACAACTAGAAGAGATATACGGATACAAAGCTTTCCGGATATCGTTCCAGCTGTAAACCAGGATCCTGTGAATATAAATCTGCAAAACCAAAACTACTAGCTGCCCGTGTCAAAATAAGGGCACCCAGAGTTTAGGTTAAAACAATAAACTCCAGGTCAGTCATGTGACTGGTGTGAGAACTAAAACAGTTAATCTTTATTTTAAAAGTTAGGTAAATCAAGGGACCACGCCGTATAACACGGAACGGGTTTCCTCCCAAGAATACCAGTGCATAAAACAAACAGCGCAATGCTAAATAAAGAAAAATGAAGCTGTTATAAGACCCAGGTCCCATCACACAATGCAACGCAGCCGAGGATAGGGTTTTCCCTTATAACAGCCAAAGAATGCTTGATACGGTTAAAACAAATTGTTTGATACTATTATAAGTGCATAGTGTATAAAACAACTTCAAATCATAAGTATCAATCATAGGCGGCATGGGTACCATATATCATGTCGCCATACTAGTTTTACAATTAAAACCGCAAACGTCACGTATTTGGAAATTGGATTTCCATCTATGAACCGAGGCAAAAGATAGTCCTCAACCGATTCGAGACGCTCTAGTCCGTGTCTCAGGACCCAGACACAGGTGGGCCCTTGGATCCTCAGGGCCGGTCCACCGATGTGGATTAAAATGCCTGAACACTACGTCTCCCCACCCTATGGGGTGTAAGTCTGGTCCGTCAGCCGACCAGAATGCATTCGGCCGAAACCGATATAACCGAGGCGCCTCGCAACAGCAACAACCACATAAGTCAAACTCGTCAGGGCGTGTAAAACCACTGACGCCACTTCTAACTAGAAAGAAACGCATGCCCTCCCTGACGTCCGTCTCCCGTTTTTGGTTCATACCGGGTGTGAAACACGCGAGGTAAACGTTACACAAAGCTACGCCACAAAGGCCGTGCTTTGATCATCACCACAAGACTTTGCTTTTCAACAGAAGCCTTGATCATTTGCATCTTAGCATGCCACACAGGCAAACCATCCTATGCAACCGATATCAGTCACACAGAATGAAATCCGATGTCAGACACACAGTCCATTTACAAGTCCGTTCTGGGTCTGAACGAAACCGGAGGCACCTAGTACCCCGCATATCCATCGATCTCCAAGTACGTCTGGACGATCACTAACTGTTTCCATCTTCTTGGGTGTACAGCCCAATCAAGATCATCAGTTATCACCCACACGACGTGAAGACCTCCGGTCTTCGACCATCGTCTTCATCTTCGACTTATCGTCGTATCAGTTATTCAGAATGGGATAAACCCGGTCTTTCCGAATAACTCGCGTATATTTTAAATAAGTGTTACACAAACACAACATACGCCTCATTCCAATTCATTAGTCACTAACCGTAAATTAATCAAGAGAATAATTCCCCAAATATTAACCCCGAAGGCCGAAACCAACATCAGATCAATATCCAGAAAACCATTCTGCTTGGCTAACCGACAGTTAGTTTCTAATTTCACATTCATAGGGAAAGGTTCCCATTAATTTTATCAAAGATAAATTCTTGAATTTATTCTTTAATCAACTTTTGAATATCAATTCAAACTAGTCGGGATTAGCGAACCTTACCGAAGTAATCATTTGTTATAATTTCCCAATCCCAACCTATTCATCCCATGAAGTAAAACTGTGAATACTTCATATCTAACACCACAGTGTTATCGGTAAATTCAATTACCATTTCACGTTCAAATCTAATTAAAGATTTAACTATCGCCTGGAGCAAAACTGGTGATACTCCATTTTCGATCATTTCAATCTAATTAAAGATTCATTAAAACTCCACTTAGTTTTAATCTTTATCTGGGTTAAAGAATCAGTGTCATTTAAAACACGATTCACGATAAACCCAAAATCACATTCCATTAATTATCGGGTTAAAGAACAAGTGTTATTTAAAACACTGTTCACGATAAACCCAAAAATCAATACCAATTCAATTCCAATTAAATATCATTTAATTGGTACACTTCATTAAATCTAAATAAAAAGATTTAATCTTTTCTCAACTGGGTTCAAGAACAGTGTTAGTGAAGACACCATTCACGACAAACCCAAATCACATTCGATATTCAATACAAGGCTCTGAATAGAAAATATATCGGCTTATATTCAATATCGAATTCTACGACTAACAAATGTCGTATTGGAAATAACGATACAAATATATATCTTTCAAATTTCCATAACAACACCTGTAATATCACGAATTCCAACATCGAAATATTCCGAAGACAATTTCGATTCAACTCCACTCCAATGCAATCATTGGAAATTTTGGTTATTTTCAAAACCATTTCAAATTCAATTTATTTATTTAAAAATAAATAGAATTATAATTCTAGTTCAAAACTAGTTCATTTCGATAAAAATCTATTTTTATCTTTTCAAATATGGAGTTTTTCATCCCAAACTTTCACAAATCATTTCTTATGATTTTACACAAATTATTACTATTTTTAATAATTTTATCAAGGCCCGTACAGTCGATTTCCATCAACGGCCATCGAACTGCACTTACAGCGACCTTTTTCGAATTTGATTTGGACGTATCTCCAAATCCAACCGTTAGATTTCAAATTTCTAACATTCATTAGAAAGCTCTTTTCGATACGAACCCAACGGTTCCGGTTTTAGGAGAATCCGACGGTCGGATCTCCCGTAATGTCCGTTCGAAATAAATGGTCGAAATTCGCGAACTGCCGCGACGCGGCGCGTTCTATTCAGGCCATTATATTATATATATAATATATATAATATATATTTCGTCGATTTCTATTTAAAACGAATTATATTAATAGTTTTAAATTCGTTTCAAAAGCAATTTCAACTTCCATTTCAATTCAAATCAAAATTGAATTCTTCTTTATAAATTTGTTTCAAAATTCATTTCTATTCAATTCAAATTTCAATTCAATTTGAATTCATTTTCAATTCATTTCAAAATCGTTTTCAATTCAATTCATTTCGAAATCGTTTTCAATTCATTTCTATTCGAAATCGAATAAATCGATATAAATATCGTTTACGTCAAAATGGCGTCAATCTAACCAACACGGCTTCACAAATTTCTATTTTCAAATATTCTATTTCAAATATTTCTTCTTCAAAATCGTTGTTATTATCAAAATATTTCGTTCAACACATGACCAATCTCAATGAATGAAACTGTCAACACATGAACTTTATTTTATATTGATAAAGATGTAAATTTTAATATTAAAATATTTCGTTCAACACATGACCAATCTCAATAGATGAGTACTGTCAACACATGAACTTTTATTTTTTTATATTCTTTATTTTTCAAATTGGAATGAGGCCCAATCAATTACCATATAAAGTTCATTATATGGATTTTCATACAACACATGAATATCATAGCATTGAAAAATAATCAACCATCAACCAAAGTGCACTACACTGTATAAGCATCAAATATAGAGATCTAACGCTTATAACAGCCTGTCAATCAATCGATCGACATATTTAATCAATCAGGATGAGTGAACTGCATATTTCATCCTAACACCCGTGTAGGGTTTCAAACAATCAAACAAATATTTTATTTGTGCAGTTGGGCGATGTGTAAAATTTATCGACCCAATCAATGTCCTTCAAATAAGTGTACATAAACAAACCATCTGGTTTGTAAATGAATATTTATTTATTCACATTCACGTTAAAAATTATATTTTTAACGATAACACATTTTATTTTAACATATGAATTTCTATTCAGTTCATTCTTTAAATAAAATGCTATTTTTATTTTTCTAACTTATTTTAGAAAATTTCGGCGGCATAACGGCACGATACTAGAAACGGGACAAGGCCTAGCCTTATCCCCGGTCTAGTGAAGGCCCACGCCATTCACACATCAATCAAATTCACTTTCGTTATGCAAACCACAAAATTTGGAGTAAGGGTCTAACCTAGCCTTACTCCTTCGCCTTATAACGGCGCACGTCTAATCCTAACCAATTGATCGATTCGATTTTTCACACCACAAACCACATCCAAACCAATATCACAATCAATAACCAAACAGCCAAACAAACAAGTCCATGGTCTGTGGACGATTGTGTCGGGTGCTACTAAGCACCGTCTGCATCCTAGTATATATATATATAACTAGAAAAATAAATTGAAAGGTGAGAAATTCTCACGTATAGCTATCCTAGCTCCACGGCACTCCCTTTGCAGAAGTCTTCGTCGTTTCGCCTTTTTGTCACCTTCGTTGACCGCTTTCACTACATATGTAAAAATCGAATTTTTACTTCACCATTCAATATATAACAATCGAATTTTTATTTCAAAGTTCAATATATAAAAATCGAATTTTTATTTCAAAGTTCAATATATAAAAATCGAATTTTTATTTCAAAGTTCAATATATAAAAATCGAATTTTTATTTCAAAGTTTAAACCAAGTCTATATTTTCAAAACAACTATATTTGATATTTTTATCATGTAAAATTTATATTTTTACTTCTCTACATAACAAAAATCACATTTTCACCTCTTCTATATAGTAAAGATTATATTTTTAATACTTTAAAAATATAAAAATCACATTTTTAATTCTTTAAAAATATAAAAATCATATTTTAGCTCCCTACCTATACAAACATCATGTTTTTAACGAAGTAAAAATCCTACTCTTAACTATTTTAAACTAATTATTTAAAATAAATTCAAATAAATACTTACAGTGGGAATTTGGGGAGAGGGGGGGCTGCTGCACTGGAGATGGAGGGGCGGAGGGGTCGCTTCGCTGGTGGTCTGGTGCGCAGCTCGCGGTGGTGGCAGCAGGACAGCGGCGGCCTCAGTTGGTGGCGGCGGATATGGGAAGAAGGGGGTTTCGATTGGAGATGATAGAGAAGAGAGTGAGGGGGCGGAGAAGATGAATCTGAGAAGGGGCGCGACTTAGAAGGGGAGGGCGGCGCCTCGGAGTAGGGGTGGTGGATGGCGGTTCCATCGACGTGGGGGTAATGGAGGGCGTCGGGTTTCCTTCTGAACGATTTCTTTTTTTTTTTTTTTTATAATCTGTAAAATGAATTCTAACGGGGGGCCTGGGTATAGGAGAGGAGAATATATTTTTTTTTTATTTAATTATAAAAAAGTTGACTTTTTCATACGACCTCTAAACGAGGCCCACCGCCTGTCGTCCATAGCGTTTTACCCCCATTCCGAACACAATGGGATATGTATCGCAAGCTGATTTGATCGTTTGAATCAGTTTCCGTTAAATTTACATTTAAATCACTATATTGAATTTTAAACGCACGTTTCAAATTACCGGGGCCACATACTAACTAGAAAAATTTCAGAAAAATATTTTCTAGCTTCGTATTGACGATACGGTCCTAACAAAACTAGTTTCGTCGAATTCTGAGACCGTTTGCAAAATGGCCAATTTCCAGTCGATTAAAATCAACTGAAACTGGTCAAACGCGTTTTCCTTTGCCACGCTCACATATTGATTCGAAAAATTATGAAATTTGAAACCTAGCAATAACTTTACATCCCGGACCCAACAAAACTGGTTTCGTCGGAATCCGAGGTCGTTTGCAAAATGTCCATTTTTAAGGGCATGAATTCCATAGCGACTATTCAGAATTTTCAACTGGACATATCTTATCATTTCTAAGATGAAATCTCAGTTTGTTAACTTCGTTACAAAGATATAGTTATACAGATTCAAATATTTCTTGTTTCGTTCAATTCTGACTTATATTGAATTCTGTATATTCATTTGAAATTAGAAATCGAATTTTCGAACTACCGCGCCATTTTCAATTCCTTTTATAATTATATATAAATATTTATATTCTAACGACGACGCGTATAATATATACGTTCGAATTATATTCAAAATAAATTTCACGCCGATATTATTTAAAATAATTCATTTTAAATAATCAAAATTCCCCAAAATTGCCAAAATAAAAATTTTAAACTGGCCCAGATTTTCGGGTTGTTACAATCTCCCCCACTTAAAACTTTTCGTCCCCGAAAAGGAACAAAGTCGAAAGTGGTTTGATTAATCAACACTACATTCGATCTGGCTTCCTTTCTCCAACTTTTCAGTTTCTGAGAATTCCTAAAATTTCAAAAATTTGGCTAACACCCTAAATTTTTGAAAAATTTCGCCATAACCTCCCCTGCACCGGGAGCATCGGGGAATTTCAAATAGCTTCCCCGGTCCTTCAGATGTCAAAAAGAAAAAGAAAAAGCCAAGCGGCTAGCCAATAGGCTCACAAAATCATCATCACCCAAACAAAACAGGAAATTATGTAGTAAACATGTACCTATTTGTCGGGCAAACAAATTTTATTCTCTGCTCTAGCCTCCTTGCTATGACCTGTTCAATGATATATATGTATATGCAAGCAGATGCGACCAATTTTTGGTCCAGTTCAAAATGTGATGCAGTTAGGCATAATAGTTCAAAATTATCAAACAATTAAACAAACAACACAAACATCAATCTATTAGTGGATTAACGTTTCAAATTGATAATTATGATACATAGTCAAAAATCAGATTTTTGATGCCAATTCACAACAAAGTGTTCTAGCTATATAAGATTTGGTTCTCACACCAGTCTAATGGAAATATATAGATATCACACTTTCGTCACTCGAAAATAAATGCTGGTGATGGTATACTTCATCATCAGGACCATGTCCGGGCAACTAGAGTGCGACTCTATATCTATCCAATATATTAAAACTTCGAATACACGCGGATCAGACGTATACGCAAAATCTATATATACTGGATTGTCCACATCAATATAAATAAATAATCAAATACGAATAATTGATTTTTAATTTTCAAAACAAAATTTGTTTTCACTTTAAAAACATACTCTTCACACTCGTTCTAGGATACTACTGATCCTATCTCTAACGAGTCATTCCATTGGATATCGCTAATCCAATATCTGATGAATTCTTTCGTATGGTTCTAATGTGTCTTGTTCTCTGAGCTTTGTAAACCAAAGCTCTGATACCAACTGTGACGGCAAAGAATTTCGCTCGGTCCGAACCAGTCGTTAGACCGATCCAGGCCGTTCGAAACGCCCTATCGTTTGAGAACAAGCCACAACAGAACGCATACAGAAGAACATTTCATTGCATATTACAACAATGCATCAGATTACAAGAATATACAGAGTATAAATGAATATTACACAGAAATATCAGAGATTTAAATTACATTTAAATACATAGCAGCGGAAAATAATACAATACACAACTAGAAGAGATATACGGATACAAAGCTTTCCGGATATCGTTCCAGCTGTAAACCAGGATCCTGTGAATATAAATCTGCAAAACCAAAACTACTAGCTGCCCGTGTCAAAATAAGGGCACCCAGAGTTTAGGTTAAAACAATAAACTCCAGGTCAGTCATGTGACTGGTGTGAGAACTAAAACAGTTAATCTTTATTTTAAAAGTTAGGTAAATCAAGGGACCACGCCGTATAACACGGAACGGGTTTCCTCCCAAGAATACCAGTGCATAAAACAAACAGCGCAATGCTAAATAAAGAAAAATGAAGCTGTTATAAGACCCAGGTCCCATCACACAATGCAACGCAGCCGAGGATAGGGTTTTCCCTTATAACAGCCAAAGAATGCTTGATACGGTTAAAACAAATTGTTTGATACTATTATAAGTGCATAGTGTATAAAACAACTTCAAATCATAAGTATCAATCATAGGCGGCATGGGTACCATATATCATGTCGCCATACTAGTTTTACAATTAAAACCGCAAACGTCACGTATTTGGAAATTGGATTTCCATCTATGAACCGAGGCAAAAGATAGTCCTCAACCGATTCGAGACGCTCTAGTCCGTGTCTCAGGACCCAGACACAGGTGGGCCCTTGGATCCTCAGGGCTGGTCCACCGATGTGGATTAAAATGCCTGAACACTACGTCTCCCCACCCTATGGGGTGTAAGTCTGGTCCGTCAGCCGACCAGAATGCATTCGGCCGAAACCGATATAACCGAGGCGCCTCGCAACAGCAACAACCACATAAGTCAAACTCGTCAGGGCGTGTAAAACCACTGACGCCACTTCTAACTAGAAAGAAACGCATGCCCTCCCTGACGTCCGTCTCCCGTTTTTGGTTCATACCGGGTGTGAAACACGCGAGGTAAACGTTACACAAAGCTACGCCACAAAGGCCGTGCTTTGATCATCACCACAAGACTTTGCTTTTCAACAGAAGCCTTGATCATTTGCATCTTAGCATGCCACACAGGCAAACCATCCTATGCAACCGATATCAGTCACACAGAATGAAATCCGATGTCAGACACACAGTCCATTTACAAGTCCGTTCTGGGTCTGAACGAAACCGGAGGCACCTAGTACCCCGCATATCCATCGATCTCCAAGTACGTCTGGACGATCACTAACTGTTTCCATCTTCTTGGGTGTACAGCCCAATCAAGATCATCAGTTATCACCCACACGACGTGAAGACCTCCGGTCTTCGACCATCGTCTTCATCTTCGACTTATCGTCGTATCAGTTATTCAGAATGGGATAAACCCGGTCTTTCCGAATAACTCGCGTATATTTTAAATAAGTGTTACACAAACACAACATACGCCTCATTCCAATTCATTAGTCACTAACCGTAAATTAATCAAGAGAATAATTCCCCAAATATTAACCCCGAAGGCCGAAACCAACATCAGATCAATATCCAGAAAACCATTCTGCTTGGCTAACCGACAGTTAGTTTCTAATTTCACATTCATAGGGAAAGGTTCCCATTAATTTTATCAAAGATAAATTCTTGAATTTATTCTTTAATCAACTTTTGAATATCAATTCAAACTAGTCGGGATTAGCGAACCTTACCGAAGTAATCATTTGTTATAATTTCCCAATCCCAACCTATTCATCCCATGAAGTAAAACTGTGAATACTTCATATCTAACACCACAGTGTTATCGGTAAATTCAATTACCATTTCACGTTCAAATCTAATTAAAGATTTAACTATCGCCTGGAGCAAAACTGGTGATACTCCATTTTCGATCATTTCAATCTAATTAAAGATTCATTAAAACTCCACTTAGTTTTAATCTTTATCTGGGTTAAAGAATCAGTGTCATTTAAAACACGATTCACGATAAACCCAAAATCACATTCCATTAATTATCGGGTTAAAGAACAAGTGTTATTTAAAACACTGTTCACGATAAACCCAAAAATCAATACCAATTCAATTCCAATTAAATATCATTTAATTGGTACACTTCATTAAATCTAAATAAAAAGATTTAATCTTTTCTCAACTGGGTTCAAGAACAGTGTTAGTGAAGACACCATTCACGACAAACCCAAATCACATTCGATATTCAATACAAGGCTCTGAATAGAAAATATATCGGCTTATATTCAATATCGAATTCTACGACTAACAAATGTCGTATTGGAAATAACGATACAAATATATATCTTTCAAATTTCCATAACAACACCTGTAATATCACGAATTCCAACATCGAAATATTCCGAAGACAATTTCGATTCAACTCCACTCCAATGCAATCATTGGAAATTTTGGTTATTTTCAAAACCATTTCAAATTCAATTTATTTATTTAAAAATAAATAGAATTATAATTCTAGTTCAAAACTAGTTCATTTCGATAAAAATCTATTTTTATCTTTTCAAATATGGAGTTTTTCATCCCAAACTTTCACAAATCATTTCTTATGATTTTACACAAATTATTACTATTTTTAATAATTTTATCAAGGCCCGTACAGTCGATTTCCATCAACGGCCATCGAACTGCACTTACAGCGACCTTTTTCGAATTTGATTTGGACGTATCTCCAAATCCAACCGTTAGATTTCAAATTTCTAACATTCATTAGAAAGCTCTTTTCGATACGAACCCAACGGTTCCGGTTTTAGGAGAATCCGACGGTCGGATCTCCCGTAATGTCCGTTCGAAATAAATGGTCGAAATTCGCGAACTGCCGCGACGCGGCGCGTTCTATTCAGGCCATTATATTATATATATAATATATATAATATATATTTCGTCGATTTCTATTTAAAACGAATTATATTAATAGTTTTAAATTCGTTTCAAAAGCAATTTCAACTTCCATTTCAATTCAAATCAAAATTGAATTCTTCTTTATAAATTTGTTTCAAAATTCATTTCTATTCAATTCAAATTTCAATTCAATTTGAATTCATTTTCAATTCATTTCAAAATCGTTTTCAATTCAATTCATTTCGAAATCGTTTTCAATTCAATTCATTTCGAAATCGTTTTTAATTCATTTCTATTCGAAATCGAATAAATCGATATAAATATCGTTTACGTCAAAATGGCGTCAATCTAACCAACACGGCTTCACAAATTTCTATTTTCAAATATTCTATTTCAAATATTTCTTCTTCAAAATCGTTGTTATTATCAAAATATTTCGTTCAACACATGACCAATCTCAATGAATGAAACTGTCAACACATGAACTTTATTTTATATTGATAAAGATGTAAATTTTAATATTAAAATATTTCGTTCAACACATGACCAATCTCAATAGATGAGTACTGTCAACACATGAACTTTTATTTTTTTATATTCTTTATTTTTCAAATTGGAATGAGGCCCAATCAATTACCATATAAAGTTCATTATATGGATTTTCATACAACACATGAATATCATAGCATTGAAAAATAATCAACCATCAACCAAAGTGCACTACACTGTATAAGCATCAAATATAGAGATCTAACGCTTATAACAGCCTGTCAATCAATCGATCGACATATTTAATCAATCAGGATGAGTGAACTGCATATTTCATCCTAACACCCGTGTAGGGTTTCAAACAATCAAACAAATATTTTATTTGTGCAGTTGGGCGATGTGTAAAATTTATCGACCCAATCAATGTCCTTCAAATAAGTGTACATAAACAAACCATCTGGTTTGTAAATGAATATTTATTTATTCACATTCACGTTAAAAATTATATTTTTAACGATAACACATTTTATTTTAACATATGAATTTCTATTCAGTTCATTCTTTAAATAAAATGCTATTTTTATTTTTCTAACTTATTTTAGAAAATTTCGGCGGCATAACGGCACGATACTAGAAACGGGACAAGGCCTAGCCTTATCCCCGGTCTAGTGAAGGCCCACGCCATTCACACATCAATCAAATTCACTTTCGTTATGCAAACCACAAAATTTGGAGTAAGGGTCTAACCTAGCCTTACTCCTTCGCCTTTTAACGGCGCACGTCTAATCCTAACCAATTGATCGATTCGATTTTTCACACCACAAACCACATCCAAACCAATATCACAATCAATAACCAAACAGCCAAACAAACAAGTCCATGGTCTGTGGACGATTGTGTCGGGTGCTACTAAGCACCGTCTGCATCCTAGTATATATATATATAACTAGAAAAATAAATTGAAAGGTGAGAAATTCTCACGTATAGCTATCCTAGCTCCACGGCACTCCCTTTGCAGAAGTCTTCGTCGTTTCGCCTTTTTGTCACCTTCGTTGACCGCTTTCACTACATATGTAAAAATCGAATTTTTACTTCGCCATTCAATATATAACAATCGAATTTTTATTTCAAAGTTCAATATATAAAAATCGAATTTTTATTTCAAAGTTCAATATATAAAAATCGAATTTTTATTTCAAAGTTCAATATATAAAAATCGAATTTTTATTTCAAAGTTTAAACCAAGTCTATATTTTCAAAACAACTATATTTGATATTTTTATCATGTAAAATTTATATTTTTACTTCTCTACATAACAAAAATCACATTTTCACCTCTTCTATATAGTAAAGATTATATTTTTAATACTTTAAAAATATAAAAATCACATTTTTAATTCTTTAAAAATATAAAAATCATATTTTAGCTCCCTACCTATACAAACATCATGTTTTTAACGAAGTAAAAATCCTACTCTTAACTATTTTAAACTAATTATTTAAAATAAATTCAAATAAATACTTACAGTGGGAATTTGGGGAGAGGGGGGGGCTGCTGCACTGGAGATGGAGGGGCGGAGGGGTCGCTTCGCTGGTGGTCTGGTGCGCAGCTCGCGGTGGTGGCAGCAGGACAGCGGCGGCCTCAGTTGGTGGCGGCGGATATGGGAAGAAGGGGGTTTCGATTGGAGATGATAGAGAAGAGAGTGAGGGGGCGGAGAAGATGAATCTGAGAAGGGGCGCGACTTAGAAGGGGAGGGCGGCGCCTCGGAGTAGGGGTGGTGGATGGCGGTTCCATCGACGTGGGGGTAATGGAGGGCGTCGGGTTTCCTTCTGAACGATTTCTTTTTTTTTTTTTTTTTTATAATCTGTAAAATGAATTCTAACGGGGGGCCTGGGTATAGGAGAGGAGAATATATTTTTTTTTTATTTAATTATAAAAAAGTTGACTTTTTCATACGACCTCTAAACGAGGCCCACCGCCTGTCGTCCATAGCGTTTTACCCCCATTCCGAACACAATGGGATATGTATCGCAAGCTGATTTGATCGTTTGAATCAGTTTCCGTTAAATTTACATTTAAATCACTATATTGAATTTTAAACGCACGTTTCAAATTACCGGGGCCACATACTAACTAGAAAAATTTCAGAAAAATATTTTCTAGCTTCGTATTGACGATACGGTCCTAACAAAACTAGTTTCGTCGAATTCTGAGACCGTTTGCAAAATGGCCAATTTCCAGTCGATTAAAATCAACTGAAACTGGTCAAACGCGTTTTCCTTTGCCACGCTCACATATTGATTCGAAAAATTATGAAATTTGAAACCTAGCAATAACTTTACATCCCGGACCCAACAAAACTGGTTTCGTCGGAATCCGAGGTCGTTTGCAAAATGTCCATTTTTAAGGGCATGAATTCCATAGCGACTATTCAGAATTTTCAACTGGACATATCTTATCATTTCTAAGATGAAATCTCAGTTTGTTAACTTCGTTACAAAGATATAGTTATACAGATTCAAATATTTCTTGTTTCGTTCAATTCTGACTTATATTGAATTCTGTATATTCATTTGAAATTAGAAATCGAATTTTCGAACTACCGCGCCATTTTCAATTCCTTTTATAATTATATATAAATATTTATATTCTAACGACGACGCGTATAATATATACGTTCGAATTATATTCAAAATAAATTTCACGCCGATATTATTTAAAATAATTCATTTTAAATAATCAAAATTCCCCAAAATTGCCAAAATAAAAATTTTAAACTGGCCCAGATTTTCGGGTTGTTACAGTCTCCGTTCGTAGCAGCGACCCCCACCCCCTTCTGACTCGGAAAAAGGTGAGTTTTTAATGTTTTATTTTAATTTAAAAACTGATTTTTGTTATATTTAAAAACTGATTTTTGTTATATTTAAAAACTGATTTTTGTTATATTTAAAAACTGATTTTTGTTATATTTAAGAACTGATTTTTGTTATATTTAAAAACTGATTTTTGTTATATATAAAAATTGAATTTATTTTATGTTATAAAGCAATGATCTTTATTTAAAAAATTTTAAATTAGAAAAGGTAAAATCTTTAAATTAGAAAAGGTAAAATCTTTAAATTAGAAAAGGTAAAATCTTTAAATTTGAAAGGGCGAGATTGTTGTATATTGAATAGCATAGTAAAAATTAGATTTTTCTATATTGAATAACATAGTAAAAAAATTCGATTTTTATATATTGAATAGCATAGGAAAAATTCGATTTTTATATATTGAATAGCGAAGTAAAAATTCGATTTTTATATACGTAGTGAAAGCGGACAGCGAAAGTGACAAGAGGCAAGAACGACGAAGATTTCTACATAAGAAGATTCGTGGCATCGGATAGCTATCGGTGAGAATTTCTCACCTTTCAATTTCTTTTTCTAGTTATATATATATACTAGGACGCAGACGGTGCTTAGTAGCACCCGACACAATCGTCCACAGACCATGGACTTGTTTGTTTGGTTGCATAGATTAGTTAGATGATTTGGTTTGAATTGAATTGTTTGGTGAAATGAAATTGATTTGATTGATGTGTGAATGGCGTGGGCCTTCACTAGACCGGGGATAAGGCTAGGCCTCGTCCCGTCTCTAGTATCGTGCCGTTATGCCACCGAAATTTTCTAAAATAAGTTAGAAAATAAAAATATCATTTTATTTAAAGAATGAACTGAATAGAAATTAATATGTTAAAATAAAATGTTTTATCGTTAAAAATATATAATTTTTAATGTGAATATGAATATAGTGAATGTGAATAAATAAATATTCATTTACAAACCGGACGGTTTGTTTATGTACACCTATTTGAAGGACATTGATTGGAACGATAAATTTTACACATCGCCCAACTGCACAAATAAAATATGTGTTTGATGGTTTGAAACCCCACACGGGTGTTGGGATGAAATTTGAAGTTCACTCATCCTGATTGATTAAATATGTCGATCGATTGATTGACAGGTTGTTATAAGCGTTAGATATCTATATTTGATGCTTATACAGTGTAGTGCACTTTGGTTGATGGTTGATTATTTTTCAATGCTATTATATACGTGTGATGTATGAAAATCCATATAATTAATATTATATGGTGATTGATTGGGCCTCATTCCAATTTAGAAAATAAAGAACAATGGAAAATAAAGGTTCATGTGTTGACTGTACTCATCCGTTGAGATTAGTCATGTGTTGAACAAAATATTTTAATAATAAAATTTACATCTTTATCAATGGAAAATAAAGGTTCATGTGTTGACTGTACTCATCCGTTGAGATTAGTCATGTGTTGAACGAAATATTTTAATAATAAAATTTACATCTTTATCAATGGAAAATAAAGGTTCATGTGTTGACTGTACTCATCCGTTGAGATTAGTCATGTGTTGAACGAAATATTTTAATAATAAAATTTACATCTTTATCAATGGAAAATAAAGGTTCATGTGTTGACTGTACTCATCCGTTGAGATTAGTCATGTGTTGAACGAAATATTTTAATAATAAAATTTACATCTTTATCAATGGAAAATAAAGGTTCATGTGTTGACTGTACTCATCCGTTGAGATTAGTCATGTGTTGAACGAAATATTTTAATAATAAAATTTACATCTTTATCAATGGAAAATAAAGGTTCATGTGTTGACTGTACTCATCCGTTGAGATTAGTCATGTGTTGAACGAAATATTTGAAAATGAAATATTTGAAAATGAAATATTTTAAAATGAAATACTTGAAAAGGAAATATTTGAAAAAGAAAGATTTGAAATAGAATATTTGAAATTAGAAATATATGAAGCCGTGTAAGTTAGATTGACGCCATTTTGACGTGAACGATATTCATATCGATTTTATTCATTTTAAAAGGAATATTGAAAGGCGATTTCGAAATCGAATATTTTGAAATGAAATTTGAATTTGAATAGAATAGAAAATGAAATTTGAATTTGAATAGAATAGAAAATCAATCGAATTTGAATAGAAAAGAAAACGATTTCGAAATGAATTGAATGTAAAACGATTTCAAAATGAAATGAATATAAAACGATTTCGAAATGAATTGAACATAAAACGATTTCGAAATGAAATGAAAATAAAATGATTTCGAAATGAATTGAATATATAACGAATTTGATTCAAATAGAAAACGAAACGAATTTCATTTGAATAAAATAAAAAAATGAATTTGAATCGAATAGAAAACCAATTTGAATCGAATTGAATTGAAAACGAATTCAAATTGAATTGAAAACGAATTCAAATTGAATTGAAAGCGAATTGAAATGAATTCAAATTGAATTGAAATTTGAATTGAATAGAAATGAATTTTAAAACGAATTTATAAGGAAGAATTCAATTTTGATTTGAAATGAAATGGAAGTTGAAATTGCTTTTGAAACGAATTTAAAACTATTTATATAATTCGTTTTAAATAGAAATCAACGAGATATATATTATATATATATATATAATATAATGGCCTGAATAGAACGCGCCGCGGCAGTTCGTGAATTTCGACCATTTATTTCAAACGGACATTACGGGAGATCCGACCGTCGGATTCTCCCAAAACCGGAACCGTTGGGTTCGTATCGAAAAGAGCTTTCTAACGAATATTAGAAATTAGAAATCTAATGGTTGGATTTGGAATTATGTCCAAATCAAATTTGAAAAAGGTCGTTGTAAGTGCAGTTCGATGGCCGTTGATGGAAATCGACTGTACGGGCCTTGATAAAATTATTAAAAATAGTAATAATTTGTGTAAAATCATTAGAAATGATTTGAGAAGAATTGGGATGAAAAACTCCATATTTGAAAAGATAAAAATAGATTTTTATCGAAGTAAACTAGTTTTGAACTAGAATTATAAGTCTATTTATTTTTAAATAAATAAATGGAATTTGAAAAGAGTTTTAAAAATAACCAGAATTTCCAATGATTGCATTAGAGTGGATTTGAATCGAAATTGTCTTCGGAATATTTCGATGTTGGAATTCGTGATTATACAGATGTTGTTATGGAAATTTGAAAGATATATATTTATATCGTTATTTCCAATACGACAGTTGTTAGTCGTAGAATTTGATATTGAATATAGGCTGATATATTTTCTATTCAGAGCCTTGTATTGAATATCAAATGTGATTTGGGTTTGTCGTGAATGGTGTCTTCACTAACACTGTTCTTGAACCCAGTTGAGAAAAGATTAAATCTTTTTATTTAGATTTAATGAAGTGTACCAATTAAATAATATTTAATTGGAATTGAATTGATATTGATTTTTGGGTTTATCGTGGACAGTGTTTTTAAATAACACTCGTTCTTTAACCCGATAATTAATGAATGTGATTTTGGGTTTATCGTGAACTGTGTTTTAAATGACACTGATTCTTTAACCCAGTTAAAGATTAAAACTAAGTGGAGTTTTAATGAATCTTTAATTAGATTGAAATGATCGAGAATGGAGTATCACCAGTTTTGCTCCGGGCGATAGTTAAATCTTTAATTATATTTGAACGTGAAATGGTAATTGAATTTACCGATAACGCCGTGGTGTTAGATATGAAGTATTACCAGTTTTACTTCATGGGATTAATAGGTTGGGATTGGGAAATAAAAATAAATGATTACTTCGGTATGGTTCGCTAATCCCGACTAGTTGAATAAAAATTCAAAAGAGTAGATTAAAGAATAAATTAAAGAATTTATCTTTGATAAAATTAATGGGAACCTTTCCATATGAATGTGAAATTTAGAAACTGACTGTCGGTTAGCCAAGATGAATGGTTTTCTGGATATCGATCTGATGTTGGTTTCGGCCTTCGGGGTTAATATTTGGGGAATTATTCTCTTGATTAATTTACGGTTAGTGACTGATGAATTGGAATGAGGCGTATGTTGTGTTTATGTAACACTTATTTAAAATATACGCGAATTATTCGGAAAGACCGGGTTTATCCCATTCTGAATAACTGATACGACGATAAGTCGAAGATGAAGACGGTGGTCGAAGACCGGAAGTCTTCACGTCGTTTGGATAATTACTGATGATCTTGATTGGGATGTACACCCAAGAAGATGGAAACAGTTAGTGATCGTCCAGACGTACTTGGAGATTGATGGATATGCGGGGTACTAGGTGCCTTCGGTTTCGTTCAGACCCAGAACGGACTTGCAAATGGAATGTGTGTCTGACATTGGAATTCATTCTGTGTGATTGATAGCCATCAGTTGCACGGCGTGAATTGTCTGTGTGGCATGCTAAGATGCAATGATCAAGGCTTCTGTTGAAAAGCAAAGTCTTGTGGTGATGATCAAAGCACCGCCTGTGTGGCGTAGCTTTGTGTATAACGTGAAATCGCGAGCCTCACACCCCGGTATGAACCAGAAACGGGAGAAAGGACCTCAGGGAGGGCCTACGTTTCCTCCTAGCTAAAAGTGGCGTCAGTGGTTTTACACGCCCTGACGAGTTTGACTTATGTGGTTGTTGCTGTTGCGAGGCGCCTCGGTTAGATCAGACGATCCGGGTCTGATGGAGTCACTTGTTGGCTCGCTTACGCCCCAAAGGGCGGCGAAACGTAGTGCTCAGGCATTTTTAATCCACTCCGTGTGGACCGGCCCTGACGATCCAAGGGTCGATGCGTTCTGATCCTGAGACTCGGGCTAGGCAGTCTCGAATTCGGTAAGGACTATCTTTTGCCTTGGTTCATGACGGAAACCCAATTTCCAAATACGTGACATTTACGGTTTTATTTGTAGAGCCTAGTATGGCGACATAGTGGGATGGGGCGCTTATGCCGTCTATGATCGATACTTATGATTTGAAGTCGTTTTATACACTATGCACTTATCATAGTATCAAATGATTTGTTTTAAACGTATCAAGCATTCTTGGCTATTATAAGTGAAAACCCTATCCTCCGGCTGCGTTGCATTGTGTGATGGGACCTGGGTCTTATAATAGCTTCATTTTTCTTTATTTAGCATTGCGCTGTTGTTTTATGCACTGGTATTCTTGGGAGGAAACCCGTTCCGTGTTATACGGCGTGGTCCCTTGATTTACTGAACTTTAAAGATAAAGATTAATAACTGTTTTAGTTCTCACACCAGTCACATGACTGACCTGGATTTTATTGTTTTAACCTAAACTCTGGGTGCCCCTATTTTGACACGGGCAGCTAGTAGTTTTGGTTTTGCAGATTTATATTCAAAGGATCCTGGTTTACAGCTGGAACGATATCCGGAAAGCTTTGTATCCGTATATCTCATTCTAGTTGTGTATTGTATTATTTTCCGCTGCTATGTATTTAAATGTAATTTAAATCTCTGATATTTCTGTGTAATATTTATTCATTTATACTCTGTGTATTCTTGTAATCTGATGCTTTTTTGTAATATACAATGAAATGTTCTTCCGTGTGCGTTCTGCTTTGTCGTGTTCTCAAAACAATCCGTTCTTTCTCATCTCTCCGGAGACCGGGGGAGTTCGGGTCGTTTCATCGTGGTATCAGAGCTTTGGTTTACAGAGCTCGAGAACAAGACACATTAGAAGCATACGAAAGAATTCATCAGATATCGGATTAGTAATATCCAATTAGAATGACTCGTTAGAGATAGGATCATTAGTATCCTAGAACGAGTGTGAAGAGTATATTTTTCAAATGAAAACAATTTTGTTTCGAAATTTAAACCATTTTAAACGTATTTGATTATTTATTTATTTTGAATATGGACAATCGAGTATATAAAGGTTTTGCATATACGCGTCATGAACGTACATTCGAAGTTTTAATATACTGGATAGATATAGAATCACATACTAGACACCCGGAGATGGTTCTGATGATTGATCGATCATCATCCGAATTTATGTTCGTGTTTCGAAGGTGTGATATCTATATATTTCCATTAGACTGGTGTGAGAACCAAAACTTATATAGCTAGAACACATTGTTGTGAATTGTCATCAAAAACAAGATTTTCAGTATATATATCAAAATTATGGATTTGAAACTCTAATCCACTAATTGATTGATGTTTGTGTTGTTTGTCTATTTGTTTGCTAATTTTGAACCTTTTTGCCTAATTGAATCAAATATTGACTTATATTGAAAATTGGTCGCATTTGCTTGCATATACCTATACTTACATTGAACAGGTCATAGCAAGGAGGCTAGAGCGGAGAATAAAATTTGTTTGCCCGACAAATAGGTACAAGTTTACTACATAATTTACTGTTTTGTTTGGGTGATGATGATTTTATGAGCCTATTGGCTAGCCGCTTGGCTTTTTCTTTTTCTTTTTGAGATTAGAAGGACCGGGGAAGCTATTTGAAATTCCCCGATGCTCCCGGTGCAGGGGAGGTTATGGCGAAATTTTTCGAAAATTTAGGGTGTTAGCCAAATTTTTGAAATTTTAGAAAATTCTCAGAAACTGAAAAGTTGGAGAATGGAAGCCAGATCGAACATAGAGTTGATTAATCAAACCACTTTCGAGTTTGTTCCTTTTCGGGGACGAAAAGTTTTAAGTGGGGGAGATTGTAACAACCCGAAAATCTGGGCCAGTTTAAAATTTTTATTTTTGCAATTTTAGCGAAGTTGGAACATTTAAAATGAATTATTTTAAATAATATCGACGAGAAATTTATTTTGAAGAGAATTCAAACGTATATATTTATACGCGTCGTCGTTAGAATATAAATAATTATATATAATTATAAATAGAATTGAAAATGGCGCGGTAGTTCGATAATTCGATTTCAAACTTCAATTGAATGTACCGGATGCAAAACAATCCGGATTTTAGTAAAACAAAAAACATTAGGATCTAATTGATAATATCTTTCCAACGAATCCGGGAAATCGAAATATCATAGCAGGAATCAAAAGATATGTCTAGTTGAAAATTCTGAATAGTCGCTATGGAATTCAGGCCCTTAAAAATGGACATTTTGCAAATGACCTCGGATCTCGACGAAACCAGTTTTGTTGGGTCCGTGATGTCGAATTATTACTGGATTCCATATTTCATAATTTGTCGAATCAATATGTAAGCGTGGCAAAGGAAAACGCGTTTGACCAGTTCCAGTTGATTTTAATCGACTGGAAATTGGCCATTTTTCAAACGGTCTCAGAATTTGACGAAACTAGTTTTGTTAGGACCGTATCATCAATACGAAGATAGAAAATATTTTTATGGGATTTATAGATTTAGTATGTGACCCCGGTAATTTGAAATATACGTTTAAAATTCAATATGGTGATTTAAATGTAAATTCAACGGAAACTGATTCAAACGATCGAATCAACCTGCGATACACATCCCATTGTGTTCGGAATGGGGGTGAAACGCTATGGACGACAGGCGGTGGGCCTCATTTCGAGGTCGTATGTAAAAGTCAACTTTTTGAAAACAAATTAATTAATTAAATTAAAAAAATTAAATCTCTCTCCCTCCCCTTTAACCCGCTTTGGCCCCCCTCTTATCATTCAGAATCGATTTTTCATAAATCGAAAAGAAGAAAAAAAAAAGAACGAACGAAATCGCTCACCATCGCCTCCCCAGACGTCGCCGCCGCCGGAAGTACCCCCCCTCAGATCGACAGCCGCCTCCCCTCCTTCCCCTTCTCCTCTCCACCTCCTCCAACCTCCAACCTCACGACGCCCTCCTTTTCTTCTTCTCCACCTTAAACCACCGCCCACCTCTAGCTACCGACGCCAGGCACCGCAGCCCCCCTAACCTCGAGCGCACCTCCTCCCACCGCCGCCGCGTCCCAGCAGACCGCCACCCTCCGTCTCCGTTCGTAGCAGCGACCCCCACCCCTTCTGACTCGGAAAAAGGTGAGTTTTTAATGTTTTATTTTAATTTAAAAACTGATTTTTGTTATATTTTAAAACTGATTTTTGTTATATTTAAAAACTGATTTTTGTTATATTTAAAAACTGATTTTTGTTATATTTAAAAACTGATTTTTGTTATATATAAAACCTGATTTTATTTTATGTTATAAAGCAATGATCTTTATTTAAAAATCTTTAAATTAGAAAAGGTAAAATCTTTAAATTAGAAAAGGTAAAATCTTTAAATTAGAAAAGGTAAAATCTTTAAATTTGAAAGGGCGAGATTGTTGTATATTGAATAGCATAGTAAAAATTAGATTTTTCTATATTGAATAACATTGTAAAAAAATTCGATTTTTATATATTGAATAGCATAGGAAAAATTCGATTTTTATATATTGAATAGCGAAGTAAAAATTCGATTTTTATATATGTAGTGAAAGCGGACAGCGAAAGTGACAAGAGGCAAGAACGACGAAGATTTCTACATAAGAAGATTCGTGGCATCGGATAGCTATCGGTGAGAATTTCTCACCTTTCAATTTCTTTTTCTAGTTATATATATATACTAGGACGCAGACGGTGCTTAGTAGCACCCGACACAATCGTCCACATACCATGGACTTATTTGTTTGGTTGCATAGATTAGTTAGATGATTTGGTTTGAATTGAATTGTTTGGTGAAATGAAATTGATTTGATTGATGTGTGAATGGCGTGGGCCTTCACTAGACCGGGGATAAGGCTAGGCCTCGTCCCGTCTCTAGTATCGTGCCGTTATGCCACCGAAATTTTCTAAAATAAGTTAGAAAATAAAAATATCATTTTATTTAAAGAACGAACTGAATAGAAATTCATATGTTAAAATAAAATGTTTTATCGTTAAAAATATATAATTTTTAATGTGAATATGAATATAGTGAATGTGAATAAATAAATATTCATTTACAAACCGGACGGTTTGTTTATGTACACCTATTTGAAGGACATTGATTGGAACGATAAATTTTACACATCACCCAACTGCACAAATAAAATATGTGTTTGATGGTTTGAAACCCCACACGGGTGTTGGGATGAAATTTGAAGTTCACTCATCCTGATTGATTAAATATGTCGATCGATTGATTGACAGGCTGTTATAAGCGTTAGATATCTATATTTGATGCTTATACAGTGTAGTGCACTTTGGTTGATGGTTGATTATTTTTCAATGCTATTATATACGTGTGATGTATGAAAATCCATATAATTAATATTATATGGTGATTGATTGGGCCTCATTCCAATTTAGAAAATAAAGAACAATGGAAAATAAAGGTTCATGTGTTGACTGTACTCATCCGTTGAGATTAGTCATGTGTTGAACGAAATATTTTAATAATAAAATTTACATCTTTATCAATGGAAAATAAAGGTTCATGTGTTGACTGTACTCATCCGTTGAGATTAGTCATGTGTTGAACGAAATATTTTAATAATAAAATTTACATCTTTATCAATGGAAAATAAAGGTTCATGTGTTGACTGTACTCATCCGTTGAGATTAGTCATGTGTTGAACGAAATATTTTAATAATAAAATTTACATCTTTATCAATGGAAAATAAAGGTTCATGTGTTGACTGTACTCATCCGTTGAGATTAGTCATGTGTTGAACGAAATATTTTAATAATAAAATTTACATCTTTATCAATGGAAAATAAAGGTTCATGTGTTGACTGTACTCATCCGTTGAGATTAGTCATGTGTTGAACGAAATATTATAATAATAAAATTTACATCTTTATCAATGGAAAATAAAGGTTCATGTGTTAACTGTACTCATCCGTTGAGATTAGTCATGTGTTGAACGAAATATTTGAAAATGAAATATTTGAAAATGAAATACTTGAAAAGGAAATATTTGAAAAAGAAAGATTTGAAATAGAATATTTGAAATTAGAAATATATGAAGCCGTGTTAGTTAGATTGACGCCATTTTGACGTGAATGATATTCATATCGATTTTATTCATTTTAAAAGGAATGTTGAAAGGCGATTTCGAAATCGAATATTTTGAAATGAAATTTGAATTTGAATAGAATAGAAAATGAAATTTGAATTTGAATAGAATAGAAAATCAATCGAATTTGAATAGAAAAGAAAATGATTTCGAAATGAATTGAATATAAAACGATTTCAAAATGAAATGAATATAAAACGATTTCGAAATGAATTGAATATAAAACGATTTCGAAATGAAAATAAAACGATTTCGAAATGAATTGAATATATAACGAATTTGATTCAAATAGAAAACGAAACGAATTTGATTTGAATAAAATAAAAAAATGAATTTGAATCGAATAGAAAACCAATTTGAATTGAATTGAATTGAAAACGAATTCAAATTGAATTGAAAACGAATTCAAATTGAATTGAAAGCGAATTGAAATGAATTCAAATTGAATTGAAATTTGAATTGAATAGAAATGAATTTTAAAGCGAATTTATAAAGAAGAATTCAATTTTGATTTGAATTGAAATGGAAGTTGAAATTGCTTTTGAAACGAATTTAAAACTATTTATATAATTCGTTTTAAATAGAAATCGACGAGATATATATTATATATATTATATATATATAATATAATGGCCTGAATAGAACGCGCCGCGCCGCGGCAGTTCGTGAATTTCGACCATTTATTTCAAACGGACATTACGGGAGATCCGACCGTCGGATTCTCCCAAAACCGGAACCGTTGGGTTCGTATCGAAAAGAGCTTTCTAACGAATATTAGAAATTAGAAATCTAACGGTTGGATTTGGAATTATGTCCAAATCAAATTTGAAAAAGGTCGCTGTAAGTGCAGTTCGATGGCCGTTGATGGAAATCGACTGTATGGGCCTTGATAAAATTATTAAAAATAGTAATAATTTGTGTAAAATCATAAGAAATGATTTGAGAAGAATTGGTATGAAAAACTCCATATTTGAAAAGATAAAAATAGATTTTTATCGAAGTAAACTAGTTTTGAACTAGAATTATAAGTTTATTTATTTTTAAATAAATAAATGGAATTTGAAAAGGGTTTTAAAAATAACCAGAATTTCCAATGATTGCATTAGAGTGGATTTGAATCGAAATTGTCTTCGGAATATTTCGATGTTGGAATTCGTGATTATACAGATGTTGTTATGGAAATTTGAAAGATATATATTTATATCGTTATTTTCAATACGACAGTTGTTAGTCGTAGAATTTGATATTGATTATAGGCTGATATATTTTCTATTCAGAGCCTTGTATTGAATATCAAATGTGATTTGGGTTTGTCGTGAATGGTGTCTTCACTAACACTGTTCTTGAACCCAGTTGAGAAAAGATTAAATCTTTTTATTTAGATTTAATGAAGTGTACCAATTAAATAATATTTAATTGGAATTGAATTGATATTGATTTTTGGGTTTATCGTGGACAGTGTTTTTAAATAACACTCGTTCTTTAACCCGATAATTAATGAATGTGATTTTGGGTTTATCGTGAACTGTGTTTTAAATGACATTGATTCTTTAACCCAGTTAAAGATTAAAACTAAGTGGAGTTTTAATGAATCTTTAATTAGATTGAAATGACCGAGAATGGAGTATCACCAGTTTTGCTCCGGGCGATAGTTAAATCTTTAATTAGATTTGAACGTGAAATGGTAATTGAATTTACCGATAACACCATGGTGTTAGATATGAAGTATTACCAGTTTTACTTCATGGGATTAATAGGTTGGGATTGGGAAATAAAAATAAATGATTACTTCGGTATGGTTCGCTAATCCCGACTAGTTGAATCGAAATTCAAAAGAGTAGATTAAAGAATAAATTAAAGAATTTATCTTTGATAAAATTAATGGGAACCTTTCCCTATGAATGTGAAATTTAGAAACTGACTGTCGGTTAGCCAAGCTGAATGGTTTTCTGGATATTGATCTGATGTTGGTTTTGGTCTTCGGGGTTAATATTTGGGGAATTATTCTCTTGATTAATTTACGGTTAGTGACTGATGAATTGGAATGAGGCGTATGTTGTGTTTATGTAACACTTATTTAAAATATACGCGAATTATTCGGAAAGACCGTGTTTATCCCATTCAGAATAACCGATACGACGATAAGTCGAAGATGAAGACGGTGGTCGAAGACCGGAAGTCTTCTCGTTGTTTGGATAATTACTGATGATCTTGATTGGGATGTACACCCAAGAAGATGGAAATAGTTAGTGATCGTCCAGACGTACTTGGAGATTGATGGATATGCGGGGTACTAGGTGCCTCCGGTTTCGTTCAGACCCAGAACGGACTTGCAAATGGAATGTGTGTCTGACATTGGAATTCATTCTGTGTGATTGATAGCCATCAGTTGCACGGCGTGAATTGTCTGTGTGGCATGCTAAGATGCAATGATCAAGGCTTCTGTTGAAAAGCAAAGTCTTGTGGTGATGATCAAAGCACCGCCTGTGTGGCGTAGCTTTGTGTATAACGTGAAATCGCGAGCCTCACACCCCGGTATGAACCAGAAACGGGAGAAAGGACCTCAGGGAGGGCCTACGTTTCCTCCTAGCTAAAAGTGGCGTCAATGGTTTTACACGCCCTGACGAGTTTGACTTATGTGGTTGTTGCTGTTGCGAGGCGCCTCGGTTAGATCGGACGATCCGGGTCCGATGGAGTCACTTGTTGGCTCGCTTACGCTCCAAAGGGCGGCGAAACGTAGTGCTCAGGCATTTTTAATCCACTCCATGTGGACCGGCCCTGACGATCCAAGGGTCGATGCGTTCTGATCCTGAGACTCGGGCTAGGCAGTCTCGAATTCGGTAAGGACTATCTTTTGCCTTGGTTCATGACGAAAACCCAATTTCCTAATACGTGACATTTGCGGTTTTATTTGTAGAGCCTAGTATGGCGACATAGTGGGATGGGGCGCTTATGCCGTCTATGATCGATACTTATGATTTGAAGTCGTTTTATACACTATGCACTTATTATAGTATCAAATGATTTTTTTTAAACGTATCAAGCATTCTTGGCTATTATAAGGGAAAACCCTATCCTCTGGCTGCGTTGCATTGTGTGATGGGACCTGGGTCTTATAATAGCTTCATTTTTCTTTATTTAGCATTGCGCTATTGTTTTATGCACTGGTATTCTTGGGAGGAAACCCGTTCCGTGTTATACGGCGTGGTCCCTTGATTTACCGAACTTTAACGATAAAGATTAATAACTGTTTTAGTTCTCACACAAGTCACATGACTGACCTGGAGTTTATTGTTTTAACCTAAACTCTGGGTGCCCCTATTTTGACACGGGCAGCTAGTAGTTTTGGTTTTGCAGATTTATATTCACAGGATCCTGGTTTACAGCTGGAACGATATCCGGAAAGCTTTGTATCCGTATATCTCATTCTAGTTGTATATTGTATTATTTTCCGCTGCTATGTATTTAAATGTAATTTAAATCTCTGATATTTCTGTGTAATATTTATTCATTTATACTCTGTGTATTCTTGTAATCTGATGCTTTGTTGTAATATACAATGAAATGTTCTTCCGTGTGCGTTCTGCTTTGTCGTGTTCTCAAAACAATCCGTTCTTTCTCATCTCTCCGGAGACCGGGGGAGTTCGGGTCGTTTCAATTAACAAATCATAATATATCATAAGATTTCAACACATTTCACAAATAGAAAATGGATTGATAGGCTAGTTTTTATATACCAAGGAGAATTTCATATACAAATTTATTTAGCAAATTATTTTCTTTTCTTTTTCTTTTAATTTAAGAGAACACTGACCACGCATAACCAGATCTTGGATTTTTAAATGAGGTCAGTTGCAGCTTAAATATAAGTAATCTCATAACCATGCATAACCAGAGCTTGGATTTTTAAATGAGGTTAGAGAAATACTTATGAATATTATATTATTATTATTTTCAGTTTCAAAATGAAAAAAAAACTCCTCAGTATACAAAACTAATATGTATGATAGAAATGTGGTAGGTACAAAAATGGTTTGTGAAATAAATTTCTAAATTAATCATATTATGAAATATAATCAACTGTACCGGGACCACTGAAAATTTCAATTGTCACTAATTCTAAAAAATAACATAACCACAATTCCATCACAAATATTTTCACTACTTATTCAAAAATATTCTTAAAAAAAATTAACTCTCCACATTAATCATAACGGATGGCAGAAGGATGATAGGTAATGAAGATGGTCGTGAAATAATTGCCAGTTCAGAGATATTATAATACATGTTCAACTATCATGAAAATATAAATAAAATCTCCTCTTGTTGTGAAATATAATGCAGTCACAATTCATCACAATTTCAAAATCTGATAATTATTTTGATGAATTACAAATACAGTTCAATTTTGATATTGATTTCAATTTCTGAATGAATAATTAATAAATAATTCTAAAATTGAAAATCAAATACAAGAGAAATATGTTGATCAATACACGACAAGAGGGAAAATGTGTACAAGACAAAAAGAGTGTGTGGATTTATACATGGTGAAGATTTGAATCTAAGTACAGATGGGTGAGACAAATATAAGGCGCTTCTGATACCACTTGGTGTCTCTATTTACGAGGAATTTAAACTTGATACTGAACAAGAATGTCATAGACAAAAGAATTATTAAGTACCAAGCCCAAACTGACGAGATAATAGATTATGCACATTTTTCAAAACTGCAGACAAGAACAAGCAAATATTTGAAAAAACAGTATCAGAGCAGCAAACAATTCTTCTCAATACAAGCAGTCATTTAGAGCATTTTCACACCAGTATCAGAGCGGCACAAAAATCGTTTCAAATCACACTTGTCAAGACATTTCTGATGGTCACAGAATATGATTCATGATCCAATATTAAAAATACTGTTTATTTGAAATCATTTGATGCAAGATGAAGATATCAGGATTCAATGAATCGATCACCCTAGATTTTTTTTATTATATATATATTCCAGATATGTGTGAGTTTCAGTAAATCAACAAATTCAAAATGATTTTAAACAAATAGATATTCAAACCAAATAATCATAGAATAACAGAGAATTTTAAGACCAATTTTACAAAAGAAATTTTCACAAGTATCTGACAAGTGTGGGATTAAATTCAGATCATTTACATCAAATTTGAGAGGTATTCATGAATTAGAAAATTAAAATAATTTATTTGAAATCACTTGAATCAATGTCAAGTTTTGAAATATAATGAATCAGTCACACAAGGTTGATAATTTCAAATTTAGGAGGTGTGTGATTATTCAAAATATTAATAAATTCAGATGATTTCAAACAAACAATTCTAACCATGATGATCATGAATAACAATGATTTTCAAGATGTATCACTGAGATTCTAGACAATTTAAAATTTCCAAGCCAATCTAAAAAATAATGGAAATATCACTACTGATAAATAATAGAGTGCTGTAATGAGTGTAATATCTCAAGTTTTTCTAAAATGAATTAGAAGAATCTCAAAACAACAACGATGTGTGAATTTCCATTAAACTTTCAGATCTTCAAAAATTTAGAATTCTAATTAACAGTTTTCAAGATTTGACAAGAATACATCAACACTGTTATGAATTCATAAATCAGAAAATAAACTTTAAAACAATTGCAGATATTTACAAGATTAACATCAAGATCTAGAAATAATTAACACATCAGAGTTCGATTCAAATAAAGCAAATTTCCACAAGATTATGAGAACTGCAATTGGAAGTTAAGAAAGCTCAAGAGAAAGGATATATGGCAGTGACAAGTTAAAAGAAAAAAAATAAACAGAAGAGACAGAAGGAGATAGAAGAAGAAATAAACAAGAAAATTAAAAAGATACTTACGAAGATGAGTTCAGAGATCATACCTGAGATCAGTGTAAACCAGAATCTCTAACTCAACTAGTTTGGCTAAAGGAACTGAAAGTGATTCAATGATATGAAGCAGTTTGAACCCAATTTCTCTTTCTGCACAGCAGTTCCTTAGCCTCCTTCGGTACCTAACAGTTTATAGGATCGAGTGGTCTAACAAAGTTTGTAAAACCACTTACAGTTGTGTTCACATCTTTTGGTACCCAAATCTGTTTATATAACAAACCATTAGAATTAACTTTCGTACCCTTAGGAACCCAAACCTGTTTGAACTTGACGAAGCCCGTTTTATTTTTTAGGATCCAAGAATGTTTAAATGGTTTATTATAAAATGGTTTCTCATCACAATTTTGATTCAAATAACCTTTGAAATTATCAAAGTTAAAATTATCAAAACAATTATTTCCAAAGCAGTTTGTGGGATTGTTCAAATCATTTGAATTTTGTTTTCTAGAAACATCATTTTTCCCGAAGCCAAGACCAGATTTATTTCCACTAGAAACTTGGTTTTGTAACAGCATATTCAACGATTTTTCCGAATTAGAAAATTTATCCAATGTTGATTCCAATCGTTGAATTTTGGGTTTTAGATCGCCATTTTCTTTTAATAAATTTGAGCAATTATTTATAGCGATCATCTGTTCAGCATTGGTCTGTTTTAAAACCAAATTCTCATTTTCAAGCAATCTAATTTTGTCTTGAGATTCCGAGATTTCAAGTTCAAATCGTTCTTGTTTTTCAGACTCAAAAATCTTGGATTTTTCAATCTCATTTTCAAGTTCTTTCAAAATCAAATCACTTCTCACCAAATTTTCATTTTCAACAATCTCAAATTTGGAACTTATATCAGTCTTAAAAACTTCAAATTCCTTTTGTAGAAGATTGTTCAAATTTGATAACTCAATCTTGTTTTCTTTTAAGAACAGAATTTCCTTTTCAAACTTTTGAATATTTTTATTGAGATGAACAAGATTGGTTTTCAATTTTAAACAATTTTTGCAATTTGAATTTGAAGAATTTTTTAAATATTCAAGCTGTGATTCCAAATCATCAATTTTGCTGGTCAACTCAGTAGTCCTAGATTTCAGAGATTTGTTTTTAGATTTGAGTTTATCAACAGATTTAGTTAAATCAACACACATATAAACCAAATCTTCGTATGAGAAATTTTCAACTTCAGCATCTGTTGATTTTCCATCATCTGATCCTTCTGAATTTTCATTTGTAAATCCTGTTAAACAGAGTTCTGAATCTGAGTTGACTTTCTCGGGTTTTGAGCTGTCGTTGTCAGATTTTCCATACTTCGTATTGAGAGTATCCCAGATTTCCTGTGCAGATAAACAATGGCAGATAAGATTAAACTATTCAGTACTAAGATAATCAAATATAATTTTCATAGCATGGGTATTGAAAGTAATATCTACACTATCAAATCCATGGATAACAACATTCCAACATTTAATATTAACAGATTTTAAATAAAATTCCATTTTGGATTTCCAGTTTAAAAAATCTGTACCATCAAAAATATTTGGAATGTGAATGGACTGACTCTCTATGGATTGATAACTAGGAATCACCATTGCTCTAGAGTTAACCGAATACCTGCTCGGATACCACTTGTTGGATCTAGATTAACCCTAGAGGGGGGTGAATAGGGTTTATCACAGTTTTTAACTGAATTAAAATAAACTGACAGGATATTAAAATAATAAACAGATCACAGAATATAGCAGAAACAAAAATGCAGAAAATAAATCACACACAGATATACCCAGCTTCGGCAAAACCCTGCCTACTGCTGCATTTCTAAGGTTTCTACTAGGTGATAGAACAGATCCCGCATACAAGACCATGTACACTCGCAAACCCTGCTCCTATTCTAACCCTACGCTCAAAACCGTAGACTGATCTAAACCCCTAGATCAGATTCTCCCTGATTACCACCACGTAACCAGTAAATCAGATTTTACAGACTCTGTGAACTGTCTGTCAACACCCTGACTGAAATTCCCCTAGTATTTTTCAGTCACTAGAAACTGTTCAGAATTGTTTTACAAACAGACAAATACAAAACAAACTAAACACAAAGCTTAAAACCCTAGTAAAAAATAAAAGGAGTTAAAAATAAGGGGTCATCCCCTTTTTAAACTTAGCCTAGTCAAAATAGAAGATAGGCCGGCCCCTTTTTTAATTCTCGTTTGCCCCAATCCTTTGCTCTATGAAAAGTGGCGGCTGAGGGTAAAAACGTGCTAGGGTTTCTTGTTTAATCTCCCAAATTGAAATCGATTACCGATGGAAATGAGTTCTATGATGCTCGAGATACTGCGGCTTGCTTTGTATACAATTTGGATCTTAATCGATCTCTGATGCTTCGATTTGGGCTTGCTTTCACTTTCTCGATCGAAACGATTAAAGAATTTGGTGAGTTCCTCTGAAATTTCTTTATCAATTTTTGCTTTCGAATGCTTGAATTGATTCGTGGGTTTTTCGATCTGAGATGTTGGGTTTTGTTTTTCAATTTCTTGTCCTTGCCTGTGATGATTTGGTGTATGTATTAATAGGGTAAAACAAAACATTGCTTTTGCTCATTAAAACAGTGATGACAGGATAAAAAAAATGGTTTAAATTCTTGCCAAAAATAATGTTGCAATATCTGGAATCTGTTTAAAAACTTGCCAAAACAGATTTTCTGATTTCTGGAAACTTGTTGCCTTGTATAAATTCAATCGGCCTTGAAAGAAAACGACCCTGAATTGATTTTGAAATGTTGCAGTGATCCCCCAAAATATTTGTTTCCATTTGTTCTGTGAGATGCTGCAAAATCTTGCCACATTTGTATGAACCATTTCTTGGAAAGCTTTAAAGCCGTGAATCCTGGCTTATTTATTTCTGAAAACAAATATATGTTTGCTTGATTTTTGCGTGCTTCTTTTGCTGAATGCCTTTGATTTCTCGTATGAACACTTTGACCTGTTTCACTCTTTCCTGCTTTGAAAATGTTCATATATTATCATGATAGTTTGTGACATGTTCACATGCTTGTGCATTAGCCTCGACTATGTTCACTTTGCAATTTCATTTCTGCCATGAACTCGACCATTTATGTCATTTCTGGAAAGAACATGTAGTTTGAACCATTTGTATTCATCGCCATTCCTGGCACACTGCATTTGAAATGTTGTGATGACTTTAGCATGCTATGTCCAGTCCACTTGCAATGCACACTTGTTTGCTTTTGTATCCTTGTGCACATGTATTCTGTCACCACCATATGTGATACTTAACTTGAACTAAAATTCATGTACACCAGAAATTTTGCTACATCATATCTATACATGCTGAAATGAATTTTAGCACATGCATCAAGTGTTGACTATAAATCTGTGTTGCTTCATCCATGAAAATATTTGCTGAACCAAACTTGTATGAACTTGCTTTATTGCATCATACACTGACTTGAACAGCACCATCAGTTTGCGGTTTCCATTGCTATCACTTGAGTTACCCTGATTTCTGGCCATTGACATGCTGCTTGCTGTGCTTCCATTTTGTACCGACTTGAATACTGATTTGCTGACTGCACCCATGCTCCAATGTGTTGCATACATGTTGCATGCCTCTGTTTCACCATCTTGCTCGAACCATTGCTCACTGTTTTGCTTTGCCATGTTTCATGCTGCACCATGATCTTGTGCGCCCACTTGTGTATTGTTGCTGAACCATGGTACATTGCTGAAAACATGTTATATGTTGCATACTTTTTGGATGTGTACCAATGTACACCACACTGTACATACATGAATCATTTGCATTCCTTGATGCATATCCATATTAGCTTGCTTGGCCATTTGAACTTTATCTTGAGTTCCACCATGAATTTCTTGCTGCTATGTCATTTGTTCTTGTAGCTTGTCATCATCATGTATGAATTTTCAGCTGTTTTGTCTTTAGCTCGGCCATTGATGTTTTTCTCTGCTATTTGACTTTACATTGAGTTGTGTTTGACTTTATTTTCATATGCACTGAGTCGAGAAGGTCCACGTGGCTACTCCTCAGTTGCGCGCTGATTGGCGAGGCAGTGCACACGTGTATATATATACACGTGTGTATATGCAACCATTCAGAAGAGTTTTCCCTGTCCCTGCATTGTATATACATACTGTCTACCTTGTGGTATTTACAGTGTATCACTGTGAATATCACAAGCTGTCTAGACACAGAATGATGGTTTTATAAATCAGATCGAGTCAGAAAAATGATGAGAAACACATCAGAAAGCTGAGGCAAATAATTTCAAAAATAAAATTCAAATCTGCACGTATTCTGTTTTTATTTTTATTGCAGTGTACTGTGTGTTTCTGTTTCATGTGACAGGTAAGAAGATGAGACTGGATGCAGAAAGCTATGAAGACAGAAGACTGAATATAAGAAGACAGTGTGTAGTGTCAGTGAATGTGTCAAAGTGTATGTATGTAAATATGAGTGTTGAGACTGAATGTATGTACAAAAAAAAAAGTGACTGACTTAATTTGTAATGAGGAGCTGTATATATGAAATCTGATATGGCATGACGTGTAATACAGAGATGAACAAACAGTGGAGTATAAAATTTGTACTGTTTGATATTGAAATAAAATATTCTATTCAAATAAAATACTGTGAATATTTAATTTTCTGTACAGTTGTATTTTATTTAAATATAAATATTATATTCCAGTCTGCGATGTACAATAACAGTACAATATCAAACACATTAAAATAATATTTATTTGGTTGTTATCATCAAACAAAAATCATATAATTGTGTATACAACACCGTTATATACAACAAATTGTTGTTTCCATTTGATAATAAGCATTTGTTAATTTGTCTACCACATTTGATAGTAAGCATTTGTTAGTTGCCAACCATACTTGACAACATGCGTTTATTAGTTTGCCAACTACATTTAACAGTGAGCATTTGGGTAGTTCTGTCAACTATAATATCTTTACCTGTTTTAATCCTAGAAGGGTCAAACTATCGATGTGCCCATGTTGTAGTGTTAGTGTATATTTTGAGCATAGTGCTTGTGTTGAAACTGCTAATGGCAAAAGCAACTGTGTATGTTCATTATAATCCTCCCTAAATAATAAAATACCAAGACATTTCGAATTGGGTCACTTTTCATTTGAAAAAAAAGGAAAAAAAAGAATTGAACATTATATATTAACATTAACGAGCTGACCAAGCCAGCTAACTCGTTTGCAGTGTCTCCATGATAATTATGTGCATTTAAATTTGCAAACTCAATTGCAGTGTTGCCATGTTTATTGCGTGAATTTAAAACCTTGCTAACCTGTCAATATGAATCCATAAAAATAAGCCTTGAGATGATTTCCATGCTGATGTGTGACGACAAGGAATTTCGCTCGATTTGAATCAGTCGTTAAACCGCTCTAGACCGTTCGAAACCCCTGATCGTTTTGAGAACAGGACAAATCAGAACGCAGACGGAAGAACATTTCATTGTTATTACAACAATTCCATCAGATACAAGAATATACAGAGTATAAATGAATAAATTACATTCGATAAATATCAGAGATTACAATAAATTACATAGCAGCGGAAAATAATACAAACCACAACTGAAAGTAATACACGGATACAGAGCTTTCCGAGCATCGTTCCAGCTGTAAATTAGGACCCTGTGAATATAAATCTGCAAAACCAAAACTACTAGCTGCCCGTGCGGAAAATAGGGGCACCTAGAGTTTAGGTTAAAACAATAAACTCCAGGTCAGTCATGTGACTGGTGTGAGAACTAAAACAGTTATTTAAAGCTTTACTTTAAAAGAGAGTAATTCAAGGGACCACGCCGTATAACACGGAACGGGTTTCCTCCCAATAATACCAGTGCATAGAAAAGACAACGCAATGCTTTTTCAAAAAATGAAGCTATTATAAGACCCAGGTCCCATCACACAATGCAACGCAAGCCGGAGGATAGGGTTTTCCCTTATAATAGCCAAACATGCTTGGTACGTTTAAAACAAATCATTTGATACTATAATAAGTGTATAGTGTCAAAACAATTTCAATCATAAATATAAATCATAGACGGCATGGGTACCATATATCATGTCGCCATACTAGTTCTACAATTAAAACCGCAATACACGTATTGGAAATTGGATTTCCTTCATGAGTCGAGGCAAGGGGCAAGCTCCTCTCCACTTCGAGACACTCTAGCAAATGCCTCAGGACTACACACTCTGGGTAACCCTGGATTCGGCTGGGTCGGTCCTCTCTTACGTTTGAGGATTAGTTATTCCTGAACACACGTTTCCCGGTCCTTACAGACCTATAATCGAGGCGCCTCATTCCAACAACCACAAAGGTGAAAAGTATATAAATGTCAGGGCTGGTAAGTCACTGACACCACCAAAGCTAGAAAGAAACGTCATGTTCTCCCAACGGTCCGTATCCCGTTTTTAACTCATACCGAGGTGTGAGGCTCGCAAATTCACGTTATACACAAAGCTGCCACGTAGACCGTGCTTTGATCATCAACCACAAGACTTTGCTTTTCAACAGAAGCCTTGATCCATGCAACTCAGCATGCCACACAGGCAATTCATGCCATGCGATTGATATCTATCGATATATAACCTCTAAGCTCGTACGTCTCAGAGAAGGGCGTTAAGCAAGAGAATAAATTCTCCGCCGCCAAACAAATATATATTTAACAGAAATCAATCAACACAGAATAAAATCCAGTGTCAGACACACAATCCATTTACAAGTTCGTTCTGGTTCTGAACGAAACCGGAGGCACTTTCCTCGCATATGCATCGATCTCCAAGTACGTCTGGACGACCACCAACTGATTCCCTCATCTTGGGTTTACAGCCCAATCAAGATCATCAGTAATCACCCAAACGATGTGAAGACTTCCGGTCTTCAACCACCATCTTCATCTTCGACATATCGTCGAATCAGTTATTCAGAATGAGTATAAACCCGGCCTTTCTGAACAACCCGCGTATATTAAAAACAAAGATTACACAAACACAACATACGCCTCATTCCAATTCATTAATCACTAACCGTAAATTAGCAAGAGAACAATTTCCCAAATATTAACCCCGAAGGCCGAAACCAACATCAGATCAATATCCAGGAAACCATTCTTCTTAACTAACCTACAGCTAGTTTCTAAATTCCACATTCTTAGGGAAAGGTTCCCATTAATTTTATCCAAGATAAATTCTTTAAAATTTATCCTTTTATCTTCCTTTGGATATCATTTCAAACCCGATTATGGTTTTTCCCAAACTAGTCGAGATTAGCGAACCACACCGAAGTAATTATTTATTTTATTTCCCAATCCCAACCTATATATCCCATGAAGCAAAACTGGTAATACTCCATATCTAATACTATGGTGTTATCGGTAAAATTAATTACCATTTCACGTTCAAATCTAATTAAAGATTTAACTATCGCTCTGGAGCAAAACTGGTGATACTCCGTCCTCGCTCATTTGCCAAATTTGATAATTTAGATTATCAATTCACATTTCAATCTAATTGCAGATTCATTAAAACTCCCTTTACCGGGTTAAAGAATAATGTCATTTAAAACACAGTTCACGACAAACCCAAATCACATTCTATTTATTTATCGGGTTAAAGAACAAGTGTCATTTAAAACACCCTTCACGATAAACCCACAAATCAATTCTATTCAAAACCCATTTCAAATCCAATTTATTTATTTAAAATAAATGGGTTTTTATTTTAGTTCTAAACTAGTTCGTTTCGATAAAAATCTATTTTTATCTTTTCAAATACGAAGTTTTTCATCCCAATTTTCCCCAAATCATTTCTTATGATTTTACACAAATTATTACTATTTTTAATAATTTTATTAAGGCCCGTACAGTCGATTTCCATCAACGGCCATCGAACTGCACTTACAGCGACCTTTTCCAAATTTGATTTGGATGTATCTCCAAATCCAACCGTTAGATTTCAAATTTCTAATACTCGTTAGAAAGCTCTTTTCGATATGAACCCAACGGTTCTGGTTTTAGGAGAATCCGACGGTCGGATCTCCCGTAATGTCCGTTCGAAGTCAATAGTCGAAATTCGCGAACTGCCGCGGCGCAGCGCATTCTATTCAGGCCATTATATTATATATATAATATATATAATATATATTTCATCGGTTTCTATTTAAAACGAATTTTATAAATCGTTTTGAATTCGTTTCAAAAACAATTTCAACTTCCATTTCAATTCAAATCAAAATTGAATTTTTCTTATAAATTCGTTTTAAAATTCATTTCAATTCAAATTTCAATTCAATTTGAATTCATTTCAATTCGTTTTCAATTCAATTCGAATTCATTTTCAATTCAATTCGAATTCGTTTTCAATTCAATTCAATTCAAATTGGTTTTCTATTCGATTCAATTCAAATTGGTTTTCTATTCGATTCAATTCAAATTCGTTTTCTATTCGATTCAATTCAAATTCGTTTTCTATTCGATTCAGTTCAAATTGGTTTTCTATTCGATTCAGTTCAAATTCGTTTTCTATTCGATTCTTTTCAAATTGGTTTTCTATTCGATTCAATTCAAATTCGTTTTCTATTCGATTCAATTCAAATTCGTTTTCTATTCGATTCAATTCAAATTCAAAAACAAATATAATCGATATAAATATCGTTCGCGTCAAAATAGCGCATCTCTAATCAATACGGCTTTATATATTTCAATAATTCCATTATTCTATTTGACAAATGAATCTATATTTTTGTCAACACATGACTAATCTCAACGAATGAGTACTGTCCACGTGTGACTATTTTTGTTATTTAATATATTTTATAAAAATTATGGTATCTCTTGTTTGATTTCAAATCAGACTCCAACCGTAAACTAGTAAGAGAGCGATTCCCTAAATATTAACCCCGAAGGCCGAAACCAACATCAGATCAATATCCAGGAGACCACTCATCTTATCTATTTTCCAGTAAATTTCTAATTTTATATGATAAAGATGTAAATTTTATTGTTAAAATATTTCGTTCAACACATGACTAATCTCAACGGATGAGTACAGTCAACACATGAACCTTTACTTTATAATATTCTTTATTTTCTAAATTGGAATGAGGCCCAATCAATTACCATATAACGTTAATTATATGGATTCCATACAACACATGTATATAATAGCAACGATAAATAATCAACCATCATCCAAAGTGCACTACACTGTATAAGCATCAAATATAGATATCTAACGCTTATAACAGCCTGTCAATCAATCGATCGACATACAACTAATTATTGGGATTAGTGTATGTCATATATTATCCCAATACCCGTGTGGGGTTTCAAACAATCAAACTTAGATTTTATTTGTGCAGTTGGGCGATGTGTAAAATTTATCGTCCCAATCAATATCAGTCAAATCAGTGTATATAAACAAATCGACCGATTTGTTTATAAATATTTATTTGTTCACATTCATGTTAAAAATTATATTTTTAACGATAATTAATGTATTTCAACACATCTACATTTTATTATCGATTTCACATCAACAACACAAACAAATTCACAACACAACAATTAAACAAACAAGCCATCCATGGTCTGTGGATGACGGGTGTCGGGTGCTGCTAAGCACCGTCTGCATCCTAGTATATATATATATATATATATATATATATATATATATAACTAGAAAAAGAAATTTAGAGTGAGAAGTTCTCACCGATAGCTATTCCAACTCCACGACACTTCATTTGTAGAAATCTTCGTCGTTTTTGCCTTTTATCACTTTCATCGCCCGTAGCCACTACATATGTAAAAATCGAATTTTTACTTTGCTATTCAATATATAAAAATTGAATTTTTACTTTGTTATTCAATATATAAAAATCGAATTTTTACTTCGTTATTCAATATATAAAAATCGAATTTTTACTTTGTTATTCAATATATAAAAATCGAATTTTTACTTTGTTATTCAATATATAAAAATCGAATTTTTACTTCGCTATTCAATATAGAAAAATCCTATTTTTTAAATATAAAGATTTCGCCTTTTCAAATATAAAAATCTCGCCTTTTCATTTATAAAAATCTCGCCTTTTCATTTATAAAAATCTCGCCTTTTCATTTATAAAAATCTTATCTTTATTCTGATATCGTTCATATAAAAATCACGTTTTTGTTCTGCTATTCATATAAGAAGAATCATATTTTTATTTCAACGCATATATAAAAATCATATATTTTCTTTTATACAATAAAACAAAGGAAATATATTTTTCGAATCAAAGAAAAAATATTTTATAAATCAACGAAATCCAATTCTTCAATTCAAGAAAATTGTATATTTCAATTTAATGAAATCATATTTTTGTATATCTGTTTTTATTTTCAAAAGTAAAGCTATTTTTACAACGCTACTATATAGATAAAAATTCTATTTTTTACAACGCTATTCTCTATATAAAGACTTCACCTTTTCAAATATAAAGATTTAATTTTTATTTCATCACAATAAAAATCACTTCTTTCTTTAAACATATATATAATAAAAATCAGATTTTTATTCTGCTATATTTATAAAGATGATATTTTTACTATCTCTACTATATAAAAATCACGTTTTTAATATTTCTACTATATAAAAATCACATTTTTATTATCTACATAATATGAGAATTATATTTTCAACCTTTACATGCGATAAAAATTATATTTTTAACTTCTACATATCATAAAAATTATATTTTGAACACTCTACAATAAAAGATCCTTTCTTTCTTGTATGACCATTCTATAGAGATTATATATATTATAAAAAGATTAAAAAAAACAAAAAAAAAAACGAAGAACTCACTACCGAAGTCGGAGAAGGGGCGTGGGGTGCTGCTGCGCCTTGCTGGTGGTCGGGAGGGGGTTCAGAGGGGCGGTCATAGGTGGTGGGCCCTCTAGCAGGCGGCGGAGGGGTGGATGGGTCTAGGGGGGGAGCCTGGGCGCGGGTTTGATTCGAGAGGGGGGCTCGTGGTCTTAGGAGGAAGGAAGCGGGAGTGGAGGGAGGGGGGTGCGGGCGGCGATCGCCTTGGGGCGCGACAGCTCGTCGGGGAGGGGGGCAGCGCGATTTAGATTTTTCTTCTTCTTTCTGAATTGAAACGTGAACGGGGGGCCAACGAGGTAATAGGGAGAGGAAAGAGGAAAGGTTTTATTTTTAGTTATTTAATTATTTAATTTCTAAAAAGGTACTTTTTATTTCGACCTCGAAACGAGGCCCACCGCCTGTCGTCCATAGCTAATTACCCCCATTCCGAACACAATGGGATATGTATCGTAAGCTGATTCAATCGTTTCGATCAATTTCCATCAAAATCAACATATAACTCTATATATTGAATTTGAACGCGCATTTCAATTTACCGGGGTCATATACTAGCTCTAAAAATTTCGAAAAAATATTTTCTAGCTTCGTATTGACGATATGGTCCTAACAAAACTAGTTTCATCGAATTCTGAGAGCGTTGGAAAAACGGTCAATTTCCAGTCTATTAAAATCAACTGAAACTAGTCAAACGCGTTTTCCTTTACCACGCTCACATATTGATTCGAAAAATTATGAAATTTGGAATCTAACAATAATTTGACATCACAGATCCATCAAAAGTGGTTTCGTCGAAATCCGAGGTCGTTTGCAAAATTTCCATTTTTAAGGGCCTGAATTCCATAGCGACTATTCAGAATTTTCAACTGGACATATCTTTTGATTCCGGCTATGAAATTTTGATTTTTCGGATTCGTTGGAAAGATATTCCCAATTAGATCCTAATGTTTTTGGTTTCACTAAAATCCGGATTGTTTTGCACCCGGTACATTCAATTGAAGTTTGAAATCGAATTATCGAACTACCGCGCCATTTTCAATTCCTTTTATAATTATAGATAATTATTTATATTCTAACGACGACGTATATAATATATACGTTCTATTTATATTCAAAATAAATTTATCGTCGTTATTATTTAAAATAATCTATTTTAAATGTTCAAAATTCGCTAAAATTGCCAAAATAAAAATTTTAAACTGGCCCAGATTTTCGGGTTGTTACAATCTCCCCCACTTAAAACTTTTCGTCCCCGAAAAGGAACAAAGTCGAAAGTGGTTTAATTAATCAACTCTATGTTCGATCTGTCTTCCATTCTCCAACTTTTCAATTTCTGAGAATTTTCAAATTTTCAAAAATTTGGCTAACACCCTAAATTTTCGAAAAATTTCGCCATAACCTCCCCTGCACCGGGAGCCACGGGAAAATCCCGAAATTGCCATATAGGCCTTCTGATCTCAAAAAGAAAAAGAAAAAGAAAAAGAAAAAGCCAAGCGGCTAGCCAATCGGCTCATAAAATCATCATCACCCAAACAAAACAGTAAATTATAGTAAATATGTACCTATTTGTCGGGCAAACAAATTTTATTCTCTGCTCTAGCCTCCTTGCTATGACCTGTTCAATGTAAGTGCATGTATATGCAAGCAAATGCGACCAATTTTCAATATAGTTCGATATTTGATTCAATTAGGCTAAATGGTTCAAAATTATCAAACAAATAAACAAACAACACAAACATCAATCAATTAGTTGAATTAACGTTTGAAATTTATAAATTTTGATATATATACTGAAAATCTTGTTTTTGATGCCAACTCACAACAATGTATTCTAGCTATATTAGTTTTGGTTCTCACACCAGTCTAATGGAAATATATAGATATCACACCTTCGAAACACGAACATAAATACTGGTGATGCACGTGTTATCATCAGTACCATCTCCGGGCGAATAGAATGTGATTCTATATCTATCCAATATATTAAAACTTCGACTATACGTTCATGACGCGTATACGCAAAATCCTTATATATCGGACTGTCCAAATTCAATATAAATAAATATTCAAATACGTATAAAACAATTTAAATTTCAAAACAAAATTGTTTTCATTTGAAAAATCTACTCTTCACACTCGTTCTAGGATACTACTGATCCTATCTCTAACGAGTCATTCCAATTGGATATTACTAATCCAATATCTGATGAATTCTTTCGTATGGTTCTAATGTGTCTTGTTCTCGAGCTCTATAAACCAAAGCTCTGATACCAAATGTGACGACAAGGAATTTCGCTCGATCCGAATCAGTCGTTAAACCGCTCTAGACCGTTCGAAACCCCTGATCGTTTTGAGAACAGGACAAATCAGAACGCAGACGGAAGAACATTTCATTGTTATTACAACAATTCCATCAGATACAAGAATATACAGAGTATAAATAAATAAATTACATTCGATAAATATCAGAGATTACAATAAATTACATAGTAGCGGAAAATAATACAAACCACAACTGAAAGTAATACACGGATACAGAGCTTTCCGAGCATCGTTCCAGCTGTAAATCAGGACCCTGTGAATATAAATCTGCAAAACCAAAACTACTAGCTGCCCATGCGGAAAATAGGGGCACCTAGAGTTTAGGTTAAAACAATAAACTCCAGGTCAGTCATGTGACTGGTGTGAGAACTAAAACAGTTATTTAAAGCTTTACTTTAAAAGAGAGTAATTCAAGGGACCACGCCGTATAACACGGAACGGGTTTCCTCCCAAGAATACCAGTGCATAGAAAAGACAACGCAATGCTTTTTCGAAAAATGAAGCTATTATAAGACCCAGGTCCCATCACACAATGCAACGCAAGCCGGAGGATAGGGTTTTCCCTTATAATAGCCAAACATGCTTGGTACGTTTAAAACAAATCATTTGATACTATAATAAGTGTATAGTGTCAAAACAATTTCAATCATAAATATAAATCATAGACGGCATGGGTACCATATATCATGTCGCCATACTAGTTCTACAACTAAAACCGCAATACACGTATTGGAAATTGGATTTTCGTCATGAGTCGAGGCAAGGGGCAAGTTCCTCTCCGCTTCGAGACACTCTAGCAAATGCCTCAGGACTACACACTCTAGGTAACCCTGGATTCGGCTGGGCCGGTCCTCTCTTACGTTTGAGGATTAGTTATTCCTGAACACACGTTTCCCGGTCCTTACAGACCTATAATCGAGGCGCCTCATTCCAACAACCACAAAGGTGAAAAGTATATAAATGTCAGGGCTAGTAAGTCACTGACACCACCAAAGCTAGAAAGAAACGTCATGTTCTCCCGACGGTCCGTATCCCGTTTTTAACTCATACCGAGGTGTGAGGCTCGCGAATTCACGTTATACACAAAGCTGCCACGTAGGCCGTGCTTTGATCATCAACCACAAGACTTTGCTTTTCAACAGAAGCCTTGATCCATGCAACTCAGCATGCCACACAGGCAATTCATGCCATGCGATTGATATCTATCGATATATAACCTCTAAGCTCGTACGTCTCAGAGAAGGGCGTTAAGCAAGAGAATAAATTCTCCGCCGCCAAACAGATATATATTTAACAGATATCAATCAACACAGAATAAAATCCAGTGTTGGACACACAATCCATTTACAAGTTCGTTCTGGGTCTGAACGAAACCGGAGGCACTTTCCTCGCATATCCATCGATCTCCAAGTACGTCTAGACGACCACCAACTGATTCCCTCATCTGGGGTGTACAGCCCAATCAAGATCATCAGTAATCACCCAAACGATGTGAAGACTTCCGGTCTTCAACCACCGTCTTCATCTTCGACATATCGTCGAATCGATTATTCAGAATGGGTATAAACCCGGCCTTTCCGAACAACCCGCGTATATTAAAAACAAAGATTACACAAACACAACATACGCCTCATTCCAATTCATTAATCACTAACCGTAAATTAGCAAGAGAACAATTTCCCAAATATTAACCCTGAAGGCCGAAACCAACATCAGATCAATATCCAGGAAACCATTCTTCTTAACTAACCTACAGCTAGTTTCTAAATTCCACATTCTTAGGGAAAGGTTCCCATTAATTTTATCCAAGATAAATTCTTTAAAATTTATCCTTTAATCTTCCTTTGGATATCATTTCAAACCCGATTATGGTTTTTCCCAAACTAGTCGAGATTAGCGAACCACACCGAAGTAATTATTTATTTTATTTCCCAATCCCAACCTATATATCCCATGAAGCAAAACTGGTAATACTCCATATCTAATACTATGGTGTTATCGGTAAAATTAATTACCATTTCACGTTCAAATCTAATTAAAGATTTAACTATCGCTCTGGAGCAAAACTGGTGATACTCCATCCTCGCTCATATGCCAAATTTGATAATTTAGATTATCAATTCACATTTCAATCTAATTGCAGATTCATTAAAACTCCCTTTACTGGGTTAAAGAACTAATGTCATTTAAAACACAGTTCACGACAAACCCAAATCACATTCTATTTATTTATCGGGTTAAAGAACAAGTGTCATTTAAAACACCCTTCACGATAAACCCACAAATCAATTCTATTCAAAACCCATTTCAAATCCAATTTATTTATTTAAAATAAATGGGTTTTTATTTTAGTTCTAAACTAATTCGTTTCGATAAAAATCTATTTTTATCTTTTCAAATACAGAGTTTTTCATCCCAATTTTCCCCAAATCATTTCTTATGATTTTACACAAATTATTACTATTTTTAGTAATTTTATTAAGGCCCGTACAGTCGATTTCCATCAACGGCCATCGAACTGCACTTACAACGACCTTTTCCAAATTTGATTTGGACGTATCTCCAAATCCAACCGTTAGATTTCAAATTTCTAATACTCGTTAGAAATCTCTTTTCGATACGAACCCAACGGTTCCGGTTTTAGGAGAATCCGACGGTCGGATCTCCCGTAATGTCCGTTCGAAGTCAATGGTCGAAATTCGCGAACTGCCGCGGCGCGGCGCATTCTATTCAGGCCATTATATTATATATATAATATATATAATATATATTTCGTCGATTTCTATTTAAAACGAATTTTATAAATCGTTTTGAATTCGTTTCAAAAACAATTTCAACTTCCATTTCAATTCAAATCAAAATTGAATTTTTCCTTATAAATTCGTTTTAAAATTCATTTCTATTCAATTCAAATTTCAATTCAATTTGAATTCATTTCAATTCATTTTCAATTCAATTCGAATTCGTTTTCAATTCAATTCGACTTCGTTTTCAATTCAATTCAATTCTAATTGGTTTTCTATTCGATTCAATTCAAATTGGTTTTCTATTCGATTCAATTCAAATTGGTTTTCTATTCGATTCAATTCAAATTGGTTTTCTATTCGATTCAATTCAAATTTGTTTTCTATTCGATTCAATTCAAATTTGTTTTCTATTCGATTCAATTCAAATTGGTTTTCTATTCGATTCAATTCAAATTCATTTTCAATTCGATTCAATTCAAATTCGTTTTCTATTCAATTCAATTCAAATTCAAAAACGAATATAATCGATATAAATATCGTTCGCGTCAAAATAGCGCATCTCTAATCAATACGGCTTTATATATTTCAATAATTCCATTGTTCTATTCGACAAATGAATCTATATTTTTGTCAACACATGACTAATCTCAACGAATGAGTACTGTCCACGTGTGACTATTTTTGTTATTTAATATATTTTATAAAAATTATGGTATCTATCGTTTGATTTCAAATCAGACTACAACCGTAAACTAGTAAGAGAGCGATTCCCTAAATATTAACCCTGAAGGCCGAAACCAACATCAGATCAATATCCAGGAGACCACTCATCTTATCTATTTTCCAGTAAATTTCTAATTTTATATGATAAAGATGTAAATTTTATTGTTAAAATATTTCGTTCAACACATGACTAATCTCAACGGATGAGTACAGTCAACACATGAACCTTTACTTTATAATATTCTTTATTTTCTAAATTGGAATGAGGCCCAATCAATTACCATATAACGTTAATTATATGGATTCCATACAACACATGTATATAATAGCAACGATAAATAATCAACCATCATCCAAAGTGCACTACACCGTATAAGCATCAAATATAGATATCTAACGCTTATAACAGCCTGTCAATCAATTGATCGACATACAACTAATTATTGGGATTAGTGTATGTCATATATTATCCCAATAACCGTGTGGGGTTTCAAACAATCAAACTCAGATTTTATTTGTGCAGTTGGGTGATGTGTAAAATTTATCGTCCCAATCAATATCAGTCAAATCAGTGTATATAAACAAATCGGCCGATTTGTTTATAAATATTTATTTGTTCACATTCACGTTAAAAATTATATTTTTAACGATAATTAATTTATTTCAACACATCTACATTTTATTATCGATTTCACATCAACAACACAAACAAATTCACAACACAACAATTAAACAAACAAGTCATCCATGGTTTGTGGATGACGGGTGTCGGGTGCTGCTAAGCACCGTCTGCATCCTAGTATATATATAACTAGAAAAAGAAATTTAGAGTGAGAAGTTCTCACCGATAGCTATTCCAACTCCACGACACTTCATTTGTAGAAATCTTCGTCGTTTTCGCCTTTTATCACTTTCGTCGCCCGTAGCCACTACATATGTAAAAATCGAATTTTTACTTTGTTATTCAATATATAAAAATCAAAATTTTACTTTGTTATTCAATATATAAAAATCGAATTTTTACTTCGTTATTCAATATATAAAAATCAAATTTTTGCTTTGTTATTCAATATATAAAAATCGAATTTTTACTTTGTTATTCAATATATAAAAATCGAATTTTTACTTCGCTATTCAATATAGAAAAATCCTATTTCTTAAATATAAAGATCTCGCCTTTTCCAATATAAAAATCTCGCCTTTTCATTTATAAAAATCTCGCCTTTTCATTTATAAAAATCTCGCCTTTTCATTTATAAAAATCTTATCTTTATTCTGATATCGTTCGTATAAAAATCACGTTTTTGTTCTGCTATTCATATAAGAAGAATCATATTTTTATTTCAACACATATATAAAAATCATATATTTTCTTTTATAAGATAAAACAAAGGAAATATATTTTTCGAATCAAAGAAAACGTATTTTATAAATCAAAGAAATCCAATTCTTCAATTCAAGAAAATCGTATATTTCAATTTAATGAAATCATATTTTTGTATATCTGTTTTTATTTTCAAAAGTAAAGCTATTTTTACAACGCTACTATATAGATAAAAATTCTATTTTTTACAACGCTATTCTTTATATAAAGACTTCACCTTTTCAAATATAAAGATTCAATTTTTATTTCATCACTATAAAAATCACTTCTTTCTTTCAACATATATATAATAAAAATCAGATTTTTATTCTGCTATATTTATAAAGATGATATTTTTACTATCTATACTATATAAAAATCACGTTTTTAATATTCCTACTATATAAAAATCACATTTTTATTATCTACATAATATGAAAATTATATTTTCAACCTTTACATGCGATAAAAATTATATTTTTAACTTCTACATATCATAAAAATTATATTTTGAACTCTCTACAATAAAAGATCCTTTCTTTCTTGTATGACCATTCTATAGATATTATATATATTATAAAAAGACAAAATAAAATAAAATAAAAACGAAGAACTCACTGCCGAAGTCGGAGAAGGGGCGTGGGGTGCTGATGCGCCTTGCTGGTGGTCGGGAGAGGGTTCAGAGGGGCGGTCAGAGGTGGTGGGCCCTCTAGCAGACGGCGGAGGGGCGGATGGGTCTATGGGGGGAGCCTGGGCACGGGTTTGATTCGAGAGGGGGGGCTCGTGGTCTCAGGAGGAGGGAAGCGGGAGTGGAGGGAGGGGGGTGCGGGCGGCGATCGCCTTAGGGCGCGGCGGCTCATCGGGGAGGGGGGCGCGATTTCGATTTTGTTTGTTTTTTTTTCTTTCTGAATTGAAACGTGAACGGGGGGGCCAACGAGGTAATAGGGAGAGGAAAGAGGAAAGGTTTTATTTTTAATTATTTAATTATTTAATTTCTAAAAAGGTACTTTTTATTTCGACCTCGAAACGAGGCCCACCGCCTATCATCCATAGCTAATTACCCCCATTCCGAACACAATGGGATATGTATCGTAAGCTGATTCGATCGTTTCGATCAGTTTCCATCAAAATCAACATATAACTCTATATATTGAATTCGAACGCGCATTTCAATTTACCGGGGTCACATACTAGCTCTAAAAATTTCGGAAAAATATTTTCTAGCTTTGTATTGACGAAACGGTCCTAACAAAACTAGTTTCATCGAATTCTGAGACCGTTGAAAAAATGGTCAATTTCCAGTCGATTAAAATCAACTGAAACTGGTCAAACGCGTTTTCCTTTGCCACGCTCACATATTGATTCGAAAAATTATGAAATTTGGAATCTAACAATAATTTGACATCACGGATCCATCAAAAGTGGTTTCGTCGAAATCCGAGGTCGTTTGCAAAATTTCCATTTTTAAGGGCCTGAATTCCATAGCGACTATTCAGAATTTTCAACTGGACATATCTTTTGATTCCCGCTATGAAATTTTGATTTTTCGGATTCGTTGGAAAGATATTCCCAATTAGATCCTAATGTTTTTGGTTTCACTAAAATCCGGATTGTTTTGCACCCGGTACATTCAATTGAAGTTTGAAATCGAATTATCGAACTACCGCGCAATTTTCAATTCCTTTTATAATTATATATAATTATTTATATTCTAACGACGACGTATATAATATATACGTTCTAATTATATTCAAAATAAATTTATCGTCGTTATTATTTAAAATAATCTATTTTAAATGTTCAAAATTCGCTAAAATTGCAAAAATAAAAATTTTAAACTGGCCCAGATTTTCGGGTTGTTACATGATGAATTCGTCCTTGCTGTTTTATCTTGTTCATATTAGCACTATTTGGCTACCTTCCTAAATTGTTGGTCTGAAATAGGTAGTGCATTTAAATTCTGAAACATGTTGTGCATTTAAATTCTGAAGCTGGTAGTGCATTTAAATTCTGAAACATGTAGTGCATTTAAATTCTGAAACATGTAGTGCATTTAAATTTGTGTGTGTGTGTATATGGCCTACATGTACGAGGATAGAAACCTCGCTCTGATACCACGTTGTGACGACCCCAAACCCCCGTTCCACGGTGGCAAGGGTAATCTTTGGAATATAACACATAAACAAATAACAGCATAACCGAAATAAATAAATACAGCGGATAATGTACAATAGAATACACTGGATAAAGATAATCATCAGAGTTACACAGTATACATGATCATACTTAGTACAAAATACAGTTCAGCTTTACATAAAATGTCTACAGTGGAATCAAAACATAATATGTACAACATGAACTGAACAGCATAAAAAGAAGGAAGTGATAGAATCTAGCTTCAGCTCCAGCTATCCAGAAAGAGCTTGCTAAAACCTGAATACAAGCCTGCCCGTGTAGAAAATAGGGCACCCGGGTTTGCAAATGAAACAAACTACGAGTCAGTCATGGGACTGGTATGAGAAATCTACTACTTAACTTTTAATAATAATAAGGCCAATTACAGGACCACGCCGCTAATGCGGAATGGGTTTACTCCATTGGATCGCCGGTACTTTAAAACAAATAAATCATTTAAACATCACAATGCTTTTTACAAAAATGAAGCCATTATAAGACTCAGTTCCCATCACACAATGCAACACAAACCGGAGGATAGAGTTTTACCTTACAATGGCCAAAAGATGATTAATACAAATAAAACAAAAGCATTTGATATTATTACTAGTGTTTATATATTTCAAAAACAATTTCAATCATAAGTATCAATCATAGACGGCATGGGTACCATATATCATGTCGCCATATATATATATACAATCAAAACCGCATGATGTCGTATTTGGAAATTGGATTTCCGTCATGAACCAAGGCAAGGGATCGTCCTTACCGCTTCGAGACGCTCTAGCCCATGTCTCAGGCAAGTACTCAATCAATCCTTTGGATCATCAGGGTCGGTCCACACGGAGTGGATTAAAATGTCTGAACACTGCGTTTCCCCGCCCTATGGGGCGTCAACTGGTCATATACCGACCAACCCATCGGCCCAGGTGCGACCGATATAACCAAGGCGCCTCGCTATCCATAATCCACATAAGTAAAATGCCCGGGCGTGTAAAACCCAAAACACCACTCCTAGCTAGAAAGAAACTCAGGTCCTCTCTGAAGCCCTCTCCCGTTTCTGGTCCATACCGGGGTGCAAGGTTCACGAATCAACGCTAAACACAAAGCTAGCCATTTACAGCCTTGCTTTGATCATCAACTACAAGCTCTGCTTTTCAACAAAAGCCCTGATCACTGCATCTCTGTATGCCACGTTGTCAAGCTACAACGTCAGACACACGTCCATTTACAAGTCCGTTCTGGGTCTGAACGAAACCGGAGGCACCTTATTCCTCTCCCATATGTCCAATACAGGAAAGAGGCCCTCGCACATCCGAACGACCACCACTGTAACCCCTTCAGGGCAGCAACTCCCATCAAAGGCATCAGTAGCCATCCATTCGATGTGAAGATCCTCAGTCTTGCACCGTCTTCGTACCTTCGACTTCTAACCGTCGACCAATTATTTGAAATGAGAATTAACTGGGCCTTTTCAAATAATTCACGTATATTTAAAGTTTCAAATCAATTCATTTCAATGGTTAAATTATCTGACATTTATAATTCAGTTCATTAATGTAGTTTTCATGTCAAACACATTCAACCATCAAATCCAATAAACCTGGTAAATTCGGTTTATTTCCATTCCATATCGTTTATAATATTTTATCACGATTTACTGCTATTTTTATTTATTTAAATATAGTCAATTTATTCAAATGACGCTTCAGGCCATAACGCGGCCATGGCGCTGTTTTTCTCCAGATTTGATTTACACATCTATGAAAATCTAACCGTTGGATCTTTACAAATTTTATATCATTAGAAAGATATTTTCCAAACGAATCTAACGGTTCCAGTTTTGGGAAAATCCGACGGTCGGATCTTTCGGTACAATCGTTTGAAGTTACGATTTCAAAATACAAACTGCAGCGTCGTTATTCGATTTATTTTAATTATATATATATATATATATATATATATATATATATATAATCCATTCTGGCACTGTTTTCATTCAGATTTGAATTAAACAGTCCAGACAATCTAACCGTCGGATCTTTGCAAAGTTGCTGTCGTTGGAAAGATATTTCCAAAGCGAACCCAAGGTTTTGGTTTCGGGAAAATCCGATGGTCGGATCTCCCACAATAATCATTTGAAATCACGGTTTCAAAATACGAACTGCAGCTTCGTCATTCGATTTATTTCAATTATATTCATATATATATATATATATATATATATATATATATTTCATTTCATATATGTGATAAAAATGATACTTTTATCCAACAAATATTTATTTCAACGCATGACTATTTTTAACAATTCATATATATTATAAAAATGTGATTTTTATTGTTAAAACAATTTATTTCAAAAACGATTATTTTATATACTTCATGCATAAAATAAAAATGTTATTTTTATCGTTCAAACAATTTTATTTCATACTGTCAATAAAAATGTTATTTTTATCATTCAAACCCTTTTATTCCATACATTCGATAAAAATGTTATTTTTATCGTTCAAACCATTTTATTTCAAAAATGAATATTTTTCCCATACATGAATATATTTCAATACATGAATATAAATCAAACACAGGAATATTTCAGAAAATTTCGGCAGCATAACGACAGGGTAGTTAAAACCGGCACCGTCCCTAGTACGGCTCCTCGCTCTACCTTAAAGCCTCGCGGCTTTTGACAATGGGGATTTCAATAATCTAGTTCGTATGCAGACGAAATTTCCCATATACTAATCCTATTGGGATTTTAACCATAATCAATCATTTCAACCATTCGTATCTATCAACCAAATTTCACATCAACCAAACCCAAACAATCACAACCAATATATATCGTCCATGGTCTGTGGAAGAGGGGAGTAGTATAAGTATATATATATACACATATATAGATATACGTTTATAAATATATTTCAATTTCATTTCAATTTCAATCAACACATATTTTTTTTACAACGCATATATAACTTATACATCGCACATACAACTTATACAACACTTATACATGAGGTGTACAACGCTTATATAACTCATACATCAACCGTATAATTTATGCATCTTTATTCCATATCGTTTATAATTTAGAAATCTCACATTGGGTTCCACTCCTCCAAAAATTGTAGAAGGCTCAGAAAAATATCCAGTCTCTTCTAGAATGTAGAGGATGTCCACACGAGTCCACCGTCTCTTGTTTCACTAGATTTCGACAACATAGCAAAACGATATGATTTTTATTGTAAAATCATAAACCGTAGCGCTTTAAAGTTGTAACGACCCAGGGATTTTCGGCCCCGAAAATCGACATAAATACCTTTACTGTAACTCATGCCGACCCTCCTAGCACCGAAAAGACTGGATAGTTATTAGAAAGAATTTAGAGGGTGAGATAAGAAAGAAAGAAATATTAGAATAGAAGAAGAAGAAGAAGAAGAAGAAACACCATAATATAGGAACTCACATCGCAGCGGAACAAAATATAATACAGAAATGAATCTTTACTGAGTGCTTTAAAAATACTTATAATATCAGAGTACATCACACAACGGGACAGTTATAATAACCTATTCCCATATAGAACACACAGCGGAATAGTAGCTATATAATATCATACGTCTGAATATCTTCTGCTCGTCTCTGGACTTCGCAGCATTCGATAACCTGAACCTGTACACCCCGGGCTAACCCGAGCATTTACAAAACACCGGGTCAGTGTGGTGAACCAGAGTGAGATAAACTTGCACAGTATTAAGGGTAAATCATCCAACATCATTTTAAAGTTTAAAATCCTTTTAAAAGAAAAGGATAATCGTAAGATCAAATCCACACATAAATACGGACGGATTTTACCGTACGATAACCCAAAACATTTTTGAAACCAATATCTTTTATGATATTATAATAATGTTTACATACAAGTTAATATCAATCTAGTGGAACGCTTGCATCTCACGCTCCATATATCTAGTATACAATCAAAAACTGTGGGCGCTTATTGGAGATTGGATTCCAACTATGAAAAGGTATGGGACCACCTACCGATAGTGTATCTCTAGAGGCGAATACACTGATTTCAACAAGAACGTCTTGCAACCCGGCCCTCACATGACCGACCACTCATTTCGCTTGAGTGTATCGAATGTATATCACCGACGGTTGGGATCAGCAACCGTCTCCCAAAAAGGGACAACATCGAATATAGATTAAAGAAGAAAATAGAAATTTCTCTAGATAGGTGATTATACATCCTAATGGGAGAGACCCACATATCCATGCTGCCCGCCCGATTTTTGTCATTTCCTGATTGATGAGGCTTGAGGTCAGAGTTTATTTTTGAAACATCTGATCACCATTCACTTTGAATGCCACATCGTCATATCCGTCATATATCACTAATTGACGTCCCCTAAAATACTCTAGCTGGAAGCTAAGAGAACGACAATTCTCCGCCAACAACTATAGCACGTTTGAAGAAATCAACGTACGTGACCCTTTGGAAATACTCTGTCAGACATTTGTCCATACAAGTCATCCAGGAACAGGATGAACCGAAGGCACTCTCCTACTGTATCCAATATAGGAATCACCCTATGGATCAGTAGCGAGAAGTCCTTGTAACCCGTAGATTCCAATCACGACCGAATCACAGCTTATATCTACTTGCCAGGCAGAGAATATTAGTGGTTCTTCCGTTTATGAAAATCCACGGTCTTCAATGCTCCGTCTCGATCACTTCTGATATCTTCACGTATTTGTTGGTCGGAATGGTTTTCGAATATAAATTCGATCCTGGTCTTTCCGTACCAACAATCGTATTGGACATGTTTGATGGTCGGTGATTTAACTATCAAAATATATAGCGATTCAATCATGACAATCCAATGAGTTCACTGGTTCAGTATTTAGCATCACTTGGCCTTTTAATTAAACAAATTTATTCACTTCTACTTCATTAAACTTCTAACTCTTTAAAATACGATAATTAAATTCTTATTTAATATACTAATGTCCTCAAAACCATTTCATTAAAATACTTAGTAAGATAACTTATCCATATTAAATTCCCACTTAATTCTCCTTTTGAAACCTTTATTACATCATTCTTTATCATTTAAACCTTGGGAAATTCACTTAACTTATTATTCCTAAACAGCGTTGCGCAATATATTTTATCCCGTTCTTAAAACCATAACTAATTAGTATAGAATAAAACTAACTTTACATTTCCTTTTTAGAAATCTTATTAAAGTCAAACAATATTCTTTAAACTATTCTAATCAAAACACATTGATTTGATAATCAATTCCAATTCAAACTGGTCGATTTAATCAACTCAAAACTCGATTATCTCATTAACCGATTCCAATTAATCCTCACTTTAAATTAATTAAAAATACAATTAATTCAAATAATTCCATTAATTGTTTCTTTAGAAAAAAATTATCAAAGTTTAACCACTAGATTCAGTTCTTATTCTCACACTTGTAAATCTGATTAACATCAGAATTTATTTTATAAAATAAATTATTAACAAATCGAAGTCTTAAATAAATAAAATATTTATTTATTTCTCTTTAATAACTTTTGTTCAAAATAATATATTTTAAAATCTATCTCAAGTTATAAAATAAATTTTATAACTTCATCTTTATTGACTCACCTGACGATAAATCAATATTTATAAAAAGATTGATTTTATCGGCCATACGCTGCCAAATACTCAACCAATATCGTCTATTGGTTTAAACACAACACGGGTAGAATTCCCAGTCCAAATAAATAATCAAATCAATCACCCAAACAGGACAGTTCATATGTGATAATATGAAATAAATAATATATCTAAGGAATCCGGTTGGATCCCTCCAACCTGTTCTTCCCTGAAATCACAACGGTTATCTCAAATCAGATCATTCAGTTCTATTTAACTAATAACAATAAATAACGGCCATTTAACATCAACCATACGTAATTCAAACAATTTAACCAATTAAAAACGTTTATTTTATAAACGCGACCAACCAAGGTGAGTTACCTTTATTGGAACTAATCGTTAAAATAACGATTTAGTACAAATACTGAAATTAAACAACGGTTTAATTTCATCAGTTAAATCAACAACGGATAAATAATTTACAAACAGTTCAATCATCAGTAAAAAGAGCACACAAACAAAACCCCAATTTATATAAAAATATAAATGGGAAACTGAGTGAGTTTAACTCACCTTGAGTTGATTCGGTGTCCAAACCGTTTGTTTCAGTTAATTCCAACGCGTCCAAACCAGCTCCGAACTGTTACGTTTGTCGATACGGTCTCAGTGTTCCACTCGGTTACAGGCATGCTTATGACACTGTAGACTTCTCCTTGCTTCAGTTCAAAACTTGAGCTTTCCTTCTTTCACTCGCGTTGCTCACTTCTTCCCTTCCTCATTTTATTTTTCCCACTTTGTGCCGTAATACACTCGCTGCCAACCTTTAAATTGAAGGCTGCAGGCTGTTACCGTGAACATAGAGAACAAGGCCACCCTCTCATTCTCACGTCCGTTGTTCTGTTCCAGAACTTCACCCTTTTCTTGTTTTCTTTTGTTCATCACAAACAAACACCCACTGAAACCAACGTTTCCTCCATTCTGCTTCAGTCCACCACGTGTTGGCCCAAAACTCCTCTTTCCACGCCATGAAACTTCTTACCCACTCCTTTAATTCCCTCACGTCCTCAACCCATCTTCCACTTTTAGGCTTTTACATCAACCGCACCCTGAACCCAATTCGCTCTCCTCTCTTCTCACCTGCTTTTCTTTCTTTTTGTCTTAAATATCTCGCACCTGCTGATGCTTACTTCCCATGCCACACGCCAGTTGTCCGACCACCACGTCCCTTTTCCACTGTACCGCCTCCATGAACATTCTCCATTATTTTTAACAAACCATCATGCAAAACAAACTTTGCTAAATACTGTTGTATTTGCTCCCATCCTCACCACTGTTTCTCTCCTCTTTTGCAGTGACTCGTTACTACACTGCTGTACTTTCCTCCCCATATTCAACTCAACCGTCAGTCACCCCATACACAAAGGCCATCTCACATAGCCACATACTTCTCACGCACCATGTACAACACTCAACTCCCATCCACTACCCATACCGTTATCCCTCACCACATATAAATATATATATCTTCCTAATGCAAATCTCTCTGCTCCATGCGTCCTTATTCTTATTTTATCTCAAATCGAAGTTGACCTGGTTTTTAGAGAAATTTGTGGTTTTCTATTGAAGCTTTGGTATTTATTCAGGTGGAAGAAACCGTGTGGAGTTTTCTTTAATTTCGACCGTATTTATATATGAAGATACTTGGCTCCCAAGTTTTAGAGTGGTAGCTTAGCAGGAGCTAGGTGACGGTCTGCAGTCTGCACTGTGTTGTCATTCATGACTATACATTGAGGTTTCATATCTTGAGATGGTGAAGTGAAGTTATGTCATGGTACAACTGTGTATATGTATTTTCTTTCAATGTCTTTGTTAAGCTCAAGCGGCAGGAGTTGTGTCATCAATTCGTGAGTAGGTCTATGCATTTTTAATTTGATGGGAAGTGCAAGCTGTATTGGTTAGGTTGTCTACTCCTTGTCTCAATTGGTCTGCATGGCCGTTAATGCTTCGAGGTCGGCTTGCAGCTTCCTCTTCCAGGTTGAAATGAAAGAGATGTGATTGGGTAGGTTTGCAGTGATGTTATTTAACTTTCATAGGTGGGAGATGACAATACGAGGCAAACAGTAGGTTGGTTGAGAAGTGAAAACTCACTGAGTTATTGATTTTTGGTTCGCTTGAAAAGAATAGACACCAACAAAATGAACTTGCACGATTGTCTGCTGATTGATTTCACCTCACATGTACATCATAGAGTGGGAAGCCTGTGCCTTGATTTTCATAGCATGTACTCTGTGATGAGGTAGAAAGGGACATTCTTGAACCGACTTAGCTTGGGAAGGCTGTATATATTTAGCTTGGGAAGATTGTATATGTTTATTTAAGGTTTTATAAGTGATTTCGGTACCCGTTACATAAAATCGTTTTCATGTCCGAACTGCTATGGACAGAAATAAGAATACTGTCATGTCCAGCGAGGTGCCACGATCCCAAAAATATAATAATATAGGTTTGTTAACTTATTCTGTGAAACCCCGAAATGTTGATATAGAGTGTAAAATACTCCAAATAAAAAGTTGCGTATTTAACTAATTAAAAATTACAGTAAAATTCTAAAAATTAATTTATCACTATGTCTCAAAAGAATCTTGTCTAAATTCGAAACCGATATCTAGTTATATCAAATAAACCATTACGGTCGATAAACGATTCTACAACGATTATTTCAAATTTTGATTTGGCCATAACTCACAAATTATAACACGAAATCTGAATTTTTCTCTTTCATATGAAAGTTATCGTCAATACGGTTCCAACATTTCTCATTTCGCAGAAATCCGACTTATATCGGCTTCTGTATACTCAATTGAAGTTCAAAATTCAATATTACGAACTGCCGCGCCATTTCGAACTCGATTTATATTATATATAAATTATAACGTTCAACTTCGTTTTTAATAACGAATTAAATATTAAAAATCCATTGATATTCCCAATGTCATATTTAAAATAAATAAATTAAATATTTGACGGCCAAAAACACGGGTCGTTACATTCTTCCCCCTTTAAAAAAATTTCGTCCTCGAAATTTCTAAGGTAAGAAAGAACGTTATAAACCCATTAATTTTCAAATCTAATTTACTTTAAATCAAAAATCAATTCAATATCATAAATAAATATTTTCAAAAATACTGAAAATTTTCTAACACCTTAAATTTTCGAAAAATTTCGCCAGCACCTCCTTTGTACGGCTCAATCGATACATCTACAACTCGCCTTTCTAGGCCTTCTCCAATCCAAAAGAAAATAAAACAGCCAAGTAGCTTGCCAAATAAGCTCATAAATCACCAAACCCATATAAAATAAACGTGTACCTTTTTCTCGGGCATATCATTATATCCTTTCCATCTGCTACCCTGTCAGCCTATACAAATGCATTCCCAAACAAAATTCCAATTTTTATCCTCAGAACCAAATCCTTCACGCGTCCAAGCCAAATCCCATTCTTAACTCAATTTCCATCCAATTTCAATTCCAACTCTTAACTACCAGTCCAATACCATTTTAGGTTCCTGTCTCCCAATTCAAAATCTGATTCTACTTGATATGTTATATCCCGATTCAAATTCCGGCTAATTGGTTTCAATTCAATTCATATTTGTTTTCACAATTTCTATTAAATTTTGTTTTTGTTCAAATAATCTCCCTGGGAGTTTTTAAACAGTTCAGCTCTTTCAAAAATCAAATATTCCTTTTCAGGATTCAAAACAACTTTTTTTTCTCAAAGCAATTCAAAACAAGATTTTTGGTAGTAATCCGTCACCCAGAACTCGAAAATGAACACTGATGATGTGGCCAGCATCATCAGAGTTATTTCCCAGCGATCGAAGTGAGTTCAATACTATATAACTTTTCAAAATCATATTTAAACACTTCCTTTTGAAATCTATTTCAAAATACCAAACACGATGCTCGTAAAACAAATTAAAATCTCCCAGGATTTTAAAATTCTCATATATTCAATCCAAGTTCATTTGCAATCACCTTTCCCACTTTTGGGAATTTTAAATCTAATTCTGATTTTAATTTCATATTTAATAAATCTGCTTTTTATGTTATACGAATTCTAATTGGTTATTTAATAACCATTTCAATTAAAATCAACCAACACATCCAATATATTATAATATTTCCAATATATATATTTTCTTTATCTCAAAATATAATTTGGGTAAATTATTTCATTTACCCTCCTTTAAAATATACCGTGTCGGTTTATCGTACTTGAGTGTTTAGAAACTCCTATCAATACAGTGGATCAAACCGATCGACCAGAACTCATAAACAACTCAACCAATAAATCTCCACAATATAAAACAAATTTTTATAAAATTTACAAGTACGTTCATTCGTATATATACACTCAACTCAATCTACGGTATTGCTAACCCCATCTCTACTAATTCACGCCACAGATCCAAGGTAATCACTTAACCTTCAGCACTGATACCACTGTAACGACCCAAGGATTTTCGGCCCCGAAAATCGACATAAATACCTTTACCGTAACTCATGCCGACCCTCCAAGCACTGAAAACATTGGATAGTTATTAGAAAGAATTTAGAGGGTGAGATAAGAAAGAAAGAAATATTAGAATAGAAGAAGAAGAAGAAGAAACACCATAATATAGGAACTCACATCGCAGCGGAACAAAATATAATACAGAAATAAATCTTTATTGAGAGCTTTAAAAATACTTACAATATCAGAGTACATCACACAACGGGATAGTTATAATAACCTGTTCCCATATACAACACACAGCGGAATAGTAGCTATATAATATCATACATCTGAATATCTTCTGCTCGTCTCTGGACTTCGCAGCATTCGATAACCTGAACCTGTACACCTCGGGCTAACCCGAGCATTTACAAAACATCAGGTCAGTCTGGTGAACCAGAGTGAAATAAACTTACACAGTATTAAGGGTAAATCATCCAACATCATTTTAAAGTTTAATATCCTTTTAAAAGAAAAGGATAATCGTAAGACCAAATCCACACATAAATACGGACGGATTTTACCTTACGATAACCCAAAACATTTTTGAAACCAATATCTTTTATGATATTATAATAATGTCTACATACAAGTTAATATCAATCTAGTGGAACGCTTGCATCTCATGCTCCACATATCTAGTATACAATCAAAAACCGCGGGCGCTTATTGGAGATTGGATTCCAACTATGACAAGGTATGGGACTACCTACCGATAGTGTATCTCTAGAGGCGAATACACTGGGTTCAACAAGAACGTCTTGCAACCCGGCCCCCACATGACCGACCACTCATTTCGCTTGAGTGCATCAAATGTACATCACCGACGGTTGGGATCAGCAACCGTCTCCCAAAAAGGGACAACATCGAATATAGATTAAAGAAGTAAATAGGAATTTATCTAGATAGGTGATTGTACACCCTAATGGGAGCGACCCACATAGCCATGCTGCCCGCCCGATTTTTGTCATTTCCTGATTGATGAGGCTTGAGGTCAAAGTTTATTTTTGAAACATCTGATCACCATTCACTTTGAATGCCACATCGCCAGATCCGTCAGATATCACTAATTAACGTCCCCAAAAATACTCTAGCTGGAAGCTAAGAGAACGACAATTCTCCGCCAACAACTATAGCACGTTTGAAGAAATCAACGTACGTGACCTTTTGGAAATACTCTGTCAGACATCTGTCCATACAAGTCATCCAGGAACAGGATGAACCGAAGGCACTCTCCTACTTCATTCAATATAGGAATCACCCTATGGATCAGTAGCGAGAAGTCTTTGTAACCCGTAGATTCCAACCACGACCGAATCACAGCTTATCTCTACTTGCCAGGCAGAGAATATTAGTGGTTCATCCGTTTATGAAAATCCACAGTCTTCAATGCTCCATCTCGATCACTTCTGATATCTTCATGTATTTGTTTGTCGGAATGGTTTTCGAATATAAATTTGATCTCGGTCTTTCCGTACCAACAATCGTATTGGACATGTTTGATAGTCGGTGATTTAACTATCAAAATATATAGTGATTCAATCATGACAATCCAATGAGTTCACTGGTTCAGTATTTAGCATCACTTGGCCTTTTAATTAAACAAATTTATTCACTTCTACTTCATTAAACTTCTAACTCTTTAAAATACGATAATTAAATTCTAATTTAATATACCAATGTCCTCAAAACCATTTCATTAAAATACTTAGTAAGATAACTTATCCATATTAAATTCCCACTTAATTCTCCTTTCGAAACCTTTATTACATCATTCTTTATCATTTAAACCTTGGGAAATTCACTTAACTTATTATTCCTAAATAGCGTTGCGCAATATATTTTATCCCGTTCTTAAAACCATAACTAATTAGTATAGAATAAAACTAACTTTACATTTCCTTTTTAGAAATCTTATTAAATTCAAACAATATTCTTTAAACTAATCTAATCAAAACACATTGATTTGATAATCAATTTCAATTCAAACAGGTCGATTTAATCAACTCAAAACTCGATTATCTCATTAACCGATTCCAATTAATCCTCACTTTAAATTAATTAAAAATACAATTAATTCAAATAATTCCATTAATTGTTTCTTTAGAAAACAATTATCAAAGTTTAACCACTAGATTCATTTCTTATTCTCACACTTGTAAATCTGATTAACATCAGAATTTATTTTATAAAATAAATTATTAACAAATCAAAGTCTTAACTAAATAAAATATTTATTTATTTCTCTTTAATAACTTTTGTTCAAATTAATATATTTTAAAATTTATCTCTAGTTATAAAATAAATTTTATAACTTCATCTTTATTGACTCACCAGACGATAAATCAATATTTATAAAATGATTGATTTTATCGGCCATACGCTGCCAAATACTCAACCAATACCGTCTATTGGTTTAAACACAACACGGGTAGAATTCCTAGTCCAAATCAATAATCAAACCAATCACCCAAACATGACAGTTCATATGTGATAATATGAAATAAATAATATATCTGAGGAATCCGGTTGGATCCCTCCAACCTGTTCTTCCCTGAAATCACAACGGTTATCTCAAATCAGATCATTCAGTTCTATTTAACTAATAACAATAAATAACGGCCATTTAGGATCAACCATACGCAATTCAAACAATTCAACAAATTAAACACGTTTATTTTATAAATGTGACCAACCAAGGTGAGTTACCTTTATTGGAACTAATCGTTAAAATAACGATTTAGTATAAATACTGAAATTAAACAACGGTTTAATTTCATCAGTTAAATCAACAACGAATAAATAATTTGCAAACAGTTCAATCGGCAGTAAAAAGAGCACACAAACAAAACCCCAATTTATATAAAAATATAAATGGGAAACTGAGTGAGTTTAACTCACCTTGAGTTGATTCGGTGTCCAAACCGAAACGACCCAAACTTCCCAGTAAAGGAAAGACTGGATTGCTTTGAGAACAACACACATCAGAGCAAAAAACTGAAGAACATTTTATTACTGATTACAACAATTACATCAGAGTACAAGAATATAACAGAGTTTGAATACTTATTACATAATAGAAATACAATAATATCAGAGATTTAAATTACATTAAAATAACAGCGGAAAAATGATACAAACAAACAACCGAAAGGAATACACGGATACAGAGCTTTTCGAATATCGCTTCATCTGTAGACTAGGATCCTGTAAATATATTTGCCAAAAAGCTACTCGACTGCCCGTGTGGAAAATATGTGTAACAAACCGAAAATCTGGGCCAGTTTAAAATTTTTATTTTGGCAATTTTAGCGAAGTTTGAACATTTAAAATGAATTATTTTAAATAATATTGACGGAAAACTTATTTTGAATAGAATTCGAACGTATATATTATATATGTCGTCGTTAGAATATAAATATTTATTTTAAATTATAAATAGAATTGAAAATGGAGCGGTAGTTCAATAATTCGATTTCAAACTTCAATTGAATGTACCGGGTGCAAAGCAATCCGGATTTTAGTGAAACCAAAAATAATAGAATCTAATTGAGAATTTCTTTCCAACGAATCCGAAAAATCAAAATTTCATAGCGGGAATCAAAAGATACGTCCAGTTGAAAATTCTGAATAGTCGCTATGGAATTCAGGCCCTTAAAAATGGGAATTTTGCAAACGACCTCGGATTTCGATGAAACCACTTTTGTTAGGTCCGTGATGTCAAATTATTGCTAGATTCCAAATTTCATAATTTTTCGAATCAATATGTGAGCGTGGCAAAGGAAAACGCGTTTGACCAGTTTTAGTTGATTTTAATCGACTGGAAAATGGCCATTTTTCCAACGGTCTCAGAATTCGATGAAACTAGTTTTATTAGGATCGTATCGTCAATACAAAGCTAGAAAATATTTTTCTGGAATTTTTAGAGCTCGTATGTGACCCCGGTAAATTGAAATGCGCATTCAAATTCAGTATATAGAGTTATATGTTGATTATAATGGAAACTGATCGAAACGGTCGAATCAGCCGACGATACATATCCCATTGTGTTCGAAATGGGGGTAATTAACTATGGACGACAGGCGGTTGGCCTCGTTTAGAGGTCAAATGAAAAAGTCAACTTTTTGAAATTAAATAATTAAATAATAATAATAATAAATCCCCCTTCCTCTCTGTCCCCCCTTTCCGTTCAATTCATTTCAGAAAAAAAGAGAAACCGCAACCCCCTCCCCGATCGACCGCCGTCGCCGCTCCCCCCCCCCCCCCCCCCCCGGCCTTGCTCCAGGTCGCGCCGCCCCCACTTCTCTTCTCCTTCTCTTCCTCTCCTCCAGCCAAAACCCGCGACCCCCAATCCAAACCCGCCGCCGCACCAGGGTCCCACCACCCCACCTGAGCTCGACCCCGACCACGCTGCACCCCTCCACGATTTTCGGCGAAGCCAATTTCCCCCCTCCTCTGAACAAGCAAATGTGAGTGTTTACTTAAATTTCTTTTTGGTTTTGCATAGAAAAAGACCCTGATTTTTATATATTGTATAGCAAAGTAAAAATTCGATATTTATATATTGTATAGCAAAGTAAAAATTCGATTTTTATATATTGTATAGCAAAGTAAAAATTCGATTTTTATATATTGTATAGCAAAGTAAAAATTCGATTTTTATATAGAGAGGAGCGTTATAAAAATATAATTTTTATCGTATGTAAAGGTTGAAAATATAATTTTCATATTATATAGATAATAAAAATATTATCTTTTATATTGTAGAAATATAAAAATATAATTTTATATAGGTAAGATAGTAAAAATATCATCTTTATATATGTAGCAAAATAAAAATGTGATTTTTATAGTGATGAAATTGAAAAGGCGAAATCTTTATAATTGAAAAGGCGAAATTTTTATATAAAGAATAGCGATGTAAAAATAGAATTTTTATCTATATAGTAGCGATGTAAAAATAGAATTTTTATCTATATAGTAGCGATGTAAAAATAGAATTTTTATCTATATAGTAGGGGTGTAAAAATAGAATTTTTATCCATATGGAGTGATTATAAAAATATGATTTTTATATATATGGCAATAGTATAAAAATATGATTTTATATATATGGCAACAGTATAAAAATGTGATTTTTATATATGTAGTAGCTACGGGTAACGAAAGTGATGAAAGGCGAGAACGGTGAAGACTTCTACTTTTGAAGTGTCGTGAAGTTGGGATAGCTTTGGTGAGAACTTCTCACTCTAAATTTCTTTTTCTAGTTATAAATATATACTAGGATGCAGACGGTGCTTAACAGCACCCGACACCCGTCATCCACAGACCATGGATGGCTTGTTTGTTTGATTGATGTGTTGTGATGTTGATGTGAAATCGATAATAAATTTAGATAGTTGAAATAAATTAATTATCGTTAAAAATATAATTTTTAACATGAATGTGAGTAAATGAATATTTATAAACAAATCGGCCGATTTGTTTATATACACTGACTTGACTGATATTGATTGGGATGATAAATTTTACACATCGCCCAACTGCACAAATAAAAATCTGTGTTTGTGGATTTGAAACCTCACACGGGTGTTGGGATGATATTTGGCGTACACTAATCCCAATTATTTAATTGTATGTCGATCGATAGGTCGACAGACTGTGTAAGCGTTGATTATTTATATTTGATGCTTATGCAGTTGTGTGGTGCACTTTGGATGATGGTCGATTGTTTATCGTTGCTATTATATACATGTGTTGTATGGAATCCATATAATTAAAATTATATGGAGATTGATTGGGCCTCATTTCAATCGGGAAAATAATGAATATTATAAAAGGGAATTCATGTGGTTAATATAAAAATAGTCATGTGTTGACGATGTTCATGTGTTGAGTAAAATATTTTAAATAATAAAATTTTCATCTTCATCATTTTTAAATTAGAACTACTTCACGGTGGAGTCTGATTTAAAAAAAATCAAACGATAGATACCATAATTTTATAAAATATTTTACATAACAAAAATAGTGATGTGTTGACAGTACTCATGTGTTGAGATTAGTCGTGTGTTGAAAGAAATATAGATTCATGTTTTGAATAGAATAAATATTCATTTGTTGAATAGAATAACGAATTTATTGAAATATATATAAAGCCGTGTTGATTAGAGTTGCGCTATTTTGACGTGAACGATATTTATATCGATTATATTCGTTTTTATAATGAATATAGAAAAGAAGTGGATTCAAAATATAACGTTTTGAAGATATTATCATTTATATAGTAATGATATGAAATATTCAATTTTGATTTGAAATTGAATGTAGCGTTGAAATGGTTTTGAAAACGAATTTAAAACGATTTATAAAATACGTTTTAAAAGGAAATAGACGAAATATATATAATATATATATTATATATATAATGGCCCGAATAGAACGCGCCGCGCCACGGCAGTTCGTGAATTTCGACCATTGACTTCGAATTGACGTTGCGGGAGATCCGACCGTCGGATTCTCCTAAAACCGGAACCGTTGGGTTCGTATCGAAAAGGGCTTTCCAATGAATATTAGAAATTTGAAATCCAACGGTTGAATTTGGAATTATGTCCGAATCAAATTTGAAAAAGGTCGTTGTAAGTGCAGTTCGATGGCCGTTGATTGAAATCGACTGTACAGGCCTCGATAAAATTATTAAAAATATTAATAATTTGTGTAAAATCATAATATGTGAATTGGAAAGAACTGGGATGAAAATCTCCACATTTGAAACGATAAAAATAGATTTTTATCGAAATGAACTAGTTTTGAACTAGAATTAAAATCAATTTATTTTTGAAATAAATAAATTGAATTTGAAAGTGATTTTAAAAATAATCAATATTCCCAATACGTGAATTGGGCTGGAGTTGAATCGAAATTATCTTCGGAATATTTCGGTGTTGGATTTCGTGACTATACAGATATTGTTATGGGAATTTAAAAGATATATTTTATATCGTTATTTCCAATACGATATTTGTTGGTTTCAGGATTTGATATTGAATATAAGCCGGTATATTTTCTATTCAGAGCCTAGCATTTAATATCGAATGTGATTTGGGTTTGTCGTGAATGGTGTCTTCATTAACACTGTTCTTAAGCCCAATAGAGAAAAAGATTAAATATTTCTATTTAGATTTGATGAAGTGTATCAATTAAATAATATTTAATTGGAATTGAATTTGAATTGGTTTTTGGGTTTATCGTGAGCGGTGTTTTGAACAACACCTGTTCTTTAACCCGATTAACAATAGAGTGTGATTTTGGGTTTATCATGAATCGTGTTTTAGGTGACATTGGTTCTTTAACCCAGTTAAAGACAGGATATTGATTTTTGAAAAGATTAAAACTAAGTGGAGTTTTAATGAATCTTTAATTAGATTGAAATGTGAATTGACAATTTAAATTATCAAATCTGAAAGGTGATCGAGAATGGAGTACCACCAGTTTTGCTCCAAAGCGATAGTTAAATCTTTAATTAGATTCGAGCGTGAAATGGTAATTAATTTTACCGATAGCACTGTGGTGTTAGATATGGAGTATTACCAGTTTTCTCCATGGGATATATAGGTTGGGATTGGGAAATAAAATAAATAATTACTTCGGTGTGGTTCGCTAATCCCGACTAGTTTGAAATAATATCCAAAGAAAGATTAAAGAATAAATTTAGAAGAATTTATCTTGGATAAAATTAATGGGAACCTTTCCCTAAGAATGTGATTTTGTAAATAAAAGAATGTGATGAATTGGAATGAGGCGTTCGTTGTGTTTGTGTAACATTTGTTGATCATATACGTGGGTTATTCAGAAAGGCCGGGTTTATACCCATTCTGAATAACCGATTTGACGAGATGTCGAAGATGAAGACGGTGGTTGAAGACCGGAAGTCTTCACATCGTTTGGGTGATTACTGATGATCTTGGTGGGCTGTACACCCAAGATTAGGGAATCAGTTAGTGATCGTCCAGACGTACTTGGAGATGGATGGATATGCGAGGAAAGTGCCTCCAGTTTCGTTCAGACCCAGAACGAACTTGTAAATGGATTGTGTGTCTGACATTGGATTTTATGCTGTGTTGGTTGATCTCTATTAAATATACATCTGTTTGGCGGCAGAGAATTTATTCTCTTGCTTAACGCCCTTCTCTGAGACGTACGAGCTCAGAGGTTGTATATCGATGGACATCAGTCGCATGGAGTGGATTGCCGGTGTGGCACGCGTAAGTGGCAATTGATCAAGGCTTCTATTGAAAAGCAAAGTCTTGTGGTTGATGATCAAAGCACAGCCTGTGTGGCATAGCTTTGTGTATAACGTGAATTCGCGAGCCTCACACCTTGGTATGAGTCAAAAACGGGATAGTGACTGCAGGGAGAGCACGGCGTTTCTTTCTAGCTAGGGTGGTGTCAGTGACCTACCAGCCCTAACATTTATATACTTTTCACCTGTGTGGTTGTTGGATACGAGGCGCCTCGGATAGGTCTGTAAGGACCGAGAAACGTGTGTTCAGGAATAACTAATCCTCAAAAGTAAGAGAGGACCGACTCTGAAGATCCAATGTTCAAAGTGGGGTCCTGAGGCATTTGCTAGAGTGTCTCGAACGTAGAGAGGAGCTTGCCCCTTGCCTCGGCTCATGACGGAAATCCAATTTCTAATACGTGATATTGCGGTTTTAATTGTAGAACTAGTATGGCGACATGATAGATGGTACCCATGCCGCCTATGATTGATATTTATGATTTGAAATTGTTTTGACACTATACACCTATAATAGTATCAAATGATTTGTTTTTAAACGTACCAAGCATTGTTTGGCTATTATAAGGGAAAACCCTATCCTCCGGCTTGCGTTGCATTGTGTGATGGGACCTGGGTCTTATAATAGCTTCATTTTTTCAAAGAGCATTGCGCTGTTTTGTTATATGCACTAGTATTCTTGGGAGGAAACCCGTTCCGTGTTATACGGTGTGGTCCCTTGAATTACTCTCTTTTAAAGTAAAGTTTTAAATAACTGTTTTAGTTCTCACACCAGTCCCATGACTGACCTGGAGTTTATTGTTTTAACCTAAACTCTGGGTGCCCTTATTTTCGACACGGGCAGCTAGTAGTTTTGGTTTTGCAGATTTATATACACAGAGTCCTGATTTACAGCTGGAACGATGCTTGGAAAGCTCTGTATCCGTGTATCACTTTCAGTTGTATTTTGTATATTTTTCGGCTGCTATGTAATTTATTGTAATCTCTGATATTTGTCGAATGTAATTTATTCATTTATACTCTGTATATTCTTGTATCTGATGGAATTGTTGTAATAACAATGAAATGTTCTTCCGTTTGCGTTCTATTTTGTAATGTCCTCAATTCTATCCGTGCTTTCCTTCACGGGGAAGTTCGGGTCATTTCAATATGGGCACCCCGAGTTTGCCAGTGAAACAAACTACAGGTCAGTCATGGGACTGGTATGAGAAATCTTAACTTAACTTATCTAATAATAAGGCTAATCACAGGACCACGCCGCTAACGCGGAACGGGTTTACTCCATTGGATTGCCAGTGCATGAAATAAAGTAAATCGTTAAACAACGCAATGCTTTTTAGAAAAATGAAACCATTATAAGACCCAAGTCCCATCACACAATGCAACGCAAACCGGAGGATAGGGTTTTACCTTATAATGGTCAAAAGATGCTTGATACGATAAAATGGATTTAATATTAGTGTGTATATGTTCTAATAAAAACATTTCAATCATAATGTATCAATCATAGACGGCATGGGTACCATATATCTTGTCACCATACTAGTTCTACATTCAAAACTGTAAGGTCGTATTGGAAATTGGATTTCAATCATGAGTCGAGGCTAGGGGCAAGCTCCTCTCCGATTCGAGACACTCTAGCAAATGCCTCAGGATCCCCCGCGGTGAACCCTTGGAGCGGTAGGGTCGGTCCCCGCCTATCGACAATGGATTGGTTATGCCTGAACACACGCTTCCCGGTCCCTTTGGACCTCCATATGACCACTAACGGCCTATAATCCCGAGGCGCCTCAAAATCCATCATCCACATAAGTAGAATGTCAGCCAGTTTGAGCACCGACGCCACTTCTAGCTAGAAAGAAACGTGTGCACCCCCTACGGTCCATATCCCGTTTTTGACTCATACCAGGGTGTGAGGCTCGCGAAGTCACGCTATACACAAAGCTATGCCGTAATAGGCTATACTTTGATCATCCCACAAGGCCCTGCTTTTCAACAAAAGCCTTGATCATTTGCATCTTGGCGTGCCACATTGACAATTCACGCCATGCGATCGATCACTATTAATATATACCAGGGTGTTAAGTAGAGTATAAATTCTCCACCACCAAACAAACAAACATTAATTGAAACCGATTTAATTCACATGGAACGAAATCCAATGTCAGACACGCATCCATTTACAAGTCCGTTCTGGGTCTGAACGAAACCGGAGACACCTGAGAGGTCCTCGCATATCCGAAACAATCAACAATAGTCCGGATGGCTACCACTGAAGCCCCTTCAAGGTAGCTACTCCCATCATGGGTCTCAGTAGCAACACATCCATCCGATGTAAAGATCGTCGGTCTTCAACCACTGTCTTCATCTTTGACTCTTCATTGTCGTAGTGATTATTCGGAATGGGTTAAACCCGGTCTTTCCGAATAACTCGCGTATTTTTATAAATAAAAATCAAGTACTATAAAAGCACACCCAACGTCTCATTCCAATTCGGAATATTCCTTTAAATAAAATATTCACATTATCTTATCAAAGATAAATTCTTTAACTTATCCTTAAATCTTTTCTTTAAAGATTTATCAAAACTTCAATTTGGGTTTAAATACCAAAAATCATTATTCAATGATTATTTAAATTAAAGAAATTAATCTTATCTTTAACAGGGTTAAAGAACTAATGTCATTTAAGACATAGTTCACGGTAAACCCAAAATCATCTTGCATAAAATATGGAATCTTCACAGAAATCAAATCAATATATAATCGTTATAAATTTCTGTATTCGACCAATAATATAAATGGAATAACGACAAAGCCTCTTAAATTCCATATGTAGTATCGGTCCTCTTTTACAGAAGCTTATCTCGGTTATTATTCATTCAAATTCTATTCAATTCCAATTTAATATATTAAATTGGAAAACTTGGCTTTTGGAAAATTCCCATTTAAATCTTAATAAAAGATTAATAAATTCCAAATCATATATTTTCACTGTCAGTTGGGTTCAAGAACAAATGTCGCTTAAAAACACAGTTCACAATAAACCCAACTCACATTTCATCTTATTCTGATAACTAAATATAATTGAAAACTTTAATAATCTTAATTAAAAGATTATTCTTTTCATACGGGGTTTAAGAACAGTGTTATTTAAGACACTATTCATGACAAACCCAAATCCCAATTTATTCAATTTAACTTTAATCAAATATTAACGAATTGGAAATCTTCATTAAATCTAAATTTAATGATTAATTCTAGTTAATAACTAGTTCATTTCAATTAAAATATATTTTTCTAAAATATATTCTTTTTCTAAAATATTTTCTAAAATATTCTTTTTCCTAGAATATTCTTTATTGGAATGTGACTCAATCAACAACCATATACTGCATGAAATCAATAATCATGATAAAAATTTATCACACATCCAAATAACCAACCAGAGTGGATTCTACACTAAATATTGGGACTAGTGTAGGTCAATTATCATCCCAACATCCGTGTGGGGTTTCATCCAACAAACAATTAATAAAGTAATTGTGCACTTGGGCGATGTGTAAAAATTGTCGTCCCAATCACATAAACAAGTCGGATGACTTATGAATGGAAGTGTAATATTCAATTTGGATATCATTAATATATTGGATACATCAAACTTCTCGACATTACATGCATACATTACAAGGTATCACTAATGTCATATTTAAACATATGATCTTTTTATTGTGACTAATGGACAATAAAAATATTAACTTTCATATCTTTTGGTGTAATCCCTTTCCAATGACCAAAATGGATATTTTGGTGCAAACTTTTTAAGTGACCAAAAATGAATATTTTGGTGAAATCTTTTTAAAGGACAAAATGAATATTTTAATATCACATAGAAATGAAGTCTTTTAATCCCATTCTTTTAAATGAGGATAATATCTCATAAAAATGTATACTCTTAATTCACTCTTTTAAATGACCAAAGATGCCTATTTTTAATTCATTTCTTTTTAAATGACAAGAATGTCCTTTTTATTTTAATTTACATTTTCTAACAGAAATGTACTTTTATTTTAATATACATTTTCTAGCAAAAATGTATATTTTACCATACTTTTCATTTTCTAACAAAAATGTATATTTCATTCCAATTCTTCTAATGTAACAAAATGTACATCTTTATTTTCATTCTTTTAAAGTGACAAAAATGTCCATTTTTACTTCATTCTTTCAAAGTGGTAAAATGAATGTTTTCTAATTCATTTTTCTAAAGTGACAAAAATGAATGAATTTACTTCGTTCTTTTCAAAGTGAAAAAATGATGTATTTACTTCATTCTTTTTAATGTATAAAATATACATTTTCCAATCATTCTTTTTAATGTATAAAATATACATTTTCCAATCTATTCTTTTTAATGTATAAAATACACATTTTCCAATCTATTCTTTTTAATGTATAAAATATATATTTTCCAATCTATTCTTTTTAATGTATAAAATATATATTTCTAATCTATTCTTTTTTATGTATAAAATATATATTTTCCAATCTATTCTTTTTAATGTATAAAATATATATTTCTAATCTGTTCTTCTTAATGTATAAAATATATATTTCTAATCCATTCTTCTTTAATAGTGACAAAAATATCCCTTTCTAATTCCTTCTTTTTATTTTGCCAAAAATGAGCATTTTATATTCATTCCTTTTATTTTGACAAAAATGTCCTTTTTCACATTCATTCTTTTTATTGTATAAAAATATACATTTTTAATTCATTCCTTTTAATGTATAAAAATATACATTTTCAATTCATCCCTTTTAATGTATAAAAATATACATTTTTAATTCATTTATTTTTAATGATTTTGTCTCACTAACTTGTTTAACACAGAAATGTCATTTTACTTTACTAATCATGTTTTTAACAAAAATGTCAATCTTATTTTCTAATCAAGTTTTTGACAAAAAATGTCAATCTTATTTTCTAATCAAGTTTTTGACAAAAAAATGTCAATCTTATTTTCTAATCAAGTTTTTGACAAAAAATGTCAATCTTACTTAACCCTAATCTAATTAACACAAATGTAAATTTTGTTATAATCAAATAGAATTAACAAAAGATTTTAATTTTATTCTAATCAAATCTAATAAACAAAAGATGTTAATTTTATTCTAGTCAATCTAATTAGCAAAGGATGCTAATTTTATTCTAACGTATACCGACCAAATGACAGTTTGATTTCAACACATCAACAAGCGACATCAAAAATTTTGAATCCAATCACGAACATTCAGCAAAATATTACAGTGCATGTGTATCACAAAATTATGATTAACAAATTTTAATTATATAAACAAAGGAATAGAATTTCTCACCAAATAATTCAGATCTGAAATTTCCAGAATTTCCAAAATGTCTAGTTTTAGATCTAGACAATTCCATCGTGAAGCTCTTGCGAAGACGATTCTAACGCACTTCGTTTCGTTCCATTCCGTGTTCATATGAAGGAGTTATACTGTTTTAAACATTTGATTATATAAATTAATTAACCCATTATAATTAACTTTAATTAATTACACAGTTAAGTCATTAACCTTTCTCCCATCTAAACCCGTCACTCTTGTATACCCGAACCCAACGTCGTCGACTTCGCGCCAGAACGCACCATCGACGCCATCACCAGAATCTGATCCGTACCCACCACTCGAAGCGCCACCCTCGACTCCTCCTCCGCCCTCCACGCCGTTGAACTCGCGGGTCCCATTGAGCCTGAAAACCCGTTCGAACTTCCCCCCTTTCAGCCCCAATTCCGGCCTCGCCACCACCCAGCATCCGATCACCACCGATAGAAAGGGAGATCTCGTGGTCCTCTTCATCGTTTGCCTTGGAAACTCGCTCTAATTTGAAGAGTATTAGGAGAGATTAACGAATTATGCTCGGTGCTTGGTGGCCATTCTTTTCAAAGATACGGCGGCTGTTTAATGTATATTAGGGTTAGAGGATATAGTAATGTACTGGTATTTATACTAGTATATTTATTTATTTTCTTTTCTTTTAATTCTGTTAATTTTTGTTTAATATCATGGACTCCGAATCGAACCCAACGAACATTGTTCCTAAGCAAATACCCACGCTCAAGACGCGATGGGCTAGGTCCCGTCTGCCAGTTTGATCGTCTGAGCCCTGTTTTATTTAAATTAATATTTAAATCATTTATTATTAAATTTTAACCGTATATATAAATTCACCGGGGCTACATACGGACTCTAAAAATTACAAAAAAAATATTTGTCTTTGTTTTGACGATACGGTCCTAACAAAATTAATTTCGTCGAATTCTGCGACTGTTTGAAAAATGGCCATTTTCAGGTCGATTAAATTTGACCGAAATTGACAAAATTGACAAAACACGTTTTCCTTTGCCACGCTCACATATTAATTCGAAAAATTCTGGAAAATTAAACTTAACAATAATTTGACAATCCGGTTCCAACAAAAGTGTTTTCGTCGAAAACCGAGGTCGTTTGCAAAATGACTATTTTCAAGGGCTATATATTTAATTACAATATATATAAATTCTACAGCGACTTTTCTAAATTTTGAACTAGCCATAAATTTTGATTTCTAAAGTGAAATTTTAGTTTTTCAGATTCGTTAGAAAGATATGATTAAACAAATTTAAATATTTCTTGTTTCGCTCAATTCTGATTTATAATGAATCCTGTATATTCAGTCAAAGTTCAAATTCAAAATTTTCAAACTGCAGCGCTGTTTTAAACTCCTTTTAGAATTAAATTAAATTTATTCGTTTTAACTTTGATTAAAAATAAATTTTTCATCATTATTATTTAAAATAAATTATTTTAAATATTGAAATCCATTAAAATTTCTAAAATTTTAAATTTTAAATTGGCCCCAAAATTCCGGGTTGTTACAATCGCCCTCGCTTAAAATCTTTTCGTCCTCGAAAAGGAACGAAGCTAAAAGTTGTTTAATTAACCAACTCAACTTTAAATTTTATTATTTATTTATCGGTTTCAATTAGTTAAATTAATAATCAAACATCACAACCAGCAATCGATTAGTTGATTAACTTTTTAAATATATATAACTTTCATATATAGTCAAAAATCATACTTTTAGTGCAATTCACAGCAATGTGTACTAACTAAGTTTTGGTTCTCATACCAGTCAATGGAAATATATAGATATACCACTTTCGAAACTCGAACATAAATAATGGTGATGTGGCCGCATCACCAGAATTATCCCTGGGCGACTAGAGTGTGATCCTATATCTATCCAGTATATTAAAACTTCGAATATCCGTTAATTACTCGTATATTCGAAATCTTTATATACTCGATTGTCCACATTAAAATATAATAATATACTCAAATACGTATATTAAGATAAAATTTTCAAAACTAAATTTGTTTTCATTTTTATTTTAAAGAAAATAATACTCTTCACACTCGTTCTTGGATACTACTGATCCTATCTCTAACGAATTATTCTCATTGGATATTACTAATCCAATCTCTGATGAATTCTTTCGCTCAGTTCTAATGTGTCTTGTTCTCGAGCTCTGTAAACCAAAGCTCTGATGTAACGACCCGTATTCTACGCATCATAGGATCGTAGGATATTTATTTCTTTCACATACGAAGTCGTATGGTCATGTAACTTTGGGAGACGACTATTGTGGTCATTTCCCATGTTCATGATTTTTCCCGATTTTTAAATGACCATTTTACCCCTAGTTGGCACTGTTTTGGCCATAACTTTTGACTAGAAAGGAATTTTGACCTGAAACCACTTCCATTGGCTTCGGATGATGGTTTACAATTCCGTAGAGTGGTCACATTAGCCAAACGGACTCACCGTTTGGGAGATATGGCTGAAACAAGTTTCAGATGGTAAAAAACAGCTTAATTGGGCTTAACCGGGTGATTAGCGGCTAGGCCCAGAGGGGAATTTCGGGTTTAGAGGTATAGGAGGACTGATTAGGGTTAGAAAATCACTTTCATTTCAGTTTTGAGCCGCCACAAACCTTCTTGAGATCTTAGTAATGGCTTCCATCCTCTAAAACCACTCCAAAACACATTTTTAGTGAAGATTAAGCCTAAACTACATCAAAACAAGGCCAAATAGCATCAGAGCAAGGTTGGAGTTGCTGCTATACATAGGGATTCGACCCAAACGGAGAGTATTTCAGATTTGGTGTTTTATTTTGTGGCAAAGGTGAGTGATTTGCATAGTTTTGACACTAATTACAGTTAATTAAGGGTAATTAGTGAAGATTAGCGAATTTATACACTAATAAATTCTGGAAATATGTTTAGAAATTCTTAAATAATATTTCATGCCTGTGTTAGAAAATTTAGACGATTTGATTAAGTTTTACTAAGTATGTGCTTAAACATGATTAAGAGAGGTTATGGGAAAATGTGGGGGTTTGGCCACTTTTGATCCATTTTGATTCATTTGAATTGTTATTTGGTGTTTGTGGTTGCTCTTACATGTTTCTATGACTCTGTGGTATGTTTTGTGATTGATTATAATAGTTAGATTGGTCGAAAACGCCGACGAATGGCGTAGAAAGCTCGCTGGAAAGTTGCAGAAATGTGCAGGTTCCGAACCGGATCGGATCGGAGTAGGTATCGGATCGGATTTGTGAACTGACCAAGGGAATTCGAACTGGATTGGAACTTGTCACTGGAGGAGGCTTGGCGAGAAGGAGGTCGTTTACTTAGAGTTGGAGTGGACAAGGGGGATCGGATCAGAAGAACAATGGGGGCTAGATCGGATCGGACTGGAGCACCGGATGAGATGAAGATGAGGAGCATAAGGTCGGAACGGGGAAAGTAGAGGCTAGGACAAAAGATGGGATTGTGTCGGTGTACCGAACCGAACCTAGGGGCACCCGAACCGAATGGAAAGATGACAAGGAACGAGGGTAATGACTATCGAACCGACGAGGGTAATGACTACCGAACCGAACCGAAGAGGGTAAAGACTACCGAACCGAACCGAATTCTAGGGCTGCTACTGCGCGACAACTCTTCTGAAAACCCACTCCAATTCGACCAAACCCGAGATGCAAAGGAAGTCCAAATGGGAAGTTAGAGCTCAAGATTTAGATGGGAATCAACGAGTTCGCTTCATGGTTGGGCTTTGCTGCGGGACGCGTGCCAAGGGGTTATCGGTGTCTATAGCTTTGGACCACTATGGTAGGAGGTATGTAGGCAGATTCAGGGCCATTATGGCATCGGCAGAACCAAGGGCTACGACCAATGAAGTGGGTCATTGAAATGTTTGGTCATGACTCCATGTGTTTAGCTTGGTCACAGCAGGGTTTCTACAAGTCAGGATTCGTCGTTACCTCAATTTGTCTAGTGTTCCAAAGTGGTAGATACCGTATGCTTTATGCACTAAGTGAGATATGTGAGGATGATTGCTATGGATGATTTATTTGCTATCATATTGACATGCACACCCCACCCCCGTATTCTCACACTATTTATTATGGCACCTTAGAGTATTGTACGGTATGTGGTACTAACTCTTTGGTTGCAGGTCCAGGTTCAGGTATGGTTTAGTATACCTGTTATTATTCTATTTAGATGCTTATCGCTCATACCAGGCTTTATGTCTGACCCAGAGTTTTATGTCTCCTCTTATTACTCTGGGTGCTCATGCGAGCAGACTAGAGACAGGTTAGCTGGTGATGCACAGGTAGATGATCCGGAGACGAGCATGAGGCTTCCACGTAATATATATAGTATTCTCCCTGTGTTGTTGAAGATCACTGCTTGGGCATTGGTGGTGCATCTTCTACTTTAGCTTTCTTTTGTTAGAGACAGTAAACTTGAAAAGTTGTAATAAGCTGTATTTGGATTTCCGCTGCTCTGACGTTGATGTTGGTTTTAGTTATCAGCTTATACACTGTCTCACCTGTTTTATGTCAAGTATTTTGTTATTATATTTTATTCCATGCGCTGTGAGACATTCTACAGGTTCCTCGTTTAGTTAATTCCCTTCTTTCCTTTCTTCTGACGACCGTCCCGTGCTAGTCGGGCATGTGTACAGCGCACTTTCGGAGGAAATGCAGGCTGGTGCGGGGCGGGCCGTCACACTTGGTATCAGAGCTCTAGGTTGCGTAGTTAACCTAGGGAAGTTATCAGGGAGAGATAATATATGTATACGAGAGAGCGTATTTGTGATTACTTTGGTTTTTAAAAGCTATATATATACTATTACTAGTATAAGGATGAAGTCGTACTGCACTAGCACCACTATGGAGTCGTTAATCGTTTCCTTTTTCAGATTGACGATGAGCCGATATACTAGAGGTGCTGGTAGGAGGGCCAATAATGGGAATGCTGCTGACATGAGGACGATGTTTACTGACCTCATGAGAGAGATGCTTAGAGATGTACAGAGGGAAGCTCCCAATGGTGGAAATGGTGGTGGTCCAATTGTGCAAGCGCCAAGAGTCGACTTCGCCAAGCTGAATAAGGATTATACTAGCCTTGGTGGGAAGCCGTTCCACGGACTGGAGTCGGCCACGGATGTTCAGGATTGGTTGGATAGTTGCGAACGTATCTTCGAGGATTTGGGTATCGAGGATGCGATGAAGAGAAAGCTAGTGTCCCGTCAGCTGCAAGGGCGGGCAATGAATTGGTGGAATGCTATAAAGGCAGCTACTCCCGAAGATCAGATTACTTGGGAGCAGTTTAAAGCTCGCTTTAGCGAGAAGTTCATTCCAGCTGCTCAGAAGTCAGTGCTGTTTAAGAAATTCTTGGAGCTCAAGCAGAATGGCAGAGCTGTCTCGGAGTACATTGCTGAATTCGACACTTTGTCGAAGTATGGGTTATCTCTTATTGATACTGCCGAGAAGAAGAATGAGAAATTCATAACTGGTTTAGATCAGTACTTAGGGGAAAGGCTTATTAACACATCGATGAGACGTTTGAGTCGATTGTGGGGAAAGCATTAAGATCAGAAAGTCTCTACCCTAAGCCGAAGACTGAGGTCGCATCCGCAGATGAGCCAAAGCCACAAGCAAGTGGTGGAGGCAAGGGTGGTTCCCAGAATAAGAGAAAGCAGAATCAGGCTAAGGATGGCCAGAAGAAAAAGAATAAGCAAGATGTTGAGTGCTTCAGCTGTGGTAAGAAGGGCCATTATGCTAGTAATTGTCGGGCCAAGCTAGCGGATAGGAAGTGCTTCAACTGTGGCCAAATGGGGCATCATAAGGAAAAGTGTCCGCAACCCCCTAAAGAAAAGCAAATAGTGAAAGCCTACGCCCTTAATGCTATTCCTTCTTCGTCTAATGCCCCAACAGCGGCGGAGAAGGGAAAGAATGTCATCATTCAAGGTATTCTTTCTGTTTATGATGTTCCTGTTAGAGTTTTATTTGATACTGGAGCTTCCAGTTCTTTCATATCTAGTGACCTGGTAGATAGGTTGGGATTGGAGCCCGAGATTGTCGATAGACCTTTAGTAGTGACGAACCCGATTGGTGGTTCGACTAGCCTTAGCATGATTTGTCGTAATGTGGTCCTATCGAGTCATGGATGCATGTTTGTTTGTGATTGCTTTGTTTTGGGCTTTACTGGGTTTGGCATTATTTTGGGAGTAGATTGGCTCCAAAGATACGGGGTGGTGGTAGACTGTGAGGGCTTTTTAGTGACAGCTAGAGCGGATGATGGGCGGAGGATAGTGTTTGGTGGTCTACCCAGTAAGGGGGTATTGGCTAGTTTTCTAAACTCCCTCGACATTCCGCATTGTGAGTTGTCAGGTTTGCCCGTGGTTGGCCAGTATCCGGATGTTTTCGAAGAAGTGACCGGACTTCCACCACACCGAGAGATTGAGTTCCGTATTGATTTGGTAAAAGATGCCAGACCTATAGTGATGCCACTTCGTCGTATGGCACCAAGAGAGCAGCGAGAGCTCGAGGTGCAAGTCAGCGATCTTTTGAAGAAGGGATTTATCAGAAGGAGTGTTTCTGAATGGGGAGCACTAGTTGTGTTTGCTACCAAGGCGGATGGTTCCCTTCGTTTGTGTGTAGACTACCGCGAGTTGAATAAAGTGACGAGGAAGAACAAGTATCCTCTACCGCGGATAGATGATTTGTTCGATCAGTTGAATGGCACGAGAGTATTTTCTCAGTTGGATCTCGCGACAGGTTTTCATCAGCTTAGAGTGGAAGCTGAGAGCATAGCTAAAACGGCATTTCGAACGCCGTCTGGATTTTATGAGTGGTTGGTCATGCCATTCGGGTTGACCAATGCCCCAGCATATTTTGTGGATCTTATGAATAGGGTATTCAGAGATCAGTTGAATAAGTTTGTCCTTGTGTTTGTTAATGATATTTTGGTCTATTCGAGGATAGAGGAAGAACACAAGGAACATTTAAGAGTAGTGATGGAGGTGTTGATAAAACACCAATTGAAAGCAAAGTTTTCTAAGTGTCACTTCTAGAAGAGGGAAGTGAGGTTCTTGGGCCATGTTGTATCAGAGAATGGTATTGCCGTGGACCCGGCGAAGGTGGCTACGGTACAGGATTGGTCTACGCCCAAGAATGCAACAGATGTAAGAAGTTTCTTGGGATTAGCTGGATATTATCGTAAGTTTATCCAAGGTTTCTCCAAGATAGCAGCACCATTGACCCAGTTGACCAAGAAGAATCAAGCTTTTGTCTGGGATGAAAGGTGCGAGAATGCATTCAAGAGTCTAAAGGACAAGTTGACAAGCGCACCAGTGTTAGTCATTCCTAAGGGGGATAAAGAGATGACGGTATACACGGATGCCTGTGGTACCGGACTGGGTGCTGTATTGATGCAAGGCGGTAGGGTTGTAGCTTATGCAAGTCGGCAATTGAAACCGCACGAGAAAAGTTACCCTACCCATGACTTGGAATTGGCAGCGATCGTGTTCGCGTTAAAGATGTGGAGACACTATCTCTTGGGAGAAAGATTTGAGCTGTTTACAGATCATAAGTCGTTGAAGTATCTCTTCTCCCAGAAGGATCTAAATCTCCGGCAACAAAGGTGGTTAAAATTCTTGGCTTCCTATGATTTCGACATCGCATATACACCGGGAAAGGGCAATGCGGTGGCTGATGCATTGAGTAGAAGACATGCCATCTTAGGGGCTATGTTTCTTGAATGGAAGCAACTGGAGTATATCGCGGGGTTTGATTTTAGACCAAAGTGCGAATTGGATCCAGAAATGTTAGCAAGTTTGACGATCAGACCCACTTTAATTGAGCGGATCGGCTCTAGTCAGAGGGACGATCCTAACCTATAGGAAATCATCTTCAAGTTAGAGATGGGTATCGATGAGGAGATGAACAAGTATGGGCTTGATCGAGATGGATGGCTTAGAAAGAATGGAAAGCTTGGTGTACCCAATGTCAATGGATTGAGAGATGAAGTGCTTAGAGAATGTCATCACTCAAAGCTGACTATACACCCCGGTGGTAACAAGATGTATCGAGATATGAAGCAGACTTACTACTGGGAAGGGATGAAAAGAGACGTTGGGAAGTTTATACCCAAGTGCATGAATTGCCAGCTAGTTAAACCCGAGCAAAAGAAGCCTAGTGGGTTGCTACAGCCCTTAGAAATTCCCGAATGGAAATGTGAGCAAGTCTCGATGGATTTCATTGATGGTTTACCAAGGACTAGATCAGGACATGATAGAATTTGGGTAGTTGTGGATCGACTGACTAAAAGTGCAAGATTTATACCAGTCAAATCGACCAGGACGGCAGCTAAGTTAGCAGAATTGTATATGAAGTGGGTAGTGAGATTTCATGGAGTACCTAAAAGCATTGTGAGCGACCGAGACCCGTTGTTCACTAGTGGGTTTTGGAAGAGCTTACAAGAGGCTCTAGGGTCAGAGTTATATCTCAGTACCGCATATCATCCTCAGACCGACGGTCAGACGGAGAGGGTGAATCGTATTTTGGAAGATCTCTTGAGAGCGTGTATATTGGATTTTGGTGGATCATGGGATGACCATTTGCATCTAGTAGAGTTTGCATATAATAATAGCTACCAATCCAGTATCGGTATGGCTCCGTTTGAAGCTTTGTACGGAAGACCGTGCAACTCACCATCATGTTGGATAGAGACTGGCGAGAAGTTTATGCTTGGACCAGATGTGGTGAGGGAAACTTCAGATAAGATCAAGATCATTCAACAACGAATGAAGGCTGCCCAAGATAGGTAGAAGAGTTATGCTAATAAGAGGAGAAGGGACCTAAAATTCTCCGTTGGTGACTTGGTGTTTGTCAAGATTTCTCCGTTGAAGAGCGTAATACGATTTGGTAGGAGAGGCAAGTTGGCACCAAGATTTGTTGGCCCATTCCCTATTCTTGAACTAGTCGGGAATTTGGCATACAGAATTGACTTACCGGAGAAGATGGCGGGAGTTCACAACGTATTTCATGTTTCCCAACTAAGGAAGTTCGTTCACGACTCAGATATGACTATTTCACCTGATCTATGAGAACTTCGAAGTAGAACCCGAGGCGGTTGGGAACCGCAAGCCGGCCCGTATTGTCGAGCACGACATGAAGCAACTTCGAAGGAAGGCGGTAAAGCTAGTCAAGGTTTAGTGGGGCGAGGACGAGAATGATTGTACTTGGGAGACAGAGGAGAACATTAGGAAGACACACCCAGAACTCTTTGCCTGGTAAGATTTTGACTTCGATTTAGTTTTCCGCATGCTAAGATAGGCTTGTTTGCTTGTTTTGCATGTTTGATTGTTGTATGTGGTTGTTAGGCATGCGGGATCCTTTGTATGTTTTGGGTGAAGGAATTTCGGGGACGAAATTTCTTAAGGGGGGGGGGGGGGAGGGGAGAGTGTAACGACCCGTATTCTACGCATCATAGGATCGTAGGATATTTATTTCTTTCACATACGAAGTCGTATGGTCATGTAACTTTGGAAGACGACTATTGTGGTCATTTCCCATGTTCATGATTTTTCCTGATTTTTAAATGACCATTTTACCCCTAGTTGGCACTGTTTTGGCCATAACTTTTGACTGGAAAGGAATTTCGACCTGAAACCACTTCCATGGCTCCGGATGATGGTTTACAATTCCGTAGAGTGGTCACATTAGCCAAACGGACTCACCATTTGGGAGATATGGCTGAAACAAGTTTCAGATGGTGAAAAACAGCTTAATTGGGCTTAACCGGGCGATTAGCAGCTAGGCCCAGAGGGGAATTTCGGGTTTAGAGGTATAGGAGGACTGATTAGGGTTTGAAAATCACTTTCATTTCAGTTTTGAGCCGCCACAAACCTTCTTGAGATCTTAGTAATGGCTTCCATCCTCTAAAACCACTCCAAAACACATTTTTAGTGAAGATTAAGCCTAAACTACATCAAAACAAGGCCAAATAGCATCAGAGCAAGGTTGGAGCTGCTACTATACATAGGGATTCGACCCAAACAGAGAGTATTTCAGATTTGGTGTTATATTTTGTGGCAAAGGTGAGTGATTTGCATAGTTTTGACACTAATTACAGTTAATTAAGGGTAATTAGTGAAGATTAGCGAATTTATACAATAATAAATTCTGGAAAAATGTTTAGAAATTCTTAAATAATATTTCATGTCTCTGTTAGAAAATTTAGACGATTTGATTAAGTTTTACTAAGTATGTGCTTAAACATGATTAAGAGAGGTTATGGGAAAATGTGGGGTTTTGGCCACTTTTGATCCATTTGGATTCATTTGAATTGTTGTTTGGTGTTTATGGTTGCTCTTACATGTTGCTATGACTCTGTGGTAAGTTTTGTGATTGATTAGAATAGTTAGATTGGTCGAAAACGCCGTCGAATGGCGTAGAAAGCTCGCTGGAAAGTTGCAGAAATGTGCAGGTTCCGAACCGGATCGGATCGGAGTAGGAGTCGGATCGGATTTGTGAACTGACCAAGGGAATTCGAACTGGATTGGAACTTGTCACTGGAGGAGGCTTGGCGAGAAGGAAGGTCGTTTACTTAGAGTTGGAGTGGACAAGGGGGATCGGATCGGAAGAGCAATGGGGGCTAGAACGGGTCGGACTGGAGCACCGGATGAGATGAAGATGAGGAGCATTGGGTCGGAACGGGGAAAGTAGAGGCTAGGACAAAAGATGGGATCAGGTTGGTGTACCGAACCGAACCAGGGGGGCACCCGAACCGAATGGAAAGATGACAAGGAACGAGGGTAATGACTACCGAACCGAACCGACGAGGTTAATGACTACCGAACCGAACCGAAGAGGGTAAAGACTACCGAACCGAACCGAATTCTAGGGCTGCTACTGCGCGACAACTCTTCTGAAGACCCACTCTAATTCGACCAAACCCTAGATGCAAAGGAAGTCCAAATGGGAAGTTAGAGCTCAAGATTTAGATGGGAATCAACGAGTTCGCTTCATGGTTGGGCTTTGCTGCGGGAAGCGTGCCAAGGGATTATCGGTGTCTATAGCTTTGGACCACTATGTTAGGAGGTATGAAGGCGGATTCAGGGCCATTATGGCATCGGTAGAACCAAGGGCTACGACCAATGAAGTGGGTCATTGAAATGTTTGGTCATGACTCCATGTGTCTAGCTTGGTCACAGCAGGGTTTCTACAAGTCGGGATTCGTCGTTACCTCAATTTGTCTAGTGTTCCAAAGTGGTAGATACCGTATGCTTTACGCACTGAGTGAGAGTTGTGAGGATGATTGCTATGGATGATTTATTTTCTATCATATTGACATGCATACCCCACCCCCGTATTCTTACACTATTTATTATGGCACCTTAGAGTATTGTACGGTATGTGGTACTAACTCTTTGGTTGCAGGTACAGGTTCAGGTATGGTTTAGTATACCTGTTATTATTCTGTTTAGATGCTTATCGCTCATACCAGGCTTTATGTCTGACCCAGAGTTTTATGTCTCCTCTTATTACTCTGGGTGCTCACACGAGCAGACTAGAGACAGGTTAGCTGGTGATGCACGGGTAGATGATCCGGAGACGAGCAGGAGGCTTCCACCTAATATATATATAGTATTCTCCCTGTGTTGTTGAAGATCACTGCTTGGGCATTGGTGTTGCATATTCTACTTTAGCTTTCTTTTGTTAGAGACAGTAAACTTGAAAAGTTGTAATAAGCTGTATTTGGATTTCCGCTGCTCTGATGTTGATGTTGGTTTTAGTTATCAGCTTATACACTGTCTCACCTGTTTTATGTCAAGTATTTTGTTATTATATTTTATTCCATGTGCTGTGAGATATTCTACAGGTTCCTCGTTTAGTTAATTCCCTTCTTTCCTTTCTTCTGACGACCGTCCCGTGCTAGTCGGGCATGTGTACAACGCACTTTCAGAGGAAATGCAGGCTGGTGCGGGGCGGGCCGCCACATCTGATACCAAATGAAACGACCCAAACTTCAAAGTAATGGAAAGACTGGATTGCTTTGAGAACAACACACATCAGATCACAAAACTGAAGAACATTTTATTGCTGATTACAACAATTACATCAAAGTACAAGAATATAACAGAGTATGAATACTTATTACTTAATAGAAATACAATAATATCAGAGTTTTAAATTACATTAAAATAGCAGCGGAAAATGATACAAACAAACAACCGAAAGGAATACACGAATACAGAGCTTTCCGAATATCGCTTCAGCTGTAGACCAGAATCCTGTAAATATATCTGCCAAAAAGCTACTCGACTGCCCGTGTGGAAAATATGGGCACCCGAGTTTGCCAGTGAAACAAACTACAGGTCAGTCATGGGACTAGTATGAGAAATCTTAACTTAACTTATCTAATAATAAGGCTAATCACAGGACCACGCCGCTAACGCGGAACGGGTTTACTCCATTGGATTGCCAGTGCATGAAATAAAGTAAATCGTTAAACAACGCAATGCTTTTTAGAAAAATGAAACCATTATAAGACCCAAGTCCCATCACACAATGCAACGCAAACCGGAGGATAGGGTTTTACCTTATAATGGTCAAAAGATGCTTGATACGATAAAATGGATTTAATATTAGTGTGTATATGTTCTAATAAAAACATTTCAATCATAATGTATCAATCATAGACGGCATGGGTACCACATATCTTGTCGCCATACTAGTTCTACATTCAAAACTGTAAGGTCGTATTGGAAATTGGATTTCCATCATGAGTCGAGGCTAGGGGCAAGCTCCTCTCCGATTCGAGACACTCTAGCAAATGCCTCAGGATCCCCCGTGGTGAACCCTTGGAGCGGTAGGGTCGGTCCCCGCCTATCGGCAGTGGATTGGTTATGCCTGAACACACGCTTCCAGGTCCCTTTGGACCTCCATATGACCACTAACGGCCTATAATCCCGAGGCGCCTCGAAATCCATCATCCACATAAGTAGAATGTCAGCCAGTTTGAGCACCGACGCCACTTCTAGCTAGAAAGAAACGTGTGCACTCCCTACGGTCCATATCCTTTTTTTGACTCATACCAGGGTGTGAGGCTCGCGAAGTCACGCTATACACAAAGCTATGCCGTAATAGGCTATACTTTGATCATCCCACAAGGCCCTGCTTTTCAACAAAAGCCTTGATCATTTGCATCTTGGCGTGCCACATTGACAATTCACGCCATGCGATCGATCACTATTAATATATACCAGGGTGTTAAGTAGAGTATAAATTCTCCACCACCAAACAAACAAACATTAATTGAAACCGACTTAATTCACATGGAACGAAATCCAATGTCAGACACGCATCCATTTACAAGTCCGTTCTGAGTCTGAACGAAACCGGAGACACCTGAGAGGTCCTCGCATATCCGAAACAATCAACAATAGTTCGGGCGGCTACCACTGAAGCCCCTTCAAGGTAGCTACTCCCATCATGGGTCTCAGTAGCAACACATCCATCCGATGTGAAGATCGTCGATCTTCAACCTCTGTCTTCATCTTCGACTCTTCATCGTCGTAGTGATTATTCGGAATGGGTTAAACCCGGTCTTTCCGAATAACTCGCGTATTTTTATAAATAAAAATCAAGTACTATAATAGCACATCCAATGTCTCATTCCAATTCGGAATATTCCTTTAAATAAAATATTCACATTATCTTATCAAAGATAAATTCTTTAACTTATCCTTAAATCTTTTCTTTAAAGATTTATCAAAACTCCAATTTGGGTTTAAATACCAAAAATCATTATTCAATGATTATTTGAATTTAAGAAATTAATCTTATCTTTAACTGGGTTAAAGAACTAATGTCATTTAAAACATAGTTCACGGTAAACCCAAAATCATCTTGCATAAAATATGGAATCTTCACAGAAATCAAATCAATATATAATCATTATAAATTTCTGTATCCGACCAATAATATAAATGGAATAACGACAAAGCCTCTTAAATTCCATATGTAGTATCGGTCCTCTTTTACAGAAGCTTATCTCGGTTATTATTCATTCAAATTCTATTCAATTCCAATTTAATATATTAAATTGGAAAACTTGGCTTTTGGAAAATTCCCATTTAAATCTTAATAAATGATTTATAAATTCCAAATCATATATTTTCACTGTTAGTTGGGTTAAAGAACAAATGTCGCTTAAAAACACAGTTCACAATAAACCCAACTCACATTTCATCTTATCCCAATTACTAAATATAATTGAAAACTTTAATAATCTTAATTAAAAGATTATTTTTTTCATACGGGGTTTAAGAACAGTGTTATTTAAGACACTATTCACGACAAATCCAAATCCCAATTTATTCAATTTAACTTCAATTAAATATTAACGAATTGGAAGTCTTCATTAAATCTAAATTTAATGATTAATTCTAGTTAATAACTAGTTCATTTCAATAAAAATATATTTTTCTAAAATATATTCTTTTTCTAAAATATTTTCTAAAATATTCTTTTTCCTAGAATATTCTTTATTGGAATGTGACTCAATCAACAACCATATACTGCATGAAATCAATAATCATGATAAAAATTTATCACATATCCAAATAACCAACCAGAGTGGATTCTACACTATATATTGGGACTAGTGTAGGTCAATTATCATCCCAACATCCGTGTGGAGTTTCATCCAACAAACTATTAATAAAGTAATTGTGCACTTGGGCGATGTGTAAAAATTGTCGTCCCAATCACATAAACATGTCGGATGACTTATAAATGGAAGTGTAATATTCAATTTGGATATCATTAATATATTGGATACATCAAACTTCTCAACATTCCATGCATACATTACAAGGTATCACTAATGTCATATTTAAACATATGATCTTTTTATTGTGACTAATGGACAATAAAAATATTAACTTTCATACCTTTTTGTGGAATCCCTTTCCAATGACCAAAATGGATATTTTGGTGCAATCTTTTTAAGTGACCAAAAATGAATATTTTGGTGAAATCTTTTTAAAGGACAAAATGAATATTTTAATATCACATAGAAATGAAGTCTTTTAATCCCATTCTTTTAAATGAGGATAATATCTCATAAAAATGTATATTCTTAATTCACTCTTTTAAATGACCAAAGATGCCTATTTTTAATTCATTTCTTTTTAAATGACAAGAATGTCCTTTTTATTTTAATTTACATTTTCTAACAGAAATGTACTTTTATTTTAGTATACATTTTTTAGAAAAAATGTATATTTCATTCCAATTCTTCTAATGTAACAAAATGTACATCTTTATTTTCATTCTTTTAAAGTGACAAAAATGTCCATTTTTACTTCATTCTTTCAAAGTGGTAAAATGAATGTTTTCTAATTCATTTTTCTAAAGTGACAAAAATGAATGAATTTTCTTCATTCTTTTCAAAGTGAAAAAATGATGTATTTACTTCATTCTTTTTAATGTATAAAATATACATTTTGTAATCATTCTTTTTAATGTATAAAATATACATTTTCCAATATATTCTTTTTAATGTATAAAATACACATTTTCCAATCTATTCTTTTTAATGTATAAAATATATATTTTCCAATCTATTCTTTTTAATGTATAAAATATATATTTCTAATCTATTCTTTTTAATGTATAAAATATATATTTTCCAATCTATTCTTTTTAATGTATAAAATATATGTTTCTAATCTATTCTTCTTAATGTATAAAATATATATTTCTAATCCATTCTTCTTTAATAGTGACAAAAATATCCCTTTCTAATTCCTTCATTTTATTTTGCCAAAAATGAGCATTTTATATTCATTCCTTTTATTTTGACAAAAATGTCCTTTTTCACATTAATTCTTTTTATTGTATAAAAATATACATTTTTAATTCATTCCTTTTAATGTATAAAAATATACGTTTTCAATTTACTCCTTTTAATGTATAAAAATATACATTTTTAATTCATTCCTTTCTAATGATTTTGTCTCACTAACATGTTTAACACAGAAATGTCATTTTACTTTACTAATCATGTTTTTGACAAAAATGTCAATCTTATTTTCAAATCAAGTTGTTGACAAAAAATGTCAATCTTATTTTCTAATCAAGTTTTTGACAAAAAAATGTCAATCTTATTTTCTAATCAAGTTTTTGACAAAAAATGTCAATCTTACTTAACCCTAATCTAAATAACACAAATGTAAATTTTGTTCTAATCAAATATAATTAACAAAAGATGTTAATTTTATTCTAATCAAATCTAATTAACAAAAGATGTTAATTTTATTCTAATCAATCTAATTAACAAAGGATGCTAATTTTATTCTAACATATATTGACCAAATGACAGTTTGATTTCAACACATCAACAAGCAACATCAAAAATTTTGAATCCAATCACGAACATTCAGCAAAATATTACAGTGCATGTGTATCACAAAATTATGATTAACAAATTTTAATTATATAAACAAAGGAATAGAATTTCACACCAAACAATTCAGATCTGAAATTTCCTGAATTTCCAAAGTGTCCGCTTTCAGATCTAGACAATTCCATCGTGAAGCTCTTGCGAAGACGATTCTAACACACTTCGTTTCTTTCCATTCCGTGTTCATATGAAGGAGTTATACTATTTTGAACATTTGATTATATAAATTAATTAACCCATTATAATTAACTTTAATTAATTACACAGTTAAGTCATTAACCTTTCTTCCATCTAAACCCGTCACTCCTGTATACTCGAACCCAACGTCGTCGACTTCGCACCAGAACGCACCATCGACGCCATCACCAGAATCCGATCCGTACCCACCACTCGAAGCGCCACCCTCGACTCCTCCTCCGCCCTCCACGCCGTTGAACTCGCGGGTCCCATTGAGCTTGAAAACCCGTTCGAACTTCCCCCCTTTCAGCCCCAATTCCGGCCTTGCCACCACCCAGCATCCGATCACCACCGATAGAAAGGGAGATCTCGTGGTCCTCTTCATCGTTTGCCTTGGAAACTCGCTCTAATTTGAAGAGTATTAGGAGAGATTAACGAATTATGCTCGGTGCTTGGTGGCCATTCCTTTCAAAGATACGGCGGCTGTTTAATGTATATTAGGGTTAGAGGATACCGTATTGTACTGGTATTTATACTAGTATATTTATTTATTTTCTTTTCTTTTAATTCTGTTAATTTTTATTTAATATCATGGACTCTGAATCGAACCCAACAAACTTTGTTCCTAAGCAAATACCCATGCTCCGGACGCGATGGGCTAGGTCCCGTCTGCCAGTTTGATCGTCTGAGCCCTGTTTTATTTAAATTAATATTTAAATCATTTATTATTAAATTTTAACCGTTAATCTAAATTCACCGAAGCTACATACGGACTCTAAAAATTACAACAAAATTATATTTGGCTTTGTTTTGACGATACTGTTTGAAAAATGGCCATTTTCAGGTCGATTGAATTTGACCGAAACTGACAAAACACGTTTTCCTTTGTCACGCTCACATATTAATTCGAAAAATTCTGGAAAGTTAAACTTTACAATAATTTGACATTCCGGTTCCAACAAAAGTGGTTTCGTCGAAAACCGAGGTCTTTTGCAAAATGACTATTTTCAAGGGCTATATATTTAATTAAAATATATATAAATTCTACAGCGACTTTTCTAAATTTTGAACTAGCCATAACTTTTGATTTCTAAAGTGAAATTTCAGTTTTTCAGATTCGTTAGAAAGATATGATCAAACAGATTTAAATATTTCTTGTTTCGCTCAATTCTGAATTATAATGAATCCTGTATATTCAGTCAAAGTTCAAATTCAAAATTTTCAAACTGCAGCACTGTTTTAAACTCCTTTTAGAATTAGATTAAATTTATTCGTTTTAACTTTGATTAAAAATAATTTTTTTCGTCGTTATTATTTAAAATAAATTATTTTAAATATTGAAATCCATTAAAATTTTAAATTGGCCCCAAAATTCCGGGTTGTTACACAAACCGTTTGTTTTAGTTAATTCCAATGTGTCCAAACCAGCTCCGAACTGTTACGTTTGTCGATACGGTCTCAGTGTTCTACTCGGTTACAGGCATGCTTATAACACTGTAGACCTTCTCCTTGCTTCAGTTGAAAACGCGAGCTCTCCTTCTTTCACTCGCGTTGCTCACTTCTTCCCTTCCTCATTTTATCTTTCCCACTTTGTGCCGTAATACTCTCGCTGCCAACCTTTAAATTGAAGGCTACAAGCTGTTACCATGAACATAGAGAACAAGGCCACCCTCCCATTCTCACGTCCGTTGTTCTGTTCCAGACCTTCACCCTTTTCTTGTATTCTTTTGTTCATCACAAACAAACACCCACTGAAACCAACGTTTCCTCCATTCTGCTTCAGTCCACCACGTGTTGACCCCAAACTCCTCTTTCCACGCCATGAAACTTCTTACCCACTCCTTTAATTCCCTCACGTCCTCAACCCATCTTCCACTTTCAGGCTTTTACATCAACCGCGCCCTGAACCCAATTCGCTCTCCTTTCTTCTCACCTGCTTTTCTTTCTTTTCGTCTTAAATATCTCGCACCTGCTGATGCTTACTTCCCATGCCACACGCCAGTTGTCCGACCACCACGTCCCTTTTCCACTGTACCGCCTCCATGAACATTCTCCATCATTTTTAACAAACCATCTTGCAAAACAAACTTTGCTAAATACTGTTGTATTTTCTCCCATCCTCACCACTGTTTCTCTCCTCATTTGCAGTAACTCGTTACTACACTGCTGTACTTTCCTCCCCATATTCAACTCAACCGTCAGTCACCCCATACACAAAGGCCATCTCACACAGCCACATACTTCTCACGCACCATGTACAGCACTCAACTCCCATCCACTACCATACCATTATCCCTCACCATATATAAATATATATATCTTCCTCACACAAATCTCTCTGCTCCATACGTCCTTATTCTTATTTTATCTCAAATCGAAGTTGACCTGGTTTTTAGAGAAATTTGTGGTTTTCTATTGAAGCTTTGGTATTTATTCAAGAGGAAGAAACTGTGTGGAGTTTTCTTTAATTTCGAGCGTATTTATATATGAAGATACTTGGCTCCCAAGTTTTAGAGTGGTAGCTTAGCAGGAGCTAGGTGACGGTCTGTAGTCTGCACTGTGTTGTCATTCATGACTGTACATTGAGGTTTCATATCTTGAGATGGTGAAGTGAAGTTATGGCATGGTACAACTGTGTATATGTATTTTCTTTCAATGTCTTTGTTAAGCTCAGGCGGCAGGAGTTGTGTCATCAATTCGTGAGTAGGTCTACGCATTTTTAATTTGATGGGAAGTACAAGCTGTATTGGTTAGGTTGTTTGCGCCTTGTCTCAATTGGTCTGCATGGGCGTTAATGCTTCGAGGTCGGCTTGCAGCTTCCTCTTCCAGGTTGAAATGGAAGAGATGTGATTGGGTAGGTTTGCAGTGATGTTATTTAACTTTCATATGTAGGAGATGACAATACGAGGCAAACAGTAGGTTGGTTGAGAAGTGAAAACTCACTGAGTTATTGATTTTTGGTTCGCCTGAAAAGAATAGACACCAACAAAATGAACTTGCACGATTGTCTGCTGATTGATTTCACCTCACATGTACATCATAGAGTGGGAAGCCTATGCCTTGATTTTCATAGCATGCTCTGTGATGAGGTAGAAAGGGACATTCTAGAACCGGCTTAGCTTGGGAAGGCTGTATATATTTAGCTTGGGAAAATTGTATATGTTTATTTAAGGTTTTATAAGTGATTTCGGTACCCGTTACATAAAATCGTTTTCATGTCCGAACTGCTACGGACAGAAATAAGAATACTGTCATGTCCAGCGAGGTGCCACGATCCCAAAAATATAATTATATAGGTCCGTTAACTTATTCTGTGAAACCCCGAAATGTTGATATAGGGTGTAAAATACTCCAAATAAAAAGTTGCGTATTTAACTAATTAAAAATTACAGTAAAATCTAAAAATTAATTTATCACTATATCTCAAAAGAATCTTGTCTAAATTCGAAACCGATATCTGGTTATATCAAATAAACCATTACGGTCGATAAACGATTCTACAGCGATTATTTCAAATTTTGATTCGGCCATAACTCACAAATTAAAACACGAAATCTGAAATTTTCTCTTTCATATGAAAATTATCGTCAATACGGTTCCAACGTTTCTCATTTCACAGAAATCCGACTTATATCTGCTTCTGTATACTCAATTGAAGTTCGAAAATCAATATTACGAACTGCCGTGCCATTTCGAGCTCGATTTATATTATATATAAATTATAACGTTCAACTTCGTTTTTAATAACGAATTAAATATTAAAAATCCATTAATATTCCCAATGTCATATTTAAAATAAATAAATTAAACTAAATATTTGACGGCCAAAAACACGGGTCGTTACAAAAGTGCTATAAATCATTTAATTTATTTCAGCCGTGTACCTCTCTAAATGATTCAAACCTAGGGTTTGAATTTGCGATCAATCCAAGAGGCTTGAGGACGATCAGACTATACGACATCGTAGAGCTTGGAGACGGCTTCCCGACGATACCCCTTTGCCCAGCTCGAAGTGGCGATCAGCGCGCAAATCGAGGCGACACGGTGGACTTTCCTTGGCGTGAATCTCGAGATATATGAGATGATAGGGGGCGAGGCTAGGACGGATTTGAAGAGGAAGGAGAGGCCTTCAAAAAGTTCAACGGGGGTAGGGTGTTTTAATGAACGGGGTGGTCGGAATATAGCCTGGAAGCATGGAACAGCTTTCCGCCGTACGCGATGGGGAGCTTCGGGGAGAGAGAAAGGGAAATGGGAAATTATGATTAGCCCGTGATTTTATATTTATTTTTAAAATCCAAAAATACCCCTTCTCCTTACGATCTCCAATTCAAACCCAATGACTGTCACCTCTAGCTAAATACCCCCATTCCGAACACAATGGAATATGTTTCGCAGGCCCATTCGACTGTTTCAGTCGGTTTTTCTTCAAATTAAAATATAAAATATTCAATTTTTTATTTGAACGTACATTTCAATTTGCCGGGGCCACATACTGATCCCAAAAATTCCAGAAAAATAAATCTAGCTATGTTTTGATGATATGGTGCTAACAAAACTGATTTCATCGAATTCTGAGATCGTTTGAAAAATGGCCCTTTTCTGGCCGATCTAATTTGACAGAAATTAACCAAACACATTTTCTTTTCCACGCTCACATATTAACTTCAAAAATTACAGAATTTGAAACCTAGCAATAATTTTACATCCCAGATCCAACAAAAGTGGTTTCATCAAAAATGGATGTCATTTGCAAAATGGTTATTTGCAAGGGCTATATAAACTCCATAGCGACCTTTCTGAAAATTCATTTGGCCATAACTTTTAATTTCCGCTATGAAATCTCAATTTTTCAAATTCGTTAGAAAGATATTTACAAATAGATTTTAATATTTTTGGTTTCACTACAATCCGTTTTATTTTGCACCCAATACAGTCAGTCAAAGTTTGAATTCAAATTTTCAAACTGCCACGCCATTTCAGACCTTGTTTTATAATTAAAATAAATATATTTATTTTCCAACATCGATTCAAATAGACTTTTGCTCATTATTATTTAAAATATTTTATTTTAAATATTCAAAATCCCATAAAATAGCCAAAGTAAAATTTTTAAATTGGTTTAGATTTTCTGGGTTATTACATATATGGTCTGACTGGAAACGTATACTCAGCATATGGTCTAAACTGGTAGTATTCAGTCATTCTCCCATACTTGATATAGTCATTGTTGATATGAACAGATTCCATACTTGATATAGTTAGTCATTGTTGATATGAACAAATGCCACACTTGATCTCATCATTGATATAAAATTGATATGGACAGATACTAGACAACTTTTATTTTGGGTATAGCTAGGAAGATAGGATTAACCATTGTATTTTTAGTTTTTATTGAAGTTAATTTACTTGAACAAATGATTAATCCTGGCTCGAGTGTTTTATGTTTTTGCATGGAATGCTCGGGTCAAACCATGAGCCTACAGATTTAAAGATTTCAGCTTGGGATTCGAAGATTGGCGAAGTTGGGGATTCCAGGAGACGCGCACTCTGAAGAATTAAAAACAGTAAAAAATTTCTATTGAATTCAACTATATTTTTTTCATTCCGCTATACAGAAAAATCTTTGTACCAAAATTATGACTAATATATAAAGGGTTATTTTGCTGTTCAATATTGTGTTATTTATTTTTATTTTGTGTTTTCTATGTTGATTATGTATTTTAAACTCTGTAAGCTAAATAACGATTTGTCATTTGGAACGTTTTAATTTGGTCAAATTACCAATTTGAAGCGGTAAAAAATGGCGGGACGTTACATCGGCCTTCTAGTAGATGTGTGAAAGCATGGCTGGATGATAGAGATTATAATGCAGCACACAAATATATTCTTCTCAATTGCACCGAAGTTGCATCTTTCGTTAAGCAAAGAACTTATATCGTATATACATGTGTCGTATCTTTAATCATAATGTAACATTGTCCTATAATTGCAGCATTTATGAGTCACAACATCCAAACGGCGATATCAGTAAAGAATCCGCTACTTGGTTTACTAATTATGTTTTTGATACAACAAATTGTGTTATAGACGAAGGATTGAAACATTCAGCAATGGGACCACAAAGGAAAGTCAAGACATATCCAATATTCTTTGTCAATGGATATAAGTTTAATACTAAAGAATATGTTGCTGAAAATTTAACTAATAGTAGCAGTGCATTTGTTAAAGGTAGTGATGATCTGAATGACCATATAGTAGATTTTCATGGCATACTAAACCAGATTTTGCAATTGACATATTTCACACGACCCACGGAATAAATATTTTTGTTTAAATGCAATTGGTTCAACAACGTTTCAGGTTCTGAAATCAACATAACCCAAAATATAATCTTATAGAAATAAAACATAATTCGCATTATTATAAGTATGATCCTTTTGTACTTGCCAATTGTAACAACCCAGAATTTTGGGGCCAATTTTTTTTTTTTTGGGAAATTTTAATGAATTTTCAATATTTAAAATAATTTATTTTAAATAATAACGTCGAAAAGTTCATTTTAATCGAAGTTAAAACAAATAAATTTAATTTAATTATAAAAGGAGTTTAAAACAGCGCTGCAGTTTGAAAATTTGATTTCAAACTTTAACTGACTGTATAGGATTCAAAATAAATCAGAATTGAGCGAAACAAGAAATATTTAAATCTGTTTAATCATATATTTCTAACGAATCTGAAAAATTGAAATTTCACTTTATAAATAGAAAGTTATGTCCAGTTTAAAATTTAGAAAAGTCGCTATAGAATTTATATATATTTTAATATAATATATAGCCCTTAAAAATAGCCATTTTACAAACGACCTCTGTTTTTTACGAAACCACTTTTGTTGGAACCGGAATGTCAAATTATTGTTAAGTTTAATTTTCCAGAATTTTTTCGAATTAATATGTGAGCGTGGCAAAGGAAAACGTGTTTTGTCAGTTTCAGTCAAATTTAATCGACTAGAAAATGGCCATTTTTCAAACAGTCTCGAAATTCAATGAAATTAGTCTGGTTAGAACCGTATTGTCAAAACATAGCTAAAAATAATTTTTCTGTAATTTTTAGAGTCAGTATGTGGCCCCGGTAATTTAAAATGTACGTTTAAATTTAATAATTAAATGTTTTATATCTTAATATAAAGAAAAACATATCGTAACAGCCGAACCGGGTTACGAAACGTATTCCATTGTGCCCGGAACGGGGGTATTTGGCTAGGTGCGACATTCGTTGGGTTCGATTCGGAGTTAGTATCAACGAACAAATATTTTCTTGAATTAAATAATTAAATAGTATAAAATACAATATAAATACAGTAGAAATACGCCTAGAATACATACCCTAATCCCATATCAAACACAACCGCCGTTCTTAACAGTTCAATGGTTGGAATCGTCCCACCTTCTTCTTCAATTTTCGATCAATCAAAACAATAATTACAGAAACTTTCAAACCAGATTCGAAGAGCTTCTCTAGATGTATACGATGAACGGTTCAGATCAGTTTTAGCGTAGTGTACAGCTCGAATTTTGAGCATCAATGTTCGACATTTGCAGCCGCTTCTAGGGCGGAGGAGACCTGCGAGTGGCGGCTGGTCGTGGGCGTGGGTGGTAGGCAAGGCGACGGTCAAGGAGAGGTGCTCCGATAGGCGGCCGATGGCCGAGGGTGGCGGCGGCGTGGTGATTTGCTCTGTCGTGAATTGGGTTCGGCTATTACGTTATTTCCAGAAGAGGAAGAAAGGATTGAGAGGAAGGTTAATTAACTAATTTCATATTTAATTAATTTAATAAAAGAATAAAATTTTAAACCCTTGTAACTCGTTCAATTCAAATCAGAAATCAGTGAAACAAGCTTCTATGGAATCGTATGAACGAGATCTAGATGATGGAACTGACTAGAACCATTTCTGAGCAAATTAGAATTTAAAGGAAATTCAGATCTGAACTATACGGAATTAAAAATGATGGTGAGATTTCTTATTTTAAATTTATAATTAAAATTATTGTTATGTGTTGTAAATCATTATTTATTCGTTGTTAAGATTCATATGGATTGTGTATTGTACGTAATTTGATGTGAAACATCTTGTTTGTATAGATCTGTTAATTGGGGGGTATTGTGATATAATTGTATAATTAAAACAAATTGAATCATTTTTGTTGAAATGAAATAGTTGAAATGAAAATAACATTTTTATCAAATTGATTTGTGTAAAACAATAATATCATATTTTATGAAAATTTGTTCACATTTGAATAGAAGTATTGAAAATAAAAAGAACATAGTTCTAAAAGCTATATTTTCGTTTGTCATATTAAAATACGGAAACTTTGGTACATAAAAAAAAATCTCTTTTTATTTGTCATGTTAGAATATAGAAATCGATATACAAATAAAAATCTCTTTTTATTTGTCATTGAAAAGAAAATATAATAACATTGACTAAAAAGTACATTTTTGTTAGAAAATATGAATTAGATTAAAAAGTACATTTTGTTAGAAAATGTAAATTAAAATAAAAAGGACATTTCTTTTTATTAACCTTTTAGTTGTAAATATAAATATGAAGATAGGAACGAATATACATTCGGTAATGTGGTTTTTGTTGAAAACAAAGGTGACCCTTTTGTTCATGTTATTTTGTTAAAAACAAAAGTGTTTCTTTACTTCATATTATTTTTGTGAAAACAAAAATAACTCTTTCGGTTGATAGCATGTTGGTTGAAACAAGAATGGCACTTTTTATAATATGAGATGATAGTAGAGTGTGTGTTAGATTTTGAATTAATCATTTTGGTGTAAACTAGTGTACATTAAAATGAATCATTTATAGTACGACTTGTTAGTAGCGCTATCACTTTTGTCGAATAAAATTTGTGTTAAAACAAATTATCACTTTTGTCGAATAAGATTTATGTTAAATTTAAAATCTCATTTTTATGTTAGTAACGTTAACACATTGGAAAATCTCATTTTTATGCATAAAAATTGTTAACATGTGGAATATGCTTTTATATGTTATTAGAATACCTAGAAAAATATAAAACACATGAAATATTCTTTTATGTGTTACTAGAGCATTTTCAGCATTATTCCCTTTTGAGAATAAAAAGTACATTTTTAGCGTCATATCCTTTTTATAATAAAAAGTACGTTTTTAGCATCAAAGTTGGTTAAGTAACAAAATTAGATTTAGAAGAAATATTTTTATTGTTAAATTTGTTAAAATAAAATAATAGTATAAAAGTGACATTGTAATTTACATTTTTAAAATGTAATTTATAAGAACGAATTAGAAATGTATATTTTTATACAAATAAAAGAATAGATTTTGTTAAACCTTCTTTTTCAAACAAAAGAACAGATTTTTAAGTACTATTCCTTTCAATAAAAAGAAGTCATGTTTTATTGTCATATTTGATTACAATAAAAGATTAGAATTAAACAAGATTTTTCATTTCATTTATATTAAAAGAATTAGACAAAATTATCATTTTTGTCACTTTAGAAAAATGAATTAGAAAACTTTCATTTTGTCGTATTAAAAAGGATTAAAGAAAAATTAGCATTTTTGTTTACTTTAAAAGATTAGACAAAAGTATCATATTTTGTTACATTGCAAAGATTAGACAAAAGTATCATATTTTGTTACATTGCAAAGATTAGACAAAAGTATCATATTTTGTTACATTGCAAAGATTTGACAAAAGTATCATGTTTTGTTACATTGAAAAGAATTTGTCAAAATTATCATATTTTGTACATTTAAAAGAATTTGACAAAATGATCATGTTTTGGACATAAAGAGCGATTAGACAAAATTACAATTTTTGTCATTTTAAAAGAATTAGAATAAAAGAGACATTTTTGTCATTTTAAAAAGAATGAAGTAAAATATTCATTTTGTCATTAGAAATGAATGGGACCAAAAATATACATTTTGGTAAGTAAATAAGAGTTAAGATTTTATTTTCATTAGTTAACAATAAAAGAATTGAAATAAGAGCTAAGATTTTATTGGCATTTGTTAACGATAAAAAGAATGGGAATAAAAGACTAGATTTCTTATTGTCATTTGGTCACAAATACAAGAATTGAGATGTTTTATCTAAGATGTTGAAATTTTTGATGTGTTAAATATAATGTTAGTATATTCAAACTGAATACTACACTTCCATTTACAAGTCATCCGACTTGTTTATGTGATTGGGACGATAATTTTCACACATCGCCCAAGTGCACAAATAATCTATTCTTTGATTGTTGGATGAAACCCCACACGGGTGTTGGGATGATATTTGATCTACACTTGTCCCAATATTTAGTTGTAGAATCCACTCTGGTTGTTATTTGGATGTTTGATAATTATTCATCAGGATTGTTGATTACATGCAATATATGGGTGATGATTGAGTCACATTCCAGTAAAGAATATTCTAGAAAAGAATGTTTTAGAAAATATCTTCGAAAAAGAATATATTTTAGAAAAATATATTTTTATTGAAATGAACTAGTTATTAACTAGGATCAATCATTAAATTTAGATTTAATGAAGTTTTCCAATTTGTTAATATTTAATTGAAGTTAAATTAAATAAATCGGATTTTTGGGTTGCCGTGAATGGTGTCTTAAATAACACTGTTCTTAAACCCCATATGAAAAGAATAATCTTTTAAGTTAGATTGTTAAAGTTTTCAATTATATTTAGTAATTGAAATAAGATGAAATGTGAGTTGGGTTTATTGTGAACCGTGTTTTTTTAGTGACATGTGTTCTTTAACCCAACTGAAAGTAAAAATATGATTTGGAATTTACAAATCTTTTATTAAGATTTAAATGGGAAATTTCCAAAAGCCAAGTTTTCCAATTTAATATATTAAATTGGAGTTGAATGAGATTCGAATTAATAATAACCGAGATAAGCTTCTGTAAAAGAAGACCGATACTACATATGGAATTTAAGAGGCTTTGCCGTTATTCCATTTATATTATTGGTCGGATACAGAAATTTATAACGATTATATATTGATTTGATTTCTGTGAAGATTCCATATTTTATGGAAGATGATTATGGGTTTACCGTGAACTATGTTTTAAATGACATTAGTTCTTTAACCCAGTTAAAGATAAGATTAATTTCTTAAATTTAAATAATCATTGAATAATGATTTTTGGTATTTAAAACCAAATTGGGTTCTAATAAATCTTTAAAAGAAAGATTTAAGATAAATTTGAAGAATTTATCTTTGATAAGATAATGTGAATATATTATTTAAAAGAATATTCTGAATTGGAATGAGACGTTGGATGTGCTTTTATAGTACTTGATTTTTAATTATAAAAATACGCGAATTACTCGGAAAGACCAGGTTTAACCCATTCCGAATAATTACTATGACGATGAAGAGTCGAAGATGAAGACGGTGGTTGAAGGCCGACGATCTTCACATCGAATGGATGTGTTGCTACTGAGACCCATTGATCGACGCTAATCTATGAATTAGAAAAGCGCGACATTTAAATTAAATTCTGCAAGCACACAGGTGTGTAGCATACAGGTCGAACACAGGGAGGTGTTATAAAAAATTATTATCTATTTATTCTTGGGCGAGTTAGACGAAGTTTGGGGTTGTTGTTTTTTTATGTTGTTGAAATTACTCTGAATCTAATCAGTATCAAATTCAACAATTGAAAAGAAAAGGAACAATTACTAGAAAAAGAGAATAACGACTAGAACAATAACAAAAATTAAAAGTAGGATTCCTGTTGAAACTAATCAAACAGTGAATCGCTAACAAGCATTAATAAAAGACAATAACAATATGCGTTCTACCCAAACCTAATTAGGTAGATAACACAAATTGTTATTAAAATAACAATAAAACTAGAAAAGAAAAGACTTTTATTAGAACAAAAGAGAATACAGAATAGAAAATTGAATGAATGGCATTTACAATGGGACATCATGTATATTTATAGAGATGTAGACCAAATCCTAATCAAATCAATGACTAAATGGCCCTCTTTTCCCAAGAAGTAATATCAAATCTCTTGCCTTTCTTGACCAAGCTTGATTGGAAAGCAAATCACGGTTAATATCTTCCAAATCTTCCCTATCTTCCATGTGGCAAATTGATTGATTGATTGATGAATAGATTGTATGTGATTAATTCTTTCAAACAAGGATACTCATTAGACTCCAAAGGCAACAAGGGATAAAATCTTCAAAATTGATCTTTTCTTGGCAATATTTTTATCAGAAATTCTTCTAATTGGAATTTGAAAAATGAATGTTCTGAATTGATTTTCATGATTACTCCTGAAAGGTCCATTAGTGAATATCATACATACACATGACTATGTATATATATAATATAACACTAATTAATATATCCTTCATAGCAAAGGGGTAGTGTGAACGCGTTCCGTTCTTTGGCAAAAAGTGAGCTCGACGGGGATCGAACTCAGGTCTCTCAGTACAAATTTCCATGCAATTACCAGTGAGCTACAACGTCTTTTGTAATTGAGATGGCTTTAATACGGGGAAGTAGCTTTTTATCTGTAGTTGGCCTTTAATTTGAAACGAAGGAGGCATTTCTTGACATCCTGTAAAAACACACAAAAGTAACCAAAGTATCATTTATTTATTTACAAAAGATAAAATATACGAGCATAAAATAAATACATTTCTATGTTAATCACCCATGATGGGAGTAGCTACCTTGAAAGGGCTTCAGTGGTAGCCGTCCGGACTATTGTTGATTATTTCGGATATGTGAGGACCTCTCAGGTGTCTCCGGTTTCGTTCAGACCCAGAACGGACTTGTAAATGGATGCGTGTCTGACATTGGATTTCGTTCCATGTGAATTAAATTGATTTTTATTAATGTATATCTGATTGGTGGTGGAGAATTTATTCTCTACTTAACACCCTGGTATATATTAATAGTGATTGATCGCATGGCGTGAATTGTCAATGTGGCACGCCAAGATGCAGTTGATCCAGGCTTTTGTTGAAAAGCAGGGTCTTGTGGGATGATCAAAGTATAGCCTATTACGGCATAGCTTTGTGTATAGCGTGACTTCGCGAGCCTCACACCCCGGTATGAGTCAAAAACAGGATATGGACCGTAGGGAGTGCACACGTTTCTTTCTAGCTAGGGGCAGTGTCAGTGCTTAAACTAGCTGGCATTTTACTTATGTGGATGATGGATTGAGGCGCCTCGGGATTATAGGCCGTTAGTGGTCGTATGGAGGTCCAAAGGGACTGGGAAGCGTGTGTTCAGGCATAACTAATCCACTACCGTTAGGTGGGGACCGGCCCTACCGCTCCAAGGGTTCACTGCGAGGGTCCTGAGGCATTTGCTAGAGTGTCTCGAATCGGAGAGGATGATCCGTAGCCTCGATTTCATGATGGAAATTCAATTTCAAATATGACACCATGCGGTTTTGATTGTAGAACTAGTATGGCGACATAGTAGGATGGGGTAGTATGCCGTCTATGATTGATACATTATGATCGAAATTGTTTTTGAAACATATATATACACTAGTAATAATAACACCAAATCCGTTTTTTATCATATCAAGCATCTTTTGACCATTATAAGGTAAAAACTCTATCCTCCGGTTTGCGTTGTATTGTGTGATGGGACTTGAGTCTTATAATGGTTTCATTTTTCTAAAAAGCATTGCGTTGTTTAACGATTTACCTTATTTTATGCACTGGCAATCCAGTGGAATAAACCCGTTCCGCGTTAGCGGCGTGGTCCTGGAATTAGCCTCATTATTAGATAAGTTAAGTTAGATTTCTCACACCAGTCCCATGACTGACCTATAGTTTGTTTCAATGGAAAAATCGGGTGCCCATATTTTCCACATGGGCAGTCGAGTAGCTTTTTTTTATAGATATATTTACAGGATCCTGGTTTACAGCTAAAGCGGTATTCGGAAAGCTCTGTATCTGTGTATTCCTTTCAGTTGTATATTTGTATTATTTTTCCGCTGCTATTTAAATGTAATTTAAGTCTCTGATATTATTGTATTTCTATTGTGTAATGAGTTTTCACACTCTGTTATATTCTTATACTCTGATGTAATTGTTGTAATCAGCAATAAAATGTTCTTCAGTTTGTATTCTGATGTGTGTTGTTCTCAAAGCAATCCAGGCTTTCCTTTACAGGGAAGTTCATGGTCGTTTCACCAAACAAGCTCTTCAAGTATATTACGCTCCTTATTCATCTATAAGAAAAGACAAAATAGAGTGGTCGGCTATTTTTAAAACGAAGGCAAGGTTTACATTTGACAGATGTAATATTCTCGACGAACAAGCTTATTAAGAAGATAACGGGGAAAAGAGTGGAATAGTAATAACCGATGATAAAACAGAGTTTGGACCTTTGAACGATGAATCAAATGCATCAATTGAAGCATTTGAGGCAATAGATGAACCATATATAGAGGAGGAAATAGGGTCAGAATCTGAAAGTGACGAAGACTAACCAATAATCCTCATTTTAAAAAGGTAATTTTATATTTTTTCATACTGTTTGTTATAATGTGATAATATATGTTATGTAATGTCATATTGTTAATATCGCAGAGTCTTATGTTATGTCATACTATTTATATTACATAGGCCTTTTATATTATGTTATATTGTTGTTTGTAACAAGTATGATCTCACACGGTACTCCAGCATGTGGCGATGGCAGTAGCCCATCACAGGAGCTAGCACGTCCTATGGTGTGGCTTAAGCCAAAAGCCAACAGAGGGTAAGTATTAAATTTCAAGTATAAATTTAATTTATGTATAATAAACTATATAAATATATATACAGTAGCCATGAAATGTTTTTTTTTTTGGTTTAACACAGGGTTTTTGAGTTAGAGCCTTCCAACGCAATTTTGAATATATCAAAAGATGCTTATTAGGCTAATATGACAGTATGTTGGCCCACGTGGACATCGATACCAGACATTGTCAAGGAGACAATCTGCCAAGATTTTCTGGTATGTATGATATATCATTAATTACATTAAGTAGTCATTCTCCTATTTGATCAGTTCATATTTATGCTATTTTTAAAAAAATGCAGTGAGCGGTGGATCTCCAGAAGACGGATATTGTGATAACCCCAAACTCCCGTAATACGAAAGCAAGGATAATCATTGGAATATAACACATAAACAGTAACAGCAGAACAAAATATAGAATTATAGTAGATATTGTACATCAAATTACATTGGAAATTAAATATCATCAGAGTTACATAGCATAATAGGATCATACTTAGTACATAATACAGTTTTCAACTTGATGTAAAATGTATGCAGCGGAATCACACATAATATACTAATGAAGTCTGAACTGCATAATAGAAATGATAGGATCCATCTTCAGCTCCATAGCTATCCAGAATGAGTCTGCTAAAACCTGAATACAAGGCTGCACATGTGGAAAGAGGGAAGCCGAGTTTGCAAAGTGAAACAAACTATGAGTCAGTCATGGGACAGGTATGAGAAATCTACTTAACCTATTTAATAATAAGGATAGTCACTGGACTACGCTCACATATTAATTCCAAAAATTATCAAAATTGGAATCTTGCAATAATTTGACATTCCGGATCCAACCTGGAGGGTTTCGTCGAAAATGGAGGTCGTTTGCAAAATAGTTATTTATATGCGCTATATATTATATTAAATCCCATAGCGACTTTTCTGAATATTTAACTGGACATAACTTCTTATTCCCGCTATGAAATTTCAATTTTTCAGATTCATTGGAAAGATATTTTTAAACAGATTTAAATATTTCTGGTTTTACTTAAATTCGATTTATTTTGAATCCTGTACATTCAGTCTAAGTTCAAATTCAAATTTTCAAACTGTTGTGCTATTTCTAATTCCTTTTATAATTAAAATAAATATATTTGTTCTAACTTCGATTTAAATAAAATTTTAAATCGTTATTATTAAAATAAATTATTTTAACTATTCAAAATTCATTAAAATATCCAAAATAAAAATTTTAAATCGGTTCTGATTTTTCGGTTTGTTACAGATATTGACCTCATCAAGTGCCACTAGAACAGCCAAGTAGCCAAAAATTACAGAGAAACTGTAATGACCCTAGGAATTTGCGATCCTGGATATCTACATACAACACTATGTCGACTATTCAAGCATCGGAAACACCGGATAGTCCATGAAAGAAATTAGAGGGTGAGAATAGATAAGATAGAAACATAGAATAAAAGAAGAAGAAGAACATAACTTTGAAATAAAACTAGTATGTGTATACAATAACATTATCAGAGTACAACACTTACAACACATCATAAATAACAATAGCTATATAACCCTGAAGCCTCCTGCTCCAAGCTCTTCAAGTATATCTGTAAAATACTGACTACTTGACTGCCCGTACAAAATTGGGCACCCAAGAGTTTAGGGAAAACAAAACAAAATAAACTTTGGGTCAGTCATGGGACTGGTGTGTGTAAAACAATTTAAAACAGTTTGAACGATTTAACGATATCTCATAAGACCACGCCGTATAACGGAACGAGTTTTCCCTTATGAGAATCCAAAATAATCTTTATATCAAAATTCTTTTGATATTATAATAGTGTCTATCAACCACAATATAATAATCATCTAGCAGACACGCTTTCATCTCATGTTCTACATACATAGTATATAATCAAAACCGCGAGCACCTATTGGATAATGGATTTCCAGCTATGACAAGGTATGGAACCACCTTCCGATAGTGTACCTCTAGAGAGGAATACACTGGGTTCAACAAGAACATCTTGCAACCCAGCCACACATGACCGACCACTCATTTCGCTTGAGTGTATCGAATGTATATCGCCAACGGTTGGGATCAGCGACCGTTCCCCGAATGGGACGGCATCGAATAGATTTAAGAATAAAGTGAATATCTCTAGATAGGTGATAATACACCCTAATTGGCAGCCAACCACTTAGCCATGCTGCCTGCCCGATTTTTGTCATTTCCCGGTTGTGAGGCTAGAGGCCATGCTTATCTCTGACAAAACACATAATTATTCACTTTGAATATCACATCGTCATACCTGCCAAATCACAAATTGATTTCCCCAAAAATACAATGGGTATACAGCTAAGAGAAACGAATTCCTCCGCCACCAAACGTATATACGTGTGAAGAGATCAATTTACGTGATCCATTAAATATACTCTGTCAGACATTCTTCCATACGGGTCGTCCTGGGACTGGACAAACAGAAGGCACTATTCTTTAAATCCATCTTAGGAAATTTATACATAGGATCGCCAGAACAGCCCTTGCATAACTCTGTCTTCAACTATCTCCATCATATTTGATTCGCAACGCTAATGCCCATACAGAGTTGTTTTCAGATAATGAATCTGATCTCGGTCTCTCCGTATTGACAACGGAAATGGTCAAAGTCTTCGATAGTCGGTGATTTAACTATCAAAGGAAAACATGTGTACAAACAACGGTCGTATTTCCAAATGGAAATCTTACCGAGCAAATCATCAATCAACACTGATCCACTTTAATTTAATTTGTCATTCAATTGTCCATTTCCATATTCCTGTTTCCATATATTCAACATTTCTTATTTTCTAAATTTAGAAAATATACGTTATTAACATTGGAAAACATTTCCAATTCTTATTTTCTAAATTAGAAAACATTTCTGATTATTATTTTCTAAATTCGAAAACATTTCTGATTCTTATTTGGAAAACATTTTGAAAACTCCTACATTGGATTTAAACAGATGTTTAAATCAAACATCGCTTTGCCAACTCAAACCATTATACTCGTTAACTAAATTCACTTAACCAATCTTCACTGTCGAACCTTAACCATTCTTTAGTTATAAAAGAAGCTAATCAAGTTGGGGTACAACTACCTCTCAAACCTTAATTGAACAACATTTCAAACTTCGAAACAGACAAGGTTCACTTTTTAAACCTTTAACAAACTTCCTTACGTAACTCTCTTTCGAATAAATCTCTGTTTGATAACTCTTTCCTTCGAATAAACTATAATCGATAATCTCTCTTCGAATAGCCATATTCGATTAACTCTATTCAATTAACACTATTCGATTAACTTTAATCGATTTACTCTTATCAGTTAGCTCTATTTGATTAACTCTATTATATTAACTCTATTTTATTAACTCTAGTAGATTAACCCTAATCAATTAACTCCAATGGATTAACTCTAATCAATTAACTCTTTTCGAATAAACTATATTCGATTAACTCCTTCCGAATAACTAATATTCGATAACTCCTTTTTTGATTAACTCTAACTCGATTAACTCTAATCGATTAACTCTATTGGATTAACTCTATTTGATTAACTCTATTATATTAACTCTAATCAATTAACACTCCTTGAATAACTAATATTCGATTAACTTACTTCAAATAACTAATATTCGATTAATTCACTTTCGAATAACTTATATTCAATTATCTCTCTTTGAATAACTTATATTCGATAATCTCTCTACGAATAACTTATATTCGATAATCTCTCTTCGAATAACTTATATTCGATTAACTCTCTTCGAATAACTTATATTCGATTAACTCTATTCGAATAACTTATTTCAAAACCCAGTTTCCTTTATAAATGTTTTTGTTTGCAAAATATTTACTTAAATCCATTATTCACATTGAATGTGAATAATATTTCCTTAATATAACCCATTAAGTTTGATTTCATACTTTAAAATAGTATTCGTTTCCAAATTATATTTATACTTCTAATTATAGAATTATTCATACGAAACCCCCTTTTTATTTCTAACACTTAAATCTCATTTAAAATTCCCTTTATAAATGTTGGTTCACATTCCATTTCAAATATCGGTGTTGAAACCGATTCTACTTCTCTACATAAGTTCTGACTTATATACTCCATTTATCACATGATAAATGTTTTATTTAATTTATAAAACATTATTTATAAATAAATCTTCTCTGTTTATCTATTAAAACAGATTTCTATTAAATATTTACTTTAAGTCCTTATCATGTTAATAACCGTGTGCGAAGCACGGGTCTAAACTTTCTTAATGTAAAATTCTCTTTTTATAAAATCCTGTTCGTTTTATAAATATTTCCTTTTTCTATTTGTTTCACAAATATTTCATTTCTTAATCTTATTTATTTTCCAAACAAATATCCCTTATAATATCTTATTTAATTTCTAAACAAATATTCCTTTTATACTTCTATTTATTTTCTAAATAAATAATTCATTTTATACTTCTATTTATTTTCCCAATAAGTATTCCTCTTTATAAAATCCTAATCCCTTGATTTTATAAATATTTTCTCTTTAATAAATTCTAATTCATTTCGTAAACAAATAGCCCTTTTATAAAATCCTTTGATTTTATAAATAAATTTACTTTTTATAAAACCCTTTGATTTTATAAATATTTTATTTTCAATAAACACTTTGAAAATTCCCTTTTGCATTTCGGTATTTCTTATAGCATTTTAACAAATCAAATAACAATACCAGTGTCATCACAATCAATCACAGATTATATATCATGTCATATCACAGTATATGAAATCAAACAGTATTAAATATTGAGGAATCCAGTTGGATCCCTCCAACCTGTTTCCCTGCATCCATAGATGTTACACAATATAATTGTCATCAATTTCAGTTCAATATGAAATATTCTGATAACAGAATCAATATATATTTAACGATTTATATATATAATTTCAACCAACTGACTAGCAGTTCATCCAAACAGTCAACACACAGCAATCAACCAATATTTATCAGTTCGAAAAATACATTATAAAAATGTAAACTGATCAAAGTTAGTGAGTTTTACTCACTTTGGCAGTTCATCGTTAAATAATGATAAATTGTTGTTTGATTCAGATCAAACAATTTATTTCGCCATAAATTCAAATGAGCTCGAATCCACTTCCAACTAGTTCATTTTGTAGTCGTCGTCCATACGATCCCAACGGATCTTATTTCGCTGAATTTGGATAACGTATGGAAGAGATATTACATTTACAAGTTAATAAATTGTTTTAAATTAAAAAAAGCTAAATTAATTCGTTATTGGGCCTTACTTACCAACCCGGCCCACCAAAATAGAAACCCACGTCCACCTCCTTACTTCTTCCTCAACGAAAACATCCCGATGCCTGCTTATATCAATGGCCGTTCACGCATTCTTTGGCTTCCAAAATCATCAACTCCACTTCGCTAAATTTCAAACCAACATAACGGTTATACTTATCTTCCTACCCTCTCCCTCCTCATACTACTTTTGTCGAACTCGCACCTCCTTTCCCAAACCCGTCGCACTGCAATAAATGACGAGCACTAGTATTCGCTCAAGGCCAACTTCCACCGAGTTACCTCAAAAATCCATACGCAACACCTAAACGGCATGCTGAACCCAAAACCAACCTCCAAATGTTGAATCGATGATCCAAATCCCCGTATTTGCAAACCCTAATTCACTGACTGATTTTGAGTTCGCCTGAAACTGCATCGCACGAAATAAAAGCAGCATAGAACTGAATGGAAACTGATAAGGATTCCATATATACAACTTTGGAGATTTATAGGAATTGTTTTCGATTTGTTTTGATTTTTTTCTCTTTGTGTTTTTGCTGAAATGATAAAGAAAAGTGCAACGGAAATATTTTGACTGTAGAGGAAGTAATTTAGGGTTTGGTTAAGATATTGGGGTATTTATAGTATGGGTATATTATTTTATATTCGATTATTTAATTTATTTATAATCAACTTCTATTTTTATTTTTCCTTTGAAATTCCTATAATCACACATGACATCCAAAAATCACGAAACTGGACGTGCAACTACAGTCTGACACTACGGACCCAACGAAACTGGTTTCGTCTAATTCTGACTCCGTTTGCTCACATAGCGTATTTTTAACCATTAAAATATCGTCTGTTTTTCACATTAAAATCCCTTACGACCACATACTGACTTCAAAAATCACAAAACTTGACATCTAACAATAATTTAACATTGCCATTAGAAAGATATACTTCACCTGCTCCTAACGTTTCTTGTTTCACAGAAATCCGGCTTAAAACGGACCATGTATATTCAGTTGAAGTTCAAATCGCCAAATTGCGAACTACCGCGCCATTTCGAGCTCGATTATAATTATAATATAATTATACGTTCAAACTTCGTTTAAATAATATGTTTGTTAATATAATTCAACTCTATACTGAATTATATATTATAAATTGTCCAGTTCATACTATATTGCCAATTCACTATTTCCGACTATTTCAGAATTAAATATATTATCCGATTATTAACATTAATTAAATATCCATTACTATTTAATTAATTAACCATTTAAATCCCTAATCACTATTTAAATAATTAATTAAATTAATTATTACACCGTAAAAATACGGGACATTACATTCTTCCCCCCTTAAAATAATTTCGTCCTCGAAATTGCTAAGGTAGAAAACAAACCCTATTGACTGGTTAGAACTTATTTGTTCACTTCTTAACTTCAGTTTCAACTGAACCAATTTAATTTCAATTAAATATTTATTCATTCCTACTAACGAAAATTTTCAAAAATCTTGAAAATTTTCTAACACCTTAACTTTTCCAAAAATTTCGCCAGCACCTCCTTTGTACTGGTCAATAACTCAAACTCCAACTCGCCTCTATAGGCCTTCTTCAACCCAAAAGAAAATCAAACATCCAAGCGGCTTACCAACTCGGCTCATCAAAATCTCATACCATATGAAATATAACTTGTACCTTTTTGTCGGGCATTATATCATTTCCATCTGCTGTTAATTCAGCATATACCCATGTCATCTCAATCAAATTCCAAATCTGTTTTATCCACAAATCCAACCATTCACTTATACCTAAGTCGAATTTCATTTCAAACCAAAATCCTATTCTTGATTCCATTATCCAATAACATTTCAAATTCAAATCTCACAAATCCAACTTGTCTCGATATCATTCTAATCCAATTCTATTTCAATTTCAATTTGCTTTTCCCAATTTCTACTTAATTTGTTTTCAATTTAAACAATCTCTTCTTGGGAGTTCTAAATAGCTTCACTTTTCAAAATCAAATATTCCCCTTCAAAATTCGAAATAACTTGTTTTTCTAAACAATTTCAACAACAGTCTCTTTGGTAGTAATCCGTCACTTAGAACTTGAAAATGAATACTTATGATGCTGCAGTCATTATCAGAATTATTTTCCAGCGATCGAAGTGAGTTCAATACTATATCACTTTTCAAAACCATTTCTAAACATTTCCACTTTGAAATATATTTCAAAATACCATCCCCAATTCTTGTAAAACAATTTAAAATCTCCCAGGATTTTAAAATTCTCTTATATTCAATTTAATTCCATTTACAATACTTTTCATGTTTTATTAATTGCAAATTCCAAATTTTGATTTAAATTCAGATTTAATTCATTTCATAACACTTATACGAATTTTGATTGGTTATTTACATAAACGTTTCAATTATATTCTTATCTGATTATAATCCCAACCAACACATCCAATATACTAAAATATTTCAAATATCCATACTTTGCTTATATCAAAATATATTTTGGGTAAAATTATTTCATTTACCCTCTTTTCAAAACATACTGTGTCGGTGCATCGTATTCGACTGTTTAGAAACTCCTACCGATACAGTGGATCAAACTAATCGACCAGAACCCATAAACAACTCAACTAATAAATCCCCACAATATAAAACCATTTTTTTTATATCAAATAACAAATACGCGCTCATATATATACACTCAAACTCAATCTAGGGTATTGCTAACCCTATCTCTACTGAGTCACGCCACAGAGCCAACGTAGTTACTTAACCTTAAGCTCTGATACCACTGTAACGACCCGGGGAATTTGCGATCCTGGATATCGGTATACAACACTATGTCCACTATTCAAGCAACGGAAACACCGGATAGTCCATGAAAGAAATTAGAGAGTGAGAATAGATAAGATAGAAACTTAGAATAGAAGAAGAAGAACATACATCATCATCAGAGTAACACGAAACTCACAGCGGAACGAACAATATATATTAGATATATAACTTTGAAATAAAACTAGTATATGTATATAGTAACATTATTAGAGTACAACACTTACAACACAGCGGAAATAACAATAGCTATATAATACTGAAGCCTCCTGCTCCAAGCTCTTCAAGTATATCTGTAAAATCCTGACTACTTGACAGCCCGTACAAAATTGGGCACCCAAGAGTTTAAGGAAAACAAAATAAAATAAACTCTGGGTCAGTCATGGGACTGGTGTGAGTAAAACAATTTAAAACAGTTTGAACGATTTAACGATATCTCATAAGACCATGCCATATAACGGAACGGGTTTTCCCTTATCAGAATCCAAAATAATCTTTATATCAAAATCCTTTTGATGTTATAATAGTGTCTATCAACCACAATATAATAATCATCTAGTAGAAACGCTTTCATCCCACGTTCTACATACATAGTATACAATCAAAACCGCGAGCACTTATTGGATAATGGATTTCCAGCTGTGACAAGGTATGGAACCACCTTCCGATAGTGTACCTCTAGAGAGGAATACACTGGGTACAACAAGAACATCTTGCAACCCGACCACACGTGACCGACCACTCATTCCGCTTGAGTGTATCGAATGTATATCACCAACGGTTGGGATCAGCAACCGTTTCCTGAATGGGACAACATCGAATAGATTGAATAATGAAGTGAATATCTCTAGATAGGTGATAATACACCCTAATTAGCAGCCAACCACTTAGCTATGTTGCCTGCCCGATTTTTGTCATTTCCCGGTTGTGAGGCTAGAGGCCACGCTTATCTCTGACATATCACATAATTATTCACTTTGGATGTCACATCGTCATACCCGCCAAATCACAAATTGATTTCCCCAAAAATACAATGGGTATACAGCTAAGAGAAATGAATTCCTCCACCACCAAACGTATATACGTTTGAAGAGATCAACTTACGTGATCCATTAAATATACTATGTCAGACATTCTTCCATATGGGTCGTCCTGGGACTGGACAAACCGAAGGCACTATTCTTTAAATCCATCTTAGGCAATTTCTACCTAGGATCGCTAGAACAGCCCTTGCATAACTCCGTCTTCAATTATCTCCATCATATTTGATTCGCAACGCTAATGCCCATACAAAGTGGTTTTCATATAATGAATTTGATCCCGGTCTCTCCGTATTGACAACGGAAATAGTCAAAGTCTTCGATAGTCGGTGATTTAACTATCAAAGGAAAACATGTGTACAAACAACGGTCGTATTTCCAAATGGAAATCTTACCGAGCAAATCATAAATCAACACTGATCCACTTTAATTTAATTTGTCATTCAATTATCTATTTCCCTATTCCTATTTCCATATATTCAACATTTCTTATTTTCTAAATTTAGAAAATATACATTATTAACATTGGAAAACATTTCCAATTCTTATTTTCTAAATTAGAAAACATTTCTGATTATTATTTTCTAAATTCGAAAACATTTCTGATTCTTATTTGGAAAACATTTTGAAAACTCCTACATTGGATTTAAACAGATGTTTAAATCAAACATCGCTTTGCCAACTCAAACCATTATACTCGTTAACTAAATTCACTTAACCAATCTTCACTGTCGAACCTTAACCATTCCTTAGTTAACAATGAAGCCAATCAAGTTGGGGTATAACTACCTCTCAAACCTTAACTGAACAACATTCCTAACTTCGAAATAGACAAGGTCCACTTTTTAAACCTTTAACAAACTTCCTTACGTAACTCTCTTTCGAATAAATCTTTATTCGATAACTCTTTCCTTCGAATAAACTATATTCGATAATCTCTCTTCGAATAGCCATATTCGATTAACTCTATTCAATTAACACTATTTGATTAACTCTAATGGATTTACTCTTATTAGTTAGCTCTATTTGATTAACTCTATTATATTAACTCTATTTGATTAACTCTATTATATTAACTCTATTTGATTAACCCTAATCGATTAACTCTATTGGATTATCTCTAATCAATTAACTCTTTTCGAATAAACAATATTCGATTAACTCCTTTCGAAAAAACTATATTCGATTAACTCCTTTCGAATAACTAATATTCGATAACTCCTTTTTTGATTAACTCTAACTCGATTAACACTATTGGATTAACTCTATTTGATTAACTCTGTTATATTAACTCTAATCAATTAACACTCTTCGAATAACTAATATTCGATTAACTTACTTCGAATAACTAATATTCGATTAATTCACTTTCGAATAACTTATATTCGATTATCTCTTCGAATAACTTATATTCAATAATCTCTCTTTGAATAACTTATATTCGATAATCTCTCTTCGAATAACTTATATTCGATTAACTCTCTTCGAATAACTTATATTCGATTAACTCTATTTGAATAACTTATTTCTAAACCTTGTTTCCTTTATAAATGTTTTCATTTGCAAAATATTTACTTAAATCCATTATTCACATTGAACATGAATAATATTTCCTTTATATAACCCATTAAGTTTGATCTCATACTTTAAAATAATATCCGTTTCCAAATTCTATTTATACTTCTAATTATAGAATTATTCATACGAAATCCCCTTTTTATTTCTAACACTTAAATCTCATTTAAAATTCCCTTTATAAATGCTGAGTTCACATTCCATTTCAAATATCGGTGTTGAAACCGATTCTACTTCTCTATATAAGTTCTGACTTATATACTCCATTTATCACATGATAAATGTTTTATTTAATTTATAAAACATTATTTATAAATAAATCTTCTCTGTTTATCTATTAAAACAGATTTCTATTAAATATTTACTTTAAGTCCTTATCATGTTAATAACCATGTGCGAAGCACGAGTCTAAACTTTCTTAATGTAAAATTCTCTCTTTATAAAATCCTGTTTGTTTTAAAAATATTTCCTTTTTCTATTTGTTTCACAAATATTTCCTTTCTTAATCCTATTTATTTTCCAAATAAATATCCCTTATAATATCTTATTTAATTTCTAAACAAATATCCCTTTTATACTTATATTTATTTTCTAAATAAATAATTCATTTTATACTTCTATTTATTTTCCCAATAAATATTCCTCTTTATAAAATCCTTTGATTTATAAATAATTCCCTTTTATAAAATCCCTTGATTTTATAAATATTTTCTCTTTAATAAATTCTAATTCATTTCATAAACAAATATCCCTTTTATAAAATCCTTTGATTTTATAAATAAATTTCCTTTTTATAAAACCCTTTGATTTTATAAATATTTTATTTTCAATAAGTACTTTGAAAAATCCCTTTTTACATTCCGGTATTTCTTATGGCATTTTAACAAATCAAATAACAATACCAGTGTCATCACAATCAATCACAGATTATATATCACGTCATATCACTGTATATGAAATCAAACAGTATTAAATATTGAGGAATCCAGTTGGATCGCGCCAACCTGTTTCCCTGCATCCACAGGTGTTACACAATATAATTATCATCAATTTCAGTTCAACATGAAATATTCTGATAACAGAATCAATATATATTTAACGATTTATATATATATTTATATATATAATTTCAACCAACTGACTAGCAGTTCATCCAAACAGTCAACACACAGCAATCAACCAATATTTATCAGTTCTAAAAATACATTATAAAAATGTAATTTGATCAGAGTTAGTGAGTTTTACTCACTTTGGCAGTTCATCGTTAAATAACGATAAACTGTTGTTTGATTCAGATCAAACAATTTATTTCGCCATAAATTCAAATGAGCTCCAATCCACTTCCAACTAGTTCCATTTTGTAGTCGTCGTCCATACGATCCTAACGGATCTTGTTTTGCTGAATATGGATAACGTATGGAAGAGATATTACATTTACAAGTTAATAAATTGTTTTAAATTAAAACAAAGCTAAATTAATTCGTTATTGGGCCTTACTTACCAACCCGGCCTGCCAAAATAGAAACCCGCGTCCACCTCCTTACTTCTTCCCCAACGAAAACATCCCGATGCCTGCTCATATCAATGGTGATTCACACATTCTTTGGATTCCAAAATCACCAACTCCACTTCGCTAAATTTCAAACCAACAACATGGTTATACTTCTCTTCCTACCCTCTCCCTCCTCATAATACTTTGGTCGAACTCGCACCTCCTTTCCCAAACCCGTCGCACTGCAGTAAATGACGAGCACCAGTATTCGCTCAAAGCCAACTTCACCGAGTTACCTCAAAAATCCATACGCAACGCCTAAACGACATGCTGAAATCCAAAACCAACCTCCAAATGTTGAATCGATGATCCAAATCCCCGTATTCGCAAACCCTAGTTCACTGACTGATTTTGAGCTTGCCTGAAACCGCATCGCACGAAATAAAAGCAGCATAGAACTGAACGGAAACTGATAAGGATTCCATATATACAACTTTGGAGATTATAGGAATTGTTTTCGGTTTGTTTTGATTTTTTTCTATTTGCGTTTTTGCTGAAATGATGAAGAAAAGTGCGGCGGAAATATTTTGACTGTAGAGGAAGTAATTTAGGGTTAGGTTAAGATAGTGGGGTATTTATAGTATGGGTATATTAATTTATATTCGATTATTTAATTTATTTATAATCAGCTGCTATTTTTATTTGTCCTTTAAAATTCCTGTAATCACACATGACATCCAAAAATCACAAAACTGGACGTGCAGTTACAGTCTGACATTACGGACCCAATGAAACTGGTTTCGTCTAATTCCGACTCCGTTTGCTCACACAGCGTATTTTTAACCGTCAAAATATCGTTTGTTTTTTCACATTAAAATCCTGTATGGCCACATACTGACTTCAAAAATCACGAAACTTGACATCTAACAATAATTTAACATTGCGGATCCAACAAAATTAGTTTCTTCGAAAACGGAGGTCGTTTGTAAAACTGGCTATTTTTAAAGCTTTAAATAAACCCTTTTAAATATTAATATATTTAAAAATAATTAAATCTAATATTTTTAAATAAATATTATCGTATATATTCACAATAGAATATCATACAGCTCCAATTGGATTTATAACTCGATATTTCAAATCCGGGTCAAGTCGATATTCAATTAAAATAGAAATCCTTTTATAAATCGTTATAAATTATAAAGGAATTCCATAGCGACTTTTCTAAAATTTGATTTGGACATAACTCAAAATCTACACAATGAAATCCCGATTTTTCTCTTCTATTAGAAAGATATACTTCACCAGCTCCTAACGTTTCTTGTTTCACAGAAATCCGACTTAAAACGGACTCTGTATATTCAATTGAAGTTCAAATCCACAAATTGCGAACTGCCACGCCATTTCGAGCTCGATTATAATTATAATATAATTATACGTTCAAACTTCATTTAAATAATATATTTGTTAATATAATTCAACTCTATACTGAATTATATATTATAAATTGTCCAGCTCACACTACATTGTCAATTCACTATTTCCGACTATTTCAGAATTAAATATATTATTCGATTATTAATATTAATTAAATATTCATTATTATTTAATTAAATAACCATTTAAATCCCTAATCACTATTTAAACAATTAATTAAATTAATTATTACACCGTAAAAATACGGGACATTACAGAAACAATGAATAGCACAAAACCAGGTGGGAAAAGACCGGATTGGATGAGTGGTAAGGTGTGGGACGAGTTGTATACTCATTGGAATAATAATGAGAAGTTTCAGGTAAATTTATTGCATATTTAATTTAAATTGTTCTACCCAATTAATATATAAATTAGAATAAAATATTTTTTTAAATTTAAATGTATATACCAAGTCCGCGAGAAATGCGACAAACATGAGCAAGAACCCGGTTACACATCGCTGTGGTTTGAAGTCATTCCAGCACCATCGCAAGGGTCTGGTATATTTATTAATTACAGTTAAAGATTTTAATTTATAATTAAGTTGTTAAAAGTTATAGTTGATTTAACCTTAAGTTTTTATATACATATATGCTTATTTCAGATGAAACAACGTGGTGCTCCTGTGTCATATTGGGATGTTTGTCAACATACACATGCATTGAGTCAGATTGACGACGCATGCTCAGTTTACTACTCTTGGGACCACGATGCCAAGGCGCGTTAAGCATATGTAAGTATAACATATTTAACTTAAAGTTATAATTTAATTAAAATTGTGTTATCTAAATTCAATTCTATTTTGTTTAACAGGATAAATTTCTGCAAGAAAGGGCATGTATGATTGAGGAGACTGGGAGGACCGAGTTGTCTACCGAGGATTAGAATAAGATTTTTTATGCGGTCATGGATCCACCTACCCGGAATAGACGCTATGCTTTTGGCAATCTTGCGGTAATAAAAACTAAAATTTATATAATAAAAACTGAAATTTACTCGAATTGCTATTATGGAATACTGAAAATCTAAAATTATATACATGTTACGTCATCTCAGCAGTCGTACCAAAAGGCTCATGACAAGGAGGAGATCGCACAGCTACGAGCTCAGATCGTAGAGCTTCATGAGCGTGATAGCCTCCGCGAATAGCAGATGGAGTAGCTTAACTAGCGTCTGACGAAGTTCATTGTAACACCCTACCTCCGTTAAGGTCACTCACAAAGGGAATGCCTTAACTTTGGTGGAGCATTTTAGTAAACAGAACAGAAACATACAAGACAGATAAAACAGTACTTGAAAATTTTTGACTTTATTACAACGGAAACAGAAATCAATATGGTTACATCCTTTCAAATCTCAGAATTCAAGTACAAAATATCAGTCTTGTACAAAAGCTTTCAAAATGCATGGTTTAAAATCATAATCCCCATAGAAGAAGACAAGCCATACTTTAAGCACTTCAAGCAGAAGAAGTCCGGATCTAGCTAGAATATTCCCTCCTTAGAAAACCTAGGGGGGAACGGAAGAAAAGAGGCGAAACAACAAGGGTCAGACATAAAGTCTGGCAAGTCCAGTGACTTTCAGCATATGAACAGATAATAATAATATGACATGAACTTAAAACTGGATGAGAGATAACCGTAACAGGTGTAGCAGATATAACAGAGGAACAGAATGACATAAACTATTGCTTTACACTTCTCTGCACTAATAATAGTATATCAGAATTAGGTGTCACCCTAATGTCTAAATTGAAGCAGGAACGGGTATAGAATACTTTAACCGAAACAGAATACTAATAATGGGCCTTTACTACCCGATCAGAAACAGACAGAAGCAGAAACAGATTAATCCCTACTGAAACAGAATGTAGAATTAGGTGTACACTAGTAATGGGCCTTTACCACCCGAACAGACGGTACCACACAGAAACAGACGGGTGTTACCACCCAATAGAAACAGACGGTACCAACAGAAACAGACAGAACTAAGTGTACCCTAAAACCCAACCCCAAGCGATCGGCTCCCTAATACATAAATATCCTGTGTCGGCCCCACAGCAGGGTGTATCACTCCCTAAAGTGACAACCAATTGGCACAGACCTATTTACAGATGTCACGGCGTCTTACATCCTCAGAGGAAGACCGGGATCCATGCACGCACATGACCCGGTTGGAACGCACCATCAACACCCCTCGCCATTATCAGAATGAACCTCTTATAATTAGTTCAGTAAGCGTGCCCAGACCCAACCTACTGTTGGGTCAAAGTTTTGATACCAGAAAGGGTTACTGACTAATATGGGTCCCAAACAACAGATGACACAAGTAATTCCCCTCCTAACCTTGTGTCCCCAGACTATCAGATTTCAGATTAACTTGTTTACAAGTTCAGACATACAGAATTCAGATTTACTAGTTCAAAAATTAAGTTAACAAGTTTTCAGACTAACGGGTCAGATGTACAGATTTTTCAGATTTGTCTAACTTTGTATTGGGCCTACAGATTCATGGACGGGTTTTACTACACCTATTAATCCCGTTGGTTTAACCCTATTTTCCCCAATACGTTTTAGACGTCATTCTTATCTTAGATTTGCATTAATTAATTATTAATGCACAGACCTCTCACATTAGGTCGGTAGCTTGTGGCCGCTGGATATGCCGGGCGGTTCCGGGCATACTTCTGCCACAAGCCAGACCTAACCTCGTGTCTTGCGCATGTTATGACTAACTTCTCACATTAGAACCTATTGTTTGCGGCCACTGGATGTGCCGGGCGGTTCCGGGCAGGTTTACGCCGTAAACTCATTCTAACCTCGAGTTAGCCATGTTTATCTTTGCGGTCAATTAATTAATAGTTTAGCATTTATGCCTATGCCTAATATACATGTCAATTATTCATTACTATAGTCAATTCAAATTACGCCAATAACAGACTAATTATATCAAAACAACAGATATAGCAGGTAACAGATTTAACATATAACAGATTTTTCAGATTAGGCGACTTAACGGATTTAGCAGATTAAGCAACTTAGCAGATCTTAGCACATAACAGATTAGGCATCTCAACAGACAAATTTAACAGATTAGGCATTTCAATCTAAATAGCAGTCTAGGCCATATAACAGAACTAGCAGTTTTGGCAACTTAGCAAATTAGCAGATTTAGCAGATTTAATATTTCTAAAGGTTCTATTTACATGCCTTGCCTAATCATAAATTAGGCCTAAATTCATATGCCTACATAATTGTCATAATTCACAATATGAACATATATTCCATGTTTGCATAAATTTACATAGCGTAGAATATGGACATAATTTACCATATAACATATGTTCCAATTTTTGTTAAACTGGCATTTTACAGCAGATTCACATGTAAATTATACCAAATATAATCATTAATTACAATGCGTGCCATATATCCAAAAATTCCTATTTAGGTGTAATCACAATAATAGATATCCTAATTAATGTAAATCTTTACACCTAACTTTCCATATTCTTCTTCTTTTCAAGTCATGAATCATAATGCAAAATATACCCAACAATCTAAATCTTTAAATTATATCTTCTAAAAATCAAATCTTGACTTTTATATGCATTTTGTCCAAAGTCTCCAATCATATGTAAACATACAATGGTTCCTCTTTTCTTTTATCACAGAATATGCATAGATCTAAATCTAGTTTACAACATATGCTCATTTTTCTAATTAATTACAGATCTAAATAACATATGTTCATTTCTCTAATTAGTTACAGATCTAAATTACAACATACTCTATGCATGCAATATATAAATTAAATGTTCATAGTCAAATTTATGCATCCAATCCCAAGTCACATGTCCAATATATTTTATGCTTCAGATCTAAAGTCATACGTTCAATTCAGTCTTGTCAAATTTCGCATCATTCATTAATTGTCCCAAATTTTGCGTTCATACGTTAATCTCTTTATGAGATTGGGCACAGGCTCGTGGTAGCCTGGCTATAGAAACAGAAAAGAAGAAAGGAATACAGAACAGTCACAGAAAACAGATCTAACAGGAGAGAATATATATACAACCTCAAACTCAGATTTAAAAGCATATCAAAATTATAATTATCGTTTATAGCGGAGAATAACTGTACTTGCCTTGGTTGGATTCTAAAAGAAAAAGGTGTTGTAGCTGTTCTCTTTTAGTCCTAATCAGAATTGGAGGAAGAAGAAGCACAAGTCCTAGCTTAGGTTTCAGCATAGTAGAGACGCCATTTGTAACACCCCGTATGTTAAATAACTTGTTATAACATAAATCAGAGCAGAATTAAATTTAATATTCTGAATCAGGGGAAACGGGCTGTGCCATTGTGTTCGTCTCGGAAAAATACGCGAAATAGAGTCCGAGTTTTCGTAAATCGGAGTCTGTATGACCAAGTTATGGCCCGTCAAAGTTTCACGAAAAATCAAAAACGAAAACTGCTCATGTTTTGAGGCCCGGGATGAGTTTTGGGCTGTTTTTTTTGGGCCCTAAATGGTTCCTACACTTGACTTCTTCCCCAAGACATGCTTTAAAGGCTAGGATTGGTTCTAGGGTATATCCTATGGTCCTAAAACATCTAACTAATCTATATATACACCCTAATACCCCCCTTATCCTTACCAAAAATAGATCTAAGGCCATTATGCCACCACTTAGAAAATTGGAGAGCCTCCACTAAAAATCCTAAGAGGGTTTGCAAGCTAATCTACATCTTCTTCTACTTAATCATTGGGATTTGCTTCATTTAACTTGCTAATCTTGTTTTGGTGAGCTTCTATCCCCTTAATAATCAATTATTGAATTGATTATGATAAGATGTGATAAAGTATGGCTATGTTTGTGGATCCATATATTTATGCAAGCTTGATGTAGTGAATATTATGTGTTTTGCAAGTTATATGCCTTATGTCATGCAAGTTTCATAATATGTAATCATGATATTTTTATGCAAGTTGTTTCATGATGTTTATGATGCAAAACACTAAGTGAATATGGATCCATTATGCAAACATGTTATGCAAGTATGTGAGTACTTATGCAAGTCATGTATATGCTTATATGCATGTTTAGCATCTTATGCAAGTATATGAATGTTTATGCAAGTTATGTATATGTTGAAATGCAAGTTTAACATAATATGCAAGCCTATGCAAGTATGTGAATGTTTATGCAAGTTATGTATATGTTGAAATGCAAGTTTAACATAATATGCAAGCCTATGCAAGTATGTGAATGTTTATGCAAGTTATGTATATGTTGAAATGCAAGTTTAACATAATATGCAAGCCTATGCAAGTATGTGATGTTTATGCAAGTTATGTATATGTTGAAATGCAAGTTTAACATAATATGCAAGCCTATGCAAGTATGTGAGTGCTTATGCAAGTTAAGTATATGCTAAAATGCAAGTTCTACATGTTATGCAAATCACATGTATGATGATATGTAAGTTCATATGCAACATGTTATGCAAATCACATGTTTGATGATATGTAAGTTCATATGCAACATGTTATGTAAGACACATGTTTGATAATATGCAAGTTTGGGTCGAATATAGTTGGGTTAATACATGCTCATATATGCAAGTTGACATCCTCTTAACCCATGATAAAGTTATATGCTAAACCCATGTTATGTGTGGTAAATCTTCCCTTTATTATGTTATGTCATAATGACGATTTACGTGGGGAACGATGGGGTTAATTAATATGTTAATTAAAAGTATGTTGAAATGGGTATGATTAAGCATACCATAAAAAAATTAATTAACATAAGTGGGAATTTACCTATTGAGTTAGGTCTACCCCATGGGAATTTACCTATTGAGTTAGGTCTACCCATGTTATGGAAAACTTGATATTAATTAGGGATAATTAATATGGGGGTGATTAATTAGGTGTAATTAATCGACTAAGACACGAGGTTGGACTCATTTGTAGTGTAAAACTGCCCGGACCCGACCGGCTTAACCAGTTGCTACAAATGTCAGCCCAATGTGAGAGGTCTTAGCCATAAATTAAATACGTGATTAAGGTAAAGACACGAGGTTAGACTCTGTTATGACGTAAGACTGCCCGGATTCTACCGGCTTAACCAGGCGGTCATAACAGCCAGTCTAATGTGGGAGGTCTTTATGGGAGATCACGGTCTTAATTAATTAAGAAACACTTAACCATATTAGCATGTAGTGGGACATGAGGGGTTAAGTGGGTGCCTTGGGTGGCATGTAGTAACTAGTGGGGGTGCCTTGGGTGGCATGAGAAAACTAGTGGGTTGCCTTGGGTGGCAATAGAAAATACGATTAGAATACTTAACCAGAGTGGAACATGTAACTAAACATGATTAAAGGGTTAAGTAAGTGCCTTGGGTGGCATGGGGGAATCAAGTAAGTGCCTTGGGTGGCATGCGGAAATCTAGTGGGTGCCTTAAGTGGCAATTGTAATATAATTGGATGACTTAACCAAACCTTAACATGTAAGGGGGCATGATTATAAAAAGGGGTTAAGTGGAATGCACTAGATAAAATGACAAGCTTAAGTAGTAGCTTGTGGGGGCCCATTTCAACCAATATCCCAAACGTATCTTTGTGGGCTCGACCCATATCGAGTGACGGGACACGCATATTGGGCTTGATTATAAGAGGCCAAAACGGGGTAGCGGTGGCAACGCAAGTCCAACGGGTTTCATATGCGTGTGTGGGCCCGGGCTGGTAGATAAGCCGTTGTTGCATCGTGTAGATATAAAGCCGTGCACCGTTGATAGTATTGGGTAGCCACTTTAGGGGAGTGATACACCCCACTGTGGGACCAGCACGGGTATCTACGTTAGGGAGCCGATCGATGGGGAGTAGTGGGTACACCTAGTAAAGATAGGAGCAGACGGCACCTATGTAGGGGTACACGAAACTACTGGGTAAGATTACTAGGTACACCTAGTGAATGTAGGGGCAGACGGCACCTACATGGTCAGTTATACACCTAGTGGAGGTAGGGGCAGACGGCACCTACGTGGTCAGCTAGAAGTACCAGAGACTACTAGCTATATTTTCTAAGACTTTAGTGGGATCAACCTTCAAGTAGGAACTACTCTTGGTGGGTAGAACTGGTGTGGTGCAGTTAGTAATTATCCTTGGGTGGGTAGATGCGTCTTTACGGTTATCTTAGTTCGTCCTGTGTTCGTGGGCAACTTAGTGTAGTCATTATCCCCAAAGATACCATACCGAGTTCATATCATACCCTAATTACTTTAATAAGTGTATTATTAAGGAGATAGGGTTCACTCAAGCTTATGTCTGACCCCCGTTGTTTTTATCTTTTTCCTTCAGGTCCTCAGGTTGGGCCTAGTGCTAGTGGGCTTTGATCAGTTTGCTTTATCTATCTCTTGGAGCTTGGACCGTAGATGTAGAGCTCAGCTTATCTTATCTTTTCTGTTATGGCTATTTGTTATGAGTAGTGGGATTATGTACTTATTTTATTCAGGATGGATATTTTGTACTTGACTCTTGTTATGGTTTTATGATGTAACCAAACATGTTTTACTTTCCGCTGCTATGAGATGATGTTTTAAATTTTCAAGTATTCCATTATTTCTGTCTTGTTGTAATTTTACTGTTCTATACTCACTAAAAATACTCCACCGATGCTATGGCATTCCCTTAGTGAGTGACTATAGCGGGTGTGGGGTGTTACACGTGGTATCAGAGCTTAAGGTTATCGGAACAGATAAAATTTTTAGAAAAACTATTTTCTAAGAATATTTTTGGAAAGGAGTATTTTCAAAAACATGTCTTTTAAGAGAAAAGTTTTTGAAAGGAAAGCATAATCCCCAATAGCCATATCTATATCTTTCGAATTCTCCATTTTGAATCTCTTCCTTTCTCTCGTTTTGAGTTTCCCCTCCGCGTATAGATGATCTTTCTAAGATAGATAAGGATGGAAAACCACTTCAAGGGACTTAGACGTTAGTCGGATTAGAAGTTGGTTCAAGAAGGAGGAGGACTGGTAGGTATCTATTGGATAAACGATGGGAGGAAGGCTCAAATAGTTGTTTGGTTAATGAAAGATGAAACCTCATTGGTGGGAGGTTACGAGTGGAGAATAGGGAAGAAGAAGGCAAGTGGTTATCCTTTTAAGAGGAATAGGACACCTTATTAGGATTGTTCAAAGAAGCAAGGGCAAGGTATGGAATCTTCTGGAGGGTAGTTGTATTCCCTCATGACTAGGGTACCAGATGGGGATATGACCGTCTAGGTTGGAATTTGGATTTCTTTATCATCCGATTCAAGCTTTATTTGATTCTGATATATTGAGTTCGTTTATCCCACCATTGTTAGTTGAGTCACTGCACTTAGACACCAGTTTGGTAGATGATCCCTTAGTTGTTTCAAACCCAGTTGGGGCTCCATGATATGTTTGGGTTTGAAAGTTTCTATACTTAGCGTTGAGTTTAGATGTGATGCTTGTTGGGCTTCACGGGCTATAGGTTAATTTTGGGCATGGACTGGTTATCCAGTAGGAGTGTTGTTCTTCATTTTCAAGGGAGAGTTGTTAGGCTTATGGGCCGCCTAAGTAACACTCTCGAGATCTCTTGTAATCCCATAGAATCTGTTATGCTAAGGTATCTAGAATCGCCTGACATGTTGGTCTAGAGTCTGCGATCTGTTAGAGCGGTCCGGGAATACCCGGATGTGTTTGAGGAGGTGAAGGGCTTACCTCCGAAGCGGGAGATTGACTTCCGAATATATCTGGTGGATAAGGCCAAACCAGTATCTTGGCCAGTGTGCCACATGGCTCCTAGTGAGAGGAGGGAACTCCATAAGTAAGTAGGCGATTTGCTTGAGAAGGGGTTCATAAGACGAAGTATATCGGAGTGGGGCGCTCCAGTAGTTTTTGTTATGAAGGCGGATGGGTCCCTCAGACTTTGTGTAGGCTAAAGGGAACTAAAGAAACTCACAAAGAAGAATAGATACCCATTGCCGAGGATTAATGATCTCCTTGATCAGTTGGCTGGCGCCTCAGTATTTTTGTAGTAGGACTTAGCCACGGGATTTCATCAGTTGAGAGTGGCTGAGAATAGTATAGAGGAGACTGCCTTTGGGACTCCGGATGATTTCTTTTATGAGTGGCTGGTGATGCCATTGGGTTTGACGAACGCCCCCACATACTTTGTTGAGAAGGGTGTTCAGGGAGTACCTAAATAAGTTCGTGATGGTCTTTGTAGATGACATCTGGGTCTTTTCTAGGAGCGAAATAAGTTTTCGTATGTGCTCAATATGCTGAGCAGGGCCAGTATAGGATAAACGACGGTTTTGGAGCGAGACTGGCGAGAACATCCAGAATTGGTCAAGGGCTTAATTATTTAGCCATCTTTACTAGTATCGTCTCACGTAGGTCGTCTGAATTCGAAGGAGGTATCCCTTGGGTGTTTGTCTGATATTGGTTTAGGCCTTTGGGGCTTGCATTTGGGGGATGCCGAATTCGACTAGGGTGGTCTGCGTGGGAGACAGTTGTGATGATTTTGGATGATATTCTGGTGGAGAAGAGCATGCCCTACATCTTACGGAAGTGTTGGAGACTCTTCGAGCGCATAGTCTTAGGACAGCAAAAGTGGATGGGATCCTTAGCATCCTATGAGTAAGGGTAACATGGTAACGGACACCTTAAGTAGGAAAAAGGTTGTCCTTGAGTTCATTGTTCGTTGAACGACGGAGCTTAGAGTTTATTTCTAAGTTTGACTTTAGACCTTCCGTTGACTTTGTACCCGGTTTGCTAGCTTCTTTGGAAGTTAGACCTACTCTTTTGGGGCGGATTGGAGAAGCACAGAGGGGCGACCCACAGTTGGTTGAGTTAGTAGAGAAGCTCATAAGGGGGGAGTCGTCCAGCCATTTGAGTAGGTACACCTTAGAGATAGAGGGTGCTTGCGTAGAGACGGTAGACTTTGTGTACCGCAGGACGAGGGTTTGAGGAAGGCTATTCTTGATGACGCACACCGTTTTAGGATGACCATTCATCCCGGTGGGGGTAACATGTACCAAGACATGAAGAGGGCTTTCTTCTGGGCCGGTATGAAGAAAGATGTGGCCGAGCATGTCGCTCGATGCTTGGTGTGCCAACGAGTGAAGACGGAGCGAAAGAAACCAGGTGGGTTGCTTCATCCTTTGGAAGTTCCGATATGGAAGTGGGATAGTGTCTCGATGGACTTCGTTGATGGTTTACCGAGATCGAGGAAGGGCAATACAGGAATTTGGGTCGTGGTTGATAGACTTACTAAGAGCGCCCATTTCATACCCGTAAAGAGTTAGAGGACTGCTCCATGGCTTGCTTCAGTCTATGTTCGAGAGATAGTTCGATTGCATGGGGTACCTTCCAGCATAGTGAGTGATCGAGATCCTATCTTCACTAGTGAGTTTTGGAAGAGTTTACAGGAGGCGGTGGGGACTCAGTTGTGTTTGAGCACCGCATATCATCCTCAGACAGACGGCCAGACCGAGAGGGTGAACCGTGTTTTGGAAGACCTTTTGAGGCTTTGTATCTTGGATTTTGGAGGTACATGGGAAGAGCATCTTCCTTTGGTGGAGTTTGCATATAACAACAGCTTCCAGTCTAGTATTGGCATGGCACCTTTTGAAGCTCTTTATGGAAGGCCTTGTCGATCACCTACATGTTGGTGGGAATCTACGGATAAGATCTTGCTAGGGCCCGATATGGTTAGAGAGACTTCAGAGAAGGTTGATTTGATTCGAAGAAGGATGAAAGCAGCGCAAGACAGACAGAAATCTTATGCAGATAAGAGGAGGACTGATCTTGAGTTTGAAGTTGGGAACATGGTTTTTGTCAAAGTGTCTCCATTACGGAATGTTGTTCGCTTTGGATCCGCTGGGAAGTTAGCACCGAGGTTTGTAGGACCGTTTCCTGTCAAGGAAAGAATTGGACGGATGGCATATAGGGTGGAGTTGCCAGACAGACTTAGTGGTATACATGATGTTTTCCATGTGTCACATTTGAGGAAGTGCCTACATAAGACCGCAGAGGTGGTAGAGCCAAGTTTGCTTAGAGAAGTGGAAGCAGAGCGTGATGCGACTATTCGACGAGCTCCTACTCGCATCCTTGGGTCAGAGACTAGGAAATTGAGGAATCGAGAGGTTCAGCTAGTCAAAGTGCAATGGGGAGAAGAGGAGAGCAACGCAACTTGGGAGACGGAAGCGAAGATGCGTTCTTTGTATCCATTTCTTTTTGAGAGTATGTCTTTTAACTTCTCCTTTATCGTTTGACTGGTACTTATCTTATCCTTAGTATGTCCTCTCGTTAGTACCTTTGACCTTCAGATAGGATAGCCTATGGTTGAAACATGTGTTTGAGACATGTTATGATTGATGGATGCAAGTGGATGCAAGTGTTTGCTAGTGGTTGCTCGTGGATGCATATACACACACTTTAGGCACTAGATCGGCTCAATCACTTCATATTGCATATTGCATATAAATGTGTGTAGGTAGCTATATTAATGGATGTATGATGGTTGTGCTATCATATGGATGATGCATTTATTCGGTGAATGATTGTGCACGCATGTAGAAATAGTATGTGTCGATAGGGTTCTTTCGCATACATATTGGATGCATGGCACTATCATGGTTTGCATTAAGGAGGTCAACTGAATCAGTAGACCGCCTGATTTTGCATTAGATAGGGAACATATACACACACTTTTTGCATATGTTCATACAACATTAGAAACTTTAAGGACAATGGATGCCAGTGTTTGATGGTTGAGTAGATGGTTGTTTGGTTGGTAGGATACGTTCTTCTTGACTTAGAGATTTCGGGGACGAAATCCTTTAAGTAGGGGAGAATGTAACACCCCGTATGTTAAATAACTTGTTATAACATAAATCAGAGCAGAATTAAATTTAATATTCTGAATCAGGGGAAACGGGCTGTGCCATTGCGTTCGTCTCGGAAAAATACGCGAAATAGAGTCCGAGTTTTCGTAAATCGGAGTCCGTATGACCAAGTTATGGCCCGTCAAAGTTTCACGAAAAATCAAAAACGAAAACTGCTCATGTTTTGAGGCCCGGGATGAGTTTTGGGCTGTTTTTTTTGGGCCCTAAATGGTTCATACACTTGACTTCTTCCCCAAGACATGCTTTAAAGGCTAGGATTGGTTCTAGGGTATATCCTATGGTCCTAAAACATCTAACTAATCTATATATACACCCTAATACCCCCCTTATCCTTACCAAAAATAGATCTAAGGCCATTATGCCACCACTTAGAAAATTGGAGAGCCTCCACTAAAAATCCTAAGAGGGTTTGCAAGCTAATCTACATCTTCTTCTACTTAATCATTGGGATTTGCTTCATTTAACTTGCTAATCTTGTTTTGGTGAGCTTCTATCCCCTTAATAATCAATTATTGAATTGATTATGATAAGATGTGATAAAGTATGGCTATGTTTGTGGATCCATATATTTATGCAAGCTTGATGTAGTGAATATTATGTGTTTTGCAAGTTATATGCCTTATGTCATGCAAGTTTCATAATATGTAATCATGATATTTTTATGCAAGTTGTTTCATGATGTTTATGATGCAAAACACTAAGTGAATATGGATCCATTATGCAAACATGTTATGCAAGTATGTGAGTACTTATGCAAGTCATGTATATGCTTATATGCATGTTTAGCATCTTATGCAAGTATATGAATGTTTATGCAAGTTATGTATATGTTGAAATGCAAGTTTAACATAATATGCAAGCCTATGCAAGTATGTGAATGTTTATGCAAGTTATGTATATGTTGAAATGCAAGTTTAACATAATATGCAAGCCTATGCAAGTATGTGAATGTTTATGCAAGTTATGTATATGTTGAAATGCAAGTTTAACATAATATGCAAGCCTATGCAAGTATGTGAATGTTTATGCAAGTTATGTATATGTTGAAATGCAAGTTTAACATAATATGCAAGCCTATGCAAGTATGTGAGTGCTTATGCAAGTTAAGTATATGCTAAAATGCAAGTTCTACATGTTATGCAAATCACATGTATGATGATATGTAAGTTCATATGCAACATGTTATGCAAATCACATGTTTGATGATATGTAAGTTCATATGCAACATGTTATGTAAGACACATGTTTGATAATATGCAAGTTTGGGTCGAATATAGTTGGGTTAATACATGCTCATATATGCAAGTTGACATCCTCTTAACCCATGATAAAGTTATATGCTAAACCCATGTTATGTGTGTTAAATCTTCCCTTTATTATGTTATGTCATAATGACGATTTACGTGGGGAACGATGGGGTTAATTAATATGTTAATTAAAAGTATGTTGAAATGGGTATGATTAAGCATACCATAAAAAAATTAATTAACATAAGTGGGAATTTACCTATTGAGTTAGGTCTACCCCATGGGAATTTACCTATTGAGTTAGGTCTACCCATGTTATGGAAAACTTGATATTAATTAGGGATAATTAATATGGGGGTGATTAATTAGGTGTAATTAATCGACTAAGACACGAGGTTGGACTCATTTGTAGTGTAAAACTGCCCGGACCCGACCGGCTTAACCAGTTGCTACAAATGTCAGCCCAATGTGAGAGGTCTTAGCCATAAATTAAATACGTGATTAAGGTAAAGACACGAGGTTAGACTCTGTTATGACGTAAGACTGCCCGGATTCTACCGGCTTAACCAGGCGGTCATAACAGCCAGTCTAATGTGGGAGGTCTTTATGGGAGATCACGGTCTTAATTAATTAAGAAACACTTAACCATATTAGCATGTAGTGGGACATGAGGGGTTAAGTGGGTGCCTTGGGTGGCATGTAGTAACTAGTGGGGGTGCCTTGGGTGGCATGAGAAAACTAGTGGGTTGCCTTGGGTGGCAATAGAAAATACGATTAGAATACTTAACCAGAGTGGAACATGTAACTAAACATGATTAAAGGGTTAAGTAAGTGCCTTGGGTGGAATGGGGGAATCAAGTAAGTGCCTTGGGTGGCATGCGGAAATCTAGTGGGTGCCTTAAGTGGCAATTGTAATATAATTGGATGACTTAACCAAACCTTAACATGTAAGGGGGCATGATTATAAAAAGGGGTTAAGTGGAATGCACTAGATAAAATGACAAGCTTAAGTAGTAGCTTGTGGGGGCCCATTTCAACCAATATCCCAAACGTATCTTTGTGGGCTCGACCCATGTCGAGTGACGGGACACGCATATTGGGCTTGATTATAAGAGGCCAAAACGGGGTAGCGGTGGCAACGCAAGTCCAACGGGTTTCATATGCGTGTGTGGGCCCGGGCTGGTAGATAAGCCGTTGTTGCATCGTGTAGATATAAAGCCGTGCACCGTTGATAGTATTGGGTAGCCACTTTAGGGGAGTGATACACCCCACTGTGGGACCAGCACGGGTATCTACGTTAGGGAGCCGATCGATGGGGAGTAGTGGGTACACCTAGTAAAGATAGGAGCAGACGGCACCTATGTAGGGGTACACGAAACTACTGGGTAAGATTACTAGGTACACCTAGTGAATGTAGGGGCAGACGGCACCTACGTGGTCAGTTATACACCTAGTGAAGGTAGGGGCAGACGGCACCTACGTGGTCAGCTAGAAGTACCAGAGACTACTAGCTATATTTTCTAAGACTTTAGTGGGATCAACCTTTAAGTAGGAATTACTCTTGGTGGGTAGAACTGGTGTGGTGCAGTTAGTAATTATCCTTGGGTGGGTAGATGCGTCTTTACGGTTATCTTAGTTCGTCCTGTGTTCGTGGGCAACTTAGTGTAGTCATTATCCCCAAAGATACCATACCGAGTTCATATCATACCCTAATTACTTTAATAAGTGTATTATTAAGGAGATAGGGTTCACTCAGGCTTATGTCTGACCCCCGTTGTTTTTATCTTTTTCCTTCAGGTCCTCAGGTTGGGCCTAGTGCTAGTGGGCTTTGATCAGTTTGCTTTATCTATCTCTTGGAGCTTGGACCGTAGATGTAGAGCTCAGCTTATCTTATCTTTTCTGTTATGGCTATTTGTTACGAGTAGTGGGATTATGTACTTATTTTATTCAGGATGGATATTTTGTACTTGACTCTTGTTATGGTTTTATGATGTAACCAAACATGTTTTACTTTCCGCTGCTATGAGATGATGTTTTAAATTTTCAAGTATTCCATTATATCTGTCTTGTTGTAATTTTACTGTTCTATACTCACTAAAAATACTCCACCGATGCTATGGCATTCCCTTAGTGAGTGACTATAGCGGGTGTGGGGTGTTACACCATTGATTTATTTATTTATTTTAGAGAGAAAGAGAGCAATGGAGGCTAGAAAATTGTATATGAGATTTAGGTTTAGGTTAGGGATGTATATATAGGTGTAGGAAGTTATTTAGGACCATTAGATTAACCCTGAATCATGAGAACCATTCAAATGCAAAATCTGCATTTGAGCGAATCGGCCCACGGGATGACAGCCAAACACCCGGGATTAACCCCTAGTCGACCCAGCGGTGCTCGGGTCGACATCAAAAATGGGCCGGTTCGGTTATTCCCCCTCCCAATTTGCTGTTTTGAACCCTTTTTGCATGTATATTTTTTTTAATTTTTATATATATCTATATATATTTCTCTCATATGCATATAAACTTCAAGGCTTAATAACTTCTTCATAATTAACCATTTTTTTATATATTCTCAGAAAATACGGGTTGTTACATTCTCCCCTCCTTAAAGGATTTCGTCCCCGAAATCTTCCAGTTAAGAAGAATGTGTCCTACCATCCAATCACCCATCTACTCAACCATCAATCACTGGCATCCATTGTCCTTAGGGATTTCTAATGCTGTATGAACTTATGCAAAAGTGTGTGTATATGTTCCTTATCTAATGCAAAGATCAGGCGATCCACTGATTCAGTTGACCTCCTTAATGCGAATTATGCCAGTGCCATGAGTCCAACATGTATGCAATTTTCCTACTCGATACATATCATTTCTATATGAGTGCACAACCATTCAGTCATATGCAACATCCACGTGCTGAGTCAATCAATTTGCATCCATAAAAATTGAAAATGCTCACACATCCATATGCAGTATGAGAGTGTTTTCGAGCCGATCTAGTGCCTAGTGTGTGTATATGCGTCCACGAGCAACCACGAGCAACCACTAGCAACCACTTGCATCCACTTGCAACCATCAAACATAACATGTCTCAAACACATGTTTACACCCATTAGTATTCCTATCTATAAGTTGAACACTCGATCGATAGGATAGAGTCTAGTGATGGAAGCGAGTACAGATAGAACGAAGACTTGGTTCCCATTAGACATTGGTTGAGAAAATAATACCCCTAAGTATCAACCCCAAAGACCGAAATCAATATCAGATTGACACTCAGAGGATTACCTTCTTTAGACAATGTCAAAACTGGAAATCAGAATTATTCAGATATTTACAGACTACTGATACAGATCAGGTTCCCTAATGATTCTTAGGAAGCTAAGCATGATAAAATCATATCCTACAAAAACTCAGAATATATGCGTCATATTTGACGCCTAACACAGATATCCCTCAAACCTTAATCTCAAACAGATGGGCCATAACCCTTATGGGTCTGAGCCTACCGATGGAATTCAGAAATAATACTAGTATTAAAGTGCAGAGTATCGATTACAAAATCAAAATACCAGAATCAGAAAAAGTCTTAACTCCATAATCAGATAAAGAAATTAAACCTACTATAGAAATTTTCCAATTTCTATCCTAGCCACTAGCCTCAAGATTATTCGCCTGCCCTCCTTGTCCTCGTCTCTTCGGGCAGTCCCTAGTGAAGTGTCCCATCTCCCCACAGTTGAAGCAAGTGCCCTTCCTTTTTCTGCAATCCTTGTTCAGATGAGTCGAGCTTCCACAAGTAAAGCACTTTTTCCCCTTCTTATCTTCAGTCTTCTCATCCTTCCTTTGTGTTTCCTTTTTGGGCCCCGCTTTCTTATTCGGTGGTTCTTCCTTCTTTGTCTCTTTCGGGCCCTTGTCTTCCTCGTGCAGTAGTGCCATGTCCACCAATTTCTCGTAAGTCGCTCCCATAGGTACGTGGGTCATGGCTAAGCTGTGCAGTGGCTCGTTCAATCCTTTAACAAAGCGGAGAGCCTTTTTATGCTGAGTGTTGACTAAATCCAATCCGAACCTAGCTAGTTGGTTGAACTGGTTGACGTATTCCTTGACCGTCATACTTCCTTGCTTAAGAGATAAGAACTTTTCCAGTTGTAAACTTCGTTCAGCTTGCGAGAGGAATTTTGTCTCAAACCTTGTTCTGAAATCCATCCATGTCTCGACCGGCCTCTCGGCGTTAGTGACTTCCCACTAGTAGGAAGCTTCGTCTTTGAGCAACCATACCACCAACTGTACCTTCTGCCTATCGTCCACCTCGAAGATAACGAATAGATCCTCAGTTTCTTTGAGCCAATTCCTCGCTTCTACGAATGATTCAGTTCCTTTGAAATCCTTTCCACCCATGGCCCTAAAATCTCTACAGATCTTTGAGAAAGCAATTGCACGAGGAGGGGGTGGGGGAGGGGGATCATTTGCTGGACCTGCAGCGGCGGTCCTAGCCTCAAGATATTGACGAAACCAACCGGGTACATGGACACCCTCTGGTATCTCAGATGCTTCAGACATGCTGAAACGAAAAAGGAAAGGTTCAATACAAAAAAGGACTGAAAGAAAGATATATGGCTCTTGGGGATCATGTTTTTCAAAATAATCTTTAATTTTGAAAATACTTCCTTTTAAAACCTTTTTGAAAATAGTTTTCAAAAACTTTTATCTAATCTGGTAACCTTTAGCTCTGATACCAAGTGTAACACCCTACCTCCGTTAAGGTCACTCACAAAGGGAATGCCTTAACTTTGGTGGAGCATTTTAGTAAACAGAACAGAAACTTACAAGACAGATAAAACAGTACTTGAAAAATTTTGACTTTATTACAACGGAAACAGAAATCAATATGGTTACATCCTTTCAAATCTCAGAATTCAAGTACAAAATATCAGTCTTGTACAAAAGCTTTCAAAATGCATGGTTTAAAATCATAATCCCCACAGAAGAAGACAAGCCATACTTTAAGCACTTCAAGCAGAAGAAGTCCGGATCTAGCTAGAGTATTCCCTCCTTAGAAAACCTAGGGGGGAACGGAAGAAAAGAGGCGAAACAACAAGGGTCAGACATAAAGTCTGGCAAGTCTAGTGACTTTCAGCATATGAACAGATAATAATAATATGACATGAACATAAAACTGGATGAGAGATAACCGTAACAGGTGTAGCAGATATAACAGAAGAACAGAATGACATAAACTATTGCTTTACACTTCTCTGCACTAATAATAGTATATCAGAATTAGGTGTCACCCTAATGTCTAAATTAAAGCAGGAACGGGTATAGAATACTTTAACCGAAACAGAATACTAATAATGGGCCTTTACTACCCGATCAGAAACAGACAGAAGCAGAAACAGATTAATCCCTACTGAAACAGAATGTAGAATTAGGTGTACACTAGTAATGGGCCTTTACCACCCGAACAGACGGTACCACACAGAAACAGACGGGTGTTACCACCCAATAGAAACAGACGGTACCAACAGAAACAGACAGAACTAAGTGTACCCTAAAACCCAACCCCAAGCGATCGGCTCCCTAATACATAAATATCCTGTGTCGGCCCCACAGCAGGGTGTATCACTCCCTAAAGTGACAACCAATTGGCACAGACCTATTTACAGATGTCACGGCGTCTTACATCCTTAGAGGAAGACCGGGATCCATGCACGCACATGACCCGGTTGGAACGCACCATCAACACCCCTCGCCATTATCAGAATGAACCTCTTATAATTAGTTCAGTAAGCGTGCCCGGACCCTACTTACTGTTGGGTCAAAGTTTTGATACCAGAAAGGGTTACTGACTAATATGGGTCCCAAACAACAGATGACACAAGTAATTCCCCTCCTAACCTTGTGTCCCCAGACTATCAGATTTCAGATTAACTTGTTTACAAGTTCAGACATACAGAATTCAGATTTACTAGTTCAAAAATTAAGTTAACAAGTTTTCAGACTAACGGGTCAGATGTACAGATTTTTCAGATTTGTCTAACTTTGTATTGGGCCTACAGATTCATGGATGGGTTTTACTACACCTATTAATCCCGTTGGTTTAACCCTATTTTCCCCAATACGTTTTAGACGTCATTCTTATCTTAGATTTGCATTAATTAATTATTAATGCACAGACCTCTCACATTAGGTCGGTAGCTTGTGGCCGCTGGATATGTCGGGCGGTTCCGGGCAGACTTCTGCCACAAGCCAGACCTAACCTCGTGTCTTGCGCATGTTATGACTAACTTCTCACATTAGAACCTATTGTTTGCGGCCACTGGATGTGCCGGGCGGTTCCGGGCAGGTTTACGCCGCAAACTCATTCTAACCTCGAGTTAGCCATGTTTATCTTTGCGGTCAATTAATTAATAGTTTAGCATTTATGCCTATGCCTAATATACATGTCAATTATTCATTACTATAGTCAATTCAAATTACGCCAATAACAGACTAATTATATCAAAACAACAGATATAGCAGGTAACAGATTTAACATATAACAGATTTTTCAGATTAGGCGACTTAACGGATTTAGCAGATTAAGCAACTTAGCAGATCTTAGCACATAACAGATTAGGCATCTCAACAGACAAATTTAACAGATTAGGCATTTCAATCTAAATAGCAGTCTAGGCCATATAACAGAACTAGCAGTTTTGGCAACTTAGCAAATTAGCAGATTTAGCAGATTTAATATTTCTAAAGGTTCTATTTACATGCCTTGCCTAATCATAAATTAGGCCTAAATTCATATGCCTACATAATTGTCATAATTCACAATATGAACATATATTCCATGTTTGCATAAATTTACATAGCGCAGAATATGGACATAATTTACCATATAACATATGTTCCAATTTTTGTTAAACTGGCATTTTACAGCAGATTCACATGTAAATTATACCAAATATAATCATTAATTACAATGCGTGCCATATATCCAAAAATTCCTATTTAGGTGTAATCACAATAATAGATATCCTAATTAATGTAAATCTTTACACCTAACTTTCCATATCCTTCTTCTTTTCAAGTCATGAATCATAATGCAAAATATACCCAACAATCTAAATCTTTAAATTATATCTTCTAAAAATCAAATCTTGACTTTTATATGCATTTTGTCCAAAGTCTCCAATCATATGTAAACATACAATGGTTCCTCTTTTCTTTTATCACAGAATATGCATAGATCTAAATCTAGTTTACAACATATGCTCATTTTTCTAATTAATTACAGATCTAAATAACATATGTTCATTTCTCTAATTAGTTACAGATCTAAATTACAACATACTCTATGCATGCAATATATAAATTACATGTTCATAGTCAAATTTATGCATCCAATCCCAAGTCACATGTCCATTATATTTTATGCTTCAGATCTAAAGTCATACGTTCAATTCAGTCTTGTCAAATTTCGCATCATTCATTAATTGTCCCAAATTTTGCGTTCATACGTTAATCTCTTTATGAGATTGGGCACAGGCTCGTGGTAGCCTGGCTATAGAAACAGAAAAGAAGAAAGGAATACAGAACAGTCACAGAAAACAGATCTAACAGGAGAGAATATATATACAACCTCAAACTCAGATTTAAAAGCATATCAAAATTATAATTATCGTTTATAGAGGAGAATAACTGTACTTGCCTTGGTTGGATTCTAAAAGAAAAAGGTGTTGTAGCTGTTCTCTTTTAGTCCTAATCAGAATTGGAGGAAGAAGAAGCACAAGTCCTAGCTTAGGTTTCAGCATAGTAGAGACGCCATTTATTTATTTATTTATTTTAGAGAGAAAGAGAGCAATGGAGGCTAGAAAATTGTATATGAGATTTAGGTTTAGGTTAGGGATGTATATATAGGTGTAGGAAGTTATTTAGGACCATTAGATTAACCCTGAATCATGAGAACCATTCAAATGCAAAATCTGCATTTGAGCGAATCGGCCCACGGGATGACAGCCAAACACCCTGGATTAACCCCTAGTCGACCCAGCGGTGCTCGGGTCGACCTCAAAAATGGGCCGGTTCGGTTATTCCCCCTCCCAATTTGCTGTTTTGAACCCTTTTTGCATGTATATTTTTTTTTATTTTTATATATATATCTATATATATTTCTCTCATATGCATATAAACTTCAAGGCTTAATAACTTCTTCATAATTAACCATTTTTTTTTTATATATTCTCAGAAAATACGGGTTGTTACATTCATTGTCCAGTACAGTACGCCACCTTCATCTTCCGGAGGAGATAGTTAAGGTTAGTTTGTTTTGATGTTATATACGCTTTGAGAGTGGGTGAGGATTATGCTTGATACATTATGATGGTTTTTTGTATACATTGATGCATGGTTGGTGATGATGGTTTGGACATGGTTTTTTTGTATATATTGATGCTTGGTTGGTGGTGACAGATTGGAGATGGTTTGGACATGTTTTTTTTGTATATATTGATGCTTAGTTGATGATGTATTATGTAAATATTGATTTATGATATGTGTTTTGCATGTTTTGTGTTTGATTTTGGTATAAGACTATGTTTGGGGATATATATGATTGGGAATGTGATGTATATGCTCGAAATGGAGCAGTTTAGATGAATATATATATTGTTTGTGGCTGGAAGTGAGTGGTTTAAATTCCGTAAAAAAAAAAAAAAAAAAAAAAAAACAGCTTTCCAACGGCTGGCAACAACTTACAGGTCCATGTATTTCAACGGCTTCCAATGGTTTCCACCGGTGATTTCCAGTGTTTTCCAACAGTTTCCAACGGATAGCTGCTCAAACAAAAAAGACATGTGGCCAAATTTTACAGTTGGAAGCCGTTGGAAAGTATTCGTTGATGGCATTGGAAGTCATTGAAAATCGTTGATCCGTATACCAACGGCTTCCAATGGACGCCAAAGGCCCTTGGCCGTTGCAATCTACCGTTCCTTTTGTAGTGATAGATTTTCTAAACATACACACACGTGCGCGCGCACGCACGCACGCACACGCGCGCGCGCGCACTCACACACACACACACACACACACACACACACACACACACATATATATATATATATATATATTCTAGATAACAGTGTTACTATGTATTTTATAATAATATTTGAAACCAGGTTGTTGTCATCAAAAATTCATCAATATCACAATCTCTAACAAACGTAACGAGATAAACTGGGTTGGGCTCATCTATTTAATTTAATGCAGCAATACTTCTAAATCTAAATTAAATTTTCTAGATTGGATAGAAAAATATTGAATCTGACTATATTTTATATTTTAGCTAGATGAGCCACCGTTACATTTTTGTTAACAAACCATTAATAACAACAAAGAGGACCGAAACCAAAATTGTGTTATTTTCAAACGAACGAAATTGAAATCGAGCCTTGGAACGGTGCGTAGTACACATGGATTAAATACTCACAGTTGAAGCGGTGAAACCACTGAAAGTACAGCACCAGAAAATCCCTATCTCACGGTAGCTGATAACATTCTCTTTTGAGGGGTGAAATTGAAGATGAAAGGCCTAGTAGATCTCAGTGGTAAACTGAGCTACCATGCAGGAATTCAAGATTACGAATCATTAGAAAATAAGATTGGGGATAGTTGGTAGTAAGGTGCTCCAGATTTGAGATGTGACGAAGCGATTTAGAGAAGAGGGTAGCCACAAATAATGAGGCATGGAGAAAGCTGGAACCGATAATTAGCATGGAGAAAGAGAGAAGTGAAACGATTTCAAATTAAAGGAAGGCAGAGAAAGTAAAATGAAGCGAAAATGGGGTGGTTCTAATCACCATTTCCGATTATTTGCGGAGCTCTATAATAATTAGTCCCAGTCAATTGTTGATTATTCTACGGAATCCCTTTTTTTTTGAAAGAAGGGTCTGACTATTCGCACCCCATTATTTGCTCTTCACCCCCCGAATAAAATTTTAAAATTTCATTTTCGAATTTGCCCTTTAACAGTGGATTACATAGTTTGTCTAATGTTGCAAAATGATTAAAAAATAATAATTTCAACTATATATATGAGTTCGATGCTAAATTGCAAGCTATAATTAAATTTAAAATCAGCATTGTACATGATTTTTATAAAAAATAGAAACTACAAATATTGATTAAAAAATTTAAAACAATTATTATAAATTCAAAAACTGTACTATCAATGATGTGTATCGTTATGCATTTTGAGATCGAGTATGTTAGCAATAACAGAAATTGCAAAGATCTAAAAAGTAAATAAATAAATCATTAATATAGATGATATTGTTCAAATAAATCGACGTTGAAATAATATGCAATAAGGGCATTTTTGGATTAAACGGGGTGGGAAGAGCAAATGATGGGGTGTATATTTTATTTTCTAGTTAGCGGGGGGCGAAGAGCAATTAACGGGGTGTTAATAGATGCACCCTTGAAAGAAATATCAACGATGTCAGATTCTTCATTTTATTTATTTAGTTCAGCAATGTTAGTATAATAATCTCAACAATTTTAGTTTTGAAATTGGCAATGGTAATTTTAGGTACTTATTTAAATAATGTACTTCATTAATATGTGACTTATTTATTACACTTATTATTGCATTATTCATCTTCTTTAACTGACTATTCACAAATATAATGATGTGCTTTAAGCTAACATCTGTTCAATTTTGTTATTTCATTTTATAAAACATGAAAATATTTACAAGGACAAAACTGAAGGCCTTTTTATCCATAAGGACAGCCCACTAAAATTTTACTCAAAAGGACAACCACCTAATATCTTTTCTTCACGTGCGCTTTCTTCTTGCTCCGCTCGCGATTCACGTCCGCTCCAAACAATCGAACCCAAAAATCACGTACGCAAAAAATTAAATTGAATTCATAACAATTCATAAATCATGACAAGGACATGAACATCAGAATCGAAATTGCAATCGAACCCAAAAATTCGATTCCATAAATCGCGAGAAATTGGAACCCTAAAAAAAAAAAATGTCGAACAACAAAAATCCGTTGGAAATCACGATTGAGTTGAATAAAAATATTTTTCTAACGATGGAAAACACAATTGAAGAAGTCGAAATTGTTGAAACAATTTTTTCGTGATTGGAAATGTTTTTTTTTTATCGTTAATAGTATAGCAGTTCGTAGGTATCATTTTTCTATTTTTTTAGTTATCATTTTTCCTGTTTTAACTTTAAAATATAGCAGCAGTTTTTAGTTATCATTTTTCTATTTTTTTAGTTATCATTTTTACTGTAGTTTGTGTTATGTTAAACATCAAAGCAGTTTTAAGGTATCATTTTATATTTTTTAAGGTATCATTTTTAGTGTGATTTCTTTGTTATGTTACACATTACTGCAGTTTGAAGGTATCATTTATATATTTTTTAAGTTATCATTTTTACTGTAATTTATGTGTTATGTTCATATACGTCTTTTTTTATGTGATAATTTTTGTGATGGTGGAAATGAAACATAAAATGAAATATGTTCGACTGAGTGACGAAGTTGATGCAAAAAAACAGTTTCAAAATTAACATAGTAATAAAATAACATGAAAACAACACATAACATAGCTAAAACAGTAAAAATGATACCTAAAATATTAGAAAAATGATAACTAAATACTGATGCAATGCTTTGAAGATAAAATAATGAAAAAAAAATTATATCAAAGTTTGATTGATTAAACTGAAATAAGTTCGGCTTCGTTTCTTAGCTGATACATCTTCAAAATTAACACAACAACAAAATCTCATGAAAAAAACATATAACATAGCTAAAACGGTAAAAATGATAACTAGAAAAATAGAAAAATGATACCTAAAAACTGCTGCTATGTTTTTAAAGTTAAAACAGGAAAAATGATAACTAGAAAAATAGAAAAATGATAACTAAAAACTGCTGCTATGTTTTAAAGTTAAAAACAGGAAAAATGATAACTACAAAAATACAAAAATGATACCTACGAACTACTGTACTGGTAAAATGAAGAAAAAAACATTTCCAATCTAAAAAAATTGTTTCAACAATTTCGACTTCTTCAATTATGATTTCCGTCGTCTGCTACATATTTTTATTCCGTTCAATTAGGATTTCCAATGAATTTTTGTTGTTCGACGTTTTTTTTTCTAGGGTTTCTGTTTCCAATCGATTTTGATTTCTTGATGTTTGGCTTCGATTTCGAATTTTGATTTTTATTCTGATTGATGTTTGCCTTCGATTTTTGATTTCTCGATTTTGGATTTCGTGATTTCTGATTTCGCGGTTTTGGATTTCGTGATTTCGGCATACGCGCGTGAGGGGAGAAGATGAAATCAGCGGCCGTATGTTTATTTCCAGTGTTTTGTCCTTTTGGATAAAATATTTGGTGGGTATTGTCCTTATGGATAAAATATTAGGCGGCTGTCCTTATGGATAAATTTTAGTGGGCTTTTGTCCTTTAAAAATTTTTTCCCTCTATAAAATCAGTGATGTTTCAGAATATATTAATCAATAGAATTTACATATTTGCACTCATTTTCGTTTTTTTCTTAAATAATACAATTAATTTTTCATTAATTTCTTATCCAACATCCGGCCGGACAGCTATGCCTTTTGGGTTTCCGTGAGTCTCTGCATCGGTTGTTGTAGCATTAAAAAATCTGAATGCTCTGCAGTGAATTTTGAATCAAACAGTATTGCCTCGACCGGGTTGGGATCACCTGGACTCAATACTCCCTGATCCGGTGCTCCCAACCAATAAAATTACCTTATTTGAGCGTGATTTACACTTTGTCCTCGTGAATTACACCTGAATTTCAGGGAGTAAAATGCAAAATTCTTCAAATGAGATGATTTTATTGGTGCGGACCAACAAAGGGGGGAGAATAAGGGCTAGTTGATCCGCACCGGCCTCGACCTATATTTCAGGTGCTTTCTATTGTTTAAAAAAAAAAAAAAAAATGAAAAAATTATTCACCCTAACGTGGTAGAACAAAATTCGCCGACAACAAGGATGATGTACTCGAAAACGTGGAAGCAGAAGCCCAGTCTCCTACCCACGTACCCAAACCAAACATGCATGACGGCAACGTGTTCGCATCACAATCTCCCATCACCCACCCCTTCAAAAGCTAAACCCACCCCCTCCAAATATCCTACACTTTTTTCAAAAAGGAATCACTCCCCATGGCGAACTGGACAATAGTCTTCGCCACACTGGCGTTCTTATCCGCATCAGCGACGGTGACCGGATCCCAAGAAGAAGGTCGCCAGTTCATGCTAGACCAAGCCGAAAAGGTGGTGAAAACGGAGGCAGGGTCGGTCTCAGTAGTAAGAGGCCTCAAATGGGACGGTCGCCACACCCCAATGCACCTCGGCTTCATCTCCATGGAGCCCAGCTCCCTCTTCATCCCTCAGTACCTCGACGCCAACCTCATCCTCTTCGTCCGGAAGGGCGACGCCAAGCTCGGCTGGATCTACAAAGGCAGACTAGTCGAGAAACAGCTGAGAACCGGAGACATCAATCGAGTCCCAGCCGGTTCGGCCTTTTACATCGTCAATACCGGCAAAGGCCAAAGGCTGCACATCATCTGCAGCATCGATACAACTCTGGATTACGGGTTCGAATGGCCTGTTCCGTTTTTCAAATCCTTCTTCCTTGGCGGCGGCGACCATCCTAAATCGGTGCTTTCTGGGTTTGATATTGATGTGTTAACCACAGCGTTTAATGTAAATGTTTTCTTTGGTGATTGACCTTTAATAGCAATTTAGACACCGTTGTAATTGGGAATTGTTATTGTTGTAGGTGACTGCTGAGGAAATCGGCGCTATCACTGGCAGCTCTGGTTCTGGTCCCATAGTCTATATCACTGGCGAGGCTGCTGATGAACCCCATAGAATGTATTCAATACTGAACAAAAAGCTTCAAGAAACAAGACGTTTGGCGAAGAAGGATGAAGAAGAGAAAGACAGTAGCAAGTTGTGGACAACATTATCAAATCTTTTGAACTCGGTACTGGACTTCAACAACGACGACGGCGTATTGAATGGGCATTCTAAGGCGGTGCATGGGCCGAACTCTTACAACATTTACGATCATACCCCTAGCTTTAGAAATAGATTTGGATGGACGATTTCTTTAAATGAGCATGACTACCGTCCACTGAAGCATTCAGATATCGGAGTTTATCTTGTGAATCTGACAGCAGCATCCATGCTAGCACCGCATGTTAATCCGCAAGCTACGGAGTATGGAATCGTGCTAGGCGGCTATGGTATCAACAATCAAACTTATTTTTTTTTGAAGTAAACTAACATGAACTTTCTGATTATTAGTTTCAAATTTGAAATTGCAGGAACAATACAGGTAGTGTATCCAAACGGGACATCGGCAATGAAGGCGGAAGTGAAGGAAGGGGACGTGTTTTGGATACCTAGGTTCTTTCCATTTTGTCAAATTGCTTCTAGAAGCGGTCCATTGGAGTTTTTCGGATTCACCACCTCAGCCAGCACGAACTACCCGCAGTTTTTGGCAGGAGGAACCTCGATACTGAAGATGATGATGGGGCCAGAGCTTGCAGCAGGGATGGGAGGGAGCGAGGAAGCATTGAGGAAAGTAGTGAATGCACAGAATGAGAGCGTGATTTTACCGACATGGCCACAGCATTGGGAGAAGGAGGAGGAGAGGGAGAGGGAGAGGGAGAGGGAGGATAGGTTGAATGTTAGGAGGGTTGTTAGGGTTTGATGCAATTGTTCCATCGTCTTGTTCTTGCTTTTGATGTTGTATATGTACTGTGTTTTTAGTTTTTCTTTTATATGTGTATGGAGTTTGTAATAAAATGGAACGACCTTTTTTTTCTGTTCTGGTTTTGAACCGACCAACGTATCAGCGTATAAGCAGTTTTTTTTTTTTTTTTTTTTTTTTTTTTTTTTTATATATATATTGGAAAGTTATCAACAATTCTGTTCTGATCAATATATAATTTGTCAAAAGCTGAGGTAGCAAATCCAAGCTTCCATTTATAATTTGTCTGCCTTTGATTTCTCCTCTCGTGCATTATGTACCATGTAGCATTTCTCGGAAAATTGCTGGTAATTTCATTCATAGGTGGACACAGACGGGAAGTAGAATAAACAACAATTCTGTTTAGACCGAAATATATTTTGTCAAAGAGCGAAGTAGCAAATCCAATTCTCTTAGTCACTGCATCCACGTTTTTTGGACACTACCTATAACCGATTTAATCGAACTTTGGACATGTCATTATTTCAATTATTAATTCACTCAAAATCAAACTTAAATTCGTTTATAAACATATTAAGCATATTTTTTTTTTGTAAATTTTATGTTTATAATAAAATTTGACATACATTTAAGAAATGAACCGTGTACCAATTATTTAAAGTACTGTTATATCATATATTTAGATTATATAATAAAAGTTCGGTTTACTTGATTCAACAGATAACAAAAAAGAATTATTTTACAAGTAGAATTCAAACCGTTATAGTTGCAAAATCAAACCGAACAAACTAAAATAAACCTGTTCAATCGGTTAATTTGATTCTAACCAAATTTTGTTCACATTCAATTTTAGTTGTTTACACATTGTGTGCGATTGTTTTTCCCTCTTCATCTGGTATTTTAAAATGAATAAATAAATACACAATGGTTTTACCACTTTTCTATTTCAACACTTTTTTTTAGTTCTATTTCAGTATCTTAATCTAATTCAGTTTTCGTGAATACATGACAAAAATTAGTTAGTTCAATTTTCTCCAATCAAAGTTTGTGTGTAAGGTTTTAGGGTTCTAGGATTTTTTATTTATTTATTTATTTATTTTTTATTTGGGAACAATAACGACATATAGCAAAAATGAGATAATAGTCAATCTCCGGTGGCTATAAAAAAATTAAACCACTAAACCTAAACAAACTCGAACAAAAATAAAATATAGCCAAACCCAACACCAATGAAAAGCCAAACCCCACACACATGAACAATAAAAACCAACAACCGAATATCGGAACCAAGTCAGACCGCTTAGCAAAGAAGAAACATACAGTCTAAGATAGAGAAACCCCCAAGCCGTCAACCAAAAGACAGCTCTAGAAATGCTGAGCTACTAAAACAAAGGCACTGTAACAATCCGTATTTTTATAAAGTGTTAAAACCATAAATCAAGGCATAATTAATTTTTAAAACAAGAATCAAGGAAAACGGGTTGCGCCATTGCGTTCGTCTCGAAATTGTAACACCCCGTAATTCTGTTAATATTAATATTCACAAATTAAAGAATAACTAATCTCAGGCATGAGAATTGTGGGAAACGGGTTGCGCCATTGTGTTCGTCTCGGAATTGTGGTTGAAATAGAGTCCGAGTTTGCGTGATTTGGACTTCGTATGAAGGAGATATAGCCATCGGAAGTTTCAGAAAATTCAAAATAGATTTCAGAAAATTTTAAATTCAAAATTCGAAGTCAAACAGGCATGGAGACGGGGAGTCGACTGGGCAGTCGACACCGCCCCCAGGTCAACTGGGGAGTCGACTGGGCAGTCGACCTGGGTGTCGACCTGGTCCAGTCGGCTAGGGTTTGACTGAGCCCAATCTTGAGCTGCTGATGTGTCTTTAGGGCTGAATTGGCAAATTAAACGATTCAGATTAGTTCTGAGTTGATCTGACGGCCTAAATAAATCCTAAACTCTATATATACCTAGGTAGTCTCCCACTCTAATTCACATGAAAGATAGAATAGCCGCCGTCATGCCATCGCCATGGAACTCAGTGTTGCCGCCGCCAACTAAGAAGGAAGAAAGCTAATCAAAACCCTAATTCTACTCAACTCTAAAGCAAATCAAGACTCTCTTTCTTCTCTAATTGTGAGTATGATGATCTTAATTGTAACACCCCGTAATTCTGTGACATTAAGATTCTCAAATTAAAGTATAATTAATTTTTAAAAGAAAATTTAAAAGAAAAAGATCCATGCAGTTGTTTAATTTAAGTATTGTAACTAACATGAAAAAGAGAAGTAAGGAGAGAACAATAATTATTATTGTTCTAAGACTTATTAACAAAAGCCTCTGTAGCTCAGTTGGTTAAGGCATTGGATTTGTAGCATGGAGGTTGGGGGTTCGAACCCCGGCGGCGGCATAATTTTTTATCTTTGTTTTAGAGAGGGCCAACTGAACATGCAAATATAAGTGCGTATACAAATTCAAAATTTGAAAGGATAAGAACGTACATATAAGGAAATAAAGAAAATATATATATACATATGAGAACATAAATATATATATATGCAAAAATATATGTATACGAAAGATAAAATTCAAGATAAGGCTACAGTCAATGAAATATGGCAACATCATTTGAATTTTGAAAATAAAATGAAAGTTGTGCGTATATATATACGCGTAAAATGGTCGTTAGAGGAATTGTATACATATAAGAATATTTCATGTGAATAAAACAGTTAAATAAATTCCAGAAATTCAAAAGTTTGAAAATCAAACTTTTACGCCAAAATAGCTTGTGGGACCCAATGCTGACTCAGCACTGCGTGTATGATAAGGTTTGGCTAGATTCATCTACGTGCCTGGACTATTTTCTTAACTAGGTTCAATGCTGACTCAGCGTTGCGTGTATGATAAGGTCTTGAGCAGCTATATAAACAGCCCTAGTCTTCATTCTCTTTGCACCAATTCTCTTCTATCCTTATGCTGCTAAGATTCCTGGCTTCTTCCCCTCCTCTAAATTTTCTTAAATAAATAAAATAAAATATGATTCAAGACGAGGAGATGCTGCTAAAAGACTTTTAAGGAGGGATTCAAATCAAAGTTTCAAGTGAAGAATTCAAAGGCTAGCTCAAACAAGTTTCAAGCAACGACGCACGAATCATACCCACGCTTTCCTTCTTTTCTAGATCTATTTTCTGTAAGTTGGTTATTTCTAGATCTGAATATTTTGTTTTATTTGTGACATGAAATTAAAGGAATAAAGGAATATGCCAAATCTCTCTCTCTCTCTCTCTCTCTCTCTCTTCGAATCTGTGTTTATACTCTTGGACTGAATTAAGAACTATTATGATTCGAGGACAAATAAGACTGTAACCGTGACTATGACTATAGAACTGTGGCCTTTGAAAGCATATGCCTTTGGACTATGACATAAGCCTTTGATTTTGGGACATATAAACATTGCCTATGACAATGACTTATGACTATGGGAATTATTTTCCTTTTGGACTATGAACATCGCATATGACTATGGACATTTCCTATGACTGTGACTGTGACTACAAGGATTATTTCCTTGACTAGGCCTATACCTTTGATTTGGACATAAACTATTACTTATGACATAATGAGGACAACTGTGATTTTGACACCCATGATTTATGATTAGGAAAATATTGCTTTAGTTTTGTGATTGAGAAGTTAGGTCTAAACCCAATTATTTATTCTACCTGTTCCTTGGTTTTAAGACAGTGGGAATTTACCTATTAAGTTAGGTCTACCCACGTTCTTGAACCTATTTTGCCCATTCTTTGGTTTTAAGACAGTGGGAATTTACCTATTTAGTTAGGTCTACCCATATTCTTGAACCTACATTGTTATCCAAACCTTTTTATGCCAATTATTCCTTCTTGTCATTTTGATTCATTCCCTTTTTATCTACGAATCTAGATTTATTTATAATCTAGGTTGAATCACGATTATTCGAACGGTGGGAATGCGATTTGGGGAAAAACATGGAAATGAATATGAACGTAATTGTAAACTTGGAAATTGGCATAATTTGGAATATGTATTATGACATGCATATTAAAATGAAAACGGGGAAATTTGACATGGATTAGGGAATATGTGATTTTGACATATTAAATTTAGCGTTAGTAAGTAAGCTAAATTTTAGGCATAAAATGTAAACTAGAAAAATAATTCTAGTTTTGCCATAAATTGTGAATTAGGATGTTAAACCAAGATTGGGTTAATTAAGGTTGATTTGGAATAAGTATATTAGCACAATTTTGAATTTATTCATAATTGTGAGCAATTGTCATGTTTGGAATAAATTATGGTTAGCGACACTAAATTTGGTATAATTTACATACCAAAAAGTATAAATATGATAAATAAGAGAGAATGGGCCATAATAATAAATGTGACAATGTACATTAAAAGAGTAGTAATGAAATAAGTAAATTAGGAGTAATTTACTTATAGAATTCGTCATAAATGTTAAATTGTTCATCTACCACAAAATATGTAACTTGGTTAAGTTTTGGCCATAAATTATAAACTAGGATATTTAATCTAGTTTCGGCAATGAAATAGGAAATGGCCTAAACTGCATGTTGGGTTAGGACTTGGGCCTAGAATATAAGTTACTAGTAGGCTTGACAAATAAATATAGGCCAAATTTGTCTAAAAAGGGGAAATGGGCTTTTGAAATAAATTGTTAACAATTTATAAACAAAAGAAAAGTATTTTGATAACATCCCTTTTTATAACACATAGACCAGAAGGTTCTAGGGTGACAGAGAGGATAGTGTCTAGGCTTGGGTTTGGAAAATACAAGTTTCCTGCCCTCCCTGGCTATCCCTAACTGATCCGAAGGACGGGATGGTTGTTTTCAAAACCGGATTTGGAAATTAATCAAAAAACCCTTTGAACTTAGAAAACATGAATATGTCTAACCCGAGGTTAGACTGAGTTGCGGTGTAAACCTGCCCGGAACCGACCGGCACATCCAGTAACCGCAGCAATATCTGTCTAATGTGAGAGGTTGCGGCTTTAATTTATTAATTAAAGCTAGAACAAGAATGGGAGAGTTAAGTCCATAGAAACACTTAACCAATTTAACACAGTTAAGCAAGAATGGGTGGGTTAAGTCCATAGGAACACTTAACCGACTTAACAAAGTTAAGCTAGAATGGGAAGGTTAAGTCCATAGGAACACTTAACCAACCTAACACGGTTAAGCTAGAATGGGAAGGTTAACGAACACTTAACCAACTTAGCACAGTTAAAGCTAGAATGGGAGGGTTAAGTCCATGGGAATACTTAGCCAAATTAACATGTTGACTAGACTAGAAGGTGGGGTTAAGTAAAGTTAATACACTTAGCCAATTTAACATGTTAATTAGACTAGAGGTTGGGGTTAAGTAATACACTTAGCCAAATTAATATGTTAACTGGACTAGACCATAGGGTTAAGTAAACTTGAACGTTTAACCATCAGAATATGATAAATGAATTAGGTTAAGTAAAAAGCATGAAGGGATAACACTTAACCAGTGTAATAGGAAAAGGGAAGAGGGTTAAGATAGCTTGAATCGACTAAAGACACTTAACCAACCCAACCTGGCGAGAAAGAAAACTAAGTAGTAGACCTCAGTTGAAAAAGGGACTAAGTAGTAAAACTTAGTTAAGAAAACAAGGAATTTGGAAACTAAGTGGTAAACCTTAGTTAGTAGAACTAAGTAGTAATTCTTAGTATAACACGAAGGAGCAGACATCCATCTGGTTTTAAGAAGGCTCCAACGAATTGGGTTACGAAGCCCGAGGCTTCGAGGGGACGTGAGGGTACTCTTGGTATCCCTCTGTGAGGCTGCAGATGATCATCCTGGGCTCACAGAGGTTAAGGTCTGCGTTAGAAGAACCGAGGGTATGCCTTGGTTGCAATATATATATATATATGGCAACCTAAAGACTAGGATGGACCGGCGTGATTCGGCGAGAAAACGGTAGCCCTGTGATAGCAACTCGTCGTCTACCATCCATCTTGAGTCAGTCGAGATACGTGAAGCGGAAAGGCGGAGAACTCCAAAAGACCATAATTGCTATCTAGTTATGGGTGAGGATGGCCATAGGATAGTGGGGCACCGGGGGCCGGCGTATAGTTCTCATTTTACAAAGGGTGCCTTTCATTAGTTGAGGGAGGGGTCAAGTGGGACCATAGCCACTGGAATAAAAACAGACCTTAGCATCTGCATCGGCAGATATCTGAAAGCTCCCGACCGAGTTCTGTATTCCTTGATTTGCCCTGTCACAGGACTCGGACCGCACATTACAGGACATGTGCATCTAGACAAGCGATAACGATTCGCGATACATGCGTGGGGAAGTATAGGAACATATACCACTCTAGGTAGTGTGTCTTAGACTTGGGGGCATCGTTCGACAGGTAGCGTAATCCCTAGTTGGACTAGGTGGCATAAATCCGAGAAGCGTTCAGCAGATAGCATAAACTCTAGTTAAATCTAGAAAGCACCTGATAGAAAACCCTAGATTTGATCTAGGTAATAAATAATGAATGTATGCCGGAAGGCAATGGAAAATACAGGGATTGGGATCACGTTATCGTTACTAGTTGGGACACTAGGTAGGTGGTGCAGAGATATAGAAATCAGTATAACAAGGAAATAGCGAAGCGGCGAAGTATTAGAGCGAAGCGGCGAAAGTATTAGAGCGTATCCAGTTTATCTTATCTTAGCATATCTTGTGATTACCTTGTCCAATCTTGTTGACCCTATCGTCATGGTGTAATCTTGTATTCAGTTAATTCATGTCGTTTTGTTTTCCATGTTCACATGCTAGAAGTTACTGAACTTACTCAGGCTTTATGTCTGACTCTGTTTTTCTTTCTCCTTCTTTTCTTCCGTTTCCCTCCCCCCCCCAGGTAGTAGAGGAGGGAGTAGTATAGCTCAGGTTAAGTTGGACTGTCACTCTTTCCCAGCTTGAAGATTTATCAAAGTCTGCTTGGATTCTCTTATCAGATGCTATGGCTGGCTCATGCAAAAATTGGGGAATATAAATGTTGTTTTATGCTTCTTTATTTTGTAAGACAGATGATACTCTGATATTGTAAAGAAATCATTGTACAAAATATTTTATCAATAAAGCAAAGTTTTATCTTCCGCTATTTAATTTCTGTCTGTCTTGTAATTTATCTGCATCTTTTACCCTAAATGCTCCACAGAACTTAGTGCATTCCCTTTGTGAGTGACACTAACGGATGTGGGGTGTTACACGTGGTATCAGAGCTGAAGGTTACCGGATCAGATAAAGATTTGAAAAATTATTTTTCAAAATAGTTTTTAAAGAAGCATTTTCAAAAGAAAAGGATTTGTTTTAAAGGCATATTCCCCAAAGCCATACGCATTGTCTCTTCTTCCTCTGTTTGAATTCTTGTCTCCTTCTTTCTTGAGTCTCTGGGGCTCCTGGCTTTCTAGGAGGTATCCTCATCGAAGGGCAAAGTAGTGCCCGGCTTCCATCCATAGCCGTAGTTGTTTCATCTACGGGCAGTTTTCTTTCAAAGCTTATAAGGTTTTCCGGACGATGGAGGCAGTTTTCGAGAGATTTGTCAACATGACTACACACAGAAGGGGATGAGGAGTTTGGCTAAGGAGCATAACCCTAGGATGAGGAATTCATGGATGTAGACTTAGCACACGAAGGAGGAAGAAATTATAAAGCCTAAGACAAGAGGAAGTATCTTTACTAGGGTATGATAGGGCATATACTTAAGGACAAGGGCAAGAACGAGGACGAGATTTTCAGAAGGACAAGTACATGCTTTCGCCACCAAGCGTACCTAGGAGAAAGGTAGTCCGGTTGGAAGAGTCTAGTTTTCTGTTCGTGCTATTTCCTTAGGTTCTAGCGCTTCTCATTTGTTCATATCCACTTTCATAGTTGGGTCTCTGCACCATAGTACTTGTATAGTAGAAAGATCCCACTAGAGTCTCAAATCCAATTGGTGGTCCGACCTGTTTATTTTTTTGTTAGTAGGGATTTGAGAATAGCTATCGAGTTTGCTTATGTCATCTCACGTAGATCGTCTAAATTCGGGGGAGATATTCCTTGGGTGCTTGTCTGATATTGGTTTAGGCCTTTGGGGCTTGTACTTGAGGAATGTCGAGTTCGACTAGGATGGTTTGCGTGAGAGATGAATAGTTGTGACAGGCGCTCTAAAAAGCGCGTAGTGATCTTTCAACCCTTATAGTTATGGCATGGTGGATAAGGGAGAGACCTCTAATCATACACTTGGTACCGTGATTGACATCTGTTTATTTTGGAAATGGAGGTTAGGAACTTCACAATCGTGAAGATAAATTGTTTAAGATACAGTGGAGTAAAGCTCAAGAAGGCTAGATACTAGCAACATGCCCTTTTTCCTTAAGGGTGCATCCTTGATTTCTCTGTTTAGGAGCTTTACGCGTAGTTGTTTCTCTCTTTCCAAAGTATATCCTCTAGGTCGTATCTGCGATCCTTAGGTAGAAGCCAATGGATGTAAACATGTATTTGAAACATGTTATGGTTGAATGGTTGCAAATGGTTGCTCGTGGATGCATATGCATACATATTAGGCACTAGATCAAGTTCGGACGCTCTCGTATTGCATTTACATATATGCATTTGTTTATAAGTTTAACTTGATATGATATCATATGGACGTTGCATATGGATGAATGGCTGTGCACGCATGTAGTATTTACATGACTAGGGATGTTTGCATGCATGATTGGATGCATGGCACTAACATGATTTGCATTAAGAAGGTCAACTGAATCAGTAGACCGCCTGATTTTGCATTAGATAGAGACATATACACACACTATGCATATGAACATGAAAGCATTAGAAATCTTTTAAGGACAATGAATGTCTGTGATTGAATGGTTGAGTAGATGGGTGACTGGATGGTAGGACACATTCTTCCTAACTTGAAGATTTCGGGGACGAAATCCTTTTAAGTGGGGGAGAATGTAACACCCCGTAATTCTGTGACATTAAGATTCTCAAATTAAAGTATAATTAATTTTTAAAAGAAAATTTAAAAGAAAAAGATCCATGCAGTTGTTTAATTTAAGTATTGTAACTAACATGAAAAAGAGAAGTAAGGAGAGAACAATAATTATTATTGTTCTACGACTTATTAACAAAAGCCTTTGTAGCTCAGTTGGTTAAGGCATTGGATTTGTAGCATGGAGGTCGGGGGTTCGAACCCCGGCGGCGGCATAATTTTTTATCTTTGTTTTAGAGAGGGCCAACTGAACATGCAAATATATGTGCGTATACAAATTCAAAATTTGAAAGGATAAGAACGTACATATAAGGAAATAAAGAAAATATATATATATACATATGAGAACATAAATATATATATATATGCAAAAATATATGTATACGAAAGATAAAATTCAAGATAAGGCTACAGTCAATGAAATATGGCAACATCATTTGAATTTTGAAAATAAAATGAAAGTTGTGCGTATATATATACGCGTAAAATGGTCGTTAGAGGAATTGTATACATATAAGAATATTTCATGTGAATAAAACAGTTAAATAAATTCCAGAAATTCAAAAGTTTGAAAATCAAACTTTTACGCCAAAATAGCTTGTGGGACCCAATGCTGACTCAGCACTGCGTGTATGATAAGGTTTGGCTAGATTCATCTACGTGCCTGGACTATTTTCTTAACTAGGTTCAATGCTGACTCAGCGTTGCGTGTATGATAAGGTCTTGAGCAGCTATATAAACAGCCCTAGTCTTCATTCTCTTTGCACCAATTCTCTTCTATCCTTATGCTGCTAAGATTCCTGGCTTCTTCCCCTCCTCTAAATTTTCTTAAATAAATAAAATAAAATATGATTCAAGACGAGGAGATGCTGCTAAAAGACTTTTAAGGAGGGATTCAAATCAAAGTTTCAAGTGAAGAATTCAAAGGCTAGCTCAAACAAGTTTCAAGCAACGACGCACGAATCATAGCCACGCTTTCCTTCTTTTCTAGATCTATTTTCTGTAAGTTGGTTATTTCTAGATCTGAATATTTTGTTTTATTTGTGACATGAAATTAAAGGAATAAAGGAATATGCCAAATCTCTCTCTCTCTCTCTCTCTCTCTTCGAATCTGTGTTTATACTCTTGGACTGAATTAAGAACTATTATGATTCGAGGACAAATAAGATTGTAACCGTGACTATGACTATAGAACTGTGGCCTTTGAAAGCATATGCCTTTGGACTATGACATAAGCCTTTGATTTTGGGACATATAAACATTGCCTATGACAATGACTTATGACTATGGGAATTATTTTCCTTTTGGACTATGAACATCGCATATGACTATGGACATTTCCTATGACTGTGACTGTGACTACAAGGATTATTTCCTTGACTAGGCCTATACCTTTGATTTGGACATAAACTATTACTTATGACATAATGAGAACAACTGTGATTTTGACACCCATGATTTATGATTAGGAAAATATTGCTTTAGTTTTGTGATTGAGAAGTTAGGTCTAAACCCAATTATTTATTCTACCTGTTCCTTGGTTTTTCTTTGATTTTAAGACAATGGGAATTTACCTATTAAGTTAGGTCTACCCACGTTCTTGAACCTATTTTGCCCATTCTTTGGTTTTTTGACAGTGGGAATTTACCTATTTAGTTAGGTCTACCCATATTCTTGAACCTACATTGTTATCCAAACCTTTTTATGCCAATTATTCCTTCTTGTCATTTTGATTCATTCCCTTTTTATCTACGAATCTAGATTTATTTATAATCTAGGTTGAATCACGATTATTCGAACGGTGGGAATGCGATTTGGGGAAAAACATGGAAATGAATATGAACGTAATTGTAAACTTGGAAATTGGCATAATTTGGAATATGTATTATGACATGCATATTAAAATGAAAACGGGGAAATTTGACATGGATTAGGGAATATGTGATTTTGACATATTAAATTTAGCGTTAGTAAGTAAGCTAAATTTTAGGCATAAAATGTAAACTAGAAAAATAATTCTAGTTTTGCCATAAATTGTGAATTAGGATGTTAAACCAAGATTGGGTTAATTAAGGTTGATTTGGAATCAGTATATTAGCACAATTTTGAATTTATTCATAATTGTGAGCAATTGTCATGTTTGGAATAAATTATGCTTAGCGACACTAAATTTGGTATAATTTACATACCAAAAAGTATAAATATGATAAATAAGAGAGAATGGGCCATAATAATAAATGTGACAATGTACATTAAAAGAGTAGTAATGAAATAAGTAAATTAGGAGTAATTTACTTATAGAATTCATCATAAATGTTAAATTGTTCATATACCACAAAATATGTAACTTGGTTAAGTTTTGGCCATAAATTATAAACTAGGATATTTAATCTAGTTTCGGCAATGAAATAGGAAATGGCATAAACTGCATGTTGGGTTAGGACTTGGGCCTAGAATATAAGTTACTAGTAGGCTTGACAAATAAATATAGGCCAAATTTGTCTAAAAAGGGGAAATGGGCTTTTGAAATAAATTGTTAACAATTTATAAACAAAAGAAAAGTATTTTGATAACATCCCTTTTTATAACACATAGACCAGAAGGTTCTAGGGTGATAGAGAGGATAGTGTCTAGGCTTGGGTTTGGAAAATACAAGTTTCCTGCCCTCCCCGGCTATCCCTAACTGATCCGAAGGACGGGATGGTTGTTTTCAAAACCGGATTTGGAAATTAATCAAAAAACCCTTTGAACTTAGAAAACATGAATATGCCTAACCCGAGGTTAGACTGAGTTGCGGTGTAAACCTGCCCGGAACCGACCGGCACATCTAGTAACCGCAGCAATATCTGTCTAATGTGAGAGGTTGCGGCTTTAATTTATTAATTAAAGCTAGAACAAGAATGGGAGAGTTAAGTCCATAGAAACACTTAACCAATTTAACACAGTTAAGCAAGAATGGGTGGGTTAAGTCCATAGGAACACTTAACCGACTTAACAAAGTTAAGCTAGAATGGGAAGGTTAAGTCCATAGGAACACTTAACCAACCTAACACGGTTAAGCTAGAATGGGAAGGTTAACGAACACTTAACCAACTTAGCACAGTTAAAGCTAGAATGGAAGGGTTAAGTCCATGGGAATACTTAGCCAAATTAACATGTTGACTAGACTAGAAGGTGGGGTTAAGTAAAGTTAATACACTTAGCCAATTTAACATGTTAATTAGACTAGAGGTTGGGGTTAAGTAATACACTTAGCCAAATTAATATGTTAACTGGACTAGACCATAGGGTTAAGTAAACTTGAACGCTTAACCATCAGAATATGATAAATGAATAGGGTTAAGTAAAAAGCATGAAGGGATAACACTTAACCAGTGTAATAGGAAAAGGGAAGAGGGTTAAGATAGCTTGAATCGACTAAAGACACTTAACCAACCCAACCTGGCGAGAAAGAAAACTAAGTAGTAGACCTCAGTTGAAAAAGGGACTAAGTAGTAAAACTTAGTTAAGAAAACAAGGAATTTGGAAACTAAGTGGTAAACCTTAGTTAGTAGAACTAAGTAGTAATTCTTAGTATAACACGAAGGAGCAGACATCCATCTGGTTTTAAGAAGGCTCCAACGAATTGGGTTACGAAGCCCGAGGCTTTGAGGGGACGTGAGGGTACTCTTGGTATCCCTCTGTGAGGCTGCAGATGATCATCCTGGGCTCACAGAGGTTAAGGTCTGCGTTAGAAGAACCGAGGGTATGCCTTGGTTGCAATATATATATATGGCAACCTAAAGACTAGGATGGACCGGCGTGATTCGGCGAGAAAACGGTAGCCCTGTGATAGCAACTCGTCGTCTACCATCCATCTTGAGTCAGTCGAGATACGTGAAGCGGAAAGGCGGAGAACTCCAAAAGACCATAATTGCTATCTAGTTATGGGTGAGGATGGCTATAGGATAGTGGGGCACCGGGGGCCGGCGTATAGTTCTCATTTTACAAAGGGTGCCTTTCATTAGTTGAGGGAGGGGTCAAGTGGGACCATAGCCACTGGAATAAAAACAGACCTTAGCATCTGCATCGGTAGATATCTGAAAGCTCCCGACCGAGTTCTGTATTCCTTGATTTGCCCTGTCACAGGACTCGGACCGCACATTACAGGACATGTGCATCTAGACAAGCGATAACGATTCGCGATACATGCGTGGGGAAGTATAGGAACATATACCACTCTAGGTAGTGTATCTTAGACTTGGGGGCATCGTTCGACAGGTAGCGTAATCCCTAGTTGGACTAGGTGGCATAAATCCGAGAAGCGTTCAGCAGATAGCGTAAACTCTAGTTAAATCTAGAAAGCACCTGATAGAAAACCCTAGATTTGATCTAGGTAATAAATAATGAATGTATGCCGGAAGGAAATGGAAAATACAGGGATTGGGATCACGTTATCGTTACTAGTTGGGACACTAGGTAGGTGGTGCAGAGATATAGAAATCAGTATAACAAGGAAATAGCGAAGCGGCGAAGTATTAGAGCGAAGCGGCGAAAGTATTAGAGCGTATCCAGTTTATCTTATCTTAGCATATCTTGTGATTACCTTGTCCAATCTTGTTGACCCTATCGTCATGGTGTAATCTTGTATTCAGTTAATTCATGTCGTTTTGTTTTCCATGTTCACATGCTAGAAGTTACTGAACTTACTCAGGCTTTATGTCTGACTCTGTTTTTCTTTCGTCTTCTTTTCTTCCGTTTCCCTCCCCCCCCCCCTAGGTAGTAGAGGAGGGAGTAGTATAGCTCAGGTTAAGTTGGACTGTCACTCTTTCCCAGCTTGAAGATTTATCGAAGTCTGCTTGGATTCTCTTATCAGATGCTATGGCTGGCTCATGCAAAAATTGGGGAATATAAATGTTGTTTTATGCTTCTTTATTTTGTAAGACAGATGATACTCTGATATTGTAAAGAAATCATTGTACAAATTATTTTATCAATAAAGCAAAGTTTTATCTTCCGCTATTTAATTTCTGTCTGTCTTGTAATTTATCTGCATCTTTTACCCTAAATGCTCCACAGAACTTAGTGCATTCCCTTTGTGAGTGACACTAACGGATGTGGGGGGTTACATTAATAAGATTATTATTAAACTAATTAGAATGAGATGTGATATGGATCATAAGAAAATGATGTGAATTGTCATATATGTTGTTGTAAACCTTATGCTATAATGTTTGTTGTAAATCCTATATTATGTGATGATGATATCCTATATGTTGTAAATCATGCTATGATGATATTGTATAGGTTGTAATTTTTTATACTAAGTTGTGATAAATCATACATGTTAAAAAGTCATGATGTTATTGTCTATGCTAATTAGTTTATGTTAATCAAATCATAATGTTGATATTATTTGGGCTATGTCGATCTATATGACAAATCATGTATGCAAGTTTAGATTGATTAGTAAAGATTATGAACATATGTCATGACATCTATTTAGATCTAGAATTGTGCTATGACATGTGTGAGTTCTATGTGTTAGATGCTAGTTCACATCATTATTATGTTGCATAAACCACATATGCAAGTTTATACATGAATTTGGGTTATGATCATATTATGTAAGTTGTGACATTTAACCAAACAAGTTGACACCTTTAGATCCATGACATGTGTAGTTTTATGCAACTTTCACCCCTATTATGATTAGATCTATTTTATTTGTCTATATGTTGTGATAATTTATCTTTGTGCTATGAGTTAGACTATTCGAGTCTAACGTATATTTTGCGTTGAATAAGAGAACGTATAACGTGGGGTAGGGGTAATATTAAGGATTTAATATTAAGAAATTGGGGTGCAATTGATATGATTTTGCATACCGTAAGTGGATGGCCATAATTGAGTCAATTATGGACATCATTAAAATTGGAATTAATTAATGATTTGAATAGGGATATATTTAAACTGGGGTAAAAGATTAAAAGTGTTAATCAATGCTTAGGACACGAGGTTGGACTCGTTTGTGACGTCAAACTGCCCGGACCCGCCCGACAAATCCAGTAGTCACAAATGTCAGCCCAATGTGAGAGATCCTAGGCCCAAACTAAAGCATAACAGTTGTAAAGACACGAGGTTGGAATCTTTTATGGTATAAGATTGCCCGGACCCGCCCGCCGAATCCAACTACCATAAATGCCAGTCTAATGTGAGAGGTCTTTATGAGGTTATGGCCTGAATGAATTAAGAAATACTTAACCAGATAAACATGTAAGGTGGGACATGGGGATTAAGTTGGTGCCTTGGGTGGCATGAGGAATCTAGTGGTTGCCTTTAGTGGCATTTGAAATACGATTAGTAAGACTTAACCAAATACACATGTAAATGAACATGACTAAGAAGAGGGTTAAGTGGGATATACTAGTGGGGACAAGCTTAGGTGGATAGCTTGTGGGGGCCCATTTCAACCAGTAACCCAAACGTATCTTTGTGGGCTCGACCCAAGTCGAGGACGGGACACGCATACTGGGTTTGACTATAAGAGGCCAAACGGGGAAGCGGTGGCAACGCAAGTCCAACGGGTTTCATATGCGTGTGTGGACCCGGGCTGGTAGGTAAGATGTTGTTGCATCGTGTAGGTATAAGCCGTGCATCCTCAAGTTGTATCGGGTTGCCACTTTAGGGGAGTGATACACCCCACTGTGGGACCAGCACGGGTATCTACGAGTAGGGAGCCGATCGAAAGTGGGTAGTGGGGTACACCTAGCGGAGATAGGGGCAGGCGACACCTATGTAGTCAGTTATGGGTACGCAAAGCTATTTATATAATTTCTAAGTGAAGCAAGTGGGATCAACCTTTAGGCTGACTGGTGTGGTGCAGTGTAGTAATTATTCGTTAGTATTAGGTGTGCCTTTAACGTTATCTTTATCTGCTCTTCCATACCCAATAGTTCATAGACATTTCCTTGTTTTCCAGCTTATGCCTTAGTCTAATTATTTTGATAATAGTATTGTTAGAATTATCATACTCGCCGGACTTTATGTCTGACCCCCCTCTATTTCCTTCCTTTTTCCCCCTCCAGGTCCTCAGGGTGGACCCAGCTCTAGCGGAGTTTGATTAGATTGCTTTATCTCTCTTTTGGAAAGCTTGGACCGCTGAAGTAAAGTCCAGCTTGTTATCTTCTTTAATGGCTATTTATGTAATGGGATTATGTATTTTGTTTTATCAAGATGGATATTGTACTTGACTCTGAATTATGGTTTTATGATGTAACAAACATGTTTAATTTCCGCTGCAATAAAATAAAGTTTTAGATTTCCAAGTACTACTTATTATCTGTCTTGTTGTAATTTTTCTGTTCTATATTCACTTAAAACCTCCATGGAAGTTAATGCATTCCCTTTGTGAGTGACATTAATGGACGTGGGGTGTTACACGTGGTATCAGAGCTTAAGTTTATCTGAACCGATAAATTTTTTAGAAAAACTATTTTTCTAAAGTATTTTTGGAAGAAATGTTTTCAAAAACATGTCTTAATGAGTTATTTCAAGAGGAAAGTTTTTATGAAAAACATAATCCCCAATAGCCATATATCTTTTTCTTTCGAATTCTCCATTTTGAATCTTTCCTTTTTCGTTTCAGCATGGTTGAAGATCTTAACCTTCCGGATGGTGTAACGATACCAGGATGGTATAGGAGGTTATTAGAGGCTAGGGCCGCTGCAGGTCCAGCCAATGTTCCTCCACCACCAGTTGCACCCGCTCCTCCTCCTCTCCCTCCTCACGTAGATACTTTTGGAAAGACGTGCAAGGAATTTAAGGCTATGGGTGGAAAACCTTTTCAAGGGTCAGAAACGTTTGTGGAAGCTAGAGATTGGCTTAAGGAGATGGAAGAATTGCTAGAAATCTTTGAAGTAGAAGAAGGGAGGAAAGTCAAATTAGCAGCTTGGTTAATGAAGCGAGAGGCCTTGTTTTGGTGGGAGGTCACTAATGGGGTGCGTCCTGTTGATTCTTGGGCAGATTTCAGATGTATGTTTGAGGCAAAGTTTCTCTCAAAGGCAGAAGAGAATCTATACATGGAAAGGTTCTTGACATTGAAGCAAGGAAGCTCATCAGTGAAAGAATATGTCAACAAATTTAATTAGTTAGCAAGGTTTGGCTTGGACTTAGTGAACACGCCGGAGAAGAAGGCTCTAAGGTTCGTTAATGGCTTGAATGAGCCGTTGCAAGGGTTGGCTATGACCCACATCCCTATGGGGGCCACCTTTGAGAAGCTAGTACACATGGCACTCATGCACGAGGAGAAAGGCGCTAATGCTAATAAGGCACCCGAGAAGAAAGGGGATCAGAAGAGACCACAACAACAAAAAAAGAAGGGTGGTAAAGACAATAATGGCAAAGGAAAGAAAAGATGCTTTAACTGTGGGACACCAAACCATCTCAGCAAGGATTGTAGAAAGAAAAAGAAGACTGGCTGTTTTCACAGTGGTGAAGCGGGACATCTAGTGAAGGACTGCCCAAAGAAGGGGCAGAGGGCAGGGTCTACCTCGGGAGGACAGGTGCAGGCTCTTATGGCACCAGGGCAGGCAAGGAGACAAGTTCAGGCTCTCGCGGTCCCACCGCCACAAGAACGAGGTAGAACCATTTCTGTTGAAAGCTTAGTTTTTCTTTTTGATCATCCTGTCCGTACCTTATTCGATTCGGGCGCATCGCATTCGTTTATCTCTATATCATTAGTTGAATCACTGCACTTAAACACCAGCTTAGTAGAGGATCCCTTAGTTGTTTCGAATCCAATTGGGGGCTCAGCTTATTTGTCCATGATGTGTTTGGATTTGAAAATTTCTATACTTAGCGTTGAGTTTAGATGTGATGCTTATGTTTTGGGCTTCACGAGCTATGGGCTAATTTTAGGAATGGATTGGTTATCCAGAAATGGGGCCGTTCTTGATTGTGAAAGGAGAGTAGTTAGGCTCATGACTCGCCTTGGCAACACTCTTGAAATCTTTTGTAATCCCATAAATTCCGTTATGCTAAGTTATCTAGAATCTCTTGACACGTCTGTGGAGAATCTACAATCTGTTAGAGTGGTCCAAGAATATTCGGATGTGTTTGAGGAGGTGAAGGGCTTGCCTCCGAAGCGGGAGATAGATTTTCGAATATATCTTGTGGATAATGCAAAACTAGTATCTTTGCCAGTACACCACATTGCTCCTCGTGAAAGGAGGGAACTTAATAAGCAAGTGAAGGAGTTGCTTGAGAAGGGGTTTATAAGACAAAGAATATCGGAGTGGGGTGCTCCAGTAGTATTTTCCACGAAGGCGGATGGGTCCCTTATACTGTGTGTGGACTATAGAGAACTTTATAAGCTTACCAAAAAGAATAGACACCCACTGCCGAGGATTGACGATCTCTTCGATCAGTTAGTTGGCGCCTCAGTGTTTTCGCAGTTGGACTTAGCCACTGGTTTCCATCGGTTGAGAGTGGCTGAGGATAGCATAGACAATTATGCCTTTAGGACTGCGGACGGTTTCTATGAATGGCTAGTGATGCCCTTCGGTTTGACAAACGCCCCCGCATACTTTGTTGATTTGATGAGTAGGGTGTTTAGGGAGTACCTTAACAAATTCGTGGTGGTCTTTGTAGACGACATCTTGATCTTTTCTAAGAATGAAGAAGAGCATGCCCTATATCTTAGGGAAGTGTTGGAGACCCAACGAGCGCATAACCTTAAAGCTAAATTTACTAAGTGTCACTTCTGGAGAGAGGAAGTACGGTTCTTAGGGCACGTGGTTTCCAAAGAAGGGATAGTTGTGGATCCCGCGAAGGTAGTGGCCATCCAAAATTGGAAGGTCCCTAAAAATGCTACCGAAGTAAGGAGTTTCTTGGGGTTGGCTGGCTACTATATGAAGTTTATCGAAGACTTCGCAAAGATATCAGCTCCATTAACACGTTTGACGAAGAAGAACCTAGTTTTCACATGGGACGTTGATTGTGATGATGCGTTCCAACGTTTGAAGAGAGCTTTGACTTCAGCTGCAGTCTTAGTGCTGCCATATGGGAGTAAGCCATTTACTGTTTATACCGATGCTTGTGGGACAGGACTAGGCGCAGTCTTAATGCAAGAGGGAAGGGTAATAGCCTATGGTGGAAGACAGTTGAGAGCGCATGAGAGAAATTACTCTACACATGACCTAGAGTTGGCCGCTATTGTTTTCGCGCTTAAGTCTTGGCGCCATTATCTTCTTGGCGAGAAATTCGAATTATTCACTGACCACAAATCTATAAAATACTTATTCTCTCAGAAGGACTTGAATTTAAGGCAGCAAAGGTGGATGGAGTTCTTAGCGTCCTACGATTTCGAAATAGCATATACCCCTGGCAAGGGTAACGTGGTGGCAGACGCCTTAAGTAGGAAAAGGTTGTCCTTGAGTCCGCTGTTTGTTGAACGACGAAACTTAGAATTCATCTCTATGTTTGATTTTAGACCTTCCGTTGACTTTGTGCCCGGTTTGCTAGCATCCTTGGAGGTCAGACCTACGCTTTTGGGACGGATTGGTGAGGCACAGCGAGACGACCCACAGTTGGTTGAGTTAGTAGAAAAGCTCAAAAGAGGGGAGTCATCAAGCCATCTCCATAGGTATACCCTAGATGATAAGGGTTGGTAACGTAGGGATAGTAGACTTTGTGTACCTCGAGACAAAGGTTTGAGGAAGGCTATTCTTGACGAAGCACATCATTCAAAGACGACCATTCATCCCGGCGGGGACAAGATGTACAAAGACATGAAGCGAGTTTTCTTTTGGGCCGGTATGAAGAGGGATGTGGCTGAGCATGTCGCTAGATGGTTGGTGTGCCAACAAGTAAAAGCGGAGCAAAAGAAACCCGGTGGGTTGCTTCACCCGTTGGAGGTTCCACTATGGAAGTGGGAAAGTATCTCTATGGACTTTGTGGATGGATTACCAAGATCAAGGAAGGGTAATACGGGGATTTGGGTTATAGTAGATAGACTTACTAAAAGCGCCCATTTCATTCCTGTAAAAAGTAAAAGGACTGCTCCATGGTTAGCTTCTGTATATGTTCGAGAGATAGTTCGTTTGCATGGTGTTCCTTCTAGCATAGTAAGCGACCGCGTTCCTATCTTCACTAGCAAATTTTGGAGGAGCTTACAAGAAGCGGTAGGGACTCAGTTATGTTTGAGCACCGCATATCATCCTCAGACGGACGGCCAAACCGAGAGGGTGAATCGTATTCTAGAGGACCTTTTGAGGCTATGTATCCTAGACTTTGGGGGTACATGGGAAGAGCATCTTCCATTGGTGGAGTTCGCATATAATAATAGCTTTCAGTCCAGCATTGGCATGACACCTTTCGAAGCTCTTTATGGACGACCTTGTCGTTCACCTACATGTTGGTGGGAATCTACGGATAAGATCTTACTTGGGCCCGATATGATTAGAGAGACTTCGGAAAAGATCGACTTGATTCGAAGGAGGATGAAGACAGCGCAAGATAGGCAGAAATCTTATGCAGACAAAAGGAGGACAGATCTTGAGTTTGATGTTGGGGACATGGTCTTTATCAAAGTGTCTCCATTACGGAACGTTGTTCGCTTTGGGTCCGTTGGGAAATTAGCACCAAGGTTTGTAGGGCCGTTTCCTATTAAGGAGAAGATTGGACAGATGGCGTATAGAGTGGAGTTGCCTGAGAGACTTAGTGGTGTACACGACGTATTCCATGTATCACATTTGAGGAAGTTCCTACACAAGACCGCGGAGGTGGTAGAGCCGAGCTTGCTTAGAGAGGTGGAGATAGAGCGTGATGCGACGATTCGACGAGCTCCTACGCGCATTCTTGGGTCAGAGATTAAGAAGTTGAGGAATCGAGAGGTCTGACTAGTCAAAGTGCAATGGGGAAATGATGAGAGCAATGCTACTTGGGAGACAAAAGAGAAGATGCGTTCAAGATACCCTTTTCTTTTTGAGGGTATGTCCTTTAATTTCTCCTTTATCGCTTAGCTTGTACTTATCTTACTTTTAGAGTATCCTCTCGCTAGTATCTTTGACCTTTAGTTAGGATAATCCTATGGTTGAAACATGTGTTTGAGACATGTTATGTATGATGGATGCAAAGTGGATGCAAGTGTTTGCTAGTGGTTGCTCGTGGACGCATATACACACACTATTAGGCACTAGATCGGCTCAGTCACTTCATATTGCATATTGCATATATATGGATGTATTTAGTAAAATGGATGTATGAGGATTTTTTTATCATATGGATGCTGCATTCAGATGATGATTGTGCACGCATATAGAGATAATATGTAGCATTAAGGAACTTTCGCATACATAATGGACGCATGGCACTATCATGATTTGCATTAAGGAGGTCGACTGAATCAGTGGAACGCCTGATTTTGCATTAGATATGGACATATACGCACACTGCGTATTTAAACATGAAAGCATTAGAAGTCTATAAGGACAATGGATGCCTGTGTTTGATGGTTGAGTAGATGGACGATGGATGTTAGGATATACATTCTTCTTGACTTGAAGATTTCGGGGTCGAAATCCTTTAAGGAGGGGAGAATGTAACACCCCGTAATTCTGTTAATATTAATATTCACAAATTAAAGAATAACTAATCTCAGGCGTGAGAATTGTGGAAAACGGGTTGCGCCATCGTGTTCGTCTCGGAATTCTAGTTGAAATAGAGTCCAAGTTTGCGTGATTTGGACTTCGTATGAAGGAGATATGGCCATCGGAAGTTTCAGAAAATTCAAAACAGATTTCAGAAAATTCAAAATTCAAAATTCGAAGTCAAACAGGCTAGGCGGGAAATTTCCCGCCCAGCACCCCAGGTCGACTGGGCAGTTGACACCCCCCCCCAGGTCGACTGGGGAGTCGACTGGGCAGTCGACCTTGGTGTCGACCTGGTCCAGTCGGCTAGGGTTTGACTGAGCCCAATCTTGAGCTGCTGATGTGTCTTTAGGGCTGAGTTGGCAAATTAAACGATTCAGATTAGTTCTGAGTTGATCTAACGGCCTAAATAAATCCTAAACTCTATATATACCTAGGTAGTCTCCCACTCTAATTCACATGAAAGATAGAATAGCCGCCGTCATGCCATCGCCATGGAACTCAGTGTAGCCGCCGCCAACTAAGAAGGAAGAAAGCTAATCAAAACCCTAATTCTACTCAACTCTAAAGCAAATCAAGACCCTCTTTCTTCTCTAATTGTGAGTATGATGATCTTAATAAGATTATTATTAAACTAATTAGATTGAGATGTGATATGGATCATAAGAAAATGATGTGAATTGTCATATATGTTGTTGTAAACCTTATGCTATCATGTATGTTGTAAATCCTATGTTATGTGATGATGATATCCTATATGTTGTAAATCATGCTATGATGATATTGTATAGGTTGTAATTTTCTATGCTAAGTTGTGATAAATCATACATGTTAAAAAGTCATGATGTTATTATCTATGCTAATTAGTTCATGTTAATCAAATCATAATGTTGATATTATTTGGGCTATGTTGATCTATATGACAAATCATGTATGCAAGTTTAGATTGATTAGTAAAGATTATGAACATATGCCATGACATCTATTTAGATCTAAAATTGTGCTATGACATGTGTGAGTTCTATGTGTTAGATGCTAGTTCACATCATCATTATGTTGCATAAACCACATATGCAAGTTTATACATGAATTTGGGTTATGATCATATTATGTAAGTTGTGAATTTTAGCCAAACAAGTTGACACCTTTAGATCCATGACATGTGTAGTTTTATGCAACTTTCACCCCTATTATGATTAGATCTATTTTATTTGTCTATATGTTGTGATAATTTATCTTTGTGCTATGAGTTAGACTATTCGAGTCTAACGTATATTTTGCGTTGAATAAGCGAACGTATAACGTGGGGTAGGGGTAATATTAAGGATTTAATATTAAGAAATTGGGGTGCAATTGATATGGTTTTGCATACCGTTAGTGGATGGCCATAATTGAGTCAATTATGGACATCATTAAAATTGGAATTAATTAATGATTTGAATAGGGATATATTTGAAACTGGGGTAAAAGATTAAAAGTGTTAACCAATGCTTAGGACACGAGGTTGGACTCGTTTGTGACGTAAAACTGTCCGGACCCGCCCGGCAAATCCAGTAGTCACAAATGTCAGCCCAATGTGAGAGGTCCTAGGCTCAAACGAAAGCATAACAGTTGTAAAGACATGAGGTTAGACTCTTTTATGGTATAAGACTGCCCGGACCCGCCCGACGAATCCAGCTGCCATAAATGCCAGTCTAATGTGAGAGGTCTTTATGAGGTTATGGCCTGAATGAATTAAGAAATACTTAACTAGATAAACATGTAAGGTAGGACATGGGGGTTAAGTAGGTGCCTTGGGTGGCATGAGGAATCTAGTGGGTGCCTTTAGTGGCATTTGAAATACGATTAGTAAGACTTAACCAAATACACATGTAAATGAACATGACTAAGAAGAGGGTTAAGTGGGATATACTAGTGGGGACAAGCTTAGGTGGATAACTTGTGGGGGCCCATTTCAACCAGTAACCCAAACGTATCTTTGTGGGCTCGACCCAAGTCGAGGACGGGACACGCATACTGGGTTTGACTATAAGAGGCCAAACGGGGTAGCGGTGGCAACGCAAGTCCAACGGGTTTCATATGCGTGTGTGGACCCAGGCTGGTAGGTAAGACGTTGTTGCATCGTGTAGGTATAAGCCGTGCATCCTCAAGTTGTATCGGGTTGCCACTTTAGGGGAGTGACACACCCCACTGTGGGACCAGCACAGGTATCTACGAGTAGGGAGCCGATCGAAAGTGGGTAGTGGGGTACACCTAGCAGAGATAGGTGCAGGCGGCACCTATGTAGTCAACTAGGGGTATGCAAAGATATTTATATAATTTCTAAGTGACGCAAGTGGGATCAACCTTTAGGCTGACTGGTGTGGTGTAATGTAGTAATTATTCGTTAGTATTAGGTGTGCCTTTAATGTTATCTTTATCTACTCTTCCATACCCAATAGTTCATAGACATTTCCTTGTTTTCCAGCTTATGCCTTAGTCTAATTATTTTGATAATAGTATTGTTAGAATTATCATACTCGCCAGACTTTATGTCTGACCCCCTCTATTTCCATCCTTTTCCCCCCTCCAGGTCTTCAGGGTGGACCCAGCTCTAGCGGAGTTTGATTGGATTGCTTTATCTATCTTTTGGAAAGCTTGGACCGCTGAAGTAAAGTCCAGCTTGTTATCTTCTTTAATGGCTATTTATGTAATGGGATTATGTATTTTGTTTTATCAAGATGGATATTGTACTTGACTCTGATTTATGGCTTTATGATGTAACAAACATGTTTAATTTCCGCTGCAATAAAATAAAGTTTTAGATTTCCAAGTACTACTTATTATCTGTCTTGTTGTAATTTTTCTGTTCTATATTCACTTAAAACCTCCATGGAAGTTAATGCATTCCCTTTGTGAGTGACATTAATGGACGTGGGGTGTTGCAGAAATTCTGCTTGGAAACGAGTCCGAGTTTTCGAGAAATGGAGTCCCTATGAGGGAGATATGACCCTGCGTAGTTTCAGGAATTTTCAGAATAAAAAACAGCTCGAAATTCGAATTCGAAATTCAAATTCAAACCCCAGTGCAGGCTGGGCGGGAATTTTCCCGCCCATGATTAGGTCGACCTGGAGGTCGACACTATGGTCGACCTGGGAGTCGACCTGGTGCTGAAGCCCAGTTTTGAGCATGGGTTCATTCTGATGTATCTGGTCTCATTTTCTGTCTAGATTCATTCATCTAATCATATATAAACAGCCTCCTAGCCTCATTCTCTTTACACCATTCTTCTCTAACCTTATGCTGCACAAATTCTTGATGGACATGGCTTCTTCTAAATTAAATTAAAAGTAAATTAAAATACGAAGACTATTTCTTGAAGACTACGGCTAGGAATTGCATTTTGGGGATTTGCTTCTACAATCAAATCGAGATTCAACGATTCAACAATTCAACAACTAGTTTATAGATTCAACCTCTGCATCTCAATTTCTTAGACCACGATCTGTAAGTTCAAATTACTTTTAGATTAAAACTATAAACTTAATATGGACATGTTATAAATTGGAATTGGACCTATATATGATAATTGATTCATATCTATTCTTATTCATCTTGGATCTTGACTTTTGAGAATATTGTGAAATTAATTTGGGCCTATTCATGTTGTAAATCAAATCCTTTCATGTCCATAATATTATCATGCCCGTGATGTTGAATCAATCTACTTTTCACAAGTTTGGATTATCACCTTTATCATGACTATCACCTTATTATGCTAGATCTGTAATCCTAATGTTTTGGGACTATTATTCCCTATGCTAGTGATGTTATAACCAATTATCGCAAGCTATATCATGCTAGATTTATCACCTTGTGCTCGTTCTTTTGCCTATCATAATTTTGATGTTATTCCCTTTTATTTTGAATTTGGATTTACTTCTAATCTAGATCGATTCACGTTTACGTGCAAGGGGAATACGATTTGGGTAGATTAGGCAAAACATAAATTGGGAATGAACATGAAACATGAACATTGTTATAACTTGAATCTGAATATGGACATGAAACTTGCCTTGAAACCTGACACGAACTTGACATGAAATTTGAACATGGACATGACACTAGAATGAACTTGAAAATGGCCAACTCGAGGTTGGGTTGAGTTTGCAGAGTAAATCTGCCCGGAACCGCCTGGCCAATCCAGTGACTACAAACAATAGGATCCAATGTGAGTAGTTGGTCATATCGCACTTGAAAATCCGAGGTTAGATTGAGTTGTGGTGTAAATCTGCCCAGAACCTCCCGGCATATCCAGTGACCACAACAACAGGTCTAATGTGAGAGGTTGGGGTGCATTAATTAATTAATGTCACATGATAGGGTTAAGTCATGAACATGAAAGACAACACTTAACCAACATGACACATGATTAGTGAGGTTAAGTCATGAACCGCTTGAATACACTTAACCAACTTGACACATGATTCGTAGGGCTAAGTCATGAACTTGAAAGACAACACTTAGCCAATTTGACATGACTTATAGGCGGGTTAAGTCACGAACTTGAATGACAACACTTAACCAACTTGACATGCTAGACTGATAAGGGTTAAGTCTCGAATTTAAATGACAACACTTAACCTATTAGATGGAAACCCTAGTTACGCGGTCCATTTCAGCAGTAACCCACTAGATGTATCATGGTACCCTGGAACTAGGTAGGGTGGGGCACGATTACTGGGCTGATTGTAAGCGACCAGAACGACGGATGAGTTGGTGCGGCAGTGTAGGTTCAGGCGGGCTATGGTCGTGCACGTAGTCCGGAGTTGAAAAAGCAGGCATTGGGCATCAGTTGGTTTACCTGTGCATGCTTGATTCATGTCGGTGGTTGGCACCCTAGGGCTTGATACACCCTATGGTGGACCTAGCACATGTGACTACATTCGTGATAGGGCCATATGACACAGACACATGATGAGCTAGAACTTGTAGGGAGCCGATCGATTAGTTGATCGTTCCGTTGGACCTAGTAATGGGTCATTTCATGATATTGGGCCAAGGTATCATTTCATGGTTAACATATGACATGGGTTTGGGATATTAGTGCAGTTGGTGCAGCGAACCTTGAACATGCGATGCTATACTTGATTTATACTTGAATTATCATGCCATCTTAGTCTATCTTGCCCATCTTAATAGCATTCTTATGTCTACTTTCAGTTTATACATGTCATGTTATCTTTACCTGTTTTTATGCTGAAAGTCAATAGGACTTACCATTCTTTATGACTGACCCGTTTATTTTTGCCTCTTTTTCTTTCGTTTCCCCCCAGGTTCTCAGGGAGGAAACTTTAGCACTTAGCTTGGATTTCGCTTGCTTTCGGTTCAACTCATGTACGGTTTGATCTTGAGCTATGCTATGGCTGCATTTCTGCTACCTTTGGGGAATTAAGCTACTTTTGTTGTTTTAAGTTTATGCTTCTTTACTTATGCAAGACAGAATTTGTTGTAATGGAAAATAATGACTTTGGCTATTTAGTACTTTGGATGTAAAAGATTTTGAAACTTCTTGAAAGTAATGAAATTTATCTTCTGATTCTTCAGCTGTTTTACTTATGTTCTGTCTTGTAATATTTCTGTGTTTGTTTACCTCGATAACGCTCCTCCAAAACTAGTGCATTCCCTTTGTGAGTGACCCTAGCGGAGGTGGGTGTTACACTTGGTATCAGAGCAGAAGGTTAGCAGACTGGGCAAAAGTTTTTTTTTAAATAAAAACCTTCTAAAACTATTTTCAAAACCATTTACGAAGAAGCATTTTTCAAGAAAAGTCTTGTTTTATTTAAAGGCTATTCCCCTGAAGCCATTAGCACTATCCCTTGAATCTCTTCTTTTTCATTTAAGCATGTCTAGGAATCTTAACCTTCTGGAGGGTGTGCCAATACCTGGCTAGTTCAGGAGGTACTTAGAGGCTAGGGCCAATGATGCAGGCCCATCAGATATTCCTCCTTCAGTTGCAGCGGCTCCTCCTCCTCCTCATGCAATTGCTTTATCAAAGATTTGTAGAGATTTTAGGGCCATGGGTGGAAAGGATTTCAAGGGAACTGAATTATTCGTAGAAGCGAGGAATTGGCTCAAAGAAACCGAGGATCTGTTCATTATCTTCGAGGTGGACGATAGGCAGAAGGTACAGTTGGCAGTATGGTTGCTCAAAGACGAAGCTTCCTATTAGTGGGAAGTCACTAACGCTGAGAGACCTGTTGACACATGGATGGATTTCAGGATAAGGTTTAAGACGAAATTCCTCTCGCAAGCTGAACGAAGCCTACAACTGGAAAAGTTCTTATCTCTTAAGCAAGGAAGTATGACAGTCAAGGAGCACATCAATCAATTCAATCAGCTAGCTCGTTTTGGACTGTACTTAGTGAATACTCCTCATAAGAAGGCTCTCTGTTTTGTCAAGGGATTGAATGAGCCACTTCACAGCTTGGCTATGACCTACATACCTATGGGGGCTACTTACGAAAAGTTAGTGGACATGGCACTCTTAAATGAAGAAGACAAGAACGGCAAGAAGGAGGTCAAGGTGAATGAGTCTCAAAACAAGAAGGTAGACTCCGAGAAAGGAGGCAAGAACAACAACAACAATAACGACAACAAGTCACGTGAGAAAAGAAAATGCAACTTCTGTGGTATCGATGGGCATATAGTCCAGGATTGTAGAAAGAAGAAGATGAAGATGGGAGCATGCTTTCAATGTGGTGATACTGGACATATTAGCAAGAACTGCCCTAAGAAGCAAGGGCAAGTCCCGCAAGTAGGACCTTCTAGGGGTACATCTTTAACTTCTTCTCCTAGATGCTTTGTTTTATCTTGTTTATCTTCTCAATACTATCTTTAGAACCTTAGGTAGAACCCTTTTGGATGTAAACATGTGATTGAAACATGTTATGGTTGATGATTGCAAGTGGTTGCAAGTGGTTGCTCGTGGTTGCATAACACACATTAGGCACTAGATCGGCTCAGTCACATATTTCATATTGCATATGCATGGGTGCTTATACTTGTATATGGATGGAAACTTGATATGCTATCATTTGGGTGTTGCATATGAATGAATATTTGTGCACTCATGTAGAGATTATAATGTTAGGAATTTGCATACATGTTGGACTCATTACACTAACATATTTTGCTTTAAGGAGGTCTACTGAATCAGCAACCGCCTGATCTTTTGCATTAGATAAGTACATATACACACACTCTTGCATAAATTCATACAGCATTAGAAATCTTTTAAGGAGAATGGTTGCTTGTGGATGAGGGTTGAGTAGATGGTTGATTGGATGATAGGATGCATTCTTCCTAACTTGAAGATTTCGGGACGAAATCCTTTAAGGAGGGGAGAATGTAACAACCCGTATTTTTATAACGTGTTAAAACCATAAATCAAGGCAGAATTAATTTTTAAAACAAGTCCGAGTTTTCGAGAAACAGAGTCCGTATGAGGGAGATATGACCCACCGAAGTTTCAGGAATTTTCAGAATCGAAAACAGCTCGAAATTCGAATTCGAAATTCAAATTCAAACCCCAGTGCAAGCTAGGCGGGAATTTTCGCTCCCAGAACCAGGTCGACCTGGGGTTCGACACTATGGTCGACCTCCCAAGGACCAGGTCGACCCTATGGTCGACCTCGGGGTCGACCTGGTGCTGAATCCCAGTTTTGAGCCAGGGTTCATTCTGATGTGTCTGGTCTCGTTTTCTGTCTATATTCGTTCGTCTAATCCTATATAAACAACCTCCTAGCCTCATTCTCTTTACACCATTCTTCTCTAACCTTATGCTGCACAAATTCTTGATGGACATGGCTTCTTCTAAATTAAATTAAAAGTAAATTAAAACACGAAGACTATTTCTTGAAGACTACGGCTAGGAATTGCATATTGGGGATTTGCTTCTACAATCAAATCGAGATTCAACGATTCAACAATTCAACAACTAGTTTATAGATTCAACCTCTGTATCTCAATTTCTGAGACCACGATCTGTAAGTTCAAGTTACTTTTAGATTAAAACTATAAACTTAATATGAACATGTTATAAATTGAAATTGGACCTATATATGATAATTGATTCATATCTATTCTTGTTCATCTTGGATCTTGACTTTTAGGAATATTGTTATGAAATTAATTTGGGCCTACTCATGTTGTAAATCAAATCCTTTCATGTCCATAATATTATCATGACTGTGATGTTGAATTAATCTACTTTTCACAAGTTTGGATTATCACCTTTATCATGACTATCACCTTATTATGCTAGATCTGTAATCCTAATGTTTTGGGATTATTATTCCATATGCTAGTGATGTTATAACCAATTATCACAAGCTATATCATGCTAGATTTATCACCTTGTGCTCGTTCTTTCGCCTATCATAATTTTGATGTTATTCCCTTTTATTTTGAATTTGGATTTACTTGTAATCTAGATCGATTCACGTTTACGTGCGAGGGGAATACGATTTGGGTAGATTAGGCAAAACATAAATTGGGTATGAAAATGAAACATGAACATTGTTATAACTTGAATCTGGATATGGACATGAAACTTGCCTTGAAACCTGACACGAACTTGACTTGAAATTTGAACATGGACATGACACTAGAATGAACTTGAAAATGGCCAACTCGAGGTTGGGTTGAGTTTGCAGTGTAAATCTGCCTGAAACCGCCCGGCAAATCCAGTGACTACAAACAATAGGATCCAATGTGAGTAATTGGTCATATCGCGCTTGAAAACCCGAGGTTAGACTGAGTTGTGGTGTAAATCTGCCACGGAACTGCCCGACATATCCAGTGACCACAACAACAGGTCTAATGTGAGAGGTTGGGGTGCATTAATTAATTAATGCCACATGATAGGTTTAAGTCTTAAACATGAAAGATAACACTTAACCAACTTGACACATGATTAGTGAGGTTAAGTCATGAACCGCTTGAATATACTTAACCAACTTGACACATGATTCATAGGGCTAAGTCATGAACTTAAACGACAACACTTAGCCAATTTGACATGACACGTAGGCGGGTTAAGTCACGAACTTGAATGACAACACTTAACCAACTTGACATGCTAGACTGATAAGGGTTAAGTCTCGAATTTAAATGACAACACTTAACCTATTGGATGGAAACCCTAGTTACGCGGTCCATTTCAGCAGTAACCCACTAGATGTATCATGGTACCCTGGAACTAGGAAGGGTGGGGCACGATTACTGGGCTGATTGTAAGTGACCAGAACGACGGCTGAGTTGGTGCGCCAGTGTAGGTTCAGGCGGGCTATGGTCGTGCATGTAGTCCGGAGTTGAAAAAGCAGGCATTGGGCATCAGTAGGTTTACCTGTGCATGCTTGATTCGTGTCGGTGGTTGGCACCCTAGGGCTTGATACACCCAATGGTGGTCCTAGCACATGTGACTACATTCGTGATAGGGCCGTATGACATAGACACATGACGAGCTAGAACTTGTAGGGAGTCGATCGATTAGTGGATTGTTCCGTTGGACCTAGTAATGGGTCATTTCATGATATTGGGACAAGGGATCATTTCATGGTTAATATATGACACGGGTTTGGGATACTAGTACAGCTGGTGTAGCAAACCTTGAACATGCGATGCTATACTTGATTTATACTTGAATTATCGTGCCATCTTAGTCTATCATGCCCATCTTGACAGCATTCTTATGTTTACTTTCAGTTTATACATGTCATGTTACCTTTACCTGTTTTTATGCTGAAAGTCACTAGGACTTACCAGTATTTATGACTGACCCGTTTTCTTTCGCCTCATTTTCTTTCGTCCCCCCCCCCCAGGTTCTCAAGGAGGAAACTCTAGCACTTAACTTGGATTTTGCTTGCTTTCGGTTCAGCTCATGCACGGTTTGATCTTGAGCTATGCTATGGCTGCATTTCTGCTACCTTTGGGGAATTAAGCTACTTTTGTTGTTTTAAGTTTATGCTTCTTTATTTATGCAAGACAAAATTTGTTGTAATGGAAAATAATGACTTTGGCTATTTGGTACTTTGGATGTAAAAGGTTTTGACTCTTCTTGAAAGTAATAAAATTTATCTTCTGATTCTTCTGCTGTTTTACTTATGCTCTGTCTTGTAATATTTCTATGTTTGTTTACCCCGATAACGCTCCTCCTAAACTAGTGCATTCCCTTTGTGAGTGACCCTAGCGGAGGTGGGGTGTTACAGGCACACTTGCGAAGTAGTCCCATCTTGCGACAACCTCCAAAAGCAGATCCTGTCCAAATCCTAAAGCCAACCGAAAAGCAAGCAGCCCGGAAGCTTGGAACCTCAACCCCAAAACCTGAAAAGGAAAAAAAAAAACTCACCCATGCATACTCACCCGACATCAGCTATAGGGATGACGCTAGAAGTAACATCGAAAGCCCTACCCATCACACCTGCGACTTGATTCAGAGCACTCCTAAAGGGCTTACCACAAAACGAAAAAAAAACACGTCTTTGACTTTGTGTATGATGGAAGCTGAAGCCACAGGGATGACACTAAGAATGACCAAATTATGAGAGCACCAAAAATGCTAACAAATGAGACAATGGATACACCACTGGGTCTTTCCCTTCCTTCTCACCTACACCCGATCGAGCAAGTGTTGGAGGGAGATTGCGCTGTCCCCTAAACCCACCAAAGAGCTGAAGAAAGACCAGACCATCATAGCACAATCTCGGACGAAATACAAATGGGCAACGATTCCACCTTGCCTGCTCTATAACATCGACAATGAGACACTAACGGGATTCCGATTCTCTGAAGCTTGTAATCCAACGGTAAATTCTCGTGGAGGATTCTCCTTATAAAATTGGAAACCTTAAGAGGGATACTAGAGTATAGATGAAAGCGATGCAAGAATTCCTGGAACAAAAATCCGGGCTGAGTTCCAACCGAAGGGAGAAAGTTCCACCGTTCCAACCGAAACCACTTCCGTGGGAGTTAGAAAACCCCTTGACAGATTGCACCCATTTCCATATCTCGCTAGCGTAAGATAGAGTCCGGGAAAAATCTGTAAGAAATAGACAATGTTACTTGAAATGAAGAAACGACTCACATAGAGAGTCGTTAGATCTGAAACGATTCCAAAGCTTACATGCATAAGCTTTGCAGATGCCCTATGATTTACGCAAACCTAAACCACCGTCTCGTTTAGGATGACATATGACTTCCCAAGCGACCCATTGATGCTGCCTGGCATTGTCTTTGTTCCCCCAGAAGAAAATTGAAGCCAAGGATCTGTATGAACAAAAAAAATTAGGAGGTGGGTGTCAGGGCTGCAAACACATGAGACCTAATGGAATCAAGCATGGTTTTAATAAGAACAAGCCTCCCAGCCTGGGAAATGAGGGAAGAATTTCATTTGAAAATTTTCCTCGCTATCCCTGACTCAGAGGATTGAAGATCGCATTGAGCTTGCATCCTCTGTACATAACAATACTAAGATAAGGCAAAGACAAAGAAGCCCTGCGGGAGCTTGAGAAGGATTCAATCCATGAAATCCTCTCTGGTGCCATCAATTTGGTTGGAACAAAGGAACATTTTGAAGAATTAACGAGTTGGCCCAAGCACCGTTCGTAAAGATGAAGAAAATCCAAGAGCCATCGAAAAGAGTGATGGTTCCCATTGAAAAAAAAAATGATGGTGTCATCCGCAAAAGACAAAGACAAAATCATGCGGTAACCAGAAGGAATACCAAAGCGATGGATCTAGATGGAGATCATAAGAGAGTGCACACTGAGAACAAAAGCCTCCGCTGTGATAAAAAAAACGTCGGCGAAAGGGGATCCCCCTGACGCAATCCCTTTCCTGATCAAAAAACCCGTTTGTCGAGCCGTTAATAGGAATGGAAAATCAACAATTCGAAATAAGCCTCCAAACTAAATCAATTAGAGGCCCGGGGAAACCAAATGCCCGAAGAACTCTTATAATGAAAAACCAGGATATGTGATCATAAGCCTTCTCCATGTCTAGTTTTATCACCACATTGGAACCTTTAACCTTGCGGTCGATTTGAAAGATAAGTTCTTGAGCTTAAAGAACATTATCATGATGAGCCGTCCCTTGAAAAAACTACTTGGGACGACGAGATAGCACGATCGAGGATATATGTCAGTTCAGAAGACAACACCTTAGAGATGACCTTATTAGAGAAGTTGCACAAACTAATCGGTCTGAAATTAGAACAAAAGCGTGGATTCTCAACTTTAGGGATGAGAACACCACTGGTGGAGGTCCAACCCTTAGGAAGCACACCATGCGAGAAAAAAGATCGAATCGCTAAGAAGAATTCCAGTTGAATGGTCGGCTAGATAATCTAGTAAAAAATACTGTTGAATCCATCCGAACCACTTACATTGTCCTTACTCTGAAAAAACACACAACCAGATTTCATCTGAAGGATGGATGATAAGACCTCCACTTCTTTATGGAGAATCAGCCCGGAAATAAAGGCCAATAGGGAAGGATCGGAATGATGAATGGAAGGACATTGAAGAAATCTTTGGAAGTGGGAAACGATGGTCTCTTTGACGTTCTCCGTAGAAGAAGCCAATTGTTGGTCAGGGCAAAGGATTTGATGGGTAATAAGAATAACATTCTTTTTCCAAATAGATGAATGGAATAACTTAGAGTTAGAATCTCCATCAACGAACCACTTAAGTCTTGGCTTCTAACGAAGCAAGTCATGCTGGACACGCAACTCAAACGAGAAGGCGAGATGAGCGTGGACCCAGACCGCCTTGTTAAAAGCCAAGGGATCATCATCGTAAGAGGATTCTGCTAGGATAAGAATTTCTTCCATCAAGCGCACTCTGTCGAATATGTTCTTAAACACCATGTATTCCAAAGCTTAAGACAAGATTTAAGGCGCTTAAGCTTTACCAAAAAAACAACAACTGGAAAATCAGAAGCTGCATCAGACCACGAATCTTCCACTTTTTGGTGGAAAGTGTGATGGGATCGTCACATGGACTGAAAACGAAACGAGGACAAGACCGATAAAGTGAGAGGGGGCAATGCAAAACCATCGGAGCATGATTCGAGTAAGTGCGATGGAGATGAGAGATAGCGAAGGAGAAAGGAAGGCTGAATCAAACTTACGACCCGAGATCTTGATCTAATTGAGAAAGGATCCGACTGGGACCATCTTCATTGTTACATAAAGTAAAAGCTGAGCCAACAAAAGACACTTCATATAAAACAAACTTAACGATGAAAGAGTTGAAATCCTCCACAGCCGCACGGTTAATAGAGATCTTTCCCGCTTCTCCATTTGGCTCGAGACAACAATTAAATCTCCTCTGATGACCAAAGCCATGAGGCCTAGGTCATTTAGAGACAAAATGTTATCCCAAAGAGATAAGCGGTTGATATGATTGCTTATGACATATACCACAGTGAAAAGAAAGGAGTAAGAAAAAGAAGTTATCAAACAAATAACAGAAAGAAGCTGAGAAGAGTTGAAAACAGGTTTAACCGAGACGTCTTTATCCCAAAGAATCCATATTTTATTAGATAAGTTAGAAACGCCTCCCCCAAATCCAATAGAAAGAACAATGTCGGATGACACCCTATTGCCAACAAAAGTCTCTTGAAGAGCAACAGACGGATGAATGCTTCTTAATAATGCGTTTAAGGCGCGCTAAGGATGCACCATTCCCAATGCCTCTGATGTTCCAGAACAAACAATTCACATCCAAACCGAATCACAAAACAAAAACAGTGAAGAAAAGGGACCAAGAAGAAACGAAAAGGAAAATCCGTAAATTGAAGAAAAAACTAGAGAAGGGATCAGATGAGGTAGAAGGTGTGTCGAGTAGAACAAACTATCCGCTCGGCCGCCGTTAAAGAGTGAGTGCGAATAATGTGGGGGGTACGAGTTCTCGACCTTGTGCTCCTACGCGACCGTCGGAAAGGAGCTTCCACCGAGTAGGAAGATGTATGATCATTAGCAAAAAGCCAAAGAGGATGAATCAGATGGAATGCAAGCGAAGGTCGAATCCAATGCTTCTACCCTAGCTGCATGAGAGTTCTTTGCAAGATGAGATATTGATCGTTAATGATCGAAATCTCATCCTTGCTAAAAAGGGAAAACGAGTAGGAGAAATTAGGTGAAGAAATCGTAGAGCGAGAAGAGACTAAAGCCAAATACAAAAGAGGATGGGGAAACTAACATGTAGTAGTGCCATGAACCTACGTTACACCATACAAAATGCAGAAATGTCATCAAATTGGCATTCCTGCACTAGCGAGAGCATCCTATAGATGATGGGACAAGCTAACGAGGGATCAGGAGAGAAAGGGAAAAACCCCCAACTCTCACACAATCCAGCAGCAACCGATCCAATAAAACCAACGACCCCGTGGAGGTTACTATATAACTATCAGCACAGTGATCACTATACGGCCATCATCCAAGCCTTGGCTGGAAAACACCTCCAACCAACACCGATAAGAGGCTGACCAACCACAACAAAACACAACACCCTACTGCCACTAGTAAATCATGAAGTGATTTACAATGGCTAAACCTAGCAAGATGGATCAAAAGAGAGGAAGAAAAGAAAAAACAAACCACGGCACAACCACTGAAGACCAATAGACTCGAGCAAGAGGCTGCCAACAAGACAAAACACTGCCCCAAACAACCTAAGTCAAGCCTCCATAAAAGTAGGGACTGGCCAACTCGCTCACTAGAAGCTGAACAACAGACCACCAAATGGTCTGCCACGCCAAACATTTTGACAAACTGACACCAACCACACACAAAACTGAATCCGTTAGAAGAAAAAACACGAGCAATGGGAAGGGGTAGGAGTTGAAGTGCACAAGCATGACAAATCTGACCCTAGCAAAACTCAGGATCCAAATAGATCTGCAAACCGAACATACACCACAACAGGTAGAGTAGCCAAGCAAGGAACAACAGGAAAAGCAGTAACAGGAAAAGAAACAGGGGGAAGAGATTGAACCCGATTTGGAATGCCCAAATAGAAATCCACCTTGCTTGAGGATGTCGTCTTCATCGCCTCGCCTACTCCAGATAAGAGTGGTTGCATACCAAGACTAGAGACATCCCAATGCTCATCAGATCCAACACTACACGATGCTAACCATTGGCGGTACTTTTCATCCTATAACCAACGTTTGTTAGGCACTGGGGGAACACGCACTGCGTTGCTAACAACTACTTCCACATCAACAACGGACAGGAACTCTTCATCAACCACTACGTCATAAAAGGACTAACGCAACAGAAAAAATTGTTGGCACAGACCCAAAAAGTGTTGACATAGGTCTTTGGAAACTTCTTTGGGTGATGCAATTTTCACCGTTGCTGCAGACCTCAAAGGCAAAATTTTAACTATATACGGCAACATAAGAATTATTGTTGCAGTAGAACCATATTTGGGTCTATAACAACATCCATAGGTGTCTGTAGCAACATTCCAAAATGTTTCTATAGATATTAAATTTCTGAATTTGTTTGGGTGAGCTACTTGCTTAATACCTCATACAATAGTACTACAGTACTTGTATAATACCATATACAATAGTACTACAACTACTTGCATAATACAACATATACCACTTGCATAAAACATCATTCGTAGATTCGTTTCAAAACAAGCAACAATACACATCACAATTCATAGTCAACAACACCAAAAAGACGAATCATGAAAAAAAAATATGAAGAAAAACTGTCCATACATGTTATTTCACTTGGATGGTACTTCACTACAAAACATTGCCATAATTATACGCAAAGCAATTCCAAACATGATTCAGGACATGGCTAAAGCTCTTGCAAAGAATTTTTCTCCCTTCTCGTGCTTTTCACATTTAACGCACATTAAGGCCAACTCTACCTTCGTATCATCCACAAATTCATCAGCTTTTTCCCTCTTTTGCTTTTGCTTCAGCAGCTTGCCTTCAACTGTCTTCCTTTCCACGAGCAATTGCGATATAGTATTTTCTTTTTCCATCAATTTAACAGTAGTATCTTCCACTTTAGCATTGCTATTGATTTCATACACTTCGTCATGCCACATAAAATACCCACAATCGCCTTTCTGCACATATGTTTAATTATGAATAAAACATCACTGAAAAATATGAGAATTGACAAAGCAACCAAAAATGCCTAATTTATACTTACAGGCCACATGGAGCAACCAAAAAATTTCTTCCCCGCATTTGATCATACCTTCACAATCCTCATCTTCCCTGGGATGTTTTGGTGGGAATGCTTACCTCCCACCGCTGTTGATGAAGTTGAAGTAGAAATTGATTGAGTGATCATTGAACTCGAAGATGGACAGATTAACTACATATAAATACACATACATGTGAATATGAATATATATGCATGTATATTTGTGTGTATGAATCAATTTTTTAACAACTATATATGTTTAAGAAGAAGGACAGATCAATTATACAAGCACTCGAAAAAGAAACAACGTAATGGGCAAACATCATATATCCGAATATATTCACCACAATCATCATAATATCCAAGAACTAACAACATAAATCCATGAACAAGATTCATATCATATTGAATACAGTTTGAGTTAAAACCACAAACAAAATTAAAGCCCCAATTCCTTACAACAACATCAAATTGATACCAATCCTTACAGCAACATTTTAAGGATAGTCATTGTTAGTACCAGCAAACCCACAAATGAAATTAAAGCCCCAAATCTAACTATTTAAATCCAACGAAAAAATTCTTACCCTATGCAGAATGATCAAAAGCTGCGGTAATAACAAATCCGTTCTATCGGAGATCAGTTAGGTGAAATGGAAATCCAGTAGGAATTTGGAAGTTAAATATGCTGAATCACTCAATTTCTCTAATGCCTTAACCCCGATTTTATTTTCGAAACGGTGATTGAATCACTAGAAACCTAGATCTGATTTCACTAAGGACTGATTGGAGATGGGTGCCTCCCAAATTGAAGAACCTTGCATGGAGGTAAAAGTAGAATTCTGAATTTTAGTTTATGGGTGAGAACGAGAAAATTAGGTATTGATTAAATAGAAGGTGAATGAAAATTAGGGATTGAAGATTTTGAAAATTTGAAGGTTCAAAACGAAATGAAAAGGAAAGCGAGTGAATGAAAATAAAAGCGGGAAATGGAAATAGCTGAGATGTGGATTGAGGGCGTTGATGGATGACTGAGATATAATTTTAACTAATGGTGCGGATCACCATGTAGGACATGGAAAAGTCTACTATAGCAACATTGTACAAAATGTTGCATCGTGTTACACTTGTTTATCTAGAGCAACACATTTTTATGGATAAGGTAACACTAAAAATAAAATGTCGTAGTAGGACCAAAATAGTATAGATATCGGGACATTTTGGTTGGCAACACCTTGCAAATTTGTTGCATTAGGCCGTTTATGGCGTAGTGAACAATGAACAAATATCCAAGAGAAACAAAGCTATTGTATGTGAAAAAAGGAAGGAAGTGCACAAGCATATGCACCTTCGTGAACACACAACTCTTCACCCAAGCAAGAAGCAACCACTGGGCAAGGCACTGAAGTAACCCTGGACACCACCAAGGGCCTTCGCGAAGACCGACGACAACGATGGCTATTAGGGGTACCAACAATGCAAAAATCGCCGACCACTCCAACACAAGCCTAGAATGACATGGCAACGACTTTGGTAGGAAACGGATAAGGGGGATCAAATTTCCTGATCTAGCACTTCCACCACTGCGTGTCGCTGCCAGACAGTAACTTCGACAAGCACCCAAAGAAGAACCATAAACTGACGTCGAAAACCAAGAAACCTTCACACCTGCAATTAATCTTGGAAGGAACTAGATAGGGGGATCAAGTCCTCTACACCAACACTACAGAAACTCACAGTAGGAGCAGAGACTACACCAGATATTAGGGCACAACTAAGCTCATGCCTTGCAAAAGCGAACAACAAGCCTCCAAAAGCCAACGAATCCAACACAGGAAATTCCCTAAAATCAGGAAAACACAGGGAATGTTCCAAGAACACCTCACCAACAATAACGAAATGGTTGTGTGATAACACCTCAAAAGACAAAAGAAAAACCACCTGAAAGAGAACTGGCATATTACTTCACACAATGGCGGCTACCATAGCACCAACAGAGGCGTTGACCGCCTCAATAGTCAGAGAAACCACTTGACAAGCCCCAACAAAGGAGACCACAACACAATAGCACAAACCCATGACTGATGTAGACGAAAATCCCTAAATAGAATAATGGAATTAGAGGAGCAGAGAAGACAACACGGCACAACACCACTGAGTAAAGAAACCTCGAAAGGCGAAACCAAACTAGAGCCAGAAAGGAGAATCACAGAGAAAGAACTAGCAGGGAAATCACTTAGATTTGAGAAATTTCAAACGCCATAAAAGCAAGAAAAGAGACCTTTGGGGGGGAGGGGGTTTAGATAGCAGAGTTTACATGATTTGTTTTGAATATTATTCTAATAATAAGAGTATTTAATTTATACTTTTCTTTTCAAATGTATGTAAAGTATTTTATGGTGTACTACAATTGTTCTAAGTTGTTTCAAGTTTGTTAGGTCGAATTGATTTTCCATGGATTGATACAACAATAAAATGGAACATCTCATGCACAATCATTGAATTTAGGATATTTTAGCAATTTTCTCAGGTGCACACATATGGAACAACTGTGGTGTACGTGAGTCTCTTGAAGGATATTTGGTTACCTAGACGAGGAAGGCGAGCGTACGAGTATAAATGATAAATTAATATGAAAATTGGATGTGGACTACTAGCACACAAGTACAAAAATTAATGTTAGAAATAAATCGGTTAGTCTATTCTTTTTTTTTTTCAAACTTGGTACTTTATATATAATTTTAGGTAGTATATAACATGCTAAACGGTTAATCTATTCTTAAGTAGAATAAATTCAGATATTCAACTGATTAAATCGCTTAAGTTTATTGTGATCGAATTGGTATGTAAAAGATACCATTGTAGCTACTTCTTTACGACATTTGCAAATTGACTGGTGCAATAAAGGTTTTTAGCAATGTCTTTTCATGAAAGTTGCAACATGTATTAGTTTTTGACGACTTTCAATATTTTGCAATTGTAGTGGAAGTTATCATAATTTTTCCGTCTTAAACATTGTAAATGATAACAATATTTATTTATATCATATTTATATATTGTCAATAATCCTACAAATTTTATTATTCATTGTAATTAGTCGTCTAAAAAGTTGGAAAGACGTAACAAAGTGCAAAATATGAACTTTGCAAAATTTGAATAATAATTAAATTTTGGATTATTTTTTAAATCTCTTTGATTTTACATTTTTAGTTGAATAAAGAATAAATTGTTCAAAAAACCTCTCAAACAGCTGATTCATGGAAATGGAGACTAGGTAAAAAGCACGCTGCCACCATTTTCCTATCCTCTTCCTTATCGTCTCACTTCTCATTATCGCACCTCCCTCTTTTCCTAGATTTCAACATGCATGTGCTTAGCCGGCTTGCAATCCACTAAATCCATTTCGAACCGTCTAAACTACATTTTTTGCTGCCAACCCTTAGAGTAACTCCAATGCACATGTTAAACCGAATGCCACATAGTAATTAATAATTTTATTCATTTTCTAATATCCAATGCTAATGTCAATGGCAAGTGTAATATGATGTGGCAATTTTTTTATTAGACATTGCGAAATGAACTGCCTAGTTCTAGACATTGTATTTCACAATGTTAAAGGTTAATCACCACTTGTTTTGTGACACACAATTTTTAACATTTTAAAATATTTGCGTTGGAACAACTAAAGCAATTTTTTTGTAATAGGTAATATATTTTTTAATAAATTACCTATATGTTGTCTAATCTTTGATGCTACATAGAAATTACATTGTGAAGTGTTGGAGATGCTCTTATATGCATTAGCAAGATAAATTAAAAGAATATAGCGGGGGGAAACTAGTAATACAGTTGTTTGTTTTTGTCTGTGGCCCTATTCATTCTTAACGCTTATTATTGTAATGACCCACATTTTTACTTACTTTAAACAGACAAAAACCCAAATCCACGTCGATTCAACGCAAATAGAAATACGTTTCGTAGGGGTCATCAGAGCAAAACACAACGAAATACAAAACTCACAATGTAACAAATAAAATATAATATGAAAATATCATTACATCGGAATTTTTTTTTGAAACAAAAGCAATTTAAAATAAAAGTCTGATTTTGCATACCTTTGTCGTCTTAACCGAATATAACAATAATAGAGTACGTCCGGCCTTCATATGAATCCCCAATTCTCTGCGGAACTCCAAGTCTTCAAGCTTTCATCTTGGAAACACTCGCTCGGATCTGACCCGAGAGATAAACACTCGGATCAGGCTTGGGTTATATCAGTTATAAAATAATGTGATCAAATCTAACCATAGCGACCATAACCAAACACATCAACCATTCGTCCATAGCAACCATAAACCAAGTTTGAAAAATTGGCTTTTAGAAAAATGAACGATTATAAGTCCCAGATCCCATCACACAATGCAAGCGCAAGCCGGAGGATAGAGGTTTGCCTTATAATCTCAAAACTTGCTTGATATAGTTTAAACAAAACATTTTATACTATAATAATGTATAGGGTGGAGAAAGTCCTTCCGGAAAATAACTTATAAATCTTAGCTAGCATAATGTCCCATACCACTATGTTGGCTATATAGGTATAAAACTGAAAATCGTAAAAGGGTTTGTATTGGAGTTTGGATTCCATCATGATGGTTATTGATTCAAAATGTCTCTCGGGCATTCAGCGGATACCATGTTTGTACACAGCGCCACACACATTTTTCTCAGCTTCACGGAATTTAATCCCTACAACCTATTAGTAGGCACGCCACCTCACCTACTGGGTCGACCGAATCCGTGCAAAACATAAAGTCATGTTGATCTGAAAATTAGCATACCATCATACCGGGATGTGAGGCTATCACGAGGTCCTGTCATACACAAAGCTACTCATTTAAGTCATGGTTCGATCATTACCACAGAGCCCTGCTTTTCAACAAAACCCTTGATGATTGCTCAACACTTAGCATGCTCCATGGTCATTCCATGTCAGACATGCAATCCGTCCACAATTTCGTTTCGGGAATAGGAATAAAACTGAAGGAACCACGTCCCCGCCTGAGAGTGCAAGTCCTCGTAATCCGATACGCTTCAAGTACGGTAAGATAATGTCATTACTTTAACCTCTTAGGACCGACCCCGAGGCATCAACAAGCTATCCATCCGCTGTGAAGAGTGCCGACCTTCAACCATTATCATTGAGAACTTAATCCTTTTATGACATATAATTATTCAGAATGAGTAAAAAACCGACCTTTCCAAATAACTAGCGCATCTTTTAAAACTAATCGGTTTACAGGATCTCATGAACCTCATCCCATTCTTTTATTCAATTCATTCATTAAAACTATATTAAGTTTTAAGACGGCAAAACTCTTCATTTCTATCTCATAGAGCAAAACTGGTAATACTCCATTTTTAATCATCTTATGTTTTGGTAATTTTAATTACCTTTCAAATCCTATTTTTTCAAATCTTGTTGAAATATTTAAATCAAATATTATGATTACTAAACTTCAAATTCCAAGTTCTTATCGACTATTCACCATTTTCCTCACGTAAAAACATGTTCATTCCTTTCCTAAAACTCTTTATAAATAAAGATTTCATTTGCTTAACTTGGACAATTATCTTACCTTTTCGTGGGCCAAAGAACAATGTTATTGAAGACATCATTCACAACAAACCCAAAATCATATTTCCTTTTGTATTGGAATCTCTACAGAAATCATATTGGTTTATAATCGATATAAACCTCCACATCCAACAAACACTATAAGCGGGATAACGGCACAACCTTTTAAATCCCTCGAATAGTCTAAGTCATCATCAATGGAGACTTACCTCAGTCAATGACCAATCTGGTTTCTATTCAATTTCAATTTAATTAAATAGATAGGAAACTTGGATTCTAATTTACCCTTATTAATAATCCGATTTATTTATAAATACTCCTTTATGTTTAAATGAAGATCTTATTAAATGTTTAAACCAAATTATATTGATATCGACAAGTGAACTATTCATGAATTGCAGATACACAATGGTTTCGTCTGGGTTCACCAGAAAACATCCATATCGGTAGGAAGCCACTTCCCTATGAATTTGATCAACTGAAGACACCTTTATATTTAAATAAAGGTCATATTAAAAGTCAAAACCAGATTTCTTAAAGGGTCACTTTAGTTGTTAAATAACTCACTTTAACACGATTCATTTTTATTTTACCAAATATTAATATATTTGGTCCAAAACACTTTTAAATCATTTAATATGATTTACCATGATTTTTCCATATTTTTATATAATATATAAACACCTTTTTACGAAAAATCCGAATTTGGCACTTGAACTGTCGAAACTGGATTTTCCGGTCAAACTCATTTAGACTTGTATGAAAATCAGCTGTTTAAAGATGTTTCTTTTTCTTCAGTTGGAAAGCTATTCAGATTTCGGACAAAACATGATGCGTTTCAAGAAAATCCGATGATTAGATCTTCCGGAATTTCAATTTCAAATTTCGGGTCGAAATTCGCGAACTTTCGCTACACAACGAGTCCTATTCGAACCCAAAAGTGACTTATTATTAAAACTAAGTCAAAATACTTCAAATAAGTTCAATAATTATTCAAACCATTTTAAATAAGTTTTGGAATTCAATTTCCGAATTTAACCTTTAGATCAATTATTCCACATCAAAAAATTTAAATTAATATTTAAATCATTAAAATAATATTATTCTTCAAAAGTGATTATCAAAGCTTCAAATTGGTTGATGCCCATTATAAAAACAAGTAAGAACATTGAAACCATAATTTTGCAAAACCTAGTCCGTTTGATAGGCAAATGCAACTTCAATTTACTATTCATCGTAAAATCGATTTACTATTCGTTTCAATATTCAATTGGCCACAACTTGTTCTTAACAAAACCCGTACGTTCTTTTGCAAAAAGTTCATTGTTATGAACTCAATTTCATTTTCGAAAAGCATTGGAACTTAAATTCAAACTTTTATTTTCTTGATTATTTTATTATTAAAATGACCATTTAAAATCCAATTTCTGGAATGAGACTCATTCAACTCCTGTATAACCCGAGAATTTGAGTATATACAAACATCCAATAAACATAAACAAGATGTCATGTTTCTACCGAGTTGCAACCAAACTCGTTAGATATTTAACCATATATGTCAGTGTCAATTTGATTTCTATATTTCCAGAAAATTTTGCCATAACCTCCTCTATACGGGAGCATCGATACAACCACAATATTGCCTTAAAAAAGGCTATCCAAATCACATATCAAACCAAATGGTGTTCATAACCATTGGTCAACCCAATCAAAATATCAAACACTGTAACAACCGCAAAGCAACCACATACACAATTTAGTGAACACTTGGGACTGGTGTGGGTCGTCATCTAATACCCTGTGTAGGGGTTTACTAATAAATAACAATCCATGTAATAAATACATGGGACTAGTGTAATTTCATCCCACGACCTGTGTAGGGTTTTCCAAACAATACCAAACATTTCAAGCCACATAACAACATGCATGTTATCATCTCATGCAAACAAATACCACAAGCAAATGTGAAAGGATAAACCACTCACTATCCCAGTAGGTTCCTTCTATTCCTTCACTGTAAGACCGCCACAATTTTGCGCTCTCTCTCGAATGTTTAACAACCTAGCCACTAAGGGTTATAATTAACATTTGCCCTTGTAATATTAATACCTTTTTTAATTAACATGAATATAATTTTAAACATATATTGATTTCCAAATCTAACTATATTCATACATGAGAATACCTTCTCCATGGACTAGCTAACTTAAATTCATGATTTCAATTTTCAAAGGTCCTTATAGTTTCACAATATTACTCCTAATTTTGCTCATCACTTAAATAGGTAATTAGCTTATTACCTTTAGGATTTTCATTCGTAACTCAACTCCAATGACATCAATACTTCGCATAGGTGTTAATTATCCTAAAATCGTTTATTCTTTCACTTAGGATTATTCACTTTTGCTATTACCATTTACTATTTCCTTATGCAAATTTGCTAATAAAATTTTCTTTCTACCTTCAGGATCTAACTTCTAATCTCAACAGATTCACATATAAACTTTATGAGAGTATAAAGCTACCAACTTTAACCTAAATCAATGAATATCTCACCACACAATCACTTAAGGTTTCATTTAGGAATTTCTACAAACACTTTGTATACGTGTTAAAACTAAGGAAATAAACCCTTTAAACTACATGATTTCTTACCCGGATGCTTCCAGAACTTAGTCTAGGATGTATAGATCTCCTAGCTTTTCTCCTTCCTTTTTTCTCTATTTTCATGGAAAAATAATACGGGTCAAAAACGTGAGCAATTCATGGAGAGGGGAGGAACAATTTTCCAAGAAGAAGAATGGAGTGATAAGGAAAGAATAAGGTTTATATAATAAAGGGATAATGCATGGATTAATGACATGTGTCTTATAGATAAGCCTGGAAGATCCTAAGGCCATTATTCATCCCTATCCCCATGAATAATAATTTGTGTTTTCTCCAGCACTTTCGGTCTTGCATTGGAGTATCAAACGATAACGTTTTTTAGAAATTCTTTAACCATAAGATCCGGTTTTTAACATACTTCAATCCTGTGTTCAAATATAAAATTTGAGTTCATTTGTATATTCAAATAATTTATTTTAGTTTTGTTTTGTTAATAACCTTTTATATTTGATAAGGAATTTCCTCAGACTTTATACATAGCTAATATCCTACATTTAAAATTTTCCTGGATAGGTCTCACGTTCCAATTTTCCGTAAGCACTATCAAATTCCAATTACCGTCAAAATTTAGTTCAATTTTTGGCCTTTTCTTTTTCCTTTTCCACATACGAATGTCGTTTTACGCGAAACTTCCTTGAGTACTAAAATTCACTATTCCGGATCCATTGAGGAGGTCTCGCGATCTAGCGATATCCCGTTCTCAAGATATCCTCAAAATCATCCCTTTGTAGTTCAAATTTTAACCTTTCAATCTTAAATCAATATTAAACGGATTATGATTTTGGCCAAACCTTTCTGGTTACCTAATTTCATTATTCCAGATTTAATGTAACCTGTTTCAGGGTCTGGAAATAAATATTTCTTATACTTCCTTTGTAAACGTGTTATTTTATATTAAAACTCATTATTATAACCCTGTTCCAATTATATCATTAACCATTTTCAATTTTATTTTGATTCTTATGAAATTTGGAAGTTCTAAATTGGTTCCAAATTTCCGGGTCATTACATTCTACCACACTTAAAAGATTTTTTCCTCAAAATCGAAGACGGAACCAGAGATTGTCTACTCAATCATGTTATAATAAAGTTTATCAAAAAGATACCATCATATTATATATATATATATATCCATACAACAATTCAAGTATATATACATCCGAGCAAACTTCCTTGTATATTTACATACATTCTTAAAATGTCAGTTTTAACCTTAGGATAATATTACTAATTAAATGAAATTTTCCTTCTGGCCTACTCCAGAATTCTTATCCTAATTCGTCATTAAGTGGTAAACTCGATTTTTCTTTATTACAATACTTGACAGTATGTCCTACTTCCCTACACCGGAAGCATCTTATCTCCCCTCTAGGTTTCTTTTTCCTTTCTGGACAATTGTGGACATAATGCCCTTCTGCTTACATCAAAAACAATTTATGTCTTTTTGTACCTTTTCCTTGCTTTCCTTCTTATTCTTGTTTTTCATTGGGTATAGGACTGCATAATGTCCCTCTTTATGGAATTTATAACCACAAACACACTACAAATTTTCCTTTATTCTTGTCTTTCCTAGAGTAGCTACGAATATACTTGCATACGTCCAATCTATTTTCTTCTTCTATCTGCTCATAAATCATTCTTGTTTGTTTTAGAGTCATCTTTCCAGGTTTAACTTCAGATGGATCACAGTTATCCATAACCTACAACATTTAATATTTGATCAAAAGAGTTTTATAATTTCTTAACAAATACCTCGAATGTCTAAAATCATCGAGAATTCAAATTTCTTAATTAGTTATACTAATTATTATCTCCAACAATCAACTAATGGATTAAATTTTCCAAAACATAACTTTCATCAAAACATATATCCTTTTTACAAAAATATACTTTTGGACAAAATTATTTCATAAAAACTGGGTTAGACTGCTCTGTCTAAGTGTTTAAAAACACCTATCGATATAGCGTTACCTTACTGCACTGACCAATGTTCATAACTCACTCAACACATCAATCTAACACAAAACCATTTGTATATCAAATTACAAATACGTCTCTCATATTTATATACACACACACACACACTTAAACCCAACTCATTCTAGGGTATCACTAACCATATCTCTAAAGAGTCACTTGTCCTAGGATACAACTGATCCTATTTTTGACAAGTCTATATTCCATAGAGCCAAGGTTATCGCTTAGCCTTAAGCTCTGATACCAACGGTAACAACCTGCATTTTTACTTGCTTCAAACCGACAAAAACCCAAACCCACGTCGATTCAACGCAAGTAGAAATACGTTTCGTTAGGGGTCGTCGGAGCAAAACACAACGAAATACAAAACTCACAGTGTAACAAATAAAATATAATATGGAAATATCATTACATCGGAATTTTTTTTGAAACAAAAGCAATTTAAAATAAAATTCTGATTTTGCATATCTATGTCGTCTTACCCTAACATACCAATAATAGAGTACGTCTGGCATTCATATGAAGCCCAGATTCTCTATGGAACTCCAAGTCTTCGAGCTTTCATCCCAGAAACACTCGCTCAGATCTGACTCGAGTGATAAACACTCGGGTTAGGCTTGGGCTATATCAGTTATAAAAAAATGTAATCAAACCTAACCATAGAGACCATAACCAAACACAACAACTATTCATCCATAACAACCATAAACCAAGTTTGAAAACATGACTTTTAGAGAAATGAACGATTATAAACCCTAGATCCCATCACATAATGCAAGCGCAAGCCGGAGGATAGAGGTTTGCCTTATAATCGCAAAACATGCTTGATATAGTTTAAACAAAAAAATTTACATTATAATAATGTCCAGGGTGTGGAAAAGTCCTTCCGAAAAATAACTTATAAATCTTAGCTTGCATAGTGTCCCATACCACTAGGTTGGCTATATAGGTATATAACTGAAAATTGTAAAAGGGTTCCTATTGGAGTTTGGATTCCATCATGGTGGTTACTGATTCGAAAGATCTCTCGGGCTTTCAGCGGATACCATGTTTGTACACAACACCGCACCCATTTTTCTCAGGTTGGCCGAATTTAATCCCTACAACCAATTAGTAGGCAGGCTTCCTCACCTATTGGGTCGACCGAATTCGTGCAAAACATGAAGTCACGCTGATCTGACCATCAACATACCATCATACCGTGGTGTAAGGATATCAGAGGTTCTGTCATACACAAAGCTACGCATTTAAGCCATGCTTTGATCATCATCATAGAGCCCTGCTTTTCAACAAAAGCCCTGATCATTGTTCAGCACTTAGCATGCCCCATGGTCATTCCATGTCCGACATGCAATCCATCCACAAGTCCGTTCCGGGAATAGGAACGAAACCGAAGGAACTTGATTCCACGTCCCTGCTTGGGAGTACAAGCCCTTGCAATTAGATATGCTTCAAGTACGGTCAGATAATGTCGTTACTTTAACCTCTTGAGGAGCGACCCCAAGGCATCAACAAGCTATCCATCTGATGTGAAGAATACTGGTCTTCAACCATTATCATTGACAACTTAATCCTTTCACGTCGTATAATTATTCAGAATGAGTAAAAACCCGGCCTTTCCAAATAATTAGCGCATCTTTTAAAACCAATCGGTTTATAGGATCTCATGAACCTCATCCCATTCTTTTATTCAATCCATTCTTTAAAACTATATTAAGTTTTAAGACGTCAAAACTCTTCATTTCCATCTCATGGAGCAAAATTGGTAATACTTCATTTTTAATCATCTTATGTTTTTGTAATTTTAATAACATTTTGAATCCTATTCCTTCAAATCTTGTTGAAAGATTTCAAATCAAATATTCTGATTACTTAACTTCAAATTCCAAGTTAAATCTTTCCAATAATCCTTATTGATTATTCGCCATTTACCGCATGTAAAAACATGTTAATTCCTTCCCCAAAAATCATTATAAATAAATATTTCATTTTCTTAACTTGTAAAATTATCTTACCTTTTCATGGGCTAAAGAACAATGTTATTGAAGACATCATTCACAACAAACCCAAAATCATATTTCCTTTTATATTGGAATCTCTACAAAAATCATATTTGTTTATAATCAATATAAACCTCCATATCCAACAAACACCATATGCGAGATAACAACACAACCATTTAAATTCCTCGAATTGTCTAAGTCATCATTCATGGAGACTTATCTCAGTCAATGACCAATCTGGTTTCCATTCAATTTAATTAAATAGAATGGAAACTTGGATTCTAATTTACCCTTATTAATAATCTCATTTATTAATAAATAAACTCCTTTATGTTTAAATGAAGATCTTATTAAATGTTTAAACCGAATTATATTGATGTCGACAGGTGATTTATTCTTGAATTGCAGATTCACAATGGTTTCGTCTGGGTTCACCAGAAAACATCCATATCAGTAGGAAGTCACTTCTCTATGAATAAAATCAACTAAAGACACTTTTCTATTTAAATATTGCTCTTATTAAAAGTCAAAACAGGATTTCTTAAAGGGTTCACTTTAGTTGCGAAATAACTCACTTTAACACGATTCATTTTTATCTTACCAAATATTAATATATTTGGTCTAAAACACTTTTAAATCATTTAATATGATTTTTCATGATTTTTCCATATTTTTATAAAATTTATAAACACCTTTTTACGAAAAATCCGAATTTGGCACTTGCACTGCCGAAACTGGATTTTCCGGTCAAATTGATATAGACTTGTAGGAAATAACAACTGTTTAAAATTGTTCCTTTTTCTTTAGTTGGAAAGCTATTCAGATTTCGGACAAAACATGATGCGTTTCAAGAAAATCCGACGGTTAGATCTTCCAAAATTTCAATTTCAAATTTCGAGTCGAAATTCGCGAACTGTTGCTACGCGACGAGTTCTATTTGAACCCAAAAGTGACTTATTATTAAAATTGAGTCCAAATACTTCAAAATAAGTTCAATAATTATTCATACCATATTAAAGAACACTGAAACTATAATTTCGCAAAATCTAGCCCGTTTGATAAGCTATCACAACTTCAAATTACTATTCATCGTAAAATTGATTTACTATTCGCTTCAATATTCGATAGGCCATAACTTGTTCTTAACTTATTCAAAACCCGTACGTTCTTTTGCAAAAGTTCATTGTTGTGACTCAATTTAATTTTCGAATAGTATTGGAATTAAATTCAAACTTTTATTTTCCCAATTATTTTATTATTAAAATAATCATTTAAAATCCAATTTCTGGAATGAGACTCATTCAACTCCTGTATAACTCGAGAATTTGGGTATATACAAACATCCAATAAACATAAACAAGAAGTCATGTGTCGATCGAGTTGCAACTAAACTCGTTAGTTATTTAACCATATATGTTAGTGTCAATTTGATTTCTATATTTCCAGAAAATTTTGCTATAACCTCCTCTATAAGGGAGCATCGATACAACCACAATATTGCCTTAAAAGGCCATCCAAATCACATATCAAACCAAATGGTGTTCATAACCATTGGTCAACCCAATCCAAATATCAAACACTATAACATCCACAAAGCAACCACATACACAATTTAGTGAACACTTGGGACTGGTGTGGGTCATCATCCAATACCCTGTGTAAGGGTTTACTAATAAATAACAATCCCTGTAATAAATACATCGGACTAGTGTAATTTCATCCCACGACCTCTGTAGGGTTTTCCACGCAGTACCAAACATTTCAAGCCACACAACAACATGCATGTTATCATCTCACGCAAATAAATACCACAAGCAAATGTGAGAGGATAAACCACTCACCATCCCAGTAGGTTCCTTCAATTCCTTCGCTGTAGGACCGCCACAGTTTTGCGCTCACTCTCGAATGTTTAACAACCTAGCCACTAAGGGATATAATTAACAATAGCCCTTGTAATATTAATACCTTTTTTAATTAACATAAATATACTTTTAAACATATATTGATTTCCAAATCTAATTATATTCATACATGAGAATACCTTCTCCATGGACTTAGGTAACTTAAATTCATGATTACAATTTTCAAAGGTTCTTATAGTTTCACAATATTACACCTAACTTTGCTCATCACTTAAATCGGTAATTAGCTTATTACCTTTAGGATTTTCATTCATAACTCAACTCCAATGACACCAATACTTCACATAGGTGTTAATTATCCTAAAATCATTTATTCTTTCACTTAGGAATATTCACTTTTGCTATTATCATTTTCTATTTCCATACACAAATTTGCTAATAAAATTTGCTTTCTACCTTCAGGATCTAACTTCTAATCTCAACTGATTCACATATAAACTTTATGAAAGTATAAAGCTACCAACTTTAACCTAAATCCATGCATATCTCACCATATAATCACTTAAGGTTTCATTTAGGAATTTCTATAAACACTTTGTATACATGTTAAAACTAAGGAAATAAACCCTTTAAACTACAAGATTTCCCACCCCGGATTCTGCCAGAACTTAGCCTTGGATGTGTAGATCCTTCTCTTAGCTTTTCTCCTTCCTTTCTTCTTTATTTTCTTGAAAAAAACCTTTTTTTAATATGGGTCAAAAACGTGAGCAAATTCATGGAGAGGGGAACAGTGTTCCAAGAAGAAGAATTGAGTGGTAAGGAAGGAATAAGGTATATATAATAGAGGGATAATGCATGGATTAATGACATGTGTCTTATGGATAAGCATGCGATCCTAAGGCCATTATTCATTCCTATCCCCATGTATAGTAATTTATGTTTTCCCCAGAACTTTCTGAAATTGTGTGTGCGTACTTGTCAAGTATAATACACTCACAAGGATCGTGTAATATGACAAACAATATTCAAGTATAAAGTAATAGCTAATCACAGAACAATATAATAGTAAATGCAGTAAAAAGGAAAAATCACACTAGGGATTTTTATACTGGTTCGGAGCACCGTCCTACGTGCAGTCCCAGACCTCTCTCTGGATTTTCACTAAACAACTACCTCGCTTCACCCGGAGGAACAGGTTCACAACACCCGAGCAGCCGAATGGGATTTCACGCCTCTTACACACGAGGACTTCACAACTTTGCCTCTCGCAACAACGAGGACTTCACACAAGATGAGTATACTTGTAATTTGACAATGTGTGTTCTTAATAACACGAATTTGTCAATTCTTGTACAACCTTCCTATAATCTTATCCTCAAATAGAATTTGAATTCGTGAAGACTTGGAAGATGATATCGTGTTTGAATCAAAAGAATAATATGTAGATTCTAGGATTCAACAATGATATAAGAAGATTATGAGCTTTTGAGTGCTTTGAATGATCAAAAATGAAATCAACAATAGATAGAATAGATAGAAAGAATTATTTAAATTAAATTGAAGATTTCATGTTGTATTTATAAAGGATAAGGAGTTGCAATCATTGGTGAAGAGAAGTGTTGAATAGAAATGATTTTTGATGAAAAGAAAAGGAAGCAACCATTGATGAATGAAGATGTCTGTACGAAGAGTTGCTTTCAGTTCGTAGACCAGTCGACAAGTAAAAAATAACCAGTAGATTGGTATTTGAATATATATACGTTATATACATGTATGCATGTTCATTGTGCATTACTGCCCAGAAACGGTCTACCGTATAATTTGAAACCGGTCGACCGGTTTTTGACATTATGCACAATGAATATGCATTCATATATATATATATATATACATATATATATATATATATTCAAACTACTGAAGTATATGATTATTTGAGGATAGATTTTAACAATTTTAACACAACTAAATCATTAAATAATCAACCTCTATCTTTCAATACCATTGAATCTCTTCTTTTTGTCGATCTTGAACTTCTCCTTGTCATTAATCAAAATGCCATGAATTCCTTGATTCAACATTCTCCCCATTTTTGATTGATGACAACATAGCTATGAAAGTGTTTATAACTCCCCCTGAATATATACTCCCCCTGAAATACATATTTAAAAGAATCTGCAAAACATATTGTTAGTAACATTTTTCTCCCCCTTTGTCACCGACAAAAAGGAGTAGTGATCACACAAATATCATAACCAAAGCATGAAAAAAAATATAAAGATTGTAGCATACAATACACACCAGAAATACCATAATCAAGTCATGTACCTAATGGTCAATACGTAAAAAACCAAAATAAATACAGCACTAATAGTACAAGTTCTGATTTAAGTCTTGCATAAAAATTAAAAACATAGTATCATAAAGCGAGAATGAAAACAAACTACTGAGATGGAGAGTCGGATTCCGTAGTATCCCAATCAATCTCTTTGTTTCCTCCTTCTTCCTTGTCTCCTTTGTCTTCGTTGTTTCCTTCATCTTCCTCCTCGGTCACAGATGCCCCACGACCACGTCCAACAGTTGCTTCAGAATTTATGCCTTCCTCGGATGATGACCATGTAAATGTAGGAGGCATGAGACGTTTTCCAGGGTCTTGTATTTGGGTAGAGGAGGAGGACGATGCACATGAAATTGCATCCCAAAGAATACCAAAGAAAGTCTTAAGTTTCGAGAAGCGTTTATCGAGCTTTTTATCCAAACGTTCGAGTTTGGTGTCGGTACATTTAAGTCTCGCTTCGAGAAGGAATTGGTTTCTTGCAATTTGTGCTAGTGAATCTTTTGTAGATGATGATGGTTGAAGGAGTTTGACCTCTTCCGTTTAGGTTTTGGGGCCTTAGAAGAAGTGGTTTCAAGGGAAACTTGGTGTTGATATTGTTCCAAAGGAATTATATTCACACAAGGTTCAGGAAGCTTCATTCTTTTTCTAGTTGCTTTATCGATGCACTTTGGCTTGGAGATTTTAGACTCGCAAGACTTGAGACCACAATCGAGTAATAACCTCATGACATATTCATTGTAAAAAATATGTGGTCTTGTGTGATCATTCACAAGCAAAATTTCGTCAAAAATCATGCTTATCCAGTTAATCTCTATATCTCCATATATCGCATATAATGCCTTGAAATTCTCTTTATAGATGGCATCAAAATTACCAATCCTTGGCAGTAAGGAGTGTGTGATAGTATGGTGTAAAACTCGAGAAGGAGGCCATAGATTAATCGCTTTTGTACTGGTTTAGTGATCCTCAATAAAAAGGTGACTAACTTATCACGAGTGTGAACAGTACAAAAATCTGAAGAAAATTCCCTTCCACTATTAAGAGAACCGAGAACCATGGCCATTCGTTCCTTTGAAATAAAAACATGTTGACCACATACTACATACCAAAGATAATTAGCAACATTCTCTGGATTGAATTTCTCTGGTTAAGATTGGCATAGAACAACTTAATCATAATATGATTTATTTCTATGTTGTTCTTATCAAAGGTAAGGAGTGATTTTATACGAGCCTTGACCGATAATTCTTCGACATCATAAAGAATAAAATCAGAGAGATTTATGAAAGAACCTTTATGAATGATGTAATCCTTCATAGCATTCCAACGTTTTACTGCAATAGGATCCATAAGCCATTGTTTGATATTGGAATCAATAGGCTGGAGTTGAGTAGAACTTGATTTCTTTAATCGCTTTTGAGGAGGAGCCATGATAGTTTGAGTGATTGAAAATTTGGAATTTTTGATGGTGTTCAAAGGGTTTGATAGTTTGAGGAATAAAAGGAATACGAATGGGTGAGTTATAGGGAACCGACGTGATGATTGAGGGTTTTAAAAAACAGAAAAATATGTTACCGGCCGACCGTTGGATTTCAATCGGTCGATTGGTAAGTGAAAAGTTGATTTCCAGAGAGTTTTCCGGTCGACTGGTCGAAATACCATCGGTTGACTGGTTCACGGAAAATCAGAAATTTTTCCAGAGACTTAAACGGTCGACTGGTAACTTTTTATCGGTCGACCGGAGCATGAAAATCAAGTTTTCCAGAGACATTTTCGGTCAACTGGTGAATATATAGCGGTCAACCGTTTTTACTAAGATTTGTTTTTCTGGTTCTCTAAATTTATACGAAGCTCTATATCAACGTACGAATTGAATTTATTTCAAAACAACAAGGATTTAAACCAAGTTACAAGAAAACAAAGACAAAAATAAAACTTAAAACAAAAACATATTTTCCAAACAAAAGTAAAAACGATATAAAATTAATGGGAGGTGGATGACTTGTCTTCGGATATTTCTTTAATATCGGTAACTCTTGGTGTCCATGGCGACCAAGTATCCTTTGCTCCTTCATTTCACATGTAGTTACGATCCCAGGAGTTAGGACTCCTTGATGAAGATGGAGCATGTGGCATTGGTTCATGAACGCCTTGTTTATTCGTGCTACAGAAAAATGACGCCACGCATTCTAAGAGAGTCAACGGGTCGGACGTAAGTTTTTGTTCGTAATGAAGTTGACGCTGGAGATCTATCTGATATTTCTGGTAATGGTGAATCTCACTTATCTTTTCTCTAGTCCGTGGGGAGCAAAACAATGATTTCTTAGCATGTTTAGACTTTGGTGTATATCTGGGGGTATGCGAACATTCTGGTCTACTTTTAGGTGTCTCTGGAGAGTAGTATTCCTCTGGTTCAGAACTAGTGACCGAGATATGTGATCTTTGTGCACATTCGTTGCAAATGTGTGCCATTTTGAATAATATATGAACTTTTTTACAGATGTTACAAAGGACTCAAAGATGAAGATGCAGAAAAAAAATAAGAAAGGAGCATATATATATATGTAGGATTTAGTAAATAAGAAGCAATGGTTATAAAACATTCAGAGAATATAAACCATTAAAAATTGTAAAGCTCATAATTGTTTGCTAATAATAGCAAAAGCTACTAAATAGCTAAGTTATAAAAGAGTGTAAGCACCGTCTAGAAGAGAAAAATCAAGCCAAGCTCTCTACGCAAAGAAATAAAACTTGATTCAAGTAGAGGCTTAGTAAAAATGTCTGCTAGTTGATGTTCAGTTTGGATATATTCGAGACATATTGTTCCTTTTTCAATATTATCTCTTAAGAAATGATGTCGAATATCAATGTGCTTTGTTCGGGAATGGTTGACTGGGTTTTTTGATAAGTTAATCGCACTTGTGTTATCAAAGTATATGATGGAGTTTGATAAATGAATATCAAAATCTCGAAGTGTTTGTTGCATATATAGTAAATGAGTACAAGCTAGAGCTGCTGATATATACTCAGCTTCACATGTCGAGAGTGAAACGCAATTTTGTTTCTTACTAAACCAAGAGACAAGTGATTTTCCAATAAAATGGCACGTAACACTTGTACTCTTTCTATCCGTACGGGAGCCGCCGAAATCAGCATCACTGTATGACACTAATTCGAATGGACAATCTTTCGGGTAGAAAAGACCAAAATCATTGGTTTTGTTAATATATCGTATTATACATTTTACAACTCGTAAATGTGATTCTTTAGGATTAGCTTGAAACCTTGCACACAAACAAACACTCATCATAATATCAGGACGACTTGTGGTAAGATAAAGGAGAGAGCCAATCATGCTTCGATATAACTACTGGTCAACATTCTTACCATGTTAATCTTTTTCAAGATGTGTAGTCGTACTCATAGGAGTTGGTTTACCAGATGTATTTTCTAAACCAAAGCGTTTGACTAGATTTCCACAATATTTTTCTTGATTAATAAAAATACCGTTAGAAAGCTGTTTGATTTGAAGACCAAGAAAATACGATAGTTCTCCTATATAAGACATTTCAAATTCTTTGGTCATAATATTTGCAAACTCTTTGCAGAGTTTGTCGTTTGTTGATCCAAAGATAATGCCGTCTACATATATCTGGATAACTAATATATCTTTTCGAGAATGTTTGATAAATAAAGTTTGATCAACTTTACCAATTTGAAATCCAGAATCAATAAGATAGCTTTGTAAACGCTCGTACCAAGCACGAGGTGCTTGTTTCAATCCGTATAAAGCTTTCTTAAGTTTATATACATGATCAGGATGTTTTTCATGTACGAACAAGGGAGGTTGTTCGACATATACATTCTCTTTGATAAACCCATTTAAAAATGCACTTTTGACATCCATTTGATAAAGTTTAAAATTATGATGACAAGCAAAGGACAGTATGATTCGAATAGCTTCTAGTCGAGCGACGGGCGCAAAAGTTTCTTCATAATCGATACCTTCTTCTTGATTGTATCCTTGTGCTACTAATCTTGCTTTTTTCTGGTTATATTTCCTTGTTCTTCGGCCTTATTTTTATAGATCCATTTCGTACCAATAACTGATTGATCAGTCGGTCGTGGAACAAGTTCCCAGACATCACTGCGCTCGAACTGATTTAGTTCTTCCTGCATGGCAATGATCCAGTAATCATCAGTAGCAGCTTCTTTCGGATTCTTAGGTTCGATATTTGAAAGAAACGCGACATGACCCATTTGATTGAGTTGACTACTTGTTCTAGTTTGTGATGTTACTTCTCCAATAACATTTTGAACCGGATGATTTCTTAGAATTCTTGGAGGAGATCTAAATCTTTGTGGAGAAGGTACCACAACAGGTTGAGGAATATCTTCAATAATTTCTGAGTTAGAATCATTATTTGTGATGATAGGATTATCAGTGACTATCGTTTCTTCGTCATGTGATATATTATGAGATGGTTTAAAGAATTCATCGAAAGAGACATGAAGTGATTTTTCAATAGTTTTAGTTCTTTTAGTAAATATATGATAGGCCTTGCTTCGTTCCGAATATCCGACAAATATACCTTCATCGGATTTTGGATCAAATTTTCCAAGATGGTCTTTTGTTTTTAAAATAAAGCATTTTGAACCGAAAACTTTGAAGTATGAGATATTTGTCTTTCTCTGATTAAATAATTCATAAGATGTATTCTTTGTGAGAGGTCATATGGATACACGATTTAAAACATAACAGGCAGTTGCAACAACTTCTGCCCAAAAATGTTTTGGTAGAGTGGATCCATTTAATAATGTTCTTGCACATTCTTGTAAAGTCTGATTTTTCTGTTCTACAACTCCGTTTTGTTGTGGAGTTCTAGGGAATGAAAAATTATGATTTATACCTTTCTTTGTACAAAATGGTCAAATTCATTATTTTTGAACTCTCCGCCATGATCACTTCTTATATTTTTATCCTTAAGCCCTTTTGAATTTTGAATTCTTTTGACGAAGGATTTGAAATGATTGAAAGTGTCACTTTTTTCTCAAGAAAATCACCCATGTATAACGAGAGTAATCATCAACAATTACAAACACATATCGACTATGATTTATTGACTGAACCTGTGTTGGTCCAAATAAATCCATATGTAATAGCTCAAGTGGTTACAATGTTGATATGACTTTCTTGGATTTGAAAGACGATTTAGTCAATTTTCCTAGTTGACATGCATCACAAATATTATCAACTTTAAAGCTCATTTTGGGTAGTCCTCTAACTAAATCATTTTTGGCTAGCTTGTCAATAGTTCTGAAGTTTATGTGACAGAAACGTTTGTGCCATAGCCATGGATCATTTTCATTTGCTATAAGACACATATCTGAATTATGATTGATGTTCATATTCAGAATATAGATATTTCTGTCTCTATAACCTTCAAGAACTAGATTTCGATCTTTATCTAAAATACTACATTTATTATCCGAAAAGAAAATGGTAAAACACTTGTCACATAGTTGACTGATACTAAGTAAATTATGTTTCAAGTTTCTAACTAGCATGACATTAGTAATAAGAGGTAAGTTAGATATACCGCAATTGCTCATATCGCCTTTGCCGATGATATAGCCTTTTGAGTTATCTCCAAAAGTGACGGAGCCACCATCTGAATAAGTGATATTGGTTAATAAGCTCTTATCTCCAGTCATATGCTTCAAGCAACCGCTGTCCAGTATCCACTTTCCTCTTTTATTAAGTGGGACCTGCAAAAAATAGAATTAAGTTCATGGTACCCACCTTTTTATAGGGTCCTAAGAGTTAGGTCTTAGGAGTCCAAACCCATACGGGTCCGGTATCCCCTTTATATAAATAATTTGAATTACGATGCACAGTATTCAAAAAATTCTGAATGTATTTGTTCCTAATCAAATTGTTATTTGTTTCAGGAACCCATATCTTGACAGTCTTGATATGTTTCTTTTGAAATTTCACAACCGGTTTCGGTTTGGAATATAATAAACTAAAATTTTCTTAGCTTCAGTTTCTTGTACTTTTTTATTTTTTATTTTTCTTTTATTGCCAAGATGTTTCTTGATATCTTGTTTCTCATATCCCAAACCTTGTTTATTCATATCCGATTGTGAATTTTCAATAATTTTTGTCAAATTTTCTCGACCTTTGTTGAATTTAGAAACATTTTGAGTGATGTCGTCTAACTTAGTTTGTAAACTAGCTTTTTCTAGGTCTAGAATTTTGACTTTTGTCTTAAGCTCATGATTTTCAGTAGTAAGAGCATTATTTTTCTCTTTTTGAGTTTCTATTTCTTGACTCAAAAGAGATAGTTGAGAATTAATATTAGATGATGATTCTTGAGCTTTTTCAAGTTCTTCCTCTAATATTTTCTTCTCGTCTTTTAACATATCTCGTTCAAACTCTGCTCTACTTAAATCTGCTTGAGCTTGTTTGCATTGTCGTTTCATATCTTTAAATTTAAATATTAATTCGGCATTTATATCACGAACTTCTTCAAAAGAAGGAATTTGTACCTCATCTTCTGTCACCATGAAACATACATTAGCTTGTTCATTGTCTGAGTCGCTTTCACTATCAGATGAAGATGAGTCTGAATCATCCCATGTCACTGAGAATGCTCGTTTCTTTGACTTGTCCTTCTTGTGTTTGAATTTTTCATTTTCTGTCTTCTTCTTTTGCTCCGGACAATCCTTTTTCATGTGTCCCTTATTGTGACAGTTGAAGTATTCTACAGTTGATGATGATAGTTTATTTGATCCGAACTTCTTTCTATTGTAACGACTAGCTTTTCATTGCTTTAAGAATTTCTTGAATCCTTTTGCAATGAATGCTAGATCTTCATCTTCGGAATCTAAGATGTCTTCATCCTTTTCAGCATGAAAAGCTACATTTTTCTTTTCTTCTTTTAGTTCTTTTTTAGCCTGCAAGTTAGCTTCATAGGACATAAGATTTCCTATCCATTCTGCATACTCAGTCATTGGATTTACTATTTCTTTCTGAGTAGCATTCCAAGCATCATAGCTAGTTGATTGCATGTAAAAGCCATACGAGTTGCCCAATAACTATAGTTAAGACCATTAAAGAAAGGAGGTCTTTGTGTCGATTTACCTTCAGTGTAAGTGGTGCTAGTGCTAGAACTTGCGTTATTTGCCATATTACAAGAATATATCAAATAACTGTGTTACAGTTATATGATGACCGTGCTCTAATACCAACTGAAATTGTGTGTGCGTACTTGTCAAGTATAATACACTCACAAGGATCGTCTAATATGACAAACAATATTCAAGTATAAAGTAATAGCTAATCACAGAACAATATAATAATAAATGGAGTAAAAAGGAAAAATCACACCAGGGATTTTTATACTGGTTCGAAGCACCGTCCTACGTCCATTCCTAGACCTCTCTCTGGATTTTCACCAAACAACTACCTCACTTCACCCGGAGGAACAGGTTCACAACACCCGAGCAGCCGAACGGGATTTCACGCCTCTTACACATGAGGACTTCACAACTTTGCCTCTCACAACAACGAGGACTTCACACAAGATGAGTATACTTGTAATTTGACAATGTGTGTTCTTAATACCACGAATTTGTCAATTCTTGTACAACCTTCCTATAATCTTATCCTCAAATAGAATCTGAATTCGTGAAGATACGGAAGATGATATCGTGTTTGAATAAAAATAATAATATGTAGATTCTAGGATTCAACAATGATATAAGAAGATTATGAGCTTTTGAGTGCTTTGAATGATCAAAAATGAAATCAGCAATAGATAGAATAGATAGAAAGAATTAGTTAAATTAAATTGAAGATTTCATGTTGTATTTATAAAGGATAAGGAGTAGCAATCATTGGTGAAGAGAAGTGTTGAATAGAAATGATTTTTGATGAAAAGAAAAGGAAGCAACCATTGATGAATGAAGATGTGTGTACGAAGAGTTGCTTTCAGTTCGTAGACCAGTCGACAAGTAAAAAATAACCAGTAGACTGGTATTTGAATATATATATATATATATACGTTATATACATGTATGCACGTTCATTGTGCATTTCTGCCCAGAAACAGTCTACCGTATAATTTGAAACCAGTCGACCGGTTTCTGACATTATGCACAATGAATGTGCATTCATATATATACATATATATATATTCAAACTACTGAGGTATATGATTATTTGAGGATAGATTTTAACAATTTTAACATAACTAAATCACTAAATAATCAACCTCTATCTTTCAATACCATTGAATCTCTTCTTTTTGTCGATCTTGAACTTCTCCTTGTCATTAATCAAAATGCCATGAATTCCTAGATTCAACACTTTCTGGCCTCACGTCGGAGTATCAAATGGTAACATTTTTCAGAAATTCTTTAACCATAAGATCCGGTTTTTAACGTACTTCAATCCTATGAGTTCAAATATAAAATCTGAGTTCGTTTGCATTTTCAAAAAAATTATTTTAGTTTTTTTTGTTAATAACTTTTTATATTCGATAAGGAATTTCCTCAGACTATTTTAATAAATTAATTTTATACTAATTTAACTATTTTATTATTATAACCGTTTAATCAAACTATTTTACATTAATTTTTACTAATTTATAACTATTTTTGTAACACCCCAAGCTTTCTAAGCCCGAATGTTGACAAAGATTGAATACATCTGGTATTTGCAAATAATGAGCATAAGTGTAATCAGAGAATAATAAAACTAACACAGAGGAGAAACAAGATAGGATAATAAGTATCGACTTAGGCAACTACCTTAAAAGAGAATTTCCACATCAATACCGAAATGAGAGAACAAGAACCGAAAACCAAACTTGCACACATGCTAAGATCTGCCTTCCCTTAGGTAAACCTGAGAGTTGTTATGAGGAGGGAGGTCAAAACAACAAGCCTGGTGAGTTGAAAATGTGCAATACTGTCTATAATACACCAATGTATCCAGTTTGGTCTCCATCAAAATATATGCCTAACAAAGCCAGTTGAAACGACTCAAACTTCCCAGTAAAGGAAAGGCCGGATTGCTTTGAGAACAACACACATCAGGACACAATCAGAAGAACATTTTATTGCTATTACAACAATTACATCAGAGTACAAGAATATTCCAGAGTATGAATGAATAATACACATTGGAAATACGATATCAGAGTTTATATTACATTTAAATAGCAGCGGAAAAATAATACAAAATAAAACCGAAAGGAATACCCGGATACAGAGCTTTCCGAATATCGCTTCAGCTGTAAACCAGGATCCTGTGAATATAATATCTGCAAAACCAAAACTACTAGCTGCCCGTGTGGAAAATATGGGCACCCAGAGTTTAGGTTAAAACAACAAACTCCAGGTCAGTAATGGGACTGGTATGAGAACTCAAAATAGTTGTTAAGTTGATTTTAAAGTAAGGTAAATCAAGGGACCACGCCATATAACATGGAACGGGTTTACCCCCAAGAATACCAGTGCATAAAAATAAACAGCGCAATGCTAAATAAAGGAAAATAAAGCTATTATAAGACTCAGGTCTCATCACACAATGCAAAGCAAGCCGGAGGATAGAGTTTTACCTTATAATAGCCAAATATGCTTGGTACGCAAAATTTATGTTTTAATATTACTATAAGTGCATAGTGTAAAAATCAATTTCGAAAGTAAATGTATTAATCATAGACGGCATAGGTACCATATACTATGTCGCCATATATAGGGTTTACAATCAAAACCCTAATGTCGTATTGGAAATTGGTTTTCCATCATGAGATCGAGACTAGGGATCGTCCTCTCTGATTCGAGACACTCTAGCAAACGCCTTAGGATTCCCCGCAGTGAACCCTTGGATCTTCAGGGTCGGTCTGCCCATAGTGCAATGGCTGGATTAGTTATGCCTGAACACATGTTTCCCTATTCCTTTGAACCTCCATACGGCCACTAACAACCTATAAATTCGAGGTACCTCATAATCCATCAACCACATAAGTAAAAATGTCAGGGCTGGTAGGTCACTGACACCACTCTAGCTAGAAAGAAACGTGTGCACTTCCTACAGTCCTAATCCCTTTTTGACTCATGCCGGGGTGTGAGGCTCGCGAAGTAACGCTGTACACAAAGCTACGCCTATACAGGCTATGCTTTGATCATCCCACAAGGCCCTACTTTTCAACAAAAGCCTTGATCATTTGCATCTTGGCATGCCGGATTGCCAATCTATACAATACCATTGATTCCTACCAATATATAACCTCTAAGCTTGTACGTCTCAGAGAAGGGTGTTAAACACCAAACAGATATATATTTAGCAGAGATCAACGAATACAGCATAAACGAATACAATGTCGGACATGCAATCCATTTACAAGTCCGTTCTGGGTCTGAACGAAACCGGAGGCACCTTATTCCTCGCATTCCCATCGATCTCCAAGTACGTTTGGATGATCACCACTTTTCCATCATTTTGGGTGTACGGTCCAATCAAGATGGTAATAACCATCCAAATGGTGTGAAGAACTCCGGTCTTCAACCACCATCTTCATCTTCTACTCTTGATCGTCGTATTTATTATTCAGAATGGGTTAAACCCGGTGTTTCTGAATAATTCGCGTATCTTATAATCAAGTGCTATAAAAACATAACATATGCCTCATTCCAATTCAGAATAAAATATTCACATTCTTAGGGAAAGATTCCCATTAATTTTATCAAAGATAAATCCTTCAACTTTATTCTTTAATCTTTCCTTTTGATTTTTGTTTCAAAAGATTTTACTTTATCCTTTCTCCATATTAACCAAATTATGGTTTATCCAAACTAGTTGGGATTTATGTCTTACCGAAGTAATTATTTATTAATTAATCCAAATCCCAACCTATTCATCCTGATTTGTTCCGGTAAACTTAATTACCATTTTCCGTTTAAATCTAATTAAAGATTTAACTATCGCATGGAGTTAAACTGGTAGTTCTCCATTTCCTATCACTTCCTTAATTACGTAATTTTAACTACTTAATTCCCCTTCAATCTAATTAAAAATTTATTAAAACTTTATTTAGTTTTAATTTTCTAAAATCATTATTAAATGATTATCAACTTTCTGGAATTAATCTTATCTTTAATCCGGGTCAAAAATAAATGTCAATTAAAACGTAATTCGCGATAAACCCAGATTTGTATTTCATTAATTTCTAATTTAATATATTAAATTAGGGAAATCACATTTAAATCTTAATTAAAAGGTTTATTCTTCAAAAAGGTTCAAGAATAGTGTTAATTAAGACACTATTCACGACAAACCCAAATTCTAATTTGATATTAAATATAAGGCTTTGAATAGGCACTATAACAACTTTTATTCAATATCAAATCCTAAAACCTACTGATATCATATCAGAAATAACGATATTAAATATCTTCCAAATTTCCAACATAATATCCATATAATCACAGAAAATCAATATTGAAATAATCCGTAGATAATTTCCTTTCAAGTCCAATTCACTCTATTCATTGGAAATTCTTAATTAAAATTAAATCCATTTAAATCCCTTTTTATTATTTATAAAATAAATAAATCACTTATTTGACAAAAATATCTTTTATCTTTATAAACTTGGAATTTTCACCAAAAACCCTTTTAAAACATTTATTATGATTTTACATAATTTCTCCCTATTTTTAATTAAAAATAGGCCATTTTAATTTAAACGACGTTCCAGGTCATTCAACTACACGACCGCTATTTTTTTTATTCCAGTTTGATTTAAACATTTCGGAAAATTTAACCGTTGGATTTCAAATCTTAAATACTCATTTATAAGCTCTTTTCGATACGAACCATTGTTTCCGGTTCCAGAAGAATCTGACGGTCAGATCTTCCGCTATGTCTAATCAAAGTGTCGAAATTTGCGAACGGTCGCTGCGCGAAACGTTCTATTCAAACCATTATATATATATTAATATATATTATCGTCGATTTCCTTTCTAAACGTATTTTAAAACGTTTATAAATTTGTTTTGAAAATGATTCCAACTTATATTTAAATTTAAAAAATGAGTTGAATATTCTATATATTATACTTTTTGAATAATATTATTTTCCAAAATATTAATTTTGAAATTTCTCTTTTAATATTCATAATTAAATGGATAGCATAAATCGATAAATACATTCGAGTTAAAATGGCGTTCGTGGACCAAAAAGCTCAATTCATTATCTTATCAATTTATATTTTATTATGGGCCAGACCTCTCACATTAAGCCTACAACCTTCGAATGCTGGATATGCCGGTTGGTTCCGGGAAGACTTATCCCACAAGTTGGGCTTAACCTCGTGTCATGGCTCAATTCGTATTTGTGCACCTAGACCTCTCACATTAGGTTAAACATTTGTGGCTGCTGGATATGCCGAGCGGGTCCGGGCAGACTGATACACAAATGTAACCTAACCTCGTGTCCAAGTACAATTATAATTAATAATTACAATTAATTCACTGAAAATATTATTTTAAAATAAAGATATGATCTTTACATTAAATTGTTACTAATTTTATAAAACCCTTTTGTTTTCGAATATCCTAGCCGACATTTCAATTTTTTAATGAAAAATTGAACTTTCTATATTATTATTATATTATAATAATAATCTTTTCAAAATGTTCAAATTTTTGAAATCAAACCTCCTTATCTTAGCATATTGACCATAAAGATGTAATCTATTTAATTGAATCCTTTTTATTATAACTTTTAAACAATAAAGATATAATCTTTCTAATTCATACGTCAATTAATTCCATTAACTAAATATTAAATTAAAATATTCCTTTAATTCAAAATTGGAATAAGACCCAATCCATTACCATATAATTTTAATTATATGGATTTCAAACATCGCATTAACTCTATAATAATGATGAAACATTCAATAACAGCCAAAGTGCATTTTAAACTAATCACAAGGGCGATGTGTAGTCAAAATATCAACCCAAGACCCGTGTGGGGTTTCAACCAACACAAATTCAAATAATATATTATTAATTGTGCCTTTGGACGATGTGTGAAAATTTATCATTCAATCAACATAAACAAGTCAGGCAACTTGTAAATGGCAGTGTAAACATGTTTTAAATATCATAAATGTCATAACAACATGTTACATATTTCAAATTTCAAACAATTCACAACAGTCATCCAAATCAACATTTATCCAACAAACAATAATTCCAACACAGATAATTAATTAATATTTAATAATAAAAATAATTAACTGTTCAAAAGCTTGAGTGAGATAAAAGTTCTCACCTTAGTCGGGCTTTAATTGACGGTTCGGGCTCAATTTTGGCCCAAAATCCAACATGCTCCAAAATCGACAAATTTGGTGTCTACGCGGAGCATATGACTCAATGATCATGGCAAATCCTGTTTTGCGCAATTTCGAGTTCGTATAAAAAAGATATGAATTTTTGAAGTTTGTAACAATTTAATAATTAATTTAAAATATGGAAATTACCGAAATTTTCAACTTGCTCAGAATTGGACAAAATTACTGCTCGCTCAAAGCTCTCGACATAACGAACTCAGCGGATTCAGTTCCATGCAATTTCGATAATGTGACAAAGAGTTATGCACTTGCGAAGTTAACAAATCGATTTAAATAATATTTGAATTTGTAAAAATTACCAAAAATTTCAACTTCCTCCAAATTGGTCGAAATTGGTGTCCACTCGAAGGTCTAGTCGCCACGATCGCGGCGGTTCCAATTTTGCATGATTCTGAGTTCGTGGCAGAAAGATATTAATATACGAACATGAAATATTATTTATATAATAAAATCACTATTCACCTTCTTCTCCAAACGACACCCTCAACTTAAAATGCTCGCCACGGCCAAACCGTAAGTCGGAATTGCACGAAACTAATGCCATTCTCTCCGGCTTCTCCCCCTCTTTCCACATCGGGTGGTCCCCCATCCAGTTCGCCACGTGGGGCCCACGATCTGTAGATGAATAGAAAAGTGTAGTTTCAGTTCATCTTAGTGCTACGTCCGCCTCAGTGCTCCAAATGCCACCAATTTTTGTCAGTAGCTAGATCTCGACCTCCGAAACAACTTTTGTTCAGGTCACTTCGCCTGAAAATGCATGGATCGACGGAAAAAAATCATTTTTGTTTTCGGTTTCGAAATTGCTATTTTGCTGTTTTCGTCATTTTCTCGCCAAACCGTACACTTTCAGACCAAACTTCCTTCGACAAAGTTGTGCACCTATCTCCCCTCTACAACTTCACCCACCGGACCTTCGCCTAATTCTTCACGGATTAGCGAGTAAACCCAAATTTCCAACAGTAGTTTTCTGCCGTTGAACTCAGATCCCGGCGAATCCGTGCGACGTTAGGCCATGGATTTTTCATGGGAGGTAGAGACGATAAAGATGCACAAAACCCAGAAAGGGTTTGGTCTGATTTTGTTTCTTTTGAGAGATATAATTTTTTGAAGAAACAGGATCTTATTTGTAAAGAAGAATTTAGAGTGGAGGCCATGAAAGTGAAGAAGGTGGCTAGTGTTTTCTCTTAGGTTTAGGAGCTGTTGGAGATATTATATATGGGCTAGGTAATTATGTTTTAATCCTTGTTTAACTTTATAATTATAGCCCTTTTGCAATTAAAGTTATTCAATTTTCAATCCTTTTAACGGTTTTAAAATTCCTTCGTACACATACGGATTTCAATTTCGATGGAAATTGGAACACAAATATTATTTGACATTACGAATCCAAAGAAACTGGTTTCGTTGAATTCCGAGTCTGTATGAATAAATAGTGAAATTTTAACGATTGAAAATTGATTGTTTTTCACTTAAAAATTAATAACGACCACATAATAGCTCCAAAAGCTACGAATTTTGGAATCAAGCGATAATTTAATATTCCGGATCCATAGAAAGTGGTTTTGTCGAAGTCGGAAGTCATTTGCAAAATTCCCATTTTTAAAGCGTATATATTTAATATTAAAAATATATATTTAAATGAATAATTTCCGAATCTCGGAATATATCGATGTTTATACTTTTAGGATTCAGAAATGTCATTTTGAACTCAAAGGGAGTGGTTTCGAGTCCAAATTCATTCAAGTGCAAAATGTAGCTGTTTGGGTCATATATATTATATATATAAACTTTCACGTATTTTTCCTGATATCTTGATTTGGACATAACTTTTGATTCCCGTTATGAAATTTCAATTTTTCGGATTCGTTGGAAAGATATTTTTAAATAGATTCTAATATTTTTGGTTTCACTTAAACCGATTAATTTCACATCCTGTACAGTCAATCAAAGTTAAAATTCAAATTTTCAAAATGCCGCGCTATTTCTAACTCCTTTTATAATTTAAATAAAATTTATTCATTTTAACTTCGATTAAAATAAATTTGTAGTCGTTATTATATAAAATAAATTATTTTAAATATTAAAAACTAATTAAAATAATTAAAATAAAAATTTAAATTCAGCCCAAAATTCTGGGTCGCTACTTAAGAACTTTTCGTCCTCGAAAAGGAACGAAGCTAAAAGTTGTTTAAATAACCAACTCAACTTTCAATTCTAATCAATTTTCACTTCAGTTCAACGTTAAATTCGATTAAGCTAAATTTATCATTCATTCTCATATTGTTTAAATTAATTTTCATTTCAATATTTTAATTAGTTAAACTAATTATCAAACATCACAACCAACAATTAATTAGGTGATTAAATTTTCAAATATATATAACTTTTATATATAGTCAAAAATCATATTTCCGTGCAAATCACAACAATAAATCCTAGCTAGTTTTGGTTCTCATACCAGTCAGTTGGAAATATATAGGTATCCCACATTCAAATACTCGAAGGTAAGCGCTGATGATGTCATGCTCATCATCAGAATCATCTCCGGACGACTAGAGTGTGATTCTATATCTATCCAGTATATTGGAGGCTTCGTATACACGCTAGCTAGGCATATATGCAAATCTCTATATACTCGATTGTCGAAAATAAAATAATATACTCAAATACGTATTATTAGATTAAATTTCAAAACTAAATTTGTTTTTTGTTTTTTTTCTATATAAATAATACTCTTAACACTCGTTCTAGGATACTACTGATCCCATCTCTAACAAGTTATTCTTATTGGATATTACTAATCCAATCTTTGATGAATTCAACCGTTCGGTTCTAATGTGTCCTGTTCTCGAGCTCTGAAAACCAAAGCTCTGATACCAAATGAAACGACCCAAACTTCCCAGTAAAGGAAAGCCCGGATTGCTTTGAGAACAACACACATCAGGACACAATCAGAAGAACATTTTATTGCTATTACAACAATTACATCAGAGTACAAGAATATTCCAGATTATGAATGAATAATATACATTGGAAATACAATATCAAAGTTTAAATTACATTTAAATAGCAGCGGAAAAATAATACAAAATACAACCGAAAAGAATACACGGATACAGAGCTTTCCGAATATCGCTTCAGCTGTAAACCAGGATCCTGTGAATATAATATCTGCAAAACCAAAACTACTAGCTGCCCGTGTGGAAAATATGGACAACCAGAGTTTAGATTAAAACAATAAACTCCAGCTCAGTCATGGGACTGGTATGAGAACTCAAAACAGTTGTTAAGTTGATTTTAAAGTTAGGTAAATCAAGGGACCACGCCGTATAACATAGAAGGGTTTACCCCCAAGAATACCAGTGCATAAAAATAAATAGCGCAATGCTAAATAAAGGAAAATGAAGCTATTATAAGACTCAGGTCCCATCACACAATGCAACGCAAGCCGAAGGATAGAGTTTTACCTTATAATAGCCAAATATGCTTGGTACGCAAAATTTATCTTTTAATATTACTATAAGTGCATAGTACAGAAATCAATTTCGAAAGTAAATGTATTAATCATAGACGGCATAGGTACCGTATACTATGTCGCCATACATATGGTTTACAATCAAAACCGTAATGTCGTATTGGAAATTGGTTTTCCATCATGAGATTGAGGCTAGGGATCGTCTTCTCCGATTCGAGACACTCTAGCAAATGCCTCAGGATTTCCCGCAGTGAACCCTTGGATCTTCAGGGCCGGTCCGCCCATAGTGCAATGGCTGGATTAGTTATGCCTCAACACACGTTTCCCGGTTCCTTTTAACCTCCATATGGCCACTAACAACCTATAAATCCGAGGTACCTCATAATCCATCATCCACATAAGTAAAAATGTCAGGGCTGGCAGGTCACTGACACCACTCTAGCTAGAAAGAAACGTGTGCACTCCCTGCAGTCCTAATTTCGTTTTTGACTCATACCGGGGTGTGAGGCTCGCGAAGTAACGCTGTACACAAAGCTACGCCTATATATGCTATGCTTTGATCATCCCACAAGGCCCTGCTTTTCAACAAAAGCCTTGATCATTTGCATCTTGTCATACCAAATTGTCAATCCATACCATACCATTGATTCCTACCAATATATAACCTCTAAGCTCGTACGTCTTAGAGAAGGGTGTTAAACACCAAACAAATATATATATTTAGCAGAGATCAACGAATACAACATAAAGGAATACAATGTCGGACACTCAATCCATTTACAAGTTCGTTCCGGGTCTGAACGAAACCGGATGCACCTTATTCCTTGCATTCCCATCGATCTCCAAGTACGTTTGGATGACCACCACTTTTCCATCGTTTTGGGTGTACGGTCCAATCAAGATGGCAATAACCATCCAAACGATGTGAAGAACTCTAGTCTTCAACCACCGTCTTCATCTTCGACTCTTGATCGTTGTATTTATCATTCAGAATGGGTTAAACCTGGTCTTTCGGAATAATTCGCATATTTTATAATCAAGTGCTATAAAAACATAACATACGCCTCATTCCAATTCAGAATAAAATATTCACATTCTTAGGGAAAGATTCCCATTAATTTTATCAAAGATAAATCCTTCAACTTTATTCTTTAATCTTTCCTTTTGATCTTTGTTTCAAAAGATTTTACTTTATCCTTTTTCCGTATTAACAAAATTATGGTTTATCCAAACTAGTTAGGATTTACGTCTTACCGAAGTAATTATTTATTAATTAATCCCAATCCCAACCTACTCACCCCGATTTGTTTCGGTAAACTTAATTACCATTTTCCGTTTAAATCTAATTAAAGATTTAACTATCGCATGGAGTTAAACTGGTAGTTCTCCATTTTCGATCACTTCCCTAATTTTGTAATTTTAACTACTTAATTCCCCTTCAATCTAATTAAAAATTTATTAAAACTTTATTTAGTTTTAATTTTATAAAATCATTATTAAATGATTATCAACTTTCGGGAATTAATCTTATCTTTAATCCGGGTTAAAAATAAATGTCAATTAAAACATAATTCACGATAAACCCAGATTCGTATTTCATTAATTTCTAATTTAATATATTAAATTAGGGAAATCACATTTATATCTTTATTAAAAGGTTTTTTCTTCAAAAAGGTTCAAGAATAGTGTTAATTAAGACACTATTCACGAAAACCCAAATTCTTATTTGATATTAAATATAAGGCTTTGAATAGGCACTATAACGACTTCTATTCAATATCCAATTCTAAAACCAACGGATATCATATCAGAAATAACGATATTAAATATCTTCCAAATTTCCAGCATAATATCCATATAATCACAAAAAATCAATATTTAAATAATCCGTAGATAATTTCCATTCAAGTCTAGTTCACTCTATTCATTGGAAATTGTTAATTAAAATTAAATCCATTTAAATCCCTTTTTATTATTTATAAAATAAATAAATCACTTATTTGACAAAAATATCTTTTATCTTTATAAACTTGGAATTTTCATCAAAACCCTTTTAAAACCTTTATTATGATTTTACATAATTTCTCCCTATTTTTAATTAAAAATAGGCCATTTTAATTTAAACGACGTTCCAGGTCATTCAACTACACGGCCGCTATTTTTTTACTCCAATTTGATTTGAACATTTTGGAAAATCTAACCATTGGATTTCAAATCTTAAATACTAATTTAAAAGCTCTTTTCGATATGAACCCATAGGTTCCTGCTCCAGAAGAATCTGATGGTCGGATCTTCCGCTATGTCTAACCAGAGTGTCGAAATTCACGAACGGTCGCTGCGCGAAACGTTTTATTCAAAACCATTATATATATTAATATATGTTGTCGTCGATTTCCTTTCTAAAAGTATTTTAAAACGTTTAAAAATTCGTTTTGAAAATGATTCCAGCTTATATTTAAATTTAAAAAATGAGTTGAATATTCTATATATTATCCTTTTTGAATAATATTATTTTCCAAAATATTAATTTTGAAATTTCTCTTTTAATATTCATAATTAAATGGATAACGTAAATCGATAAATACGTTCGAGTTAAAATGGCGTTACTGGACTAAAAAGCTCAATTCATTATCTTATCCATTTATATTTTATTATGGGCCAGACCTCTCACATTAAGCCTACGACCTGCGAATGCTTGATATGCCGGTTGGTTCCGGGCAGACTTATCCCACAAGTTGGGCTTAACCTCGTGTCATGGCTTAATTCGTATTTGCGCACTTGTACCTCTCACATTAGGTTCAACATTTGTGGCTGCTGGATATGCCGGGCGGGTCCGGGCAGACTTATGCCGCAAATGTAACCTAACCTCGTGTCCAAGTACAATTATAATTAATAATTATAATTAATTCACTGAAAATATTATTTTAAAATAAAGATATGATCTTTACATTAAATTGTTACTAATTTTATAAAACCCTTTTGTTTCCCAATATCCTAACTGACATTTCAATTTTTTAATGAAAAATTGAACTTTCTATATTGGTATTATATTATAATAATAATCTTTTCAAAATGTTCAAAATTTTGAAATCAAACCTTCTTAACTTAACATACTGACCGTAAAGATATAATCTTTTTTAATTGAATCCTTTTTATTATAACTTTTAAACAATAAAGCTATAATCTTTCTAATTCATATGTCAATTAATTCCATTAACAGAATATTAAATTAAAATATTCCTTTAATTCAAAATTGGAATGAGACCCAATCCATTACCATATAATTTTAATTATAGTGACTTTAAACATCGCATTAATTCTATAATAATGATGAAACGTTCAATAATAGCCAAAGTGCATTTTAAATTAATCACAAGGGCGATGTGTAGTCAGAATATCAACCCAAGACCCGTGTGGGGTTTCAACCAACACAAATTCAAATAATATATTATTAATTGTGCCTTTGGACGATGTGTGAAAATTTATCGTTTAATCAACATAAACAAGTCAGGCAACTTGTAAATTGCAGTGTAAACATGTTTTAAATATCATAAATGTCATAACAATATGTTACATGTTTCAAATTTCAAACAATTCAAAACAATCATCCAAATCAACATTTATCCAACAAACAATAATTCCAACACAGATAATTAATTAATATTTAATAATAAAAATAATTAACTGTTCTAAAGCTTGAGTGAGATAAAAGTTCTCACCTTTGCCGGGCTTTAATTGACAGTTCGGGCCCAATTTTGGCCCAAAATCGAACATGCTCCAAAATTGACAAATTTGGTGTCTACGCGGAGCTTATAACTCAACGATCATGGCAAATCCTGTTTTGCACAATTTCATTTTCGTATCAAAAAGATATTAATTTTCGAAGTTTGTAACAATTTAATAATTAATTTAAAATATGGAAATTACCAAAAATTTCAGCTTGCTCAGAATTGGACAAAATTACTGCTCGCTCAAAGCTCTCGACATAACGAACTTAGCGGATTCAGTTCCATGCAATTTTGATAAAGTGACAAGGAGTTATGCACTTGCGAATTTAACAAATCGATTTAAATAAGGGTGCTTTTGTTACAGGTCCCTGTTATTGTTTCAAAATAGAAAAAAAAAACCGGTCATAAACTTATTGTAAATTAGGTCCCTATTTTCTGAAAATTCATCAAAAAAATATAAAATAATCATGTAAATTCGTATTTAAATAAAACATGTAAACGCTAAAAAATTCAAAACAAAAAATCATCAAAAAAGGCGTCAAAAATAAAAAAAAATGAAATTTCCAGTTAAATGCATATATATCATTTTCATACATACATCCATGCTTATTTTTCACTACATTCATCTTCGTTGATTTTTCTTCATGCAAATACGTGCATACGTGTGTGCAAATATTTCAAATACTTGCACACATTTGTGAAGGTTTATTTTCAGATTTTAATCCGAACACAGCTTACGGAAAAGTTGCATACATATATGCAATTATCAGTAATAATTACATAAATGTATGCAACTATATTTTTTTTGATTTCCGTACAATCCTGACATTATTTCCAGATTTTATATTTTTTTTTATGAACGAAAGCACATTTTTTTAAAAACAATAAAAAAGGCGGAAGTAATAAAATAGGGGGCGGGTTTAAAATTTTCAAAACTTTTTTTTATTATAAATTAGGTCCCTGCTTTTAGCCAGTGTGTTATCCTATAAAAATGTTGCACACATGTGTGCATGTTTTCTGAGAAATTTGCACGTTTGGATGCAAATAAAAATGAACTGAAATATTAACTTAAATCTATGCGCTGGAAGAACTGCAATAATTGCACATATGCATGCAATAAAATCAAAAACGTGCATAATATTATGCATTTAACTGCAATTTTTTCTGTTTTTTTTGCTGTTTTCTTCTTTCTGACATTTTTTTGTTGTTTTTTTAACTGAATTTTTTGTATAATGCATAATATATTTTATTACTAATTTACGAATTTTTTTTTATTTTTTTAAATTATTATTTTATAAGTTTTGAAAACAGGGAGCTAATTTATATTAAGTTTATGACCGGATGTGAGCCTAAATAAGTTTTAAAATAGGGATGTGAGCCTAATATTCACTTTAAATAATATTTGAATTTGTAAAAATTACCCAAAATTTCAACTTCCTCCAAATTGGACGAAATTAGTGTCCACTCGAAGGTCTCGTCGCCACGATCGCGGCGGATCTAGTTTTGCATGATTCTGAGTTCGTGGCAGAAAGATATTAATATACGAACATGAAATATTATTTATATAATAAAATCACTATTCACCTTCTTCTCCAAACGACACCCTCAATTTAAAATGCTCGCCACGGCCAAACAGTAAGTCGGAATTGCATGAAACCAGCGCCATTCTCTCCGGCTTCTCCCCCCCTTTCCACGTCGGGTGGTCCCCCCTCCAATTCGCCATGTGGGGCCCACGATCTGTAGATGAACGGAAAAGTGCAGTTTTCGTTCATCTTAGTGCTGCGGCCGCCTCAGTGCTCCAAATGCCACCAATTTTCGTCAGTAGCTAGATCTCGACCTCCCGAACAACTTTCGTTCAGGTCACTTCACCTGAAAATGCACGGTCGAAGGAAAAAAAATCGTTTTTGTATTCAGTTTCGAAATTGCTGTTTTGCTGTTTTCGTCATTTTCTCGCCAAACCGTACACTTCAGACCAAACTTCCTTCGACAAAGTTGTGCATCAATCTCCCCTCTACAACTTCCCCATCTGGGCCATCGCCTAATTCTTCACGGATTGGCCAGAAAACCCAAATTTCCAACATCAGTTTTCTGCCGTTGAACTCAGATCCCGGCGAATCTATGCGATGTTAGGCCATGGATTTTTCGTGGGAAGTAAAGACGATAGAGATGCACAAAACCCAGAAAGGGTTTGGTCTGATTTTGTTTCGTTTGAGAGATATAAATTTTTGAAGAATCAGGGTCTTATTTGTAAAGAAGAATTTAGAGTGGAGGCCATGAAAATGAAGAAGGTGGCTAGTGTTTTCTCTTAGGTTTAGGAGCTGTTGGAGATATTATATATGGGTTGGGTAATTATGTTTTAATCCTTGTTTAACTTTATAATTATAGATAGCCCTTTTGCAATTAAAGTTATCCAATTTTCAATCCTTTTAATGGTTTTAAAATTCTTGCGAACACATATGGATTCCAATTTCGATGAAAATTGGAAAAAAAATATTATTTGATACTTACGAATCCAAAGAAACTAGTTTCGTTGAATTCCGAGTCCGTATGAATAAATAGCGAAATTTTAACGATTGAAAATTGACTGTTTTCACTTAAAAATTAATAACGACCACATACTAGCTCCAAAAATTGCGAATTTTGGAATCTAGAGATAATTTAATATTCCGGATCCATAAAAAGTGGTTTTTTCGAATTCGGAAGTCATTTGCAAAATTCCCATTTTAAAGGCGTATATATTTAATATTAAAAATACATATTTAAATGAACAATTTCCGAATCTCGGAATATATCGATGTTTATACTTTTCGGATTTAGAAATGTCATTTTGAACTCAATGGGAGTGGTTTCGAGTCCAAATTCATTCATATGCAAAAAGTAGCTGTTTGGGCCATATATATATATTATATATATATAAACTTTCTCGTATTTTTCTGATATCTTGATTTGGACATAACTTTTGATTCCTGCTATGAAATTTCAATTTTTCGGATTCGTTGGAAAGATATTTTTAAAGAGATTCTAATATTTTTGGTTTTGCTAATATCGATTTATTTCGCATCCTGTACAGTCAGTCAAAGTTAAAATTCAAATTTTCAAACTGGCGCGCTATTTCTAACTTCTTTTATAATTTAAATAAAATTTATTCATTTTAACTTCAATTAAAATAAATTTGTAGTCGTTATTATATAAAACAAATTATTTTAAATATTAAATACCCATTAAAATAATTAAAATAAAAATTTAAATTCGGCCCGAAATTCCGGGTCGTTACACCAGTAATCCTTACATAACATTGTAACTATTTACGTACGATGACTGACTACTATTGTAACGACCCAGATTTTTTTTGATTTATTCTAAACATTGAAATATTATTTTAAATGATGAGTTGATAACATAAATGAAATTTATATTGAGTTTTTAATTTTATAATCAAATATGATCCGATTTTAGGAGAATCCGACGGACGGTTCTCCCGTAATGTCCATTCCGAAGTCAATGGTCGAAATTCACGAACTGCCGTGATGCGGCGCGTTCTATTCAGGCCATTAAATACATATAATATATATATTATATGTATTTCGTCGATTTCCATTTAAAACGTATTTTATAAATCGTTTTAAAAACGATTTCAACTTCATTTCAAATCTCAAATCAAATTTGGATATTCCTTAATAAATTCGTTTTAAATTCATTTTAAAACGATTTCAATTTCAAATCAAATTTGAATATTCCTTAATAAATTCGTTCTAAATTCATTTTATAATGTTTTCAATTTCATTTCAAATTTCAAATCAAATTTGAATATTTCTTATCATTATAATATTAAAATGATGATATTTTCAAAATATCTAATTTTGAAATGATTTCCTTTTCGATATTCATTATAAAAATGAATAAAATCGATATAAATATCCTTCACATCGAAATGGCGTTAATCTAATCAACACGGCTTCGTATATTTAAATATTTTCGTGTCCATCCAAAATCGGACATCAAAATCACATTTTGATTCTTTACTGAATATTATTTTGAAATATTCATTACTTTAATTATTTCTGAATTAGAATCGGACATAGTCAGTTACCATATAATGTTATTTATATGGATTTCATACACACATATACACAACAATAACTATACACAGTCAACCATCATCCAGAGTGCATCACACAACTGCATAAGCATTAAATATAAATAATTAACGCTTACAACAGTCTGTCAACCAATCGATTGACATACAACTAAATATTGGGATTAGTGTATGTCCGATATCATCCCAACACCCGAGTTGGGTTTTCAAACAACAAACACTGATTATTATTTATGCACTTGGGCTATGTGTAAAATATTATCGTCCCAATCATGTCAGTTAAATGGGTGTACATAAACAAATCGTCTGATTTGTAAATGAATATTTGTTTCAACTCATGAATATTTTATTCAGTTCATATATACAATAAAATGATATTTTTATTATTCAAATATTTTATTCCATATATGAAAATTTTATTCAGTTCATATATACAAAAAAAATTGATATTTTTATTATTCAAATATTTTATTCCATACATTTATACAATAAAAATGATATTTTTATTATTCAAATACTTCTTTCCATTCATTTATACAATAAAAATGATACTTTTATTGTTCTAACACTTTATTTAACACATGAATATATTTTATATTCCATTTCACATCACAATCACAATCAATTTCCACAACACAATACAATCAAACAAGTCGTCCATGGTCTGTCGATGACGGAGAGCAATTCATATATGCAGTTCTCACATTGGGGTCCACTCCATCAATTTTTATCTGAATTTCTATTCCATTTGGTTTTGAATTTTCCTAAAATTTCAACGTGCTCTATTTCTATCCCAGTCAGTTTCATTGCGTAATGTTCATTGAGACGAGTCCAATGCATTTTGAATCGTCGGATTTGAACCTCGTATGAAGAAGATACGATGTTATAAACATTTAATTACACTTTGATATAATTAAATTATAATTAATTAAATACACTAACTACATCACCCCACGTTAATCTCCTTCCATCGCGATTTATTCTAGGTGAAAAACCCAATCCCGTAACCCATTCCTTCTGCCTTCTCTCTCCTTTGCGCACGCACTTCCAGGGGACTGGCCAACGATCAACACCTACCCCGTCGAAGCGCCTACGCGCAGCCCCCCTCCTTTGTGAGTCTCGCGCCCTACGGTGATCCCCAGCGCTCGAAATTCGTGAGTGAACAGCAAGGGTTCGAGCCCCTAATTCGCGCCATACACTCAACCAATTACGATCACACTCATACCAAATTAAAGGCCGCACTTCACTCTTGAATTTTCAATTTGGAGGCTCCAAATTTCGATTAGCCATTTTAGAGATATTAGGGATATAATTCAGAATGTTTTCAGCCCTCGAGATAGAAATTGCGGCGGCCTGACGTTAGAAATAGGGTTTGACTAAAAAGAGGGGTATATATGCTATATTAATATTATTATTTAATTCATAACTTACTAGTTTAATGTCACGAACTCCAAACGAATCCCAATGACTGTCGCCTCTAGCTAAATACCCCCATTCCGAACCCAATGGGATATGTCCCATAATCCAATTCGACTGTTTCGATCAGTTTTCATTAAAATTAAAATATAAATCAATGTATATTGAATTTAAACATATATTTTAATTTACCGGGGCCACATACCAACTCCAAAAATTCCAGAAAAATAAATCTAGCTATGATTTGATGATACGGTCCTAACAAAACTAATTTCGTTGAATTTGAAGACCATTTGAAAAATGGCCATTTTTTGGTCGATCCAATTCAAACTGAAATTACTAAACACGTTTAAATTCACCACGCTCACATATTGATTCCAAAAATAATGAAATTGGAATCCAGTAATAACTTGACATTCTGGATCCAACAAAAGTGGTTTCATCGAAAATGGAGGTCGTTTGCAAAATCACAATCTTTAAGGGCCATATATTATATAAAATTCCATAGCGACTATTCTGAATTTTCAACTAGACATAACTTTTTATCCCCATTATGAAATCTTCATTTTTCACATTCGTTGGAAAGATATTTTCAAACAGATTCAAATATTTCTGGTTTTACTAAAATCCGGTTTATTTTGAATCCTGTACATTCATTTGATATTTGAAATCGAATTTTCAAACTGCCACGCCATTTCCAATTCCTTTTATAATTAAAATAAATATTTATATACTAACTTCAATTTAAATAAATATATACGTTCTACTTCTTATTCAAAATAAATTTCTAGCCGTTATTATTTAAAATAAATCATTTTAAATATTCAAAATTCATTAAAATTGCCAGAATAAATTTTTTAAATTGGTTCTGATTTTCTGGGTTGTTACACCGAGTATATTTACAGGCTAGGTTCCGCATTGCGTTTCAAAAGCTGGAAGCAGGAGGCTTCACCGCTAGTTATTTAGAGTTTATTTCCGCTGTGTCTGATATTTGATGTACTCTTATGATTGGTATGTATATACAGTTTCTTTTGTGTAAAGAGGTTTGACATATTATATTTTATTCATTTCCCTGTGAGCTTCTGATGCTGATCTTCTTATTCTTCTATTCTAATATTTCTTTCTTTCTTTTCCCATTCTCTAATTTCTTTCTATTAACAATCTGGGTTTTCGATGTTTGGTTTTTTGTCTAGTAGTACGAGATTATGTATTATTGTTGACAATTCGAGCCTCAAAATTTTTCGGGCCATTACAGAAACATTATCGGAAGGTGGTTTCATAATTGTCATAGTTGGAAATCCATTATCCAATAAGTGCTCGCGGTTTTGATTATATACTACGTATGTACAACGTGAGATGCAAACGTTCTACTAAATGATTATTTAGATGTGGTTGATAGACACTATTATAATATCAGAAGAATTATGATATAAAGATTAATTTTGGTTTATTGTAAGGTACAAACCATCCGTGTTTATGTATGGATCGGTCTTACGACTATCGTTTCTTTCAAAAGATTTGAAAGTTAAATCAAGTGTTTTAGATTCTCATAAGGGAAAAACCCGTTCTGTGTCATACGCCGTGGTCTTATCATTTATTTTCTCAAACCTTTTTAAATTGTTTACTCATACGAGTCCCATGACTGACCCAGAGTTTATTTTTTTAATGTTTTCCCTAAAACTCTTGGGTGCCCAAATTTGTACGGGCAATCAAGTAGTTCGGGATTTTACAGATTTATCTAAAGGAACTTGGAGCAGGAGGCTTCAATGTTAGTTATCTAGTGTTATATTCTGCTGTGTTTTATTTGTGAAGATCAATGGTTGTACTCTGAAAATGTTATGTATATACATAAAAAGATTTTGTATCCCAAAAGTTGTTATATATTATATTTTATTCTGCTGCGTTGTGAGATTCTATGTTGTTGTTTCTATTCTTCTTCTAAATTTTCCTTCTTATTTAATAATGATTCGTATTTCTACGCAATTTGGGTTGGACATGTGATGCATGTAGTCAACTCTGATAGTATGGAAATTCGGGCCATTACAACTATACCCAAGGTAACACTCCTCAAAGATAACGATATCACAATATTGAGATAGAAATTTTACGCACAAGTATGAAGCCTTTAACCACCATTTAACCGACTATCGAAAACTAAGAGGCGGGCTTTCCAAGTACTCAACATGCCAAAAGGAGGTAAGTCATTTCTGTATATCCACTTAAATCCCTCACTATCAATATAAGATAAGGGTGGATCAATTCGATCATTCAAGACCTAAGGCGGATATAATCGATCTCTTATTGCCTTACTTGGTGGTTTACTCTATATAAATATAAATTAAAGGACACTAGCTACTAAGTTTACTAATTTAAGGTTTTCGCCATTCATGCAAATACCCAAGGGCGGCATAAGGCGTGAGATAGTAAGCAATCACTTATTACCCATGGAATAGGTAAACGACTAACCGTCATTTATGACCTTCCCCTGAATGACCCCCGTGTTACTATCCAACAAACCTTATTGGATAACCTCTTAGTTATTTAATACCTTTCGCAGGATACGAATGTAAGAACCCGTAACTTCCCCGTGAAGGAAAGCACGAATACTTTGAGAACAACACACAAAAGGACGCATACGGAAGAACATTTCATTGTTATTACAACAATTTCATCAGATACAAGAATATACAGAGTATAAATGAATAAATTACAATCGACAAATATCAGAGATTACAATAAATTACATAGCAGCGGAAAAATAATACAAAAGCACAACTAGAAGTGATACACGGATACAGAGCTTTCCGAGCATCGTTCCAGCTGTAAATCAGGACCCTGTGAATATAAATCTGCAAAACCAAAACTACTAGCTGCCCGTGTGGAAAATGGGGGCACCCAGAGTTTAGGTTAAAACAATAAACTCCAGGTCAGTCATGTGACTGGTGTGAGAACTAAAACAGTTATTAATCTTTATTTTTAAAGTTAGGTAAATCAAGGGACCACGCCGCATAACACGGAACGGGTTTCCTCCCAAGAATACCAATGCATAGAACAAACAACGCAATGCTAAATAAAGAAAAATGAAGCTGTTATAAGACCCAGGTCCCATCACACAATGCAACGCAAGCCGGAGGATAGGGTTTTCCCTTATAACAGCCAAAGCATGCTTGATACGTTTAAATCACATTATTTGATACTATTATAGGTGTATAGTGTCAAAACAATTTCAAATCATAAATATCAATCATAGGCGGCATGGGTACCATCTATCATGTCGCCATACTAGTTCTACAATTAAAACCGCAATATCACGTATTGGAAATTGGATTCCGTCATGAGCCGAGGCAAGGGGCAAGCTCCTCTCCGCGTTCGAGACACTCTAGCAATGCCTCAGGACCCCACTCTGATCCTTTGGAACCTCCAAGGCCGGTCCTCTCTTACTTTTGAGGATTAATTATTCCTGAACACACGTTTCCCGGTCCTTACAGACCTATATCCGAGGCGCCTCATATCCAACAACCACACAGGTGAAAAGTATATAAATGTCAGGGCTGGTAGGTCACTGAAACCACCCTAGCTAGAAAGAAACGTCGTGCACTCCTTGGGTCCGTATCCCGTTTTTGACTCATACCGAGGTGTGAGGCTCGCGAATTCACGTTATACACAAAGCTACGCCACACAGGCCGTGCTTTGATCATCAACCACAAGACTTTGCTTTTCAACAGAAGCCCTGATCAATTGCCACTTACGCGTGCCACATTGGCAATTCACTCCATGCGACTGATGTCCATCGATATACAACCTCTGAGCTCGTACGTCTCAGAAAAGGGCGTTAAGCAAGAGAATAAATTCTCCGCCGCCAAACAGATGTATATTTAATAGAGATCAATCAACACAGAATAAAATCCAATGTCAGACACACAATCCATTTACAAGTTCGTTCTGGGTCTGAACGAAACCGGAGGCACTTTCCTCGCATATCCATCCATCTCCAAGTACGTCTGGACGATCACCAACTGATTCGCTCATCCTGGGTGTACAGCCCAATCAAGATCATCAGTAATCACCCAAACGATGTGAAGACTTCCGGTCTTCAACCACCGTCTTCATCTTCGACATCTCGTCGAATCGGTTATTCAGAATGGGTATAAACCCGACCTTTCTGAATAACCCACGTATATAATAAACGAATGTTACACAAGCACAAGAAATGCCTCATTCCAATTCAGAATATTCTTTTATTCACAAAATCACATTCTTAGGGAAATGTTCCCATTAATTTTATCCAACATAAATTCTTCTAAATTTATCCTATAATCTTCCTTTGGATATCATTTCAAACCATTTTATGGTTTTCCAAACCAGTCGGGATTAGTGAACCACACCGAAGTAATTATTTAGTTTATTTCCCAATCCCAACCTATATATCCCATGGAGCAAAACTGGTAATACTCCATATCTAACACCACGATGTTATCGGTAAAATTAATTACCATTTCACGTTCAAATCTAATTAAAGATTTAACTATCGCTTTGGAGCAAAACTGGTGGTACTCCATTCTCGATCACCTTTCAAATTTGATAATTTAAATTATCAATTCACTTTTCAATCTAGTTAAAGATTCATTAAAACTCCACTTAGTTTTAATCGTTTCAAATAAATCAACATCATGCCTTTAACTGGGTTAAAGAACCAATGTCATCTAAAACACGATTCACGACAAACCAAATCATATTTGATATTAAATACAAGGCTCTGAATAGAAAATATATCGGCTTATATTCAATATCAAATTCTGAAACCAACAAATATCGTATTGGAAATAACGATATATAATATATCTTTCAAATTCCCAAAACAATATCTGTATGGTCACGAAATCCAACATCGAAATATTCCGAAGATAATTTTGATTCAACTCCACTTTCACTTCACCTATTGGGAATATTGATTATTTTCAAAATCACTTTCAAATTCAATTTATTTATTTCAAAAATAAATTGATTTTAATTCTAGTTCAAAACTAGTTCATTTCGATAAAAATCTATTTTTACCTTTCAAATGTGGAATTTTCCAGCCCAATTTTTCCCAAATCATATATTATGATTTTACACAAATTATCGATATTTTTAATAATTTTATCAAGGCCCGTATAGTCGATTTCCATCAACGGCTATCGAACTGCACTTACAGCGACCTTTTTCAAATTTGATTTGGACATAATTCCAAATCCAACCGTTAGATTTCAAATTTCTAATATTCATTGGAAAGCTATTTTCGATATGAACCCAACGGTTCCGGTTTTAGGAGAATCCGACGGTCGGATCTCCCGCAACGTCCGTTTGAAATAAATGATCGAAATTCACGAACTGCCGCGGCGCGGCGCGTTTTATTCAGGCCATTATATTATATATATAATATATATTTTGTCGATTTCTATTTAAAACGAACTTTATAAATCGTTTCTAAAACAATTCAACTTCTATATTCAATTTCAAATCGATTTGATTTCAATTCAATTCAAATTCTAATTCGTTTCAATTCAATTTAACTTGAATTCATTTTTATTCAATTCGAATTCAAATTCACTTTCTATTCAATTCAATTCGAATTTACCTTCTATTTGATTCAGTTCGAGTTCGTTTCAAATTGATTTCAATTCAATTTCAGTTCGTTTTAAATTTCAATTTCAATTTAATTCAATTTGAATTCTTTTCTATTTTATTCGAATTTTAATCTAATTCAATTTGAATTTCATTCCAAAATATTTAGTTTTGAAATCACTTTTCAATATTCATTAAACAACGAATAAAATCGATGTAAATATCGTTCGCGTCAAAATAACGCATCTCTAATCAACACGGCTTTATATTTTCAAAACTTCTTTATTCTATCCAACAAATGAATATTTATCCCATTCAACACATGAATCTATATTTCTTTCAACACACGACTAATCTCAACACATGAGTACTGTCAACACATCACTATTTTTGTTATGTAAAATATTTTATAAAACTATGGTATCTATCGTTTGATTTCAGTTAGACTCCACCGTGAAGTAGATTCTAATTGTAAATATGATAAAGATGTAATTTATTTTATTTAAAATATTTTACTCAACACATGAATAGTTTCAACACATGATCATCGTCAACATATGACTATTTTTATATTCAACACATGAATTTTCTTTTATAATATTCATTGTTTTCCCGATTGGAATGAGGCCCAATCAATCACCATATAACGTTGATTATATGGATTCCATACAACACATGTATATAATAGCATTGATAAACAATCAACCATCAACCAAAGTGCACTACACTGTATAAGCATCAAATATAAATATCTAATGCTTATAACAGCCTGTCAATCAATCGATCAACATATTTAATCAATCAGGATGAGTGAACTTCAAATTCATCCCAACACCCGTGTGGGGTTTCAAACAATCAAACACAGATTTTATTTGTGCAGTTGGGCGACGTGTAAAATTTATCGACCCAATTGATATCAGTCAAATCAGTGTATATAAACAAATCGGCCGATTTGTTTATAAATATTTATTTATTCACTTTCACGTTAAAAATTATATTTTTAACGTCAAAAATATTTATTTCAACACTTTACTATTTTTAACTAACACTTTTTATTTTAGAAAATTTCGGCGGCATAACGGCACGATATTAGAAACGGGACAAGGCCTAGCCTTGTCCCCGGTCTAGTGAAGGCCCACGCCATTCACAAATCAATCAAATCCATTCCATTTCACCAAACCATTCAATTCAAACCAAATAGACTAACCAATTTTTGCAATCAAACAAACAAGTCCATGGTCTGTGGACGATTGTGTCGGGTGCTACTAAGCACCGTCTGCATCCTAGTATATATATATAACTAGAAAAGAGAATTTAGAGTGAGAAGTTCTCACCAATAGCTATCCTAACTCCACGGCACTTCTAAGGCAGGAAATCTTCACTGCTCTCGCCTTTTTGTCACCTTCGTTGCCCGTATTCTCTACATATGTTAAAATCGAATTTTTTACTTCGCTATTTTATTTTTATAAACTAAACATAAAATTCCATCGTATTTATTTTAACACTTGCAAATAAATACACCGCTTATTTAGATTAAAAGCTGAAAATAAATATCAGTTAACCATCTTCTACCATATTAAAAATTCTATTTTCATCCTATGCTATTTATAAATAAAAATCATATTTTTATTTCTATACTATCTACATAAAAATCTCATTTTTCTGTTTTCAAAAATCGTATCTTTATATTTCTAAAAATCGTACCATATATAAATAAAATAAAATAACTGATTTTGCAATGCTATTATATTTAATATAAAACTGATTTTATTTCTCAATGGTTTAATATTTTAAAACAATTTACAATGTAGATAAATGTAAATAAAAAGGAAAAATAAACCACCTTCTTCCTCTTAGTTGTTCGCGGCAGAAAGAACTCATCTGCTCAAAATCCTTGACCTCGAAACTCGCGCGCTACAGGCCTTCAGAGTTTGGTCCATCAGTGGCACGCCATTGGCCTTCGCAAGTGCTGCCGCCGCCGAAGTTGTTGGCCAACTCGAAGTTACCAATCACATGTAGATCGACGATGAACGCCGCATCTTTCCAGCGTCCGTGTGGTCTCCGCGAGCAACAATCCACGACGATACCCATATAGAACCGAAGATCGAAGAAATCTCTATAAAATTTGCTTTTGTTTCATGAATCAATTCGATTTGGTTCGGGAGAAATTAGTGGGAAGGGTTTGACTGGTTTCATTCGTTCAAAAAGGGATTGGGGGCGCTGAAAATAGATGTTGACCACGGGATCAAGTTTGACCATCTTTCTAGGGTTTGACCCTTTTTATAAAAATTATTTAATTCGTGAAAAAAGGAGATTTTACATACGAATCCCAAACCAAACCCAACGACTGTCGCCCCTAGCCAAATACCCCCATTCCGGACACAATGGGATATGTCCGGCTGGCCAATTCGACCATTACGAGCAGTTGTGATCAAAATTAAAATATAATTCTATATATATTCAATTTAAACGGACATTTCAAATTACCGGGGCCACGTACTAACTCGAAAAATTGCAGAAAAATATTTTCTAGCTTCGTATTGACGATACGGTCCTAACAAAACTAGTTTCGTTGAATTCTGAGGCCGTTTGAAAAATGGCCAATTTCCAGTCGATTAAAATCAACTAAAACTGGTCAAACACGTTTTCCTTTGCCACGCTCACATATTGATTCGAAAAATTATGAAATTTGGAATCTAGCAATAATTTGACATCACAGACCCAACAAAAGTGGTTTCGTCGAAATCCGAGGTCGTTTGCAAAATGTCCATTTTTAAGGGCCTGAATTCCATAGCGACTATTCAGAATTTTCAACTGGACATATCTTTTGATTCCCGCTATGAAATCTTGATCTTTCGGATTCGTTGGAAAGATATCATCCAATAGATCCTATTGTTTTTGGTTTCACTAAAATCCGGATTGTTTTGCACCCGGTACATTCAATTGAAGTTTGAAATCGAATTATCGAACTACCGCGCCATTTTCACTTCTATTTATAATTATATATAAATATTATATTCTAACGACGACGAATATAATATATACGTTCGAATTATATTCAAAATAAATTTTCTCGTCGATATTATTTAAAATAATTCATTTTAAATATTCAAAATTCGCTAAAATTGCCAAAATAAAAATTTTAAACTGGCCCAGATTTTCGGGTTGTTACAATCTCCCCCACTTAAAACTTTTCGTCCCCGAAAAGGAACGAAGTCGAAAGTGGTTTGATTAATCAACTCTACGTTCGATCTGGCTTCCATTCTCCAACTTTTCAGTTTCTGAGAATTTTCAAAAATTTCAAAAATTTGGCTAACACCCTAAATTTTCGAAAAATTTTGCCATAACCTCCCCTGCACGGGGAGCATCGGGGAATTTCAAATAGCTTCCCCGGTCCTTCAGATCTCAAAAAGAAAAAGAAAAAGCCAAGCGGCTAGCCAATAGGCTCACAAAATCATCATCACCCAAACGAAACAGGAAATTATGTAGTAAACATGTACCTATTTGTCGGGCAAACAAATTTTATTCTCCGGCTCTAGCCTCCTTACTATGATCTGTTCAATGTAAGTACTTGTATATGCAAGCAAATGCGACCAATTTTCAATACGATTCAATATTTGATGTAATTATGCATAATGGTTAAAAAAAATTGTCAAACAAATAAACAAACAACTCAAACATCAATCAATTAGTGAATTAGAGTTTCAAATTCATAACTTTTGATATATATACAGAAAATCTTGTTTTGGTGCCAAATCACAACAAAATGAATCTATCTATATAAGTTTTGGTTCTCACACCAGTCTAATGGAAATATATAGAAATCACACCTTCGAAATTCGAATATGAATACTGATGATGATGCACCATCATCAGAATTGCAACGACCCGGATTTTTAGCCAGTTAATATTAAGTATTTAAATTTATTTTAATTATTTAATTAGGATAATAAGTTGATTTTTTTTATTGGATTTATCAATTTAATAATCGGTGTATGAATAAATATCTAATATATTTAATTATCATATTATGGAAACGATAAATAATTGGATTCAGAATTTAAAACTGAATCAAAAAGATTCAAATGGCTAATATAAATTATATATTGAATTATAACGATAGTTATCGATAATTTAAATTGTTTGAAACCATTTAAATTGAATTTAATTCAAATCTTTAATTCAAATTGTCATCTTTCTCACAATTTAATTTAAGAACTCATTCCGTTGAATTTAGAATGGTGAACAACATTAGCAACGTTACTCGTTACGATTTAATAATGGGTCGAGATTTGAATTTAAGGGACCGTGAAATATTTTATTATTTAATTAAACAAAATCAAATCAAAGGAATTAATTCGGCCGACCTACTTCTTTTATATCGTCACCCTAAACTAAATTTCGCAGACCTATCCATTTTAAGCCAACAACTTGTCTCTAAGCTTCAGTATCAGGGAAACATGAATTTAATGGTGCTGTACATTTTGTTTCCCCTTCGCATTCTATATAAACGAGCCAAGCCTCGTGTATTCCATTCAAAAACAATCCAGTCCCTCTCATCCTCTGTTGTTCTTCTTTTTCCTAATCAATGAAAAACCCTATTTCCTAAATCAAATCAAAATCGGGTATCGCAACTAGGGATTTCGGAGTTTCAAAGGCCGACGCTGATGCTGGAGCTCGCAATGATTATCGTGGGACGTCTGTAGTTGAACGAAGGAATCAGGCTTAGGTGGAATGGCTTCCTCGATGGAACGAGCATCGGGGTCAGCGCAATGGAAGTCGGAGGGTTTGTCGAGGCGATGGTCTGATTTCTGGGTCGAAGACACATGCCGTGGAACCACTCGGAGGAGATCGTGTTGACCAAAATAAAATGCGATGATGGCTACAAGACGAGTCGCGATTTAGGGATTTCGTTTCCCGAGGACTTCGAGTTACTGTAGGGGCTACTGGAGTTCTTCTAAGGTGCGATTTCAGTCAGGCGATGGTGGAGTTGCCGCGAGAAAGTGAAGGGAAGACGAGGGTTATTAGGCTTAAGGTATATAATTTACAAATTTAAAATATACATAATAATTCATTTATTTAGTTAGTAATTTATTTAGTTTAATTATCAATCATCGCTAAATAAAAATAAATAAATCATAGGTGCGAATTCATTCGAGAAGATTATAGCCGATGATTTGGGAATAAACAGGATATTCGACAACTGAAATCACGGTGAATAAATCTCACTCGCCTTTTATTTATAATTATTTCTATTTCATTAAAAATAATTGTTTGTTGCTTGTGTGAATGTTTCTGGTTGTTATATATATATATTAGTTATTTAGGCTATTATATATATATATTGGGATGATTGATTGGTTGGATTCCCGCAGTCTCATTAGCGGATGCCCGCAGTTTCATAGCGGATGATTACCCTATACGCCCCACGCTATGATTAGTGGATGACCTTCTATACCGCGATATTCTGCCACGAAGCAGAATGGGTATTATTTATGTGCTAACATTTTTGGATGCAGGAAAACAGGTTGGAGGAATCCAACTGGATTCCTCAAAAATATATTATCTGTTTGTTTATTTGTTTGCATATATATTGTTATATATGATGTGTTAGAAAAATAAATAATTCGTTGCTTTGTGTGTTTAAATATCACTGGGCTTAAGTAATGATATTTAAAAATATCGTGGAAGGATATTTGAGATTTAAAAAGGGAAAAATTCTATTTTTAAATAGAATTTGAATTTTAAATGGAAATAAAATATAAACTTGTTTTTGAAAAATTAAAACAAGTAGTTTCTTTTTAAATGAAATTTATAAATAGTCCTTTTATAACGAAGTTATAAATGAAGTGAAAAGAATTATCATTTGATAATTCAGAAATAGAAATACCAGTGTGAAATTGGGATTTGAAATAAAATTTCAAAATAGGATGTGAAATGAAATTTTTAAATATATAACTCAAATGAAATTTGAGTATAACATTTGAATTTTTAAAAAGGAGTTTAAATATTTGAATTTTAAGAAGAGATTGAATATTAGAAATTCAAATAGAATTTGAATAGACGAAATTAGAATGAAAAATAGAATTTGAATTCAAGGAATTAAAATAAAATTTGAATTCAAAGGAATTCGAATAAAGAAATTCAAATAGAGATTTGATTGTAGAATTTCAAAATAGAATTTGAAATATAGAATTTCAAAGAAGAATTGAATAGAATTTGAAATATAGTATTTCAAAGAAGAATTCAAATGTGAAATTTGAATAGAGATTTGAATGGAATTTAAATATGAAATTTGAATAGAGATTTGAAATAAAAATTCAAGTATTGAATTTGAACAAGGAATTGAATATAGAAATTCAAGTAGAAATTTGAATATAGAATTTCAAGATAGAATTTGAAATAAACTTTGAAAATAGGATTCAAAGTAGGATTAAAATAGGATTTCAAAATAGGAAATCCAAATAGTTTTGAAATAGAATTTGAATTCAAGGGAATTGAAATAAAATTTGAATTTAAAGGAATTCAAATGGGATTGGAATAAAGGAAATTCAAAAATGGAATTTCAAATAAAAGAAAATGTAATTTGAAATATTGGGAGTTTCAAATAAGAGAAAAATGGAATTTGAAACATTTAGAATTTCAAATAGAAATTTAAATGGAGTTTGGATATTTAAATTCAAGTATGAATTTCAAATATAGAAATTCAAAAAGGAGTTGAATTAAAGTGGAAATTAAATAGAGGATTTGAAATGGAATTCGAATAAAGAATTTGAAATGGAATTCGAATAAAGAATTTGAAATGGAATTCAAATAAAGGATTTCAAATGGGATTTGAATACAGGATTTAAAACTATGGAATTTGAAATGTAAAGATTCAAATGGAATTTGGAATATATATCTATATATATATATTAGAATGAAGTTGAATTCGTTTTAAAGAAGTTTAAAGGTTTATATATATAAATATAATTAAAACGAACTCGCCGCTGCGCTGCAGTTCGTAAAATAGCGATTCGAACTTCAATCGAGTATACAGGACTCAATTGAAGTCGAAATTCTTTGAAACAAGAAACGTCAGGACCGGTTTGATAATAGTTTTCTAATGAAAGAGAAAAATATGAATTTCGTCGTATAGATTTTGAGTTATGTCAAAATCAAATTTTCAGAAAAACAGCGCCAGAACTATTTAAAAACCATAACGGTTTATTTCATTTATAAAAGGATTTTAAGCAAATAAAATCCGAATTTCTATTTAGAAAATCTCAGATTTGAGTTATAAAATATATGTGAACTCAGGTGGAGTAATGAATTGATTTTTGAAACAGAAATCAGATTTTTGATTATTGAATAGAATTAACTAATTCGAATGGTAATTAGTTAATGAGATATTGGGCTTTGAATAAGTAAATTCGATTTGAAAATTTATATTCGAAATCGAAAAGGAAACTAGAATTGAAATTGAAATTCAATTTGGTTGTGAGCAAGTTAAACATTTTATTTGAACGTGTTATGTTCAAACAAAGAAGTGAAATAGGCAAAAAGGCTAATTAAAGAATAATTGAGCGAAACTGAATTCAAACGATTCAAAATTTAATTCAAACGAATGGATTGAGTTGAATTGAATTGGAAACAGGTGAACAGGTGTTAAACAGATATAGGATGGAGTATATGAAGATTTTTATTTATGTGCCCGACAAAAAAAAAAAGGTACATGTTTAATTCATATATGAGATTTTATGCGCCGTATCGGCAGGCCGCTTGGCTTTTTCTTTTTCTTTTTGAGATGAGAAGGTACCGGGAAAGCTATTTGAAATTTCCCGATGCTCCCGATACAGGGGAGGTTATGGCGAAATTTTCCGGAAATTTAAGGAGTTAGAATATTTTAAAGATATTTTGATAATTAGAAATCATTGTATCGACGTATAGAATTCGATAGGTAAGTGAATATAAAAATCGAATATTGTAAACAAAAAGGGAAATCTATAAATTAGAAATAGAAAGCGAACTTTATACATGTTTTAAAAATGAACAATTGGATTGTATAGTGTGTTTATTCGAGGTAAGTGGTTTTGCCGTTTTGAAGTTGAGGATGTTTTCAGTTAAGGTCTGAGAGGTAATTTTACCCCAACTTGATTGATTTCATTTTTAATGGATAAATAACAAGATCCAGTCTCGAAGAGAAGTGTTTGAAAAAGAGTTAGTTGAATAAAATATTTTGGGTTGTCGTAACGATGTTTTACACAACATTCGTTTTAAACCCAAGTGATGGAATTTTGGAAATATAAAAGTAAATATTTCCTGAGTATAATTAAAATAGTCGGGATAGAGATAAGTGATTGGAATTGTTTCCAATTGCAAATAGAGATATTTTCTAATATATAGAAAATAAAAGAAGTTGACATTTGGAAACGTTTTCCAGATGGCATAAGAGGCAAGATGATTATTGAAAATATTTGGGTAACAAATATTGTTAAGAAAATAGAGAAGTGGTTTAATTAATGAAATATTAATTAAAGAGCCCAGTGATCTGTTTGATATGTTGATTGAACACTTGTTTTATTCGATAGTTAAATCACAGACTATCGAAGTTTTTGACCATCGTTGTCAATATGGAGAGACCAGTTGGATTATTATCCGAAGAACCACTCCGTATCGGCATAAGCGTTGCGAACCAAGTATGCTGAATATATTGAAGACGGAGTAAAGTGCAAGGGCTTTTCTATTTATAGAAATAGTGCCTTCGGTTTCGTTCAATCCCAGAACGAACGTAAATGGATGGATGTCTGACAGAGTATTTCCAATGATCAAATGGGTTGGTCTGTATAAATATATATGGTTGCAACGGATTTATCCCTTAGCATAATACCCAGAATATTTGTGCAAACTCAACTAGTGATTAACGGATCTGACAATGTGGCATTCAAAGTGATTGTGCCATCAATGAATGGTAAGTATTCGTAGCCTCAGGCCTCAACAACCGGGAAAGGACAAAAATCGGGCAGGCAGCATGGCTATGTGGGTCGCACCCATTAGGGTGTATAATCACCTATCTAGAGAAATTCCTTTTGTTTCTAAATCTATCGATTCTGCCCATTCGGGAAACGGTGGTTTGAGTCCAACCGTTGGTGATATACATTCGATACACTCAAGCGAAATGAGTGGTCGGTCATGTGTGGGCCGGGTTGCAAGACGTTCTTGTTGAACCCAGGTGTATTCGCCTCTAGAGATGCACTGTCGGAAGGTGGTCCCATACCTTGTCATGTTGGAAATCCAATCTCCAATAAGCGCCATGCGGGTTTTGATTTTATACTATGTATGTGGAGCGTGAGATGCAAGCGTTCTGCTATTTGGTTATTTACTTGATGTAGACATTATTATAATATCACTGGATTTTCGTATCAAAGTGTTTTGGGTTATAGTAAGGTAAAAACCGTCCGTGTTTATGTGTGGGCTGGTCTTACTATTACCTTTTCTTTTGAAAGGATTTTTAAAAGTTAAACAAGTGGTTGGAGTTTACTCACACCAGTCCCATGACTGACCCAGAGTTATTTTGTTTTGTTTTCCCTAAACTCTTGGGTGCCCAAATTTGTACGGGCAGTCAAGTAGTGCAGGTGTTTACAGATACCATTGGAGGAGCTCGGAGCAGGAGGCTTCAGCGTTAGTTACCTAGTGTTATTTTCCGCTGTATTGTAAGTGTTGAACTCTGATTCTGAATGTACATGTATTTCAGAAGCTATTCTATATATTATATTTTATTCCGCTGCGATGTGAGGTTCTGTGTTGTGTTTATGTTCTTCTTCTTCTTCTATTCTAAGTTTCTACCTCATCTATTCTCACCCTCTAACTTCTTTCTATTAATGGTTCGTATTTCTGTGTTATTTGGGTTGGACGTGTGTTGTATTTAGTCAACTCAGATAGCTCGGATTTGCGGGTCGTTTCAAGAATCATCCCCGGATATCTAGAATGTGATTCTATATCTACCCAGTATATTAAAACTTCGAATATACGTTCATGACGCGTATATACAAAACTTTTATATACTGGATTGCCCATATCAATATAAAAAAAAATATTCAAATACGTATAAAGCAATTTAAATTTTCAAAACAAAATTGTTTTCTTTTGAAAAGTATACTCTTCACACTCGTTCTAGGATACTACTGATCCTATCTCTAACGAGTCATTCTAATTGGATATTGCTAATCCAATATCTGATGAATTCTTTCGTATGGTTCTAATGTGTCTTGTTCTCGAGCTCTGTAAACCAAAGCTCTGATACCACTGTAAGAACCCGTAACTTCCCCGTGAAGGAAAGCACGAATACTTTGAGAACAACACACAAAAGGACGCATACGGAAGAACATTTCATTGTTATTACAACAATTTCATCAGATACAAGAATATACAGAGTATAAATGAATAAATTACATTCGACAAATATCAGAGATTACAATAAATTACATAACAGCGGAAAAATAATACAAAAGCACAACTAGAAGTGATACACGGATACAGAGCTTTCCGAGCATCGTTCCAGCTGTAAATCAGGACCCTGTGAATATAAATCTGCAAAACCAAAACTACTAGCTGCCCGTGTGGAAAATGGGGGCACCCAGAGTTTAGGTTAAAACAATAAACTCCAGGTCAGTCATGTGACTGGTGTGAGAACTAAAACAGTTATTAATCTTTATTTTTAAAGTTAGGTAAATCAAGGGACCACGCCGCATAACACGGAACGGGTTTCCTCCCAAGAATACCAGTGCATAGAACAAACAACGCAATGCTAAATAAAGAAAAATGAAGCTGTTATAAGACCCAGGTCCCATCACACAATGCAATGCAACGCAAGCCGGAGGATAGGGTTTTCCCTTATAACAGCCAAAGCATGCTTGATACGTTTAAATCACATTATTTGATACAATTATAGGTGTATAGTGTCAAAACAATTTCAAATCATAAATATCAATCATAGGCGGCATGGGTACCATCTATCATGTCGCCATACTAGTTCTACAATTAAAACCGCAATATCACGTATTGGAAATTGGATTCCGTCATGAGCTGAGGCAAGGGGCAAGCTCCTCTCCGCGTTCGAGACACTCTAGCAATGCCTCAGGACCCCACTCTGATCCTTTGGAACCTCCAAGGCCGGTCCTCTCTTACTTTTGAGGATTAATTATTCCTGAACACACGTTTCCCGGTCCTTACAGACCTATATCCGAGGCGCCTCATATCCGACAACCACACAGGTGAAAAGTATATAAATGTCAGGGCTGGTAGGTCACTGACACCACCCTAGCTAGAAAGAAACGTCGTGCACTCCTTGGGTCCGTATCCCGTTTTTGACTCATACCGAGGTGTGAGGCTCGCGAATTCACGTTATACACAAAGCTACGCCACACAGGCCGTGCTTTGATCATCAACCACAAGACTTTGCTTTTCAACAAAAGCCCTGATCAATTGCCACTTACGCGTGCCACATTGGCAATTCACTCCATGCGACTGATGTCCATCGATATACAACCTCTGAGCTCGTACGTCTCAGAAAAGGGCGTTAAGCAAGAGAATAAATTCTCCGCCGCCAAACAGATGTATATTTAATAGAGATCAATCAACACAGAATAAAATCCAATGTCAGACACACAATCCATTTACAAGTTCGTTCTGGGTCTGAACGAAACCGGATGCACTTTCCTCGCATATCCATCCATCTCCAAGTACGTCTGGACGATCACCAACTGATTCCCTCATCCTGGGTGTACAGCCCAATCAAGATCATCAGTAATCACCCAAATGATGTGAAGACTTCCGGTCTTCAACCACCGTCTTCATCTTCGACATCTCGTCGAATCGGTTATTCAGAATGGGTATAAACCCGGCCTTTCTGAATAACCCACGTATATAATAAACGAATGTTACACAAGCACAACAAATGCCTCATTCCAATTCAGAATATTCTTTTATTCACAAAATCACATTCTTAGGGAAATGTTCCCATTAATTTTATCCAAGATAAATTCTTCTAAATTTATCCTATAATCTTCCTTTGGATATCATTTCAAACCATTTTATGGTTTTCCAAACCAGTCGGGATTAGCGAACCACACCGAAGTAATTATTTAGTTTATTTCCCAATCCCAACCTATATATCCCATGGAGCAAAACTGGTAATACTCCATATCTAACACCACGGTGTTATCGGTAAAATTAATTACCATTTCACGTTCAAATCTAATTAAAGATTTAACTATCGCTTTGGAGCAAAACTGGTGGTACTCCATTCTCGATCACCTTTCAGATTTGATAATTTAAATTATCAATTCACTTTTCAATCTAGTTAAAGATTCATTAAAACTCCACTTAGTTTTAATCGTTTCAAATAAATCAACATCATGCCTTTAACTGGGTTAAAGAACCAATGTCATCTAAAACACGATTCACGACAAACCAAATCATATTTGATATTAAATACAAGGCTCTGAATAGAAAATATATCGGCTTATATTCAATATCAAATTCTGAAACCAACAAATATCGTATTGGAAATAACGATATATAATATATCTTTCAAATTCCCAAAATAATATCTGTATGGTCACGAAATCCAACATCGAAATATTCCGAAGATAATTTCGATTCAACTCCACTTTCACTTCACCTATTGGGAATATTGATTATTTTCAAAATCACTTTCAAATTCAATTTATTTATTTCAAAAATAAATTGATTTTAATTCTAGTTCAAAACTAGTTCATTTCGATAAAAATCTATTTTTACCTTTCAAATGTGGAATTTTCCAGCCCAATTTTTCCCAAATCATATATTATGATTTTACACAAATTATCGATATTTTTAATAATTTTATCAAGGCCCGTACAGTCGATTTCCATCAACGGCTATCGAACTGCACTTACAACGACCTTTTTCAAATTTGATTTGGACATAATTCCAAATCCAACCGTTAGATTTCAAATTTCTAATATTCATTGGAAAGCTCTTTTCGATACGAACCCAACGGTTCCAGTTTTAGGAGAATCCGACGGTCGGATCTCCCGCAACGTCCGTTTGAAATAAATGGTCGAAATTCACGAACTGCCGCGGCGCGGCGCGTTCTATTCAGGCCATTATATTATATATATAATATATATAATATATATTTTGTCGATTCTATTTAAAACGAACTTTATAAATCGTTTCTAAAACAATTCAACTTCTATATTCAATTTCAAATCGATTTGATTTCAATTCAATTCAAATTCTAATTCGTTTCAATTCAATTCAACTTGAATTCATTTTTATTCAATTCGAATTCAAATTCACTTTCTATTCAATTCAATTCGAATTTACCTTCTATTTGATTCAGTTCGAGTTCGTTTCAAATTGATTTCAATTCAATTTCAGTTCGTTTTAAATTTCAATTTCAATTTAATTCAATTTGAATTCTTTTCTATTTTATTCGAATTTTAATCTAATTCAATTTGAATTTCATTCCAAAATATTTTGTTTTGAAATCACTTTTCAATATTCATTAAACAACGAATAAAATCGATGTAAATATCGTTCGCGTCAAAATAACGCATCTCTAATCAACACGGCTTTATATTTTCAAAACTTCTTTATTCTATCCAACAAATGAATATTTATCCCATTCAACACATGAATATATATTTCTTTCAACACACGACTAATCTCAACACATGAGTACTGTCAACACATCACTATTTTTGTTATGTAAAATATTTTATAAAACTATGGTATCTATCGTTTGATTTCAGTTAGACTCCACCGTGAAGTAGATTCTAATTGTAAATATGATAAAGATGTAATTTATTTTATTTAAAATATTTTACTCAACACATGAATAGTTTCAACACATGATCATCGTCAACATATGACTATTTTTATATTCAACACATGAATTTTCTTTTATAATATTCATTGTTTTCCCGATTGGAATGAGGCCCAATCAATCACCATATAACGTTGATTATATGGATTCCATACAACACATGTATATAATAGCATTGATAAACAATCAACCATCAACCAAAGTGCACTACACTGTATAAGCATCAAATATAAATATCTAACGCTTATAACAGCCTGTCAATCAATCGATCAACATATTTAATCAATCAGGATGAGTGAACTTCAAATTCATCCCAACACCCGTGTGGGGTTTCAAACAATCAAACACAGATTTTATTTGTGTAGTTGGGCGACGTGTAAAATTTATCGACCCAATTGATATCAGTCAAATCAGTGTATATAAACAAATCGGCCGATTTGTTTATAAATATTTATTTATTCACTTTCACATTAAAAATTATATTTTTAACGTCAAAAATATTTATTTCAACACTTTACTATTTTTAACTAACACTTTTTATTTTAGAAAATTTCGGCGGCATAACGGCACGATATTAGAAACGGGACAAGGCCTAGCCTTGTCCCCGGTCTAGTGAAGGCCCACGCCATTCACAAATCAATCAAATCCATTCCATTTCACCAAACCATTCAATTCAAACCAAATAGACTAACCAATTTTTGCAATCAAACAAACAAGTCCATGGTCTGTGGACGATTGTGTCGGGTGCTACTAAGCACCGTCTGCATCCTAGTATATATATATATAACTAGAAAAGAGAATTTAGAGTGAGAAGTTCTCACCAATAGCTATCCTAACTCCACGGCACTTCTAAGGCAGGAAATCCTCACTGTTCTCGCCTTTTTGTCACCTTCGTTGCCCGTATTCTCTACATATGTTAAAATCAAATTTTTAATTCGCTATTTTATTTTTATAAACTAAATATAAAATTCCATCGTATTTATTTTAACACTTGCAAATAAATACACCGCTTATTTAGATTAAAAGCTGAAAATAAATATCAGTTAACCATCTTCTACCATATTAAAAATTCTATTTTCATCCTATGCTATTTATAAATAAAAATCATATTTTTATTTCTATACTATCTACATAAAAATCTCATTTTTCTATTTTCAAAAATCGTATCTTTATATTTCTAAAAATCGTACCATATATAAATAAAATAAAATAACTGATTTTGCAATGCTATTATATTTAATATAAAACTGATTTTATTTCTCAATGGTTTAACATTTTAAAACAATTTACAATGTAGATAAATGTAAATAAAAAGGAAAAATAAACCACCTTCTTCCTCTTAGTTGTTCGCGGCAGAAAGAACTCATCTGCTCAAAATCCTTGACCTCGAAACTCGCGCGCTACAGGCCTTCAGAGTTTGGTCCATCAGTGCCACGCCATTGACCTTCGCAAGTGCTGCCGCCGTCGAAGTTGTTGGCCAACTCGAAGTTACCAATCACATGTAGATGGACGATGAACGCCGCATCTTTCCAGCGTCCGTGTGGTCTCTGCGAGCAACAATCCACGACGATACCCATATAGAACCGAAGATCGAAGAAATCTCTATAAAATTTGCTTTTGTTTCATGAATCAATTCGATTTGGTTCGGGAGAAATTAGTGGGAAGGGTTTGACTGGTTTCGTTCGTTCAAAAAGGGATTGGGGGCGCTGAAAATAGATGTTGACCACGGGATCAAGTTTGACCATCTTTCTAGGGTTTGACCCTTTTTATAAAAATTATTTAATTCGTGAAAAAAAGAGATTTTACATACGAATCCCAAACCAAACCCAACGACTGTCGCCCCTAGCCAAATACCCCCATTCCGGACACAATGGGATATGTCCGGCTGGCCAATTCGACCATTACGAGCAGTTGTGATCAAAATTAAAATATAATTCTATATATATTCAATTTAAACGGACATTTCAAATTACCGGGGCCACGTACTAACTCGAAAAATTGCAGAAAAATATTTTCTAGCTTCGTATTGACGATACGGTCCTAACAAAACTAGTTTCGTTGAATTCTGAGGCCGTTTGAAAAATGGCCAATTTCCAGTCGATTAAAATCAACTAAAACTGGTCAAACACGTTTTCCTTTGCCACACTCACATATTGATTCGAAAAATTATGAAATTTGGAATCTAGCAATAATTTGACATCACGGACCCAACAAAAGTGGTTTTGTCGAAATCCGAGGTCGTTTGCAAAATGTCCATTTTTAAGGGCCTGAATTCCATAGCGACTATTCAGAATTTTCAACTGGACATATCTTTTGATTCCCGCTATGAAATCTTGATCTTTCGGATTCGTTGGAAAGATATCATCCAATAGATCCTATTGTTTTTGGTTTCACTAAAATCCGGATTGTTTTGCACCCGGTACATTCAATTGAAGTTTGAAATCGAATTATCGAACTACCGCGCCATTTTCACTTCTATTTATAATTATATATAAATATTATATTCTAACGACGACGAATATAATATATACGTTCGAATTATATTCAAAATAAATTTTCTCGTCGATATTATTTAAAATAATTCATTTTAAATATTCAAAATTCGCTAAAATTGCCAAAATAAAAATTTTAAACTGGCCCAGATTTTCGGGTTGTTACAACGAAGACCTATGGTACCTACATGGCGGTTAATTAATACCTTCTCCCAAGGCGGACTCTAACCCCAGTCACTTAATACCCAAAGGAAACGAAGTATCATGGAGATTATCAATCTCATACCCAATTAGCCTATAATACTTCTTATTTATGAAGAAGTGGGATATTCGTTCTCTTAATACTTTTTCAATGGCGGACCCAGTGATTCTACCCTTATGGGGATGGATGAATCGAAATACTTAATATCCGATAGGTGGATCCCACTAATTAATACCTCAATTCTAGAAGTATGCTACGCTTATAAATTATTTTCTTTTTGGTTTTTGCTTTTGGAAGAGAGGCAGGTCCTACAGCCACTTAATACCTCTACACATGAATTAAACCTTATTTTAGGAATAATTCTCACTATGCAATTAACTATCGTCACGGGTTCCTACGGCTAATGATATCTTACGTTAGTTGTACATACATCCAACTGTTGGAAAGTGCAGACTTTTGTCGAATAAAGCAACTGACCTCGCATCATTAACCTGCTAAGTCCAATCCTTATTTCCAATTATATTAATTTTAGATTAACAAGAATAAAATAAGGAAAACCTATAACTTCCTATCCTAGGATGTTTAATAATTTATCCCTTCAATGGACTTAGAATTTATCAACCACTACCCATTAATCCTCTCTTTATTCCATTTATCATTTCTATTAAGAATATCAACCATTTATGACCCTAACGGTCATATTTTTTAAGGCTTCTATTATCCTATTTATTTCTGTTTATATCAATCCCATTCAAAGTTCTAATTTAACTTTTGTAACTATGAAACATTACTATATTAATTTAATTCCATTTAATTCCTATTTATATATATATATAAGTTTACTACTTATTTAGTTCTCTAATTAGAGTTACAATCCTTATTTTTTTAAATTATAACCAAAAATGAATTTCTTATTCAATTCATTTTCCTAAAATACACGAGATTACAATATTAATTGCCTTATTCATAGCAAATCAATTCCATATTTAATACTATAATAGTCATGGTATTTATTTCCATATACATCCCCATAAAACGAAAATTATTCAAATTCAAACATATAGCAGCAAACATTTATTAATATAACATAATAGTGTTAGTTACGTAGATTTTGGACTGATAAGAATATAACATAAACATAAACATACATACATATACATACATATACATATATATATATATATATATATATATATATATATATATTTGAAAATTTGTAACAACCCGGAATTTTAGGGCCAATTTAAAGTTTGTATTTTATGGAATTTTGTTAGAAAATGCGTCAGAATTTAAAAATTATATTTTTAAATTAAACTATTGAATGACTTTGTATATAAATTTTATGATTAATGAATGATTTCAAATTTGTTCTAATAAATAATTATTTGTAATTAGATATGAAATTCCTCTATAATAAATTGTGAAATAAGAAACGTGCGCCACTACGTTCACATTAATATAGTTTATTCCATAATATTAGAATTTAAAACGAACAACGTTGTTTATACGCAGTACGCGTTCGCTAAAATATAAAAGAAATGTGATGTAAGAAACTAAACTAAAAAGAATAAATTAAAAAATGAATTGGTGTAATATGAAGCATGCGAGGATCAGGGAAGAGAATTTATTCTCTACTTAACACCCTGGTATATAGTAATAGTTGTTGATCACATGGCGTGAATTGTCAATGTGGCACGCCAAGATGCAATGATCAAGGCTTTGTTGAAAAGCAGGCCTTGTGGATGTGATTAAAGCATAGCCTGTTTAGGCATAGCTTTGTGTATAACGAGACTTCGCGAGCCTCACACCCCGGTATGAGTCAAAAACGGGATATGGACCGTAGGGAGTGCACACGTTTCTTTCTATCTAAGGGGTAGTGTCAGTGCTTACACTGGCTGACATTTTACTTATGTGGATGATGGATTGAGGTACCTCGGGTTTTATAGGCTGGAAGTGGTCATACTATAGGTCCAAAGGGACCCGGAAACGTGTGTTCATGCATAACTAATCCACTACCGTTAGGTAGGGACCGGCCCTACCGCATCCAAGGGTTTACTGCGGGGGATCCTGAGGCATTTGCTAGAGTGTCTCGAATCAGAAGAGGACGATCCCTAGCCTCGATTTCATGATAGAACACCAATTTCCAATACGACATTACGGTCTTGATTGTAAACTTATATACGGCGACATAGTAGGATGGGGTACTATGCCATCTAGGATTGATACATTTATATTGAAGTATTTTAATACTGCTTATAAAATAATGATAATATAAAAATATTATTTTTCACGTATTAAGCATGTTTGATCATCATAAGGGAAAACTCTATCCTCCTGTGTGCGTTGCATTATGTGATAGGACTTGAGTCTTATGATGATTTCAATTTTTAAAAGTCATTTCATTATTTTTATATAAACTTTATTAAATTATGCACTGGCAATCCAATGGAGTAAACCCGTTCCGCTTTAGCGGCGTGGTCCTGTGATTCGCCATATTGTTAGTTAGTATAGAAAGATTTCTCATACCACTCCTATGACTGACCTGTAGTTTGTTTCACTGGCAAACTCGGGTGCCCATATTTTCCACACGGGCAGTGGAGTAGCTTTTTGCAGATATTTATCTCTTTAGTAGTATCCTGGATCGAAGTTTAAAGCTGTGTCCAGTACATTGATTGCCTCCCGCTGTATCAGTTAAAGTCTTCCACCGTGTATCATATTTAATGTAAAATTTATCTTCCGCTGTAGTTTATTTGTACTCTGATATATTCTATACTCTGATGTTATATTATCATGATGTAATAAAAGTCTGCTGTGTTTGTTCTGATGTTTTGTATTCCCAAAGTTAAAGTATTCGAGGATTTCTAACCTTTGGATCAGACCTGTGTGGTTTATGGTCGATCCCAAAGGGCGGGGATTTTCGGGTCTTTACAGTTGGTATTAGAGCGAGGTTAGCTCAAATCTTTGGGGTACAACTCGTTAGAACTGAACAGAGGACTCATCAGAGATTGGATTAGAAATATCCAATAGGAATACTCATTAGAGATAGGATCAGCAGTATCCTAGAATGAGAAAACTCATTAGAGATGGGGTTAGAAATGCCCTAGAATGAGTTGAGAGTAACGAGTTTATAAATAACGTATTTGTGATTCGATCTCAGAAAATATGATTTTTGAATATATAAAAGTCATATATATTTAAAAAGTTAATCGACTAATAAAATTAGAGGAATGAAAATTAAATAGGTTAATTAAACAATTTTCAACTCCATTCCTTTTCGAGGAAGAAAAGATTTTAAGTGGGCGAGATTGTAACAAACCGGAATTTTAGGGCCAATTTAAAGTTTTTATTTTATGGAATTTTGTTAGAAAATGCATCAGAATTTAAAAATTACATTTTTAAATTAAACTGTTGAATGACTTTGTATATAAATTTTATGATTAATGAATGATTTCAAATTTGTTCTAATAAATAATTATTTGTAATTAGATATGAAATTCCTCTATAATAAATTGTGAAATAAGAAACGTGCGCCACTACGTTCACATTAATATAGTTTATTCCATAATATTAGAATTTAAAACGAACAACGTTGTTTATACGCAGTACGCGTTCGCTAAAATATAAAAGAAATGTGATGTAAGAAACTAAACTAAAAAGAATAAATTAAAAAATGAATTGGTGTAATATGAAGCATGCGAGGATCAAGGAAGGACAAAAATTAGAAAGAAATTTAGAAAGAATAATCAACTATGAATATACGTGAGAATAAAAGATGAATGGAAACGTTAGGTAAATTAAACAGGTTGTTATAAATGGATACAAGGCAAAATAAATTAAGAGTATTATATGGAAAACACTGATGGCTTAAATGAATATGTGGAAAAAGAAAAGATTGGTTTAAATTTATAAAATAGTGAACATGTAAGGGAAACATTAATACTAAGAGAGGTACGTTGAACATAAAAAGGGTTTCAATTCTTTGTTGGATGGAAATTAATTACATTTATTGCACCAACCCTTGTTCTCAATGATTTGCATATAAATAATTTTCTTCTAAATGCTCAATTAATTCTTTAATTGATGTCTATATATAAAATTTCCGTTTTTGCCTCCTACTATTTATTGCCGTTTTTTTTTTCAAATTTAAATGAAAAAGGGTTTCAATTCTTTAAATTTGCATATATACCGTGTCTTATGTTTGGTTTCTATAACAAAATGAAGTACAATTGCATGTAATTAAAACATGCATTAAAGAAGTGGAACCATTTTTCATCCTATTCTTTTCAAATACCATAGTGTGAGCGTGATTCTTCAACATCAGCATGCAATAATGGCATGCATTAAATGTTCTTGCAACATGCATGCAAATTGGCTAGACATGCATGGTGTATTATCAACATAAACAAACTTAAATAAATGACATGTAATGCTCCAACCAAACTGTTCTTTATTTTGTGTATAATTTGCTCTCTATCCACTTAATTACAAACTGCGGATACTTTTGAAATTTGAATAAAAAAAGAAAAAAGATAAATGTGTCATTATATGTATCATACAACGTATGGATAAACGGTTTTTATTTGAAATAAAAGAATTAATTAAATAAGATTATAAATATTTATATAAAGGGCCATTTTTAACCTAACCCTAATCCTAAATGATACGTAGCCGCCACTTCCAAAAATCAATGGCCATGTCACTCCAATCTTCTTCTTCTTTCTCCCAATTCATTCAATAATTCCAAGCAATTCCAACGACAAAAATGTAGCCAACAACGAGATGGAAAAACTCAACAGTTATGATTGAGAATCGTGTTGTGTGGACGAACACTTTGTGGCGCAAGGGAGCTTATGGGTTCAACGGGTCTTCATATTACAGAAGAGAAGACGATGGAATTCAGAGAAATAGCAGCCTTAATTCTAATTGGGAAATGTAATTAAAGTTTTAATTATATTTTATTATTTAAATATTGTAATTAAATGTGTAAACAACTATAACTTGTTCATACAATTTCAGAATTGAGAAATTTCAGTTGCGTTGGAATCAGATAAACGAGATCTACAATCTGAAACTGACTAGAGTTGAAATCGAGCATGTTGAAATTTCATACGAAGATCACTGTGAGATTTCTAAATTTCGAATAATTAAATAATTTAATTATATTTGTTACGTGAATCATTGTATGTACGAAATAATCATATATCTGCGATGTGGTAATTAGAATTATTATTTGTCTGTGTGATTTGTAATGATGTGTGATGTTATGATGTAGCATGTTTGTTTAGATCTATATATTCTGATGTAATCTCTATAAAGTTCTCATCTTTATTATTATTATTATTTTATTTTATTTCTTTCTAAAAATGAAAAATTGAATCTTTATTTTGTTTTACAAAATAAAAAAAAATTGAATCTTTATTCTGATTTATAAAAGAAAGTTAATCTTTTGATTCACAAATAAAAAGGAAGTTTGATTCTTATTTTTGATTTGCAAAGTAAAAGAAAGTTAATCTTTTGATTCACAAATAAAAAAGGAAGTTTGATTCTTATTTTTGATTTGCAAAGTAAAGGAAAGTTTAAATCTTTATTTTATTTTATTTTTGATTCACAACATAAAATGAAAAGTTGAATCTTTGTTTTGATTAACAAAATAAAATAATGGTAAATTTTTATTTTGGTTGGCAAAATAATAGCATAAGTTTGATTTTTATTTTGATTTGCAAAATAAATACAAAAGTTGAATCTTTATTTTGATTTGTAAAATAAAAACAAAAGGTTGAATCTTTATTTTGATTTACAAAATAAGAACAAAAGTTAAATCTTTATTTTGGTTTATGATCTATAAGATAAAGAATGTTCAGATATTTTATTTTGATTTACAAAATAAAATAAAGATGAGACCTTTATTTTGATTCATGAAAATTATACACCAAATCTTTTGTTGTTGTTGTGTTGACACAAAACTTCACCCAAAATTACATGTTGTCACCATATATGGTAATATTCGAATGAACATGTAAACTGACACCAAAATTTAGATCATTTCATATGTGGTGATATGTGAATTGAACATGTAGGGAAAGGGGAAACCTCATTTACACTTATATGTGAATTGAACATTTAGAAAGGGGAACAAAGTTTAATGTAAATAAAATTGTACAATTTGTGAATACCGTCATTTACGTTATTTTTAATGTAAATAAAAATGTACAATTTGTGAATACCGTCATTTACGTTATTTTTAACGTAAAAAAAAATGTACAATTTGTGAACACCGTCATTTACATTACTTTTAGTGTAAATAAAAAAAGTACAAAATATGTGGACACCGTTATTTACATTTTCTATGTAAATAAAAGAGATAAATTTAGCAATGAAATTTTATTTACATTCTTTATGTAGATGAAGAAGACAAATTTAACGGTGAAATTTTATTTACATTTTCTATGTAAATAAAAGAGACAAATTTAGCGATGAAATCTTATTTACATGTTTATGTAAATAAAACACACATATTTACGACGGCACTTTATTTACATTCTCTTTATGTAAATAAAGGAATAATTTAAATGACACTTTTATTTATATTTTCTTTAGTGTAAATAAATAATAAAAAGGGAAAGAAGTCATTTAGTGTAAATAAATAACAAAAAGGAAAAGAAGTCATTTAGAGTAAATAAAAATATGACATAGTTAAAAAGAATACATTTTTATTGCTATATCATCATATTTAAAAGGAATACATTTTTAGTTATCATTTTTGTCGCATTAGAATTGGCGAACAAAAATGAGATTATTCTTGCATTAAAATGCACATCGCCAAATAACCATCATTTTTGTCGCATTAGAATTGGCGAAAAAAATATATATTATTTTATTGAATATAAAGGTGTATAATGTTGAAACCATCATTTTTGTCGCATTAGAATTGGCGAACAAAATTTTTTTATTGAATATAAAGGTGTATAATGTTGAAACCATCATTTTTGTCGCATTGGAATTGGCGAATAAAAAATATATTATTTTATTGAATATAAAAGTGTATAATGTTGAAACCATCATTTTTGTCGCATTAGAATTGGTGAACAAAAATAATGTTAAACATGAAAATCCCATTTTAATGTAATGAAGTAAATAAGAATATGTTCATGTTTTAATTTAAATAAACATGTTTTACATTAAAAACTCTATTTTTAATGTAATGAGTAAATTGATCAAAATGGTTCATATTAGAAATATAAACATTGTACATGTTGACATAGAAACATGTTTTATATTACATATTTATAATGTAATCAAAAGAGAAGAAAATTTACATTTTTGTTCAATGTAAATAAAAGAAGTAAAATTACATTTTTATGTAAAGTTAACATATAGAAAAATGACAATTGTTCTAATATGGAACCATTTACATTTTTTCAATGAAAAGATTAAAAAGAATGAATTTACATTTTTCAATGTAAAAAGAATAGAATAGATTTACGTTTTCTAATGTAAGTAAAAGAGAATAGAATAGATTTACATTTTCTAATGTAAGAGAATAGAATAGATTTACATTTTCTAATGTAAATAAAAGAGAATAAAATAGATTTACATTTTCTAATGTAAATAAAAGAGAATAGAATAGATTTACATTTTCTAATGTAAATAAAAGAGAATAGAATAGATTTACATTTTCTAATGTAAATAAAAAAGAATAGAATAGATTTACATTTTCTAATGTAAATAAAAGAGAATCGAATAGATTTACATTTTCTAATCTAAATAAAAGAGAATAGAATAGATTTACATTTTCTAATGTAAATAAAAGAGAATAGAATAGAATTACATTTTTTTCAATGTAAAGAAATAAATAGAAAAGAATTACATTTTTCTAATGTAAGGAAAACGAAACGAAGATTTACATTTTTCAATGTAAACTATATATAAAAAGAAAGAATTATATTGTTTTTTTCAATGCAAAGAAAAAGAAACTATTTACATTTGGCGTAAATCAAAAAAGAAAAGAAAAGAAAACATTTATTTACTTATAGTGTAAATGAATAAGTAAAAAAAAAATTGTTTATTTATATTTAAACAAAAATAATCAATTTTGTTGTAACAAAAATAAACATTTTTGTTGAAATAAAAGAGTTGAAAAAAAAGGATATTTTTATCATCACTTTAGTTGCGATAAAAAGAATAGATAATGATAGTTGAAATCGCCTAATATTTTATATTTATATTTATATATATATAAATATAAAATTAAACGAAACGCGAGCGGCAGTTCGTGTGTTAGCAATCATAACTTTAAACGGTTATGTCGAAAGATTCGACCGTCGGATTTTCCCAAAACTGGAACCGTTAGGACCGCTTTAGGAAGATCTTTCCAACGATATAAATTTCGTCAAAATCTGACGGTTAGATTTTAAGATAAGTGTAAATCAAATTTGGCTAAAAACAGCGCCAGGGCCGCCGATCGACCCGAAGCACCGTTAGACGAAAACAGTTACTTTCATAGCGATTAATCATTATTAAATTCTGATAACGATATGAAATGGTTTTAAACTTTATATATATGCGAGGATCATTTGAAAAGTCCGAGTTCAATCTCATTTCAAATGATTATACGTCGATTTAAGTCGAAGAGTTGAAGGCGGTGATTGAAGACCGACGATCTTCACCTCGAATGGATGTGTTGCTACAGAGGCCCATGATTGGAGTAGCTACCTTGAAGGGGAGTCAGGGGTAGCCGTCCGGACGTAGTGTTGATTGTTCGGATATGCGAGGTATAAGGTGCCTACGGTTTCGTTCAGACCCAGAACGGACTTGTAAATGGATGCGTGTCTGACGTTGGAATTCATTTCATGTAATTAAATCAACTTGTATTAATATATGTTTGTTTGGTGGTGGAGAATTTATTCTCTACTTAACACCCTGGTATATTGTGACGGCCCGCCCCGCACCAGTCGACATTTCACTGAGATGCGCTGTACTGATGTCCAACCAGCACGGAACGGTCGCCAAAAGAAAGGAAAAGGAAAGGGATTTGAAGAATTGAATTAGCACAGAACCTGTAACATATCTCACAGCGCATGGAATAAAATATAATGATAATATACTTGACATAAACACGCGAGACAGTGCATAAGCTGAAAACTGAATCAGAACCATTATAGCAGCGGAAATCCAAAATACAGCTTATTACAACTTAAAAATACTTTCTCTAAAGCAAAAAGGAAAGGTACACTACTAATGCCCAAAGTAGTGACCAGCTGCGACACAGGGAGAATATCTATATATCATACGTAGAAGCCTCCTGCTCGTCTCCGAATCAGCTACTCGTGCATACCACCTAACCTGTCTCTAGTCTGTTCGTGTGAGCACCCAGAGTAATAAGAAGAGACATAAAACTCTGGGTCAGACAAAAGTCTGGTATGAGCGATAAGCAACTAAACAGAACAATAACAGGTATACTAAACCATACCTGAACCTGGACCTGCAACCAAAGAGTTAGCACTACATACTGTACAATACTCTAAGGTGCCTCAAAACAAGTGGTGTAAAGATACAGGGGTGGGGGTGTGCATGTCATAATGATAGCAAACAAATCAATCATAGCAACCATCCTCACATCTCTCACTCAGTGCGTAAAGCATACGATGTCCACCACTGTAAATCACTAGACTCATCGAAGTAGTGACGGAGTTCGACTCTGTACAACTACTGCTACAACCAAGCTTACCCACATGGAATCATGACCAAATCTTTTCAATGATCCCACTTCATTGGTCCATAGCTACTTTTAGTCGTACCTAGGTCACTACATACTGTGACCCTGAATCCGTTCACATACTTCCCATACATAGTGATCCAAAGATACAGACATCGACAACTCCTTAGCACACGTCCCGCAGCAAAGCCCAATCATGAAGTGAACTCATTGGTTCCCAAATGGGTCCGGGATCCTGAGCTCTAACTTCCATTTGGACTACCTTTGCATCTCGGGTTATTGGTTTCCTCCTGTTCGGGTCGGTCGGTCAAGAACCTTTCATTCTGGTCGGTTTTCATCATCTCTACCCTGGTCGGTCGGTATTGCCCCCTGGTCGGTCGAACACTTCACCATTCCTGGTCGGTCGTACTTCACCATCCCTGGTCGGTCGAACACTTCACCATTCCTGGTCGGTCGTACTTCACCATCCCTGGTCGGTCGAACACTTCACCATTCCTGGTCGGTCGGTATTTCATCATCGCATGGGGACGGTCGAACATCGCATAGTGGTCGGTCTTTCCCAACCTGATCGGTCTCCCCTGGTCGGTCGAACCCTTCATACAGGGTCGGTCGTGATGTCCTCCTTCTATTGGGGTCGGTCGTGAGCTCGGGTCGGTCGGTCAAAACCCTCCCCTGGTCGGTCTAACTCGACCCGAAGAAAACCTGCACCATTTCAGCAAGCTATTTTCGCCTCTCGACGGCGTTTTCGACCATTCTAACTTTATAATGCAATCATAAATCATGTCAAACAGTCATAGCAACATATGGGATAGACCACAAACACCAAAACATAAATCATAGCATGTGAAATAGATCAAACATACCCAAAACCCATATTTTCCCCTTAAGCAAGTTCAAGCAAACTTAATGATAGAATTAACAAAATTTAACCGAATTAGCCAATTTTTCTAACAGAGGTCTAAAATAATATTTTAGAATTTATAAATATTTTTCCAGATTTTTAACATGCATAAATTCGCTAATTTCCACTAATCACCCCTTAATCCCCCAAATTCCGGGATTTGCAAAATTAGTCGAAATTAACCCAAATTCATATCAGAGGCATAAAATGATGTTTTAGAATTTTAGGAATTTTTCTAGATTTTTTTGATTTATAATTTCGCTAATCTTCGCTAATTACCCTAATTAGCCGTAATTAGTGTAAAACAAAGCAAATCACTCACCTTGGCAATAATAAAATCTCAAATCTGAAATAATCTACTGTATGGGTCGAATTCCAATGCCTAGCAGCAGCTCCAACTCTGATTTGATGCTATTTCCCTTTGATTTGATGTAGTTTTGCTTAATCTTTGATTAGAAAGTGATTAGAGGTGATTTGGAATGATTCTAGATGTTGGAGGCCATGACTAGGGTTGAAGAAAATAAGTGGCGGCTGGAAAAATGAAGTAAAAACCAAAATCCTAACCCTAGCAGCCCTTAAATACCACTAATCCCGAAATCCCCCAATGGGCCTAATTACTAACTACCCGGTTAAACCCAATTAAGCTGTTTTTCACCATCTGAAATTTGTTTCAGCCATATCTCCCAAACGGTGAGTCCGTTTGGCTAATGTGACCACTCTACGGAAAGAGAATCCATCATCCGGAGCCAATGGAAGTGGATTCAGATCAAAATTCCTAACCAATCAAAAGTTATGGCCAAAACAAGATCAGCTAGGGGCAAAACGGTCATTTAAAAATCGGCAAAAATTGTGAACATGGGAAATGACCCCAATAGTCGTCTCCCAAAGTTACATGACCATACGACTTCGTATGTGAAAGAAATAAATATCCTACGATCCTATGATGCGTAGAATACGGGTCGTTACACTCTCCCCCCTTAAGAAATTTCGTCCCCGAAATTCCTTAACCCAAAACATACAAAGGATCCCGCATGCCTAACAACCACATACATCAATCAAACATGCAAAATAAGCAAAACAAACCTAACCTAGCATGCGGAAAACTAAATCGAAGTCAAAATCTTACCAGGCAAAGAGTTCTGGGTGCGTCTTCCTAATATTCTCCTTTGTCTCCCAAGTACAGTCATTCTCATTCTCACCCCACTAAACTTTGACTAATTTCACCACCTTCCTTCACACTGCCTCGTATCGTCCCCAACAATACGCATCGGTCTGTGGCTCCATACCGCCTCGGATGCTATCTCGATATCGTTCAACTGATTCGGTGAAATAGTCATATCGGGGTCATGTACTAACTTTCTTAACTGGGAAACATGAAATACGTTATGAACTCCTGCCATCTTGTCTGGTGACTCAACTCTACTAGATGCAAATGGTCATCTCATAATCCACCAAAATCCAATACACAAGCTCTCAAAAGATCTTCCAATATTCGATTCACCCTCTCTGTCTGACCATCTGTTTGAGGATGATATGCGGTACTGAGATGTAACTCTGTTCCCAACGCCTCTTGTAAGCTCTTCCAAAACCCACTAGTGAATAGTGGATCTCGGTCGCTCACAATGCTTTTTGGTACTCCATGAAATCTCACTACCCACTTCATATACAGTTATGCCGAGTTGGCTACTGTTCTATTTGACTTGACTGGAATGAACCTTGCACTCTTGGTCAATCGATCCACAATAACCCAAATACTATCATGGCCTGGCCTAGTCCTTGGTAACCCATCAATGAAGTCCATCGATACTTGTTCCCATTTCCATTCTGGGACTTCCAATGGTTGTAATAGACCACTAGGCTTCTTTTGCTCGGCCTTGACTAGTTGACAATTCATGCACTTGGATATAAATTTTCCAATGTCTCTCTTCATTCCTTCCCAGTAGTAGGTCTGCTTCATGTCTCAATACATCTTGTTACCACTGGGGTGTATAGTCAGTTTTGAGTGATGACATTCTCTAAGCACTTCATCTCTCAATCCATTGACATTGGGTACAACAAGCTTTCCATTCTTTCTAAGCCATCCATCTCGATCAAGCCCATACTTGTTCATCTCCTCATCGATACCCATCTCTAACTTGGAGATGATTTCCAATAGGTTAGGATCGTCCCTCTGACTAGAGCCGATCCGCTCAATCAAAGTGGGCCTGATCGTCAAACTTGCTAACATCTCTGGATCCAATTCGTACTTAGGTCGGGAATCATATCCTGCGATATATTCCACTTGCTTCCATTCCAAAAACATAGCCCCTAAACTGGCATGTCTCCTACTCAATGCACTTATTACTGCACCCAACGAAAAATTACCACAACTATTTGTCTCCCACGCAAACCATCCTGGTCGGACTCGACATTCCCAAAGCACAAGCCCCAAAGGCCTAAACCAATATCAGACAAGCACCCAAGGAATATCTCCTCCGAATTCAGAAAATCTACGTGATATGATACTAGAAAAACAACCAAACAAAAGCTTGATTCTTCTTTGTCAACTGAGTCAACGGTGCTGCTATCTTGGAAAAATCTTGGATGAACTTACGATAATGTCCAGCTAATCCCAAGAAACTTCTTATGTCTGTTGCATTCTTGGGCGTAGACCAATCTTGTATCGTTGCTACCTTCGCAGGATCCACGGCGATACCATTCTCTGAAACAACATGGCCCAAGAATCTCTCTTCTCTTCTCTAGAAGTGACACTTAGAAAACTTCGCCTTCAGTTGGTGTTTTCTTAACACCTCCATCACTATCTCCAAGTGTTCCTTGTGTTCTTCCTCTGTCCTCGAGTAGACCAAGATATCGTCCACGAACACAAGAACAAACTTATTCAACTAATCTCTGAATACTCTATTCATAGGATCCATAAAATATGCTAGTGCATTGGTCAGCCTGAATGGCATGACCAACCACTCATAAAATCCAGACGGCGTTCGAAAGGCCGTTTTATCTATACTATCAGCTGCCACCCTGAGTTGGTGAAATCTTGTCGCAAGGTCCGACTGGGAGAACACTCTCGCTCCTTCCAGTTGATCAAACAAATCATCTATCCGCGGTAGAGGATACTTATTCTTCCTCGTCACTTTATTCAATTCGCGGTAGTCCACACACAATCGAAGGGAACCATCGGCCTTGGTAGCAAACACAACGGGCGCTCCCCACTTAGAAACACTCCTTCTGATAAATCCCTTCTCAAAAAGATTGTTGACTTGCACCCCGAGCTCTCGCTGCTCCCTTGGTGCCATACGACGAAGTGGCATCACTATAGGTCTGGCATCTTTAACTAAATCAATACGGAACTCACTCTCTCGGTGTGGTAGAAGTCCGGTCACTTCTTCGAAAACATCCGGATACTGGCCAACCACGGCCAAACCTGAAAACTCACTATGCGGAATGTCGAGGGAGTTTAGAAAACTAGCCAATACCCCCTCACTGGGTAGACCACCAAACACTATCCTCCGCCCATCATCCGCTCTAGCTGTCACCAAAAAGCCCTCACAGTCTACCACCACCTCGTACCTTCGGAGCCAATCTACTCCCAAAATAATGCCAAACCCAGTAAAGCCCAAAACAAAGCAATCACAAACAAACATGCATCCATGACTCGATAAGACCAAATTCCTGCAAATCATACTAAGGCTAGTCGAACCACCAATCGGGTTCGTCACTATCAATGGTCTATCGACTATCTCGGGTTCCAGTCCCAACCTATCTACCAGGTCACTAGATATGAAGGAACTGGAAGCTCTGGTATCAAACAAAACTCTAACAGGAACATAATAAACAGAAAGCATACCTTGGATAACAACATTCTTTCCCTCCTCCGCCGCAGTTGGGGCATTCGACGAAGAAGGAACAACACTGATAGTATATGCTTTCACGATCTTCTTCTCTTTCAAAGGTTGTGGACACTTATCCCTTTGATGTCCGACTTGTCCACAGTTAAAGCACTTCCTTTCCCCAGGTTTTTCTTGACAATCTCTGGCATAATGGCCCTTCTTGCCACAACTAAAGCACTCGCCATCTTTCTTATTTTTCTTTTTCTGACCATCCTTAACCTGGTCTTGTTTCCTCTTGCTCTGAGAATTCTTCTTGCCTTCACCACTTGCTTGCGGCTTTGGCTCTTCCGTAGATGCAATAGCAACCTCAGTCTTCGACTTAGGGAAATGGCTCTCAGACCTTAATGCTTTTCTTACAATAGACTCAAACGTCTCGTCGATATGGTTTACAAGTCTTTCCCCCAAGTACCCATCCAAGCCAATTATAAACTTCTTGTTCTTCTTCTCGACTGTATCGATAAGGGACAATCCATATTTCGATAAAGTGTTGAATTCAGCAGTATACTCTGAGACTGCCCTGCCATTCTGCTTAAGCTCTAAGAACCTCCTGAACAATTCTGATCTATGGGCAGCTGGAATGAATTTTTCGTTGAAACGAGTCATAAAACTGATTCCAAGTAACTTGATTCCCTGGAGTAGCTGCCTTAATAGCGTTCCACCAATTCATAGCTCGTCCTTGCAATTGACGGGATGCTAGCATTCTCTTCATCTCATCCTCGATTCCCAAATCTTCAAAGATGCGCTCACAACTATCAAGCCAATCTTGAACTTCTGTAGCCGACTCCGTTCCGTGGAACAGCTTCCCACCAAGACTAGTATAATCCTTGTTAAGCTTGGCGAAATCGGCCCTAGGCGCCTGCACCGCTGCACCACCACCATTAACAGCATTAGGGACTGCTCCTTGCACTTCCCTAAGCATCTCTCTCATGAGGTTAGTAAACATCGTCCTCATCTCAGCAGCATCCCCATTATTAGCTCCTCTACTAGTACCCCTCGTATATCGGCTCATCGTCCAATCTGTACAGAGAAAACGATTAACCCTCTTCTTTGTGGTGTCAGTGCAGTGCAACCCTATCTTTATCTATACTAGTAGTATATATATATAGCTTTTGAAACCCAAAATAATTACAAATACGCGCTCTCATATACGTATACTATCTCTCCCTGGTGTCTTTCCCTAGGTTAACTACGCAACCTAGAGCTCTGATACCAAGTGTGACGGCCCGCCCCGCACCAGTCGACATTTCACTGAGATGCGTTGTACTGATGTCCAACCAGCACGGAACGGTCGCCAAAAGAAAGGAAAAGGAAAGGGATTTGAAGAACTGAATTAGCACAGAACCTGTAACATATCTCACAGCGCATGGAATAAAATATAATAATAATATACTTGACATAAACATGCGAGACAGTGCATAAGCTGAAAACTGAATCAGAACCATTATAGCAGCGGAAATCCAAAATACAGCTTATTACAACTTAAAAATACTGTCTCTAAAGCAAAAAAGGAAAGGTACACTACTAATGCCCGAAGTAGTGACCAGCTGCGACACAGGGAGAATATCTATATATCATACGTAGAAGCTTCCTGCTCGTCTCCGGATCAGCTACTCGTGCATACCACCTAACCTGTCTCTAGTCTGCTCGTGTGAGCACCCAGAGTAATAAGAAGAGACATAAAACTCTGGGTCAGACAAAAGTCTGGTATGAGCGATAAGCAACTAAACAGAACAATAACAGGTATACTAAACCATACCTGAACCTGGACCTGCAACCAAAGAGTTAGCACTACATACTGTACAATACTCTAAGGTGCCTCAAAACAAGTGGTGTAAAGATACGGGGGTGGGGGTGTGCATGTCATAATGATAGCAAACAAATCAATCATAGCAACCATCCTCACATCTCTTACTCAGTGCGTAAAGCATACGATGTCCACCACTGTAAATCACTAGACTCATCGAAGTAGTGACGGAGTTCGACTCTGTACAACTACTGCTACAACCAAGCTTACCCACATGGAATCATGACCAAACCTTTTCAATGATCCCACTTCATTGGTCCATAGCTACTTTTAGTCGTACCTAGGTCACTACATACTGTGACCCTGAATCCGTTCACATACTTCCCATACATAGTGATCCAAAGATACAGACATCGACAACTCCTTAGCACACGTCCCGCAACAAAGCCCAATCATGAAGTGAACTCATTGGTTCCCAACTAGGTCCGGGATCCTGAGCTCTAACTTCCATTTGGACTACCTTTGCATCTCGGGTTATTGGTTTCCTCCTGTTCGGGTCAGTTGGTCAAGAACCTTTCATTCTGGTCGGTTTTCATCATCTCTACCCTGGTCGGTCGGTATTGCCCCCTGGTCAGTCGAACACTTCACCATTCCTGGTCGGTCGTACTTCACCATCCCTGGTCGGTCGAAAACTTCACCATTCCTGGTCGGTCGTACTTCACCATCCCTGGTCGGTCGAACACTTCACCATTCCTGGTCGGTCGTACTTCACCATCCCTGGTCGGTCGAACACTTCACCATTCCTGGTCGGTCGGTATTTCATCATCGTATGGGGACGGTCGAACATCGCATAGTGGTCGGTCTTTCCCAACCTGATCGGTCGAACCCTTCATATAGTGTCAGTCATGATGTCCTCCTTCTATTGGGGTCGGTCGTGAGCTCGGGTCGGTCGGTCAAAACCCTCCCCTGGTCGGTCTAACTCGACCCGAAGAAAACCTACACCATTTCAGCAAGCTATTTTCGCCTCTCGACGGCGTTTTCAACCATTCTGACTTTATAATGCAATCATAAATTATGTCAAACAGTCATAGCAACATATGGGATAGACCCTAAACACCAAAACATAAATCATAGCATGTGAAATAGATCAAACATACCCAAAACCCATATTTTTCCCTTAAGCATGTTCAAGCAAACTTAATGATAGAATTAACAAAATTTAACCGAATTAGCCAATTTTTATAACAGAGGTCTAAAATAATATTTTAGAATTTATAAATATTTTTCCAGATTTTTAACATGCATAAATTCGCTAATTTCCACTAATCACCCCTTAATCCCCCAAATTCCGGGATTTGCAAAATTAGTCGAAATTAACCCAAATTCATATCAGAGGCATAAAATGATGTTTTAGAATTTTAGGAATTTTTCTAGATTTTTCTGAGTTATAATTTCGCTAATCTTCGCTAATTACCCTAATTAGCCGTAATTAGTGTAAAACAAAGCAAATCACTCACCTTGGCAATAATAAAATCTCAAATATGAAATAATCTGCTGTATGGGTCGAATTCCAATGCCTAGCAGCAGCTCCAACTCTGATTTGATGCTATTTCCCTTTGATTTGATGTAGTTTTGCTTAATCTTTGATTAGAAAGTGATTAGAGGTGATTTGGAATGATTCTAGATGTTGGAGGCCATGACTAGGGTTGAAGAAAATAAGTGGCGGCTGGAAAAATGAAGTAAAAACCGAAATCCTAACCCTAGCAGTCCTTAAATACCACTAATCCCGAAATCCCCCAATGGGCCTAATTACTAACTACCCAGTTAAACCCAATTAAGCTGTTTTTCACCATCTGAAATTTGTTTCAGCCATATCTCCCAAACGGTGAGTCCGTTTGGCTAATGTGACCACTCTACGGAAAGAGAAACCATCATCCGGAGCCAATGGAAGTAGTTTCAGGTCAAAATTCCTAACCAATCAAAAGTTATGGCCAAAACAAGATCAGCTAGGGGCAAAACGGTCATTTAAAAATCGGCAAAAATTGTGAACATGGGAAATGACCCCAATAGTCGTCTCCCAAAGTTACATGACCATACGACTTCGTATGTGAAAGAAATAAATATCCTACGATCCTATGATGCGTAGAATACGGGTCGTTACATATGTAGTAATAGTTGTCGATCACATGGCGTGAATTGTCAATGTGGCACGCCAAGATGAAATGATCAAGGCTTTATTGAAAAGCAGGCCTTGTGGATGATGATCAAAGCATAGCCTGTTTAGGCATAGATTTGTGTATAACGAGACTTCGCGAGCCTCACACCCCGGTATGAGTCAAAAACGGGATATGGACCATAGGGAGTGCACACGTTTCTTTCTGGCTAAGGGGTAGTGTCAGTGCTTAAACTGGCTGACATTTTACTTATGTGGATGATGGATTGAGGTACCTCGGGTTTTTATAGCCGGAAGTGGTCATACTATAGGTCCAAAGGGACCGGGAAACGTGTGTTTAGGCATAACTAATCCACTACCGTTAGGTGGGGACCGGCCCTACCGCATACAAGGGTTCACTGCGGGGGATCCTGAGGCATTTGCTAGAGTGTCTCGAATCGGAAGAGGACGATCCCTAGCCTCGATTTCATGACAGAACACCAATTTCCAATACGACATTACGGTCTTGATTGTAAACTTATATACGGCGACATAGTAGGATGGGGTATTATGTTGTCTAGGATTGATACATTTATATTGAAGTATTTTAATACTGCTTAGACACTAATGATAATATAAAAATATTATTTTTCACGTATTAAGCATGTTTGATCATCATAAGGGAAAACTCTATCCTCCAGTGTGCGTTGCATTGTGTGATTGGAATTGAGTCTTATGATGATTTCATTTTTTAAAAGTCATTTCGTTATTTTTATATAAACTTTATTAAATTATGCACTGGCAATCCAATGGAGTAAACCCGTTCCGCTTTAGCGGCGTGGTGCTGTGATTCGCCATATTGTTAGTTAGTATAGAAAGATTTCTCATACCAGTCCCATGACTGACCTGTAGTTTGTTTCACTGGCAAACTCGGGTGCCCATATTTTCCACACGGGCAGTCGAGTAGCTTTTTGCAGATATTTATCTCTTTAGCATGATCCTGGATCGAAGTTTAAAGTTGTGTCAAGTGCATTGATCGCCTCCCGCTGTATCAGTTTAAGTCTTCCGCTGTGTATCATATTTAATGTAAAATTTATCTTCCGTTGTAGTTTATTTGTACTCTGATATATTCTGTACTCTGATGTTATATTATCATGATGTAATAAAAGTCTACTGTGTTTGTTCTGATGTTTTGTATTCCCAAAGTTAAAGTATTCGAGGATTTCTAACCTTTGGATCAGACCTGTGTGGTTTATGGTCGATCCCAAAGGGCGGGGATTTTCGGGTCTTTACAAAATTGGTTCACTATATTGCATTAAAAACCAATAAAACCTCCTCTATAAGCCTCGTTAAAACCTTGTAATCCTCCTAACCTAATTGGGTACCTTACAAGGAAAAAGAGTACTTATAGATTTGGTACACAATACTATCATTTTCAAAAGAAATACAACATAAAGCATAAAGGAAATGCAACAACATAACATAGCAAAAGACTTAAACATATAAAACTCCTCCACGGCCCAATCAGGCCCAGCTACACGCAAAAAGGAAATCACCTCTTTAGGTTACCAAAGTCAAAATCATGCCACGTTGCAGTTATCCGGTATCCTTTAGTTCAATGCCCCACCGTTGAAGCATTGACTCACTTCTCCTATCTCGATCAGTTCGACTTCCATTGTTGAAAAGTAAACATTTAATTTCCTTTTCAATTTTCCACAATAACGTTGAAGACTTCGAGCTTTTGCCATGGAAAATTCTAGAATTCCTCTCTTTCCAAATGAAATAGATGACGCTAGTGAAGGTAGCACATGCTAGATCTCTCAGTTGGTCTTTTTTCTTGAAATTTTCATGTATAAGTTTTGCTTCATCCTTTAAATTTAACAAATTGACAGGAAGATCCAAACTTTGCTTCAGGGATAGCCATATGAAAGCTGTAAAATCACAGGAGAAGAAAAGATGTTGAATTATTTCAGGATGATTGTTGCAGAGAGGGCAAAGTAGATCTGAGATGTTGCTGTAACGATTAACTCTATCCTTCGTATTTAATCTGCCAATACAAGCAAGGTAAGCAATAAAAGATATTTTTTTACTATTTTTAGCATGCCAAATTATAGAAAAAAATGCTTCCTGTTCTTTATGATGTCTCAGGTAATCCCAGGCTTTGTGAAAACTGAACTGTCCTCCTTCACACCAAACATATTCATCATGGCTTTTATTTGGATAAATAGAGATGGAATTGATTTCTTCAAGCAGTTCTCTTGTGGCTGAATGAATTTCACGTATAAATCTCCCATTTCTAATGATATTGCTAACTTTTTCATCTGAATTGCCTATTATATTCAGTCTGTTATAGCCTAATAAATCAACTAAACTTTTGCAATTAACCCAAGGTTCAAACCACAAATTGGTTTCCTCCCCCTTTGCAATATTTTTATTGAACAATTGTTTGGTTCTTGATCTTAATCTTAGAAGAGATTTCCAAGTTGTAGATGCATTATTGTCCTTAGCCATTGACCAAAAATAATCCTTCTTGCAGTATTTATTGTGCATCCACATACTCCAGAGTGAATTATTAGATAGGAATTTCCACAAAAGTTTCACACATGCTGCTTTCTTTAGATCTGAACATAGTTTTAGGCCAACACCTCCCTCATTCTTAGGTCTACACAGATTCTGCCAAGACACTTTACGTGATGAACCTTCCTAAAAAAAATCATCATAAATTGATTGAATTTTGTCTGTTGTATATTCTGGAATTTGATAGATGAAAATCCAATATAATATAATAGGTGTAATAACAGAATTGATAAGTTCAGCCCTTCCTGCAAAACTTAACAATTTAGTTTCCCATCCATTAATTTTACTTTGTACTCTTTGAATGAGGGAATTGCACTCTGAATAGTGTAAATAATTGGATGATAGAGGTACTCCTAAATATTTAATTGGTAAAACTCCTTGTTGAAACCCCAAAATATTACTGATCTGCTCTGAATTTGTAACTGAAGTACTAAAAAATACTTTGGTTTTAGATGCATTTACATTTAAACCAGCAAATTCACTAATATTCTGAAAGATCTTCTTTAGAGATTGAGCATTAGAAATAGTTGATTTACCAAAAATCATCAAGTCATCAACATATAGAAGGTGAGATATAATAGGAACAATAGCACTGTTGGGCTGAAAATCCTTATTTTGAGTAGCTTCATCCATCATGTAGGTAAAATATTGCATTGCTATAGAAAATAAGTAAGGGGACAGTGGGTCACCCAGTCTAATTCCCCTATTTGAAGTGATAAACCCCTTTGGAACACCTTGTATCATTATTGAGTATGAAGCAGTGGACATGCATTCATATATGATATTTATAAAATGAGTAGGAAACCTCATTTTTGACATTATGTAACATATGAATTCTCTATTGACACAATCATATGCTTTCTGTAGATCTACTTTAACACATAATTTTGGCATCCCTTTTTTTCTTGAAATCCCTCAATAATTCATGAGCAAGCAATATATTATCCCCAATATATCTATCTTGTATAAAAGCACTCTGGTTTTCCGAGATTAGATGAGGCAGAAAATGTTTAAGTCTATTACATAAAATTTTAGAATTTTTTTTATAATAGACATTGCAACAGGCAATAGGTCTATAGTGAGCTATCTCAGTAGGCTTATCATTTTTGGGGATTAAAGTGATGAAAGTATGGTTTAAAGACTTAAGAAGTTTACTGTGACGACCGCCCATAACCCCCGCACTAAACAAGAGGAATAATGCGCTGAAAGGCGTGTCAGGCTGCTATGGACGATCATCATAGTAAGTGAACACATCGAAACCTGTCGTATAACTCACAGAGCAAGGATAAAATATAATAGAACATATACAATAGGTGATAGTAATGAGGTATCATATAGCAAACTTTTGAAACTCTTTCAACATCCAGAAAGATTATCCAACTGATATCCAAGTTTGTACATAAGGCCTCACTACAACTCTCAAGCAGCTCTAACAGCGGAAACAGAAATACTAGATAGAATAAAACTGGTACGCCAGCCTCATGCTCGTCATCGCTCAACTTCCTCGTATCACTAAGCTCCATTACCTGTAACCTGCTACTTAGTCTGCCCATCCACAACCGGATGAACAACCCAAGGTAATAAGAGGAGACATAAAACCTTGAGTCAGACAATAGTCTTAGTGAGCGATAATACAGCTAACAAACTTCAACAAGAAAGCATATGAGAATGGGTAAATGAACAACTTATCTACCCACATCACCAGAGAAGAACTCAACCTTATCTTCCCCACATCGGACAGTGATAGCCTTTACACCAAGCATTTCAACCATTCATCCATAGAAACCAGAACACCCATTCAATCATAGAGAACACACATAACATCCAGATTATATAAGTCTCACACAGACAACCCTAATCGAGTTTAACATTCCTCAAGTACCCTCGCCAGAGGCCTAAACCAATATCACTTAAGCACTCAAAGAACATCTCCCTCGACTTTGGATAATCTATGTGAGATAGTACAAACAGAACAAACAATCATCCATAACTGACTCTGGCTAAGACCCAGGGTACTCGACCAACAACCGGTCTTTTGGGCCTTTCAACGATACCCATCGTACCCCTGCTTTGAGCCTGCTAGAAATTACGACAACGATGACTTCTCGGCCTTCGCATCTCTAATCGTCCAACCTTGACGATGTTTCATAGCTCAAGCAACCTTCTCGAGCAACCATTATCCACCAACTCACGACCTTTGAGTTGTCTCCGCATTCGTTGTTCCACCTTGATCAACGAAAACATTCATCACTTCGAGTCTTCCTACTTGAACCACCTCGAAGTTACGTCATCACTAGAAGTGTCCGATCAGAAATTTCCACTAGAAATGCCGACCAGACCCATTCTGAACCGACCAGACCTCTTCCGGTACTTCTGGACCGATCAGAACCCCTGGACCGACCAGACCTCCCTTTGCTCCTCCTGGACCGACCAGTACCCTCCGGAGCCGACCAGACTCCCTCCTCAGCCTTCTGGACCGATCAAACCATCCAGCTCCAAGACCCAGTCAAAACCGACCAGAATTGCTCCAGAACGACCAGTCAAAACTGACCAGCATTGCTCCAGAACGACCAATCAAAACCGACCAGCATTGCTCCAGAACGACCAATCAAAACCGACCCCGATGCCTCCATTCTAACCAACCAGCTCCCTGACTTGCTCCCCAAGCCATAACGTGACCGACCACCTCAGTCCAGACCCTTCCGGACCGACCAGAGCCATCAGACCGTCTCAACCGACCCGACTAGCTCCAAAACCGACCAGAAACTTGCACAGCTCCATTTCGACTTCGATTTCGACCAAAACTTCGCCAAACGACGAAACCGGCTCATCCAATTCATCCAAACGCAACCACAAACATGTTATGCAACCAACAATATCACCAATCTAACAATTTCCATCAAAACACATAAATTTCCCAAAACATGATAAGTGAATCATATGAACATAAAAAACGGATCTAACTTGCATAATCTTGAGAAAAATCATAAAATTAACCATTTAAATTATCTAGATCAGATCCTAAGGTGATTCATATATAGAATGGACTTAGCGTGGTGTGGATCTAAGGAAAAAAACATGGAAATGATGAAATTAACAACATAAGACCCATATACTTGCATGCATCCAAATGAGAGATGTAAATCACTCACCAATTATCCAAATCTAAGCAAAAGCAATGAAAACGCAATCCGGACAGCGAACACTTCGAATCAAACTCTTCAATCCGATGAATTCGCCCTTGAGACGATGTAGATCTAGCCTCTTATGGTGTAGATCTTCAATTTCCCTCCTTGGATTTTGGAATTTTAATGATGGAAAGATGTTAGAGGAAGTAGGAGATCAAAGCCTCCCCATAAGAGAATGGAAAATGCCAACCTTTCTCCATACCCCTTACCCCCTATTTATAGTCTCCACCCACCCTCTAATGGGCCTTCTCCAAATCAGCCCATTAGCATTCCAAAACCTGAACAGCCAACTGAAAAACCTTAAAACAACGATTTCTCCCAAACCGCTGAACCAAATCCTTAATGTAACCACTCTACGGAAAGGGAATCATCAATTCCTTTCCAATGGCACAGGTCTCACCCTCAGATTCGACTTGAGTCAAAAGTTATGCCCAGTACAAGACCGACAAGGGCAAAATGGTCACAAACAAAATCGGTAAAAATTATTGACATGTCACACATCCCCATAAGCAATATATCAAAAGATGAGAATGATCCAACCCTCAGGGAATAAAATAAAAATATTTTACGATCTTCCGATACGTAAAATGCGGGCTGTTACATTCTCCCCCCCCTCCCCCCTTAAGAATTTCGCCCCCGAAATTCTAAGCAAACACAAGCAACCACAACAATTCCGCATGCCTATCATTCATGAGAAGCCAATCCTATCATCCAAACTAGCAACCATCAAGCCATACATCCATAGCCTTATCCTAGCACGCGGAATTCTATCAAACAACAACAAGATACAACGATACAACGATGATACAATCAAAGGGTCCTACCGATGAAAATTCTGGATGAGTCGCTTTCATGCTCTCTTCCGTCTCCCATGTACAATCATCGCCATCTTCACTCCATTGTACCTTGACTAGCTTAACCGTCTTCCTCCTAAGCTGTTTCGTATCATTTCCCACAACACGAAGTGGCCTACGAGGTTTCGCAACTGTGGTCTCGACTTCTAAATCTTCGTACTGTTCCGGAGATACCACCACATTCGAGTCGTGCAAAAACTTCTGTAGAAACGACACATGGAAAACATTATGCATACTCGACATCTTCTCGGGTAACTCCAACCTATATGTGAGCTTTCCTATTCGCTCGACTATCGGAAATGGTCCAACAAACCTAGGAGCCAACTTCCCTTTACTTCCGAATCGAACCATATGCTTTAACGGTGAAATCTTCACAAAAACCATATCACCTACGTCGAATTCTAAATCCTTACGACGCTTATCGGCGTAACTCTTTTGACGATCTTGGGCCGTCTTCATTCGTTGTCGAACAATCTCGATACAATCCGAGGTTTCTCTAATCATTTCAGGCCCAAGTACCAACTTATCTCCAGTTTCTAACCAACAAGCTGGAGAATTGCACGGCCTTCCATACAACGCCTCGTATGGTGCCATCCCAATACTCGACTGGTAGCTATTATTATATGAAAACTCAACTAGATGTAGATGGTCCTCCCATGATCCTCCGGAGTCTAACACACAAGCCCTCAGGAGATCTTCTAAAACTCGGTTGACTCTCTCGGTCTGACCATCAGTTTGGGGATGATATGCCGTACTTAAGCACAATTCGATTCCCAAAGCTTCTTGCAAACTTTTCCAAAATTCACTCGTGAACAATGGATCCCGGTCACTTACTATACTCTTTGGGACACCATGGAATCGAACTATCCATTTCACATAAAGCTCAGCCAATTTTGATGCTTTCCTAGTCGACTTGACAGGAATAAATCTCGCACTTTTGGTCAAACGATCCACAATGACCCAAATCCCTTCATTTCCTGTCCTAGTTCTAGGTAGTCCATCGATAAAATCCATCGATATTTGCTCCCACTTCCATGTAGGAACTTCTAATGGCTGAAGCAAACCACTCGACTTCTTCTGTTCAGCTTTCACCAACTGACAGTTCATACACTTGGAAATGAATTTTCCAATATCTCTTTTCATCCCCTCCCAGTAGTAGGCTCGCTTCATGTCCTGATACATTTTATTACCACCAGGATGAATCGTCAACTTTCAGTCATGACATTCTCTCAAAACCTCATCTCTCAATCCATCGATATCAGGAACAACTAATCGCCCTTGCTTTCGAAGCCAACCTTCTCGATCGACCTCGAATTCTTTATTCTCTGGTTCCAGCTTCTGAATGAACTCGACAAGCTTCACATCTTTCTTTTGGCTCTCGCCAATCCTTTCGATAAGAGTAGGCCTTATCGACAAGCTTGCCAACATTTCAGGTTCCAACTCACACCTTGGCCTGAAATCGAACCTTGCCAAGTACTCGAGGCCCTTCCATTCCGAAAACATCGCTCCCTAACTTGCGTGTCTTCGACTCAATGCATCTGCAACTGCATTGCCTTTGCCAGGAGTATAGGCTTTCCCAAAGTCATACGATGCCAGAAACTCTAACCATCGTTGCTGCCGAAGATTCAAATCCTTTTGGGAGAAAAGATACTTCAACGACTTGTGATCCGTAAACAACTCGAATCGTACCCCCAACAGGTAATGTCTCCATATCTTCAGAGCAAACACGATCGCTACCAACTCCAAATCATGAGTTGGATAATTTCTCTCATGTGGCTTTAGATGTCAACTTGCGTAAGCCACTACTTTATCCTTCTGCATTAGCACTGCTCCAAGTCCAGTACCACATGCATCCGTGTACACCACCATCTCTTCATTCCCACTTGAGATGGTCAACACAGGTGCACTTGTCAATCTCTCCTTCAAGATTCCGAACGCTTGTTCACACTTCACATCCCATGTGAACACTTGGTTCTTTTTCGTCAATCCTGTTAATGGTGCAGCCATCTTAGAGAAATCCTTGATAAACCTTCGGTAATAACCATCCAATCCAAGGAAACTCCGAACATCCGTTGCATTCTTAGGTCTATCCCAGTCCTGGATTGCTGCAACTTTAGCGGGGTCAACCGCTATACCTTTTCCAGAAACAACATGACCTAAGAACCTCACTTCATCCTTCCAAAAGTGACACTTTGAGAACATAGCTTTAAGCTGATGCTTTCGCAAGATCTCTAACACAACTCTCAAGTGCGTCTTATGTTCTTCCACATTTCTGGAGTAAACCAGTATATCATCCACGAACACAAGCACGAACTTATTCAACTGATCTCTGAACACTCTATTCATAAGATCCACAAAATACGCTGGCGCGTTAGTCAACCCGAATGGCATCACCAACCACTCGAAAAATCCGGACGGTGTCCTAAAAGCAGTCTTTGGCACACTATCCTTAGCTACTCTCAACTGGTGAAATCCCGTTGCCAAATCCATCTGAGAAAACACTTTGGCTTCGTGAAGCTGATCGAACAAGTCATCAATCCTTGGCAACGGATACTTGTTCTTCTTAGTCACCTTGTTCAGCTCACGATAGTCCACACACAACCTTAACGAGCCATCTGCTTTAGTTGCAAACACGACTGGTGCACCCCACTCGGAAACACTCCTCCGAATGAATCCTTTACCCAAAAGGTCACGAACTTGCACCTCTAACTCTCGCTGTTCCCTAGGCGCCATCCGCCTAAGGGGCATAACAATTGGTCTATCACCTTCGACCAAATCGATCCTAAACTTGATCTCACGATGCGGCGGCAACCCTTTGACCTCGTCAAAGACATCAACATACTCATTAGCGATCAGCACTGATGACAGGTCTTCCTGTGGAATCCCAAGCGAATATAGATAACTCACGAAGACCCCGTCTTCGCGCTTACATCTAATCAACACCTTTCGCCCTTCCACATCCCCGACCCTCACCTCTAGCTTCTCGCAATTCACCCTTGCCGCATACTTCTTGAGCCAATCCATGCCCAAGATGATCCCATACCCAGCGAAGTTAAGAACAAAGCAATCACACATAAAAGAGCAACCATGACTCGATAATACTAGACCACGGCAAATCATGCACAAACTGGACGAACCCCCAACCGGATTAGTCACGATCAATAGTCTATCACATATCTCGGGTTCCAAACCCAAGCGACAAACAAGCTCATTGCAGATGAATGAATGTGATGCTCCAGTATAAAACAACACTTGAACTGAAACACCGTTAACGGAAAAAGTACCTTGCACCATGACACCCTTTCCCTTCTCCTCTGCAGTAGGAGCTCTTGAAGAAGATGGCACAGCATCCAAAGCATATGCCTTAACAATCTGCTTACCCTTAGCTGATTCCGGACAATCTTTCTTCTCATGCCCAGGCTTTCCACACTTGAAGCACTTCTTCTCAGCTTTAGGATTCTTACACTCATTTGAATAATGACCCTTCTGTTGGCAGTTAAAGCAAACCACCTCACTCTTGGGTTTCTTATGGCCATCCTTTCCTTTCTGTTGTTGCTGCTTCCTCTTTTTATTATTACCACCCTGCTGTGGTTTCTGGACCTCCTTGGTTGCAGCAACAACATTTGCTTCCTTGGGAAACAAGCTCTCATGACGAATAGCCTTTTCCACAATCTTTTCAAATGAATCATCAAGGTGGTCCACAAGCGGCTTTCCAATATGAGCCTACAAACCCAAGACAAACTTCTCGTTCTTCTGATAGGGTGTATCAATGTATGAACGAGCATATCTAGACAAAGCCTCAAAATCAGAAATGTAGTCAAGAACTGATCTGCCATTCTGCTTCAACTCTACGAACTTCTTGAAGAGAACGGACTTTTGAGAAGTGGAGATAAACTTTGCTTCAAACTTAGCTTGGAATTGCTCCCATGAAATCTCCTCTTCCGGAGTCTCGAGTATAACAGAATTCCACCATTCCATGGCCCTGCTCTACAGCTGCCTTGATGCAAGCTTTCTCTTCATTGCATCCTCAATACCCAAGTCTCCAAAGATTCGAACACATGAATCCATCCACCTCTGAACCTCTTCAGCTGGCTCAGTTCCCTTGAATGGTTTCCCTCCTAGAGATGTAAAGTCCTTGCACATCTTTGCAAAATCTACCCTACGAACTCACACACCTGCATCTACCGTAGCCGCCACTGGAGTGGGTACCCTTTGCATAATTGCTTCTGCCATGGCTTCAAACATGGCCGGGTAATTTAGTTCACCACCATTTCCCCCTCCAGTATTAGCTCCCATAGCAGCGTGTCTTGATGGTCGTCTACTCATTCTAAATCTGCAATTTAGAATAATTAGCCACTTCCAAGAAAACTGCTAAAGAGATACAACCGCTACTACTATATATACTAATATATATAGTAAACATCCAACTGAAATCTACAAATACGTCTCTCATACGTAATTACGTCTTCGAACTTTGGCCAAAATCGTTGACCAGAGCTCTGATACCAAATGTGACGACCGCCCATAACCCCCGCACTAAACAAGAGGAATAATGCGCTGAAAGGCGTGCCAGGCTGCTATGGACGATCATCATAGTAAGCGAACACATCGAAACCTGTCGTAGAACTCACAGCGCAAGGATAAAATATAATAGAACATATACAACAGGTGATAGTAATGAGGTATCATATAGCAAACTTTTGAAATTCTTTCAACATCCAGAAAGATTATCCAACTGATATCCAAGTTTATACATAAGGCCTCACTACAACTCTCAAGCAGCTCTAACAGCGGAAACAGAAATACTAGATAGAATAAAACTGGTACGCCAGCCTCCTGCACGTCATCGCTCAGCTTCCTCGTATCACTAAGCTCCATTACCTGTAACCTGCTACTTAGTCTGCCCATCCACAACCGGATAAACAGCCCAAGGTAATAAGAGGAGACATAAAACCTTGAGTTAGACAATAGTCTTAGTGAGCGATAATACAGCTAACAAACTTCAACAAGAAAGCATATGAGAATGGGTAAATGAACAACTTATCTACCCACATCACCAGAGAAGAACTCAACCTTATCTTCCCCACATCGGACAGTGATAGCCTTTACACCAAGCATTTCAACCATTCATCCATAGAAACCAGAACACCCATTCAATCATAGAGAACACACATAACATCCAGATTATATAAGTCTCACACAGACAACCCTAATCGAGTTTAACATTCCTCAAGTACCCTCGCCAGAGGCCTAAACCAATATCACTTAAGCACTCAAAGAACATCTCCCTCGAGTTTGGATAATCTATGTGAGATAGTACAAACAGAACAAACAATCATCCATAACTGACTCTGGCTATCACCGCCAATCCTGCTTCGAAATCATCATTATCGTATGACGGCCAACCTTGCCATATGTCAAGGGCTAATGATAACCCCAGTTCTAGAATGAACTCCATATGCCCAACCTTGGCAATGTCCAACCTTGACACTAGGCCTTTCCCCAACCCGAAAGACCCAGGGTACTCGACCAACAACCGGTCTTTTGGGCCTTTCAACGATACCCATCGTACCCCTGCTTTGAGCCTGCTAGAACTTACTACAACGATGACTTCTCTGCCTTCGCATCTCTAATCGTCCAACCTTGACGATGTTTCATAGCTCAAGCAACCTTCCCGAGCAGCCATTATCCACCAACTCACGACCTTTGAGTTGTCTCCGCATTCGTTGTTCCACCTTGATCAACGAACACATTCATCACTTCGAGTCTTCCTACTTGAACCACCTCGAAGTTACGTCATCACTAGAAGTGTCCGATCAGAAATTTCCACTAGAAATGCCGACCAGACCCATTCTGAACCGACCAGACCTCTTCCGGTACTTCTGGACCGATCAGACCCCCTGGACCGACCAGACCTCCCTTTGCTCCTCCTGGACCGACCAGTACCCTCCTGAGCCGACCAGACTCCCTCCTCAGCCTTCTGGACTGATCAAACCATCCAGCTCCAAGACCCAGTCAAAACCGACCAGAATTGCTCCAGAACGACCAGTCAAAACTGACCAGCATTGCTCCAGAACGACCAATCAAAACCGACCAGCATTGCTCCAGAACGACCAATCAAAACCGACCCCGATGCCTCCATTCTAACCAACCAGCTCCCTGACTTGCTCCCCAAGCCATAACGTGACCGACCACCTCAGTCCAGACCCTTCCGGACCGACCAGAGCCATCAGACCGTCTCAACCGACCCGACTAGCTCCAAAACCGACCAGAAACTTGCACAGCTCCATTTCGACTTCGATTTCGACCAAAACTTCGCCAAACGACGAAACCGGCTCATCCAATTCATCCAAACGCAACCACAAACATGTTATGCAACCAACAATATCACCAATCTAACAATTTCCATCAAAACACATAAATTTCCCAAAACATGATAAGTGAATCATATGAACATAAAAAACGGATCTAACTTGCATAATCTTGAGAAAAATCATAAAATTAACCATTTAAATTATCTAGATCAGATCCTAAGGTGATTCATATATAGAATGGACTTAGCATGGTGTGGATCTAAGGAAAACAACATGGAAATGATGAAATTAACAACATAAGACCCATATACTTGCATGCATCCGAATGAGAGATGTAAATCACTCACCAGTTATCCAAATCTAAGCAAAAGCAATGAAAACGCAATCCGGACAGCGAACACTTCGAATCAAACTCTTCAATCCGATGAATTCGCCCTTGAGACGATGTAGATCTAGCCTCTTATGGTGTAGATCTTCAATTCCCCTCCTTGGATTTTGGAATTTTAATGGTGGAAAGATGTTAGAGGAAGGAGGAGATCAAAGACTCCCCATAAGAGAATGGAAAATGCCAACCTTTCTCCATACCCCTTACCCCCTATTTATAGTCTCCACCCACCCTCTAATGGGCCTTCTCCAAATCAGCCCATTAGCCTTCCAAAACCTGAACAGCCAACTGAAAAACCTTAAAACAGCGATTTCTCCCAAACCGCTGAACCAAATCCTTAATGTAACCACTCTACGGAAAGGGAATCATCAATTCCTTTCCAATGGCATAGGTCTCACCCTCAGATTCGACCTGAGTCAAAAGTTATGCCCAGTACAAGACCGACAGGGGCAAAATGGTCACAAACAAAATCGGTAAAAATTATGGACATGTCACACATCCCCATAAGCAATATATCAAAAGATGAGAATGATCCAACCCTCAGGGAATAAAATAAAAATATTTTACGATCTTCCGATACGTAAAATGCGGGCTGTTACATTTACCTGATAAAAAAATATCAGAAATTGCCAGCAATAATTCATCCTTTAGATCATCCCAGTGTAGCTTAAAAAACTTTGAGTTCATGCCATCAGGTCCAGGACTTGAATCATCATCAATTGAAAATAAAGCCTCTTTAATCTCTGTTAAATCAATTGATTTTGATAGAAACTGTTGTCCTTTTGAGTTTATCATGGCTATAGGCTTAAACATTGGAAATGATGTAATACTTGGACCATTAAACATGTCTTGAAAATAATTGATAGTCTGAGACTCAATTTCTTCAGCTTTGTATAATAAATTCCCATTTGAATCAATTAGTGCTCTGATGTGGTTAAAAAATCTTCTATTTGACATTCTAGAATAAAAGAATTTGGAATTAGTATCAGCCTGTTGTAGCCATTTAACTTTTGATTGTTGTCTGAGAGATTTGAAATGTATTTGTTGCAGGTTCTGATACTCTATTTTTGTAGACAAATAATTTTCATATATAGCACAATCTTCCGGATAATCATCAGCAGCCTTTTCAAGTTGGAATGCAATTTCTTCAGCTTGTTTAAGGTCATTAATATTCCTGTCTCTCAATTTATTCCAGTTTTTCAATTCATATTTACAATTTTTAATCTTCTGCATAAATTGATAACCCTGAAATCCCCAAACAGCTGAATTTAGGATTTTACAATAGCATCCTTATAACCACCTATAAGATGCCAATCATTCTTATATCTGAAAGGAAAACCGTTAGCATCTTTAGAAGAGATAAGATCTAACAGTATAGGCCTATGATCACTGGATTTTTGTGAGAAGGATAAAGCTTTCATATCAAGAAATTGATGAAGACAATTGTTGTTCACTAATATGTTATCAATGCAAGTTGCAATTCCTTTTCTACGCCAAGTGAACTTGAAACCCAGGGGTTTAATTTCTGATAATGAAGCCTGTATTAAAATTTTCTGAAATTCTCTTATCTGCTGAAAAGGAACTAATAATCCCCCTCTCTTGTCATTAGGAGTTAACACATTATTAAAATCCCCCATAAGTACCCAAGTATTGTTAATCAAACTTGCTTCACTTATTAAATTCTGCCATAAAGAAATCCTTTCTGCAAAGATATTGCTAGCATAGATAACTGAAAAAACCATCTCCAATCCTCCTTTATTGCTTACTTTCATTGTCACATGTTGAAATTAGAAAGATGAAATTACAACATCCCAAACATTAGTATCCCAAACAACTAATATTCTGCCAGAGGACATGACTGAATTATTTGTTATAGATCTCCAAGTGCTAGGCAACATAGTACAAAAGTTGCTAAATTATTAGAAGACAATTTATTTTCTACTAAACCAACCAATGTTGATTTAGTATTGTTAAGGAGAGTTAACACTTCCTTCATACGAGAATTAGTGTTCATTCCCCTTACATTCCACGTTAACATCGTCATTTAATTGAAGTAGAACTCCTTGTATTTCTTTTAGAAGGAGGAATATAAGTTCTAATTGGTTCTGTGTTGTCTTCTTTCGAGTAATTTACATTTTTGCTAACCATATCAGATACATCTACTTGCTTTCCTTTTTATTTATCATTTGTTATATCATTTTCTGCTAAAGATTCTGATATGAAATTAATATCATCGGGCATTATATCTTCAGGCAGCTTGGAATTCAGAAAATCTAAATCATCCTCTGGATTGATTGAGGTTCTACCAACATCATTTGCATCTTGGTAATTGTCTTTTTCTTCTAATTCAACCTCATTTTCCTATGGGTTTTCTTTTGAATCAGTTTGTAAATCTAGTGGAATCCAGCGAGGATCTTTTAATATTTCATGATAAGAATCTTCATGCCCAAACAATTTGCATTGAGAGCAACTAGAAGGAATAAACTCATACTCTACATTTATGTTAAACTTTGTGCCATTGTGCATTAGAATAGGGATTTCATTTCTCAGTTCTGTATCTGTATTAATTGAAATTAGGACTCTGACATACTTTGTATATCTTTTGTTTGCTGTATTTTCGTATATCAGAACTGGATTTGAAATGTAACTAGCTATCATCCGAATAGCATCAATAGTCCAAAATTCCATAGGTAGATCTAAGAGTCTTACCCAGATCTGAACTGTATCGCTACTTTTTTTTGAAAAATCATAGCCAGGAATCCATTCTTCAATCAATAATAATTTTCCAAAGTAAGAGTATGTTGTGCTTTCCAGAATCTGAGTAAAATCATTTTGGTCTTCAAATTGAACTGTAAAATCATAAGATGGAGAAACGTGAATGTTGAAATTACCCTGTGGTTTCCAAACTTTTGCTATATAATCCTTTAGCTTGATCAATGATAGTCTGAAGAAGATCGGTATCAAAGCCAATGTGTTAGTCCATACTTCCTTTGATTTGTTGTAAATCCTTTCTGAAATGAAAACGTGATCTGCTGAAGGTTTTACATAGGTTAGATTTCGATTAGATCTGATTTCTTTGTTGTTATTTGATGGATTAGAACAATCCACATTAGAGACTGGAATTTCCAATGAAGAAGGACGAATGGATTAAAAACGAGATCCGGATTTGGTAAAGTTGGCTACCGCCATTAAAGAAGAAAAACAAACGGAAATTATATATATATATATATATATATATGAACGATTACCGAGGACTACGGAAAGCTGCTCATCTTGGAAGGTATAGGGCTACCTAGTCTGCAACCGCAAGCTTATACAGCTTATCGCAGTTCCCTTTGGACTTCCACTATACCGGGTATAATTTACTTAGGGGATAGTTACTCAGGGCAGGCCTCGTACTCCTGACCTATTACCAGGTAGGAGCATGCCTTTTCACTGAGCTACTACCGTGGACACACACACACACACACACACACACACACACACATATATATATATATAAGCGCAGAATTAACATAGTTACAAATTTTTATTTCATTAATATGGTATATTTATGTTTTGGTCTAAATTTATGACCAAACAACCATTTTGTGTTTAATTTTGTTTAAGAATCAAAATCTCATAAAAGGTTAATAGTTATGATTATTGTAAATTTTGCCCAAATATTTTAAAGAGGAAAAGGGAAATTTACAATAACCAAGTAAAATCCTAAACAATATCAAACACAAAAAGGATTATTATCCTAACCGAACCGCACAAACCGCAAATCAACACCAAAATCTTACGAATTTGTAATAAAGTACTACACATCTAATAATAATTCTGGGATTAATTTCCAAATCCGAGGTATTTACAATAACCACAAATAGTCTAACGATGGTTGTTAGTAATATGATAATACTAAACAGAAAGGCCTACAAATCCACACCGAATTTACATTCATAAATTTCAAATTTGATAAAACAAACAAATCTGATAACTTTTAGGCATATAATTCAGACTTAACACAAACTAAATATATAAGCTATTATAAAAAATGAATATATTTCCCACTCACCTGAAAGTTATCCAAATCTGAACACAGCTTTTAGTCTTAGAATTCCCAAATTTTATAGATCAACAATTTATTTACAATGGAAATTTACAATGTTGATTTAGATTTGTATATTTGAAAGAAGAATAGGAAAAAAGAATAAAATTTAAATAAAATAATTACGTAATCGAAGAACCAACCCTTTTACATAGATTTTAATTCAATCTATCCAATTCTGGTTGATTAGATTTGTATATGTTAATATTTTAGGTTTTTGGAAGAAATTGGAGGATCGATAATGGTAGAGCTTCGCTACCACCTCCAGAAAATATGGACAAAAGGGTGGGGGTTTAGCCCTTTATTTATAGTCATAGAAATGACCCTGAACTTCCAGATTGAATTCCAGAAAAATCCATCAGTTAATATAGTTTTTCTTATAATATATAACTCTAGCCGCAACTGCCTGATCGACCAAACGGTCGATTCAAAGGTCGACTGCCCAGTCGACTGGCAATGAGGTGGAAAGGGAAATATTTATTACTATATATATTATTCTATTTGAATTATTTTCCTCCGTTTTCATATTTCGTCCTTAACTTTTGCATATGGACTCCATTCGTGAAGTTCCTACATGAAAGTTAGCCAGAATTCCATTGCAAATGCAATGGTGTAGGTTTCATGGCCAAATTCCATCATTTATAAAAATTCTACTTTTGAAATCTAATTAAATAACTAAATTAATCGTCGCTAAAATTTCGGGTTGATACATTCTTTCCTCCTTAAAAGAAATTTTGCTAATGACTAAATCTGGTGCTGGCACCGAATTATCCTGAACAGCACAACCAATTAGTGTACATTCAGTTTTGCAACTAATGTGCACCTGTGCACATTGTACATAAAGAATTGAAACCACAAAATATGCATGCATAATGATTCTTAATCGGATCCTCCTATATGTATGCGTTTTATTTTGATACACTTTTGGAAAACATGATGGAAACATCCTAAATATACTGGTAGTTCTATATGAATGAAAATTTTTAAAATATTTTTCATCCAAAACCATCGCATGACTACGAATAGAAGTGCGAGGCAACAAATTTTGCATCCGAACTCTACCATCCAACAAGTCAATGCATCCAAATCATTTCCTATTTATTTCTCCTATGCCGAAAAAAGGAAATCAGAGAAGTGTATTTTAATGTTCTTTCTGCTTACAAATGTTCCAATTTCTTTTCTACTACACAGTTTTACGCCAATTGCCCCGAAGTACTTCCAAATTTCTATCAGTAAACTGCAAATTAGACTTAAAACAAGCTCTAAAACGTAAAAAACGAGTTAACCAACAACTCGTGTACATCATTGAAAAGGTATGGAAATAACGTTCCATGGTTAAAACAACCTTTCCTTTATTATCGTTATCATCTTTAACACACAGTCGTCCCTAATGCATCGTTGCAACGTGCAAATAAATCATCCAAAAATTTCCTCAACCTTTACATTTGACTATAAAACTGAAATTTTCCATAAAATGAATTTTCGCTTTGAATTTTCTTATTTAAATTTTGAAATTCCTTTCCAGTACCGTTTTATTTTCCATATGAGATTTATGCAAAAAGTAAACTTTTTTTGGTAATGTTTGTTTTACTACATTTAAACCATCTATTTTTACACAAAATAGATGTTTAAGCATACGTAAACTATCGTACCTAAATCCATGTTTTTGTATAAATCGGATTAAAAAGAAAGTAAATTAGGCCAGATATTAAATTAAAAAGGATTTTTTTTCAAAAAATATTTGTAAAAGGTTTCAAAACATACTTTGTATTAACTTAAACAACTACCGTCACATGTTAGCATGGAATGAAGTCGGTCACGTAGGAAAATGCGAAAATCGAAACCACACACAAAACTCAAAAATAATTTTTAGCTCAATAAGGAATAGGCGACAAATATTAAATATACCCGTAATGAGAAAACGCAAAAACCTGTGCTTTGCTAAAATTTATCCACCACTGAATTCTATTATTTCAAGCTCTAGAACAATTGTTAGTTAGATAAGAAAAATGAGATTTCATTTCTAATTCAAATACAACTAAGCGTGAAAGACAAACACAACTGAAATCTCATTACATCATCGTGCGATTTTCAAAAACAACAACACTAACAGTTATAGACACAACTACTACAACAAAAAATATAAAAAATGCTGGAAATGAAAAGATACACATGATACCCAATATACATAAGACATCACCTATAGGCTATGAGAAGGTCGAGCACCGCAACTGGAATTCGATCCATTTCCATGTCCGCACCAGAAATGTAGCAAGGAAGAAATGCATTCAATCTCGTGTGCCATTCGACACGACTTCCTACGAACCTTGCAGAACTCATCCTAGATTTGGTGGAGGGTGGCAAGCTCTGGACTCTCCTAATCTGTTGCGGTTGGCTACAGCTGCTCCTGGATCGGAGCGGGATGTGCAGGAACTAGAGTAGGATCTAGGGCGGGAGCTGTGGGCAGCTGAATGCCTATTCTCTTGAGAGAGGATGATCAATAGCAGTAGGGGTTTTCTTGATAACAGATCCCCTCGAAGGTACACCTGAAAGTGTTGAAAGACACGAGTGAGAAGATGACTGTACGGGAAATGAGACCTCGGAGCACCAGCTAAGGATTCAAAGAAGTGGATTATCAATGTGTGTGCCTAATTATCAGTCAGGCCACTTATGATAGCGTAGGTTTCTAGGCGCACTAATGGGTAAATCTGCTCGAGGCTCCCCATCTTGGGAATAATGTAATGGTGAATGATGTGCACAACAAGATAGACAATAGGTCGTAAATTACCAATGTCCCAAACACCATCAGCTCCAAGAAAGATGCGACAAAGGATCTAAGGGTCAGTCATCTCTATGTCATCCAAATCCACTTCAATTGCATGCGGAAATATCCAAGATCTCCATGAAATCCTAGTCGATGACCTTGATGTCGGTGTCTTTCACCTCGGACTGAATAAAACTAGGTGCCTCATCAAAGTTGACGGCCGTCTGGGCATCAAAAAGACGAATGCATCGCAGATAGCATTCTTTCTTGAAGGCGTTGTGGCATAGGATAGGTGCTAAGCCAGCTGCGACAAACAACTGCTCTATGTAGAAAGGGGAAAAATCAGTGAGTTTCATCGGATGCCCTTGGTGGAACTCAAAATTCAACATTTCCAACAAGGCGTCCATCTTCCTTGGGTTATGGTCAAGCAAGCGATCACTTAAGGCATGAGACCTTGGTGTTGTGTGAGGATAATGGAAGCTTGAGGGGCCATTGAGAGACTAGAGAAATCGGAGAAGCAAAATGCAGATCTGGAGTATAGAATGGGCTAGATCTGCAACACAGAAATTTTAGTGGTAATTAGAGGAGGAATGTAGCTTGGACGCTCAATTTTAGGTTTTGTGGAGGTGGTGGAATGAGATTCGGCTGCTAGAAATAGGAGGAAGACAAAGAAATCAGTTTCACCTGTTGGGGTAGTGATTTATATCACTCCAGGCTTGCGTCGAAACCTGAAATGGGTAGAGCGGTCGACCTCTTAAAAGGAGGGTGGTTAACCGCCTTCCTCTTTTGGGGTGCTGTGTGAACCATCACCCAAACAGACCAGCTCAACTCCCAAAAATTAAAGTAACATTACAATAAAATCATATCGCCTTACTGACTCCACCGGAAATCTCATACTGACATCCACCTATTGTCAAGACGAGAAATAATTTCCACAACGCTACCTATTCGCCTCAGAATAGTTTTGACCATCAAACGAACAAACAAATTCTCGAATGGAAAGCTCAACTAGAAACCCGGGATAAACTTAAAATGGATTTTGCCCTTACTAGATGACAAATGACTTGAACGATTTACCAAATCAAATACCCAAGCTGAATAAAAATTTTCATTCGTATTTTTCAAGAGAGAAATTTCTTAAAACTTTTCAAAATTAATCATATTTATAAATTGAGGGTTTCATATTATGAATTAATTTTATGATTTTAATTAATTTATATTCAAGTCAATATTATTGACGGTAACAACCTTTCCATGTTCTGAATTGTCGAGATTTTTAGATCTCAAAAAGGTTATTTGTAATGATTTTTATAAACCATCCGAGATATCCAAAAAGAGGAATATTAGAAATCACATGAAATAAGTAATTGTAGTTTCTGAATTTTGAGACTTATTCCTTAACATTTTCAATTTCCTTCTTTTTACCAAAATGGGTTATTTATTAAAATTACACAAAACGAAAACAACTCGAAACATGGATAAAATTAAAATTCTAAAATTTATTTATTAAACAATTTCTTGAAAACTATAAGTTAAAAATTTAGAAACCCTTTTTATTTTATTTTAAAAACTAAAGTCTCTTTGAATTAAAGACCAAGGACTCGTATAAATAGTTATGTAAAAGAATACGAATGACAAAACAAAATATCAAATGGATATACTCCGTAATTATATTTCCGGACTATGATGACACATTATGTAGTGACCCAGATTTCCGTAACATCGGAGTTGACTATATACATCATACGTCCAACCCAAATATCACGAAAATACGGAACATTTTTTTTTTTAGAAAAAAAAAGAGATAGAAGAAGAACATAAATAACAACACAGAACCTCACATCGCATCGGAAAAAAAATATAATATATCATAACTTCTGAAATACAAAATTTCAACTGTATAACATAAACTTATCAGAGTACAACACTTACAACATAGCGGAACAAACTATAACTAGATAACGCTGAAGCCTCCTGCTCCAAGCTCCTTTAGATATATCTGAAAAATCCTGAACTACTTGACTGCCCGTACAAATTTAGGCACCCAAGAGTTTAGGTAGAACAAAACAAATAAACTCCGGGTCAGTCATGGGACTGGTATGAGTAAACAGTTTTAAAACAGTTTCAGAAACTAAATGATATCTCATAAGACCACGCCATATAACACGGAACGGGTTTTTCCCTTATGAGAATCCAAACACTTGACTTATCTTTATATCAAAACTCTTTCGATATTATAATAATGTCTAAATCAAGTAAATAACAATCTAGTGGAACGTTTGCATCTCACGTTCCACATATATATACAATCAAAACCACAAGCACGTATTGGGTATTTGGTTTTCCAACTATGACAAGGTATGGAATCACCTTCCGCTGGTATATCTCTAGAGGAGAATACACCGAGTTCAACAAGAACATCTTGCAACTCAGCCACACATGACCGACCACTCATTTCGCTTGAGTGTATCGAATGTATATCACCAACGATTGGGATCAGCAACCGTTTCCCGAATGGGACAGCATCGACAATAGATTTTTAGAAGTAAATGAAACTCTAGATCAGGTGATTATACAGCCTAATAGGTGCGACCTACATAGCCATGCTGCTTGCCCGATTTCTGTCATTTACCGGTTGATGAGGCTAGAAGCTACGCTTTATCATCACACCAGATTCACTTCGAATGTCACATCGTCAAATCCATCAAATCACCGATTGACGTCCTCAACAGTACATTACGTGTTAGCTAAAAGAAGTTTCCTTCTCTGCTTCCACTCTTGGTACGGTTGAAGAAATCAATGTACGTGACCTTTCTAGAAATACTCTGTCAGACATTCATCCATACACGTCACCCAGGAACATGATGAACTGAAGGTACTATTTCTATAAATAGAAAAAGTCCTTGCACTCTACTCCGTCTTCGATTATCTTTATATATTCTGATTCGCACGCTACTGCCGATATGGAGTGGTTCTTCGGATAATAATCCAACTGGTCTCTCCATATTGACAACGATGGTCAAAACTTCGATAGTCTGTGATTTAACTATCGAATAAAAACAAGTGTTTCGATAGTTGATGATTTAACTATCGAATAAAACAAGTGTTCATCCAAACATCCAACAATCATTGAACCTTTAATTAATATTCCATTAATTAAATCTCTTCTCTATTTCTTATCAATATTTGTTAACCAAATATTTTCGATAACCATATTGGCCTTTATACGTTATTTGGAAAACATTTCCATATATCGCCTTCTTTTATTTTCTAAACTTTAGAAAATATATGTTATTTATAATTGGAAAATATTCCAATTACTTATCTTTTTTCCAATCTCGTTTATTCCTATACTTAGGAAACGTTCATTATTCTATTTCCAAGCTTTGCACATATTTGGGGTAAAACAGATGTTGTGTAAAACATCGTTACGACAACCCAAATACAGTATTTAACTAATTCTTATTCCACATTGATCTTCGAGCTTGAATCTTGCTACTTATCGTTATATCATGAAATCAACCAAGTTGGGGTATAATTACCTCTCAGACCTTGACTGAATAACATTTAACGTCAAAACAGACAAGACTACTTACTCGAATAATCAATACCATACCACTACTTCTTCACTTTTAAACACATATATACTTTCTCTTTTATCCTTACGAGGTTTTATTCTTATACTTCCTTTTTGATTATACTATTCTATTTCTAAGTTCGTTTTCTTATCGACTTCTATATATTTTGATATGTAAATTTCTAACTATCAAATTATCTTAAAAATATTCTATCTCCTTAAATTCCCGGAAAAATTCGCCATAACCTCCTTTGTACCGGGAGCATCGGGAAATTTCAAATAGCTTTCCCGGTCCTTCTCATCTCAAAAAGAAAAAGAAAAAGCCAAGCGGCTTGCCGATACGGCGCATAAAATCTCATATGGAAATTAAATACGTACCTTTTTGTCGGGCATTCTATTTATTTCACTTCTATACTTTATTCCATACCTGTCTCCTGTATCTATACCTGTCCAATCTATTTTAACTATACCAATCATTTTAACTCAATTTGTTAATTATCTCTTTAGTCTATTTCTACTTTTAATATTTGAATTCTATATTCAAACTCCAATTCGCTTCTATTATTCAATTTCTATATATCAAATTCTATTGTCTTCTATTATTCAAATCCTATAATATAAATCCCATTTGAATTCTCTTTATTCAAATTCTATAGTTTAAAGTCCGTTTGAATTTCTATATTCAAATTCTATGGTTAAACTCTATTTGAATTTCTATATTCAAATCTATAGTTTAAAGTCCATTTGAATTTCTATATTCAAATCTATATTTAAAGTCTATTTGAATTTCTATATTCAAATCTATATTTAAAGTCTATTTGAATTCTCTGCATTCAAATCTATATTTAAAGTCTATTTGAATTCTCTGCATTCAAATCTATATTTAAAGTTTATTTGAATTTCTATATTCAAATCTATATTCAAAGTCTATTTGAATTCTCTGCATTCAAATCTATATTTAAAGTCTATTTGAATTCTCTGCATTCAAATCTATATTTAAAGTCTATTTGAATTCTCTGCATTATTTATAAACAACGTTTATAACTTCAATTCAAATTCCACCTTTCCATTTATAAACAACGTTTATAAATTCAATTCAAATCCCATCTTCTATTTATAAACAAAGTTTATAAATTCGATTACTTATTTTATATATCTTCAAAACAAGTTAATATTTCCTATAGTTTTATTTAAAATTCAAATTCTATTTTAAAAAAATAGAATTTCCATTTTAAAATATCAAATACCCTTTTCGATATTTTTATAAATCCATATTCAAGCCCCATTGATATTTTAAATAATAAAATCAACAAATTTTCAATCATTTGATTTTCTACACATCATATATGAATATATATGAAATCAAACAAACAACAAACAGATAATATATTTTTGAGGAATCCAGTTGGATTCCTCCAACCTGTTTTCCTGCATCCAAAGACGTTAGTCAACATAGTAATACCCATCCTGCTTCGAGGCAGGATATCGCGGTATGAAGGTCATCCACTAATCATAGCGTGGGGCGTATAGGGTAATCATCCGCTATGGTACCGCGGGCATCCGCTAATGAGACTGCGGGAATCCAACCAATCAATCAACCCAATATATATATATATATATATATATATAACAGTCCTAAATAACTAATATATATTTTAAATCAACCAAACAATATTTAAACAAGCATAGCAATTATTTTTAACAACTAGAAATAATTCTAATTAAATGGTGAGTGAGGTTTACTCACTGAGATTCCATTTGAATATCCAATAAATCCCGTTTAATTTCATATCGATGTGCTTACGAACTTATCAAACCATCTCAACCAACTTTACCCCGTACCTATGATAAATTCATATTATTTAATGATTAATACATCTTTTATTTAAATTAACTATAATATAAATAAATAGATTATTCTAGGTATTTCAAAATTTAATTAAAAATGCATACCTAAATGCTATCGTAATCCACTCGACCGATCGACGAAACAAATCCTAGAACAGTCCCAATGAACAGCACCAGCTCAAACGACAAATTCTTCACTTTGGCATTCCTTCGAACACCTCGCAGTCATCCTCTTTTCCCTTCACTTGATATCACTTATACTCACGGCCTTACTGCCTGCTACCTGCTGCCAGTACCAAGCCTGAACCACCCTCCTATGCTCGATGTTCACCCTTCCCTGTAGACCTGCTACAGTAACTCGAAATTTCAGGAAATCCGCAACACCCCTTTGCATCGAATCATGCCAATCCTTGCCAAACAAAGCTACTTCATGCCAGGTATTCAACGCCAGTAGCTTCATCTCCTATTACCACTTCAACTCCGCTCGCCTTAGACCTAGATTGACACTGCTCAAATCGAAATCGCCCATTCCTTGATGCCAGATCCCGTCTTTGCCTAAATCGAGTAAAACTCGAGTATTAATCCCACGACTGTTGATCGCGGCTTGGATTTTCCCTCCCCCAGTTTCTATCGCGACTTAACACTTCGAACTAAAAAGGGATTTACACCAGGAACTCTGGCGTTCGATTAAAAGGGGAATGAGGTGATTTGCTTAGTTCGATTTTGACCCTTTAAAGAGGCAGCGACCCCCTTTTTAATTGAAGTTATGTTTCTGTTTTGAGGTATCAAAGAATACACGTCTTGTTTTGAGTTTGTGGAAATAAAGGATGCACGATTTGTTTATGTCTGGTGATAATAAGGGTGCCACGGGTTTGTTTATTCGGTGGATAAAATGAGAGCACGGTGTGTTTTGTTCTGGTCCACACACATAAAGAATTTATCTTTTATTTTAAATTTAAAACTGGTACACTCTTATTTAAATTACTCTGTGATAACGAACTTCTTTCTGAACCCAACAACTGGCGTTCTTAGGGTAAAACCACTATTCCGGACACACTGGGATAGGTCACGAAATCCAATTCGATCGTCTGTGGAAGATATTTATTTAAGTCAATATAAATTTATTTCAGGCAATTTATTCTTCGATAATAAATTAACATTATTCTTCAAATTCAAACAGGAGTTTGAATTGATTTTCTGAACTGTTTCTAATTCAGTTTCAACTTCTCGAACTGACGTATTACGATAATTTAATATATTCGATATTAAATCGAAATTGATTATTAAATTGATAACTTAATATAAAAATCCCATTTATATTTATCCACCCAATATTTAAAACTGTATTAAATATTCAAATCTAACCGACGGAATATCCGGGTCATTACATTCTTCCCCACTTAAAATAATTTCGTCCTCGAAATTGCTAAGGTAGAAAAGTGCTACAAACCCATTAACTTTTCAGAACTTATTTATGTTGATACTCAACATTTCATATTCCATTCATAACTCTCTTTCGAATAAATCCCTATTCGATAACTCCTCCCTTCGAATAACTATATTCGATAATTTCTCTTTCGAATAACTAGATTCGAAAACCTTTCTTCGAATAAACTATATTCGATTTACTCTATTCAATTTACTCTATTGGATTTTACTCTTCTTGATTAACTCCATCGAATAACTAAATTCGATAACTCCTTTGAATAACCAATATTCTGTAACTCACTTCGATTAAACTAATCGATAACTCATTTCGATTAAACTATAATTGATAACTCATTTCGATTAAACTATAATTGATAACTCCTTCGAATAACTAAATTCGATAACTCCTTTCGAATAACTATATTCGATTAACTCCATTCGCTTGACTCTAGATCGCAGCGATCACAATGGTTACGCCTGATTCCCCCCGGAAACATCCGACCGCCCTAGGCTATCTGCAGCCCTGCGAATTACGCTAGCAGTCGTACAAAATGGCAACTTATCCTGAGTAACTATGTCTGACTAACTCTATCTCAATAACTATATTCGATCAACTTTAATTGAATAACTATCATTCAATTAAATCTTAACTCGATTAATTATGTATTTATGTCCAATTAACTTTATCTGGTTAACTCTTTATTTGAATAACAAATATTCGATTAACTTTACGGATTAATCCTAACTGATTAACTCTAATTGGTTAATTCTTACTCTAATCGATTTTTTCTATCTCTAATCGACTTCTCCTATTCGAATATCTCCTATTGGATACATTTATTCCTTTATAAAGTTTTACTTTTAGTAACGGTTCTTCACTTTATAAATGTTCTTTTTAATAACGTTACTTCACTTATACAAGTGTTGTGTACCCCTTCTATTTAAAACTATCGGTGTTAAAAACCAATATCACTTCTCTATATAAGTTCAGACTTATATATTCCATTTATCGAATGATAAATATTCAATTTAATTTATAAACTGTTATTTATAAATTAATCTTTTCCATTTATTTGTTAAAAACAGATTTCCATTTTCTTATTCATCTTCTGAATATTCCTTTAATTAAATTCTATTTATTTAACAAATAAATATCTCATCTATAACATTCTATTTATTTTCTATAAATAAATATTTCCATTGAATCTATTTGTAAATGTTTTTACAAATATTTCTCTTTCTATTTGTTTGCACATAACTTCCTTTGTATTTATGTTACAAATATATTTCCTTTATATTTGATTTACAAATATATTTTCTTTTTAACTCTTTTGGGTTTTCCTTTATTCATTCCCAATTCATATTTCATTCTCATTGGTTTTACTCAATTAATTCATTTCGATCTTTTTAACTTACCTAAGTTAAATTTTCAATCATTCAAATTCCCATTAACTAGTTGCTAATTAACCGTTTTGCCTATTTCACCATTTTTATTTGGATATAACTTGTTCAAATATATGTCAACTTAATTATAAACTAATCTAATTGTATTTCCAACTCGGGTTATATATTCGATTTCGAATATAAATTCTCAATCTCTTTCACTTATCAAAAACCCAATTTCGATTTAAATTTCCCTTAACTAATTATCCTCCATTTTAGTTAATTCTATTTAACCATTTAAAATATGATTTTTGTCTTAAAAATCATTTTACCTACTTCACTGGAGTTCATATTGATTTTATATCCCCAGTCTGGATTTTTCTAATGCCAATTCGGATTTTATTTCCTAACAATCCCTTTGTTTATTCAATTAAACCGTTATGGTTTTAATAATGGTTCTGGCGCTGCTTTTCTAAAAATTTGATTTTGACATAACTCAAAATCTATACGACGAAATCCAGATTTTTCTCTTTCATTAGAAAACTATTGTTCAACCGGTCCCGACGATTCTTGTTTCAAAGAATTCCGACTTAATTTGAGTCCTGTATACTCGATTGAAGTTCGAGTCGCCAATTTACGAACTGCCGCGCTACGACGAGCTCGTTTTAATTATATTTATAAATATAAACGTTTTAACTTCGTTTATAATAAATTCAACTCCATTTTGATATATTTTTAATATATATCCAATCCATTTCATAATATTCCCGATCTACTTCACTTCTAATATTCAAGTCCTCTACATCTACAATATTCAAATTCCATTTGAATTTCTTTATTCAAACTCTATATTTGAATTTCCTTCTATTCAATTTCTATTTGAATTTCTTATTTTCAATTCCTATTTGAAATCCTTTATTCAATTTCTATTTTAACTCCTTTTGAATTCAAATTATTCAAATCTATATTTGACTTTTCTTTATTCAAATCCATTTGAATTCCTTTGAATTCAAATTCAACAACAACAACAACAACAAAGCCATATATTTCTATTTGAATTCCTTTGAATTCCTTTTGAATTCAAATTCCATTTCAATTTTTCTTATACAAATTCTATTTGAATTTTCTTTATTCAAACTCATTTGAATTCCTTTGAATTCAAATTCTATTTCACTTCTATTTGAACTATATATAGATTCAAATTCCTTTATTTTACTTCTATTTGAAATCTATATTTCAATTCCCATTTCACTTCTATTTGAAATCTATATTCCCATTTCCCATTTCAAAATTCCTTTGAAGTCATATAAATATATACATATATTTATATCTATCTCAAATTCAAAACATTTGAATTTTAAAACAACTTGTTTCTTTTCAAACAAATTTCCATCAAAAACTTTCCAAGGCAGCAATTCGTCACTTTGAAACTCGAAAATGAACGCTGATGATGTTGCGACCATCATCAGAATTATTTCCCAGCTACTGAATGAGTTCAGTGCTTTATTTCTTTAAAAATCCATTCAGAAAAATATTTTCCAAACTCCCGGGATTTTAAATTCTGAATTCTGGTTTGAATTCAATTTCAATTTATCACATTTGTATATTTGATTTCATATACAAATTCCATTGGTTATATATAACTATTTCTGTTTTATAATCTAATTCGATTATAATCCTAACAATCAACTTAACTATTTAAAAACAATATCGTGTTCAATCTTCTGTTCAAGTGTTTATAAATTCCTATCGACTTCGTGGCGTCCCACGATTCGACCAAAATTTATAATTCACTCAACAGACTAGTCAACACAATATAAAACAGTTTTTATGTCAAATAACAAATACGCTCTCTCGTATATATATACGCTCAACTCATTCTAGGATACTGCTGATCCTATCTCTAATGAGCACATTTCCACACAGCCTAGGTATTCGCTCAACCTAAGCTCTGATACCAACTGTAGTGACCCGGAAATTCAAGTAGGCTTTGCAACCATCCTCTCCTCCCCAAAGCAGCAAGGTAATACCCCACTGTGGCTTACATTGGTACCCCAGCACCACATTTTACGGCCAGCCTTTCGACTTCGCACTAAGCAACCAACCCTACCAAAGGGACATGTAGGAGTAAGAGTCTCCCGTTCGCCACCTAACGAAAAGCGAGAACCCCCTATCATGCGACACATGCCTTAAAGCACGCAACATGGACTGGTATGAGTAAACAGTTTTAAAACAGTTTCAGAAACTAAATGATATCTCATAAGACCACGCCATATAACACGGAACGGGTTTTTCCCTTATGAGAATCCAAACACTTGACTTATCTTTATATCAAAACTCTTTCGATATTATAATAATGTCTAAATCAAGTAAATAACAATCTAGTGGAACGTTTGCATCTCACGTTCCACATATATATACAATCAAAACCGCAAGCACGTATTGGGTATTTGGTTTTCCAACTATGACAAGGTATGGAATCACCTTCCGCTGGTATATCTCTAGAGGAGAATACACCGAGTTCAACAAGAACATCTTGCAACTCAGCCACACATGACCGACCACTCATTTCGCTTGAGTGTATCGAATGTATATCACCAACGATTGGGATCAGCAACCGTTTCCCGAATGGGACAGCATCGACAATAGATTTTTAGAAGTAAATGAAACTCTAGATCAGGTGATTATACAGCCTAATAGGTGCGACCTACATAGCCATGCTGCTTGCCCGATTTCTGTCATTTACCGGTTGATGAGGCTAGAAGCTACGCTTTATCATCACACCAGATTCACTTCGAATGTCACATCGTCAAATCCATCAAATCACCGATTGACGTCCTCAACAGTACATTACGTGTTAGCTAAAAGAAGTTTCCTTCTCTGCTTCCACTCTTGGTACGGTTGAAGAAATCAATGTACGTGACCTTTCTAGAAATACTCTGTCAGACATTCATCCATACACGTCACCCAGGAACATGATGAACTGAAGGTACTATTTCTATAAATAGAAAAAGTCCTTGCACTCTACTCCGTCTTCGATTATCTTTATATATTCTGATTCGCACGCTACTGCCGATATGGAGTGGTTCTTCGGATAATAATCCAACCGGTCTCTCCATATTGACAACGATGGTCAAAACTTCGATAGTCTGTGATTTAACTATCGAATAAAAACAAGTGTTTCGATAGTTGATGATTTAACTATCGAATAAAACAAGTGTTCATCCAAACATCCAACAATCATTGAACCTTTAATTAATATTCCATTAATTAAATCTCTTCTCTATTTCTTATCAATATTTGTTAACCAAATATTTTCGATAACCATATTGGCCTTTATACGTTATTTGGAAAACATTTCCATATATCGCCTTCTTTTATTTTCTAAACTTTAGAAAATATATGTTATTTATAATTGGAAAATATTCCAATTACTTATCTTTTTTCCAATCTCGTTTATTCCTATACTTAGGAAACGTTCATTATTCTATTTCCAAGCTTTGCACATATTTGGGGTAAAACAGATGTTGTGTAAAACATCGTTACGACAACCCAAATACAGTATTTAACTAATTCTTATTCCACATTGATCTTCGAGCTTGAATCTTGCTACTTATCGTTATATCATGAAATCAACCAAGTTGGGGTATAATTACCTCTCAGACCTTGACTGAATAACATTTAACGTCAAAACAGACAAGACTACTTACTCGAATAATCAATACCATACCACTACTTCTTCACTTTTAAACACATATATACTTTCTCTTTTATCCTTACGAGGTTTTATTCTTATACTTCCTTTTTGATTATACTATTCTATTTCTAAGTTCGTTTTCTTATCGACTTCTATATATTTTGATATGTAAATTTCTAACTATCAAATTATCTTAAAAATATTCTATCTCCTTAAATTCCCGGAAAAATTCGCCATAACCTCCTTTGTACCGGGAGCATCGGGAAATTTCAAATAGCTTTCCCGGTCCTTCTCATCTCAAAAAGAAAAAGAAAAAGCCAAGCGGCTTGCCGATACGGCGCATAAAATCTCATATGGAAATTAAATACGTACCTTTTTGTCGGGCATTCTATTTATTTCACTTCTATACTTTATTCCATACCTGTCTCCTGTATCTATACCTGTCCAATCTATTTTAACTATACCAATCATTTTAACTCAATTTGTTAATTATCTCTTTAGTCTATTTCTACTTTTAATATTTGAATTCTATATTCAAACTCCAATTCGCTTCTATTATTCAATTTCTATATATCAAATTCTATTGTCTTCTATTATTCAAATCCTATAATATAAATCCCATTTGAATTCTCTTTATTCAAATTCTATAGTTTAAAGTCCGTTTGAATTTCTATATTCAAATTCTATGGTTAAACTCTATTTGAATTTCTATATTCAAATCTATAGTTTAAAGTCCATTTGAATTTCTATATTCAAATCTATATTTAAAGTCTATTTGAATTTCTATATTCAAATCTATATTTAAAGTCTATTTGAATTCTCTGCATTCAAATCTATATTTAAAGTCTATTTGAATTCTCTGCATTCAAATCTATATTTAAAGTTTATTTGAATTTCTATATTCAAATCTATATTCAAAGTCTATTTGAATTCTCTGCATTCAAATCTATATTTAAAGTCTATTTGAATTCTCTGCATTCAAATCTATATTTAAAGTCTATTTGAATTCTCTGCATTATTTATAAACAACGTTTATAACTTCAATTCAAATTCCACCTTTCCATTTATAAACAACGTTTATAAATTCAATTCAAATCCCATCTTCTATTTATAAACAAAGTTTATAAATTCGATTACTTATTTTATATATCTTCAAAACAAGTTAATATTTCCTATAGTTTTATTTAAAATTCAAATTCTATTTTAAAAAAATAGAATTTCCATTTTAAAATATCAAATACCCTTTTCGATATTTTTATAAATCCATATTCAAGCCCCATTGATATTTTAAATAATAAAATCAACAAATTTTCAATCATTTGATTTTCTACACATCATATATGAATATATATGAAATCAAACAAACAACAAACAGATAATATATTTTTGAGGAATCCAGTTGGATTCCTCCAACCTGTTTTCCTGCATCCAAAGACGTTAGTCAACATAGTAATACCCATCCTGCTTCGAGGCAGGATATCGCGGTATGAAGGTCATCCACTAATCATAGCGTGGGGCGTATAGGGTAATCATCCGCTATGGTACCGCGGGCATCCGCTAATGAGACTGCGGGAATCCAACCAATCAATCAACCCAATATATATATATATATATATATATATAACAGTCCTAAATAACTAATATATATTTTAAATCAACCAAACAATATTTAAACAAGCATAGCAATTATTTTTAACAACTAGAAATAATTCTAATTAAATGGTGAGTGAGGTTTACTCACTGAGATTCCATTTGAATATCCAATAAATCCCGTTTAATTTCATATCGATGTGCTTACGAACTTATCAAACCATCTCAACCAACTTTACCCCGTACCTATGATAAATTCATATTATTTAATGATTAATACATCTTTTATTTAAATTAACTATAATATAAATAAATAGATTATTCTAGGTATTTCAAAATTTAATTAAAAATGCATACCTAAATGCTATCGTAATCCACTCGACCGATCGACGAAACAAATCCTAGAACAGTCCCAATGAACAGCACCAGCTCAAACGACAAATTCTTCACTTTGGCATTCCTTCGAACACCTCGCAGTCATCCTCTTTTCCCTTCACTTGATATCACTTATACTCACGGCCTTACTGCCTGCTACCTGCTGCCAGTACCAAGCCTGAACCACCCTCCTATGCTCGATGTTCACCCTTCCCTGTAGACCTGCTACAGTAACTCGAAATTTCAGGAAATCCGCAACACCCCTTTGCATCGAATCATGCCAATCCTTGCCAAACAACGCTACTTCATGCCAGGTATTCAACGCCAGTAGCTTCATCTCCTATTACCCCTTCAACTCCGCTCGCCTTAGACCTAGATTGACACTGCTCAAATCGAAATCGCCCATTCCTTGATGCCAGATCCCGTCTTTGCCTAAATCGAGTAAAACTCGAGTATTAATCCCACGACTGTTGATCGCGGCTTGGATTTTCCCTCCCCCAGTTTCTATCGCGACTTAACACTTCGAACTAAAAAGGGATTTACACCAGGAACTCTGGCGTTCGATTAAAAGGGGAATGAGGTGATTTGCTTAGTTCGATTTTGACCCTTTAAAGAGGCAGCGACCCCCTTTTTAATTGAAGTTATGTTTCTGTTTTGAGGTATCAAAGAATACACGTCTTGTTTTGAGTTTGTGGAAATAAAGGATGCACGATTTGTTTATGTCTGGTGATAATAAGGGTGCCACGGGTTTGTTTATTCGGTGGATAAAATGAGAGCACGGTGTGTTTTGTTCTGGTCCACACACATAAAGAATTTATCTTTTATTTTAAATTTAAAACTGGTACACTCTTATTTAAATTACTCTGTGATAACGAACTTCTTTCTGAACCCAACAACTGGCGTTCTTAGGGTAAAACCACTATTCCGGACACACTGGGATAGGTCACGAAATCCAATTCGATCGTCTGTGGAAGATATTTATTTAAGTCAATATAAATTTATTTCAGGAAATTTATTCTTCGATAATAAATTAACATTATTCTTCAAATTCAAACAGGAGTTTGAATTGATTTTCTGAACTGTTTCTAATTCAGTTTCAACTTCTCGAACTGACGTATTACGATAATTTAATATATTCGATATTAAATCGAAATTGATTATTAAATTGATAACTTAATATAAAAATCCCATTTATATTTATCCACCCAATATTTAAAACTGTATTAAATATTCAAATCTAACCGACGGAATATCCGGGTCATTACACATTAACATGAATTTCTTGTTCCAAGACCAAGAAAAGGTCATCGACTGGAACTCCCAAACGAATTCAAAAACAAGAAATCACGACTACTTCAGTTGTAGCTCACTTTCTATTTAGTCACCAAGCTTAAATCCAAGGGATTCACTATATGCCATTTTCATGCTCTTCAAAACGAATCACCAAACACACTATGGCATAAATCGTTGTCCGCCAATACTCGAGCTCAAAATACTTCAAACTCTTTTTCATTTTAAGCCTGTCTTAAATATATAGGTTTATAGCTATTTCATCGTCAAAATAATTTAAAGTCAAGTAAGGAAGATTTAAGAAAATAGAAAAGAAATTCGAATACGTTCACTCATTAATCCAAATTTATTAATTCCTCTGATCATCTAAACCTAAGCTTTGATACAAAATGTAACACCTAACATTTTTCTAAGCCCGGATTTCGATAAAGATTAAAACTCAAACCCATCCTAGCATGAAAAGTATAAATCTGGTACCTGCAAATAACGAGCATGAGCATAATCAGAGTACAATAAAGCTAACACACAATGGAAACAAGATAGGATAACAAGTTTTTATTTAGACAACTACCTTAAAAGCAAATCGCCATATAAATACCGAGTATGAGAGAACAAGAACCAATAACCAAACTTGAACACTTGATAAGACCTGTCTTTTGTGAAGTAAACCTAAGAGTTTTTATAAGGAGGGGGTCAAAACAACAAGTCCTGGTGAGTAGAAAACGTACAACACTATTTACAATAACAAATGTATCCCGTTCGGTCTCGACCAACACATATGTCTAACAAGGCTAGTAATCCTAACCTAACATTGTAAAGATTTAACACGATGACTAACTACTGCCTTTAAGGTAACACTCCCCAAAGACAACAATATCGTAATACTGAGATAGAACTTTTATGCACAAGTATGAAAACTTTAAACCACCATTAAACCGACAACCAAAAACTACCAACTACTCAATATGCTAAAAGGAGGTAAGTCATTTCTATATAGCCACTTAAAAGCCTAACGATCAATATAATATATAGGTGGATACTTTCGATCACATAAGACCCAGAGCGGCTACAATCGATCTCATATTGCCTTACTCGGTCGTTTACCCTACATAAATTCAAATTAGAGGACACTGGCTACTAAGTCCTACTAATTTTAAGCTTCTTCCACTGATGCATACACCTAATCCCCGCATAAGGCATGAAATAGTAAGTAGTCACTTATTACCTACAGGATAAACGAATAACCATCCTTTATTACTTTCCCATGGTGAACCCTCATGTTACCATCCAACAAACCTATTGGATAACCACCTAGTCACTTACTCGTAGGATAGGCAGACCAATAGTACCTCCGTGGAGGCCATTTAATACTAGGGCGGACTCTAACCTTTCACTTAATACCCAAAACAAGAGAACTACCGTGGAGATTACCAATCTTGTATCCAATTAGCCTATAATACTTCTTATTTATGGAGAGGTGAGCTATTCAATCAATTAATACCCTTAAAAGTGCGGACCTAATGATTCTACCCTTATGAGGAAGGGTAAATCAAATCACTTAATACCTAGTAGATGGATCTCACTACTTAATACCACAATTCTAGAAGTAGGATACACTTATAAATTATTTCCTTTTTGGTTTCTTAATTTGGAAGGGAGGTGGGTCCTACAGCCACTTAACACCTCAACACTTGAAGTAAACTTTATTTTATGAAATAATTCTCGCAACGAATTAACTACCATCACGGGTTCCTAAGGTTAGTGATATCTCACATCTGTTGTATGTATATTCGACCGCTGTAAAGTTCAAACTTCTCTTGCATAAGGCAATTGACCTCGCAACATTAATCTACAAAATCCAATCCTTATTTCTAATTATATTAGTTCTAGATTAACTAGAATAAAATTAGGAAAACTCATAACTTCCTACCTTAGGACGTTTAATTGTTTTATTTCTCATTGGACTTAAACATTTACTATGACAACCACAACCCATTAATCCCCTCTTTATTCCATTTATCATTTCTATTAAGATTGTCTACTTTTTATGATCCTAACTGTCGTATTTCCTAAGGCTTCCATTATACTATTTATTGTCATTTATATCTGTAATGTCCCGTATTTTTACGGTGTAATAATTAATTAATTTAATTATTTAAATAGTGATTTAGAAATTTAAATGGTTATTTAATTAAATAATAATGAATATTTAATTAATATTTATAATATAAAAATATATTATAATTCCGAAATAGTCAAAAATAGCTGAATTCACAATACAGTGTGAATTTGATCATATATAAGGTATAATACAATTTAGAATTGAATTAGAATAACGAATATATTATTTAATCGACGTTAGAACGTATAAATTATAATTTAATTATAATCGAGCCCATAACGTCGGGACAGTACATTATTTGGCGATTTGAACTTCAATTGAATATATAGAATCCATTTTAAGTCGGATTTCTGTGAAACAAGAAACGCTCAGATCTGTTGAACTATATTTTTCTAATGAAGCAGAAAAATCGAGATTTCGTCGTGTTGATTGTGAGTTATGTCCAAATCAAATTTTCGAAAAGTCGCTATGGAATTCCTTTATAATTTATAGCGATTTATTTATATAATAAATGGATTTATATATAAATTGGATATCGATATAATCTAGGCTTGAAATATCGGGTAATAAATCCTGATATGTTTATTTTGGAGCTGGATAATATTCTATGTGAATATATATGATAATATTAATTTATTAATATTTAATTAATTATTTTTAAATATATTTAATATTTAAATGAATTTATTTAGAGCTTTAAAAATAGCCATTTTTGCAAATGACCTCCAAATTCAACAAAACTAATTTTGTTGGACCCGGAATATTAAATTATTGTTAGATTTCAATTTTCGTGATTTTTTGAGTCAGTATATGGCCGTACAGAATCTTAATGTGAAAAACAGTCAGTATTTTGATGGTTAAAAATACGCTACGTGAGCAAACGAAGTCGAAATTCAAAGAAACAAGTTTTGTTGGGTCCGTAATGTCAAACTCTAGTTGTATGTCAATTTCCATGATTTTTGGGTGTTGTGTGTGATCATGCGAATTTTTAGAAGGCGAATACAATGAATAATTGCCTAAATTAAATTTAAAACTTGAATAAAAATATATTTAAACTATCCTATAAATACCCCCTAACCTATCCAACCCTAGACAGAATTTTTCCCTAGTCAAAAACTTGAGCCGCCACCATATTTCTTCATCACAATGAAAATCACATCTTGTAAAAATTATAACAATTCAAACAAATTCTCTAAATTCTTCAAACAAATTGTGTTAGTCTCCTATTTGAAATCTCTTCACGCTGATGCTAATTTTGTTGTGTTCCGTGGCACTTTGGTTCGCTGTTGAGTTTCATCGCAAGTTAAGGTTATAGCTATTTCAAAATCGAAGCAATAATATTCATTTTGGTTATGAGATTTGGATTAAGAAGGCAGAATGGAGCCCGCATCGGATTTTTAGGAGAATTCGAAATCAAAAACTATCAATGCCTATAGGAAATGCTATAGGCGTGCTCGTCGTCAGCTTTTGATTTATGATGCTGAGTGGAATGATGTTTATATGAGGAGAGAGAGGAGATTAAGGGAAGATTTTAGCGGTTTTTTTTATTTTAAGATAAGTGAAGTGGGATGGAGATGAGCTAGAACGTGTGGTAATGGAGTAGAGAATGGGATGGCTATGCGTGGAAGAAGGAAGATCACTGTAGTACATGGAGCGGGTGGGAAGAGCTGCGATGGGCCGGGAGTTAAAAGTTAAGCCCAATAGAAAATAAATTATGTTTATTTTTAATTTAAATTGTATATTAACTTATAAAATATATAACTTTGTCATACATTACCAGAATCCGACGAAACTGGATCCGTTGGGATCGTATGGACGAGAGATACAAAACGGAACTGACTGGGAGTGAATTGGAGCTCGTTACAATTTATAGCGAAATAAATTGGCCGATCTGAATCGACGATCGATTATCGTTATTTAATGATAATCAACCAAAGTGAGTAAAACTCACTAACTCTGTTTAAATTATATTTTTATAAATATAATGTAGTACTGATAAATAATGATTAATGTCTATGTGATGATTGTTTGGTTGAATTGTTGATGTTGGTTGAAATTTATAGATAACAATATACGCACATATCGTTAAAAAACCTTGATTCTGTTTATCAGAATAATATATATTGAACGAAAATTGCTATGAATTATATTGTGTAACATCTGTGGATGCAGGAAAATAGGTCGGAGGGATCCAACTGGATTCCTCAGCATTTATTTTACCGTTTTTCATATATTGTAATATATGATGTGCTATATAATCTGTTATTGACTATGTATTTTTGAACGATATTGATCGTTGTTATATGGCATGTTAAACACTATAACGACCCAGAGGTTTTCGACCCCGAAAATCGACATAATACATTACCATAATCATGCCGATCCTCCAAAATACCGAGAACACTGGAACGTTTATGGAAAGAAGTTAGAGGGTGAGATAAGAGAGAAAGAAATATTATAATAGAAGAAGAAGAAGAATCGACACAACGCAGAGTCTCACATCGTAGCGGAACAAAATATAATACAGCAATAAATCTTTAATGAGAGCTTTTGAAAACACTTACAATATCAGAGTACATCAACTCATCTGGACAGTTACAATAATCTTCCCTTACATACAACACAGTTGAACACTAAATATGTCTTGACTTCTCCAGCACGCCTTTTGTAGTGTTAAATAATCTGAACCTGCAAACCCGCGCTAACCCGAGCATTTACAAAACATCGGGTCAGTCTGGTGAACCAGAGTGAGATAAACTTGCACAGTATTAAAGGTAAATCATCCAATCATGATTTTAAAGTCAGAATCCTTTCAAAAGAAAAGGATAATCGTAAGACCAAATCCACATATAAATACGGACGGTTTTTACCTTACGATAACCCAAAACAGTTTGAAAACAATATCTTTTCTGATATTACAATAATGTCTAAATACAAGTAAATAACAATCTAGTGGAACGCTTACATCTCACGCTCCACATATATGGTATACAATCAAAACCGCAGGCGCTTATTGGAGATTGGATTCCAACTCTGACGAGGTATGGGACCACCTGCCGATCGTGTATCTCTAGAGACGAATACACTGGGTTTAACAAGAACGTCTTGCAACCCGGCCCTCACATGACCGACTGCTCATTTCACTTGAGTGTATCGAATGTATATCACCGACGGTTGGGATCAGCAACCGCCTCCGGAAAAGGGACAGCATCGAAAATATAGATTAAAGAAGCAAATGGAATTTCTCTAGATAGGTGATTATACACCCTAATGGGAGTGACCCACATAGCCATGCTGCCTTCCCGATTTTTGTCATTTCCCGGTTGTGAGGCTTGAGGTCTGAATTTCCTTCTTCTGATAGCACACCTCCATTCACTTTGAATACCACATCGTCAGATCTGCCAAATATCACTAATTGACATTCCACAAAAATACCCTGGTCGGGAGTGACCCAACTATGATACGTTTGAAGAAATCAACGTACGTGGCCCCTTTGGAAATACTCTTCAGACATTCGTCCATACAAGTCATCCAGGAACAGGATGAACCGAAGGCATCCTCCTACTGCATCCAATACAGGAATCACCCCATGGATAAGTAGCGAGAAGTCCTTGTAATCCGTAGATTTCAATCCGATAGAATCACTGTTGAAATATCTCCGGTCGCTAAACCAGAGAAATTCAATCAGTAGTTCCTCCGCTCATGAAGATCGACGGTCTTTACTTTCTCCATCTTCAGTAATCTTCTTTCGCTTATTCGCTGGTCGGAATGGTTTGCAAATATAAATTCGATCCCGGTCTTTCCGTACCAATGATCGTATAGGTCAGATTTTTGATGGTCGGTGATTTAACTATCAAATAAATAATTTTGTGAGTAACATGAGTTTACCAATTTAGTACCGACACTACATGGCCTCTTTAATTAAAACAATTAACGACAGTTAATCTTAAACTCTTTAACATTTCAATACTTCAAAAATAACATATTTGGCGAAAGATTTTTATTTCAACTATTTCACTTTCATATTTAAGACAATATTTTATAATCATATTCAAGTCTTTATTCTATTATCGTTTCAAACCCGTTCACTATTTTATCTCTTATTAACCACATTGGAAAAACGAATCATCTTATTCAAGTATAACCACGTTACGAAATTTCCTTTATTTTATCACTTGACTATAATAACCAACTATTAATTTAGTATAAACCATTCCTAAAGCTTAACCTTTCAATTTCCTTTTATCTTGAAAACACCATTCCAATTTCACATGATCTCTTTTTATTTCCTTTACTTCGGAAAACGAATTATATACATGTATATAATAAGTTTCAATCCTTGCCTCTTTCGTTACTTAGAACGACTCATTTTATATTCTCGACTCTTTTACTTATATTGCGTTATTATTTCGCATATGGAAATAATGAATTATTTTCACTTATCTCCCCATTACAAACTAATATTACCCTCAGATAAACCCGAAGTCGTTCGAGTTGGGGTATTTATTTACCTCTCAGCCCTTGATCAACAACGTTCCTATCTTTGGGAAGACATCAGTTGTAATTCAAAACCCGACATTTCATCAAACACCACATACAACTTATCCAACCATCATTTTAGTTAATATGATTTATAAAAATCTTTCCTCGAGTATACCTATTCTTCTTAATTCATTTAATAAAAATACCACCTTTCCTTTTTTTTCTTTAAACGTTTCATTTTCCTCTTGGATTTATGTTAAAAATCCTATTACTCACTCCATTACCAAATTTACTTTTAATCCTCTTGCTTGAAATCTCATTTCGACCAATTTTACTTAATAGTTTCATTAAGTAATACTTTACACATCATCTCCTTTTTATAACCCTTGTTTACAAATCATGGTTTTATATAACCCCTTTCATTTCCAATTTCCTTTTCACTTAATTCAAATGTTAAACAAACATTAATTTATGCTAAATTAATAATAAATTTCCTTTTTCAAAATCAAATCATTTTTGTTAACCATCTCACTGATCTTATCCTCAATTTAGTTAAAAGGGTTGGCTTGGTCAAATCAAAACATGATTACTTCATTAACCAATTCCAAATAGATTCTTTATTTAAATTAATTAATAGTGTAATTAACTTAAATAACTCTTTTTAATTATCTCTCAAAACGATCATTCAAATCTATAACATTAAGTTAATATCTACTTATTCGCTTATAAATATTAGAAATTTCCTTTATAAAAAACAATTATAAGCTCGATTAATAATTAACAAATATTTTTCCTTTTTACAAAACTTTAATTCAAAATAATAGATTTAAAAATCTATTTCAGTTATAAAATAAACTTTATAACTTTTTATCTCGTCGATTTACCTGATGGTAGATCGATATTTATAAAATGGTTAATTCATAGGCCATGTACTGCCAATCACTCAACCAATAATACCTATTGGTTTAAACTAGACCAACGGTGAATTTTAGGTCAATGTTCAGTAACCAAATCAACAATCTAATCAAAACAATTCAATTCGAATCAAATCTCATAACAGTCTATAACGACAATTCAATATCAACCGCAATAATCAATCAAAACACTTCATTTATTAAAACACGTTTATTTTATAAACGTGACCGATAATGTAACAACCCGGAAAATCAGGGCCAATTTAAAATTTTTATTTTAAAGAATTTTGTTGGAAAATGTGCCAGAATTTAAAATTTTCAATTTTAAATAATATTAAAGCCACTGAAAATAGTCAATTTTCAAACGACCTCTGTTTTCGACGAAACCACTTTTGTTGGAACCGGAATGTCAAATTATTGCTAGGTTTCAATTTTTAGAATTTTCCGAGTTAATATGTGAGCGTGGCAAGAGAAACTGTGTTTTGTCAATTACAGATAAATTTAATCGACTTCAAAATAGCCATTTTTCAAACAGTCTCAGAATTCGACGAAATTAGTCTCGTTAGAACCGTATCGTCAAAACATAGCCAAATATAATTTTTCTGTAATTTTTAGAGGTCGTATGTAGCCCCGGTAATTTAAAATGTACGTTTGAATTTAATAATTAAAAGATTTATAATTTAATTTAAATAAAAACATATCATAACAGCTGAATTGGGTTACGAAACGTGTTCCATTGTGTCCGGGATGGGGGTTATTAGCTAGGGGCGACACTCGTTGGGTTGGATTTGGAGTTCGTGAAGATAAACTAGTTTTATTTGAATTAACTTGAATTTAAAATTTAATAAAATACACTGTATATATACCCTTGGAATACCGTATACACCAAACCCTAATCCATCGTTTTTGTCCAGCCGCAACTCAGAAAAAATCGAAGGCCATCATCGTCCGAATTTCAATCCAAAATCATGCCCGAATTTCCACGAATAAAAACATGAATTATAAATGGTTATTGAAGAGAAACTTGAGGGCTTCGATCCTATACGGTGGAGATCATCTGGAGCTGCGCCTTCGTTGCGTTTCACGCGCCTCAAGCACCGCCGTTCGTGACCGAAGTGGGGCCTCCTTCCACCACCGAGCTGCTTGCCGTGGGTCCCCATGGATGCGCCGTCCCTCCTTCGTCGACGTGCCACCGTCCGATCAACCTCCGGTGCTTCCAGTCTTGCGTGAAGTGGAACCCTAGATTTGAATCGATTTGGAAAACATACGGCCCTTATCTGTTGAAGAAGATGAGTTGAAATTATTAAGTAATTTGTTTATTTAATTTTATTTAAAATGTTAACAACATAAAATAACTCATATCTTACTCGTATATGATCAGAATTCAATGAAGCAACATCCGTTAGAACCGTATTTCCGAGACCTACGCTATGAAGCAGACTAGAACAAATTCTGAAGCTGTTGAAATTCAGAGAAAATCCGGACCAAAACCAATCAATGTGAGATTTCGTTGTTTAAAAATTTATTAATCAATTCAATTATATTATTTGTTATACGATGCCTGTATGTATATAATTTGGATCTGTTTGTGATGAAATTTATATGATTATTGGTCTGTTGATTGTGATGATGAATTGTGTTTGTTGTTTGTATTACGTTGTTTTGTATAAATCTGTGTATGTAAACTTAGATCTATATAAATCTGTTTAAAATCATCGTGTTTAAAATAGAATAAAATTTTATTGGATTAAACTAGACTTTTAATCCAAATAAGAATATCGTCTTGACTATGAATCGGATTAGATCGGTAAATTTTAATCCGCTAGGAATATCATATAGTTGTTCTTATTTTATGGACATAAAATTTGTATATCATGTTGAACACGGTCTTGTATTAAATTAATTTATCAAAACAAGACAAACTATTTTATTATCATATTGTTTGGGGAAATCAAAAATTGAAATTATATTTTTATTTACACTTTTACTTGTAAATAAGATTACACATTTGGATCAGTCACTTGTATTCACATTTTACTTTTGAATAAGAATACACATTTGTTAAGCACATTTTTATTGAACACTTTGTTTGTAAAGAAAAAGACACATTTAAAATTTTCATTTTTATTTACATTTTATTTGTAAATAGAAGGCATATTTAGAATTTACAATTTTATTTACATCTTATTTGTAAATAAAAAGAAATAATTGGTAAGCACATTTTGTTTACATTTTTATGTGTAAATAAAAGAGCTAATCAAAATTCAAGGAAATTTCTGATCTGAACCGCAATGTGAGATTTCTATATTTAAAAATAATTAAAAATATTAATTATTTATCGCTATTTAAATTCGATGCATGTATGTTGATTAATTCTGAATCTGTGATGTATGGAATGGTTGTTTATGGATTTTGATGATTGTGATGTTCATTCTTGGTTAGGATATTTTGGTGTGAATAAAAATCACATTGTTTGATTTGAATATTTTTGTGTAAATTAAAATAACACTTCATAAAAATGTTACAATAGAAGTAAAAATAACATTTTTGTATAACTAACACATTAGAAAGAAAAGGAGAGAATATAATAACATATTTGTTAGAGAATAGTGCATTAGAATAAAATACCATTTTTGTGTAAAAATATAATTAATAAATAGGAAACCATATTTTTGCCAAAATATGATTAATAAATAAAATAACGTATTTCTGTCAAAATATGATTAGTGAATACAAAATTTACATTTCTTTTGTTGATGAGATTATAAAGAACAAAGTTTGACGTTAAGGTCTTTTTCACCAAAAAGAACAATTTTTGATGTTGGATTCTTTTTCACCAAAAAGAACAATATTTGATGTTAAATTCTTTTTCAACAAAAAAAAAAACAAATTTTGAGGCAATATCCTTTTCAGTAAAAAGAATACATTTTTGATCGTTATTTTGTCGCATCAGGATTGGCGAGCAAAGATTCAAATTTTGTTATAAGGAGAGTTAAAGAAACAAAATCATATTTTGTTTAAAAGAAAAGCTAAAGAAACAAAATCATATTTTGTTTAAAAGAAAAGTTAAAGAACGAATCATATTTTGTTAAAGTAAAGGAATAGAAGAACAAGGATTCATTTTGTTTAAGTAAAAGAAGGAAGAGAACAAAAATATACATTTTTGTTAAAAAAAAATATATATATATATATACATTTTTGTTCAATGTAATGATAAAATAAACACTTTGAGATAAAAATGTCTTGACTATCGAATGCATATTTTTAATGTGTGTGCAACATTAGAAATAAACATTATGACTTAAGAATGTCTTTACTTTAAAAATTTACATTTTATAGTAAATGAACATTAAAAATGTCCATTGTATATAAATAAAATATGTTTTCATAAGAGAATAAAATTTACATTTTCTTAAGCGTAATCAAAAGAGAAGAAAATTTACATTTCTTGTTAAATGTAATAAAAAGGACAAGATATACATTTTTCCTAAATGTAATAAAAAGGGGCAAAAGTTACATTTTTCTTTAAATGAAAAGAATAAGAACAAAAATATACATTTTTGTTTAATGTAAGAATAAGAACAAAAACATACACTTTTGTTTAATGTAAGAAAATATTCATTTTTGTTTAATGAGAAGAAAAAGAACAAAAGTAACATTTTGTTTATAGAAAAGAATAAGGAACAAAAATCATATTTTTGTTTAAATGAAACAAAAAGGAACAAAAATCATATTTTCTTTTAAAGCAAAAGAAAAAGAACTTACATTTTAAGTAAAGGGAAACATATTTTGGTTGCCATTCTTGTTAAAATAGAATAAAGAAAAAGAATAAGATATGTACATTTTTCTATGTTAAAGTAAAGAATAGGATATGTACATTTTTCTATGTTAAAGAAAAAGAATAAAATATGTACATTTTTCTAATGTAAAACAAAATAAAGAGTTACAATTTGTTAATGTAAAGAAAAAGAGTCAAATTATTTCTCAGTGTAAAAGAAAGGTAACATTTACATTTTCTATGTAAAAGGTAAAATTAAAATATATTTATATTTTCTATGTAAATGTAAAATAAAAGAAAACATTTCCATTTTCTAAGTAAAATACAAATAAAAAGAGAATTTTACATTTTCAATGTAAAGAGAATAAAATGACATTTACAGTGTATATGTAAATAAAAGAATAAGGGAAAATATTATTTGTTTATTTAATATAGAAATATACATAGTTAAAATCAAGGATTTTTGTCGCATTAGAATTGGAGGACAAAAATATTATGTTATAAACAAAAGAATGGATTTTTGAAATAATGGAAGGCGCCAAATGGTTTGATTTATATATATAATATAAATTGAAACTAAGCGAAACACGCGCGGTAGTTCGCGTTTTGAAATCATAACTTTAAGCGGTTGTATAGAAAGATCCGACCGTTGAATTTTCCCAAAACTGGATTCGTTAGGACCGTCTTGGAAAGAGCTTTCCAACGACATAAAATTTACCAAAATCTGACGGGTAGATTTTAAGATATGTCTAAAACAAATTTTGTTGAAAACAGCGCCAGGGAAGCGTCGTTAAATTTATTCGAGCTATTTTTATATAAATAAAAATAGTGATAGGTCGTTATCAAATATTAATAACGATAGGAAATGTTTTCAAATTATTATATATATATGCGAGAATCATTTGAAAAGACCGAGTTCAATCTCATTTCAAATGATTATACGACGTTCTAAGTCGAAGATTTCAAGACGGTAATTGAAGACCGACGATCTTCACATCGAATGGATGTGTTGCTACTGAGACCCATGAGAGGAGTAGCTACCTTGAAAGGGCTTCAGTGGTGGCCATTCGGACGAAGTGTTGGTTTGTACGGATTTGACTTTCGCTCAGACCCAGGGCATAAGTTTATAAATGGAATGTATGTCTGACGTTGTAGTCCTTTATACTACATTCGTTGATCTCTCTTAATATATATCTGTTGGTGGTTAACACCCTTCTCTGAGACATATGAGCTTAGAGGTTATATATTGGCAGAAATCAATGGTATAGTATGGACTGACAATGTGGTATACTAAGATGCATTGATCAAGGCTTTTGTTGAAAAGCAGGGCCTTGTGGTTGATGATCAAAGCACGGCCTGTTTAGGCGTAGCTTTGTGTATAGCGTGACTTCGCGAGCCTCACACCCCGGTATGAGTCAAAAACGGGATATGGACCGTAGGGAGTGCACACGTTTCTTTCTAGCTAGAGTGGTGTCAGCGACCTGCCAGCCCTAACATTTTACTTATGTGGATGATGGATTTTGAGGCGCCTCGTTTTTTTTATATATAGGCCGTTGGTGGTCATACTATAGGTCCAAAGGGACCGGGAAATGTGTGTTCAGGCATAACTAATCCACTGCCCATAGGCGGGGACCGGCCCTACCGCTTCCAAGGGTTCACTGCGGGGAATCCTGAGGCATTTGCTAGAGTGTCTCGAATCGGAGAGGATCTTGCCCCTAGCCTCGACTCATGATGGAATCCAAATTTCCAATACGCCCTTGCGGTTTTGATTGTAGAACTAGTATTGGCGACATGCTATATGGTAACCATGCCGTCTAGGATTGATACTTATGATTGAAATGTTTTTATTTAAAACATATACACACTAATAATACTATCGTTTTTACGTATCAAGCATCTTTTGACCATTATAAGGTAAAACCCTATCCTCTGGTGTGCGTTGCATTGTGTGATGGGACCTGGGTCTTATAATGGTTCCATTTTTCCAAAAAGCATTGCGCTGTTTGACGATTTCCTTTATTATTATGCACGACAATCCATTGGAGTAAACCCGTTCCGCTTTAGCGGCGTGGTCCTTGGATTTTCCTTATTACTATTAGTTAAACTAGTTAAGAATTCTCACACCAGTCCCACGACTGACCTGTAGTTTGTTTCACTTTGCAAACTCGGGTGCCCTCTTTCCACACGGGCAGTCGAGTAGCCTTTTGCAGATATAGTTAAGCAGGATCCTGGATTGATGTCTGAAGCCGGGTCCAGAATATTGATGGCCTTCCGCTGAGATTAGTTCCGCTGCAATGTATTTAATTTAATTTAAATGTTTCTTCCGCTGTATTATTTATCGATGTACTCTGATATATTCTGTACTCTGATGTAACATTATTGTAATGTAATAAAAGTCTGCTGTTATTGTTCTGATGTATTGTATTCCCAAAGTTAAAGTATTCGAAAATTTCCAACCTTTGGGTCAGACCTGTGTGGTTTATGGTCGATTCAAAGAGCGGGAATTTCCGGGTCTTTACAGGTGGTATCAGAGCTCTGGTTAGCTCAAATCTTTGGGGTACAACTCGTTAGAACTGAACAAAAGACTCATCAGAGGTAGGATTAGTAATGTCCAATAAGAATACTCATTAGAGATAGGATCAGCAGTATCCTAGAATGAGAATACTCATTAGAGATGGGGTTAGAAATGCCCCAGAATGAGTCGAGAGTTATTTGTTTATAAATGACGTATTTGTGATTATATATAATCTGATTTTAGAAAATATGATTTTAAATATATAAAATTATATATTTGAAAATATAATCAATTAATTGACTGATGTTTGTGTTGTTGGTTTATTTGTTTGATAATTTTGAACCATTATGCCTAATTAAACCAAATATTGAACTGTATTGAAAATTAGTTGCAAATGCATGCATGTACATGTACTTACATTGAACAGGTCATAGCAAGGAGGCTAGAGCAGAGAATAAAATTTGTTTGCCCGACAAATAGGTACATGTTTACTACATAATTTCCTGTTTTGTTTGGGTGATGATGATTTTGTGAGCCTATTGGCTAGCCGCTTGGCTTTTTCTTTTTCTTTTTGAGATCTGAAGGACCGGGGAAGCTATTTGAAATTCCCCGATGCTCCCGGTGCAGGGGAGGTTATGGCGAAATTTTTCAAAAATTTAGGGTGTTAGCCAAATTTTTGAGATTTTAGAAAATTCTCAGAAACTGAAAAGTTGGAGAACGGAAGCCAGATCGAACGTAGAGTTGATTAATCAAACAACTTTCGACTTTGTTCCTTTTCGGGGACGAAAAGATTTTAAGTGGGGGAGACTGTAACAACCCGGAAAATCAGGGCCAATTTAAAATTTTTATTTTAAAGAATTTTGTTGGAAAATGTGCCAGAATTTAAAATTTTCAATTTTAAATAATATTAAAGCCACTGAAAATAGTCAATTTTCAAACGACCTCTGTTTTCGACGAAACCACTTTTGTTGGAACCGGAATGTCAAATTATTGCTAGGTTTCAATTTTTAGAATTTTCCGAGTTAATATGTGAGCGTGGCAAGAGAAACTGTGTTTTGTCAATTACAGATAAATTTAATCGACTTCAAAATAGCCATTTTTCAAACAGTCTCAGAATTCGACGAAATTAGTCTCGTTAGAACCGTATCGTCAAAACATAGCCAAATATAATTTTTCTGTAATTTTTAGAGGTCGTATGTAGCCCCGGTAATTTAAAATGTACGTTTGAATTTAATAATTAAAAGATTTATAATTTAATTTAAATAAAAACATATCATAACAGCTGAATTGGGTTACGAAACGTGTTCCATTGTGTCCGGGATGGGGGTTATTAGCTAGGGGCGACACTCGTTGGGTTGGATTTGGAGTTCGTGAAGATAAACTAGTTTTATTTGAATTAACTTGAATTTAAAATTTAATAAAATACACTGTATATATACCCTTGGAATACCGTATACACCAAACCCTAATCCATCGTTTTTGTCCAGCCGCAACTCAGAAAAAATCGAAGGCCATCATCGTCCGAATTTCAATCCAAAATCATGCCCGAATTTCCACGAATAAAAACATGAATTATAAATGGTTATTGAAGAGAAACTTGAGGGCTTCGATCCTATACGGTGGAGATCATCTGGAGCTGCGCCTTCGTTGCGTTTCACGCGCCTCAAGCACCGCCGTTCGTGACCGAAGTGGGGCCTCCTGCCACCACCGAGCTGCTTGCCGTGGGTCCCCATGGATGCGCCGTCCCTCCTTCGTCGACGTGCCACCGTCCGATCAACCTCCGGTGCTTCCAGTCTTGCGTGAAGTGGAACCCTAGATTTGAATCGATTTGGAAAACATACGGCCCTTATCTGTTGAAGAAGATGAGTTGAAATTATTAAGTAATTTGTTTATTTAATTTTATTTAAAATGTTAACAACATAAAATAACTCATATCTTACTCGTATATGATCAGAATTCAATGAAGCAACATCCGTTAGAACCGTATTTCCGAGACCTACGCTATGAAGCAGACTAGAACAAATTCTGAAGCTGTTGAAAATTCAGAGAAAATCCGGACCAAAACCAATCAATGTGAGATTTCGTTGTTTAAAAATTTATTAATCAATTCAATTATATTATTTGTTATACGATGCCTGTATGTATATAATTTGGATCTGTTTGTGATGAAATTTATATGATTATTGGTCTGTTGATTGTGATGATGAATTGTGTTTGTTGTTTGTATTGCGTTGTATTGTATAAATCTGTGTATGTAAACTTAGATCTATATAAATCTGTTTAAAATCATCGTGTTTAAAATAGAATAAAATTTTATTGGATTAAACTAGACTTTTAATCCAAATAAGAATATCGTCTTGACTATGAATCGGATTAGATCGGTAAATTTTAATCCGCTAGGAATATCATATAGTTGTTCTTATTTTATGGACATAAAATTTGTATATCATGTTGAACACGGTCTTGTATTAAATTAATTTATCAAAACAAGACAAACTATTTTATTATCATATTGTTTGGGGAAATCAAAAATTGAAATTATATTTTTATTTACACTTTTACTTGTAAATAAGATTACACATTTGGATCAGTCACTTGTATTCACATTTTACTTTTGAATAAGAATACACATTTGTTAAGCACATTTTTTATTGAACACTTTGTTTGTAAAGAAAAAGACACATTTAAAATTTTCATTTTTATTTACATTTTATTTGTAAATAGAAGGCATATTTAGAATTTACAATTTTATTTACATCTTATTTGTAAATAAAAAGAAATAACTGGTAAGCACATTTTGTTTACATTTTTATGTGTAAATAAAAGAGCTAATCAAAATTCAAGGAAATTTCTGATCTGAACCGCAATGTGAGATTTCTATATTTAAAAATAATTAAAAATATTAATTATTTATCGCTATTTAAATTCGATGCATGTATGTTGATTAATTCTGAATCTGTGATGTATGGAATGGTTGTTTATGGATTTTGATGATTGTGATGTTCATTCTTGGTTAGGATATTTTGGTGTGAATAAAAATCACATTGTTTGATTTGAATATTTTTGTGTAAATTAAAATAACACTTCATAAAAATGTTACAATAGAAGTAAAAATAACATTTTTGTATAACTAACACATTAGAAAGAAAAGGAGAGAATATAATAACATATTTGTTAGAGAATAGTGCATTAGAATAAAATACCATTTTTGTGTAAAAATATAATTAATAAATAGGAAACCATATTTTTGCCAAAATATGATTAATAAATAAAATAACGTATTTCTGTCAAAATATGATTAGTGAATACAAAATTTACATTTCTTTTGTTGATGAGATTATAAAGAACAAAGTTTGACGTTAAGGTCTTTTTCACCAAAAAGAACAATTTTTGATGTTGGATTCTTTTTCACCAAAAAGAACAATATTTGATGTTAAATTCTTTTTCAACAAAAAAAAAACAAATTTTGAGGCAATATCCTTTTCAGTAAAAAGAATACATTTTTGATCGTTATTTTGTCGCATCAGGATTGGCGAGCAAAGATTCAAATTTTGTTATAAGGAGAGTTAAAGAAACAAAATCATATTTTGTTTAAAAGAAAAGCTAAAGAAACAAAATCATATTTTGTTTAAAAGAAAAGTTAAAGAACGAATCATATTTTGTTAAAGTAAAGGAATAGAAGAACAAGGATTCATTTTGTTTAAGTAAAAGAAGGAAGAGAACAAAAATATACATTTTTGTTAAAAATATATATATATATATATATATATATATATATATACATTTTTGTTCAATGTAATGATAAAATAAACACTTTGAGATAAAAATGTCTTGACTATCGAATGCATATTTTTAATGTGTGTGCAACATTAGAAATAAACATTATGACTTAAGAATGTCTTTACTTTAAAAATTTACATTTTATAGTAAATGAACATTAAAAATGTCCATTGTATATAAATAAAATATGTTTTCATAAGAGAATAAAATTTACATTTTCTTAAGCGTAATCAAAAGAGAAGAAAATTTACATTTCTTGTTAAATGTAATAAAAAGGACAAGATATACATTTTTCCTAAATGTAATAAAAAGGGGCAAAAGTTACATTTTTCTTTAAATGAAAAGAATAAGAACAAAAATATACATTTTTGTTTAATGTAAGAATAAGAACAAAAACATACACTTTTGTTTAATGTAAGAAAATATTCATTTTTGTTTAATGAGAAGAAAAAGAACAAAAGTAACATTTTGTTTATAGAAAAGAATAAGGAACAAAAATCATATTTTTGTTTAAATGAAACAAAAAGGAACAAAAATCATATTTTCTTTTAAAGCAAAAGAAAAAGAACTTACATTTTAAGTAAAGGGAAACATATTTTGGTTGCCATTCTTGTTAAAATAGAATAAAGAAAAAGAATAAGATATGTACATTTTTCTATGTTAAAGTAAAGAATAGGATATGTACATTTTTCTATGTTAAAGAAAAAGAATAAAATATGTACATTTTTCTAATGTAAAACAAAATAAAGAGTTACAATTTGTTAATGTAAAGAAAAAGAGTCAAATTATTTCTCAGTGTAAAAGAAAGGTAACATTTACATTTTCTATGTAAAAGGTAAAATTAAAATATATTTATATTTTCTATGTAAATGTAAAATAAAAGAAAACATTTCCATTTTCTAAGTAAAATACAAATAAAAAGAGAATTTTACATTTTCAATGTAAAGAGAATAAAATGACATTTACAGTGTATATGTAAATAAAAGAATAAGGGAAAATATTATTTGTTTATTTAATATAGAAATATACATAGTTAAAATCAAGGATTTTTGTCGCATTAGAATTGGAGGACAAAAATATTATGTTATAAACAAAAGAATGGATTTTTGAAATAATGGAAGGCGCCAAATGGTTTGATTTATATATATAATATAAATTGAAACTAAGCGAAACACGCGCGGTAGTTCGCGTTTTGAAATCATAACTTTAAGCGGTTGTATAGAAAGATCCGACCGTTGAATTTTCCCAAAACTGGATTCGTTAGGACCGTCTTGGAAAGAGCTTTCCAACGACATAAAATTTACCAAAATCTGACGGGTAGATTTTAAGATATGTCTAAAACAAATTTTGTTGAAAACAGCGCCAGGGAAGCGTCGTTAAATTTATTCGAGCTATTTTTATATAAATAAAAATAGTGATAGGTCGTTATCAAATATTAATAACGATAGGAAATGTTTTCAAATTATTATATATATATGTGAGAATCATTTGAAAAGACCGAGTTCAATCTCATTTCAAATGATTATACGACGTTCTAAGTCGAAGATTTCAAGACGGTAATTGAAGACCGACGATCTTCACATCGAATGGATGTGTTGCTACTGAGACCCATGAGAGGAGTAGCTACCTTGAAAGGGCTTCAGTGGTGGCCATTCGGACGAAGTGTTGGTTTGTACGGATTTGACTTTCGCTCAGACCCAGGGCATAAGTTTATAAATGGAATGTATGTCTGACGTTGTAGTCCTTTATACTACATTCGTTGATCTCTCTTAATATATATCTGTTGGTGGTTAACACCCTTCTCTGAGACATATGAGCTTAGAGGTTATATATTGGCAGAAATCAATGGTATAGTATGGACTGACAATGTGGTATACTAAGATGCATTGATCAAGGCTTTTGTTGAAAAGCAGGGCCTTGTGGTTGATGATCAAAGCACGGCCTGTTTAGGCGTAGCTTTGTGTATAGCGTGACTTCGCGAGCCTCACACCCCGGTATGAGTCAAAAACGGGATATGGACCGTAGGGAGTGCACACGTTTCTTTCTAGCTAGAGTGGTGTCAGCGACCTGCCAGCCCTAACATTTTACTTATGTGGATGATGGATTTTGAGGCGCCTCGTTTTTTTTATATATAGGCCGTTGGTGGTCATACTATAGGTCCAAAGGGACCGGGAAATGTGTGTTCAGGCATAACTAATCCACTGCCCATAGGCGGGGACCGGCCCTACCGCTTCCAAGGGTTCACTGCGGGGAATCCTGAGGCATTTGCTAGAGTGTCTCGAATCGGAGAGGATCTTGCCCCTAGCCTCGACTCATGATGGAATCCAAATTTCCAATACGCCCTTGCGGTTTTGATTGTAGAACTAGTATTGGCGACATGCTATATGGTAACCATGCCGTCTAGGATTGATACTTATGATTGAAATGTTTTTATTTAAAACATATACACACTAATAATACTATCGTTTTTACGTATCAAGCATCTTTTGACCATTATAAGGTAAAACCCTATCCTCTGGTGTGCGTTGCATTGTGTGATGGGACCTGGGTCTTATAATGGTTCCATTTTTCCAAAAAGCATTGCGCTGTTTGACGATTTCCTTTATTATTATGCACGACAATCCATTGGAGTAAACCCGTTCCGCTTTAGCGGCGTGGTCCTTGGATTTTCCTTATTACTATTAGTTAAACTAGTTAAGAATTCTCACACCAGTCCCACGACTGACCTGTAGTTTGTTTCACTTTGCAAACTCGGGTGCCCTCTTTCCACACGGGCAGTCGAGTAGCCTTTTGCAGATATAGTTAAGCAGGATCCTGGATTGATGTCTGAAGCCGGGTCCAGAATATTGATGGCCTTCCGCTGAGATTAGTTCCGCTGCAATGTATTTAATTTAATTTAAATGTTTCTTCCGCTGTATTATTTATCGATGTACTCTGATATATTCTGTACTCTGATGTAACATTATTGTAATGTAATAAAAGTCTGCTGTTATTGTTCTGATGTATTGTATTCCCAAAGTTAAAGTATTCGAAAATTTCCAACCTTTGGGTCAGACCTGTGTGGTTTATGGTCGATTCAAAGAGCGGGAATTTCCGGGTCTTTACAGATAAGGTAAGTTACATTAGTTAGAACTAATAGTTAAAAATAGCGATTTGAGTTTCACTGAAATTAAACTACGTTTAATTTCATCAGTTCAAATGATATATAAATACATATCAATAATAAGTCAAGCATTAGCAACCATAGCACAAAAAAATAAAAACCAACTTCTAAAATATAAGTAGGGAGAAACTGAGTGAGTTTAACTCACCTTTGATTCTCACTATCTCCAGCTTTGTCTGGTTTGTTCTGCTTGTAGTCACGATCATAACATGAGTTGGTTTGCCCCATTTCTATCCATATATGAACGTTTGAATATTAACGCCTTAGCTAAATTACTTAATCCTTAGTTATAAATTAAGTAAACTAATCCTATTTAATTAAACCAATTACCCCGTTATACAATCCCTACTAATTTCTTTAATCCCTATATGTTATGTTTATGGTTTATTTAATTAAAATAATAAATCCTAATAACATTTGTTAACGATTATATTAAACAAATAACTAATTTTGATTTAGAATTGATGTAAGTAACATGACCCATTAGACCTACAAAGTCACCGTACAAATTTTTTTTAAATTTCATTAATTTGACTACTCACGTTGATTAAAATTTCTAAATAATCAAACAATACCTCCTTTTTTAACATAACTAAACTAATATATAGTAATTGGGTCTTACCGTCCAACCCATCTCACCAAAACCCGCACCATCCCTCCCTAATCAAAACCATCGGCTCCCTTTCATTTCCTAACCCTCAGCCCATTTCTAAAATCCTCCACCGCCATAAGAAAAATGGAGGAAACCCTCCATGCCGATCCCTGCTTTGCACCCCTCTTCTGCAGTACTTCGTTCCTACCACCTTGCATCGTCATCATCTTCAATCGTTCCACCCCTCACGGAGGACCCTCGAAGAGCGAAGCCGAAGACCGAACCCTAGGTCCTTAGTTCGAGCAACCCGTCCACAACAGGTAAGTATTTTCCCAATTTTAATTTCTGTTTTGGATTTGAAAATTTTCTGTTTTGATTTTTTGGTGGTTTTGAATTGGTTTTTTTTTTGTTCATTTCGAAACTGAGTTGGTTGGTTTGTGGTTTGAACATACCGTGTATTTATAGCTGAATTCAGAAATGATAAGAATGATACCAACATTAACTATAACGCCATAGGTTTTAGGTTTTTCTAAGCTTAGATCCTAAGTGATTTCCTTCTCATTTTAGCTGTGCTGTAAGACCGAACTGTTTGTGATTGATATGTGATGGTTATGGGTACTTAGCTTGTTTGTGTTTGATCTTCCCATGTGCAAATGCTTGGATATGACCATGGATCGAATTACCCCTATATAGATTAGATTTAGTCATTTAAATTATTGAGAAATTTCCACTGTCTTGTCTTGTTCAAATGGTACTGTGTGAGGATTTCCTGTTAGGATTTTTCTCCATGTGCAATCCTGCTCGAACAGTCCCTATGTAGATTTGGTTCAGTTATTTATTTCCCATTCACATGGTCTGTTTGGGTTTGACATGAAGCTTTTTATTTATTTATTTCATTTTCAAATCTGAACTATAACATTGTATGTGTATGGCAGCACATGTTCTGTGTAGATCTGGCTATATATAAACATTTTACTGTTTTCGATTTTTGCAAAAATTTAGATCTTCCTATTTTTGATTTGATTTGATAAATGTGTATCTTTGTGGATTGGATGTATCAATTTCTGTTCAATGGTTTGTGTACTGTTCCGTTTTGATTGAGTGGTACATTTAATGTTTACATGTGGTATTTTACTCTTTGCAAATCTTTCAACTTTCATATACCAATATATATTTTCTAGCTGCTTATAGCTGTTTCTTTTTCTCCTTCTCAGGTTGATTTTGCTGATGACAACGGTGCTTTGATGGCTGCACTTACCAGGCAGTGAAGATTTTGCTAGATCTGAATATGATTTTGGTCGACCTGTGCATTGCTATGAACTGTTTATTCAAATCGAGATTTGAAATCGTATATTGTAGATTCTGTTCCATTTAAGTATATGGAAATAGTCCTTGTATGTATTTGTATATGAATTAAACCATGTATATGAATATTTTGAGCTGCTCATTATTTCTATGGATTTGATGTATAAAATATATTTAGCTGTTTAGCTATTCCTTTAGCTGTTCACTGTCTGTGTTGCTCTTTATTTTAATTCCTGATGTTTGTTATGTTTCTATTCTTTAGCTGTGCTGATGTTCACGTATCTTATTATCATTATTTTTATAAATATATATAAATTATAACGTTCGAGCTTCGTTTTATAAACGAAATATATATTTTAAATCCAATATTATTCTAAATAAATATAATAAATTAAATATGTGGCTACTGAAAATACGGGACATTACATTCTTCCCCCCTTAAAATAATTTCGTCCTCGAAATTGCTAAGGTAAGAAAAATGTTGCGAATCCCATAAATTTTAAAATATATTTAAATAACACTTCATTTATCGACTAGTGTTACTATATGGATTTTCAAAATCAAACTGGTGCTACCAATTCCTTTGCAAATACAGAGCTGAATCATTCAGTTTCAACTTATATGCAGTTTCATTTCAACTACATTATACTGAAATTCATTTTTTGGGTTTTCAGTTTATTTAATTCTTTATTAATCCATGGATGAAATATATTCAACCAAGCAGACAACAATCAATCAATAACCAGGGCACAACCCCTTAATCTAAACAACTCAATCCACATTCAATACTACTACTATTTAATTTAATTCAACATATTTGAATATCAACCGATTGATATTCGATTGATTCTTATTTAATTACTATCATTAAATTTCCAAATTCAAATCAACATTATTTAATTACAAGGTTATTTCTTAATTTAATTCCAATATCCTTATCAATGGTTTAATTCGATTTCACTTAATCTAGTTAAGTTTCAATTCAAAATTTTAACCAAATTTTGAATTCCATTCAAATCAGTCAACACACCATATCTAAATAATTTGAGAAAATTATTTCTTTTCAATACAAAAATAAACTTCGGGTAAAATTATTTTATTTACCCCCTTTACAAAACAATATTGTGTTCCTTTACCTGTTCAGTGCTTTTTAACACTTGAACCGATCCACGAACTCAATACAAAACATTTGTATATAAAATTTACAAGTACCCTCTCATATATATATATACACACACACACTCAAACTCAATCTAGGGTGTTACTAACCCCATCTTTATCGAGTTACGCCACAGAGCCAAGGTTATTACTAAACCAATAGCTCTGATACCACTGTAACGACCCACGGGTTTTCGGCCCGAAAATCGACATAAATACATTACCATATATCATGCCGATCCTCAAAAATACCGAGAACACTGGAACGTTTATGGAAAGAAGTTAGAGGGTGAGATAAGAGAGAAAGAAATATTAGAATAGAAGAAGAAGAAGAATCGACACAACACAGAGTCTCACATCGTAGCGGAACAAAATATAATACAACAATAAATCTTTAATGAGAGCTTTTGAAAACACTTATAATATCAGAGTACATCAACTCATCTGGACAGTTACAATAATCTGCCCTTACATACAACACAGCGGAACACTAAATATGTCTAGACTTCTCCAGCACGCCTTTCGTAGTGTTAAATAATCTGAACCTGCAAACCCGCGCTAACCCGAGCATTTACAAAACACCGGGTCAGTTTGGTGAACCAGAGTGAGATAAACTCGCACAGTATTAAAAGTAAATCATTCAATCATGATTTTAAAGTCAGAATCCTTTCAAAAGAAAAGGATAATCGTAAGACCAAATCCATATATAAATACGGATGATTTTTACCTTACGATAACCCTAAACAGTTTGAAAACAATATCTTTTTTGATATTACAATAATGTCTAAATACAAGTAAATAACAATCTAGTGGAACGCTTACATCTCATGCTCCACATATATAGTATACAATCAAAACCGCAGGCGTTTATTGGAGATTGGATTCCAACTCTGACGAGGTATGGGACCACCTTCCGATCGTGTATCTCTAGAGACGAATACACTGGGTTTAACAAGAACGTCTTGCAACCCGGCCCTCACATGACCGACTACTCATTTCACTTGAGTGTATCGAATGTATATCACCGACGGTTGGGATCAGCAACCTCCTCCCGAAACGGGACAACATCGAAAATATAGATTAAAGAAGCGAATGGAATTTCTCTAGATAGGTAATTATACACCCTAATGGGAGCAACCCACATTGCCATGCTGCCTGCCCGATTTTTTTCATTTCCCGGTTGTGAGGCTTGAGGTCTGAATTTCCTTCTTCTGATAGCACACCTCCACTCACTTTGAATACCACATCGTCAGATCTGCCAGATATCACTAATTGACATTCCACAAAAATACCCTGGCCGGGAGCGACCCAACTATGATACGTTTGAAGAAATCAACGTACGTGACCCCTTTGGAAATACTCTGTCAGACATTCGTCCATACAAGTCATCCAGGAACAGGATGAACCGAAGGCACCCTCCTACTGCATCCAATACAGGAATCACCCCATGGATCAGTAGCGAGAATTCCTTGTTATCCATAGATTTCAATCCCGACAGAATCACCGTTGAAATATCTCCGGCCGCTAAACCAGAGAAATTCAACCAGTAGTTCCTTCGCTCATGAAGATCGACGGTCTTTACTTTCTCCATCTTCAGTTATCTTCTTTCACGTATTAGCATGGCCTTCTTCAATCCAAAAGAAAAAGAAAAAGCCAAGCGGCTAGCCAATCGTCTCATAAAATCATCATCACCCAAACAAAACAGTAAATTATGGTAAAAATGTACCTCTTTGTCAGGCAAACAATTTTATTCTTCTGCTCTAGCCTCCTTGCTATGACCTGTTCAGTGTAAGTACATGTATATGCAAGAAAATGCGACTAATTTCCAATACAACTCACTATTTGATCAGCTAAAGGTTCAACATTCTAATTAATCAAACAATAATCAAACAACACTATAAGCAATCAATTAGATGATTATCATTTCAAATTCATAACTTTGATATATAGTCAAAAAATCAAATTTTTGATGCCAAATCACAACAATAAGCCATACCTAATGGTTCTCACACCAGTCTAAGGGAAATATATAGATATCACACCTTCGTTACTTGAATATAAATTCTGATAATGATATATCAATCATCAGAATCACGCCCGGGCGACTAGAGTGTGATTCTATATCTATCCAGTATATTAAAACTTCGAATACACGCGGATTAGACGTATATGCAAAGTCTTTATATACTGGATAGTCCAAATCAATATAAATAAATATTCAAATACGAATAATTCAATTTAAATTTTCAAAACAATATTGTTTTCGTTTGAAAAATATACTCTTCACACTCATTCTAGGATACTACTGATCTCATCTCTAACGTGTTATTCTAATTGGATATTACTAATCCAATATCTGATGAATTCTTTCGTACGGTTCTAATGTGTCTTGTTCTCTGATCTTTGTAAACCAAAGCTCTGATACCAGCTGAAACGACCCGAACTTCCCCGGTGAGGAAAGCCCGGATTGAGTCGAGAACACAACAAAATAGAACGCAGACGGAAGAATTTTTCATTGTTTATTACAACAACTCATCAGAAAACAAGAATATACAGAGTATGAATAAATATACATTCGACAAATATCAGAGATTACAATACATTACATAGCAGCGGAAAATAATACAATACACAACTAGAAGTACTATGCGGATACAAAGCTTTCCGAGTATCGTTCCAGCTGTAAATCAGGATCCTGTGAATATAAATCTGCAAAACCAAAACTACTAGCTGCTCGTGCCAAAATAAGGGCACCCAGAGTTTAGGTTAAAACAATAAACTCCAGGTCAGTCATGTGACTGGTGTGAGAACTAAAACAGTTATTAATCTTTATTTTAAAGTTAGGTAAATCAAGGGACCACGCCGTATAACACGGAACGGGTTTCCTCCCAAGAACACCAGTGCATAAAACAACAGCGCAATGCTAAATATAGGAAAATGAAGCTATTATAAGACCCAGGTCCTATCACACAATGCAACGCAAGCCGGGGGATAGGGTTTTTACCTTATAATAGCCAAGAATGCTTGATACGTTTAAAACATATCTTTTGATACTATAATAAGTGTATAGTGTATAAAACGACATCAAATCATAAGTGTCAATCATAGACGGCATAGCATCCCATGCTACTATGTCGCCAATACTGGCCTCTACAAATCAAAACTGCAAATGTCACGTATTTGGAAGTTGGATTTCCATCTGCGAACCGAGGCAAAAGATAGTCCTCTACTGATTCAAGACGCTCTAGCCCGTGTCTTAGGAGCAGAATGCATCGTCCCTTGGATCATCAGGGCCGGTCCACCGACGTGGATTAAAATGCCTGAACACTGCGTTTCCCCATCCTTTGGGGCGTAGGTGAGCCAACTAAATGACTCCATCGGTTCAAGAATGACCGATATATCTGATGTGCCTCGCGACAGCAACAACCACATAAGTCAAACTCGTCAGGGTATGTAAAACCACTGATGCCACTTCTAGCTAGAAGGAAATGCATGTCCTCCCTGATGTCCTCTCCCGTTTCTGGTTCATAACCGGGGTGTTAGGCTCGCGAATTCACGTTACACAAAGCTATGCCACACAGGCCGTGCTTTGATCATCACCACAAGACTTTGCTTTTCAATAGAAGCCTTGATCATTTGCATCTTAGCATGCCACACAGGCAAACCACTCCATGCAACCGATATCCATCAATCACACAGACTGATATCCAATGTTAGACACACAGTCCATTTACCAGTTCGTTCTGGGTCTGAACGAAACCGGAGGCACCTAGTACCCCGCATAGCCATCGATCTCCAAGTACGTCTGGACGATCACTAACTGATTCCCTTCTCTTGGGTGTACGGCCCAATCAAGATCATCAGTAATCACCCAAACAACGTGAAGACCTCCGGTCTTCGACCACCGTCTTCATCTTCGACACCACGTCGAATCAGTTATTCAGAATGGGATAAACCCGGTCTTTCTGAATAACTCGCATATATAATAAACAAGTGTTACACAAACACAACATACGCCTCATTCCAATTCAGAATATTCTTTTGTTCAAATATTCTTATACTTTGGGAAAGGTTCCCACTAATTTTATCAAAGATAAATTCTTTAAATTTATTCTTTAATCTTCTTTGAATATCAATTCAAACTAGTCGGGATTAGCGAACCACACCGAAGCAATCATTTATTTTATTTGCCCAATCCCATCCTATTCATCCCATGAAGTAAAACTGGCAATACTTCATATCTAACACCATGGTATTATCGGTAAATTCAATTACTATCTCACGTTCAAATCTAATTAAAGATTTAACTACCGCCTGGAGTAAAACTGGTGATACTCCATTCTCGATCTTTTCAATCTAATTAAAGATTCATTAAAACTCCACTTGGTTTTAATCTTTGACTGGGTTAAAGAATCAGTGTCATTTAAAATACGGTTCACAATAAACCCCAAAATCACATCTCATTTCAATCAATCCCAAACCGTAAATTAGCAAGTGAGCAATTCCCTAAGTATTAACCCCGAAGGCCGAAACCAACATCAGATCAATACCCCAGAAATAAATCAACTTAACTAATATCTAATTAGTTTCTGATTTTCTTAACTCCTTTGGGTCTAAGAACAGTATTATTGGAGATACCGCTCACGACAACCCAAAATCACATTTCATTGATTATCGGGTTAAAGAACAAGTGTTATTTAAAACACTGTTCACGATAAACCCAAAAATCAATACCAATTCAATTCCAATTAGATATTATTTAATTGGTACACTTCATTAAATCCAAATAAAAAGATTTAATCATTTTCTCAACTGGGCTTAAGAACAGTGTTAATGAAGACACCATTCACGACAAACCCAAATCACATTTGATATTAAATATAAGGCTCTGGATAGAAAATATATCGGCTTATATTCAATATCAAATTCTACGACCAACAAATATCGTATTGGAAATAACGATATATATATATATATCTTTCAAATTTCCATAATAATATCTGTATAATCACGAAATCCAACATCAAAATATTCCGAAGACAATTTCGATTCAAATCCATTCCAATGCAATTAATGGAAATTCTGGTTATTTTCAAAACCATTTCAAATCCAATTTATTTATTTTAAAAATAAATAAATTATTATTCTAGTTCAAAACTAGTTCATTTCGATAACAACCTATTTTTACCTTTTAAAATATGGAGGTTTCATCCCAATTCTTCACAAATCATTTCTTATGATTTTACACTAATTATTACTATTTTTAATAATTTTATCAAGGCCCGTACAGTCGATTTCCATCAACGGCCATCGAACTGCACTTACAGCGACCTTTTCCAAATTTGATTTTGGACATAATTCCAAATCCAACCGTTAGATTTCAAATTTCTAATATTCGTTAGAAAGCTCTTTTCGATACGAACCCAATGGATTCGGATTTAGGAGAATCCGACGGTCGGATCTCCCGCAATATCCATTCGAAGTCAATGGTCGAAATTCACGAATTACCGCAGCGCGGCGCGTTCTATTCAGGCCATTATATTATATATATAATATATATAATATATACTTCGTCGATTTCCTTTTAAAACGTATTTTATAAATCGTTTTAAATTCGTTTTCGAAACGATTTCAACTTCATTTTCAAATTCAAATCAAGATTGAATTTTCCCTTACAAATTCGTTTTAAATTCCTTTCAAATTGATTTCAATTCAAATCGATTTTTAATTCAATTTCAATTCGTTTTTAATTCAATTTTAATTTCAAATTAATTCATTTTCAATTCGAATTCATTTCTATTCAATTTCAATTCGAATTCAGTTCTATTCAATTTCAATTCGAATTCGATTCTATTCAATTTCAATTCGAATTCAATTCTTTTCAATTTCAATTTTTTTTCCCAATATAATTCAAATCACTTTCAATATACATTGTAAATTGAATAAAATCGATATAAATATTGTTCACGTCAAAATGTCGTCAATCTAATCAACACAGATTCATATATTTCTATTTTCAAATATTCTATTTCAAATATTTCTTTTTCAAATATTTCTATTTCAAAACAGGAATAAGGCCCAATCAATTACCATATAATGTTAATTATATGGATTTTCTAGAACACATGTATAAAATAACAATGATAAATAATCAACCATCATCCAGAGTGCGTTCTACACTGTATAAGCATCAAATATAAATATTTAACGCTTATAACAGCCTGTCAATCAATCGATCGACATACAGCTAATCATTGGGACTAGTGTATGTCATAAATCATCCCAATACCCATGTGGGGTTTTCAAACAATCAAACACAGATTTTATTTGTGCATTTGGGCGATGTGTAAAATTTATCATCCCAATCAATATCAGTCAAATGTGTGTATATAAACAAATCGTTCGATTTGTTTATATTAATCTATTTCATTTCATATACACGTTAAAAATTCGATTTTTAACTATAAAAATATTTTTAACTGTATAAATATTTTATTTCATTTAACATCACATCACACAATCAACTACACATCAAAATCAAACAAACAAGCATACAAGCCGTCCATGGTCTGTGGACGACGGGTGTCGTGTGCTACTAAAAACCATCTGCATCCTAGTATATAATTCAACTAGAAATAAATTTAAAAGTGAGGAGTTCTCACATAGGGTTCCGCTCCGCCGTGCTTTGCTGTTGAACTGCTGAATCGTCTAGATTGGTTGAAATTCCAATGCAGTTCCTTTCACGCTGTTCAAATAAAAATTATATTTTTATCACTTCATTCAATAAATAAAAATCGTATTTTTATTTCTACTTCATCTATTTTTACAATGCTTCTTCCTATATAAAAATTATATTTTTATATTTCTACTTCATATATATATAAAGATCGAATTTTTACTATTTATATAATATGAAAATCGTATTTTTACTTCATTAAAAATCATATTTTTATTTTGTTACACATATAAAGATAATATTTTTATATTCTCTATTATATAAAAATCATATTTTTAATGCTTCTACTTTATAAAAATCATATTTTTAATATGCCACTAGTATAAAAATTATATTTTTAACCTACTACTTCATATTTCTATTCGATAAAAATCTCGCCTTTTCCTTAATCTCGCCTTTAATATCATAAAGATTTCGCCTTTTATAAATCAAAAATCATATATTTTCCAAAACAAAGTTCATATCTTTTTAAAACAAGTTGCATATCTTTTTAAAACAAATTTCATATCATGAAAATTATAGATTTGTATATATTAGAACAAGGCTTTAAATAAATTAAAACTAATTAAAAAAAACCCACTGTTTAATATAATAAACTGAAATTAAAATTATATAAAACTCACCCGTTTTCTTGCAAAAAAAACCATTGTCGGATGGAGGAGGGGCCACGTCGAAGTGCTGCAGGTGGGGAGTCGGCGCTGCTGGTGGAGGCGCGGGGTCTGCTGGATGTCGACGAGGGTTTCAGGGGGTGTATCGGGTTGGGTTGCGGCAATTTTCCGGAGTTTGGGGGTTCTTCAAATCGGAGAGGGAAGCGGTCGGTGAGGCAAGAAGGGGGGAAGATGGTCGACGGTGGGGGTCGCGCGTCGCCTGGAGCAGCTGTCTCCTCCTCCGTCGCGTCGTTTTTGTTTTGTTTTTTTTTCTAAATCTCGATTTGGTCGGAACAATGGGGAAGGGGAGGGAAAAGGAGAGATAAAGGGTTGACTTTTTATATTTTATAATATTATTTTATTTCAATTTTTCTTGTTTAATAATACGAACTCCAAACAAACTCCAACGACTGTCGCCCCTAGCTAATTACCCCCATTCCGAACACAATGGGATATGTATCGTAGGCCAATTCGATCGTTACAATCAATTTCCGTTGAATTAAAAATATAAATCTATATATATATTCAATTTAAACGTACATTTCAAATTACCGGGGCCGCACACTAACTCGAAAAATTCCAGAAAAATATTTTCTAGCTTCGTATTGACGATACGGTCCTAACAAAACTAGTTTCATCGAATTCTAAGACCGTTCGAAAAATTGCCATTTTCTAGTCGATTAAAATCAACTAAAGCTGGTCAAATGCGTTTTCCTTTGCTACGCTGACATATCGATTCGAAAAATTATGAAATTTGAAACCTAGCAATAACTTGACATCACGGATCCAACAAAAGTGGTTTCGTCGAATTCCGAGGTCGTTTGCAAAATGGCCATTTTCTAAGGGCCGAAATTCCATAGCGACTATTCTGAAATTTCAACTGGACATAGTTTTTATCCCCGCTATGAAATTTCAATTTTTCTGATTCGTCGGAAAGATATTGTCAATTAGATTCAAATATTTTTGGTTTCGCTAAAATCCGATTTATTTTGAATCCTGTACATTCATTTGAATTTTGAAATCGAATTATCGAACTACAGCGCCATTTTCAATTCCTTTTATATATATAAATAAATAATTATATTTTAACGACGATCTATATAAATATTCGTTCAAATTCTATTCAACATAAATTTCTCGTCGATATTATTTAAAATAATTCATTTTAAATGTTCACAATTCGCTAAAATTGCCAAAATAAAATTATTAAATTGGCTCGGATTTCCGGGTTATTAGAACTTTACTTCAGCGGTCCAAGAAATCTTCTAAAAGAAGTCCAAGATCAAGCTCCACTGGTGCTAGTTCCAACCTGAGCACCTGGGGGGGGGGGGGGAAGAAAGGAAAGAGATGAAAAAAGGGGGGCGGGTCAGACATAAAGTCTGGCGAGCGCGATAATTCTAACAATATAATTAACAAAGTACCTAGGCTAAGGCATAAGTTGGAAAATAAGGAAATGACCATGAACTATTGAGTACGGCAGAGTAAACAAGGAAACAAGATGAATAACGATATCGTTAAAGCGCTCCTAACCCATTAAGATGAATTTACTAAACTACACCAACACTATATGATAATTGCTATACTGCACCGCCACTAGTATACTGCACCACCACTAGTACCCTAAGGTTGATCCCGCCTACAGACTTAACAATGATATTGGTAGTTTCGTGCACCCTAGCTGCCTTCATAGGTATCGTCTGCCCCTATCTCCACTAGGTATACCCACTACCCCAAGTGATCGGCTCCCTAACTCATAGATACCCGTGTTGGCCCCACAGTGGGGTGTATCACTCCCCAAAGTGGCAAACCGATACAACCAAAAATGCACGGCTTATACCTACACAATGCAACAACGTCTTACGTACCAGCCCGGGTCCACACACGCATATGAACCCGTTGGACTTGCGTTGCAACCGCTAACCCAGTTTGGCCTCTTACAGTCAAGCCCAGTATGCGTGTCCCGTCCTCGACTTGGGTCAAGCCCACAAAGATACGTATGGGTTACTGGTTGAAACGGACCCCCATTACTTGACACAAGCTGTCCACCTAAGCTTGGTCCCCTCTAGTACATCCCACTTAACCCACTTCTTATTCATGTTTCAATTACATGTTTCAATTTTGGTTAAGTATTTCAAATCGTATTTCCAAATGCCACCCAAGGCACCCACTAGATTCCACGTGCCACCCAAGACACCCACTTAACCCCCTTATGTCCCACTACATGCTTATCTGGTTAAGTGTTTCTTAATTCATTAAGACCGTAACCTCATAAAGACCTCTCACATTAGACTGGCATTTGTGGCAGCTGGATTTGCCGGGTGGGTCCGGGCAGTCTTACACCACAAAAGAGCCCAACCTCGTGTCTTTACAATTGTTACGTATTTAGTTTATGCCTAAGACCTCTAACATTAGACTGACATTTGTGGCAGCTGGATTTGTCGGGCGGGTCTGGACAGTCTTACACCACAAAAGAGCCTAACCTCGTGTCTTAGACGATTAATTACTCCTAATTAATCACCCCCAATTTGAATTACTTTCCTTATTCAAATTATCAATCAATTCCAAATTTAGCGATGCCCATAATTGACACAATTATGTCCATCCATTTATGGTATCTAAAATCATACCAATTTCACTACAATTTTATTTTATGCCTTTTAAGGCATTTATGCCAATTAAATATTTTAATATTACCCCCTTTTTCCCCACGTAGCACGTTTGTTCGTTTAACGTAAAAATATACGTTAGACTCGAATAGTCTAACTCATGAAATAAAAGAAAACATCACATATATACACATAATTAAAACATAGATCTGACATAGGGGTGAACTTGCATATGTGAATGATGTTCTACATCTAAGACTTACATAGGCCAAGATTACAACTTGCATAAACAACATATGTTATGGATCCAAATTTAAAGGGGTGAACTTGATGAGAAAATGGCCACAAACTTGCATAAACATCATATGTCATAGATCTATATCTAAAGGTGTGAAATTGATGAAATAATAGCCACAAACTCGCATAAACATCATATGTCATAGACCTATATCTAAAAGGGGTAAACTTGCATAGGTAATAACATAACATGATTCATATCCAACTCATAAACTCACATATGTGATTTATACATCGCAAAAATGGTGTAAACCAATATCTAACATGTAAAGTATCATGTAGAATTTAGCATATATCATAGCCTAACTTTCAATTAAATTTCACATAAACTAGGTGCCATAGCCATGTAAAGTCACATATAATTCTACCCAAACTTTTATATGGTTCATGTTTGAATCAACATCTAAACTTTCCTACATATGATTTATCATATGAATCAATACAAACTTAGCATAAGAAACATGATGATTTGATTGTATATAAAATTTTCAACATGGATGATAGCAACATAACTTTGCATCATAAATGATAGCATCACAACATAACATCATAGATATTTCAATCATAATCCTACAACATAATTATAACATGCAATCAATACTTCATATCATATCCAAATTATCTGCATTATAACTCAATCCAATTCATTTATTAATTATTTTGCTAAAACTATCGAACTCACAACTCAAAAGCAGTCTTGAGTTCTAAATTCTGATTTCTGGAGTTGAATTAGCGCTCCTTTGATGAAGATTCGCTGTTAGGGTTGAATAGTTTTGATTTGTTTGCTGTTCTTCCTCTTTAATTTGGTGTCGGCTGCTCTAGGGTTCAAGACAACTGCATCACGACTATAGTTTTAGTTTTAATTCTGATTTAGGGTTTGAGTCTATGGGTCTTTTTATAGAATTCTGAATTAATTTAAGCCTTCGGATGATCTTAGGGTTAATCAAAACCATTCAATCATGATAGGGTGATGAGTCAGCCCTAATGACTCAGCAAGGAGTCAGAAAGGACTCAACAACACGGGTCAGCCTAAACCAGAAAGCTGTGCAGGCTCCAGCCTCGGCCTGGGCGCACTTGGCAGGTGCGCCAGTGTAAATATGTACTGGCGTACTTCCCAAGTGCGCCAGTGCATTTGTATAGTTTTTTCTACTTTTGCCACCACCTTTCGTTTGTCTATAACTCTTTCATCCGGTACTCGTTTCCCGCAAACTCGGACTCTATTTCAACCAAAATTCCGAGACGAAAACAATGACACAACCCAATCCCCATAATTCACACGTCTGAGATTAATTATTCTTTAATTTAGTTAATTTGATTATTCAAAAATCCGGGGTGTTACAGCACCACCACTAGTCATCCTAAGGTTGATCCCGTCTACTGAACATAAGTGATAACAATAATGGTAGTTTCGTGTACCCCTATAGGTGCCGCCTGCTCCTATCTCCACTAGTGGTACCCATTACCCTCCCCATTCTAATTACAATATTCATAATATGGTAGCTGTACTCCTAGCTGTTGTCATGGGTGCCGCCTGCTCCTATCTCCACTAGTCGTACCCACTACCATCCCCATTCGATCGGCTCCCTAACTCGTAGATACCCGTGTTGGTCCCACAGTGGGGTGTATCACTCCCCAAAGCGGCAACCCAATACTACCAGAGATGTATGGCTTATACCTACACGATGCAACAACTTCTTACCTACCAGCCCGGGCCCACACACGCACATGAACCCGTTGGACTTGCGTTGCCACCGCTCACCCGTTTTGGCCTCTTATAGTCAAGCCCAGTAAGCGTGTCCCGTCCTCGACTTGGGTCGAGCCCAAAGAGATACTCATGGGTTACTGGTTGAAACGGGCCCCCATTACTTGACACAAGCTATCCACCTAAGCTTGATCCCCTCTAGTACATCCCACTTAACCCTTTCCTTATTCATGTTCACTTACATGTTTCAAATTTTGGTTAAGTTCTTCTAATCGTATTTCAAATGCCACCCAAGGCACCGACTAGATTCCACATGCCACCCAAGGCACCCACTTAACCCTCTCATGTCCCACTACATGTTTATCTGGTTAAGTGTTTCTTAATTCATTAAGACCGTAACCTCATAAAGACCTCTCACGTTAGACTGGCATTTGTGGCAGCTGGATTTGCCGGGCGGGTCCGGGCATTGTTACGCCACAAAAGAGCCTAGCCTCGTGTCTTTACAATTGTTACTATTTAATTTATGCCAAAGACCTCCCACATTAGACTGGCATTTGTGGCAGCTGGATTTGTCGGGCGGGTCCGGGTAGTCTTACACCACAAAAGAGCCTAACCTCGTGTCTTAGACGATTAATTACTCCTAATTAATCATTCCCCAAATTTGAATTACTTTCCCTATTCAAATTATCAATTAATTCCAAATTTAACTATGGCCATAATTGACTCAATTATGTCCATCTATTTATGGTATGTAAAATCATACCAATTTTCATCACAAATTTATTTTATGCCCTTTAAGGCATTTATGCCAATTAAATCTTTTAATATTATCCCCTTTTACCCCACGTTGTATGTTCGTTCGTTTAACGTAAAATATACGTTAGACTCAATAGTCTAACTCATGGAATAAAGAAAAAACATCACAACATACATATAATTAAAACTAAATCTAAACATAGGGGTGAACTTGCATGTGTGAATGATGTTCTACATCTAAAACTTGCATAGGCCAAAGTTACAACTTGCATAAAATTACATATGTCATAAATCCAAATCTAAAGGTGTGAACTTGTTTAGATAATGGTCACAAACTTGCATAAATCATGTATGTCATAGATCTACATCTAAGGTGTAAACTTGCATAGGCAGTAACCACAAACTTGCATAACATGATTCATTTTCAAACACATGTATTCATATAAACTTGCATACGTGATTTATGCAACATAACAATGGTATAAACTTACATCTAAATATGTAAACTAGCATGTAGAATTTGGCATATAACTCACACATGTCATAGCCTAACTTTCGATCTAAAATAGGTGTCATGAAGCATATAAGGTTATACATATAATTTTCCCCAACTTGCATATGATTCATGTCTTAATAAAAATCTAAACTTGCATACATACTTATGATTTATCATATGAACCAACATACCCAAACTAGCATATGAACAACATGGTGATTAGTTTATACATAAGCCAATCATAAAATTACAACATAGATGATCACAACTTTGCAAGATATCATCATAGAATTTACAACATAAACATCACAATTTTACTACATGAATAATAACATGCGGTCAATAATTCACATCATATCCGAATAGTCCACATCATAACTCAATCCAATTAATTTGCTAATTATTTTGTTAAAATTATCGAACTCGCAATTCAGAGAAGGTCTTGAATTCTAAATTCTGAGTTATGAAGTTGTAATAGCTTTCCCTTGAAGAAGATTCGTTGTTAAAGTTGAAAAGGATTGATTTAGACTAGCTTTCTTCCTCTCTAATTGGTGGCAGCTATGCTGAGTTGCTGGGTGATGGTATGGAGGCCATGAATCTAATTTTGTTTTGATTTTAGGGTTTGAGTCTAGAGGTGTTTTTATAGAGTTTAGGATTAATTTAGGCCATCCGATCAACCTAGAAGCAACCTGAACCATCCAAACAAGATAGGGTGACACCTCAGCCCTAATGATTCAACACAGTTTATTAAATGTTCATTTTTTTCATGTTTTGCTGCAATATTTAATTTAAAGATATCTTTTTCATACGGAATCCAATTTACGCAAACTCGGACTCTATCTCAACCAGAATTCCGAGACGAACACAATGGCGTAACACGTTTCCCTTAATTCTCACAACTAAGATTAATTATTCTTTAATTTAATTGATTCGATTATTCAAAAATTCAGGGTGCTACAGACGACCACTTCCTCTTCACGCAAGCCATCATTTCCTTGCCAAATCCTCAGATTTGAACAACATAACAGATCGAGACCTCAACCCCCCTGAAACATGCAAAGCCACCATTCGACTTTCCAGTTCGAACTCCACCCAACATCGATCTCTACGCATCAGTTTACCAAATATCGCACTCGCCTTCATCTGCTTTTCGAACTTCCCAAAATCCCCAGTGATCCATGAATTAGGGGCGCGACTATTGCTCGACATCGAGCTGTGAAACTCGCTAGCACTCAGGTAATAAGTTCTTCATTTTTATTAGATTACAAAAAGGGAGCAAATTGATTGGTTTTGAGGATGTAATCTCAGGTATTTCCGTTTTTTGAAGGATTTGGGTTCGCCCCTTTTTCTGAATTGATTTTTGATTTATGGCTTTGAAAAAGAATTAGGGGAAAAAATTGGTTTGAGCCAGTTGGTTAAAAGAAAGAGGAGTTTGACCAGATAGAAGAATAGAAAGTATATGGCTTTGGAAAGGGAACGACCATTTTTAAATATTGTTGAAGCTCGTGATATCTAAAGAAGAAATTACAAAGAAGTTAGGAGTGATTTTATAGAAGAAGGAAACTTAGTCCTTAAGGAATTTGAGGTAGGTGCTTTACCAGGTAGGATTTATCTGAGGTAGGTCTTAATAGGTGCGGTGTTTATTCGATTTTATTTCAGCTGCCGTTATATACCGCTGAATGCATTACACCACCATGAACTCCAATCGAAACACAAAAATAGACGTTTTGGGGGTTTAACCACTATTCTGGGCACATTGGAATAAGCTACGAAGTCTAATCTGATCATATGAATAAGATATAAATTTAAATTGATATAAATTAAATTCAAAACAAATAAATTCCTTAATAATAAATTAATATTATTATCGATTATATTCACATAAAATTTATATTTATTATCTGAATTGTTTTGACTCGGTTTAAATCTCGAATTGAATTGTTTTTCGTTTTACGATAATTATATATTCGAAATAGATCGTATATCGATTATTAAATCGATAAACTAAATATAAAAATTCATTTGTATTATTAACTCAATATTTAAAACCATATTAAATATTTAAAATTAATCGATAAAAACCCAGGTCGTTACATTCTTCCCCTCTTAAAAGAATTTCGTCTCCGAAATTACTAAGTTAGGAAAAATGTTACAAACCCATTTACTTTTCAAAAACACACTTATGTTGAAACTCAACTCTTCATATTTCTCAACTTAAGTTCTACCAAAACATTTGGTTTCCATTTGTTTAATCTGAATGATTTACATCCAATATATTACCATCCAATTCATATTCTTCAAATTGATTTTAATCAATTTATTCACTTCAATCCATTTAACTTACTTAAGTTAATTTAAATTTCAGAATTCAAATTCCCAGTTTTCATTTCAAATCCTTTTGAAATCCCATAAATATATACATATATTTATTTCCATCACAAATTCGAACCATTGAATTTTTCAAAACAACTTGTTTTCTTTCAAACAAATTTCCATAAAAAATATTTCTAACGTAGCAATTCATCACTTAGGAACTCGAAAATGAACACTAATGATGCTGCAGTCATCATCAGAATTATTTTCCAGCCACTGAAGTGAGTTCAGTGTGTTATCACTTTCAAAATCCATTCAAAATGATTTTTATTCAAAAATCCTTCCAAAACAAAGCTATATTATTTTAATATACTTCGAATATATTTTTTAACCTCCCAGGATTTTAAATTCTAAATTCTGGTTTGAATTAAATTCCCTTTCATCTCATTTGTATAATTCATCTGTATTCATATACAAGTTATATTTGGTTATATCCATTTCAATTTTTATAATCTCATTGGATTATGATCAACCAACACATCCATATCTTATAATAATTTCAGAAAATTATTCTTTCTATATCAAAATATAGTTTTGGGTAAAATTATTTCATTTACCCATTTAAAACCATATTATGTCATATCTTATGTTCAAGTGTTCAGAAATTCCTATCGACTTTGTGGCGTCCCATAATTCGATCAGAATTCATAAACCACTCAACAGACTAGCCAACACAACATAAAACAAATTTTATATCAATTAACAAATACGCGCTCTCGTATTTTTATACACTCAACCCATTCTAGGGTACTACTGACCCTATCTCTAATGAGCACATCCCGCCCAAGCCTAGGTATACGCTCAACCTAAGCTCTGATACCAACTGTAATGGCCCACAAATCCGTACTATCTGAGTTGACTAATAACACCACACGTCCAACCCAAATTGCACATAAATACGAATCATTTTTAGAAAGAAGTTAGTGGATGAGAAATAGAAAGAAAGAAATATTAGAATAGAAGAAAACAAAGAAGAAAAATCTCACAAAGGAACGAATAAAATATATTATATAACATAACTTTTGAAATACAAATCAGTAACTTTATATACATACCATCATCAGAGCACAACAGTTATTCCTGGAACAGTTATAAACACCTATTTCCAGATACCACATAGTACACAGTAGAAATATGGTAGTCTGTAGCTAACAGGTGAAGCCCCCTGCTTCAAGCTCCTCCAAGTGAATCTGTAAAATCCTGACTACTTGACTTCCCATAAAAATATGGGCACCTAAGAGTTTAGGAAAAACAAAACAAAATAAACTCTGGGTCAGTCATGGGACTAGTGTGAGTAAACTCCAACCAATTGTTTAACTTTCAAAATCCTTACGAAAGAAATGATGATCGTAAGACCGATTCACACATAAACACGGATGGTTTTTACCTTACGGTAACCAAAAATATTTTTGATATCAAATCCAGTGACATTATAATAATGTCTACATCAAATAACTAGAATCTAGCGGAACACTTGCATCTCACGCTCCATATATAATATAAAATTTAAAACTGCAGGGCACTTATTGGAGATTGGATTCCGACTATGACATTGTATGGAACCACCTTCCGATAGTGTATCTCTAGAGGGGAATACATTGGGTTCAACAAGAACATATTGCAACCCGGCCCACAAATCACTGACCACTCATTTCGCTTGAGTGTATCGAATGTATGTCACTAACGGTTGGGATCAGCAACCGTTTCCTGAATGGGACAGCATCGAATAGAATAAGGAATTAAATGAATTTCTCTAGATAGGTGATAATACACCCTAATGGGAGCGACCTACATAGCCATGCTGCCTGCCCGATTTTGGTCATTTCCCGGTTGTTGAGGCCTGAGGCTACGATTACTTTCCATTCATTGATAGCACAATCACTGTGAATGCCACAAAATTCAGATCCGTTAATCACTAATTGATTTGCACAAATATATTTTGGATATTATGCTAAGAGAATAAATTCTCCGCCGTTATATATATTTATAAAGACCAACATATGCGATCACTGGAAATACTCTGTCAGACACTTGTCCATACACGTTCGTTCTGGGACTGAACAAAACCGAAGGCACAATTTCTATTAATAGAAAAAGTCCTTGCACTTTACTCAATCTTCGATTATCTTCATATAATCTGATTCGCAATGCTACTACCAATACAGAGTGGTTCTCGGATAATAATTGAAACACCCCACCTCCATTAGGGTCACTCTCAAAGGGAATGCCCTAATTTTGGTGGAGGTTTATAAGTATAAGTCACAGATATACAAGACAGATATAAGAACACATATTTTTGAACAGCGTAAAACAACAACAACTTTATTTCATTAAAATACGTATTACACAAACCATGCCATAATTGCCTTACAATTCTTCCAAAAACATAACATCTTCATAACTGTCTTGATTACATTATTTAAAGAAGCATAAAGAAAACATAAATAAACTGCATAAGTCCCATAATTGTTGTCCAAAGCCATAGTCCAAAACGAAAAAGATCCAAGCAATACATTCTTTCTCTTCAAGCTGGATGTGAAAGCTGGTCAAGCTGCGGTATTCCCTCCCTGTGGACCTGTGGGGGGAGGGGGAAACGAAAGATAAGAAGACGAAAGAAAAGTATCAGTCTATGAATAAAGAACTGGGTATGATAAGTATAAACTGGAAATGGGAAAGCACCATAAACTAATTTAAGTTGTCTAGAGTCGAATATACTATCGTACCCCATATTAATCTCTGTATCCATATAAAGTAGTTCCCAACAGGCACCCCATAATCAGGGTGAAGTGATCCGTTTCTAATGATCGGCTCCTACTCTCATAGTTACATGTGTCTTACGACCCCCGTTGTGGTAGTTACCTATGCTGGTCCTACCATGGGGTGTATCAAGTACCATGGTGGCGGCCCGACACAATTCTAGAATGCACAGGTATACTACTAGTGCCCAGTGCCTTATTTTTCTGCGCCGGAGTGTGTGCACGCCCGCACCCCGTTAGAACCTACACTGCTGCACCACCGCCGTCGATTTGACCTCTTACAGTCAGCCAAGTAATCGTGCCCCACCCTGCCTAGTTCAGGGTATCCTGGTGCACCTTGTAGGGTTACTGCTGAAAACGGTCCCCCGCTACTAGGTTTTCTATTTCTACCCAACATGCTAAGTTGGTTAAGTGTTTTGTAAACCTAACCCCCAATCAGTCTGTATAGTTTAGCATGTTCCATTTTGATTAAGTATTAATTCAATTTACTTAATCCTATCGATCCTGACTCAGCCTTAATTGTCTTATTAAAGCCTTGACCTCTCACATTAGACAGGTATTGTTGTGGCTGCCTGTTGCCGGTTGGTTTCGGGCAGTCTTACGCCACAACTCAGTCTAACCTCGGGTCTTTATTGGGCTCCGTGTTTAACCACCCACATTGGATAGGTATTGTTGTGACTACTGGACAGCCGGGCGGTTACGGGCAGGTTTACATCACAACTCAATCCAACCTCGGGTTAAACACATCGTATTTTCTAAATTTACATATTTTGTTTCTTTTCTTTTTATATGTAAATATTTGCGGCCCTTTATTCAAATTCATCTTTATTGGGTAAAATTTATTTATACCACTTAATTATTTTTCAAGGTTTTTGGCATGCGTCAAACATGCCAACACATATGTTCTATATTTTAACCCAAACGTCATTACCCCCGTTTTACACATTCGCTACAATATAAGATATGTTGGGTTTAACATTTAAACCCAACTTAGCCATATGAAAAGGGGAGGCTTATAACATGGTGTTTATAAGGTAACATAAAAAGGGGAGTGTGAATGCGTGAACTTGCAACATAACGATTCAATTAACATGAATTAGGAACATGTGAACTTGCATTGTAATAGCATATAATCATGGCATAAGCAATACTTAAACATGAATCATTCTATTCATATAATCATGGCATAAACATACCTAAACATGAACCATTCTATTCATATAATCATGGCATAAACATACCTAAACATGAAATCATGTTTTTTAGTCTATTCATGTAAACTTGCAATTAAAATGTAAATCTAATTTAATTATGTGTCACATATATCACCATATGATTTTGATAACAACATAGGCCTAAAACATGTTTTCTACTAGGCATAACACCAAACATAGTTTAGTCATGTTCATAAAGACGCTTACTTTTGTCTCTAATCCAAAAGCATGATTTTACACTTGAATTACGATGCCAATTCAACATAAATTCATATAAACCATAGTACTTAGTTGAATCCAATTACACACTAAAAGTGGTCATAAAAGTATGTACATCATATTGGCATAATGGTGAATCATATACTTGCATGAATCCCAAATAAACTACCACAACATATGATTGTTAACATGAATCATATACTTGCATGACTCTAAATTAAACCACTATAAACATGTAGTTGTTAACTTCCAACATAAATCTCATACTTGCAAATATCCAATTGTTATACCACAACAATTCCAAATCGTTTAGAATCAAAGCAACATACAAATATAGACTATTATCGCCACAATTCCATTTCTCACTTTACACAAATCACAACACAATTATTTATTCACATCGGAATAGCACCCTACTTACAACGTATGACGAATCTTTAATTCAGGAATCTGAATTCTAAATTTGGAGATGCTATCCTTTGTTGTAGGCGTTGTTTTGGTTTAGTTGACGTTGCTTTAAGCTTTCGAATTATCTCCTAATTGTCTCTCAATTTCTGACGGCAATTCCTAGTCTCTCCTCAGCAGCATGACGGTCTCATCTCCATTTTTGTTTGTGTGAATTAGGGTGAGTCTTAGGTCCTTTTTATAGAGTTTGTGAGTTGATTAGGACCGTCGATGGAGCTTGGTTTAATAATAGCCGTTCGTTTGAAGGAGAGACCAACTAGGAGCTGACACCTAGCCCTAGTGACAAGACAAGGCTCAGAAAATCGACCAAACACAGACCAGGCCAGCCAGGGGGCTGGGTTCGACCTGGCTCAGGGGCCAGGTCGACACGCCAGTCGACACCGTGTCGACTTGGCAGTCGACACGGGTGACCCAGGTCGACTACCCAATCGACCTGGGTAGCCCCAAGTCGACTACCCAGTCGACCTGGGTGCCTTGGGCGAGAAAATTCCCAGCCTGGCCTATCCGGCCCGATTTTGAATTTTAAATTGGTTTTTCTGAGTTGTTTTGGTCTGTTTGAATTTTAAACTGAATTCTGAAACTTCCGGAGGCCATATCTTCTTCATACGGAGTCCGTTTTACGCAAACTCGGACTCTATCCCAAGAAGAATTCTGAGACGAATGCAATGGCGTATCCCGTTTCCCTTAATTCTTTGTTTTGAAATTAGTTATACTTTAATTTGTGAATTTCACTATTATAAAATACACGGGGTGTTACATTCTCCCCCACTTAAAAGGATTTCGTCCCCGAAATCTTCAAGTTCAGGAAGAATGTACATCCTAACATCCAAACATCCATCTACTCATCCATCAAACACGAGCATCCATTGTCCTTAAAAGACTTCTAATGCTTCATGATCATATGCGAAGTGTGTGTGTACATGTACTTATCTAATGCAAAATCAGGTGGACTACTGATTCAGTTGACCTCCTTAATGCAAATTATGTAAGTGCCATGAATCCATTATGTATGCAAATTCTCCTATTCATGATTTTACATGAGTGCACAATCATTCATACGAATGTAACATCCATATGACAACACATTAAACTTCAACCATATACGAATATAAATACATTTATGCATATGAAATATGAAGTGACTGAGCCGATCTAAAACCTAGATTGTGTGTGTATATGCAACCACGAGCAACCACTAGCAATCACTTGCAACCACTTGCAACCATCATCCATAACATGTTTCAATTACATGTTTTCATCCAAAGGGTTTCTTCCTAAAATATAAGGTTGAGGAGATATACCTAAAAAGATAGATAAAAGCGCAACTTAAGGACAAAGAAAGATCAAAGATGTACCCTCGAAAAGAAAAGGGTAGGCTGCGCGTATTCTAGCTTCAGTTTCCCAAGTTGCGTCTCCTTCGGCGTCGCTCCACTGAACTTTGACGAGCTTGACTTCGCGGTTGCGTAGCTTCTTCACTTCCGTTCCTAATATGCGGGTTGGAACTTTCCTCACGGTTGCTTCGCGTTCCACTTTAGCTTCTTCTAGGATGTTTGGCTCTACCACTTCGGCAGATTCATGTAGACATTTTCGGAGGTGCGAAACATGGAAAACGTTGTGAACTCCGGCCAGTTTTTCGGGGTAGCTCTAATCTATAGGCCACTTTCCCAATTTTCTCAATAATAGGAAATGGTCCTACGAACCTTGGTGCTAGCTTTTCTGTGGTCCCAAAATGAACAATGTTCCTTAGTGGAGATACCTTAAGAAAAACTCTGTGCCCAACCTCAAATTCAAGGTCGGTCCTCCTCTTGTTGGCATAGGATTTTTGTCTGTCTTGGGCTGTCTTCATTCTTCTTCGTATTAAGTCTACTTTTTCTGAAGTCTCTCGGATCATATCTGGTCCAAGTATGAGCTTATCAGTAGACTCCCACCAACAAGTGGGCGATCGGCACGGTCTTCCATATAAAGCTTCGAAGGGCGCCATTCCGATGGTGGCTTGGTAGCTGTTGTTGTAGGCAAATTCCACCAAAGGAAGATGGTCTTCCCACGTCCCTCCGAAGTCAAGGACGCACAATCTTAAAAGGTCCTCCAAAACTCTGTTCACTCTTTCTGTTTGGCCGTCGGTTTGGGGATGATAGGTTGTGCTCAAGCATAACTGTGTGCCTACCGCTTCTTGCAGACTCCGCCAAAACTCACTTGTGAAGATAGGGTCTCGGTCACTAACAATGCTGGATGGTATTCCATGGAGTCGAACAATTTCCTTGAGGTAAAGAGATGCTAGGGATGAGGCAGTTCTTTTACTTTTGACAGGTAAAAAGTGGGCGCTTTTAGTAAGCCTATCCACTATTACCCAAATGCTAGTGTTGCCTCTCCTAGACCTAGGCAGCCCATCAATGAAGTCCATCGAGATGCTATCCCACTTCCACTGCGGGACCTCTAGAGGATGGAGCAGACCACCAGGCTTTTTATGTTCTGCCTTAACCTGTTGGCACACCATACACTTAGAAACGAAATCTGCCACGTCCTTCTTCATGTCGTTCCAAAAGAAAGTTCTCTTTATGTCCTTGTACATTTTATCCCCGCCCGGATGTATCGTCATCTTGGAGTGGTGTGCTTCCTCGAGAACCTTCTTTACTAAATCCCTTGTCTGTAGGACGCATAGTCTTACGTCTCGCCTTAGCCAACCCTTATTGTCGATGGAGTATCTGTTGAGGTGACTTGAAGTCTCACCCCTAATTAGCCTATCAATCGTCTCCACAAGCAGAGGGTCTTCGCGTTGTGCTATCCCTATTGAGTCCACTAAAGTCGGGCGTACTTCGAGAGATGTTAGCAAGCCTGGTACAAAATCGGAGGAGGGCCTAAAGTCAAAGCTGGCTATAAACTCTAGGCTTTGTCTTTCAACAAACAACGGGCTTAGGGTTAGTTTCTTTCGGCTCAACGCGTCTGCCACTACGTTACCTTTGCCCGGAGTGTAGGAGGTCTCGAAATCGTACGAGGCAAGAAACTCCATCCATCTCTGTTGCCTCAAGTTAAGATCTTTCTACGAGAAAAGATATTTCAACGATTTATGGTCAGTGTAAAGTTCGAACTTCTCACCTAGGAGATAGTGTCGCCAAGACTTGGGTGCAAAGACGATGGCGGCTAACTCAAGATCGTTAGTCGGGTAGTTCTTTTCATGCACTTTCAATTGTCTCCCGCCATAAGCTACTACCCTTCCTTCTTGCATTAAGACGGCGCCTAGCCCTGTCCCACATGCATCTGTATAAACTGTGAACATCTTGCTTCCATCTGGCAACGTTAAAACTAGGGCTGTTGTAAGAGCCCTTTTCAGTCGTTGGAAAGCAAACTCGCAATCCAGGTCCCAATTGAACACTAGATTCTTCTTGGTCAACTTTGTGAGCGGAGCTGATATCTTTGCAAAGTCTCTGATGAATTTCCTATAGAAGCCTGCTAGCCCGAGAAGGCTTCGGACCTCTGTTGCGTTCTTTGGTGTCTTCTAATCCTGCACCGCTACTACATTAGCCGGGTCTACTGCTAATCCTTCCTTGGATACTATGTGCTCAAGAAATCTTACTTCCTCTCTCCAAAAATGGCATTTGGAGAATTTGGCTTTTAGCTGATGGACCCGCAGAGTTTCCATGATTGCCCTTAAGTGCTGAGCATGTTCCTCTTCACTCTTTGAGAAGATAAGGATATCGTCTACAAAGACCACTACGAACTTGTTGAGGAATTCTCTGAACACCCTACTCATCAAGTCCACAAAGTAAGCGGGTGCGTTTGTCAAGCCAAAAGGCATGACAAGCCATTCATAGAAGCCGTCTGGGGTTCTGAATGTTGTCTTATCGATACTATCTTCAGCCACCCTTAGCTGATGAAAACCGGTCGCCAAATCGAGTTGGGAGAAAACAGACGCTCCTACAAGTTGATCAAACAGATCTTCGATTCTGGGGAGAGGGTGCCTATTCTTTTTCGTTAGCTTGTTGAGCTCCCTATAGTCAACACATAGACGGAGTGAACCATCCGCCTTTGTAGCGAACACCACTGGAGCGCCCCATTCTGAAATGCTCCTTCTAATGAACCCCTTCTCTAGAAGCTCTTTAATCTGTTTACTGAGCTCTTTCCTTTCCCGTGGAGCCATGTGTCTAACGGGCAACGCAAGGGGCTTTGCATTATCTACAAGATATATACGGAAGTCTATCTCCCGCTTCGGAGGCAAGCCTTTCACCTCTTCGAAGACATCCGGATATTCCCGGACCACTCTAACCGATTGCAAACTTTCAACAGAGGAATCTAGCGATTCAAGATAACTAAGCATAACCGCATACGAGGGATTACAAGTAATTTTCAGAGTGTTACCAAGTTGGGTCAGAAGCCTAACCACCCTTTTCTCACAATCCAGGATGGCACCATTACTGGATAGCCAATCCATGCCCAAAATCAAACCATATCCCGAAAAGCCCAAAACAAAGGCACTACATCTAAATTCTATGCTTAGAATAGAAATTTTCAATCCCATACAGATCATAGACAAATAAATAAGTTGGGCCCCCAATTGGGTTTGAAACAATTAAGGGGTCCTCTACCATACTTGTTTCTAGGTGCAGAGATTCTGCTAAAGTAGACGAGATAAAGGAGTGCGATGCGCCAAAATCAAATAAAGTGCGAACTGGGTGATCATAAAGATAAACTACACTTTCTACAGAAGTATTTATACCTCGCTGTTGCAGAGGTGGCGCCTCTAGCACATGAACCTATGCCCCTGCGGTGGATCCAGCCCTTTGCCCTTGTCCTCGTTTCTTCGGGCAATCCTTAGCCATGTGGCCTGTCTCACCGCAAGAAAGCACCCGTCATTCATCTTGGCCTTCTTTTTCCGGCAATCTTTCACTAAGTGCCCCACTTTGCCATAGAAATTACACTTCCTCTTCTCTTTGTTGTCTTTCCCGCCCTTCTTAAAGTCCGTCTTCTTAGGCTGTAAACCCTCTTTCTTTTCTTGAGAGCTTTCTGCCTTTGTCTCCTTCTTGCCCTTATCTTCTTCGTTCAGCAATGCCATCTGCACCAACCTTTCATACATAGCTCCCATGGGTATATGGGTCATGGCCAAACTGTGTAATGGCTCATTCAACCCCTTGACAAAGCGGAGAGTCTTCTTGTGCGGGGTGTTGACTAGGTCTAGTCCGAACCTAGCCAGCTGATAAAATTGGTTAACATACTCTTTGACTGTCATATTCCCTTACTTAAGAAATAAGAATTTTTCCAACTGAACACTCCTTTCAGCTTCTGAGAGAAATTTAGCCTCGAACCTTGCCCTAAAGTCCTCCCATGTTTCCACTGGTCTTTCTGCATTAGTGACTTCCCACCAGTAGGAAGCCTCACCTTTTAGTAGCCACACTACCAGTTGTACCTTCTGCCTATCTTCTACCTCAAAGATGACGAATAAGTCCTCGGTTTCTTTCAGCCAATTCCTGGCTACTACGAAGGACTCGGTTCCATGAAAGTCCTTCCCTCCTATAGCTTTAAAATCTTTACATATCTTAGCAAAAGTATTTCCCCGCGGAGGAGGTGGAGGAAGAGGTGCTGCTGCAGCTGGATGATTTCCTGCAGCTGGGGGAGGAGGAATGGTAGGACCTAGCTGAGTGGCCCTTGCTTCTAAGAATCGTCTAAACCAACCAGGTATTGGTACACCCTCTGGCAAGTTAAGTTCTTCGGACATGCTGAAACAAAAAGGATAGATTCAAAACGAAGGATAAAAGATAGTACCTATGGCTTTGGGGGGACTTTGCCTTTTTAAAATATAATATTTTATCTTTAAAAATGCTTCTTAAAATTTTCCTTTGAAAATAAATTTTCAAAACTTTTATCTTATCTGGTAAACCTATGCTCTGATACCAAGTGAAACACCCCACCTCCGTTAGGGTCACTCTCAAAGGGAATGCCCTAATTTTGGTGGAGGTTTATAAGTATAAGTCACAGATATACAAGACAGATATAAGAACACATATTTTTGAACAGCGGAAAACAACAACTTTTATTTCATTAAAATACCTGTTACACAAACCATGCCATAATTGTCGTACAATTCTTCCAAAAACATAACATCTTCATAACTGTCTTGATTACATTATTAAAAGAAGCATAAAGAAAACATAAATAAACTGCATAAGTCCCATAATTGTTGTCCAAAGCCATAGTCCAAAACGAAAAAGATCCAAGCAATACATTCTTTCTCTTCAAGCTGGATGTGAAAGCTGGTCAAGCTGCGGTATTCCCTCCCTATGGACCTATGGGGGGAGGGGGAAACGAAAAATAAGAAGACGAAAGAAAAGTAGAGTCAGACATAAAGCCTGAGTAAGTCTAGGACTATTCAGTCTATGAATAAAGAACTGGGTATGATAAGTATAAACTGGAAATGGGAAAGCACCATAAACTAAGTTAAGTTGTCTAGAGTCGAATATACTATCGTACCACATATTAATCTCTGTATCCATATAAAGTAGTTCCCAACAGGCACCCCATAATCAGGGTGAAGTGATCCGTTTCTAATGATCGGCTCCTACTCGCATAGTTACATGTGTCTTACGGCCCCCGTTGTGGTAGTTACCTATGCTGGTCCCCCCATGGGGTGTATCAAGTCCCATGGTGGCGTCCCGACACAATTCTAGAATGCACAGGTATACTACTGGTGCCCAGTGCCTTATTTTTCTGCGCCGGAGTGTGTGCACGGCCGCACCCCGTTAGAACCTACACTGCTGCACCACCACCGCCGATTTGACCTCTTACAGTCAGCCAAGTAATCGTGCCCCACCCTGCCTAGTTCAGGGTATCCTGATACACCTTGTAGGGTTACTGCTGAAAAGGGTCCCCCGCTACTAGGTTTTCTATTTCTACCCAACATGCTAAGTTGGTTAAGTGTTTTGTAAACCTAACCCCCAATCAGTCTGTATAGTTTAGCATGTTCCATTTTGATTAAGTATTAATTCAATTTACTTAATCCTATCAATCCTGACTCAGCCTTAATTGTCTTATTAAAGCCTTGACCTCTCACATTAGACAGGTATTTTTGTGGCTGCCTGTTGCCGGTTGGGTCCGGGCAGTCTTATGCCACAACTCAGTCTAACCTCGGGTCTTTATTGGGCTCCGTGTTTAACCACCCACATTGGATAGGTATTGTTGTGACTACTGGACAGCCGGGCGGTTCCGGGTAGGTTTACATCACAACTCAATCCAACCTCGGGTTAAACACATCGTATTTTCTAAATTTACATATTTTGTCTCTTTTCTTTTTATATGTAAATATTTGCGGCCCATTATTCAAATTCATCTTTATTAGGTAAAATTTATTTATACCACTTAATTATTTTTCAAGGTTGTTGGCATGCGTCAAACATGCCAACACATATGTTCTATATTTTAACCCAAACGTCATAACCCCCGTTTTACACATTCGCTACAATATAAGATATGTTGGGTTTAACATTTAAACCCAACTTAGCCATATGAAAAGGGGAGGCTTATAACATGGTGTTTATAAGGTAACATAAAAAGGGGAGTGTGAATGCGTGAACTTGCAACATAACGATTCAATTAACATGAATTAGGAACATGTGAACTTGCATTGTAATAGCATATAATCATGGCATAAGCAATACTTAAACATGAATCATTCTATTCATATAATCATGGCATAAACATACCTAAACATGAACCATTCTATTCATATAATCATGGCATAAACATACCTAAACATGAAATCATGTTTTTTAGTCTATTCATGTAAACTTGCAATTAAAATGTAAATCTAATTTAATTATGTGTCACATATATCACCATATGATTTTGATAACAACATAGGCCTAAAACATGTTTTCTACTAGGCATAACACCAAACATAGTTTAGTCATGTTCATAAAGACGCTTACTTTTGTCTCTAATCCAAAAGCATGATTTTACACTTGAATTACGATGCCAATTCAACATAAATTCATATAAACCATAGTACTTAGTTGAATCCAATTACACACTAAAAGTGGTCATAAAAGTATGTACATCATATTGGCATAATGGTGAATCATATACTTGCATGAATCCCAAATAAACTATCACAACATATGATTGTTAACATGAATCATATACTTGCATGAATCTAAATTAAACCACTATAAACATGTAGTTGTTAACTTCCAACACAAATCTCATACTTGCAAATATCCAATCGTTATACCACAACAATTCCAAATCGTTTAGAATCAAAGCAACATACAAATATAGACTGTTATCGCCACAATTCCATTTCTCACTTTACACAAATCACAACACAATTATTTATTCACATCGGAATAGCACTCTACTTACAACGTATGACGAATCTTCAATTCGGGAATCTGAATTCTGAATTTGGAGATGCTATCCTTTGTTGTAGGCGTTGTTTTGATTTAATTAACGTTGCTTTAAGCTTTCAAATTATCTCCTAATTGTCTCTCAATTTCTGACGACTATTCCTAGTCTCTCCTCAGCAGCGTGACGGTCTCATCTCCATTTTTGTTTGTGTGAATTAGGGTGAGTCTTAGGTCCTTTTTATAGAGTTTGTGAGTTTGTTAGGACCGTCGATGGAGCTTGGTTTAATAATAGCCATTCGTTTGAAGGAGAGACCAACCAGGAGCTGACACCTAGCCCTAGTGACAAGGCAAGGCTCAGAAAATCGACCAAACACAGACCAGGCCAGCCAGGGGGTTGAGTTCGACCTGGCTCAGGAGCCAGGTCGACACGCCAGTCGACACCGTGTTGACTTGGCAGTCGACACGGGTGACCCAGGTCGACTACCCAGTCGGCCTGGGTAGCCCCAGGTCGACTACCCAGTCGACCTGGGTGCCTTGGGCGGGAAAATTCCCGCCCTGGCCTATCCGGCCCGATTTTAAATTTTAAATTGGTTTTTCTGAGCTGTTTTGGTCTGTTTGAATTTTAAACTGAATTCTGAAACTTCCGGAGGCCATATCTTCTTCATACGGAGTCCGTTTTACGCAAACTCGGACTCTATCCCAAGAAGAATTCCGAGACGAACGCAATGGCGTATCCCGTTTCCCTTAATTCTTTGTTTTGAAATTAGTTATACTTTAATTTGTGAATTTCACTGTTATAAAATACTCGGGGTGTTATAATAATCCAACCGATCTCTCTATATTGACAACGATATTGGCAAACACTTCGATAGTCAGTTATTTAACTATTGAAGAAAACAAACATTCATTCAAAGCATCAAACAAACATTGGGCCTTTTAATTAATATTTCATTAATTAAAACACTTCTCCATTTCCTTATCAATATCTGTTAAACCGATATTTTCAATAATCATCTTCTTGGCCTCTTACGTTATTTGGAAAACATTTCCATATGTCGTCTTCTTTTATTTTCTATACTTAAAAAATATCTTCTATTTATAATTGGAAACATTCCAATTATTTATCTCTCTCATGACCATTCATTTATTTCTATACTTAGGAAATATTTATTATTATATTTCCAAATTTCCACTTACTTGGGTTAAAACGAATGTTATGTAAAACATCGCTACAACAACCCAAAATACTGCATTCGGCTAAATTTCTTTAAACATTTCTCTTCGAGACTGAATCTTGCTATTTATCAGCTAATAATAAAATCAATCGAGTTGTGGTATAATTACCTCTTAGACATTGACTGAAAACATTATTAACTTCAAAACAGACAAGACCGCTAACTCGAATAATCAACACCATATTAAACCAATTTTTCCATTTCTAAAACTCACATAGGCTTCTTGTAAAAACCCGAAAATCTGGGCCAGTTTAAAATTTTTATTTTGGCAATTTTAGCGAATTTTGACTATTTAAAATGAATTATTTTAAATTAAAACGACGAGAAATTTATTTCGAATAAAATTAAATCGTATATAGTTATATAGATCGACGATAGAATATAAATATTTATTTATATTTATAAAAGGAATTGAAAATGGTGCGGTAGTTCGATAATTCGATTTCAAAATTCAATTGAACATACCGGGAGCAGAATAATCCAGATTTTAGTGAAACCAAAAATAGTGGAATCTAATTGATAATATCTTTCCAACGAATCTGAAAAATCAAAATTTCATAGAGGGGATCAAAAGATATGTCCAGTTGAAAATTCTGAATAGTCGCTATGGAATTCAGGCCCTTAAAAATGGACATTTTGCAAACGACCTCGGATTTCGACGAAACCACTTTTGTTGGATCCGTGTTGTAAAGTTATTGCTTGGTTTCAAATTTCATAATTTTTTGAATCAATATGTGAGCGTGGCAAAGGAAAACGCGTTTGACCAGTTTTAGTTGATTTTAATCGACTGGAAATTGGCCATTTTTCAAACAGTCTCAGAATTCGATGAAACTAGTTTTGTTAGGACCGTATCGTCAATACGAAGCTAGAAATAATTTTTCGAGAATTTTTAGATATCATATGTGGGCCCGGTACATTGAAATGCGCGTTCAAATTCAATATATAGAGTTATATGTTGAATTTGACGAAAACTGATCGAAACATTAGAATCAGCTTACGATACATATCCCATTGTGTTCGGAATGGGGTTAATTAGCTATGGACGACAGTCGGCGGGTTCGATTTCGAGTTCGAATGGAGATGGTACGTTATAAAGTTTAAAATTACAATAATAAATAAATAAATTATAATATAAATCTATCCTTTATCTCCCTCCTTTCCCCCGTTGACTAAAAATCAAATTCAGAAGAAAAAAAACGAAGGGCGACGGAGCCCTAATCTGCCAGCCTCCGACGAGCGCACCCCATCCCCAACCGCCCTCCCCCTTCTCACCGCCTCTCTCCTTCTTCCCCTAGCCTCGCGCCAGTCTCTCTCCACCCTCCAGCTCCGATTTGCAGACCACCCCCAAACCCGAAGACAACCCCACAGCCACAGCACCGAGCCGCGAGCCCTAGACCCCCCTCCAGCATCGACTTCGACCGCCCTCCCCCTTCTGCTCCTCCTTCCTTCGCTTCTACAACACCTCGCAGCAGCCTCCCTTCGATGGTGAATGTTTCCCTCCTCCTTCCTATTTCTATGTAAGCTTCTTTTATTTATTTACATTTATTTTATATATTTTCAGTTTTATTAATGGTTTTTAATATAAAAGAAATGGTTTTTAATATAAAAGAAATGGTTTTTGATATAAAAGAAATGGGTTTTAATATAAAAGGAATGATTTTTAATGTTAAAAAGACTTGAATTCTTTTCATATGAAAATTTTGATCTTTATTTTTATGGAGGAGACGATCTTGTTTATGAAAGGTTAAGATTTTCACTTATATAAAAATATGATTTTTATATAGTAGGGAATATAAAAATATGATTTTTATATAGTAGGGAATATAAAAATATGATTTTTATATATTGAATAGCAAAGTAAAAATTCGATTTTTATATATTGAATAGCGAAGTAAAAATTCGATTTTTATATATTGAATAGCGAAGTAAAAATGAGATTTTTATATATTGAATAGCAAAGTAAAAATTCGATTTTTATATATTGAATAGCGAAGTAAAAATATGATTTTTATATATTGAATAGCGAAGTAAAAATTCGATTTTTATATATTGAATAGCGAAGTAAAAATATGAATTTTATATATTGAATATAAAAATATGATTTTTATATATTGAATAGCGAAGTAAAAATATGATTTTTATATATATGCAGCTGTTATAAGACTCAGGTCTCATCAGACAATGCAACACAAGCTAGAGGATAGAGTTTTACCTTATAATAGACAAACATGCTTAGTACGCTTTAAAACAAATCATTTTGATATTACTGTAAGTTTATAGTGTCGAATTCAACTTCGAATATAAATGTATCAATCATAGACGGCATAATATCCCATGCTACTATGTCGCCATACTGGTTCTGCAATTAAAACCGAAAGGTCATGTATTGGAAATTGGATTTCCGTCATGAGACCAGGCTAGCGATGGCTCCTTCTGATTCGAGACACTCCAGCAAATGCCTCGGGATTACACACTCTGGGCAACCCTTAGTTCCTGCAGGGCTGGTCCACACTTACGTTAGTGGATTAGTTATTCCTGAACACACGTTTCCCGGTCCTGTCGTACCTATCCATCGGCCCCGTAGTGACCGATATATCCGAGGCGCCTCGCTATCCATCATCTACATAAGTAAAAATATAAATGTCTGGGCTCCATACCTTGACACCACCTCTAGCTAGAAAGAAATGTCGTGTTCTCCCTGCATCCCTGATTCCATTTCAGACTCACACTGGGGTGTGAGGCTCACGAATTAATGCTATACACAAAGTTATGCTATTTAAAGTCGTGCTTTGATCATCAACCACAAGATCTGGTTTTCATCAAAAGCCTTGATCATTTGTATCTCAGCATGCCACACTAACAATTCACACCATACAACCGATGTCTATCAATATATAACCTCTAAGCTCATACGTCTCAAAGAAGGGTGTTAAGCAAGAGAATAAATCTCCACCACCAAATAGATATATATTTAATAGAAATCAATCAACACAGAATGAAATCCAATGTCAGACACACATCCATTTACAAGTCCTTTCTGGGTCTGAACGAAACCGAAGGCACCTTATTTATCGTCCCATATGTTTAATACAGGAGAGAGGTCCTCGCTTATCCAGTCGATCTCTAAGTGCGTGTGGACGATCACCACTTATTACCTTGTCTTGGGTTCACAGCCCAATCAAGACATCAGTAATCATTCAAACAATGTGAAGAACTCCAATCTTCAACCACTGTCTTCATCATCGACTTATCGTCGTATCAGTTATTCAGAATGGGATAAACCCGATCTTTCCAAACAACTTTTCATATTTTATAATCAATAGTCAAGTGCTATAAAAACACATCTACGCCTCATCCCAATTCAGAATATTCTTTTATTCAAATATTCACATCATTAGGGAAAGGTTCCCACTACTTTTATCCAAGATAAATTCTTTGAAATTTATTCTTTAATCTTCCTTTGGATATCATTTCTGAACCAAATTAAGGTTTATCAACTAGTCGGGGTTATCGAGCCTTACCGAAGTAATCATTTATTCATTAATCCTAATCCCAACCTATTCATCCCATGGATCAAAACTGGTAATACTCCATATCTAACACCATTGTTTTATCGGGAAATTTAATTACCATTTCACATTCAAATCTAATTAAAGATTTAACTATCGCCTAGAGTTCAATTGGTGGTACTCCATTCTCGATCATTTCCAAAATTTGAAAATTTAAATTATCACATTCACATTTCAATCTAATTAAAGATTCATTAAAACTCTACTTAGTTTCAATCTCTTAAATCATTGCTTAATGATTACTCAACTTTCTGGAAATTAATTCAACTTTTAGCTGGGTTAATGAACCAATGTTATTTATAACACAGTTTATGATAAACCCAAAATCACATTCCATTAACCATGGTATCTTCATGGAAAATGGATCAATATATAATCGATTTCAATTTCCATATTCGAATCATAATATAAATGGAATAACGATAAAGCCTTTTAAAGTCCATATACATTAACAGCCTTCCTCCACGGAAGCTCACTTCGATTATTATCAAATCAATTTCCATTCCATTCCAATTTAATATATTAAATTGGAAAATTTTACTTTGGAAAATTTCCATTAAATCTTAATAAAAAAGATTTATAAATTCCAAATCTCTTTTCACTGTTAATCGGGATAAAGAACGAATGTCGTTAAAAACACAGTTCACAATAAACCCAATTCACATTCCATTTTGTTTTAATTTACTAAATATAATTTGAAACTCAAATAATCTTAATTAAAAGATTTATTATTTTAACACAGGGTTTAAGAACAGTGTTACTGAAGACACCATTCACGACCAACCCAAAAACTACTTTGATATTAAATATAAGGCTCTAAACAGAAATTATATCGGCTTAAATACAATGTCAAATATTGAAACCAACACATATCGTATGGGGAATAACGATATATAGCAATCTTCCAAATTCCTCCACAATATCCGTATAGTCACGGAATCCAATATTGAAATCCCCCGAAGGTGATTTCTATTCAAATCCATTCCAATTCATATGTTGGAAAATTCTAGTTAGTTTAAAACAGTTCACAAATCCAATTTGTTTCTTTAAAAACGTTGGATTATCTTTCTAGTTAATAACTAGTTCATTTTGATAAAAATATATTTTTATCTTTACAAACATGGAATTTTTCATCCAAATTCTTTCTAAATCATTTATTATGATTTTACATAAATTATTAATATTTTTAATAATTTTATCAAGGCACGTACAATCGGTTTCCAATAATGGCCACCGAACAGCACCCATAGCGACCTTTCCAAATTAGATTTAGACATAATTCCAAATCCACCCATTAGATTTCAAATCTATTATTCTCATTGGAAATATCTTTTCGATACGAACCCAATGGTTCCAGTTTTAGGAGAATCCGACGGTCGGTTCTCCCATAATGTCAATTCGAAGTCAATGGTCGAAATTCGCGAACGGTTGCAGCGCGGCACGTTCTATTCAAGCCATTAATACATGTATAATATATATATATATATATATATATATATTCAAAACGTATTTTATAAATTCATTTTAAAACGATTCCCACTTTCATTTCAATTTTTAATTCAAAATTGAATACTCCTTATCATTATAATATTTAAATGATAATATTTTCAAAATATCAGATTTTGAAATCATTTCCTTTTCAATATTCATTATAAAAATGAATAAAATCGATACAAAAATCGTTCGTGTTAAAATAGCCCATATCTAATCAATACGGCTTCACATATTTCAATATTTTCGTGTTCATCGAAAATCGGACATCAAATTCACATTTTAATCCTTTACTGGATATTATTTCAAAATATACGTTATTTTATAATATTCCTTACTTTAAAATATTCGTTCATTTTGAATTGGAATCAGACCCAATCAATTACCACATAATTTATTTATATGGATTTCATACAACACATGTGCACAACAATCATGATTCACAATCAACCATTGTCCAGAGTGCATTACACACTGCATAAGCATCAATATAAATAATTAACGCTTACAACAATCTGTCAACCAATCAATTGACATATAACTAAACATTTGGGATTAGTGTGCGCTAAATATCATCCCAATACCCGTATGGGGTTTCAACCAACAAATACTAAATATTATTTGTGCAGTTGGGTGATGTGTAAAATTTATCGCCCCAATCAATATCAGTTACATGGGTGTACATATACAAATTGTTCGATTTGTAAATGAATATTTATTTTCATTTCAGGAGAATTTTATGTCATTCATAAATACGTTAAAAATTATATTTTTAACGATAAAATATTTATTTCAACACTTCACTATTTTACATAGTTCATACATTCAATAAAAATGATATTTTTATTGTTACAACAATTTATTCGACACATGAATATTTTTAATAGTTCAATTCAAAAAAATTCAACATTATAACGACGCGATATTAGAACCGGAGTAATGTCTTGCATTACTCCTCTCTTGATACTGGCTCGCGCCATACATAACCATCAATCACAATTAATAAAACCACAATACAATCATTTCTCAACACAACCAAATTTACAACCACAATTCAATCCATACCAACAAACAACCATGGTTTGTACAAATAAATAGTGTCAGGAGCTACTAAGCATCGTCTGCAACCTAGAATATATTTAATTGTAAAATAATTTGAGTGGAAAGGAGTTCTCACATTGGGATCCACTCCGTCGTTGTATTCTGACGGTCTGATTTTTTGCATTCTGGTTCTAGAATTTGCAACCGAGCTCCAATCTTCACACGGTCTTTTTTCTAGTTTAAACGCGCCATTACGGACAACTTTCGCCTAACGGACTTTTTTTCTGAAAATGCTCAATTTTGTAGGAAATTGCTAAAAGACATAAATCGGAAAACAGACTTTGAACGCGTTTCCTGAACAACTCCGCAATCCAAAATACGGCTTCCATATACTCCAATCGAAGAGAAAATCGTGCTCTTCGATTTTGGCACTGTGGAGTTTTGGCCAGAAGTGCGCGGTTTGTGAGACATTGAGGAAATAAGATCTAGGTTGTTTTGCACACATGGGTTTTTGTAAAAATTGGATTTTTAGGGTTAGTGGGTCCATGGTTGGGGCTGGGTGGCTGTAGGTGGTGGCGTGGGTGTTTGAGGGGGTAGCGGCCTAACTAGGCTGGCCATGGCCGTGGGTTGCGGGTTCGGGCATGGGGCTTTAAATTAGAGGGGGGATAGAGGAGAGAGGGGAGAGAGAGGAGGAGGGGGTGGCTCTTGAGGCGGTGGAGGCGGAGGGAGGCCGGTTGTGGGCTGTGGCACTTGGAAGGGGTGGTGATTTTGGGGGGAACGACGATTTGGGGGGGGGGACGATGAGTTTCCCCCTTTTTTTATTTTTTTCTAAATGAGATTTGGGGTTAGCATTTACATTTATAACCTTTTCCATAAAAAGCAACTTTTACATTCGAGCTTTAAATTGAACCCACCGATTATCGTTCCTAGCTAATTACCCCCATTTTGAACACAATGGGATATGTCCCGTAAGCCAATTTGACAATTTCGATCAGTTTTCGTTAAAATTAAAATATAAATTAATGTAACGTTCAAAATTGATTTCAACACACATTTTAATTTACCGGGGACACATACTGACTCCAAAAATCACAAAAAATAAATCTAGCTATGTTTTGATGATACGGTCTTAACAAAACTAATTTCGTCGAATTTGGAGATTGTTTGAAAAATGGTCAATTTATAGTCGATTAAATTCATACTAAAATTACCAAACGCGTTTAAATTCACCACGCTTACATATTAATTCAAAAAATTATGAAAATTGGAATCTAAAAATAATTTGACATTTTGGATCCAACAAAAGTGATTTGTTGAAAATGGAGGTCGTTTGCAAAATGGCTATTTTTAAGGGTTATATATTAATTAAAATATATATAAATTCCATAGTGACTATTCTGAATTTTAAACTGGACATAAATTTCAATTTATATTATGAAATCCGGATTTTTCACATTCATTGGTATATATAGTTAAACATATTCAAATATTTCTGGTTTTATTGAAATCTGGTTTATTTTGAATTCTGTACATTCAATTGAAGTTAAAATCGAATTTTCAAACTACCGCGCCATTTCAGGATTGTTCTAACTCCCCGTATTTTCTGAGAATATTAAATTGATGAATTAAAGAATACTTAATTTTAAAAGTAGGAATTAAGGGAAATGGGTTACGCCATTGCGTTCGTCTCGGAATTCTGCTTGAGATAGAATCCGAGTTTGCGTAAATCGAACTTCGTATGAAGAAGTTATAAGCCTAAGAAGTTTGTACACGAACTAGGAAGATTATAAATGAATATTATAAGTCTAGAAGGTTCAAACAGGTCTAAAATTTGAAATCAGTCAAAGGGAAGTGGGTGGGAAAATTCCGCTCAATAGGTGTAGACCCCCCTAGGGGGAGTCGACATAGGTGTCGACCCCCCTATAGGGGAGTCGACATAGGAGTTGACCCCCCTATAGGGGAGTCGACATAGGTGTCGACCCCTCTATAGGGTGTCGATGCCTTTTCCAGATCTGGACGAAAATTTCTGACCGACGTGTTTTGGCTGATGTGTCAATCCCTGATTCACTGTATGACGTATTTTTTTGCTATGAACGATCCTGATGACTTCTAGACTTATCTAAAGGCTCTAAATCTCCCTATACACCTATAAAAAAACCCTAAACCTATTGTTTTCTCCACACGAATTCATAAGCGTTTATATGCTACTAAAACCTGAAGTGACCTAGCCTCCACCTTAATCAATCAAATTAGAGTATTCAAGTTAACAATTAAATTCTACATCAAAGGAATAGCTAATCAAATTCAGAAATCAGATCCCAGAATTCAACCGTTCTATAATTTGTAAGTTCATGTTACTTTCAGAAATAGAAGTTAATTGTGATTCTGCCATTGTACTAAATCTAAAACTGAGACTATGCCTATTTCTATCTGTCTTTCTATATCCATTGGATCTATCTCATTGATAATATTATGTCCATTCTTTGTCTCTTCTTTCCTTCTTCCCTTTTTGTTTTATAGCCAGGCTACTGCGAGCATGAGCAAATTCTCATAAGAGATGAACGTACATTGGAAATAAAATTGGGCATAATATATGATTTGGACATGACCAGTGCTAAAATTGGGCATAATATATGATTTGAACATGACCAGCGCCAAAATTGGGAAAAGTAATATATTATGTATAATTGGGCATAACTGATTTGTAACTGATTTGAGAACCTAACACATGTTATATTTAAAACATAAAGTGTATCGAATGTATGACTTGAGATTTGAGGCATAAAGTATAATGGACATATGACTTAGGGTTTGGGGCGAAAATTGAACTGTAAACATGTAAGGCATAGTACATGTTGTGGTTTAAGACCGAAAATTAGGGCATATATATATGGTAGTTTATGACTTGGAAGAAGAAGATTATTGTGTATAGTGATATATGACTTAGGCATGAAAACCTATAGTAAGATAGGGATAACTGTTGAATGTGAACACGCCTAAAATTGGGTAATTGGCATGCACTGTAATTAAAGGCTATAATTTGACATACTTTATACTATGAATCATGATTGGGGGTTTTTGGAGAATATTTTGTATGGTGCAATATGACTAGACCTTAGTGCATGCGTTATATTGAGATTTTTGGGGCATGACTATTAATGCAAATTTAGGAAAATTGGGTGTAACCTGTTTTGAGTAATAATTGAATTTGAATTTGTGAAGCATAACTTGTAAATCAACTTTGTTGGGGGTATAACTTGAGAATTGGAACATGACTAGTTTTGTGAATTTGGGATGATTAGCATATAAAATCTAGACTTGGACATGTATGGTAAATATGCTAAAAGATAAACATGCCTAACCCGAGGTTAGATTGAGTTGCGGTGTAAAACTGCCCGGAACCGCCCGGCACATCCAGTAAACGCAAAAACACCTATCTAATGTGAGAGGTTAGTGCATCATGCCCAAGAAAAACCCAAGGTTAGATTGAGTTATGGTGTAAATGCAACACCCCGTATTTTTTTTAATATAATTAAAAATGAAATAAAATATATGAAAATATGCTTATGATAGGTAAACAATGGTGATGCATAAGGAGAATTAATTAATACATGGAAGAGAAGAAAAATTAGTTCGATAACGACATATGTAACGAAAAATATAGTAAAATAAGGATAACTAATTCAAGAATTAGGAATTAGGTGAAATGGACATCACCATTGCGTTCCCCTCAGAAAAATACGCGAAATAGAGTCCGAGTTTTCGAAAATCGGAGTCCGTATGACCAAGATATGGCCAAAACAAGATTTCAGCAGACTTTCTGGCAGACTGACCCAGGTCGACCATAGTGTCGACACTATAGTCGACCTGCCACCCCCCCCCCCAGGTCGACTGTAGTGTCGACCCCCCCTCTGTACAGGTCGACCTGGTCGGCCTGGGGTGGCCCAGAACCCATTTTTGAGGCCCAGGATGAGTTTTGATGGTCCGAATTGACTCTAGGGTTGATCTAATGGCCTAAATGAGTTTCCTACACCTATGAAATAACACCTAGACCTAGCCTAACTCACACAAATCATTCTTACACCGTTATGCTGCTAAAATCTCTGTTGAACCATGGCCGTCGTCTCCAAATTAAAGCTTAAGCGTCCAAACTCAAATCAAATCAAAGATCAATGCTTCTACAACAAATTCAAGGGGATAGATCAATGACACTGCAACTTTCTAAGACAAATTCACTTCTTAATTCATTAGCCGTTCTCTGTAAGTGCTAGTTATTTTCAGATCTAAATATTTAATTTTTAATATGGGCATGAAATGAAGTGGAATTGAATCTAAGTATGTTTATCGATTCAGATCTATTCCTGTTGCTTTTTGAATCTTTAGTTTTGAGGCTTGTCTACCTTTATTCTCATGACAAGTTTGTGATTTATTCAGCAGTTTCCTTTATTCATAATGATGTTATCATCAAGTTGTTATCTTTATGCCTATCATGATGTTGTTTTTCTCTCTGATCTATTTATTATGCAAATTTCTACCTTCCCCTATTTATTTTCTTTTGATGAACCTTGGTCAACTTTGGACCTTGGCCTAAAATCGCGATTCGCATACGAGATGTATACGGGGGAATAATGGGATTATTGCCTATAAGAATATGATTAATAATTGGCAACATGAAATTGGATGTTATCATTTTATTTGCAAGTTTGGGGTAGATCTGTAAATTTTGGTATAATCCTGTTATGATAAAATTTGCATAAATATTATATACATGGAATTCGACATCAATTGGATCTATGTAAATTAAATCAAAAGATTGGGCTTATGTTAATTAGGCATATGTTGATTTGGGAATTTTAGCATGAAAGCGATTGTAAACTTTATAATTGGCATAAACATGTATTATGAACTTGGGCAACTGGCATGTATTGAAACAAAAAAAAAAGATTATAGCTTGGGATAACTACATCATGAATCATCGGATTTGGGTATGAAACTTGATACATGTAATTTTGGCTAGACTTGACATATGAAAAAAAAGCATGAAACTTGGTATATATGTAAACTAACTGGAATTGGGTACATACATTAGTTGGTATGTAATAGCCTTAAAAGAGGGATAAATATAAATTGAGATAAGTTGCCTTTAATGGCCTAAGATAAATTGTGGTAAAATTGGTATGATTTTGCATACCATTAATTGATGTACATAATTGAATCAATTATGGACGTCGTTAAATTAGGAATTAATTGATAATTTGAATAGGGGAAATAAATTCAAATTGGGGAAAAGGATTATAAGTGATAATCAATGCTTAAGACACGAGGTTGGACTCGTTTGTGACATAAACCTGCCCGGAACCGCCCGACGAATCCAGTAGTCACAAATGTCAGCCCAATGTGAGAGGTCCTAGGCCCAAATTAAAAGCGTAACAGTTGTAAAGACACGAGGTTAGACTCTTTTATGGTGTAAGACTGCCCGGACCCGCCCGGCAAATCTAGCTGCCATAAATGTCAGTCTAATGTGAGAGGTCTTTATAAGGTTACGGCCTTAATGAATTAAGAAATACTTAACCAGATAAACATGTGGTAGGACATGGGGGTTAAGTGGGTGACATGTGGAAATACGAATAGTAATACTTAACCAACGTGACATGGTAATTAGACCAGTGGGTAGGGTTAAGTAAATAAGAACACTTAACCAATATGATATAAATGGGTGGGTTAAGTAATATGATTAGGTTAATATGGACACTTAACCAATTTAATAAGTTGACTACGGGAGAGGGTAAGGTTAAGCAAATGTTTAACCACTATAACATGATTAAACATGACTAGAGAGTGAGGTTAAGTTAATGAGAACACTTAACTAATACAATGGGTTAATTTGATAAGTGGTTGCGGTTAAATAGTAACACTTAACCAACATAACAGGACAAGCGGGTGGGCTAAGTTAACTTGAATAAGTTGACAACACTTAACCATTATAATATGACTAGTGGATAGGGTTAAGTTAACATGCACTTAACCAATCTGATGTGATGCGTGGTAGGGTCAAGTAACACATGGGGTTAAGTTAAAAAGAAAATTCTTAACCAATGTAACCAGATAGACAAACGGGGTTAAGTTAATAAACCACACTTAACCAATCAAACATAATAAGCGAGAAAGGTTAAGTTAACTAAGGTAAACACTTAACCATGGTAACATAACGAGTAGAAGGGTTAAGTACATATCGGGTTGGTGGGTAATATTAGTAAATATAGGCCCACATACACTTAACCATTAAATACACATGCTTGAATCAGTAGCGGGGTTAAGTACATATCGGGTTGGTGGGTAATATCAGAGAATAAGGCCCACAGACTTAACCATTAAATACACATCAGTAGCGGGGTTAAGTACACATCAGGGTTGGTGGGTAATATCAGAGAATATAGGCCCACAGACTTAACCATTAGAAAAACCTAGTAACGGGGACCCATTTCAGCAGTAACCCACATTAGGTATCAACGGAACCCTGAGCTAGGCAGGGTGGGGCACGATTACTGGGCTGATTATAAGAGGTCAAATGAGCGGCGGTTGGTGCAGCAGTGCAGGTTCTAACGGAGTGCGGGCGTGCACACACTTCGGCGCAGAAAATTTAGCCACTGGGCATCAGTAGGTATAAAGCTGTGCATCTTGATTGTGTCAGGGTTGCCACCATGGGACTTGATACACCCCATGGTGGGACCAGCACAGGTATCTACAAGTAGGGGGTCGCGTGACACAAACGAGAACTAGGTCAAGTAGGGAGCCGATCGATAAGGTAGTAAGGGTGCATCGAATATATACATGGCCATTGGGGTGATCGAGGTGGAATCCTCAAAATCGATGTACACCTGAAGGCTACCATAATTGCGGGGATTGGGATCACGTTGAAATTATTATATAACACGGGCTACTAGTTGGGACACTAGTAGGGGGTACGGATCCTTGTTACATAGGACACTAGTTGGGATACTAGTAGGAGTACAGATCATTCCATGTAAGACACTTATGAGGATGCTAGTTAGGTGGTGCAGAGCAAATAGATATCGTTTTAATGGTAAAGCTTAGAAACCTTGCGATGATTACTCTTGATAGAAACCATGCGGTGGGATACTTGATAGGAATTATGGGATGTTATACTTGTTTCATAGTGCCTGAAGTTTATCTTGTTACCTTAGTTTATCTTGTTATCATAGTTTATCTTGTTATCTTAGTTTATCTTGCCTACCTTGTCATCATGCTTATGTTTACTTTTAGTTTATTCATGCCATGTTATCTTTACTCATTTTTATGCTGAAAGTCACTAGGACTTACTCAGTCTTTATGACTGACCCGTTTTGTTTCGCCTCTTTTTCTTCCGTCCCCCCCCCCCCCAGGTTCACAGGGTGGGAATACAGCTTAGTTCGGATCTTACCAAGCTCCAAGGCTCTTTCATGTATGGCTTGGATTTCTCTTGGCTATGGCTTGCTTTGCTTTATTGGGGAATACTGCAGCTTGTTTTTATGCTTCTTTGTTTTTGAGCAAGACAGATATTTTAACTATGAAATTGGGTATTGGAGGGTTGATGGGCTTTCCTTGTAAACATAGGCTTTTCTTGTAAACATTTATATTTAATAAATGATTTGAAGTACTTCCACTTTATTTTCCGTGGTTTTATATATGTCTGTCTTGTAATATTTCTGTTCCAGTACCCATAATACTCCATTGAAGTTAAGGCATTCCCTTTGTGAGTGACCTTAACAGATGTGGGGTGTTACATTTGGTATCAGAGCAGAAGGTTACCAGACTGGGCAAAAGTTTTCAAAAACCTTCTGAAATTATCTTTAAAACATTTACAAAGAAGAAAATTTTCAAGAAAATTTTGTTTTGATTAAAAGGCATATTCCCCAAAGCCATATGCACTATCTTTTGATTCTCTCTTGAAATCTCTTCTCTCTCTTTTCACCATAGTTTCGTAGGCATCCGACACAGGTCAGAGGGCAAAGGAGTGCCCAACCTCCATCTGTAGCCGCAGTAGTTCCATCTGCGTCTAATCTTATTTCAAGTTGGGTAGAGTTGCCATGCGTTGGAGGTAGCTTCGAGAGACTTGTCAACAAACTATACAAGGACAGTAAGAACAAGGAACTAGTTGTTATAGCTTAATCCACGAAGGAGGAAAAAGGTGAAAGGAAAGAGGCCTAAGTGAAAGAACAGAAAAACCCATGACAAGAGAGAGTATCTTTAGTATGGTAAAAAGGGACATGTAGTTAAGTATAGGACAAGGGCAAAAAGGCAAGATCGTCGAGAGGGCAATTGTATACCTAAGAGGCGGTAACATTCTGTTAAAAGTTTAGCTTTCTTTTCTATCATCCCACTAGAACTTTGTTTTTGTACATCGCATCCTTTGAATTCTGCTTCGGTAGTTGAGTCTCTGCACCTTAGTACTAGCGTAGTAGAGGATCCCATTTTTGTCTCAAATCCTGTTGGGGAATCGTCTCATTTATTCATGACTTGTTAGGATTTGAGAATGTCTTTGCTAAGTGTTGAGTTTAGGAGGAATGCTCATGTTTTTGGTGAGCTATGGGTTGATTCTAGGGATGAAGTGGTTATCCGATAAGGGTGCCATTCTCGGTTTCAAAAGGAGGATAGTTAGACTTTTGACTTGCCTCGGTAATACCCTCGAAGTCGCGTGTAACCTTTAGGGTTCTATTAGGATTAGTTACCTAGAATCTCTTGATACATTAGTTGATCCGCTCGAGTAGTGTTCGCCACTAAGGCGGATGAGTCATTTTGCTTATGCATGAGTAGTAGAGAGTCACCTAAGTAAGTACATTGGGCAACATGGTTGACATTTGTTTATTTTCAAGAGATAATTCATCTATGTGGAATACTTTCTAGTAAGTGAACGAGATCCAAGATTTACTAGTAAAATTTTGGAGAGCTTGTGTGAAACCATGAGTACGCTGTTATGTGTAAGCCGAGTATACAAAAAGGAGGATAAGTGAAAGTGGAACGAGAGGCAATAGTGAAATGAGTTCCAACTCATATTTTGGAAACAAGAATTAAGAAGCTACGAAATTGTGAAGTTAAAGATGGTCAAAACACAACGGAGTTAAGCTCAAGGGAACGTGGCTTAGAAGATTGAAGACTATATTCGTGCATCACCTCTCTTTTTAAGAGTATATCCTTGATTCCTTTTTCCTATAGAGCTTACTTGCATGCTATCTTTTGTGTATATCCTCTTGGTCCTATTCTCAATCCAATTTCTATTGCAAACCCCATAGGGAGTATGACTCGTCTGTTAGTAATATATGTTGGGGCTTGAGGATGTCCGTCGGGTGGACTAAACTTTTTTGGGTGTTATAGGATACGGGTTGGTCTTAGGAAGGGATTCCCTTGTGACCTAAAAGGAGTCCATCATGCTTAGTTTCCTAGAATCATACATATATATTGGTTGGGTTGAGTAATTCTTTGGGTGTCAGTCTGATGTTGATTTCGGTCTTCGGGGCTGATGCTTAGGGAGTTCTTCTCCTAATCAGGATATAGGTGGCGTAGATTTCCAGTTTTGACATTGCCTAATGGGCACAAAGTTTTTACTTGCTTCTATCACTAGACTATACCTTTAGATAGGAACAATTGGGTGTAAACATGTGTTTGAGACATGATAGGATTGATAGTTGCAAGTGGCTATAAGTGGTTGCTAGTGGTTGCTCGTGGATGCATTTACACACATTAGGCATAGATCGGCTCAATCACCTTTCATATTGCATATGCATGAGTGTTTACACTTGTTTGTGGATGAAATTGAATGTGTTATCATGTGAATATTGCATATGGATGGATGTTTGTGCACACATATAGTGTTTATGTGACTAGGACTATTTGCATACATGTTAGACTCATGGAACTAAACATATTTTGCATTTAGAAGATCAATCAGGCCTGATCATTTGCATTAGACAAGGAACATATACACACACTTTTTGCATATGTTCATACAGCATTAGAAATCTCTTAAGGACAATGAATGCCTGTGATTGATGATTGAGTAGATGGATGATGGATGGTAGGACACATTCTTCTTAACTTAAAGATTTCGGGGACGAAATCCTTTAAGGAGGGGAGAATGTAACACCCCATATTTTTTTTAATATAATTAAAAATGAAATAAAATATATTAAAATATGCTTATGATAGGTAAATAATGGTGATGCATAAGGAGAATTGATTAATACATGGAAGAGAAGAAAAATTAGTTCGATAACGGCGTATGTAACGGAAAAGATAGTAAAATAAGGATAACTAATACAAGAATCAGGAATTAGGTAAAATGGACATCACAATTGCGTTCCTCTCGGAAAAATACGCGAAACAGAGTTCAAGTTTTCGAAAATCGGAGTCCGTATGACCAAGATATGGCCAAAACAAGATTTTAGCAGACTTTCCGGCAGACTGACCCAGGTCGACCATAGTGTCGACACTATAGTCGACCTGCCCCCCCCCCCCCCCCAGGTCGACTGTAGTGTCGACCAACCCTCTGTACAGGTCGACCTGGTCGGCCTGGGTGGCCCAGAACCCAATATTGAGGCCCGGGATGAGTTTTGATGGTCCGGATTGACTCTAGGGTTGATCTAATGGCCTAAATGAGTTTCCTACACCTATAAAATAACACCTAGACCTAGCCTAACTCACACAAATCATTATTACACAGTTATGCTGCTAAAATCTCTCTTGAGCCATGGCCGCCGTCTCCAAATTAAAGCTTAAGCGTCCAAACTCAAATCAAATCAAAGATCAATGCTTCTACAACAAATTCAAGGGGATAGATCAATGACACTGCAACTTTCTAAGACAAATTCACTTCTGAATTCATTAGTCGTTCTCTGTAAGTGCTAGTTATTTTCAGATCTAAATATTTAATTTTAATATGGGCATGAAATGAAGTGGAATTGAATCTAAGTATGTTTATCGATTCAGATCTATTCCTGTTGCTTTTTGAATCTTTAGTTTTGAGGCTTGTCTACCTTTATTCTCATGACAAGTTTGTGATTTATTCAGCAGTTTCCTTGATTCGTAATGATGTTATCATCAAGTTGTAATCTTTATGCCTATCATGATGTTGTTTTTCTCTCTGATCTATTTACTATGCAAATTTCTACCTTCCCCTATTTATTTTCTTTTGATGAACCTTGGTCAACTTTGGACCTTGGCCTAAAATCGCGATTCGCATACGAGATGTATACGGGGGAATAATGGGATTATTGCCTATAAGAATATGATTAATAATTGGCAACATGAAATTGGATGTTATCATTTTATTTGCAAGTTTGGGGTAGATCTGTAAATTTTGGTATAATCCTGTTATGATAAAATTTGCATAAATATTATATACATGGAATTCGACATCAATTAGATCTATGTAAATTAAATCAAAAGATTGGGCTTATGTTAATTAGGCATATGTTGATTTGGGAATTTTAGCATGAAAGCGATTGTAAACTTTATAATTGGCATAAACATGTATTATGAACTTGGGCAACTGGCATGTATTGAAACAAAAAAAAGATTATAGCTTGGGATAACTACATCATGAATCATTGGATTTGGGTATGAAACTTGATACATGTAATTTTGGCTAGACTTGACATATGAAAAAAGCATGAAACTTGGTATATATGTAAACTGACTAGAATTGGGTACATACATTAGTTGGTATGTAATAGCCTTAAAAGAGGGATAAATATAAATTGAGATAAGTTGCCTTTAATGGCCTAAGATAAATTGTGGTAAAATTGGTATGATTTTGCATACCATTAATTGATGTACATAATTGAATCAATTATGGACATCGTTAAATTAGGAATTAATTGATAATTTGAATAGGGGAAATAAATTCAAATTGGGGTAAAGGATTATAAGTGATAATCAATGCTTAGGACACGAGGTTGGACTCGTTTGTGACGTAAACCTGCCCGGAACCGCCCGGCGAATCCAGTAGTCACAAATGTCAGCCCAATGTGAGAGGTCCTAGGCCCAAATTAAAAGCGTATCAGTTGTAAAGACACGAGGTTAGACTCTTTTATGGTGTAAGACTGCCCGGACCCGCCCGGCAAATCCAGTTGCCATAAATGTCAGTCTAATGTGAGAGGTCTTTATAAGGTTACGGCCTTAATGAATTAAGAAATACTTAACCAGATAAACATGTGGTGGGACATGGGGGTTAAGTGGGTGACATGTGGATGACGCAAGTCCCATCACATAATGCAACGCAAACCGGAGGATAGGGTTTTACCTTATAATGTTCAAAAGATGCTTAATACGATAAACCGGATTTAATATTAGTGTGTATACAAGTTTAATAAAAAAACATTTCAATCATAAATATCAATCACAGACGACATGGGTACCATATATCATGTCGCCATACCAGTTCTACAATCAAAACCGCAAGGTCGTATTGGAAGTTGGTTTTCCATCATGAGTCGAGGCTACGGGATAGCTCCTCTCCGATTCGAGACACTCTAAAAAATGCCGTAGGGTCCCCCCAGTGAACCCTTGGATGCGGTAGGGCCGGTCCCCGCCTATCGGCAGTGGATTGGTTATGCCTGAACACACGTTTCCTGGTTCCTTTGAACCTATAATATGACCACTAACGACCTATAAAAATCCGAGGCGCCTCAAAATCCATCATCTACATAAGTAAAATGTCAGCCAGTTAAAGCACCGACACCACTTCTAGCTAGGAAGAAACGTGTGCACTCCCTACGGTCCATATTCCGTTTTTGACTCATATCGAGGTGTGAGGCTCGCGAAGTCACGCTATACACAAAGCTATGCCGTAATAGGCTATACTCTGATCATCCCACAAGGCCCTACTTTTCAACAAAAGCCTTGATCATTTGCATCTTGGCGTGCCACATTGACAATTCACGCCATGCGATCAATCACTATTAATATATACCAGGGTGTTAAGTAGAGAATAAATTCTCCACCACCAAACAGACATACATTAATAGAAATCGATTTAATTCACATGGAACGAAATCCAACATCAGACACGCATCCATTTACAAGTCCGTCCTGGGTCTGAACGAAACCGGAGACACCTGAGAGGTCCTCGCATATCTGAAACTATCAACAATAGTCCGGACGGCTACCACTTAAGCCCCTTCAAGGTAGCTACTCCCATCATGGGTCTCAGTAGCAACACATCCATCCGATATGAAGATCGTCGATCTTCAACCACCGCCTTCATCTTCGACTCTTTATCGTCGTAGTAATTATTCGGAATGGGTTAAACCCGGTCTTCCCGAATAACTCTCGTATTTTTATAATTAAAAATTGAGTACTAAAAAAAACACATCCAACGCGTCATTCCAATTCAGAATATTCTTTTAATAAAATATTCACACTATTCTACCAAAGATAAATTCTTTACATTTATTCTTAAATCTTTCTTTTAAAGATTTATTAAACCCAATTTGGTTTCAAATATCAAAAATCATTATTCCATGATTATTTAAATACAAGGAATTAATCTTATCTTTAACTGGATTAAAGAACTAATGTCATTTAAAACATAGTTCACGGTAAACCCAAAAATCATCTTCCATAAAAGATGGAATATTCATAGAAATCAAATCAATATATATAATCGTTATAAATTTCTGTATCCGACCAATAATATAAATGGAATAACGGCGAAGCCTTTTAAATTCCATATGTAGTATCGGTCTTCTTTTACAGAAGCTCATCTCGGTTATTATAAATTCGATTCCATTCAACTCCAATTTAATATATTAAATTGGAAAACTTGGCTTTTGAAAAATTCCCATTTAAATCTTAATAAAAGATATATACATTCCAAATCATATTTTTACCGTCAGTTGGGTTAAAGAGCACATGTCACTTAAAAACACAATTCACAATAAACCCAACTCATATTTCATCTTATTCCGATTTCTAAATAAAACTGAAAACTTTAATAATCTAAATTAGAAGATTATTCTTTTCATACGGGGTTTAAGAACAGTGTTATTTAAGACAGTATTCACGACAAACCCGAATTCCAATTTATTTAATTAAAATCAACTAAATATCAACAAATTGGGAAAACTTCTTTAAATCCGAATTTAATGATTTATTCTAGTTAATAATTAGTTCGTTTCAATAAAATATATTTTTCCATAATATATTCTTTTTCTAAGATACTCTTTTCTAAGATATTTTCTAAAATATTCCTTTTCTAGAATATTCTTTATTGGAATGTGACTAAACCAATAACCACATATTACATGAAATCAACAATCACGGTAAATAATTATCACACATCCAAATAACAACCAGAGTTGATTCTACAACTAAATATTGGAATTAGTGTCTGTCAAATATCATCCCAATACCCGTGTGGGTTTCATCCAACAAACAAATAATAAATTATTTGTGCACTTGGGCGATGTGTGAAAATAATCTACCCAATCACATAAACAAGTCAGACAACTTGTAAATGGAAGTGTAATATTCAATTTGAATATACTAACATTATATTTGACACATCAAACATTACAACATCACAGAAATATATCTCAAGCCATAGCTAATATCATATTTTTAACATAGGATCTTTTTATTGTAGCTAATCGACAATAAAAATATTAAATTTTATTACTAATCTTCTTATTGTTAACCAATGACAATAAAAATCTTAACTTTATAAATCCAGTCTTTTATTGAGTATAAAATGTCAATAAAAATCTATCTTTTATTCCAACTCTTGTTATTGTAAATAAATGACAAATAAAATCTATTCTTTCAATTAAAAACAATATTACATGAGAATGTAATCTTCTAACTCTATTCTCTTTAATGATATCAATATTACGTGTAAATGTAACATTCTAATTCTATTCTCTTTAACGATAATTCTGTCTAATCTCTTCAACGTAACAAAATATGATGATTTTGTCCAATCTTTTAAAGTAAACAAAAATGTCATTTTTGTCTTCATTCTTTTAAAGTAAACAAAAATGCTAACTTTTCTTTTATCCTTTTTAATGATCAAAATGTAATCTTTCTTCTTAATTCATTCTTTTAAATCTGACAAAAATGTCTCTTTTATTTCATTCTTTTAAATCTGACAAAAATGTCTCTTTTATTTCATCTAACATAATCTAATTAACAGAAGTGTTAAATTTGTCCAACTTAATCTAATTAACGAAAAGTGTTAATTCTCCAACTTAATCTAATTAACAAAAAGTGTTAATTTATCTCAATAATCATGTTTTGATAGAAAATGTGTCTTTTTATTTCAATAAGCATATCTTGACAAAAATACTCCTTTTTATTCCTATAAGCATACTTTGTCAAATATGTTTCTTTTTATTTTTCTAACCAACTTCTAATCAAAAAATGTAATTTTTGATTTGAATAACACATTTCTAATTCAATCTTTTTAGTGATTCTAAAATGATTGGTAAAATATGACATTCCAAATTATAACCAAAATGACATTTTTATTATTTGACTAAAAATGACATGTTTTTATTCTAATATCATATTTGCTAACAAAACGGTCTTTTTATACTAATGTTACATTTCTAAAATAAAAATGTACTTTTATTACAAAGATAACATTTTATAACAAATGTTATTTATATCTATTTTAACAAAAATGATAACGATGATTTCTATTTTCAATCTTTAAATAAAAACATAACCATATTAAAAATGCAATCTTTTTAATGCAAACAAATTATAAAAAAAATTGCAAGTTGGTAATCAGTTCTTTTTATTGTCTCTAATTTGACAATAAAAATGCATCTTTAAAAACTATTCTTTTTATGTAGACAATACTACATATAAATGTGTATTCTATTTTGTTGAAAATCTAGTTCAACAAAATGACACAAAATGTGTATTCATGTTTTATTGCAAAATTGCTGATTTAACAAATTATCAAAATTATGTGTTACATATATGTTGAAAATTTCTAAATCTACATATTTGCAAAATCTATTGTTTTATACATGTGATCCTTTTATATAAACAAAAATTATTTATTTTTGTTTAAATCAAATTCTAATTAACAGAAGTGTAAAGTTAACAATAAAATGAACAAAATAGTAAATTTGTTCTATCTAATTCAAATTAACAGAATTGTTTCAATTCCAACAGTACAATAAACAAAATGATAATTTTGTTTTAGTCTAATTCAAATTTACAGAATTGTTAATTTCAATCATTCTATCGCCACATCACAAAATCAAACAAACAGATGTATAATCTACATTTAACACAGGATAATAACAGCTTGAATCAACTGCAGATTAACAACAATAATTTCAGAAATTATTGCTAATTATAAAAGACAGGAATAAATAGATTTCTCACCGACAGTTTAATTCAGATCTGAAGTTTGCTCAAAATTTCATCTGCTCCTTTTCAGATCTAGTTTATTCCATGCTGTAGATCTCGGAAAGACGAGTTCAACGCAACTGGTTTCGTTGATTTCTGATTTCGAATGAAATAGATATGATAAATTTTACGTTTGATTACATTAATAATTAATTAAATAAATAAATGATACTAATTACATTGCTAATTTAATTTTGGCCGCCCTCATCATCTTCTTGTTTCTGTCTGTAACGAACGAAACCCAAAACCGCAATCACTCCCTCCCTGTCGCACTTCAACCGAGGCACCCGGAAGATCATCAGAAATCACCACGTTGTGCCCCTCTGCCTCGTCTACCACCCCCGTGAGCCTCGCCGAGCTCGAGATCGCCAGGTGGTCAGAAATGGACCCCAACCGATGGAACTTTGAAGCCCAAATTTGTACGCAATCCCGCACAGAAGATGATCATGACCATTCATAACATCGATCTCACGTAGTACTTTAGTTTTCATGTTGAAATAATCCATTAATTCGAAGTTTGTTGTGAGATTTGGAAGGATTAAACCTAGGAGTTTTCAGCCATCAAAAAGAAGAGATGGCGGCTGATACGTTGGCTAGGGTTTTGAGCGTGTTGGACAGTATATGGACCGTATTTAAAGAGTATAATATTTAATTAATTCCTTTAATTTGAATAATAATGGTTCGTTGCTATCAACTCCAAATCGAACCCAACGAGTGTCGCCCATAGCTAATAACCCCCATCCCGGACACAATGGAATATGTTTCGTAACCCAATTTGGTCGTTACGACATGTTTTTCTTTAAATTAAATTATAAATCATTTGATTATTAAATTCAAACGTACATTTCAAATTATCGGGGCCACATACGGACTCTAAAAACTACAGAAAAATTATTTCTAGTTATGTAATGACGATACGGTCCTAACAAAACTAATTTCGTTGAATTCTGAGTTTGTTTGAAAAATGGCTATTTTCAGGTCGATTAAATTTAACTAAAACAGTCAAAACATGTTTAGGTTTGCCACGCTCACATATTAATTCGAAAAATTCTGGAAAATAAAACTTAACAATAATTTGACATCCCGGTTCCAACAAAAGTGGTTTCGTCGAAAACCGAGGTCGTTTGCGAAATGGCTATTTTTAAGGCAAATATATTTAATTAAAATATATATAAATTCTACAGCGACTTTTCTAAATTTTAAACTGGACATATCTTTTAAATTATAAAGTGAAATTTCAGTTTCCCAGATTCATTAAAAAGATATGATTAAACAGATTTAAATATTTCTTGTTTACTGAAATCCGATTTATTTTGAATCCTGTACATTCAGTTAAAGTTTGAAATCGAATTTTCGAACTGCCGCGCTGTTTTGAACTCCTTTTATAATTAAATTAAATTTATTCGTTTTAACTAAATTTTTATTCGTTATTATTTAAAATAAATTATTTTAAATATTAAAAATCCATTAAAATTTCAAAAATAGAAATTTTAAATTGGCCCAAAAATTCCGGGTTGTTACAATCGCCCCCACTTAAAAATCTTTTCATCCTCGAAAAGGAACGTAACTAAAAGTTGTTTAATTAACTAACTTAACGTTAATTTTTTTTATTGGTTGTCATAATTTTATTAGTTAAATTAATTATCATTCCAATAATTTTATTAGCTAAACTAATATTCAAACATCACAACCATCAATCAATTAGGTGATTAACTTTTCAAATATATAACTTTATATATAGTCAAAAATCATATTTTAGTGCAAATCACAGCAATGGGTTCTAACTAAGTTTTGGATTCTCATACCAGTCAATTGGAAATATATAGAAATCCCACTTTTGAAACTCGAACATAAATAATGATGATGCGGCCACATCACCAGAATTATCTCCGGGCGACTAGAGTGTGATTCTATATCTATTCAGTATATTAAAACTTCGAATATCCGTTAATTACTCGTATATTCGAAATCTTTATATACTCGATTGTCCACATTAGAATATAATATACTCAAATATGTATATTAAGATAAAATTTTCAAAACTAAATTATTATTATTTTATTTTTAGAGAAAATAATACTCTTCACACTCATTCTAAGATACTACTGATCCTATCTCTAACGAGTTATTCTCATTGGATATTACTAATCCAATCTCTGATGAATTCTTTCGTTCGGTTCAAATGTGTCTTGTTCTCGAGCTCTGTAAACCAAAACTCTGATACCAAATGAAATGACCCAAACTTCCCAGTAAAGGAAAGCCTAGATTGCTTTGGGAACAACACACATCAGAACACAAACTGAAGAACATTTTATTGCTGATTACAACAATTACTTTAGAGTACAAGAACATAGAAGAGTATGAACACTCATTCCATAATAGAAATACAATAATATCAGAGATTTAAATTACAATTAAATAGCAGCGGTAAATAATACAAATATACAACCGAAAGGAATACACGGATACAGAGCTTTCCGAATACCGTCTCAGCTGTAAACCAGGATCCTGTTAATATATCTGTAAAAGCTACTCGACTGCCCGTGTGGAAAAATATGGGCACCCGAGAGTGCCAGTGAAAAAACTACAGGTCAGTCATGGGACTGGTATGAGAAATCTTAACTTAACAAATCTACTAATAAGGCTAATCACAGGACCACGCCGCTAACGCGGAACGGGTTTACTCCATTGGATTGTCAGTGCATAAATTAAAGTAAATCGTTAAACAACGCAATGCTTTTTAGAAAAATGAAACCATTGTAAGACCCAAGTCCCATCACACAATGCAACGCAAACCGGAGGATAGGGTTTTACCTTATAATGGTCAAAAGATGCTTGATACGATAAACCGGATTTAATAATAGTGTGTATATAAGTTTAATAAGAAAAACATTTCAATCATAAATATCAATCATAGACGGCATGGGTACCATATATCATGTCGCCATACTAGTTCTACAATCAAAACCGCAAGGTCGTATTGGAAGTTGGTTTTCCATCATGAGTCGAGGCTAGGGGCAAGCTCCTCTCCGATTCGAGACACTCTAGAAAGTGCCTCAGGATCCCCCGCAGTGAACCCTTGGATGCGGTAGGGTCGGCCCCGCCTATAGGCAGTGGATTGGTTATGCCTGAACACACGTTTCCCGGTTCCTTTGAACCTATAGGATGACCATTAATGGCTTATAAAAATCCGAGGCGCCTCAAAATCCATCATCCACATAAGAAAAATGTCAGCCAGTTTAAGCACTGACACCACTTCTAGCTAGTAAGAAACGTGTGCACTCCCTACGGTCCATATCCCGTTTTTGACTCATACCGGGGTGTGAGGCTCGCGAAGTCATGCTATGCACAAAGCTATGCCGTAATAGGCTATACTATGATCATCCCACAAGGCCCTGCTTTTCAATAAAAGCCTTGATTATTTGCATCGTGGCGTGTCACATTGACAATTCACGCCATGCGATCAATCACTATTAATATATACCAGGGTATTAGGTAGAGAATAAATTCTCTACCACCAAACAGACATACATTAATAGAAATCGATTTAATTAACATGGAACGAAATCCAACGTCAGACATACATCCATTTACAAGTCCGTTCTGGGTTTGAACGAAACCGGAGACACCTGAGAGGTCCTCGCATATCCGAAACAATCACCAATAGTCCGGACGGCTACCACTGAAGCCCCTTCAAGGTAGCTACTCCCATCATGGGTCTCAGTAGCAACACATCCATCCGATATGAAGATCGTCGGTCTTCAACCACCGTCTTCACCTTCGACTCTTCATTGTCATAGTAATTATTCGGAATGGGTTAAACCCGGTCTTTCCGAATAACTCTCGTATTTTTATAATTAAAAATCGAGTACTATAAAAAAACACATCCAACGCCTCATTCCAATTCATAATATTCTTTTAATACAATATTCAAACTATTCTATCAAAGATAAATTCTTTACATTTATTCTTAAATCTTTCTTTTAAAGATTTATTAAACCCAATTTGGTTTTAAATATCAAAAATCATTATTCCATGATTATTTAAATTCAAGGAATTAATCTTATCTTTAACTGGATTAAAGAACTAATGTCATTTAAAACATAGTTCACGGTAAACCCAAAATCATCTTCCATAAAATATGGAATATTCATAGAAATCAAATCAATATATATAATCGTTATAAATTTCTGTATCCGACCAATAATGTAACGACTCGTATTCTACGCATCATAGGACCGTAGAATATTTATTTCTTTCACATATGAAGTCGTATGGACATGTAACTTTGGGAGACGACTATTGGGATCATTTCCCATGTTCATGATTTTTCCCGATTTTTAAATGACCATTTTACCCCTAGTTGGTACTGTTTTGGCCATAACTTTTGACTGGAAAGGAATTTTGACCTGAAATCACTTCTATTGGCTCCGGATGATGGTTTACAATTCCGTAGAGTGGTCACATTAGCCAAACGGACTCACCGTTTGGGAGATATGGCTGAAACGAGTTTCAGATGGTAAAAAACAGCTTAATTGGGCTTAACCGGGTAATTAGCAGCTAGGCCCAAAGGGGATTTCGGGATTAGGGTAAGGAGGAGGCTGAAATCAGTTATAGAATGATCTTATCCTCATTTCCGAGCCGCCACTTTCTTTCTTGCAACCCTAGCAATGGCCTCCAACACCCAAATCACCTTCTAACCACTTTCTAATCAAGTTTTGGCTTAATCTACATCAAATTAAGGAGAGGAAACACGAAAGCAAGGCTAGAGCTGCTGTTAGACATCAGTATTCGCCCAAATAGGCAAGGTTTCAGTTCTGAGAATTTCGTTTGTAGCCAATGTGAGTGATTAGCATCGTTTTGACACTAATTACAGTTAATTAAGGGTAATTAGTGAAGATTAGCGTATTTATACACTAATAAATTCTGGAAAAATGTCTATAAATTCGAAAATAATATTTTATGCCTCTGGTAGAAATTTTGTTTAATTTGATTGAATTTTGTTAACCCTATGATTAGTTTTGCTTAAACATGCTTAAGGGAAATTATGGGGTTTTGGGTATATTTGATCCATTTTGACATATGAATTCATTGTTTTGGTGTTTGTGGTTAGTTTGCTATGTTGCTATGACTGTTTGACATGATTTGTGATTGATTAGTATAGTTAGATTTGTCGAAAACGTCGTCGAATGGCATAAACAAGTTGCTGGAAAAAGGTGCAGAAAGTTGTGCAGGGTTTCGGATCGGATCGGATATGGGCTCGGATCGGATTGGAGACCTGGGCAAGGAACCCAACCTGAACTGGAGTCTGGCACAAAAGAGGCTTGGCAAAAAGGAAGGCCATGTTGGTTAAGCTGGGGATCGGATCGACTTAGGGACGAAGGGCTCGGATCGGAACTTGACACTTGGGAGAACTGGCAAGAAGGAAGGTCACGCTTATTGAACTGGGATCGGATCGGATGAAGAAGGAGTGTTTGGATCGGAGCACGTGAAGAATGAGGGAGCGGATCGGAGCAGAAGCACGAACTGGAAGGGAGATGGCACCCGACCCGAGGTGGGACACCCGACCCGGAGGAGGACACCCGACCCGAACCGACGCGATGGAGTGGACCCGAACCGAACCGCTATCAGAGGAAGACCATGCACCAACGTAACGCAGTGGACCCGACCCGAACCGATGGCTTGAAAGGAACCCGACCCGACCCAGTATTGACCAATAACCCGAGATGCAAAGGTAGTCCAATATGGGAAGTTAGAGCTCAGGATCCAGTTGGGAACCGATGAGTTCACTTCATGATTGGGCTTTGCTGCGGGACGTGTGCCAAGGGGCAGTCGATGTTTATGACTTTGGATCACTATGTATGGGAAGTACATGAACGGATTCAGGGCTGCAATGGCCTAGGTACGACCAAAGGGCTATAAACCAATGAAGTGGGGTCATTTGTAAAGATTTGGTCATGACTCCATGTGGTAAGCTTGGTAGTAGCAGTAGTTGTACAAGTTGAACTCCGTCACTACTTCGATGGGTCTAGTGATTGACAGTGGTGGACATCGTATGCTTTACGCACTAAGTGAGAGATGTGAGGATGGTTGCTATGGATGATTTGTTTGCTATCATTATGACATGCACGCCCCACCCCTGTATTCTTTACACTATTTATTATGGCACCTTAGAGTACTGTACGGTATGTGGTACTAACTCTTTGGTTGCAGGTCCAGGTTCAGGTATGGTTTAGTATACCTGTTATTGTTCTGTTTAGATGCTTATCGCTCATACCAGGCTCTATGTCTGACCCAGAGTTTTATGTCTCCTCTTATTACTCTGGGTGCTCACACGAGCAGACTAGAGACAGGTTAGCTGGTGATGCACGGGTAGATGATCCGGAGATGAGCAGGAGGCTTCCACGTAATATATATATATATAGTATTCTCCCTGTGTTGTTGAAGATCACTGCTTGGGCATTAGTGGTGCAACTTCTACTTTAGCTTTCTTTTGTTTAGAGACAGTAAATTTGGAAAGTTGTAATAAGCTGTATTTGGATTTCCGCTGCTCTGATGTTGACGTTGATTTTAGTTATCAGCTTATGCACTGTCTCACCTGTTTTATGTCAAGTATGTAATTATTATTATATTTTACTCCATGCGCTGTGAGACATTCTACAGGTTCTTGATTAGTTAATTCCCTTCTTTCCTTCCTTTTGACGACCGTCCCATGCTAGTCGGGCATGTGTACAGCGCACTTTCGAAGGAAATGCAGGCTGGTGCGAGGCGGGCCGTCACACTTGGTATCGGAGCCAGGTTGCGTAGTTAACGTAGAGAAGTTATCAGGGAGAGATAGCATACGTATACGAGAGAGCGTATTTGTGATTACTTTGGTTTTTAAAAAGCTATATATATATATATACTATTAGTAGTATAAGAATGAAGTCGTGCTGCACTAGCACCACTATGGGGTTGTTAATCGTTTCCTTTTTTAGATTGACGATGAGCCGATATGTTAGAGGTATCGGTAGAGGGGCTAATAATGGGAATGCTGCTGACATGATGGCGATGTTTACTGACCTCATGAGAGAGATGCTTAGGGATGTGCAGAGGGCAACTCCCAATGGTGGAAATGGTGGTGGTCCAATAGTGTAGGGGCCGAGAGTCGACTTCGCCAAGCTGAATAAGGATTATACTAGCCTTGGTGGGAAGCCGTTCCACGGAACGGAGTCGGCTACGGATGTTCAGGATTGGTTGGATAGTTGCGAACGTATCTTCGAGGATTTGGGTATCGAGGATGCAATGAAGAGAAAGCTAGCGTCCCGTCAGCTGCAATGGCGGGCAATGAATTGGTGGAATGCTATAAAGGCAGCTACTCCCGAAGATCAGATTACTTGGGAGCAGTTTAAGGTTCGCTTTAGCGAGAAGTTCATTCCAGCTGCTCAGAAGTCAGTGCTGTTTAAGAAATTCTTGGAGCTCAAGCAGAATGGCAGAGCTGTCTCGGAGTATATTGCTGAATTCGACACTTTGTCAAAATATGGGTTATCTCTTATTGATACTGCCGAGAAGAAGAATGAGAAATTCATAACTGGTTTGGATCAGTACTTGGGGGAAAGGCTTATTAACCACATCGATGAGACGTTTGAATCGATTGTGGGGAAAGCATTATGATCAGAAAGTCTCTACCCTAAGCCGAAGACCGAGGTTGCATCCGCAGATGAGCCAAAGCCACAAGCAAGTGGTGGAGGTAAGGGTGGTTCCCAGAATAAGAGAAAGCAGAATCAGGCTAAGGATGGTCAGAAGAAAAAGAATAAGCAAGATGTTGAGTGCTTCAGCTGTGGTAAGAAGGGCCATTATGCTAGTAATTGTCGGGCCAAGCCAGCGGATAGGAAGTGCTTCAACTGTAACCAAATAGGACATCACAAGGACAAGTGTCCGCAACCCCCTAAAGAAAAGCAAATGGTGAAAGCCTATGCCCTTATTGTTATTCCTTCTTCGTTGAATGCCCCAACAGCGGCGGAGAAGGGAAAGAATGTCGTCATTCAAGGTATGCTTTTTGTTTATGATGTTCCTGTTAGAGTTTTGTTTGATACCGGAGCTTCCAGTTCTCTCATATTTAGTGACCTGGTAGATAGGTTGGGATTGGAGCCCGAGATTGTCGATAGACCTTTAGTAGTGACGAACCCGATTGGTGGTTCGACTAGCCTTAGCATGATTTGTCGTAATGTGGTCTTATCGAGTCATGGATGCATGTTTGTTTGTGATTGCTTTGTTTTGGGCTTTACTGGGTTTGGCATCATTTTGGCAGTAGATTGGCTCTGAAGATACGGGGTGGTGGTAGACTGTGAGGGCTTTTTGTTGACAGCTAGAGCAGATGATGGGCGGAGGATAGTGTTTGGTGGTCTACCCAGTGAGGGGGTATTGGCTAGTTTTTTAAACTCCCTCGACATTCCGCATAGTGAGTTGTCAGGTTTGCCCGTGGTTGGACAGTATCCGGATGTTTTCGAAGAAGTGACCGGGCTTCCACCACATCGAGAGATTGAGTTCCGTATTGATTTGGTGAAAGATGCCAGACCTATAGTTATGCCACTTCGTCGTATGGAGCCAAGGGAGCAGCAAGAGCTCGAGGTGCAAGTCAGCGATCTTTTGAAGAAGGGATTTATCAGAAGGAGTGTTTCTGAATGGGGAGCACCAGTTGTGTTTGCTACCAAGGCGGATGGTTCCCTTCGTTTGTGTGTAGACTACCGTGAGTTGAATAAAGTGACGAGGAAGAACAAGTATCCTCTACCGCGGATAGATGATTTGTTCGATCAGTTGAGTGGCGCGAGAGTATTTTCTCAGTTGGATCTCGCGATAGGTTTTCATCAGCCTAGAGTGGAAGCTGAGAGTATAGCTAAAACGGCATTTCGGACGCCGTCTGGATTTTATGAATGGTTGGTCATGCCATTCGGGCTGACCAATGCCCCAACATATTTTGTGGATCTTATGAATAGGGTATTCAGAGATCAGTTGAATAAGTTTGTCCTTGTGTTCGTTGATGATATTTTGGTCTATTCGAGGACAGAGGAAGAACACAAGGAACATTTAAGAATATCGATGGAGGTGCTGAGAAAACACCAGTTGAAGGCAAAGTTTTCTAAGTGTCACTTCTGGAGGAGGGAAGTGAGGTTCTTGGGTCATGTTGTATCAGAGAATGGTATTGCTGTGGACCCAGCGAAGGTGGCTACGGTACAGGATTGGCCTACGCCCAAGAATGCAACAGATTTAAGAAGTTTCTTGGGGTTAGATGGATATTATCGTAAGTTTATCCAAGGTTTCTCCAAGGTAGCAGCACCATTGACCCAGTTGACCAAGAAGAATCAAGCTTTTGTCTGGGATGAAGGGTGCGAGAATGCATTCAAGAGTCTAAAGGACAAGTTGACATGCGCACCAGTGTTAGTCATTCCTAAGGGGAATGAAGAGATGACGGTATACACGGATGCCTGTGGTACCGGACTGGGTGCTGTATTGATGCAAGGTGATAGGGTTGTAGCCTATGCAAGTCAGCAATTGCAACCGCACGAGAGAAGATACCATACCCATGATTTGGAATTGGCAGCGATCGTGTTCGCATTAAAGATGTGGAGACACTATCTCTTGGGAGAAAGATTTGAGCTGTTTACAGATCATAAGTCATTAAAGTATCTCTTCTCCCAGAAGGATCTAAATCTCCGGCAACAAAGGTGGTTAGAATTCTTGGCTTCCTATGATTTTGACATCGCATATACACCAGGAAAGGCCAATGCGGTAGCCGATGCGTTGAGTAGAAGACAAGCCAGTTTGGGGGCTATGTTTCTTGAATGGAAGCAACTGGAGTACATCGCTGGGTATGATTTCAGACCAAAGTGCGAATTGGATCCAGAAATGTTAGCAAGTTTGACGATCAGACCCACTTTGATTGAGAGGATCGGCTCTAGTCAGAGGGACGATCCTAACCTATTGGAAATCATCTCCAAGTTAGAGATGGGTATCGATGAGGAGATGAACAAGTATGGGCTTGATCGAGATGGATGGCTTAGAAAGAATGGAAAGCTTGTTGTACCCAATGTCAATGGATTGAGAGATGAAGTGCTTAGCGAATGTCATCACTCAAAACTGACTATACAGCCCGGTGGTAACAAGATGTATCGAGACATGAAGCAGACCTACTACTGGGAAGGGATGAAAAGAGACATTGGGAGGTTTATATCCAAATGCATGAATTGCCAGCTAGTTAAAGCCGAGCAAAAGAAGCCTAGTGGGTTGTTGCAACCATTATAAATTCTCGAATGGAAATGGGAGAAAGTCTCGATGGATTTCATCGATGGTTTACCAAGGACTAGATCGGGACATGATTGCATTTGGGTGACTGTGGACCGATTGACTAAGAGTGCAAGATTCATACTAGTCAAATCGACCAGAACGGCAGCTAAGTTAGCAGAATTGTATATGAAGTGGGTAGTGAGATTTCATGGAGTACCTAAAAGCATTGTGAGTGACCGAGACCCGTTGTTCACTAGTGGGGTTTGGAAGAGCTTACAAGAGGCTCTAGGGTCAGAGTTACATCTCAGTACCGCATATCATCCTCAGACCGACGGTCAGACGGAGAGGGTGAATCATATTTTGGAAGATCTCTTGAGAGCATGTATATTGGATTTTGGTGGATCATGGGATGACCATTTGCATCTAGTAGAGTTTGCATATAATAATAGCTACCAATCCAGTATCGGTATGGCTCCGTATGAAGCTTTGTACGGAAGACCGTGCAACTCACCATCATGTTGAATAGAGACTGGCGAGAAGTTTATGCTTGGACCAGATGTGGGGAGGGAAACTTCAGATAAGATCAAGGTCATTCAACAACGAATGAAGGCTGCCCAAGATAGGCAGAAGAGTTATGCTGATAAGAAGAGAAGAGACCTAAAATTCTCCGTTGGCGACTTGGTGTTTGTCAAGATTTCTCCGTTGAAGAGCGTAATACGATTTGGCAGGAGAGGAAAGTTAGCACCAAGATTTGTTGGCCCATTCCATGTTTTTGAACTAGTCGGGAATTTGGCATATAGAGTTGGATTAACAGAGAAGATGGCGGGAGTTCACAATGTATTTCATGTTTCCCAACTAAGGAAGTTCGTTCATGACCCAGATATGACTATTTCACCTGATCAGTTAGAGGACTTCGAAGTAGAACCCGAGGCAGTTAGGAACCGCAAGACGACCCGTATTGTCGAGCACGACATGAAGCAACTTCGAAGGAAGGCGGTGAAGCTAGTCAAGGTTCAGTGGAGCGAGGACGAGAATGATTGTACTTGGGAGACAGAGGAGAACATTAGGAAGACATACCCAGAACTCTTTGCCTGGTAAGATTTTGACTTCGATTTAGTTTTCCGCATGCTAGGATAGGCTTGTTTGCTTGCTTTGCATGTTTGATTATTGTATTTGGCTGTTAGGCATGCGGGATCTTTTATATATTTTGGGTTAAGGAATTTCGAGGACGAAATTTCTTAAGGGGGAGAGAGTGTAACGACCCGTATTCTACGCATCATAGGACCGTAGAATATTTATTTCACATATGAAGTTGTATGGACATGTAACTTTAGGAGACAACTATTAGGATCATTTCTCATGTTCATCATTTTTCCCGATTTTTAAATGACCATTTTACCCCTAGTTGTTACTGTTTTGGCTATAACTTTTGACTGGAAAGGAATTTTGACCTGAAACAACTCCCATTGGCTCCGGATGATGGTTTAAAATTCCGTAGAGTGGTCACATTAGCCAAACGGACTCACCGTTTGGGAGATATGGCTGAAATGAGTTTTAGATGGTGAAAAACAGCTTAATTGGGCTTAACCGGGTAATTAGCAGCTAGGCCCAAAGGGGAATTCGGGATTAGGGTAAGGAGGAGGCTGAAATCAGTTAGAGAACGTTTTTGTCCTCATTTCCCAGCAGCCACTTTCTTTCTTGCAACCGTAGCAATGGCCTCCAACACCCAAATCACCTTCTAACCACTTTCTAATCAAGTTTTGGCTTAATCTACGTCAAATTAAGGAGAGGAAACACGAAAGCAAGGCTAGAGCTGCTGTTAGACATCAGTATTCGCCCAAATCAGCATGGTTTCAGTTCTGAGAATTTCGTTTGTGGCCAAGGTGAGTGATTAGCATCGTTTTGACACTAATTACAGTTAATTAAGGGTAATTAGTGAAGATTAGCGAATTTATACACTAATAAATTCTGGAAAAATGTCTATAAATTCGAAAATAATATTTTATGCCTCTGGTAGAAATTTCGTTTAATTTGATTAAGTTTTGTTAACCCTATGATTAGTTTTGCTTAAACATGCTTAAGGGAAATTATGGGGTTTTGGGTATATTTGATCCATTTTGACATATGAATTCATTGTTTTGGTGTTTGTGGTTAGTTTGCTATGTTGCTATGACTGTTTGACATGATTTGTGATTGATTAGTATAGTTAGATTTGTCAAAAACGTCGTCGAATGGCGTAAACAAGTTGTTGGAAAAAGTTGTAGAAAGTTGTGCAGGGTTTCGGATCGGATCGGATAAGGGCTCGGATCGGATTGCAGACCTGGGCAAGGAACCCGACCCGAACTGGAGTCTGGCACAAAAGAGGCTTGGCAAAAAGGAAGGCCATGTTGGTTAAGCTGGGGATCGGATCGACTTAGGGACGAAGGGCTCGGATCGGAACTTGACACTTGGGAGAACTGACAAGAAGGAAGGTCACGTTAATTGAACTGGGATCGGATCGGATGAAGAAGGAGGGTTCGGATCGGAGCACGTGAAGAATGAGGGAGCGGATCGGAGCGGAAGCACGAACTGAAAGGGAGATGGCACCCGACCCGAGGTGGGACACCCGACCCGGAGGAGGACACCCGACCCGAACCGACGCGATGGAGTGGACCCGAACCGAACCGCTATCAGAGGAAGACCATGCACCAACGCAACGCAGTGAACCCGACCCGAACCGATGGCTTGAAAGGAACCCGACCCGACCTGACCCAGTATTGACCAATAACCCGAGATGCAAAGGTAGTCCAATATGGGAAGTTAGAGCTCAGGATCCAGTTGGGAACCGATGAGTTCACTTCATGATTGGGCTTTGCTGCGGGACGTGTGCCAAGGGGCAGTCGATGTTTATGACTTTGGATCACTATGTATGGGAAGTACGTGAACGGATTCAGGGCTGCAATGGCCTAGGTACAACTAAAGAGCTATAAACCAATGAAGTGGGGTCATTTGTAAAGATTTGTTCATGATTCCATGTGGTAAGCTTGGTAGTAGCAGTAGTTGTGCAAGTTGAACTCCGTCACTACTTCGATGGGTCTAGTGATTGACAGTGGTGGACATCGTATGCTTTACGCACTGAGTGAGTGATGTGAGGATGGTTGCTATGGATGATTTGTTTGCTATCATTATGACATGCACACCCCACCCCCGTATTCTTTACACTATTTATTATGGCACCTTAGAGTACTGTACGGTATGTGGTACTAACTCTTTGATTGCAGGTCCAGGTTCAGGTATGGTTTAGTATACCTGTTATTGTTCTGTTTAGGTGCTTATCGCTCATACCAGGCTTTATGTCTAACCCAGATTTTTATGTCTCCTCTTATTACTCTGGGTGCTCACACGAGCAGACTAGAGACAGGTTAGCTGGTGATGCACGGGTAGATGATCCGGAGACGAGCAGGAGGCTTCCACGTAATATATATATATAGTATTCTCTCTGTGTTGTTGAAGATCACTGCTTGGGCATTAGTGGTGCATCTTCTACTTTAGCCTTCTTTTGTTTAGAGACAGTAAATTTGGAAAGTTGTAATAAGCTGTATTTGGATTTCCGCTGCTCTGATGTTGACGTTGATTTTAGTTATCAGCTTATGCACTGTCTCACCTGTTTTATGTCAAGTATGTAATTATTATTATAATTTACTCCATGCGCTGTGAGACATTCTACAGGTTCTTGATTAGTTAATTCCCTTATTTCCTTCCTTCTGACGACCGTCCCGTGCTAGTCGGGCATGTGTACAGCGCACTTTCGAAGGAAATGCAGGCTGGTGCGTGGCGGGCCGTCACAAATAATATAAATGGAATAACGGCGAAGCCTTTTAAATTCCATATGTAGTATCGGTCTTCTTTTATAGAAGCTCATCTCGGTTACTATAAATTCGAATTCCATTCAACTCCAATTTAATATATTAAATCGGAAAACTTGGCATTTGGAAAATTCCCATTTAAATCTTAATAAAAGATTTATACATTCCAAATCATATTTTTACTGTCAGTTGGGTTAAAGAGCACATGTCACTTAAAAACACAGTTCACAATAAACCCAACTCATATTTCATCTTATTCCAATTTCTAAATAAAACTGAAAACTTTGATAATCTAAATTAAAATATTATTCTTTTCATATGGGGTTTAAGAACAGTGTTATTTAAGACAGTATTCACGACAAACCCAAATTCCAATTTATTTAATTAAAATCAATTAAATATTAACAAATTAGGAAATATTCATTAAATCTGGATTTAACGATTTATTCTAGTTAATAACTAGTTCGTTTCAATAAAATATATTTTTCCAAAATATATTCTTTTTCTAAGAGATTCTTTTCCAAGATATTTTCTAAAATATTCTTTTTCTAGAATATTCTTTATTGGAATGTGACTCAACCAATAACCACATATTACATGAAATCAACAATCACGGTAAATAATTATCACACATCCAAATAACAACCAGAGTGGGTTCTACAACTAAATATTGTAATTAGTGTCTGTCAAATATCATCCCAATACCCGTGTTGGGTTTCATCCAAAAAACAAATAATAAATTATTTGTGCACTTGGGCGATGTGTGAAAATAATCTACCCAATCACATAAACAAGTCAGACAACTTGTAAATGGAAGTGTAATATTCAATTTGAATATACTAACATTATATTTGACACATCAAACATTACAACATCACAGACATATATCTCAAGCCATAGCTAATATCATATTTTTAACATAGGATCTTTTTATTGTAGCTAATTGACAATAAAAATATTAACTTTTATTTCTAATCTTCTTATTGTTAACCAATGATAATAGAAATCTTAACTTTATAAATCCAGTCTTTTATTGAGTATAAAATGTCAATAAAAATCTATCTTTTATTCCAGCTCTTGTTATTGTAAATAAATGACAAATAAAATCTATTCTTTCAATTAAAAACAATATTACATGAGAATGTAATCTTCTAACTCTATTCTCTTTAATGATATCAATATTACGTGTAAATGTAACATTCTAATTCTATTCTCTTTAACGATAATTCTGTCTAATCTCTTCAACGTAACAGAATATGATGATTTTGTCCAATCTTTTAAAGTAAACAAAAATGTCATTTTTGTCTTCATTCTTTTAAAGTAAACAAAAATGCTAACTTTTCTTTTATCCTTTTTAATGATCAAAATGTAATCTTTCTTCTTAATTCATTCTTTTAAATCTGACAAAAATGTCTCTTTTATTTCATTCTTTTAAATCTGACAAAAATGTCTCTTTTATTTCATCTAACATAATCTAATTAACAGAAGTGTGAAATTTGTCCAACTTAATCTAATTAACGGAAAGTGTTAATTCTCCAACTTAATCTAATTAACAAAAAGTGTTAATTTATCTCAATAATCATGTTTTGACAGAAAATGTGTCTTTTTATTTCAATAAGCATATCTTGACAAAAATACTCCTTTTTATTCCTATAAGCATACTTTGTCAAATATGTTTCTTTTTATTTTTCTAACCAACTTCTAATCAAAAAATTTAATTTTTGACTTGAATAACACATTTCTAATTCAATCTTTTTAGTGATTCTAGAATGATTGGTGAAATATGACATTCCAAATTGTAACCAAAATGACATTTTTATTATTTGACTAAAAATGACATGTTTTTATTCTAATATCATATTTGCTAACAAAACGGTCTTTTTATACTAATGTTACATTTCTAAAATAAAAATGTACTTTTATTACAAAGATAACATTTTATAACAAATGTTATTTATATCTATTTTAACAAAAATGATAACGATGATTTCTATTTTCAATCTTTAAATAAAAACATAACCATATTAAAAATGCAATCTTTTTAATGCAAACAAATTATAAAAAAAATGCAACTTTGAAATCAGTTCTTTTTATTGTCTCTAATTTGACAATTAAAATGCATCTTTAAAAACTATTCTTTTTTTGTAGACAATACTGCATCAAAATGTGTATTCTATTTTGTTGAAAATCTAGTTCAACAAAATAACACAAAATGTGTATTCATGTTTTACTGCAAAATTGCCGATTTAACAAATTATCAAAATTCTATGTTACATATATGTTGAAAATTTCTAAATCTACATATTTGCAAAATCTATTGTTTTATACATGTGATCCTTTTATATAAACAAAAATTATATATTTTTGTTTAAGTCAAATTCTAATTAACAGAAGTGTAAATTTAACAATAAAATGAACAAAATAGTAAATTTTTTCAATCTAATTCTAATTAACAGAATTGTTTCAATTCCAACAGTACAATAAACAAAATGATAATTTTGTTTTAGTCTAATTCAAATTTACAGAAATGTTAATTTCAATCATTCTATCGCCTCATCACAAAATCAAACAAACAGATGTATAATCTACATTTAACACAGGATAATAACAGCTTGAATCAACTGCAGATTAACAACATTAATTTCAGAAATTATTGCTAATTTTAAAAGATAGGAATAAATAGATTTATCACCGACAGTTTAATTCAGATCTGAAGTTTGCTCAAAATTTCGTCTGCTCCTTTTCAGATCTAGTTTATTCCATGCTGTAGATCTCGGAAAGACAAGTTCAACGCAACTGTTTTCGTTGATTTCTGATTTTGAATGAAATAGATACGATAAATTTTACGTTTGATTACATTAATAATTAATTAATTAAATAAATGATACTAATTACATTGCTAATTTAATCCTGGCCTCCCTCATCCTCTTCTTGTTTCTGTCTGTAACGAACGAAATCCAAAACCGCAATCACTCCCTCCCTGTCGCACTTCAACTGAGGCACCCGGAAGATCATCAGAAATCACCATGTCGTGCTCCTCCGCCTCGTCTACCACCCCCGTGAGCCTCGTCGATCTCGAGATCGCCTGGTGGTCAGAAATGGACCCCAACCGATGGCATTTTGAAGCCCAAATCCGAACGCAATCCCACACAGAAGATGATCTTGACTGTTCATAACATCGAGCTCACGTAGTACTTCAGTTTTCATGTTGAAATAATCCATTAATTCGAAGTTTGTTGTGAGATTTGGAAGGATTAAACCCAGGAGTTTTCAGCCATCAAAAAGAAGAGATGGCGGCTGATACGTGGGATAGGGTTTTGAGCGTATTGGACAGTATAGGGACCGTATTTAAAGAGTATATTAATTAATTAATTAATTCCTTTAATTTGAATAATAATGGTTCATTGCTATCAACTCCAAATCGAACCCAACGAGTGTCCCCCTAGCTAATAACCCCCATCTCGGACACAATGGAATATGTTTTGTAACCCAGTTTGGTTGTTACGATATGTTTTTCTTTAAAGTAAATTATAAATCATTTGATTATTAAATTCAAACGTACATTTCAAATTACCGGGGCCACATATGGACTCTAAAAATTATAGAAAATTTATTTTTGGTTATGTTATGACGATATGGTCCTAACAAAACTAATTTCGTTGAATTCTGAGACTGTTTGAAAAATGGCTATTTTCAGGTCGATTAAATTTAACTAAAACAGTCAAAACACTTTTACCTTTTCCACGCTCACATATTAATTCGAAAAATTCTGGAAAATTAAACTTAAGAATAATTTGACATCCCGGTTCCAACAAAAGTGGTTTCGTCGAAAACCTAGGTCGTTTGCGAAATGGCTATTTTTAAGGCCAATATATTTAATTAAAATATATAAAAATTCTACAGCGACTTTTCTAAATTTTAAACTGGACATATCTTTTAAATTATAAAGTGAAATTTCAGTTTCCCAGATTCGTTAAAAAGATATGATTAAACAGATATAAATATTTCTTGTTTTACTGAAATCCGATTTATTTTGAATCCTGTACATTCAGTTAAAGTTTGAAATCGAATTTTTGAACTACCGCGCTGTTTTGAACTCCTTTTATAATTAAATTAAATTAAATTTATTCGTTTTAACTAAATTTTTAGTCGTTATTATTTAAAATAAATTATTTTAAATATTAAAAATCCATTAAAATTTCTAAAATAAAAAATTTAAATTGGCCCCAAAATTCCGGGTTGTTACAAATGTAACTTGATGAACGAATGGGGTTAAGTTAATAGGAAATACTTAACCAATATAACATGATGAATGAATGGGGTTAAGTTAATATTAAACACTTAACCAATCCAACATGACGAGTGAGAAGGGTTAATAAGAAACACTTAACCAACATGACATGATGAGTAGGTGGGTTATGGTGACATGAATGGACAACACTTAACCAATATGACATAATGTGTGGGAGGGTTAAGTACATATCGGGTTGGTGGGTAATATTAGTAAATATAGGCCCACAAACTTAACCATTAAGTAAACATGTTTGAATCAGTGGGAGGGTTAAGTACATATTGGGTTGTTGGGTAATATTAGTAAATATAGGACCACAAACTAAACCAGTAAGAAACACTAGTAATGGAGACCCATTCAGCAGTAACCCACATAGATGTATCAAGGTACCCTGAAACTAGGCAGGGTGGGGCACGATTACTGGGCTGATTATAAACGGTCAAAATAGCGGCAGAGGGTACGTCAGTGTAGGTTCCGATGGATTACGGGCGTGCACGTACTTCGGAATGGGAAGAAGCAGGCACTGGGTACCAGTAGTTATACACTGTGCATCTTGAATCGTGTCGGGTCGCTATCATAGGGACTGATATACCTTATGGTGGGACCAGCATAGGTATCTACACGCAAGAGATGGCCGATTGACACAGACGCAAGGAAAATTAATACGAGTGAGGAGCCGATCGATAGGGTAGTTAGGGTACATCTAACATCTTCATGGCAATTAGGCTGATTGAGGTAAGATCCTCATACTAGATGTTCACCTGAAGGCTACCTTGATTGCGGGGATCGGGATCACATTATCATATTATCATTTTACATAGATTTCTAGTTGGGACACTAATTAGGGGGTGCGGAGATATAGAAATCAGAATAACCGGGTAGTAGCGAAGCGGAGAAAGATTAGAAGCGCATTCAGTTTATCTTGCCTTTTCATATCTACGCTAATTGAATGTTATCTTATTATCCTTGTTATCACGGTATTGTCTTATATTCAGTTTATTTATGTCATAATGCTTTGCCTATTTATATGCTGAAAGTCACTGGACTTACTAGACTTATGTCTGACCTAGTTTGTTTTGCCTTTTTCTTCCTTTCCCCCCCCCCCCTCTAGGATCACAAGGAGGAAATGTTACCACTTAGCTCAGTTTTCTTTCCAAGCTCGAAGATAGTCGATGTATTGGACTCTCTCTTCCACTGCTATGGCTGGTTCATGCTTTATTGGGGAATATCATTGTTATTTTTATGCTTCTTTTGTACTTGGAAGTTTTTGAATCAAGACAGAAGTTCTATGTATTGTTTTTAAGTATGATTAAGACAATTGTTGTAAAAGCTTGACTGAACCACATTGTTTATAAAATGACTTTATTTTTCGCTGCTTTATTTGTCTGTCTTGTAATTTATCTGCATCTTTTACCTAAAACACTCCACCAAAATTAAGGCATTCCCTTTGTGAGTGACCTTAACGGAGGTGGGGTGTTTCACTTAGTATCAGAGATGAAGGTTACTAGATCAGATAAAAGATTTGAAAAATTATTTTCAAAACGGTTTTAAAAGGAGCATTTTCTAAAGAAAAGTTTTGTTTTAAAGGCATATTTCCCAAAGCCATATGCATTATCTTTTGATCTTCTATTTGAATCCTTGTTTTCCTTCTTTACTGAGTCTCCGGGGCTCCTGGCTTTCTAGGGAGTAACGTCATTGCGGCATGGTTCCATAGGCTTGATGAGACTACGACATCTGTCAAAGGGCGAAGAAAATGCCCAACTTCCATACATAGCTGCAGTAGTTTCACCTACGGCTAATTTTCTTTTAGGCTTTGTAGGGTTTTCCGTGCGATGGAGGCAGCTTTCAAGATACTTGTCAACAAGTTCCACAAAGATGGCAAAGATGAGAATAAGGGAGTTTGGCTAAGGAACACAACCCAAGGATGAGAAACTCATGGATATGGACTTGGTTCACGAAGGAGGAAAGAATAGGAAAACCTAAGACAAGAGGAAGTGTCTTTATAACGGGTCATATAATTAAGGACAAGGGCAAGAACAAAGGACAGGATTTTCCGGAGGGCAAGTGCATGCTCTCACCACCAGCGTACCTGAGAGAGAGGTAGTAAAGCTTCGATTGAAAAAGTTTACTTTTCTTTTGATCATCCTGTTAGTATTCTTTTGATTTCAGCGCTTCACATTCATTTATATCTGCTTCCATAGTTGAGTCTCTGTGTAACAACCCGGAAATGGAAGCCAGTTTAAAAAATATTATTTTGGCAATTTTGATGAATTTTCTATATTTAAAATGAATTATTTTAAATAATTTCAATGAGAAATTTATTTTGAATAGAATTAGAGCGTATATATTTATATACGTCGTTGTTAGAATATAAATATTTTATTTAAATTATAAACGGAAATGAAAATGGTGCGGTAGTTCGATAATTCGATTTCAAACTTCATTTGAATGTACCGGGTGCAAAATAAACCGTATTTTAGTGAAACCAAAAATATTTGAATCTAATAGAGAATATATTTCCAACGAATCAGAAAAATCAAGATTTCATAGCGGGAATCAAAAGATATGTCCAGTTGAAATTTCAGAATAGTCGCTATGGAATTTCGGCCCTTAAAAATAGCCATTTTGCAAACGACCTCAGATTTCGACGAAAACACCTTTGTTGGATCCGCGATGTCAATTTATTGCTAGGTTTCAAATTTCATAATTTTTCGAATCAATATGTGAGCGTGACAAAGGAAAACGCATTTGACCAGTTTCAGTTGATTTTAATCGACTGGAAAATGGCCATTTTTCAGATGGTCTCGGAATTCGACGAAACTAGTTTTGTTAGGACCACATCGTCAATACGAAGCTAAAAAATATTTTTTGGGAATTTTTCGAGTTAGTGTGTGACCCCAGTAAATTGAAATGCGCGTTCAAATTCAATATATAGAGTTATATGTTGATTTTGACGAAAACTGTTCGAAATGATCGAATCAGTTTATGATACGTATCCCATTGTGTTCGGAATGGGGTAATTGGCTATGGATGACAGGCGGTGGGCCTCGTTTCGAGGTCGAAATAAAAAGTCAACTTTTTGAATTAAAATAATATAAAAATAATGCACCCTCTCTCTTTAACTTCTCAGACCCCCCCTTGAATTTTCAAAATCGACTTAGAAAGAAAAAAATAAAAGAAGAGAGCGATGGGCTCCTCGTCGCCCCCACCCCCACAGCGCCACCGCCGGCGTGACCGCCCCCCAATAACTGTAGAAAGGATATGGTTTATAGAAAGTATAAAAATATAATCTTTTATATTGTAGAAGTATAAAAATATAATCTTTTATATTGTACAAGTATAAAAATATAATCTTTTATATTGTAGAAGTATAAAAATATAATCTTTTACAATGTAGAAGTATAAAAATATAATCTTTTATATTGTAGAAGTATAAAAATATAATTTTTATATAGGTAAGATAGTAAAAATAACATCTTTATATATGTAATGAAATAAAAATCTGATTTTTATTTTATTTATATATATATATATATAATGAAGTAAAAATGTGATTTTTTATATATGTAGTGGCTACGGGCAACGAAATTGACAAAAGGCGAGCATGACGAAGATTTCTACATAAGAAGAGTTGTGGCGTTTGGATTAGCTAGTCGGTGAGAACTTCTCACCTTTTAATTTTGTTTTCTAGTTAAAAATATAAACTAGGATGCAGACGGTGTTTAGTAGCACCCGACACCCGTCGTCCACAGACCATGGACGACTTGTATGCTTGTTTGTTTGATGTTGATGTGTAGTTGATTAAGTGATGTGAAATGAAATAAAATATTTATGTAGTTAAAATATTTTATAGTTGAAAATATAATTTTTAACATGAATGTGAATAAATAAATATAAACAAATAGGATGATTTGTTTATACACACACATTTGACTGATATTGATTGGGACGATAAATTTTACACATCGCCCAACTACACAAATAAAATCTGTGTTTGATTGTTTGAAACCCCACACGGGTATTGGGATGATATATGACGTACACTAATCCTGATAATTAGTTGTATGTCTATCGATTGATTGACAGACTGTTATAAGCGTTGAATATTTATATTTGATGCTTATACAGTGTAGAATGCGTTTTGGATGATGGTTAATTATTTGTCATTGTTAATATATACATGCGTTGTATGAAAATCCATAGAAATAAAATCTATGGTAATTGATTGGGCTTCATTCCAGTTTTGAATAGAAATATTTGAAATAGAAATATTTGAAATAGAATAATCGAAAATAGAAATATATGAAGCCGTGTTGATTAGATTGACGCCATTTTGATGTGAACGATATTTATATCGGTCTTATTCATTTTATAATGAATATCGAAAGTGATTTCAAAATCTGATATTTTGAAAAGAATTTGAATTCGAATTGAAAGTGAATAGAAATGAATTCGAATTGAAATTGAATAGAAATGAATTCGAATTGAAATTGAATAAAAATGAATTCGAATGTAATTGAAAACGAACAGAAATTGAATTAAAAATTGATTTGAATTAAAAATCGATTTGAATTGAAATCAGTTTGAAATGAATTTAAATCGAATTTATAAGGAAAAATTCAATTTTGATTTGAATTTGAAAAGAAGTTGAAATCGTTTTGAAAACGAATTTAAAACGATTTATATAATACGTTTTAAAAGGAAATCGACGAAGTATATATTATATATATATATATATATAATATAATGGCCCGAATAGAACGCGCCGCGCTGCGGTAGTTCGTGAATTTCGACCAATGACTTCGAATTGACGTTGCGGGAGATCCGACCGTCGGATTCTCCTAAAACCGGAACTTTGGGTTCGTATCGAAAAGAGCTTTCTAACAAATATTATAAATTAGAAATCTAATGGTTGGATTTGGAATTATGTTCAGATCAAATTTGGAAAAGGTCGCTGTAGGTGTAGTTCGATGGCCGTTGATGGAAATCGACTGTACGGGCTTTGATAAAATTATTAAAAATAGTAATAATTTTTTTAAAATCATAAGAAATGATTTATGAAGAATTGGGATGAAAAACTCCATATTTGAAAAGATAAAAATAGATTTTTATCGAAATGAACTAGTTTTGAACTAGAACTATAATTCATTTATTTTTGAAATAAATAAAGTGAATTTGAAATGGTTTAGAAATATAACCAGAATTTCCAATTATTGAATTGGAAGGGATGTGAATCGAAATTGTCTTTGGAATATTTCGATATTGGATTTTGTGATTATATTGATATTGTTATGGGAATTTGAAAGATATATTTATATCGTTGTTTCCAATGCGATATTTGTTGGTCGTAGAATTTGATATTGAATATAAGCCGATATATTTTCTGTTCAGAGCCTTGTATTTAATATCAAATGTGATTTGGGTTTGTCGTGAATGGTGTCTTCATTAACACTGTTCTTAAGCCCAGTGGAGAAAAAGATTAAATCTTTTTATTTAGATTTAATGAAGTGTGCCAATTAAATAATATTTAATTGGAATTGAATTGGTGTTGATTTTTGTGTTTATCGTGAACAGTGTTTTAAATAACACTTGTTCTTTAACCCAATAATTAATGGAATGTGATTTTGGGTTTATCGTGAACCGTGTTTTAAATGACACTGATTCTTTAACCCAGTTAAAGATTAAAACTAAGCGGAGTTTTAATGAATCTTTAATTAGATTGAAAAGATCGAGAATGGAGTATCACCAGTTTTACTGCAGGCGATAGTTAAATCTTTAATTAGATTTGAACGTGAAATAGTAATTGAATTTACCGATAACACCGTGGTGTTAGATATGAAGTATTACCAGTTTTACTTCATGGGGTGAATAGGTTGGGATTGGGAAATAAAATAAATGATTACTTCGGTGTGGTTCGCTAATCCCGACTAGTTTGAATTGATATTCAAAGAAGATTAAAGAATAAATTTAAAGAATTTATCTTTGATGAAATTAATGGGAATCTTTCCCAAAGTATAAGAATATTTGAATAAAAGAATATTCTGAATTGGAATGAGGTGTATGTTGTGTTTGTGTAACACTTGTTTATTATATACGTGAGTTATTCAGAAAGACCGGTTTTATCCCATTCTGAATAACTGATTCGACGTGGTGTCGAAGATGAAGACGGTGGTCGAAGACCGGAAATCTTCACATTGTTTGGGTGATTGCTGATGATCTCGATTGGGCTGTACACCTAAGAGGAGAGAAACAGTTGGTGATCGTCCAGACGTACTTGGAGATCGATGGATATGCGAGGAAAGTGCCTCCGGTTTCATTCAGACCCAGAACGAACTTGTAAATGGACTGCGTGTCTGACATTGGATTTTATTCTGTGTGGTTGATTTCTATTAAATATATATCTGTTTGGCGGCGGAGAATTTATTCTCTTGCTTAACGTCCTTCTCTGAGACATACGAGCTCAGAGGTTATATATTGATGGATATCAAACGCATGGAGTGAATTGCCTGTGTGGCATGCCTAAGTGGAAATTGATCAAGGCTTCTGTTGAAAAGCAAAGTCTTGTGGTGATGATCAAAGCACGGCCTGTGTGGCATAGCTTTGTGTAACACGAATTCGCGAGCCTCACACCCGGTGTGAACCAAAAACGGGAGAGGACCTCAGGGAGGGCATGCATTTCTTTCTAGCTAGAAGAGGCGTCAGTGGTTTTACATGCCCTGACGAGTTTGACTTATGTGGTTGTTGCTATTGCGAAGCGCCTTGGATATATCGGTCGTTCTCGAACCGATGGAGTCATTCGTTGGCTCATTTACGGCCCATAGGGCGGGGAGACGTAGTGTTCAGGCATTTTAATCCACATCGATGGACCGACCCTGATGATCCAAGGGGCAGTTGCGGTTGTTCCTGAGGCTCGGGCTAGACAGTCTCGAATCGGTGAGGACTATCTTTTACCTTGGTTCACAGATGGAAATCCAACTTCCAATACGTGACTTTGCGGTTTTATTTGTAGAGCCTAGTATGGCGACACAGTGGGATGGGGGCGCTTATGCCGTCTATGATTGATACTTATGATTTGAAGTTGTTTTATGCACTATACACTTATAATAGTATCAAATGATTTGTTTTTAACGTATCAAGCATGCTTTGGCTATTATAAGGTAAAAACCCTATCCTCCGGCTTATGTTGCATTGTGTGATGGGACCTGGGTCTTATAACAGCTTCATTGTTCTTCATTTAGCATTACGCCGTTGTTTTATGCACTGGTATTCTTGGGAGGAAACCCGTTCCGTGTTATACGGCATGGTCCCTTGATTTACCTAACTTTAAAATAAAGATAAATAATTGTTTTAGTTCTCACACCAGTCCCATGACTGACCTGGAGTTTATTGTTTTAACCTAAACTCTGGGTGCCCTTATTTTGACACGGGCAGCTAGTAGTTTTGGTTTTGCAGATTTATATTCACAGGATCCTGGTTTACTGCTGGAATGATATCCGGCGAGCTTTGTATCCGTATATCTCTTCTAGTTGTGTATTGTATTATTTTCCGCTGCTATGTAATGTATTGTAATCTTTGATAATTTATAATGTGTAATATTGATGTATACTCTGCATATTCTTGTATTCTGATGGAATTGTTGTAATTAACAATGAAAAGTTCTTCTGTTTGTGTTCTGATTCGTCTTGTCCTCAATTCAATCTGGGCTTTCCTTCACGGGGAAGTTCGGGTCGTCTCATTCTGGTATCAGAGCTTTGGTTTACAGAGCTCGAGAACAAAACACGTTAGAACCGAACGAAAGAGTTCATCAGATATTGGATTAGTAACATCCAATGAGAATAACTCGTTAGAGATGGGATCAGTGGTATCCTAGAACGAGTGTGAAGAGTATATTTTTAAAATAAAACCAAATTGTATTGAAGATTTAAACCTTATTCAACGTATTTGAATATTTTATTTATATTGATTTGGACAATCGAGTATATAAAGATTTTGCATATACGCGTCATGAACGTATATTCGAAGTTTTAATATACTGGATAAATATAGAATCACACTCTAGTCGCCCGGACATGGTCCTGATGATGAAGTATACCATCACCAGTATTTATTTTCGAGTGATGAAGGTGTGACTTCTATATATTTCCATTAGACTGGTGTGAGAACCAAAACTAGATTGGTTTATTGTTGTGATTTGGTATCAAAAACATGATTTTCTGTATATATATCAAAATTATGAATTTGAAAAGTTAATCCACTTATTGATTGCTGATTGTGTTGTTTGTTTATTTGTTTGATAATTTTGAACCATTATGCCTAATAGAATCAAGTATTGAATTGTTTGAAATTAGTCGCATTTGCATGCATATACATGTACTTACATTGAATAGGTCATAACAAGGAGGCTAGAGCAGAAGAATAAAATTGTTTGCCCGACAAATAGGTACATGTTTACCATAATTTACTGTTTTGTTTAGGTGATGATGATTTTATGAGCCGCTTGGCTTTTTCTTTTTCTTTTGAGTTGAAGAAGGCCATGGGAGGCTATATGAAATATCCTAAAGTCCCAGATGCAGGGGAGGTTATGGCGAATTTTTTTGAAAATTTAGGGTGTTAGCCAAATTTTTGAAAAATTTGAAAAGTTCTAAGAAACTGAAAAGTTGGAGAACTTAAGCTGTAATGAAAATATTGGAAGTTGAGTTGATTAGTTAAACAGCTTTCGGCTTCGTTCCTTTTCGGGGACGAAAAGTTTTAAGTGGGGGAGAATGTAACAACCCGGAAATGCGAGCCAGTTTAAAATTTTTTATTTTGGCAATTTTGATGAATTTTCTATATTTAAAATGAAATATTTTAAATAATACCGATGAGAAATTTATTTTGAATTGAATTAGAGCGTATATATTTATATACGTCGTCGTTAGAAAATAAATATTTTATTTAAATTATAAAAGGAATTGAAAATGGCGCGGTAGTTCGATAATTCGATTTCAAACTTCATTTGAATGTACCGTGTGCAAAATAAACCAGATTTTAGTGAAACCAAAAATATTTGAATCTAATAGAGAATATCTTTCCAACGAATCAGAAAAATCAAGATTTCATAGCGGGAATCAAAAGATATGTCCAGTTGAAATTTCAGAATAGTCGCTATGGAATTTCGACCCTTAAAAATAGCCATTTTGCAAACGACCTCGGATTTCGACGAAACCACCTTTGTTGGATCCGCGATGTCAATTTATTGCTAGGTTTCAAATTTCATAATTTTTCGAATCAATCTGTGAGCGCGGCAAAGGAAAACGCGTTTGACCAATTTCAGTTGATTTTAATCGACTGGAAAATGGCCATTTTTCAGATGGTCTCTGAATTCGACATAACTAGTTTTGTTAGGACCGCATCGTCAATACGAAGCTAGAAAATATTTTTTGGGAATTTTTCGAGTTAGTATGTGACCCCAGTAAATTGAAACGCGCGTTCAAATTCAATATATATAGTTATATGTTGATTTTGACGAAAACTGATCGAAATGATCGAATCAGCTTACGATATATATCCCATTGTGTTCGGAATGTGGGTAATTAGCTATGGACGACAGGCGGTGGGCCTCGTTTCAAGGTCGAAATAAAAAGTCAACTTTTTGAATTTAAATAATATAAAAATAATGCACCCTTTCTCTTTAACTTCTCAGACCCCCCTTGACTTTTCAAAATCGACTTAGAAAGAAAAAAATAAAAGAAGAGAGCGACATGCTCCTCGTCGCCCCCCCCCCCCCCACACAACGCCACCGCCGGCATGACCGCCCCTCAATAACCGCGCCGCCCTCTCTTCTTCTTCTTCTCCTCCGCTGTAGACCCTCTGCCTTCCCCCCTTCCTTCCTCCATCTCGATTAACCCCCCCAGCCAATCGATCCCCTCTCCTCCTCCCTCCGCCAGGAACCGCGACCTCACCCCCTCCATCTGAACGACACCGACGCCCAGCCCACTCTCCATACGAGCAACCACCATCTCCACCCCAATTATCCACTGTAAGTTTTTAGTTGATTTCGTTTATAAATTAGTGTTAATAGAAATATGATTTTGTTTATAGATTCAGGTTAACAAAAGACTATATTTTTACTCGCTAAAGACTAGATTTTTATTCGATTAAAGGTTTGAATTTTATCATAAAAAGATTTGATTTTTATAAATAAAAAGGGACGATTTTTATAATATAGTAAATGGATAAAGTTTAGATTTTGTCGTTCAAAGATATGATTTTTAACTCAACAAAGCTATGATTTTGTTTAGCGAGAAGATTGGATTTTTGTTAGCGAAAGGATATGGTTTATAGAAAGTATAAAAATATAATCTTTTATATTGTAGAAGTATAAAAATATAATTTTTATATTGTACAAGTATAAAAATATAATCTTTTATATTGTAGAAGTATAAAAATATAATCTTTTATATTGTAGAAGTATAAAAATATAATCTTTTATATTATAGAAGTATAAATATATAATTTTAATATAGGTAAGATAGTAAAAATATCATCTTTATATATGTAACAAAATAAAAATCTGATTTTTATTATATACATATATAATGAAGTAAAAATGTGATTTTTTATATATGTAGTGGCTACGGGCAACGAAATTGACAAAAGGCGAGCACGACGAAGATTTCTACATAAGAAGAGTTGTGGCGTTTAGATTAGCTAGTCGGTGAGAACTTCTCACCTTTTAATTTTGTTTCCTAGTTAAAAATAAATACTAGGATGCAAACGGTGTTTAGTAGCACCCGACACCCGTCGTCCACAGACCATGGACGACTTGTATGCTTGTTTGTTTGATGTTGATGTGTAGTTGATTGAGTGATGTGATGTGAAATGAAATAAAATATTTATGTAGTTAAAAATATTTTATAGTTGAAAATACAATTTTTAACATGAATGTGAATAAATAAATATAAACAAATAGGACAATTTGTTTATATACACACATTTGACTGATATTGATTGGGACGATAAATTTTACACATCGCCCAACTGCACAAATAAAATCTGTGTTTGATTGTTTGAAACCCCACACGGGTATTAGGACGATATATGACGTACACTAATCCCGATAATTAGTTGTACGTCTATCGATTGATTGACAGACTGTTATAAGTGTTGAATATTTAGATTTGATGCTTATACAGTGTAGAATGCACTTTGGATGATGGTTGATTATTTGTCATTGTTGATATATACATGCGTTGTATGAAAATCCATAGAAATAAAATCTATGGTAATTGATTGGGCTTCATTCCAGTTTTGAATAGAAATATTTAAAATAGAAATATTTGAAATAGAAATATTTGAAATAGAATATTCAAAAATAGAAATATGTGAAGCCGTGTTGATTAGATTGACGCCATTTTGACGTGAACGATATTTATATCGATCTTATTCATTTTATAAAGAATATCGAAAGTGATTTCAAAATTTGATATTTTGAAAAGAATTAGAATTCGAATTGAAAGTGGATAGAAATGAATTCGAATTGAAATTGAATAGAAATGAATTCGAATTGAAATTGAACAGAAATGAATTCGAATTTAAATTGAATGTAATTGAAAACGAACTGAAATTGAATTAAAAATCGATTTGAATTAAAAATTGATTTGAATTAAAAATCAATTTGAATTGAAATCAGTTTGAAATGAATTTAAATCGAATTTATAAGGAAAAATTCAATTTTGATTTGAATTTGAAAAGAAGTTGAAATCGTTTTGAAAACGAATTTAAAACGATTTATATAATACGTTTTAAAAGGAAAGCGACGAAGTATATATTATATATATAATATAATGGCCTGAATAGAACGCGCCGCGCTGCGGCAGTTTGTGAATTTCGACCATTGACTTCGAATTGACGTTGCGGGAGATCCGACCATCGGATTCTCCTAAAACCGGAACCTATGGGTTCGTATCGAAAAGAGCTTTCTAACATATATTATAAATTATAAATCTAACGGTTGGATTAGGAATTATGTCCAAATCAAATTTGGAAAAGGTCGCTGCAGGTGCAGTTCGATGGCCGTTGATGGAAATCGACTGTACGGGCCTTGATAAAATTATTAAAAATAGTAATAATTTGTGTAAAATCATAAGAAATGATTTGTGAAGAATTGGGATGAAAAAATCCATATTTGAAAAGATAAAAATAGATTTTTATCGAAATGAACTAGTTTTGAACTAGAACTATAATTCATTTATTTTTGAAATAAATAAAGTGAATTTGAAATGGTTTAGAAATATAACCAGAATTTCCAATAATTGAATTGGAAGGGATGTGAATCGAAATTGTCTTTGGAATATTTCGATATTAGATTTCGTGATTATACAGATATTGTTATGGGAATTTGAAAGAAATATTTATATCGTTATTTCCAATGCGATATTTGTTGGTCCTAGAATTTGATATTGAATATAAGCCGATATATTTTCGATTCAGAGCCTTGTATTTAATATCAAATGTGATTTGGGTTTGTCGTGATTGGTGTCTTCATAAACACTGTTCTTAAGCCCAGTGGAGAAAAAGATTAAATCTTTTTATTTAGATTTAATGAAGTGTACCAATTAAATAATATTTAATTGGAATTGAATTGGTGTTGATTTTTGGGTTTATCGTGAATAGTGTTTTAAATAACACTTGTTCTTTAACCCGATAATTAATGGAATGTCATTTTGGGTTTATCATGAACCGTGTTTTAAATGACACTGATTCTTTAACCCAGTTAATGATTAAAACTAAGTGGAGTTTTAATGAATCATTAATTAGATTGAAAAGATCAAGAATGGAGTATCACTAGTTTTACTCCAGGCGATAGTTAAATATTTAATTAGATTTGAACGTGAAATGGTAATTGAATTTACCGATAACACCGTGGTGTTAGATATGAAGTATTACCAGTTATACTTCATGGGGTGAATAGGTTAGGAATGGGTAATAAAATAAATGATTACTTCGGTGTGGTTCGCTAATCCCGACTAGTTTGAATTGATATTCAGAGAAGATTAAAGAATAAATTTAAAGAATTTATCTTTGATGAAATTAATGGGAATCTTTCCCAAAGTATAAGAATATTTGAATAAAAGAATATTCTGAATTGGAATGAGGCGTATGTTATGTTTGTGTAACACTTGTTTATTATATACGCGAGTTATTCAGAAAGACCGGATTTATCCCATTCTGAATAATTGATTCGACGTGGTGTCGAAGATGAAGACGGTGGTCGAAGACCGGAAATCTTCACAACGTTTGGGTGATTGCTGATGATCTCGATTGGGCTGTACACCCAAGAGGAGAGAAACAGATGGTGATCGTCCAGACGTACTTGGAGATCGATGGATATGCGAGGAAAGTGCCTCCGGTTTCGTTCAAACCCAGAACGAACTTGTAAATGGACGGCGTGTCTGACATTGGATTTTATTATGTGTGGTTGATTTCTATATTGATGGATATTCTCTTTCTTAACGCCCTTCTATGAGACGTACGAGCTCAGAGGTTATATATTGATGGATATCAAACGCATGGAGTGAATTGCCTGTGTGGAATGCCTAAGTGGTAATTGATCAAGGCTTCTATTGAAAAGCAAAGTCTTTTGGTGATGATCAAAGCACGGCCTGTGTGGCATAGCTTTGTGTAACACAAATTCGCGAGCCTCACACCCCGGTGTGAACCAAAAACGGGAGAGGACCTCAGGGATGGCACGCGTTTCTTTCTAGCTAGAAGTGGCGTCAGTGGTTTTACACGCTTTGACGAGTTTGACTTATGTGGTTGTTGCTATTGCGAGGCGCCTCGGATATATCGGTCGTTCTCGAACCGATGGAGTCATTCGTTGGCTCATTTACGCCCCATAGGGCGGGGAGACGTAGTGTTCAGGCATTTTAATCCACATCGGTGGACCGGCCCTGACGATCCAAGGGGCAGTTGCGGCTGTTCCTGTGGCTCGGGCTAGACAGTCTCGAATCGGTGAGGACAATCTTTTGCCTCGGTTCACAGATGGAAATCCAACTTCCAATACGTGACTTTGCGGTTTTTTTTGTAGAGCCTGGTATGGCGACATAGTGGGATGGGGCGCTTATGCCGTCTATGATTGATACTTATGATTTGAAGTTGTTTTATACACTATACACTTATAATAGTATCAAATGATTTGTTTTTAACGTATCAAGCATGCTTTGGCTATTATAAGGTAAAAACCCTATCCTCCGGCTTGCGTTGCATTGTGTGATGGGACCTGGGTCTTATAATAGCTTCATTGTTCTTTATTTAGCATTGCGCCGTTGTTTTATGCAATGGTATGCTTGGGAGGAAACCCGTTCTGTGTTATACGGCGTGGTCCCTTGATTTACCTAACTTTAAAATAAAGATAAATAACTGTTTTATTTCTCACACCAGTCCCATGACTGACCTGGAGTTTATTGTTTTAACCTAAACTCTGGGTGCCCTTATTTTGACACGGGTAGCTAGTAGTTTTGGTTTTGCATATTTATATTCACAGGATCCTGGTTTACAGCTAGAATGATATCCGGAAAGCTTTGTATCCGTATATCTCTTCTAGTTGTGTATTGTATTATTTTCCGCTGCTATGTAATGTATTGTAATCTCTGATAGTTTATAATGTGTAATATTGAGGTGTACTCTGCATATTCTTTTATTCTGATGGAATTGTTGTAATTAAGAATGAAAAGTTCTTCTGTTTGTGTTCTGATTCGTCTTGTCCTCAATTCAATCCGGGCTTTCCTTCACGGGGAAGTTCGGGTCGTCTCACTCTGCCCCCTAGAGCTTATATAGTAGAGGATCCCATTATCGTCTCAAATCCGATTGGTGGTTCGGCTCGTTTATCTTTGGTTTGTAAGAATTTGAGAATAACTATATTAAGTATTGGGTTTAAGTGTAATGCTTATGTTTTTTTTTTTTTGGTTTCATGGGCTATGGTTGATTCTAGGCATGAATTGGTTAGCTAGTAATTGTGAAAGGAGGGTAGTTAGACTTTTGACTTGCCTTGGGAACACCCTCGATATTTCGTGCGATCCTAAGGGATCAGTTTGGCTTAGCTACCTAGAATCACTTGATGCATCTATCGACAATTTGCGATCCTTTAGAGTAGTCCATGAGTACGCAGATGTTTTTGATCAGGTTAGGGGTTTATCCCCTAAAACGCAAGATAGACTTCCGCATATATCTAGTTGACAATGCAAAACCAGTTGCATTACCTGTACGACACATGAATCCAAGGGAAAGGAAGGGCTCAGTAAGTAAGTAAAAAAGTTACTTGAAAAACGGTTCATAAGGCGAAGTATTTCTGAATCGGGTGCTCCGTTCATTTTCATTACAAAGGCGGATGGTTCACTTCGCTTGTGCATAGATGATATTTTGGAATGAGGAAGAACATACTTTGCATCTAAGGGAAGTCTCGGATACCCTCTAAGCGCATCAACTTAAGGCGAAGTTCTCCAAAAATGTCATTTTTGGAGAGAAGAAGTAAGGTTTCTAGGACATGTGGCACCCAAAGAAGGGATAACAGCAGATCTCGCAAAAATAGTTGTGGTGCAAGACTGGAAGGTCCCAAGGAATGCAACGGAAGTAAGAAGCTTTCTTAAACTAGCGGGTTAATATAGGAAGTTAATTAAGGACTTTATGAAGGTATCGGCCCCACTTACTAGATTGATGAAGAAGAATGCAATCATGTTAGTATATACACTTGGTAACATGGTTAGCATCTGTTTATTTTCAAGAGATAGTTCTGGGAATGTTAGCATGACATGGCAGAAGTTGTAGTGCCAAGTATACTATAAGAAGAAAATGTGGAACGGGAGGCGATAGTGAAATGAGTTCCAATGCATATCCTGGAAACAGAAATTAAGAAGCTACGCAAATCATGAAGTTAAGACAGTCAAAGCGATAAGGAGTGAAGCTCAAGAAGACGCACTTAGAAGACTGAAGACCAGATACGCGCATCATACCCTTTTTGAGGGTATATCCTTGATATCTCTTTTTCTGTAAAGTTTATTTTCTAGTCTTTATCTTCTAAGAACATCCTCTCGATCCTATCCTCGATCCGTAGGTAGAAGCCAATGGATGTAAACATGTGTTTGAGACATGTTATGTTTGGTGCATGAAAGTGGATATAAGTGTTTGCTAGTGGTTGCTCGTGGATGCATATACACACATTAGGCACTAGATCAGCTCAGTCACTTTCATATTGCATATGCATGAGTGAATATATATATATATATATATATAGAAACTTGATGTGTCATCATATGGATGTCGCATTTGTATGAATGATTGTGCACTCATGTAGAAGATATAAAGTATGATTAGGAATAATATCATACATGATGGACTCATGGCACGGACATAATTCGCATTAAGGAGGTCAACTAAATCAGTAGACTACCTGATTTTGCATTAGATAAGGACATATACACATACTACGCATATGTTCATGAAAAGCATTAGATACATTTTAAGTACAATGGATTCCTGTGATTGATGTTTAGTAGATGGATGTTGGAAGTTAGGATACATTCTCCTTGACTTGGAGATATCGGGGACGAAATCCTTTAAAGGAGGGGAGAATGTAACACCCCGTATTTTCTGAGAATATTAAATTGACGAATTAAATAATACTTAATTTTAAAAGTAGGAATTAAGGGAAACGGGTTGCGCCATTGCGTTCGTCTCGGAATTCTGCTTGAGATAGAGTCCGAGTTTGCGTAAATCGGACTCCGTATGAAGAAGTTATAAGACTAAGAAGTTTGTATATGCACTTGGAAGATTATATATGAATATTATAAGTCCAGAAGGTTCAAACAGGTCTAAAATTCGAAATCAGTCAAAGGGAAGTGGGAGGGAAAATTCCATCTCAACAGATGTCGACCCCCCTTAAGGGGAGTCGGCATAGGAGTCGACCCCCCTATAGGTGAGTCGATATAGGTATCGACCCCCCTATAGGGTGTCGACCCCTTTTCCAGTTCTGGACGAAAATTTATGACCGACGTGTTTTGGCTGATGTGTCACTCCTAGATTCGCTGTATGACGTATTTTTCTGCTATGAACGATCCTGATGACTTCTAGACTGATCTGAAGGCTCTAAATCTACCTATACACCTATAAAAAGACCCCTAAACCTATCAACACGTATTCATAAGCATTTATATGCTGCTAAAACCTGAAGTGACCTAGCCTCCACATTAATCAATCAAATTAGGGTTTTCAAGTTAACAATCAAAGTCTACATCAAAGGAATAGCTAATCAAATTCAGAAATCAGATCCCAGAATTCAAGACCGCTCTATAAATTGTAAGTTCATGTTACTTTTAGAAATAAAAGTTAATTGTGATTCTGACATTGTAATAAATCGGTATATGAGATTATGCCTATTTCTATCCGTCTTTCTATATCCATTGGATCTATCTCATTGATAATATTATGTCCATTCTTTGTCTCTTCTTTCCCTTTTGTTTTATAGCCAGGCTACGGCGAGCCTAAGCAAAATCTCATAAGAGATGAACGTACATTGGAAATAAAATTGGGCATAATATATGATTTGGACATGACTAGCGCTAAAATTGGGCATAATGTATGATTTGAATATGACCAGTGCCAAAATTGGGAAAAGTAATAAATTATGTATAATTGGGCATAACTGATTTGTAACTGATTTGAGGACCTAACACATGTTGTATTTAAAACATTAAGTGTATCGAACGTATGACTTGAGATTTGAGGCATAAAGTATATTGGACATATGACTTGGGGTTTGGGGCATAAATTGAACTGTAAACATGTAATGCATAGTACATGTTGTGGTTTAAGATCTAAAATTAGAGCATATATATATGGTAGTTTATGACTTGGAAGAAGAAGATTATTGTGTATAGTGATATATGGCTTAGGCATGAAAACCTATAGTAAGATAGGGATAACTGTTTAATGTGAACATGCCTAAAATTGGGTAATTGGCATGCACTGTAATTAAAGGCTATAATTTGGCACAGTTTATACTATGAATCATGATTGGAGGTTTTTGGAGAATATTTTGTATGGTGCAATATAACTAAAACTTAGGGCATGCATTATATTGAGATTTTTGGGGCATGACTATTAATGCAAATTTGGGAAAATTGGGTGTAAACTATTTTGACTAATAACTTGAATTTGAATTTGTGAAGCATAACTTGCAAATCAACTTTGTTGGGGTACAACTTGAGAATTAGAACATGACTAGTTTTGTGAATTTGGGATGATTAGCATATAGAATCTAGACTTGGACATGTATGGTAAATATGCTAAAAGATAAACATGCCTAACTCAAGGTTAGATTGAGTTGCGGTGTAAAACTGCCCAGAACCGCCCGGCACATCCAGTAACCGCAACAACATAGATCTAATGTGAGAGGTTAGTGCATTAATAAATCAGTTAATGCTAATGAACAAGACATGTTAAGAATGGTAGGGTTAAGTTAACTAAGGCAACACTTAACCGTTATAACATGTTAATTAGACAAGAAGAGGAGGTTAAGTAAATTTAGAACATTTAACCATTATAACATGTTAATTAGACAACAAGGTGGGGTTAAGTAAATTTAAAACACTTATGACATGATGAATGAGTAGGGTTAAGTTAATAAGAAACACTTAACCAATATGACATGATGAATGGGTAAGGTTAAGTTAAAACTAGAGAGCAACACTTAACCAATATAAAAAAATGGGTGGAAGGGTTAAGTTAACACAAGAAGGCAACACTTAACCAATGTAACACGACAAGTGGGTGTGTTAAATTAACTTGAATTGATTGATGACACTTAACCAATACAGCATGATGAACGCACGGGGTTAAGTTCATAAGAAACACTTAACCAATGTAACTTGATGAATGAATGGGGTTAAGTTAATGGGAAATACTTAACCAATATAACATGATGAATGAACGGGGTTAAGTTAATAGGAAACACTTAACCAATCCAACATGACGAGTGAGAAGGGTTAATAAGAAACACTTAACCAACATGACATGATGAGTAGGTGGGTTAAGTTAACATGAATGGACAAAACTTAACCAATATGACATAATGTGTGGGAGGGTTAAGTACATCTCGGGTTAGTGGGTAATATTAGTAAATATAGGCCCACAAACTTAACCATTAAGTAAACATGTTTGAATCTGTGGGAGGGTTAAGTACATATCGGGTTGGTGGGTAATATTAGTAAATATAGGCCCACAAACTTAACCAGTAAGAAACCCTAGTAACGGAAACCCATTTCAGTAGTAACCCACATAGATGTATCAAGGTACCCTGAAACTAGGCAGGGTGGGTCACGATTACTGGGCTAATTATAAGCGGTCAAAATAGTGGCAGGGGGTACGTCAGTTTAGGTTCCGATGGATTACGGGCGTGCACGTACTCCAAAGTGGGAAAAAGCAAGCACTGGGTACCAGTAGTTATACACTGTGCATCTTGAATCGTGTCGAGTCGCTATCATAGGGACTGATACACCTTATGGTGGGACCAGCACAGGGTATCTACATGCAACAGAGGGCCGATTGACATAGACACAAGAAAAATTAATACGAATAAGGAGCTGATCAATATGGTAGTAAGGATACATCTAACATCTTCATGGCAATTAGGCTGATTGAGGTAAGATCCTCATACTAGATGTACACCTGAAGGCTACCATAATTGTGGGGATTGGGATCACGTTATCATATTATCATTTCTAGTTGGGACACTAGTTAGTGGGTGCAAAGATATAGAAATCAGAATAACCAGGTAGTAGCGAAGCAGAGAAAGAGTAGAAGCGCATTCAGTTTATCTTGCCTTTTCATATCTACGCTAATTGAATGTTATCTTGTTATCCTTGTTATCACAGTATTGTCTTATATTCAGTTTATCATGTCATAATGCTTTTGCCTATTTATATGCTGAAAGTCACTGGACTTACCAGACTTATGTCTGACCTAGTTTGTTTCGCCTCTTTTCTTCCGTTTCCCCCCCCCCCCCGGATCACAAGGAGGAAATGTTACCACTTAGCTCAGTTTTCTTTCCAAGCTCGAAGATAGTCGATGTATTGGACTCTCTCTTCCATTGCTATGGCTGGTTCATGCTTTATTGGGGAATATCATTGTTATTTTTATGCTTCTTTTATACTTGGAAGTTTTTGAATCAAGACAGAAGTTCTATGTATTGTTTTTAGGTATGATTAAGACAATTGTTGTAAAAGCTTGACAGAACCACATTATTTATAAAAATGACTTTATTTCCCGCTGCTTTATTTGTCTGTCTTGTAATTTATCTGCATCTTTTACCTAAAGCGCTCCACCAAATTTAAGGCATTCCCTTTGTGAGTGACCTTAAGGGAGGTGGGGTGTTTCACTCGTTTTATAATTAAAATAAATTTATATGTTCTACCTTCGATTAAAATAAATTATCGTCCTTATTACTTAAAATTAATCATTTTAAATATTCAAAATCCATAAAAATAGCTAAAATAAAATTTTAAATTGGTTTTGAAAATATAGGTTGTTGCAATTTGAAATAAGCATTTGTTTGTTTAAGAGATCGAGGCTGGATATTGGCATACTCCTATCAATACTGGAAACCACTTTAACAATTATGTGCAAGGTGGATAAATCGAGAATGAAGTAGGATGGTCTGGCAAAAACTACTGGAATGAATTAAGAGAACGATAACGGATTGCCTCGACCTTCGAGTCATAATTAAAATGGCTAAGATAGGAGTGTTTATGAGGCCAAGTAGGTTTGCTACCCCGATTGAACATACTTCTTTGTTTATTGTCTTCGTCGCTCAGTATGATTTGATTTGTTTTAATGTGCATTTGTGATTATGGGTGTGTTGTTCGAGGTGGCAGTAGTTGCGGCTATGAGTTGCTATTTGCAAGACTCTGCAAACGGTAGAATCCAACACTTAGTACTACCTCATATGCCTTGTCATATTTATCAGGATATAGCCCAATACAAGTTTGTTTTGACGTTGTTGTATCATGAGACATCCCTATTCATCGACGTTTACAAGTTTTTTATATGCAAACATTATAATGAATGCTTATAAAATGTGTTAAGGAAAAATTGTAATGCGTTTAGCCTAATATCAATATTATACTTTACTAATAGACATTACTATTATAGCATATTGTATTATAAGTAAATAGTTTAACAGATCATTAGGAAATGGAAATTCCCATAACATCTCTTAAGTTATTGTACCATTAGACATCCCTATTCATCGAGGTTTACAAGTGTTTTATATGCAAACAATATAATGAACGTTTATAAAATGTGTTAAGTAAAAAAATGTAATGCGTTTAGCCTAATTTCAATATTATACTTTACTAATAGACATTACTATTATAGCGTATTGTATTACATGTAAATAGTCTAACAGATCCTTAGGAAATGGAAATTCCCGTAACATCTCTTAAGTTATTGTACCCTCATTATACATTGATAGGAGACAAAAAACTGTAAACATTTTTGGGACTACTGCACTATTATTTGATAATTTTGATTTGACTTACGTGAATTATTTTAGTCCTAACTCGAATGTACTACTTTCATTATTTTCGGGTCAGCCTACGTTATTTCAGTGTAGCGAAGACCTTGTTGAAGAAGAAGATGAAGCTTGACAATCATAATTGTTTAGTATTGTTCCAGTACATGATTTGGTATGTTTTATGATTGATTAACTCTAATATTGAAAATGTATACTATAAAATTATTAACGTTTTAATTATGTTCTGACAATATTTTATCTCTCTAATGTGATATTCTGTTTCTTTCTCTTCTCTTTTATTTTTTTTAAATTAAATCCCCATTAACATTTTACAGTTTTAATCGGTTTGGGTTAGGCATGTATGGTTTATTATCGATCAAAAATTGTTTAGAGATGGAAATTCTAATAAAATCTTTTAAGTTATCACACTCCCGTTATATATTGGTAGGAGATAGAAAAACCGTAAACATTTCCGATGCTACTGCACTATTATTTGATACTTTTGATTTGACTTAAGTGACATATTTTTTTCCTAACTTGAATATATTGTTTTCATTATGTTTGCGCTAGCCTAAGTTATTCCAATTTAGTGAAGACCATGTTGAAAATGTAGATAATGCTTTACAATCATAATTATTTAGTATTATTCCACTGCATGATTAGTATCGTTGATGATTGATTAACTATGATATTGAAAATATATACTATAAACAGATTAATGTTTTAATTATGTTCTTATTATATTTTGTCTTTCTGGTGTGATATTCTGTTTCTTTCTCTTCTCTTTTATTTTTTGAATTAAATCCCCATTAACAATTCAACGTTTTAATCGGTTTGGGTCTGGCATTATGGTTTATTGTCGATCAAAAATCATTTAGAAACAGAGGGTTGTTATAGTTAGTATCAAAACTTTGGTTAAGAGAATACCAAAGCCTGTTGGCTTAACTCATTAAGAATAGAGTAATGGAGCGCCCTATATGAGTTTGAGAGAGTGTGTATATACACACACACATATACAAACATATATGTATATGTATATGAGAACGTGTATTTGTAGTGTTATAAAATGTTTTATATTTTTTGTTATTTCATTCTGTTGAGTATTCATAAATTCTTTTCGGTACATGGGATGTCATGGAATCGATAAAGATTCTGAATTCTCAATAGGGAAGACCGACATAGTTTTATTTTTAAAGGGGTAAAATAAATAACTTTACCTATGATATTATGCATTAAAAGAATTGTTTTATGATTCATATAACTATATAGAATATGATTGTTGTTAGGAAATATAATATCCACATTATTCATTAGTTATGCTTGTTATGAACATTTCTAATAAGTGTAATTATACAAATATTGCTTAATGTTGACACCCAAAATGGTCACTAACGCTCAAGAGTTCCAAAAATTTGAAACTAATTGTCAAGAGCGGAAAAGTGTGCAAGATGAAGTATAATGTGTGGGAAAGTAAAGAACGCTTTGAAGACTTTTATTATTTTATTCATTATTAAAAAAGTACAGTGGTAGACACCATTACAAGTGAATACAATGATATAATGAAGTTCTACTGGTCCTTTTTGTCGAGATTCTCCGATGTTCGGGAGCGGTCGAAAATTTCAAGGTCCGGAATGTGTCGGGAAGTTTCGAGGTCTGGGGAGTGTCGGGAGTTTCCGAGTTCCAGGATGAATTGGGACATTCCGAAGTCCGCGCAGAGTCGGGAGGTCTGAGGTCTGGGCAGAGCCGGGAGGCTCCGAGTTCCGAGCGGAGTCGGGAGGTTCCGAGGTCCGTGCGGAGTCGGGAGGTTCCGAGGTCCGGGCGAAGTCGGGAGATTCCACGGTCCGAGCGGAGTTGAGAGGATCAGAGGTCCGAGGTGTACCGAGAAAATCAGAGGTCTGGGGAGTACTGGAAAAATGGAGGTCTAGGGTGTACCAGGAAAATTGGAGGTCTGGGGTGTACCGAGAAATCCGAAGGTCTGGGTTGTACCAAGAAAATCGAAGGTCCAGGGTCTACCGAGAAAATCATAGGTCCGGGGTGTACCGGGAAATTCAGAAGTCTGGGGTATACAGGGAAGTTCGGAGATCCGGTGTGTACCATGAAATTCATAGGTCCGGGGTATACCGGAAAATCGAAGGTTGGGGTGTGCCAGGAAAATTGACGGTCTAGGTGTATCAAGAAATCAAAGGTCTGTGTGTACCAGGAAAATCGAAGGTCTGGGGTATAACGAGAAAATCGGAGGTCCAGGGTGTACTGGGAAAATTGGAGGTCCGAGATGTACCGGAAAAATCGGTATACCCTGGTCTTCTTCTTCCCAGGGTGCTCAAGAATCCAATAATGGAGTCCAAGGTCCTTCTTGAAATGTGAAGAGAGTGAAAATGCCAACCCTTGTAAAAAATGAGCAAGGGGGTATTTATAGGAAGTGGAGTAGGAAGTAAGGGAGTAGGAAAAGGGAGTAGAATATTGCATCCCAAGCGTAGGATGCGAATTTTCGCATCCCAGCAGGGAAGCAAAATTTTGTAACCTATGGAGGGATGCGAATTTTTTCATCCTATATAAGGTTGCGAAATGGAGGCATGCACAGCCCGAGGAGAGGGCATCCCATGGAGGGATGCGAAAGTTCGCATCTCATATGAGGATGCGAAATTGAGGCGTGCGCAACCCAAGGAGGGATGCGAACTTGAGGCGTGCACAACCCAAGGAGTGATGGTAAATTTCGCATCCCACATAGGAACGAAAATTGAGGCGCGCAAAACCCCAAGGAGGGTTGCAAAATTTCGCATCCTATGGAGGGATGTGATAGTTTGCATCCCCTGAAGTGATGCAAAATGGAGGCATGACACGAGGTGTTCCAGCATTTCGTGTGGAGCGAAGCGGGGCGATCAAGTGTTCCAAGGGTGCAAAAAATGGTTGAGATATGAATCATGGTGATGCGAAGCACATATGGTGAAGCATGGGATGCGAAGCATGGATAGGTTCCAAGCATGGGATGTGAAGTGCGGGATGTGAAGCATGGTGAAGCGAGGCACAGGATGTGAAGCATAGGTGGGTACCGAGCATAGGATGTGAGGCATGGTGATATGAGGCACATGATGCGAAGCTAGGTGGAGCCAAGACTGGATTATGGAACTGATCGGTGCGTATTACGCAAGCTTTTGGAGGTGATCGGTACATGTCGGGGGATCGATCTTCAATGCTAATGAATTTTGCATCCGAGGGGTACAAAATTATGCCAGTGGCTCGACTCGAGTCTTCTAGTGCCAGAACCATGATTTGCTCGGTATGATCACACAGTTCTGAAAGTGTTCATTTGATTCGTGACTTGTATTGTTCGAGACCAGTTTGACGAGCCATGACGAGCCATAATGACCATTTTTGCTCGAAGCTGTCTTAGATTGATTCCTAAAGATGTTGGCAACATTTTTGAGCCGTTGAACCATGCGATGGGCCGAGTCGTATGGGCATGGACTGCTCCTGCTCCTATTAACCGTACTAAAATGTCAGTTGACACTTACACAAATAATAAGTAAATTCTTGTCATAAACATAAATAAATTTGATTATATCAAGTGGTGGAATCCCCTTGAATTATATCCCTAAGCTAATAGGTTTGGCAAAATAATTCAAAGAAATGATTAAGTTTTAACAAAAGATAATTAAAAGTACAAATTATCTTTGAGATTTATTGAATATGAAATTTAGGATTTAAAATATAACAACATTTAGATAACCTAAGTAAAAACCTCTTAACTTATGAACTATGGATTTGAAATAAAGTATTCTGAAAAGTACTAAAGTATAAAATTTCTTAAATGATAATTGTAACATTTAATAAATGAATCTTCCAATGGTATTAAAAAGATTATATCTTTAACAACTTAAAGAACCTATATTAAGGAGATTTATAAAAATATGATTATAAGAAGATAATTTTGTAATAAATGAGTTCATTGAATTCATATATTATATCTGAAATCGTTAGGGAAATAATAATTTCTTGATAAGTGTAATATTAATTATATTTCATAAGCCTGAAATTTGGAAAATTATGTTCTAAATAAAATAAGTATGAAATGTTAATATGATTTTTGAATAAATACAATTGGAATACTAACCTAATTTTTAGAAGGATATTTATGAAATTATAAGTATCAGCTTTATGTGGATATGAAATAATAGTTGTAACATGCCTCATTTTTATCGATTTAGTTTTGAATATTTAAACTAGTTTTATATATTGAATTGTTAATATAAATGGATATTTATATTAATTAAACGATGTTTGAACGTATAAGTATATATTAAATATAAACGAGCTCACAACGATGCATTAGTTCGTTATTTTATGATTCTAACTACAATTGAGTGTACGGGATTCATTATAAGTTGGAATTCGCTGAAAAAAGAAATATTCGAATCTACTGAATTATAATTTTCTAATAAAAGAGAAAATTCAAGATTACATATTTTAGATTGTAAGTTATGTCCAAATCAAATTGTTGAAAAAAACATTATGGAATCGTTTATCAATCTAATGATTTACTTTATAAAATAAACCAATTTCAAATAAATTGAATATTGGTTTAACTTGAAAATGAAATATCTAGTTTAAAATTCAAGTTAGTTTATTCTGGAAGTTATATGAATTCAATTTATATGTATATGATAATAATAATTTATTATCAATAGATTTGTTATTCCTAAGTCGATTTATATTATATCGATTTAATATGATATATAAAAATATTGATACTTCAAATGATCTCAGTATTCGATGAAACCAATTCCAACGGATCCGTAATATTGTATTATTGTCGAATCTTGAATTTCGTAGCATTTAGATTTATTGGTCGAACATATGCTCAGAAAACACCTAGGAATATTTGAATTTAATTTTAAATCGTCAATTTAAATTGATATCTTCTCCACACGATCGAATTAGGCCTTGGAACTTGTTCCACTATGTTCAGGATAGTAGTATAACCCTATAAATGTCGGTCACTATGTTCAACAAGAGTTCGAAAACACAAGATATTTTGAATTAAAGGGGTTGGAACCACATCAATTCAAATCAAATAAATTAGAGTCTCCTATTTCTTCCCTCATGCAAGCCTACCTACCTGCATATTCCTTACATTTGAAGTTTGTTCTGAAATCTACCTTATAGATACGGCTACTTCTTTCAAAATCACGTACGAAATTGTTTCCTTCTCCCTGAAGCTTTTCAACAATGGTATACTACATCCCTATTCCTTTTGGTAGAATGAAATTCTACAAACTTACCTATTCCTAAACCTACCTACCTCCAATGTCTTTTCTTTTGTTTCACATACGATTTGCATTTCTTTTTCCTTGAGCTTGCCAACACGCTGGAAATCTATGCCTATTCCTAAACCTACCTGAATCGACGTTGTTTCTATACTCCTCTCCTTCACCTATAAATTAAGCTATCGGCCTTCATATCCGATCATTCCAAAATCCATGAAGTTTTCCAATTCATTTCTTTGCTCGCTCCTTTCCTTATTCTCGAAATCTCAAGCTGTCTCAGAAATCGATCTCCAATCTATATGTATACATGTAATATAAATCGAGAATTGTGAGTTGAAAACCATTGGTTTTCCTGAAGCTCGATCTTATATGTGAGACGCTCGTGTGAAGAGGCTACGATGGGGATTAGCCGCGAGTTTAGGTAGAGGAAATATTGGTTTGGATGAACGACTGAAGGGTGCAATGATCGATGGTTAGATTGGGGTTCGAACTAAGTGATCGAGCTTCTGATGATTATTTAGGGTTGCGAAAATGGATGATAAGGCGTTCGATTTACTGATAAGTGAATAGGGGTGATTGGGGGATTCAGCGGTTAAATGATGTGAAGCCAACGTTGGTTTTGGTGAGCGAACTAGAGTTCGATTTGTTTGTATTTCAGCAAGGCTGAGGTAGGCTTTGCAATAGGAGTTGATGGGTTGTGTGGCCTTGAAATTTGTTGCAGGATGTTAGCATGGGGGTAATGTGGTTAATAGGAGATTGTTATGACATATGCAGAGGCATTGCAGTAGTGATGTTAGAGTCGGTTAGGTGGTCCAGCTGTAGACAACAAGGAATAGTGGTTGTGTTTGATAGAATAGTGAGATGTTGAATTGATTGCGAGGTGTTCGAAGAAATGTTGAAATGGAATAAGGTGGTTATTTTGGTTGTATGCAGTGGGAATGGATCGATGATCATTGATGTGGCTTCGCGGTCGGTCAAGGTAGTAAGGTATACCATTTTTGCGAAATTTAAATTACATAAAACAATTTATTTATTTATTCATTGTTAGTAGTTAGTTTAAATTAATATAGTTTGATTGTTAAATAAATTCAAATAATCGTAGGTTCAAAATAGATTCAACTCGGCGCAATATATGAAATTAAACTGGATATTCGACAAAGGGAAAATCGATGTGAGCTAAACTCACTTAGTTAAATTATTATGAACTATTTTTTCAAATATTTTAATTTATATTATTGTTTGTTAATTGATATAAAGTGATAATAGTATATATATGTATAATATTATATATTTATAATATTATATATAATATTATATACATAGTGTTGGCGATTGGATATATATAATATTGATGATTGGATATATTCCCGCATATATATATTAGTGGATGATTTCCCTATGCGCCTCACAATATAGATAGTGGATGACCTTCTATACCGTGATATCCTTCCTTGAAGCGGGATGGGCATTATCTATATTGTCAAACATCTGTGGATGCAGGAAAATAGGTTGGAGGGATCCAACTGGATTTCTTAACATTTATATTATTTGTTTTCACATATATGCTGATGTGTTTTACAACCTATGATATCTTATGAAATGTTTGGATGTGTAAGTAGCACTAGACCTTGATTTTGGATATTTGGAATGCCCTCAATAGTAAATGGATTTTAAATTGAACTTAAAATATAAAAGGGTTTAAAGGAAAATTTTAATTTCAAACAGAAATGTTTGTTTAAAAACTAAGTTATAAATAAAATTTAGAAATATATTTAGGATTTTTTAATGAGATGAAGAGGCATTATAAACGACAATAAGAAGTGAAATTATTATTAGGGGATTTGAGAAAATATAAATTATGTGTGAATTTGGAAAAAATATGGAAATCAGATATAAAACTGATATTTAAAATTAATTGCAATTTTCAAATTACAAAGGAAATTATAAATGAGATTATATAACTCTACAATAGAAGTTATATATAGAATTTAAACTTGAAGTTGCAAGTATGAAATCAGGTTGTAATGTCCCGTATTTTTACGGTATAATAATTAATTTATTTAATTATTTAATTAGTGATTTAGAGAATTAAATGGTTGTTTAATTAAATAATGTTGAATATTTAATTAATATAATTAATATAATAATATATTTATTTCCGAAATAGTCGGAAATAGTGGAATTCGCAATATTGTGTGAATTAGACAATTCAAAATATATATATAATTCGGTTTGGAATTGAATTCGAATAACGAATATATTATTTAAATGAAGTTTGAACGTATAATTATAATATAATTAAAATCAAGCTCGAAATGGCGCGACAGTTCTTTATTTGGCGATTCGAACTTCAATTGAATATACAGAATCCGTTTTAAACCGGATTTCTGTGAAACAAGAAACGTTCCGAGTTGGTGAAGTATATATTTCTAGTGGAAGAGAAAACTCGGGATTTCATTGTGTAGATTTTGATTTATGTCCAAATCAAATTTTAAATTAGTGGCTATGGAATTCCTTTATAATTTATAAGGATTTATAAAAGGATTTAAATATAAATCGAATATCGGTTTAACTCGGATTTGAAATATCGAGTTATAATCCATATATATTTATTTTGGAGCTGTATGGTATTCTATTGTGAATATATAGGATAATATTTATTTATAAATATTTAATTTAATTATTTTAAATATATTTAATATTCAAAAAGGGTTATTTAGAGCTTTAAAAATAGCCACTTTTGCATACGACCTCCGTTTTGGATGAAACTAATTTTGTTGGATCCGTAATATTAAATTATTGTTAGATTCCAATTTTCGTGATTTTTGGAGTCAGTGTGCGGCCGTACGGATTTTTAATGTGAAAAATAATCAGTATTTTGATGGTTAAAAATACGTTGTGTGAGCAAACGAAGTCGGAATTCGACGATACCAGTTTCATTGGGTCCGTAATGTCAAACTCTAGTTGTATGTCCATTTTCGTGATTTTAGGGTATCATATGTGATCACAGGGATTTTTAATGACAAATGCAAACAGCGTTTGATTAAAAATGAATAATAAATATAAAAATATTAGTATTATCCTATATAATATCCTTAACCACTGCAACCCTTATTTATTTTTCTTCATCAGTCAAAAAAATGAGCCGCCACATTCTTTTTCCCAGAAACCTACTTCGTGAATTTATAATTCAGTATAAGTTCATTCAAAAAATTCGAAAATCCTAAAACATGTATATTTGAAAACAGCCAGAGTTTCTCTTCACATTCATGATAGTTTTGGGAGGCTCGAAGCATACGGGATATACAAGTTTCACAGCAGCGGGTTCTAGGGTTCCAACTTTTGGGATTTGTGGTGCATCAATGGAGATTTGTAATACTATATTTGGTTTTAGCATGAGATTTGTCATGGTCTAGTGAAGTTTGGTGTAATTCCTTTGCAAAACTATTTGATGTCTTACTATTGATGGGCTTCGAAGCCCTCTGACGTGATTGTGGTTGTGATGTCGAGCTGTACAATATTGGTATGAGGAGGAAGAGAGTGAGAAGAATTAAATTTTGGTGAACTTTTTTTTGGATTTAATAGTGAAAAGGAGAGAGAGCAATGGAAGGGGTAAAGTATGGAAATGGTGTGTGGATCTGTCGAAGTGAGGAGCAACTTCGAATACTGCTATGTGAGGGGCTGGAGTCGCAACAGTAGGGGGGAGGCATTGAGGGTATTGGGGTGTTGATGATCTTGACGGGGGAGGAGAGGGATGACCAACAAGCGTTTTACATAGATGGGCCGGAGTGTTCATAGTCGCGAAGTGTAATTGCAGAAAGAGGATGCGTGAATTATAATCGGGGAAGAAGATCATTTTGGAACGGTCGGTAGGCTTTCTGATTTGGATGTCGGGCCCAAGAATAAAGGTTAAGCTCAATAGCTAACGCTTTAAATTTAAAACCCTTTAAATAGTTATACAAACTTGTAAGTTAAAAATCTTAATCATATGTTATCAGAATTCCGCAAAATCAGATCCGTCGGGATCGTATGGACGACGACTACGCAATGGAACTGAGTGGGAGTGAATTGGAGCTCGTTACAATTTATAGCGAAATAAATTGTCCGTCTGAATCAAAGATAGTTAATCGTTATTTAATGATAACTGTCCAATGCGAGTAAAACTCACCAACTCTACCAATTCATATTTTTATAACGTATTTTTAGAACTGATAAATGATGATTGATATCTGTGTGTTGACTGTTTTATTGAATTGCTAATTGATTTTTTGAAATTACAGATAACGATATACATATAAATCGTTAATCAAACATTGATTCTGTTTATCAGAATATTTCATATTGAAATGAAATCGATTTTAATTATATTGGTTAACATCTGTGGATGCAAGGAAATAGGTCGGAGGAATCCAACTGGATTCCTCAACATTTGTTTTACTATTTTTCATATATTGAATATATATGATGTGATATATAATCTGCTATTGATTATGTGTGTTTGATGATATTGATCATTGTTATAGGGTATGTAAATTACCATAAGAAATACTGGAATGTAAAAAGGGAAATTTTAAAGTGTATTTAGAAAGAGAAATATTTGTAAAACATTTACAAATATAATAGAAAGAGAAATATTTGTAAAACATTTACAAATATAATAGAAAAAGAATTATTTGTAAAACATTTACAAATAAAATAGGAAGGGAAATATTTGTAAATCATTTACAAACAGAAGTGAAAAGGAAATATTTATTTGTTAAATAAATAGAATTGAAAAGGAAATATTTATTTGTTAAATAAATAGAGTTGAAAAGGAAATATTTATTTGTTAAATAAACAAATAGGAAAAGGAATATTTGTAAAATAAACAGAAAAGGGAATATTTGTAAAACAAGTAGAAAAGGAAGTATTTGTAATCAAATAGAGTTAGTCGAATATAGTTTATTCGAAGAAAGGAGTTAATCAAATGTTGGTTATTAAAAAAAGAGTTATCGAATATTGGTTATTCGAAGAAAGGAGTTAATCGAATATTGGTTATTCAAGAAGGGAGCTATTGAATATTAGTTATTCGAAGAAAGGAGTTAATCGAATATTGGTTACTCAAGGGGAGTAAATTGAATAGAGTTAATCGATTAGAGTTAGAGTTAATCGATTAGAGTTAATCAGTTAGAGTTAACCAGTTAGAGTTAATCACTTAGATTTAATCAGTTAGAGTTAACCAGTTAGAGTAAATCAGTTAGAGTTGATCGATTAGAGTTAATCGATTAGAGTTAATCAAATTAGAGCTAATAGATTAGAGTTAATTGAATTAGAGTTGATCGAATAGAGTTAATCGAATAGAGTTAATCGAACAAGAGTTACGAATATTAGTTATTCGAATAAAGGTAATTGAATTAGAGTTAGTCGGATTATAGTTATTTGAATATAGTTTATTCGATGAAAGAGTTATCGAATAAGGTTATACGAAGAAGAGAATTAATTGAATATTAGTTATTTGAAAGGAGTTATCGAATATTAGTTATTCAAAAGGAGTTATCGAATATTAGTTATTAGAAAAGAGATTATCGAATATTAGTTATTCAAAAGGAGTTATCGAATATTAGTTATTCGAAAGGAGTTATTGTATATTAGTTATTCGAAAGGAGTTATCAAATATTATTTATTCGAAAGGAGTTATCGAATATTAGTTATTCGAAAGGAGTTATCGAATATTAGTTATTCGAAAGGAGTTACCGAATATAATTTATTCGAATAGAGAGAAAGGAGTTAATCGAATATAGTTTATTCGAAAGGAGTGAATCGAATATAGTTTATTCGAAAGGAGTTAATCGAATATAGTTATTTGAAAGGAGTTAATCGAATATAGTTTATTTGAAAGGAGTTAATCGAGAGGAGTTACTTGATAAGAGTTAATCCAATAGAGTTAATCAAATAGAGTTAATAGAATAGAGTTAATCGAATAGAGTTATCAAATAGAGATTTATTCGAAAGAGAGTTATGTAAGGAAGTTTGTTAAAGGTTTATAAGGTGAACCTTGTCTGTTTCGAAGTTAGAAATGTTGTTCAGTTAAGGTCTAAGAGGTAGTTATACCCCAAATTGATTGGCTTCGTTTTTAACAAAGGAATGGTTAAGGTTCGACAGTGAAGATTAGTTAAGTGAATTTAGTTAACAAGTAAAATGGTTTGAGTTGGCATAGCGATGTTCGATTTAAACATCTGTTTAAATCCAATGTAGGAGTTTTGGAAATGTTTTCAAATAAGAATCAGAAATGTTTTCTAATATAGAAAATAAGAATTGGAATTGTTTTCCAATGGTAATAACGAATATTTTCTAAATTTAGAAAATAAGAAATGTTGAACATGTGGAAACAGGAATAGCGAAATGGATAACTGAATGACAAATTAAATTAAAGTGGATCAGTGTTGATTGATGATTTGCTCGATAAGATTTCCCTTGTACACATGTTTTCCTTTGATAGTTAAATCACCGACTATCGAAGATTTTGACCATTTCCATTGTCAATACGTAGAGACTGGGATCAGATTCATTATCTGAAAACCTCTCTGTATGGGCGTTAGCGTTGCTATCAAATATGATGAAGATAATTGAAGACGGAGTTATGCAAGGGCTGTCCTGTTTACAGAATAGTACCTTCAGTTTGTCCAGTCCCAGGACGACCTTTATGGTGGAATATCTGACAGAGTATATTTAATAGATCGCGTAAGTTGATCTCTTCAAACGTATGTACGTTTGGTGGTGGAGGAATTCGTTTCTCTTAGCTGTATACCCATTGTATTTCTGGGGAAATCAATTTGTGGTTTGGCACGTATGACAATGTGACATTCAAAGTGAATAATTGTGTGATCTGTCAAAGATAAGCGTGGCCTCTAGCCTCACAACTGGGAGATGACAAAAATCGGGCAGGCAGCATCACTAAGTGGTTGGCTGCCAATTAGGGTGTATTATCACCTATCTAGAGATATTCTTTATTTTATTCGATGTTGTCCCATTCGGGAAACGGTTGCCGATCCCAACCGTTGGTGATATACATTCGATACACTCAAGCGAAATGAGTGGTCGATCATGTGTGGCCGGGTTGCAAGATGTTCTTGTTGAACCCAGTGTATTCCTCTCTAGAGGTACACTATCGGAAGATGGTTCCATCCCTTGTCATAGTTGGAAATCTGTTACCCAATAAGTGCTCGCGGTTTTGATTGTGTACTATATATGTGGAACGTGAGATGAAAGCGTTCTGCAAGATGATTATTATATTTTGGTTGATAAACACTATTATAATATCAAAAGAGTTTTGATATAAAAGATCATTGATTCTTTCAAAATGATTTGAAAGTTAAATCAAATTGATTTGGATTTTCATAAGGGAAAAACCCATTCCATTATGCGGCGTGGTCTTATGAGATATCATTATTTTCCCAAACTGTTTTAAATTGTTTACTCATACCAGTCCCAGGACTGACCCAGAGTTTCTTTTGTTTTCCCTAAACTCTTGGGTGCTCAAATTTGTACGAGCAGTCAAGTAGTCGGGATTTATAGATATACTTGGAGAGCTTGGAGCAGGAGGCTTCAGTATTATATAGCTATTGTTTATTCCACTGTGTTGTAAGTGTTGTACTCTGATAATGTTATTGTATACATATTCTGATTTTATTTCAAAGATATGTTATCTATTTTATGTTGTTCGTTCCGCTGTGAGATTCATATGCTGTGAGATTCATATTACTCTGATGTTGTATCTTCTTCTTCTTCTATTCTAAGTTTCTATCTTATCTATTCTCACCCTCTAATTTCTTTCATGCACTATCTGCTATTTCCAATGCTTGAATAGTCGACATAGTGTTGTATGCCGATATCTAGGATCGAAAATTCCCCGGGTCGTTACAGTGGTATCAGAGCTTAACGTTAAGTAATTACCTTGGCTCTTTGGCGTGACTCAGTAGAGATGGCGTTAGTAGTACCCTAGATTGAGTTTGAGTGTATATATATGAGCGCGTATTTGTTGTTCAATATAAAATGATTTTATAATGTAGAGATTTATTGATTGAGTTGTTTATGAGTCTGGCCAATCAGTTTGATCAACTGTATCGGTAGGAGTTTCTAAACACTCGAACATGATGAACTGACACGGTATGTTTTGAAAAGAGGGTAAATGAAATAATTTTAGCCAAAATTATATTTGATATAAAAGAATGATTTATATTTGAATTATTATCGTATATAGGATGTGTTGGTTGTTATTATAATCGAGGAAGATTATAATAGAAGTGGTTATGTTTATAACCCATCAAAATTTGTATAAGTGTCATATATGAAATCAGATGAATTAAATATGAATTTAAATCAGAATTGGAATTAAAACCCTGAAAGGTTATAAAAGTGTTCGTAAGTGAATCTAGGTTAAATATATGTGAATTTTAAAATCCTGGGAGATTTTGAATTGTTTTCAAGCATTGAATGGATATTTTGAAATGAATTTCAAAATGGAAGTGTTTAGATATAGTTTTGAAAGTGATATAGTATTGGACTCACTTCGATAGCTAGAAAATAGACTCTGATGATGATCATGACATCATCGTTGTTCATTTTCAAGTCGTAAGTGACAGATTACTACCAAAATTTTTGTTTTTGAATTGTTTTGAGAAAACAAGTTGTTTTGATATTCCAAAAGAATATTTTGATTTTTGGAAAAGGCTAAGCTGTTCGAAAACTCCCAGAAACAGATTGTTTGAATTAAAACAAACTAAAGTAGAATTTGTAAAAGCAAATAGAAATTGAATTGAAACTAGTTAAGTGGAAAATGAATTGAGAGAGAAAGTATCGAATTAGATTGGATTAGAGATAATCCGAAATGGAATTTGACTAGTAAGTTAAGAGTTGAAATTAAAAATGAAATCTGAGTTGAGAACAGAATTTGGCTTGGGTATAACCAAATGACTAGGATGACATTGGTATATGCAGAATTGGTAACACATGGAAAGGATATATTGATATGCCCGACAAAAAGGTACCAGTTTATATTATATATGGGTTTGAGATTTTGATGAGCCGAATTGGCAAGCCGCTTGGCTGTTTGATTTTCTTTTGGGTTGAAGAAGGCCTAGAGAGGCGAGTTGGAGTTTGAACTATTGACCAATCAAAAGGAGGTGCTGGCGAAATTTTTCGAAAATTTAAGGTGTTAGAAAATTTTCGTTATTCAAAATGAATTAATATTTTAATTGAATTTTATTTGTTCAGTTAAAACTGAAGTTGATAAGTAAACAAATAATTTGTAACTCAGTTAATAGGGTTTGTTTCCTACCTTAGCAATTTCGAGGACAAAATTATTTTAGGGGGGAAGAATGTAATGTCCCCTATTTTTACGGTATAATAATTTATTTATTTATTTATTTATTTAATTAGTGATTTAGAGAACTAAATGGTTGTTTAATTAAATAATGTTGAATATTTAATTAATATAAATAATAGAATAATATATTTATTTCTGAAATAGTCGGAAATTGTGGAATTCACAATATTGTGTGAATTGGAAATTCAAAATATATATAATTCAGTTTGGAATTGAATTCGAATAACGAATATATTATTTAAATGAAGTTTGAATGTATAATTATAATATAATTAAAATCGAGCTCGAAATGGCACGGCAGTTCGTTATTTGGCGATTCGAACTTCAATTGATTACACAGAATCCGTTTTAAGCCGGATTTTTGTGAAACAAGAAATGTTCGGAGCTGGTGAAGTATATATTTCTAGTGGAAGAGAAAAATCGGGATTTCATTGTGTAGATTTTATTTATTTCCAAATCAAATTTTAAATTAGTGTCCATGGAATTCCTTTATAATTTATAACGATTTATAAAAGGATTTAAATATAAATTGAATATCGATTTAACCCGAATTTGAAATATCGATTTATGAATCCATATATATTTATTTTGGAGCTATATGGTATTCTATTGAGAATATATATGATAATATTTATTTATAAATATTTAATTTAGTTATTTTTAAATATATTTAATATTTAAAAAGGGTTATTAGAGTTTTAAAAATAGCCACTTTTGCAAATGACCTCCGTTTTCGACGAAACTAATTTTATTTAATCCGTAATATTAAATTATAGTTAGATTCCAATTTTCATGATTTTTGGAGTCAGTGTGTGGCCGTACGGATTTTTAATGTGAAAAATAGTCAGTATTTTGACAGTTTATAATACGTTGTGTGAGCAAACGAAGTCGGAATTCGACGAAACCAGTTTCGTTGGGTCCGTAATGTTAAACTCTAGTTGTATGTCCATTTTCGTGATTTTTGGGTATCGTATGTGATCACATGGATTTTTAATGACAAATGCAAATAGCGTTTGATTAAAAATGAATAAAATAATGAATATAAAAATATTATAATTATCCTATATAATATCCTTTACCACAACAACCCTTATTCATTTTTCTTCATCGGTCAAAAAAATGAGCTGCCACATTCTTTTTCCTAGAAACCTACTTCGTGAATTTATAATTCATTATAAATTCATTCAAAAAATTCTAAAATCCTAAAACATGTATATTTGAAATCAGCCAGAGTTGCTCTTCACATTCATGATAGTTTTGGGAGGCTCGAAGCATACGAGATCCGCAAGTTTCACAGCAGTGGGTTTTAGGGTTCCAACTTTTGGGATTTGTGAGGCATCGATTGGGATTTGTAATGCTATATTTGGTTTTAGCATGAGATTTATCACGGTCTAGTGAAGTTTAGTGAAATTCCATTGCAAAACTGTTCGATGTCTTACTGTCGATGGTCTTCGAAGCCCTCTGACACGATTGTGGTTGTGATGTCGAGCTGTACAATATTGGTATGAGGAGGAAGAGAGTGTGAAGAATTAAATTTTGGTGAATTTTTTTTGGATTTATCCGTGAAAAGGAGATAGAACAATGGAAGGGGTAAAGTATGGAAATGGTGTGTGGATCTGTCGAAGTGAGGAGCATCTTCGAATACTGCTACGTGATGGGTTGGAGTCGCAAGAGTGCGGGGGAGTCGTTGAGGGTACTGGGATGTTGGTGATCTTGACAAGGGAGGAGATGGATGACTAACAAGCATTTCACATAGATGGGCCGGAGTGTTCATAGTCGCGAAGTGTAATTGCAGAAGGAGGATACGTGAATTATAATCATGGAAGAAGATCATTTTGGAAGGGTCGGTAGGCTTTCTGATTTGGACGTCGGGCCCAAGAATAAAGGTTAAGCTCAATAGAAAAAGCATTAAATTTAAAACCCTTTAAATAGTTATACAAACTTGGAAATTAGAAATCTTAATCATATGTAATCAGAATTCCGCAAAATCAGATCCGTTGGGATCGTATGGACGGCAACTACTCAATGGAACTGACTGGGAGTGAATTGGAGCTCATTACAATTTATAGCGAAATAAATTGTCCGTCTGAATCAAAGAGAGTTAATCGTTATTTAATGATAACTGTCCAATGTGAGTAAAACTCACCAATTCTACCAGTTCATATTTTTATAACGTATTTTTAGAACTGATAAATGATGATTGATATCTGTGTGTTGACTGTTTTATTAAATTGCTAATTGATTGTTTGAAATTATAGATAACGATATACATGTAAATCGTTAACCAAACATTGATTCTGTTTATTAGAATATTTCATATTGAAATAAAATCAATGTTAATTATATTGGTTAACATCTGTGGAAGCAAGGAAACAGGTCGGAGGAATCCAACTGGATTCCTCAACATTTATTTTACTATTTTTCATATATTGAATAAATATGATGTGATATATAATCTGCTGTTGATTATGTGTGTTTGATGATATTGGTCATTTTTATAGGGTATTTAAATTACCATAAGAAATACTGGAATGTAAAAAGAGAATTTTTAAAGTGTATTTATAAAGAGAAATATTTGTAAAACATTTACAAATATAATAGAAAGAGAAATATTTGTAAAACATTTAAAAATAGAAGTGAAAAGGAAATATTTATTTGTAAATAAATAGAATTGAAAAGGAAATATTTATTTGTTAAATAAATATAATTGAAAAGGAAATATTTATTTGTTAACTAAACAAATAGGAAAGGGAATATTTGTAAAACAAATAGAAAAGGGAATATTTGTAAAACAAATAGAAAAGGAAGTATTTGTAATCAAATAGAGTTAGTCGAATATAGTTTAATCGAATATAGTTTATTCGAAGAAAGGAGTTAATCGAATATTGGTTATTCGAAAAAGAGTTATCGAATATTGGTTATTCGAAGAAAGTAGTTAATCGAATATTGGTTATTCGAGAAGGGAGTTATCACATATTGGTTATTCGAAGAAAGGAGTTAATCGAATATTGGTTATTCGAAGGGAGTAAATTGAATAGAGTTAATCGATTAGAGTTAGAGTTAATCTATTAGAGTTAGAGTTAACCAGTTAGAATTAACCAGTTAGAGTTGACCAGTTAGAGTTAATAAATTAGAGTTAATCAGTTAGAGTTAACCACTTAGAGTAAATCAGTTGTAGTTGATCGATTAGAGTTAATCGATTAGAGTTAGTCGTATTAGAGTTAATAGATTAGAGTTAATCGAATAGAGTTAATTGAATAGAGTTAATCGAACAAGAGTTAGTCGAATATTAGCTATTCGAATAAAGTTAATTGAATAAGAGTTAGTCGGATTAGAGTTATTCGAATATAGTTTATTCGAAGAAAGAGTTATCGAATAAGGTTATTCGAAGAAGAGAGCTAATCAAATATTAGTTATTTGAAAGGAGTTATCGAATATTAGCTATTCGAAAGGAGTTATCGAATATTAGTTATTCGAAAGGAGTTATCGAATATTAGTTATTTGAAAGGAGTTATCGAATATTAGTTATTCGAAACGAGGTTATCGAATATTAGTTATTCGAAAGTAGTTATCGAATATTAGTTATTCGAAAGGAGTTATCGAATATTAGTTATTCGAAAGGAGTTATCGAATATAGTTTATTAGAATAGAGTGAAAGGAGTTAATCGAATGTAGTTTGTTCGAAAGGAGTTAATCGAATATAGTTTATTGGAAAGGAGTTAATCGAATATAGTTTATTTGGAAGGAGTTAATCAAGAGGAGTTACTTGATAAGAGTTGATTGATTGGAGTTAATTCAATAGAGTTAATCCAACAGAGTTAATCCAATAGAGTTAATCCAACAGAGTTAATCCAATAGAGTTAATCAAATAGAGTTAATTGAATAGAGTTATCAAATAGAGATTTATTCGAAAGAGAGTTACGTAAGGAAGTTTGTTAAAGGTTTAAAAGGTGAACCTTGTCTGTTTCGAAGTTAGAAATGTTGTTCAGTTAAGGTCTGAGAGGTAGTTATAACCCAAATTGATTGGTTTCGTTTTTAACTAAGGAATGGTTAAGGTTAGACAGTGAAGGTGGGTTAAGTGAATTTAGTTAACGATAAAATGGTTTGAGTTGGCATAGCGATGTTCGATTTAAACGTTTGTTTAAATCCAATGTAGGAGTTTTGGAAATGTTTTCCAAATAAGAATCAGAAATGTTTTCTAATATAGAAAATAAGAATTAGAAATGTTTTCCAATATTAATAACGTATATTTTCTAAATTTAGAAAATAAGAAATGTTGAATATATGGAAACAGGAATAGGGAAATGGATAATTGAACGATAAATCAAATTAAAGTGGATCAGTGTTGATTGATGATTTGCTCGGTAAGATTTCCATTGGGAAATACGACCGTTGTTTGTACACATGTTTTCCTTTGATAGTTAAATCACCGACTATCGAAGATGTTGACCATTTCCGTTGTCAATACGGAGAGACCGGGATCAGATTCATTATCTGAAAACCACTCTGTATGGGCATTAGCATCGCAATCAAATATGGTGAAGATAATTGAAGATGGATTATGCAAGGGCTGTCCTATTTATAGAATAGTACCTTCGGTTTGTCCAGTCCCAGGATGAGCTATATGGAAGAATGTATGACAGAGTATATTTAATAGATCGCGTAAGTTGATCTCTTCAAATGTATGTACGTTTGGTAGTGCAGGAATTCATTTCTCTTAGCTGTATACCCGTTGTATTTTTGGGGAAATCAATTTGTGGTTTGGCGGGTATGACGATGTGACATTCAAAGTGAATAATTTTGTGATCTGTCAGAGATAAGCGTGGCGTCTAGCCTCACAACCGGGAAATGGCAAAAATCAGGCTGGCAGCATGGCTAAGTGGTTGGCTGCCAATTAGGGTGCATTATCCCCTATCTAGAGATATTCATTTCATTCTTTAATCTATTCGATGTTGTCCCATTCAGGAAACGTTTGCTGATCCTAACCGTTGGTGATATACATTCGATACACTCAAGCGAAATGAGTGGTCGGTCATTGTGGCCGGGTTGCAAGATGTTCTTGTTGAACCCAGTGTATTCCTCTCTAGACGCACACTATCAGAAGGTGGTTCCATACCTTGTCATAGTTGGAAATCCTTTACCCAATAAGTGCTCGCGGTTTTGATTGTATACTATATATGTGGAACGTGAGATGAAAGCATTCTGCAAGATGATTATTATATTGTGGTTGATAGACACTATTATAATATCAAAAGAGTTTTGATATAAAAGATCATTGTTTATTTCAAAATGATTTGAAAGTTAAATCAAATTGATTTGGATTCTTATAAGGGAAAAACCCGTTCCGTTATATGGCGTGGTCTTATGAGATATCGTTATTTTCCCAAACTGTTTTAAATTGTTTACTCATACCATTGTTTTATTTTGTTTTCCCTAAACTCTTGGGTGCTCAAATTTGTACGAGCGGTCAAGTAGTTGGGATTTACAGATATACTTGGAGAGCTTGGAGCAGGAGGCTTCAGGATTATATAGCTATTGTTTATTCCGCTGTGTTGTAAGTGTTGTACTCTGATAATGTTACTGTATACATATTCTGATTTTATTTCAAAGATATGTTATCTTTTATATGTTGTTCGTTCTGCTGTGAGATTCGTGTTACTCTGATGCTGTATCTTATTCTTCTTATTCTTCTTCTTCTTCTTCTTCTTCTTCTTTTATTCTAAGTTTCTATCTTATCTATTCTCAACCTCTAATTTCTTTCATGGATTATTCGGTGTTTCTAATGCTTGAATAGTCGACATAGTGTTGTATGCCGATATCCAGGATCGCAAATTCCCCGGGTCGTTACACAGGTTGACTAAATAAGAAAAGTATGAATTGTGTTAAGGAATATTATTCACGGTTGAGATGAATAAGGGGTAAGGCAAATAGTTTGCAAATGGGAATCGTTAGGAAGGGTTTTTAATTTATAAATTTTAACTGAATTTAAGTCAAACCAATTTGAATAATAATATAGGCTTTATTAAATAATTTTATATAAGATTATAGATAATGAATATTAATAGTAAAGAATTTTCAACGACATTTATATAAGATTATTTTAGTTTTGAAATGATATTGTTATGAAAAAAACCTTGTTCCAGTTAGGAATAAATAAATATTTAGCAAACGTTTTGAAAATCATATTCGTAAATAAAATATTTGAAAGGTTATAAGTTTGAGATAAATATCTTGTTTAAAGTGATAGTGGATATTTGGAATTTCTATTCGTTTAGAAGTTAAGAAAGAGAGTTAAGGAAATTAGAAACTGATTGAAAATTGTTGAGTTGAATGGCTTTCTGAGTATCGATATGATGTTGGTTTCAGCCTTCAAGGTTGATACTTAGGGAGTTATCCTCTTACTAGTTTACGGTTCGGGACTAATGACCGAGATGAGAAACACGTTCTTAAAAGTATTTTAAAATGGAAGGGTTTATTTGTTCTTATATATAAATATATGAAGAAAAATGAGTATTCCAATTATTGGAAAAATAGAAAAGTTTTAAATTAACAAATGGTTAATCAAAAAGAGGCTAAAATGATGCTGACTATTAAATCAGTGAATTCAATTTTCTTTTGTGGATAATGGTTGTTTATTTAATAGTTAAATAACCGACTATCAAATCCGGTTTATACGATTGTTGGTACGGGAAGCGGGATCAAATTTATATTCTAAAGCCTTTCCGAACCAACTAATACGTAAACGTGGAAGATGCAGATTGAAGAAGAAGCAACGAAGACCGTAGATCTACATAAGAGAAAAGGCTACTTGTCGAATTCTCTAAAGTCACGCTCGGAGATATTCTAATGGTGATACTGTCGTGGTTGAAATCAATGGATTGCAAGGACTACTCAGTACTGATTCACAAGGTGATTCCTAGGATGTGGTAGGAGGGTGGCTTTGGTTTGTGTGAAAACCCGTAACTTCCCCGGTGAGGAAAGCGCGGATAGTTCGAGAACAATCCACAACAGAACACATACAGAAGAACATTTCATTGTATATTACAACAATGCACCAGAATACAAGAATATAAAGAGTATAAATGAATATTACACAGAAATATCAGAGATTTAAATTACATTTAAATACATCGCAGCGGAAAATAATACAATACACAACTAGAAGAGATATACGGATACAAAGCTTTCCGGATATCATTCCAGCTGTAAACCAGGATCCTGTGAATATAAATCTGCAAAACCAAAACTACTAGCTGCCTGTATCGAAAATAAGGGCACCCAGAGTTTAGGTTAAAACAATAAACTCCAGGTCAGTCATGTGACTGGTGTGAGAACTAAAACAGTTATTAATCTTTATTTTTAAAGTTAGGTAAATCAAGGGACCACGCCGTATAACACGGAACGGGTTTCCTCCCAAGAACACCAGTGCATATAAGTAAACAACGCAATGCTTTTCTAAAATGAAGCTATTATAAGACTCAGGTCCCATCACACAATGCAACGCAGTCGGAGGATAGGGTTTCCCTTATAATAGCCAAACATGCTTGGTACGTTTTAAAAATCAAATCATTTGATACTATAATAAGTGTATAGTGTCAAAACAATTTCAATCATAAATATCAATCATAGACGGCATGGGTACCATATATCATGTCGCCATACTAGTTCTACAATTAAAACCGCAATACACATATTGGAAATTGGATTTCCATCATAGTGGCTCCTGATTCGAAAGATCGATCGCGTAATGCAATTCACCACGGCTTACGTCCCAACAAGAGAAAACACCGTCTGCACATCCGCACATTTGGGACCAGAGTATCACCGCGGCTTACGTCCCAGCGAGAGAAAACACCGCTTACTCTATATATCCCTGAGCACTAAGCTCATCTCGGTCGACCGAATCCATGACACCGCTAAGGTGCCCATCCACAAAAAGCATACTGATCAAACCATCAGTTTACCACCATATCGGGATGTGAGGCTCGCGAATCAACGCTATACACAAAGCCATGCTATCAGCTGCGCTTTGATCATCATCCACCAAACTTTGCTTTTCAACAAAAGTCTGGATCACTGCATCTCAGTATGCCACACTATCAATCCATATCGTACCACTGATTTCTGCCAATATATAACCTCTGAGCTCGTATGTCTCAGAGAAGGGCGTTAAGCAAGAGAATAAATTCTCCGCCGCCAAACAGATGTATATTTAGCAGAGATCAACGAATACGATATAAAGGAATACAATGTCAGACACACCATCCATTTACAAGTCCGTTCTAGGTCTAAACGAAACCGGAGGCACTTTCCTCGCATATCCATCCATCTCCAAGTACGTCTGGACGACCACCAACTATTTCCATCCTCTTGGGTGTACAGCCCAATCAGGATCGTCAGTAATTATCCAAACGATGTGAAGACTTCCGGTCTTCAACCACCGTCTTCATCTTCGACATATCGTCGAATCGGTTATTCAGAATGGGTATAAACCCGACCTTTCCGAACAACCCGCGTATATTAAAAATAAATGTTACACAAACACAACATACGCCTCATTCCAATTCATTAGTTACTAACCGTAAATTAGTAAGGGAGCAACTCCCCAAATATTAACCCCGAAGGCCGAAACTAACATCAGATCAATATCCAGGAAACCATTCTTCTTAACTAACCTTCAGCTAGTTTCTAAATTTCAATTCTTAGGGAAAGGTTCCCATTAATTTTATCCAAGATAAATTCTTTAAAATTTATCCTTTAATCTTCCTTTGGATGTCATTTCAAACCAAATTATGGTTTTCCAAACTAGTCGGGATTAGCGAACCACACCGAAGTAATTATTTATTTTGTTTCCCAATCCCAACCTATTCATCCCAAGAAGCAAAACTGGCAATACTCCATATCTAATACCACGGAGTTATCGGTAAAATTAATTACCATTTCACGTTCAAATCTAATTAAAGATTTAACTACCGTTTTGGAGCAAAACTGGTGATACTCCATTCTCGCTCAATTTCTAAATTTGATAATTTAAATTATCAATTCCCATTTCAATCTAATTGAAGATTCATTAAAACTCCTTTTACTGGGTTAAAGAACTAATGTCTTTTAAAACACAGTTCACGACAAACCCAAATCACATTCTATTTATTATCGGGTTAAAGAACAAGTGTTATTTAAAACACTGTTCACGATAAACCCATGAATCAATTCTATTTAAACCCATTTCAAATCCAATTTATTTATTTTAAAATAAATGGGTTTTAATTTTAGTTCAAAACTAGTTCATTTCGATAAAAATCTATTTTTATCTTTTCAAATATGGAGTTTTTCATCCCAATTTTTCCCAAATCATTCCTTATGATTTTAAACTAATTATTACTATTTTTAATAATTTTATCAAGGTCCGTACAGTCGATTTCCATCAACGGCCATCGAACTGCACTTACAACGACCTTTTCCAAATTTGATTTGGACGTATCTCCAAATCCAACCGTTAGATTTCAAATTTCTAATATTCGTTAGAAAGTTATTTTTGATACGAACCCAACGGTTCCGGTTTTAGGAGAATCCGACGGTCGGATCTCCCGTAACATCCGTTCGAAGTTAATGGTCGAAATTCGCGAACTGCCGCGGCGCGGCGCGTTCTATTCAGGCCATTATATTATATATATAATATATATAATATATAATTCGTCGATTACTATTTAAAACGAATTTTGTAAATAGTTTTGAATTCGTTTCAAAAACAATTTCAACCTTTATTTCAAATTCAAATCGAAATTGAATTTTCTATTATAAATCCTTTTTACTTTCATTTCTATTTGATTTTAATTCAAATCGATTTTAATTCGATTCGAATTCATTTTCTTTTCAATTCAATTCAATTCGAATTCGTTTTCTTTTCAATTCAATTCGAATTCGTTTTCCTATTCAATTCAAATTCAATTCATTCTCTATTTAATTCAAATTCAATTCATTTTCTAATCAAATCAAATTCAATTCATTTTCTATTCAAATCAAATTCAATTCATTTTCTAATCAAATCAAATTCAATTCATTTTCTAATCAAATCAAATTCAATTCATTTTCTAATCAAATCAAATTCAATTCATTCTCTATTCAATTCAATTCGAATTCGTTTCGTTTGCTATTCAAATTCGTTATCTATTCAATTCGAATTCGATTTGTTTTCTATTATATTCAAATTCAAATTGGTTTTCTATTTGATTCAATTCGAATTCATTATATATTCAATTCATTTCGAAATCGTTATGTATTCAATTCATTTCGAAATCGTTATTTATTCAATTCAATTCGAATTCGATTTGTTTTCTATTCTATTCAAATTCAAATTGGTTTTCTATTCGATTTAATTCAAATTTCATTTCAAAATATTCGATTTCGAAATCACTTTTCAATATTCATTTTAAAATGAATAAAATCGCTATAAATATCGTTCACGTCAAAATGGCGTCAATCTAATCAACACGGCTTCATATATTTCTATTTTCAAATATTCTATTTCAAATATTTCTTTTTCAAATATTTCCTTTTCAAATATTTCTATTTCAAATATTTCTTTTATTAAAATATTTCGTTCAACACATGACTAATCTCAACGGATGAGTACTGTCAACACATGAACCTTTATTTTATATTATTCTTTATTTTCTAAATTGGAAGGAGGCCCAATCAATCACCATATAATGTTAATTATATGGATTTTCATACACCACACGTATATAATAGCATTGAAAAATAATCAACCATCAACCAAAGTGCACTACACTGTATAAGCATCAAATATAGATATCTAACGCTTATAACAACCTGTCAATCAATCGATCGACATATTTTATCAATCAGGATGAGTGAACTTCAAATTTCATCACAACACCCGTGTGGGGTTTCAAACAATCAAACACAGATTTTAGTTGTGCAATTGAGCGATGTGTAAAATTTTTCGACCCAATCAATATCAGTCAAATCAGTGTATATAAACAAATCGGCCGATTTGTTTATAAATATTTATTTATTCACTTTCACGTTAAAAATTATATTTTTAACGATAAAACATTTTATTCAACCTATGAAAATATTCTATTCAGTTCATTTATTAAATAAAATGATTTCTTCATTTTTCTAACTTATTTTAGAAAATTTCGGCGGCATAACGGCACGATACTAGAAACGGGACAAGGCCTAGCCTTATCCCCGGTCTAGTGAAGGCCCAAGCCATTCACACATCAATCAAATCAATTTCATTTCACCAAACAATTCAATTCAAACCAAATAATCTAACCAACTACACAACCAAACAATTTAACAAACAAGCCATCCATGGTATGTGGATGACGGGTGTCGGGTGCTACTAAGAACCGTCTGCATCCTAGTATATATATATATATATAACTAGAAAAAGAAATTTAGAGTGAGAAGTTCTCACCAATAGCTATCCAATACCACGACACTTAATTGTAGAAATCTTCGCCGTTCTCGCCTCTTGTCATTTTCTTTGCCCGTATTCACTACATATATAAAAATCACATTTTTACTTTGCTATTCAATATATAAAAATCGAATTTTTTTTGGCTATTCAATATATAAAAATCGAATTTTTTTTGGCTATTCAATATATAAAAATCGAATTTTTACTTTGCTATTCAATATATAAAAATCGAATTTTTACTTCGCTATTAAATATATAAAAATCGAATTTTTACTTCGCTATTCAATATATAAAAATCGAATTTTTACTTTACAAGGACGATATTTTTACTTTACAAGGACGATATATTTTTACTTTACAAGGACGATATTTTTACTTTACAAGGGCGATACTTTTACTTTACAACACATATAAAAATTATATTTTTAATCTGTCACTTCTATTTTGTCTTTTCTATTTCAAATACAATGCTTTTTCCTATTTTTAAAACAATAACAACAATGTTTATATTTGTAAATCTAAGATATTTATATTAAAATCCTATTTTTTTAGAAATTATTTTTATATGGTAAAAGTCCTATTTTTATCTAGACTAATTTATTTAAAAACAATGTTAATTTTATTTTAAAAACGATTCTAATATTATAACTACGGTCTTTTTATTTTTAAAACAATGGGCTTTTTATTTTTAATAAACCATGTCTTTATTTAAACTCTTTCATAATAAAAATTTACATTTTTAAAACAATGTTTTCCATAAAATAAAATCACCTTTTTATTTAAGCTATTTATACATAAAAACTGATTTACTATGTATTTATATATTTTAGAATGAAAATAAATAACTGTTAATACCTTTCTCCTAAAATTTAGTTACCTTGGTTTAGAAATTACACTGCACCTCCTGTATAGCGCTTGGGCCTTCCTCGGATTGCTTCAAAAACTAGGGTTTCCCCTTGCTCTGCCACCATCGCACCAGACTGCCATCAGAAACTCCCACTCGACGCGCCTCCCCGTGCGATACCACTAGCTCTGACCCTGGCGAACTCGGTTGCACCCCGACACCAGAAAATGACTGCGAACCCGACCCGTTTGAACCCCAAAAACTCGAGAACCACTCAGCTAAGTTCCACCATCCCGGTCTCAAATTAAAGGTCGTAGAAATCTCCTTAATTTTCGTTTTGTTTTCATGTTTAGATTTGATCTAATTTGAGTGCGATTTGGGATTTATTTCTTGAGAATTTCCTCCGTTGGTTTAAAGAGAGTGGAGGCGCGTTTTCTCTGTTGACCACGGCTTAGAAGGGTTGACCAATTCTAGGGTTGTTTATATAGGGTCTAATATGTTTTTATTATTATTTAAATTGAAAATTAAGGTTTTATTGCATTTGGATTCCGAATCAAACCCAACGACCGTCGCCCTTAGCTAATTACCCCTATTCCGAACACAATGGGATATGTTTCGCAAGATGATTCGGCTGTTTCGATCAGTTTTCGCTAAATTTAAAATATAAATCTATATATTCAATTTTAAATGTACATTTTAAATTACCAAGGCCACATACTGATTCAGAAAATTCCAGAAAAATTATTTCTAGCTTCGTATTTACGATACGGTCCTATCAAAACTAATTTCATCGAATTCTGAGACCGTTAGAAAAATGGCCATTTTCCAGTCGATTAAAATCAACTGAAACTGGTCAAACGCGTTTTCCTTTGCCACGCTCACATATTGATTCGAAAAATTATGAAATTTGAAACCTAGCAATAACTTGACATCACGGATCCAACAAAAGTGGTTTCGTCGAAATCCGAGGTCGTTTGCAAAATGGCTATTTTTAAGGGCCTGAATTCCATAGCGACTATTCAGAATTTTCAACTGGACATATCTTTTTATCCTCGCTATGCAATTTTGATTTTTCGAGTTCGTTGGAAAGATATTCACAATTAGATCCTATTATTTTTGGTTTCACTAAAATCCGGTTTATTTTGCACCCGGTATCCGGTTTATTTTGCACCCGATACATTCAATTGAAGTTTGAAATCAAATTATTGAACTACCGTGCCATTTTCAATTCTATTTATAATTATATATAATTATTTATATTCTAACGACGACGCGTATAAATATATACGTTTGAATTCTCTTCAAAATAAATTTCTCGTCGATATTATTTAAAATAATCTATTTTAAATGTTCAAAATTCGCTAAAATTGCCAAAATAAAAATTTTAAACTGGCCCAGATTTTCGGGTTGTTACAGTTTGTCCAGTCCCATGACAACTTGTATGGACGAATGTCTGACATAGCATTTCCAAAGGAGTCATGTACGTTGATTTCCTCAAACGTATTACTATTGGTGGCAGAGAAGACACCTTATCTTAGCTTAACACCCATAGTATTTTTGTGGACGTTAATTAGTGATATCTGGCTTATCCGACAATGTGTTATTAAAAGTGAACGGTGACCAGAAAAAGATAATTATAACATCAAGCCTCATCAACCGGGAAATGACAAAAAATTGGGTAGGTCTCATGGCTAAGTGGGTCACTCTCACTAGGTTGTATTGTCAACCTCTAGAGAAATTTCATTTGTTCTTCTTTCGCTTCTGTATCTTCCAGGAATGGTTATGTTGGTACCAACCATAAGGTGACTATATATTCCGAACATTCAAGCGAAATGAATGGCCGGTCATGTTTATCCAGGGTTGCAAGATGTTCTTTTTGAACCCTAGTGTATTTTCTCTAGAGATACACTATCGACAGGTGGTCCCATACCTTGTCATGGGAGGAAATCCATTCTCCAATAAGAGCTCATAGTTTTGGATTATATATTAAGTATGTATAGCGTGAGATGCAAGCATTCTAGTAGAAGGTTATTTATTTGATTTAGACACTATTATACTATCGGAATAACTATGATTTCAAAAATGGTTCGGGTTACCTTAAAGTGAAAACGTACGTTTTTATGTGTGGATTATTCTTACGATTATCCTTTTCTTTCGAAAAGGATTTTTAACTTTATAATCAAATTGGATGATACCAATAATTTGGTGGGATTTTCTCACGCTGGTTCACCAGACTGATCTTGGAGTTTGAAATGCTCGGGTCAGACCGAGTTTTACAGGTTCAAGATAAGATGATACGGACTTCAAGAGACAAGCTGGAGGAGTTCAGACATATGATATAAATGTTATTCTATTGTGAGTAGTAAATGAGGACAGACTGATATAATTGTCCAGATGTATTGGATGTCCACTGTACTATGATAATTGTAAGTGTTTCTTCAGTTTTTCAATAAAAATGTATTTCTATATTATATTTTATTCTGCGGCGATGTGAGACTCTGTGTATTGTGGTTAGTTTGGGTTTTCTTATATTTTAATATTTCTTTTTTATCTTTTTCTCACCCTCTAGTTTTTTCTATTAACTATCCGGTGTGCTCGATACTTGGGTTTTGGCAAGTAATATAGGATTAAGTATTATTTTCTAAATTTGGCCATCAAGTTCCTCAGGTCGATACAATATTTAGCAGCTATTTTGATCGAATGTGATTGAACTTCATATAAATGTATTGGATATATTGACTTACATGTTAATATATACAATATAAATTTAAAAAATAGGTTCCAATAAGTGAATGATTGAATTTACCAAAAGGTAAATCTAACTAGTAGCCTTAAGGTAAATTAAAGATGCAGATTTTGATAGCTTAACAAAATTATAACTTAACTAAAGGGTTGAATAACCATACATAACATATGTTTTGAGAATATTATTTTACATGGTTTCCTATTTCAATTGTAAAGTAGTATATTTGAATAAATGATAGGGGTCAAAATATTATAAAATAAATGAATGGGGGAGAATTCTATATATAATCTTCCATGTTTGAAATTTAATAATGAATAAATGATTTGATTTATATTAGTCATAATATTTGGAAATTTTCAATATACCTTTTGTTTTAAAAGAAAAGTTTCAAGTATGGACCGTGATGTTAAGATTGAACTATCGGGTACCTAGTGATTTGAACATGTGCCTAGCTAATGTATGTACTAAATCCTATAAGTACTAGGTAGATATAAGTTTGCACTCTAGTCACTTAAAAATGATTCTAGTGATGACCGTGATATCATCAATATTTATTTTTAGGTTCTGAGAGTGAGATAGATATATGGAGTTAGTTGGGACATCGAGTTTATACTTAAACTATTTTAAAATTTTCAAATAAGTACATGTACTTTAAATCTCTCTCTGTATATATACTAATTTAGTGGTTTAATGTGTATAATTTGATTACAAGATATACAAATTTCTTGATTCCTACTTTCCATATCTCACTCCTATTCGAAGACGAAAAGTTTTAAATGGGGGAGATTGTAATGACCTAAAAAATTTATATTAAAAATGAAATTTAAGTTTCCTTGATTAAAAAATTTATTTTGACTAAATTTTTTATAGTTACACGGAACGATTGAAAATTTTGTAAATTGTAATCTAGTTAAATTATTAAAATAAAAGTTAAAATTTTATAATAATCTCAAAATATTAAATTTGATAGTAATTTTAAATTGAACTTAAAATAGTAGTGATGAATTTGTGATTAAGAAGTTGATGTTCAAAAACGCACGTTTTCTGTTAAATAAAAATATATTTTAATGTAATTGAATTGACAAATCAATATATAAAACCTGACAGGTTTGTGTTATAGTGAATTTCTATAATTTCATTGCATTTAAAAATATCAAGAAACTATATTTCGATATATGGAATAGCGTAATTCAATTTAGTGGTGATAATGGGCTCTTGGGCCATTGAAACCACTTTAGCCTTATTTAGCCATCATATCCTTTTTCTCAAACATCTTATTTCTTCTCTAATCCCGAAATTTCCCTAATACTAAAACATGGCATTTATCGGATACGAAAATAAACATCAAAATTTAAATTCTTCAAACCATGTCAAATTTTATATCATAAGGAAAGTTCTCGACGAGCGCAACTTGGATCAATAATTCGCTTTTTGATTCGATGCAGGTTTCATTCACAAATCTCTGTCAAATCTAGAAGTTTCGAAACCCTAGATGTAAGATTATGCGATTTTGATTCATACAACAATTGATGAATCTGATATATGAGCATTATAGAGTTCGACATGAGGAGTTGTATGGTGGTGGCTCGGGGTTTTAGTTAATCTGTGGTGCTTGAAATTGATGAACTAAGGTATGGAAACCCTAGAATTGTTACTGGTGGTGCACAACACTTAGGTCACTTGAGTCAAAGCAATGAGTTGTTGGAGGTAGCGGTAAGCATTCTCTGTCATATAACGATGGTCGGTGCATCGTTGGCGCAGCGAGGAGTTATCAAAATTGGGTTGAAGTTCGGTCATATGTGTGCGTTTTGGGCTCGAAAATCACGTTGGTTACTATGTGCGTGAGCAGGAATGGGAAGAAGAGAGGTTGGGGGCAACATTGCATTGGTGAGAGTGTTTTGTAATTATTTTATAATAACCTAAAATTCAAGTGTTAGAACACTAATAACTTTTATATACAAACTTAGATTGACGCATGGTTTTCTCCATTAGGTTCGTATTGAAATTGTAACATCCCAGGATTTTGCGATAATTTAAATTATTAAATTTAGTGTGTTTTTGGAACAAAATTTTATTTATATTAAAATTTAATTTGTTTAGGTTGATTTATAATGATATTTGAAATTTATATATTGAAATATTTTGATTTATAATTGAAATACCAAATTTGAAGTATTCTGATAATCAATTTGGAATTCATATAAAAAGAAATTTTATTTATGAAATTTATTTGAATTCTATTTTTGATTTGATTATAGATTTGAAAACTGCTGAATTCAAATTTTAAAAGTTTAGTTTGAATATTTTATTTATAAATATGTGAATTTTTCATTTTTCTAATAATCTCAGAATTCAGTGAAATTAATTTTATTGAATCAGAATTGGTAAATTAGTTTATGATCTAAAAATTTGTAGCAGTCGGAATTATAGTTTGATCAGAAAAATTTAAAACGCATATAAATTTCTATGTACAATTCAATTAAATAATTAGGTTTTAAAAGAAACTACTAGAGAATTTTGAATTGGGGTTTGAAACCTATTGCATTGTGTTTAGAAGGCGTCAAAACCTATTGTTAGGCAGTAGACGGACCTGATTTGGACTCAGTCCAGTTATTGGCTTTATAACACGCAAAACGATAAATATTATTATTAAAATAATTTCTTAAACCCTAAAATTTTGAGCCGCCGTTTTCTTTTATCAATGGCTAGAATCCCGCAACCTTTCCTTTCCAAATTCTTCCAATCCATTGGCCGATTCAATAAACTTGCAAAACGAATATTGTTGAGCTTCGTCTGAGCTTCGATTCCATACGGTTTGATCACATTATCGGGATCCATAATAGTCGGAAATTGGCAAGCAACGCAGCATGAGTTATGATCATTTCAAGGCGTTGCCGATCATCAGTGGAGGCGAGGTTCTGGGCATGGGCGGAACATCGAACAACGGTTACATGGGTGATTTCAGATCAATTCAATATGTGGCCCCGATAAATTTGGAAATTTTTAGAGTCAGTATGTGGCCCCGATAAATTGAAATGTGTGTTCAAATTCAATATATAGATTTATATTTTGATTTAGACGGAAACTGGTTGAAACGGTAGAATTGGCTAACGAAACATATCCCATTGTGTTCAGAATGGGGGTAATACGCTAGGGGCGACAGTCGGTGGGTCCAAATTGGACTTAGAAATAAAAAGTAACTTTTAGGAACTAAAATTAAATTAAATAAATATATTATTATATAGATGTCAAACCCCTCCCCCGCCCCCACTACCTCTCCCTTATTCCTCTCGTTCAAATCACGATAACATAAACAAAATAAAAACCAAATCGCCCCCTCCAATCTCGTTCGCCGCCCACGGCAGCAACAAGCGCCTCGCCTCCGACCGCTTCCCCCCCTCCATTCATCTCCGGACCCCCACCTCCAAGCCGCGTTGCCCCATCACCAACCCCTCCCCCCCCTAATCGTACGCCACCCTCCTCTAAAACCCTAGCGCCACCGTGGGTCCCACCAGCGCACCTGAACCGCCACACACCCCCACCTGACCGCGATTGCGCCACCAACAGCCCCAGTCTCCGACCACCGAATACCCTAAAAACTATTGGTATGTATTCCAAATTTTTTTTATGATATTAAAATCTGAATTTTTATAATGTTTAAGCTTTGATTTTTAATTGGTTAAATCTTAGATTTTTTTTTCTATTAGTGAAAGTTTAGATTTTTAATTAGTTAAAGACGAGATTTTTATTTGTTTAAAGATAAGATTTTGTTGATAGAAAAGATTAGAAAGCTTTGAATTTTAATTTAGAAAGCTTTGATTTTCATATGAAGAAAGATTTGATTTTTCATAAGAGAAAAAATAGATTTTTCAATGTAGAAAAATTAGGTTTTCATTTTGAAAGTAGCGATAAAAATATGATTTTTATATTATAGGGATGATAAAAATATGATTTTAAAATATGAATAACGATTTAAAAATATTATTTTTAGTTAGATAAAAATATAAATTTTATCGTTTGTATGTAATAATATAAAGATTCAATTTTTATATATGTAAAATGGCGATAAAATGTAACAACCCGAAAATCTGGGCCAGTTAAAAATTTTTATTTTAGCAATTTTAGCAAATTTTGAATATTTAAAATAGATTATTTTAAATAATATCGACGAGAAATTTATTTTGAATATAATTAGAACGTATATATTATATACGTCGTCGTTAGAATATAAATATTCATATATAGTTATAAATAGAATTGAAAATGGCGCGGTAGTTCAATAATTCGATTTCAAACTTCAATTGAACATACCGGGTGCAAAACAATCCGGATTTTAGTGAAACCAAAAACATTAGTATCTAATTGATGATATCATTCCATCGAATCCGAAAAATCAAGATTTCATAGCGGGAATCAAAAGATATGTCCAGTTGAAAATTCTGAATAGTCGCTATGGAATTCAAGCCCTTAAAAATGGAAATTTTGCAAACGACCTCGGATTTCGACGAAACCAGTTTTGTTGGGTCCGTGATGTAAAGTTATTGCTAGGTTTCAAATTTCATATTTTTTCGAATCAATATGTGAGCGTGGCAAAGGAAAATGCGTTTGACCATTTTCAGTTGATTTTAATCGACTGGAAATTGGCCATTTTTCAAACGGTCTCAGAATTTGACAAAACTAGTTTTGTTAGGACCGTATCGTCAATACGAAGCTAGAAAATATTTTTCTGCAATTTATAGAGTTCGTATGCGACCCCGGTAATTTGAAATGTACGTTTAAAATTCAATATAGTGATTTAAATGTAAATTCAACGGAAACTAATCGAAACGATCAAATCAACCTACGACACATATCCCGTTGCATTCGAAATGAGGGTAATTAGCTAGGGACGACAGTCGTTGGGTGTCATTTAGAGTTCGAATGAAAAGTCAACTTAAGTGGAGAATTAAATAATAAAATAAATATAATATATATTCAAAAGCCTAACCTCTCCCTTCATTATTTACAGCCGCCACCCTCTTCAAAATAGATGGCCAAATTTATCCTAATTTTAAACCCTAAATTACCAAATCATTTCAACGCTTCTCCAAATCTCTAAAGCCAAAATCGATGAGCTCGTGAAGCTCTGTAAATTCATAGGGAGATGATCGGGTTTAGGGTTCAGGTTGGACCACTGTTTCAACTCGAACTCGACGCGTTGAGGGTGGTTCCTGACCACCTGAGGGGCGCGACAGGGCCCATGTCGTCGGCGTATAGGGAGCGGAGGGCGGCGCACCAGGAGGTGCTCTCTGATTTGCGAAGCTTGGCCGGATGTGATGAGCGACGAGGGAGATAGGGTGCGTGGTTTGGGGTTTCACAGTCCAGATCACGAAGAAGAAAGGTTTTGCTTCTTTTTTATTTTTTTTATTTTTTTTATTTAAACAAAATACATTGCTAAAATTTAGTTTTTTTAAATTTAGAAATACATAGGGTAAACTTAGTCTTAAATCAATATGAATACATAACTTAAGGACATGGTTTTTGTTTCTTTTCGAAAAGAAAAATGTTTGATTTTTAACTAAGGAAAAGGAACGATTTTTATAGATTATAAAGATATTTTTTTTATTATAAAAAGCGAAATATAAAATTTGATTTGAAAATATAATATAAAATTTGTCGATCTAATGAATAGAGTGTTCAGGGGGGTTCTGAATAAATTTGTCCTCGTATTCATCGATGATATTTTAATCTACTCCAAATCAAAACCTGAGCATGAAAAACACTTAGAACAAGTATTGGAGATTCTAAGGAAGAACGTCTTCAAAGCCAAATTCTCTAAATGTGTCTTCTGGCAAGAAGAAGTTAAATTTCTTGGCCATGTCGTGTCAGAGAAAGGAATTTCTGTTGACCCAAGCAAAATAATAGCGATTCAAGACTGGAAACAACCCACTACTCCCACAGAAGTTAGAAGTTTTATGGGGTTGGCTAGTTATTATCGAAAGTTCGTTAAGGATTTTTCGAAGATATCCGGTCCGTTAACGAAGCTCACAAAGAAACATGAGAAGTTTAAGTGGACTTCCGACTGTGAAGAAGCTTTCCGGGAATTGAAATCGAAGCTGACCACCGCTCCAGTGTTAACTATTATTGATGGCAATCAAGATTTAACAGTTTGGACAGATGCTTCTATTAGAGGTCTTGGTGCAGTGTTAATGCAGAGAGGCCAAGTAGTCGCTTATGCAAGCCGCCAATTGAAACCGCATGAGAAGAATTATGTGACTCATGACCTTGAGTTGCTAGCCATCGTATTTGCCTTGAAAATCTGGAGGCATTACTTATTGGGTGAGAAATTTATACTGTACACAGATCATCAATCGTTGAAGTATTTATATACCCAGAAAGATCTGAATCTGAGACAGCAGCGTTGGCTAGAATTTCTTGTGGCGTATGATCTTGATATCTTGTATACGCCGGGGAAGGCTAACGTGGTAGCGGATGCACTTAGTAGGAAAACCGCAATTGTTGCCCATCTTATAATTACACCTGGATTGATTGATAGGGTATCTGTTCTTCAGAAAAGTGACAATTTTGTGAAAGAGATGGTAAAAAGGATTCAAAGGGGCGAAGGCTCCAGTTTCCAAGTGGATACAGAAGGAGTTCTGAGGCTGAATAGAAGAATATGTGTTCCCGACATTCCCGAGCTTAAAAGAGAAGTGCTGGATGAATGCCATAAATCCAAATTTTGCATCCATCCTGGGGTGAGTAAAATGTACAACGATATCAAACGCACTTTCTGGTGGAAGGCAATGAAAAGAGATATTTCTTTGTATGTTAGCAGATGCCCTACTTGTCAATTGGTCAAGAGTGACCAACAGAAGCTAGCTGGACTGTTGCAACCGTTGGAAGTCCCAGGCTGGAAATGGGAACAAATTTCCATGGATTTCATAGATGGTTTGCCGCAAACCAAGAAGGGTAATGACAGTATTTGGGTAATCGTAGATCGCTTCACGAAGACTGCCCATTTTATACCTGTCAGATCCAATAGAACTGCCCAAAGTCTAGCACAGATATATTTCAAAGAAATTGTTAAGCTGCATGGAATTCCCATCAGCATAGTCAGTGATAGAGATCCCCTATTTACTAGCAAGTTCTGGGAGGCTTTCCAGACAGAATTGGGAACGAAATTGAATATGAGCACCGCTTATCACCCACAAACAGATGGCCAAACTGAGCGGGTGAATAGAATTCTGGAAGATTTATTGCGGGCTTGTATAATCGACTTTGGTGGGTCATGGGAAGATCATTTGCATTTGGCAGAATTCTCATATAACAATAGCTATCAAGCAAGTTTGAGAATGTCACCATTTGAAGCATTATATGGCAGACCATGCAGATCTCCAGCATGTTGGATAGAACCTGGCAACAGACTTGTACTAGGACCCGATATGATTAGGGAGGCATCTGATAAAGTGGATTTCATCAAGAAGCGATTGAAAACCGCCCAAAGCCGACAGAAAAGTTATGCAGACTCTAGAAGGAGAGATTTGACATTTGCTGTTGGTGATCACGTTTATTTGAAGGTTTCTCCGATGAGAGGAGTAATCAGATTTGGAAAGACTGGGAAGTTGGCACCGAGATTTATTGGTCCCTTTCCTATACTTGAGCGAATTGGAACTCTTGCTTATAGGGTTCAATTGCCAGATTGGTTGCCTGGAGTGCACAATGTTTTTCACGTATCTCAACTTAGGAGACATGTGCATGATCCGGATCTTGTTGTAGAAGAAGCAGCGCAACGGGATGTGGAGATAACTCCAGAATTAGCACTCAAAAGAGAGCCATTAAAAATTGTTGGCAAAGAAACTAGAGAACTCAGAAGCAAAAAGGTTCATTTAGTTAAAGTGCAGTGGAGCAGTGATCCTAGAGACTGTACCTGGGAAACTGAGGAAAGCATTAAGCAAGCTTACCCCAAATGCGGAGTGGATATCTCTGACTAACTCCGGTGCAAGGTACCTTTACAATACTTTGCATTTACATTTTATTTCCTACTTTACTGTTGTTTCCTTTTCGAGGACGAAAAGTTTTAAGTAGGGGAGATTGTAATAACCCGGAAAATACGAGCCAATTTAAAATTTTTAAATTGAGTATTTCAAAGGAATTTGAACAATTGAAATAGAATATTTCAATAAAATAGTAAGTTAAGAATAGTGAGTCAGTTTGAAAATTTGAATTCAAACTTTGACTGACTATGCAGGTTGGAAAATATAACGGATTTTAGTGAAACCAAAAATATTTAAATCTGTTAGTCAATACCTTTCTAACGAATCTGAAAAATCGAAGTTTCATAACGGGAATTAAAAGTTATGGCCGAATGAATTTTCAAAAGAGTCGGTATATAGAATATATAGGCCTGGAAAATTGATATTTTGCATACGACCTCGGAATTCGACGAAACCACTTTTGTTGGGTCCGGGATGTCAAACTATTGCTAGGTTTCAAATTTCATAATTTTTGAAGCTAGTATGTGAGCGTGGCAAAAGAAAATGTGTTTGGTCGATTTCTGTTAAATTGGATCGACCAGAAAATGGCCATTTTTCAAACGACCTCAGAATGCGACGAAACTAGTTTTGTTGGGACCGTAGCGTCAAAACATAGCTAGATTTATTTTTCTGGAATTTTTCGAATCAGTTTGTGGCCCTGGCAAATTGAAATGTGCGTTCAGAGTTAAAAATTAAATGTTTTATACTTTAATTTGAAAAATAACTAACTGTAACAGTCGAATTGGCCTACGAAACATATCCCATTGTGTCCGGAATGGGGGTATTTAGCTAGAGGCGACAGTCGTTGGGTTTAAAAAGGAGTTCGATTAAGAAAACACTATTTAAAAATTTTAATATAGTCTCGGCCAATCATATTTTTTTCTTTCATAAAAAAAAATAAAAAAAAAAGAAACCCCCGACCCTCCAGATCGAACGGCGGCTTCCTTTTTCCGCCTTCTCTCCTCCAAATCTCCACATCCGCTCATCAAAACACTAGGGCCCTTTGGAGTTTTTCGTAGAGCTCGAGACGAGCTTCAAATCCATACCAACCTCGCCCAGCATCGTCGAGTATTTCGCCGGATCCGCTCCTCCAAAGTCCGGTCGTTTCGAGGTCGATTCCGCCGCCCAAAGGCCGTCGAGTTCAACGCCGTGGGGCCCGCACGTGCGCCTCTCCTCCGCCTACAACCCTGCACTGGCCGATCATCCAACCGCTACACGGTTTGATCAAAAATCGCTGACCTAGTTTTGAAGCTTTCTGAAAGTGCGTTTTTCTTTGATCTGTACACTTTAAAAAATCATATCTTTTTGGTGTGTTGACGAAATTCGATGAAACAGGAAACATCGAGACCGCAAGGAAGCTCTCTACCCAATAGAAGAAGCTGCGGATTTTTCTGACATCGTATCGATTTTTAGCGCTCAGAAAACCAAGGTGAGAAATCTGAATTAACGTGAAATTGAATGGAAAATGTCGTGTATAATTTATATAAGCGAAATATAAATTACATACGTGTTGTATACCTCATGTACATGCGTAGTGTAAGCTATATGAGCGAAGTATGAATTTTTACATGCATAGAATAATTGATATATGTATTGAAATGCAAGTGAAATATAGCAAATATATATATATTATATATATATATATATATATATATACTCCCCTCGTCCACAAACCATGGACGATATTTATTGTGGTGAATTGGTGTGAAATATTGGATGAAAAATACGAATGGTTGAATAATTGTTTGTGGTTGATATTGTTTGGTTGTGGTTGAAAAATACCCATTGGTGATTGAAATGAATTGGAAATATTTATGGAAATAAAAATAAACATGCCGCCTGCGTGCGAATTAGATGCATGAATCCCCATTGTCAAAAACCGCGAGGTTTTAAGGTAGAGCGAGGAGCCGTACTAGGGACGGTGCCGGTTTTAACTACCCTGCCGTTATGCTGCCGAAATTTTGAATAATCTTTGTGTGTTAGAATTATTTTCATATGTTGAAATTATTTTCATGCATAGAAATTAAAGTCATATATGAAACTATGTCCATGTGTGGAAATATTCATGTGTTGAAAAGTGTTATATGAAAATTAAATTCATTTGTGAATGAATGAAGTGCTTAAACAATAAAAATCACATATATATATATATATATGAAGTATCAAAAATATTCGCCTTATATAAATAGTTTCAACAATCGAAATTTCATCTTTTTAATAGGAACAACATAAATAAAATGTCCATGTGTGGAAATGCTTATTTGTTGAGAAGTGTGTGTAGTGGAAAAGTTCATGTGTTGAATAAAAAGATTGAACAATAAAAATTACATTTTTATTGAAACTATGAAGTGTTGAAACCATACATTGGTTGAATAAATATTTTAAATGATAAAAATATCATTTTATCATATGTGTTGTATGCTAAAGATATGCGGACGTTGAAATAAATATTTGTGATAGAAATATTATTTTTAACATGCATAGGAACTAAATAAAATAGTCATGTGTTGAAATCTATTTTAGTTCGCCAAAATTATCATCTTTTGAAATATGAAGTGTTAAAAATATCCACTTGTTCAAATAAACGTGCATGAGTTGAAATATACATTAACTAGCTAATGATATGATTTTAGCCTATGCATGCGATATTAGAATGAATGGTGTTTTTAAACCAAAGCAAATCGAATATGAAATTGAATGGAAAATGATAAATGTTAGAAATTGTATATATGTACATGCATATCTATTGAACAGGTTAAAGAAAAAGGGGCTAGAGAAGAGAAATAGAATTTTGTGCCCGACAAATAGGTACACATTTACCGCTTTGTTTGGGTGATGATTTTATGAGCCTGTTGGCATGCCGCTTGGCTTTTTCTTTTTCTTTTTGATATGAGACGCCCGTGTGGCTATTTGGGAATTTTCCCAGACCCTCCCGTACAAAGGAGGTTATGGCGAAATTTTCCAAAAATTTAAGGCGTTAGTGAAATAATTGAAGTGGAAACGATATAGGAATTTTTGAATGAACTATATTTATATAAATATATAAATATAAATAGAATTAAAACGAATCGTGGCCGTGCAGTTCGTGTTTTGAAACTGTGATTTCAAACGACTAGTGCGGAAGATCCGACCATTGGATTTTCCCGAAACCTTAACCGTTGGGTTCGCCTTGGAAATATCTTTCCAACGGCACCAACTTTGTGAAGATCCGACGGTTTGATTGTCTTGAATGTTTAATTCAAAATTAGTGAAAAACAGCGCCAGAAACGATTATATTTATATATATATAAATATAATTAAATTAAATCGAATAACGACGCTGCAGTTCGTAAATTGAAATCGTAACTTCAAATGGTTAGTGTGGAAGATCCGACCGTCGGATTTTCCCAAAACTGGAACCGTTGGATTCGTTTTGAAATGACCTTCCTAATGATGTAAAATTTGTGAAGATCCAACGGTTAGATTTTCCTATATGTGTAAAACAAAATTAGTGAAAAGCAGCACCAGTGCATCGACACGACCTGAAACGTCGTTTAATTAAATATGGCCGTTTTAAATTAAATAAAAATGGCGACATATCGTTATAAAATACTATTGACGATATAGAGTGGAAATAAACCAATTTTGTTGTGTTTGCTTGATACGTGATGGTTGAATGTATTTGACATGAAAATTATAACTAAATAACTGAAGTGTGAATGTTGAATGGTCCAACCATGTGATTAATTGATTTGAAAATCTAAATATACGTGGGTTATTTGAAAAGGCCGAGTTTATCTCATTTCAAATAATCGATCGACGTTGAGAAGTCGAAGAGTCGAAGACGACTGAAGACCGACGATCTCCGCATTGGATGGATGGGCGCTACTGATGCTCGTGATTGGAGTAGCTACCATGAAGGAATTGAAGTAGTAGCCGTCCAAACATAGTGTTGATTGTACGGGTATGCGAGAAATTGGTGCCTCCGGTTTCGTTCAGACCCAGAACGGACTTGTAAATGGATTATGTGTCTGACATTGGATTTTGTTCTGTGTTGATTAATCTCTGTTAAATATATATCTGTTTGGCGGCGGAGGATTTATTCTCTTGCTTAACGCCCTTCTCTGACACGTACGAACTCAGAGGTTATGTATTGACAGAAATCAGTCGCATGGAGTGGATTGCCTGTGTGGCACGCCTAAGTGGCATATGATCAAGGCTTCTGTTGCAAAGCAAAGTCTTGTGGTTGATGATCAAAGCATGGTCTGTGTGACTAGCTTTGTGTATAACGTGAATTCGCGAGCCTCACACCTCGGTATGAGTCAAAAACGGGAGAGTGACTGCAGGGAGAGCACGACGTTTCTTTCTAGCTAAGGTGGTGTCAGTGACCTACCAGCCCTGACATTATATATACTTTTCACCTGTGTGGTTGTTGGAATGCGAGGCGCCTCGATATAGGTCCGTAAGGACCGGGAAACGTGTGTTCAGGAATTGCCAATCCTCAAAAGTAAGAGAGGACCGACCCTGAAGATCCAAGGATCATAGTAAGGTCCTGGGACATTTGCTAGAGTGTCTCGAATCGGAGAGGAGCTTGCCCCTTGCCTCGACTCATGAAGGAATCCAATTTCCAATACGAAATATGCGGTTGTGATTGTATTACTAGTATGGCGACATAGTGGTATGGGTCATTTATGCCACCTATAATTGATATTTATGATTGAATTTGCTTTTGAAACATATATGCACTAGTAATAATATCAAACACCTTTGTTTTATTCGTATGAAGCATCTCTGTCCATTATAAGCTAAAAACTCTATCCTCCGGCTTGCGTTGCATTGTGTGATGGGACCTAAGTCTTGTAATGGCTTCATTTTATAAAAAGCATTGCGTTGATTTAATCATTTACTTTATTTCATGCACTGGCACTCATTGGAGTAAACCCGTTCCGCGAAAGTGGCGTGGTCCTTTGATTTGCCTTATTATTGTTGTTAATAAGTTGAGTAGATTTCTCATACCAGTCCCATGACTGACTCGTAGTTTGTTTCACCTTGCAAACTCGGGTGCCCTCATTTTCACACGGGCAGCCTAGTTACAGGTTTCTGATGCACCTTTTGGCTCATGGCGAGGCTTGACTACACCGTGCTGACTTGGATTTTCTCCGCCATTATTGTATCTATATTATGATTCCGCCACTGGCGATGTAGACTGATATTCCTTTTGTGTACTCTTTATGTATGATTCCGCCTCAGGCGATGGTGACTGAATATGTATCATTATGCACTAAGTTGTATCCTGTACTGTGCTTCTCTGATGTGATGATATCTATATGATTCCGCTGTCATATGTGTGTAAATTATTCTATTTTCTGTTTATGCTATTATCTGTGATCTGCTAATGATGATTAATGTGTTATATTCCAATGATTATCCTTAACACCGTGTCACAGCTGGTAAAAAGGATTCAAAGGGGCGAAGGCTCCAGTTTCCAAGTGGATACAGAAGGAGTTCTGAGGCTGAATAGAAGAATATGTGTTCCCGACATTCCCGAGCTTAAAAGAGAAGTGCTGGATGAATGCCATAAATCCAAATTTTGCATCCATCCTGGGGTGAGTAAAATGTACAACGATATCAAACGCACTTTCTGGTGGAAGGCAATGAAAAGAGATATTTCTTTTATGTTAGCAGATGCCCTACTTGTCAATTGGTCAAGAGTGACCAACAGAAGCTAGCTGGACTGTTGCAACCGTTGGAAGTCCCAGGCTGGAAATGGGAACAGATTTCCATGGATTTCATAGATGGTTTGCCGCGAACCAAGAAGGGTAATGACAGTATTTGGGTAATCGTAGATCGCTTCACGAAGACTGCCCATTTTATACCTGTCAGATCCAATAGAACTGCCCAAAGTCTAGCACAGATATATTTCAAAGAAATTGTTAAGCTGCATGGAATTCCCATCAGCATAGTCAGTGATAGAGATCCCCTATTTACTAGCAAGTTCTGGGAGGCTTTCCAGATAGAATTGGGAACGAAATTGAATATGAGCACCGCTTATCACCCACAAACAGATGGCCAAACTGAGCGGGTGAATAGAATTCTGGAAGATTTATTGCGGGCTTGTATAATCGACTTTGGTGGGTCATGGGAAGATCATTTGCATTTGGCAGAATTCTCATACAACAATAGCTATCAAGCAAGTTTGAGAATGTCACCATTTGAAGCATTATATGGCAGACCATGCAGATCTCCAGCATGTTGGGTAGAACCTGGCAACAGACTTGTACTAGGACCCGATATGATTAGGGAGGCATCTGATAAAGTGGATTTCATCAAGAAGCGATTGAAAACCGCCCAAAGCCGACAGAAAAGTTATGCAGACTCCAGAATGAGAGATTTGACATTTGCTGTTGGTGATCACGTTTATTTGAAGGTTTCTCCGATGAGAGGAGTAATCAGATTTGGAAAGACTGGGAAGTTGGCACCGAGATTTATTGGTCCCTTTCCTATACTTGAGCGAATTGGAACTCTTGCTTATAGGGTTCAATTGCCAGATTGGTTGCCTGGAGTGCACAATGTTTTTCACGTATCTCAACTTAGGAGACATGTGCATGATTCAGATCTTGTTGTAGAAGAAGCAGCGCAACGGGATGTGGAGATAACTCCAGAATTAGCACTCAAAAGAGAGCCATTAAAAATTGTTGGCAAAGAAACTAGAGAACTCAGAAGCAAAAAGGTTCATTTAGTTAAAGTGCAGTGGAGCAGTGATCCTAGAGACTGTACTTGGGAAACTGAGGAAAGCATTAAGCAAGCTTACCCCAAATGCAGAGTGGATATCTCTGACTAACTCCGGTGCAAGGTACCTTTACAATACTTTGCATTTACATTTTATTTCCTACTTTACTGTTGTTTCCTTTGCGAGGACGAAAAGTTTTAAGTAGGGGAGATTGTAATAACCCGGAAAATACGAGCCAATTTAAAATTTTTAAATTGATTATTTCAAAGGAATTTGAACAATTGAAATAGAATATTTCAATAAAATAGTAAGTTAAGAATAGTGAGTTAGTTTGAAAATTTGAATTCAAACTTTGACTGACTATGTAGGGTGGAAAATATAACGGATTTTAGTGGAACCAAAAATATTTAAATCTGTTAGTCAATACCTTTCTAACGAATCTGAAAAATCGAAGTTTCATAACGGGAATTAAAAGTTATGGTCGAATGAATTTTCAGAAGAGTCGGTATATAGAATATATAGGCCTGGAAAATTGATATTTTGCATACGACCTCGGAATTCGACGAAACCACTTTTGTTGGGTCCGGGATGTCAAACTATTGCTAGGTTTCAAATTTCATAATTTTTGAAGCTAGTATGTGAGCGTGGCAAAAGAAAATGTGTTTGGTCGATTTCTGTTAAATTGGATCGACCAGAAAATGGCCATTTTTCAAACGACCTCAGAATGCGACGAAACTAGTTTTGTTGGGACCGTAGCGTCAAAACATAGCTAGATTTATTTTTCTGGAATTTTTCGAATCAGTTTGTGGCCCTGGCAAATTGAAATGTGCGTTCAGAGTTAAAAATTAAATGTTTTATACTTTAATTTGAAAAATAACTGACTGTAACAGTCGAATTGGCCTACGAAACATATCCCATTGTGTCCGGAATGGGGGTATTTAGCTAGGGGCGACAGTCGTTGGGTTTAAAAAGGAGTTCGATTAAGAAAACACTATTTAAAAATTTTAATATAGTCTCGGCCAATCATATTTTTTTCTTTCATAAAAAAAAAAAAAAAAAAAAAAGAAACCCCCGACCCTCCAGATCGAACGGCGGCTTCCTTTTTCCGCCTTCTCTCCTCCAAATCTCCACATCCGCTCATCAAAACACCAGGGCCCTTTGGAGTTTTTCGTAGAGCTCGAGACGAGCTTCAAATCCATACCAACCTCGCCCAGCATCGTCGAGTATTTCGCCGGATCCGCTCCTCCAAAGTCCGGCCGTTTCGAGGTCGAATCCGCCGCCCAGAGGCCGTCGAGTTCAACGCCGTGGGGCCCGCACGTGCGCCTCTCCTCCGCCTACAACCCTGCACTGGCCGATCATCCAACCGCTACACGGTTTGATCAAAAATCGCTGACCTAGTTTTGAAGCTTTCTGAAAGTGCGTTTTTCTTTGATCTGTACACTTTGAAAAATCATATCTTTTTGGTGTGTTGACGAAATTCAATGAAACAGGAAACATCGAGACCGCAAGGAAGCTCTCTACCCGTAACTTCCCCGTAAAGGAAAGTGTCGGATAGTTCGAGAACAGCCACAAAAGAACGCATACAGAAGAACATTTCATTGTATATTACAACAATGCATCAGATCACAAGGATATACAGAGTATGAATGAATATTACACAGAAATATCAAAGATTTAAATTACATTTAAATACATAGCAGCGGAAAATAATACAATACACAACTAGAAGAGATATACGGATACAAAGCTTTCCGGATATCGTTCCAGCTGTAAACCAGGATCCTGTGAATATAAATCTGCAAAACCAAAACTACTAGCTGCCCATGTCAAAATAAGGGCACCCAGAGTTTAGGTTAAAACAATAAACTCCAGGTCAGTCATGGGACTGGTGTGAGAACTAAAACAGTTAATAAACTTTATTTTTAAAGTTAGGTAAATCAAGGGACCACGCCGTATAACACGGAACGGGTTTCCTCCCAAGAATACCAGTGCATGAAACAAACAACGCAATGCTAAAATAGAGAAAAATGAAGCTGTTATAAGACCCAGGTCCTATCACACAATGCAACGCAAGCCGGGGGATAGGGTTTTCCCTTATAACAGCCAAAGAATGCTTGATACGTTTAAAACAAATCATTTGATACTACTATAAGTGCATAGTGTATAAAACAACTTCAAATCATAAGTATCAATCATAGGCGGCATGAATGCCCCATACCACTATGTCGCCATATATAGGTTATACAATCAAAATCGCAAAGTCACGTATTTGGAAATTGGGTTTCCAACTATGAACCGAGGCAAAAGATAGTCCTCAACCGATTCGAGACGCTCTAGCCCGTGTCTCAGGCAAGTGCGCAGGCAAGCCTTGGATCGTCAGGGCCGGTCCACCGATGTGGATTATTATGCCTGAACAATACGTCCCCCGCCCTTTGGGGCGTCAATGAGCCAAAAAATGACTCCATCGGACCCGGATCGTCCGATCAAACCGAGGCGCCTCGCAACAGCAACAACCACATAAGTCAAACTCGTCAGGGCGTGTAAAACCACTGACGCCACTTCTAGCTAGAAAGAAACGCAAGTCCTCCCTGATGTCCTCTCCCGTTTTTGGTTCATACCGGGTGTGAAACTCGCGAAGTAAACGTTACACAAAGCTACGCCACGAAGGCCGTGCTTCGATCATCAACCACAAGACTTTGCTTTTCAACAGAAGCCTCGATCATTTGCCACTTAGGCATGCCACACAGGCAATTCACTCCATGCGTTTGATATCCATCAATATATAACCCCTGAGCTCGTACGTCTCAGAGAAGGGCGTTAAACAAGAGAATAAATTCTCCACCGCCAAACAGATATATATTTAATAGAGATCAATCACACGGACTAAAATCCAATGTCAGACACACAGTCCATTTACAAGTCCGTTCTGGGTCTGAACGAAACCGGAGGCACCTAGTACCCCGCATATCCATCGATCTCCTTGTACGTCTGGACGATCACTAACTGTTTCCATCTTCTTGGGTGTACAACCCAATCAAGATCATCAGTAATCACCCAAACGATGTGAAGACTTCCGGTCTTCGACCATCGTCTTCATCTTCGACTTATCGTCGTATCAGTTATTCAGAAAGGGATAAACCCGGTCTTTCCGAATAACTCGCGTATATTTTAAATAAGTGTTACACAAACACAACATACGCCTCATTCCAATTCATTAGTCACTAACCGTAAATTAATCAAGAGAATAATTCCCCAAAAATTAACCCCGAAGGCCGAAACCAACATCAGATCAATATTCAGAAAACCATTCTGCTTGGCTAACCGACAGTTAGTTTCTAAATTTCAAATTCATAGGGAAAGGTTCCCATTAATTTTATCCAAGATAAATTCCTTAAATTTTATTCTCAAATCTTCTTTTGAATTTCGATTCAACTAGTCGGGATTAACGAAACTTACCGAAGTAATCATTGGTTTTAATTTCCCAATCCCAACCTATTCATCCCATGAAGTAAAACTAGTGATACTTCATATCTAACACAACGGTGTTATCGGTAAATTCAATTACCATTTCACGTTCAAATCTAATTAAAGATTTAACTATCGCCTGAAGCAAAACTGGTGGTACTCCATTTTCGATCTTTTCAATCTAATTAAAGATTCATTAAAACTCCACTTAGTTTTAATCTTTAACTGGGTTAAAGAATCAGTGTCATTTAAAAACACAGTTCACGATAAACCCAAAATCACATTCATTAATTATCGGGTTAAAGAACGAGTGTTGTTTAAAACACTGTTCATGATAAACCCAAAAATCAATATCAATTCAATTCCAATTAAATATTATTTAATTGGTACACTTCATTAAATCTAAATAAAAAGATTTAATCTTTTCTCAACTGCGTTCAAGAACGGTGTTAATGAAGACACCATTCACGACAAACCCAAATCATATTTGATATTCAATACAAGGCCCTGAATAGAAAATATATCGGCTTATATTCAATATCAAATTCTACGATTAACAAATGTCGTATTGGAAATAACGATATAAATATATATCTTTCAAATTTCCATAATCAACATCCGTATAATCACGAATTCCAACATCGAAATATTCCGAAGACAATTTCGATTCAAATCCATTCCAATGCAATCATTGGAAATTTTGGTTATTTTTAAAACCCTTTTCGAATTCAATTTATTTATTTAAAAATAAATAGAATTATAATTCTAGTTCAAAACTAGTTCATTTTGATAAAAATCTATTTTTATCTTTTCAAATATGGAGTTTTTCATCCCAATTCTTTCTAAATCATTTCTTATGATTTTACATAAATTATTACTATTTTTGATAATCTTATCAAGGCCCGTACAGTCGATTTCCAACAATGGCCATCGAACTGCACTTACAGCGACCTTTTTCGAATTTGATTTGGACGTATCTCCAAATCCAACCGTTAGATTTCTAATTTCAAATATTCTTTAGAAATCTCTTTTCGATACGAACCCAACGGTTCCGGTTTTAGGAGAATCCGACGGTCGGATCTCCCGAAATGTCCGTTAGAAATAAATGGTCGAAATTCACGAACTGCCGCGGCGCGGCGCGTTCTATTCAGGCCATTATATTATATATATAATATATATAATATATACTTCGTCGATTTCCATTTAAAACGAATTATATAAATAGTTTTAAAATTCGTTTCAACAGCAATTTCAACTTTCATTTCAATTCAAATCAAAATTGAATTCTTCTTTATAAATTCGTTTTAAAATTCATTTCTATTCAAGTCAAATTTCAATTCAATTTGAATTCATTTCAATTCGCTTTCAATTCAATTTGAATTCGTTTTCAATTCATTTCGAAATCGTTTTCAATTCATTTCATTTCGAAATCGTTTTCAATTCAATTCATTTCGAAATCGTTTTCAATTCAATTCATTTCGAAATCGTTTTACATTCAATTCATTTCGAAATCGTTTTATATTCAATTCATTTCGAAATCGTTTTATATTCAATTCATTTCGAAATCGTTTTATATTCAATTCATTTTGAAATCGTTATATATTCAATTCATTTTGAAATCGTTATATATTCAATTCATTTCGAAATCGTTTTATATTCAATTCATTTCGAAATCGTTTTATATTCAATTCATTTCGAAATCGTTATATATTCAATTCATTTCGAAATCGTTATATATTCAATTCATTTCGAAATCGTTTTATATTCAATTCATTTCGAAATCGTTTTCAATTCAATTCATTTCGAAATGAATAGAATCGATATAAATCGTTTACGTCAAAATGGCGTCAATCTTATCAACACGGCTTCATAAATGTCTATTTTCAAATATTCTATTTCAAATATTTCTTTTTCAAAATAGTTGTTATTATCAAAATATTTCGTTCAACACATGACCAATCTCAATGGATGAGTACTGTCAACACATGAACCTTTATTTTATATTAATAAAGATGTCGGATAGTTCGGGAGTCTAACGTGAGAAATCTAAATTAACGTGAAATTAAATGGAAAATGCCGTGTATAATTTATATAAGCGAAATATAAATTACATACGTGTTGTATACCTCATGTACATGCGTAGTGTAAGCTATACATATGACAGCGGAATCATATAGATATCATCACATCAGAGAAGCACAGTACAGGATACAACTTAGTGCATAATGATACATAATCAGTCACCATCGCCTGAGGCGGAATCATACATAAAGAGTACACAAAAGGAATATCAGTCTACATCGCCAGTGGCGGAATCATAATATAGATACAATAATGGCGGAGAAAATCCAAGTCAGCACGGTGTAGTCAAGCCTCGCCATGAGCCAAAAGGTGCGTCAGAAACCTGTAACTAGGCTGCCCGTGTGAAAATGAGGGCACCCGAGTTTGCAAGGTGAAACAAACTACGAGTCAGTCATGGGACTGGTATGAGAAATCTACTCAACTTATTAACAACAATAATAAGACAAATCAAAGGACCACGCCACTTTCGCAGAACGGGTTTACTCCAATGAGTGCCAGTGCATGAAATAAAATAAATGATTAAATCAACGCAATGCTTTTTATAAAATGAAGCCATTATAAGACTCAGGTCCCATCCCACAATGTAACGCAAGCCGGAGGATAGAGTTTTTACCTTATAATGGCCAAAGATGCCTCATACGAATAAAACAAAGGTGTTTGATATTATTACTAGTGCATATATGTTTCAAAAGCAAATTCAATCATAAATATCAATCATAGGCGGCATAAATGACCCATACCACTATGTCGCCATACTAGTAATACAATCACAACCGCATATTTCGTATTGGAAATTGGATTCCTTCATGAGTCGAGGCAAGGGGCAAGCTCCTCTCCGATTCGAGACACTCTAGCAAATGTCCCAGGACCCCACTATGATCCTTAGATCTTCAGGGCCGGTCCTCTCTTACTTTTGAGGATTGGCAATTCCTGAACACACATTTCCCGGTCCTTACGGACCTATATCGAGGCGTCTCGCATTCCAACAACCACACAGGTGAAAAGTATATATAATGTCATGGCTGGTAGGTCACTGACACCACCTTAGCTAGAAAGAAACGTCGTGCTCTCCCTGTAGTCACTCTCCCGTTTTTGACTCATACCGAGGTGTGAGGCTCGCGAATTCACGTTATACACAAAGCTAGTCACACAGACCATGCTTTGATCATCAACCACAAGACTTTGCTTTGCAACAGAAGCCTTGATCATATGCCACTTAGGCGTGCCACACAGGCAATCCACTCCATGCGACTGATTTCTGTCAATACATAACCTCTGAGTTCGTACGTCTCAGAGAAGGGCGTTAAGCAAGAGAATAAATCCTCCGCCGCCAAACAGATATATATATTTAACAGAGATCAATCAACACAGAACAAAATCCAATGTCAGACACACAGTCCATTTACAAGTCCGTTCTGGGTCTGAACGAAACCGGAGGCACCAATTCCTCGCATACCCGTACAATCAACACTATGTTTGGACGGCTACTACTTCAATTCCTCATGGTATCTACTCCAATCACGAGCATCAGTAGCTTTCTTTAGCAAAGGACAGTCTTTGACTAAATGATCGGTCTTACGACAATTGAAGCACGAGCGAGGGTTCTGAGAGCCTTGGCTCGAGCCTTGATAATTTGTTTTCTGTTTCTTCGGAGCTGTGCAGACGTTTGAGTAGTGCCCCCGGCTTACCACAGTTAAAGCAATTTCTTCTTGGCGGCTTTCCAGTCTGAGGTTTGGAAGATGCTGCTTGGCTTGACTCGCCTTGATTTACAGCAGGCTTGCGCTTGTTTCCGGCTTGGCTTCTAGCGCGATCCTGATCCAGATGGCTTTGATCCAGGTCTTCATAGTTGCATGTCATTTCCACTAGCTCATTGAAATCCAGCTTGACATGGGCCATGGCTCTATCATGATATTGTCGTCTTAGTCCAAAGATAAACCTCTTATTTTTGGATTTCGCAGTGGCAACGAGCTCTGGAGCATAGGGCGACAACATTGTAAATTTGTTCAGATAATCTTGCACGGAAAGATCCCCTTGCTGGAGATTGGCGAAGTCATCGTGCATTCTTTCTAGAGCTTGTTCTGGGACATATTTCTCCTTGAAGAGTTCTTTGAATCCATCCCATGTTCTTCCAGCTTCTCTATTCCCAGCGGTAAGAGACTCCCACCATAATTCGGATTGTTCCTGCATAAGCCAGGCGCCCATAACAGCTTTGTCTTCGTCTCCTAGCCTTAGGCCTTCAAGAATTTTCTCGCATGTTTTGAGCCATGCAAGGGCCTCTATTACGGTGCCAGTTCCCGAGAAGGTCTTGCCTCCTAAGTTCTTATATCTCTTAGCTACATGGTCGAGCTCGAAGTATTGAGCTGTCGGAGGTTGTATCAAAGGTCCTTCCTGAGCTGGGATTTCTCCCCTACCTCGGCCTCGGCCGGCACGGCCTCCTCTAGCGGCGGCTGCTCTGGTAGCCATTTGTCAAATTCTGTATAATTAACGAAAAGGTCAGCTAACAGATATGATAGTCTATTGCATAATTAAGCAGAAATTCTATGGAAAGATAACGATGGACTGATCAATTGTTTTTGCTAATCTGCTCAGCTCATTCTAGGACTTTGCTAGTCCAATCTCTAATGAGCAACTCGCCTTAGAATACTACTGATTCTATTTTGACGATGTGTTTAATGTGTTAGACTCCCGAACTAAGGTTAACCAAAGCTCTGATTGAATAAATATTTTAAATCATTAGGAAGGTCATTTCAAAACGAATCCAATGGTTAGATTTTCCTATAAGTGTTGAAACCATACATTGGTTGAATAAATATTTTAAATGATAAAAATATCATTTTATCATATGTGTTGTATGCTAAAGATATGCGGACGTTGAAATAAATATTTGTGATAGAAATATTATTTTTAACATGCATAGGAACTAAATAAAATAGTCATATGTTGAAATCTATTTTAGTTCGCCAAAATTATCATCTTTTGAAATATGAAGTGTTAAAAATATCCACTTGTTCAAATAAACGTGCATGAGTTGAAATATACATTAACTAGCTAATGATATGATTTTAGCCTATGCATGCGATATTAGAATGAATGGTGTTTTTAAACCAAAGCAAATCGAATATGAAATTGAATGGAAAATGATAAATGTTAGAAATTGTATATATGTACATGCATATCTATTGAACAGGTTAAAGCAAAAGGGGCTAGAGAAGAGAAATAGAATTTTGTGCCCGACAAATAGGTACACATTTACCGCTTTGTTTGGGTGATGATTTTATGAGCCTGTTGGCTAGCCGCTTGGCTTTTTCTTTTTCTTTTTGATATGAGACGCCCGTGTGGCTATTTGGGAATTTTCCCAGACCCTCCCGTACAAAGGAGGTTATGGCGAAATTTTCCAAAAATTTAAGGCGTTAGTGAAATAATTGAAGTAGTAGCCGTCCAAACATAGTGTTGATTGTACGGGTATGCAAGGAATTGGTGCCTCCGGTTTCGTTCAGACCCAGAACGGACTTGTAAATGGACTGTGTGTCTGACATTGGATTTTGTTCTGTGTTGATTGATCTCTGTTAAATATATATCTGTTTGGCGGCGGAGGATTTATTCTCTTGCTTAACTCCCTTCTCTGAGACGTACGAACTCAGAGGTTATGTATTGACAGAAATCAGTCGCATGGAGTGGATTGCCTGTGTGGCACGCCTAAGTGGCATATGGTCAAGGCTTCTGTTGCAAAGCAAAGTCTTGTGGTTGATGATCAAAGCATGGTCTGTGTGACTAGCTTTGTGTATAACGTGAATTCGCGAGCCTCACACCTCGGTATGAGTCAAAAACGGGAGTGTGACTGCAGGGAGAGCACGACGTTTCTTTCTAGCTAAGGTGGTGTCAGTGACCTACCAGCCCTGACATTATATATACTTTTCACCTGTGTGGTTGTTGGAATGCGAGGCGCCTTGATATAGGTCCGTAAGGACCGGGAAACGTGTGTTCAGGAATTGCCAATCCTCAAAAGTAAGAGAGGACCGGCCCTGAAGATCCAAGGATCATAGTGGGGTCCTGGGACATTTGCTAGAGTGTCTCGAATCGGAGAGGAGCTTGCCCCTTGCCTCGACTCATGAAGGAATCCAATTTCCAATACGAAATATGCGGTTGTGATTGTATTACTAGTATGGCGACATAGTGGTATGGGTCATTTATGCCGCCTATGATTGATATTTATGATTGAATTTACTTTTGAAACATATATGCACTAGTAATAATATCAAACACCTTTGTTTTATTCGTATGAAGCATCTTTGGCCATTATAAGGTAAAAACTCTATCCTCCGGCTTGCGTTGCATTGTGTGATGGGACCTGAGTCTTATAATGGCTTCATTTTATAAAAAGCATTGCGTTGATTTAATCATTTATTTTATTTCATGCACTGGCACTCATTGGAGTAAACCCGTTCCGCGAAAGTGGCATGGTCCTTTGATTTGCCTTATTATTGTTGTTAATAAGTTGAGTAGATTTCTCATACCAGTCCCATGACTGACTCATAGTTTGTTTCACCTTGCAAACTCGGGTGCCCTCATTTTCACACGGGCAGCCTAGTTACAGGTTTCTGACGCACCTTTTGGCTCATGGCGAGGCTTGACTACACCGTGCTGACTTGGATTTTCTCCACCATTATTGTATCTATATTATGATTCCGCCACTGGCGATGTAGACTGATATTCCTTTTGTGTACTCTTTATGTATGATTCCGCCTCAGGCGATGGTGACTGATTATGTATCATTATGCACTAAATTGTATCCTGTACTGTGCTTCTCTGATGTGATGATATCTATATGATTCCGCTGTCATATGTGTATAAATTATTCTATTTTCTGTTTATGCTATTATCTGTGATCTGCTAAGGATGATTAATGTGTTATATTCCAATGATTATCCTTAACACCGTGTCACGGGGTTTTGGGATCGTCACAGTCGGAATTTCGGGACAAACACCACTGCTGCACCCCAATCAGAGAAACTAGGCCTAATCAGACCCTTCCATACTAGCTATCGTGTTTGATTGTCTAATTCCTCCTTCTCTTTCAAGGACATTCTTCGAATAGCGTGAACTACCGGCCTTGCATTGGGAATCAAAGCAATCTTGAAATCTATTTCTCTTTACGGAGGTAAGCGAACAACTTCTTCCAACTGTGAAAACCCGTAACTTCCCCGTAAAGGAAAGCGTCGGATAGTTCGAGAACAAGCCACAACAGAACACATACAGAAGAACATTTCATTGTATATTACAACAATGCATCAGATTACAAGAATATACAGAGTATAAATGAATATTACACAGAAATATCAGAGATTTAAATTACGTTTAAATACATAGCAGCGGAAAATAATACAATACACAACTGAAGGGGATATACGGATACAAAGCTTTCCGGATATCGTTCCAGCTGTAAACCAGGATCCTGTGAATATAAATCTGCAAAACCAAAACTACTAGCTGCCCGTGTCAAAAATAGGGGCACCCAGAGTTTAGTTTAAAACAATAAACTCCAGGTCAGTCATGTGACTGGTGTGAGAACTAAAACAGTTATTAATCTTTATTTTAAATCGTTAGGTAAATCAAGGGACCACGCCGTATAACACGGAACGGGTTTCCTCCCAGGAATACCAGTGCATAAAACAAACAGCGCAATGCTAAATAAAGAAAAATGAAGCTGTTATAAGACCCAGGTCCCATCACACAATGCAACGCAGCCGAGGATAGGGTTTTCCCTTATAACAGCCAAAGAATGCTTGATACGGTTAAAACAAATCGTTTTGATACTATTATAAGTGCATAGTGTATAAAACAACTTCAAATCATAAGTATCAATCATAGGCGGCATGAACGCCCCATAACACTATGTCGCCATATATAAGTTTATAATCAAAACTGCAATGACGTATTGGAAGTTGGGTTATCATTTATGGTATGAACCGAGGCTAGGGGCAAGATCCTCACCGATTCGAGACGCTCTAGCCCGTGTCTCAGGATCAGAGCTCGAGTGACCCTCGGAGCGACAGGGCCGGTCCACCGATGTGGATTAAAATTCCTGAACACTGCGTTTCCCCGCCCTTTGGGGCGTAAGCCTGGCCTGTCAGCCGACCAGAAGCATCGGCCGAAACCGATATCACGAGGCGCCTCGCTTTTCAGCAAGTAATAATAAGCAATATCCACATGAGTCAAACTCGTCAGCCAGTTCAAGCACCGACGCCACTCTTAACTAGAAAGAAACGCATGTCCTCCCTGAGGTCCGTTTCCCGTTTTTAGTTCATACCGGGTGTGATACTCGCGAATCAACTTTACACAAAGCTACGCCACAAAGGCCGTGCTTCGATCATCAACCACAAGACTTTGCTTTTCAACAGAAGCCTTGATCATTTGCCACTTAGGCATGCCACACAGGCAATTCACTCCATGCGATTGATATCCATCAATATATAACCCCTGAGCTCGTACGTCTCAGAGAAGGGCGTTAAGCAAGAGAATAAAATCTCTGCCGCCAAGCAGATATATATTTAATAGAGATCAATCACACGGACTAAAATCCAATGTCAGACACACAGTCCATTTACAAGTCCGTTCTGGGGCTGAACGAAACCGGAGGCACTTTCCTCGCATATCCATCCATCTCCAAGTACGTCTGGACGATCACCAACTGTTTCCATCTTCTTGGGTGTACAGCCCAATCAAGATCATCAGTAATCACCCAAACGACGTGAAGACTTCCGGTCTTCGACCATCGTCTTCATCTTCGACTTATCGTCGTATCAGTTATTCAGAATGGGATAAACCCGGTCTTTCCGAATAACTCGCGTATATTTTAAATAAGTGTTACACAAACACAACATACACCGCATTCCAATTCATCAGTCACTAACCGTAAATTAATCAAGAGAATAATTCCCCAAATATTAACCCCGAAGGCCGAAACCAACATCAGATCAATATCCAGAAAACCATTCTGCTTAGCTAACCGACAGTTAGTTTCTAAATTTCACATTCATAGGGAAAGGTTCCCATTAATTTTATCAAAGATAAATTCTTGAATTTATTCTTTAATCTACTTTTGAATATCAATTCAAACTAGTCGGGATTAGCGAACCTTACCGAAGTAATCATTTGTTTTAATTTCCCAATCCCAACCTATTCATCCCATGAAGTAAAACTGGTTATACTTCATATCTAACACCACGGTGTTATTGGTAAATTCAATTACCATTTCACGTTCAAATCTAATTAAAGATTTAACTATCGCCTGGAGCAAAACTGGTGATACTCCATTTCGATTATTTCAATCTAATTAAAGATTCATTAAAACTCCACTTAGTTTTAATCTGTGACTGGGTTAAAGAATCAGTGTCATTTAAAACACTGTTCACGATAAACCCAAAATTACATCACAATTCAATCAGTCCCTAATTGTAAATTAGCAAGTGAGCAATTCCCTAAGTATTAATCCCGAAGGCCGAAACCAACATCAGATCAATACCTCGGAAACTATTCAACTTAACTAATCTCCAGTTAGTTTCTGATTTTCTTAACTCCTTTAGGTCTAAGAAATGTATTGTTGAAGATACTGTTCACGACAATCCAAAATCACATTTCATTAATGATCGGGTTAAAGAACGAATGTTATTTAAAACACTGTCCACGATAAACCCAAAAATCAATAACAATTCAATTCCAATTAAACATTATTTAATTGGTACACTTCATTAAATCTAAATAAAAAGATTTAATCTTTTCTCCACTGGGTTCAAGAACAGTGTTAGTGAAGACACCATTCACGACAAACCCAAATCACATTTGATATTAAATACAAGGCTCTGAATAGAAAATATCCCGGCTTATATTCAATATCAAATTCTACGATTAACAAATGTCGTATTAGAAATAACGATATAAATATATATATCTTTCAAATTTCCATAACAACATCTGCATAATCCCGAATTCCAACATCGAAATATTCCGAAGACAATTTCGATTCAAATCCTCTCCAATGCAATCACTGGAAATTCTGGTTATTTTCAAAACCATTTCAAATCCAATTTATTTATTTAAAAATAAATAGAATTATAATTCTAGTTCAAAACTAGTTCATTTCGATAAAAATCTATTTTTATCTTTTCAAATATGGAGTTTTTCATCCCAATTTTTATAAATCATTTCTTATGATTTTACACAAATTATTACTATTTTTAATAATTTTATCAAGGCCCGTACAGTCGATTTCCATCAACGGTCATCGAACTGCACTTACAGCGACCTTTTCCCAATTTTATTTGGACGTAACTCCAAATCCAACCGTTAGATTTTGAATTTCTAATATTCGTTAGAAAGCTCTTTTCGATACGAACCCAACGGTTCCGGTTTTAGGAGAATCCGACGGTCGGATCTCCCGTTATGTCCGTTTGAAATAAATGGTCGAAATTCGCGAACTGCCGCGGCGCGGCGCGTTCTATTCAGGCCATTATATTATATATATAATATATATTTCGTCGATTTCTATTTAAAACGAATTATATAAATAGTTTTAAATTCGTTTCAAAAGCAATTTCAACTTCCATTTCAATTCAAATCAAAATTGAATTCTCCTTTATAAATTCGTTTTAAAATTCATTTCTATTCAATTCAAATTTCAATTCAATTTGAATTCATTTTATATTCAATTCATTTCGAAATCGTTTTCAATTTATTTCATTTCGAAATCGTTTTCAATTCATTTCATTTCGAAATCGTTTTCAATTTATTTCATTTCGAAATCGTTTTCAATACATTTCATTTCGAAATCGTTTTCAATTCATTTCATTTCGAAATCGTTTTCAATTCATTTCATTTCGAAATCGTTTTCAATTCAATTCATTTCGAAATCGTTTTCAATTCATTTCATTTCGAAATCGTTTTCAATTCATTTCATTTCGAAATCGTTTTCAATTCATTTCATTTCGAAATCGTTTTCAATTTATTTCATTTCGAAATCGTTTTCAATTCATTTCATTTCGAAATCGTTTTCAATTTATTTCATTTCGAAATCGTTTTCAATTTATTTCATTTCGAAATCGTTTTCAATTCATTTCATTTCGAAATCGTTTAAAATCGATATAAATATCGTTCACGTCAAAATGGCGTCAATATAACCAACACGGCTTCATAAATTTCTATTTTCAAATATTCTATTTCAAATATTTCTTTTTCAAAATAGTCGTTATTATCAAAATATTTCGTTCAACACATGACCAATCTCAATGGATGAGTACTGTCAACACATGAACCTTTATTTTATATTGATAAAGATGTAAATTTTATTACTAAAATATTTCGTTCAACACATGACCAATCTCAATGGATGAGTACTGTCAACACATGAACCTTTATTTTATATTGATAAAGATGTAAATTTTATTACTAAAATATTTCGTTCAACACATGACCAATCTCAATGGATGAGTACTGTCAACACATGAACCTTTATTTTATATTGATAAAGATGTAAATTTTATTACTAAAATATTTCGTTCAACACATGACCAATCTCAATTGATGAGTACTGTCAACACATGAACCTTTATTTTATATTGATAAAGATGTAAATTTTATTACTAAAATATTTCGTTCAACACATGACCAATCTCAATGGATGAGTACTGTCAACACATGAACCTTTATTTTATATTATTCTTTATTTTTCAAATTGGAATGAGGCCCAATCAATTACCATATAAAGTTATTTATATGGATTTCATACAACACATGTATATAATAGCATTGAAAAATAATCAACCATCAACCAAAGTGTACTACACTGTATAAGCATCAAATATAGATATCTAACGCTTACAACAGCCTGTCAATCGATCGATCGACATATTTAATCAATCAGGATGAGTGAACTTCAAATTTCACCCTAACACCCGTGTGGGGTTTCAAACAATCAAACACATATTTTATTTGTGTAGTTGGGCGATGTGTAAAATTTATCGTCCCAATCAATGTCCTTCAAATAGGTGTACATAAACAAACCGTACGGTTTGTAAATGAATAATTTATTTTATTCACTTCACGTTAAAAATTATATTCTTAACAATAAAACATTTTATTCAACCTATGAAAATATTCTATTCAGTTCATTTATTCAATAAAATGATATTTTTATTTTTCTAACATATTTTAGAAAATTTCGGCGGCATAACGGCACGATACTAGAAACGGGACAAGGCCTAGCCTTATCCCCGGTCTAGTGAAGGCCCGCGCCATTCACACATCAATCCAATCCATTTATTTCACCAAACAATTCAATTCAAACCAAATGAACTAACCAACTACACATCCAAACAATTTAACAAACAAGCCATCCATGGTCTGTGGATGACGGGTGTCGGGTGCTACTAAGCACCATCTGCATCCTAGTATATATATAACTAGAAAAATTAAATTGAAAGGTGAGAAGTTCTCACCGATAGCTATCCACTCATCTTGACTCTTCTTTGATATAAATCTCCTTCGTTCTCGCTTTTTGTTACCTTCATTGCCCGCTTTCGCTACCTATGTAAAAATCGAATTTTTACTTCGCTATTCAATATATAAAAATCATATTTTTATTTTGAAGTTCAATATATAAAAATCATATTTTTATTTCGAAGTTCAATATATAAAAATCACATTTTTAATTCGAAGTTCAATATATAAAAATCACATTTTTAATTCGAAGTTCAATATATAAAAATCACATTTTTAATTCGAAGTTCAATATATAAAAATCACATTTTTAATTCGAAGTTCAATATATAAAAATCACATTTTTAATTCGAAGTTCAATATATAAAAATCAACTTTTTACTTCGCCTTCAAGATAACAAAAATCTCATCTTTATCCTCGCTTTTCCTTTCTTTTTATATTTTCAAATCAAATTTTATAGTATATTTTCAAATCAAATTTTATAGTATATTTTCAAATCAAATTTTATATTATATTTTCAAATCAAATTTTATATTTCGCTTTTTATAATAAAAAAAATATCTTTATAATCTATAAAAATCGTTCCTTTTCCTTAGTTAAAAATCAAACATTTTTCTTTTCGAAAAGAAACAAAAACCATGTCCTTAAGTTAAGTATTCATATTGATTTAAGACTAAGTTTACCCTATGTATTTCTAAATTAAAAAAAACTAAATTTTAGCAATGTATTTTGTTTAAATAAAAAAAATAAAAAAGAAGCAAAACCTTTCTTCTTCGTGATCTGGACTGTGAAACCCCAAACCACGCACCCTATCTCCCCCGTCGCTCATCACATCCGGCCAAGCTTCGCAAATCAGAGAGCACCTCCTGGTGCGCCGCCCTCCGCTCCCCATACGCCGACGACATGGGCCCTGTCGCGCCCCTCAGGTGGTCAGGAACCACCCTCAACGCGTCGAGTTCGAGTTGAAACAGTGGTCCAACCTGAACCCTAAACCCGATCATCTCCCTATGAATTTACAGAGCTTCATGAGCTCATCGATTTTGGCTTTAGAGATTTGGAGAAGCGTTGAAATGATTTGGTAATTTAGGGTTTAAAATTAGGATAAATTTGGCCATCTATTTTGAAGAGGGTGGCGGCTGTAAATAATGAAGGGAGAGGTTAGGCTTTTGAATATATATTATATTTATTTTATTATTTAATTCTCCACTTAAGTTGACTTTTCATTCGAACTCTAAATGACACCCAACGACTGTCGTCCTTAGCTAATTACCCTCATTTCGAATGCAACGGGATATGTGTCATAGGTTGATTTGATCGTTTCGATTAGTTTCCGTTGAATTTACATTTAAATCACTATATTGAATTTTAAACGTACATTTCAAATTACCGGGGTCACATACGAACTCTATAAATTGCAGAAAAATATTTTCTAGCTTCGTATTGACGATACAGTCCTAACAAAACTAGTTTCGTCAAATTCTGAGACCGTTTGAAAAATGGCCAATTTCCAGTCGATTAAAATCAACTGAAAATGGTCAAACGCATTTTCCTTTGCCACGCTCACATATTGATTCGAAAAATTATGAAATTTGAAACCTAGCAATAACTTTACATCACGGACCCAACAAAACTGGTTTCGTCGAAATCCGAGGTCGTTTGCAAAATTTCCATTTTTAAGGGCTTGAATTCCATAGCGACTATTCAGAATTTTCAACTGGACATATCTTTTGATTCCCGCTATGAAATCTTGATTTTTCGGATTCGATGGAAAGATATCGTCAATTAGATACTAATCTTTTTGGTTTCACTAAAATCCGGATTGTTTTGCACCCGGTATGTTCAATTGAAGTTTGAAATCGAATTATCGAACTACCGCGCCATTTTGAATTCTATTTATAACTATATATAAATATTTATATTCTAATGACGACGTATATAATATATACGTTCTAATTATATTCAAAATAAATTTCTCGTCGATATTATTTAAAATAATCTATTTTAAATATTCAAAATTCGCTAAAATAAAAATTTTAAACTGGCCCAGATTTTCGGGTTGTTACATAAAAATATAAATTTTATGTTGTAGCAAGAATTATAAAAATGTGATTTTTATAGATAAAAATACGATTTTTATAATGTTTTCATTATGATAAAGATACGATCTTTATATGGATATCATTAAGATAAAAATTCAAATTTTATTTTATATGAAGTGAAATAAAAATTCGATCTTTATATAAGAAGTAGAAATATAAAAATATAATTTTTATATAGAAAGAAGCATTGTAAAATTATATGAAGTAGAAATAAAAATATGATTTTTATTTATTGGAATGAAGCGATAAAAATGTGATTTTTATCTATGAACAGCGTGAAGAAGGCAGCGTTGGAATTTTGAATAGAATCCAAACCATCGTCTGTTAAAGAATGGCTGAGTGGATCCCCAAGGTGAGAACTTCTCACTTTTATTTTATTTTCTAGTTAAAATATATACTAGGATGCAGACGGCGCTTAGCAGCACCTGACACCCGTTGTCCACGGACTATGGACGAGTTGTTTGTTTGTTTGGTTATGTTGTGAAAATTGATTGTGTGATTTGGAATGGAAATAAATATTTTATAGTTAAAAATAAAAAAATTAACGTGTATATGAATAAAATAAATATTCATAAAAAAATCGGACGATTTGTTTATGTACACACATTTGACTGATATTGATTGGGACGATATATTTTACACATCGTCCAACTGCACAAATAAAATTCATTATTTGTTGGTTGAAACCCCACATGGGTATTAGGATGATATTGGACATACACTAATCCCAATAGTTAGTTGTATGTCAATCGATTGGTTGACAGACTGTTATAAGCGTTAAATATTTATATTTAATGCTTATACAGTGTAGAATGCACTCTGGATGATGGATGATTATTTATCACTGTTGTTGTATACATGTATTGTATGAAATCAATATAATCAAATTATATGGTAATTGACTGTGTCTGATTCTAGTTCAGAAAGGAATGAATATTTTAAAACAACGATTATTTTAAAATAACTAATATTTTAAAATAATATTCAGTAAAAGACTCAAAATATGATTTTGATGTCTGATTTGGGATGGACACGAAAATATTTAAATATGTAAAGCTGTGTTGATTAGATTAACGCCATTTTGACGTGAACGATATTTATATTGATTTTATTCATTTTTATAATGAATATCGAAAAGGAATTGATTTCAAAATCTAATGTTTTGAAAATATTATCATTTAGATATCAATGATATGGAATATTCAACTTTGATTAGAAATTGAATATGAAGTTGAAATCGTTTTGAAAACGAATTTAAAACGATTTATAAAATACATTTTAAATGGAAATCGACGAAATATATATAATATTATATATATATATATAATGGCCTGAATAGAACGCGCCGCGCTGTGGCAGTTCGTGAATTTCGACCATTGACTTCGAATGGATATTACGGGAGATACGACCGTTGGATTCTCCTAAAACTGGAACAGTTTGGTTCGTATCGACATGAGCTTTCTAAGAATACTAGAGATTTGAAATCTAACGGTTGGATTTGGAATTATGTCCAAATCAAATTTGGAAAAGGTCGCTGTAAGTGCAGTTCGATGGTCGTTTAGGGAAATGGACTGTACGGGCCTTGATAAAATTATTAAAAATATCAATAATTTGTGTAAAATCATAAGAAATTATTTGGAAAGAATTGGGATGAAAAACTCCATATTTGAAAAGATAAAACTATATTTTTATCGAAATGAACTAGTAATGAACTAGAATTATGAAATCCAATATTTTTAAAATAAATTACATTTGAAATGGTTTTAAAAATAACCAGAATTTCCAATACATGATTTGGAATGGATTTGAATCGAAATTATCTTCGGAATATTTCGATATTGGATTCCATGGATATACGGATATTGTGGAGGAATTTCGAAGATATATATCGTTATTCCAATACGGTATTTGTAATGTCCCGCCTTTTTGAGCACTTCAAATCGGTAATTAAACCAATTTAAAAACGTCCAAATCGACGGAGCGTATTTAGCTTACAGAGTTTAAAACAGAATCACACAGAAACAAAAATTAAATAATAATACGGTATTAAACAACGGAATAAAACTTTTATATATTAATCAGGATTTTTGATACAAATATTTTTCTACACAGCGGAATGAAAATACAGTTTGAAAATAAAAACATGTACTGGTTTAAATCTTCAGAGTGCATCGTCTTTGGAATCCCCAGCTTTGCCAATCTTCGAATCATAAGATGTCATCTTTAAATCTGTAACACTCGGGTCTGACCGGAGTGTTTCATGCAAAAACATAGAACACTCGAGTTAGGATTAAACTTTTTTTCAAGTAAATAAATTTTAGTAGAAAACTGAAGTATAACGGTCAATTCTAACTTCAAATATATGTCGTGCGCAAAGATATGATGTATGTTCCATATCAGTTTAAATCAAGTGGTTCCGGAAGCTTGCATATACACACGTGTACATGTACCCGTGTGTAATGCCCCAGCTCTCCAGTAACCCAGAAATACAAGTGCAACCAGGATTCAAGAATAGTGGTGGAATATATACACATAGGCAATCAGATATGCACCAACATTAACATAGTTTGCAGCAGCCTCAACTAGAAAGGGCCACGTATGAGCATACAATACTGAGGCAGGGAGGTCATAGCCAATAACAAGAATCAGTAAATAGTTGAAAAGGTAAAATACTTGAGTAAGCATATGTGGAAAGCAATACTATAACAACCGCATTCTATGTATCAAGGATCGTAGAATATTTATTTCTTTTTCTTATGAAGTCGTATGGTCGTGTAACTTTGGGAGACAACTATTGGGGTCATTTCCCATGTTCATGATTTTTGCCAATTTTTAAATGACCATTTTGCCACTAGCCGATATTGTTTTGGCCATAACTTTTGATTGGAAAGGAATTTTGACCTGAAACCACTTCCATTAGATTCGTTTGATGGTTTACCTTTCCGTAGAGTGGTCATATTAGCCAAACGGACGCACCATTTGGTATCAGAGCTCTAGGTTGCGTAGTTAACCTAGGGAAAGACACTAGGGAGAGGTATTACATATATGAGAGCGCGTATTTGTGATTACTTTGGTTTTCAAAAGCTATCTATATGTAGAGTACCTAGATTCATTGGATGAGTCTAGTTCACCTTTGGAAGGTGAATGTACGTTGGACGTACAGTACGGATATAGGTAGAGTACCTAGATTCATTGGATGAGTCTACTTCACCTTTGGAAGGTGAATGTACGTTGGACGTACAGTACGGATATGGGTAGAGTACCTAGATTCATTGGATGAGTCTAGTTCACCTTTGGAAGGTGAATGTACGTTGGACGTATAGTACGGATATGGGTAGAGTACCTAGACTCATTGGATGAGTCTAGTTCACCTTTGGAAGGTGAATGTACGTTGGACGTGCAGTATGAATATGGGTAGGGTACCTGGGTTCATTGGATGAATCTACTTCACCTTTAGAAGGTGAATGTATGTTAGACGTACAGTACAAATGTTGGTGTAGTGCCGAGGGTCATTGGATGAGTCTAGTCTACCTCTAGGAAGTGAATGCACGTTGGACGTGCAATACGAATGTAAGAAGGACTCAATTTGGGCTTAAAATGACATTTGGAATGTAGTTGAAAATTTGGCATATAGGTTTGGATTACCTAAGAAAATGACACTATAAACGAATGCCATAGTATCGGACTGGGTGCGATAGCTGATGCATTGAGTAAGAGACATGCCAGTTTAGAGGCTATTTTTCTGCAATGGAAGCAACTAGAGTATATCACGGGATATGACTTCAGACCTAAGTGTGAATTGGATTCAGAAACGCTAGTAAGCTTGACGATTAGATCGATCTTGATTAAGTGGGTCGGTTCCAGTTAGAGGGACGATCCCAACCTATTAGAAGTTACCTCTAGGGTAGAGATGGGAATCGATGGCGAGAGAACGACTGTACTTGGGAAGTAGAGAATGACATAAGAAAGTCGTATCCAAAGCTCTTTGCCTGGTAAGATTTTAGCGGCGATGATTCTACCCTTGTTAGTAAACCGCATGTTAGGGCAGAATGGTTCTGTTTATTTTGCATGTTTGATTGTTGTATATGGTTGGTAGGCATGCGGGATCCTTGTATGTTTTGGGTTAAGGAATTTCGGGGACGAAATTTTTTAAGGGGGGGAGAATGTAACAACCCGCATTCTACGTATCTAGGATCGTAGAATATTTATTTCTTTTTCGTATGAAGTCGTATGGTCGTGTAACTTTGGGAGACAACTATTGGGGTCATTTCCCATGTTCATGATTTTTGCCAATTTTTAAATGACCATTTTGCCCCTAGCTGTTATTGTTTTGGCCATAACTTTTGATTGAAAAGGAATTTTGACCTGAAACCACTTCCATTAGATTTGTTTGATGGTTTACCTTTCCGTAGAGTGGTCACATTAGCCAAACAGACTCACTATTTGGGAGATATGGCTGAAACAATTTTCAGATAGTGAAAAACAGCTTAATTGGGCTTAACCAGGTGAATAACGGCTAGGCCCAAAGGGGAAATTTGGGATTAGGGTTATGAGAGGGCTGGAAGGGTTAGGAAAATCATTTCATTTCAGTTTACTCAGCCGCAACAAACCTTCCTTAAGCTCTAACAATGGCCTTCATCTTCTAAAGCACTCCAAAACACCTTTTTGTCATCCCTAATCACATATTAGCCTAATCTACATCAAATCAATGCGGATTAGCATAAGGATTGGGATAGAGCTGCTGGAACACATAGGGATTGGATCCAAATCAGAGATTATTTCAGATCTATAGTTTACTTTGTGGCAAAGGTGAGTGATTTGCATTGTTTTGCACTAATTACGGCTAATTATGGTAATTAGCGAAGATTAGCGAAATTATAACTCAGAAAAATCTAGAAAAATCTCTAAAATTCTAAAACATCATTTTGTGACTCTGATATGAATTTGGGTTAATTTCGACTAATTTTGCTAATCCCGGAATTTAGGGGATTAAGGGGTGATTAGTGATAATTAGCGAATTTATGCATGATTAAAATCTGGAAAAATATTCTAAAATTCTGAAATATTGTTTTAGACCTCTGTAAGAAAATTTGATTAATTTGGTTAAGTTTTGCTAATCCTATCATTAATTATGCTTGAACATGCTTAAGGGAAAATATGAGGTTTTGGCTATGTTTGATCCATTTTAACCTATCATATTGATGTTTTGGTGTTTAAGGTCACTTTTGCTTGTTGCTATGACTATATGGTATGCTTTGTGATCGATTAAAATAGATATAATTGTTGAAAACGTCGTCGAATGGCGTAAAATGCTCGCTGAAAAAGTTGAAGAAAAACAGTGCAGGTTTTCGGATCGGATCGGAGGAATGGGCTCGGATCGGATAGAGGACTTGGAAAGGAATCACCGAACCGAACCGAGGCTTGGCACAAGAGGAAAGTGTGGCAAAAAGGAAGGACAAAATGGTTGAACTGGGACCGGATCGAGCTAGAGAAGGGGGGATCGGATCGGAGCAGATGGGAATAGGAATGGGGATCGGATCGGACCAGAAGATCAAGCAAGGGACGGAAGGAAGAAAGTTGGCGAACCGACCCGATGCGACATGGAGGACCCGAACCGACCCGATGCGACAGGGAGGACCCGAACTGACCCGATGTGACATGGAGGACCCGAACCGAACCGACGTACTACTAAGGGACTTGGAGACCCCCGACCCGAACCAAAACACTTGGAGGATACCGATCCGAACCGACAGAGAAAAAGGACAGAGAACCGAACCGATCCAGTGATGACTAATAACCCGAGATGCAAAGGTAGTCCAAATGGAAGTTATAGCCCAGGATCCAGGTGGGAACCAATGAGTTCACTTCAAGATTGGGCTTTGCTGTGGGACGTGTGCAAAGGGGTTATCGGTATCTGTAACCTTGGTTCACTACTGAGAGACAAATTAGGGGCTTGTAGTGATAGTTGTACGGGATTGGATTCCGTCATGGCCCAAAGAATTAGGTGACCAAAGTAACGGGTATCGTATGCTTTACGCACTGAGTGAGAGATGTGAGGATGGTTGCTATGCTTGACTGTTTGCCATCACTATGACATGCACACCCCTTCCCCCGTATCTTTACACTATATGTTAGTGGCACCTTAGAGTGTTGTACGGTATGTAGTGCTAACTCTTTGGTTGCAGGTCCAGGTTCATGTATGATTGGATTATACCTGTTATTGTTATGTTTGTTGCTCATTGCTCATACTAGACTTTTGTCTGACCCAGAGTTTTATGTCTCTTCTTATTACTCTGGGTGCTCACACGAGCAGACTAGAGACAGGTTAGCTGGGTATGCACGGGTAGCTGATCTGGAGATGAGTAGGAGGCTTCCACGTATGATATATATAGTATTCTCCCTGTGTTGTTGAAGATCACTGCTTGGGCATTAGTCGTGCATATTTGATTAACATAGAAATGTGTTTATTTTATGCTCATATATTTTATCTTTTGTAAATAAATAAATGATACTTTGGGTAATTTTTATGTGTATTTACAGATTGTCAAGTGATGCCTCTTTCATTTCAAATTAAAGGCCAAAAGCTACTTCCTTATGTCAACACTTTCTCAATCCCAAATGGAGTTGTAGCTCACTGGTAAATGCATAGAGATTTGTACAGAGAGACCTGAGTTCGATCCCCATCAAGCTCACTTTTTGCCAAAGAAAGGAACGTTCACACTGCCCCTTTTTCTCTGAAGAAAATATGGATAAGGGTTATATTATATGTATATATATATATATATATATATATGCATTCATATGTATGTATATATGATATACACTAATAAGCATTTCAGGAAGTCATATTCTTATCATGGAAATCAATTCAAATCGAGCATTTTTATTCAACTGCCAATTAGAAGAATTTCTGATTGAAGAAAAAGATCAATTTTTATATTCTTTTCCCATGATACCTTTGGAATCTAATAAATGTCCTTGATGGGAGGATTAATTGCTGATGGGAAGATTAATTGTTGATTGGAAGAATAAATGCTGATTGGAGGAATAAGTGCCGATTAATATAAGAGAAATAATTGCTATTAAAAGGGGCCATATATGCATATATTGGATGAGGTTTGAGGTTGGCATTTTATCCTATAAATACTGTTGTAATCTCATTGTAAAAAAAAAGAACCGGGGGGAATCAATAAAGTTCTCTCTATTTTCTCTTTTTCTGCATTTTTATTCTCATGACAAGTGGTGTTGTCTAGTAATTAGATTTACTAGAACCCAACTGTTATTACAATTTTATTTTCCTGTTAATTTATTTATATTCTGCAAGTCTAATTCCAGCAATCTGTTTGTTTCCTAATCATTGAATTGATAATAGATTCGATTAGATTCGAATCTGTTGTGAATTCAATCGCAGTATTTATTTGTTTTATTGTTAATTGTAATTTGGTCGTTGATGCAATTAGTTTTGTTTTGAACCAAGTCGCAATTTCAATTTTAATCACCCTCCAGAATTCGTCTAACTCGCCCAAGAATAAATAAATATTAATTTTTAATTACACCTCCCTATGTTCGACCTGTATGCTACATACCTGTATGCTTGCAGAATTTAATTTAAATATCGCGCTTTTCTAGCGTCGATCAAGTTTTTGGCGTCTTTGCCGGGGAGGTAACAATTAAATTTTATTATTTATTTAATTTCCGATTCGTGTTAGTTTCTATTTTTTATATATATTATTGTTTTCTTGTATATATAGAAAAAAATATCTCAATTAGTGATGTGGCGTATCAATTGCATTGGTACTGTCATGAACTAAACAAGAGAGAGAAAAAAATATTGGATAGATCTCATTCATATTACTTCCTTTTTTTCTCATTTATTTCCTTCCTCTTTTTAATTTCTTTTCCTTTATATTTTCCCTCTGCTATTTCGAAAAAAAAACTTGCTTGTTTTTCTAATTCTTTCCTTTCTTTATTTTCTTTCTATCTTTTTTACATTTGCTTTCATTAAAAAAAAGGGTTCTTTATTAGTTGATTTTGCATCAAATATTGGTGTTATAATCATCTAAACAAGAAAAAAAAATCTTGCCATTTTTTTTATTTGTTTCCTCTTTTCAACTTCTTTTCTTTTTGTTCATCTTTTTCCATCTATTTCTTTCCTTTGTAAAATTTGTTTTCTTCTTTGCAATAAAAAAATCTTTCCAATTTTTCTTTTATTTGTTTCTTTTTTTTCCCTAATCAATTTCTTTCTTTTTACAATTTCTTTCCTCTTTTCAAAAAAAAAAATTATTCTCTTTTAGATTCTTTCCTTTTTGCCTTGTAATTAATTCTCTACTATAATAATTAGATCCCTTCCCCCTTTTGCAATTTTTCCCCTTTTACATCACTTTCCTTTCTTTTCCTTACAAATTTTCACAAAAAAAAAACTTTCAATTTTGCTTTATTTCTTTCCCTCTTTCAACTTTCTTCCCAATCTTCCACGATCTGCCCCCTTCACAATTTCACAAAAATTCAAATAAACAAAAAAAACAAACAAACAAACTTTCTTTTCTATTCTCTCTTCATTGCCATCTTCACCTCATCGTACATAAAGTCTCCACAATCAGCAGGTCAAGACTACATCAACCAATACTCCACCGTACTTCATCCTCTCTTCACCAAAACCGCCATTTTTACCCCTTACATCTCCTCTGTCGAAGTTTCCATCACCAATATTCACAGCCACCACCTCTACAACACAACCCATACCACTTCCCTCACATACAATCAACAGCGGATCCACTCACGAGCTTCGAACCAAACTCAAAGCCAGCTTCATCACGCAAACTCAACCTCAATTTCAAATCAACTTGGACCGATTAAAAAAAACTTGAATTCTTGCATGATTCAATTCCTGAAGAGGAAAAGCGGTGTATTTTTTTATTTTATTTTTGGATTTGACTTCCCTTGTCGCTAAAAAAAAAAGGAAAGAGCGTGATTTTCAATTCTTTCTGAAACTGTTGAGTGCGTGACCCATTTGGGTTGAAAGTGAGGCGGGACTATTGTATAAAATTAAGTGGGCAAAGGGAAATAAGGAAAGGTTTTTGTCAGGCTTTTATTATTTGCATGAGTGATTTGCATTGCTTTATACGTCTAAGAAGTGTGTAATCCTAGTTTGTTTTGTGAGAAACCCCATTTTATTGGCTGAGTTGAGTGCGCGTCTAGTCCTTGTTTTTTGTTCGGTTTTTCCTTTGTTTTTTTTTCTAGCTCAGTTCCTAGTTTAGTTTTTCTCTTCTTTCTCTATTTTTTTTATTTTCAATTCCTTTTTATTTTTGTTTGTTTTTTCTCCTTCCCTTTTGTTTTTCCTCTTTCCAAAAAAAAAGTGCCACTCAAAAATCAAAGATCAAGCGTGAGAAAAGTGTTCAAGCAACAAAGAGGGAATTCAACAATCGAGCGATTTGCAACAGTGAGATTTTAATCATTCAAGCTATCAATTGCTCTAGACGGACTGCCATACCCCGCTGTAAAATTCTCTTAACTCTACAAGTGCTCTGCAAAGAAAAAAATATATAGACATTGCTTTTAAAAATCTTCTGTAGGGGCAGCGGCTTGCTTGTACAATATTTATGTCATTTATTATTCTGTGACTGTTCTGTGATTGGAATTTTTGAATCTGATTGTTGTGATTTGCTGAAATTTTTATAATTGAAATCATCATTCTCATCGTTTTCAACAATATATTTGATTTGATCTGCAAATATTTAACTACAAAAGTGTATTTTGTGAAATTGATTCCCTCAAGGGTTTGATTGCGGATATATATTAGTTCAATTTACTGAACTTCTAGCAAAAGAGGTTGCATACTACCCGTAAAACATTGGTCGTATCCCTTAGTATTTATACTATACATGAACGGCCATAAGACCCTCTTCCCCCTTCAAATTGAGATTATCAACTAATAAAATATACTTGAGTACGTTATTTATTTTGTAATAACAGCTACTTGTGTCAAATTTAAGTTTTGGATTTTCCATATTTGATAACGATGAATGAGAAAAGTCTTAGCCACCCAAATTCTTCTAGGGACTTTGAGATTGATAAAATTGACATGATTCATACCACAGTTGATGAAACTTTTATTGACACTTCTGAAGCCTTGAAAATGTGTTTTAACCATTTCAACTCTGATCTCAATGAGCTTGAATATATTTCTGAATTAAATGAACTACTTGATTCGAAACCTTCATCATTTGAATCTAACCATGGAATGTTGACCAATGTAAGCACACAAGAACATCGTAGATTGGGCCTCAAACCCCTATCACAAGACCTTGAGTATGTTTACTTGGACTCTACAGAAAATTTTACCATAATCTTGGTCTCTGATCTTACCGAGGACCAAGAAGAAAAGCCTTTGAAATTTATATGGGATAATCTGCATTTGAATCTTTTAAATCATTGGCACGAGACAATTTTCACACAAAAGGTTTTCATTTCAGAATTCATTAACATGTCTGTTGCGCCTCATAAATCAGATAAGAAATCTTTGTGCATCGTCTTCGATAGAGGCAAGTGTGGGGGAAAAAGGAAATTTCATTATTCGCAAACCATTCATCATCATTATAGATATCATTTTGTATATAATTGGCATTCGTATATAGTGGTTAAACTTCATTTCATTTTACAAACAATTTTGCAAGCCACTCACCTTTGGGTTCGGTCTTTCAAATTTAGGAAACGTTCTTACAGTGTGGACACTGTTTAGTTCTAGTGTGGGGGGAGTCTGCATTACATCCTTTTATTTTTCTTAATTTTTTTTCATATCGGACCATTATGGATTTTAGATCGTAGTAACATGCCAATTTTTTTTAAAATACGACTCATTTTAGATTGATACAACAAAATAAGTTAACAATTGTTAGCCAGTTGATAGTATTTTTTTCTCTCAACTTAGATCGAATAAGAAATATAATGAAAAGTTTAATTCTGAGGGATAATAGTGTAACTAGTACATAGGGAGATTCTTAGATGATGGCCATGAAATCTATTCTATATTGTAGAGTTTGTTTAAATAAGTGGAGGACTTAAAATACTTATAATGGCTTGTCAAATCTTTAAAACTAAGTTGTGTTAAGTTGAATTCGCGTAACTCTCTTTTTGTGCTTATAAATTCAATAATAATAATAGTAATCCAAGGGTATCCAACATTGCTTGTATATCGAGCGTTGGTGTGCAAACCCGCCAAGCTCTATCCGACACGTTGTTGACAAAGTCAAAGTTGGAATATCTTGGTCTCATTTTATGAGATTGGACACCTAAGGATTACCGACACGTTGTTGACAAAGTCAAAGTCGGCCTGCACAATCCGCCAAGCTCTTTACCCACTCTCCGTTAGTCCGCGAGGCAGTGCATGGGTGGTAAACCTTGGTCTTTTTAGTTAGGTGTATGTACTTAATCATAAATCTTAAAATTTTATAGAATAAAGAATAAGCGATGATACCCAAACACTTCTTGACCTTATTGATTTGACTAGCCATACATGAGAAAATTAGACTACCACTTTGCAAACTGTGCCAAGCAAACTAAGAATTTATTTCATGGCTGCACTATGTTATCAACCGAACTAACTGGCCAAACTGGAATTTAACATTTGAAAACTTGATTTATATTGAAAATTTGTGACAAGTTGAGGTATTTAAAGTACAATCAACTGACTAGAAATTGTTAACTTAATTTGTTGTACCACTTTCCTGAAACAAGTCGTGTTTTCATTTTTCATTTTTATTTGCATATGTCCATTGCATTCATGTATTTACATTAAAGCCATATCATACTGCATTTGGATTTTGTGGGTAGTATCCGCTGGAAACCCTCACGAGACACCACTCGTCCTACTAGGGACACCTAGAGGTTTAACGGCTTGTTGCATGCGCTCAATGCAATCGTGTTTTCCTACGAATGTGCGACCTATCTAGTTAGTTTTTCATTTTCTTTTTACTCGAGGACGAGTAAAAGATAAGTGTGGGGGTATTTGATTAACATAGAAATGTGTTTATTTTATGCTCTTATATTTTATCTTTTGTAAATAAATAAATGATACTTTGGGTAATTTTTATGTGTATTTACAGATTGTCAAGTGATGCCTCTTTCATTTCAAATTAAAGGCCAAAAGCTACTTCCTTATGTCAACACTTTCTCAATCCCAAAAGGAGTTGTAGCTCACTGGTAAATGCATAGAGATTTGTACTGAGAGACCTGAGTTCGATCCCCATCAAGCTCACTTTTTGCCAAAGAAAGGAACGTTCACACTGCCCCTTTTTCTCTGAAGAAAATATGGATAAGTGTTATATTATATGTATATATATATATATATGCATTCATATGTATGTATATATGATATACACTAATAAGCATTTCAGGAAGTCATATTCTTATCATGGAAATCAATTCAAATCGAGCATTTTTATTCAACTGCCAATTAGAAGAATTTCTGATTGAAGAAAAAGATCAATTTTTATATTCTTTTCCTATGATACCTTTGGAATCTAATAAATGTCCTTGATGGGAGGATTAATTGCTGATGGGAAGATTAATTGTTGATTGGAAGAATAAATGCTGATTGGAGGAATAAGTGCCGATTAATATAAGAGAAATAATTGCTATTAAAAGGGGCCATATATGCATATATTGGATGAGGTTTGAGGTTGGCATTTTATCCTATAAATACTGTTGTAATCTCATTGTAAAAAAAAGAACCGGGGGGAATCAATAAAGTTCTCTCTATTTTCTCTTTTTCTGCATTTTTATTCTCATGACAAGTGGTGTTGTCTAGTAATTAGATTTACTAGAACCCAACTGTTATTGCAATTTTATTTTCCTGTTAATTTATTTATATTCTGCAAGTCTAATTCCAGCAATCTGTTTGTTTCCTAATCATTGAATTGATAATAGATTCGATTAGATTCGAATCTGTTGTGAATTCAATCGCAGTATTTATTTGTTTTATTGTTAATTGTAATTTGGTCGTTGATGCAATTAGTTTTGTTTTGAACCAAGTCGCAATTTCAATTTTAATCACCCTCCAGAATTCGTCTAACTCGCCCAAGAATAAATAAATATTAATTTTTAATTACACCTCCCTGTGTTCGACCTGTATGCTACACACCTGTATGCTTGCAGAATTTAATTTAAATATCGCGCTTTTCTAGCGTCGATCAATCTTCTACTTTAGCTTTCTTTTGTTTTAGAGACAGTAAATTTGGAAAGTTGTAATAAGCTGTATTTGGATTTCCGCTGCTATGTTGGTTTAGTTTTCAGCTTATGCACTGTCTCGCCTGTTCTATGTCAAGATTATGTTATTATTATATTTTGTTCCATACACTGTGAGACATTCTACAGGTTCCTTGATTAGTTCATTCTCTTCTTTCTTTTCTTCTGACAACTATTCCGTGCTAACTGGACATCTGTACAGCGCACTTTTGGAGTAAATGTTGGTTGGTGCGGTGCGGGCCGTCACAAATACTTAACGAGGCCGTGATATATGAATAAGAAACACAGTAATTTCAGATTCTGGATGGTAACAATGTACAGGATTTTTCTCATCAATTAGTCCTTAGTATAACATATATATATATATATATATATATATATATATATATGTTCATGACCCAGATTGCCAAACTTAGAACAACAAACAAGCTAGCGTACATAGGTTCAGTAAACATAACAGGAACATGAATGCAAGTTTTACTATAATGCCATCGGAAACCAGCGTTTTCCTTATCATCGAACCAAGTCCAGCTAATCAAGTGTTCAAACAGGCATATTTTCTTAGTGCCGAATGTTCTTTTAGCTTCATGCAGGATAGTATATTATATATTCAACTGTTGATACGCCTACCATACACGTAAACTCAAATTTCAACTTTAATGATTCAGTTAGGATGTTTTTACTGCACTTTCAGTCATGTCATTAATGTTTGCTTCAGATAAGAATAGTTGGAAATAGATTTATTCAATTCCTACCATGAATTGTCCGGATAACATAATACATGGATATGTAGTCAATTTAGCTTGTAAATTCTAAACTGAAGTTCCAGGAAATACATGGTGTTCATGAATAACCAGTAGGAAATACATGGTGTTCATGAATAACCGGTTGTATCTTAATGCAAAGGAAATACCAAATGAGCATGAATCCGCAGATCCCAACAAAACTTGGATGGATGCTCAAGTTTATAAAAATATAAACAAAGGGTATTTCGGGAATACATAGGGTAAACATATGTTCAGGCTAACATATCCAATTCACAACAAGACTGAATTTTTCTATCTCTATTCCATGCAGACGGACTGTTAACGGCTGAAACATGCATTAGCAACAAATCATGGCATACTAGTACAAAAACCATCACCAAATGTATGTAACTGACATAACCAGTGAAACTAACAAAGGAAGAGAGATATGTACTATCACTAGCGTGTTAAATATGGCGCCACAGGGATACAATTGCAGGTTTATAATGGTTCAGGTCATTTGATGACTAATATCTTCATAAAAAGGGATTAATCCTGCCCTCATCCATAGTTAATTTAATTCACGAAAACCGTCAAGGACTAAAACTGTTCTAGAATAACAACCAAAATTTCATGATTGGGAAACATAGGACACAACTAGGACGTATGCAGGTTCAAGTATAAAGCAATACATATGCAGGTTCAAGTTTAAAGCAATACATATGCAGGTTCAAGTTTCAAACAACCAAGACTGAGTTCAACAATTCAGATAAATGCTCACAATTTATAAGGGTAATTTTCCAACAGGAATTAAATGACGAGGTGATATTAATTAATTTTGGTGACTCACAATCAAATAAATAATTTTTTTTTACATAGTTCATAAACCTAAGGATTCATCTAAAAGGTACCAAATTCATATCAGAAATATTTTAGCACTTTGTGATATCAAGCAGTGTTCAAGTGAATCCAATCATAGTATACAACGATCTTCCTTATGCAGTTTCGGTACCATGTTCTGTATTGATGATAGCGGTGCATTGTTATACTGAATATCATTAAAACTTTGAATATAGTTTATTGCATGGTTTAGTTCTAGTTAATATATTGGCAACAGATTGAACTAAGCAGGTTGAATATAATATTCAATCACTACAGGTTGAACTAATCAATATCACTACAGGTTGAACAAATCAATATCACTCCAGGTTGTATTATAATATTAATGACTACAGGTTTACACATCTCAAGGCAAATAACCATCGTGTGAAATATTTCTGAGCTCTGAATACAAAGAACAAGGTTACGGTAGTAAGGAACACAAAATCAAAGTGCTCAATCATCAGGTAAACAACCCATATAATCATAACAATCAAACACAAGTGAAGCTCGTGAGATTCCCAGTTTAATACTGAAGTTAAAATATTTGAACCAAGTGAATCGTGAGTTTTAAACAAAACTCACCTTGAATTAGCAGTGGCAAAATGTCGCTGTGAAGGCTCGGGTTTCGATGTTGGCACGCGGTGAAGAAGGAACAGCAGGTGGCTTCGAGCTTGATCCTTGGGAGCTCTCGAAGGAGGCGACTGCGAGAAGAGGAACGATTTGAGGATGGCGGTGGCAATTGATTTGGGCTCGATGGCAATTAGGGTTTGAAAAAAAAATGATTCAATTATTATGAACAAGGATGGTTATTAGATTATGGTTTCAGGTGGAGCGGAGAGAGTTGTTGGACGGTGGGCGGTTTAAATTGAAAGGGAAAACCGATTTTGAGGCATCGGCCATTAAAAGGAGAAAGGAAGAAACATTGTTTTTCCATTGATTGAATTGGGGAAAAGCAATGCGACTTTACAGAAGCAGAAACCGTCGGAAGCAAGGAAACGTTGGGATCACGGCATTAGATAGTGTGGTGGCCAATGCATCGGCTGTGTGCGAAGGAAGGAAATGAACGCTTTATTTTATTTATTTATGGTTCCCTAAATTCTCTACCGCAAATTACGCTGACGTTTTATTTTTGAACTGCCCCAAACTAACTCCAATCGTGATGAAATTCTATGCATCGTCACGTCTCGGCATTCTAAATCTAACAAAATCATTCTGGTTGTAATCCGACTTATATTTGCATACGACGTTATTTATTTTTAAATCATTTAACCGTTCATCGATTTTATTTTGTTTGTTCATCAACTGCTCCGATCGTTTAAAACGTAAAATTTCGTTTTCTTAATGTACACAAATAGACACATATCCATGCCAATAAAATTCTCCAATTTGTCGATAACGTTTCTTTTAACTATCATCAATATTCCTCTGTCAAATTTCAATCTAATTCAAATTCAGTTCAAATATTCAACAATAAATATTTGTTTCTCAACCAATGTTCTGAATCGAATTAAATCCGTACACACAACAATATATTTGATTTTTAATTCCAATATTAACATAAATTCTTTAATTGATAGTATATTTCAATCGTCAAAATTTTTGGGTCGTTACATTCTTCCCCCCTTTAAATCTTTTCGTCCTCGAAAAGGAGAGATCATTAGAGTTATACCATCGTATACTTCAAATTTCCATATTTGTGTGGAATTCCTTCACCACTAATTATATATCGATATTTAGGTCATCGATCGTCTTTATTTATCGTATCCCATTAACTCAGGAAATCAAATTTCCTTACAAAACCAATAACTTCTTAAATTTCAAATTCTGCATAAGTTGCATCTCGGATTATTCCAGATTTCCTTACAACCTCATCTGTCAATCATTTACTTATCCATCGTTGCATGGTAATGGGTCTAGGCTTTGCAACCATCAACCCTATCTTGTTCCAATTAATTCTTCTCAACACTCATTTCAGAGTGTAAATACATTCCTCTTTTCAAGTCGACCATTCATAAATTTAAAGCCATAAATCCGAAATCTTTTATAAATTCCATACCAAATTTGTGCAGTAAACATTTGTATCATTACATCAAAGCTATGTATTAGAAAACATTTCAAAATTCTTTTTCTTAACTTATTACGTTAGATATACTTTAATTTCAAATTATCAACTTGAAAATACTTGATAGCTCGAAGTTTGACAAGTCTATTGTCGTCCTTACAGATGTTAGACATACGCTGGCCAGGCGCATGACTAAAATCTCGAAGTACTACATACATCCTTGCTTCAACTACCAGTGAAAATATTCCAAAATTTCCTTTAAAAATAGATACGGCAAGTACCAATGTGATATTGATATGTTGATTGTTCATGAATCGCAGATACACAATGGTTTCGTCTGGATCCCCCAGAAAACATCCGTATCCGTAGGAAATCACTTCCCTGCGAATTCCGTCATGGACAGAGCAACAGAAGATATTTAAGAATCAAAAGACAACCTGAGGTCATTGAGCGTTAACTGCTCTTCCTCAGGATCACGAAAACAAATCATGGAATTCTGAAGATACTTCAAGTCACGAGGACGAATTATGTCACGAAGACAAATCATGTCACGAAGACAAATCATGTCACGAAGACAAACTGCTGCATTAAATAGGTGGCTCACTATCACTAAGATATCTCAGTGGACCGTAGGTACACAATGGTTACGCCTGGGTCCCCCAAGAAACATCCATACCCATAAGCTTTCATAGCTCTGCGGATTACGCCCTTATCATTCGACTGTAGATCGCAGCAGTCATAATGGTTACGCTTGGTTCCCCCAAGAAACATCTGTCCACCTTTGGCTATCTGCAGCCCTGCTAATTTCGCTACACGGTCGAATTCCAATGACTCTAGATCGCAGCGATCACAATGGTTACGACTGATTCTCTTAGGAAACATCCGACCGCCGTAGGCTATCTGCAGCCCTGCGAATTACGCTAGCAGTCGTGCTCAATGGCAACTCATGAGTTTTATGTCCGGGCAACCTACTGCCACCAGCAGTATACTTCAGCTAAGCTCAAAATTCAAAGGAGAAGGATGGTACTTCCCTTATTTTGCTTTAAAAACATATAATACTATATACATATAGTACTTTATTTCAAAATCCTCCTAAATCATACTTATGTCAACTTACATAAGACCTATTTTTCAAATCATATTTCAAACATCTCATCTCATTCTTCTATAAATTCTATTATATAAAATTTATCTCAATTCATTACCTTCCAAATCAATATTTTCCGAATTCATTATATTCATATTTATATTTTCAAAAACCTCTATATCAATTATCTCAAATCGAATATCCTCAAGTTTCCATTCAAATTTCCAAATTTTCAATTTGATCTCTTTATCAATTCAGATATTCAATATCCCTTAAACTTAGATTTATGAATCAAATGGTATAAACCAAAATCTCTTTCAATTTCCCCATTATCAAGTTCATCGCCTTCTTTAAATTTTTTACTTTCAAAACTTCAAAATTTTACATTTTTATATCCAATTTCCATTCACGCATTATTACTTCCCCATATTCACATTCTTCGGTCGTAAATTAGCAAACAAACACTCCCTAAGCATTGATCCCAAAGGCTGAAACCAACATTAGATCAATACTCAAGAAATTGTTCAACTTAACTAATTTCCAGTCGGTTTATAAATTCCTTTACTCCATTCCTTATTTTTTATCAAATCATTTCTTACGAAATTCCCAGATTAAACTTACGGATCCACTTCTCTTACGTTCTGCTGCTCTTCGCTCTCGTCGTGTGGTTTTTTCCTTTTCTTCAGTTCTCTCTATTTTGATTTATCAAAACTCGTTAGCCTCCCACGATCTTTCCAATTATCATATTCATTTCCTACAGTTCTAGAAAATCTCCTATCCCCATTGAAATAATATTTCCATATATTCAAAAAGCTTTATTTTCTATTGGAAATATATTCTATTCCCTCGCAGACATCACTAAATTTGTTAGTTTGATTTAACAGATGTTAAATAAAACACTGCTATTTTCACTTAATTGCTGCCTCTCATTTACTTACTTCGCTTAACCACTCTTGCTATCGAACCTTAACCATTTCTTAGTCAACAAGGAAGTCAATCAAGTTGGGGTATATTTACCTCTCAGACCTTAACTGAACAACATTATTGTAAAAACCCGTAACTTCCCGTAAAGGAAAGTGACGGATAGTTCGAGAACAAGCCACAACAGAACGCATACAGAAGAACATCTCATTGTATATTACAACAATGCATCAGGTTACAAGAAGATACAGAGTATAAATGAATATTACACAGAAATATCAGAGATTTAAATTACATTTAAATACATAGCAGCGGAAAATAATACAATACACAACTAGAAGGAGATATACGGATACAAAGCTTTCCGGATATCGTTCCAGCAGTAAACCAGGATCCTGTGAATATAAATCTGCAAAAACCAAAACTACTAGCTGCCCGTGTCAAAATAAGGGCACCCAGAGTTTAGGTTAAAACAATAAACTCCAGGTCAGTCATGGCACTGGTGTGAGAACTAAAACAGTTATTAATCTTTATTTTAAATCGTTAGGTAAATCAAGGGACCACGCCGTATAACACGGAACGGGTTTCCTCCCAAGAATACCAGTGCATAAAACAAACAGCGCAATGCTAAAAAAAGAAAAATGAAGCTGTTATAAGACCCAGGTCCCATCACACAATGCAACGCAGCCGAGGATAGGGTTTTCCCTTATAACAGCCAAAGAATGCTTGATACGGTTAAAACAAATCGTTTGATACTATTATAAGTGCATAGTGTATAAAACAACTTCAAATCATAAGTATCAATCATAGGCGGCATGGGTACCATATATCATGTCGCCATATATAGGTTTACAAATAAAACCGCAAAGTCACGTATTTGGAAATTGGATTTCCGTCTATGAACCGAGGCAAAAGATAGTCCTCCACCGATTCGTGACTCTCTAGCCCGAGCCATAGGCAAGCGCGCAGGCAAGCCTTTAGATCGTCAGGGCCGGTCCACCGATGTGGATTATTATGCCTGAACACTACGTTTCCCCACCCTATGGGGTGTAAGTCTGGTCCGTCTGCCGACCAGAATGCATCGGCCGAAACCGATATAACCGAGGCGCCTCGCAACAGCAACAACCACATAAGTCAAACTCGTCAGGGCATGTAAAACCACTGACGCCACTTCTAACTAGAAAGAAACGCATGCCCTCCCTGAGGTCCGTCTCCCGTTTTTGGTTCACAACCGGGGTGCGAGGCTCGCGAATTCACGTTACACAAAGCTGTGCCACACAGGCTGTGCTTTGATCATCATCACGAGACTTTGCTTTTCAACAGAAGCCTCGATCAATTGCCACTCAGGCATGCCACACAGGCAATTCACTCCATGCGTTTGATATCCATCAATATATAACCCCTGAGCTCGTACGTCTCAGAGAAGGGCGTTAAGCAGGAGAATAAATTCTCCGCCGCCAAACAGATATATATTTAATAGAGATCAATCACACAGACTAAAATCCAATGTCAGACACACAGTCCATTTACAAGTCCGTTCTGGGTCTGAACGAAACCGGAGGCACCTAGTACCTCGCATATCCATCGATCTCCAAGTACGTCTGGACGATCACAAACTGTTTCCATCTTCTTGGGTGTACAGCCCAATCAAGATCATCAGTAATCACCCAAACGACGTGAAGACTTCCGGTCTTCGACCACCGTCTTCATCTTCGACACCTCGTCGAATCAGTTATTCAGAATGGGATAAACCCGGTCTTTCTGAATAACTCGCGTATATATTATAAAAGTGTTACACAAACACAACATACGCCTCATTCCACTTCAGAATATTCTTTTATTCAAATATTCCCATTAATTTTATCCAAGATAAATTCTTTAAATTTATTCTTTAATCTCCTTTGAATATCAATTCAAACTAGTCGGGATTAGCGAACCACACCGAAGTAATCATTTATTTTATTTCCCAATCCCAACCTATTCATCCCATGAAGTAAAACTGGTAGTACTTCATATCTAATACCACAGTGTTATCGGTAATTCAATTACCATTTCACGTTCAAATCTAATTAAAGATTTAACTATCGCCTGGAGTAAAACTGGTGATACTCCATTCCCGATCTTTTCAATCTATTTAAAGATTCATTAAAACTCCACTTAGTTTTAATCTTTAACTGGGTTAAAGAATCAGCGTCATCTAAAACACGGTTCACGATAAACCCAAAATCACCTTCCATTAATTATCGGGTTAAAGAACGAGTGTTATTTAAAACACTGTTCACGATAAACCCAAAAATCAATACCAATTCAATTCCAATTAAATATCATTTAATTAGTACACTTCATTAAATCTAACTAAAAAGATTTAATCTTTTCTCAACTGGGTTCAAGAACCGTGTTAGTGAAGACACCATTCACGACAAACCCAAATCACATTCGATATTCAATACAAGGCTCTGAATAGAAAATATATCGGCTTATATTCAATATTGAATTCTACGACTAACAAATGTCGTATTGGAAATAACGATATAAATATATATCTTTCAAATTTCCATAACAACCCCTGTATAATCACGAATTTCAACATCGAAATATTCCGAAGACAATTTCGATTCAAATCCACTCCAATGCAATCATTGGAAATTCTGGTTATTTTCAAAACCCTTTTCAAATTCAATTCATTTATTTAAAAATAAATAGAATTATAATTCTAGTTCAAAACTAGTTCATTTCGATAAAAATCTATTTTTATCTTTTCAAATATGGAGTTTTTCATCCCAAATCTTCACAAATCATTTCTTATGATTTTACACAAATTATTACTATTTTTAATAATTTTATCAAGGCCCGTACAGTCGATTTCCATCAATGGCCATCGAACTGCACTTACAGCGACTTTTTTTCAAATTTGATTTGGACATAATTCCAAATCCAACCGTTAGATTTCAAATTTCTAACATTCGCTAGAAAGCTCTTTTCGATACGAACCCAACGGTTCCGGTTTTAGGAGAATCCGACGGTCGGATCTCCCGCAACGTCCGTTTGAAATAAATGGTCGAAATTCACGAACTGCCGCGGCGCGGCGCGTTCTATTCAGGCCATTATATTATATATATAATATATATAATATATATATCGTCGATTTCTATTTAAAACGAATTATATAAATAGTTTTGAATTCGTTTCAAAAATCTATTTCAACTTCCATTTCAATTCAAAACAAAATTGAATTCTTCTTTATAGATTCGTTTCAAAATTCATTTCTATTCAATTCAAATTTCAATTCAATTCGAATTCATTTCAATTCACTTTCAATTCAATTCGAATTCGTTTTCAATTCAATTCATTTCGAAATCATTTTCAATTCAATTCATTTCGAAATCGTTTTCAATTCAATTCATTTCGAAATCACTTTCAATTCAATTCACTTCGAAATCACTTTCAATTCAATTCATTTCGAAATCACTTTCAATTCAATTCACTTCGAAATCACTTTCAATTCAATTCATTTCGAAATCACTTTCAATTCAATTCACTTCGAAATCACTTTCAATTCAATTCACTTCGAAATCACTTTCAATTCAATTCACTTCGAAATCACTTTCAATTCAATTCACTTCGAAATCACTTTCAATTCAATTCATTTCGAAATCACTTTCAATTCAATTCACTTCGAAATCACTTTCAATTCAATTCACTTCGAAATCACTTTCAATTCAATTCACTTCGAAATCACTTTCAATTCAATTCATTTCGAAATCACTTAAAATTGATATAAATATCGTTCACGTCAAAATGGCGTCAATCTAATCAACACGGCTTCATAAATTTCTATTTTCAAATATTCTATTTCAAATATTTCTTTTTCAAATATTTCTTTTTAAAAACTGGAATGAGGCCCAATCAATTACCATATAAAATTAATTATATGGATTTGCATACAACACATGTATATAATAGCATTGAAAATAATCAACCATCAACCAAAGTGCACTACACTGTATAAGCATCAAATATAGATATTCAACGCTTATAACAGCCTGTCAATCAATCGATCGACATATTTAATCAATCAGGATGAGTGAACTTCAAATTTCATCCCAACACCCGTGTGGGGTTTCAAACAATCAAACACAGATTTTATTTGTGCAATTGGGCGATGTGTAAAATTTATCGACCCAATCAATATCAGTCAAATCAGTGTATATACAAACAAATCGGCCGATTTGTTTATAACTATTCATTTATTCACATTCATGTTAAAAATTATATTTTTAACGACAAAACATTTTATTTCAACCTATGAATTTCTATTCAATTCATTTACACAATAAAATGATATTTTTATTTTCTAACACATTTTAGAAAATTTCGGCGGCATAACGGCACGATACTAGAAACGGGACAAGGCCTAGCCTTATCCCCGGTCTAGTGAAGGCCCACGCCATTCACACATCAATCAAATCAATTTCATCTCACCAAACAATTCAATTCCAAATCAAATAATCTAACCAACTACACAACCAATCAAACAAGTCCATGGTCTGTGGACGGGTGTCGGGTGCTACTAAACACCGTCTGCATCCTAGTATATTTATATAACTAGAAAAAGAGAATTTGAGTGAGAAGTTCTCACAGAAAGCTATCCAACTTCACGACACTCCTATTGTAGAGATCTTCGTCGTTCTCGCCCTTTTTGTCAGCTTCGTTGTCGTAGCCACTACATATGTAAAAATCGAATTTTTACTTCGCTATTCAATATATAAAAATCGAATTTTTATTTCAAAGTTCTATATATAAAAATCGACCTTTTATCGCTATGTCAAATAGATAAAAATTATATTTTTATCACGCTATTTTCCACATAAAGATTTCGCCTTTATAAAAATAAAGTTTTCGCCTTTATAAAAATAAAGTTTTCGCCTTTATAAAAATATAGATTTCGCCTTTATAAGAATAAAGTTTTCGCCTTTATAAAAATATAGATTTCGCCTTTATAAGAATAAAGTTTTCGCCTTTATAAAAATTACCACTTTATCTCAACGTATATAAAATAAAAATCAGATTTTTATTTCGTTACATACACAAAGATGATATCTTTATATTCTCTATCCTATAAAGATTATATTTTTAATACTTTAAAAATATAAAAATCATATTTTTAATATTCCTATATAGTAAAGACTATATTTTTAATACTTTAAAAATATAAAAATCATATTTTTAATATTCTAAAAATACGAAGATCAGGTCTTGCTCCTTCTCAAATCAGTTTTTTTGCATTCTTAAGAAAACAATTTTTTGCATTCTTAAAAAAAACAATTTTTAAATCTAATAAATCGATCTTTAAATTCTTTATAAATCAGTTTTTATATTTTCTTTTAAAATCAGTTTATAATTTCTTTTCAAAATCAGTTTATAATTTCTCTAAAAATTCAGTTTATAATTTCATTATAAATCAGTTTATATAATAAATAAAATTCAGATAAATAAAATAAAAAAAAAAGAAACTTACAGTATTTGGTGGGGGGGGGGGGGGGGTACGCTCGAGTTCAGGAGGGGCCAAAGGAGTTGCGGTTGCGTTAGGGTTTCGGGGGGGGGGGGGGTTTCTGGAAGGACGCGGCGTCGGTTTACTGGAGGAAAGGGGAGAGAAGGGATCGGTCTCGCGTGGAGGAGGGGAGAGGAAGAGAGGGGGCGGCGCGGTGGAGGTGGTGGTGCGCCTGCCACCAGCGGCGGCTCTGGGGCGTGGACTCGCCCCCCCGTCGCTTCCCCCATTTTTTTTTTTTTTTTTGATTTTCTGATTTAATCGGGGGGGGGGGGACAGAGGGTATTAGGGGGAAAAGGATTATATATATATATATTTTTTAATTAATTATTTTATTTTCGAAAAAGTTGACTTTCACATACGAACTCGAAACGAGGCCCACCGCCTGTCGTCCATAGCGTTTTACCCCCATTCCGAACACAATGGGATATGCCACGTAGGCTGATTCGACTGTCTGAATCAGTTTCCGTTAAATTTACACTTAAATCGCTATATTGAATTTTAAACGTACATTTCAAATTACCGGGGTCACATATTAACTAGAAAAATTCCAGAAAAATATTTTCTAGCTTCGTATTGACAATACAGTCCTAACAAAACTAGTTTCGTCGAATTCTGAGACCTTTGGAAAAATGGCCAATTTCCAGTCGATTAAAATCAACTGAAATGGTCAAATCACGTTTTCCTTAGCCATGCTCACATATTGATTCGAAAAATTATGAAATTTGAAACCTAGCAATAACTTGACACTGCGGATCCAACAAAAGTGGTTTCGTCGAAATCCGAGGTCGTTTGCAAAATGTCCATTTTTAAGGGCCTGAATTCCATAGCGACTATTCAGAATTTTCAACTGGACATATCTTTTGATTCTTGCTACTAAATTTTGATTTATCGGATTCGTTGGAAAGATATTATCAATTAGATCCCATTATTTTTGGTTTCACTACAATCCGGATTGTTTTGCACCCGGTACATTCAATTGAAGTTTAAAATCAAATTATCGAACTACCGCGCCATTTTCAATTCTATTTATAATTATATATATAAATATTTATATTCTAACGACGACGCGTATAAATATATACGTTCGAATTATATTCAAAATAAATTTCTCGTCGATATTATTTAAAATAATTCATTTTAAATAATCAAAATTCGCTAAAATTGCCAAAATAAAAATTTTAAACTGGCCCAGATTTTCCGGGTTGTTACAATCTCCCCCACTTAAAACTTTTCGTCCCCGAAAAGGAACAACGTCGAAAGTGGTTTGATTAATCAACTCTACGATCGATCGGGTTTCCATTCTCCAACTTTTCAGTTTCTTAGAATTTTCAAATTTTCAAAAATTTGGCTAACACCCTAAATTTTCGAAAAATTTCGCCATAACCTCCCCTGCACCGGGAGCATCGGGGAATTTCAAATAGCTTCCCCGGTCCTTCAGATCTCAAAAAGAAAAAGAAAAAGCCAAGCGGCTAGCCAATAGGCTCACAAAATCATCATCACCCAAACAAAACAGGAAATTATGTAATAAACATGTACCTATTTGTCGGGCAAACAAATTTTATTCTCTGGCTCTAGCCTCCTTGCTATGACCTGTTCAATGATATATATGTATATGGAAGCAAATACGACCAATTTCAATATAGTTCAATGTTTGATACAATTAGGCTAAATGGTTCAAAATTATCAAACACTTAAACAAGCAACACAAACATCAATCGATTAGTGAATTAGAGTTTCAAATTCATAATTTTAATACATATAGTCAAAAATCAGATTTTTGATGCCAAATCACAACAATAGGCCCTATCTAATTTTGGTTCTCACACCAGTCTAATGGAAATATATAGATATCACACCTTCGTCACACGAATATAAATTCTGACGATGAGTACTCAACCATCAGAATCATCTTCGGGCCACTAGAGTATGATTCTATATCTATCCAATATATTAAAACTTCGAATACACGCGGATCATACGTATACGCAAAATCTTTATATACTGGACTGTCCAACTCAATATAAATAGATAATCAGATACGAATAATTGATTTAAGTTTTCAAAACAAAACTTTGTTTTCATTTTAAAAATATACTCTTCACACCCGTTCTAGGATACTACTGATCCTATCTCTAACGAGTCATTCCCATTGGATATTACTAATCCAATATCTGATGAATTCTTTCGTACGGTTCTAATGTGCCTTGTTCTCTGAGCTTTGTAAACCAAAGCTCTGATACCAAATGTAAAAACCCGTAACTTCCCCGTAAAGGAAAGTGACGGATAGTTCGAGAACAAGCCACAACAGAACGCATACAGAAGAACATCTCATTGTATATTACAACAATGCATCAGGTTACAAGAAGATACAGAGTATAAATGAATATTACACAGAAATATCAGAGATTTAAATTACATTTAAATACATAGCAGCGGAAAATAATACAATACACAACTAGAAGGAGATATACGGATACAAAGCTTTCCGGATATCGTTCCAGCTGTAAACCAGGATCCTGTGAATATAAATCTGCAAAAACCAAAACTACTAGCTGCCCATGTCAAAATAAGGGCACCCAGAGTTTAGGTTAAAACAATAAACTCCAGGTCAGTCATGGGACTGGTGTGAGAACTAAAACAGTTATAATTCTTTATTTTAAAGTTCGGTAAATCAAGGGACCACGCCGTATAACACGGAACGGGTTTCCTCCCAAGAATACCAGTGCATAAAACAAACAGCGCAATGCTAAAAAAAGAAAAATGAAGCTGTTATAAGACCCAGGTCCCATCACACAATGCAACGCAGCCGAGGATAGGGTTTTCCCTTATAACAGCCAAAGAATGCTTGATACGGTTAAAACAAATCGTTTGATACTATTATAAGTGCATAGTGTATAAAACAACTTCAAATCATAAGTATCAATCATAGGCGGCATGGGTACCATATATCATGTCGCCATATATAGGTTTACAAATAAAACCGCAAAGTCACGTATTTGGAAATTGGATTTCCGTCTATGAACCGAGGCAAAAGATAGTCCTCCACCGATTCGTGACTCTCTAGCCCGAGCCACAGGCAAGCGCGCAGGCAAGCCTTTAGATCGTCAGGGCCGGTCCACCGATGTGGATTATTATGCCTGAACACTACGTTTCCCCACCCTATGGGGTGTAAGTCTGGTTCGTCTGCCGACCAGAATGCATCGGCCGAAACCGATATAACCGAGGCGCCTCGCAACAGCAACAACCACATAAGTCAAACTCGTCAGGGCGTGTAAAACCACTGACGCCACTTCTAACTAGAAAGAAACGCATGCCCTCCCTGAGGTCCGTCTCCCGTTTTTGGTTCACAACCGGGGTGCGAGGCTCGCGAATTCACGTTACACAAAGCTGTGCCACACAGGCTGTGCTTTGATCATCACCACGAGACTTTGCTTTTCAACAGAAGCCTCGATCAATTGCCACTCAGGCATGCCACACAGGCAATTCACTCCATGCGTTTGATATCCATCAATATATAACCCCTGAGCTCGTACGTCTCAGAGAAGGGCGTTAAGCAGGAGAATAAATTCTCCGCCGCCAAACAGATATATATTTAATAGAGATCAATCACACAGACTAAAATCCAATGTCAGACACACAGTCCATTTACAAGTCCGTTCTGGGTCTGAACGAAACCGGAGGCACCTAGTACCTCGCATATCCATCGATCTCCAAGTACGTCTGGACGATCACAAACTGTTTCCATCTTCTTGGGTGTACAGCCCAATCAAGATCATCAGTAATCACCCAAACGACGTGAAGACTTCCGGTCTTCGACCACCGTCTTCATCTTCGACACCTCGTCGAATCAGTTATTCAGAATGGGATAAACCCGGTCTTTCTGAATAACTCGCGTATATATTATAAAAGTGTTACACAAACACAACATACGCCTCATTCCACTTCAGAATATTCTTTTATTCAAATATTCCCATTAATTTTATCCAAGATAAATTCTTTAAATTTATTCTTTAATCTCCTTTGAATATCAATTCAAACTAGTCGGGATTAGCGAACCACACCGAAGTAATCATTTATTTTATTTCCCAATCCCAACCTATTCATCCCATGAAGTAAAACTGGTAGTACTTCATATCTAACACCACAGTGTTATCGGTAATTCAATTACCATTTCACGTTCAAATCTAATTAAAGATTTAACTATCGCCTGGAGTAAAACTGGTGATACTCCATTCCCGATCTTTTCAATCTATTTAAAGATTCATTAAAACTCCACTTAGTTTTAATCTTTAACTGGGTTAAAGAATCAGCGTCATCTAAAACACGGTTCACGATAAACCCAAAATCACCTTCCATTAATTATCGGGTTAAAGAACGAGTGTTATTTAAAACACTGTTCACGATAAACCCAAAAATCAATACCAATTCAATTCCAATTAAATATCATTTAATTAGTACACTTCATTAAATCTAACTAAAAAGATTTAATCTTTTCTCAACTGGGTTCAAGAACCGTGTTAGTGAAGACACCATTCACGACAAACCCAAATCACATTCGATATTCAATACAAGGCTCTGAATAGAAAATATATCGGCTTATATTCAATATCGAATTCTACGACTGACAAATGTCGTATTGGAAATAACGATATAAATATATATCTTTCAAATTTCCATAACAACCCCTGTATAATCACGAATTTCAACATCGAAATATTCCGAAGACAATTTTGATTCAAATCCACTCCAATGCAATCATTGGAAATTCTGGTTATTTTCAAAACCCTTTTCAAATTCAATTCATTTATTTAAAAATAAATAGAATTATAATTCTAGTTCAAAACTAGTTCATTTCGATAAAAATCTATTTTTATCTTTTCAAATATGGAGTTTTTCATCCCAAATCTTCACAAATCATTTCTTATGATTTTACACAAATTATTACTATTTTTAATAATTTTATCAAGGCCCGTACAGTCGATTTCCATTAATGGCCATCGAACTGCACTTACAGCGACTTTTTTTCAAATTTGATTTGGACATAATTCCAAATCCAACCGTTAGATTTCAAATTTCTAACATTCACTAGAAAGCTCTTTTCGATACGAACCCAACGGTTCCGGTTTTAGGAGAATCCGACGGTCGGATCTCCCGCAACGTCCGTTTGAAATAAATGGTCGAAATTCACGAACTGCCGCGGCGCGGCGCATTCTATTCAGGCCATTATATTATATATATAATATATATAATATATATATCGTCGATTTCTATTTAAAACGAAATATATAAATAGTTTTGAATTTGTTTCAAAAATCTATTTCAACTTCCATTTCAATTCAAAACAAAATTGAATTCTTCTTTATAGATTCGTTTCAAAATTCATTTCTATTCAATTCAAATTTCAATTCAATTCGAATTCATTTCAATTCACTTTCAATTCAATTCGAATTCGTTTTCAATTCAATTCATTTCGAAATCGTTTTCAATTCAATTCATTTCGAAATCGTTTTCAATTCAATTCATTTCGAAATCACTTTCAATTCAATTCACTTCGAAATCACTTTCAATTCAATTCATTTCGAAATCACTTTCAATTCAATTCACTTCGAAATCACTTTCAATTCAATTCATTTCGAAATCACTTTCAATTCAATTCACTTCGAAATCACTTTCAATTCAATTCACTTCGAAATCACTTTCAATTCAATTCACTTCGAAATCACTTTCAATTCAATTCACTTCGAAATCACTTTCAATTCAATTCATTTCGAAATCACTTTCAATTCAATTCACTTCGAAATCACTTTCAATTCAATTCACTTCGAAATCACTTTCAATTCAATTCACTTCGAAATCACTTTCAATTCAATTCATTTCGAAATCACTTAAAATTGATATAAATATCGTTCACGTCAAAATGGCGTCAATCTAATCAACACGGCTTCATAAATTTCTATTTTCAAATATTCTATTTCAAATATTTCTTTTTCAAATATTTCTTTTTAAAAACTGGAATGAGGCCCAATCAATTACCATATAAAATTAATTATATGGATTTGCATACAACACATGTATATAATAGCATTGAAAATAATCAACCATCAACCAAAGTGCACTACACTGTATAAGCATCAAATATAGATATTCAACGCTTATAACAGCCTGTCAATCAATCGATCGACATATTTAATCAATCAGGATGAGTGAACTTCAAATTTCATCCCAACACCCGTGTGGGGTTTCAAACAATCAAACACAGATTTTATTTGTGCAATTGGGCGATGTGTAAAATTTATCGACCCAATCAATATCAGTCAAATCAGTGTATATACAAACAAATCGGCCGATTTGTTTATAACTATTCATTTATTCACATTCATGTTAAAAATTATATTTTTAACGACAAAACATTTTATTTCAACCTATGAATTTCTATTCAATTCATTTACACAATAAAATGATATTTTTATTTTCTAACACATTTTAGAAAATTTCGGCGGCATAACGGCACGATACTAGAAACGGGACAAGGCCTAGCCTTATCCCCGGTCTAGTGAAGGCCCACGCCATTCACACATCAATCAAATCAATTTCATCTCACCAAACAATTCAATTCCAAATCAAATAATCTAACCAACTACACAACCAATCAAACAAGTCCATGGTCTGTGGACGGGTGTCGGGTGCTACTAAACACCGTCTGCATCCTAGTATATTTATATAACTAGAAAAAGAGAATTTGAGTGAGAAGTTCTCACAGAAAGCTATCCAACTTCACGACACTCCTATTGTAGAGATCTTCGTCGTTCTCGCCCTTTTTGTCAGCTTCGTTGTCGTAGCCACTACATATGTAAAAATCGAATTTTTACTTCGCTATTCAATATATAAAAATCGAATTTTTATTTCAAAGTTCTATATATAAAAATCGACCTTTTATCGCTATGTCAAATAGATAAAAATTATATTTTTATCACGCTATTTTCCACATAAAGATTTCTCCTTTATAAAAATAAAGTTTTCGCCTTTATAAAAATAAAGTTTTCGCCTTTATAAAAATAAAGTTTTCGCCTTTATAAAAATATAGATTTCGCCTTTATAAGAATAAAGTTTTCGCCTTTATAAAAATATAGATTTCGCCTTTATAAGAGTAAAGTTTTCGCCTTTATAAAAATTACCACTTTATCTCAACGTATATAAAATAAAAATCAGATTTTTATTTCGTTACATACACAAAGATGATATCTTTATATTCTCTATCCTATAAAGATTATATTTTTAATACTTTAAAAATATAAAAATCATATTTTTAATATTCCTATATAGTAAAGACTATATTTTTAATACTTTAAAAATATAAAAATCATATTTTTAATATTCTAAAAATACGAAGATCAGGTCTTGCTCCTTCTCAAATCAGTTTTTTTGCATTCTTAAGAAAACAATTTTTTGCATTCTTAAAAAAAACAATTTTTAAATCTAATAAATCGATCTTTAAATTCTTTATAAATCAGTTTTTATATTTTCTTTTAAAATCAGTTTATAATTTCTTTTCAAAATCAGTTTATAATTTCTCTAAAAATTCAGTTTATAATTTCATTATAAATCAGTTTATATAATAAATAAAATTCAGATAAATAAAATAAAAAAAAGAAACTTACAGTATTTGGTGGGGGGGGGGGGGTACGCTCGAGTTCAGGAGGGGCCAAAGGAGGTGCGGTTGCGTTAGGGTTTCGGGGGGGGGGGGGGGTTTCTGGAAGGACGCGGCGTCGGTTTACTGGAGGAAAGGGGAGAGAAGAGATCGGTCTCGCGTGGAGGAGGGGAGAGGAAGAGAGGGGGCGGCGCGGTGGAGGTGGTGGTGCGCCTGCCACCAGCGGCGGCTCTGGGGCGTGGACTCGCCCCCCCGTCGCTTCCCCCATTTTTTTTTTTTTTTTTGATTTTCTGATTTAATCGGGGGGGGGGGGGGGGGACAGAGGGTATCAGGGGGAAAAGGATTATATATATATCTATATTTTTTTTAATTAATTATTTTATTTTCGAAAAAGTTGACTTTCACATACGAACTCGAAACGAGGCCCACCGCCTGTCGTCCATAGCGTTTTACCCCCATTCCGAACACAATGGGATATGCCACGTAGGCTGATTCGACTGTCTGAATCAGTTTCTGTTAAATTTACACTTAAATCGCTATATTGAATTTTAAACGTACATTTCAAATTACCGGGGTCACATATTAACTAGAAAAATTCCAGAAAAATATTTTCTAGCTTCGTATTGACGATACAGTCCTAACAAAACTAGTTTCGTCGAATTCTGAGACCATTGGAAAAATGGCCAATTTCCAGTCGATTAAAATCAACTGAAATGGTCAAATCACGTTTTCCTTAGCCACGCTCACATATTGATTCGAAAAATTATGAAATTTGAAACCTAGCAATAACTTGACACTGCGGATCCAACAAAAGTGGTTTCGCCGAAATCCGAGGTCGTTTGCAAAATGTCCATTTTTAAGGGCCTGAATTCCATAGCGACTATTCAGAATTTTCAACTGGACATATCTTTTGATTCTTGCTACTAAATTTTGATTTGTCGGATTCGTTGGAAAGATATTATCAATTAGATCCCATTATTTTTGGTTTCACTACAATCCGGATTGTTTTGCACCCGGTACATTCAATTGAAGTTTAAAATCGAATTATCGAACTACCGCGCCATTTTCAATTCTATTTATAATTATATATATAAATATTTATATTCTAACGACGACGCGTATAAATATATACGTTCGAATTATATTCAAAATAAATTTCTCATCGATATTATTTAAAATAATTCATTTTAAATAATCAAAATTCGCTAAAATTGCCAAAATAAAAATTTTAAACTGGCCCAGATTTTCCGGGTTGTTACAATTATTAACTTCGAAACAGATAAAATTCACCACTTCAAACACCAACAAAACATTTAATTCTCAAAATTCCTGATTTTGAGTTAAGAATTTTTATTCTTTTACAATAGTCGCTGATTGTAACAATAATTCACGTCTTTTTAACTTTAAACTATATTTTATTCCTTAATCTGAGTACATAAATAATTAATGATATATTAAATCTTTGATTAATGAACACGAGTTAAAAAATACTTTCATGCTCTTTGCATAATCAATTCTCATGAAAAACTTCCTTCCGCATAAATCCCTTTCCGATAATGTACTCCAAACTTTGGAAGAATCTCATTTGATTTACATTCTGAATTTCAGAATAATCTCCCCGTACTGGTTAACTACTTTTCCTTTGTCCATAATTTCATCTGCAACATTTTTGCTTCCAATCGTTATTTACTTCTAAAAAGTAAATATCGTTTCTGAACTCGCCACATCAAGTACATTTTGGTTCCATTCAAATACAGGTTCTAATCCCTCTAAAATTTTCATTCATATTTCACTTTATTTATATCTCTCGTCCATAATTCACCTCTTGTTAATTAATTAACAAGTTTATATTTTACTATCGAATTCCTCTATTCGATTATACATTACTAGTTTGAGCCCAATTACAAATCATCTTACAACGTTCTAAATAATTCATATGAATTAGTAATATCATCTGACACAATCGAATCTCAATTATACCCTTTTCAATTGATATTCCGAATATTGAAATAAAATTCATTGTTTCATCTTTGAAACGATTTCAAATTTTCTCTTTCATTCAAATTCTCTTCTAAATGCTTATTTCAATAAATTTCAATCGTCTTTGATTACTTAAATATGCCATTAGAAAAATCAATTTCTTGATTCTCTTATACTTATCTTCCTAGACACCATTGGATGATGGATTCGAGATTTAATCCTAAGGGATCCATATCAAAGACCAGCTCTGGCAAATCCAGATTCGAAGACTGAGGATACCGAAGAATTTTAAATCCCAAAATAAATTTTTATTTCCGATGTCTCAGTTCCAAAATACTAGTTTCAAAATGATTTTTCCAAAATAATTTTTCTTTCAAAATCTATTTTTTCGAAACTCTTTTTATTTCAAAAAAAAAATGGTTTTTTTTTCTAGTGTTGATCCTACTCGTTTTAAACCCGATAAGCTACGCTTTGAATAAACCAAGGCTCTGATACCACTTGTAACGTCCCGCCTTTTTTAGCGCTTCGAATCGGTAATTAAACCAATTTAAAAACGTCCAAATTGACGGAGCGTATTTAGCTTACAGAGTTTAAAACAGAATCACACAGAAACACAAATTAAATAATAATACGGTATTAAATAACGGAATAAAACTTTTATATATTAATCAGGATTTTTGATACAAATATTTTTCTACACAGCGGAATGAAAATACAGTTTGAAAATAAAAACATGTACTGGTTTAAATCTTCAGAGTGCACCGTCTTTGGAATCCCCAGCTTTTCCAATCTTCGAATCATAAGCTGTCATCTTTAAATCTGTAACACTCAGGTCTGACCCGAGTGTTTCATGCAAAAACATAGAACACTCGAGTCAGGATTAAACTTTTGTTCAAGTAAATAAATTTCAGTAGAAAACTGAAGTATAACGGTCAATTCTAACTTCAAATATATGTCGTGCGCAAAGATATGATGTATGTTCCATATCAGTTTAAATCAAGTGGTTCCGGAAGCTTGCATATACACACGTGTACATGTACCCGTGTGTATTGCCCCAGCACTCCAGTAACCCAGAAATATAAGTGCAGCGAGGATTCAAGAATAGTGGTGGAATATATACACATAGGCAATCAGATATGCACCAACATTAACATAGTTTCCAGCAGCCTCAACTAGAAAGGGCCACGTATGAGCATACGACACTGAGGCAGGTAGGTCATAGCCAATAATGAGAATCAGTAAATAGTTGAAAAGGTAAAATACTTGAGTAAGCATATGTGGAGAGCAATACTTAACGAGGACGTGATATATGAATAAGAAACACAGTAATTTCAGATTCTGGATGGTAACAATGTACAAGATTTTTCTCATCAATTAGTCCTTAGTATAACATATAAATATATATATATATATATATATATATATATATATATGTAAGTGTGTGTGTTCATGACCCAGATTGCCAAACTTAGAACAACAAACAAGCTAGCGTACATAGGTTCAGTAAACATAACAGGAACAGGAATGCAAGTTTTATTATAATGCCATCGAAAACCAGCATTTTCCTTATCACAGGACCAAGTCTAGCTAATCAAGTGTTCAAACAGGCATATTTTCTTAGTGCCGAATGTTCTTTTAGCTTCATGCAGGATAGTATATTATATATTCAACTGTTGACACGCCTACCATACACGTAAACTCAAATTTCAACTTTTATGCTTCAGTTAGGATGTTTTTATTGCAGTTTTAGTCATGTCATTAATGTTTGCTTCAGATAAGAATAGTTGGAAATAGATTTATTCAATTCCTACCATGAATTGTCCGGATAACATAATACATGGATATGTAGTCAATTTAGCTTGTAAATTCTAAACTGAAGTTCTAGTAAATACATGGTGTTCATGAATAACCAGTAGGAAATACATGGTGTTCATGAATAACCGATTGTATCTTAATGCAAAGGAAATACCAAATGAGCATGAATCCGCAGATCCCAACAAAACTTGGATGGATGCTCAAGTTTATAAAAATATAAACAAAGGGTGTTTCAGGAATATATAGGTAAACATATGTTCAGTCTAACATATCCAATTCACAACAAGACTGAATTTTTCTATCTCTATTCCATGCAGACGGACTGTTAACGGCTGAAACATGCAATGGCAACAAATCATGGCATACTAGTACAAAAACCATCACCAAGTGTATGTGACTGACATAGGCAGTGAAACTAACAAAGGAAGAGAGATATGTACTATCTCTAGCGTGTTAAATATGGCGCCACAGGGATACAATTGCAGGTTTATAATGGTTCAGGTCATTTGATAACTAATATCTTCATAAAAAGGGATTAATCCTGCCCTCATCCATAGTTAATTTAATTCACGAAAACCGTCAAGGACTAAAACTGTTCCAGAATGACAACCAAAATTTCATGATTGGGAAACATAGGGCACAACTAAGACGTATGCAGGTTCAAGTTTAAAGCAATACATATGCAGGTTCAAGTTTAAAGCAATACATATGCAAGTTCAAGTTTCAAACAACCAAGACTGAGTTCAACAATTCAATTAAATGCTCACATTTTATAAGGGTAATATTCCAACAGGAATTCAATGACGAGATGATATTAAATAATTTTGGTGACTCACAATCAAATAAATAATTTTTTTTACATAGTTTATAAACCTAAGTATTCATCTAAAAGGTACCAAATTCATATCAGAAATATTTTAGCACTTTGTGATATCAAGCAGTGTTCAAGTGAATCCAATCATACTATACAATGATCTTCCTTATGCAGTTTCGGTACCATGTTCTGTATTGATGATAACGGTGCATTGTTATACTGAATAGCATTAAAACTTTGAATATAGTTTATTGCATGGTTTAGTTCTAGTTAATATATTGGCAACAGATTGAACTAAGCAGGTTGAATATAATATTCAATCACTACAGGTTGAACTAATCAATATCACTACAGGTTGAACAAATCAATATCACTCCAGGTTGTATTATAATATTAATGACTACAGGTTTACACATCTCAAGGAAAATAACCATCGCGTGAAATATTTCTAAGCTCAGAATACAAAGAACAAGGTTACAGTAGCAAGGAACACAAAATCAAAGTGCTCAATCATCAGGTAAACAACCCATATAATCATAACCATCAAACACAAGTGAAACTCGTGAGGTTCCCAGTTTAATACTGAAGTTAAAATATTTGAACCAAGTGAATCGTGAGTTTTAAACAAAACTCACCTTGAATTAGCAGTGGCAAAACGTCGCGGTGAAGGCTCGGGTTTCGATGTTGGCACGCGGCGAAGCAGGAACAGCAGGTGGCTTCGAGCTTGATCCTTGGGAGCTCTCGAAGGAGGTGACTGCGAGAAGAGGAACGATTTGAGGATGGCGCTGGCAATTGATTTGGGCTCGATGGCAATTAGGGTTTGAAAAAAAACGATTCAATTATTATGAACAAGGATAGTGATTAAATGGTGGTTTCAGGTGGAGCGGAGAGAGTTTTTGGATGGTGGGCGGTTTAAATGGAAGGGGAAGACCGATTTTGAGGCGCCGGCCATTAAAAGGAGAAAGGAAGAAACAATGTTTTTCTGTTGAATGAATTGGGGAAAAGCAATGCGACTTTATAGAAGCAGAAATCGTGGGAAGCAAGGAAACTTTGGGATCACGGCATTAGATAGTGTGGTGGCCAAGGCATCGATGGTGTGCGAAGGAAGGAAATGAATGCTTTTTTTTTTATTTATGGTTCCCTAAATTCTCTACCGCAAATTACGCTGATATTTTATTTTTGAACTGCCCCAAACTAACTCCAATCATGATGAAATTCTATGCATCGTCACGTCTCGGCATTCTGAATCCAACAAAATCATTCTGGTTGTAATCCGACTTTTATTTGCATACGATGTTATTTATTTTTAAATCATTTAACCGTTCATCAATTTTATTTCGTTTATTCACCAACTGCTCCAATCGTTTAAAACTTAAAATTTCGTTTTCTTAATGTACACAAATAGACACATATCCATGGCAATAAAATTCTCCAATTTGTCGATAACGTTTCTTTTAAATTCTATCATCAGTATTCCTCTATCAAATTTCAGTCAAATTCAAATTCAGTTCAAATATTCAACAATAAATATTTGTTTCTCAACCAATGTTCTGAATCGAATTAAATCCGTACACACAACAATAAATTTGATTTTTTAATTCCAATATTAAAATAAATTCTTTAATTGACAGTATATTTCAATCGTCGAAATTTCTGGGTCGTTACAGTATTTGTTGATTCCAGAATTTTATATTGAATATAAGCCAATATATTTTCTATTCAGAGCCTTGTATTTAATATTAAATGTGATTATGGATTTGTCATGAATGGTATCTTCATTAACACTGTTCTTAAACCCAGGGTGAAAAGAATAAATCTTTTAATTAAGATTTGAAGAAGAATTACCAATTAATTAATATTTAATTGGAGATGAATTCAAATTGGTCTTTTGGTTTGTCATGAACGGTGTTTTAAATAACACTTGTTCTTTAACCCGATTAACAATGGAATAAGATTTTGGGTTGTCGTGAATGGTATCTTTAATAATACTGTTCTTAGACCTAATGGAGTTAAGAAAATCAGAAACTAACTGGAGATTAGTTAACTTGAATGGTTTCCTGGGTATTGATCTGATGTTGGTTTCGGTCTTCGGGGTTAATACTTAGGGAATTGTTCGCTTACTAATTTTCGATAAAAGGTTGATGGAAAGAATGTGATTTTGGGTTTGTCGTGAACCATGTTTTAAAGGACATTGGTTCTTTCACCCAGTTAAAGATAGGAATAAGATTTTGGGTTGTCGTGAATGGTATCTTTAATAATACTATTCTTAGACCCAATGGAGTTAAGAAAATCAGAAACTAACTGGAAATTAGTTAAGTTGAATGGTTTCCTCGGTATTGATCTGATGTTGGTTTCGGCCTTCGGGGTTAATACTTAGAGAATTGTTCACTTGCCAATTTACAGTTAAAGCTGATGGAATGGAATGTGATTTTGGGTTTATCGTGAACCGTGTTTAAAATGACATTGGTTCTTTAACCCAGTTAAAGACATGATATGATTTCCCAAGTTAAACAATCGTTAATATTGATTTTTGGGAAGATCAAAACCAAGTTGAGTTTTAATGCATCTTTAATTAGATTGAAACGATATCCAAAAGAAGATTAAAGAATTTATCTTTGATAAAATTAATGGGAACCTTTCCCAAAGAATAAGAATGTTTGAATAAAGGAATATTCTAGATTGGAATAAGGCGTGTGTTGTGTTTTATAGTACTTGTTTATTATATACGCGAGTTATTCGGAAAGACCGGATTTATCCCATTTTGAATAACTGATTCGACGATATGTCAAGGATGAAGACGGTGGTTGAAGACCGGAGGTCTTCACATCATTTGGATCATTACTGATGTCTTGATTGGGCTGTACACCCAAGACAAGGTAATAAGTGGTGATCGTGCAGACGTACGCGGAGATCGACCGGATATGCGAGGACCTCTCCCTTGTATTGTACATATGGGGAAGGAATAAGGTACCTCCGGTTTCGTTTAGACCCAGAACGAACTTGTAAATGGATGTGTGTCTCACATTGGATTTCATTCTGTGTGATTGATATACATCGGTTGCATAGCGTAAATTGCCTGTGTGGCATGCTGAGATGCAAATGATCAAGGCTTCTGTTGAAAAGCAGAGTCTTGGGGTTGATGATCAAAGCACGTCTTTAATATAGTGTAGCTTTGTGTGGCATTAATTCATGAGCCTCATACCCCGGTGTGAACCAGAAACGGGAGAGGACATCAAGGAGGGCATGCGTTTCTTTCTAGCTAGGAGTGGTGTCAGCGTTTTACTAGCCCTGCCATTTTACTTATATGGATGATGGATTGTGAAGCGCCTCTGTTTATCGGTCGATCCAGGGCCGATGGAGTCATTTGGTTCATTTACGCCCCATAGGGCGGGGAAACGTATTGTTTTAGGTTTTTTAATCCACATTGCACTTTGATGGGCCATCTCTGACGATCCAAGGTGCAGTTGCGACTATTCCTAAGGCTCGGGCTAGACAGTCTCGAAGCGGTAAGGACGATCCCTTGCCTTGGTTCACAGATGGAAATCCAACTTCCAATACAACATTTTACGGTTTTGATTGTAGAGCTTAGTATGGAAACATAGTGGTATGGGGCACTTATGCCATCTATGATTGATACTTATGATTGAAATTGTTTTGACACTATACACTTATAATAAAAGTAAAATATGAAATTTCGCGTACCAAGCATTTTTGACTATTATAAGGTAAAAACTCTATCCTCTGGCTTGCGTTGCATTGTGTGATGGGACCTGAGTTGTATAATAGCTTCATTGTTCTTTATTTAGCATTGCGCTGTTGTTTTCTGCACTGGTATTCTTAGGAGGAAACCCGTTCTGTGTTATACGGCGTGGTCCTTTGATTTACCTTACTTTAAAACCAAGATAATAACTGTTTTAGTTCTCACACCAGGCACATGACTAACCCGGAGTTTATTGTTTTAACCTAAACTCTGCGTGCCCCTGTTATCCACACGGACAGCTAGTAGTTTTGGTTTTGCAGATTTATATTCACAGGATCTTGATTTACAGCTGAAGCGATACTCGGAAAGCTCTGTATCCGTGTATTACTTTCAGTTGTGTTTTGTATTGTTTTCCGCTGCTATATATTTAAATCTCTGATATTTAGTAAATGTGTAATATTCATTCATACTCTGTATATTCTTGTATTCTTATGAAATTATAAGCAATGAAATGTTCTTCTGTTTGTGTTCTGATTCGTCGTGTTCTGAAAACCAATCCGGGCTTTCCTTCATGGGGAAGTTCGGGTCGCTTCATTTGGTATCAGAGCTTTGGTTTACAGAGCTCGAGAACAAGACACATTAGAACCAAACAAAAGAATTCATCAGAGATTGGATTAGTAATATCCAATAAGAATGACTCGTTAGAGATAGGATCAGTAGTATCCTAGAACGAGTGTGAAGAGCGTTATTTTTAAAATAAAATTGAAAACAAGTTTTGTTTTGAAAATTTAAACTTTATTATTCGTATTTGAATATTTATTTTAAATTGATTTGGACAATCAAGTATATAAAGACTTTGCATATACATCTGATCCACGTGTATTTAAAGTTTTAATATACTGCAAAGATATAGAATCACACTCTAGTCGCCCGGGGATGATTCTAATGATTGTCCGGACATCATCCGAATTTATGTTCGAGTTTCAAAAGTGTGATGTTTATATGATTCCAATTGACTGGTGTGAGAACAAAAATATAGTTAGAATATATTGTTGTGACTTGGCATCAAAATTGAGATTTTTGTATACATGTCAAAATAATGAATTTTAAACGTTAATTCACTAATTGATTGATGGTTGTGTTGTATGATTATTTGTTATCTAATAAGACCATTATGTGAAAGAATGGTACAAATAACAAAATTGTGTTGAATATTGAAAATTGATTGCAAATACATGCATGTGTGTGTGTATATATATATATATATATATATGTATGTATGTATGTATGTATGTATGTATGTGAATAGGTCATAGCAAGGAAAGCTAAGCAGAGGAATAAAATTGTTTGCCCGACAAATAGGTACACGTTTATTGTATTTCTTGGGATTTTTGATGATTTTATAAGCCGATTGGCTAGCATCTTGGTTGTTTCCTTTTCTTTTTGAGATGTGAGGGCCTGTGTGGCGGTTTGGGGATTTTCCCGTTGCTCCCATACAAAGGAGGTTATGGTGAATTTTTCGAAAATTTAGGGTGTTAGCCAAATTTTTGAAAAATTAGAAATTCTTAGAAACTGAAAAGTTAAAGAATGAAAGCCATATTGAAAGCTAAGTTGATTAGTTAAACAACTTTCAGCTCCGTTCCTTTTCGGGGACAAAAAGATTTTAAGTGGGGAAGATTGTAAAAACCTAGAAAATTCGAACTAATTTAAAAAATTTATTTTGGCAATTTAATGAATTTTGAAAATTTACAACGATTTATTTTAAAGAAATGCGGCTAAAAATTTATTTTGAATAGAATTAGAATGTATATATTTATTTGAATCGACGTTAGAATATAAAATATTAATTTTAATTATAAAAGGAATTGAAAATGGCGCGGTAGTTCGGAAATTCGATTTCAAATTTCAAATGAATGTACGGGATTCAAAATAAACCGGATTTTAGCGAAACCAAAAATATTAGAATCTAATTGGAAATATCTTTCCAACGAATCCGAAAAACTGAAATTTCATCGAGGGAATAAAAAGTTATGCCCAGTTGAAAATTCAGAATAGTCGCTATGGAATTTTGGTCCTTAAAAATAACCATTTTGCAAACGACCTTCGTTTTCGACGAAACCACTTTTGTTGGATCCGAGAAGTCAAGTTATAGATAGATTCCAAAATTCATAATTTTTGGAATCAATATGTCAGTGTGGAAAAGAAAACATGTTTGAATAGTCAATTTGGGTTGACCAGAAATTGGCCATTTTTCAAACGGTATCCAAATTTGACGAAATTAGTTTTATTAGAACCGTATCATCAATATGAAGCTAAAAAATATTTTTTGGGAATTTTTAGAGTCAGTATGTGGCCCCGATAAATTGAAATGTGTGTTCAAATTCAATATATAGATTTATATTTTGATTTAGACGGAAAATGATTGAAACGGTAGAATTGGCTAACGAAACATATCCCACTGTGTTCAGAATGGGGGTAATACGCTAGGGGCGATAGTCAATGTGTCCATATTGGACTTAGAAATAAAAAGTAACTTTTAGGAAGTAAAATTAAATTAAATAAATATATTATTATATAGAAGTCAAACCCCCCCCACTACCTCTCCCTTATTCCTCTCGTTCAAATCACGATAACATAAAATAAAATAAAACCCAATTGCCCCATCCGATCTCGTTCGCCGCCCACGCCAGCAGCAGGCGCCGTGCCTCCAACCGATACCCCCCCTCCGTTCATCTCCGGACCCCCACCTCCAAGCCGCGCTGCCCCATTGCCAAACCCTCCCCCAAATTGAATGCCACCCTCCTCCAAAGCACTAGCGCCACCGTGGGTCCTGCCAGTGCGCCTGAACCGTCATGCACCCCCACCTGACCGCGATTGCGCAACCAATAGCCTTCGTTTCCGACCACCGAATACCCTAAAAACTATTGGTAAGTATTCTGAATATTTTTTTACGATATTAAAATCTGAATTTCTATAATGTTTAAGCTTAGATTTTTAATTGGTTCAAGCTTCAGTTTGTTTTTATTGGTAAAAGTTTAGATTTTTAACTAGTTAAAGACGAGATTTTAATTATTTAAAGATAAGATTTTATTGATAGAAAAGACTAGAAAGCTTTGAATTTTAATTTAGAAAGATTTGATTTTTATATGAAGAAAGATTTGATTTTTCATAAGAGAAAAATTAGATTTTTCAGTATTGAAAAATTAGATTTTCATTTTGAAAGTAGCGATAAAAAAATGATTTTTATATTATAGGGATGATAGAAATGTGATTTTTAAAATATGAATAACGATATGAAAATATTATTTTTAGTTAGATAAAAATATATATTTTATCGTATGTATGTAATAATATAAAGATTCGATTTTTATGTATGTAGAATGGCGATAAAAATATAATTTTTATGCTATAGGAAGAATTATAAAAATGTGATTTTTATAGATAAAAATACGGTTTTTATAGATAAGAATATGACTTTTATAATGTTTACATTATGATAAAGATACGACCTTTATATGGATATCATTAAGATAAAAATTCGATTTTTATTTTATATGAAGCGAAATAAAAATTCGATCTTTATATAAGAAGTAGAAATTTAAAAATATAATTTTTATATAGAAAGAAGAGTTGTGAAAATATATGAAGTAGAAGTAAAAATATGATTTTTATTTATTGGAATGAAGCGATAAAAATGTGATTTTTATGTGTGAACAGCGTGAAGAAGGTTGCGTTGGAATTTTGAATAGAATCCAAACAATCGTCCGTTAAAGAATGGCGGAGTGGATCCCTAAGGTTAGAACTTCTCACTTTTATTTTATTTTCTAGTTAAAATATATACTAAGATGCAGACGGTGCTTAGCAGCATCCGACACCCGTCGTCCACAGACCATGGACGACTTGTTTGTTTGGTTATGTTGTGAAAATTGATTGTGTGATGTGGAATGGAAATAAATATTTTATAGTTAAAAATATAATTTTTAATGTGTATATGAATCAAATAAATATTCATAAACAAATTGGATGATTTGTTTATGTACACACATTTGACTGATATTGATTGGGACGATAAATTTTACACATCGTCCAACTGCACTAATAAAATTCATTATTTGTTAATTGAAACCTCACACGGGTATTGGGATGATATTAGACATACACTAATCCCAATAGTTAGTTGTGTGTCAATCTCTTGGTTGACAGGCTGTTATAAGCGTTAAATATTTATATTTAATGCTTATACAGTGTAGAATGTACTCTGGATGATGGATGATTATTTATCACTGTTGTTGTATACATGTATTGTATGAAATCCATATAATCAAATTATATGGTAATTGACTACGTCTGATTCCAGTTCAGAAAGAAATGAATATTTTAAAATAAGGATTATTTTGAAATAACGAATATTTCAAAATAATATTCAGTAAAAGAATCAAAATATGATTTTGATGTCCTATTTGAGATAGACACGAAAATATTTAAATATATAAAGCCGTGTTGATTAGATTAAAACCATTTTGATGTGAACGATATTTATATCGATTTTATTCATTTTTATAATGAATATCGAAAAGGAATTGATTTCAAAATCTATTGTTTTGAAAATATTATCATTTATATATTGATGATATGGAATATTCAACTTTGATTAGAAATTGAATATAAAGTTTAAATCATTTTGAAAACGAATTTAAAACGATTTATGAAATACGTTTTAAATGGAAATCAACGAAATATATACAATATATATTATATACATTAATGGCCTGAATAGAATGCGCCACGCTGCGCAAGTGCGCGAATTTCGATCATTGATTTCGAATGGATAGTACGAGAGATCCGACCATCAGATTCTCCTAAAACCGGAACCGTTGGGTTCGTATCGAAAAGAGCTTTCTAATGAATATTAGAGATTTAAAATCTAACGGTTGGATTTGGAATTATGTCCAAATCAAATTTCGAAAAGGTAGCTGTAAGTGCAGTTCGATGGCCGTTTATGGAAATCGACTGTACGGGCCTTGATAAAATTATTAAAAATATCAATAATTTGTGTAAAATCATAAGAAATGATTTGGAAAGAATTGGGATGAAAAACTCCATATTTGAAAAGATAAAAATATATTTTTATCGAAATGAACTAGAATTATGAAATCCAATATTTTTAAAATAAATAAACTGGATTTGAAATGGTTTTAAAAATAACGGGAATTTCCAATATATGAATTGGAATGGATTTGAATCGAAATTATCATTGGAATATTTCGATATTGGATTCCGTGGTAATACGATTATTGTGCAGGATTTTGGAAGATATATATATCGTTATTCCAATACGGTATTTGTTGATTCCAGAATTTGATATTGAATATAAGCCGATATATTTTCTATTCAGAGCCTTTTATTTAATATTAAATGTGATTTTGGGTTTCTCGTGAATGGTGTCTTCATTAACATTGTTCTTAAACCCAGGGCGAAAAGAATAAATCTTTTAATTAAGATTTGAAGAAGAATAACCAATTAACTAATATTTAATTGGAAATGAATACAAATTGGTCTTTAGGTTTTTCATGAAGGGTGTTTTAAATAACACTTGTTCTTTAACCCGATTAACAATGGAAAAAGAATTTGGGTTGTCGTGAATGGTATCTTTAATAATAATGTTCTTAGACCCAATGGAGTTAAAAAAATCAGAAACTAACTAGAGATTAGTTAATTTGAATGGTTTCCTGGGTATTGATCTGATGTTGGTTTCGGCCTTCGGGGTTAATACTTAGGGAATTGTTCACTTGCTAATTTACGGTTAAAGGCTGATGGAATGGAATGTGATTTTGGGTTTGTCGGGAACCGTGTTTTAAAGGACATTGGTTCTTTAACCCAGTTAAAGACAGGAATAAGATTTTGGGTTGTCGTGAATGGTATCTTTAATAATGTTGTTATTAGATCCAATGGAGTTAAAAAAAATTAAAAACTAACTAGAGATTAGTTAAGTTGAATGGTTTCCTGGGTATTGATTTAATGTTGGTTTCGGCCTTCGGGGTTAATACTTACGGAATTGTTCACTTGCTAATTTATGGTTAAAGGCCGATGGAATGTAATGTGATTTTGGGTTTATCGTGAACCGTGTTTCAAATGACAATGGTTCTTTAACCCAGTTAAAGACAGGATATGATTTCCCAAGTTAAACAATCGCTAATATTGATTTTTGGGAAGATTAAAACCAAGTGGAGTTTTAATGCATCTTTAATTAGATTGAAATGATATCCAAAAGAAGATTAAAGAATTTATCTTTGATAAAATTAATGGGAACCTTTCCCAAAGAATAAGAATATTTGAATAAAGGAATATTCTGGATTGGAATAAGGCATATGTTGTGTTTTATAGCACTTGTTTATTATATACGCGAGTTATTCGGAAAGACCGGCTTTATCCCATTCTGAAGAACTGATTCGACGACATGTCGAGGATGAAGACGGTGGTTGAAGACCGGAGGTCTTCACATCGTTTGGATGATTACTATGTCTTGATTGGGCTGTACACCCAAGACAAGGTAATAAGTGATGATCGTCCAGATGTACTTGGAGATCGACCGGATATGCGAGGACCTCTCCCCTGTATTGGACATATGGGGGAGGAATAATGTACCTCCGGTTTCGTTCAGACCCAGAACGAACTTGTAAATGGATGTGTGTCTGACATCGGATTTCATTCTGTGTTATTGATATACATTGGTTGCATAGCGTGAATTGCCTGTGTGGCATGCTGAGATGCAAATGATCAAGGCTTCTGTTGACAAGTAGAGTCTTGTGGTTGATGATCAAAGCACGACTTTATTATAGCGTAGCTTTGTGTGGCGTTAATTCGCGAGCTTCACACCCTGGTGTGAACTAGAAACGGGAGAGGACATCAGAGAAGGCATGCGTTTCTTTCTAGCTAGGAGTGGTGTCAGCGTTTTACTAGCCCTAACATTTAACTTATGTGGACGATGGATTGCGAGGCACCATTGTTTATCGATCGATCCGGGGCCGATGGAGTCATTTGGCTCATTTACGCCCCAAAGGGCAGGGAAACGTATTGTTCAAGGTTTTTTAATCCACATTGCACTTTGATTGGCCATCCCTGTCGATCCAAGGTGCAGTTGTGGTTGTTCCTGAGGCTCGGGCTAGACAGTCTCGAAGCGGTAAGGACGATCCCTTGCCTTGGTTCACAGATGGAAATCCAACTTCTTATACAACATTTTATGATTTTGATTGTAAAGCCTAGTATGGCGACATAGTGGTATGGGGCACTTGTGTCGTCTATGATTGATACTTATGATTGAAATTGTTTCGACACTATACACTTATAGTAATAGTAAAATATGAAATTTCGCGTACCAAGCAATTTTGGCTATTATAAGGGAAAAACTCTATCCTCTGGCTTGCATTGCATTATGTGATGGGACCTGAGTCTTATAATAGCTTCATTGTTCTTTATTTAGCATTGCGCTGTTGTTTTATGCATTGGTATTCTTTGGAGGAAACCCGTTCCGTGTTATACGGCGTGGTCCCTTGATTTACCTTACTTTAAAACCAAGATAATACCTGTTTTAATTCTCACACCAACCACATGACTGACCTGGAGTTTATTGTTTGAACCTAAACTTTGGGTGCCCCTATTTTCCGAACGGGTAGCTAGTAGTTTTGGTTTTTCAGATTTATATTCACAGGATCCTGATTTACAGCTGAAGCGATATTCGGAAAGCTCTGTATCCGTGTATTACTTTCAGTTGTGTTTTGTATTGTTTTCCGCTGCTATATATTTAAATCTCTGATATTTAGTAAATGTGTAATATTCATTCATACTCTGTATATTTTTTTATTCTGATGAAATTGTTGTAATAAGCAATGAAATGTTCTTCTGTTTGTGTTCTTATTTGTGGTGTTTTCAAAACCAATCCGGTCTTTCCTTCACGGGGAAGTTCGGGTCGCTTCATAATGCGCTGGAACGAGGAAGTGGGTAGACCACTGACGTGTCAAGCACTGTATGGGTGAGGGTGTTTTTTTATTTCGTTTAAATTTAATTACCAAACACATTAACATCTACAACTTTTTCATACGAGCTCCAATTGACATGATTGTATTGTTTGTTGTTTGATAGTTATAATTGCATATTATGTCGATTGACACCGATAATTTAATTGGACTGTTAGTATGAAATTTTCAGTTAAGTTAAAATTCTATATAGTTGCTAGTTTAAGAGAGAAAAAACAAACACCCGACATCTAATAACTGGACAAATTATGAACTATTGGAATGTATTGAAATGGTATATGGATTGTTTTTGATATGTTTACATATTAATGTTTATTTATGTGAATTTACCTGTTATTCACCTTGATTTTATATGATCAGTGTTTGTATTGATTAATCCCTACCATTATCCTAGATGTTACGGGCTTCAAATAAACCCGGGATTAATCATTAAAATGAATTAAGAAAGTAGGTTGAAATGACAAATACCTATGACACAGATTTGGATTGAAATGATATATATCCTTTCCCAAAATACTAAATTTAAATTTAAGTATTACTTGGCCATGGGATAGAAAATTATATACGGACACCAGTTGGTTAAATATATTTTTTATTTATCTTGCATTTTTTAATATTATTTTTTAAACAAAAAAAATGTTTTTTTATCTTGAAATGTTGAATATTATATAAATTTTTTTTTATCTTGAACTTTGGAATACTATTTTAAAGACAAAATAAATGACATTATTAATCGATTTTCTTTAAATTTGGACATTGTGCTTTGAAATTAAAATTTTCAAATTTAATAGAATTTGTAAATGTGGATAACTGAAGTTAAATTAAGTTGAATAAAATATAAATTTATCGAAATTGAATTGTTTATCCATCGTAGATATTATTTGAAATTAAGCTAATTTGTTGTAATAATTGAAGTGTGGACTCGAGATTTTATAAACGAATAATTCAAAGTGAGAATTATAATTGAAATTCAATTATTTGAATCGAATTATTAAATCGAATTGTTGAATCGAATTGAAATAAAAATGTGAGGTTGAATCGATTTGAATTTAGATATCAAAATTTAGTCGAATTGATTTGAAACGGAAATATGATTTCTTGTTTGGTTAAATTTTTGAAGATATGATTATAATTCCAACTATAGTATTTTTAAACCATTTTATAAACTATTTTATTTTATAATAATAATTTTCTTATAAACTTTTTACATTATAACAGATTTATTTTATTATTTATTTTGAATTAACTATTTTAATATTTAACTATTTATTTTATAAACTATTTTAATATTTTACCTATATATTTTACTAAATGTGAAATTCTATTTTAAATACAAATTATTTATTTCCAAACTATTTATATTATATATTTAAAATATAAATGTAAGGGTAAGGAATTTCGCTCGATCTGAATCGATCGTTAAACCGACTAAGACGGTTCAAAACCCCTGATCGTTTTGAGAACAGGACAAATTGGAACGCAAACAGGAGAACATTTCATAGTTAATTACAACAATTCCATCAGATACAAGAATATACAGAGTATAAATGAATAAAATACACTCGATAAATATCAAAGATAACAATATATTACATAGTAGCGGAAAATAATACAAAATACAACTGAAGAAGATACACGGATACAGAGCTTTCCGAGCATCGTTCCAGCTATAAATCAGGATCCTGTGAATATAAATCTGCAAAACCCAAACTACTACTGCCCGTGCAGAAAATAGGGGCACCCAGAGTTTAGGTTAAAACAATAAACTCCAGGTCAGTCATGCGACTGGTGTGAGAACTAAAACAGTTATTAATCTTTATTTTAAAGTTCGGTAAATCAAGGGACCACGCCGTATAACACGGAACGGGTTTCCTCCAAAGAATACCAGTGCATATAACAAAACAACGCAATGCTTTTTGGAAAAATGAAGCTATTATAAGACCCAGGTCCCATCACACAATGCAACGCAAACCGGAGGATAGGGTTTTCCCTTATAATAGCCAAACATGCTGGGTACGTTTAAAACTAATCATTTGATACTATTATAAGTGTACAGTGTAAAAACAATTTCAATCATAAATATCAATCATAGACGGCATGGGTACCATATATCATGTCGCCATACTAGTTCTACAATTAAAACCGCAATATCACGTATTGGAAATTGGATTTCCGTCATGAGTCGAGGCAAGGGGCAAGCTCCTCTCTGATTCGAGACACTCTAGCAAATGTCTCAGGACCCCACTATGATCCTTGGATCTTCAGGGCCGGTCCTCTCTTACTTTTGAGGATTAGTTATTCCTAAACACACGTTTCCCGGTCCTAACAGACCTATATCCGAGGCGCCTCGTATCCAACAACCACACAGGTGAAAAGTATATAAATGTCAGCCAGTTTAAGCACTGACACCACCCATAGCTAGAAAGAAACGTCTTGCTCTCCCTGTAGTCACTATCCCGTTTTTTGACTCATACCGAGGTGTGAGGCTCGCAAATTCACGTTATACACAAAGCTGCGCCACACAGGCCATGCTTTGATCATCAACCACAAGAATTTGCTTTTCAACAGAAGCCTTGATCAATTGCCACTTACGTGTGCCACACTGGCAATTCACTCCATGCGACTGATGTCCATCGATATACAACCTCTGAGCTCGTACGTCTCAGAGAAGGGCGTTAAGCAAGAGAATAAATTCTCCGCCGCCAAACAGATGTATATTTAATAGAGATCAATCAAGACAGAATAAAACCCATTGTCAGACACACAATCCATTTACAAGTTTGTTCTGGGTCTGAACGAACCCGGAGGCACTTTCCTCGCATATCCATCGATCTCCAAGTACGTCTAGACGATCACCAACTGTTTCTCTCCTCTTGGGTGTACAACCCAATCGAGATCATCAGTAATCACCTAAACAATGTGAAGACTTCCGGTCTTCAACCACCGTCTTCATCTTCGACATCTCGTCGAATCGGTTATTCAGAATGGGTATAAACCCGGCCTTTCTGAATAACCCACGTATATAATAATCAAATGTTACACAAACACAACAAACGCCTCATTCCAACTCAGAATATTCTTTTATTCAAATTTTCACACTCTTAGGGAAAGGTTCCCATTAATTTTATCAAAGATAAATTCTTCTAAATTTATTCTTTAATCTACCTTTGGATATCATTTCAAACTAGTCGGGATTAGCGAACCACACCGAAGTAATTATTTATTTTATTTCCCAATCCCATCCTATTCATCACCTGGACCAAAACTGGTAACACTCCATATCTAACACCACGGTGTTATCGGTAAAGTTAATTACCATCTCACATTCAAATCTAATTAAAATTTAACTATCGCATTGGAGCAAAACTGGTGGTACTCCATTCTCGATCACCTTTCAGATTTGATAATTTAAATTATCAGTTCACATTTCAATCTAATTAAAGATTCATTAAAACTCCACTTAGTTTTAATATTTTCAAAAATCAATATCCTGCCTTTAACTGGGTTAAAGAACCAATGTCATTTAAGATACAATTCACGATAAACCCAAAATCACACTCTATTGTTAATCGGGTTAAAGAACAGGTGTTGTTCAAAACACTGCTCACGATAAACCCAAAAACCAATTCAAATTCAATTCCAATTAAATATTATTTAATTGATACACTTCATTAAATCTAAATAGAAAGATTTAATCTTTTTCTCTATTGGGCTTAAGAACAGTGTTAATGAAGACACCATTCACGACAAACTCAAATCACATTTGATATTAAATACAAGGCTCTGAATAGAATATATATCGGCTTATATTCAATATCAAATTCTACGACCGACAAATATCGTATTGGAAATAATGATATAAATATATCTTTCAAATTTCCATAACAATATCTATATAATCACGAAATTCAACAACGAAATATTCCGAAAACAATTTCGATTCAAATCCATTCCAATTCATGTATTGGAAATTTCTGGTTATTTTAAAACCATTTCAAATTCAATTTATTTATTTCAAAAATAAATTGATTTTTATTCTAGTTCAAAACTAGTTGATTTGATAAAAATCTAATTTTATCTTTTCAAATGTGGAATTTTTCATCTCAGTTTTTCACAAACCATTTCTTATGATTTTACACAAATTATTACTATTTTTAATAATTTTATCAAGGCCCGTACAGTTGATTTCCATCAACGGCCATCGAACTGCACTTACAACGACCTTTTCCAAATTTGATTTGGATATAATTCCAAATCCAACAGTTAGATATCAAATTTCTGACATTCATTGGAAAGCTCTTTTCGATACGAACCCAACGGTTCCGATTTCAGGAGAATCCGACGGTCGGATCTCCCGTAATGTCCATTCGAAGTCAATGGTCGAAATTCACGAACTACCGCAGCGCGGCGCGTTCTATTCAGGCCATTATATATATATATATATATATATATATATATATATATTTCATCGATTTCCTTTTAAAATTTAAAATAAATATTTATACTCTAACGACGACGTATATAAATATATACGTTCGAATTCTATTCAAAATAAATTTCTCGTCGATATTATTTAAAATAATTCATTTTAAATATTCAAAATTCACTGAAATTGCCAAAATAAAAATTTTAAATGGCTCAAAATTTCCGGGTTGTTACAATAAAAATATATTATTTTTTAACTATTTTAAACTATTTTAAGTTGGATTTGTTTCAAGATTTTAAATTAGTTAAAATGTAGATTTTATGATGAATAATATTCTCTCTTGAATACTGAAATGATTTTTATGAAAGTTGATATTTGGATATGAAGTACAAACCCCTTTGAACTATAAAAGAACTGACTAGTGTGAAAAATGTAAACGATTGGTTGTTAAAGAGACCGGGATCGGATATTGTCATACTCTCTACCAATACCGGAAACCACTTTAACAACTGTGTACGCGGTGGAGTTCCAGAATGAAGTAGGTTGATTTGGAGGCGATTACTGGATTTGAAGAAAGAGAACGATAATGGTATCATTGACCTTCAGGTCATAATTAAAATGACTAAAACAGGTCTATACCTTGACCAAGTTTGGGAGTGTTGTCCGAGGTGGGCGGTAGTCGCGGCTATGCATTACCACCAGTTTGGGCGTGAAACTAGTATATTCATACTCTGGGCATTCCTCGTGTGCCTTGTCATATTATCCTGATCGTTCCCCCTACGATTTTGATTTAACGTTGTCGTATCACGATGCATCCCTATCTGTTGACGTACTGGTGTGTTATATGCAAACTATACGACAACGGTATAAATGGTGTAAGGGTAATAATGGTAATCCCGCTTACACTATTTTAATATTTTATATTTAACCGTAGACACTACTATAATAACATATTATATTATATAGTATCTAGTTTGACGGATCCTTAAGAGATGGAATTCCCTTAACATCTCTTGAGTTATTGCACTCATATTATCGCATGAATTTGATTTAACTAATATGAGAATATTTTAGTTCTGATCTGAGTATTTTTTTTCTTTTCATTTGTGCTCGGGTCAGCCTGAGTTTTTTAGTTATTGAAGATACCATTATGGAGATGAAGATGGAGCTCAACAGACGTATTTATTACTATTTATTCTGCTACAATATTGGTATGTTTATTATAATTAACTCTGATAATTGTTGTCAAATATAATCAAATGTATGTTTTTAACAGCTTCATGAACAATTATTTAATTATTATTGTAACAACCCGCAAATTCTGAACCAATTAAAATTTTTTATTTTAGAAATTTTAATGGAAATTTAATATTTAAAATAATTTATTTCAAATAATAACGATGGAAAATTTAGTAAATCGTAGTTAGAATGAAAATTTTTATTTTAATTATGAAAGGAATTAAAAATAGCGCGGTAGTTTGAAAATTTGAATTTGAACTTTAACTGACTGTATAGGATGCGAAATAAATCGGATTTTAGTGAAACCAAAAATATTAGAATCTGTTTAAAAATATCTTTCCAACGAATCTGAAAAATTGAAATTTCATAACGGGAATCAAAAGTTATGCCCAGTTTAAATTTCAGAATAGTCGTTGTAGAATTTATATATATTTTGAATATAAAAAATATCCATTTTTCAAACGACCTCCGTTTTCGACAAAACCACTTTTGTTGGAACTGGAATGTCAAATTATTTCTAGATTTCAATTTTCATAATTTTTAGAATTAATATGTGAGCGTGGCAAAAGAAAACGTGTTTTGTCAATTTTAGTCAAATTCGATCGACTTGAAAATGGCCATTTTTCAAACGGTCTCGGAATTCGACGAAATTTATCTTATTAGGACCGTATCATCAAAAAATAGCTAGAAATAATTTTTCTGTAAATTTTAGAATCCGTATGTGGCCTCGGTAAATTAAAATGTACGACAGAATTAAATAAATAAATGATTTATATTTTAATTTAAAGAAAAGTGGGCCAAGACGATGAAATGGTCTGACAGGACCTAGTCCATTAGATCTGGAATGGGGGTATTTGTCTAGGAACATCCTTCGTTGGGTTGAAATCGGAGCTGTTGAGAGATTATGGGTTTATTTGCAAATTTAACAATTAAATATTATAAATAATAGGATTAAAAACACCCTAAGCCTAACCCTTTGTTCATAGCCGCCATAAGCCTTTCAAAGGCTGAAATCATCCAAAAATCAATCCCCAAATTCTCCCAATACAAATCAAATTAGATTATACTTCTTTTATGAAAATCAAAGAGCGTTCTGAGGGCTTTCAATCCGTACGGTTAAGATCGATTCTTGCTTTGTATTTTGGCCAGAATTTGGTGGTGAAGGCAGCGCATTTAGGCACGATTTACGAAGGAAAAGGGGTGCGAGTTAGAGACTTTTCACGGCGCAGGTGGAGGACATCGAGGGCTTCGGAGATGTATCTTCTGATCTGGTGATGGTTCACCATGGACAAGCGCGGAAGGAGAGAGGATGATGGAAGTTTGGGTTCGGTTTTTTACTGTAAACGATGGAAGAAGAAGAGGATGGAGCGACGGGTAGAAGGAGATTAAGATGGGTGATTAGTAAATAATTAATTAATTAATTTTATTAATTATGTAATCAAAGTTCTAAAGGCTATAACTTTTGCAAACTGAATCAGAATCGAATGAAACTGAAAGCGTTAGACTCGTATTGATCAGATCTACAACATGTAGCTGACTAGATCTGAAATAGAGTACTTTGGAAATTCAGACAAATCGATGTGATATTTCTATTTTAAAATTAAAATTATTTATTTATTTCATTGTGAAATTTATATTTATTCTTTTTAAAATTCATGCTGATGTTGTATATATCTATTTCAATGTTGATTATGTTAAGATTGTGATGAACCACTGAATTGAATTGTGTATTCCTGTTTGTTAGAATTTTGTGTATACAAGAAAAACCATATTTTTATATATAAAATATATAATATTCATGTTTGATATAAATTAGATGTAAACATATAAACTACTCTTTTATATGTTATTAGAATTCGTAGAGAAATGTAAACATATAAAATATTCTTTTATATGCTATTAGAGTACATAGAGAAATGTAAACAAATAAAATACCCTTTTTTATGTCAGTAGCATATACAGAAGAATGTAAATAAATAAGTGTTCTTCTAATTGACATTAGAATACACAGAAAATGTACGAAAAATAAATTCGTCATCTAGTTATTAATTGTTATGTCAAAAAAATAAGAATAACAATAAAATATTCATTTTATTGTTTACATTAAAACGTGGTTTTGTTTAAAATTAGAACAACAATAAAATATTCAATTTTATTGTTTGCATTAAACATGGTTGTGTCAAAATACATAGCCATGGAAATAAAAAGATACATTTTGTCAAACATGTTAGTTAAAATAAAAATATAGACTTTGTCAAAACATGATTATTGAAATAAAAAAACATTTTTGTCAAAACATGAGTATTGTAATAAAAATAACATTTTTTTTGTCAAAACATGTTAATTGAAATAAAAATAACATTTGTGTTAAAACTTGTTAGTTGAAAATAAAATTAACATTGGTGTTAAACCATGTTAGTAGGAATAAAAGATTTATTTTTATTGTCACAAAAGAGTAGATGTAAAAGATTACATGTTTATGTAATATTGCTTTCATTAGAAAGAATAGAATTAAAAGACTTCATTGTTATGTAATATTGTATACAATAAAAAGAATTAAAATAGGAGATTTGATTTTTATTGTCGATTTGTTACAATAAAAATATAGTTATTAAAGTTTATATTTTTAAATGACATTTTGTTGTGATAAAAAGGTTATACCTTTAGTGTCACTAATAAAAGGATTAAAATAAAAAGATTATGATAAAAAGAATTCTTCTTTGTTGTAACTTTGTTAAATTAAATAAAATCTTTTTATTGTCATCATAGATTATAATAAAAAGACATATTTTTAGTGTCATCATAGTTTCAATAAAAAGAGTAAATAGAAAGATAAGTTTATATGTCATTTTGTTGCAATAAAAGAAAAAGATGCATTTTTAGTTCATTAAAATGATTTAACAAAAAGTTACCTTTTATCATTTAAATAGAATAAGACAAAATTATTCAATTTTGTCATTTTAAAAGATTAAGACAAATACATTCACTTTTGTCATTTAAAAGAAATGAGACAAAATATTCATCTGTGTCACTTAAAAAGAATGAAATAAAAACATTCACTTTTATCAAATTAAAATAGTTAAAACCAATTTGTCACTATTATTAATTTATAATAGTTAAAATCCATTTTGTCATTTTTGTCAAATTATCAAAGTTAAAACCATTTTGTCGCTTTTATCAAATTGTCAAAGTTAAGACCATTTTGGCGCTTTTGTCAAATTATCAAAGTAAAAATCTAATTTGTCGCTTTTGGTCAAATTATCATAGTTAAAACAAATTTGTAACACCCCGTAATTTTATAACATTAAAATTCACAAATTAAAGTATACTTAATTTTTAGAAAAGAATTAAGTGAAATGGGTTGCGCAGAGAAATATATATATATTGATATATATATATATATATATATATAAATTAAAAATTAAATAAATAAATATTCGAAAAAGTTCAAAACAACGAATTGGGAGGGGGAATAACCGAACTGGCCCATTTTTGAGGTCGACCCGAGCCCTGTTGGGTCGACTGGGGGTTAATCCAGGGTGTCTGGCTGTCAACCCGCGGGCCGATTCGCTCAAATACAGATTTGGCATTTGATAGGTTCTCACGGTTCAGGGCTAATCTAATGGTCCTAAATAACTTCCTACACCTATAAATACATCCTAATGCTTAACCTAAACCTAATTAAAATAGAATAGCTACCGTCATACCATCACCATGGAAATCAATGGAGCCGCCGCCAACTAAGAAAGAAGAAAAGAAAATTCAATTCTAATTCTCTCAACCCTAAAGCAAAGCAAAACTCTCTCTTTTCTTCTCTAAATTGTGAGTATGATGATCTTAACAAGATTATTATCATTTTTATTAGGTTGATTTATGAATGGATTATGAGTAGATGATGTGAATTATCATATATGTTGTTGTAAACCCCTTTTGCTATCATGTATATTGTAACTCCAATGTTATGTGATGATGATATCTTATATGTTGTAAATCATGCTATGATGATGTTATGTATGTTGAAAGTTTATATGCTAAGTTGTGATGAATCATACATTTAAAAAGGCCATGATGTTACCATCTATGCTAGTTAGTTCATATTAATTAAATCATCATGTTTGGATTATGTTGATCTATATGACAAGACACATATGCAAGTTAGATTGATTAGAAAAGTTATGAACATATACCAAGACATCTATTACGATATCTAGAATTATGTTATGACATATGTGATATCCTATGCTAGTTCACACCATCATTATGTTGCCTAAAAACCCCATATGCAAGTTTATGTATAGATTTGGGCTATGATCATATCATATAAATTGAGACATTTAACAAGTTGACACCTTTTGATCCTTAACATGTGTAGTTTATGCAAGTTTCACCCCTAATATGATTAGATTTATTTTAATTGTCTATATGTTGTGATAATTTGTCTTTGTGTTAGGTGTTAGAATATACAAGTCTAGCCTGTATTATGCATTGAATAAGCGAACGTATAAACGTGGGGTAGGGGTAATATTAAGGATTTAATATTTAAAAGTTGGGGTGCAATTGATATGATTTTGCATGCCATAAGTGGATGGCCATAATTGAGTCAATTATGGACATCATTAAAAGTTGACTTAATTAATAATTTGAATAGGGAATTATTAAAACTGGAGTAAAAGATTTTAAGTGTTAATCAATGCTTAGGACACGAGGTTGGACTCGTTTGTGACGTAAACCTACCTGGACCCGCCCGGCAAATCCAGTGGTCACAAATGTCAGCCCAATGTGAGAGGTCCTAGGCCTAAACTAAAGCATAACGGTTGTAAAGACACGAGGTTAGACTCTTTTATGGTTTAAGACTTCCCGGACCCGCCCGGCAAATCCAGCTACCATAAATGCCAGTCTAATGTGAGAGGTCTTTATGAGGTTATGGCCTGAATGAATTAAGAAATACTTAACCAGATAAACATGTAAGGTGGGACATGGGGGTTAAGTAGGTGCCTTGGGTGGCATGAGGAATCTAGGGGGTGCCCTTAGTGGCATGTGAAATACGATTAGTAAGACTTAACCAAACACACATGTAAATGAACATGACTCAGAGGGTTAAGTGGGATATACTAGTGACAAGCTTAGGTGGGTAGCTTGTGGGGGCCCATTTCGACCAGTATCCCAAACGTATCGTTGTGGGCTCGACCCAAGTCGAGGACGGGACATGCATGCTGGGTTCGACTGTAAGAGGCCAAAACGGGGAGCGGTGGCAACGCAAGTCCAACGGGTTTCGTATGCGTGTGTGGACCCGGGCTGGTAGGTAAGACGTTGTTGCATCGTGTAGGTATAAGCCGTGCATTCTCAAGTTGTATCGGGTTGCCACTTTAAGGGAGTGATACACCCCACTGTGGGGCCAGCACGGGTATTTACGAGTAGGGAGCCGATCGAAAGTGGGTAGTGGGGTACACCTAGTGGAGATAGGGGCAGACGGCACCTATGTAGTCAGCTCGGGGTACGTAAGGCTATTTATAAAGTTTCTGTGTGAAGCAAGTGGGATCAAACAATAGGGTGACTGGTGTGGTGCAGTGTAGTAATGTGCGGTGCAGTGTAGTAATCATTCGTTAGTAATTAGGTGTGCCTTTACCGTTATCTTAAACACTATCTTTATCTTCCTAAGAGTTCATAGACATTTACTTTTCTTCCAGCTTATGCCTTAGTCTAGTTATTTTGATAATGGTATTGTTAGAATTATCATACTCGCCAGACTTTATGTCTGACCCCCTCTATTTCTATCCTTTTTCCCCCTCCAGGTCCTCAGGTTGGGCCCAGCTCTAGTGGAGTTTGATTGAACCGCTTCATCTCTCTTTGGAAAGCTTGGACCGTTGAAGTAAAGTCCAACTTGTTATCTTTTTAATGGCTATTTATGTAATGGGATTATGTATTTTGTTTTTATGAAGATGGATATTGTACTTGGTTATGATATATGGTTTTATGATGTAACAAACATGTTTAATTTCCGCTGCAATAAAATGAAGTTTTAGATTTCCAAGTACTATTTATTATCTATCTTGTTGTAATTTTTCTGTTCTATATTCACTTATAACCTCCATGGAAGTTAATGCATTCCCTTTGTGAGTGACATTAATGGACGTGGGGTGTTACACGTGGTATCAGAGCTTAAGGTTACCAGAAAAGGTAAAAATACTTTAGAAAAATAGTTATTTTTGGAAGAAGTGTTTTCAAAAACATGTTTTAATGAGAAATTTAAAGAGAAAAGTTTTTAAGAAAAACATAATCCCCAATAGCCACATATCTTTATCTTTCGAATTCTCCATTCTGAATCTATCCTTTTTTCGTTTCAGCATGGCTGAAGATCTTAATCTACCTGACGGTGTAACGATACCAGGACGGTATAGGAGGTTATTAGAGGCTAGGGCTGTTGTAGGTCCAGCCAATGTTCCTCCACCACCAGTTGCACCCGTTCTTCCTCCTCCTCCTCGCGTAGATACTTTTGCAAAGACGTGCAAGGAATTCAAGGCTATGGGTGGAAAACCATTTCAAGGGTCAGAAACGTTTGTGGAAGCTAGAGATTGGCTTAAGGAGGTGGAAGAATTGCTAGAAATCTTTGAAGTAGAAGAAGGGAGGAGAGTTCGATTAGCAGCTTGGTTGATGAAGGGAGAGGCCTCGTTTTGGTGGGAGGTCACTAATGGGGAGCGTCCTGTTGACCCTTGGGTGGATTTCAGATGTAGGTTAGAGGCAAAGTTTCTCTCAAGGGCGGAAGAAAATCTATATATGGAAAGGTTCTTGACATTGAAGCAAGGAAGCTCATCAGTGAAAGAATATGTCAATAAATTTAATCAGTTAGCATGGTTTGGCTTGGACTTAGTGAACACGCCGGAGAAGAAGGCGCCGAGGTTCGTGAATGGCTTGAATGAACCATTGCAAGGGTTGGCTATAACCCACATCCCTATGGGGGACACCTTTGAGAAGTTAGTAGAAATGGCACTTATGCATGAGGAGAAAAGCGCTAAAGCTGATAAGGCACCCAAGAAGAAGGGGGATCAGAAGAAACCACAACAGCAAAACAAAAAGGGTGGAAAAGACAATAATGGCAAGGGAAAGAAGAAGTGCTTTAACTGTGGAACCCTAGGCCATCTCAGCAAGGATTGACGAAAGAAAAAGAAGACAGGCTGTTTTCATTGTGGCGATGCGGGACATTTAGTGAAGGACTGCCCAAAGAACGGGCAAAGGGCAGGAGCTACCTCGGGAGGACAGGTGCAGGCTCTTATGGCACCAGGGCAGGCTAGGGGACAAGTTCAGGCTCTCGCGGTCCCACCGCTGCAAGAACGAGGTAGAACCATTTCTGTTGAAAGCTTAGTTTTTCTGCTTGATCATCCTGTCCGTACCTTATTCGATTCGGGCGCATCACATTCGTTTATCTCTACATCATTAGTTGAATCAGTGCACTTAAACACCAGATTAGTAGAGAATCCCTTAGTTGTTTCGAATCCAATAGGGGGCTCAGCTTATTTGTCCATGATGTGTTTGGATTTGAAAATTTCCATACTTAGCGTTGAATTTAGATGTGATGCTTATGTGTTGGGCTGCACGGGCTATGGGCTAATTTTAGGAATGGATTGGTTATCCAGAAATGGGGCCGTTCTTGATTGTGAAAGGAGAGTAGTTAGGCTCGTGATTCACCTTGGCAACACTCTCGAAATCTTCTGTAATCCCATAAATTCGGTTATGCTAAGTTATCTAGAATCGCTTGATGCGTCTGAGGAAAATCTACGATCTGTTAGAGTGGTCCAAGAATATTCGGATGTGTTTGAGGAGGTGAAGGGCTTGCCTCCGAAGCGGGAGATAGATTTTCGAATATATCTTGTGGATAATGCGAAACCAGTATCTTTGCCAGTACGCCACATGGCTCCACGTGAAAGGAGGGAACTCGATAAGCAAGTGAAGGAGTTGCTTGAGAAGGGGTTCATAAGACGAAGTATATCGGAGTGGGGTGCTCCAGTAGTATTTTCCATGAAGGCGGATGGGTCCCTTAGACTGTGTGTGGATATAGAGAACTTAATAAACTTACTAAGAAGAACAGACACCCGCTGCCGAGGATTGACGATCTCTTCGATCAGTTAGTTGGTGCCTTAGTGTTTTCGCAGTTGGACTTAGCCATTGGGTTCCATCAGTTGAGAGTGACTGAGGATAGCATAGACAAGACTGCATTTAGGACTCCGGACGGTTTCTATGAATGGCTAGTGATGCCCTTCGGTTTGACAAACGCCCCAGCATATTTTGTTGATTTGATGAGTAGGGTGTTTAGGGAGTACCTTAACAAATTTGTGGTAGTCTTTGTAGATGACATCTTGATCTTTTCTAAGGATGAAGAAGAGCATGCCCTACATCTTAGGGAAGTGTTGGAGACTCTTCGAGCGCATAAGCTTAAAGCTAAATTTTCTAAGTGTCACTTTTGGAGGAAGGAAGTACGGTTCTTAGGACACGTGGTTTCCAAAGAAGGGATAGCTGTAGATCCCGCGAAGGTGGTGGCTATCCAAGATTGGAAGGTCCCTAAAAATGCTACCGAAGTGAGAAGTTTCTTGGGGTTGGCTGGCTACTATAGGAAGTTTATCAAAGACTTCGCAAAGATATCAGCTCCATTGACACGCTTGACGAAGAAGAACCTAGTTTTCACATGGGACGTAGATTGTGATGATGCGTTCCAACGTTTGAAGAGAGCTTTGACTTCAGCCCCAGTCTTAGTATTGCCAGACGGGAGTAAGTCGTTTACCGTTTATACTGATGCTTGTGGGATAGGACTGGCGCAGTCTTAATGCAAGAGGGTAGGGTAATAGCCTATGGTGGAAGGCAGTTGAGAGCGCATGAGAAAAATTATCCTACACATGACCTAGAATTGGCCGCTATTGTTTTTGCGCTTAAGTCTTGGCGTCATTATCTTCTTGGTGAGAAATTTGAATTATTCACTGACCACAAGTCTTTAAAATACCTATTCTCTCAAAAAGACTTGAACTTAAGGCAGCAAAGGTGGATGGAGTTCTTAGCGTCCTACGACTTTGAGATAGCATATACCCCTGGCAAGGGTAACGTGGTGGCCGATGCCTTAAATAGAAAATGATTATCCTTAAGCCCTTTGTTTGTTGAGCGGCAAAGTTTAGAATTCATTTCGATGTTTGACTTTTGACCTTCCGTTGACTTCGTACCCGGTTTGCTAGCATCCTTGGAGGTCAGACCTACGCTTTTGGGACGGATTGGCGAGGCACAGCGAGACGACCCACAGTTGGTTGAGTTAGTAGAAAAACTCAAAGGAGGGGAGTCATCAAGCCATCTCCGTAGGTATACCCTAGACGATAAGGGTTGGTTACGTAGGGATGGTAGACTTTGTGTACCAAAAGACGATGACCTAAGGAAGACTATTCTTGACGAAGCACATCGTTCGAAGATGACCATTCATCCCGGCGGGGACAAGATGTACAAAGACATGAAGAGAGTTTACTTTTGGGCCGACATGAAGAAAGATGTGGCCGAGTATGTCGCTAGATGCTTGGTGTGCCAACAAGTAAAAGCGGAGCAAAAGAAACCCGGTGGGTTGCTTCACTCATTGGAGGTTCCACTATGGAAGCGGGAAAGTGTCTCGATGGATTTTGCGGATGGGTTACCGCGATCAAGGAAGGGTAATATGAGAATTTGGGTTATAGTAGATAGACTTACTAAAAGCGCCCATTTCATTTCCGTAAAGAGTAAGAGGACTGCTCCATGGCTAGCCTCCGTATACGTTCGAGAAATAGTTCGTTTGCACGGTGTTCCTTCTAGCATAGTGAGCGACCGCGATCCTATTTTCACTAGCGAATTTTGGAGAAGCTTACAAGAGGCGGTAGGGACTCAGTTATGTTTGGGCATCGCATATCATCCTCAGACGGACGTCCAGACCGAGAGGGTGAATAGAATTCTAGAGGATCTGTTGAGGCTATGTATCCTAGATTTTGGGGGTACGTGGGAAGAGCATCTTCCATTGGTGGAGTTCGCATATAATAACAGCTTTCAGTCCAACATTGGTATGGCACCATTCGAAGCTCTTTATGGACGACCTTGTCATTCACCTACATGTTGGTGGGAATCTACGGATAAGATCTTACTTGGGCCCGATATGATTAGGGAGACTTCGGAGAAGATCGACTTGATTCGAAGGAGGATGAAAGCAGCACAGGATAGGCAGAAATCTTATGCGGATAAGAGGAGGATAGATCTCGAGTTTGAAGTTGGGGACATGGTCTTTATCAAAGTGTCTCCATTACGGAACGTTTTTCGCTTTGGGTCTGTTGGAAAATTAGCACCAAGGTTTGTAGGGCCGTTTCCTATTAAGGAGAAAATTGGACAGATGGCGTATAGAGTGGAGTTGCCCGAGAGACTTAGTGGTGTACACGACGTATTCCATGTGTCACATTTGAGGAAGTGCTTGCACGAGACCGTGGAAGTGGTAGAGCCGAGCTTTCTTAGAGAGGTGGAGATAGAGCGTGATGCGACAATTCGACGAGCTCCTACGCGCATTCTTGGGTCGGAGATCAAGAGGTTGAGGAATCGAGAGGTCAGACTAGTCAAAGTGCAATGTGGAGATGATGAGAGCAATGCTACTTGGGAGACAGAAGAGAAGATGCGTTCACGATACCCTTTACTTTTTGAGGGTATGTCTTTTAATTTCTCCTTTATCGCTTAGCTTGTACTTATCTTATCTTTAGTATATCCTCTCGCTAGTATCTTTGACCTTTAATTAGGATAATCCTATGGTTGAAACATGTGTTTGAGACATGTTATGTATGGTGGATGCAAAGTGGATGCAAGTGTTTGCTAGTGGTTGCTCGTGGATGCATATACACACACTATTAGGCACCAGATCGGCTCAGTCACTTCATAATGCATATTGCATATATATATGGATGTATTTAGTAAAATGGATGTATAATGGTTGTATTATCATATAGTTGCTGCATTCGGGTGGATGGTTGTGCACGCATATAGAATTAATATGTATCATTAGGAATCTTTTGCATACATATTAGATACATGGCACTATCATGAATTGCACTAAGGAGGTCGACTGAATCAGTAGACCGCCTAATTTTGCATTAGATATGGACATATACACACACCGTGCATATAAACATTAAAGCATTAGAAGTCTTTTAAGGACAATGGATGCTGGTGTTTGATGGTTGAGTAGATGGACGATTAGATGGTAGGATATACATTCTTCTTGACTTGGAGATTTCGGGGACGAAATCCTTTAAGGAGGGGAGAATGTAACACCCCGTAATTTTATAACATTAAAATTCACAAATTAAAGTATACTTAATTTTTAGAAAAGAATTAAGTGAAATGGGTTGCGTAGAGAAATATATATATATATATATTGATATATATATATATATATAAATTAAAAAATTAAATAAATAAATATGCGAAAAAGTTCAAAACAGCGAATTGGGAGGGGGAATAACCGAACCGGCCCATTTTTGAGGTCGACCCGAGCATTGCTGGGTCGACTGGGGGTTAATCCAGGGTGTTTGGCTGTCAACCCGTAGGCCGATTCGCTCAAATGCAGATTTTGCATTTGATTGATTCTCATGGTTCGGGGTTAATCTAATGGTCCTAAATAACTTGCTACACCTATAAATACATCCTAATGCTAACCCTAAACCTAACTAAAATAGAATAGTTACCGTCATACCATCGCCATGGAAATCAATGGAGCCGCCGCCAACTAAGAAAGAAGAAAAGCAAATTCAATTCTAATTCTCTCAACCCTAAAGCAAAGCAAAACTCTCTCTTTTCTTCTGTAAATTGTGAGTATGATGATCTTAACAAGATTATTATCATTTTAATTAGGTTGAGTTATGAATGGATTATGAGTAGATGATGTGAATTATCATATATGTTGTTGTAAACCCCTTTTTCTATCATGTATATTGTAAATCCAATGTTATGTGATGATGATATCTTATATGTTGTAAATCATGCTATGATGATGTTATGTATGTTGATAGTTTCTATGCTAAGTTGTGATGAATCATACATGTTAAAAAGGCCATGATGTTACCATCTATGCTACTTAGTTCATATTAATTAAATCATCATGTTTGGGTTATGTTGATCTATATGACAAGTCACATATGCAAGTTAGATTGATTAAAAAAGTTATGAACATATACCAAGACATCAATTATGACATCTAGAATTATGCTATGACATATGTGATACCCTATGCTAGTTCACACCATCATTATGTTGCCTAAAAACCCATATGCAAGTTTATGTATAGATTTGGGCTATGATCATATCATATAAATTGGGACATTTAACAAGTTGACACCTTTTGATCCTTAACATGTGTAGTTTATGCAAGTTTCACCCCTAATATGATTTGATTTATTTTAATTGTCTATATGTTGTGATAATTTATCTTTGTGCTAGGTGTTAGACTATACAAGTCTAGCCTATATTATGCGTTGAATAAGCGAACGAATAAACGTGGGGTAGGGGTAATATTAAGGATTTAATATTAAAAAGTTGGGGTGCAATTGATATGATTTTGCATGCCATACGTGGATGGCCATAATTGAGTCAATTATGGACATCATTAAAAGTTGACTTAATTAATAATTTGAATAGGGAATTATTAAAACTGGGGTTAAAGATTTTAAGTGTTAATCAATGCTTAGGACACGAGGTTGGACTCGTTTGTGACGTAAACCTGCCCGGACCAGCCCGACAAATCCATTGGTCACAAATGTCAGCCCAATGTGAGAGGTCCTATGCCTAAACTAAAGCATAACGGTTGTAAAGACACAAGGTTAGACTCTTTTATGGTGTAAGACTGCCCGGACCCGCCCGGCAAATCCAGCTGCCATAAATGCCAGTCTAATGTGGGAGGTCTTTATGAGGTTATGGCCTGAATGAATTAAGAAATACTTAACCAGATAAACATGTAAGGTGGGACATGGGGGTTAAGTAGGTGCCTTGGGTGGCATGAGGAATCTAGGGGGTGCCCTTAGTGGCATGTGAAATACGATTAGTAAGACCTAACCAAACACACATGTAAATGAACATGACTAAGAGGGTTAAGTGGGATATACTAGTGACAAGCTTAGGTGGGTAGCTTGTGGGGGCCTATTTCGACCAGTATCCCAACGTATTTTTGTGGACTCGACCCAAGTCGAGGACAGGACACGCATGCTGGGTTCGACTGTAAGAGGCCAAAACGGGGAGCGGTGGCAACGCAAGTCCGACGGGTTTCGTATGCGTGTGTGAACCCGGGCTGGTAGGTAAGACGTTGTTGCATCGTGTAGGTATAAGCCGTGCATTCTCAAGTTGTATCGGGTTGCCACTTTAGGGGAGTGATACACCACACTGTGGGGCCAGCATGGGTATCTACGAGTAGGGAGCCGATCGAAAGTGGGTAGTAGGGTACACCTAGTGGAGATAGGGGTAGACGGCACCTATGTAGTCAGCTAGGGGTACGTAAGGCTATTTATAAAGTTTCTGTGTGAAGCAAGTGGGATCAAACAATAGGGTGACTGGTGCGGTGCAGTGTAGTAATGTGCGGTGCAGTGTAGTAATCATTCGTTAGTAATTAGGTGTGCCTTTACCGTTATCTTTAACGTTATCTTAAACGCTATCTTTATCTTCCTAAGAGTTCATAGACATTTACTTGTCTTCCAGCTTATACCTTAGTCTAGTTATTTTGATAATAGTATTGTTAGAATTATCATACTCGCCAGACTTTATGTCTGACCCCCTCTATTTCTATCATTTTCCCCCTCCAGGTCCTCAGGTTGGGCCCAGCTCTAGTGGAGTTTGATTGAATTGCTTCATCTCTCTTTGGAAAGCTTGGACCGTTGAAGTAAAGTCCAGCTTGTTATCTTTTTAATGGCTATTTATGTAATGGGATTATGTATTTTGTTTTTATGAAGATGGATATTGTACTTAGTTATGATCTATGGTTTTATGATGTAACAAACATGTTTAATTTCCGCTGCAATAAAATGAAGTTTTAGATTTCCAAGTACTATTTATTATCTATCTTGTTGTAATTTTTCTGTTCTATAATCACTTATAACCTCCATGGAAGTTAATGCATTCCCTTTGTGAGTGACATTAATGGACGTGGGGTGTTACAAAATTGGTCGCTTTTGTCAAATTATAATGGTTAAAACAAACAATATCATTTTTGTCGCGTTAGATTTGTCGACATAACCAACATGTTACTTTCATTTGTTTGTTGCATTAGAATTGTCGACAAAGCAAAACATGTCACTTCCATTTGTTTTGTTGTATTAGAATTGCCGACAAAATAAAGTTATCCTTTTATTGTTTTGTTGAAATAGATTTGTCAACAAAACAAAGTCGTTATCTATATTGTTTGTCAAAATAGATCAGTTGAATTAAACCACATATTTTTGTCAAAATATGTACTTTTGTCAAGATAGGTTAGTTGAAGCAAAATACACCTTTTTGGTCAAAATGAACATTTTTGGCCAAATAGCTTAGTTGAATCAAAATATTTATTTTTGTCAAATATACAATAGTTGAAAGAAAAATTACATTTTGTTAAATATGATTGTGGAAAACAAAAAGTACATGTTTGTTAATTAGATTTGAAATAAAACAAAAAAAAATCACATTTTTGTTAAGTAAAAGAGTTAAACACAAACGACATTTTTATTAACTAAAGTTGTGTTACAACAAAATATTCACTTTGGTAAAAGAGGATTGTCGACAAAATGGATGTATCATTTCTTATATACATTTTGTTGAAATATAATTTATATGCAAATATAAGAATTATAACGGCCCGCAAATCCATACAATCTGAGTTGACTAATAACACCACACGTCCAACCCAAAATGCACAGAAATACGAATCATTATTAGAAGAAGTTAGAGGATGAGAAATAGAAAGAAAGAAATATTAGAATAGAAGAAAATGAAGATCACAAACTCACAGTGGAACGAATAAAATATATTAAATAACATAACTTTTTGAAATACAAATCAATAACTTTATATACATATCATCATCAGAGCACAACAGTTATTCCTGGAACAGTTATAAACACCTGTTTCCAGATACAAACATGGTTTACAGCGGAATATATGATAGTCTATAGCTAACTGGTGAAGCCTCCGGCTTCCGGCTCTTTCAAGTGAATCTGAAAAACCCCGACTACTTGACTGCTCGTACAAATTTTGGCACCCAAGAGTTTAGGGAAAACAAACAAAATAAACTCTGGGTCAGTCATGGGACTGGTGTGAGTAAATTCCAACAATTTGTTTAACTTTAAAAATCCTTTCAAAAGAAATGATAATAGTAAGACCAGACCACACATAAACATGGACGGTTTTTACATTACTATAATCCAAAACACTTTGATTCAAAAATCCAGTGATATTACAATAATGTCTACATCAAATAAATAGAATCTAGCGGAACGCTTGCATCTCACGCTCCATATATAATATAAAATCAAAAACCGCAAGGCGCTTATTAGAGAGTTGGATTTCCAACATGACAAGGTATGGAACCACCTTCCGATAGTGTATCTCTAGAGGCGAATACACTGGGTTAAACAAGAATGTCTTGCAACCCGGCCCACACATGACCGACCACTCATTTCGCTTGAGTGTATCGAATGTATATCACCAACGGTTCGGATCAGCAACCGTTTCCCGAATAGGACAGCATTGAATAGAATAAGGAATTAAATGAATCCCTAGATAGGTGATTATACACCCTAATGGGAGCGACCCACATAGCCGTGCTGCCTGCCCGATTTTTGTCATTTCCCGGTTGTTGAATCCTGAGGCTACACTCATTTGCCATTCATTTATAGCACAATCACTTTGAATGCCACATTGTCAGATCCGTTAATCATTAATTGATTTGCACAAATATTCTGGATGTTATGCTAAGGGAATAAATCCGTTGCAACCATATATATTTATACAGACCAACACATTCGATCATTGGAAATACTTTGTCAGACATTCGACCATTTACGTTCGTTCTGGGACTGAACGAAACCGAAGGCACAATTTCTATTAATAGAAAAAGCCCTTGCATATTACTCCATCTTCGTTTATCTTCATATAATCTGATTCGCAACGCTACTGCCAATACAGAGTGGTTCACGGATAATAATCCAACCGGTATCTCCGTATTGACAACGATATTGGCAAATACTTTGATAGTCAGTTCTTTGACTATTGAAGAAAAATAAACAACCATCCATTCATCCATAACATTAATCAATCACTGGGCCTGTTAACTAATATTTCATTAATTGATTCACTTCTTCATTTCCCTATCAAATATTTGTTAACCAAATAATTTCGATAATCATCTCGGCCTCTTACGCTATTTGGAAAACATTTCCATATATCGCCTTCTATTATTTTTTATAGTTAGGAAAATATATTCTATTTGTAATGGAAAACAATTTCAATCACTTATCTCTTCCTCGACTACTTTAATTATACTCAAGAAATAATTACTTTTATATTTCCAAAATTCCATCACTTGGGTTAAAACGAAAGCTGTATAAAACATCGTTACAACAACCCAAAATATTTTATTCAACTAACTCTTTTTCAAACACTTCTCTTCGAGACTGGATCCTGCTATTTATCATTAAAAATGAAATCAATCAAGTTGGGGTAAAATTACCTCTCAGACCTTGACTGAAAACATCATTAACTTTAAAACAGACAAAACCATTTACCTTGAATAATCAACACCATACAAACAAATTATTCATTTTTAAACGTATACATGTTTCTCTTTCTATTACCAGCCTATCGATTTCCTTTTTGTTTATAATATCCTATTTAAAATTCGTTTCCTTATCGAATTCAATATATATACTGATATATTGATTTCTATCTATCAAAATTTCTTAAAAGTATTCTAACTCCTTAAATTTCCAGAAAATTTCGCCATAACCTCCTTTGTACCGGGAGCATCGGGATATTTCAAATAGCCTCCCATGGCCTTCACCAATCCAAAAGAAAAATAAAAAGCCAAGCGGGTTGCCAATACAGTGCATAAAATCTCATATATGAATTTAAACATGTACCTTTTTGTCAGGCATTTCAATATTTTTCTTCATATACTTCATATACTTCATTCCATACCTGTCTAACACATGTTCACCTGTTTTGAATTCAATTCAACATGATCCATTCGTTTGAATTCAGTTTTGCCCATTTATTCTTTAATTAGCTATTTTGCCTATTTAATTTCTTTGTTTGAATGTAACATGTTCAAACAAAATATTTAACTTGCTCATAACCAAATTGAATTTCAATTTCAATTCTAGTTTCCTTCTCGATTTCGAATATAAATTTTCAAATCGAATTCACTTATTCAAAGTCCAATATCAATTCAAAATCTCATTAACTAATTACTATTCAAATTAGTTAATTCTATTCAATAATCAAAAATATGATTTCTGTTTCAAAAGTCAATTCATTACTCCACTTGAGTTCTCATATAATTTACAACTCAAATATGAAATTTTCTAAATAGAAATTCGGATTTTATTCGCTTAAAATCCTTTTATAAAATTAAATAAACCGTTATGGTTTTTAAACAGTTTTGGCGCTGTTTTTCTGAAAATTTGATTTTGATATAACTCAAAATCTATTCGACGAAATCTAGATTTTTCTCCTCCATTAGAAATATATTATCAAACTGGTCCTGACGTTTCTTGTTTCAAAGAATTCTGACTTCAATTGAGTTTTGTATGCTTAGTTGAAGTTCGAAACGACAATTTACGAACTGCAGCGCTGTGGCTAGTTCGTTTTAATTATATTTATAAATATAAACGTTTTAACTTCGTCTATAATAAATTCAACTCCATTCTGATATACTTTTAATATATATCAAATCAATTTTTCCCAATTCAACATACTATTTCCAATCTTCTAAAATTGTCGATTTTCCCTTATTCAGTAATAAATTTATTTATATTTCGATCTTCTATATTTAATTTCAATTCCTTTTATAAATTATAAATCCTTTGGATTTGTTTCTATTCTGTTTAAAAATCCACATTTCGAAACATATTTCGTTGTTCCCATTTCGAAATGATTTCAACCTTCTGTTTCAAATTCTCTTTGAAATTTCTATTTTCAAATTCTATTTTCGAAACTCCATTTGAATTTCTATATTCAAATCTATTTTCAAACTTCATTTGAATTTCTATATTCAAATCTAATTTCAATCAAATTGAATTACCTATTTTCAAATCCCATTTCAACTCTTTTTGATTCTTATCTTCAAATTCCATTTTAACTCTTTAAATTCTATATTCAAAGTCTATTTCTATTTGAATTCTATATTCAAATTCTCGTTTCAATCTATTTGAATTCTATATTTGAATTCCATTATATTTTCTATATTCAAATTCTATATTTGAATTTCTTATTCAAATTCTTAAACGAGTCTCGATTTCAATTTCTTTTGAAATCGATATTTCTACTTTTGGAAAATAGGTTTCCCTTTTTCAATTTCACACTTGTATTTTTATTTTTGAATTATCCAATGATAATTCTTTTCACTTCATTTATAAACTTCGTTTATAAATGAATTTCTTGTTTTATTCCTTTAAACCAAGTTAATATTTTTATTCCATTCAAATTTCAAATTCTATTTTAGGAAAACAGAATTTCCCCTTTTTAACTCTAGAAATTTACCTTTTCGATATTCTTAAATATCAACACTTAGGCCCAGTGATATTTAAACACCAAACAACCAATTATTTATTTCTGGTTTTCTAACACATCATATATGAAAATATATATGCAAACAAATAAACAAACAGACAATATATTTTTGAGGAATCCAGTCGGATTCCTCCAACCTGTTTTTCCTACATTCACAGACGTTAGTCAACATAAATAATACCCATCCTACTTCATTGCAGGATATCGCGGTATGAAGGTCATCCACTATCATAGCGTGGGGCGTATAGGGTAATCATCCGCTAATGGTACCGCGGGCATCCGCTAATGATACTGCGGGAATCCAACCAATCATCAACCCAATATATATAATATTCAACCCTAAATAACTAATATATTTCAACCAATCAGAAAGCAATCAAACAAGCAATAACAATTATTTTTAACGAAATAAAAATAATTCTAAATAAACAAGTGAGTGAGATTTACTCACCGTGATTTCCATTTCGTCGAGTATCACGCTTTTTGAATTATTTAATTCCCTGGTTGACTCAGAAAATTCTCAACCTCAGCTCGTATATTTCGCACATCCAACATGACTCGAGTTTTGTATATAATTTTTCTTCTGAACCTCGTATAAATTCATTTACGATCTATATAAGTTTGATAAATTTTAAATAAATCCCTACTTGTTAATAAAAATTAAATGAATAGCTAATTACCTTAACCACAGTCATTAAGCTAATTCGCATCATTGGGCTTCCTTCCCTACTACTGCACAACTCCAAACTTGTAAACACCATTACTGTGTACTCAAACACACCCTATTTCCCCTTCTCTATTTATTCTAATTTGTTTATAGTAAGAAAAAACTTAATTCTATTTCTTCTTCCCCTCAACATTTTACGAAGTCAACCTTTCCGGCTCCAATAAAAATCCCTTCCTTTTGAGCCTTACCATGACCCATTCCCTTTGAACTCGCACCCAGGAATACTTGCACCACTATAATACAAATCACGAACTCCCAAACAATTATCGCGATGCCTTCTACTCTCCATCCTATTGCGCTCGACCTCAGAATTCCCATTAGCTGACTCGCGATTTCAGATGTCAAATACCAAAGGCAAATCGCGGCCTTCAATTCTGGTATACCCGAAGAACAGCTCGACTTTTCCCACAATCCATCGCGTGTTCCAATTCCCTTGTGGGAACTTGTCTCGCGATGTTTTTCAAGATCGCGACTTGGATTTGGAACAACAAAAACCCCTCTTTCTTATTTCGATTTAGCTTTGTGACTCGTTCTAAATTGAGAAGGACAGGGAAGAATTAAAGTAGAGGAACAAATTTTGGGGCGTCTTTGAATTCGTGAAAAAGGAAGTCGAACTAAAAATAGAAGAGATAAGGTATACTCGGCTGTTTTAAATGAAGTAAAAATTAAATGACCATCCTTGAATTCAAAGATTTCGAACTTCTCTAAAGAACTGAAAAACAGAATAGAAAGGAGAGCGAGAAATTTGCGTATAAATAGGAAGATGAATACTTAGGTGTCAAGGAATAGGTGGTAGCTGAAGGTACATACAAATTTAATACCGATTTGATTTTGTTTTGACTTCAATTTGATCTTGTATTTAATACGATTCGATATAAAGCGATTTTTATTATTTTTAGATGGATATCGATTTGATTTCGAGCTTATACACAATCAAATATCTCGGGGTTCACTAATTTAAATCACGAACCGCTATTTGAGAGTACCGACCGTCGTTCCAGTGTAATTACACTATTCTGGACTCAACAGAATAGACTATAAAATTCAATTCGAATGTATATATGAAATAACCATATTAAATTGATATAATTTAAATTCGAACAAATAAATTCTTCGGGCATAAATTATTATTACCATCGTCTAAATTCAAATAGAATATATATACTGATCATCTGAATTGTTTTGATTTAATTCTAACTTCGAATTGAATTATTTTAAATTCTCGTATTACGATGATTATCAAAATAAATCGTATTTCAATTATTTAATCGATAACCCAATAAAATACCATTTATATTATAAATTCAATATCTAAAACCATACTAAATATTTAAAATAAATCGACCCAAAATCCGGGTCATTACATTCTTCCTCCCCTAAAATAATTTCGTCCTCGAAATTGCTAAGGTAGGAAAAATGGTACAAACTCATTACTTTTCAACAATTCACTTATTTGAAACTCAACTCCTCCTATTTCGACAATTTTAGTTCCAACCAACTTTTGGTTTTCATATATATACTCACATTCATTTTTATCTGAATTATTTACAATCAATTCACATTCCATTCAAATTGATTTTGATCAATTTATTTACTTCTATTGATTTAAATTTCCACATTCACATTCCTGGGATTTCATTTTAAATCCTTTTGAGATCACATAAATATATACATATGTTTATTTCCATCTCAAATTCAAATCATTTGAATTTTCAAACCAATTTGTTTTCCTTCAAACAAATTTTCATTAAAAACTTTTCTAAGGTAGCAATTCATCACTTAGAACTCGAAAATGAACACTGATAATGCTGCAGTCATTATCAGAATTATTTTCCATCCACTGAAGTGAGTTCAGTGCTTTGTCACATTCAAAATCCATCTAAAATGATTTTTATTCAAAAATCCTTTTCAAACAAAGCTATATTATTTTAATATACTTTCAAAAATATTTCAAACTTCCTAGGATTTAAATTTCAAATTCTGGTTTAAATTCAATTTTAATTCATCTTATTTGAATATTTCGTTCTTACATAAATTCTACTTGGTTCTATATAACCATTTCATTTCTTATAATCCCATTTGATTATAATAATAACAACCAACACATCCATATATTATAATAATTTCAAAAATTATTCTTTCTATATCAAAATAGAATTTTGGGTAAAATAATTTCATTCACCCACTTTAAAACAATATCGTGTTCAATCTTATGTTCAAGTATTTACAAACTCTTATCGACATCGTGGCGTCCCACGATTCGATCAAAATTCATAAATCACTCAACAGACTAGCCAACACAATAAAAAATACTTTTTATATCAATTTACAAATACGCACTCTCATATATATATATATATATATATATATATATATATATATACTCAACTCATTCTAGGGTATTACTAACCCTATCTCTAATGAGCACATCATCACAACCTAGGTATTCGCTAAACCTAAGCTCTAATACCAACTGTAACGGCCCGCAAATCCGTACTATCTGAGTTGACTAATAACACCACACGTCCAACCCAAATTGCACAGAAATACGAATCATTATTAGAAAGAAGTTAGAGGATGAAAAATAGAAAGAAAGAAATATTAGAATAGAAGAAAATGAAGATCACAAACTAACAGCGGAACGAATAAAATATATTAAATAACATAACTTTTTGAAATACAAATCAATAACTTTATATACATACCATCATCAAAGCACAACAGGTATTCCTGGAACTGTTATAAACACCTATTTCCAGATACAAGCATGGTTTTCAACGGAATATATGATAGTCTATAGCTAACTGGTGAAGCCTGCTGCTTCCAGTTCTTCTAAGTGAATCTGAAAAATCCCGACTACTTGACTGCCCGTACAAATTTGGGCACCCAAGAGTTTAGGTAAAACAAACAAAATAAACTCTGGGTCAGTCATGGGACTGGTGTGAGTAAACTCCAACCATTTGTTTAACTTTAAAAATCCTTTCGAAAGAAAAAATAATAGTAAGACCAGACCACACATAAACATGGACGGTTTTTACCTTACTATAATCCAAAACACTTTGATTCAAAAATCCATTGATATTATAATAATGTCTACATCAAATAAATAGAATCTAGCGGAACGCTTGCATCTCACGCTCCATATATAATATAAAATCAAAAACCGCAGGGCGCTTATTGGAGATTTTGATTTCCAACATGACAAGGTATGGATCCATCTTCCGATAGTGTATCTCTAGAGGCGAATACACTGGGTTAAACAAGAACGTCTTCCAACCCGGCCCACACATGACCGACCACTAATTTCGCTTGAGTGTATCGAATGTATATCACCAACGGTTGGGATCAGCAATCGTTTCCCGAATGGGACAGCATCGAATAGAATAAGGAATTAAATGAATCTCTAGATAGGTGATTGTGACGACCCCAAAACCCCGTACAATGGTGTTAAGGGTAATCTTTGGAATATAACACATAAACAGATAATTGCAGAACAGAATAAAATAAATACACCAGATAATGAACAAATAATGCACTGGATAAACATAATCATCAGAGTTACACAGTATACAGGATCATACTTAGTACAAATACAGTTCAGCTATACATAAATGTCTACAGCAGAAACAAACATAATATGTACCATAGGAGCTGAACAACATAAAAAGAGATAAATGGTAGAATCCATCTTCAGCTCCAGCTATCCAGAAAGGGCCTGCTAAAAACCTGAATACAAGGCTGCCTGTGTAGAAAAAAGGGCACCCGAGTTTGCAAGTGAAACAAACTACGAGTCAGTCATGGGACTGGTATGAGAAATCCACTTAACACATTTTATAATATGGCTAATCACAGGACCACGCCACTTTCGCGGTACGGGTTTACTCCATTGGATAGCCAGTGCTTTAAAACAATTAAACCTTTTAAACATCACAATGCTTTTTATAAAAATGAAGCCGATATAAGACTCAATTCCCATCACACAATGCAACGCAAACCGGAGGATAGAGTTTTACCTTATATCGACAAAAATATGCTTGATACGAGCAAAACAAATCATTTAAAATGTAAACTTTGTCTTTTAATTCTTAATCAGACTCAACCTGTAAAATAGTAAGAGAACGATCCCCTAAGTATTAACCCCGAAGGCCGAAACCAACATCAGACCAATACCCAGGAAACCACCCATCTTAGCTTGTTCGCAGTTAGTTTCAAATTTCATATACAATCATAAATATCAATCATAGACGACATGAGCGTCCCATGCCACTATGTCGCCAAATAAAGGTTTACAATCAAAACCGCACGATGTCGTATTTGGAAATTGGATTTCCATCATGAACCAAGGAAAAAGATAGTCCTTACCGAATTCGAGACTGTCTAGCCCGAGTCTCATGATCAGAGCTCGAGTGACCCTTGGATCGTCAGGGCCGGTCCACCGATGTGGATTAAAATTCCTGAATACTGCATTTCCCCGCCCTTCGGGGCGTAAGTGAGCCAACGAATGACTCCATCGGTCCCGGATCGACCGATATAACCGAGGCGCCTCGCAACAGCAATAACCACATAGGTGAAAAATAGTATAAATGTCAGCCAGTTTAAGCACTGACACCACCTCTAGCTAGAAGGAAACACATGCCCTCCCTGAGGTCCTCTCCCGTTTCTGGTTCATACCGGGGTGTGAGGCTCGCGAATTCACGTTATACACAAAGCTATGCCACACAGGCGGTGCTTTGATCATCAACCACAAGACTTTGCTTTTCAACAGAAGCCTTGATCACTGCATCTTAGTATGCCACACAGGCTATTCACACCATGCAACTGATGGCTATCAATCACACAGAATGAATTCCAATGTCAGGCACACAGTCCATTTGCAAGTCCGTTCTGGGTCTGAACGAAACCGGAGGCACTATATACCTCGCATACCCATCGATCTCCACGTACGTCTAGACGATCACCACTCAATATCCATATTTTGGGATGCCTCCCAATCAGGACATCAGTTACCATCCAAACGAGGTGAAGATCTCCGGTCTTCGATCACTGTCTCTATCTTCAACTTCTTATCGTCGATTAAGTTATTCAGAATGGGATAAACCCGATCTTTCTGAGCAACTCGCGTATATAATAAACAAGTGCTACATAAACACGACATATGCTTTATTCCAATTCATTAGTCACTAACCGTAAATCAGTAAGAGAACGATTTCCCAAATATTAACCCCGAAGGTTGAAACCAACATCAGATCAAAATCCAGGGAACCATTCGACTTAGCCAACCTTCAATTAGTTTCTAAATTTCACATTCCATATCGTTTATAATATTTTTTAAAGATTTATCGCTATTTTTATTTATTTAAAAGTAGCTAATTTATTCAAACGACGCTTCAGGCCATAACACGGCTGTGGCGCTGTTTTTCTTCAAATTTGATTTACACATATATGAAAATCTAACCATTGGATCTTCACAAAATTTATATCATTAGAAAGATCTTTTCAAAATGAATCCAACAGTTCCAATTTTGGGAAAATCCGACAGTCGGATCTCCTGGTACAATTGTTTGAAGTTTCGATTTCAAAATACGAACTGCAGCGTCGTTATTCGATTTAATTATATATATATATATATATTCGATTCTGGTGCTGTTTTTCTTCAGATTTGAATTAAACATTCTAGACAATCCAACCGTTGGATCTTTACAAAGTTGGTGTCGTTGGAAAGATATTTCCAAAGCGAACCCAACGGTTTCGGTTTCCGGGAAATCCGATGGTCGGATCTCCCGCACTAATCGTTTGAAATCACGGTTTCAAAACACGAACTGCAGCTTCGTTATTCGATTTATTTTAATTATATTTTTATATATATATAAATATAATCGATTCTTCGATTTCAAAACCATATTCTTTTCATACCTTTGATAAAAATGATATTTTTATCCAACTGACTCCTATTTCAACACTTCACTATTTTTAACAATTCTTGTATATAATAAAAATGTGATTTTTCTTTGTAAAACTATTTATTTCAAAACACGACTATTTTATATAGTTCATATAGATGGTAAAAATATGATTTTTATTATAAAACAATTTCTTTCAAAACACAACTATTTTATATAGTTCATATAGATGATAAAAATATGATTTTTATTATAAAGCAATTTATTTCAAAACACGAATACCATTCAAGACATGAATTTCTATTCAACACATGAATGTTTTCAATAGTTTATATATATACAATAAAAAGGTGATTTTTATTGTTAAAACAATTTATTTAAAACACGAACACCATTTAACACATGAATTTCTATTCAACAAATGAATTTCTATTCAACACATGAAGGTGTTCTATAGTTTATATATATACAATAAAAAGGTGATTTTTATTGCAAAACAATTTATTTCAAAACACGACTATTTTATATAGTTCATATAGATGATAAAAATATGATTTTTATTATAAAGCAATTTATTTCAAAACACGAATGTCGTTCAACATATGAATTTTTATTCAACACACGAATATAGTTTCAACACATGAAAATAATTCTAACACATGAATATTATTCAAAATTTCGGCAGCATAACGGCAGGGTAGTTAAAACCGGGGTCGTCCCTAGTACGGCTCCCCGCTCTACCTTAAAGCCCCGCAACTTTTGACAATGGGGATTTAATGCATCTAGTTCGCATGCAGGCGGCATGTATATTTTTTTCATTTCCACAAACTAATCCTTTGTGGTTTCAACCAAATAATTCTCAACCACAAACGGGTATTTTTCAACCACAATCAATCAATTTCAACCACAAACAATTATAATCAACCATTCGCTATCAACCAATTTTCACACCAATCACAACCAATTAATATAGTCCATGGTTTGTGGACGAGGGGCGTATATATATATACATATATATAAGCATTTCACTTCTACTTCAACACATATATAATTTTTACAACGCATATATAACATATATATCGAATGTACATCTTATACAACACTTATACAAGAGGTGTGCAACGCTTATATAACTCATACATCAACTATATAATTTATACATCGTCGTTTTCCCTATCGTTTATAATTTAGAAATCTCACATTGGGTTCCACTCCACCAAAAATAGCAGGAGACTCAGAAAAATATGCGGTCACTTCTAGAATGTAGAAGACGTCCACACGAGTCCACTATCTCTTGTTTCACTGAATTTCGTCAACAAATGAAAAAGATATGATTTTTACAGTGAAAACAAAAAACCGTAGCGCTTTAAAGTGCTATAGAATGGTTTAATTTAACTTCAGCCGTACCTCTCTATTTTTCTTCAAAACTAGGTCTTAAATTTTCTTGAAATCCACGCCACTTCAGGATGATCGGCTAGCGCAGCGGCAAAGAGCTTGGAAGGGGTTTCACCTCGCCGGTGGTTGCGCCTAGATCGGCGTCAGCATCAAGGCGCGGTGGCGATCGAAAGTCTCTGACTTTCGGGGCTCCAAACTCGAGGCACACTACACGATATGGGGTGATGCTGGTATGGATCGGAAGAGGGGGAGAAGTTCTTCAAAAACCCCAACTGGGTCGATGGGTTTCGTTGAGCAGATTTCAAGTTATGGAGGAGAGAAGTGGCGTAGCTTCTATCGCCGTCGACCTGGAGATAACGACAGATTTTTTTTTGATTTTTTTAATATTTTTATTAATGAATATAAAATTCTGATTGGCCGATAGTTTTATAATTTCGAAAATACCCCTTTATCCATACGAACTCCAATCCAAACCCAACGACTATCGTCCCTAGCTAAATACCCCCATTCCAAACACAATGGGATATGTTTCGAAGGCCCATTCGACTGTTTCAGTCAGTTTTCCTTCAAATCAAAATATAAAACATTCAATATTTAAGTTGAACGTACATTTCAATTTGCCAGGGCCACATATTGATTCTAAAAATTCCCGAAAAATAAATCTAGCTATGTTTTGACGATACGGTCACAACAAAACTAGTTTCGTTGAATTTTGAGACCGTTTGAAAAATGGCCCATTTCTGGTCGATCTAATTTAACTATAATTGACCAAAACACGTTTTCCTTTGCCACGCTCACATATTAACTTCAAAAATTATGAAATTTGAAACTTAGCAATAATATGACATCCCAGATCCAACAAAAGTGGTTTCGTCGAATTCTAAGGTCGTTTGCAGAATGGCCATTTTCTGGTCGATCCAATTTAATGGAAATCGACCAAACACATTTTCCTTTGCCATGCTCACATATTAACTTCAAAAATTATGAAATTTGAAACCTAGAAATAATTTGACATCTAGGATCCAACAAAAGTGGTTTCTTCGAATTCTGAGGTCGTTTGCAAAATAGCCACTTTCACGGGCTATATAAACTCTATAGCGACCTTTCTGAAAATTCATTTAGCCATAACTTTTGCTTCCCGCCATGAAACTTCAATTTTTCAAATTCTTTAGAAAGATATTCACTAACAGATTCAAATATTTTTGGTTTCACTCAAATCCGTTTTGTTTTGCACCCGGTACAGTCAGTCAAAATTTGAATTCAAAATTTGAAACTACCGCGCCATTTCAGGCCTTGTTTATAATTAGAATTAATTATATTTATTTTCAAACGTTGATTCAAACTCACTTTTCGTCATTATTATTTAAAACATTTATTTCAAATATTTATAATTCACTAAAATAGCCAATTTAAAATTTTTAAATTGGTTCAGATTTTCCGTGTCGTTGCAATCTCCCCCACTTAAAACTTTTCGTCCCCGAAAAGGAACAAAGTCGAAAGTGGTTTAATTAATTAACTCTACGTTCAATCTAGCTTCCATTCTCCAACTTTTCAGTTTCTGAGAATTTTCAGATTCTTCAAAAATTTGGCTAACACTTGGAATTTTCGAAAAATTTCGCCATAACCTCCTTTGTACGGGGAAGGGTTTGGAAATTTATTGGGCCGTATTAGGTACCCAATAAATCCTATAAAGCATACACATATTTATTGTGATATATTCTGGTGTTTACAGGGGAGCGTGTATAGATAATAACTCCAGAGAATAAATTCTCATCACCCTGTCCAAGCCTGAGGGAGTGTGTATTTTTAATTGCTCCAGAGAATAAATTGTCGTCACCTCGTCCCGTGTGGGAAATAAATAATCCATGTGCTGTATCTAATAACTAGAGAGACGTGATTATTGTCAACTCCAGACCCGTGTGGGGTTTTTATTAATCTGGCTATTTATGGTTACAATTTTATATGGTCCATATCAATCATCAGTTCAACTTGTAATATATAGTCATCGCCATAAAAGCCTCTCGCTCGTATGGTAAATCTTCCACCTCGTCACACAAGCTCCAAATGCTTATGTGGTTTATGATGAAGTATGCCTATCTTCAAGAAGTATGCCATGTAGTGTAGTTCAAAATTAATTGTTACTATCCTATGGCGACGTTTATTATTACACAAAGAACAACCAGCACTCCGCATCCAATGACATTCACAGGAGTTGATATTATAATATTTCGCATCCAGCTCATTAAGGTTTACCTATTTGTCGGGTACACAAATAATTTCTTTACTTAACAACTATCCATTTAGCTGTTCAAACATATATAATGCACATGTATATATTGCTATATATTTTTAAATCAGTTCAATACGTGATATAATCGAATAAATTCTACCATTCATTCTCGTATTAATTAAATTAACTATCGTTCTAATAATTTAATTAATCAAATCCACTATCAAACCACACAAACAACAATCAATTTGTTTTTAACTTTTCAAAATCATACAAATTAATTCATACAATCTTTTTAAATTAATCAGACTATGGAATTAAAAGTGCACATCCATGGAAAGAAAATAACAACAAAGTAGAGAACTAAATGGTAATGCAAAGTATGGTAAATGTACCTTGCACCGGAGTCAATAAGAGATATCCACTCAACACTTAGGATAGGCTTTATGAATGCTCTCCTCAGTTTCCCAAGTACAATCTCGCGGATCTCCACTCCATTGCACTTTGACTAAGTGAACTTTCTTGTTCCTCAGCTCTTTGGTTTCTTTGCCAATGATCTTTAGCGGCTCTCTTCTCACAGCCAATTCTAGAGTAATTTCAATATCCTGCTGTGCGGCCTCTTCCACAACAAAGTCTGGGTCATGAACATGCTTTCGAAGTTGAGATACGTGAAATACATCATGTACTCCAGGTAGCCAATCAGGCAATTGAACCCTATATGCGAGAGTTCCAACCCGTTCAAGGATAGGAAACGAGCCAATGAATTTGGGTGCCAATTTCCCTGTCTTACCGAACCGGATAACTCCTCTCATCGGCGATACTTTCAAATACACATAGTTGCCAATAGAAAATGATATATCTCTTCTTCTCTTATCGGCATAGCTCTTCTGTCGGCTTTGAGCGGCGAGTGATCGTTTCTTAACGAAATCGACTTTGTCCGCAGCATCACGGATCATATCAGGTCCCAATACAAGTCTATTACCAGGTTCGACCCAACAAGCAAGAGATCGGCATGGTCTACCATACAATGCTTCGAATGGTGACATCGTCTGGCTCGCTTGGTAGCTATTGTTGTACGAGAACTCAGCAAAATGTAAATGGTCTTCCCATGATCCACCAAAGTCAAGAACACAAGCCCGCAATAAATCTTCTAGTATACGATTCACCCTCTCAGTTTGACCATCTGTCTGAGGATGATAGGCGGTGCTTAGATTCAGCTTTGTTCCCAGTTCTACTTGAAATGCCTCCCAGAATTTGCTAGTAAATATTGGATCTCTATCACTGACTATACAGATCGGCACTCCGTGTAACCTAACAATTTCCTTGAAATATATCTGCGCCAGGCTCTGAGCAGTTCTGTTTGATTTGACAGGTATGAAATGGGCAGTCTTCGTGAAGCGATCTACGATCACCCAAATACTGTCATTTCCTTTTCTGGTTCTGGGCAAACCATCTATGAAGTCCATGGAAATATGTTCCCATTTCCAACCTGGAACGTCCAGCGGTTGCAACAATCCAGCCAGTTTCTGTTGGTCGCTTTTGACTAGTTGGCAAGTACGGCATCGGCTAACATATAAAGAAATGTCTCTCTTCATCGACTTCCACCAGAAAGTGCGTTTGATATCGTTATACATTTTATTCACACCTAGATGGATACTGAGCTTAGATTTGTGGCATTCATCAAGCACATCTCTTCTGAGCTCAGGAATTTATGGAACACACATTCGTCCTCGTAACCTCAGAATTCCTTCGCTATCGAGCTGGAAATCCAAAGCATTGCCTTCACGAATCTGCTGGCTCGTTCCTCTAATAAATTTGTCGTCTTTTTGGAGAGTAGATATCTTGTCAATCAAAGATGTCGCAACGATAAAACTGGCGATCATAACATTCTTTCTACTTAACGCATCGGCCACGACATTGGCTTTCCCTGGAGTGTACAAATCTCAAAATCATATGCTGCAGGGAACTCTAGCCAACGTTTCTGACTCAGATTCAAGTTTTTCTGGGTGAACAGATACTTTAGCAACTGATGATCTGTAAACAGTTCGAATTTATCATCCAGAAGATAGTGTCTCCAGATTTTCAAAGCAAATACGATGGCCAACAACTCAAGATCATGGGTGACATAGTTCTTTTCATGTGGCTTCAGCTGGCGACTAGCATAAGCAACAACTTGACCTCTTTGCATTAATACTGCACCAAGGCCTTCTCTAGAGGCATCTGTCCAGACTTTTAGGTCCTGATTGCTGTCGATTATCGTTAACACTGGAGCCGTTGTTATTCTTAACTTTATCTCCTCAAAAGCCTCCTCACATTCTGGAGTCCACTTGAATTTTGAGTGCTTCTTTGTAAGCTTCGTTAAGCGACTAGATATCTTCGAAAAATCTTTAACGAACTTCCGGTAATAACTAGCTAATCTAAGAAAACTTTGGACTTCTGTGGGAGTACTAGGCTATTTCCAATTTTGAATAGCGGTGATTTTACTTGGATCCACATCAATTCCTTCTTTTGATACAACGTGGCCCAGAAACTTCACTTTATTGTAACGACCCGTGTTCTACGCATCGTAGGATCGTAGGATATTTATTTCTTTCACATACGAAGTCGTATGGTCATGAAACTTTGGGAGACGACTATTGGGGTCATTTCCCATGTTCATGATTTTTCCCGATTTTTAAATGACCATTTTACCCCTATTTAGCACTGTTTTGGCCATAACTTTTGACTCAAAATGAATTTTTACCTGAAACCACTTCCATTGGCTTCGGATGATGGTTTCTCCTTCCGTAGAGTGGTCACATTAGCCAAACAGACTTACCGTTTGGGAGATATGGCTGAAACAAGTTTCAGATGGTGAAAAACAGCTTAATTGGGCTTAACCGGGTGATTAGCAGCTAGGCCCAAAGGGGAATTTCGGGTTTAGGAGTATATAGGGGCTGATTAGGGTTAGAAAACATTTCTTTAGACATTTTCCAGCCGCCATTTTCATTCCTCTTAACCTAGCCATGGCCTCCACTCTCTAAATCTCTTCAAAACACCTCTTAATCACTTTCTAATTGAAGATTAGGCTTAGCAAACATCAAATCAAGGAGTATTAGCATGAGAACCGAGGTAGAGCTGCTGTGTAAGATTTGGGAACAGCGCCAAATCAGAGAATATTTCAGTTTTGGGGTTTTAGTTGTGGCCAAGGTGAGTGATTAGCTTGCTTTTACACTAATTACGGTTAATTACGGGTAATTAGTGAAGATTAGCGAATTTATACATTAATAAATTCTGGAAAAATTCCTAAAATTCTATAATGATGTTTTATGGCTCTGATAAAAATTTGGGCTAATTTGGATAAGTTTTGCTAATTGTATGCTTAATCATGGTTAAGAAGGATTAAGGGGAAAACATGGGTTTTTGGGTATGTTTGATCTAAAGTATTTCATGTAAATGATGTTTTAATGTTTTTGATTGATTCTATATGTTGTTACTGCTGTTTGGAATGTTTTGTAATGTCATAGGAAGTTTAGAATGGTTGAAAACGCCGTCGTATGGCGCAAACCACTCGCTAGAAAAGTTGCAGGAAATACTGCAGAGATCCGGATCGGATCGGGTAGGGGATCGGATCGGACATATCCGAACCGGACCGGGGCGTGGTATTTTCTGGAGCATGACGTGAAGAGGCAACAAGGAAGGCCTGATCGGATCATAGGGGCGTAGCGTGGGATCGGAAGGCACAAGGAGGACCGAAGTGGAAGAAAGAGGAGCCTGGATACCATATTCCGAACCGATCCGAGAGCAATACACGAACCAAACTGATGCTGACGAGACGGAGACGGAGGCACTCAAGCTATGGAGTATTCGAACCGAACCGCTTCAGAACCACCGAACCGAACCAAACAGAAGGAGAGCACCGAACCGAACCGCAGGAGGGAGAAGGACCCGAACCTAGAGGATGGTGGCACTCCGAACCGAACCGGGGTACGTTTCCGAACCGAACCGAGCATGGGTGACCGGACCGAACCAGACGTGTACTTTTACTACTCCGTGATGACTCCTCTGAAGACCAACTCCAATTCGACTAAGCCCGAGATGCAAAGGAAGTCCAAATGAGAAGTTAGAGCTTAAGATTCAGATGGGAATCAACGAGTTCGCTTCATGGTTGGGCTTTGCTGCGGGACGTGTGCCAAGGAGTTATCGACGTCTATAGCTTTGGACCACTATGGTAGGAGGTACGAAGGCGGATTCAGGGCCATTATGGCATCGGTAGGACCAAGGGCTACAACCAATGAAGTGGGTCATTGAAATGTTTGGTCATGACTCCATATGTTTAGCTTGGTCATAGCAGGGTTTCTACAAGTCGGGATTCGTCGTTGCCTCAGTTTGTCTAGTGTTCCAAAGTGGTAGATATCGTATGCTTTACGCACTGAGTGAGAGATGTGAGGATGGTTGCTATGGATGATTTGTTTGCTATCATTATGACATGGGTACCCCACCCCCGTATTCTTACACTATTTATTATGGCACCTTGGAGTATTGTACGGTATGTGGTACTAACTCTTTGGTTGCAGGTCCAGGTTCAGGTATGGTTTAGTATACCTGTTATTATTCTATTTAGATGCTTATCGCTCATACCAGGATTTATGTCTGACCCAGAGTTTTATGTCTCCTCTTATTACTCTGGGTGCTCACACGAGCAGACTAGAGACAGGTTAGCTGGTGATGCACGGGTAGATGATCCGGAGACGAGCAGGAGGCTTCCACGTACTATATACATAATATTCTCCCTGTGTTGTTGAAGATCACTGCTTGGGCATTGGTGGTGTATCTTCTACTTTAGCTTTCTTTTGTTTAGAGACAGTAAATTTGGAAAATTGTAATAAGCTGTATTTGGATTTCCGCTGCTCTGATGATTGATGTTGATTTTAGTTATCAGCTTATGCACTGTCTCACCTGTTTTATGTCAAGTATGTTATCATTATTATATTTTATCCCATGCGCTGTGAGACATTCTACAGGTTCCTTAATTAGTTCATTCTTTTCTTTCCTCTCTTCTGACGACCGTCCCGTGCTAGTCGGGCATGTGTACAGCGCACTTTCGGAGGAAATGCAGGCTGGTGCGGGGCGGGCCGTCACATTTATCTTGCCAGAATATATATTTGGACAGTTTGGCTTTCAATACATTCCTTCTCAGAATTTCCAAGAACTTGATCCAAATGTTTTTCATGTTCGGCTTTTGATTTAGAGAAGATTAAAATATCATCAGTAAAAACTAGAACAAACTTATTCAAAACCCCTCTGAATACTCTATTCATCAAATCGACGAAGTAAGATGGAGCGTTACATAAGTTGAACGGCATTACTAACCACTCATAGAACAAGTCGGGACCTCTGAATGCTGTCATAGGAACACACTCTTCGGCAATACGAAGCTGATGGAAACCTGTAGCTAGGTCCATCCTGGAAAATACTTGTGCTCCATTCAGACGATCCAATAAATCATCAATTCGCGGCAATGGATATTTATTCTTTATGTTCTGCTTATTCAAGTCACGATAATCCACACATAGTCGCAGAGTACCGTCAGACTTTGGGACAAACACCACTGCTGCTCCCCAATCAAAGAAACTAGGCCTGATCAGACCCTTCCATACAAGCTGTCGAGTTTGATTATCTAACTCTTCTTTCTCCTTTAGGGTCATCCTCCCAATATCGTGCACTACTGGCCTAGCATTTGGAATTAAAGAAATCTTAAAATCAATTTCTCTCTGCGAAGGTATGTTGACAACTTCTTCGAACACATCTGCATAATTCTTTACGATAGGAATATCTTTGATGAGGTCGGGAATATTCTCTATGACTATAGAGATATTTTCTATTTGATCAGGAGAAACATCCAAAGCTACCTAGAAGCCTTTTCTATTAGAATTCTGACCTTCACAGGGAATGGTTATATAATCACCTGATTTAATCTTCGCCTTAACGACTCTGTCAGCGCATTTAACCTCAGCTTCATATTTGTTCAACCAGTCAAACCCCAAGATAAGATCAAATTCTGTAAAATTCATGACGACTGCGATGGTAGGGAATCGATAACGAGAAAAAGAAATCGACACCCCACAAACCCAACTGAGATCGAGGGAACCCCCAACCGGATTATGGACAGTCATTGGTTCTTTGAGCTTCTTCAAATTCAAATCCAGTTTCTTAACCACATTCTTTGCAACAAAGCTTCGCGACGCGCTTGTATCAAACAGTACTTTAACTGGAATATCTTTGACAGTTAGCGTGCCTTCTAAAACATCTGGCCTTTCCTGGATAGAGGAAGATGCAGGCACTTCTGCCACTTCGTTTACCAGTACTGCTTCAGGTTTTCTGAATAGTGGGCAGGCCTTTGAAAGACGACCGGTCTGATGGCATTGACTGCACTTTCTATTTCTTGAAACTTCTTACCGGATTTAGGTTCATCCTTCTTTCGTTTCTTCGAGGGTTTACAATTCCTGGTCAAATGCCCTTGTTTATGGCAGTTACTGCATATGGCCGTCGTTACTGGTTCTTTCACAGATCTGGCCCATTTCCGATTGACTTTAGGCTTCTTACTGACCTCAGACATCGTACTGGCCTCTGGACGATCAGTTTCAGACTCACCTTTATTACTAGAACTGACTTCTTCTTCGTGACGCAACATACCTTTCTTATCGAGATCCTCGTATTGGTAAGCCATGTATATCTTTTTAGAAAAAAGAAGCTTCACATTCCTCATTACGCTATTCTGATATTTTCTTTGAAGCCCGTTGATAAATCTCAGATTCTTCCTCTTTGGGTCTTTAATTAGATGAGGGGAAAAATGAGAAAGTTCGTTGAATTTCTTATGATATTCTGGAATGGTCATATCTCCTTGTATCAGATATGAAAATTCATCACATAACCGCTCGGTTGCTTCAGGAGGAGTAAATCTTTCTAGGAAAATCACTTTAAATCTATCCCAGGTGATATCACCTTCAGGATTACCCTCAACAACCGAATCCCACCAGTACAAGGCTTCGTCTTTGAGTGCCCAGGATGCTAGTAATCTTTTCTGGTCATCCCTCAGCTTTAAACTGTCAAAGATTTTCTCAGCAGATTGAATCTAAGCTTGTGTTTTCATAATAGATTCATCGCCCGAGAACGGTTTCCCACCTAGATTTCAATATTTCATAAATAGAGCTTCTATATCCGGGTCAGTGTTACTTCTGTTTCTGGCACTCGTTTTCTAGTACGTCTGCAAATGGCAGACAAAGTGTCAGGTCACAGAAAAGATATTTTAAAGCATAGAGACATATACTTCAAATGTAAATGTGTCTATTGGGGTGTATTTCATTCTGCTTTACTCATACTAGGTTCTTACGGATCCTATCTGTAATGAGTTACACGTCCTAGAACACTACTGGTTCTATTTCTGACGAGTTCGTTAATATGTTATATTCCAGCACTAAGATTAACCAAAGCTCTGATACCACGATGAGACGACCCCAAAACCCCGTATGACGGTGTTAAGGGTAATCTTTGGAATATAACACATAAACAGATAATAGTAGAACATAATAAAATAAATACACCAGATAATGAACAAATAATACACTGGATAAACATAATCATCAGAGTTACATAGTATACAGGATCATACTTAGTAAAAATACAGTTCAGCTATACATAAATGTCTATAGTGGAAACAAACATAATATGTACAATAAAAGCTAAATAGCATAAAAAGAGATAAATGGTAGAATCCATCTTCAGCTCCAGCTATCCAGAAAGGGCCTGCTAAAAACCTGAATACAAGGTTGCCCGTGTAGAAAAAGGGGCACCCGAGTTTGCAAGTGAAACTAACTACGAGTCAGTCATGGGACTGGTATGAGAAATCCACTTAACACATTTTATAATATGGCTAATCACAGCACCACGCCACTTTCGCGGAACGGGTTTACTCCATTGGATTGCCAGTGCTTTAAAACAACTAAATCTTTTAAACATCGCAATGCTTTTTATAAAAATGAAGCCGATATAAGACTCAATTCCCATCACACAATGCAACACAAACCGGAGGATAGAGGTTTACCTTATATCGACCAAAATATGCTTGATACGAGCAAAACAAACCATTTAAAATGTAAACTTTCTCGTTTAATTCTTAATCAGACTCCACCTGTAAAATAGTAAGAGAACGAACCCCTAAGTATTAACCCCGAAGGCCGAAACCAACATCAGACCAATACCCAGGAAACCACCCATCTTAGCTCGTTTGCAGTTATTTTCTAATTTCATACACAATCATAAATATCAATCATAGACGACATGAGCGTCCCATGCCACTATGTCGCCAAATATAGGTTTAATATCAAAATCGCACGATGTCGTATTTGGAAATTGGATTTCCATCATGAACCAAGGTAAAAGATAGTCGTTACCGAATTCGAGACTTTCTAGCCTGAGTCTCAGGATCAAAGCTCGAGTGACCCTTGGATCGTCAGGGCCGGTCCACCGATGTGGATTAAAATTCATGAACACTGCGTTTCCCCGCCCTTTGGGGCGTAAGTGAGACAACGAATGACTCCATCGGTCCCGGATCGACCGATATAACCGAGGCGCCTCGCAATAGCAACAACCACATAGGTGAAAAATAGTATAAATGTCAGCCAGTGTAAGCACTGACACCACCTCTAGCTAGAAGGAAATGCATGCCCTCTATGAGGTCCTCTCCCATTTCTGGTTCATACCGGGGTGTGAGGCTCGCGAATTCACGTTATACACAAAGCTACACCACACAGGCGGTGCTTTGATCATCAACCACAAGACTTTGCTTTTTAACAGAAGCCTTGATCACTGCATCTTATTATGCCACACAGGCAATTCACACCATGCAACTGATGGCTATAAATCACACAGAATGAATTCCAATGTCAGGCACACAGTCCATTTGCATGTCCGTTCTGGGTCTGAACAAAACCGGAGGCACTATATACCTCGCATACCCATCGATCTCCACGTACGTCTAGACGATCATCACTCATTATCCATATTTCGGGATGCCTCCCAATCAGGACATCAATTACCATCCAAACGAGGTGAAGATCTCCGGTCTTCGACCACCGTCTCTATCTTCGACTTCTTATCGTCGATTCAGTTATTCAGAATGGGATAAACCCGGTCTTTCTGAGCAACTCATGTGTACAATAAACAAGTGCTACATAAACATGACATACGCTTTATTCCAATTCATTAGTCACAAACCTAAATCAGTAAGAGAACAATTTCCCAAATATTAACCCCGAAGGCCAAAACCAACATCAGATCAAAATCCGGGGAACCATTCGACTTAGCCAACCTTCATTTAGTTTCTAAATTTCACATTCCATATCGTTTATAATATTTTATAAAGATTTTCGCTATTTTTATTTAATTAAACATAGCTAATTTATTCAAACGACGCTTCAGGCCATAACGCGGCCGTGACGCTGTTTTTCTTCAGATTTGATTTACCCATATCTGAAAATCTAACCATTGGATCTTCACAAAATTTATATCATTAGAAAGATCTTTTCAAAAAGAATCCAACGGTTCCAATTTTGGGAAAATCCGATGGTCGGATCTCCCGGTACAATCGTTTGAAGTTTCTATTTCAAAATACGAACTGCAGCGTCGTTATTTGATTTAATTTAATTATATTTTTATATATATAAATATAATCGATTCTGGCATTGTTTTTCTTCAGATTTGAATTAAACATTCCAGACAATCCAACCGTTGGATCTTTACAAAGTTGGTGTAGTTGGAAAGATATTTCCAAAGCGAACCCAACGGTTTAAGTTTCGGGAAAATCTTATGGTCGGATCTCCCGCACTAATCATTTGAAATCACGGTTTCAAAACACGAACTGCAGCTTCGTTATTCGATTTATTTTAATTATATATATATAATCGATTCTTCGATTTCAAAACCATATTATTTTCATACATTTGATAAAAATGATATTTTTGTCCAACTGACTCCTATTTCAACACTTCACTATTTTTAACAATTCATGTATATAATAAAAACGTGATTTTTCATTGTAAAACTATTTATTTCAAAACACGACTACTTTATATAGTTCATATAGATGGTAAAAATATGATTTTTTTTATAAAACTATTTCTTTCAAAACACGACTATTTTATATAATTCATATAGATGATAAAAATATGATTTTTATTATAAAGCAATTTATTTCAAAACACGAATACCATTCAACACATGAATTTCTATTCAACGAATGAATTTCTATTCAACACATGAATGTTTTCTATAGTTTATAAATATACAATAAAAAGGTGATTTTTATTGTTAAAACAATTTATTTAAAACACGGATACCATTCAACACATGAATTTCTATTCAACGAATGAATTTCTATTCAACACATGAAGGTTTTCTATAGTTTATATATATACAATAAAAAGCTATTTTTATTGCAAAACAATTTATTTCAAAACACGACTATTTTATATAGTCCATATAGATGATAAAAATATGATTTTTATTATAAAGCAATTTATTTCAAAACACGAATGTCGTTCAACATATGAATTTCTATTCATCACACGAATATAGTTTCAACACATGAAAATAATTCTAACACATGAATATTATTCAAAATTTCGGCAGCATAACAGCAGGGTAGTTAAAACCGGGGTCGTCCCTAGTACGGCACCTCGCTCTACCTTAAAGCCTCGCAGCTTTTGACAATGGGGATTTCATGCATCTAGTTCGCACGCAGGCGGCATGTATATTTTTTTCATTTCCACAAACTAATCCTACGTGGTTTCAACCAAATAATTCTCAACCACAAACGGGTATTTTTCAACCACAAACAATTCTAATCAACCATTCGCTATCAACCAATTTTCACACCAATCAGTGCCAATAAATATCGTCCATGGTTTGTGGATGAGGGGCGTATATATATATATATATATATATATATATATATATATATATATATATATATATATTATGTAAGCATTCCACTTTATATAATTTTTACAACACATATATAACTTATATATCGAACGTACAACTTATACAACGCTTATACAAGAGGTGTACAATGCTTATATAACTCATATATCGACTATATAATTTATATATCGTCGTTTTCCCTATCGTTTATAATTTAGAAATCTCACATTGGGTTCCACTCCACCAAAAATAGTAGGAGACTCAGAAAAATATGCGGTCTCTTCTAGAATGTAGAAGACGTCCACACGAGTCCACTGTCTCTTGTTTCACTGAATGTCGTCAACAAACGAAAAAGATATGATTTTTACAGTGAAAACAAAAACCGTAGCGCTTTAAGTGCTATAAATGGTTTAATTTAATTTCAGCCGCACCTCTCTATTTTTCTTCAAAACTAGGTCTTCAATTTTCTCGAAATCCATGCCACTTCAGGACGATTGGCCAGCGCAGCGGCGAAGAGCTCGGAAGTGGCTTCACTTCGTCGGTGGTTGCGCCCAGATCGGTATCGGCATCAAGGCACGGCGGCGATCGAAAGTCTTTGACTTTCGGGGCTCCAAACTCGAGGCACACTACATGATACGGGGCGATGTTGGTATGGATCGGAAGAGGGGGAGAAGTTCTTCAAAAACCCCAACTGGGTCGATGGGTTTCGTTGAGCGGATTTCAAATTATGGAGGAGAGAAGTGGCGAAGCTTCTATCGCCGTCGACCTGGAGATAACGACGGATTTTTTTGATTTTTTTATATTTTTAGTAATGAATATAAAATTCTGATTGGCCAATAGTTTTATAATTTCGAAAATACCCCTTTATCCATACGAACTCCAATCCAAACCCAACGACCGTCGTCCCTAGCTAAATACCCCCCATTCCAAACGCAATGGGATATGTTTTGAAGGCCCATTCGACTGTTTCAATCAGTTTTCCTTCAAATCAAAATATAAAACATTCAATATTTAATTTGCACGTACATTTCAATTTGTCGGGGCCACATATTGATTCTAAAAATTCCCGAAAAATAAATCTAGCTATGTTTTGACGATACGGTCCCAAAAAAACTAGTTTCGTCGAATTCTGAGACCGTTTGAAAAATTGCCCATTTCTGGTCGATCTAATTTAACTATAATTGACCAAAACACGTTTTCCTTTGCCACACTCACATATTAACTTCCAAAATTATGAAATTTGAAACCTAGCAATAATTTGACATCTCGGATCCAACAAAAGTGGTTTCGTCGAATTCTGAGATCGTTTGCAAAATGGCCATTTTCTGGTCGATCCAATTTAATAGAAATCGACCAAACACATTTTCCTTTTCCACGCTCACATATTAACTTCAAAAATTATGAAATTTGAAACCTAAAATAATTTGACATCCTGGATCCAAAAAAGTGGTTTCGTCGAATTCTGAGGTCGTTTGCAAATTGGCCATTTTCACGGGCTATATAAACTCTATAGCGACCTTTCTGAAAATTCATTTGGCCATAACTTTTGCTTCCCGCTATGAAACTTCGATTTTTCAGATGCGTTAGAAAGATATTCACTAACAGATTTAAATATTTTTGGTTTCACTCAAACCCGTTTTGTTTTGCACCCGGTACAGTCAGTCAAAGTTTGAATTCAAATTTTGAAACTACCGCGCCATTTCAGTCCTTGTTTATAATTAGAATTAATTATATTTATTTTCAAACGTCGATTCAAACTCACTTTTCGTCGTTATTATTTAAAACATTTATTTTAAATATTTAGAATCCACTAAAATAGCCAATTTAAAAATTTTAAATTGGTTCAGATTTTCTGGGTTGTTACATTGATTATACACCCTATTGGGAGCAACCCCCATAGCCATGCAACCTGCCCGATTTTTGTCATTTCCTGGTTGTTGAGGCCTGAGGCTACGCTCACTTGCCATTCATTTATAGCACAATCACTTTGAATGCCACATTGTCAGATCCATTAATCATTAATTGATTTGCACAAATATTTTGGATGTTATGCTATGAAATAAATCCGTTGCAACCATGTATATTTGTACAGACCAACATATTCGATCATTGGAAATACTTTGTTAGACATTTGTCCATTTACGTTCGTTCTGGGACTAAACAAAACCGAAGGCACAATTTCTATTAATAGAAAAAGCCCTTGCACTTTACTCCATCTTCGATTATCTTCATATAATCTGATTTGCAACGCTACTGCCAATACAGAGTGGTTCACGGATAATAATCCAACCGGTCTCTCCATATTGACAACGATATTGGAAAATACTTCGATAGTCGGTTCTTTAACTATCGAAGAAAAATAAACAACCATCCATTCATCCATAACATTAATCAAACACTGGGCCTGTTAATTAATATTTCATTAATTGATTCACTTCTTCATTTCCCAATCAAATATTTGTTAACCAGATAATTTCGATAATTATCTCGGCCTCTTACGCTATTTGGAAAACATTTCCATATATCGCCTTCTATTATTTTCTGTAGTTAGGAAAATATATTCTATTTGTAATTGAAAACAATTTCAATCACTTATCTCTTCCCCCCGACTACTTTAATTATACTCAAGAAATAATTACTTTTATATTTCCAAAATTCCATCACTTCGGTTAAAACGAAAGCTGTATAAAACATCGTTACAACAACCCAAAATATTTTATTCAACTAACTCATATTTAAACACTTCTCTTCGAGAATGGATCCTGCTATTTATCATTAAAAATGAAATCAATCAAGTTGGGGTAAAATTACCTCTTAGACCTTGACTGAAAACATCATTAACTTTAAGGCAGACAAAACCATTTACCTTGAATAATCAACACCATACAAACAAATTATTCATTTTTAAACATATACATGTTTCTCTTTCTATTACCAGCCTATCGATTTCCTTTTTGTTTATAATATCCTATTTTAAATTTGTTTCCTTATAGAATTCAATATATATTGATATATTGATTTCTGTCTATCAAAATTTCTTAAAAATATTCTAACCCCTTAAATTTCCGGAAAATTTCGCCATAACCTCCTTTGTATCGGGATCATCGGGATATTTCAAATAGCCTCCCATGGCCCTCACCAATCCAAAAGAAAAAGAAAAAGCCAATCGGCTTGCCGATATGGTGCATAAAATCTCATATATGAATTTAAATATGTACCTTTTTGTCAGTAATTTCAATATATTTCTTCATATACCTCATATACTTCATTCCATACCTGTCTAACACATGTTCACCTGTTTTCAATTCAATTCAACTCGATCCATTCGTTTGAATTCAGTTTTGCCCATTTATTCTTTAATTGGCTATTTTGCCTATTTAATTTCTTTGTTTGAACATAACATGTTCAAACAAAATATTTAACTTGCTCATAACCAAATTGAATTTCAATTTCAATTCTAGTTTCCTTCTAGATTTCGAATATAAATTTCCAAATCGAATTCACTTATTCAAAGTCTAATATCAATTCAAAATCTCATTAACTAGTTACTATTCAAATTAGTTAATTCTATTCAATAATTAAAAATCTGATTTCTATTTCAAAAATCAATTCATTACTCCACTTGAGTTCTCATATAATTTACAACTCAAATATGAAATTTTCTAAATAGAAATTCGGATTTTATTCGCTTAAAATCCTTTTATAATATTAATAAACCGTTATGGTTTTTAAATGGTTTTGGCGCTGTTTTTCTGAAAATTTGATTTTGATATAACTCAAAATCTATTCGACAAAATCCAGATTTTTCTCCTCCATTAGAAATCTATTATCAACCTGGTCCTGACGTTTCTTGTTTCAAAGAATTCCAACTTCAATTGAGTTCTGTATGCTCAATTGAAGTTCGAAATGACAATTTATGAACTGCAGCGTTGCGGCGAGTTCGTTTTAATTATATTTATAAATATAAACGTTTTAACTTCGTCTATAATAAATTCAACTCCATTCTGATATACTATTAATATATATCAAGTCAATTTTTCCCAATTCAACATATTATTTCCAATCTTCTAAATTTGTCGATTTTCCCTTATTTAGTAATAAATTTAGTTATATTTCTATCTTCTATATTTAATTTCAATTCCTTTTATAAATTATAAATCCTTTGGATTTATTTCTATTCTGCTTAAAAATCCACATTCTGAAATATATTTCGTCGTTCCCATTTCGAAATGATTTCAAACTTCTATTTCAAATTCTCTTTAAAATTTCTATTTTCAAATTCTATTTTCGAATCTCCATTTGAATTTCTATATTCAAATCTATATTCAAACTTCATTTGAATTTCTATATTCAAATCTAATTTCAATCAAATTGAATTACCTATTTTCAAATCCCATTTCAACTCTTTTTGAGTCTTATCTTCAAATTACATTTTAACTCTATAAATTCTATATTCAAAGTTTATTTCTATATGAATTCTATATTCAAATTCTCGTTTAATATATTTGAATTCCATTATATTTTCTATATTCATATTCTATATTTGAATTCCTTTATATTTCTATATTCAAATGCCATTTGAATTTCTTATTCAAATTCTTAAACGAGTCTCGATTTCAATTTCTTTTGAAATCGATATTTCTACTTTTGGAAAATAGGTTTCCCTTTTTCAATTTCACATTTGTATTTTTATTTCTGAATTATCCAATGATAATTCTTTTCACTTCATTTATAAACTTCGTTTATAAATGAATTTCTTGTTTTATTCCTTTAAACCAAGTTAATATTTTTATTCCATTCAAATTTCAAATTCTATTTTAGGAAAATAGAATTTCCCCTTTTTAACTCTGGAAATTTACCTTTTCGATATTTTTAAATATCAACACTTAGGCCCAGTGATATTTAAACACCAAACAACCAATTATTTATTTCTGGTTTCCTAACACATCATATATGACAATATATATGCAAACAAATAAACAAACAGATAATATATTTTTGAGGAATCCAGTCGGAATCCTCCAACCTGTTTTTCCTGCATCCACAGACGTTAGTCAACATAAATAATACCCATCCTGCTTCGTGGCAGGATATCGCGGTATGAAGGTCATCCACAATAATAGCATGGGGAGTATATGGTAATCATCCGTTAATGGTACCACGGGCATCCGCTAATGATACTGCGGGAATCCAACCAATCATCAACCCAATATATATAATAATCAACCCTAAATAACTAATATATTTCAACCAATCAGAAAGCATTCAAACAAGCAATAACAATTATTTTTAACGAAATAAAAATAATTCTAAATAAATAGGTGAGTGAGATTTACTCACCGTGATTTCCATTTCGTCGAGTATCCCGCTTTTTGAATTATTTAATTCCCTGGTTGACTCAGAAAAATCTCTAACTCAGCTCGTATATTTCGCACATCCAACATGACTCGAGTTTTGTATATAATTTTTCTTCTGAACCTCGTATAAATTCATTTACGATCCATATAAGTTTGATAAAATTTTAAATAAATCCCTACTTGTTAATTAAAATTAAATGAATATGTAACGACACCGGATTTCACCCGGACCTAATCGATCGTAAAATCGATCAAGACCGTTCAAAACCCGAATACGTTAACTTTGGGAATACAACAACATCAGAACAACAACAACAGACTTTTATAAAACGTCATAATAATGTTAGATCAGAGTACAGAACATATTAGAGTACATTGAATAAAATTACAGCGAAAGATAAATTTCAATAAATTAAATACAATAAACAGCGGAATACTTCTATGCTCTGGACACAGCTTTAGGCTTCGATCCAGAATCCTGCTCAAGAGATAAATATCTACAAAAAAACTGTAACGGCCCGTGTTTTTACTGTCAAATATTTAATTTAATTTATTTATTTTACATATTATATTTGGGAATATAATGGAATTTAATATTTAATTCGTTATTAAAACGAAGTTGAACGTTATATAATTTATATAATATAAAACGAGCTCAAAATCGCGCGGCAGTTCGTAATATTTGGTTTTTAACTTTAACTGAGAATACAGGACTCAATATAAGTCGGATTTCTGTGAAACAAGAAACATTGGAACCATATTGACGATAATTTTCATATGAAAGAGAAAATCCAGATTTCAAATTATAGATTGTAAGTTGTGGCTAAATCAAGATTTGAAATAATCGCTGTGGAAATCGTTATTTAAATATCGGCTTTTAAAATAGGCATTTTGCAAACGGTCTCGGATTTCGACGAAATCAGTTTCGTTGGGACCGCAACGTTAAATTATTGTACGATGGTGGATTGCGTAGAAAACCGATGTCGTATGTGACCACGACAGCCAAAAACGCTCGTTCATTTTCTATAGCGCGTAATTAATTTAGTAAAGGGTTATTTGAGTGTAACTTGAACAGACGATCGAACTAGGCCACGAAACCTGTCCCGTTGAGTTCGTATCATCGATTAGAGTCAGGATAGATACATAGTTTGTTATTTTTAGAGACCAGATAATTTAGCGTTAAAAATGGCATTGCGGTGCGCGATAAAAATAGCCTACCGGGGAAACAGTCTCAGAATGCGACGAAACTGGTGCCGTTGAGTTCGTATCAACAAATTATTGTAAGATTTGAAAGTTTCAAGTTGATTAAATTTATATAGTGATCGTGAAAAAATTAAACGCGTGTTTATTTCTGGTTTTATAAAGGAATTTTTTTTCAAACGATGTCGGAATTCGACGAAACTTGTCCCATTGGGACCGGAATACCTTTTTACGCTAAGATTAGCTTTTTTATAAGAAGACAGAAATCATTTGTGGTGGTTTTTATCAACTACTTTACGGCGAAGTTCAGTTAATAATTAAAAATTATACACCCTCTCATATAAATACCGTTCATTGTCTTTACCCTACTTTCTCGTTTTGCTTGGTCAATTTATCCTTTTCCGCCGCCACCCTATTCTCAATGAACGACCAGAAAACGCCCTCAACTCCACTGATTTTGCTTCCAATCCGATTGTTTCTGATGAGATCCTTAGCTACAAATTCAATCAGAACATCAAAGCCTTAAGATCTAACGGTGATGATCTCGTATTGGTTGTTGTGGCGGCATGAACCCAACGGAGAAGGCGCCGGGTTTGAGCCTTATTTCGAGAGTAAGGAGGCAACCGAGATGAAGGGGATTTGGACTGGAGGTGGAGCCCGCATAGGACTTTGAGGGGACGCTGTCAGATTCCGCTACTATTGACTGTGGGGGTGGAGAGTTATGGGCTGAGGATCGAAGGGTTGTAGTGTACTGAGTGGTTGCAAACGAAGCAAAGTTGGGATGATGATGTGATCAAAAAGGAGACCGAGCAGTTTTAAACGCTTGGACTTGGGGTTGAGCAGAAGGGGATCAGCTCGTTTGGAATGTCAAACGAAATGGGACTTGCGGTTCCATGATAATAAGTATTATGTAAAATTGGATTCTGTGATATAGAGGTGCATAGTTTTTAATGGAACTTGCGAAGCAAGAATACACCACAGTATTCAGTGAATGGTTTTGGTGAAGCAACTGGGCAGTAACAAGGTGTGAAATTGGAACGAGGAAAAATGAAAACGTGAGGATTGGGACAAGGGAGTTCTGAACAACAGTAGTTCATTACGAAACGTGAAGACCTGTTTGCAAAAAGGAATTGGCCTGGAGGTGTCGATCAAAGAGAGAATTTAAAGAATGGTGGCACACTTTTGGAGAGGAACAGAGTTTTATAAGGTGAAAACAGTAACCGTATAATCTAAACTAGTAATTAGTATAATAATCTACAGTTAAGGGGTTAATGCTTTAATTAAATTGGTACAGGGATTCCGAATGGAAGCGTTAAACGCAGTGAACAGAAGAACGAAGTCCGGCTCGATAATTACTTTCCTGATGTAAAATAAAAAGCAATTAATTCATTAACAAATTGATTTAGAAAAAATAGTTATATTAATTATAAACGTAGATTAGTAAACCAATAACTTTTCTTTCTAATATCAGAATTTTGATGAGACAAATTACATCGAAACCGTGGTTGTGAACACTACAGTCTGGCGCGATAGGGACGGTACTGAAATCAACAGGGATATTTGGTTAAATTAAATGATTGTTTTAATTTAACTAAATGAGCCGTTCAAACCGCGAATCAACTCAAGGTGAGTTAAACTCACTCAGTTTTCCCATTTATATTTTATATAAATTGGGTTCTTATTTTGTGTGCTCTGTTTGCTGATGGTTGCCTGTTTGCTAGTTATACATTTGTTTGTTGATTTAACTAATGAAATTAAACCGTCATTTAATTTTAGTGAAATACCAAATCGTTATTTCTAACGATTTGTTCCATTAAAGGTAACTCACCTTAGTTGGTCACATTTATTTATAAACGTGTTTAAATGGTTGAATTGTTTGAATTGCTTGTGGTTGATGTTAAATGGTCGTTATTAGTTTATCAGTTAAACAAAACTGAACAGTCTGATTTGAGATAACCATTTGAATACAGGGTAGAACAGGTTGGAGGGATCCAACCAGATTCCTCAAAAATATTATTATTTTCATATTATCACATATGAACTGTCCTGTTTGGGGTGATTGATTTGATTGTTGATTTTTGACTGAAATTTCAACACCTGTTAGTTTAAACAATGGGCGGTATTGGTTGAGTATTTGGCAGCGTATGGCCTAGAAAATCAATCGTTTTATAAATATTGATTCACCGCCAGGTGAATCGATAGAGATGGAGTTATAAAAAATTATTTTATAACTGGAATTAGATTTTGAAAGGTATTATTTTGAATAAAAGTTATTAAAAAGAAATAGATAAATATTTTATTTATTTATACTTCGATCTATTATTAAGTTATTTCATAAAATTAATCCTGATATTGATCAGATCTATAAGTACGAGAATAAGAAATAAACTGAATGGTTAAGCTTGGATAATTATTTGATCAAGATACAAATTAATGGAATTATTTAAATTAATTATATTTTAATTGATTTAAAGTGAGGTACGAGAAAATCGAGTTTTGAGTTAACTAAATTGACCATTTAAATGGGAATTGATAATCAAATTCATGTGCTATGATTAAAATGGCTAAATGAATATTGTTTAATTTTAATAAGTTTTAAAAAGGGATCTACTATTTATTTTAGTAATAAAGAAATCGACCGCTGGAGTAGTGAGTAATTAAAGTAAATTATTATTTTAAATAATAATAATTTAGGAAAGTACCCTTTTAATGAAAATTCACTCGAGGTGTAGTGAAATCTAATGGAATGGTGAGAGGGGAGCATGAACGAGTTTTATATTCAAAACCCGAGTTTTTATAACGAAGTCATAAAGGAATTTCAAGCGAACATAATAGCTTGAAATAAACGTTACTTGATTATTTGAATTAAGTGAAAGGAGATTACGAAAAGGGTTTAAGATAAACCAAAATATACAAATGAGTTTCAAAGTGTAAAGCGTTAATATTGAATTAACGTTATTTGAAAAGGAGATCAAGAAGGAAAGGGAAATATTGGAATAAGATTTCCAAAAAGTGGGAAATGGTTAATTAGATTGAACAGAGATTTGTATAAGTAAATTCGGGTAAAGAAGCGGGTTATAGGGTTTTATAACCAAATCCAAATTATGTTGGGAATTGTTGTGATACTGAAATGGGATATTAGGTTTGATTACAACTTATACTTATCTGAGGGTATGAACGTTGTTGATCAAGGTCTGAGAGGTAATTAAAATACCCCAACTTGAAAACATCAGGAGTATCTGAGGTTGATATTAGTTGGTAATCATAAAAGAGGTTGGTGATAGTTCATTATTTCCATTTGTGAAATAATGTAACGTTTGGTGGAAATTTGGAGAACGTATATATAAAATAGAGGTCAAAGTAAAGGAAATGTAAAGTTAGTTTTATTTTATACTAATAAACATTAGTTATCGTTTCCAGAAAGAGATAAACGATATTACGTAACGTTGTTTATGAAATGATAAGTTGAATGGATTTTCCAAGTTTAAATAGTAAAGGATGATGTAACATGTGTTTGAAAGGAGAATTAAGTAAAGAATTGGTTTTGAGATCGTTAGTATATAAGAATTCAATTATCATATTTTTGAAAAGATTAGATGAGTTAGAGGTTTTAATTAAGCTGAAGTGAATCAGTTTGTTTAATCAAAGGCCAAGTGATGTTGAATACTGAACCAGTGAGCCCATTGGAGTGTCATGATTGAAACATTGTTTATTTTGATAGTTAAAACACCGACTATCAAATCTGACCAATACGATTGTTGGTATGGAAAGACCGAGATCGAAGTTATATTCGAAAACCATTCCGACCAACAAATACGTGAAGAGATCAGAAGATGATCGAGTTGGACCATTGAAGACCGTGGATTTTCATAAGCGGAAGAACCACTAATATTCTCTAATTGGCAAGTAGAGATAAGCTGTGATTCTGTCGAGGTCGGAATCTACGGGTTGCAAGGACTTCTCGCTACTGATCCATGGGGTGATTCCTATATTGGATGCAGTAGGAGAGTGCCTTTGGTTCATCCCGTTCCTGGATGACTTGTATGGACGGATGTCTGACAAAGTATTTCCAGAGGATCACGTACGTTGATTTCCTCAAACGTACTATAGTTGTTGGCGGAGAATTTGCCGTTCTCTTAGCTGCCAGCTAGAGTATTTTTGTGGGCGTCAATTAGTGATATCTGACGGATCTGACGATGTGGCATTCAAAGTGAATGGTGACCAGATGTTCAAAGATAAATTCTGGCCTCAAGCCTCATCAATCAGGAAATGACAAAAATCGGGCAGGCAGCATGGCTATGTGGGTCGCTCCCATTAGGGTGTATAATCACCTATCTAGAGAAAATCCTATTTGCTTCTTAAATCTATGTTTCGATGCTGTCCCTTGTCGGGAGACGGTTGCTGATCCCAACCGTCGGTGATATACATTCAATACACTCAAGCGGAATGAGTGGTCGGTCATGTGAGGGCCGGGTTGCAAGACGTTCTTGTTGAACCCAATGTATTCGTCTCTAGAGATACACTATTGGCAGGTGGTACCATACCTTGTCATAGTCGGAATCCAATCTCCAATAAGTACCCGCGGTTTTTGTTTGTATATATATGTAGAGCATGAGATGCAAGCGTTCTAATAGATTTCTATTTACTTGTAATTAGACATTATTATAATATCAGAAAAGATATTGGTTTCAAAACTTTTTTGGGTTATCGTAAGGTAAAAACCATCCGTGTTTGTGTGTGGACTGGTCTTACGATTATCCTTTTCTTTCGGAAGGATTTTAACTTTAAAATCAAGTTGTGTGATACTGTAACACCCCACCTCCGCTAGGGTCACTCACAAAGGGAATGCCCTAGTTTTGGAGAGGTATTATCGAGATAACATCACAGAATTATCACAAGACAGAACATAAATAAATAATTAAGTAAACAGCGGAAGAATTTCTGAGCAAAACAGAACTTCATTTCATTCCAAATTAAACCATGTCTTTTACAAACATTTCAAGTAAACTCATTACAACTATCTTGTAATAATAGCCAAAGAAGCAGTAATTTAAAAACAGTAAAACAGCTTATTCCCCAAGTGCAGTCAAAAGAAGCAGCCATAGCAAACCGTACATGCTGAGCCAAAGCAGGTGATATCCAAGCTAAGAGCTAGTTATTCCTCCCTGAGAACCTGGGGGGAACGAAAGAAAAAGAGGCGAAAGGAAAAGGGTCAGTCATAAAGACTGAGTAAGTTCTAGTGACTTTCAGTGTAAAAACTGTTTAAACAACCTGTCATGTATGAACTGGAACTAGACTTAAGAATAGTGTCAAGGTGAACAAGATAGACTAAGGTGATCAGGATAAGTCAAGACAAGTCAAGTAAAGCATCACATGTTCGAGATCCGTTGCATCGACTTCACTAGTATACTAAGCCCGTGTCACAAGTTAATCACGAAATAAATCCCACGGCCCACTATCATGAAATGACCCTAAAACGGGGTCTGACCCAAGTACGGGGTCCTACGGAGCGATTATCTAGTCGATCGGCTCCCTACAAGTTCTAGCTCGTCAAGTGTCCGTGTCATACGGCTAATCACGAATGTAGTTACCTGTGCTGGGTCCACCTTCGGGTGTATCAGCCCTAAGGTGTCAACCCCTGACACGATTCAAGATGCACAGGTAAATCTACGGATACCCAGTGTCTGCCCCGGATACGTGCACGATCGTAGTCCGCCGAACCTACACTGGCGTACCCCACTGCCGCCGTTCACCTCTTACAATCAGCCCAGTAATCGTGCCCCCACCCGGCCTAGCCCCAAGGTACCTTGATACATCTAGAGGGTTACTGCTGAAAGGGGTCGTGTCTAGGGTTTCGCCTAATAGATTAGGTCATGTAATTCGTGACCCAACCCGCCTAACAGATTAAGTCATGTAATTCGTGACTCAATCCTTTTCTAGTCTAGTCATGTCAAGATGTTCAAGCATGTCATTTCAGTTCGCGACTTAACCCGCCTACGTGTCATGTCAAGTTGGCTAAGTGTCGTCGTTTTCAAGTTCATGACTTAGCCCTTCAAAACGTGTTCAGGTTGGTTAAGTTGTCTTTTTCATGTTCATGACTTAACCCTACTTGGCATTAATTGATTCGTTAATGCACCGAACCACTCACATTGGATCCTGTTGTTCGTAGCCACTGGATTTGCCGGGCGGTTCCGGGCAGGTTTACACTACGAACTCAACCCAACCTCGGGTTTCAAGCGCGATGTGACCAACTACCCACATTGGATCCTATTGTTTGTAGCAACTGGATTTGCCGGGCGGTTCCGGGCAGATTTACACTACAAACTCAACCCAACCTCGAGTTGGCCACTTTCTTGTTTTCCAAAGTCATGCCCATGTTCTTATCAGAATTTTGATATCATGTTCATATGTCAACTTCGTGCCCAACTAAGGCATGTTTAAAGTCAAGTTATGGCATGTTCAAGTCAATTTTTTCGTGCCATATTTCATGTTCTACTTATGCCAAATTTCATAGTTTATGCTTATAATTAATTCAAGTTTTGCCTATTCTACCCAATCGTATCCCCAACGTATATAAACGTACTTCGTTCACAAGTATAAACAGTTCAAGAGATAAAGGGGAATAATACCAAACATGTGATAGGCATATGTGACAGTTATAACATTACTTGCATAATAAACAGGCTATAACATATCACATAGTTGCAATACTAGTATGGTGATAACTTGGCATAGTGATGATTCCAACTTAATTTAACATGATGTTTTCAACTTTGCATCATAGGCATAATAATCATTGCGGCATCATAAAATTTTTATTATAAACATGAAACATTAAAGGCATAGTAATCCTAATGGGCATAGTGGATTCCAATTTAGCATTTTTAACATAATGATTCTCAAAGACATAATAATTCCAATTTATCATAATGATTCTCATCTAATATTATAAACATAATGGTTCCAACTTAGCATTATTAACATAATGATTCTCAACTAACATGATAGACATAATGATCCCAATTTAGCGTTTTTAATATAATTAACATGATAGACATAATGATTCCAATTTAGCGTTTTTAACATAATTAACATGATAGACATAATGATTCCAATTTAGCGTTTTTAACATAATTAACATGATAGACATAATGATTCCAACTTAGCGTTTTTAACATCTCTAACATTGTAACAATTTCAACTTTTCATCATAGCCTAGCAATACACTATTTTTCATAAATCATGATGGGTATTATAACACCACAGGCATAATTCCATCAATATTCATAGCCATGGTCTAATTAGCATCATAGGCATGGTTTAATCAACATAAATATTTCAATAAACATAGCGATTTCATGGACATGTATTAGTCCAACATGCCAAACAATTAAGCCCAAGTGATTCATAACAACATCAAAATTATGACAAGTTTAACTTGCAACGTTGCCATAGCAATATCCCCAAATTATAATTCAACGATAAATAATATAAACAATGGATTAGCAATAGTTCATAAATTCGGTTTCAATTCATCGCATGTCCATATTGTTTTAGCGTTTTTGCCTAAAAAGTAACATAGAACTTACAATATGAAGCAATTAAAAATCCCAAATCAATTAGTCTCGAATTCGTTGTCTAAAGCGTCGTAGTTGTTGTAGCTTCTAGTTGTAGCCTTCAAGAATCGTCCTCCATCTTCTATAATTTTATTCTTTATATTTTTAATTCAGAGCTCTAGGTTTAATGGCGGCGGCCTGAGGCTAAAATGAAATAGTATGATTTAGGCTAGGTCTTAGGTCCTTTTTATAATGTTTGTGAGTTGTTTTAGACCGTCGATGGAGCTTGATTCAACAATAGCCATTCAGTCAGGATAGAGTTATCCTATTGACTCAGCCATGAGTCAGAAATGACTCAGCATTGACTCAGCGATGAGTCAGAAATGACTCAGCGTATTAAATGTTCACCAATTCAAACGTAAATACGTATTTAATAGATACATTTTCCCCTTTACCGTATTAATTACCCATATATAAATATTTATTTATATATGAATAAATATTTTCTTACCTTTAATTTGTCATAATTAAAAATTGGAGAAGGCCAAAAAAAAAACCATCCTTGACAACCAAAAATGCGCAACGTACGCTACATGATGCGTACACGTCATATATATATATATATATATATGCGTATATGTATATATATATATATATTATATATTCATTTTTTTTCTCTATCTTCCCAATTACCCATTTTCACACTAAACCACTTTTTGAACTGCGTTCACACTAGGCTATTTTAAGCCATTCCCCTAAAACAAAAATAGGGCGCTGGCGGGGATCGAACTCTGTACCTCTTGTATGCAAGTCATGTGTTCCAACCAAATGAGCTACTAAGTCTTTTGTGTAACGTCCCATATTTTTGAACGATGATTTCGAATATTTAAATCAGTTTAAATATTGATTTGGCGATATAAATGAATTTTATATTGAATTTATTTTATAAAATCAAGTTCAAAAATATATAATTTATAATATAATTAAAACGAGCTCGAAAACGACGCGGCAGTTTGTAATTTTCGATCTGACCTTTAATTGAATATATAGAATCCGTTTGAAGTCTAAATTCGGTGAAACAAGAAACCTTTGAATCAATTTGATTATATTTTTCTAATAAAAGAGTAAAATCATGATTTCATCGTGTAGATGGTATGATATGCCTAGATTAAAATTTCCAATAGTCGCTATAAAATCGTTCATCGACCGTAATGGTTTATTTGATGTAACTGCATACTGGATTCGAATCTGGACAAGATTCAATTGAGACATAGTTATAATTTAATTTTTAGAATTTAACTGTAATTTTTAATAAATTAAATATGCAGCTTTTTATTTGAAGTATTTTGCACCCTATATCAGTATTTCAGGGTTTCACAATATAAGTTAACCTACCAATATTATTATATTTTCGGGATCGTGTAACCTCGCTAGGCACAACTGTATCTTTACTTCTGTCCGTAGCGGCCTATAAATAAATAGAATTATACAGTTCCGTATCAACCTCGGTAAATAAATATAAACTTCTAATCTTCTATATGCCTAGGTACTACCTATCCTTTACAGTGAACTATAAATATATCACGTTGCAATGAAACAAGGAGTGTATACAGCACAGTCCACCTACCTTCGAAATACATAAAGGAAAAATATAAAATCTACGCCACTGTGCATTTCGTGCTCCCCAAACAAACGTGCCTTGCACACCACACTTCTCTTTCCTTGTCTGCAAATTCTCAATCCGTGGCGATAAAGTTTCTACAGACCTATAACTTCTGAAAACCTATACTACTCTAAATAGCGTGGACACCACGTATTTGCCACTATATATTCGAGGCTATAATCCATTTTTCTCCATCCCAGAGTATTGAAAACCCGACGCCGAACTCTTCAAACAAAAAGAAAAATGAATAAAAAATAAAAAAAATTGAGGAAGCAGCAGTTTCGAACTGCTTAAAACCTCACAACGCAGGAAGACTCGAGCTCAGTAGCATATGTCCATTTTGTTTGGCATTGGGAGAAGCTGTTTGAAGGTTGCGGTGCGATAGTCCATGGCGTGAAACAGTGGAGGAGGGGAATAAGGCAGGCGGAGGTGCTGAGAACATGGCGTTGGTGTAGCGAGCGAATAGAAGCGAAATGGAAAATGTTTCCAACAAGGGTTCGAACAGAAAGTGATGGAGAAATTTGTGAGGAGAAGTATATGAGTGGGGAGAAGTAGAGGGTGCCATATGGGAAGTGTTCACGCAGGATTGCATGGTGAGTCTATGAAGATTGCAGGCGGTTTAAACTTTAAAGACACCGTGGGAGAAGCAGGTATCATTCAGGGAGAAAAAATAAACAATGCCATTTTAATATGCCCCATCCTAATTATTATTTGCCTACTTATTGTTAACATGTCCCGTGCCTTCTATATATAAACATTTAACATGGCCGTATTTTTATATAATCTAATATATATAACAATTACAGTATGCTAAAACAAGATATAACGTGTCAGGTGCATTTCCTTTTCTTGCCGAATCCAATTTGAGTTGCCTAACCGATATCTATCATTTGCTTAATATATATGATACGTGCGTAGTGAATTAATATGCCTGACCCCGGTTAAATGTACGTTAGTTTTAAAATGCGCCTAACCCAGTTTTATAACTTGCCAAACTTTAATTATATATACGTTAATCAGAAATTAAGATTTAGAATATTATTTAAGTCTTAATTAAATAGTTAATAGCATCTAAAATTTCTAATGTTGCCAGGCAGTAACGAAATTGGATGAAACCAGAGATGTTGGAACTGTATCCACAAGCGAAATATTATGGAGTTAGCTTGCACAGAGTTGGCAACTGCAAGTTATTAAAATGAACCGTCAACGTCAAATGGAACCAAGGTGAGTTTAACTCACTCAGTTTACCCCGTTTATATTTTATATAAACCGGGTTTTTATTTTTATTTTGTGTGCACTGTTTGCTAATAGTTGATGGTTGAATAACTGTTCGCATATATGTTGAATATTTTTGATATACATTGATTAAATTAAGCGTTTGTTTAATTTAATCGAATTAAATCGTTATTTTTAATGATTAGATTCCAAACGAGGTAACTTACCTTGTTGGTTACGTTTATAATAATAAACGTATTAAACCAATCATTTGATGCTCGAATGGCCGTTACATATTGTTTGATGACTGTTATTAGTTGAATTGTTCATCGTGTTGAAATTGAGGTAACCCATTGTGATGCAGGGAAGGACAGGTCGGAGGGATCCAACCGGATTCCTCAAATATATTGTTTATTTACATGTACTGTTAACCAGTTGATTGATTGTTGGTTGAAACCAAATTCAACAATTGTTGATATTAACCAATGGGTGATATTGGTTGAGTAGTTATCGGCAGATGGCCTGTAAATGAATCGTTTATAGAAATTGATTTACCGTCTGGTAAATCCAATGGAAAATTATAAAATTTGGTTTATAACTAAAGACAGGTTTGAAATCTATTTTATAGACTATTTTTAAATGAAGTTATTAAAGAAAATAAATAATTATTTTTGTATAATGAGTGAGATTTGTAGAATAATGAGTTTGGTAAGCATGTGAGTGGAAAGCAACAAAATGGTTAAGGGTTTGATTAATTGTTTTCGATAAACAATGAAATGAGATTATTAAATTTAATCAGATTGTTAATTAAATAAAATAAAGTTTATTTAAATTAAGTTTACTTATTTATATGAAGGGAATAACTAAGTGGAATGTTTTAACAATATAACCCTGTTTAAGATGATCAAGTTGACTACTTGGACGAGAATCAAAACCAATTATTGGGTTGTTAATTATTATCAAAGTTATGTACCATTTAAAACCAACTTTTAAGGAAGATTAATTATTTTTATAATTGGTAATGAAGTGAACTATTTGATATAGATAATGTTGGACAAGTAACAAAAGGGTTGACTTATAAGCGGGACTTTTAGCGTATGGTATGAATATGAATTCAATAAGTAACACGATGGACAAGATATGAATGTATCATAGTGTTTTCAAATGAAAGCGAGTTGTTTTGATATATCAATAAGATTTGCCTTTAAAAGGGAAATGTTTGAAAGTAAACATATATCGAGATGATATTGGTTATAATGGAGATGGAGTTTAAAGCCTTGTTTATAATAAAAAGGGTTTTAACATGTTTTACTCATATTGATATGAGTCAAAACTTTGATCTATCTTATAGAAGCAAATTTTATAAAAGGAAAGTTTCAAATATGATTTAATATGAGTAGAAAGTGGACGAAAGCTTAAGTGGATGAGAATCAATTATTAAAGTAAAGATCTAACAAGTGTCTTCGAGAAATGAAGTTATTTACATCAAATAAGATGAGTGGATTATAAAAGAGATTCTATAGTTGATGAAATTGTTGGGATAGTTCTTGGAATTCAAAATTTCGTTAATAAACTTCTAATTTATCCGAAGATAAAAATGTTGTCGACTCAAGGTCTGAGAGGTAAATAAAATACCCCAACTTGAACGACTCCATGATTATCCAAGGGTAATATTGGTTTAGAGACGAAGGTAGTTGAGGGAATTAAAATGATATTTCTGCAAAGGATATGATAAACTATAATTTGAAGGGTTGAGTAAATTGATTTGGGAATAAGAAGTGGAGGGGCGTACTTCAAATATCGAAAGAGTCATAAGTGAATGTTCGACTAAACGAGGCCAAGTGACGCCGTATACTGAACCAAGGGATTCACTTTATTTTTATATGGGTGATTGTTGTTTTGATAGTTAAAACACCGACTATCAGAATTTGGCCAAATCGATTACTGGTTCGGAAAGACCGGGATCGAATTTATATTCGAAAACCATTCCGACCAGCAAATACGTAACGTTAAAGATGTCAGAAGATGGTCGAGGTGGAGCATTGAAGACCGTTGAACTTCATAAGTGGAAGAACTACTCGTTAAATTTCTCTGGCTAGCTACCAGAGTTATGATGACTTGGGATTCTGTCGTGATTGGAATCTTCGGATTGCAAGGACTACTCGCTACTGATCCATGGGGTGATTCCTATATTGGATGCAGTGGGAGAGTGCCTTCGGTTCATCCTGTCCCTGGATGACGTGTATGGACGATGAAAAAGGTGGCCAGATGTTCCAAAAGTCGATTTTAACCTCAAGCCTCATCAACCGGGAAATGACAAAAATCGGGCAGGCAGCATGGCTATGTGGGTCGCTCCCATTAGGGTGTATAATCACCTATCTAGAGAAATTCTTTTTGCTTCTTTAACTTATCGATGCTGTCCCATTTCGGGAGGCGGTTGCTGATCCCAACCGCCGGTGATATACATTCGATACACTCAAGCGAAATGAGTGGTCGGTCATGTGAGGGCCGGGTTGCAAGAAGTTCTTGTTGAACCCAGTGTATTTGCCTCTAGAGATACACGTTCGTAAGGTGGTCCCATACCTTGTCAAGGTCGGAATCCAATATCCAATAAGCGCCCGCGAGTTTTGGTTTGTATACTATATATGGGGAGCGTGAGATGCAAGCGTTCCTCTAGATTGATATTTATTTGTATTTAGACATTATGATAATATCAGAGAAAGATATTGATTTCAAAACTATTTTGGATTATAGTAAGGTAAAAACCGTCCGTGTTTATGTGTGGACAGGTCTTACTACTATCCTTTTCTTTCAAAAGGATCTTGAACTTTAAAATCAATATGGATGTTATATAAACTGTGCGAGTTATTCTCACTCTGGTTCACCAGACTGACCCGGTATTTGAAATGCTCGGGTTAGCCCGGGTTGTACAGGTCCAGCTTATCAGGCGCTGCGAAGTCTAGAGACATGTCGAAAGAGTTCAAACATATGATTATATTCCGCTGTGTGATGTATATGAGGACAGGTTGTTATAACTGTCCAAGTGTATTGATGTACTCTGATGTTGTAAGTATATTTTCAAGCTCTCAATAAAGATTATATTATATTTTGTTCCGCTGCGATGTGAGACTCTGTGTTTGTGTTTCTTCTTCTTCTTCTATTCAATGTTTCTACCTTATCTATTCAAACCCTCTAACTTCTTTCTATTAATGATCTGGAATGTTCGATGTCTGAATGATCAACACGGTAGTTTGATGTTGATTTTCGGAGTCGAAAATCCCAGTTCGTTACAGTGGTATCAGAGCTATTGGTTTAGTGATAACCTTGGCTCTGTGGCGTAACTTAGTAGAGATGGGGTTAGTAATACCCTAGACTGAGTTTGAGTGTATATATGAGATCGCGTATTTGTAATTAATTATAAAATTATTTTTAAATTATTTTATAAGGTGATAAATGAAATAAACTTTTCCCAAACTATATATTCATATAAGAAAAGCAATATTTTTCTATAATAATGTTGGTTGTTTGGTTGTTTTACTCGACTTGATTAAAATTCGAATTGAAATTAAACTAACTGGGAGACTATACTTAATTGAAATGGAATTGAATTAAGTGGGATTTGAAAATTGAATGGATAATTAATAATGGAAATCAATTGGACATTGATCGATTTATATTAATGTATGTTAAACCAAAATGAAGATTAAATCAAATGATTTGGCTGTTTGGATATTGCACCGGAAGAATGAAATTCATCGAACGAGTCAAATGAATATGTTGAATGATTTAACCATGTGTTGGTTACTTGCATTGTAAGTTGAGTTTAGTGCAGATTTCGGAAAGCTATGGAATGGATTACATAGGTTGGAAGTACAGACGAAGAGCAGATAAATGATTTGTTTGGAAATGGGAAATTGAGTTGCCCTACAAAAAAGTAAACCTTAAAAATATTGATTCGAGTTATTGATTTATACCCCTGAGTTGGGTGGCCATTTGGCTTTTGGTTTTCTTTTGGGGAAGTTGAGCCCGGAGTGGCATTTGTAGTTGTTGTGATCGAGCTATGTAGACAAAGTGCTGGCAAAATTTTCGGAAATCTTTAAGAGTTTGAAATTAATTTGGTAATAATTCAAAAATAGTTATTTTAAAACAATTGGGTTCAGAGCAACATTCTTCTTACTTTGCAATTTCGGGGACGAAATTATTTTAAGGGGGGAAGAATGTAACGTCCCATATTTTTGAACGATGATTTCGAATTTTTAAATCAGTTTAAATATTGATTTGGCGATATAAATGAATTTTATATTGAATTTATTTTATAAAATCAAGTTCAAAAATATATAATTTATAATATAATTAAAACGAGCTCGAAAACGACGCGGCAGTTTGTAATTTTCGATCTGACCTTTAATTGAATATATAGAATCCGTTTGAAGTCTAAATTCGGTGAAACAAGAAACGTTTGAATCAATTTGATTATATTTTTCTAATAAAAGAGTAAAATCATGATTTCATCGTGTAGATGGTATGATATGCCTAGATTAAAATTTCCAATAGTCGCTATAAAATCGTTCATCGAACGTAATGGTTTATTTGATATAACTGCATACTGGATTCGAATCTGGACAAGATTCAATTGAGACATAGTTATAATTTAATTTTTAGAATTTAACTGTAATTTTTAATAAATTAAATATGCAGCTTTTTATTTGAAGTATTTTGCACCCTATATCAGTATTTCGGGGTTTCACAATATAAGTTAACCTACCAATATTATTATATTTTCGGGATCGTGTAACCTCGCTAGGCACAACTGTATCTTTACTTCTGTCCGTAGCGGCCTATAAATAAATAGAATTACACAGTTCCGTATCAACCTCGGTAAATAAATATAAACTTCTAATCTTCTATATGCCTAGGTACTACCTATCCTTTACAGTGAACTATAAATATATCACGTTGCAATGAAACAAGGAGTGTATACAGCACAGTCCACCTACCTTCGAAATACATAAAGGAAAAATATAAAATCTACGCCACTGTGCATTTCGTGCTCCCCAAACAAACGTGCCTTGCACACCACACTTCTCTTTCCTTGTCTGCAAATTCTCAATCCGTGGCGACAAAGTTTCTACAGACCTATAACTTCTGAAAACCTATACTACCCTAAATAGCGTGGACACCACGTATTTGCCACTATATATTCGAGGCTATAATCCATTTTTCTCCATCCCAGAGTATTGAAAACCCGACGCCGAACTCTTCAAACAAAAAAAAATGAATAAAAAATAAAAAAAAATTGAGGAAGCAGCAGTTTCGAACTGCTTAAAACCTCAAAACGCAGGAAGACTCGAGCTCAGTAGCATATGTCCATTTTGTTTGGCATTGGGAGAAGCTGTTTGAAGGTTGCGGTGCGATAGTCCATGGCGTGAAACAGTGGAGGAGGGGAATAAGGCAGGCGGAGGTGCTGAGAACATGGCGTTGGTGTAGCGAGAGAATAGAAGCGAAATGGAAAATGTTTCCAACAAGGGTTCGAACAGAAAGTGATGGAGAAATTTGTGAGGAGAAGTATATGAGTGGGGAGAAGTAGAGGGTGCCATATGGGAAGTGTTCACGCAGGATTGCATGGTGAGTCTATGAAGATTGCAGGCGGTTTAAACTTTAAAGACACCGTGGGAGAAGCAGGTATCATTCAGGGAGAAAAAATAAACAATGCCATTTTAATATGCCCCATCCTAATTATTATTTGCCTACTTATTGTTAACATGTCCCGTGCCTTCTATATATAAACATTTAACATGGCCGTATTTTTATATAATCTAATATATATAACCATTACAGTATGCTAAAACAAGATATAACGTGCCAGGCGCGTTTCCTTTTCTTGCCGAATCCAATTTGAGTTGCCTAACCAATATCTATCATTTGCTTAATATATATGATACGTGCGTAGTGAATTAATAGGCCTGACCCCGGTTAAATGTACGTTAGTTTTAATATGCGCCTAACCCAGTTTTATAACTTGCCAAACTTTAATTATATATACGTTAATTAGAAATTAAGATTTAGAATATTATTTAAGTCTTAATTAAATAGTTAATAGCATCTAAAATTTCTAATGTTGCCAGGCAGTAACGAAATTGGATGAAACCAGAGACGTTGGAACTGTATCCACAAGCGAAATATTATGGAGTTAGCTTGCACAGAGTTGGCAACTGCAAGTTATTAAAATGAACCGTCAACGTCAAATGGAACCAAGGTGAGTTTAACTCACTCAGTTTACCCTGTTTATATTTTATATAAACCGGGTTTTTATTTTTATTTTGTGTGCACTGTTTGCTAATAGTTGATGGTTGAATAACTGTTCGCATATATGTTGAATATTTTTGATATACATTGATTAAATTAAGCGTTTGTTTAATTTAATCGAATTAAATCGTTATTTTTAACGATTAGATTCCAAACGAGGTAACTTACCTTGTTGGTTACGTTTATAATAATAAACGTATTAAACCAATCATTTGATGCTTGAATGGCCGTTACATATTGTTTGATGACTGTTATTAGTTGAACTGTTCATCGTGTTGAAATTGAGGTAACCCATTGTGATGCAGGGAAGGACAGGTCGGAGGGATCCAACCGGATTCCTCAAATATATTATTTATTTACATGTACTGTTAACAAGTTGATTGATTGTTGGTTGAAACCAAATTCAACAATTGTTGATATTAACCAATGGGTGATATTGGTTGAGTAGTTATCGGCAGATGGCCTGTAAATGAATCGTTTATAGAAATCGATTTACCGTCTGGTAAATCCAATGGAAAATTATAAAATTTGGTTTATAACTAAAGAAACGTTTGAAATCTATTTTATAGACTATTTTTAAATGAAGTTATTAAAGAAAATAAATAATTATTTTTGTATAATGAGTGAGATTTGTAGAATAATGAGTTTGGTAAGCATGTGAGTGGAAAGCAACAAAATGGTTAAGGGTTTGATTAATTGTTTTCGATAAACAATGAAATGAGATTATTAAATTTAATCAGATTGTTAATTAAATAAAATAAAGTTTATTTAAATTAAGTTTACTTATTTATATGAAGGGAATAACTAAGTGGAATGTTTTAACAATATAACCGTGTTTAAGATGATCAAGTTGACTACTTGGACGAGAATCAAAACCAATTATTGGGTTGTTAATTATTATCGAAGTTATGTACCATTTAAAACCAACTTTTAAGGAAGATTAATTATTTTTATAATTGGTAATGAAGTGAACTATTTGATATAGATAATGTTGGACAAGTAACAAAAGGGTTGACTTGTAAGCGGGACTTTTAGCGTATGGTATGAATATGAATTCAATAAGTAACACGATGGACAAGATATGAATGTATCATAGTGTTTTCAAATGAAAGCGAGTTGTTTTGATATATCAATAAGATTTGCCTTTAAAAGGGAAATGTTTGAAAGTAAACATATATCGAGATGATATTGGTTATAATGGAGATGAAGTTTAAAGCCTTGTTTATAATAAAAAGGGTTTTAACATGTTTTACTCATATTGATATGAGTCAAAACTTTGATCTATCTTATAGAAGCAAATTTTATAAAAGGAAAGTTTCAAATATGATTTAATATGAGTAGAAAGTGGACGAAAGCTTAAGTGGATGAGAATCAATTATTAAAGTTAAGATCTAACAAGTGTCTTCGAGAAATGAAGTTATTTACATCAAATAAGATGAGTGGATTATAAAAGAGATTATATAGTTGATGAAATTGTTGGGATAGTTCTTGGAATTCAAAATTTCGTTAATAAACTTCTAATTTATCCGAAGATAAAAATGTTGTCGACTCAAGGTCTGAGAGGTAAATAAAATACCCCAACTTGAATGACTCCATGATTATCCAAGGGTAATATTGGTTTAGAGACGAAGGTAGTTGAGGGAATTAAAATGATATTTCTGCAAAGGATATGATAAACTATAATTTGAAGGGTTGAGTAAATTGATTTGGGAATAAGAAGTGGAGGGGCGTACTTCAAATATCGAAAGAGTCATAAGTGAATGTTCGACTAAACGAGGCCAAGTGACGCCGTATACTGAACCAAGGGATCCACTTTATTTTTATATGGGTGATTGTTGTTTTGATAGCTAAAACACCGACTATCAGAATTTGGCCAAATTGAATACTGGTTCGGAAAGACCGGGATCGAATTTATATTCGAAAACCATTCCGACCAGCAAATACGTAACGTTAAAGATGTCAGAAGATGGTCGAGGTGGAGCATTGAAGACCGTTGAACTTCATAAGCGGAAGAACTACTCGTTAAATTTCTCTGGCTAGCTACCAGAGTTATGATGACTTGGGATTCTGTCGTGATTGGAATCTTCGGATTGCAAGGACTACTCGCTACTGATCCATGGGGTGATTCCTATATTGGATGCAGTAGGAGAGTGCCTTCGGTTCATCCTATCCCTGGATGACGCGTATGGACGATGAAAATGGTGGCCAGATGTTCCAAAAGTCGATTTTAACCTCAAGCCTCATCAACTGGGAAATGACAAAAATCGGGCAGGCAGCATGGCTATGTGGGTCGCTCCCATTAGGGTGTATAATCACCTATCTAGAGAAATTCTTTTTGCTTCTTTAACTTATCGATGCTGTCCCATTTCGGGAGGCGGTTGCTGATCCCAACCGCCGGTGATATACATTCGATACACTCAAGCGAAATGAGTGGTCGTGTAACAACCCGGAAAATGCGAGCCAGTTTGAAACTTTTAAATTGGCAAATTTAGCGAATTTTGAAAATTTAAAATAGATTATTTTAAAAAGAATCGACGAGAAATTTATTTTGAATATAATTAGAACGTATATATTATATACGTCGTCGTTAGAATATAAATATTTATATATAATTATAAATAGAATTGAAAATGGCGCGGTAGTTCGATAATTCGATTTCAAACTTCAACTGAATGTACCGGGTGCAAAACAATCCGGATTTTAGTGAAACCAAAAATAATGGGATCTAATTGTGAATATCTTTCCAACGAATCTGAAAAATCAAAAGTTCGTAGCGGGAATCAAAAGATATGTCCAGTTGAAAATTCTGAATAGTCGCTATGGAATTCAGGCCCTTAAAAATGGACATTTTGCAAACGACCTCGAATTTCGACGAAACCAGTTTTGTTGGGTCCGTGATGTCAAATTATTGCTAGGTTTTAAATTTCATAATTTTTAGAATCAATATGTGAGTGTGGCGAAGGAAAACGCGTTTGACCAGTTTTAGTTGATTTTAATCGACTGGAAATTGGCCATTTTTCCAACGGTCTCAGAATTCGGCGAAACTAGTTTTGTTAGGACCGTATCGTCAATACGAAGCTAGAAAATATTTTTATGGAATTTATAGAGTTGTTATGTGACCCCGGTAACTTAAAATGTACGTTTAAAATTCAATATATAGATTTAAATGTAAATTAAATGGAAACTGATTCAAACAGTCGAATCAGCTTGCGATATATATCCCATTGTGTCAGAATAGGGGTAATACGCTATGGACGACAGGGGGTGGGCCTCGTTTCGAGGTCGTATGAAAAAGTCAACTTTAGGTTGAATTAAATAATAATAATAAAAAAAAGGGAAATCCCCTTTCCTTTATCTCTGCCCCCCCTAATTTTCATTCAAATCGAATCGGGAAAGAAAAAAAAAAAAGAGTGAACCCTCGATCTCGTGCCGCTCCGCCCTCCACCCGACGCCGACGGTGGCGCGCCCACCACCAAGTCCTCCCACTTGCCTCCCTTCTCTTCCCCCCCCCCCGCTCCGTTGAAATCGCACGAAGCCCAAACCCCCGCCCCTCCGGTAACCGACGCGCCCTGGAGAACCCCTCCACCGCCACTTCCTTGGCCCACCGCCGGCAACCGTGCCCCCCCCCTTGACCATCCCAGCGACGTTCCTCCCCCCCTCCGAGCGCTGTAAGTATATATTTTTATTTTATTTTATTTTATTTTTCTTTCCTTTGTTTACTTCTTAGATTAGTGATGAATTTTTAAAATGAAAAAGGAATGAATTTTTAAAATGAAAAAGGAATGAATTTTTAAAATGAAAAAGGAATGAATTTTTAAAATGAAAAAGGATTGAATTTTTAAAATGAAAAAAGATTGAATTTTTAAAATGAAAATGATTGAATTTTTAAAATGAAAAAGATTGAATTTTTATTCTGAATAACTGATTCGACGTGGTGTCGAAGATGAAGACGGTGGTCGAAGACCGGAAGTCTTCACGTCGTTTGGGTGATAACTGATGATCTTGATTGGGCTGTACACCCAAGAAGATGGAAACAGTTAGTGATCGTCCAGACGTGCTTGGAGATCGATGGATATGCGGGGTGCTAGGTGCCTCCGGTTTCATTCAGACCCAGAACGGACTTGTAAATGGACTGTGTGTCTGACATTGGATTTTAGTCCGTGTGATTGATCTCTATTAAATATATATCTGTTTGGCGGCGGAGAATTTATTCTCTTGCTTAACGCCCTTCTCTGAGACGTACGAGCTCAGGGGTTATTTATTGATGGATATCAAACGCATGGAGTGAATTGCCTGTGTGGCATGCCTAAGTGGCAATTGATCAAGGCTTCTGTTGAAAAGCAAAGTCTTGTGGTGATGATCAAAGCACAGCCTGTGTGGCACAGCTTTGTGTAACGTGAATTCGCGAGTTTCACACCCGGTATGAACCAAAAACGGGAGACGGACCTCAGGGAGGACTTGCGTTTCTTTCTAGCTAGAAGTGGCGTCAGTGGTTTTACACGCCCTGACGAGTTTGACTTATGTGGTTGTTGCTGTTGCGAGGCGCCTCGGTTATATCGGTTTCGGCCGATGCATTCTGGTCGGCAGACGGACCAGACTTACACCCCATAGGGTGGGGAAACGTATTGTTCAGGCACTATAATCCACATCGGTGGACCGGCCCTGACGATCCAAGGGGCAGTTGCGGCTGTTCCGGTGGCTCGGACTAGAGAGTCACGAATCGGTTGAGGACTATCTTTTGCCTCGGTTCATAGACGGAAATCCAATTTCCAAATACGTGACATTTGCGGTTTTAATTGTAGAACCTAGTATGGTGACATAGTGGGATGGGGCGCTCATGCCGCCTATGATTGATACTTATGATTTGAAGTTGTTTTATACACTATGCACTTATAATAGTATCAAGTGATTTGTTTTAAACGTATCAAGCATTCTTTGGCTGTTATAAGGGAAAACCCTATCCCCCGGCTTGCGTTGCATTGTGTGATAGGACCTGGGTCTTATAACAGCTTCATTTTTCTTTATTTAGCATTGCGCTGTTTGTTTTATGCACTGGTATTCTTAGGAGGAAACCCGTTCCGTGTTATACGGCGTGGTCCCTTGATTTACCTAACTTTAAAATAAAGATTAACTATTTTAGTTCTCACACCAGTCCCATGACTGACCTGGAGTTTATTGTTTTAACCTAAACTCTGGGTGCCCTTATTTTGACATGGGCAGCTAGTAGTTTTGGTTTTGCAGATTTATATTCACAGGATCCTGGTTTACAGCTGGAATGATATCCGGAAAGCTTTGTATCCGTATATCTCCTTCTAGTTGTGTATTGTATTATTTTCCGCTGCTATGTATTTAAATGTAATTTAAATCTCTGATGTTTCTGTGTAATATTCTTTTATACTCTGTATATTCTTGTAATCTGATGCATTGTTGTAATATACAATGAAATGTTCTTCTGTATGCGTTCCGTTGTGGTTTGTTCTCGAACTATCTGACGCTTTCCTTTACGGGGAAGTTACGGGTCGTTTCATTTGGTATCAGAGCTTTGGTTTACAAAGCTAGAGAACAAGACACATTAGAACCGTACGAAAGAATTCATCAGATATTGGATTAGTAATATCCAATGAGAATGACTCGTTAGAGATAGGATCAGTAGTATCCTAGAACGAGTGTGAAGAGTATATTTTTAAAATGAAAGTCAAATTTGTTTTGAAAATTTAAATCAACTATTCGTATTTGGTTATTTATTTATATTGATGTGGACAATCCAGTATATATAGATTTTGCGTATACGTCTGATCCGCGTGTATTCGAAGTTTTGATATACTGGATAGATATAGAATCACACTCTAGTCGCCCGGAGATGATTCAGATGATGAGGCATCATCATCAGTGTTTATATTCGAGCGACGAAAGTGAGATTTCTATATATTTCCTATTGACTGGTGTGAGAACCAAAAATTAGATAGGGCCTATTGTTGTAAATTGGCATCAAAAACATGATTTTTGTATATGTATCAAATTATGAATTTGAAACTCTAATTCACTAATTGATTGATGTTTGTGTTGTTTGTTTATTTGTTTGCTAATTTTTAGCCATTTAGCCTAATTGAATCAAATATTGAATTGTATTGAAAATTGGTCGCATCTGCTTGCGTATACATGTATATCATTGAACAGGTCATAGCAAGGAGGCTAGAGCCGAAGAATAAAATTTGTTTGCCCGACAAATAGGTACATGTTTACTACATAATTTCCTGTTTTGTTTGGGTGATGATGATTTTATGAGCCTATTGGCTAGCCGTTTGGCTTTTTCTTTTTCTTTTTGAGATCTGAAGGACCGGGGAAGCTATTTGAAATTCCCCGATGCTCCCGGTGCAGGGGAGGTTATGGCGAAATTTTTCGAAAATTTAGGGTGTTAGCCAAATTTTTGAAAATTTGAAAATTCTCAGAAACCAAAGGGTTGGAGAATGGAGGCCAGATCGAGCGTAGAGTTAATTAATCAAACCACTTTCGACTTTGTTCCTTTTCGGGGACGAAAAGTTTTAAGTGGGGGAGATTGTAACAACCCGGAAAATGCGAGCCAGTTTGAAAATTTTAAATTGGCAAATTTAGCGAATTTTGAATATTTAAAATAGATTATTTTAAATAGAATCGACGAGAAATTTATTTTGAATATAATTAGAACGTATATATTATATACGTCGTCGTTAGAATATAAATATTTATATATAATTATAAATAGAATTGAAAATGGCGCGGTAGTTCGATAATTCGATTTCAAACTTCAATTGAATGTACCGGGTGCAAAACAATCCGGATTTTAGTGAAACCAAAAATAATGGGATCTAATTGTGAATATCTTTCCAACGAATCCGAAAAATCAAAAGTTCGTAGCGGGAATCAAAAGATATGTCCAGTTGAAAATTCTGAATAGCCGCTATGGAATTCAGGCCCTTAAAAATGGACATTTTGCAAACGACCTCGAATTTCGACGAAACCAGTTTTGTTGGGTCCGTGATGTCAAATTATTGCTAGGTTTTAAATTTCATAATTTTTAGAATCAATATGTGAGCGTGGCGAAGGAAAACGCGTTTGACCAGTTTCAGTTGATTTTAATCGACTGGAAATTGGCCATTTTTCCAACGGTCTCAGAATTCGGCGAAACTAGTTTTGTTAGGACCGTATCGTCAATACGAAGCTAGAAAATATTTTTATGGAATTTATAGAGTTGTTATGTGACCCCGGTAACTTAAAATGTACGTTTAAAATTCAATATAGAGATTTAAATGTAAATTAAATGGAAACTGATTCAAACAGTCGAATCAGCTTGCGATATATATCCCATTGTGTCAGAATAGGGGTAATACGCTATGGACGACAGGCGGTGGGCCTCGTTTCGAGGTCGTATGAAAAAGTCAACTTTAGGTTGAATTAAATAATAATAATAAAAAAAAAGGGAAATCCCCTTTCCTTTATCTCTGCCCCCCCCTAATTTTCATTCAAATCGAATCGGGAGAGAAAAAAAAAAGAGTGAACCCTCGATCTCGTGCCGCTCCGCCCTCCACCCGACGCCGACGGTGGCGCGCCCACCACCAAGTCCTCCCCCTTGCCTCCCTTCTCTCCCCCCCCCCCGCTCCGTTGAAATCGCATGAAGCCCAAACCCCCGCCCCTCCGGTAACCGACGCGCCCTGGAGAACCCCTCCACCGCCACTTCCTTGGCCCACCGCCGGCAACCGTGCCCCCCCCTTGACCATCCCAGCGACGTTCCTCCCCCCCCCCTCCGAGCGCTGTAAGTATATATTTTTATTTTATTTTATTTTATTTTATTTTTCTTTCCTTTGTTTACTTCTTAGATTAATGATGAATTTTTAAAATGAAAAAGGAATGAATTTTTAAAATGAAAAAGGAATGAATTTTTAAAATGAAAAAGGAATGAATTTTTAAAATGAAAAAGGATTGAATTTTTAAAATGAAAAAAGATTGAATTTTTAAAATGAAAAAGATTGAATTTTTAAAATGAAAAAGATTGAATTTTTATTCTGAAAAGATTAAAAACTGAATTTGTAAAAGAAAAAGATTTGAGATTTTAAAAAGGGAAAAGACGAGATTTTTAAATAGTAAAAATTTGATTTTTATATATTGAACTTCGAATTAAAAATGTGATTTTTATATATTGAATTTCGAATTAAAAATGTGATTTTTATATATTGAACTTCGAATTAAAAATTTGATTTTTATATATTGAACTTCGAATTAAAAATGTGATTTTTATATATTGAACTTCGAATTAAAAATGTGATTTTTATATATTGAACTTCGAATTAAAAATGTGATTTTTATATATTGAACTTCGAATTAAAAATGTGATTTTTATATATTGAACTTCGAATTAAAAATGTGATTTTTATATATTGAATAGCGAAGTAAAATTCGATTTTTACATATGTAGTGAAAGCGGACAACGAGAGCGACAAAGGGCGAGTTGGCGAAGATTTCCTGCATTAGAAGTGCCGTGGAGCTAGGATAGCTATCTGTGAGAACTTCTCACCTTTCAATTTAATTTTCTAGTTATATATATACTAGGATGCAGATGGTGCTTAGTAGCACCCGACACAATCGTCCACAGACCATGGACTTGTTTGTTTGGTTGCATAGATTAGTTATATGATTTGATTTGAATTTGAATTGTTTGGTGAAATTGAATGGTTTGATTTATGTGTGAATGGCGTGGGCCTTCACTAGACCGGGGATAAGGCTAGGCCTTATCCCGTTTTTAGTATCGTGCCGTTATGCCGCCGAAATTTTCTAAAATATGTTAGAAAATAAAAATATCATTTTATTTTGTAAATGAATTGAATAGAAATTCATAGGTTGAAATAAAATGTTTTATCGTTAAAAATATAATTTTTAACGTGAATGTGAATAAAGGAATAGTTATAAACAAATCGGCCGATTTGTTTGTATATACACTAATTTGACTGATATTGATTGGGTCGATAAATTTCACACATCGCCCAACTGCACAAATAAAATCTGTGTTTGATTGTTTGAAACCCCACACGGGTGTTGGGATGAAATTTGAAGTTCACTCATCCTGATTGATTAAATATGTCGATCGATTGATTGACAGGCTGTTATAAGCGTTAGATATCTATATTTGATGCTTATACAGTGTAGTGCACTTTGGTTGATGGTTGATTATTTTTCAATGCTATTATACATGTGTTGTATGAAAATCAATATAATTAACTTTATATGGTAATTGATTGGGCCTCATTCCAGTTTTAAAATAGAAATATTTGAAATAGAAGTATTCGAAATGGAATATTTGAAAATATCAATATATGAAGCCGTGTTGATTAGATTGACGCCATTTTGACGTGAACGATATTTATATCGATTTTATTCATTTTAAAATGAATATTAAGAAATGAATTGAATTGAAAACGATTTCGAAATGAATTGAATTGAAAACGATTTCGAAATGAATTGAATTGAAAACGATTTCGAAATGAATTGAATTGAAAACGATTTCGAAATGAATTGAATTGAAAACGATTTCGAAATGAATTGAATTGAAAACGATTTCGAAATGAATTGAATTGAAAACGATTTCGAAATGAATTGAATTGAAAACGATTTCGAAATGAATTGAATTGAAAACGATTTCGAAATGAATTGAATTGAAAACGATTTCGAAATGAATTGAATTGAAAACGATTTCGAAGTGAATTGAATTGAAAACGATTTCGAAATGAATTGAATTGAAATGAATTCAAATGGAATTGAAATTTGAATTGAATAGAAATGAAATTTAAAACGAATTTATAAAGAAGAATTCAATTTTGATTTGAATTGAAAAGAAAGTTGAAATAGCTTTTGAAACGATTTTAAAACTATTTATATAATTCGTTTTAAATAAAAATCGACGAAGTATATATTATATATATTATATATATAATATAATGGCCTGAATAGAACGCGCCGCGCCGCGGCAGTTCGCGAATTTCGACCATTGATTTCAAACGGACATTACGGGAGATCCGACCGTCGGATTCTCCTAAAACCGGAACCGTTGGGTTCGTATCGAAGAGAGCTTTCTAAAGAATGTGAGAAATTAGAAATCTAACGGTTGGATTTGGAATTATGTCCAAATCAAATTTGAAAAAGGTCGCTGTAAGTGCAGTTCGATGGCCATTGGTGGAAATCGACTGTACGGGCCTTGATAAAATTATTAAAAATAGTAATAATTTGTGTAAAATCATAAGCAATGATTTAGAAAGAATTGGGATGAAAAACTCCATATTTGAAAAGATAAAAATAGATTTTTATCGAAATGAACTAGTTTTGAACTAGAATTATAATTCTATTTATTTTTAAATAAATAAATTGAATTTGAAAAGGGTTTTGAAAATAACCAAAATTTCCAATGATTGCATTGGAGTGGATTTGAATCGAAATTGTCTTCGGAATATTTCGATGTTGGAATTCGTGATTATACAGGTGTTGTTATGGAAATTTGAAAGATATATTTATATCGTTATTTCCAATACGACATTTGTTAGTCGTAGAATTTGATATTGAATATAAGCCGATATATTTTCTATTCAGAGCCTTGTATTGAATATCAAATGTGATTTGGGGTTTGTCGTGAATGGTGTCTTCACTAACACTGTTCTTGAACCCAGTTGAGAAAAGATTAAATCTTTTTATTTAGATTTAATGAAGTGTACCAATTAAATAATATTTAATTGGAATTGAATTGATATTGATTTTTGGGTTTATCGTGAACAGTGTTTTAAACAACACTCGTTCTTTAACCCGACAATTAATGAATGTGACTTTGGGTTTATCGTGAACTGTGTTTTAAATGACACTGATTCTTTAACCCAGTCAAAGATTAAAACTAAGTGGAGTTTTAATGAATCTTTAATTAGATTGAAAAGATCGAGAATGGAGTATCACCAGTTTTGCTCCAGGCGATGGTTAAATCTTTAATTAGATTTGAACGTGAAATGGTAATTGAATTTACCGATAACACTGTGGTGTTAGATATGAAGTATTACCAGTTTTAATTCATGGGATGAATAGGTTGGGATTGGGAAATAAAATAAATGATTACTTCGGTGTGGTTCGCTAATCCCGACTAGTTTGAATTGATATTCAAAGGAGATTAAAGAATAAATTTAAAGAATTTATCTTGGATAAAATTAATGGGAACTTCTCCCAAAGTATAGGAATATTTGAATAAAAGAATATTCTGAATTGGAATGAGGCGTATGTTGTGTTTGTGTAACACTTTTATAATATATACGCGAGTTATTCAGAAAGACCGGGTTTATCCCATTCTGAATAACTGATTCGACGTGGTGTCGAAGATTAAGACGGTGGTCGAAGACCGGAAGTCTTCATGTCGTTTGGGTGATAACTGATGATCTTGATTGGGCTGTACACCCAAGAAGATGGAAACAGTTAGTGATCGTCCAGACGTGCTTGGAGATCGATGGATATGCGGGGTACTAGGTGCCTCCGGTTTCGTTCAGACCCAGAACGGACTTGAAAACGGACTGTGTGTCTGACATTGGATTTTAGTCCGTGTGATTGATCTCTATTAAATATATATCTGTTTGGCGGCGGAGAATTTATTCTCTTGCTTAACGCCCTTCTCTGAGACGTACGAGCTCAGGGGTTATATATTGATGGATATCAAACGCATGGAGTGAATTGCCTGTGTGGCATGCCTAAGTGGCAATTGATCAAGGCTTCTGTTGAAAAGCAAAGTCTTGTGGTGATGATCAAAGCACAGCCTGTGTGGCACAGCTTTGTGTAACGTGAATTCGCGAGTTTCACACCCGGTATGAACCAAAAACGGGAGACGGACCTCAGGGAGGACTTGCGTTTCTTTCTAGCTAGAAGTGGCGTCAGTGGTTTTACACGCCCTGACGAGTTTGACTTATGTGGTTGTTGCTGTTGCGAGGCGCCTCGGTTATATCGGTTTCGGCCGATGCATTCTGGTCGGCAGACGGACCAGACTTACACCCCATAGGGTGGGGAAACGTATTGTTCAGGCACTATAATCCACATCGGTGGACCGGCCCTGACGATCCAAGGGGCAGTTGCGGCTGTTCCGGTGGCTCGGACTAGAGAGTCACGAATCGGTTGAGGACTATCTTTTGCCTCGGTTCATAGACGGAAATCCAATTTCCAAATACGTGACATTTGCAGTTTTAATTGTAGAACCTAGTATGGTGACATAGTGGGATGGGGCGCTCATGCCGCCTATGATTGATACTTATGATTTGAAGTTGTTTTATACACTATGCACTTATAATAGTATCAAGTGATTTGTTTTAAACGTATCAAGCATTCTTTGGCTGTTATAAGGGAAAACCCTATCCCCCGGCTTGCGTTGCATTGTGTGATAGGACCTGGGTCTTATAACAGCTTCATTTTTCTTTATTTAGCATTGCGCTGTTTGTTTTATGCACTGGTATTCTTAGGAGGAAACCCGTTCCGTGTTATACGGCGTGGTCCCTTGATTTACCTAACTTTAAAATAAAGATTAACTGTTTTAGTTCTCACACCAGTCCCATGACTGACCTGGAGTTTATTGTTTTAACCTAAACTCTGGGTGCCCTTATTTTGACATGGGCAGCTAGTAGTTTTGGTTTTGCAGATTTATATTCACAGGATCCTGGTTTACAGCTGGAACGATATCCGGAAAGCTTTGTATCCGTATATCTCCTTCTAGTTGTGTATTGTATTATTTTCCGCTGCTATGTATTTAAATGTAATTTAAATCTCTGATATTTCTGTGTAATATTCTTTTATACTCTGTATATTCTTGTAATCTGATGCATTGTTGTAATATACAATGAAATGTTCTTCTGTATGCGTTCCGTTGTGGTTTGTTCTCGAACTATCTGACGCTTTCCTTTACGGGGAAGTTACGGGTCGTTTCATTTGGTATCAGAGCTTTGGTTTACAAAGCTAGAGAGCAAGACACATTAGAACCATACGAAAGAATTCATCAGATATTGGATTAGTAATATCCAATGAGAATGACTCGTTAGAGATAGGATCAGTAGTATCCTAGAACGAGTGTGAAGAGTATATTTTTAAAATGAAAGTCAAATTTGTTTTGAAAATTTAAATCAACTATTCGTATTTGGTTATTTATTTATATTGATGTGGACAATCCAGTATATATAGATTTTGCGTATACGTCTGATCCGCGTGTATTCGAAGTTTTGATATACTGGATAGATATAGAATCACACTCTAGTCGCCCGGAGATGATTCAGATGATGAGGCATCATCATCAGTGTTTATATTCGAGCGACGAAAGTGAGATTTCTATATATTTCCTATTGACTGGTGTGAGAACCAAAAATTAGATAGGGCCTATTGTTGTAAATTGGCATCAAAAACATGATTTTTGTATATGTATAAATTATGAATTTGAAACTCTAATTCACTAATTGATTGATGTTTGTGTTGTTTGTTTATTTGTTTGCTAATTTTTAGCCATTTAGCCTAATTGAATCAAATATTGAATTGTATTGAAAATTGGTCGCATCTGCTTGCGTATACATGTATATCATTGAACAGGTCATAGCAAGGAGGCTAGAGCCGAAGAATAAAATTTGTTTGCCCGACAAATAGGTACATGTTTACTACATAATTTCCTGTTTTGTTTGGGTGATGATGATTTTATGAGCCTATTGGCTAGTCGTTTGGCTTTTTCTTTTTCTTTTTGAGATCTGAAGGACCGGGGAAGCTATTTGAAATTCCCCGATGCTCCCGGTGCAGGGGAGGTTATGGCGAAATTTTTCGAAAATTTAGGGTGTTAGCCAAATTTTTGAAAATTTGAAAATTCTCAGAAACCAAAGGGTTGGAGAATGGAGGCCAGATCGAGCGTAGAGTTAATTAATCAAACCACTTTCGACTTTGTTCCTTTTCGGGGACGAAAAGTTTTAAGTGGGGGAGATTGTAACAACCCGGAAAATGCGAGCCAGTTTGAAATTTTTAAATTGGCAAATTTAGCGAATTTTGAATATTTAAAATAGATTATTTTAAATAGAATCGACGAGAAATTTATTTTGAATATAATTAGAACGTATATATTATATACGTCGTCGTTAGAATATAAATATTTATATATAATTATAAATAGAATTGAAAATGGCGCGGTAGTTCGATAATTCGATTTCAAACTTCAATTGAATGTACCGGGTGCAAAACAATCCGGATTTTAGTGAAACCAAAAATAATGGGATCTAATTGTGAATATCTTTCCAACGAATCCGAAAAATCAAAAGTTCGTAGCGGGAATCAAAAGATATGTCCAGTTGAAAATTCTTAATAGTCGCTATGGAATTCAGGCCCTTAAAAATGGACATTTTGCAAACGACCTCGAATTTCGACGAAACCAGTTTTGTTGGGTCCGTGATGTCAAATTATTGCTAGGTTTTAAATTTCATAATTTTTAGAATCAATATGTGAGCGTGGCGAAGGAAAACGCGTTTGACCAGTTTCAGTTGATTTTAATCGACTGGAAATTGGCCATTTTTCCAACGGTCTCAGAATTCGGCGAAACTAGTTTTGTTAGGACCGTATCGTCAATACGAAGCTAGAAAATATTTTTATGGAATTTATAGAGTTGTTATGTGACCCCGGTAACTTAAAATGTACGTTTAAAATTCAATATAGAGATTTAAATGTAAATTAAACGGAAACTGATTCAAACAGTCGAATCAGCTTGCGATATATATCCCATTGTGTTCAGAATAGGGGTAATACGCTATGGACGACAGGCGGTGGGCCTCGTTTCGAGGTCGTATGAAAAAGTCAACTTTAGGTTGAATTAAATAATAATAAAATAAAATAAAAAAAGGGGGGAAATACCCTTTCCTTTATCTCTGCCCCCCCCCCCCTAATTTTCATTCAAATCGAATCGGGAAAGAAAAAAAAAAAAAAGAGTGAACCCTCGATCTCGTGCCGCTCCGCCCTCCACCCGACGCCGACGGTGGCGCGCCCACCACCAAGTCCTCCCCCTTGCCTCCCTTCTCTCCCCCCCCCCCCCCCGCTCCGTTGAAATCGCACGAAGCCCAAACCCCCGCCCCTCCGGTAACCGACGCGCCCTGGAGAACCCCTCCACCGCCACTTCCTTGGCCCACCGCCGGCAACCGTGCCCCCCCCTTGACCATCCCAGCGACGTTCCTCCCCCCCTCTAAGTATATATTTTTATTTTATTTTATTTTATTTTTCTTTCCTTTGTTTACTTCTTAGATTAGTGATGAATTTTTAAAATGAAAAAGGAATGAATTTTTAAAATGAAAAAGGAATGAATTTTTAAAATGAAAAAGGAATGAATTTTTAAAATGAAAAAGGATTGAATTTTTAAAATGAAAAAAGATTGAATTTTTAAAATGAAAAAGATTGAATTTTTAAAATGAAAAAGATTGAATTTTTATTCTGAAAAGATTAAAAACTGAATTTGTAAAAGAAAAAGATTTGGGATTTTAAAAAGGGAAAAGACGAGATTTTTAAATAGTAAAAATTTGATTTTTATATATTGAACTTCGAATTAAAAATGTGATTTTTATATATTGAACTTCGAATTAAAAATGTGATTTTTATATATTGAACTTCGAATTAAAAATGTGATTTTTATATATTGAACTTCGAATTAAAAATTTGATTTTTATATTGAACTTCGAATTAAAAATTTGATTTTTATATATTGAACTTCGAATTAAAAATGTGATTTTTATATATTGAACTTCGAATTAAAAATGTGATTTTTATATATTGAACTTCGAATTAAAAATGTGATTTTTATATATTGAACTTCGAATTAAAAATGTGATTTTTATATATTGAACTTCGAATTAAAAATGTGATTTTTATTTATTGAATAGCGAAGTAAAATTCTATTTTTACATATGTAGTGAAAGCGGACAACGAGAGCGACAAAGGGCGAGTTGGCGAAGATTTCCTGCATTAGAAGTGTCGTGGAGCTAGGATAGCTATCTGTGAGAACTTCTCACCTTTCAATTTAATTTTCTAGTTATATATATACTAGGATGCAGACGATGCTTAGTAGCACCCGACACAATCGTCCACAGACCATGGACTTGTTTGTTTGGTTGCATAGATTAGTTATATGATTTGATTTGAATTTGAATTGTTTGGTGAAATTGAATGGTTTGATTGATGTGTGAATGGCGTGGGCCTTCACTAGACCGGGGATAAGGCTAGGCCTTATCCCGTTTTTAGTATCGTGCCGTTATGCCGCCGAAATTTTCTAAAATATGTTAGAAAATAAAAATATCATTTTATTTTGTAAATGAATTGAATAGAAATTCATAGGTTGAAATAAAATGTTTTATCGTTAAAAATATAATTTTTAACGTGAATGTGAATAAAGGAATAGTTATAAACAAATCGGCCGATTTGTTTGTATATACACTGATTTGACTGATATTGATTGGGTCGATAAATTTCACACATCGCCCAACTGCACAAATAAAATCTGTGTTTGATTGTTTGAAACCCCACACGGGTGTTGGGATGAAATTTGAAGTTCACTCATCCTGATTGATTAAATATGTCGATCGATTGATTGACAGACTGTTATAAGCGTTAGATATCTATATTTGATGCTTATACAGTGTAGTGCACTTTGGTTAATGGTTGATTATTTTTCAATGCTATTATACATGTGTTGTATGAAAATCCATATAATTAACTTTATATGGTAATTGATTGGGCCTCATTCCAGTTTTAAAATAGAAATATTTGAAATAGAAGTATTCGAAATGGAATATTTGAAAATATCAATATATGAAGCCGTGTTGATTAGATTGATGCCATTTTGACGTGAATGATATTTATATCGATTTTATTCATTTTAAAATGAATAATAAGAAATGAATTGAATTGAAAACGATTTCGAAATGAATTGAATTGAAAACGATTTCGAAATGAATTGAATTGAAAACGATTTCGAAATGAATTGAATTGAAAACGATTTCGAAATGAATTGAATTGAAAACGATTTCGAAATGAATTGAATTGAAAACGATTTCGAAATGAATTGAATTGAAAACGATTTCGAAGTGAATTGAATTGAAAACGATTTTGAAATGAATTGAATTGAAATGAATTCAAATTGAATTGAAATTTGAATTGAATAGAAATGAAATTTAAAACGAATTTATAAAGAAGAATTCAATTTTGATTTGAATTGAAAAGAAAGTTGAAATAGCTTTTGAAACGATTTTAAAACTATTTATATAATTCGTTTTAAGTAAAAATCGACGAAGTATATATTATATATATTATATATATAATATAATGGCCTGAATAGAACGCGCCGCGCCGCGGCAGTTCGCGAATTTCGACCATTGATTTCAAACGGACATTACGGGAGATCCGACCGTCGGATTCTCCTAAAACCAGAACCGTTGGGTTCGTATCGAAGAGAGCTTTCTAACGAATGTGAGAAATTAGAAATATAACGGTTGGATTTGGAATTATGTCCAAATCAAATTTGAAAAAGGTCGCTGTAAGTGCAGTTCGATGGCCATTGGTGGAAATCGACTGTACGGGCCTTGATAAAATTATTAAAAATAGTAATAATTTGTGTAAAATCATAAGAAATGATTTAGAAAGAATTGGGATGAAAAACTCCATATTTGAAAAGATAAAATTAGATTTTTATCGAAATGAACTAGTTTTGAACTAGAATTATAATTCTATTTATTTTTAAATAAATAAATTGAATTTGAAAAGGGTTTTGAAAATAACCAAAATTTCCAATGATTGCATTGGAGTGGATTTGAATCGAAATTGTCTTCGGAATATTTCGATGTTGGAATTCGTGATTATACAGGTGTTGTTATGGAAATTTGAAAGATATATTTATATCGTTATTTCCAATACGACATTTGTTAGTCGTAGAATTTGATATTGAATATAAGCTGATATATTTTCTATTGAGAGCCTTGTATTGAATATCAAATGTGATTTGGGGTTTGTCGTGAATGGTGTCTTCACTAACACTGTTCTTGAACCCAGTTGAGAAAAGATTAAATCTTTTTATTTAGATTTAATGAAGTGTACCAATTAAATAATATTTAATTGGAATTGAATTGATATTGATTTTTGGGTTTATCGTGAACAATGTTTTAAACAACACTCGTTCTTTAACCCGACAATTAATGAATGTGACTTTGGGTTTATCGTGAACTGTGTTTTAAATGACACTGATTCCTTAACCCAGTCAAAGATTAAAACTAAGTGGAGTTTTAATGAATCTTTAATTAGATTGAAAAGATCGAGAATGGAGTATCACCAGTTTTGCTCCAGGCGATGGTTAAATCTTTAATTAGATTTGAACGTGAAATGGTAATTGAATTTACCGATAACACTGTGGTGTTAGATATGAAGTATTACCAGTTTTACTTCATGGGATGAATAGGTTGGGATTGGGAAATAAAATAAATGATTACTTCGGTGTGGTTCGCTAATCCCGACTAGTTTGAATTGATATTCAAAGGAGATTAAAGAATAAATTTAAAGAATTTATCTTGGATAAAATTAATGGGAACTTTTCCCAAAGTATAGGAATATTTGAATAAAAGAATATTCTGAATTGGAATGAGGCGTATGTTGTGTTTGTGTAACACTTTTATAATATATACGCGAGTTATTCAGAAAGACCGGGTTTATCCCATTCTGAATAACTGATTCGACGTGGTGTCGAAGATTAAGACGGTGGTCGAAGACCGGAAGTCTTCACGTCGTTTGGGTGATAACTGATGATCTTGATTGGGCTGTACACCCAAGAAGATGGAAACAGTTAGTGATCGTCCAGACGTGCTTGGAGATCGATGGATATGCGGGGTACTAGGTGCCTCCGGTTTCGTTCAGACCCAGAACGGACTTGAAAATGGACTGTGTGTCTGACATTGGATTTTAGTCCGTGTGATTGATCTCTATTAAATATATATCTGTTTGGCGGTGGAGAATTTATTCTCTTGCTTAACGCCCTTCTCTGAGACGTACGAGCTCAGGGGTTATATATTGATGGATATCAAATGCATGGAGTGAATTGCCTGTGTGGCATGCCTAAGTGGCAATTGATCAAGGCTTCTGTTGAAAAGCAAAGTCTTGTGGTGATGATCAAAGCACAGCCTGTGTGGCACAGCTTTGTGTAACGTGAATTCGCGAGTTTCACACCCGGTATGAACCAAAAACGGGAGACGGACCTCAGGGAGGACTTGCGTTTCTTTCTAGCTAGAAGTGGCGTCAGTGGTTTTACACGCCCTGACGAGTTTGACTTATGTGGTTGTTGCTGTTGCGAGCCGCCTCGGTTATATCGGTTTCGGCCGATGCATTCTGGTCGGCAGACGGACCAGACTTACACCCCATAGGGTGGGGAAACGTATTGTTCAGGCACTATAATCCACATCGGTGGACCGGCCCTGACGATCCAAGGGGCAGTTGCGGCTGTTCCGGTGGCTCGGGCTAGAGAGTCACGAATCGGTTGAGGACTATCTTTTGCCTCGGTTCATAGACGGAAATCCAATTTCCAAATACGTGACATTTGCGGTTTTAATTGTAGAACCTAGTATGGTGACATAGTGGGATGGGGCGCTCATGCCGCCTATGATTGATACTTATGATTTGAAGTTGTTTTATACACTATGCACTTATAATAGTATCAAGTGATTTGTTTTAAACGTATCAAGCATTCTTTGGCTGTTATAAGGGAAAACCCTATCCCCCGGCTTGCGTTGCATTGTGTGATAGGACCTGGGTCTTATAACAGCTTCATTTTTCTTTATTTAGCATTGCGCTGTTTGTTTTATGCACTGGTATTCTTAGGAGGAAACCCGTTCCGTGTTATACGGCGTGGTCCCTTGATTTACCTAACTTTAAAATAAAGATTAACTGTTTTAGTTCTCACACCAGTCCCATGACTGACCTGGAGTTTATTGTTTTAACCTAAACTCTGGGTGCCCTTATTTTGACACGGGCAGCTAGTAGTTTTGGTTTTGCAGATTTATATTCACAGGATCCTGGTTTACAGCTGGAACGATATCCGGAAAGCTTTGTATCCGTATATCTCCTTCTAGTTGTGTATTGTATTATTTTCCGCTGCTATGTATTTAAATGTAATTTAAATCTCTGATATTTCTGTGTAATATTCTTTTATACTCTGTATATTCTTGTAATCTGATGCATTGTTGTAATATACAATGAAATGTTCTTCTGTATGCGTTCCGTTGTGGTTTGTTCTCGAACTATCCGACGCTTTCCTTTACGGGGAAGTTACGGGTCGTTTCAGGTCGGTCATGTGAGGGCCGGGTTGCAAGAAGTTCTTGTTGAACCCAGTGTATTTGCCTCTAGAGATACACGTTCGGAAGGTGGTCCCATACCTTGTCAAGGTCGGAATCCAATATCCAATAAGCGCCCGCGAGTTTTGGTTTGTATACTATATATGGGGAGCGTGAGATGCAAGCGTTCCTCTAGATTGATATTTATTTGTATTTAGACATTATGATAATATCAGAGAAAGATATTGATTTCAAAACTATTTTGGATTATAGTAAGGTAAAAACCGTCCGTGTTTATGTGTGGACAGGTCTTACTATTATCCTTTTCTTTCAAAAGGATCTTGAACTTTAAAATCAATATGGATGTTATATAAACTGTGCGAGTTATTCTCACTCTGGTTCACCAGACTGACCCGGTATTTGAAATGCTCGGGATAGCCCGGGTTGTACAGGTCCAGCTTATCAGGCGCTGCGAAGTCTAGAGACATGTCGAAAGAGTTCAGACATATGATTATATTCCGCTGTGTGATGTATATGAGGACAGGTTGTTATAACTGTCCAAGTGTATTGATGTACTCTGATGTTGTAAGTATATTTTCAAGCTCTCAATAAAGATTATATTATATTTTGTTCTGCTGCGATGTGAGACTCTGTGTTTGTGTTTCTTCTTCTTCTTCTTCTATTCAATGTTTCTACCTTATCTATTCTCACCATCTAACTTCTTTCTATTAATGATCTGGAATGTTCGATGTCTGAATGATCAACACGGTAGTTTGATGTTGATTTTCGGAGTCGAAAATCCCAGTTCGTTACATTTTGCTTACAAACCCTAGAACAATGCTAAACATTATTCGTTTCCCATTCTTTTTTTTTTCATGTTTTGCTGCGATATTTAAATTAAAGATATCTTCTTCACACGTTATCCGTTTTGCGTAAACTCGGACTCTATCTTAAGCAGAATTTCTAGGCGAATGCAATGGCATAACCCGTTTCCCTTAATTCTTTGATTTAAAATTAATTATACTTTAATTTGTGAATCTCACTGTTATAGAATACATGGGGTGTTACATTCTCCCCCACTTAAAAGGATTTCGTCCCCGAAATCTTCAAGTTAGGAGGAATGTATATCCTAACATCCATCTACTCATCCATCAAACACGAGTATCCATTGTCCTTAAAAGACTTCTAATGCTTTATGATCATATGCGAAGTGTGTGTATATGTTCCTTAGCTAATGCTAATGATCAGGCCTGATTGATCTTCTAAATGCAAAATATGTTTAGTGAAATGAATCCAATATGTATGCAAATTTTTCCTACTATAATTCACAATTTCTACATGAGTGCTCAAACATTCAATCATATGCAACAACCAAATGATAGCACAACCAAGTTTCCAAAATAAACACTCATGCATATGCAATATGTAAATGTGCCTGAGCCGATCTAGTGCCTAATGTGTATTCATGCATCCACGAGCAACCACTTGCGACCACTTGCAACCATTTCGCAATCATAACATGTTTCAATTACATGTTTACATCCAAAAAGATTCTACCTATGGTTTTCAAGATAGGATCAAAGAGATAACAAAACAAACATGGATAGCAAGAGAAATGTATGTAAACCTATAGGAAAAATAGATCTAGAATGTACTCTAAAAAGAAATGGGTATAGCGCGCTTAGCTTTTCTTAAATTTCCCAAGTTGCGTCTTCTAGGGCTTCACCCCACTGTATTTTAACTAGCTTGACTTCTTGATTCCTTAGCTCCTAGATCTCCGTTCCTAAGACACGAATCAGAACTCGCCTCAATGTTTCCACTTTTACGCCTTCAAGGATGCTTGGCTCAATCACTCCGGAAGACTCATCCGCCTTATCTTTATCCTTATCACTCATACCTATCCTATATAACATGTTAACAAGCCTTACGAAAACTATCTCCATCATACGGGAAAACCCCCTACGAAGCTAGAAAGAAGATTAGCCGCAGGTAAAGCTACAGTGACTACAGATGGAGAAAAGAAAGGGAAAGAGATTCAAACAAGGAAACAAAGGATAGTGCTAATGGCTTTTTGGGGAATAGCCTTTAAAAACTTTTTCTTGGAAAATGCTTCTTTGTAAATGGTTTTGAAAAAAAATTCAAAAGGTTTTCAAAACTTTTGCCCAGTCTTGGTAACCTTCTGCTCTGATACCAAGTGTAACACCCCACCTCCGCTAGGGTCACTCACAAAGGGAATGCCCTAGTTTTGGAGAGGTATTATCGAGATAACATCACAGAATTATCACAAGACAGAACATAAATAAATAATTAAGTAAACAGCGGAAGAATTTCTGAGCAAAACAGAACTTCATTTCATTCCAAATTAAACCATGTCTTTTACAAACATTTCAAGTAAACTCATTACAACTGTCTTGTAATAATAGCCAAAGAAGCAGTAATTTAAAAACAGTAAAACAGCTTATTCCCCAAGTGCAGTCAAAAGAAGCAGCCATAGCAAACCGTACATGCTGAGCCAAAGCAAGTGATATCCAAGCTAAGAGCTAGTTATTCCTCCCTGAGAACCTGGGGGGGGGGGGGGGGAACGAAAGAAAAAGAGGCGAAAGGAAAAGGGTCAGTCATAAAGACTGAGTAAGTTCTAGTGACTTTCAGTGTAAAAACGGTTAAAACAACCTGTCATGTATGAACTGGAACTAGACTTAAGAATAGTGTCAAGGTGAACAAGATAGACTAAGGTGATCAGGATAAGTCAAGACAAGTCAAGTAGAGCATCACATGTTCGAGATCCGTTGCATCTACTTCACTAGTATGCTAAGCCCGTGTCACAAGTTAATCACGAAATAAATCCCACGGCCCACTATCATGAAATGACCCTGAAACGGGGTCTGACCCAAGTACGGGGTCCTACGGAGCGATTATCTAGTCGATCGGCTCCCTACAAGTTCTAGCTCGTCAAGTGTCCGTGTCATACGGCTAATCACGAATGTAGTTACCTGTGCTGGGTCCACCTTCGGGTGTATCAGCCCTAAGGTGTCAACCCCTGACACGATTCAAGATGCACAGATAAATCTACGGATACCCAATGTCTGCCCCGGATACGTGCACGATCGTAGTCCGCCGAACCTACACTGGCGTACCCCACTGCCGCCATTCACCTCTTACAATCAGCCCAGTAATCGTGCCCCCACCCGGCCTAGCCCCAGGGTACCTTGATACATCTAGAGGGTTACTGCTGAAAGGGGTCGTGTCTAGGGTTTCGCCTAATAGATTAGGTCATGTAATTCGTGACCCAACCCGCCTAACAGATTAAGTCATGTAATTCGTGACTCAATCCTTTTCTAGTCTAGTCATGTCAAGATGTTTAAGCATGTCATTTCAGTTCGCGACTTAACCCGCCTACGTGTCATGTCAAGTTGGCTAAGTGTCGTCGTTTTCAAGTTCATGACTTAGCCCTTCAAATCGTGTTCAAGTTGGTTAAGTTGTCTTTTTCATGTTTATGACTTAACCCTACTTGGCATTAATTGATTCGTTAATGCACCGAACCACTCACATTGGATCCTGTTGTTCGTAGCCACTAGATTTGCCGGGCGGTTCCGGGCAGGTTTACACTATGAACTCAACCCAACCTCGGGTTTCAAGCGCGATGTGACCAACTACACACATTGGATCCTATTGTTTGTAGCAACTGGATTTGCCGGGCGGTTCCGGGAAGATTTACACTACAAACTCAACCCAACCTCGAGTTGGCCACTTTCTTGTTTTCCAAAGTCATGCCCATGTTCTTATCAGAATTTTGATATCATGTTCATATGTCAACTTCGTGCCCAACTAAGGCATGTTTAAAGTCAAGTTATGGCATGTTCAAGTCAATTTTTTCGTGCCATATTTCATGTTCTACTTATGCCAAATTTCATAGTTTATGCTTATAATTAATTCAAGTTTTGCCTATTCTACCCAATCGTATCCCCAACGTATATAAACGTACTTCGTTCACAAGTATAAATAGTTCAAGAGATAAAGGGGAATAATACCAAACATGTGATAGGCATATGTGACAGTTATAACATTACTTGCATAATAAACAGGCTATAACATATCACATAGTTGCAATACTAGTATGGTGATAACTTGGCATAGTGATGATTCCAACTTAATTTAACATGATGTTTTCAACTTTGCATCATAGGCATAATAATCATTGCGGCATCATAAAATTTTTATTATAAACATGAAACATTAAAGGCATAGTAATCCTAATGGGCATAGTGGATTCCAATTTAGCATTTTTAACATAATGATTCTCAAAGACATAATAATTCCAATTTATCATAATGATTCTCATCTAATATTATAAACATAATGGTTCCAACTTAGCATTATTAACATAATGATTCTCAACTAACATGATAGACATAATGATCCCAATTTAGCGTTTTTAACATAATTAACATGATAGACATAATGATTCCAATTTAGCGTTTTTAACATAATTAACATGATAGACATAATGATTCCAATTTAGCGTTTTTAACATAATTAACATGATAGACATAATGATTCCAACTTAGCGTTTTTAACATATCTAACATTGTAACAATTTCAACTTTTCATCATAGCCTAGCAATACCCTATTTTTCATAAATCATGATGGCTATAATAATACCACAGGCATAATTCCATCAATATTCATAGCCATGGTCTAATTAGCATCATAGGCATGGTTTAATCAACATAAATATTTCAATAAACATAGCGATTTCATGGACATGTATTAGTCCAACTTGCCAAACAATTAAGCCCAAGTGATTCATAACAACATCAAAATCATGACAAGTTTAACTTGCAACGTTGCCATAGCAATATCCCCAAATTATAATTCAACGATAAATAATATAAACAATGGATTAGAAATAGTTCATAAATTCGGTTTCAATTCATCGCATGTCCATATTGTTTTAGCGTTTTTGCCTAAAAAGTAACATAGAACTTACAATATGAAGCAATTAAAAATCCCAAATCAATTAGTCTCGAATTCGTTGTCTAAAGCGTCGTAGTTGTTGTAGCTTCTAGTTGTAGCCTTCAAGAATCGTCCTCCATCTTCTATAATTTTATTCTTTATATTTTTAATTCAGAGCTCTAGGTTTAATGGAGGCGGCCTGAGGCTAAAATGAAATAGTATGATTTAGGCTAGGTCTTAGGTCCTTTTTATAATGTTTGTGAGTTGTTTTAGACCGTCGATGGAGCTTGATTCAACAATAGCCGTTCAGTCAGGATAGAGTTATCCTATTGACTCAGCCATGAGTCAGAAATGACTCAGCATTGACTCAACGATGAGTCAGAAATGACTCAGCGTATTAAATGTTCACCAATTCAAACGTAAATACGTATTTAATAGATACATTTTCCCCTTTACCGTATTAATTACCCATATATAAATATTTATTTATATATGAATAAATATTTTCTTACCTTTAATTTGTCATAATTAAAAATTGGAGAAGGCCAAAAAAAAACCATCCTTGACAACCAAAAATGCGCAACGTACGCTACATGATGCGTACACGTCATATATATATATATGCGTATATGTATATATATATTATATATATTCATTTTTTTTCTCTATCTTCCCAATTACCCATTTTCACACTAAACCACTTTTTGAACTGCGTTTACACTAGGCTATTTTAAGCCATTCCCCTAAAACAAAAATAGGGCGCTGGCGGGGATCGAACTCTGTACCTCTTGTATGCAAGTCATGTGTTCCAACCGAATGAGCTACTAAGTCTTTTGCTTACAAACCCTAGAACAATGCTAAACATTATTCGTTTCCCATTCTTTTTTTTTTCATGTTTTGCTGCGATATTTAAATTAAAGATATCTTCTTCACACGTTATCCGTTTTGCGTAAACTCGGACTCTATCTTAAGCAGAATTTCGAGGCGAATGCAATGGCGTAACCCGTTTCCCTTCATTCTTTGATTTCAAATTAATTATACTTTAATTTGTGAATCTCAATGTTATAGAATACACGGGGTGTTACAGATACCCTTAATACTGGGCGAGTTTATCTCACTCTGGTTCACCAGACTGACCCGGTGTTTTGTAAATGCTCGGGTTAGCCCGGGGGTACAGTGTAACACCCCACATCCGTTAGTGTCACTCACAAAGGGAATGCACTAAGTTCTGTGGAGCATTTAGGGTAAAAGATGCAGATAAATTACAAGACAGACAGAAATTAAACAGCGGAAGAAAAACTTTGCTTTATTGATAAAATAATTTGTACAATGATTTCTTTACAATATCAGAGTATCATCTGTCTTACAAAATAAAGAAGCATAAAACAACATTTATATTCCCCAATTTTTGCATGAGCCAGCCATAGCATCTGATAAGAGAATCCAAGCAGACTTCGATAAATCTTCAAGCTGGGAAAGAGTGACAGTCCAACTTAACCTGAGCTATACTACTCCCTCCTCTACTACCTGGGGGGGGGGGAACGGAAGAAAAGAAGACGAAAGAAAAACAGAGTCAGACATAAAGCCTGAGTAAGTTCAGTAACTTCTAGCATGTGAACATGGAAAACAAAACAACATAAATTAAATGAATACAAGATTACACCATGACGATAGGGTCAACAAGATTGGACAAGGTAATCACAAGATATGCTAAGATAATATAAACTGGATACGCTCTAATACTTTTGCCGCTTCGCTCTAGTACTTCGCCGCTTCGCTATTTCCTTGTTATACTGATTTCTATATCTCTGCACCACCTACCTAGTGTCCCAACTAGTAATGATAACGTGATCCCAATCCCTTTATTTTCCATTGCATTCCGGCTTACATTCATTATTTATTACCTAGATCAAATCTAGGGTTTTCTATCAAGTGCTTTCTAGACTTAACCAGAATTTACGCTATCTGCTGAACGCTTCTCGGATTTATGCCACCTAGTCCAACTAGGGATTACTCTACCTGTCGAACGATGCCCCCAAGTCTAGGACACACTACCTAGAGTGGTATATGTTCCTATACTTCCCCACGCATGTATCGCGAATCGTTATCACTTGTCTAGATGCACATGTCTTGTAATGTGCGGTCCGAGTCCTGTGACAGGGCAAATCAAGGAATACAGAACTCGGTCGGGAGCTTTCAGATATCTGCCGATGCAGATGCTAAGGTCTGTTTTTATTCCAGTGGCTATGGTCCCACTTGACCCCTCCCTCAACTAATGAAAGGCACCCTTTGTAAAATGAGAACTATACGCCGGCCCCGGTGCCCCACTATCCTATGGCCATCCTCACCCATAACTAGATAGCAATTATGGTCTTTTGGAGTTCTCCGCCTTTCCGCTTCACGTATCTCGACCGACTCAAGATGGATGGTAGACGACGAGTTGCTATCACAGGGCTACCGTCTTCTCGCCGAATCACGCTGGTCCATCCTAGTCTTTAGGTTGCCACATATATATTGCAACCAAGGCATACCCTCGGTTCTTCTAACGCAGACCTTAACCTCTGTGAGCCCAGGATGATCATCTGCAGCCTCACAGAGGGATACCAAGAGTACCCTCACGTCCCCTCGAAGCCTCGGGCTTCGTAACCCAAATTCGTTGGAGCCTTCTTAAAACCAGATGGATGTCTGCTCCTTCGTGTTATACTAAGAATTACTACTTAGTTCTACTAACTAAGGTTTACCACTTAGTTTCCAAATTCCTTGTTTTCTTAACTAAGTTTTACTACTTAGTCCCTTTTTCAATTGAGGTCTACTACTTAGTTTTCTTTCTCGCCAGGTTGGGTTGGTTAAGTGTCTTTAGTCGATTCAAGCTATCTTAACCCTCTTCCCTTATCCTATTACACTGGTTAAGTGTTATCTCTTCATGCTTTTTACTTAACCCTATTCATTTATCATATTCTGATGGTTAAGCGTTCAAGTTTACTTAACCCTATGGTCTAGTCCAGTTAACATATTAATTTGGCTAAGTGTATTACTTAACCCCAACCTCTAGTCTAATTAACATGTTAAATTGGCTAAGTGTATTAACTTTACTTAGCCCCACCTTCTAGTCTAGTCAACATGTTAATTTGGCTAAGTATTCCCATGGACTTAACCCTCCCATTCTAGCTTTAACTGTGCTAAGTTGGTTAAGTGTTCCTTAACCTTCCCATTCTAGCTTAACCGTGTTAGGTTGGTTAAGTGTTCATATGGACTTAACTCTCCCATTCTTGTTATAGCTTTAATTAATAAATTAAAGCCGCAACCTCTCACATTAGACAGATATTGCTGCGGTTACTGGATGTGCCGGTCGGTTCCGGGCAGGTTTACACCGTAACTCAGTCTAACCTCGGGTTAGGCGTATTCATGTTTTCTAAGTTCAAAGGGTTTTTGATTAATTTCCAAATCTGGTTTTGAAAACAACCATCCCGTCCTTCGGATCAGTTAGGGATAGCCAGGGAGGGCAGGAAACTTGTATTTTCCAAACCCAAGCCTAGACACTATCCTCTCTGTCACCCTAGAACCTTCTGGTCTATGTGTTATAAAAAGGGATGTTATCAAAATACTTTTCTTTTGTTTATAAATTGTTAACAATTTATTTCAAAAGCCCATTTCCCCTTTTTAGACAAATTTGGCCTATATTTATTTGTCAAGCCTACTAGTATACTTATATTCTAGGCCCAAGTCCTAACCCAACATGCAGTTTAGGCCATTTCCTATTTCATTGCCGAAACTAGATTAAATATCCTAGTTTATAATTTATGGCCAAAACTTAACCAAGTTACATATTTTGTGGTAAATGAACAATTTAACATTTATGACGAATTCTTTAAGTAAATTACTCCTAATTTACTTATTTCATTACTACTCTTTTAATGTACATTGTCACATTTATTATTATGGCCCATTCTCTCTTATTTATCATATTTATACTTTTTGGTATGTAAATTATACCAAATTTAGTGTCGCTAACCATAATTTATTCTAAACATGACAATTGCTCACAATTATGAATAAATTCAAAATTGGGCTAATATACTTATTCCAAATCAACCTTAATTAACCCAATCTTGGTTTAACATCCTAATTCACAATTTATGGCAAAACTAGAATTATTTTTCTAGTTTACATTTTATGCCTAAATTTTAGCTTACTTACTAACGCTAAATTTAATATGTCAAAATCACATATTCCCTAATCCATGTCAAATTTCCCCGTTTTCATTTTAATATGCATGTCATAATACATATTCCAAATTAGGCCAATTTCCAAGTTTACATTTACATTCCTATTCATTTCCATGTTTTTCCCCAAATCGCATTCCCACCGTTCGAATAATCGTGATTCAACCTAGATTATAAATAAATCTAGATTCGTAGATAAAAAGGGAATGAATCAAAATGACAAGAAGGGATAATTGGCATAAAAAGGTTTGGATAACAATGTAGGTTCAAGAATATGGGTAGACCTAACTAAATAGGTAAATTCCCACTGTCTTAAAACCAAAGAATGGGCAAAATAGGTTCAAGAACGTGGGTAGACCTAACTTAATAGGTAAATTCCCACTGTCTTAAAACCAAAGAAAAAAACCAAGGAACAGGTAGAATAAATAATTGGGTTTAGACCCAATTTCACAATCACCAAACTAAAGCAATATTTTCCTAATCATGAATCATGGGTGTCAAAATCATAATTGTCCTCATTATGTCATAAGCAATAGTTTATGTCCAATTCAAAGGCTTATGTTCTTAGTCATAAGTAATGTCCATGGTCATAGGCAATATAGGCGATGTTCATAGTCCAAAAGGCATATGCTTTCAAAGGCCACAGTTCTATAGTCATAGTCACGGTTACAGTCTTATTTGTCCTCGAATCATAACAGTTCTTAATTCAGTCCAAGAGTATAAACACAGATTCGAAGAGAGAGAGAGAGATTTGGCATATTCCTTTATTCCTTTAATTTCATGTCACAAATAAAACAAAATATTCAGATCTAGAAATAACCAACTTACAGAAAATAGATCTAGAAAAGAAGGAAAGCGTGGCTATGATTCGTGCGTCGTTGCTTGAAACTTGTTTGAGCTAGCCTTTGAATTCTTCACTTGAAACTTTGATTTGAATCCCTCCTTAAAAGTCTTTTAGCAGCATCTCCTTGTCTTGAATCATATTTTATTTTATTTATTTAAGAAAATTTAGAAGAGGGGAAGAAGCCATGAATCTTAGCAGCATATGGATAGAAGAGAATTGGTGCAAAGAGAATGAAGACTAGGGCTGTTTATATAGCTGCTCAAGACCTTATCGTACACGCAGCGCTGAGTCAGCATTGAACCTAGTTAAGAAAATAGTCCAGGTACGTAGATGAATCTAGCCAAACCTTATCATACACGCAGTGCTGAGTCAGCATTGGGTCCCACAAGCTATTTTGGCGTAAAAGTTTGATTTTCAAACTTTTGAATTTCTGGAATTTATTTAACTGTTTTATTCACATGAAATATTCTTATATGTATACAATTCCTCTAACGACCATTTTACGCGTATATATATACGCACAACTTTCATTTTATTTTCAAAATTGAAATGATGTTGCCATATTTCATTGACTGTAGCCTTATCTTGAATTTTATCTTTCGTATACATATATTTTTGCATATATATATATATATATTTATATTCTCATATGTATATATACATATATATTCTTTATTTCCTTATATGTACGTTCTTATCCTTTCAAATTTTGAATTTGTATACGTACACATATTTGCATGTTCAGTTGGCCCTCTCTAAAACAAAGATAAAAAATTATGCCGCCGCCGGGGTTCGAACCCCCGACCTCCATGCTACATATCCAATGCCTTAACCAACTGAGCTACAGAGGCTTTTGTTAATAAGTCTTAGAACAATAATAATTATTGTTCTCTCCTTACTTCCCTTTTTCATGTTAGTTACAATACTTAAATTAAACAACTGCATGGATCTTTTTCTTTTAGTTTTTCTTTTAAAAATTAATTATACTTTAATTTGATAATCTTAATGTCGCAGAATTACGGGGTGTTACATTCTCCCCCACTTCAAAGGATTTCGTCCCCGAAATCTTCAAGTTAGGAAGAATGTGTCCTACCATCCAATCACCCATCTACTCAACCATTTAATCACAGGCATTCATTGTCCTTAAAAGATTTCTAATGCTTTCATGTTCATATGCATAGTGTGTGTATATGTCTCTATCTAATGCAAAATCAGGCGGTCTACTGATTCAGTTGACCTCCTTAATGCAAATCATGTTAGTGCCATGCGTCCAATCATGCATGCAAACATCCCTAGTCATGTAAATACTACATGCGTGCACAGCCATTCATCCATATGCAACGTCCATATGATATCATATCAAGTTCAACTTATAAACAAATGCATATATGTAAATGCAATATGAGAGCGTCTGAACTTGATCTAGTGCCTAATACGTATGCATATGCATCCACAAGCAACCATTTGCAACCATTCAACCATAACATGTTTCAAATACATGTTTACATCCATTGGCTTCTACCTAAGGATCGCAGATACGGCCTAGAGGATATACTTTGGAAAGAGAGAAACAACTACGCGTAAAGCTCCTAAACAGAGAAATCAAGGATGCACCCTTAAGGAAAAAGGGCATGTTGCTAGTATCTAGCCTTCTTGAGCTTTACTCCACTGTATCTTAACCAATTTATCTTCACGATTGTGAAGTTCCTAACCTCCATTTCCAAAATAAACAGATGTCAATCACGGTACCAAGTGTATGATTAGAGGTCTCTCCCTTATCCACCATGCCATAACTATAAGGGTTGAAAGATCACTACGCGCTTTTTAGAGCGCCTGTCACAACTATTCATCTCTCACGCAAACCATCCTAGCCGAACTCGACATTCCTCAAGTACAAGCCCCAAAGGCCTAAACCAATATCAGACAAGAACCCAAGGAATATCTCCCCCGAATTTAGACGATCTACGTGAGATGATATAAGCAAACTCGATAGCTATTCTCAAATCCCTACTAACAAAAAAAATAAACTGGTCGGACCATCAATTGGATTTGAGAGTCTAGTGGGATCTTTCTACTATACAAGTACTATGGTGCAGAGACCCAACTATGAAAGTGGATATGAACAAATGAGAAGCGCTAGAACCTAAGGAAATAGCACGAACAGAAAACTAGACTCTTCCAACCGGACTACCTTTCTCCTAGGTACGCTTGGTGGCGAAAGCATGTACTTGTCCTTCTGAAAATCCCGTCCTCGTTCTTGCCCTTGTCCTTAAGTATATGCCCTATCATACCCTAGTAAAGACACTTCCTCTTGTCTTAGGCTTTATAATTTCTTCCTCCTTCGTGTGCTAAGTCTACATCCATGAATTCCTCATCCTAGGGTTATGCTCCTTAGCCAAACTCCTCATCCCCTTCCGTGTGTAGTCATGTTGACAAATCTCTCGAAAACTGCCTCCATCGTCCGGAAAACCTTATAAGCTTTGAAAGAAAACTGCCCGTAGATGAAACAACTACGGCTATGGATGGAAGCCGGGCACTACTTTGCCCTTCGATGAGGTTACCTCCCAGAAAGCCAGGAGCCCCAGAGACTCAAGAAAGAAGGAGACAAGAATTTAAACAGAGGAAGAGAAGATAGTGCGTATGGCTTTGGGGAATATGCCTTTAAAACAAATCTCTTCTTTTGAAAATGCTTCTTTTAAAACCGTTTGAAAATAATTTTTCAAATCCTTTATCTGATCTGGTAACCTTCAGCTCTGATACCACGTGGAACACCCCACATCCGTTAGTGTCACTCACAAAGGGAATGCACTAAGTTCTGTGGAGCATTTAGGGTAAAAGATGCAGATAAATTACAAGATAGACAGAAATTAAACAGCGGAAGATAAAACTTTGCTTTATTGATAAAATAATTTGTACAATGATTTCTTTACAATATCAGAGTATCATCTGTCTTACAAAATAAAGAAGCATAAAACAACATTTATATTCCCCAATTTTTGCATGAGCCAGCCATAACATCTGATAAGAGAATCCAAGCAGACTTCGACAAATCTTCAAGCTGGGAAAGAGTGACAGTCCAACTTAACCTGAGCTATACTACTCCCTCCTATACTACCTGGGGGGGGGGGGAACGGAAGAAAAGAAGACGAAAGAAAAACAGAGTCAGACATAAAGCCTGAGTAAGTTCAGTAACTTCTAGCATGTGAACATGGAAAACAAAACGACATGAATTAAATGAATACAAGATTACACCATGACGATAGGGTCAACAAGATTGGACAAGGTAATCACAAGATATGCTAAGATAAGATAAACTGGATACGCTCTAATACTTTTGCCGCTTCGCTCTAGTACTTCATCGCTTCGCTATTTCCTTGTTATACTGATTTCTATATCTCTGCACCACCTACCTAGTGTCCCAACTAGTAATGATAACGTGATCCCAATCCCTTTATTTTCCATTGCATTCCGGCTTACATTCATTATTTATTACCTAGATCAAATCTAGGGTTTTCTATCAAGTGCTTTCTAGACTTAACCAGAGTTTACGCTATCTGCTGAACGCTTCTCGGATTTATGCCACCTAGTCCAACTAGGGATTACTCTACCTGTCGAACGATGCCCCCAAGTCTAGGACACACTACCTAGAGTGGTATATGTTCCTATACTTCCCCACGCATGTATCGCGAATCGTTATCGCTTGTCTAGATGCACATGTCCTGTAATGTGAGGTCCGAGTCCTGTGATAGGGCAAATCAAGGAATACAGAACTCGGTCGGGAGCTTTCAGATATCTGCCGATGCAGATGCTAAGGTCTGTTTTTATTCCAGTGGCTATGGTCCCACTTGACCCCTCCCTCAACTAATGAAAGGCACCCTTTGTAAAATGAGAACTATACGCCGGCCCCCGGTGCCCCACTATCCTATGGCCATCCTCACCCATAACTAGATAGCAATTATGGTCTTTTGGAGTTCTCCGCCTTTCCGCTTCACGTATCTCGACCGACTCAAGATGGATGGTAGACGACGAGTTGCTATCACAGGGCTACCGTCTTCTCGCCGAATCACGCTGGTCCATCCTAGTATTTAGGTTGCCACATATATATTGCAACCAAGGCATACCCTCGGTTCTTCTAACGCAGACCTTAACCTCTGTGAGCCCAGGATGATCATCTGCAGCCTCACAGAGGGATACCAAGAGTACCCTCACGTCCCCTCGAAGCCTCGGGCTTCGTAACCCAAATTCTTTGGAGCCTTCTTAAAACCAGATGGATGTCTGCTCCTTCGTGTTATACTAAGAATTACTACTTAGTTCTACTAACTAAGGTTTACCACTTAGTTTCCAAATTCCTTGTTTTCTTAACTAAGTTTTACTACTTAGTCCCTTTTTCAACTGAGGTCTACTACTTAGTTTTCTTTCTCGCCAGGTTGGGTTGGTTAAGTGTCTTTAGTCGATTCAAGCTATCTTAACCCTCTTCCCTTATCCTATTACACTGGTTAAGTGTTATCCCTTCATGCTTTTTACTTAACCCTATTCATTTATCATATTCTGATGTATAAGCGTTCAAGTTTACTTAACCCTATGGTCTAGTCCAGTTAACATATTAATTTGGCTAAGTGTATTACTTAACCCCAACCTCTAGTCTAATTAACATGTTAAATTGGCTAAGTGTATTAACTTTACTTAGCCCCACCTTCTAGTCTAGTCAACATGTTAATTTGGCTAAGTATTCCCATGGACTTAACCCTCCCATTCTAGCTTTAACTGTGCTAAGTTGGTTAAGTGTTCCTTAACCTTCCCATTCTAGCTTAACCGTGTTAGGTTGGTTAAGTGTTCATATGGACTTAACTCTCCCATTCTTGTTCTAGCTTTAATTAATAAATTAAAGCCGCAACCTCTCACATTAGACAGATATTGCTGCGGTTACTGGATGTGCCGGTCGGTTCCGGGCAGGTTTACACCGCAACTCAGTCTAACCTCGGGTTAGGCATATTCATGTTTTCTAAGTTCAAAGGGTTTTTGATTAATTTCCAAATCTGGTTTTGAAAACAACCATCCCGTCCTTCGGATCAGTTAGGGATAGCCAGGGAGGGCAGGAAACTTGTATTTTCCAAACCCAAGCCTAGACACTATCCTCTCTGTCACCCTAGAACCTTCTGGTCTATGTGTTATAAAAAGGGATGTTATCAAAATACTTTTCTTTTGTTTATAAATTGTTAACAATTTATTTCAAAAGCCCATTTCCCCTTTTTAGACAAATTTGGCCTATATTTATTTGTCAAGCCTACTAGTATACTTATATTCTAGGCCCAAGTCCTAACCCAACATGCAGTTTAGGCCATTTCCTATTTCATTGCCGAAACTAGATTAAATATCCTAGTTTATAATTTATGGCCAAAACTTAACCAAGTTACATATTTTGTGGTAAATGAACAATTTAACATTTATGACGAATTCTTTAAGTAAATTACTCCTAATTTACTTATTTCATTACTACTCTTTTAATGTACATTGTCACATTTATTATTATGGCCCATTCTCTCTTATTTATCATATTTATACTTTTTGGTATGTAAATTATACCAAATTTAGTGTTGCTAACCATAATTTATTCTAAACATGACAATTGCTCACAATTATGAATAAATTCAAAATTGTGCTAATATACTTATTCCAAATCAACCTTAATTAACCCAATCTTGGTTTAACATCCTAATTCACAATTTATGGCAAAACTAGAATTATTTTTCTAGTTTACATTTTATGCCTAAATTTTAGCTTACTTACTAACGCTAAATTTAATATGTCAAAATCACATATTCCCTAATCCATGTCAAATTTCCCCGTTTTCATTTTAATATGCATGTCATAATACATATTCCAAATTAGGCCAATTTCCAAGTTTATAATTACGTTCCTATTCATTTCCATGTTTTTCCCCAAATCGCATTCCCACCGTTCGAATAATCGTGATTCAACCTAGATTATAAATAAATCTAGATTCGTAGATAAAAAGGGAATGAATCAAAATGACAAGAAGGGATAATTGGCATAAAAAGGTTTGGTAACAATGTAGGTTCAAGAATATGGGTAGACCTAACTAAATAGGTAAATTCCCACTGACTTAAAACCAAAGAATGGGCAAAATAGGTTCAAGAACGTGGGTATACCTAACTTAATAGGTAAATTCCCACTGTCTTAAAACCAAAGAAAAAAACCAAGGAACAGGTAGAATAAATAATTGGGTTTAGACCCAATTTCACAATCACCAAACTAAAGCAATATTTTCCTAATCATGAATCATGGGTGTCAAAATCATAATTGTCCTCATTATGTCATAAGCAATAGTTTATGTCCAATTCAAAGGCTTATGTTCTTAGTCATAAGTAATGTCCATGGTCATAGGCAATATAGGCGATGTTCATAGTCCAAAAGGCATATGCTTTCAAAGGCCACAGTTCTATAGTCATAGTCACGGTTACAGTCTTATTTGTCCTCGAATCATAACAGTTCTTAATTCAGTCCAAGAGTATAAACACAGATTCGAAGAGAGAGAGAGAGATTTGGCATATTCCTTTATTCCTTTAATTTCATGTCACAAATAAAACAAAATATTCAGATCTAGAAATAACCAACTTACAGAAAATAGATCTAGAAAAGAAGGAAAGCGTGGCTATGATTCGTGCGTCGTTGCTTGAAACTTGTTTGAGCTAGCCTTTGAATTCTTCACTTGAAACTTTGATTTGAATCCCTCCTTAAAAGTCTTTTAGCAGCATCTCCTTGTCTTGAATCATATTTTATTTTATTTATTTAAGAAAATTTAGAAGAGGGGAAGAAGCCATGAATCTTAGCAGCATAAGGATAGAAGAGAATTGGTGCAAAGAGAATGAAGACTAGGGATGTTTATATAGCTGCTCAAGACCTTATCGTACACGCAGCGCTGAGTCAGCATTGAACCTAGTTAAGAAAATAGTCCAGGTACGTAGATGAATCTAGACAAACCTTATCATACACGCAGTGCTGAGTCAGCATTGGGTCCCACAAGCTATTTTGGCGTAAAAGTTTGATTTTCAAACTTTTGAATTTCTGGAATTTATTTAACTGTTTTATTCACATGAAATATTCTTATATGTATACAATTCCTCTAACGACCATTTTACGCGTATATATATACGCACAACTTTCATTTTATTTTCAAAATTGAAATGATGTTGCCATATTTCATTGACTGTAGCCTTATCTTGAATTTTATCTTTCGTATACATATATTTTTGCATATATATATATTTATATTCTCATATGTATATATACATATATATTCTTTATTTCCTTATATGTACGTTCTTATCCTTTCAAATTTTGAATTTGTATACGTACATATATTTGCATGTTCAGTTGGCCCTCTCTAAAACAAAGATAAAAAATTATGCCGCCGCCGGGGTTCGAACCCCCGACCTCCATGCTACAAATCCAATGCCTTAACAAGCTGAGCTACAGAGGCTTTTGTTAATAAGTCTTAGAACAATAATAATTAATGTTCTCTCCTTACTTCCCTTTTTCATGTTAGTTACAATACTTAAATTAAACAACCGCATGGATCTTTTTCTTTTAATTTTTCTTTTAAAATTAATTATACTTTAATTTGAGAATCTTAATGTCGCAGAATTACGGGGTGTTACATACAGGTTCAGGTTATCGAATGCTATGAAGTCCAGAGACGAGCTGGAGGTGTTCAGGCGCATGATGTTATATAGCTACTATTTTGCTGTGTGTTGTATATGGGAACAGGTTATTATAACCGTCCCATCGTGTGATGTACTCTGATACTGTAAGTATTTTTAAATCTCTCAATAAAGATTTATTTCTGTATTATATTTTGTTCCACTACGATGTGAGACTATGTGATGTGTTGTGTCTTCTTCTTCTTCTATTCATATATTTCTTTCTTTCTTATCTCACCCTCTAATTTCTTACTAATAACTATCCGGTGTTTTCAGTGCTTAGAGGATCGGCATGAGTTACGGTAAAGGTATTTATATCGATTTTCGGGGCCGAAACCCTTGGGTCGTTACAGTGGTATCAGAGCTGAAGCTTAAGTGATTACCTTGGCTCTGTGGCGTGACTCAGTAGAGATGGGGTTAGTAATACCCTAGATTGAGTTGAGTGTATATATATGTGTGAACATATTTGTAGATTTTATAAAAAAAATATTTTATATTGTGGAGATTTATTAGTTGAGTTGTTTATGAGTTCTGGTCGATCAGTTTGATCCACTGTATCGATAGGGGTTTCTAAACACTCAAGAACGATAAACTGACACAGTATGTTTTGAAAGAGGGTAAATGAAATAATTTACCCAAATTTATATTTTGATATAAAGAAAATATATATATTGGAAGTATTATAGTATATTGGACGTGTTGGTTGATTATAATTGAAATGGTTATATAAATAACCAATTAAAATTCGTATAATATAAAAACAGATGAATTAAATCTGAAATTAAAATGAGAATTGGAATTAAAATTCCTAAATGTGGGAAAGGTGTTCTAAATGAACTTGGATTGAATATATGAGAATTTTAAAATTCTGGGAGATTTTAAATTGTTTACAAGCATCGTGAATTTTATTTTGAAATAGATTTCAAAATGAAAGTATTTAAAATTAGAGTTTTGAAATGATATAGTATTGAACTCACTTCGATAGCTGGGAAGTAACTCTGATGATGTTGGCCACATCATCAGTGTTCATTTCCGAGTTCTAAGTGACGGATTACTACCAAAAATCTTGTTTTGAATTGCTTTGAGAAAAACAAGTTGTTTTGAATCGTGAAAGGGAATATTTGACTTTTGAAAGAGCTGAACTGTTTAAAACTCTCAGGGAAATTGTTTGAACAAAGACAAAATTGAATTGAAACCAATTAACTGGAAACTGGATCGGGATATAATATATCAAGTAGAATTAGATTTGAATTGTGAGACAGGAATCTGAAATGGTGTTGGGTTGGTAAGTTAGGAGTTGGAATTGATAATGGATGGAAATTGAGTTAAGAATGGGATTTGTCTTGGACATGTGAAGGATTTGGTTTTGAGGATAAAATGGGAATTTTGTTTGGGAATGCATTTGTATATGCTGACAGGGTAGCAGATGTAAAGGATATAATGATATGACCGACAAAAAGGTGCACGTTTATTTTTATATGGGTTTGGAGATTTATGAGCCAGTTTGGCAAGCCGCTTGGCTGTTTTATTCTCTTTTGGATTGGAGAAGGCCTAGAAAGGTGAGTTGTGGTTGTACCGATTGAGCCATACAAAGGAGGTGCTAGCGAAATTTTTCGAAAATTTAAGGTGTTAGAATATTTTCAATATTTTTGAAAATATTTATTTATGATATTAAATTGATTTTCGATTTATTGTAAAATCGGATATGAAAATTTATGGGTTGTAACGTTCTTTCTTACCTTAGCAATTTCGAGGATGAAATTATTTTAAGGGGGGAAGAATGTAACGACCCATGTTTTTGCCGTCAAATATTTAATTTAATTTATTTATTTTAATATTATATTTGGGAATATAATGGAATTTAATATTTAATTCGTTATTAAAACGAAGTTGAACGTTATATAATTTATATAATATATAACGAGCTCGAAATCGCGCGGCAGTTAATAATATTTGGTTTTGAACTTTAACTGAGAATACAGGATTCGATATAAGTCGGATTTCTGTGAAACAAGAAACTTTGGAACCGTATTGACAATAATTTTCATATGAAAGAGAAAATCCAGATTTCGTATTATAGATTGTAAGTTGTGGCTAAATCAAGATTTGAAATAATCGCTGTGGAAATCGTTATTTAAATATCGGCTTTTAAAATAGGCATTTTGCAAATGGTCTCGGATTTTGACGAAATCAGTTTCATTGGGACCGCAACATTAAATTATTGTACGATGGTGGATTGCGTGGAAAACCGATGTCGTATGTGACCACGACAGCCAAAAACGCTCGTTCATTTTCTATAGCGCGTAACTAATTCAATAAAGGGTTATTTGAGTGTAACTTGAACAGACGATCGAATTAGGCCACGAAACCAGTCCCGTTGAGTTCGTATTGTCAATTAGAGTCAGGATAGGTATATAGTTTGTTATTTTTAGAGACCGGATAATTTGGCGTTAAAAAGGGCATTGTGGTGCGCGATAAAAATAGCCTATCGGGGAAACAGTCTCAGAATGCGACGAAACTGGTGTCGTTGGGTTCGTATCAACAAATTATTGTAAGATTTGAAAGTTTCAAGTTGATTTAATTTATCTAGTGATTGTGAAAAAATTAAATGCATGTTTATTTCTGGTTTTATAAAGGATTTTTTTTCAAACGATGTTGGAATTCGACGAAACTTGTCCCATTGGGACCGGAATACCTTTTTACACTAAGATTAACTTTTTTATCAGAAGACATAAATCGTTTGTGGTGGTTTTTATCAACTACTTTACGGTGAAGTTCAGTTAATAATAAAAAATTATACAACCTCTCATATAAATATCGTTCATTGTCTTAACCCTACTTTCTCGTTTTGCCTGGTCAATTTATCCTTTTCTGCCGCCACCCTATTCTCAATGAACGACCAGAAAACGCCTTCAACTCCACTGATTTTGCTTCCAATCCGATTGTTTCTGATGAGATCCTTAGCTACAAATTCGATCAAAACATCAAGGCCTTAAGATCTAACGGTGATGATCTCGTATGGGTTGTTGTGGCGGCATGAACCCATCGGTGAAGGCGCCGGGTTTGAGCCCTATTTCGAGAGAAAGGAGGCAACCGAGATGAAGGGGATTTGGACTGGAGGTGGAGCCCGCATAGGACTTTGAGGGGACGCTGTCGGTTTCCGCTACGATTGACTGTGGGGGTGGAGAGTTATGGGTTGAGGATCGAAGGGTTGTAGTGTACTGAGTTGAAACACCCCACCTCCGTTAGGGTCACTCTCAAAGGGAATGCCCTAATTTTGGTGGAGGTTTATAAGTATAAGTCACAGATACACAAGACAGATATAAATACACATATTTTTGAACAGCGGAAAACAACAGCAATTTTTATTCCAACAAAATACGTGTTACACAAATCAAGTCATAATTTGTCTTACAATACTTCCAAAAACATAACATCTTCATAACTGTCTTGATTACGTTATTTAAAGAAGCATAAAAACATAAGTAAACTGCATAAGTCCCATAATTGCTATCCAAAGCCATAGTACAAAACGAAAAAGATCTAAGAAATACATTCTTTCTCTTCAAGCTGGATGTGAAAACTGGTCAAGCTGCGTATTCCCTCCCTGTGGACCTGGGGGGGGGGGGGGGGAACGAAAGAAAAGAAGACGAAAGAAAAGAAGACGAAAGAAAAGTAGAGTCAGACATAAAGCCTGAGTAAGTCTAGGACTATTCAGTCTATGAATATAGAACTGGGTATGATAAGTATAAAATAGAAATGGGAAAGTACCATAAACTAAGTTAAGCTGCCTAGAGTCGAATATACTATTGTACCCCATATTAATCTCTGCATCCATATAAACTAGTTCCCAACAGGCACCCCATAATCAGGGTGAAGTGGTCCATTTCTAATGATCGGCTCCTACTCGCATAGTTACATGTGTCTTACGGCCCCCGATGTTGTAGTTACCTATGTTGGTCCCACCATGGGGGTGTATCAAGTCCCATGGTGGCGGCCCAACACAATCTTAGAATGCACAGGTATGCTACTGGTGCCCAGTGCCTTATTTTTCTGCGTCGGGGTGTGTGCATGCCCGCACCCCATTAGAACCTACACTGCTGCACCACCGCCGTCGATTTGACCTCTTACAGTCAGCCCAGTAATCGTGCCCCACCCTGCCTAGGTCAGGGTATCCTGATACACCTTGTAGGGTTACAGCTGAAAAGGGTCCCCCGCTACTAGGTTTTCTATTTCTATCCAACATGTTAAGTTGGTTAAGTGTTTTGTAAACCTAACCCCCAATCAGTCTGTTTAGTTTAGCATGTTCCATTTTGATTAAGTATTAATTCAATTTACTTAATCCAATCAATCTTGACTCAACCTTAATTGTCTTATCAAAGCCTCGACCTCTCACATTAGACAGGTATAGTTGTGGCTGCCTGTTGTCGGTTGGGTCCGGGCAGTCTTACGCCACAACTTTGTCTAACCTCGGGTCTTTATGAGGCTCCGTATTTAACCACCCACATTGGATAGGTATTGTTGTGACTACTGGACAGCCGGCCGGTTCCGGGCAGGTTTACATCACAACTCAATCCAACCTCGGGTTAAACACATCGTATTTTCTAAATTTACATATTTTGTCTCTTTCCTTTTTATATGTAAATATTTGCGGCCCATTATTCAAATTCATCTTTATTGGATAAAGTTAATTTATACCACTTAATTGTTTTTCAAGGTTGTTGGCATGCGTCAAACATGCCAACACATATGTTCTATATTTTAACCCAATCGTCATTACCCCCGTTTTATACGTTCGCTACAATATAACATATGTTGGGTTTAACATTTAAACCCAACTTAACCACATGAAACAGGGGAGGCTTATAACATGGTGTTTATATATTCTAAGTAACATAAAAAGGGGAGTGTGAACGCATGAACTTGCAACATAGCGAACTAATTAACATAAGTTTGGCACTTGTGAACTTGCATTGTAATAGCATATAATCATGACCTAAACATACTTAAACATGAATCATTCTATTCATATAATCATGGCATAAACATACCTAAACATGAACCATTCTATTCATATAATCATGGCATAAACATACCTAAACATGAAATCATTCTATTCATATAATCATGGCATAAACATACCTAAACATGAAATAATGGGTTTTGATCTATTCACGCAAACTTGCAATTGGAATGTAAATCTAACTTAGCTATGTGTCACATATATTATCATATGATTTAGATAACAACTTAGGCCTTAAACATGTTTTTCAATTAGGCATAACACCAAGCATAGTTTAGTCATGTTCATAAAGATGCTTACTTTTGTCTCTAATACAAAAGTATGGTTTTACACTTGAATCATGATGCCAATTCCAACATAAATTCATATAAACCATAATACTTTGTTGAATCCAATTACACACTAAAAGTGATCATAAAAGTATGTACATCATATTGGCATAATAGTGAATCATATATTTGCATGAATCTCAATTAAACTACCACAAACGTATGGTTGTTAACATGAATCATATACTTGCAAATATCCAGTAGGCATAACATCGTTGTACCACAATATCCCAGATCGATTCAGAATTAGAATCAAAGCAACATAAAATCATGAATTAAATTAAGTACAATTCCATTTCTTATTTTACATAAATCAAAACTCAATTGTTCATTCACATCGGAATAGCACTCTACTTACAACGTATGACGAATCTTCAATTCAGGAATCTGAATTCTGAATTTGGAGATGCTATCCTTTGTTGTAGGCGTTGTTTTGATTTAATTGACGTTGCTTTAAGCTTTCGAATTGTCTCCTAATTGTCTCTCAATTTTGACGGCTATTTCTAATCTTTCCTCAGCAGCATGGCGGTCTCATCTTCATTTTTGTTTGTGTGAATTAGGTGGAGTCTTAGGTCCTTTTTATAGAGTTTGTGAGTTGATTAGGACCGTTGATGGAGCTTGGTTTAATAATAGCCGTTCGTTTGAAGGAGAGACCAATCAGGAGCTGACACCTAGCCCTAGTGACAAGGCAAGGCTCAGAAAATCGACCAAGCACAGATCAGGCCAGCCAGGGGGGCTGGGTTCGACCTGGCTCAAGGGCCAGGTCGACTACCCAGTCGACCCCTAGGTCGACTATGTAGTCGACCTGGGAGCCCCAGGTCGACTACCCAGTCGACCTGGGTGCCTTGGGCGGGAAAATTCCCGCCCTGGCCAATCCGGCCCGATTTTTAAAATTTAAATCTGATTTCTGAGCTGTTTTTGTTTGTTTGAATTTTAAACTGAATTCTGAAACTTCCGGGGGCCATATCTCCCTCATACGGAGTCCGTTTTACGCAAACTCGGACTCTATTTCAAGCAGAATTCCGAGACGAACGCAATGGCGTATCCCGTTTCCCTTAATTCTTTGATTTGAAATTAGTTATACTTTATTTTGTGAATTTCACTGTTATAGAATATACGGGGTGTTACATTGTCCCCCACTTAAAAGGATTTCATCCCCGAAATTTTCAAGTTCAGGAAGAATGTACATCCTAACATCCATCTACTCATCCATCAAACACGAGCATCCATTGTCCTTAAAAGACTTCTAATGCTTCATGATCATATGCGAAGTGTGTGTACATGTACTTATCTAATGCAAAATCAGTCGGTCTACTGATTCAGTTGACCTCCTTAATGCAAATTATGTAAGTGCCATGAATCCATTATGTATGCAAATTCTCCTATTCATGTTTCTACATGAGTGCACAATCATTCATATATAAATGCAACATCCATATGGCAACACATTAAACTCCAACCATATACGAATATAAATACATTTATGCATATGCAATATGAAGTGACCGAGCCGATCTAAAACCTAGATTGTGTGTGTATATTCAACCACGAGCAACCACTTGCAACCACTTGCAACCATCATTCATAACATGTTTCAATTACATGTTTTCATCCAAAGGGTTTCTACCTAAAAGATAAGGTCGAGGAGATATACCTAAAAAGATAGATAAAAGCGCAACTTAAGGAAAAAGAAAGATTAAAGATGTACCCTCGAAAAGAAAAGGGTAGGCTGCGCGTATTCTAGCTTCAGTTTCCCAAGTTGCGTCTCCCTCGGCGTCGCTCCACTGAACTTTGACGAGCTTGACTTCGCGGTTGCGTAGCTTCTTCAGTTCCGTTCCTAATATGCGGGTTGGAACTTTCCTCACGGTTGCTTCGCGTTCCACTTCAGCTTCTTCTAGGATATTTGGCTCTACCACTTCAGCAGATTCATGTAGACATTTTCGGAGGTGCGAAACATGAAAAACATTGTGAACTCCGACCAGCTTTTCGGGTAGCTCTAATCTATAGGCCATTTTCCCAATTTTCTCAATAATAGGAAATGGTCCTATGAACCTTGGTGCTAGCTTTCCTGTGGTTCCAAAACGAACAACGTTCCTTAGCATAGATACCATAAGAAAAAATCTGTCCCCAACGTCAAATTCAAGGTCGGTGTTCCTCTTGTCGGCGTAGGATTTTTGTCTGTCCTGGGCTATCTTCATCCTTCTTCGTATTAAGTCTACTTTTTCTGAAGTCTCTCGGATCATATCGGGTCCAAGTATGAGCTTCTCAGTAGACTCCCACAAACAAGTGGGCGATCGGCACGGTCTTCCATATAAAGCTTCGAAGGGCGCCATTCCGATGGTTGCTTGGTAGCTATTGTTGTAGGCAAATTCCACCAAAGGAAGATGATCTTCCCACGTCCCTCCGAAGTCAAGGACGCACAGTCTTAAAAGGTCTTCCAAAACTCTGTTCACTCTTTCTGTCTGGCCATCGGTTTGGGGGTGATAGGCTGTGCTCAAACATAACTGTGTGCCTACCACTTCTTGCAGACTCCGCCAAAACTCACTTGTAAAGATAGGGTCTCAGTCACTAACAATGCTGGATGGTATTCCATGAAGTCGAACAATTTCCTTGAGGTAAAGAGATGCTAGGGATGAGGCAGTTCTTTTACTCTTGACAGGTAAGAAGTGGGCGCTTTTAGTAAGCCTATCCACTATTACCCAAATGTTAGTGTTGCCTCTTCTAGACCTAGGAAGCCCATCAATGAAGTCCATTGAGATGCTATCCCACTTCCACTGCGGGACCTCTAGAGGATGGAGAAGACAGCCAGGCTTTTTCTGTTCCGCCTTAACCTGTTGGCACACCATACACTTAGAAATGAAATTTGCCACGTCCTTCTTCATGCCGTTCCAAAAGAAAGTTCTCTTTATGTCCTTGTACATTTTATCTTCGCCTGGATGTATCGTCATCTTGGAGTGATGTGCTTCCTCGAGAACCTTCTTTACTAAATCCCTTGTCTGTGGGACGCATAGTCTTCCGTCTCGCCTTAGCCAACCCTTGTCGTCGATGGAGTATCTGCTAAGGTGACTTGAAGTCTCACCCCTAATGAGCCTATCAAACATCTCCACAAGCTGAGGGTCTTCGCGTTGTACTGTCCCTATTGCGTCCACTAAAGTTGGGCGTACTTCGAGAGATGCTAGCAAGCCCGGTACAAAGTCAGAGGAGGGCCTAAAGTCAAAGCTAGCTATAAACTCTAGGCTTTGTCTTTCAACAAACAGCGGGCTTAGGGTTAGTTTCTTTCGGCTCAACGCGTCTGCCACTACGTTACCTTGCTCGGAGTGTAGGAGATCTCGAAATCGTACGAGGAAAGAAACTCCATCCATCTCTGTTGCCTCAAGTTAAGATCTTTCTGCGAGAAAAGATATTTCAACGATTTATGGTCAGTGTAAAGTTCAAACTTCTCACCTAGGAGATAGTGTCGCCAAGACTTGAGTGCAAAGACGATGGCTGCTAACTCAAGATCGTGGGTCGGGTAGTTCTTTTCATGAACTTTCAATTGCCTTCCACCATAAGCTACTACCCTCCCGCATCGGTATAAACGGTGAACATCTTGCTTCCATCTGGCAACATCAAAACTGGGGCTGTTGTAAGAGCCCTTTTTAGTCGTTGGAAAGCAAACTCGCAATCCAAGTCCCAATTGAACACTAGATTCTTCTTGGTCAGCTTTGTGAGCGGAGCTGATATCTTTGCAAAGTCTTTGATGAATTTCCGATAGAAGCCTGCTAGCCCGAGAAAGCTTCGGACTTCTCTTGCGTTCTTTGGTGTCTTCCAGTCCTGCACCGCTACTACCTTAGCCGGGTCTACAGCTAACCCTTCTTTGGATACTATGTGCCCAAGGAACCTCACTTCTTCTCTCCAAAAGTGGCATTTGTAGAATTTGGCTTTTAGCTGACGGACTCGCAGAGTTTCCATGATTGCCCTTAGGTGTTGAGCATGCTCTTCTTCACTCTTTGAGAAGATCAAGATATCGTCTACGAAAACCACTACGAACTTGTTGAGGAATTCTGTGAACACCCTACTCATCAGGTCCACGAAGCAAGCAGGTGCGTTTGTCAAGCCGAAAGGCATGACAAGCCATTCAAAGAAGCCGTCTGGGGTTCTGAATGTTGTCTTATCGATACTATCTTCAGCCACCCTTAGCTGATGAAATCCGGTCGCTAAATCGAGTTGGGAGAAAACAGACGCTCCTACAAGTTGATCAAACAGATCGTCAATTCTGGGGAGAGGGTGCCTATTATTTTTCATTAGCTTGTTGAGCTCCCTATAGTCAACACACAGACGGAGTGAACCATCCGCCTTTGTAGCGAACACCACTGGAGCGCCCCATTCTGAAATGCTCCTTCTAATGAACCCCTTCTCTAGAAGCTCTTTAATCTGTTTACTGAGCTCCTTCCTTTCTCGTGGAGCCATGTGTCTAACGGGCAATGCAATGGGCTTTGCATTGTAACACCCCACGCCCGCTATGGTCACTCTCTAAGGGAATGCCATAACATCGGTGGAGTATTTTAGTGAATATAGAACAGAAAAATTACAACAAGACAGATATAAATAGTACTTGAAATTTAAAACATCATCTCATAACAACGGAAATAAACATGTCTGGTTACATCATAAAACCACTATAAAAGTCAAGTACAATATCCATCAAAATAAAGAAGTACATAATCCCACTCTCTCATACAATAGCCAGGACAAAAGAAAAGATAACTGGGTAACTGGAGCTTTACATCTATCCAAGCTCCTAAAGACTGGAACAACAATCTGATCAAGCTCCACTACTGCTAGGATCCACCGTAGGACCTGAGGGTTGGGAAAAAGATAAAAACAACGGGGTCAGACATAAGTCTGAGCGAGTCCTATAACTTTAACAATACAATCATTAAATAACCAGAGAAGATATAAACTTGACCTACGGTAATGTCTGGGGATGAATGGCTACACTAAGCAGCTTGGTAGACTTAGGATAAACTAAGATAACTGTAAAGACGCATCTACCCACCCAAGGATAATTACTAACTGCACCACACCAGTCATTCCTACTTAAAGGTTGATCCCACCCAAGGACTTAGAAAATTTACCCAGTAGTTTCGCGTACCCCTAGCTCACTACATAGGTGCCGTCTGCCCCTATCTCCACTAGGTGTACCCACTACTCCCAAGCGATCGGCTCCCTACCGTAGATACCCGTGCTGGTCCCACAATGGGGTGTATCATTCCCCAAAGTGGCCACCTGATAATTTCAACGGTGCACGGCTTTATATCTACACGATGCAACAACGGCTTATCTACCAGCCCGGGCCCACACACGCATATGAAACCCGATGGACTTGCGTTGCCACCGCTAACCCGTTTTGGCCTCTTATAGTCAAGCCCAATATGCGTGTCCCGTCACTCGACTAGAGTCGAGCCCACAAAGATACGTTAGGGATATTGGTTGAAATGGGCCCCCAACAAGCTACCCACCTAAGCTTGTCACTTATCTAGTGTATCCCACTTAACCCTTTAATCATGTTTAATTACATGTTTCCACTTGGTTAAGTATTCTAATCGTATTTTATATTGCCACCCAATGCAACCACTAGATTTCCACATGCCACCCAATGCACCCACTTAACCCCTCATGTCCCTCTACATGCTAATATGGTTAAGTGTTTCTTAATTAATTAATTAATTAAGATCATGACCTCATAAAGACCTCTCACATTAGACCGTCTTTTATGACTGCTGGATATGCCGGTCGGTTCCGGGCAGACTTCTGTCATCAAAAGGGTCTAACCTCGTGTCTTTACTTTAATCATGTATTTAATTTATGACTAAGACCCCTCACATTGGGCCAATCATTTGTAGCCGCTGGATGGCCGGTCGGTTCCGGGCAGACTTCCGCTACAAAAGGGTCCAACTTCGTGTCTTAGTTGATTAATTACACCTAATTAATCACCCCCATATTAATTATCCCTAATTAATATCAAGTTTTTCATAACATGGGTAGACCGAACTCAATAGGTAAATTCCCATGGGGTAGACCTAACTCAATAGGTAAATTCCCACTTATGTTAATTTATTTTTATGGTATGCTTAATCATACCCAATCACACTTTTATTAACATATTTATTAACCCCATCGTTCCCCACGTAAATGGTTCTCATTTCATGACATAATAAAGGGAAGATCCATCACAAATATCATGGGTTTTAACCAAATCTTAGCATATAACTTTGTCATGGGTTAAGAGGATGTCAACTTGCATATATGAGCATATATTAACCCAACTAAATTTAATCCCAAACTTGCATATTATCATACACATATCTTGCATAACATGTTGAACTTGCATATAAGCATTCTCATAACTTGCATAACATGTTAATCATGCATTTAAGCATACACATAACTTGCATAAGCATTCACATACTTGCATAAGCATTCACATACTTGCATAAGCATGCATAACTTGCATATCATGTTAAACTTGCATTTAAGCATACACATAACTTGCATAAGCATTCACATACTTGCATAAGCATGCATAACTTGCATATCATGTTAATCTTGCATTTAAGCATATACATAACTTGCATACGAACTTGCATAACAACCTACACATAATTTACATAACATCATACACATAACTTGCATATGAACTTGCATAACTCACTTATTAATCATGCATAAACCCACTTATTAGATATGCATAAACCCACTTATTAAACATGCATAAACCCACTTGTTAAACATGCATAAACCAACTTATTAAACATGCATAAACCCACTTGTTAAACATGCATAAACCAACTTATTAAACATGCATAAACCCACTTGTTAAACATGCATAAACATAGGAAAACATAGAGTAGCATATCATTACAAATGATTCAAACTCACTAATCCGCATTTAAGACCATAAGTCTCATTACACCCAATCTACTTACTTTAGCAATTGATGTTAAAGTGATATAAACTCACCAAACCCAATATTAGCAAACTTATGAAGTGGAATTAGTTACTAAATATGAAGAAGATAATGATTAGAGGTTGATTAGCTTGCAACTTCCTTCATAAATTAGTGGAGGCTCTTTCTAAGATTTAATTTGGCGGCATGAGGCCATCATTTCTATTTTTAGTATGGATTAGGGTAGGTTTAGGGTGTATTTATAGATTAAGTGAGTGTTTTAGGCCCTTAGATTAACCCTAGGTTAGATTAGGACCCTTAGATTTCGGAAATCTCTAGAACCCAGCCCTCCAAGCCAGCCTAAAACCCAACCTGGTGCACCCAGGTTCTCTGGACGCCGCGCCCAGGTCGACAGGCAAGTCGACAGGCAAGTCGACTCCCCAGTCGACAGGCCTGTCGACAGCCCTGTCGACATGGGTAGGGCGGGAAATTTCCCGCCTGGCCCCCTGCTGGCTCCAATTTCGAAATCTAGTTTTGCATTTCTAAATCTGTTTTTAACTTGATTTTTCTGCCATCTTCATTGGGCCATAACTGGGCCATACGGACTCCGATTTACAAAATTTCGGACTCTATTCTGCGTATTTTTCCGAGACGAATGTAATGACGCAGCCCGTTTCCCCCAATTCTCACATTTGAAATTATTTATCCTGTAATTAGTGAATTTTAGTATTAACTAAAATTCGGGGTGTTACATTCTCCCCTCCTTAAAGGATTTCGTCCCCGAAATCTCTAAGCTAAGGAGAATGCATATCCTACCATCCAAACAACCATCTACTCAATCCATCAAACACGGGCATCCATTGTCCTTAAAACAATTTCTAATGATGTATGAGCATATGCAAAAAGTGTGTGTATATGTTCCCTATCTAATGTATGAACATATGCAAACCATGATAGTGCCATGCATCCATTATGTATGCGAGAGAACCCTATCGACACATACAATATCTACATGAGTGCACAATCATTCACCAAAATGCATCATCCATATGATAACACAATCATTATACATCCATAAATATAGCTTCCTACACACAATTTTATGCAATATGCAATATGAAGTGACTGAGCCGATCTAGTGCCTAGAGTGTTTGTATATGCATCCACGAGCAACCACTAGCAAACACTTGCATCCACTTGCATCCACCAACCATAACATGTCTCAAACACATGTTTCAACCATAGGTTTACCCTATCTAAAGGTCAAACAGTACTAACGAGAGGACATACTAAAGATAAGATAAGTATTAGACAAGCGATAAAGGAGAAGTTAAAAGACATACTCTCAAAGAGAAATGGATACAAAGAACGCATCTTCGCCTCCGTCTCCCAAGTAGCATTGCTTTCGTCATCTCCCCATTGCACTTTAACTAGCTGAACCTCTCTGTTCCTCAACTTCCTAGTTTCTGACCCAAGGATGCGAGTAGGAGCTCGTCGAATCGTCGCATCACGTTCTACCTCTACATCTCTAAGCAAGCTCGGCTCTACCACCTCTGCGGTCTCATGTAAGCACTTCCTCAGATGTGATACATGGAATACATCATGAACACCACTAAGTCTGTCGGGCAACTCCACCCTATATGCCATCCGTCCAATTCTTTCCTTAATAGGAAACGGCCCCACGAACCTTGGTGCTAGCTTCCCAACAGATCCAAAGCGAACCACATTTCGCAATGGAGACACTTTGACAAAGACCATGTCCCCAACTTCAAACTCAAGATCCGTCCTCCTCTTGTCCGCATAAGATTTTTGCCTATCCTGCGCTGCTTTCATCCTTCTTCGAATCAAGTCAATCTTCTCAGAAGTCTCCCTAACCATATCAGGCCCAAGCAAGATCTTATCCGTAGATTCCCACCAACATGCAGGTGATCGACAAGGCCTTCCATAGAGAGCTTCGAAAGGAGCCATACCAATACTGGACTGAAAGCTGTTATTATATGCGAACTCTACCAATGGAAGATGCTCTTCCCATGTACCTCCAAAATCTACGATACAAAGTCTCAAAAGGTCTTCTAGAACACGATTCACCCTCTCAGTCTGGCCGTCCGTCTGAGGATGATATGTGGTGCTCAGACACAATTGAGTCCCCACTGCTTCTTGCAAACTTCTCCAGAACTCGCTAGTGAAGATAGGATCTCGATCACTCACTATGCTAGAGGGTACCCCATGCAATCGAACTATCTCTCGAAGATATACTGAAGCTAGCCATGGGGCGGTCCTCTTGCTCTTCACAGGTATGAAATGGGCGCTCTTAGTAAGTCTGTCTACCACCACCCAAATTCCCGTATTACCCTTTCTCGATCTGGGTAACCCGTCAATAAAATCCATCGAGACGCTATCCCACTTCCATTGCGGAACTTCCAATGGGTGAAGCAACCCACCAGGTTTCTTTTGCTCCGCCTTCACTCGTTGGCACACCAAGCATCGAGCGACATACTCGGCCACATCTTTCTTCATACCGGCCCAGAAGAAAACCCTCTTCATGTCTTGGTACATCTTGTCCCCACCGGGATGAATGGTCATCCTAGAACGGTGTGCATCATCAAGAATAACCTTCCTCAAACCCTCGTCTTGCGGTACACAAAGTCTACCGTCTCTACGCAAGCACCCCCTATCGTCTAGGGTGTACCTACTCAAATGGCTGGATGACTCCCCCCTTATGAGCTTCTCCACCAACTCAACCAACTGTGGGTCGTCCCTCTGTGCTTCTCCAATCCGTCCCAAAAGAGTAGGTCTAACCTCCAAAGAAGCTAGCAAACCGGGTACATAGTCAATGGAAGGTCTGAAATCAAACATCGAGATAAATTCCAAGCTTCGTCGTTCCGCGAACAATGGACTCAAGGACAACCTCTTTCTGCTCAAGGCGTCCGCCACCACGTTACCCTTGCCAGGGGTATACGCTATCTCGAAATCATAGGATGCTAAGAATTCCATCCACCTTTGCTGTCTCAAATTCAAATCCTTCTGAGAAAATAAGTACTTCAATGATTTGTGGTCAGTGAACAATTCGAATCTCTCACCAAGAAGATAATGGCGCCAAATCTTAAGCGCAAAAACAATAGCGGCCAACTCTAAATCATGGGTAGGGTAATTTTTCTCATGCACTCTCAACTGCCTTCCACCATAGGCTATCACCCTTCCCTCTTGCATTAAGACTGCGCCTAGTCCTGTCCCACAAGCATCGGTATAGACAACAAATGGCTTGCTCCCATCTGGCAACACTAAAACTGGAGTAGTGGTTAAAGCTCTCTTTAACCGTCGGAACGCATCATCACAATCTACGTCCCATGCGAAAATAAGATTCTTCTTCGTTAAGCGGGTTAATGGGGCTGATATCTTCGCGAAGTCTTTAATAAACTTCCTATAATAACCCGCCAACCCCAAGAAACTTCTTACTTCGGTAGCATTCTTCGGAACCTTCCAATCCTGAATTGATACTACCTTCGCGGGATCCACAGCTATCCCTTCCTTGGAGACCACGTGCCCCAAGAACCGCACCTCCTTCCTCCAGAAGTGACATTTAGAGAACTTAGCCTTAAGGCTATGTGCTCGAAGAGTCTTCAATACCTCCCCAAGATGTAGGGCATGCTCTTCTTCACTCTTAGAAAATACTAAGATATCATCCACAAAGACCACCACGAATTTATTAAGGAACTCCCTGAACACCCTACTCATCAAATCAACAAAGTATGCAGGGGCGTTCGTCAACCCAAATGGCATCACCAGCCACTCATAGAAACCATCCGGAGTTCTAAAGGCAGTCTTGTCTATGCTATCCTCAGCCACCCTCAACTGTTGAAACCCCGTGGCTAAGTCCAACTGAGAAAATACTGAAGCGCCAACCAACTGGTCGAAAAGATCATCAATCCTCGGCAATGGGTGTCTATTCTTCTTTGTGAGCTTGTTGAGTTCTCTATAGTCTACACAAAGTCTGAGGGACCCATCCGCCTTTGTAGCAAATACTACTGGAGCACCCCACTCCGATATACTTCGTCTTATGAACCCCTTCTCAAGCAACTCCCCTACTTGCTTATGGAGTCCCCTCCTCTCACGAGGAGCCATGTGGCGTACTGGTAAAGATACAGGTTTAGCATTATCCACCAGATATATTCGGAAGTCAATCTCCCGCTTCGGAGGTAAGCCCTTCACCTCCTCAAACACATCCGGATATTCCCGGACCACTCTAACAGATTGCAAACTCTCGACCGAAGCGTCAAGCGATTCAAGATAACTTAACATAACAGAGTCCATGGGATTACAAGAAATCTCGAGAGTGTTACCCAAGCGGGTCATGAGCCTAACAACTCTCCTTTCGCAATCAAGAACGGCACCATTACTGGATAACCAGTCCATGCCCAAAATCAACCCATAGCCCGTGAAGCCCAACACAAAAGCATCACATCTAAACTCAATGCTAAGTATAGAAATCTTCAAACCCAAACATATCATGGACAAATAAGTGGAGCCCCCAATTGGGTTTGAAACAACCAAGGGATCATCTACCAGACTGGTGTCTAAGTGCAGTGACTCAACTAATGATGATGAGATAAACGAATGCGATGCGCCTGAATCAAACAATGTACGGACAGGATGATCAAATAGAAAAACCAGACTTTCAACGGAAATAGTTCTACCTCTCTCCTGAATCGGTGGGACTGCGAGAGCCTGTACTTGCCCCCTAGCCAGACCTGGTGCCATAAGAGCTTGCACCTGTCCTCCTGAGGTAGACCCCGTCCTTTGCCCCTTCTTAGGGCAATCCTTCACTAAATGCCCTGCTTCGCCACAGTGGAAGCAGCCAGTCTTCTTCTTCTTGCGACAATCCTTGCTTAGGTGGCCAGGTGTCCCACAATTGAAACACTTCTTCTTCTTGCCCTTGCCACCGTTGCCTTTCCCTCCTTTGTTTTGTTGTTGTTGCTGAGGTCTCTTTTGATCTCCCTTCTTCTCGGGTGCCTTATTAGCATTGGGACCCTTCTCTTCTTCATGCATGAGTGCCATGTCAACTAGCTTCTCAAAGTTGGCCCCCATAGGGATATGAGTCATAACTAACCCATGCATCGGTTCATTCAATCCTTTCATGAACCTCAAAGCCTTCTTCTCTAGTGTATTCACCATGTCTAGGCCAAACCTTGCCAATTGATTAAACTTGTTGACATATTCCTTCATTGAGAGATTTCCTTGCTTTAGAGTCAAGAATCTTTCCATATACAAGTTTTCCTCCGTCCTTGAGAGAAACTTTGCCACAAATCTTTGCCTAAAATCCGCCCAAGAGTCAACGGGGCGTTCTCCATTAGTGACCTCCCACCAGAATGAGGCCTCTCCCTTCATCAACCAAGCAGCTAACTTGACTTTCTTTCCTTCTTCCATCTCAAAGATATCTATCAATTCTTCCACCTCTTTAAGCCAATCTCTAGCCTCCACAAAAGTTTCAGATCCTTGAAAAGGTTTCCCTCCCATAGCTTTAAATTCCTTGCAAGTCTTAGCAAAAGTATCCCTGCGAGGAGGAGGGGGGGAGGAAGATCGGGTGCTACGGTTGGTGGAGGAACATTTGCTGGACCCGCAGTGGTGGCCCTAGCCTCCATCAATCTCCTATACCATACTGGTACCGTCACACCCTCCGGAAAGTTAAGATCCTCAGCCATGCTGAAACGAAAAAGGAAAGATTCAAAACGGAGAATTCGAAGGATATAGATACGGCTATTGGGGATTATGCTTTTCTTTCAAAAACTTTTCTCTTTAAAGACATGTTTTTGAAGCTATCTCTTCCAAAAATGTTTTTAGAAAAATAGTTTTCTAAAAATTTTATCTGTTCCGGTAACCTTTGCTCTGATACCACGTGTAACACCCCACGCCCGCTATGGTCACTCTCTAAGGGAATGCCATAACATCGGTGGAGTATTTTAGTGAATATAGAACAGCAAAATTACAACAAGACAGATATAAATAGTACTTGAAATTTAAAACATCATCTCATAACAGAGGAAATAAACATGTCTGGTTACATCATAAAACCACAATAAAAGTCAAGTACAATATCCATCAAAATAAAGAAGTACATAATCCCACTCTCTTATACAATAGCCAGGACAAAAGAAAAGATAACTGGGTAACTGGAGCTTTACATCTATCCAAGCTCCTAAAGACTGGAACAGCAATCTGATCAAGCTCCACTACTGCTAGGATCCACCGTAGGACCTTAGGGTTGGGAAAAAGATAAAAATAACGGGGTCAGACATAAGTCTGAGCGAGTCCTATAACTTTAACAATACAATCATTAAAGTAACCAGAGAAGATATAAACTTGACCTACGGTAATGTCTGGGGATGAATGGCTACACTAAGCAGCTTGGTAGACTTACGATAAACTAAGATAACTGTAAAGACGCATCTACCCACCTAAGGATAATTACTAACTGCACCACACCAGTCATTCCTACTTAAAGGTTGATCCCACCCGACTTAGAAAATTTACCCAGTAGTTTCGCGTACCCCTAGCTCACTACATAGGTGCCGTCTGCCCCTATCTCCACTAGGTGTACCCACTACTCCCAAGCGATCGGCTCCCTACCGTAGATACCCGTGCTAGTCCCACAATGGGGTGTATCATTCCCCAAAGTGGCCACCTGATAATTTCAACGGTGCACGGCTTTATATCTACACGATGCAACAACGGTTAATCTACCAGCCCGGGCCCACACACGCATATGAAACCCGATGGACTTGCGTTGCCACCGCTAACCCGTTTTGGCCTCTTATAGTCAAGCCCAATATGCGTGTCCTGTCACTCGACTAGAGTCGAGCCCACAAAGATACGTTAGGGATATTGGTTGAAATGGGCCCCCAACAAGCTACCCACCTAAGCTTGTCACTTATCTAGTGTATCCCACTTAACCCTTTAATCATGTTTAATTACATGTTTCCACTTGGTTAAGTATTCTAATCGTATTTTCTATTGCCACCTAAGGCAACCACTAGATTTCCACATGCCACCCAAGGCACCCACTTAACCCCTCATGTCCCTCTACATGCTAATATGGTTAAGTGTTTCTTAATTAATTAATTAAGATCATGACCTCATAAAGACCTCTCACATTAGACCGTCTTTTATGACTGCTGGATATGCCGGTCGGTTCCGGGCAGACTTCTGTCATCAAAAGGGTCTAACCTCGTGTCTTTACTTTAATCATGTATTTAATTTATGACTAAGACCCCTCACATTGGGCCAATCATTTGTAGCCGTTGGATGGCCGGTCTGTTCCGGGCAGACTTCCGCTACAAAAGGGTCCAACCTCGTGTCTTAGTTGATTAATTACACCTAATTAATCACCCCCATATTAATTATCCCTAATTAATATCAAGTTTTTCATAACATGGGTAGACCTAACTCAATAGGTAAATTCCCATGGGGTAGACCTAACTCAATAGGTAAATTCCCACTTATGTTAATTTATTTTTATGGTATGCTTAATCATACCCAATCACACTTTTATTAACATATTTATTAACCCCATCGTTCCCCACGTAAATCGTTCTCATTTCATGACATAATAAAGGGAAGATCCATCACAAATATCATGGGTTTTAACCAAATCTTAGCATATAACTTTGTCATGGGTTAAGAGGATGTCAACTTGCATATATGAGCATATATTAACCCAACTAAATTTAATCCCAAACTTGCATATTATCATACACATATCTTGCATAACATGTTGAACTTGCATATAAGCATTCTCATAACTTGCATAACATGTTAATCATGCATTTAATTATACACATAACTTGCATAAGCATTCACATACTTGCATAAGCATTCACATACTTGCATAAGCATGCATAACTTGCATATCATGTTAAACTTGCATTTAAGCATACACATAACTTGCATAAGCATTCACATACTTGCATAAGCATGCATAACTTGCATATCATGTTAATCTTGCATTTAAGCATATACATAACTTGCATATGAACTTGCATAACAACCTACACATAATTTACATAACATCATACACATAACTTGCATATGAACTTGCATAACTCACTTATTAATCATGCATAAACCCACTTATTAGATATGCATAAACACACTTATTAAACATGCATAAACCCACTTGTTAAACATGCATAAACCAACTTATTAAACATGCATAAACCCACTTGTTAAACATGCATAAACCAACTTATTAAACATGCATAAACCCACTTGTTAAACATGCATAAACATAGGAAAACATAGAGTAGCATATCATTACAAATGATTCAAACTCACTAATCCGCATTTAAGACCATAAGTCTCATTACACCCAATCTACTTACTTTAGCAATTGATGTTAAAGTGATAGAAACTCACCAAACCCAATATTAGCAAACTTATGAAGTGGAATTAGTTGCTAAATATGAAGAAGATAATGATTAGAGGTTGATTAGCTTGCAACTTCCTTCATAAATTAGTGGAGGCTCTTTCTAAGATTTAATTTGGCGGCATGAGGCCATCATTTCTATTTTTAGTATGGATTAGGGTAGGTTTAGGGTGTATTTATAGATTAAGTGAGTGTTTTAGGCCCTTAGATTAACCCTAGGTTAGATTAGGACCCTTAGATTTCGGAAATCTCTAGAACCCAGCCCTCCAAGCCAGCCTAAAACCCAACCTGGTGCACCCAGGTTCTCTGGACGCCGCGCCCAGGTCGACAGGCAAGTCGACAGGCAAGTCGACTCCCCAGTCGACAGGCCTGTCGACATGGGTAGGGCGGGAAATTTCCCGCCTGGCCCCCTGCTGACTCCAATTTCGAAATCTAGTTTTGCATTTCTAAATCTGTTTTTAACTTGATTTTTCTGCCAACTTCATTGGGCCATAACTGGGCCATACGGACTCCGATTTACAAAATTTCGGACTCTATTCTGCGTATTTTTCGGAGACGAACGTAATGACGCAGCCCGTTTCCCCCAATTCTCACATTTGAGATTATTTATCCTGTAATTAGTGAATTTTAGTATTAACTAAAATTCGGGGTGTTACATGCATTATCTACAAGATATATGCGGAAGTCTATCTCCCGCTTCAGAGGCAAGCCCTTCACCTCTTCGAAGACATCCGGATATTCCCGGACCACACTAACCGATTGCAAACTTTCAACAGAGGCATCTAGCGATTCAAGATAACTAAGCATAAACGCATACGAGGGATTACAAGTAATTTCCAGAGTGCTACCGAGTTGGGTCAGAAGCCTAACCACCCTTTTCTCACAATCCAGGATGGCACCATTACTGGATAGCCAATCCATGCCCAAAATCAAACCATATCCCGAAAAGCCCAAAACAAAGGCACTACATCTAAATTATACCTTAGAATAGAAATTTTCAATCCCACACAGATCATAGACAAATGAGCTGGGCCCTCAATTGGATTTGAAACAATTAAGGGGTCCTCTACCATACTAGTTTCTAGGTGCAGAGATTCTACTAAAGCAGATGAGATAAAGGAGTGTGATGCGCCAGAATCAAATAAAGTGCGAACTGGGTGATCATAAAGATAACCTACACTTTCTACAGAAGTATTTATACCTCGCTGCTGCAGAGGTGGTGCTTCTAGCACATGAACTTGTGCCCCTGAGGCGGATCCAGCCCTCTGCCCCTGCCCTCGCTTCTTTGAGCAATCCTTAGCCAGGTGGCCTGTCTCACCACAAGAAAAGCACCCACCATTCATCTTGGCCTTCTTTTTCCAGCAATCTTTCACTAAGTGCCCCACTTTGCCACAGAAATTACACTTCCTCTTCTCTTTGTTGTCTTTCCCGCCCTTCTTAAAGTCTGTCTTCTTAGGCTGCAAACACTCTTTCTTCCCTTGAGAGCTTTCTGCCTTTGTCTCCTTCTTGCCCTAATCCTCTTCGTTCAGCAATGCCATTTGCACCAACCTTTCGTACGTAGCTCCCATGGGTATATGGGTCATGGCCAAACTGTGTAATGGCTCATTCAACCCCTTGACAAAGCGGAGAGCCTTCTTGTGCGGGGTGTTGACTAGGTCTAGTCCGAACCTAGCCAGCTAATCGAACTGGTTAACATACTCCTTGACTGTCATATTCCCTTGCTTAAGAAATAAGAATTTTTCCAACTGAAGACTCCTTTTAGCTTCTGAGAGAAATTTAGCCTCAAACCTTGCCCTAAAGTCCTCCCATGTTTCCATTGGTCTTTCTGCATTAGTGACTTCCCACCAGTAGGAAGCCTCGCCTTTAAGTAGCCATATTGCTAGTTGTACCTTCTGCCTATCTTCTACCTCAAAGATGACGAATAAGTCCTCGGTTTCTTTCAGCCAATTCCTGGCTACCACGAAGGACTCGGTTCCATGAAAGTCCTTTCCTCCCATAACTTTAAAATCTTTACATATCTTAGCAAAAGTATTTCCCCGCGGAGGAGGTGGAGGAAGAGGTGCTGCTGCAGCTGGATGATTTCCTGCAGCTGGGGGAGGAGGAACGGTAGGACTTGGCTGAGTGGCCCTTGCTTCTAAGAATCGTCTAAACCAACTAGGTATTGGTGTACCCTTTGGCAAGTTAAGTTCTTTGGACATGCTGAAACACAAAGGATAGATTCAAAACTAAGGATAAAAGATAGTACCTATGGCTTTGGGGGGACTATGCTTTTTTTTTAAAATAAAATAATATTTTATCTTTAAACATGCTTCTTTAAATTTTCTTTTGAAAATAAATTTTCAAAACTTTTTATCTTATCTGGTAAACCTATGCTCTAATACCAAGTGAAACACCCCACCTCCGTTAGGGTCACTCTCAAAGGGAATGCCCTAATTTTGGTGGAGGTTTATAAGTATAAGTCACAGATATACAAGACAGATATAAATACACATGTTTTTCAACAACGGAAAACAACAGCAATTTTTATTCCAACAAAATACGTGTTACACAAACCATGTCATAATTTGTCTTACAATACTTCCAAAAACATAACATCTTCATAACTGTCTTGATTAAATTATTTAAAGAAGCATAAAAACATAAGTAAACTGCATAAGTCCCATAATTGTTGTCCAAAGCCATAGTCCAAAACGAAAAAGATCCAAGCAATACATTCTTTCTCTTCAAGCTGGATGTGAAAACTGGTCAAGCTGTGGTATTCCCTCCCTGTGGACCTGGGGGGGGGGGGGGGGGGGGGGGGCAATGAAAGAAAAGAAGACGAAAGAAAAGTAGAGTCAGACATAAAGCCAGAGTAAGTCTAGGACTATTCAGTCTACGAATAAAGAACTGGGTATGATAAGTATAAACTAGAAATGGGAAAGCACCATAAACTAAGTTAAGTTGTCTAGAGTCGAATATACTATCGTACCCCATATTGATCTCTGCATCCATATAAACTAGTTCCCAACAGGCACCCCATAATCAGGGTGAAGTGATCCATTTCTAATGATCGGCTTGTACTCGCGTAGTTACATGTGTCTTACGGCCCCCGATGTTGTAGTTACCTATGCTGGTCCCACCATGGGGTGTATCAAGTCCCATGGTGGCGGCCCGACACAATCCTAGAATGCATAGGTATGCTATTGGTGCCCAGTGCCTTATTTTCTACGCCGGAGTGTGTGCACGCCCGCACCCCGTTAAAACCTACACTCCTGCACCACCGCCGTCAATTTGACCTCTTACAGTCAGCCAGTAATCGGGCCCCACCCTGCTTAGTTCAGGGTATCCTAATACACCTTATAGGGTTACTGCTGAAAAGGGTCCCCCGCTACAAGGTTTTCTATTTCTAGCCAACATGCTAAGTTGGTTAAGTGTTTTGTAAACCTAACCCCCAATCAGTCTGTATAGTTTAGCATGTTCCATTTTGATTAAGTATTAATTCAATTTACTTAATCCTATCAATCCTGACCCAGCCCTAATTGTCTTATTAAAGCCTCGACCTCTCACATTAGACAGGTATTGTTGTGGCTGCCTGTTGTCGGTTGGGTCCGGGTAGTCTTACGCCACAACTCAGTCTAACCTCGGGTCTTTATTGGGCTCCATGTTTAACCACCCACATTGGATAGGTATTGTTGTGACTACTGGACAGCTGGGCGGTTCCGGGCAAGTTTACATCACAACTCGATCCAACCTCGGGTTAAACACATTGTATTTTCTAAATTAACATATTTTGTCTCCTTCCTTTTTATTGTAAATATTTGCGGCCCATTATTCAAATTCATCTTTATTGGATAAAGTTAATTTATACCACTTAATTGTTTTTCAAGGTTGTTGGCATGCGTCAAACATGCCAACACATATGTTCTATATTTTAACCCAATCTTCATTACCCCCGTTTTATACGTTCGCTACAATATAACATATGTTGGGTTTAACATTTAAACCCAACTTAGCCACATGAAAAAGGGGAGGCTTATAACATGGTGTTTATATATTCTAAGTAATATAAAAAGGGGAGTGTGAACGCATGAACTTGCAACATAGCGAACTAATTAACATAAGTTTGGCACTTGTGAACTTGCATTGTAATAGCATATAATCATGGCCGAAACATACTTAAACATGAATCATTCTATTCATATAATCATGGCATAAACATACCTAAACATGAACCATTCTATTCATATAATCATGGCATAAACATACCTAAACATGAAATCATTCTATTCATATAATCATGGCATAAACATACTTAAACATGAAATCATGGGTTTTGATATATTCACGCAAACTTGCAATTGGAATGTAAATCTAACTTAGCTATGTGTCACATATATTATCATATGATTTAGATAACAACATAGGCCTAAAACATGTTTTTCAATTAGGCATAACACCAAGCATAGTTTAGTCATGTTCATAAAGATGCTTACTTTTGTCTCTAATACAAAAGTATGGTTTTACACTTGAATCATGATTCCAATTTCAACATAAATTCATATAAACCATAATACTTAGTTGAATCCAATTACACACTAAAAGTGATCATAAAAGTATGTACATCATGTTGGCATAATAGTGAATCATATACTTGCATGAATCTCAATTAAACTACCACAAACGTATGGTTGTTAACATGAATCATATAATTGCAAATATCCAATAGGCATAACATCGTTGTACCACAATATCCCAAATCGATTCAGAATTAGAATCATAGCAACATACGATCATGAATTAAATTAAGTACAATTCCATTTCTTATTTTACATAAATCAAAACTCATTTGTTCATTCACATCGGAATAGCACTCTATTTACAACGTATGACGAATCTTTAATTCAGGAATCTGAATTCTGAATTTGGAGATGCTATCCTTTGTTGTAGGCGTTGTTTTGATTTAATTGACGTTGCTTTGAGCTTTCGAATTATCTCCTAATTGCCTTTCGATTTTGACCGCTATTTCTAATCTTTCCTCGGCAGCAAGTTGATCTCATCTTCATTTTTGTTTGTGTGAATTAGGTGGAGTCTTAGGTCCTTTTTATAGAGTTTGTGAGTTGATTAGGACCGTCGATGGAGCTTGGTTTAATAATAGCCGTTCATTTGAAGGAGAGACCAATCAGGAGCTGACACCTAACCCTAGTGACAAGGCAAGGCTCAGAAAATCGACCAAGCACAGACCAGGCCAGCAAGGGGGGTTGGGTTCGACCTGGCTCAGAGGCCAGGTCGACTACCCAGTCGACCCCCAGGTCGACTACCCAGTCGACCTGGGTGCCTTGGGCGGGAAAATTCCCGCCCTGGCCAATCCGGCCCGATTTTTAAAATTTAAATTTGATTTCTGAGCGGTTTTTGTCTGTTTGAATTTTAAACTGAATTCTGAAACTTCCAGAGGCCATATGTCCCTCATACGGAATCCGTTTTATGCAAACTCGGACTCTATTTCAAGCAGAATTCCAAGACGAACGCAATGGCGTATCCCGTTTCCCTTAATTCTATGATTTGAAATTAGTTATACTTTATTTTGTGAATTTCACTGTTATAGAATATACGGGGTGTTACGTGAGTGGTTGCAAACGAAGCAAAGTTGGGATGATGCTGTGATCAAAAAGGGGACCGAGCAGTTTTAAATGCTTGGACTTGGGGTTGAGCAGAAGGGGATCGGCTCGTTTGGAATGTCAAACGAAATGGGACTTGCGGTTCCATGATAATAAGTATTATGTAAAATCGGATTCTGTTATATAGAGGTGCATAGTTTTAATGGAACTTGCGAAGCAAGAATACACCATAGTATTCGGTGAACGGTTTTGGTGAAGCAACTGGGCAGTAACGAGGTGTGAAATTGGAACGAAGAACGTAACGACCCGGAATTTTGGGGCCAATTTAAAATTTTTATTTTAGGAATTTTAATGGGTTTTAATATTTAAAATAATTTATTTTAAATAATAACGACTAAAAATTTATTTTAAAACGAATAAATTTAATTTTATTATAAAAGGAGTGAAATGGCGCGGTAGTTCAAAAATTCGATTTCCAACTTTAACTGAATGTACAGGATTCATTTTAAATCAGAATTGAGCGAAACAAGAAATATTTAAATCTTCTTAATCATATCTTTCTAACGAATCTGAAAAATTGAAATTTCACTTTATAATTTGAAAGTTATATCCAGTTTAAAATTTTGAAAAGTCGCTGTTGAATTTATATATAATTTAATATAATATATTGGCCTTGAAAATAGTCAATTTTAAAACGACCTCGGTTTTCGACGAAACCACATTTGTTGGAACCAGAATGTTGAATCATTGCTAGGTTTCAGTTTTCATAATTTTTCGAATTAATATGTGAGCGTGGTAAAGGAAAACGTGTTTTGAGTGTTTCAGTCAAATTTAATCGACTTGAAAATGGCCATTTTTTGAACGGTCTCAGAATTCGACGAAATTAGTCTCGTTAGAACCGTATCGTCAAAACATAACTAGAAATAATTTTTTTGCAATTTTTAAAGGTCATATGTGGCCCCGGTAATTTAAAATGTACATTTAAATTTAATAATTAACTGTTTTATATTTTAATTTAAAGAAAAACTTATCGTAACAATCGAATTAGGTTATGAAACATGTTCCATTGTGTCCGGAACGGGGGTATTTGCCTAGGGCCAACTTTCTTTGGCTGGATTTGGAGTTCGTATAGAGTAACAGGATTTTTCTTTGAATTTAATAATTAAATAATATGAGATATTCTGTATAAATACCATTGGTATACGGTCCATTATACCCAAACCCTAATCTATATTCACAGTCGCCACTGTAAAGAATGAATGGCCACCATCTTCCATTTTTAAATCCTTAATTTCTCTAAATCAAAAACGAATTAAAGGATGAAATCAAGGCAAGAATCGAAGAGGAGTCCAAGCTCTTCAAACGGGTACGGTGATGATCGGTTATTGATCATCGGGGAGGGAGGAATCCAAGCAGGAAGACGCCGACGTCGGAGGCGTTTTGCGGGTCCCTGAGGCGCGCGAGTGGGGCCCCTTGCTCGGCGACGGTGGAGGACAGGCGGGGCTTCGATTTGGCATAGCTCGATCGTGGACCGAGGGCTCCAAGATGTGGCCAATGGTGGTGTTTCTCTTTCGTGGATGGGTTCTTCGATGGGTTTGAAACAGAAGTAGAAGATGAATTACAGAGCCTAAATTCTTTGATTAAGGTCTAAGTAAAAATTTAATTAAGTTAATTTTATATTAATAATTGAAATCAAATCTTTAAAGTGTCATATCTCGTTCAGAACTAAACGAAATCGAGCGATTTTCGTTGCGTTGGACTCATATCAGAAAACTCTACAACATGAAGTTGACCAGAGCTTAAACAGAGCACTTTGAAATTTCAAGATCTAAATGGTTTGGTGAGATTTCTATTTTACAACTAAATTCAATTATTTATTTCAGATATGAAATTATATTTATTTCATGTTCATGATGTATATATATAATTATTGAAATGTTGATTTGGGTTGTGATTGCTTGAACCACTGAACTGAATTGTGTGTATTCGTGTTTGACATGATTTTGTGTGTACGACGAAAACACCATATTATTGTGTACATAGAAACAATATTCATGTTCGTCAAGAATGTTTAATTTGTATTAGATTGAACAAAATTATTGTTTTGTTTATTATTATTGTTGGAAATTAACACTTCTGTTAATTAGAATTAGCTAAAATAAAAATATATGATTTTGTGTATATAAAAGAATCAGATGTGTAAAACACCAAATTTTGTAAATATGTTGAATTAGAATTTCTCAACATACATGAAACACAAAATTTAGTCAACTTGTTAAACCAGCATTTGTAACAAAAAAATGAATCAAACATTTTATTCGTTTTGTTGAGTCAAATTTTGTAACAAAATATGAACGAACATTTTTATGTCATTGTGTTGAACTAGATTTTCAGCAAAACGTGTACACACATTTTTATGCAATATTGTCTACATTAAAAAGGTTAGAAGTTCAAGATATCATTTTTATGTAATATTGTCTACATTATAAAGATTATAAAAAAAATTAACATTTTTGTTTACATTATAAAGATTATAACAAAAATCATCATTTTTGATTACATTAGAAAGATAAGAACAAAATTTACATTTTTTGTAAAATGTAAATAAAAGAACAAGAGTTACATTTTTTGTTATAAAGAGCAAGATTAACACTTTTGTTAATGAGATTTAAAAGCTCAAGATTAACATTTTTGTTAATTAGATTATAAAGGATAAAGTTAACATTTCTTGTTAATTAGATTATGGATAGATAAAAGTCATATTTTTGTCAATATGAAGTGACAGCGGTAAAAATCATATTTTTGTCAATATGAAGTGATAGCGATAAAAATCATATTTTTGTCACATTAAAAAGAATTATATAAAAATGAAGATTTTTGTACTTTAAAAAGGAATTATACAAAAATGTAGGTTTTTGTCACATTGAAAGGAATTATACAGAAATGATCATTTTTGCCGTATTAAAAAGAATGAACATTTTTATTTACAAGAAAAGGATTAAACAAAATCATCATTTTTGCTTGCATTAGAAGTAATAAACAAAAGTATCATATTTTTATATATTAAAAAGAATCAAATAGAAATGTAATTTTTATACATAAAAAAGAATGAACTAGAAATGTATATTTTTATACATTAAATAGAATGGATTTGAAATGTATATTTTTATACATTAAATAGAATGGATTTGAAATGTATATTTTTATACATTAAAAAGAATGAATTGGAAAATGCATATTTTTATACATAAAAATAATGAATTAGTAATGTATATCTTTATACATTAATAAAAAGAGAATGAATTAGTAATGGACATTTTCGTCACATTAAAAAGTATGAAGTAGAAATACATATTTTTTCATTAAAATGAAGGAGACTAAAAATATACATTTTGATAAATAAATAAGAGTTAAGATCCTTATTGTCATTGGTTATTAAAAGTTGATCTTTTATTTTCATTCCTTGATGTAAATAAAACTAGAATAAAAAGTTATATTTTTGTTTGCAATTTTAGATGCGAACAAACATTAAAATAAAAATTTATATTTTTATTTGTATTCCTTGTTGAAATAAACATGAAATTAAAAGGTTAGATTTTTATTTGCATTCTTTGATGCAAATAAAAACTTGAATTACAAAGGTTACACTTTTTGTTTGCAATAAAAAATGCAAATAAGAGCCTAGATTAAAGAAGATACATTTTTCATTTGTATTTTTGTTACAAATGCAAGAATAGAATAAAACATAGGAAAAAACCATTTTTAATTCTAATAATAAAAAGAGTAGAAAATATACGTATTTCATTATGAAATATGTTTCACATTAAAAACACATTTTTAATGTTAACCTTAGAAACTTAGAAAAAGAATATCATTTTTAATGTAAAATAAAGATTGCATTTTATACAATGTAAAAAGAATGTCATTTGTATGTAATATAAAGAGATTACATTTCATTGTAAGTGAGTCAACATTAGAACTCACATTTTTTTATGTAAATGAATCAGCAGAAAAGATTCATTGTTTTTGATAAATTATTTCAACATGAGAACTTACATTTATATTATATATGAAATGATTCATCATTATATATGTTTATGATGCTGAAATGTTACACACCCATTTACAAGTTACCCGATTTGTTTATGTGATTGGGACGATAATTTTCACACATCGCCCAAGCGCATAAATGATTTATGATTTTCTTGATGGATGAAACCCCACACGGGATTGGGATTATATTGGATACACACTAATCCCAATATTTAGTTATCTGTCAATCGATGGATTGACAGTCTGTGATGAGCGTCAGTTATTTACTTTAATGCTCACACAGTTATAAATTCCACTCTGGTCGTCATTTGGATGTTTAGTAATTATTTATCATGATTGTTGATTACATACAATATATGGTTGTTGATTGAGTCACATTCAAATAAAGAATATTCTAGAAAAGAATATTTTAGAAATGTCTTAAAAAAGGAATATATTTTAGAAAAATATATTTTTATTTAAATGAATTAGTTATTAACTAGAATAAATCATTAAATTAAGATTTAATGAAGTTTTCCGATTTGCTAATATTTAATTGAAGTTAAATTAAATAAATTGGATTTTGGGTTTGTCGTGAATAGTGTCTTAAATAACACTGTTCTTAAACCCCATATGAAAAGAATAAATCTTTTAATTAAGATTATTAAAGTTTTCAATTATATGTAGTAATTGGAATAAGATGAAACGTGAGTTGGGTTAATTGTGAACCATGTTTTTAAGTGACATGTGTTCTTTAACCCAGCTGACAGTGAAAGTATGATTTGGAATTTATAAATCTTTTATTAAGATTTAAATGGAAATTTTCCAAAAGTAAAGTTTTCCAATTAAATATATTAAATTGGAATTGAATAGAATTCGAATTAATTATAACTGAGATAAGCTTCTGTAAAAGAAGACCGTTACTACATATGGAATTTAAGAGGCTTTGCCGTTATTTCATTTATATTATTGGTTGGATACATAAATTTGTAACGATTATATATTGATTTGATTTCTGTGAAGATTCCATATTTTATGGAAGACAATCTTGGGCTTACCGTGAACTATGTTTTAAATGACATTAGTTCTTTAACCCGGTTAAAGAATAAGATTAATTTCTTAAATCTGAATAATCATTGAATAATGATTTTTGGTATTTAAAACCAAATTGGAGTTTTAATAAATCTTTAAAAGAAAGATTTAAGAGTAAATGTAAAGAATTTATCTTTGATAGAATAATTTGAATATTTTATTTAAAAGAATATTCTGAATTGGAATGAGGCGTTGGATGTGTTTTATTAGTACTCGATTTTTAATTATAAAAATACGCGAGTTATTCGTAAAGACCGGGTTTAACCCATTCCAAAAAATTACTACGACGATGAAGAGCCGAAGATGAAGACGGCGTTTGAAGACTGACGATCTTCACATCGAATGGATGTGTTGCTACTGAGACTCATGATGGGAGTAGCTACCTTGAAGGGGCTTCAGTGGTAGCCGTCCGGACTATTGTTGATTGTTCGGATTTGGTTTTCGCTCAGACCCAGAGTATAAGCTTGTAAATGGATGCATGTCTGACATTGGATTTCGTTCCATGTGAATTAAATCGATTTCTATTGATGTATGTCTGTTTGGTGGTGGAGAATTTATTCTCTACTTAACACCCTGGTATATATTAATAGTGATTGATCGCATGGCGTGGATAGTCAATGTGGCACGCCAAGATGTAATTGATCAAGGCGTTTGTTGAAAAGCAAGGCCTTGTGGGATGATCAAAGCATAGCCTATTACGGCATAGCTTTGTGTATATCGTGACTTCGCGAGCCTCACACCCCGGTATGAGCTAAAAACGGGATATGGACCGTAGGGAGTGCACACGTTTCTTTCTAGCTAGTGGTAGTGTCAGTGCTTAAACTGGCTGACATTTTACTTATGTGGATGATGGATTTTGAGGCGCCTCGGATTTTTATAGGCCGTTATTGGTCATACTATAGGTTCAAAGGAACCGGGAAGCATGTGTTCAGGCATAACTAATCCACTGCCGATAGGCGGCGACCGGCCCTACCGCATCCAAGGGTTCACTGCGGGGGATCCTGAGGCATTTGCTAGAGTGTCTCGAATCGGAGAGGAGCTTGCCCCTAGCCTCGACTCATGATGGAAATCCAATTTCCAATACGACCTTGCGGTTTTGATTGTAGAACTAGTATGGCGACATAGTAGGATGGGGTACTATGCCGTCTATGATTGATACATTATGATTGAAATGTTTATTATATATATACCCATATATATACACACTAATATTAAATCCATTTTATCGTATCAAGCATCTTTTGACCATTATAAGGTAAAACCCTATCCTCCGGTTTGCGTTGCATTGTGTGATAGGACTTGGGTCTTATAATGGTTTCATTATTCTAAAAAGCATTGCGTTGTTTAACGATTTACTTTAATTTATGCATTGGCAATCCAATGGAGTAAACCCGTTCCGCGTCAGCGGCGTGGTCCTGTGATTAGCCTTATTATTAGATAAGTTAAGTTAAGTTAAGATTTCTCATACCAGTCCTATGACTAACCTGTAGTTTGTTCACTGGCAAACTCGGGTGCCCATATTTTCCACACGGGCAGTCGAGTAGCTTTTTGCAGATATTTACAGGATCCTGGTTTACAGCTGAAGCGATATTCGGAAAGCTCTGTATCGTGTATTCCTTTCGGTTGTGTGTTTTTATTATTTTTCCGTTGCTATTTAAATGTAATTTAAATCTCTGATATCATTGTATTTCTATTATGTAATAAGTGTTCATACTGTGTTATATTCTTGTACTCTGATGTAATTGTGTAATCAGCAATAAAATGTTCTTCAGTTTGTGCTCTAATGTGTATTGTTCTCAAAGCAATCCATGCTTTTCTTGACTGGGAAGTTTGGGTCGTTTCAGTTGGTATCAGAGCTTTGGTTTACAGAGTTTGAGAACAAAACACATTAGAACCGAACGAAAGAATTCATCAGAGATTGGATTAGTAATATCCAATGAGAATAACTCGTTAGAGATAGGATCAGTAGTATCCTAGAACGAGTGTGAAGAGTGTTATTTTCTTTGAAATAAAAACAAATTTAGTTTTGAAATTTTATCTAAAAATACGTATTTGAGTATATTATATTTTAATGTGGACAATCGAGTATATAAAGATTTTGAGTATACGAGTAATTAACGGATATTCCAAGTTTTAAAATACTGGATAGATATAGAATCACACTCTAGACGCCCGGGGATAATTCTGGTGATGTCCGGACATCATCAGTATTTATGTTCGAGTCTCGAAAGTGGGATTCCTATATATTTCCATTGACTGGTATGAGAATCAACACTTAGTTAGGACACATTACTGTGATTTGCACTAAGAATATGATTTTTGACTATATATAAAAGTTATGTATATTTGAAAAGTTAATCACCTAGTTGATTGCTGGTTGTGATGTTTGGATGATAAAATATTGAAAACAATAAATAGAAATTTAATTAGGTTAATTAATTAAACAACTTTTTAGCTTCATTCTTTTTCGAAGACGAAAAGATTTTAAGTGTGGGCGATTGTAACGACCCGGAATTTTGGGGCCAATTTAAATTTTTTATTTTAGGAATTTTAATGGGTTTTAATATTTAAAATAATTTATTTTAAATAATAACGACTAAAAATTTATTTTAAAACGAATAAATTTAATTTAATTATAAAAGGAGATTGAAATGGCGTGGTAGTTCGAAAATTCGATTTCCAACTTTAACTGAATGTACAGGATTCATTTTAAATCAGAATTGAGCGAAACAAGAAATATTTAAATCTGTTTAATCATATCTTTCTAACGAATCTGAAAAATTGAAATTTCACTTTATAATTTGAATGTTATGTACAGTTTAAAATTTTGAAAAGTCGCTGTAGAATTTATATATATTTTAATATAATATATTGGCCTTGAAAATAGTCATTTTTCAAACGACCTCAGTTTTTGACCAAACCACTTTTGTTGGAACCAGAATGTCGAATTATTGCTAGGGTGCAATTTTCATAATTTTTGGAATTAATATGTGAGCGTGGTAAAGGAAAACGTGTTTTGACTGTTTTAGTCAAATTTAATCGACTTAAAAACGGCCATTTTTTGAATGGTATCAGAATTCGACGAAATTAGTCTTGTTAGAACCGTATCGTCAAAACATAACTAGAAATAATTTTTCTGCAATTCTTAGAGGTCGTATGTGGCCCCGGTAATTTAAAATGTACATTTAAATTTAATAATTAACTGTTTTATATTTTAATTTAAAGAAAAACTTATCATAATAGTCGAATTAGGTTACGAAACATGTTCCATTGTGTCCGGAACGGGGTTATTTTCCCAAGGTCAACTTTTGTTGGGCTGGATTTGGAGTTCGTATAGAGTAACAGGATTTTTCTTTGAATTTAATAATTAAATAATATGAGATATACTGTATAAATACCATTGGTATACGGTCCATTATACCCAATCCCTAATCTATATTCACAGTCGCCACTGTAAAGAACGAATGGCCACCATCTTCCATTTTTAAGTCCTTAATTTCTCTAAATCAAAAACGAATTAAAGGATGAAATCAAGGCAAGAATCGAAGAGGAGTCCAAGCTCTTCAAACGGGTACGGTGATGATTGGTTATTAATCGTCGGGGAGGGAGGAATCCAAGCAGTAAGGCGCCGACGTCGGAGGCGTTTTGCGGGTCCTTGAGGCACGCGAGTGGGGCCCCTTGCTCGGCGACGGTGGAGGACAGGCGGGGCTTCGATTTGGCATAGCTCGATCGTGGACCGGGGGCTCCAAGATGTGGCCGATGGTGGTGTTTCTCTTTCATGGATGGGTTCTTCGATAGGTTCGAAACAAAAGTAGAAGATGAATTACAGAGCCTAAATTCTTTGATTAAGGTCTAAGTAAAAATTTAATTAAGTTAATTTTATATTAATAATTGGAATCAAATCTTTAAAGTGTCATATCTGGTTCAGAACTAAACGAAATCGAACGATTTTCATTGCGTTGGACTCATATCAGAAAACTCTACAACATGAAGTTGATCAGAGCTTAAATAGAGCACTTTGAAATATCAAGATCTAAATAGTTTGGTGAGATTTCTATTTTACAACTAAATTCAATTATTTATTTCAGATATGAAATTATATTTATTTCATGTTCATGATGTATATATATAATTATTGAAATGTTGATTTGGGTTGTGATTGCTTGAACCACTGAACTGAATTGTGTGTATTCGTGTTTGACATGATTTTGTGTGTACGACGAAAACACCATATTATTGTGTACATAGAAACAATATTCATGTTCGTCAAGAATGTTTAATTTGTATTAGATTGAACAAAATTATTGTTTTGTTTATTATTATTGTTGGAAATTAACACTTCTGTTAATTAGAATTAGCTAAAACAAAAATATATGATTTTGTGTATATAAAAGAATCAGATGTGTAAAACACCAAATTTTGTAAATATGTTGAATTAGAATTTCTCAACATACATGAAACACAAAATTTAGTCAACTTGTTAAACCAGCATTTGTAACATAAAAATGAATCAAACATTTTATTCGTTTTGTTGAGTCAAATTTTGTAACAAAATATGAACGAACATTTTTATGTCATTGTGTTGAACTAGATTTTCAACAAAACGTGTACACACATTTTTATGCAATATTGTCTACATTAAAAAGGTTAGAAGTTCAAGATATCATTTTTATGTAATATTGTCTACATTATAAAGAATATAATAAAAATTAACATTTTTGTTTACATTATAAAGATTATAACAAAAATCATCATTTTTTATTACATTAGAAAGATATGAACAAAATTTACATTTTTTGTAAAATGTAAATAAAAGAACAAGAGTTACATTTTTAGTTATAAAGAGCAAGATTAACACTTTTGTTAATGAGATTTAAAAGCTCAAGATTAACATTTTTGTTAATTAGATTATAAAGGATAAAGTTAACATTTCTTGTTAATTAGATTATGGATAGATAAAAATCATATTTTTGTCAATATGAAGTGATAGCGGTAAAAATCATATTTTTGTCAATATGAAGTGATAGCGATAAAAATCATATTTTTGTCACATTAAAAAGAATTATATAAAAATGAAGATTATTGTACTTTAAAAAGGAATTATACAAAAATGTAGGTTTTTGTCACATTGAAAGGAATTATACAGAAATGATCATTTTTGCCGTATTAAAAAGAATGAACATTTTTATTTACAAAAAAAGGATTAAACAAAATCATCATTTTTGCTTGCATTAGAAGTGATAAACAAAAGCATCATTTTTTTATGTATTAAAAAGAATCAAATAGAAATGTAATTTTTATACGTAAAAAAGAATGAACTAGAAATGTATATTTTTATACATTAAATAGAACGGATTTGAAATGTATATTTTTATACATTAAATAGAATGGATTTGAAATGTATATTTTTATACATTAAATAGAATGGATTTGAAATGTATATTTTTATACATTAAAAAGAATGAATTGGAAAATGTATATTTTTATACATAAAAAGAATGAATTAGTAATGTATATCTTTATACATTAATAAAAAGAGAATGAACTAGTAATGGGCATTTTCGTCACATTAAAAAGTATGAAGTAGAAATACATATTTTTTCATTAAAATGAAGGAGACTAAAATTATACATTTTGATAAATAAATAAGAGTTAAGATCCTTATTGTCATTGGTTATTAAAAGTTGATCTTTTATTTACATTCCTTGATGTAAATAAAACTAGAAAAAAAAGTTATATTTTTGTTTGCAATTTTAGATGCGAACAAACATTAAAATAAAAATTTATATTTTTATTTGTATTCCTTGTTGAAATAAACATGAAATTAAAAGGTTGGATTTTTATTTGCATTCCTTGATGCAAATAAAAACTTGAATTACAAAGGTTACACTTTTTGTTTGCAATAAAAAATGCAAATAAGAGCCTAGATTAAAGAAGATACATTTTTCATTTGTATTTTTGTTACAAATGCAAGAATAGAATAAAACATAGGAAAAACCCATTTTTAATGCTAATAATAAAAAGAGTAGAAAATATACGTATTTCATTATGAAATATGTTTCACATTAAAAACACATTTTTAATGTTAACCTTAGAAACTTAGAAAAAGAATATCATTTTTAATGTAAAATAAAGAATACATTTTATACAATGTAAAAAGAATGTCATTTGTATGTAATATAAAGAGTACATTTCATTGTAAGTGAGTCAACATTAGAACTCACATTTTTTTTATGTAAATGAATCAGCAGAAAAGATTCATTGTTTTTGATAAATTATGTCAACATGAGAAATTACTTTTCTATTATATATGAAATGATTCATCATTATATATGTTTATGATGCTGAAATGTTACACTCCCATTTACAAGTTACCCGACTTGTTTATGTGATTGGGACGATAATTTTCACACATCGCCCAAGCGCACAAATGATTTATGATTTGCTTGATGGATGAAACCCCACACTGGTATTGGGAGGATATTGGATCTAATCCCAATATTTAGTTATCTGTCAATCGATGGATTGACAGTCTATGATGAGCGTCAGTTATTTACTTTAATGCTCGCACAGTTATAAATTCCACTCTGGTCGTCATTTGGATGTTTAGTAATTATTTATCATGATTGCTGATTACATACAATATATGGTTGTTGATTGAGTCACACTCCAATAAAGAATATTCTAGAAAAGAATATTTTAGAAATGTCTTAGAAAAGGAATATATTTTAGAAAAATATATTTTTATTTAAATGAATTAGTTATTAATTAGAATAAATCATTAAATTAAGATTTAATGAAGTTTTCCAATTAGCTAATATTTAATTGAAGTTAAATTAAATAAATTGGATTTTGGTTTTGTCGTGAATATTGTCTTAAATAACACTGTTCTAAACCCCGTATGAAAAGAATAAATCTTTTAATTAAGATTATTAAAGTTTTCAATTATATGTAGTAATTGGAATAAGATGAAACGTGAGTTGGGTTAATTGTGAACCATGTTTTTAAGTGACATGTGTTCTTTAACCCAACTGACAGTGAAAGTATGATTTGGAATTTATAAATCTTTTATTAAGATTTAAATGGAAATTTTCCAAAATTAAAGTTTTCCAATTCAATATATTAAATTGAATTGAATAGAATTCGAATTAATTATAACCGAGATAAGCTTCTGTAAAAGAAGACCGATACTACATATGGAATTTAAGCAACTTTGTCGTTATTCCATTTATATTATTGGTTGGATACAGAAATTTATAACGATTATATATTGATTTGATTTCTGTGAAGATTCCATATTTTATGGAAGACGATCTTGGGCTTACCATGAACTATGTTTTAAATGACATTAGTTCTTTAACCCAGTTAAAGAATAAGATTAATTTCTTCAATCTGAATAATCATTGAATAATGATTTTTGGTATTTAAAACCAAATTGGAGTTTTGATAAATCTTTAACAGAAAGATTTAAGAGTAAATGTAAAGAATTTATCTTTGATAGAATAATTTGAATATTTTATTTAAAAGAATATTCTGAATTGGAATGAGGCTTTGGATGTGTTTTTATAGTACTCGATTTTTAATTATAAAAATACGCGAGTTACTCGGAAAGACCGGGTTTAACCCATTCTGAATAATTACTACGACGATGAAGAGTCGAAGATGAAGACGGTGTTTGAAGACCGACGATCTTCACATTGAATGGATGTGTTGCTACTGAGACCCAAGATGGGAGTAGCTACCTTGAAGGGGCTTCAGTGGTAGCCGTCCGGACTATTATTGATTGTTCGTATTTGGTTTTCGCTCAGACCCAGAGCATAAGCTTGTAAATGGATGCGTGTCTGACATTGGATTTCGTTCCATGTGAATTAAATCGATTTCTATCGATGTATGTCTGTTTGGTGGTGGTGAATTTATTCTCTACTTAACACCCTAGTATATGTTAATAGTGATTGATCGCATGGCGTGGATTGTCAATGTGGCACGCCAAGATGTAATTGATCAAGGCTTTTGTTGAAAAGCAGGGCCTTGTGGGATGATCAAAGCATAGCCTATTACGGCATAGCTTTGTGTATATCGTGACTTCGCGAGCCTCACACCCCGGTATGAGTCAAAAACGGGATATGGACTGTAGGGAGTGCACACATTTCTTTCTAGCTAGTGGTAGTGTCAGTGCTTAAACTGGATGACATTTTACTTATGTTGATGACGGTTTTTGAGGCACCTCAGATTTTTATAGGCCGTTAGTAGTCATACTTTAGGTTCAAAGGAAACGGGAAGCATGTGTTCAGGCATAACTAATCCACTGCCGATAGGCGGGGACCGGCCCTACCGCATCCAAGGGTTCACTGCGGGGGATCCTGAGGCACTTACTAGAGTGTCTCGAATCGGAGAGGAGCTTGCCGCTAGCCGCGACTCATGATGGAAATCCAATTTCCAATACGACCTTGCGGTTTTGATTGTAGAACTAGTATGGCGACATAGTAGGATGGGGTACTATGCCGTTTATGATTGATACATTATGATTGAAATGTTTATTATATATATACCCATATATATACAAACTAGTATTAAATCCGTTTTATCGTATCAAGCATCTTTTGCCAATTATAAGGTAAAACCCTATCCTCCGGTTTGCGTTGCATTATGTGATGGGACTTGGGTCTTATAATGGTTTCATTTTTCTAAAAATCATTGCGTTGTTTAATGATTTACTTTAATTTATGCACTGGCAATCCAATGGAGTAAACCCGTTCCGCGTCAGCGGCGTGGTCCTGTGATTAGCCTTATTATTAGATAAGTTATGTTAAGATTTCTCATACCAGTCCCATGACTGACCTGTAGTTTGTTCACTGGCAAACTCGAGTGCCCATATTTTCCACATGGGCAGTCGAGTAGCTTTTTGCAGATATTTACAGGATCCTGGTTTACAGCTGAAGCGATATTCGGAAAGCTCTGTATCCGTGTATTCCTTTCGGTTGTGTGTTTGTATTATTTTTCCGCTGCTATTTAAATGTAATTTAAATCTCTGATATCATTGTATTTCTATTATGTAATAAGTTTTCGTACTCTGTTATATTCTTGTACTCTGATGTAATTGTGTAATCAGCAATAAAATGTTGTTCAGTTGTGCTCTAATGTGTATTGTTCTCAAAGCAATCCATGCTTTCCTTGACTGGGAAGTTTGGGTCGTTTCAAAGAAAAATGAAAACGTGAAGATTGGGACAAGGGAGTTCTGAACAACAGTAGTTCATTACGAAGCGTAAAGACCTGTTTGCAAAAAGGAATTGGCCTGGAGGTGTCGATCAAAGAGAGAATTTAAAGAATGGTGGCACACTTTTGGAGAGGAACAGAGTTTTATAAGGTGAAAACAGTAACCGTATAATCTAAACTAGTAATTAGTATAATAATCTACAATTAAGGGGTTAATGCTTTAATTAAATCGGTACGGGGATTCCGAATGGAAGCGTTAAACGCAGTGAACAGAAGAACAAAGTCTGGCTCGATAATTACTTTCCTGATGTCAGCCGTTTGAAATAAAAAGTAATTAATTCATTAACAAATTGATTTAGAAAAAATAGTTATATTAATTATAAACGTAGATTAGTAAACCAATAACTTTTCTTTCTAATATCAGAATTTTGATGAGACAAATTACATCGAAACCGTGGTTGAGAACACTACAGTCTGGAGTGATAGGGACGGTACTGAAATCAACAGGGATATTTGGTTAAATTAAATGATTCGTTTAATTTAACTAAATGAGCCGTTCAAACCGCGAATCAACTCAAGGTGAATTAAACTCGCTTAGTTTTTCCATTTATATTTTATATAAATTGGGTTCTTATTTTGTGTGCTCTATTTGCTGATGGTTGCCTGTTTGCTAGTTATACATTTGTTTGTTGATTTAACTGATGAAATTTAACCGTCGTTTAATTTTAGTGAAATACCAAATCGTTATTTCTAATGATTTGTTCCAATAAAGGTAACTCACCTTAGTTGGTCACGTTTATTTATAAACGTGTTTAAATGGTTGAATTGTTTGAATTGCTTATGGTTGATGTTAAATGGTCGTTATTAGTTTATAAGTTAAACAAATCTGAACAGTCTGATTTGAGATAACCATTTGAATACAGGGTAGAACAGGTTGGAGGGATCCAACCGGATTCCTCAAAAATATTATTGTTTTCATATTATCACATATGAACTGTCCTGTTTGGGGTGATTGATTTGATTGTTGATTTTTGACTGAAATTTCAACACCTGTTAGTTTAAACCAATGGGCGGTATTGGTTGAGTATTTGGCAGTGTATGGCCTAGAAAATCATTCGTTTTATAAATATTGATTCACCGCCAGGTGAATCGATAGAGATGAAGTTATAAAATTTATTTTATAATCGGAATTAGATTTTGAAAGGTATTATTTTGAATAAAAGTTATTAAAGAGAAATAAAGAAATATTTTATTTATTTAGACTTTGATCTATTATTAAGTTATTTTATAAAGTTAATCCTGATATTGATCAGATCTATAAGTACGAGTGTAACGCCCCGCATTTTTAAGTATAATTAAAAATGAAATAAAATATATGAAAATATGCTTATGATAGGTAAATAATGGTGATGCATAAGAAGAATTAATTAATACATGAAAGAGAAGAAAAAGTTAGTTCGATAACGGTGTGTGTAACAGAAAAGATAGTAAAATGAGGATAATTAATTTAAGAATCAGGAATTAGGTAAAATGGACATCACCATTGCGTTCCTCTCGAAATTTTACATGAAATAGAGTCCGAGTTTTCGAAAATCGGAGTCCGGACGAAGAAGTTATGGCCTGTAGAAGATTCAGAAGGTTTCGGTCAGTACGGAACTGGGCAGGTCGACCTGGGGGCCATGTCGACCAGGGGGTCGACCACCCCCATGGGGGTCGACTATAGTGTCGACCTCCCCCCTACAGGTCGACCTGGTCAGCCTATTTCGGTCCAGAACACTTTTTTGAAGCCCAGGGACGATTTTTGATGGTCCGGATTGGTTTTAGGGTTAATCTGATGGCTGAAATGAGTTGCTACACCTATAAACAACCTAAGACCTAGCCTTCCCTACACACAATTCTATTCTTCTTCTTCTCTGTCTCTGTTCTAAATAAAAATAAAAAGGGCGTCGCTACTCTGCTAGAATCAAAAATAGAAGCTAATCAACATCAACCTAAGCAACTAAATTCAAATTAGAGATTAAAGCTTCTACAACGATTCTACAACAATTAAAGTTCTTTCTTTAATCCAACCAAGGCAAGTATAGTTATTCTCCGCTATAAACGTTAATTCTGATTGTGACATGATATGTAAATCTGAATCTGAGATTATATCTGTTATGTTCTGTTTAGATCTATCTTATTTTGTATCTCTTTCCTCTTTCTGTTCTATAGCCAGGCTACCACGAGCCTGAGCCAATCTCATAAGAGATTAACATACGCTAAAATGTTTGGGACAATAAAATGAATGATGCATAAATTGGGCATGAACAATAGGTGACTGATTTGAGGAAAGAACATGGACTGTAGCCGGAACGTAAATCAAAGACATATGACTGGACATGTTATATTTATAACATAAATGGGTATTGAACATATGATTTGTGATAAAGAGAATATGGCTTAGGTATAAAGATTTACATGGGAGTAGGGTATCTATTAATGTAAATAAACACCTAAGTAAGGGATCTTTAGGGATATATGACATGCATAGTAATCGATGGTTATATTTGGTATAATTTATATATGGATCTTCTGTACTATGCAAGTTTAGTAAAAATTGAAACATATGATATATGATAAACTATGACCATAGTCTGAGCTATGTAAATTTAATGCAAATATGGGATATATGATCATATTGTGAATCATGACTATTATTTATGCATGTGAACTTAGGCAAGATTTATAATTAGGCAAGATGGGTCAATGAAACCTTAGGGAATAATAAAATCTGTTATATTTGCCTAATTTAGTTCTGTTATATTTGCCTAATCTGCTAGTCTGCTACATTGCTTAATCTGCTAGTTCTGCTTTACTGCCTAGTCTGCTAGATTTGTTCATCTGCCAAATTTGTCATCTGTTAAGTCTGTTGAAAATGCCAAATTTGCTAAACAGAATCTGTTGAGATGCCTAATCTGTTATCTGCTAAATATGCTAGTTTGCTTAATCTGCTGAATCCGTTAAGACGCCTAATCTGCGAAAATCTGTTATCTACTATATCTGTTAAGTTGAGATATTCAGTCTGTTATTGACAAAATCTGAATTAGCTATGAATAATTGACATACATATTAGGCGTGGGCATAAATGGTAAATTATTAATTAATTGGCCGCAAAGATAAACATGGCTAACTCGAGGTTAGAATGAGTTTGTGGCGTAATTCTGCCCGTAACCGGCCGGCATATCCAGTGGCCGCAAACAATAGGTTCTAATGTGAGAAGTTAGTCATAATGTGCTTGAAACCCGAGGTTAGACTCAGTTTGCGACAGAAACCTGCCCGGAACCAACCGGCCTAACCAGTAGCCACAAACTGTCAGTCTAGTGTGAGAGGTCTGGGCATTAATAATTAATGAAAATCTGAGATAAATATGATGTCTAAAACATGTTGGGTAAGGTTAAACCAATGGGACAAATGAATCTGATAAACCCGTTTCGTGGATCCGTAGGTCCAATACAAAGTTAGATAATTTGTAATCAGTTAATCTGTAAGTCTGTTAATCTGTAACCAGTTAATCTGTAAGCCTGTTAATCCGAACATCTGATCCGTTAACCTGTTAACTTGATTGTCTGATCTGTGAACTAATTGATCTAAACTCTGTATGTCTGAACTTGTAAACAAGTTAATCTGAAAAATGTTAGTCTGGGGACACAAGGTTAGGAGGGGAATTACTTGTGTCATCTGTTGCTTGGGACCCATATTAGTCAGTAACCCTTTCTGGTATCAAAACTTTGACCCAAAAGTAGGTAGGGTCCGGGCACGCTTACTGAACTAATTATAAGCGGTTCATTCTGATAACGGCGAGGGGTGCTGATGGTGCGTTCCAACCGGGTCATGTGCGTGCATGGATCCCGGTCTGCCTTTGAGGATGTAAGACGCCGTGACATCTGTAAATAGTTCTGTGCCAATTGGTTGTCACTTTAGGGAGTGATACACCCTACTTTGGGGCCGACACAGGATATTTATGTATTAGGGAGCCAATCGCTTGGGGTAGGGTTTTAGGGTACGCTTAGTTCTGTCTGTTTCTGTTGGTACCGCCTGTTTCTGTTGGGTGGTAACACCTGTCTGTTTCTGTGTGGTACCGTCTGTTTGGGTGGTAAAGGCCCATTACTAGTGTACACCTAACTCTACATTCTGTTTCCGTAGGGATTAATCTGTTTCTGCTTCTGTTTGTTTCTGTTCGGGTGGTAAAGGCCCATAACTAGCATTCTCTTCTGTGGAAATTATTCTGTTCCCGTTTCTGTTTCAATTTAGACATTAGGGTGACACCTAATCCTGTTAAACTAGTATTAGTGCAGAGAAGTAAGATATAAATAAGAAGCATGGCTTTGTCTACATCATTCTGTTTCCACTGTTTTATCTACTGCTCATGTTACTGTCATCTCTTATCCAGTTTTGCTTTCATGTCATTATTATTATTATCTGTTCATATGCGGAAAGTCACTGGACTTGCCAGACTTCATGTATGACCCTTGTTGTTTCGCCTCCTTTTCTTCTGTTTCCCCCCTAGGTTTTGTAGAAGGGAATACTCTAGCTTGATCCAGATTTCTTCCGCTTGCGGTGCTTAAAGTATGGCTTGTCTTCTTCTGTGGGGATTATGATTTTAAATTATGCATTCTGAAGGCTTTTGTACAAGACTGATATTTTGTACTTGAATTCTGATATTGTGATTTGAAATAACCAAGCTTCTGTTGAAATAAAGTTATAAATTTTTCAAGTACTGTTTTATCTGTCTTTTAAGTTTCTGTTCTGTTTACTAAAATGCTCCACCAAAGTTAAGGCATTCCCTTTGTGAGTGACCTTAACGGAGGTGGGGTGTTACACTTGGTATCAGAGCTGAAGGTTACCAGATTGGGTAAAATTTTTGGAAAACTATTTTCAAAAAGGTTTTGAAAGGAAGTATTTTCAAAAATAAAGCTTATTTTGAAAAACATAATCCCCAAAAGCCATATATCTATCTTTTGATCCTCTGTTTGAATATTTGTTTCCTTTTTCTCCGGGGCTCCCGGCTTTCTGGGAGGTAACCTCATCGCGGCATGGTTCTGTAGGCTTGATAAGACTACGACACCGGTCAAAGGGCAAATAAGCGCCCGACTTCCATCTGTAGCCACAGTAGTTTCACCTACGGCTAATTTTATTTCGAGCTTTGTAGGATTTTTCCATGCGATGGAGGCAGCTTTCGAGGGACTGGTCAACGTGTTACACAAGCATAGTAAAGATGAGAATGAGGGAGTTTGGCCAAGGAGCACGACCCAAAGATAAGAAACCCATGGATATAAACTTGGTTCAAAAAGGAGGCAAAAAGGAAACACAAAATAAGGAAGAAAAGTCTAAAGATAAAGGAGGAGAAAAGTACTTTACTTATGGAAGCTTGACTCAAGAGGAAGGACAGAGGACATGACCTACTTCGGGAAGGCAGGCGAATGCTCTCATAGTTGGTGGATAGGATAGAAGTAGAAAATTTCCATAGAGAGTTTAGTTTCCTTATCTGATTAATGAGTTAGAACTCTTTCCGATTATGGCATTCTGATTCTGTAGTCGAGTCTCTGCACTTTAATAGTAGTCTTGTTTCTGATCTGGTTATAGTCTCAAACCCCATAGAGGTTACGACTCATCTGCTTGTGATAGGTTGGGGTTTGAGAGATATCTGTGTTAGGTGTCAAGTATGACGCATACATTCTGAGTTTTCGTGTGGTATGATTTTATCATGCTTAACTTCCTAAGAGCCATTAGGGAACCTGATCTGTACCAGTAGTCTATAAATATCTGAATACTTCTGATAAGATTTCCAGTTTTGACATTGTTTAAAGAGGGTAATCCTCTGGGTGTCAATTTGATGATGGTTTCGGTCTTCGGGGCCGATACTTAGGACCCATGCCTAATGGGAACCAAGTTTTTGTTTTATTTGTACTCGCTTCCATCATTCGACTGTATCCTATCGATCGAATCTTCGAACTTTAGGTAGAAACTAATGGGTGCAAATATGTGTTTGAGACATGTTATGTTTGATGGTTGCAAGTGGATGCAAGTGGTTGCTAGTGGTTGCCCGTGGATGCATATACACACACTAGGCACTAGATTGGCTCGAAAACACTCTCATACTACATATGGATGTGTGAGCATTTTCAATTTTTGTGGATGCAAAATGATTGACTCGGCACATGGATGTTGCATATGACTGAATGGTTGTGCACTCATATAGAGTAGGAAAATTGCATACATGTTGGACTCATGGCACCGGCATAATTCGCATTAAGGAGGTCAACTGAATCAGTGGACTGCCTGATCTTTGCATTAGACAAGGAACATACACACACACTTCTTGCATATGTTCATACAGCATTAGAAATCTCTTAAGGACAATGAATGCCTATGATTGGTGATTGAGTAGATGGATGATTGGATGGTAGGACACATTCTTCTTAACTTGAAGATTTCGGGGACGAAATCCTTTAAGGAGGGGAGAATGTAACACCCCGCATTTTTAAGTATAATTAAAAATGAAATAAAATATATGAAAATATGCTTATGATAGGTAAATAATGGTGATGCATAAGAAGAATTAATTAATACATGAAAGAGAAGAAAAAGTTAGTTCGATAACGGTGTGTGTAACGGAAAAGATAGTAAAATGAGGATAATTAATTTAAGAATCAGGAATTAGGTAAAATGGACATCACCATTGCGTTCCTCTTGAAATTTTACATGAAATAGAGTCCGATTTTTCGAAAATCGGAGTCCGGATGAAGAAGTTATGGCCTGTAGAAGATTCAGAAGGTTTCAGTCAGTACGGAACTGGGCAGGTCGACCTGGGGGTCGACCTGGGAGTCGACCACCCCCATAAGGGTCGACTATAGTGTCGACCTCCCCCTTACAAGTCGACCTGGTCGGCCTGTTTCGGTCCAGAACACGTTTTTGAAGCCCAGGGACGATTTTTGATGGTCCGGATTGGTTATAGGGTTAATCTGATGGCTGAAATGAGTTGCTACACCTATAAAAACAACCTAAGACCTAGCCTTCCCTACACACAATTCTATTCTGCTTCTTCTCTGCCTCTGTTCTAAATAAAAATAAAAAGGGCGTCGCTACTGTGCTAGAATCAAAACTAGAAGCTAATCAACATCAACCTAAGCAACTTAATTCAAATTAGAGATTAAAGCTTCTGCAACGATTCTACAACAATTAAAGTTCTTTCTTTAACCCAGCCAAGGCAAGTACAGTTATTCTCCGCTATAAACGTTAATTCTGATTGTGACATGATATGTAAATCTGAATCTGAGATTATATCTGTTATGTTCTATTTAGATCTATCTTATTTTGTATCTCTTTCCTCTTTCTGTTCTATAGCCAGGCTACCACGAGCCTGAGCAAATCTCATAAGAGATTAACATACGCAAAAATGTTTGGGACAATAAAATGAATGATGCATAAATTGGGCATGAACAATAGGTGACTGATTTGAGGAAAGAACATGGACTGTAGCCGGAACGTAAATCAAAGACATATGACTGGACATGTTATATTTATAACATAAATGGGTATTGAACATATGATTTGTGATAAAGAGAATATGGCTTAGGTATAAAGATTTACATGTGAGTAGGGTATCTATTAATGTAAATAAACACCTAAGTAAGGGATCTTTAGGGATATATGACATGCATAGTAATCGATGGCTATATTTGGTATAATTTATATATGGATCTTCAGTACTATGCAAGTTTAGTAAAAATTGAAACATATGATATATGATAAATTATGACCATAGTCTGAGCTATGTAAATTTAATGCAAATATGGGATATATGATCATATTGTGAATCATGACTATTATTTATGCATGTGAACTTAGGCAAGATGTATAATTAGGCAAGATGGGTCAATGAAACCTTAGAGAATAATAAAATCTGTTATATTTGCCTAATTTAGTTCTGCTATATTTGCCTAATCTGCTAGTCTGTTACATTGCTTAATCTGCTAGTTCTGCTCTACTGCCTAGTCTGCAAGATTTGTTCATCTGCCAAATCATTCATCTGTTAAGTATGTTGAAAATTCCAAATCTGCTAAACTAAATCTGTTGAGATGCCTAATCTGTTATCTGCTAAATCTGCTAGTTTGCTTAATCTGCTGAATCCGTTAAGACGCCTACTCTGCGAAAATCTGTTATCTACTATATCTGTTAAGTTGAGATATTCAGTCTGTTATTGAAAAAAATCTGAATTAGCTATGAATAATTGACATACATATTAGGCGTGGGCATAAATGGTAAATTATTAATTAATTGGCCGCAAAGATAAACATGGCTAACTCGAGGTTAGAATGAGTTTGCGGCGTAATTCTGCCCGTAACAGCCCGGCATATCCAGTGGCTGCAAACAATAGGTTCTAATGTGAGAAGTTAGTCATAACGTGCATGAAACCCGAGGTTAGACTCAGTTTGCGATAGAAACCTACCCGAAACCAACCGGCCTAACCAGTAGCCGCAAACTGTCAGTCTAATGTGAGAGGTCTGGGCATTAATAATTATTGAAAATCTGAGATAAATATAATGTCTAAAACGTGTTGGGTGAGGTTAAACCAGTGGGACAAATGAATCTGATAAACCCGTTTCGTGGATCCGTAGGTCCAATACAAAGTTAGATAATTTGTAATCCGTTAATCTGTAAGTCTGTTAATCTGTAACCAGTTAATCTGTAATCCTGTTAATCCAAACATCTGATCCGTTAAACTGTTAACTTGATTGTCTGATCTGTGAACTAGTTGATCTAAACTCTATATGTCTGAACTTGTAAACAAGTTAATCTGAAAACTGTTCGTCCGGGGACACAAGGTTAGGAGGGGAATTACTTATGTCATCTATTATTTGGGACCCATATTAGTCAGTAACCCTTTATGGTATCAAAATTGTGACCCAACAGTAGGTAGGGTTCGGGCACGCTTACTGAACTAATTATAAGCGGTTCATTCTGATAATAGCGAGGGGTGTTGATGGTGCGTTCCAACCGGGTCATGTGCATGCATGGATCCCGGTCTGCCTCTGAGGATGTAAGACGCCGTGACATCTGTAAATAGGTCTGTGCCAATTGGTTGTCACTTTAGGGAGTGATACACCCTACTTTGGGGCCGACACAGGATATTTATGTATTAGGGAGCCGGTCGCTTGGGGTAGGGTTTTAGGGTACACTTAGTTCTGTCTGTTTCTGTTGGTACCGTCTGTTTCTGTTGGGTGGTAACACATGTCTGTTTCTGTGTGGTACCGTCTGTTCGGGTGGTAAAGGCCCATTACTAGTGTACACCTAATTCTACATTCTGTTTCCGTAGGGATTAATCTGTTTCTGCTTCTGTCTGTTTCTGTTCAGGTGGTAAAGGCCCATTACTAGCATTCTCTTCTGTGGAAATTATCCTGTACCCGTTTCTGTTTCAGTTTAGACATTAGGGTGACACCTAATCCTGCTAAACTAGTATTAGTGCAGAGAAGTAAGATATAAATAAGAAGCATGTCTTTGTCTACATTATTCTGTTTCCGCTGTTTTATCTACTGCTCATGTTACTGTCATCTCTTATCCAGTTTTGCTTTCATGTCATTATTATTATTATCTGTTCATATGCGGAAAGTCACTGGACTTGCCAGACTTTATGTCTGATCCTTGTTGTTTCGCCTCCTTTTCTTCTGTTCCCCCTCCCCCCAGGTTTTGTAGAAGGGAATACTCTAACTTGATCCAGATTTCTTCCGCTTGCGGTGCTTAAAGTATGGCTTGTCTTCTTCTGTGGGGATTATGATTTTAAACTATGCATTCTGAAGGCTTTTGTACAAGACTGATATTTTGTACTTTAATTCTGATATTGTGATTTGAAAGGATGTAACCAAGCTTCTGTTGAAATAAAGTTATAAATTTTTCAAGTACTGTTATATCTGTCTTGTAAGTTTCTGTTCTGTTTACTAAAATGCTCCACCAAAGTTAAGGTATTCCCTTTGTGAGTGACCTTAACGGAGGTGGGGTGTTACAACGAGAATAAGAAATAAACTGAATGGTTAAGCTTGGATAATTATTTGATCAAGAAACAAATTAATGGAATTATTTAAATTAATTATATTTTTAATTAATTTAAAGTGAGAATTAATTCGAATCGATTTACGAGAAAATCGAGTTTTGAGTTAACTAAATTGACCATTTTGAATGGCAATTGATAATCAAATTCATGTGCTATGATTAAAATGGCTAAATGAATATTGTTTAATTTTAATAAGTTTTAAAAAGGGATCTACTATTTATTTTAGTAATAAAGAAATCGACCGCTGGAGTAGTGAGTAATTAAAGTAAATTATTATTTTAAATAATAATAATTTAGGAAAGTACCCTTTTAATGAAAATACACTCGAGGTGTAGTGAAATCTAATGGAATGGTGAAAGGGGAGTATGAACGGGTTTTATATTCAAAACCCTAGTTTTTATAACGAAGTCATAATGGAATTTCAAGCGAACACAATTGCTTGAAATAAACGTTACTTGATTATTTGAATTAAGTGAAAGGAGATTACGAAATGGGTTTAAGATAAACCAAAGTATATAAATGAGTTTCAAAGTGTAAAGCGTTAATATTGAATTATCGTTATTTGAAAAGGAGATCAAGTAGGAAAGGGAAAAATTGGAATAAGATTTCCAAAAAGTGGGAAATGGTTAATTAGATTGAAAGGAGATTTGTATAAGTGAATTCGGGTAAAGAAGCGGGTTATAGGGTTTTATAACCAAATCCAAGTTATGATGGGAATTGTTGTGATACTGAAATGGGATATTAGGTTTGATTACAACTTATACTTATCTAAGGGTATGAACGTTGTTGATCAAGGTCTGAGAGGTAATTAAAATACCCCAACTTGAACAACATCAGGATTATCTGAGGATGATATTAGTTGGTAATCATAAAAGAGGTTGGTGATAGTTCATTATTTCCATTTGTGAAATAATGTAACGTTTGGTGGAAATTTGGAGAACGTATATATAAAATAGAGGTCGAAGTAAAGGAAATGTAAAGTTAGTTTTATTTTATACTAATAAACATTAGTTATCGTTTCCAGAAAAGGATAAACGATATTACGTAACGTTGTTTATGAAATGATAAGTTGAATGGATTTTCCCAAGTTTAAATAGTAAAGGATGATGTAACATGTGTTTGAAAGGAGAATTAAGTGTAAATTGAATATGATTGTTTATTAAGTATTTTAAAGAATTGGTTTTGAGATCGTTAGCATATAAGAATTCAATTATCGTACTTTTAAAAAGATTAAATGAGTTAAAAGTTTTTATTAAGATGAAGTGAATCAATTTGTTTAATCAAAGGCCAAGTGATGTTGAATACTGAACCAGTGAGCCCGTTGGAGTGTCATGATTGAAACACTGTTTATTTTGATAGTTAAAACACCGACTATCAAATCTGACCAATACGATTGTTGGTATGGAAAGACCGAGATCGAAGTTATATTCGAAAACCATTCCGACCAACAAATACGTGAAGAGATCAGAAGATGATCGAGTTGGAGCATTGAAGACCGTGGATTTTCATAAGCGGAAGAACCACTAATATTCTCTACCTGGCAAGTAGAGATAAGCTGTGATTCTGTCGTGGTCGGAATCTACGGGTTGTAAGGACTTCTCGCTACTGATCCATGGGGTGATTCCTATATTGGATGCAGTAGGAGAGTGCCTTCAGTTCATCCTGTTCCTGGATGACTTGTATGGACGAATGTCTGACCGAGTATTTCCAAAGGATCACGTACGTTGATTTCCTCAAACGTACTATAGTTGTTAGCGAAGAATTTGCCGCTCTCTTAGCTGCCAGCTAGAGTATTTTTGTGGGCGTCAATTAGTGATATCTGACGGATCTGACGATGTGGCATTCAAAGTGAAAGGTGACCAGATGTTCAAAGATAAATTCTGGCCTCAAGCCTCATCAACCGGGAAATGACAAAAATCGGGCAGGCAGCATGGCGATGTGGGTCGCTCCCATTAGGGTGTATAATCATCTATCTAGAGAAAATCTTATTTGCTTCTTAAATCTATGTTTCGATGTTGTCCCTTGTCGAGAGACGGTTGCTGATCCCAACCGTCGGTGATATACATTCGATACACTCAAGCGAAATGAGTGTTCGGTCATGTGAGGGCTGGGTTGCAAGACGTTCTTGTTGAACCCAGTGTATTCGTCTCTAGAGATACACTATCGGCAGGTGGTCCCATACCCTGTCATAGTCGAAATCCTATCTCCAATAAGTGCCCGCGGTTTTTGTTTGTAATAACCCGGAAATCTGGGCCAGTATAAAATTTTTATTTTGGCAACTTTAGTGAATTTTGATTATTTAAAATGAATTGTTTTAAATAAAAACGACGAGAAATTTATTTTGAATAAAATTCAATCGTATATTGTTGTATAGATCGACGATAGAATATAAATATTTATTTATATTTATAAAAGGAATTGAAAATGGCGCGGTAGTTCGATAATTCGATTTCAAACTTCAATTGAATGTACCGGGTGCAAAATAAATCGGATTTTAGTGAAACCAAAAATAATAGGATCTAATTGTGAATATCTTTCCAACGAATTCTGGAAATCAAAATTTCATAGCGGGAATCAAAAGATATGTCCAAATGAAAATTCTGAATAGTCGCTATGGAATTCAAGCCCTTAGAAATGGAAATTTTGCAAACGACCTCGGATTTCAACGAAACTACTTTTGTTGGGTCCGTGATGACACATTATTGCTAGGTTTCAAATTTCATAATTTTTCGAATCAATAGGTGAGCCTGGCAAAGGAAAACGCGTTTGACCAGTTTCAGTTGATTTTAATCGACTGGAAAATGGCCATTTTTCAAACGGTCGCAGAATTCGACGAAACTAATTTTGTTAGGACCGTATCGTCAAAAGATATCGTCAATACGAAGCTAGAAAAAATTCTATTGTTAGCTATAAAATATTTTTCGGGAATTTTTCTAGTTAGTATGTGGCCTCAATAAACTGAAATGCGCGTTCAAATTCAATATATAGAGTTATATGTTGATTTGGCGAAAACAGATCATAACGATCGAATCAGTTTACGATACATATCCCATTGTGTTCGGAATGGGGGTAGAACGCTAAGGACGACAGTCGGTGGGTCTCATTTCGACTTCAAATAAAAAATCAACTTTTAATAGAAATTAAATAAAATAAAATAATAAATAACCCCTTACCCTCACTCTCTCTCTTCCTCCCCATTCCCCCGTCGTTCAACAGAAATAAAGAAAAAAAAACTAAAACAATCGACGTCGTCGCACCCGTCGGAGCGCCGCCCTAGCCGTCGCAGAACTTCCCCCATCACCTCCATCTTCTCCGATCTCCTCTCTCCCCTTCCTCTCCTCTTCCACTTCGCCCAAATCGAGACCCTCCAGTACCGCGCGCCCCTTTATTCCAAACCCTAGCCTAGCCTGCACCCATCACCGAACACCCCCTCACTTGCCGTACCTCCCCAATCCGCCCCCACTTTCCTTCACCGACGCGCCCTAGTAGCCCCTCCTTCCGACGCAAGAAACCCTCCTCTATTCGAATCAAAGTGAGTTTTTTTCTGTTTGATTCTTACTTTTTTTTAATCAGTTTTATATAAGGAAAGCACTGTTCTAAATTTTAAAAAGATTTGATTTGATTTTTTTTCTTTAATGAAAAGATTTGATTTTTTTTTAATGATAAGATTAGATTTGAAATTATAAAGAGGTTTGATTTGAAATGATAAAGAGATAAAATTGGAGTTAGAAGAAGATAAGAAAAGATAGGATATCTATATTGTAGAAATATTAAAAATATGATTTTTATATATAGTGGGAATAATAAAAATATAATTTTTATAATATAGAAAGGTTAAAAATAGGATTTTTATATTATAGAAGTATTAAAGATATGATTTTTATATTATAAAAATAATAAAAATATGATTTTTATCAGATGAGAGAGATAAAAATATGATTTTTATATAATGGAGAATATAAAAATATTATCTTTATATAGTAGAGATTATAAAATTACGATTTTTATATTATATAAACAAAAAAAATTCGATTTTTATATATTGAATAGCAAAGTAAAAATTCGATTTTTATATATTGAATAGCGAAGTAAAAATGTGATTTTTATATATGTAGGGAATACGGGCAGTGAAAAGTGACAAGAAGCAGAACGACGAAGATTTCTACCTAAGAAGAGTCGTGGCGTTGGATTAGCTATCGGTGAGAACTTCTCACATTTCAATTTAATTTTTCTAGTTATAAATATATAAGCTAGGATGCAGACGGTGTTTAGTAGCACCCGACACCCGTCGTCCACAGACCATGGACGGCTTGTATGCTTGTTTGTTTGATTTTGATGTGTAGTTGATTGTGTGATGTGATGTGAAAAGAAATAAAATATTTTATAGCTAACAATAGAATTTTTGACGTGTATATGAAATGAAATAAATATAAACAAATCGGACGATTTGTTTATATACACACATTTGATTGATATTGATTGGGACGATAAATTTTACACATCGCCCAACTACACAAATAAAATCTGTGTTTGATTGTTTGAAACCCCACACAGGTATTGGGATGACATTTGACGTACACTAATCCCGACTGTTTAGTTGTATGTCGATCGATTGATTGACAGGTTGTTATAAGCGTTGAATATTTATGTTTGATGCTTATACAGTGTAAAATGCACTTTGGATGATGGTTGATTATTCATCATTGTTATTGTATACATGTGCTGTAGAAAATCCATATAATTAACATTATATGGTAATTGATTGGGCCTCATTCCAGTTTAGAAGTAGAAATATTTGAAAAAGAAATATTTGAAAGCAGAAATATTTGAATAGAAATATTTGAAATGGAAATATTTGAAATAGAATATTTGAAAATATGAATATATGAAGCCATGTTGATTAGATTTACGCCATTTTGACGTGAACGATATTTATATCGATTTTATTCATTTTATAACAAATATCGAAAGTGATTTCAAAATCTGATATTTTGAAAAGAATTGAAATTCGAAATTAAACTGAATAGAAATGAATTCGAATTGAAATTGAATAGAAATGAATTCAAATTGAAAAGAAATTTGAATTAAATTGAAATTGAATTGAAATCGATTTGAAATGAATTTTAAAACGAATTTGAAAGGGAAAATTCAATTTTGATTTGAATTTGAAAATGAAGTTGAAACTGTTTTGAAAATGAATTTAAAACGATTTATAAAGCACATTTTGAATCGAAATCGACGAAGTATATATTATATATATTATATATATAATATAATGGCCTGAATAGAACACGCCGCGCCGCGGCAGTTCGCGAATTTCAACCATTGACTTCGAACGGATATTACGGGAGATCCGACCGTCGGATTCTCCTAAAACCGGAACCGTTGGGTTCATATCGAATTGAGCTTTCTAACGAATATTAGAAATTTGAAATCTAACGGTTGGATTTGGAATTATGTCCAAATCAAATTTGGAAAAGGTCGCTGTAAGTGCAGTCCGTTGGCCATTAATGGAAATCGACTGTACGGGCCTTGACAAAGTTATTAAAAATATCATAATTTGTGTAAAATCATCAGAAATGATTTATGAAGAATTGGGATGAAAAACTCCATATTTGAAAAGATAAAAATAGATTTTTATCGAAATGAACTAGTTTTGAACTAGAATTATAATTCTATTTATTTTAAAAATAAAAAAACTGGATTTGAAATGGTTTTGAAATTAACCAGAATTTCCAATAATTATATTGGAATGGATTTGAGTCGAAATTGTCTTTGGATTATTTCGATGTTGGATTCCGTGATGATACAGATTTTGTTATGGGAATTTGAATGATATATATATCGTTATTTCCAATACGATATTTGTTGGTCGTAGAATTTGATGTTGAATATAAGCCGGTATATTTTCTATTCAGGGCCTTGTATTTAATGTCAAATGTGATTTGGGTTTATCGTGAACAGTGTTTTAAATAACACTTGTTCTTTAACCCGATAATTAATGGAATGTGATTTTGGGTTGTCGTGAACGGTATCTTCAATAATACTATTCTTAGACCTAAAGGAGTTAAGAAAATCAGAAACTAACTGGAGATTAGTTAAGTTGAATGGTTTCAGAGGTATCGATCTGATGTTGGTTTCGGCCTTCGGGGTTAATACTTAGGGAATTGCTCACTTGCTAATTTACGGTTAGAGACTGATTGAAGTGTGATGTGATTTTGGGGTTTATCGTGAACAGTGTTTTTAAGTGACACTGATTCTTTAACCCCGTTAAAGATTAAAACTAAGTGGAGTTTTAATGAATCTTTAATTAGATTGAAATGATCGAGAATGGAGTATCACCAGTTCTGCTCCAGGCGATAGTTAAATCTTTAATTAGATTTGAACGTGAAATGGTAATTGAATTTACCGATAACACTGTAGTGTTTGATATGAAGTATTACCAGTTTTACTTCATGGGATGAATAGGTTGGGATTGGGAAATTAAAACAAATGATTACTTCGGTAAAGTTTGTTAATCCCGACTAGTTTGAATTGATATTCAAAAATAGATTAAAGAATAAATTTAAAGGATTTATCTTTGATAAAATTAATGGGAACCTTTCCCTATGGAGGTGAAATTTAGAAACTAACTGTCGGTTAGCTAAGCAGAATGGTTTTCTGGATGTTGATCTGATGTTGGTTTCAGCCTTCAGGTTTAGTATTTGGGGAGTTATTCTCTGGTTAATTTACGGTTAGTGACTGATGAATTGGAATGAGGCGTATGTTGTGTTGGTGTAACACTTATTTAAAATATACGCGAGATATTCGGAAAGACCAGGTTTATCCCATTCTGAATAACTGATACGACGATAAATCGAAGGAGAAGACGATGGTCGAAGACCGGAGGTCTTGACGTCGTTTGGGTGATTACTGATGATCTTGATTGGGCTGTACACCCAAGAAGATGGAAACAGTTGGTGATCGTCCAGACGTACTTGGAGATCGATGGATATGCGGGGTACTAGGTGCCTCCGGTTTCGTTCAGACCCAGAACGAACTTTTAAATGGACTGTGTGTCTGACATTGGATTTTAGTCTGTGCGATTAATCTCTATTAAATATATATCTGTTTGGCGGCAGAGAATTTATTCTCTTGCTTAACGCCCTTCTCTGAGACGTACGAGCTCAGGGGTTATATACTGATGGATATCAAAACGCATAGAGTGGATTGCCTGTGTGGCATGCCTAAGTGGCAAATGATCAAGGCTTCTGTTGAAAAGCAAAGTCTTGTGGTGATGATCAAAGCGCAGTCTAAGTGGCACAGCTTTGTGTAACGTGAATTCGCGAGCCTCACACCCCGGTGGTGAACCAAAAACGGGAGACGGATCTCAGGGGGGACATGCGTTTTCTTTCTAGCTAGGATGGTGTCAGTGACATACCAGCCCTGACATTTATATTATTTTCACCTGTGTGGTTGTTGCTGTTGTGAGGCGCCTCGGTTTGATCGGACGATCCGGGTCCATTGGAGTCATTCGTTGGCTCATTTACGCCCCAAAGGGCGGAGAAACGTAGTGTTCAGGCATTATAATCAACATCGGTGGACCGGCCCTGACGATCCAAGGGGAAGTTGCGGCTATTCCTAGACATGGGCTAGATTGTCTAAAATCGGTAGAGGACTATCTTTTGCCTCAGTTCACAGATGGAAATCCAACTTCCAATACGTGACATTTGCGGTTTTATTTGTAGAGCCTAGTATGGCGACATGATATATGGTACCCATGCCGCCTATGATTGATACTTATGATTTGAGATTGTTTTATACACTATGCACTTATGATAGTATCAAATGATTTGTTTTAAACGTATCAAGCATTCTTGGCTATTATAAGGTAAAAACCCTATCCTCCGGCTTGCGTTGCATTGTGTGATGGGAACTGGGTCTTATAATAGCTTAATTTTTCCTTATTTAGCATTGCGCTGTTTGTTTTATGCACTAGTGTTCTTGGGAGGAAACCCGTTCCGTTTTATACGGTGTGGCCCCTTGATTTACCCAACTTTAAAATAAAGATTAATAACTGTTTTAGTTCTCACACCAATCCCATGACTGACCTGGAGTTTATTGTTTTGACCTAAACTCTGGGTGCCCTTATTTTGACACGGGCAGCTAGCAGTTTTGGTTTTGCAGATTTATATTCACAGGATCCTGGTTTACAGCTGGGACGATATCCGGAAAGCTTTGTATCTGTATATCTCCTTCTAGTTGTGTATTGTATTATTTTCCGCTGCTATGTATTTAAATGTAATTTAAATCTCTGATATTTTTGTGTAATATTTATTCATTTATACTCTGTATATTCTTGTATTATGATGAATTGTTGTAATATACAATGAAATGTTCTTCCATCTGCGTTCTGTTTTGGCATGTTCTCGAACTATCCGCGCTTTCCTCACCGGGGAAGTTACGGGTCTTCACATTGTTTGTATATATATGTAGAGTGTGAGATGCAAGCGTTCTACTAGATTTCTATTTACTTGTATTTAGACATTATTATAATATCAGAAAAGATATTGGTTTCAAAACTGTTTTGGGTTATCGTAAGGTTAAAACCGTCCGTGTTTGTGTGTGGACTGGTCTTACGATTATCCTTTTCTTTCAGAAGGATTTTAAATTTTAAATCAAGTTGTGTGATACCCTTAATACTGTGCGAGTTTATCTCACTCTTGTTCACTAGACTGACCCGGTGTTTTGTAAATGCTCGGGTTAGCCCGGGGTTACAGGTTCAGGTTATCGAATGCTGTGAAGTCCAGAGACGAGCTGGAGGTGTTCAGGCGTATGATGTTATATAGCTACTATTTCGTTGTGTGTTGTATATGGGAACAGGTTATTATAACGGTCCCATCATGTGATGTACTCTGATACTGAATGTATTTTTAAAGCTCTCAATAAAGATTTATTTCTGTATTATATTTTGTTCCGCTGCGATGTGAGACTCTGTGATGTGTTGTGTCTTCTTCTTCTTCTATTCTTATATTTCTTTCTTTCTTATCTCACCTTCTAATTTCTTTCTAATAACTACTTAGTGTTTTCGGTGCTTAGAGGATCGGCATGAGTTACGGTAAAGGTATTTATGTCGATTTTTGAGGTCGAAACCCTTGGGTCATTACAAAAACTACTCGATTACTCGTGTGGAAAAGAGGGCACCCGAGTTTGCAAAGTGAAACAAACTACGAGTTAGTCATGGGGCTGGTGTGAGAAATCTAACTTAACTAATCTAATAATAATAAGGCAAATCCAAGGACCACGCCGCTAACGCGGCACGGGTTTACTCAATTGGATTGCCGTGCATAATTAAAGGTAAATCGTCAAACAACGCAATGCTTTTTGGAAAAATGAAACCATTATAAGACTCAAGTTGTAATGACCCAGATTTTTAATTGATTTATTTTAAATGTTTAATATTGTGTTGATAATATAAATTGATTTTATATTGCACTATCTATTTAATAATCGAAATATGATTTATTTCGTATATATATATATAATAACCATAATACGAAAATATTTCAATTCGAAGATAAAACTGAATCGAAATGGTTTAAATGATCAATATATATATTCTATTTGAATATAAACAACGATAATAGTAATTTATTGTTGAAGAATTTATTTGTTTTAAATTTAAATTATATTATATTAATTTAATATGGTTATTTTATATATACATTCGAATTTAATTTTATAGTCTATTCTGTTATGTTCAGAATAGTGTTATAATGTTGAATTATCAGTCGTTACCTTGAAATAGCGGTTCGTGATTCCACGTAATGGACCCTAAGATATTTTAACGGATAAGATCGAAGTCGAATCAACATCAAATCAGAATCCATTTAAAAAGAATGAAATACTCCTTATATCGAATCAGAATCAAATCGAATTAATTAGAAAATCTTTTTAAATAAATACAAAGATTTTGTGTGTACTTCTCTACCCATATATATATTGCGACAGCCTCTCCCCTTGCATCTTCATTCTTCTCTTCTGAAAATCACGATACCAGTTGAAATCGAAGATCCCAACACCACAAAACAAAAATCAAAAGAAATCAGAAATGGCCGAAGCCTCCTTAAACCAAAAATCGAAGAAAAACGAATAACCACAGTCAGTAACCAACTTGTTCGAAACAAAAAGGGGAAATCATTCAATAGGATCGAACTCGATTTCAGACTGTGAGTGTAGAAGCGACGCGAAGACGATGTCAAGGCTAGGGTTCAACTCGCGATCGATTTTGGGATTTGTGGTAATCTCTGGAACTAGGGTTTTAATCTAGTGTTGTTTTATTTGGGTGTGATCTATTTTTCCTTGACTCTTGACCTCGATAGTGGCAAGTTTGAGGGGCGAGATTTGAAGGGGGAGGTGCGATGTTGCTCTCTGGTAGGAGTCGAGCTCGAGTGGAGCTTAATGGAGGATGCAATGACCTACAGGGGAAACTGCAGTGATGAAGAAAGGACGTCTAATGAGCAGTAAGTGCTGGTTTGACTAAGGGGAAGAATACGGTCTGGAGTTCGAAACTGGGAGGAGTTGGATTGTTTCTAGATGAAGGGATGGTGCAATCAGAGTGGGATGTTTGTGAAGTTTGAATGTATTGTTGTCCTACAAGAGTGGGTGCGACAGTGAGGGGGGTTTTGGTAGTGAAATATGTGAGGAGGCAGATCTGTGTTTTTCAAATATGAATGTTGATGAGTGGTAAAGAGGGACCGACATTGGAAGAGTTTGGTCGGGTTGATCGGAGGCCGTCCGGTGGTGATAACATTAGGTGGAGGGTCGAAGTGTCTTGTACTAAAATATAGGCAAATGTGGTATACTTTTTACATATATAGATTAAATTATTTATTTCTTCAATGTTAGTAGTCAACAAATATTTAATCGATAACTAAAATTAAATAACCGTAGGTACAAAGTAAATTTCAATTAAGACGATTCGTTGAGACGACGATATGGAATTAATCGTATATTAGGCAAAGGAAAAACAATGTGAGTAAATCTCACTCACCTTTTATTTAGAATTTTTTTTATTCGTTAAAAATAATTATTTGTTGCTTGTTTGAATGCTTTCTAGTTGTTTTAAATATATTAGTTATTTAGGGTGATTACTATATATATATATATATATATATATATATATTGGTTTTGTGGTTGGATTTCCCGCAATATTATTAGCGGATGCCTGCAGTATCATTAGCGGATGACCCTAAATCCACGTATATAAGTGGATCCCCTTTTATACCGCGATATCCTGCCTCGAAGCAAGATGGGTATTATTCCTGTTAACTAACGTCTGTGGATGCAGGAAAAACAGGTTGGAGGGATCCAACTGGATTCAACAAAAATATGTTATCTGTTTATTTATTTGTTTGCATATATACTGTCATATATGATGTGTTAGAAAACCTGAAATAAATAAACGGTTGTTTGGTGTTTAAATATCACTGGGCCTAAGTGTTAATTTATAAAAATACCCTGAAGGGGAATTTGAGATTTAAAAAGTGAAACTCTATTTTAGAAAAATAGAAATTTGAATTTTTAAATAGATTTGAAATATAAACTTGTTCAGAAAACCAAAACAAGTAGTTCCTTTATAAACGAAGTTTATAAATAGTTCATTTATAAACGAAGTTTATAAATAAAGTGGATTGAATTATCATTGGATAATTCATAAATAAAAATCCAAGTGTGAATTTGAAAAGGGAAATTATCATTGGATAATTCGAATTTTTAGATTCAAATGTGAATTTAAAAATGTGAAAGGGGGAAATCATTTTAGAGGAATAAACGATGGAATTTATTCTGATGTTGAGAATATAAATTGAACGAAAATAAATCGATAAGGATTTATGATTTGAATTCGATTAATTCGAATTTATTTAAGTAGAAGTTAAATGGAATATGAAAATAATTTGGTATTTATATTTATAAGTTATTATAAATAGAATTTCCAAAATGAGATTTTGGATTTAAAAAGAAATTTGAATAGGGAACTTGTTTAAATATTAAACTAGGGAATTTGTAAAATGGTGTTTATAAATAAAATGAATAAATTATCAAGAGATAATTTGAATATTAAATTCAAAGAGAATTGGAATGGAATTCGAATAAAGAAAATTCAAAAATAGAAATTCAAAGAGAATTCAAAAATAGAATTTGAATATAGAAATTTAAATAAATGTTGAACATAGAAAATTTAAAGGAAATTCAAATATAGAATTTGAATATAGGAATGTAAATAGAATTTGGATAAGGGAATTTGAAATAGAATTTGAATAAGAGGATTTAAATAGAATTTGAATAATAGAATTAAAAAGGAGTTTGAATATTTGAAATTTCAAATAAAATTTAATTGGAATTTGAATATTTGAAATCCAAATAGAATAAATATGGAATTTAAATTCAAAGAGAATTAAATAGGGAATTTGAATGTAGAATTCAAAAAGAATTCAAATGGAATTTAAACTAAAGAATTTGAATATAGTATTCAAATGGAATTTTAAACTATGGAATTTGAATATGTAATTCAAATGGAATTTAAAATGTGGGATATAAATATAGAATTCAAATAAAAGTGAAAATGGAGTTTGAATCAAGAAAATTCAAATAGAGTTAAAATGGAGTTGAATTCGTTTTAACGAAGTTTAAACGTTTATATTTATAAATATAATTAAAACGAACTCGCCGTAGCGTTGCAGTTCGTAAATTGGCGTTTCGAACTTCAATTAAGTATACAGAACTCAATTGAAGTTTGTAACGACCCATATTTTTCAAATAGTTTATTTTAAATATTTAATATAGTTTTAAATATTTAGTTGATTATATAAAGTTATCGATATATAATCGAATTTGATTTAATATCGGATATATCAAATTATCGTGATACGAGAAATAAATGAAATCGAAGTTCAAACTAAATCGAACGGATTCAAATGATCAGTGTCAGTTTTGTTTGAACTTAAGCGATAATAATTTATTTTCAAAGAATTTATTTGTTAATTTAATATGGTATTTACGTTCAAATTAAATATTAAAATATATTCAGTTAGTTCAGAATAGTGTTACACTGATGAAATAACAGTGGTTACGTTAAATTAGCGGTTCACTATTTTTAATGGTGAACCCCGAGATATTTATAATGGATAAGATCGAAATCAAATCGAAAATCAAATCGATATCTATTTAAATTAAAGTGAAAATCTCAATATATCAAATCGTATTAAATACATTGTACTTACCTATACCTACGTTGAAATTTACTCCCCTATTCCTTCACCCCGAAGTATTCTTCATCTATAAAAATTGCAACTCTCTTCCTTTATTAATTCTTCTATTGAAAATCAATTCGAGAAAAGCTTCAGCTATAAAACTACAAAGCCGACCTTTTCTAATTCAATACTGAAATTGAATCCACCGAAATCAAGATCGAGGGTTTCGCGAGCAAGGAAGATGGGCTGAGTTTCTGAATCGCGATGGCATTTGAAGCTCGACAACTCAAAGGGGGGGCGCGATTTTTAGTAGCTCGATTTGATCAATGGAGTTCGGGGTTCGCGATGAGGTATGTGAGTGGAGAAAAGGGGTACAGCAATTTCTGGCGAGGTCGACGCGTTCTTGGATGTAACTGAGGGTTGCGATGTACCCTGGTTTAAAGTGGGGTGGAGTCTGAATTGAAGCTCGAGCTCGAGCAGTGGGATGGGATGGAGGAGCTGGGGGATTCATCGTGATTTGGTAGGAGTTTTTGTGGTCTGGCATTGTTGTAATGGACGATGGGAATGTGGACTTTTGATAGTGGAGACAGCCTGCACGTTACATGCTGATGGAGTTCAGGCAAATAGGCAGTGATGTTGAATCATTTGGGTGGGGTAGCACCTACAAGACAGCAGCTACATTAATAGGAAATGAAATGGAGATGGCCTGCAAAGCATTCGATGAATTGTCATAATGGATAATAGCAGTTTTAGGGGGTTGTTTCAGCACCGTCTATTGGCGAGTAGCTTCATCAAATTTATCTAGTTGTACAACAGAGAGGTATACGCTATTTAAAAAATATAATGCATAGATTAATCCTTAGTAATTCAAATTGGAAGGGAAAAACAACTTAATCGATTAATTTAAAATAATCGTAGGTACCCGATTAATTTCATTCGAGTAGATTCGTGGCAAACAATATGGAAATGAACGGGATATTAGGCAGACGAACTCATGTGAGTAAATCTCACTCACCTTTTATTTAAAATTATTTTTATTAGTTAAAAATAATTGTTATTGCTTGTTTGAATGCTGTTTGGTTGGTTTAAATATATTAGTTATTTAGGGTTGACTATTATATATATATTGGGTTGATGATTGGTTGGATTCCCGCAATATTATTAGCGGATGCCCACAGTATCATTAGCATATGACCCTACGTCCACGTATATAAGTGGATCCCCTTTTATACCGCGATTTCCTACCACGAAGCAGGATGGGTATTATTTCTGTTAACTAACGTCTATGGATGCAGGAAAAATAGGTTGGGGGAATCGAACTGGATTCCACAAAAAAATATTATCTGTTTTGCTTAATTGTTTGCCTATATACGGTTATATATGATGTGTTAGAAAACCTGAAATAAATAATTGGTTGTTTGGTGTTTGAATATCACTGGGCCAAAGTGCTAATTTACAAAAATACCCTGAAAGGGGTATTTGAGATTTAAAGGGGAAATTCTATTTTTGAAAATAGAATTTGAATTTTTAAATAGATTTGAAAAATAAACTTGTTTGAAAATAAAACAAATAGTTCTTTTATAAAAGAAGTTTATAAATAGTTCTTTTATAAACGCCGTTTATAAAGGAAGTAAAAAGAATTATCATTGGATAATTCAGAAATGAAAATACGAGTGTGAAATCGAAAAGGGAAATCTAATTTCCAAAAGTAGAAATATCGATTTCAAAAGGAATTGAAATCAAGACTTGTTTAAAGAATGAATATAGAAATTCAAATGAAGTTTTGAAACTAGATTTGAATATAGGAATTCAAATAGAGATTTGAAATAGAATTTGAATTCAAATGGAGATTTGAAATAGAATTTGAATTCAAATGGAGATTTGTAATAGAATTTGAATTCAAAGGAATTGAAATGGAATTTGAATTCAAAGGAATTCAAATAGATTTGAATAAAGAAAGTTCAAATGAAATTTTAAATGGAAATTGTTTATAGAAATTGAATGGAGTTTAAATATAGAAAATTCAAATATGAGTTCAAATATAGAATTTGAATATAGGAATGAAATAGAATTTCAAATAGGCATTGCATATAGAACTCAAATAGAGTTGGGATGGGAATTTGAATATAAAATTCCAATAGAATTGAAATAGATTTTAATATAGAAATTCAATTGAAGTTTGAAAACAGATTTGAATATAGAAATTTAAATGAAGTTGGAAGATAGATTTGAATAGAAATTCAAATGGAGATTGAAAAGGAATTTGAATATAGAATCCAAACAGAAGTGAAATGAAAATTTGAATATAGAATTCAAATAGAAGTGAAATGGAATTCGAATATAGAATTTCTAATGGAAGTAAAATAGATCAGGAATGTTATTTTGAAATTGATTTGATATATATTAAAATATATCAGAATGGAGTTGAATTAATATAAACGAAGTTTTAAAACGTTTTTATATATATATAATTAATTAAAACGAACTCGCCACAGCGCTGCAGTTCATAAATTGTCGTTTCGAACTTCAATTGGATATACAGGACTCAATTGAAGCCGGAATTCTTCGAAACAAGAAACGTCAGGACCGATTTGATAATAGTTTTCTAATGGAGGAGAAAAATCTGGATTTCATCAAATAGATTTTGAGTTATATCAAAGTCAAATTTTCAGAAAAACAGCGCCATAATAGTTTTAAAAAAGATAACGGTTTATTTAATTAAATAAAAGGATTTTAAAGAAATAAAATCTGAATGTGCCATTAGAGAAATCCAGGCTGGAGATATAAAATGAATATGAACTCCAGTGAAGCAAGTGAAATGATTTTTGAATAAAAATCAGATATTAATTTATTAAATAGGTTTAACTAGTTTGAAAATGAATAGTCAAATCGAGATTTGAATTGAAATGTGGCATTGAATAAGTGAAAGAGATTTGAAAATTTATATTCGAAATCGAATATGTAACTCGAGCTGAAATGGAATTAGATAGGGTTCATGAGTAGATTAAAATATACTGAATGTGATATGTTTAAACAGAGAAGGGAAATAAGCAAAATAGCTAACTAAACAATAAATGAGAGAAACTGAATCCAAACGATTTGATTGGGTTGGATTGAACTGAAAACAGGTGAACATGAGTTAGACAGGTATGGAGGGAGTATATGAAGATTTTAATTTATGTGCCCGACAAAAAAGTACATGTTTAATTTCATATATGAGATTTTATGCACCGTATCGGCAAGCCACTTGGCTTTTTCTTTATCTTTTGGATTGGTGAGGGCCATGGGAGGCTATTTGAAATATCCCGAAGCTCCCGATGCAGAGGAGGCTATGGCGAAATTTTCCGGGTATTTAAGGAGTTCGAATATTTTTAAGATAATTTGATAGTTAGAAATCAATGTATCGATATATATAGAATTCGATACGGAAACGAAATAAAAAATAGAATGTTATAAACAAAAAGGGAAATCTATAAATTAGAAATAGAAGGTGAACCATATACATGTTTTAAAAATGAATAATTGGGATTTTATAGTGTGTTTATTCGAGGTAAGTGGTTTTGCCGTTTTGAAGTTGAGGATGTTTTCAGTTAAGGTCTGAGAGGTTGATATTTGGATAAGTGATTGAAATTGTTTTCAATTGCAAATAGGGATATTTTCTAATATATAGAAAATAAAAGAAGTTGATATTTGGAAACTGTAACGACCCGGAAAATCTGAACCAATTTAAAAATTTTAAATTGGTTAAAATAATGGATTTTAAATATATAAAATAAATATTTTAAATAATAGCAATGAAAAGTGAGTTGGAATCGACGTTTGAAAACGAATATAATTAATTCTAATTATAAACAAGGCCTGAAAAGGCGCTGCAGTTTCAAAATTTGAATTCAAATTTTGTCGGACTGTACCGGGTGCAAAACAAAATGGATTTGAGTGAACCAAAAATATTTAAATCTGTTAGTTAATACCTTTCTAACGAATCTGAAAAATCGAAGTTTCATAGCGGAAAGCAAAAGTTATGGCCAAATGAATTCTCAGAAAGGTCGCTATGGAATTTATATAGCCCGTGAAATTGGCCATTTTGCAAACAGTCTCAGAATTCGACGAAACTAGTTTTGTTAGGACCGTATCGTCAAAACATAGCTAGATTTATTTTTCGGGAATTTTTAGAATCAGTATGTGGCCCCGGCAAATTGAAATGTACGTTCAAATCAAATATTGAATGTTTTGTATTTTAATTTGAAGGAAAACTGACTGAAACAGTCGAATGGGCCTACGAAACTTGTCCCATTGTGTTCGAAATGGGGGTAAAACGCTAGGGACGACAGTCGTTGGGTTTAGATTGGGTTTCGTGTGTGAAAGGGGTATTTTAGAATTTTGAAAATATATAAATAAAATAAAAAAAATTCATTGGGCCACATAGTTTTTCTCTCTCCCCGATGTTCATCGACGCACGGCGGAAATAGCTCAAACCCTTCCCCCTCATTTTCCGATCAATCCACGCAAAATTAGCCCCTCCTCCAGTTGAAGATTTTGTAGAGCTCGGCGAGAGCTTCAAATCCATACAAGGGTGGTATTTTTTCGTTGCCTGAATTGAGAGAACCACCTCCCTGAAGTCGACGACTTCAATTCGCCGCCGCTGCCTCCTGGGACCACCGAACTGGCCACACCTCCTGGCGCACGTGCACCTTTCCTAGCCCGACAAGGTGGCGCTGGCCGATCGAAGCAACAATCAACGGATTGGAAGATAAATCACGACCTAGTTTTGAAGATTTTCAGAGAGGTACGGCCTTATATATTTAAAACTGATTTCAACAGTTTTAAAAGTGTTGTAAACTTTGAAAAATCATATCTTTTTCGTTTCTTGACGAAATTCGATGAAACTGGAAACATCGTGACCGTGTGGACATCTTCTACATTTTAGAAGAGACCGCGTATTTTTCTGAGCCTTCTGCTATTTTTGGTGGAGTGGAACCCAATGTGAGATTTCTAATTTATAAACGATATGGAAAACGATGATGTATAAATTATATAGTCGATGTATGAGTTATATAAGCGTTGTACACCTCTTGTATAAGCGTTGTATAAGTTGTACGTTCGATGTGTAAGTTGTATATGCGTTGTAAAAATTATATATGTGTTGAAATAGAAGTGAATTGTTATATATATATATATATATATATATATATATATGCCCCTTGTCCACAAACCATGGATGATATTTATTGGTTATGATTGGTGTGAAAATTGATTGATAGCGAATGGTTGATTGGAATTGTTTGTGGTTGATATTGATTGATTGTGGTTGAAAAATACCCGTTTGTGGTTGAGAAATATTTGGTTGAAACCACATAGGATTAGTTTGTGGAAATGAAATAAATATACACGCCGCCTACGTGCGAACAAGATGCATGATTCCCCATTGTCAAAAACCACGAGGTTTTAAGGTAGAGCGAGGAGCTGTACTAGGGACTGTCCCGGTTTTAACTACCCTGCCGTTATGCTGCCGAAATTTTGAATAATATTCAGGTGTTTGAATTTTTTCATTCGTTGAATTAAAATTCATGTGTTGAATGGTGTTCGTGTTTTAAATATAAAAATCACATTTTTATCATCTATATGAACTATATAAAATAATCTCCTTTTGAAAGAAATTGTTTTATAATAAAAATCCTATTTTATTACCTATATGAACTATATAAAATAATAGTGTTTCGAAATAAATTGTTTTACAATAAAAATCACATTTTTATTATATACAAGAGTTGTTAAATATAGTGAAGTGTTGAAACAGAAGACAGTTTGATAAAAATATCATTTTGATCAAAAGTATGAAATTCATACGGTTTTGAAATCGAAGACTCGATATATATATTTAAATAAAATTGAAATATATCGAAAAATGATGTTGCAGTTCGTATTTTGAAACCGTGATTTCAAACGATTAGTGCGGGAGATCCGACCATCGGATTTTCCTGAAATCGCAACCGTTGGGTTCACTTTGGAAATATCTTTCCAACGGCACCAACTTTGTAAAAATCTAACGGTTGGATTTTCTGGAATGTTTAATTCAAATCTAGAGAAAAACGGTGCCAGAATGGATTATATTTATTTATATATATATACATATATAATTATATTTAATCGAATAACGACGCTGTAGTTCGTATTTTGAAATCGAAACTTCAAACGATTATACCGGGAGATCCGACCGTCGGATTTTCCCAAAACTAGAACCGTTGGATTCGTTTTGAAAAGAACTTTCTAATGATGTAAATTTTGTGAAGATCCAACAGTTAGATTTTCAGATATGTGTAAATCAAATCTGAAGAAAAACAGCGCCACGACCGCGTTATGGCTCGAAGCGTCGTTTGGAATAAATTAGCTATTTTAAAATAAATAAAAAAGCGATAAATCGTTATAAAATATTATAAACGATATGGATGTGAAATTTAGAAATTAACTGAAGTTTGGCTATGTCGAATGGTTTCATGGACATTGATCTGATGTTGGTTTCGGCCTTCGGGGTTAATATTTGGGAAATCGTTCTCTTACTGATTGACGGCTAGTGACTAATGAATTGAAATGATGCGTGTGTATGTCAGTGTTGCACTTGTTTATTATATACGCGAGTTGCTCAGAAAGACCGGGTTTATCCCATTCTGAATAACTGAATCGACGATAAGGAATCGAAGATGAAGACGGTGGTCGAAAACCGGAGATCTTCACCTCGTTTGGATGGTAACCGAGGTCCTGATTGGGAGGCACCCCGAAATATGGATAATGAGTGGTGATCGTCCAGACGTACGTGGTGGTCGATGGGTTTGCGAGGTGTATAGTGCCTCCGGTTTCGTTCCGACCCAGAACGGACTTGTAAATGGACTATGTGTCTGACATTGGATTTTATTCTGTGTTGATTGATCTCTATTAAATATACATCTGTTTGGCGGTGGAGAATTTATTCTTTTGCTTAACGCCCTTCTCTGAAACGCACGAGCTCAGAGGTTGTATATCGATGGATATCAGTCGCATGACATGAATTGCTAGTGTGGCAGGCCTAAGTGGCAAATGATCAGGGCTTTTGTTGAAAAGCAGAGTCTTGTGGTGATGATCAAAGCACCGCCTATGTGGCGTAGCTTTGTGTATAACGTGAATTCGCGAGCCTCACACCCCGGTATGAACCAGAAACAGGAGAAGGACCTCAGGGAAGGCATGTGTTTATTTCTAGCTAGGAGTTGTGTCGGTGTTTTTACACGGCCTGACATTTTACATATGTGGATGATGGATAGGGAGGCGCCTCGGTTATATCAGTCGATCTGAGACCGATGGAGTCATTCGTTGGCTCATTTACGCCCCATAGGGCGGGGAAACGTAGTGTTCAGGCATAATAATCCACATCGGTGGACCGGCCCTGACGATCCAAAGGGTTGATGCGTTTTGATCCTGAGGCTCGGACTAGAGAGTCTCGAATTCGGTAAGGACTATCTTTTGCCTTGGTTCAAGACGGAAATCCAATTTCCAAATACGTGACTGTGCGGTTTTGATTGTATACCTATATTAGGCGACATAGTGGCATGGGACGCTCATGTCATCTATGATTGATAGTTATGATTCGAAATTGCTTTTGAAACATGTAGACACTAGTAATAATATCAAATTCTTTTGTTTTATTCATATCAAGCATATTTTGGACGTTATAAGGTAAAAACTCTATCCTCCGGTTTGCGTTGCATTGTGTGATGGGAACCGAGTCTTATAATGGCTTCATTTTTATAAAAAGCATTGCGATGTTTTAAAAGAAAGATTTGTTTTTAAAGAACTGGAAATCCAATGGAGTAAACCCGTTCCATGAAAGTGGCGTGTTCCTGTGATTGGCCATATTTCAAATGTGTTGAGTAGATTTCTCATACCAGTCCCATGACTGACTCGTAGTTTGTTTCACTTTCAAACTCGGGTGCCCCTTTTTCTACACGGGCAGCCTTGTATTCAGGTTTAGCTGGTTCTTTCTGGATAGCTGGAGCTGAAGATGGATTCTATTATTTATCTCTTTTTATGCTGTTTAGCTCCTATTGTACATTATGTTTGTTTTCCGCTGTAGACATTTATGTATAGCTGAACTGTATTTGTACTAAGTATGATCCTGTATACTGTGTAACTCTGATGATTACTCTTATCCAGTATATTCTATTGTTCATTATTTGGTGTATTTATTTATTTCTATTCTGCTATTATCTGTTTATGTGTATATTCCAAGGATTACCCTTGCCACCGTCCATAGGGGTTTAGGGTCGTCTCAGAAACGCTTTCCAAATGGTATAAGAGGCCAAGATGAGTATTGAAATATTTGGTTAACAAATATTGATAGGGGAAATGGAGAAGAGATTTAATTAATGAAATCTTAATTAAAGAGCCCAGTGATTTGTTTGATATGTTGGATGAACACTTGTTTTTATTCGATAGTTAAATCACAGACTATCGAAGTTTTTGACCATCGTTGTCAATATGGAGAGACTGATTGGATTATTATCCGTGAGCCACTCTGTATTGGCAGTAGCGTTGCAAATCAGATTATACGAAGGTAATCGAAGACGGAGTAAAGTGCAAGGGCATTTTCTACTTATAGAAATTGTGCCTTCGGTTTCGTTCAATCCTAGAACGAACGTAAATGGACGAATGTCTAACAAAGTATTTCCAATGATCTAATGGGTTAGTCTGTATAAACATATATGGTTGCAACGGATATATTCCCTTAGCATAACATCCAGAATATTTGTGCAAATCAATTAGTGATTAACGGATCTGACAATGTGGCATTCAAAGTGATGGTGCTATCAATGAATAGAAAGTAATCGTAGCCTCAGGCCTCAACAACCGAGGAATGACAAAAATCGGGCAGGCAGCATGGCTATGTGGGTCTCTCCCATTAGGATGTATAATCACCTATCTAGAGATTCATTTAATTTCTTATTCTATTTGATGTTGTCCCATTCGGGAAACGGTTGCTGATCCCAACCGTTGGTGATATACATTCGATACACTCAAGCGAAATGAGTGGTCGGTCATGTGTGGGTCGGGTTGCAAGATGTTCTTGTTGAACCCCCAGTGTATTGCCTATAGAGTACACTGATCGGAAGGTGGTTCCATACCTTGTCATGTTGGAAATCCAATCTCCAATAAGCGCCATGCGGTTTTTGATTTTATACTATGTATGTGGAGCGTGAGATGAAAGCGTTCTACTATTCGGTTATTTATTTGATTTATACATTATTATAATATCACTGGATTTCGTATCAAAGTATTTGGGTTATAGTAAGGTAAAAACCGTCCATGTTTATGTGTGGGTTGGTCTTACTATTATCTTTCCTTTCGAAAGAATTTTGAAAGTTAAAAAATGGTTGGAGTTTACTCACACCAGTCCCATGACTGACCCAGAGTTTACTTTGTTTGTTTTCCATAAACTCTTGGGTGCCCAAATTTGTACGGGCAGTCGAGTAGTCGGGATTTTACAGATTCACTTGGAAGAGTTGGAAGTAGGAGGCTTCACCTGTTAGCTATAGACTATCATAATTCCGCTGTGTACTATGTTGTATTTGGAAACATGTGTTTATAACTGTTCCAGGAATAACTGTCGCGCTCTGATAATGGCATGTATATCCAGTTACTGATTTGTATTTTCAGAAGTTATGTTATAAAATATATTTTATTCGTTCCGCTATGAGTTTGTGATCTTCATTTTCTTCTATTCTAATATTTCTTTCTTTCTATTTCTCATCCTCTAACTTCTTTCTAATAATGATTCGTATTTCTGTGCAATTTGGGTTGGACGTGTGGTATTATTAGTCAACTCAGATAGTACGGATTTGCGGGCTTTACAGTTGGTATCAGAGCTTAGGTTGAGCGAATAACTAGGCTTTGGTGGGATGTGCTCATTAGAGATAGGGTCAGTAGAACCCTAGAATGAGTTGAGTGTATATATATACGAGAGAGCGTATTTGTAAATTGATATAAAAGTTGTTTTATATTGTGTTGGCTAGTCTGTTGAGTGGTTTATGAATTCTGGTCGAATCGTGGGATGCCAAGAACTCGATAAGAGTTTGTGAATACTTGAACAGAAGATTGAACACGATATTGTTTAAAAGTGGGTAAATGAAATCATTTTACCCAAAATTCTATTTTGATATAAAAGGAATAGTTTTCTAAAATTATTGAAATAGATGGATGTGTTGGATGTTATTTTAATCAAATAAGATTATAAAATTGTATTGGTTATATAGAACCAAATAGAACTTGTACATGAATAAGATATACAATTGAGATAAATTAAAATTGAATTCAAACCAGAATTTGGAATTTTAAATCCTGAAAAGTTTGAAAATATTTTTAAATAATATAGCTTTGTTTTGAAAGGGATTTTTTTTTGAATAATAATCATTTTGAATGGGTTTTGGAAATTGTTTAAGCACTGAACTCACTTCAGTGGCTGGAAAATAATTCTGATGAAGACTGCAGCTTCATCAGTGTTCATTTTCGAGTTTTAAGTGACGAATGGCTATCTTAGAAAAGTTTTTGATGTAATTTGTTTGAAGGAAAACAAATTGGGTTGAAATTTCAAATGTTTTGAATTTGAATTAGTTATAAATATATGTGATTTCAAAAAGGATTTGAAATGAAAACCCTGGGATTTGGATTCTGGAATTAAAATTTAACTTAAGCAAGTTAAATGGTTCAGGGTGAATCAATTGACTAGAATCAATTTGAATTAGTTTAATAGAACATAGACTGGATATAAATGGATTGATCGTAGATCATTCAAATTAAATGAAGGAAGACCAAAAGTTTTGGTGATATTAAATTTGTTGAAATATGGGGAGTTGAGTTTCAACATAAGTGAGATTTGGAAAAGTAATCGATTTGTACCATTTTTCCTACCTTAGCAATTTCGAGGACGAAATTATTTTAAGGGGGGAAGAATGTAACGACCCGGATTTTTCGAACAGTTTATTTTAAATATTTAATATAGTTTTAAATATTTAGTTGATTATATAAAGTTATCGATTTATAATCAATTTTGATTTAATATCGGATATATTAAATTATCGTGATACGAGAAATAAATGAAATCGAATTTAAAACTAAATCGAACGGATTCAGATGATCAGTGTCAGTTTTGTTTGAACTTAAGCGATAATAATAATATATTTTCAAAGAATTTATTTGTTAATTTAATATGGTATTTACGTTCAAATTAAATATTAAAATATATTCAGTTAGTTCAGAATAGTGTTACACTGTTGAAATAACAGTGGTTACGTTAAATTAGTGGTTCACTATTTTTAACGGTGAACCCCGAGATATTTATAATGGATAAGATCGAAATCAAATTGAAAATCTAATCGATATCTATTTAAATTAAAGTGAAAATCTCTATATATCAAATCGTATTAACTACATTGTACTTACCTATACCTACATTGAAATTTACTCCCTTATTCCTTCACCCCGAAGTATTCTTCATCTATAAAAACCGCAACTCTCTTCCTTCATTAATTCTTCTATTGAAAATCAATTTGAGAAAAGCTTCAGCTATAAAAATACAAAAGCTGACCTTTTCTAATTCAATACTGAAATCGAATCCACCGAAATTAAGATCGAGGGTTTCGCGAGCAAGGAAGATGGGTTGAGTTTCTGAATCGCGATGGCATTTGAAGCTCGACAACTCAAAGGGGGGCGCGATTTTTAGTAGCTCGATTTGATCAATGGAGTTCGGGGTTCGCGATGAGGTATGTGAGTGGAGAAAAGGGGTACGGAAATTTCTGGCGAGGTCGATGCGTTCTTGGATTCAACTGAGGGTTGCGATGCACCCTGGTTTAAAATGGGGTGGAGTCTGAATTGAAGCTCGAACTCGAGCAGTGGGATGGGATGGAGGAGCTGGGGGATTCATCGTGATTTGATAGGAGTTTTTGTGGTCTGACGTTGTTGCAATGGACGATGAGAATGAGGACTTCTGATGGTGGAGACTGCCTGGACGTTACATGCTGATGGAGTTCAGGCAAATAGGCAGTGATGTTGGATCATTTGGGTGGGGTAGCAACTATAAGACAGCAGCTACGTTAATAGGAAAGGGAATGGAGATGGCCTGCAAAGCGTTCGATGAATTGTCATAATGGATAATAGCAGTTTTAGGGGGTTGTTTCAGCAGAGTCTATTGGCAAGTAGCTTCATCAAATTTATCTAGTTGTACAACAGCGAGGTATACGCTATTTAAAAATATATAATGCATAGATTAATCCTTAGAAATTCAAATTGGAAGGGAAAAACAACTTAATCGATTAATTTAAAATAATCGTAGGTACCCGATTAATTTCATCCGAGTAGATTCGTGGCAAACAATATGGAAATGAACAGGATATTCGGCAGATGAACTCATGTGAGTAAATCTCACTCACCTTTTATTTAAAATTATTTTTATTAGTTAAAAATAATTGTTGTTGCTTGTTTGAATGCTGTTTGGTTGGTTTAAATATTAGTTATTTAGGGTAGACTATTATATATATAGTGGGTTGATGATTGGTTGGATTCCCGCAATATTATTAGCGGATGCACGCAGTATCATTAGCGGATGATCTTACATCCACGTATATAAGTGGATCCCCTTTTATACCGCGATATCCTGCCACGAAGCAGGATGGGTATTATTTCTGTTAACTAACGTCTATGGATGCAGGAAAAACAGGTTGGGGGAATCCAACTGGATTCCACAAAAATATATTATCTGTTTAGTTTAATTGTTTGCCTATATACGGTTATATATGATGTGTTAGAAAACCTGAAATAAATAATTGGTTGTTTGGTGTTTAAATATCACTGGGCCAAAGTGCTAATTTATAAAAATACACTGAAAGGGGTATTTGAGATTTAAAGGGGAAATTCTATTTTTGAAAATAGAATTTGAATTTTTAAATAGATTAGAAAAATAAACTTGTTTGAAAATAAAACAAATAGTTCTTTTATAAAAGAAGTTTATAAACAGTTCTTTTATAAACGCCGTTCATAAAAAAAGAATTATCATTGGATAATTCAGAAATGAAAATACGAGTGTGAAATCGAAAAGGGAAATCTAATTTCCAAAAGTAGAAATATCGATTTCAAAAGGAATTGAAATCAAGACTTGTTTAAAGAATGAATATAGAAATTCAAATGAAGTTTTGAAACTAGATTTGAATATAGAAATTCAAATAGAGATTTGAAATAGAATTTGAATTCAAATGGAGATTTGAAATAGAATTTGAATTCAAATGGAGATTTGAAATAGAATTCGAATTCAAAGGAATTGAAATGGAATTTGAATTCAAAGGAATTCAAATAGATTTGAATAAAGAAAGTTCAAATGAAATTTTAAATGGAAATTGTTTATAGAAATTGAATGGAGTTTAAATACAGAAAATTCAAATATGAGTTCAAATATAGAATTTGAATATAGGAATGAAATAGAATTTCAAATAGGCATTGCATATAGAACTCAAATAGATTTGGGATGGGAATTTGAATATAAAATTCAAATAGAATTGAAATAGATTTGAATATAGAAATTCAATTGAAGTTTGAAAACAGATTTGAATATAGAAATTTAAATGAAGTTGGAAGATAGATTTGAATAGAAATTCAAATGGAGATTGAAAAGGAATTTGAATATAGAATCCAAACAGAAGTGAAATGAAAATTTGAATATAGAATTCAAATAGAAGTGAAATGGAATTCGAATATAGAATTTCTAATCGAAGTAAAATAGATCAGGAATGTTATGTTGAAATTGATTGGATATATATTAAAATATATCAGAATGGAGTAGAATTTATATAAACGAAGATTTAAAACGTTTATATATATAAATATAATAAAAACGAAATCGCCGCAGCGCTGCAGTTCGTAAATTGTCGTTACGAACTTCAATTGGATATACAGGACTCAATTGAAGTCGGAATTCTCCGAAATAAGAAACGTCAGGACCGATTTGATAAGAGTTTTCTAATGGAGGAGAAAAATCTGGATTTCATCGAATAGATTTTGAGTTATATCAAAGTCCAATTTTCAGAAAAACAGCGCCATAATCGTTTTAAAAATGATAACGGTTTATTTAATTAAATAAAAGGATTTTAAAGAAATAAAATCTCAATGTGCCATTAGAGAAATCCAGACTGGAGATATAAAACGAATATGAACTCCAGTGAAGTAAGTGATATGATTTTTGAATAAAAATCAGATATTTAATTATTAAATAGGTTTAACTAGTTTGAAAATGAATAGTTAAATCGAGATTTGAATTGAAATGGGGCGTTGAATAAGTGAAAGAGATTTGAAAATTTATATTCGAAATCGAATATGTAACTCTAGTTGAAATGGAATTAGATAGGGTTCATGAGTAGATTAAAATATACTGAATGTGATATGTTTAAACAAAGAAGGGAAATAAGAAAAATAGCTAACTAAACAATAAATGAGCGAAACTGAATCCAAACGATTAGATTGGGTTGGATTGAATTGAAAACAGGTGAACATGAGTTAGACAGGTATGGATGGAGTATATGAAGATTTTAATTTATTTGCCCGACAAAAAGGTACATGTTTAATTTCATATATGAGATTTTATGCGCCGTATCGGCAAGCCGCTTGGCTTTTTCTTTTTCTTTTGGATTGGTGAGGGCCATGGGAGGCTATTTGAAATATCCCGAAGCTCCCGGTGCAGAGGAGGCTATGGCGAAATTTTCTGGGAATTTAAGGAGTTAGAATATTTTTAAGATAATTTGATAGTTAGAAATCAATGTATCGATATATATAGAATTCGATACGGAAACGAAATAAAAAATAGAATGTTATAAACAAAAAGGGAAATCTATAAATTAGAAATAGAAGGTGAACCATATACATGTTTTAAAAATGAATAATTGGGATTTTATAGTGTGTTTATTCGAGGTAAGTGGTTTTGCCATTTCGAAGTTGAGGATGTTTTCAGTTAAGGTCTGAGAGGTAATTTTACCCCAACTTGATTGATTTTATTTTTAATTGATAAATAGCAAGATCCAGTCTCGAAGAGAAGTGTTTGAAAAAGAGTTAGTTGAATAAAATATTTTGGGTTGTTGTAATGATGTTTTACACAACATTCGTTTTAAACCCAAGTGATGGAATTTTGGAAATATAAAAGTAAATATTTCCTGAGTATAATTAAAATAGTCAGGATAGAGATAAGTGATTGAAATTGTTTTCAATTGCAAATAGAGATATTTTCTAATATATTGAAAATAAAAGAAGTTGATATTTGGAAACGTTTTCCAAATGGCATAAGAAGCCAAGATGAGTATTGAAATATTTGGTTAACAAATATTGATAGGGGAAATGGAGATGAGATTTAATTAATGAAATCATAATTAAAGAGCCCAGTGGTTTGTTTGATATGTTGGATGAACACTTGTTTTTATTCGATAGTTAAATCACAGACTATCGAAGTTTTTGACCATCGTTGTCAATATGGAGAGACCAATTGGATTATTATCCGTGAACCACTCTGTATTGGCAGTAGCATTGCGAATCAGATTATATGAAGGTAATCGAAGATAGAGTGTAAAGTGCAAGGGCCTTTTCTATTTATAGAATTTGTGCCTTCGGTTTCGTTCAATCCCAGAACGAACGTAAATGGACGAATGTCTGACAAAGTATTTCCAATGATCTAATGGGTTGGTCTGTATAAATATATATGGTTGCAACAGATTTATTCCCTTAGCATAACATCCAGAATATTTGTGCAAATCAGTTAGTGATTAACGGATCTGACAATGTGGCATTCAAAGTGATGGTGCTATAAATGAAAACATGGCTATGTGGGTCACTCCCATTAGGATGTATAATCACCTATCTAGAGATTCATTTAATTTCTTATTCTATTTGATGCTGTCCATTCGGGAAACGGTTGCTGATCCCAATCGTTGGTGATATACATTCGACACACTCAAGCGAAATGAGTGGTCGGTCATGTGTGGGCCGGGTTGCAAGATGTTCTTGTTGAACCCCCAGTGTATTGCCTCTAGAGTACACTGATCGGAAGATGGTTCCATACCTTGTCATGTTGGAAATCCAATCTCCAATAAGCGCCATGCGGTTTTTGATTTTATACTATGTATGTGGAGCGTGAGATGCAAGCGTTCTGCTATTTGGTTATTTATTTGATTTATACACTATTATAATATCACTGGATTTCGTATCAAAGTGTTTGGGTTATAGTAAGGTAAAAACCGTCCATGTTTATGTGTGGGTTGGTCTTACTATTATCTTTCCTTTCGAAAGAATTTTGAAAGTTAAACAAATAGTTGGAGTTCACTCACACCAGTCCCGTGTGTAACGACCCATAATTTTAGAGCCAATTTAAAATTTTTATTTTTGAAATTTTAATGGATTTTAATGTTTAGAATAATTTATTTTAGATAAGAACGACTAAAAATTTATTTTAAAACGAATAAATTCAATTTAATTATAAAAGGAGTTTAAAACAGCGCTGTAGTTTGAAAATTTGAATTTGAACTTTGACTGACTGTACAGGATTCATTTTAAATAAGAATTGAGCGATACCAGGAATATTTAAATCTGTTTAATCGTATCTTTCCAACGAATCTGAAAAACTTAAATTTTGTTTTAAAAATCAAAAGTTATGTCCAATTCAATTTTTAGGGAGCTCGCTGTAGAATTTATATATATATATATATATATATTATATAGGGCCCGAAAGCCTACTCTGCACATATGAAGGAATTTCGACTCGAAACCACTTCTATTGAGTTCGGAATGACGTTTCTGCATTGAAAAACAGTAAACACTTATATATTTTGAGTTTCAGAATTCATTTGTTTAAAAATGTATTTTTAATATTAAATATATTGTCCTTAAAAATAGTCATTTTTCAAACGACCTCGGTTTTGACGAAACCACTTTTGTTGGAACCGGAATGTCAAATTATTGCTAAGTTCCAATTTTCATAATTTTTCGAATTAATATGTGAGTGTGGCAAAGGAAAACGTGTTTTGTCAGTTTCAGTCAATTTTTAATCAACTAGAAAAAGGCCATTTTTCAAACAGTCTCAGAATTCGACGAAATTAGTCTCGTTAGAACCGTGTCATCAAAACATAGCTAGAAATAATTTTTCTATAATTTTTAGAGACAGTATGTGGCCCCGGTAATTTAAAATATAAGTTTGAATTTAATAATTAAATGATTTATAATTAAATTTAAAGAAAATCATATCGTAACAGCCGAACTGGGTTACGAAACACGTTCCATTGTGTCCGGGACGGGGGTTATTAGCTAGGGGCGACATTGTTGGGTTTGATTTGAAGTTAAGAGTGATATTTGAATTGAATTCAAATAAAATAAAATAAATAAAATAAAAATATGCCTATAAATACTGTTGAAATACGGCCTCAATACGAAACCCTATTTTCCCCAATACCCAGGCCGCCGTATGTTATTTTCACAGGCCGAAATCTCTCCAAATTCAATCACTAATTTCTCCAAATCCAGAACACGATAATCAACAAACTATATACCGAATTGAAGGAAATTCCAAGGCCTTTAAATCGATACGGATAAGATCGAGTTTCAGGTGGTATTTTTCGCGAATTTCAAGGGCAAACAGTGGCCGTTCGGGTGCGGTTTTCGAGGCCAGGGCACCACCGAGTTCGGAGGGTTTCAGGGCGTGGGGGCGGCATCTCGAAGGCTTCGACGTGGTGATGTCTGATCGGTCTTCGGGTCCTTGGTGGCGCGTGCATTCTGGGGTGTTTGAGTCGGCGATGGGTTCCTGTGAAGAACGACGAGGAAGATGAAGGGTAATAGTGTAATAAAAATTTTAATTAAATAATAAAGTGATTTTAAAAGTTTAAACATTCATAACTTTTTCATACAGCGACGAAAATCAGAAATTTCAGTTGCGTTGGAATCATAAAAAGGGGATCTAGACGATGGAACTGACCAGGACCAAAACCGAGCACTTTGGAAATTCAACCAAATTCGAACATGAATGATTTCTAAAAACCAATCGAGGTGAGATTTCTTTTTAATTTAAAATTAATTTATTATTGCGGTTAAGAATTTATACACCGTAAAAATATTTCATTTTATATGGTATGTGATATGAATTGATTATTTGATTGTGATGATAAAGTTGGATGAAATTGGTTTGATTAGAAATTGTTTAATCCTTTTTGTTGAAATTAGAGTCAATAATATGAAATGGACTCTTAGGTTAGAATTAGCATGTTAGTAAAAATATCTTTTATGTAAATATTGGCATGCTAGTATGAAAACATAATTTTTTGTTAGAAATATACATTAGACAAAAATAAACATTTTTGTTGGAAATGTATGTTAGATAAAAATAACATTTTGTTAAAAATGTTTAGTTAGAATAAAAACAACATTTTAGTATAAAATGTTACATTGGATAAAAATGTAATATTAGAAATGAAAATGACATCTTTGTCAAAACTTGATTATAGAAATGAAAATGACATTTTTGTCAAATTAGATTTTAGAAATGAAGATGACATTTTGTTAGAAGTTTGTCATGTAATTGAAATAACATTTTAGTTAGAAAAGTTTATCTATATTGAACATGTCACTTTTGTAAGGAATGTTTAATTAAAATAAACATGTCAATTTTGGTCAACATGTCTAATTAGAATGAAATGCTAATCTTGTTAAACATGGCATAGTAGAATAAAGATGTCAATTTCGTCAAACATGTTTAATTTAAATAAACATGTTAATTTTGTTAAAAAAATTTAATTAGAAATTTTGTTTTTATTGTCATATTGAATATAATAAAAGTGTAGAACTAGAAATATATTCAGTTTCGATCATTTAAAAAGAATGAATTAAAAGCATTTATTTTGACACTTTGAAGGAATGAAGTAAAAATAGACATTTTTGTTCACTAAAAAGAGTTAGACAAAAGTAGAGATTTTTGCCACATTAAGAAGGATGGATTTAAAAGAATACATTTTTAATATGAAATTGTATCATTAAAAAGGATGAAAATAAAAGAGTACATTTTTATGTAAAAATAGTTTTCAATGAAAAGAAGCTACGTGAAAGATTATATCTTTATTGTTCATTGTTTTCAATAAAAAGATTGTACATTTAATATGACATTTTTAATGAAAATTTGGAGTACATTGAAAGGATTAGTGTGAACAGATTATATTTTTATTTTTATTTGGTTACGACGAAAGGATTATGAAATAAAGATTGTATCTTTATTGAAATATTGTTCAATAAAAAGAATCAAAATTTAATATTGCATTTCTATTATAATTTTTTCGCATTAGAAATATTCCCTTTTGTTAAAAAGAATTGACACTTTTGTTTACATTAAAAGTTTATAAACAAAATTTACATTTTTGTATGCATTAAAAGCTTATAAACAGAATTCACATTTTGGTTTGCATTAAAAGTTTATAAACAAAAATTTACATTTTTGTTAATTAGATTATTAAGGACAAAATAACATTTCTATTATGAAATGTTACACTAGACATAAAATAACATTTTTGTTATAGAATGTTTATTGGATTAAAATCCGTTACTTTTGAAATGAATTAGAAATGTATGTTTGTATACATTTTAAAGGAATGAGTTAAGAATGTATATTTTTATACATTAGAAAGAATAAGTTAGAAATGAACATTTTTGTTTATATAAAAGGAATTAAAGAATTTACATTTTTCCCATGTAAATAAAAGGAAGTAAAGAATTTATATTTTTCAATGTAAATAAAAGATTAAATAGAAAATTACATTTTTCTATGTAATTAAAGAATAAAGTTAAAGAATTAATTTTTTATGTAAATTAGAATAAGAAGGACATTTTTGTTTAGAAAATGTAAATTAAAATAAAAGGTGACATTTTCATTCTTATTCTATTATTCAATAAAAAGATTAGAATTAAAGTTATATTTTTACATTCTAGATGTAAATAGAAGCATAGATTCTAAAGCTACATTTTTATTGCCATTATATATGTAATGAAAAGAATAGATGTAAATGTCACATTTTTAGTTTTAAAATAGAGACAAATAAATAGAATAGATTTTTAAAAAAAATCATTTTCTATGTAATTAAAGAATGACTGGAAAAATTACATTTTTCAATGTCATAAGAGATTGGATAAAACACTACATTTTTCAATGTAATAAAAGAATGAAATAAAATAAGTAGAATTGAAATCATGGCTTTATGGCCATTTGATTTCAATAACAAGAGTGCACATTAGAAAATACATTTTTCAATGTAAAATAGTTTCATTGAGAAGAAATAATCATTTAAATATGATATTAGAGATGGTTTGAAATATATGGTTGTTATATAGAAGTATTCGATGTACTAAAGACAAATGTCGTGTATTCAAAATTGGATATTACACTCCCATTTACAAGTTACCCGACTTGTTTATGTGATTGGGACGATAATTTTCACACATCGCCCAAGTGCACAAATGAATTATTATTCCTTGATGGATGAAACCTCACACGGGTATTGGGATGATATTGGATACACACTAATCCCAATATTTAGTTATCTGTCAATCGATGGATTGACAGTCTGTGATGAGCGTCAGTTATTTACTTTAATGCTCACACAGTTATAGATTCCACTTTGGTCGTCATTTGGATGTTTGATAATTATTTATCATGATTGTTGATTCCATACAAATTATATGGTTGTCGGTTGAGTCACATTCCACAAAAGAATGTTCTAGGAAAAAATATTTTAGAGAATATATTTTTGAAAGAATATTTTAGAAAAAGAATATATTTTCGGAAAATATACTTTTATTGAAATAAACTAGTTATTAACTAGAATAAATCATAAAATTTAGATTTAATGAGTTTTCCATTTTGTTAAGATGTAATTGAAGTTTAATTAAATAAATTGGTTTTTGGGTTGTCGTGAATAGCGTCTTAAATAACACTGTTCTTAAACTCCATAGGAAAAGAATAATCTTTTAATTTAGATTATTAGAGTTTTCATTTAGTAATTGAAATAAGATGAAGTGTGAGTCGGGTTTATTGTGAACTGTGTTTCTTAGCGACATTTGTTCTTTAACCCAACTGACAGCGAAACTATGACTTGGAATTTATAAATCTTTTATTAAGATTTAAATGGTAATTTTCCAAAAGTAAAGTTTTCCAATTTAATATATTAAATTGGAATTGAATGGAATTCGAGTTAATAATAACCGAGATAAGTTTCTGTAATAACCCGGAAATCTGGGCATGTTTAAAATTTTTATTTTGGCAATTTTAGTGAATTTTGATTATTTAAAATGTATTATTTTAAATAATAACGACGAGAAATTTATTTTGAATAGTGTAACGGCGGGGAATTTTCGCGACTTTGGTTATCGCTATAGACACGACGACGACTAACCAAACATCGGAAAAACCATGTCGTTATTGAAAGAAATTAGAAGATGAGAAAGAAAAGATAGAACTAATAGAATAGAAGAAGAAGAAGAACTTACATCATCAGAGTAAACATGAATCTCACAGCGGAACAAATAAAATATAACATAACTTTGAAATACAAATCAGTACTCGTATATACATACCATTTCAAAGTACAACACTTAACAACACAGCGGAATAATAATAGCTATAATCCTGAAGTCTTCTGCTCCAAGCTCTCCAAGTATATCTGTAAATCCCGACTACTTGACTGCCCGTACAAATTTAGGCACCCAAGAGTTTAGGGAAAACAACAAAGTAAACTCCGGGTCAGTCATGGGACTGGTATGAGTAAAACAATTTAAACATGTATATGAACAAGTAAACGATATCTCATAAGACCACGCCGCATAACGGAACGGGTTTTCCCTTATGAGAATCCAAAATATCTTTATATCAAAAACCTTTTGATATTATAATAATGTCTATGTACAAATAGATATCAACTAGCAGAAACGCTTGCATCTCACGTTCTACATGCATAGTATAAAATCATAAACCGCAGGGCGCTTAACGGAGAATGGATTCCAACAGACAAGGTATGGGAGCACCTTCTGAATAGTGTACTCTAGAGGTGATACACTCAGGGTTCAACAAGAACGTCTTGCAACCCGGCCACACATGACCGCTCACTCATTTAGCTTGAGTGTCGCGAATATATTGCCACCACGGTTATAGGCCATCAAACCGTCATCCGAAGATACAGAATCAAAAAGAAGTATAAATATGAATATTCACTAGATCGGTGACAATACACCCTGCTTGGGGATGACCCAACTAGCCATGCTGCCTAGCCCAACTTTTGTTACTTCCCGGTGTGAGGCTAGAAGTTACGCTTTATCATCACATCAGATTCACTTCGAATGCCACATTGTCAGATCCATCGAGACCACAAATTTGACGTCTACAACCATACATTATGTGTTAGCTAAGAGAAGTTTCCTTCTCCGCTTCCACTCTTGGTACGGTCGAAGAAATCAAGGTATGTGACCTTTCTGGAAATACTCTGTCAGACATCCATCTTCATTCACTTAAAATGTCACATCGTCATACCCGCCAAATCACAAATTGACTTGTCCAAAAATAACACGGGCATACAGCTAAGAGAAACGAATTCCTCCGCCACCAAATGTGGATACGTTTGAACAGATCAACTTACGCGATCCATTGGATATACTCTGTCAGACCTTCTTCCATATACGTTGTCCTGGGACTGGACAAACCGAAGGTACTATTCAGTATATCCATCTTAGTCACTGTTATCTAAGACTTATACAACAGCCCTTTCACTTTACTCCGTCTTCAATTTATCTTTGGCATATATTGCTCGCAACGCTTATGCCAATACAGAGTGGTTCTTTGGATAATAATCCAACCGGTCTCTCCATATTAACAACGTTAAAATGGTAAAAACTTTGATAGTCTGTGATTCAACTATCAAATTAAAACATGTCGGTGTACAAACAACGATCTTATTTCCAAATGGGAATTCGATCGATCAATCATCATATGTTCATATTTCCTTATTTCATATATTTAGAAAATATATGTTATTAATCATTGGAAAACATTTCCATAGCTTATTTTCACATCACTATTATTTCGCAACTATCAGTCCCTAACTGTAACTAGTATGAGAACAATCCTCTAAGTATCAATCCGGAAGGTCGAAACCAATATCAGATCGTCACTTAGAAAACCGTTCAACTTACCCTCTCCAGTTAGTTTCTGAATTTGCTTAACTCTATTTCTTAAATTCTTATCATGAAAACATTTCATTTTCTATGTTTAGAAAACATATCTGACTATATTTGGAAAACGTTCCCAGAACTCATTTACAGATTTCAAATGAACGTTGTATAAAACATCGTTACGCTTAATCCATTAATCGCTTATTACTTAACTATATTTCAAATCAACCTTTTCTATCGAACCACAACTATTCCTTTGTCAATTCTGGAGTCAATCAAGTTGGGGTATAATTACCTCTCAGACCTTAATTGAACAACGTCCTTTACTGTGAAATAGATGAAGTTCGTCACTCACTTTTTCCAATCATCTGTTTACGCAAATTCTCGGATTCAGGTTACGAATCCACTTTTTATATGACAACGTTTGATTATAACTATAACGTTATAATTCCTACCCCTAAAATATCTAACCTAAATTATAAATTTATTTCCTAACTCGAATAATTTAACAGACACCTAATTTCTAAATCAATAACTAAATCTTGATTTAAACCCTGGAAAGTAAATAGTACTTTCCCGAATTCACTATAATCGAATTCGACGTATAACTCTCTTTCGAGTAATGTCTATTTGATTAACTCTTCTTCGAATAACCTATATTCGATTATCTCTCTTCGAATAACTCATATTCGAAATCTCTCTCTTTCGAATAAACAATATTCGATCTCTTTCTTTCGAATATGCTATATTCGAAAATCCCCTTTCGATTTACTAATCGATAACTCCTTTCGATCAAACTAAAATCGATAACTCCTTTAACTCTATTCGAATAACTAATATTCGACTAACTCCTTTGGATCGACTCATTTGATTAACTCCTTCGAATCTCTAATTCGAATACTTACCTTCGAATAACCAATATTCGATTTACTCTAACTCGATTAACTTAATTCTAATCGATTTACTTCATTTCGATTTAACTTAATTCAAATCGATTAACTTAACTCAAATTGATTAACTCCTTTCGAATAACTAAATTCGATTTAACTCTAATTGAATAACTAATATTCAATTAACTCTTACGTGTTTAACTCTATTTGAATAAGTAATTCGAATCACTCTAATGTGTTTAACTCTATTCAAATATCTAATTCGAATAACTCATTTCGAATAACTAAATTCAATTAACTCTTTTAACTTTACTCGAATAACTATATTCGATTAACACCTTCTTTCGAATAACTATATTCGATTAACTCTTCGACTAACTCCTTTTGATTAACTAACTTCGAATAACTCCTTTGGATTAACTAACTTCGAATAACTCCTTCGGATTAACTAACTTCGAATAACCCCTTTGGATTAACTAACTTCGAATAACTCCTTGGGATTAGCTAACTTCGAATAACTCCTTTGGATTTACTAACTTCGAATAACTCCTTTGGATTTACTAACTTTGAATAAACAATATTCGATAACTACTCTTCGAATAAATAATATTCGGTAACTTTTCTCAAATGAATAATATTTGATTTCTCCACTCGAATAAACTATACTCGATTACTCTTCCCTCGAATATACTATATTCGATAACTCTACTTCGAATAGGTGATATTCGGCAATTCTACTCGATTAACTCTACTTGGATAATTCTAACTGGTCAATTCTAACTGGTCAACTCTAACTGGTCAACTCAACTGGTCAACTCTAACTGGTTAACTCAAACTGGTCACCTCTAACTGATCAACCCTAACTGGTTAACTCGTCTCGATTAACTGAACTAATCCACTTAGTTTAACTTAGCTAATTCACGTTGATTAACTCTAGCCGGTTCACTTAGTTTAACTCGACTAATTTACTTCGATTAACCACTTAGTTAACTTAACTGATTCACATCGATTAATCCTTTAGTTTAACTTAACTAATTCACATCGATTAATCCTTTAGTTTAACTTAACTAATTCACATCGATTTATCATTTAGTTTAACTTAACAAATTCACGTTGATTCACCGCTTAGTTTAACTTAACTAATTTACTTTGGTTAACTTAACCGATTACTTTGATTTTCTCGACTAACTCGCTTTGGTTAACCTAACCAATTACTTTGTTTAACTCGACTAACTCGCTTTAGTTAACCTAACCAATTACTTTGTTTAACTCGACTAACTTGCTTTGGTCAACCTAACCAATTACTTTGTTTAATCCTTTATACTCGATTAACAAATATTTCTCCTTTATACTCAAAATCCCCTTTTCTTTATAATATAAAATCCATCGATTTTATATAAATACATTATTTTCAAATTATAGTTTGAAAATCTCTTTCTATATCCTGGTATTTCTTATGGTTTTTAACACATCATCTAACAATGATGAATATCGTCCAACCACACATAATCACAATAGATTATATATATCGCATTTATATATCACAATACATAGATTACAGTAAAAATAACTGTTGAGGAATCCAGTTGGATTCCTCCAACCTGTTTCCCTGCACCACAGATGTTAGACAACAACAGTATAATATTCTGATAAACAGAATCAACATATAACTATTTGACGGTTTATATATATATATATATAATCTCTACTAACTGACTAGCAGTTCAATCAAACAGTCAAACAGACAATAATTAACAGTCCTAAGAATACACTGTAAAAATAGAACTATTCAGAGTTGGTGAGTTTTACTCACATTGGACGATCATCGTCAATGACGATAACCATCGCTTGATTCAGACAATTTATTTTGCTATAAATTTTGATGGACTCCAATCGACTCGCGGTCAGTTTCATTGTGGAGTGCTCGCCCATACGATCCCAACGCAACTCACGGTTCGTTAATCTGATATCGTATGAGATAGTTATCACATTATGAAGTTAACACACATTTAAGATTAAATTAAAACTTTAATTAAATCGATTTGGGCCTTTACCCTTATGACTTGGCCCATTACCTTCCTATAAACCCACACCCGCTTGAATTACTTTCTTCCCCAAAACAACAGAACCCGTCGCTCCTCCTTATCTCAGTTTGACCGCGACTTTGACCCTCCGTACCACCTCCTCCGGTCATCAACCTTTGGCGCCACCTCCACCAATTGAACCAGCATCAAAATCCGAACCTGCTCAACCCCATTTCTTCCAGCTCGCGCCCCCCCATCTATTTCCGTCGAACCCCTGACGGCTCCAGGTTGCGACGACAACCACCACCAATTCAGCTAAAACTCGCCCCTCAAATGCTAAACGACCCTACAAATCCAATGCTCATACCAAGTACGCGGATTAGTGTCTCCATTTCAAGTGATTTCGAACCCTAGTTCTCAGCATACACGCTGGAAATTCCACCGCGAAGAAAACAGCGTCGAACTCCACTTGAGTTACACCGGATGATAGAGAACTTCAATCTGAATCTATCAATATATATATTTTGTGGTTTATTGATTTTGTTTTCAATTGATTTTGATTTTTGTTTGTGGGAAAATCTCACTGTAAACACCCAGTGCGGTGATATATAGTTGTAGGGGTGGTTGGTTTCATTTGTGGTTGAGAAGGGATGGACTTGGCTTGTCTTAGATCAGACAAAGTATTGGCTATTTTAATTTATTTATTTTATTGATCTTATATAGTGTATTTGTCTTCTAAAAATCACTGCGAACACATACGACGCCTAAAAATCATGAAAACTGACACGCTGATAGAATTTGACATTACGGTCCCAACGAAACTGGTTTCGTCAAATTCCGACTCCGTCTGCTCATACAGCGTATTTTTAACCGTCGAAATACTGATTGTTTTTCACTCTAAAAATCCGTACGGCCACCCAGTGACTCTAAAAATCACGAAACTTGGAATCTAACAACTATTTGACCTTGCGGATCCAACAAAACTGGTTTCGTCGAATTCCGACTTCGTTTGCAAAAGTGGCTATTTTTAACGCTCTAAATAGTCTATTTAAATATATAAATATATTTAAATAAGATTAAATTAATTATCTAAAATTAATTATTATCGTCTATATTCACAGTGGCATACCATACAGCTCCAGAATATTCCTGTATATATTTACAGCTCGATATTACATCGTCAGAGTTATATCGATGGTCGATTTCCATTTAAATTCTTATTTAAGATATATTTAAATCGTTATGGTCAGGGCGCTGCATCTTTGAGAATTTGATTTGGACATAACTCAAAATCTACAGGACGAAATCCCGATCTCTCTCTTCCACTAGAAAGATATACTCCACCAGCTCCACACGTTTCTTGTTTCACAGAAATCCGGCTTATAACGAATCTTGTATCCTCAGTTGAAGTTCAAATCGCCAAACAGCGAACTGCCGCGTCGTTACGGGCTTGATTATAATTATTATTATAATTTATCTGTTCAACTATCGTTTATTTAATCTATTCGTTATTTAAATAATTAAATAACTTAATTATTATACCTTTCAAAACGCGCCATTACAGACTTCCCCCCTTAAAATAATTTCGTCCTCGAAATTGCTAAGTTAGAGGACGACCCTATCTATTGGAATTCCTAAGATTTGTTTACTTCTCAACTTCAGTTTCAACTGAACCAATTAATATCGACTAAATATTAATTCCTTCCGATTAACTAAAATTTCAAAATTTTGAAAATTTTCTAACACTTTAAATTTTCGAAAAATTTCGCCATAACCTCCTTTGTACAGCCCTATCGGTAAAACCACAACTCGCCTCTCTAGGCCTTCTCCAACCCAAAAGAAAATCAAACAGCCAAGCGGCTTGCCAATTCGGCTCATAAATCTCATGCTTATATCAAAAATAAACTTGTACCTTTTTGTCGGGTATATCAACTCTTATCACTTTCATCTGCTACTACTTCAACATATACCAATGTTATCCATTCCAATTGATCTCCAATCAGTTCATATCCTCAAATCCAAATCGAATTTCATTCGAACTCTAATATCAAATTCCAAATTATCGTCTTATCAATTTGTTTCCATTCTAGATTATCTCTAATCCAATTCAATTTTATTTAACTCGGTTCAAGTTAAATTTCAATTTATTTTTACCAACTCATTTTATTTAACTTCATTAGTTAAATTTTAATTCCAGAACTTAAGTTCCTGGGTTCCTTTCAAATCAATTTGAAATCATAATGCCAATTCAAAACTTTTGAATTTCTAAACAACTTTTTTCTCAACACAAATTCGAAAACAAAACCCTTGGTAGTAATCCGCCACTTAGAAACTCGAAAATCACACCGACGATGTATCGATCCATCCTCGGAATTATTTTCCAGTCATCCAGGTGAGTTCAATACTATATTTATTTTGAATTGAAAAACATTTTCAAAATCTCCCAGGAACTTAAAATTTCCTTATTTTAATTCCAAATTTTGATTTAAATTCAGATTTACTCATCTGATTTCACTCATATGAATTCTAGTTGGTTATGTATAACCATTTCACTATATACTCTTGCTCGATTATGATTACAACCAATACATCTAATATATTATAATTTTGATATACATATATATACCTCTATATCAAAATATACTTTGGGTAAAGTTAAATTCACTTACCCTCTTTCAAAACATATCGTGACGATCCATCGTATTCAAGTGTTTATTTACTCCTACCGATACAGTGGATCAAACTGATCGACCAGAACTCATAAACAACTCAGCCAGCGAATCTCCACAATATAAAACAGTTTTATATCAAATACAAATACGCACTCATATATATACACTCAAACTCAATCTAGGGTATTACTAACCCTATCTCTACCTAGTTATGCCACAGAGCCAAGGTAATCACTTAACCTTAAGCTCTGATACCAACTGTAACGGCGGGGAATTTTCGCGACTTTGGTTATCGCTATAGACACGACGACGACTAACCAAACATCGGAAAAACCATGTCGTTATTGAAAGAAATTAGAAGATGAGAAAGAAAAGATAGAACTAATAGAATAGAAGAAGAAGAAGAACTTACATCATCAGAGTAAACATGAATCTCACAGCGGAACGAATAAAATATAACATAACTTTGAAATACAAATCAGTACTCATATATACATACCATTTCAAAGTACAACACTTAACAACACAGCGGAATAATAATAGCTATAATCCTGAAGTCTTCTGCTCCAAGCTCTCCAAGTATATCTGTAAATCCCGACTACTTGACTGCCCGTACAAATTTAGGCACCCAAAAGTTTAGGGAAAACAACAAAGTAAACTCCGGGTCAGTCATGGGACTGGTATGAGTAAAACAATTTAAACATGTATATGAACAAGTAAACGATATCTCATAAGACCACGCCGCATAACGGAACGGGTTTTCCCTTATGAGAATCCAAAATATCTTTATATCAAAAACCTTTTGATATTATAATAATGTCTATGTACAAATAGATATCAACTAGCAGAAACGCTTGCATCTCACGTTCTACATACATAGTATAAAATCATAAACCGCAGGGCGCTTAACGGAGAATGGATTCCAACAGACAAGGTATGGGAGCACCTTCTGAATAGTGTACTCTAGAGGTGATACACTCAGGGTTCAACAAGAACGTCTTGCAACCCGGCCACACATGACCGCTCACTCATTTAGCTTGAGTGTCGCGAATATATTGCCACCACGGTTATAGGCCATCAAACCGTCATCCGAAGATACAGAATCAAAAAGAAGTATAAATATGAATATTCACTAGATCGGTGACAATACACCCTGCTTGGGGATGACCCAACTAGCCATGCTGCCTAGCCCAACTTTTGTTACTTCCCGGTGTGAGGCTAGAAGTTACGCTTTATCATCACATCAGATTCACTTCGAATGCCACATTGTCAGATCCATCGAGACCACAAATTTGACGTCTACAACCATACATTATGTGTTAGCTAAGAGAAGTTTCCTTCTCCGCTTCCACTCTTGGTACGGTCGAAGAAATCAAGGTATGTGACCTTTCTGGAAATACTCTGTCAGACATCCATCTTCATTCACTTAAAATGTCACATCGTCATACCCGCCAAATCACAAATTGACTTGTCCAAAAATAACACGGGCATACAGCTAAGAGAAACGAATTCCTCCGCCACCAAATGTGGATACGTTTGAACAGATCAACTTACGCGATCCATTGGATATACTCTGTCAGACCTTCTTCCATATACGTTGTCCTGGGACTGGACAAACCGAAGGTACTATTCAGTATATCCATCTTAGTCACTGTTATCTAAGACTTATACAATAGCCCTTTCACTTTACTCCGTCTTCAATTTATCTTTGGCATATATTGCTCGCAACGCTTATGCCAATACAGAGTGGTTCTTTGGATAATAATCCAACCGGTCTCTCCATATTAACAACGTTAAAATGGTAAAAACTTTGATAGTCTGTGATTCAACTATCAAATTAAAACATGTCGGTGTACAAACAACGATCTTATTTCCAAATGGGAATTCGATCGATCAATCATCATATGTTCATATTTCCTTATTTCATATATTTAGAAAATATATGTTATTAATCATTGGAAAACATTTCCATAGCTTATTTTCACATCACTATTATTTCGCAACTATCAGTCCCTAACTGTAACTAGTATGAGAACAATCCTCTAAGTATCAATCCGGAAGGTCGAAACCAATATCAGATCGTCACTTAGAAAACCGTTCAACTTACCCTCTCAAGTTAGTTTCTGAATTTGCTTAACTCTATTTCTTAAATTCTTATCATGAAAACATTTCATTTTCTATGTTTAGAAAACATATCTGACTATATTTGGAAAACGTTCCCAGAACTCATTTACAGATTTCAAATGAACGTTGTATAAAACATCGTTACGCTTAATCCATTAATCGCTTATTACTTAACTATATTTCAAATCAACCTTTTCTATCGAACCACAACTATTCCTTTGTCAATTCTGGAGTCAATCAAGTTGGGGTATAATTACCTCTCAGACCTTAATTGAACAACGTCCTTTACTGTGAAATAGATGAAGTTCGTCACTCACTTTTTCCAATCATCTGTTTACGCAAATTCTCGGATTCAGGTTACGAATCCACTTCTTATATGACAACGTTTGATTATAACTATAACGTTATAATTCCTACCCCTAAAATATCTAACCTAAATTATAAATTTATTTCCTAACTCGAATAATTTAACAGACACCTAATTTCTAAATCAATAACTAAATCTTGATTTAAACCCTGGAAATTAAATAGTACTTTCCCGAATTCACTATAATCGAATTCGACGTATAACTCTCTTTCGAGTAATGTCTATTTGATTAACTCTTCTTCGAATAACCTATATTCGATTATCTCTCTTCGAATAACTCATATTCGAAATCTCTCTCTTTCGAATAAACAATATTCGATCTCTTTCTTTCGAATATGCTATATTCGAAAATCCCCTTTCGATTTACTAATCGATAACTCCTTTCGATCAAACTAAAATCGATAACTCCTTTAACTCTATTCGAACAACTAATATTCGACTAACTCCTTTGGATCGACTCATTTGATTAACTCCTTCGAATCTCTAATTCGAATACTTACCTTCGAATAACCAATATTCGATTTACTCTAACTCGATTAACTTAATTCTAATCGATTTACTTCATTTCGATTTAACTTAATTCAAATCGATTAACTTAACTCAAATTGATTAACTCCTTTCGAATAACTAATATTCAATTAACTCTTACGTGTTTAACTCTATTTGAATAAGTAATTCGAATCACTCTAATGTGTTTAACTCTATTCAAATATCTAATTCGAATAACTCATTTCGAATAACTAAATTCAATTAACTCTTTTAACTTTACTCGAATAACTATATTCGATTAACACCTTCTTTCGAATAACTATATTCGATTAACTCTTCGACTAACTCCTTTTGATTAACTAACTTCTAATAACTCCTTTGGATTAGCTAACTTCGAATAACTCCTTCGGATTAACTAACTTCGAATAACTCCTTTGGATTAACTAACTTCGAATAACTCCTTGGGATTAGCTAACTTCGAATAACTCCTTTGGATTTACTAACTTCGAATAACTCCTTTGGATTTACTAACTTTGAATAAACAATATTCGATAACTACTCTTCGAATAAATAATATTCGGTAACTTTTCTCAAATGAATAATATTTTATTTCTCCACTCGAATAAACTATACTCGATTACTCTTCCCTCGAATATACTATATTCGATAACTCTACTTCGAATAGGTGATATTCGGCAATTCTACTCGATTAACTCTACTTGGATAATTCTAACTGGTCAATTCTAACTGGTCAACTCTAACTGGTCAACTCAACTGGTCAACTCTAACTGGTTAACTCAAACTGGTCACCTCTAACTGATCAACCCTAACTGGTTAACTCGTCTCGATTAACTGAACTAATCCACTTAGTTTAACTTAGCTAATTCACGTTGATTAACTCTAGCCGGTTCACTTAGTTTAACTCGACTAATTTACTTCGATTAACCACTTAGTTAACTTAACTAATTCACATCGATTAATCCTTTAGTTTAACTTAACTAATTCACATCGATTAATCCTTTAGTTTAACTTAACTAATTCACATCGATTTATCATTTAGTTTAACTTAACAAATTCACGTTGATTCACCGCTTAGTTTAACTTAACTAATTTACTTTGGTTAACTTAACCGATTACTTTGATTTTCTCGACTAACTCGCTTTGGTTAACCTAACCAATTACTTTGTTTAACTCGACTAACTCGCTTTAGTTAACCTAACCAATTACTTTGTTTAACTCGACTAACTTGCTTTGGTCAACCTAACCAATTACTTTGTTTAATCCTTTATACTCGATTAACAAATATTTCTCCTTTATACTCAAAATCCCCTTTTCTTTATAATATAAAATCCATCGATTTTATATAAATACATTATTTTCAAATTATAGTTTGAAAATCTCTTTCTATATCCTGGTATTTCTTATGGTTTTTAACACATCATCTAACAATGATGAATATCGTCCAACCACACATAATCACAATAGATTATATATATCGCATTTATATATCACAATACATAGATTACAGTAAAAATAACTGTTGAGGAATCCAGTTGGATTCCTCCAACCTGTTTCCCTGCACAACAGATGTTAGACAACAACAGTATAATATTCTGATAAACAAAATCAACATATAACTATTTGACGGTTTATATATATATATATATATATATATATATATATATATATATATATAATCTCTACTAACTGACTAGCAGTTCAATCAAACAGTCAACATACAGTCAAACAGACAATAATTAACAGTCCTAAGAATACACTGTAAAAATAGAACTATTCAGAGTTGGTGAGTTTTACTCACATTGGACGATCATCGTCAATGACGATAACCATCGCTTGATTCAGACAATTTATTTTGCTATAAATTTTGACGGACGCCAATCGACTCGCGGTCAGTTTCATTGTGGAGTGCTCGCCCATACGATCCCAATGTAACTCACGGTTCGTTAATCTGATATCGTATGAGATAGTTATCACATTATGAAGTTAACACACATTTAAGATTAAATTAAAACTTTAATTAAATCGATTTGGGCCTTTACCCTTATGACTTGGCCCATTACCTTCCTATAAACCCACACCCGCTTGAATTACTTTCTTCCCCAAAACAACAGAACCCGTCGCTCCTCCTTATCTCAGTTTGACCGCGACTTTGACCCTCCGTACCACCTCCTCCGGTCATCAACCTTTGGCGCCACCTCCACCAATTGAACCAGCATCAAAATCCGAACCTGCTCAACCCCATTTCTTCCAGCTCGCGCCCCCCCATCTATTTCCGTCGAACCCCTGACGGCTCCAGGTTGCGACGACAACCACCACCAATTCAGCTAAAACTCGCCCCTCAAATGCTAAACGACCCTACAAATCCAATGCTCATACCAAGTACGCGGATTAGTGTCTCCATTTCAAGTGATTTCGAACCCTAGTTCTCAGCATACACGCTGGAAATTCCACCGCGAAGAAAACAGCGTCGAACTCCACTTGAGTTACACCGGATGATAGAGAACTTCAATCTGAATCTATCAATATATATATTTTGTGGTTTATTGATTTTGTTTTCAATTGATTTTGATTTTTGTTTGTGGGAAAATCTCACTGTAAACACCCAGTGCGGTGATATATAGTTGTAGGGGTGGTTGGTTTCATTTGTGGTTGAGAAGGGATGGACTTGGCTTGTCTTAGATCAGACAAAGTATTGGCTATTTTAATTTATTTATTTTATTGATCTTATATAGTGTATTTGTCTTCTAAAAATCACTGCGAACACATACGACGCCTAAAAATCATGAAAACTGACACGCTGATAGAATTTGACATTACGGTCCCAACGAAACTGGTTTCGTCAAATTCCGACTCCGTCTGCTCATACAGCGTATTTTTAACCGTCGAAATACTGATTGTTTTTCACTCTAAAAATCCGTACGGCCACCCAGTGACTCTAAAAATCACGAAACTTGGAATCTAACAACTATTTGACCTTGCGGATCCAACAAAACTGGTTTCGTCGAATTCCGACTTCGTTTGCAAAAGTGGCGATTTTTAACGCTCTAAATAGTCTATTTAAATGTATAAATATATTTAAATAAGATTAAATTAATTATCTAAAATTAATTATTATCGTCTATATTCACAGTGGCATACCATACAGCTCCAGAATATTCCTGTATATATTTACAGCTCGATATTACATCGTCAGAGTTATATCGATGGTCGATTTCTATTTAAATTCTTATTTAAGATATATTTAAATCGTTATGGTCAGGGCGCTGCATCTTTGAGAATTTGATTTGGACATAACTCAAAATCTACAGGACGAAATCCCGATCTCTCTCTTCCACTAGAAAGATATACTCCACCAGCTCCACACGTTTCTTGTTTCACAGAAATCCGGCTTATAACGAATCTTGTATCCTCAGTTGAAGTTCAAATCGCCAAACAGCGAACTGCCGCGTCGTTACGGGCTTGATTATAATTATTATTATAATTTATCTGTTCAACTATCGTTTATTTAATCTATTCGTTATTTAAATAATTAAATAACTTAATTATTATACCTTTCAAAACGCGCCATTACAAATAGAATTCGAACGAGTATATTTATATAGTTCGTCGTTAGAATATAAATAATTACTTATATTTATAAAAGGAATTGAAAATGGCGTGGTAGTTCGATAATTCGATTTCAAACTTCAAATGAATGTACCGGGTGCAAAATAAACCGGATTTTAGTGAAACCAAAAATATTTGAATCTAATTGATAATAACTTTCCAACGAATCCGAAAAATTGAAATTTCATAGCGGGAATCAAAAGATATGCCCAGTTGAAATTTCTGAATAGTCGCTATGGAATTCAGGCCCTTAAAAATGGAGATTTTGCAAACGACCTCGGATTTCGACGAAACCACTTTTGTTCGGTCCGTGATGTCAAATTATTGCTATGTTTCAAATTTCATAATTTTTCGAATCAATATGTGAGCGTGGCAAAGGAAAACGCGTTTGACCAGTTTCAGTTGATTTTAATCGACTGGAAATTGGCCATTTTTCAAACGGTCTCAGAATTCGACGACACTAGTTTTGTTAGGATCATATCGTCAATACGAAGCTAGAAAATATTTTTCTGTAATTTTTAGAGTTCGTATGTGACCACGGTAAATTGAAATGCGCGTTCAAATTCAATATATAGAGTTATATGTTGATTTTAACGGAATCTGATCGTAACGATCGAATCAGCCTACGATACATATCCCATTGTGTTCGGAATGGGAGTAATTAGCTATAGACGACAGGCGGTGGGCTTGATTTTGAGTAAGTGTGAAAAGTCAACTTAAATGAATAATAAAATAATAAATAAAAATTATAAACCCCCTTTTTACTCTATCCTCTCTCCCCCTTTATTCACTTTACAGATAGATAAAAAAAACTGAATACCTAATCGATCGAGCCCGTTTCGCCCCTCCGCCTCATCGCCGATGGCGAACCACCAGCCGCAACCCCCAATCGAACCCCCCCCCTCTCCTCAGCAGTCCCGTTGCTTCCCCCCCCCCTCGCAGCAGCCGACGCAACCACTTCATCCCCGAACCACCGCGCCCTGCATCGACAGAAACCGCCTGCCTTGCCTCCCACTACCCTCCGCCTATCTCTCTGCCAACCGCGCCGCCTCCCCAGCCTCCAAGACCGACGCCAGAACCCCCTTGAAGCCGCAGGCCCCCTCATGCACCTCTCCGACAGTGAAAAACCCCCCTTCCTTGATCAATCAATGTAAGTTCCTTTTTATTATTTATTTTTATTTACTTATTTTATTTATATGAAGTAAACAGTTAAAAATATACATATATATATAATCAGTTTTTTTTATATAGTTGAAGGAATAGAAATGATTCTCAGAATAAAGATATAATTTTTATATTGTAGAAATATTAAAAATATAATTTTTATATTGTAGAAAGAATAAAGATATAATTTTTATATTGTAGAAAGATTAAAAATATAATTTTTATAAAATAGAAGTAATAAAAATATGATTTTTATTATATATACGTTGAAGTGGAAAAGTGATTTTTACAACAAAGTAAAAATTCGATTTTTATATATTGAATAGCAAAGTAAAAATTCGATTTTTATAAATTGAATAGCAAAGTAAAAATTCGATTTTTATATATTGAATAGCAAAGTAAAAATTCGATTTTTATATATTGAATAGCAAAGTAAAAATTCGATTTTTACATATGTAGAGAACACGGGCAAAGAAAGTGACAAGAGGCATGAGCGGCGAAGATTTCTACATAAGAAGAGTCGTGGCGTTGGATTAGCTATTCAGTGAGAATTTCTCACTCTTTAATTTAATTTTCTAGTTATATTTATATATATATATATACTAGGATGCAAACGGTGTTTAGTAGCACCCGACACCCGTCGTCCACAGACCATGGACGGCTTGTATGCTTGTTTGTTTGATTTTGATGTGTAGTTGATTGTGTGATGTGATGTGAAATGCAATAAAATATTTTATAGTGGAAAATATTTTATACTTAAAAATAGAATTTTTAACGTGTATATGAAATGAAATAAAAATAAACAAACCGAACGGTTTGCTTATATACACACATTTGACTGATATTGGTTGGGACGATAAATTTTACACATCGCCCAACTGCACAAATAAAATCTGTGTTTGATTGTTTGAAACCCCACACGGGTATTGGGATGATATTTGACGTACACTAATCCCAATTGTTTAGTTGTATGTCAATCGATTGATTGAAAGACTGTTATAAGCGTTGAATATTTATATTTGATGCTTATACGGTGTAGAATGCACTTTGGATGATGGTTGATTGTTCATCGTTGTTATTGTATACATGTATTGTAGAAAATCCATATAATTAACATTATATGGTAATTGATTGGGATTCATTCCAGTTTTGAATAGAAATATTTGAAAAAGAAATATTTGAAAAGAAATATTTGAAAAAGAAATATTTGAATAGAAATATTTGAAAAAGAAATATTTGAATAGAAATATTTGAAAAGGAAATATTTGAAAATAGAAATATATGAAGCCGTGTTGATTAGATTGACGCCATTTTGACATGAATGATATTTATATCGATTTTATTCATTTTATAATGAATATTGAAAGTGATTTCAAAATCTGATATTTTGAAAAGAATTGAAATTCGAAATGAAACTAAAAAGAAATGAATTCGAATTAAACTGAATATGAATTAAATTCGAATTGAATAGAATTGAATTGAAATTCGAATTAAATTGAAACAGAACTAAAATCATTTTAAATTGAATTTAAAACGAATTGAAATGGAATTGAAATCGATTTGAATTGAAATTGATTTGAAATGGATTTAAAACGAATTTATAGTGGAATATTCATTTTTGATTTGAAATTGAATATGAAGTTGAAATCGTTTTGAAAACGAATTTAAAATGATTTATAAAATTCGTTTTAAATAGAAATCAATGAAATATATATTATATATATTATATATATAATATAATGGCCTGAATAGAACGCGCCGCGCTGCAGCAGTTCGTGAATTTCGACCATTGACTTCGTGCGGACATTTTGGGAGATCCGACCGTCGGATTCTCCTAAAACCGGAACCGTTGGGTTCGTATCGAAAAGAGCTCTCTAACTAATGTAAGAAATTAGAAATCTAACGGTTGTATTTGGAGATACGTCCAAATCAAATTTAGAAAAGGTCGATGTAAGTGCAGTTCGATGGCCGTTGATGGAAATCGACTGTACGGGCCTTGATAAAATTACTAAAAATAGTAATAATTTGTATAAAATCATAAGAAATGATTTATGAAGAATTGGGATGAAAAACTCCATATTTGAAAAGATAAAAATAGATTTTTATCGAAATGAACTAGTTTTGAACTAGAATTATAATTCTATTTATTTTTAAATAAATAAATTGAATTTGAAATGGTCTTGAAAATAATCAGAATTTCCAATGATTGCATTGGAATGGATTTGAATCGAAATTGTCTTCGGAATATTTCGATGTTGGATTTCGTGATTATACAGATGTTGTTATGGAAATTTGAAAGATATAGGTATATATATCGTTATTTCCAATACGATATTTGTTGGTCGTAGAATTTGATATTGAATATAAGCCGATATATTTTCTATTCAGAGCCTTGTATTTAATATCAAATGTGATTTGGGTTTGTCGTGAATGGTGTCTTGACTAACGCTGTTCTTGAACCCAGTTGAGAAAAGATTAAATCTTTTTATTTGGATTTAATGAAATGTACCAATTAAATAATATTTAATTGGAATTGAATTGATATTGATTTTTGGGTTTATCGTGGACAATGTTTTAAATAACACTTGTTCTTCAACCCGATAATTAATGAATGTGATTTTGGTTTTATCGTGAACCGTGTTTTAAAATGAAACTGATTCTTTAACCCAGTTAAAGATTAAAACTAAGTGGAGTTTTAATGAATCTCTAATTAGATTGAAATGATCGAGAATGGAGTATCACCAGTTTTGCTCCAGGCAATAGTTAAAATCTTTAATTAGATTTGAACGTGAAATGGTAATTGAATTTACCGATAACACCGTGGTGTTAAGTATGAAGTATTACCAGTTTTACTTCATGGGATGAATAGGCTGGGATTGGGAAATAAAATAAATGATTACTTCGGTGTGGTTCGCTAATCCCGACTAGTTTGAATTGATATTCAAAGGAGATTAAAGAATAAATTTAAAGAATTTATCTTTGATAAAATTAATGGGAACCTTTCCCAAAATATAAGAATATTTGAATAAAAAGGATATTCTAAAGTGGAATGAGGCGTATGTTGTGTTTGTGTAACACTTTTATTATATATACGCGAGTTGTTCAGAAAGACCGGGTTTATCCCATTCTGAATAACTAATTCGACGTGGTGTCGAAGATGAAGACGGTGGTCGAAGACCGGAAGTCTTCACGTCGTTTGGGTGATTATTGATGATCTTGATTGGGTTGTACACCCAAGAAGATGGAAACAATTGGTGATCGTCCAGACGTACTTGGAGATCGATGGATATGCGGGGTACTAGGTGCCTCCGGTTTCGTTCAGACCCAGAACGGACTTGTAAATGAACTGTGTGTCTGACATTGGATTTTAGTCTGTGTGATTGATTTCTATTAAATATATATCTGTTTGGCGGTGGAGAATTTATTCTCTTTCTTAACGCCCTTCTCTAAGACGTACGAGCTCAGGGGTTATATACTAATGGATATCAAACGCATAAAGTGAAATGCCTGTGTGGCATGCCTAAGTGGCAAATGATCAAGGCTTCTATTGAAAAGCAAAGTCTTGTGGTTGATGATCAAAGCACCGCCTGTGTGGCATAGCTTTGTGTAACGTGAATTCGCGAGCCTCAGACCCCGGTTGTGAACCAGAAACGGGAGAGGACCTCAAGGAGGGCATGCGTTTCTTTCTAGCTAAGGTGGTGTCAGTGACCTACCAACCCTGACATTCATATACTTTTCACCTGTGTGGTTATTGCTGTTGCGAGGCGTCTCGGTTAGATCGGACGATCCAGGTCCGATGGAGCCATTCTTTGGCTCATTTACGCTCCAAAGGGCGGGAAACGTAGTGTTCAGGCATAATAATCCACATCGGTGGACCGACCCTGACGATCCAAGGGGCAGTTGCGGCTGTTCCTAGACATGGTATAGATTGTCTAAAATCGGTTGAGGACTATCTTTTGCCTTGGTTCATAGATGGAAATCCAACTTCCAAATACGTGATTTTGCGGTTTTAATTGTAGAACATGGCGACATGATATATGGTACCCATGCCGCCTGTGATTGATACTTATGATTTGAAGTTGTTTTATACACTATGCACTTATAATAGTATTAAATGATTTGTTTTAAACGTACTAAAAATGCTTTGTCTATTATAAGGGAAAACCCTATCCCCCGGCTTGCGTTGCATTGTGTGATAGGACCTGGGTCTTATAATAGCTTCATTTTTCTTTATTTAGCATTGCGCTGTTTTGTTATATGCACTGGTATTCTTGGGAGGAAACCCGTTCCATGTTATACGGCGTGGTCCCTTGATTTACCTAACTTTAAAATAAAGATTAATAACTGTTTTAGTTCTCACACCAGTCCCATGACTGACCTGGAGTTTATTGTTTTAACCTAAACTCTGGGTGCCCTTATTTTGACACGGGCAGCTAGTAGTTTTGGTTTTGCAGATTTATATTCACAGGATCCTGGTTTACAGCTGGAACGATATCCGAAAAGCTTTGTATCCGTATATCTCCTTCTAGTTGTGTTTTGTATTATTTTCCGCTGCTATGTAATTTATTGTAATCACTGATATTTCTGTGTAATATTTATTTGTTTCTACTCGGTATATTCTTGTAATCTGATGGTATTGTTGTAATATACAATGAAATGTTCTTTCGTCTGCGTTCTATTTTGTCGTGTTCTCGAAATAGTTCGTTCTTTCTCATCTCTTCGGAGACCGGTGCAGTTCGGGTCGTTTCAGACGTTGGTATCAGAGTTTGGTTTACAAAGCTCAAAGAACAAGATACATTAGAACCATACGAAAGAATTCATCAGATATTGGATTAGTAATATCCAATGGGAATGACTCGTTAGAGATGGGATCAGTAGTATCCTAGAACGAGTGTTAAGAGTATATTTTTTTAAGTGAAAACAAATTTTGTTTTGAAAATTTAAAATCAATTGTTCGAATTTGATTATTTATTTCATATTGATTAGGACAATCCAATATACAGAGATTTTGCATATAAGTCTTGCAAACGTGTATTCAAATTTTTAATATACTGGATAGTTATAGAATCATACTCTAGTTGCCCGGGGATAATTCTGGTGATGGGGCACCGTCGCCAGTATTTATTTTCGAGTTTCAAAAGTGAGATTTCTATATATTTCCTATTGACTGGTGTGAGAACCGAAACTAGATAGGGCTTATCGTTGTGAATTGGCATCAAAAACATGATTTTCTGTATATGTGTATGTATCAAAATTATGAATTTGAAACGTTAATCCACTAATCGATTGATGTTTGTGTTGTTTGTTTATTTGTTGATAATTTTGAACCATTACGCCTAATTGTATCAAATATTGTATTGTATTGAAAATTTAGTCGCATTTTCTTGCATATACATGTACTTACATTGAACAGGTCATAGCAAAGAGGCTAGAGTAGAGAATAAAATTTGTTTGCCCGACAAATAGGTACACGTTTACTATATAATTAACTGTTTTGTTTGGGTGATGATGATTTTATGAGCCTATTGGCTAGCCGCTTGGCCTTTTCTTTTTCTTTTTGAGATCTGAAGGCCTATATGGCAATTTCAGGATTTTCCCGTGCTCCCGGTGCAGGGGAGGTTATGGCGAAATTTTTCGAAAATTTAGGGAGTTAGACAAATTTGAAAAGTTCTTAGATACTGAAAAGTTGAAGAACTTAAGCCGTAATCAAAACAATGAAAGTTGAGTTGATTTGTGAAACAACTTTCGGCTTCGTTCCTTTTCGGGGACGAAAAGTTTTAAGTGGGGGACTTGTAATAACCCGGAAATCTGGGCCAGTTTAAATTTTTTATTTTGGCAATTTTAGTGAATTTTGATTATTTAAAATGAATTATTTTAAATAATAACGACGAGAAATTTATTTTGAATAGAATTCGAACGAATATATTTATATAGTTCGTCGTTAGAATATAAATAATTATTTATATTTATAAAAGGAATTGAAAATGGCGCGGTAGTTCGATAATTCGATTTCAAACTTCAAATGAATGTACCGGGTGCAAAATAAACCGGATTTTAGTGAAACCAAAAATATTTGAATTTAATTGATAATAACTTTCAAACGAATCCAAAAAAATAAAATTTCATAGCGGGAATCAAAAGATATGCCTAGTTGAAATTTCTGAATAGTCGCTATGGAATTCAAGCCCTTAAAAATGGAGATTTTGCAAACGACCTCGGATTTCGACGAAACCACTTTTGTTGGGTCCGTGATGTCAAATAATTGCTAGGTTTTAAATTTCATAATTTTTCGAATCAATATGTGAGCGTGGCAAAGGAAAACGCGTTTGACCAGTTTTAGTTGATTTTAATCGACTGGAAATTGGCCATTTTTCAAACGGTCTCAGAATTCGATGAAACTTATTTTGTTAGGACCGTATCGTCAATACGAAGCTAGAAAATATTTTTCTGTAATTTTTAGAGTTCGTATGTGACCCCAGTAATTTGAAATGCGCATTCAAATTCAATATATAGAGTTATATGTTGATTTTGACGGAATCTGATCATAACGATCGAATCAGCCTACGATACATATCCCATTGTGTTCGGAATGGGAGTAATTAGCTATAGACGACAGGCGGTGGGCTTGATTTTGAGTTAGTGTAAAAAGTCAACTTAAATGAATAATAAAATAATAAATAAAAATTATAAACCCCCCTTTTTACTCTATCCTCTCTCCCCCTTTATTCACTTTACAGATAGATAAAAAAATCCGAATCCCTAATCGATCGAGCCCCTTTCCCCCCTTCGCCTCGTCGTCTATGGCGAACCACCAGCCGCAACCCCCAATCGAACCCCCCCTCTCCTAAGCAGTCCCGTTGCTTCCCCCCTCGCAGCAGCCGACGCAACCACTTCATCCCCGAACCATCGCGCCCTGCATCGACAGAAACCGCCTGCCTTGCCTCCCACTACCCTCCGCCTGTCCCTCCGCCAACCGCGCCGCCTCCCCAGCCTCCAAGACCGACGCCAGAACCCCCTTGAAGCCGCAGGCCCCCTCGAGCACCTCTCCGACAGTGAAAAACCCCCCTTCCTTGATCAATCAATGTAAGTTCCTTTTTATTATTTATTTTTATTTACTTATTTTATTTATATGAAGTAAACAGTTAAAAATATACATATATATATAATCAGTTTTTTTATATAGTGGAAGGAATAGAAATGATTCTCAGAATAAAGATATAATTTTTATATTGTAGAAATGTTAAAAATATAATTTTTATATTGTAGAAAGAATAAAGATATAATTTTTATATTGTAGAAAGATTAAAAATATAATTTTTATAAAATAGAAGTAATAAAAATATGATTTTTATTATATATATGTTGAAGTGGAAAAGTGATTTTTATAGCAAAGTAAAAATTCGATTTTTATATATTAAATAGCAAAGTAAAAATTCGATTTTTATATATTGAATAGCAAAGTAAAAATTCGATTTTTATATATTGAATAGCAAAGCAAAAATTCGATTTTTATATATTGAATAGCAAAGCAAAAAATTAGATTTTTATATATTGAATAGCAAAGTAAAAAATTAGATTTTTATATATTGAATAGCAAAGTAAAAATTCGATTTTTACATATTGAATAGCAAAGTAAAAATTCGATTTTTATATATTGAATAGCAAAGTAAAAATTCGATTTTTATATATTGAATAGCAAAGTAAAAATTCGATTTTTACATATGTAGAGAACACGGGCAAAGAAAATGACAAGAGGCAAGAGCGGCGAAGATTTCTACATAAGAAGAGTCGTGGCGTTGGATTAGCTATTCAGTGAGAATTTCTCACTCTTTAATTTAATTTTCTAGTTATATATATATACTAGGATGCAGACGGTTTTTAGTAGCACCCGACACCCGTCGTCCACAGACCATGGACGGCTTGTATGCTTGTTTGTTTGATTTTGATGTGTAATTGATTGTGTGATGTGATGTGAAATGCAATAAAATATTTTATAGTGGAAAATATTTTATAGTTAAAAATAGAATTTTTAACGTGTATATGAAATGAAATAAAAATAAACAAACCGAACGGTTTGTTTATATACACACATTTGACTGATATTGATTGGGACGATAAATTTTACACATCGCCCAACTGCACAAATAAAATCTGTGTTTGATTGTTTGAAACCCCACATGGGTATTAGGATGATATTTGACGTACACTAATCCCGATTGTTTAGTTGTATGTCAATCGATTGATTGACAGACTGTTATAAGCGTTGAATATTTATATTTGATGCTTGTACAGTGTAGAATGCACTTTGGATGATGGTTGATTGTTCATCATTGTTATTGTATACATGTGTTGTAGAAAATCCATATAATTAACATTATATGGTAATTGATTGGGCTTCATTCCAGTTTTGAATAGAAATATTTGAAAAAGAAATATTTGAATAGAAATATTTGAAAAATAAATATTTGAATAGAAGTATTAGAAAAAGAAATATTTGAATAGAAATATCTGAAAAGGAAATATTTGAAAATAGAAATATATGAAGCCGTGTTGATTAGATTGACGTCATTTTGACGTGAACGATATTTATATCGATTTTATTCATTTTATAATGAATATCGAAAGTGATTTCAAAATCTGATATTTTGAAAAGAATTGAAATTCGAATTGAAACTGAAAAGAAATGAATTCGAATTAAACTGAATATGAATTAAATTCGAATTGAATAGAATTGAATTGAAATTCGAATTGAATAGAATTGAATTGAAATTCGAATTAAATTGAAATAGAACTGAAATCATTTTAAATTGAATTTAAAACGAATTGAAATGGAATTGAAATCGATTTGAATTGAAATTGATTTGAAATGGATTTAAAACGAATTTATAGTGGAATATTCATTTTTGATTTGAAATTGATTATGAAGTTGAAATCGTTCTGAAAACGAATTTAAAATGATTTATAAAATTCGTTTTAAATAGAAATCGACGAAATATATATTATATATATTATATATATAATATAATGGCCTGAGTAGAACGTGCCGCGCTGCAGCAGTTCGTGAATTTCGACCATTGACTTCGTGCGGACATTGCGGGAGATCCGACCATCGGGTTCTCCTAAAACCGGAACCATTGGGTTCGTATCGAAAAGCGCCCTCTAACTAATGTAAGAAATTAGAAATCTAACGGTTGGATTTGGAGATACGTCCAAATCAAATTTAGAAAAGGTCACTGTAAGTGCAGTTTGATGGCCGTTGATGGAAATCGACTGTACCTGCCTTGATAAAATTACTAAAAACAGTAATAATTTGTGTAAAATCATAAAAAATGATTTGTGAAGAATTGGGATGAAAAACTCCATATTTGAAAAGATAAAAATAGATTTTTATCGAAATGAACTAGTTTTGAACTAGAATTATAATTCTATTTATTTTTAAATAAATAAATTGAATTTGAAATGGTCTTGAAAATAATCAGAATTTCCAATGATTGCATTGGAATGGATTTGAATCAAAATTGTCTTCGGAATATTTCGATGTTGGATTTCGTGATTATACAGATGTTGTTATGGAAATTTGAAAGATATAGGTATATATATCGTTATTTCAAATACGATATCTGTTGGTCGTAGAATTTGATATTGAATATAAGCCGATATATTTTCTATTCAGAGCCTTGTATTTAATATCAAATGTGATTTGGGTTTGTCGTGAATGGTGTCTTGACTAACACTGTTCTTGAACCTAGTTGAGAAAAGATTAAATCTTTTTATTTGGATTTAATGAAGTGTACCAATTAAATAATATTTAATTGGAATTGAATTGATATTGCTTTTTGGGTTTATCGTGGAAAATGTTTTAAATAACACTTGTTCTTCAACCTGATAATTAATGAATGTGATTTTGGGTTTATCGTGAAGCGTGTTTTAAAATGACACTGATTCTTTAACCCAGTTAAAGATTAAAATTAAGTGGAGTTTTAATGAATCTCTAATTAGATTGAAATGATCGAGAATGGAGTATCACCAGTTTTGCTCCAGGCAATAGTTAAAATCTTTAATTTGATTTGAACGTGAAATGGTAATTGAATTTACCGATAACACCGTGGTGTTAAATATGAAGTATTACCAGTTTTACTTCATGGGATGAATAGGTTGGAATTGGGAAATAAAATAAATGATTACTTCGGTGTGGTTCGCTAATCCCGACTAGTTTGAATTGATATTCAAAGGAGATTAAAGAATAAATTTAAAGAATTTATCTTTGATAAAATTAATGGGAACCTTTCCCAAAATATAAGAATATTTGAATAAAAAGGATATTCTGAAGTGGAATGAGGCGTATGTTGTGTTTGTGTAACACTTTTATTATATATACGCGAGTTGTTCAGAAAGACTGGGTTTATCCCATTCTGAATAACTAATTCGACGTGGTGTCGAAGATGAAGACGGTGGTCGAAGACCGGAAGTCTTCACGTCATTTGGGTGATTACTGATGATCTTGATTGGGCTGTACACCCAAGAAGATGGAAACAGTTGGTGATCGTACAGACGTTGTAACAACCCGAAAATCTGGGCCAGTTTAAAATTTTTATTTTGGCAATTTTAGCGAATTTTGATTATTTAAAATGAATTATTTTAAATAATATCGACGAGAAATTTATTTTGAATAGAGTTAGAACGTATATATTATATACGTCATCGTTAGAATATAAATAATTATATATAATTATAAATAGAATTGAAAATGGCGCGGTAGTTCGATAATTCGATTTCAAACTTCAATTGAATGTACCGGGTGCAAAACAATCCGGATTTAATTAATGATATCTTTCCAACGAATCCGAAAAATCGAGATTTCATAGCGGGAATCAAAGGATATGTCCAGTTGAAAATTCTGAATAGTCGCTATGGAATTCAGGCCCTTAAAATGGAGATTTTGCAAACGACCTCGGATTTCGACGAAACCAGTTTTGTTGGGTCCGGGATGTCAAGTTATTGCTAGATTCCAAATTTCATAATTTTTCGAATCAATATGTGAGCGTGGCAAAGGAAAACGCGTTTGACCATTTCAGTTGAATTTAATCGACTGGAAAATGACCATTTTTCAAACAGTCTTAGAATTCGGCGAAACTAGTTTTTTTAGGACCGTATCGTCAATACGAAACTAGAAAATATTTTTCGGGAATTTTTCTAGTTAGTATGTGGCCCCGGTAATTTGAAATGTACGTTTGAAATTCAGTATAATGATTTAAATGTAAATTCAACGGAAACTGATTGTAACTATCGAATCAGCTTGCGATGCATATCCCATTGTGTTCGGAATGGGGGTAATTAGCTATGGACGACAGGCGGTGGGTTCGATTTTGAGTTCAAACATAAAAGTTGCTTTTTGAAATCAATAAATAATTTTATATAAATATTTTATATAAACCCCCCCTTTTTCATTCTCAGATCAAAAAAAAAATCCCTAACTAATCGCGCCCTCCCTCCTCAGTCGATCTGACGCCATCGCCACCCCCTCCTTGGCGCCGCCGCGCCCCAGCGCCGGCCACCCCACCGAGGATCGATCATCCCCTAGCCCTCCGACGCTCCCTCGTTCCCATCCCCCTCTGAATCGAGCATCCCCATCCATCGCCCCTGCTGACGCCGACCTCACCCCACTCTCGCTCCACCCAGCAATCGAACCCCCTCTAGCCCATCGGAGGACCAGCGCGGCCAGCACTTCCGAGCCCACCACCTCCAGGCTGCGAGCTCCCCCACGCAGCGCCTCCGACCGCCACTTCGACGCTGTAGCGAGCCCCTCCCCTTCTATAACCAACGTGAGTTTTTTTTAACTTGATTTTAATTTCAGTTTTATTATAAGTACATAGTTAATCAAAAACTGATTTTTTTTATTGTTAATAAAAACGGATTTGATATAGTTATTAAAACTGATTTTGAAATGATAAAGATTCAATTTTGAAATGAATAAAAATATGATTTTTATATTTTTAAAGTATTAAAAATATGATTTTTATATTTTTCAAGTATTAAAAATATAATCTTTATTATATAGAAGATGTAGAAATATGATTTTTGCTTAAATAGGAAAGAGTATATTTTTAGAGGAAAAAATATGATTTTTGCTTTCGTGAAGTTCGGATTTTAAATATCTAAAAGTTTGGATTTTTAATTAGAAAAGGCAAAAACTTTATATTAGAAAAGGCGAAAACTTTATATTATAAAAGGCGAAAACTTTATATTAGAAAAGGCGAAAAATTTATATTTGAAAAGGCGAAAACTTTATATTTGAAAAGGCGAAATCTTTATATGAAGAATAGCGTGATAAAAATATAATCTTTACTATATGAACATCGATGTGAAAATATAATTTTAATCTATATAGTAGCGGTATAAAAATTCGATTTTTATATATTGAATAGCGAAGTAAAAATTCGATTTTTACATATGTAGAGAATACGGGCAACGAAGATAACAAAAGGGCGAGAACAACGAAGGTTTCTGCAAAAGAAGAGCCATGGATTTAGGATAGCTATTGGTGAGAACTTCTCACCTTTCAATTTAAATTTTCTAGTTATATATATATACTAGGATGCAGACGGTGTTTAGTAGCACCCGACATCCGTCATCCACAGACCATGGATGGCTTGTTTGTTAAATTGTTTGGTTGTGTAGTTGGTTAGATTATTTGGTCTGAATTGAATTGTTTGGTGAAATGAAATTGATTTGATTGATGTGTGAATGGCGTGGGCCTTCATTAGTCCGGAGATAAGGCTAGGCCTCGTCCCATTTCTAGTATCGTGCCGTTATGCCGTCGAAATTTTCTAAAATAAGTTAGAAAAATAAAGAAAACATTTTATTTAATAAATGAACTGAATAGAATATTTTCATAGGTTGAATAAAATGTTTTATCGTTAAAAATATATTTTTTAACGTGAAAGTGAATAAATAAATATTTATAAACAAATCGGTCGATTTGTTTATATACACTGATTTGACTGATATTAATTGGGTCGATAAATTTTACACATCGCCCAACTGCACAACTAAAATATGTGCTTGATTGTTTGAAACCCCACACGGGTGTTGGGATGAAATTTGAAGTTCACTCATCCTGATTGATTAAATATGTCGATCGATTGATTGATAGACTGTTATAAGCGTTAGATATCTATATTTGATGCTTATACAGTGTAGTGCACTTTGGTTGATGGTTGATTATTTTTCAATGTTATTATATACATGTGTTGTATGGAATCCATATAATTAACTTTATATGGTAATTGATTGGGCCTCATTCCAATTTGAAAATTAAAGAATAATATAAAATAAAGGTTCATGTGTTGACAGTACTCATCCGTTGAGATTAGTCTTGTGTTGAACGAAATATTTTAATAATAAAATTTGCATCTTTATCAATATAAAATAAAGGTTCATGTGTTGACAGTACTCATCCGTTGAGATTAGTCATGTGTTGAACGAATTATATTTGAAATAGAAATATTTGAAATAGAATATTTGAAAATAGGAATATATGAAGCCGTGTTGATTAGAGTGACGCCATTTTGACGTGAACGATATTTATATCGATTTTATTCATTTTGAAATGAATAGAATATAAAAACGATTTCGAAATGAATAGAATATAAAAACGATTTCGAAATAAATAGAATATAAAAACGATTTCGAAATGAATAGAATATAAAAACGATTTCGAAATGAATAGAATATAAAATGATTTCGAAATGAATTGAATATAAAACCAATTCGAATTGAATTGAAAACAAATTCGAATTGAAAACGAATTGAAGTGAAATCAAATTGAATTGAAATTTGATTTAAATAGAAAACGAATTTGATTTCAATTGCATATATAACGAATTTGATTTGAATAGAAAACGAATTTGATTTCAATTGAAATATATAACGAATTTGAATCAAATAGAAAACCACTTTGAATTGAATCGAATTGAAAACGAATTCGAATTGAATTTAAAACGAAGTGAAATGAATTCAAATTGAATTGAAACTTGAGTTGAATAGAAATGAATTTTAAACTGAATTTATAAGGAAAGATTCAACTTTGATTTGAATTTGAAATGGAAGTTGAAAATGTTTTTGAAACGAATTCAAAACTATTTATAAAATTCGTTTTAAATAGAAATCGACGATATATATATTATATGTATTATATATATAATATAATGGCCTGAATAGAACGCGCCGCGCCGCGGCAGTTCGTGAATTTCGACCATTTATTTCAAACGGACATTACGGGAGATCCGACCGTCGGATTCTCCTGAAACCGGAACCGTTGGGTTCGTATCGAAAAGAGCTTTCTAACGAATATTAGAAATTAGAAATCTAACGGTTGGATTTGGAATTATGTCCAAATCAAATTTGGAAAAGGTCGCTGTAAGTGCAGTTCGATGGCCGTTGATGGAAATCGACTGTACGGGCCTTGATAAAATTATTAAAAATAGTAATAATTTGTGGTAAATCATAAGAAATGATTTGAGAAGAATTGGGATGAAAAACTCCATATTTGAAAAGATAAAAATAGATTTCTGTCGAAGTAAACTAGTTTTGAACTAGAATTATAATTCTATTTATTTTTAAATAAATAAATTGAATTCGAAAGGGTTTTAAAAATAACCAGAATTTCCAATGATTGCATTGGAGTGGATTTGAATCGAAATTGTCTTCGGAATATTTCGATGTTGGAATTCGTGATTATACGGATGTTGTTATGGAAATTTGAAAGATATATATTTATATCGTTATTTCCAATACGACATTTGTTAATCGTAGAATTTGATATTGAATATAAACTGATATATTTTCTATTCAGAGCCTTGTATTGAATATCAAATGTGATTTGGGTTTGTCGTGAATGGTGTCTTCACTAACACTATTCTTGAACCCAGTTGAGAAAAGATTAAATCTTTTTATTTAGATTTAATGAAGTGTACCAATTAAATAATATTTAATTGGAATTGAATTGATATTGATTTTTGGTTTTATCGTGGACAGTGTTTTCAATAACACTCGTTCTTTAACCCGATAATTAATGAATGTGATTTTGGGTTTATAGTGAACCGTGTTTTAAATAACACTGATTCTTTAACCCAGTTAAAGATTAAAACTAAGTGGAGTTTTAATGAATCTTTAATTAGATTGAAATGATCGAGAATGGAGTATCACCAGCTTTGCTCCAGGCGATAGTTAAATCTTTAATTAGATTTGACCGTGAAATGGTAATTGAATTTACCGATAACACCGTGGTGTTAGATATGAAGTATTACCAGTTTTACTTCATGGGATGAATAGGTTGGGATTGGGAAATTAAAACAAATGACTACTTCGGTAAGGTTCGTTAATCCCGACTAGTTGAATCAAAATTCAAAATTCAAAAGAAGATTAAAGGATAAATTTTAAGGAATTTATCTTTGATAAAATTAATGGGAACCTCTCCCTATGAATGTGAAATTTAGAAACTAACTGTCGGTTAACCAAGCAAAACGGTTTTCTGGATATTGATCTGATGTTGGTTTCGGCCTTCGGGGTTAATGCTTGGGGAATTATTCTCTTGATTAATTTACGGTTAGTGACTGATGAATTGGGATGAGGCGTATGTTGTGTTTGTGTAACACATATTTCAAATATACGCGAGTTATTCAGGAAAACCGGGTTTATCCCATTCTGAATAACCGATACGACGATAAGTCGAAGATGAAGACGATGGTCGAAGACCGGAGGTCTTCACGTCGTTTGGGTGATTACTGATGATCTTGATTGGGCTGTACACCCAAGAAGATGGAAACAGTTGGTGATCGTCCAGACGTGCTTGGAGATCGATGGATATGCGGGGTACTTGGTGCCTCCGGTTTCGTTCAGACCTAGAACGGACTTGTAAATGGACTGTGTGTCTGACATTGGATTTTAGTCCGTGTGATTGATCTCTATTAAATGTATATCTGTTTGGCGGCGGAGAATTTATTCTCTTGCTTAACGCCCTTCTCTGAGATGTACGAGCTCAGGGGTTATATATTGATGGATATCAAACGCATGGAGTGAATTGCCTGTGTGGCATGCCTAAGTGGCAATTGATCGAGGCTTCTGTTGAAAAGCAAAGTCTTGTGGTGATGATCAAAGCACAGCCTATGTGGCACAGCTTTGTGTAACATGAATTCACGAGCCTCACACCCCGGTTGTGAACCAAAAACGGGAGACGGACCTCAGGGAGGGCATGCGTTTCCTTCTAGCTAGGGTGGTGTCAGTGACCTACCAGCCCTGACATTTATATACTTTTCACCTGTGCGGTTGTTGCTGTTGCGAGGCGCCTCGGTTTGATCGGACGATCCGGGTCCGATGGAGTCATTCGTTGGCTCATTTACGCCCCAAAGGGCGGGGAAACGTAGTGTTCAGGCATAATAATCCACATCGGTGGACCGGCCCTGATGATCCAAGGGGCAGTTGCGGCTGTTCCTAGACATGGGCTAGATTGTCTAAAATCGGTTAAGGACAAACCCTGGCCTCGGTTCATAGATGGAAAACCAATTTCCAAATACGTGACATTTGCGGTTTTATTTGTAAACCTATATATGGCGACATAGTGGCATGGGACGCTCATGTTGCCTATGATTGATACTTATGATTTGAAGTTGTTTTATACACTATGCACTTATAATAGTATCAAATGATTTGTTTTAGACGTATCAAGCATTCTTTGGCTGTTATAAGGGAAAACCCTATCCCCCGGCTTGCGTTGCATTGTGTGATAAGACCTGGGTCTTATAACAGCTTCATTTTTCTTTATTTAGCATTACGCTGTTTGTTTTATGCACCGGTATTCTTGGGAGGAAACCCGTTCCGTGTTATACGGCGTGGTCCCTTGATTTACCTAACTTTTAAAATAAAGATAATAACTGTTTTAGTTCTCACACCAGTCACATGACTGACCTGGAGTTTATTGTTTTAACCTAAACTCTGGGTGCCCCTATTTTGACACGGGCAGCTAGTAGTTTTGGTTTTGCAGATTTATATTCACAGGATCCTGGTTTACAGCTGGAACGATATCCGGAAAGCTTTGTATCCGTATATCTCCTTCTAGTTGTGTATGGTATTATTTTCCGCTGCGATGTATTTAAATGTAATTTAAATCTCTGATATTTCTGTGTAATATTCATTTATACTCTGTATATTCTTGTAATCTGATGCATTGTTGTAATAACAATGAAATGTTCTTCTGTATGCATTCTATTTTGTCGTGTTCTCAAAACGATCAGGCGTTTCGAACGGTCTGGGTCGGTTTAGCGACTGGTTCGGACCGAGCGAAATTCCTTTTCATCACAGTTGGTATCAGAGCTTTGGTTTACAAAGCTCAGAGAACAAGACACATTAGAACCGAATGAAAGAATTCATCAGAGATTGGATTAGTAATATCCAACGAGAGTGACTCGTTAGAGATGGGATCAGTAGTATCCTAGAATGAGTGTGAAGAGTAAATTTTTAAAATAAAATGAAAACAAGTTTGGTTTTGAAAATCTAAATCAATTATTCGTATTTGATTATTTATTTGTATTGATTTGGACAGTCTAGTATATAAAGATTTTGCATATGCGCCTTGCAAACGTATATTCGAAGTTTTAATATACTGGATAGATATAGAACCACACTCTAGTCACCCGGGGATGATCCTGATGATGGTGCATCATCATCAGCATTTATATTCGAGCGTCGAAGGTGTGATATCTATATATTTCCATTAGACTGGTATGAGAACCAAAATTAGATAGGGCCTATTTTTGTGATTTGGCATCAAAAATCTGATTTTTGTATATGTATCAAAATTATGAATTTGAAACTCTAATTCACCAATTGATTGAAGTTTGTGTTGGTTGTTTATTTGTTTGCTAATTTTTAGCCATTTAGCCTAATTGAATCACATATTGAATTATATTGAAATTGGTCGCATTTGCATGCATATACATGTACTTACATTGAACAGGTCATAGCAAGGAGGCTAGAGCCGAAGAATAAAATTTGTTTGCCCGACAAATAGGTACATGTTTACTACATAATTTACTGTTTTGTTTGGGTGATGATGATTTTATGAGCCTATTGGCTAGCCGCTTGGCTTTTTCTTTTTCTTTTTGAGATCAGAAGGCCTGTATGGCAATTTCGGGATTTTCCCGTGGCTCCCGGTGCAGGGGAGGTTATGGCGAAATTTTTCGAAAATTTAGGGTGTTAGCCAAATTTTTGAAGAATTTGAAAATTCTCAGAAACTGAAAAGTTGGAGAATGGAAGCCAGATCGAACGTAGAGTTGATTAATCAAACCACTTTCGACTTTGTTCCTTTTCGGGGACGAAAAGTTTTAAGGGGGGGGGGGGAGATGGAGATCGATGGATATGCGGGGTACTAGGTGCCTCCAGTTTCGTTCAGACCCAGAACGGACTTGTAAATGGACTGTGTGTCTGACATTGGATTTTAGTCTGTGTGATTGATTTCTATTAAATATATATCTGTTTGGCGGTGGAGAATTTATTCTCTTGCTTAACGCCCTTCTCTGAGACGTACGAGCTCAGGGGTTATATACTGATGGATATCAAACGCATAGAGTGAATTGCCTGTGTGGCATGCCTAAGTGGCAAATGATCAAGGCTTCTGTTGAAAAGCAAAGTCTTGTGGTTGATGATCAAAGCACCGCCTGTGTGGCATAGCTTTGTGTAACGTGAATTCACGAGCCTCACACCCCGGTTGTGAACTAGAAACGGGAGAGGACCTCAGGAAGGGCATGCGTTTCTTTCTAGCTAGGGTGGTGTCAGTGACTTACCAGCCCTGACATTCATATACTTTTCACCTGTGTGGTTGTTGCTGTTGCGAGGCGCCTCGGTTAGATCGGACGATCCGGGTCCGATGGAGCCATTCTTTGGCTCATTTACGCCCCAAAGGGCGGGGAAACGTAGTGTTCAGGCATAATAATCCACATCGGTGGACCGACCCTGACGATCCAAGGGGCAGTTGCGGTTGTTCCTAGACATGGGCTAGATTGTCTAAAGTCAGTTGAGGACTATCTTTTGCCTCGGTTCATAGATGAAAATCCAACTTCCAAATACGTGATTTTGCGGTTTTAATTGTAGAACTAGTATGGCGACATGATATATGGTACCCATGCTGCCTATGATTGACATTTATGATTTGAAGTTGTTTTATACACTATGCACTTATAATAGTATCAAATGATTTGTTTTAAACGTACTAAGCATGCTTTGGCTATTATAAGGGAAAACCCTATCCCCCGGCTTGCGTTGCATTGTGTGATAGAACCTGGGTCTTATAATAGCTTCATTTTTCTTTATTTAGCATTGCGCTGTTTTGTTATATGCACTGGTATTCTTGGGAGGAAACCCATTCCGTGTTATACGGCGTGGTCCCTTGATTTACCTAACTTTAAAATAAAGATTAATAACTGTTTTAGTTCTCACACCAGTCCCATGACTGACCTGGAGTTTATTGTTTTAACCTAAAATCTGGGTGCCCTTATTTTGACATGGGCAGCTAGTAGTTTTGGTTTTGCAAATTTATATTCACAGGATCCTGGTTTACAGCTGGAATGATATCCGGAAAGCTTTGTATTCGTATATCTCCTTCTAGTTGTGTTTTGTATTATTTTCCACTGCTATGTAATTTATTGTAATCTTTGATATTTCTGCATAATATTTATTTGTTTTTACTCTGTATATTTTTGTAATATGATGGTATTGTTGTAATATACAATGAAATGTTCTTTCGTCTGCGTTCTATTTTGTCGTGTTCTCGAAACAATTCGTTCTTTCTCATCTCTTCGGAGACCGGGGCAGTTCGGGTCGTTTCAGTTTCTGTAAAAGAAGATCGATACTACATATGGAATTTAAGAGGCTTTGCTGTTATTCCATTTATATTATTGGTCGGATACAGAAATTTATAACGATTATATATTGATTTGATTTCTGGGAAGATTCCATATTTTATGGAAGATGATTTTGAGTTTACCATGAACTATGTTTTTAAATGACATTAGTTCTTTAACCCAGTTAAGCATAAGATTAATTTCTTAATTTAAGTAATCATTGAATAGTGATTTTTGGTATTTAAAACCAAATTGAAGTTTTGATAAATCTTTAAAGAAAGATTTAAGAATAAATGTAAAGAATTTATTTTTGATAAGATAATGTGAATAATTTATTTATAGGAATACTCTGAATTGGAATGAGGCGTTGGATGTGTTTTTTATAATACTTGATTTTTAATTATAAAATACGCTAGTTATTTGGAAAGATCGGGTTTAACCCATTCCAAATAATTACTACGACGATGAAGAGTCGAAGATGAAGAGGGTGGTTGAAGACCGATGATCTTCACATGGAATGGATGTGTTGCTACAGAGACCCTTGATGGGAGTAGCTACCTTGAAGGGGCTTCAGTGGTGGCCGTCTGGACTATGGTTGATTGTTCGGATTTGGTTTTCGCTTAGACCCAGAGCATAAGCTAATAAATGGATGCGTGTCTGACATTGGATTTCGTTCCATGTGAATTAAAATCGATTTCTGTTAATGTATGTCTGTTTGGTGGTAAAGGATTTATCCTCTACTTAACACCCTGGTATATATTAACGGTGATTGATCGCATGGCGTGAATTGTCAATGTGGCACGCCAAGATGTAAATGATCAAGGCTTTTGTTGAAAAGCAGGGCCTTGTGGGATGATCAAAGCATAGCCTATTGCGGCATAACTTTGTGTATATCGTGACTTCGCGAGCCTCACACCCCGGTATGAGTCAAAAACGGGATATGGACTGCAGGGAGTGCACACGTTTCTTTCTAGCTAGTGGTAGTGTCAGTGCTTTAACACGGCCTGGCATTTTACTTATGTGGATGATGGATTTTGATGCGCCTCGGATTTTTATAGGTCAATAGTGGTCATATTATAGGTTCAAAGGAACCGGGAAACGTGTGTTCAGGCATAACCAATCCACTGCCGATAGGCGGGGACCGGCCCTGAAGATCCAAGGGTTCACTGCGGGGGATCCTGAGGCATTTGCTAGAGTGTCTCAAATCGGAGAGGGGCTTGCCCCTAGTCTCGAATCATGATGGAAAACCAATTTCCAATACGACCTTGCGGTTTTGATTGTAGAACTAGTACGGCGACATAGTAGGATGGGGTACTATGCCGTCTATGATTAATACATTATGATTGAAATTGTTTTTGAAATATATATACCCATATGTATACACACTAATATTAAATCCATTTTATCGTATCAAGCATCTTTTGACCATTATAAGGTAAAACCCTATCCTCCAGTTTGCGTTGCATTGTGTGATGGGACTTGGGTCTTATAATGGTTTCATTTTTCTAAAAAGCATTGCGTTGTTTAACGATTTACTTTATTTTATGCACTGGCAATCCAATTGAGTAAACCCATTCCGCGTTAGCGGCGTGGTCCTGTGATTAGCCTTATTATTAGATTGTTAAGTTAGATTTCTCATACCAGTCCCATGACTGACCTGTAGTTTGTTTCACTGGAAAACTCGGGTGCCCATATTTTCCACACGGGCAGTCGAGTAGCTTTTTGCAGATATGTTTACAGGATCCGGGCTTACAGCTGAAGCGGTATTCAGAAAGCTTTGTATCCGTGTATTCATTTCAGTTGTATATTGGTAATATTTTTCCGCTGCTATTTAAATGTAATTTAAATCTCTGATATTATTGTATTTCTATTTCTGTAATAAGTATTCATACTCTGTTACATTCTTGTACTCTGATGTAATTGCTGTAATCAGCAATAAAATGTTCTTCAGTTTGTGTTCTGATGTGTATTGTTCTCAAAGCAATCCAGCCTTTCCTTTACTGGGAAGTTTGGGTCATTTCACCATGACTGACCCAGAGTTTATTTTGTTTGTTTTCCCCAAACTCTTGGGTGCCCAAATTTGTACCGGCAGTCGAGTAGTCGGGATTTTACAGATTTACTTGGAAGAGCTGGAAGCAGGAGGCTTCACCAGTTAGCTATAGACTATCATATTTCCGCTGTGTACTATGTTGTATCTGGAAACAGGTTTTTATAATTGTTCCAGGAATAACTTTTGTGCTCTGATAATGGTATGTATATCCAGTTACTGATTTGTATTTCCAAAAGTTATGTTATGAAATATATTTTATTCGTTCCATTGTGAGTTTGTGATCTTCATTTTCTTATATTCTAATATTTCTTTCTTTCTATTTCTCATCCTCTAACTTCTTTCTAATAATGATTCGTATTTCTGTGCAATTTGGGTTGGACGTGTGGTATTATTATTCAACTCAGATAGTACGGATTTGCGGGCCTTTACAAAGTCGGAATTGTTTGAAACAAGAAACGTCAGGACCGATTTGATAATAGTATTCTAATGGAAGAAAAAATCTGGATTTCGTCAAATAGATTTTGAGTTATGTCAAAATAAAATTTTCAGAAAAACAGCGCCATAACCATTTAAAAACCATAACGGTTTATTTAATTTTACAAAAGGATTTTAAGCGAATAAAATTCGAATTTCTATTTAGAAAATTTCAGATTTGAGTTGTAGATTATATGTGAATTCAGCGGAGTAATGAATTGATTTTTGAAACAGAAATCAGACTTTTGATTATTGAATAGAATTAACTAATTTGAATAATAATTAGTTGATGAGATTTTTAAATTGAAATTGGGCTTTGAATAAGCGAATTCGATTTGGAAATTTATATTCGAAATCGAAAAGAAACTTGAATTGAAAATTGGAATTCAATTTTGTAATGAGCAATTTAATTATTTTGTTTGAACATGTTATGATCAAATAAAGAAGTGAAATGGGCTGAATAGCTAATTAAAGAATAAATGAGCGAAGCTGAATTCAAACGATTGGATTGAGTTGAATTGAATTGAAAACAGGTGAGCATGTGTTAGATAGGTATGGGATGAAGTATATGAAGATTTTAATTTATGTGTCCGACAAAAAGGTACATGTTTAAATTCATATATGAGATTTTATGCGCCGTATCGGCAAGCCGCTTGGCTTTTTATTTTTATTTTGAATTGGTGAGGGCCATGGGAGGCTATTTGAAATATCCCGAAGCTCCCGGTACAAGGGAGGTTATGGCGAATTTTTTCCAGAAATTTAAGGAGTTAGAGTATTTTTAAGAAATTTTGATAATTAGAAATTAATATATCAATATATATTGAATTCGATAAGGAAACGAATTTAAAATAGAATATTGTAAGCAAAAAGGGAAATCTATAAATTAGAAATAGAAAGCGAACCATTTACATGTTTTAAAAATGAACAATTGGGTTTTATAGTGTGTTTATTCGAGGTAAGTGGTTTTGCCATTTTGATGTTGAGGATGTTTTCAGTCAAGGTCTGAGAGGTAATTTTACCCCAACTTGATTGATTTCTTTTTTAATTGATAAATAGCAGGATCCAGCCTCGAAGAGAAGTGTTTGAAGAAAAAAAAGTTAGTTAAATAAAATGTTTTGGGTTGTTGTAACGATGTTTTATACAGCATTCGTTTTAACCCAAGTGATGGAATTTTGGAAACATAAAAGTAAATATTTTTCCGAGTATAATTAAAGTAGTCGGAAAAGAGATAAGTGATTGCAATTGTTTCAATTTCAAATAGAATATATTTTCTAAGTGTAGGGAATAAAAGAAGCCAAGATATAGAAAGGCTTTCCAAAGAATATAAGAGATTGAGATGATAATTGAATTTTTTTTTAACAAATATCGATAAGGAAATGGAAAGGGTGATTTAATTCATGAATGGTAATCAAGGGGCCCAGCGATTGTTTGATTTGTTTTGAATGGATATTGTTTTTCTTCTATAGTTAAATAACCGACTATCGAAGTGTTTGTCAATATCGTTGTCAATATGGAGAGACCGGTTGGATTATTATCCTAGAACCACTCTGTATTGGCAATAACGTTGCAAATCAGATTATATAAAGATAATTGAAGATGGAGTGAAGTGCAAGGGATTTTTCTATTAATAGAAATTGTGCCTTCGATTTCGTTCAATCCCAGAATGAACGTAAATGGACGAATGTATGACAAAGTATTTCCAATGATCGCATGAGTTGGTCTGTATAAATATATATGGTTGCAACGGATTTATTCCCTTAGCATAATATCCAGAATATTTATGCAAATCAATTAGTGATTAACGGATTTGACAATGTGGCATTCAAAGTGATTGTGATATCAATGAATGGAAAGTAATCGTAGCCTCTAGCCTCAACAACCAGGAAAGACAAAAAATCGGGCAGATATCATGGCTATGTGGGTCGCTTCCATTAGGGTGTATAATCACCTGTCTAGAGATCCATTAAATTCCTTATTCTATTTGATGTTGTCCCTTTTCGGGAAACGGTTGCTGATCCCAACCGTTGGTGATATACATTCGATACACTCAAGCGAAATGAGTGGTCGGTCATGTATGGGCCGGGTTGCAAGATGTTCTTGTTGAACCCAGTGTATTCCTCTCTTGAGATACACTATCGGAAGGTGGTTCCATACCTTGTCATAGTTGGAATCCAATCTCCAATAAGCGCCATGCGGTTTTTTCTTATATTATATATGGAGCATGAGATGCAAGCGTTCCGCTAGATTCTATTTATTTGATTTAGACACTATTATAATACCATTGGATTTTTGTATCAAAGTGATTTGGGTTATAGTAAGGTAAAAACCGTCCATGTTTATGTGTGGGCTGGTCTTACTATTATCTTTTCTTTCGAAAGGACTTTGAAAGTTAAACAAATGATTGGAGTTTACTCACACCAGTCCCATGACTGACCCAGAGTTTATTTTGTTTGTTTTCCCTAAACTCTTGGGTGCCCAAATTTGTACGGGCGGTCAAGTAGTCGAGATTTTTCAGACTCACTTGGAAGAGCTGGAAGTAGGAGGCTTCATCAGTTAGCTATAGACTATTCCGCTGTGAACCACGTTTGTATCTAGGAACATGTGTTTATAACTGTTCCAGAAATAACTGTTGTGCTCTGATGATGGTATGTATACATAGTTACTGATTTGTATTTCAAAATGGTATGTTATATAATATATTTTATTCGTTCCGCTGTGAGTTTGTGATCTTCCTTTTATTCTATTCTAACATTTCTTTCTTTCTATTTCTCATCCTCTAACTTCTTTCTAATAATGATTCGTATTTCTATGCAATTTGGGTTGGACGTGTGGTTTTATTGATCAACTCAGATAGTACGGATTTGCGGGCCTTTACAGTTGGTATCAGAGCTTTGGTTGAGCGAATACCTAGGCTTTGGTGGGATGTGCTCATTAGAGATAGGGTCAGTAGCACCCTAGAATGAGTTAAGTGTATATATATATACGAGAGAGCGTAATTGTAAATTGATATAAAAGTTGTTTTATATTGTGTTGGTTAGTCTGTTGAGTGGTTTATGAGTTCTGATCGAATTATGGGACGCCACAAGTCGATAGAAATTTCTAAACACTTGAACAGAGAAATTGACACCATATTGTTTTAGTGGGTGAATGAAATAATTTTACCCAAAATTCTATTTTGATATAGAACTAATAATTTTCTGAAATTATTAGATGTGTTGATTATTATCGTTATAATCAAATGAGATTATAAAATTGGAATGGTTATATATAACCAAATCAAATCTGTATAAAAATGATATATATACAAATGAGATGAATTAAAACTGGATTCAAACCAGAATTAAGAATCCTGGGTGTTTGGGAAATATTTTCTGAAGTATATTAAAATAATATAGCTTTGTTTTGAAAGGATTTTTAAATAAAAATCATTTTTGAATGGATTTTGAAAGTGTTAAAGCACTGAACTCCCTTCAGTGGCTGGGAAATAATTCTGATGATGACTGCAGCAGCATCAGTGTTCATTTTCGAGTTTCTAAGTGATGGATTGCTACCTTAGAAAAGTTTTGATGGGAATTTGTTTGGAAGAAAACAAATTTAGTTGTAAAATTCAAATATTTTGTATTTGAAAATTTTTATAAATATATGTACATGTTTAAGTGATTTCAAAAGGATTTGAAATAAAAACCATGGGATTTGGATTCTGGAATTGGAATTTAACTTAAGCTAGTTAAACGGATTGAAGTGAATCAATCGACTAGAATCAATTTGAATTGGTTTAATAGAACATAGATTGGATATAAATGGATTGATCGTTGATCATTCGAATTAAGTGAAGGAAGACCAAAAGTTTTGGTGGAACTAAATTTGTTGAAATTTGAGGAGTTGAGTTTCAACATACGTGAGATTTTGAAAGGTAATGGATTTGTACCATTTTCCTACCTTACCAATTTCAAGGATGAAATTATTTTAAGGGGGGAAGAATGTAACGACCCAGATTTTTAATCGATTTATTTTAAATGTTTAATATTGTGTTGATAATATAAATCGATTTTATATTGCGCTATCTATTTAATAATCGAAATACGATTTATTTCGTATATATATATATATATAATAACCGTAATACGAAAATATTTCCATTCGAAGATAAAACTGAATTGAAATGGTTCATATGATCAATATATATATTCTATTTGAACATAAACAACGATAATAGTAATTTATTGTTGAAGAATTTATTTGTTTTAAATTTAAATTATATTATATTAATTTAATATGTTTATTTTATATATCCATTCGAATTTAATTTTATAGTATATTCTGTTATGTTCAGAATAGTGTTATAATGTTGAATTATCAGTCGTTACGTCGAAATAGCGGTTCGTGATTCCACGTAATGGAACCTGAGATATTTTAACGGATAAGATCGAAGTCGAATCAACATCAAATCAGAATCCATTTAAAAAGAATGAAAGATCTCTTTATATCGAATCAGAATCAAATCGAATTAATTAGAAAATATTTTTAAATAAATACAAAATTTTTGTGTGTACTTATCCACCAATATATATATATATATACATATATATATTGCGACAGCCTCTCCCGTTGCTTCTTCATTCTTCTGTAACAACCCGAAAATCTGGGCCAGTTTAAAATTTTTATTTTGGCAATTTTAGTGAATTTTGATTATTTAAAATGAATTATTTTAAATAATATCGATGAGAAATTTATTTTGAATATAATTCAAACGTATATATTTATATTCGTCGTCGTTAGAATATAAATATTTATTTATATTTATAAAAGGAATTGAAAATGGCGCGGTAGTTCGATAATTTGATTCCAAACTTCAATTGAATGTACCGGGTGCAAAACAATCCGGATTTTAGCGAAACCAAAAACAATAGGATCTATTTGATGATATCTTTCCAACGAATCCGAAAAATCGAAATTTCATAGCGGGGATCAAAAGATATGTCCAGTTGAAAAATCTGAATAGTCGCTATGGAATTCAGGCCCTTAAAAATGAGAATTTTGCAAACGACCTCGGATTTCGACGAAACCAATTTTGTTGGATTCGCAGTGTTAAATTATTGTTAGATTCCAAATTTCATAATTTTTCGAATCAACATGTGAGCGCGGCAAAGGAAAACGCGTTTGACCAGTTTCAGTTAATTTTAATCGACTGGAAATTGGCCATTTTTCCAATAGTCTCAGAATTCGGCGAAACTAGTTTTGTTAGGACCGTATCGCCAATACGAAGCCAGAAAATATTTTTCTGGAATTTTTAGAGTTAGTATGTGACCCCAGTAAATTAAAATATACATTTGAATTTGAAATATAATGATTTATATTTTAAATTTAGTGGAAACTGATCGAAACAACCGAATTGGCTTACGATACATATCCCATTGTGTTCGGAATGGGGGTAATTAGCTAGGGCCGACAGTCGTTGGGACTCGTTTGGAGTTCGAATGGAAAGTCAACATTTATGAAAAATAAAATAAATAAAATAAATATATATTTAAATACTCTTACCCCTCACTCTCTCTCCCTCACTTTCCAAAGGCAGTCAACGCTGAATAAAATTAAAGAAAACCCCCGATCCCCAATTTTTGCCCGTTGCCCAACCCGTCCAGTCGCCACCACCGGAGTCGTGCTCCACCCTCGGCCTGCGCGCCGCCCCAGCCGAGACGCCCTCACCTCTGACGCCCTCCTTCGCTCCCTCTTCCAACAGGAAAACCCCGAACCCAACCACCAATAGCCGCCGTCGAGTTTCCCTGGGCCACCCCCGCTCTGGCGCAGCACCACCCCTCCGACCTCCTGTCCTCGGCCGCGTGGGGATCCGCCCCCGCCTCGTCAATCCAGTAAAACTCCTTTTTCCCAACGTACAATGTAAGTTTTATAATTTCTTTATTTATTTACTTGTTTTAGAAAACTGATTTTTTTTGTATATATTTACAACATAGAAAAACTGAAAAGAAATGATTTTTGGTTCATGAAATGATTTTTATGAAAGTGAACTTATGAAAATATGGTTTTCATAACGCAAGTGAGTTTTCTGATTTTAGCGCTTTAAAAATAGAGTTTTTATTTAGTTGGATAAATGAAAAAGAATTGATTTTTACAATGGGAAAAATTCGATTTTTATATATTGCATAGCGAAGTGAAAATTCGATTTTTAAATGTATGAAGCGATTATAAAAATATGATTTTTAAATTGAAAGTGAATAAATAAAAATGTGATTTTTATTTTAAAGACATCAAAATATAAAAAAGGGTGATTTTTACATATGTAGTGGCTACGGGCAACGAAAGTGACGAAAGACGAGAACGACGAAGATTTCTACATAAGAAGAGTCGTGGAATTGGGATAGCTATCGGTGAGAATTTCTCACTCTTCAATTTATTTTTCTAGTTATATATATATACTAGGATGGAGACGGTGTTTAGTAGCACCCGACACAATCGTCCACAGACCATGGACTTGTTTGTTTGATTGTAAAAATTAGTTAGATTATTTGATTGAAATTGAAGTGTTTGGTGAAATGAAATTGATTTGATTGATGTGTGAATGGTGTGGGCCTTCACTAGACCGGGGATAAAGCTAAGCCTTGTCCCGTTTCTAGTATCGTGCCGTTATGCCGCCGAAATTTTCTAAAATAAGTTAGAAAAATAAAAATATCATTTTTATTTGGTAAATGAACTGAATAAAAATTCATGTGTTAAAATAAAAAATTTGATCGTTAAAAATATAATTTTTAACGTGAATGTGAATAAATAAATATTCATTTACAAACCGGACGGTTTGTTTATGTACACCTATTTGAAGGACATTGATTGGGACGATAAATTTTACACATCGCCCAACTGCATAAATAAAAATCTGTGTTTGATTGCTTGAAACCCCACACGGGTATTGGGATGATATTTGACGTACACTAATCCCGATTGTTTAGTTGTATGTCGATTGATTGATTGACAGGCTGTTATAAGCGTTGAATATTTATATTTGATGCTTATACAGTGTAGAATGCACTTTGGATGATGGTTGATTATTCATCGTTGTTGATATATACATGTGTTGTAGAAAATCCATATAATTAACATTATATGGTAATTGATTGGGCCTCATTCCAGTTTTGAAAAAGAAATATTTGAGAAGGAAATATTTAGAAATATTTGAAAAAGAAATATTTGAAATAGAAATATTTGAAATAGAATATTTGAAAATAGGAATATATGAAGCCGTGTTGATTAGATTGACGCCATTTTGATGTGAACGATATTTATATCGATTTTATTCATTTTTCAACGAATATTGTAATAGATTTGAAATTCGAATTGAAATTGAATGTAAATGAATTCGAATTGAAATTGAATATAAATGAATTCGAATTGAAAGTGAATATAAATTAATTCGAATTGAAATTGAATTGAATTGAATTAGAACTGAAATTGAATTAGAAATCAATTTGAATTAAAATTGATTTGAAATGAATTTAAAACGAATTTATATTGTAATATTCAATTTTGATTTGAAATTGAATATGAAGTTGAAACCGTTTTGAAAATGAATTTAAAACGATTTATAAAGCACGTTTTAAAAGGGAATCGACGAAGTATATATTATATATATTATATATATTATATATTGGCCTGAATAGAACGCGCCGCGCCGCGGCAGTTCGCGAATTTCGACCATTGACTTCGAACGGATATTGCGGGAGATCCGACCGTCGGATTCTCCTAAAACCGGAACCGTTGGGTTCGCACCGAAAAGAACTTTCTAACGAATGTGAGAAATTTGAAATCTAACAGTTGGATTTGGAATTATGTCCAAATCAAACTTGAAAAAGGTCGCTGTGAGTGTAGTTCGATGGCCATTGATGGAAATCGACTGTACGGGCCTTGATAAAATTATTAAAAATAGTAATAATTTGTGTAAAATCATAAGAAATGATTTAGAAAGAATTGGGAGGAAAAACTCCATATCTGAAAAGATAAAAATAGATTTTTATCGAAATGAACTAGTTTTGAACTAGAATAAAAATTCTATTTGTTTTTAAATAAATAAATTGAATTTGAAAAGGGTTTTAAAAATAATCAGAATTTCCAATGATTCCATTGGAGTGGATTTGAATCGAAATTGTCTTCGGAATATTTCGATGTTGGAATTCGTGATTATACAGATGTTGTTATGGAAATTTGAAAGATATATATTTATATCGTTATTTCCAGTACGACATTTGATAATCATAGAATTTGATAGTGAATATAAGCCGATATATTTTCTATTCAGAGCCTTGTATTGAATACCAAATGTGATTTGGGTTTGTCGTGAATGGTGTCTTCATTAACACTGTTCTTGAACCCAGTTGTGAAAAGATTAAATCTTTTTATTTAGATTTAATGAAGTGTTCCAATTAAATAATATTTGATTGGAACTGAATTGATATTGATTTTTGGGCTTATCGTGAACCGTGTTTTTAAATAACACTTGTTCTTTAACCCGATAATTAATGGAATGATATTTTGGGTTTACCGTGAACCGTGTTTTAAATGACACTGATTCTTTAACCCAGTCAAAGATTAAAACTAAGTGGAGTTTTAATGAATCTTTAATTAGTTTGAAATAATCGAAATGGAGTATCACCAGTTTTGCTCCAGGCGATAGTTAAATCTTTAATTAGATTTGAACGTGAAATGGTAATTGAATTTACCGATAACACCGTGGTGTTATATATGAAGTATAACCAGTTTTACTTCATGGGATGAATAAGTTGAGATTGGGAACTCAAAACAAATGATTACTTCGATAAGGTTCGTTAATCCCGACTAGTTGAATCGAAGTTCAAAAGAAGATTAGAGAATAAATTCAAGGAATTTATCTTGGATAAAATTAATGGGAACCTTTCCCTATGAATGTGAAATTTAGAAACTAACTGTCGGTTAGCCAAGCAGAATGGTTTTCTGGATATTGATCTGATGTTGGTTTCGGCCTTCGGGGTTAATATTTAGGGAATTATTCTCTTAATTAATTTACGGTTAGTGACTGATGAATTGGAATGAGGCGTATGTTGTGTTTGTGTAACACTTATTTAAAATATACGCGAGTTATTCGGAAAGACCGGGTTTATCCCATTCTGAATAACTGATACGACGATAAGTCGAAGATGAAGACGGTGGTCGAAGACCGGAAGTCTTCACGTCGTTTGGGTGATTACTGATGATCTTGATTGGGCTGTACACCCAAGAAGATGGAAACAGTTGGTGATCGTCCAGACATTCTTGGAGATCGATGGATATGCGGGGTACTAGGTGCCCCCGGTTTCGTTCAGACCCGGAACGGACTTGCAAATGGACTGTGTGTCTGACATTGGATTTTAGTCCGTGTGATTGATCTCTATTAAATATATATCTGTTTGGCGGCGGAGAATTTATTCTCTTGCTTAACGCCCTTCTCTAAGTCGTACGAGCTCAGGGGTTATATATTGATGGATATCAAACGCATGGAGTGAATTGCCTGTGTGGCATGCCTAAGTGGCAATTGATCGAGGCTTCTGTTGAAAAGAAAAGTCTTGTGGTGATGATCAAAGCACGGCCTTTGTGGCGTAGCTTTGTGTAACGTTTACTTCGCGAGTTTCACACCCCGATTGTGAACCAAAAACGGGAGAAGGACCTCAGGGAGGGCATGCGTTTCCTTCTAGCTAGGGTGGTGTCAGTGACCTACCAGCCCTGACATTTATATACTTTTCACCGGTGTGGTTGTTGCTGTTGCGAGGCGCCTCGGTTTGATCGGACGATCCGGGTCCGATGGAGTCATTCGTTGGCTCATTTATGCCCCAAAGGGCGGGGAGACGTATTGTTCAGGCATAATAATCCACATCGGTGGACCGGCCCTGACGATCCAAGGCTTGCCTGCGCGCTTGCCTGAGACACGGGCTAGAGCGTCTCGAATCGGTTGAGGACGATCCCTTGCCTCGGTTCATAGATGGAAATCCAATTTCCAAATACGTGACATTTGCGGTTTTAATTGTAGAACTTATATGGCGACATGATATATGGTACCCATGCCGCCTATGATTAATACTTATGATTTGAAATTGTTTTATACACTATGCACTTATAATAGTATCAAATGGTTTGTTTAAAAACGTATCAAGCATTCTTTGGCTGTTATAAGGGAAAACCCTATCCCCCGGCTTGCGTTGCATTGTGTGATAGGACCTGGGTCTTATAACAGCTTCATTTTTCTCTATTTAGCATTGCGCTGTTTGTTTTATGCACTGGTATTCTTGGGAGGAAACCCGTTCCGTGTTATACGACGTGGTCCCTTGATTTACCTAACTTTAAAATAAATATTATTAACTGTTTTAGTTCTCACACCAGTCACATGACTGACCTGGAGTTTATTGTTTTAACCTAAACTCTGGGTGCCCTTATTTTGACACGGGCAACTAGTAGTTTTGGTTTTGCAGATTTATATTCACAGGATCCTGGTTTACAGCTGGAACGATATCCGGAAAGCTTTGTATCTGTATATGTCCTTCTAGTTGTGTATTGTATTATTTTCCGCTGCGATGTATTTAAATGTAATTTAAATCTCTGATATTTCTGTGTAATATTTATTTGTTTATACTCTGTATATTCTTGTAATCTGATGCATTGTTGTGATATACAGTGAAATGTTCTTCCGTCTGCGTTCTGATTTGTCATGTTCTCAAATGATAGGGCGTTTCGAAAGGTCTGGGTCGGTTTAGCAATCGGTTCGGATCGAGCGAAATTCCTTTTCGTCACATCTTCTCTTCTGAAAATCACGATACCAGTTGAAATCGAAAATCCCAACACCACAAAACAAAAGTCAAAAGAAATCAGAAATGGCCGAAGCCTCCTCAAACCAAAAATTGAAGAAAAACGAATAACCACAGTCAGTAACCAACTCGCTCGAAACAAAAAGGGGAAATCATTCAATAGGATAGAACTCGATTTCGGACTGTGAGTGTAGAAGCGACGCGAAGATGATGTCAAGGCTAGGGTTCAACTCGCGATCGATTTTGGGATTTGTGGTGATCGCTAGAACTAGGGTTTCGATCTCGTGTTGTTTTATTTAGGTGCGATCTATTTTGCCTTGACTCTCGACCTTGACAGTGGCAAGTTTACGGGGCGATATTTGAAGGGGGAGGTGCGATGTTGCTCTCTGGTAAGAGTCGAGCTCGAGTGGAGCTTAATGGAGGATGCAATGACCTACAGGGGAAACTGCAGTGATGATGAAAGAACGTTGTGACGATCCCAAAACCCCGTGACACGGTGTTAAGGATAATCATTGGAATATAACACATTAATCATCATTAGCAGATCACAGATAATAGCATAAACAGAAAATAGAATAATTTACACACATATGACAGCGGAATCATATAGATATCATCACATCAGAGAAGCACAGTACAGGATACAACTTAGTGTATAATGATACATAATCAGTCACCATCGCATGAGGCGGAATCATACATAAAGAGTACACAAAAGGAATATCAGTCTACATCGCCAGTGGCGGAATCATAATATAGATACAATAATGGCGGAGAAAATCCAAGTCAGCACGGTGTAGTCAAGCCTCGCCATGAGCCAAAAGGTGCGTCAGAAACCTGTAACTAGGCTGCCCATGTGAAAATGAGGGCACCCGAGTTTGCAAGGTGAAACAAACTACGAGTCAGTCATGGGACTGGTATGAGAAATCTACTCAACTTATTAACAACAATAATAAGGCAAATCAAAGGACCACGCCACTTTCGCGGAACGGGTTTACTCCAATGAGTGCTAGTGCATGAAATAAAATAAATGATTAAATCAACGCAATGCTTTTTATAAATGAAGCCATTATAAGACTCAGGTCACATCACACAATGCAACGCAAGCCGGAGGATAGAGTTTTTACCTTATAATGGCCAAAGATGCTTCATACGAATAAAACAAAGGTGTTTGATATTATTACTAGTGCATATAGGTTTCAAAAGCAAATTCAATTATAAATATCAGTCTTAGGCGGCATAGCTACCATCTACTATGTCGCCGTACTAGTAATACAATCACGTCCGCAAATTTCGTATTGGAAATTGGATTCCTTCATGAGTCGAGGCAAGGGGCAAGCTCCTCTCCGTTCGAGACACTCTAGCAAATGTCCCAGGACCCCACTATGATCCTTGGAATCGGCTGGGCCGGTCCTCTCTTACTTTTGAGGATTAGTTATTCCTGAACACACATTTCCCGGTCCTTACAGACCTATAATCGAGGCGCCTCGCATTCCAACAACCACACAGGTGAAAAGTATATATAATGTCAGGGCTGGTAGGTCACTGACACCACCATAGCTAGAAAGAAACGTCGTGCACTCCCAGCGGTCCGTCTCCCGTTTTTGACTCATACCGAGGTGTGAGGCTCGCGAATTCACGTTATACACAAAGCTACGTCACACAGACCATGCTTTGATCATCAACCACAAGACTTTGCTTTGCAACAGAAGCCTTGATCATATGCCACTTAGGCGTGCTACACAGGCAATCCACTCCATGCGACTGATTTCTGTCAATGTATAACCTCTGAGCTCGTATGTCTCAGAGAAGGGCGTTAAGCAAGAGAATAAATTCTCCGCCGCCAAACAGATATATATTTAACAGAGGTCAATCAACACAGAACAAAATCCAATGTCAGACACACAGTCCATTTACAAGTCCGTTCTGGGTCTGAACGAAACCGGAGGCACCAATTCCTCGCATATCCGTACAATCAACAATATGTTTGGACGGCTACTACTTCAATTCCTTCATGGTAGCTACTCCAATCACGAGCATCAGTAGCGCCCATCCATCCAATGTGGAGATCGTCGGTCTTCAGTCGTCTTCGACTCTTCGACTTCTCAACGTCGATCGATTATTTGAAATGAGATAAACTCGGCCTTTTCAAACAACCCACGTATATTTAGATTTTCAAATCAATTAATCACATGGTTGGACCATTCAACATTCACACTTCAGTTATTTAGTTATAATTTTCATGTCAAATACATTCAACCATCACATATCAAGCAAACCCAACAAAATTGGTTTATTTCCACTCTATACCGTCCATCGTATTTTATAACGATATATCGCCATTTTTATTTAATTTAAAACGGCCATATTTAATTAAACGACGTTTCAGGTCGTGTCGATGCATTGGCGCTGCTTTTCACTAATTTTGTTTTACACATATAGGAAAATCTAACCGTTGTATCTTCACAAATTTTACATCATTAGGAAGGTCATTTCAAAACAAATCCAACGGTTCCAGTTTTGGGAAAATCCGACGGTCGGATCTTCCACACTAACCATTTGAAGTTACGATTTCAATTTACGAACTGCAGCGTCGTTAAAAGTTTTAATTTAATTATATTTATATATATATATATATAAATATAATCGTTTCTGGCGCTGTTTTTCTTCAGTTTTGAATTAAACATTCCAGACAATCCAACCGTCGGATCTTCACAAAGTTGGTGCCGTTGGGAAGATATTTCCAAGGCGAACTCAACGGTTGAGGTTTCGGGAAAATCCAATGGTCGGATCTTCCGCACTAGTCGTTTGAAATCACGGTTTCAAAATATGAACTGCACGACCACGTTTCGTTTTAATTCTATTTATATTTATATATTTATATAAATATAGCTCATTCAAAAATTCCTATATCGTTTCCACTTCAATTATTTCACTAACGCCTTAAATTTTTGGAAAATTTCGCCATAACCTCCTTTGTACGACAGGGTCTGGGAAAATTCCCAAATAGCCACACGGGCGTCTCATATCAAAAAGAAAAAGAAAAAGCCAAGCGGATAGCCAACAGGCTCATAAAATCATCACCCAAACAAAGCGGTAAATGTGTACCTATTTGTCGGGCACAAAATTCTATTTCTCTTCTCTAGCCCCTTTTTGCTTTAACCTGTTCAATAGATATGCATGTACATATATGCAATTTCTAACATTTATCATTTTCCATTCAATTTCATATTCGATTTGCTTTGGTTTAAAAACACCATTCGTTCTAATGTTGCATGCATAGGCTAAAATCATATCATTAGCTAGTTAATGTATATTTCAACTCATGCACGTTTATTAGAACAAGTGGCTATTTTTAACACTTCACATTTCAAAGATGATAATTTTGGCGAACTAAAATAGATTTCAACACATGACTATTTTATTTAGTTCCTATGCATGTTAAAAATAATATTTCTATCACAAATATTTGTTTCAACGTCCGCATATCTTTAGCATATCACACATATGATAAAAATGATATTTTTATCATTTAAAATATTTATTCAACCAATGTATGGTTTCAACACTTCATAGTTTCAATAAAAATGTAATTTTTATTGTTCAATCTTTTTATTCAACACATGAACTTTTCCACTACACACACTTCTCAACAAATGAGTATTTCCACACATGGACAATTTATTTATGTTGTTCATATTAGAAAGATGGGATTTTTATGATTGAAATTATTTACATAAGGCGAATATTTTTCATACTTCATATATATATAAAAATATGATTTTTGTTGTTTATACACTTCACTCATCCACGAATGAATTTAATTTTCACACAACACTTTTCAACACATGAACAATTTCCACACATGGACATAGTTTCAATATATGACTTTAATTTCTATGCATGAAAATAATTTCAACATATGAAAATAATTCTAACACACAAAGATTATTCAAAATTTCGGCAGCATAACGGCAGGGTAGTTAAAACCGGCACCGTCCCTAGTACGGCTTGTAACACTCCACCTCCGTTAAGGTCACTCACTAAGGGAATGCCTTAACTTTGGTGGAGAATTTTAGTAAACAGAACAGAAACTTACAAGACAGATGAAACAGTACTTGAAAAAAAAAATTTAACTTTATTACAGCGGAAACAGAATGTGGAATTAGGTGTACACTAGTAATGGGCCTTTACCACCCGAACAGACGGTACCACACAGAAACAGACAGGTGTTACCACCCAACAGAAACAGACGGTACCAACAGAAACATACAGAACTAAGCGTACCCTAAAACCCTACCCCAAGCGATCGGCTCCCTAATACATAAATATCCTGTGTCGGCCCCACAGTAGGGTGTATCACTCCCTAAAGTGACAACCAATTGGCACAGACCTATTTACAGATGTCACGGCGTCTTACATCCTCAGAGGCAGACCGGGATCCATGCACGCACATGACCCGGTTGGAACGCACCATCAACACCCCTCGCCATTATCAGAATGCACCACTTATAATTAGTTCAGTAAGCGTGCCCGGACCCTACCTACTGTTGGGTCAAAGTTTTGATACCAGAAAGGGTTACTGACTAATATGGGTCCCAAACAACAGATGACACAAGTAATTCCCCTCCTAACCTTGTGTCCCCAGACTAACAGATTTCAGATTAACTTGTTTACAAGTTCAGACATACAGAATTCAGATTTACTAATTCACAAATTTAGTTAACAAGTTTTCAGACTAACGGGTCAGATGTACAGACTTTTCAGATTTGTCTAACTTTGTATTGGGCCTACAGATTCATGGACGGGTTTTACTACATCTATTAACCCCATTGGTTTAACCTTATTTTCCCCAATACGTTTTAGACGTCATTCTTATCTTAGATTTGCATTAATTAATTATTAATGCACAGACCTCTCACATTAGGTCGGTAGCTTGTGGCCGCTGGATATGCCGGGCGGTTCCGGGCAGACTTCTGCCACAAGCCAGACCTAACCTCGTGTCTTACGCATGTTATGACTAACTGCTCACATTAGAACCTATTGTTTGCGGCCACTGATGTGCCGGGCGGTTCCGGGCAGATTTACGCCGCAAACTCATTCTAACCTCGAGTTAGCCATGTTCATCTTTGCGGCCAATTAATTAATTATTTACCGTTTATGCACACGCCCAATATATATGCCAATTCAGATTATATCAATAACAGAATGATTATATCAACATAGCAGATAACAGATTTTATATGAATTAACGGATTTTACAGATTTAGCAACTTAACAGAATTTTGCATATAACAGGTTAGGCATTTCAACCGACAAATTTAACAGATTAGGCATTTCAATCTAATTAGCAGTCTAGGCAATATAACAAAACTAGCAGTTTAGGCAACTTGGCAAATTAGCAGATTTAGCAAATTTAATATTTCCAAAGGTTCTATTTACATGCCTTGCCTAGTCATAAATTAGCCTAAATTCATATGCCTACATAATTGTCATGATTCACAACATATACTCGCAGAATATGGACATAATTTGCCATATAACATATGTTCCAATTTTTGTTAAACTAGCATTTTACAGCAGATTCACATATAAATTATACCAAATATAACCATTAATTTCAATGCATGTCATATATCCAAAAATCCCTATTTAGGTGTAATTACAATAATAGATATCCTAATTAAAGTAAATCTTAAGTTTCCATATCTTCCTTCTTTTCATGTCATGAATCATTATGCAAACTATCCCCAATAATATAAATCTTTAAACCATATCCTCTAAAAATCAGATCTTGCCTTTTTATATGCATTTTGTCCAAAGCCTCAAATCATATGTAATCTTTACAGTGGTTCCTCTTCTTCTTTTATCACAAAATATGCATAGGTCTAAAACTAGTTTATAACATATGCTTATTTTTTTCTAATTAATTACAGGTCTAAATTACAACATAACTATGCATACAACATGCATAAATTTTATGTTCATAGTCAAATTTATGCATCCAATCCCAAGTCATATGTCCAATATATTTTATGCCTCAGTCCTAAAGTCATACATTCAATTTGGTTTTGTCAAATTTCTCATCATTCATCCCAAAACTTGCGTTCATACGTTCATCTCTTATGAGATTAGGCACAGGCTCGTGGTAGCCTGGCTATAGAAACAGAAAAGAAGAAAGGAATATAGAACAGTCACAGAAAACAGATCTAACAGAAGAGAATACAACCTCAAACTCAGATTTAAATGCATATCAAAATTATAATTAACGTTTATAGCGGAGAATAACTGTACTTGCCTTGATTGGATTAAAGAAAGAACTTTAACTTGTTGTAGAATCTTTGCAGAAACTTTAATCTCTAGTTTGAATTGAGTTGCTTAGGTTGATGTTGATTATCTTCTAGTTTTAATTCCAGCAGAGCAGCGACGCCATTTTTATTTTTATTTTTATTAGAAGAAGAGAGCAATGGAGGCTAGAGAATTGTATAAGAAACCTAGGTAGAGTCTAGGGTCATTTTTATAGAGTTGCAAGTTAATTTGAGCCGTCCGATGATGCTAGGGTAAATCAAGGCCATCAATTTCAAAAGAGGCCAATTATGTTCACAATTAAGGACTGTAAATTACTCCCATTTTAAATTATGTCATAATTACTATGCATGCAAATTACCCCCATTTTGAATTATGGCATAATTACTATTCCAATTACATGCAATTCCATGTTTTAGCATATATATATATTTCCTACAATGTACACATTTCTCATTTAGGACAAATTCTATATATAAATAATTCCTAACACACTTATTCCATAATTACTCCCTTAATGTACATTATCAACATTCATTATTTATTGCCAATCCATCAAACATAAATACGTATTTAATAGATACATCTTTCCTTTTACCGTATACATTAATTATTCATATATACATGTCAATTAACAAGAATGACAATATTAATGTATCCTTTTCATTGTAAATTAGCATATTTATATATTTCTCAACATATTTATATATTTCTCAAATTAACATGTACAGATAAATGTTAATAGCATGTTTTCAAATCAATGCCCTATTGACATATCTTTAAATTAAATGCCAGATAAATATTCGTCATATTAATATGCTTGCATGTTATGTTCACAAAATAATATCACATACCATATTTTTCTTATTCAGTGCCACATTGATGTCAATTGCAGGTTTATAAATGACATTCCTATTAATAGAAAATTAAGTCTAACCTATTCATATTCTTCCTCTTTGAAAATCCCCATTTACTGCATACAAATATTATGCATAAACCTTTCTTTTCACTGCTTGCATCCACACATCTTTATTTAATTTGTATGTTTATGACATAAATGCACATATGTACGAATATGTTAAATATTTCTTTCCTTTAATTTGTCATGAATCCAATTAGAGAAGGCCACTTATAAAAAAAACAATTCTTGGCAGGCCAAAATGCGCAACATACGCCTCATGATACGTACATGTCATATATATATATATGTATGTATACGTATATGTATATATATATATATATTTCTTTTTTTTTATCTATCTACCCAATTACCCATTTTCACACTAAACCACTTTTTGAACTGCATTCACACTAGGCTATTTTAAGCCATTCCCCTAAAACAAAAATAAGGCGCTGGCGGGGATCGAACTCTGTACCTCTTGTATGCAAGTCATGTGTTCCAACCAAATGAGCTACTAAGTCTTTTGCTTACAAAAGTTAGAACAATGCTAAACATTATTCTTTTCTCATTCCTCTTTTTCCATGTTTTGCTGCAATTTTTAATTTAAGGATATCTTTTTCATACGGAGTCCAATTTACGCAAACTCAGACTCTATCTCAAGCAGAATTTCAAGAAGAACGCAATGGCGTAACCTGTTTCCCTTAGTTCTTTGATTTCGAATTAATTATACTTTAATTTGTTAATTTCACAGCTATAGAATACACGGGGTGTTACACGGCTCCTCGCTCTACCTTAAAACCTCGCGGTTTTTGACAATGGGGATTCATGCATCTAATTCGCACGTAGGCGGCATGTTTATTTTTTTTCTTTATTTCCACAAATATTTTCAATTCATTTCAATCACCAATGGGTATTTTTCAACCACAACCAAACAATATCAACCACAAACAATTATTCAACCATTCGTATTTTTCATCCAATATTTCACACCAATTCACCACAATAAATATCGTCCATGGTTTGTGGACGAGGGGAGTATATATATATATATATATATATATATATATATATATATATATATATATAATATATATTTGCTATATTTCACTTGCATTTCAACACATATATCAATTATTCTATGCATGTGAAAATTCATACTTCGCTCATATAGCTTACACTACGCATGTACATGAGGTATACAACACGTATGTAATTTATATTTCGCTTATATAAATTATACATGACATTTTCCATTCAATTTCACGTTAATTTAGATTTCTCACCTTGGTTTTCTGAGCGCTAAAAATCGATACGATGTCAGAAAAATCCGCAGCTTCTTCTATTGGGTAGAGAGCTTCCTTGCGGTCTCGATGTTTCCTGTTTCATCGAATTTCGTCAACACACCAAAAAGATATGATTTTTCAAAGTGTAAAGATCAAAGAAAAACGCACTTTCAGAAAGCTTCAAAACTAGGTTTGCGGTTTTCGCGAGAACCGGGACACGAGGGGACGACCAGGAAGTTGGAGGTGGAAGAGCTTCGAGAGAGCTACAGGCGCGCGGCGGTTTGGTGGGACTCGGTGGCGCAGAACGGCGGCGGCGGCGGCTTGAAGGTCGGAAGTTTGGAGGTGGATATCTCGGCGGAGAGGCGACGATAGGGGGAGCTCCTTATATGGATTTGAAGAGGGGAGGGAGAACTACAAAAAGTTGAACTAGAGGAGGGGCTAATTCTGGCCGTGGCGATCGGAAATCGCCTGGGAAGGTGATGATGGCTTTTCGCCGTCGATGTCGGGGTCGGGCGGGGGGGGGGGGGGGGGTTATGTTATTTTTTTTTTAATTATGAATGGAAAAATATGATTGGCCGAGACTATATTAAATTTTTAAATAGTGTTTTCTTAAACTAACTCCTTTTTAAACCCAACGACTGTCGTCCCTAGCTAAATACCCCCATTCCGAACACAATGGGATATGTTTCGTAGGCCAATTCGACTGTTAAAGTCAGTTATTTTTCAAATTAAAGTATAAAACATTTAATTTTTAACTCTGAACGCACATTTCAATTTGCCAGGGCCACAAACTGATTCGAAAAATTCCAGAAAAATAAATCTAGCTATGTTTTGACGCTACGGTCCCAACAAAACTAGTTTCGTCGAATTCTGAGGTCGTTTGAAAAATGGCCATTTTCTGGTCGATCCAATTTAACAGAAATCGGCCAAACACATTTTCTTTTGCCACGCTCACATACTAGCTTCAAAAATTATGAAATTTGAAACCTAGCAATAGTTTGACATCCCGGACCCAACAAAAGTGGTTTCGTCGAATTCCGAGGTCGTATGCAAAATATCAATTTTCCAGGGCTATATTCTATATACCGACCCCTCTGAAAATTCATTCTGCCATAACTTTTGATTCCCGTTATGAAACATCGATTTTTCAGATTCGTTAGAAAGGTATTGACTAACAGATTTAAATATTTTTGGTTTCGCTAAAATCCGTTATATTTTCCACCTTGCACAGTCAGTCAAAGTTTGAATTCAAATTTTCAAACTGACGCACTATTCTTAACTTACTATTTTATTGAAATATTCTATTTCAATTGTTCAAATTCCTTTGAAATAATCAATTTAAAAATTTTAAATTGGCTCGTATTTTTCGGGTTATTACAATCTCCCCTACTTAAAACTTTTCGTCCTCGAAAAGGAAACAACAGTAAAGTAGGAAATAAAATGTAAATGCAAAGTACAGTAAAGGTACCTTGCACCGGAGTTAGTCAGAGATATCCACTCTGCATTTGGGGTAAGCTTGCTTAATGCTTTCCTCAGTTTCCCAAGTACAGTCTCTAGGATCACTGCTCCACTGCACTTTAACTAAATGAACCTTTTTGCTTTTGAGTTCTCTAGTTTCTTTGCCAACAATTTTTAATGGCTCTCTTTTGAGTGCTAATTCTGAAGTTATCTCCACATCCCGTTGCGCTGCTTCTTCTACAACAAGATCCGGATCATGCACATGTCTCCTAAGTTGAGATACGTGAAAAACATTGTGCACTCCAGGCAACCAATCTGGCAATTGAACCCTATAAGCAAGAGTTCCAATTCGCTCAAGTATAGGAAAGGGACCAATAAATCTCGGTGCCAGCTTCCCAGTCTTTCCAAATCTGATTACTCCTCTCATCGGAGAAACCTTTAAATAAACATGATCACCAACAGCAAATGTCAAATCTCTCCTTCTAGAGTCTGCATAACTTTTCTGTCGGCTTTGGGCGGTTTTCAATCGCTTCTTGATGAATTCCACTTTATCAGATGCTTCCCTAATCGTATCGGGTCCTAGTACAAGTCTGTTGCCAGGTTCTACCCAACATGCAGGAGATCTGCAGGGTCTGCCATATAATGCTTCAAATGGTGACATTCTCAAACTTGCTTGATAGCTATTGTTATATGAGAATTCTGCCAAATGCAAATGATCTTCCCATGACCCACCAAAATCGATTATACAAGCCCGCAATAAATCTTCCAGAATTCTATTCACCCGCTCAGTTTGGCCATCTGTTTGTGGGTGATAAGCGGTGCTCATATTCAGTTTTGTCCCCAATTCTGTCTGGAAAGCCTCCCAGAATTTGCTAGTAAATAGGGGATCTCTATCACTGACTATGCTGATGGGAATTCCATGCAGCTTAACAATTTCTTTGAAATATATCTGTGCTAGACTTTGGGCAGTTCTATTGGATCTGACAGGTATAAAATGGGCAGTCTTCGTGAAGCGATCTACGATTACCCAAATGTTGTCATTACCTTTCTTGGTTCGCGGCAAACCATCTATGAAATCCATGGAAATCTGTTCCCATTTCCAGCCTGGGACTTCCAACGGTTGCAACAGTCCAGCTAGCTTCTGTTGGTCACTCTTGACCAATTGACAAGTAGGGCATCTGCTAACATACAAAGAAATATCTCTTTTCATTGCCTTCCACCAGAAAGTGCGTTTGGTATCGTTGTACATTTTACTCACCCCAGGATGGATGCAAAATTTGGTTTTATGGCATTCGTCTAGCACTTCTCTTCGAAGGCCTGGAATATTTGGGATGCAAATCCTGTTATTTAACCTGAGAACCCCCTTATTGTCAATACGGAAACTCGTTGTTTCACCTTCCTTGACTCTCTTACTGATTCTCTGAATGAATTCATCGTCTTTCTGAAGGGTTGAAATCCTATGAATCAATCCAGGTGTAATTATAAGATGGGCAACGATTGCGGTCTTCCTACTAAGTGCATCCGCTACTACGTTAGCTTTCCCCGGCGTATACAGGATATCAAGATCATACGCTGCAAGAAATTCTAGCCAACGCTGCTGTCTCAGATTCAGATCTTTTTGGGTATATAAATACTTCAATGATTGATGATCTGTGTACAGTATAAATTTTTCGCCCAATAAGTAATGCCTCCAGATTTTCAAGGCAAATACGATGGCTAGCAACTCAAGATCATGAGTCGCATAATTCTTCTCATGCGGTTTCAATTGGCGGCTTGCATAAGCGACTACTTGGCCTCTCTGCATTAACACTGCCCCAAGACCTCTAATAGAAGCATCTGTCCAAACCGTTAAATCCTGATTGCCATCAATAATAGTTAACACTGGAGCGGTGGTCAGCTTCGATTTCAATTCCCGGAAAGCTTCTTCACAGTCGGAAGTCCACTTAAACTTCTCATGTTTCTTTGTGAGTTTCGTTAACGGACCGGATATCTTCGAAAAATCCTTAATGAACTTTCGATAATAACTAGCCAACCCCATAAAACTTCTAACTTCTGTGGGAGTAGTGGGTTGTTTCCAGTTTTGAATCGCTATTATTTTGCTTGGGTCAACAGAAATTCCTTTCTCTGACACGACATGGCCAAGAAATTTGACTTCTTCTTGCCAGAAGACACATTTAGAGAATTTGGCTTTGAAGACGTTCTTCCTTAGAATCTCCAATACTTGTTCTAAGTGTTTTCCATGCTCGGGTTTTGATTTGGAGTAAATTAAAATATCATCGATGAATACGAGGACAAATTTATTCAGAACTCCCCTGAACACTCTATTCATTAGATCGACAAAGTATGCTGGAGCGTTGCATAGGCCAAACGGCATTACTAACCATTCATAAAATATGTCTGGGCCTTTGAAAGCGGTCAAAGGAACGCACTCTTCTGCTATTCTCAATTGATGAAAACCTGTAGCTAGGTCCATTCGGGAAAATACTTTCGCCCCATTCAATTGGTCTAGCAAATCATCAATGCGGGGTAGTGGATATTTATTTTTAAGCGTCTGTTTGTTGAGGTCTCGGTAATCAACACATAATCTAAGAGTACCGTCTGACTTCAGGACAAACACAACAGCTGCACCCCAATTGGAAAAACTCGGTCTGATTAGACCTTTCCACAACAGTTGACGAGTTTGATCGCCTAATTCTTCTTTTTCTTTCGGAGTCATTCTGCGAATTGGATGCACCACTGGTCTGGAATTAGGAATTAGATCGATTCGGAATTCTATTTCTCTTTGCGGAGGTAAGTTTTCAACTTCTTCAAACACATCCGCAAAGTTTCTAACAATCGGAATCTTTTCCATGGAAGTGGGGATAATTTCTAATGCTGACCAAAATTCTTCTCTATTCCGATTCGAACCATGACAGGGAACCGTAATATACCCAAGCTTCGTTCGAATTTTAACGATTCTTTCCGCACAATTCACTTCAGCTTCGTATTTCGTTAACCAATCTAGCCCGAGAATAATATCGAATTCGGGAAAATCCATAACGATCAAATTTAAAGGAAACTGGTATCGGGAGAAAGAAGTAGGAACCTTACAACACGAACTGAGGGTAATAGGACCCCTTATCGGGTTATGAACTTCCACCGATTCTTTAAGCTTTCGCTGTTTTAGCTTTAATTTGTGCACTGTGTTTTTAGCAATAAAACTACGCGATGCACCTGTGTCAAATAATACAGAAACAGGAATATTTTTAATTGTAAGGGTACCTCCCAAAACATCGGGTTTACCTGCTCCATCGGAAGCAGCTGGCGGGCTAGACCCGTCATAGACATGAGCTACAGTAGCTTTCTTCAGCAAAGGACAGTCTTTGACCAGATGATCGGTCTTGCGACAGTTGAAGCACGAGCGAGGGTTCTGAGAGCCTTGGCTCGAGCCTTGAGAGTTTGTTTTTTGTTTCTTCGGAGCTGTGCAGACGTTTGAGTAGTGCCCCGGCTTACCACAGTTAAAGCAATTTCCTCTTGGCGACTTGCCAGTCTGAGGTTTGGAAGATGCTGCTTGGCTTGACTCGCCTTGATTTACAGCAGGCTTGCGCTTGTTTCCGGCTTGGCTTCTAGCGCGATCCTGATCCAGATGCCTTTGATCAAGGTCTTCATAGTTGCATGTCATTTCCACTAGCTCTTTGAAATCCAGCTTGACATGGGCCATGGCTCTATCATGATATTGTCGTCTTAGTCCAAAGATAAACCTCTTATTTTTGGATTTCGCAGTGGCAACGAGCACTGGAGCATAGGGCGACAGCATTGTAAATTTGTTCAGATAATCTTGCACGGAAAGATCCCCTTGCTGGAGATTGGCGAAGTCATCGTGCATTCTTTCTAGAGCTTGTTCTGGGACATATTTCTCCTTGAAGAGTTCTTTAAATCCATCCCATGTTCTTCCAGCTTCTCTATTCCCGGCGGTAAGAGATTCCCACCATAATTCGACTTGTTCCTGCATAAGCCAGGCGCCCATAACAGCTTTGTCTTCGTCTCCTAGCCTTAGGCCTTCAAGAATTTTCTCGCATGTTTTGAGCCATGCAAGGGCCTCTATTACGGTGCCAGTTACCGAGAAGGTCTTGCCTCCTAAGTTCTTATATCTCTTAGCTACACGGTCAAGCTCGAAGTATTGAGCTGCCGGAGGTTGTATCAAAGGTCCTTCTTGAGCTGGGATTTCTCCCCTTCCTCGGCCTCGGCCGGCAAGGCCTCCTCTAGCGGCGGCTGCTCTGGTAGCCATTTTTCAAATTCTATATAAGCAACAAAAAAGGTCAGCTAACAGAAATGATAGTCTATTGCATAATTAAGCAGAAATTCTACGGAAAGATAACGATGGACTGATCAATTGTTTTTGCTAATCTGCTCAGCTCATTCTAGGACTTTACTAGTCCTATCTCTAATGAGCGACTCGCCTTAGAATACTACTGATTCTATTTTGACGAAGTGCTTAATGTGTTAGACTCCAGAACTAAGGTTAACCAAAGCTCTGATACCAGCTGTGACGATCCCAAAACCCCATGACACGGTGTTAAGGATAATCATTGGAATATAACACATTAATCATCATTAACAGATCACAGATAATAGCATAAACAGAAAATAGAATAATTTACACACATATGATAGCGGAATCATATAGATATCATCACATCAGAGAAGCACAGTACAGGATACAACTTAGTGTATAATGATACATAATCAGTCACCATCGCCTGAGGCGGAATCATACATAAAGAGTACACAAAAGGAATATCAGTCTACATCGCCAGTGGCGGAATCATAATATAGATACAATAATGGCGGAGAAAATCCAAGTCAGCACGGTGTAGTCAAGCCTCGCCATGAGCCAAAAGGTGCGTCAGAAACCTGTAACTAGGCTGCCCGTGTGAAAATGAGGGCACCCGAGTTTGCAAGGTGAAACAAACTACGAGTCAGTCATGGGACTGGTATGAGAAATCTACTCAACTTATTAACAACAGTAATAAGGCAAATCAAAGGACCACGCCACTTTCGCGGAACGGGTTTACTCCAATGAGTGCAAGTGCATGAAATAAAATAAATGATTAAATTGACGCAATGCTTTTTATAAATGAAGCCATTATAAGACTCAGGTCCCATCACACAATGCAACGCAAGCCGGAGGATAGAGTTTTTACCTTATAATGGCCAAAGATGCTTCATACGAATAAAACAAAGGTGTTTGATATTATTACTAGTGCATATAGGTTTCAAAAGCAAATTCAATCATAAATATCAATCCTAGGCGGCATAGCTACCATCTACTATGTCGCCGTACTAGTAATACAATCACATCCGCAAATTTCGTATTGGAAATTGGATTCCTTCATGAGTCGAGGCAAGGGGCAAGCTCCTCTCCGTTCGAGACACTCTAGCAAATGTCCCAGGACCCCACTATGATCCTTGGAATCGGCTGGGCCGGTCCCCTCTTACTTTTGAGGATTAGTTATTCCTGAACACACATTTCCCGGTCCTTACAGACCTATAATCGAGGCGCCTCGCATTCCAACAACCACACAGGTGAAAAGTATATATAATGTCAGGGCTGGTAGGTCACTGACACCACCATAGCTAGAAAGAAACGTCGTGCACTCCCAGCGGTCCGTCTCCCGTTTTTGACTCATACCGAGGTGTGAGGCTCGCGAATTCACGTTATACACAAAGCTACGTCACACAGACCATGCTTTGATCGTCAACCATAAGATTTTGCTTTGCAACAGAAGCCTTGATCATATGCCACTTAGGCGTGCCACACAGGCAATCCACTCCATGCGACTGATTTCTGTCAATGTATAACCTCTGAGCTCGTACGTCTCAGAGAAGGGCGTTAAGCAAGAGAATAAATTCTCCGCCGCCAAACAGATATATATTTAACAGAGGTCAATCAACACAGAACAAAATCCAATGTCAGACACACAGTCCATTTACAAGTCCGTTCTGGGTCTGAACGAAACCGGAGGCACCAATTCCTCGCATATCCGTACAATCAACAATATGTTTGGACGGCTACTACTTCAATTCCTTCATGGTAGCTACTCCAATCACGAGCATCAGTAGCGCCCATCCATCCAATGTGGAGATCGTCGGTCTTCAGTCGTCTTCGACTCTTCGATTTCTCAACGTCGATCGATTATTTAAAATGAGATAAACTCGGCCTTTTCAAACAACCCACGTATATTTAGATTTTCAAATCAATTAATCACATGGTTGGACCATTCAACATTCACACTTCAGTTATTTAGTTATAATTTTCATGTCAAATACATTCAACCATCACATATCAAGCAAACCCAACAAAATTGGTTTATTTCCACTCTATACCGTCCATCGTATTTTATAACGATATATCGCCATTTTTATTTAATTTAAAACGGCCATATTTAATTAAACGATGTTTCAGGTCGTGTCGATGCACTGGCGCTGCTTTTCACCAATTTTGTTTTACACATATAGGAAAATCTGTAAAGGCCCAAAAATCCGAGCCAATTTGAACTAGCAAAAACAGTCCAAACTGCACGAAATTTCGGATCTTTAAATAGAAAGAATTTAGAAGGTGAGGTAGAAAAGGTAGAACTTATAGAATAGAAGAATAAGAAGTTACCAGAATCTCACAGCGGAATTTCAAAATACTTATATATTACATCACAACCTGATACATCAGAGTACTTAACATATTACAACATCATGATTCAACATCATAGTCATACAATACCATAGTACAATATCATAGATACTTAAACTGGTAATTAAACATATATGCTACTAGGTCTTGAACTTGTCCTGCATCATGTCCAGTTGTATTACCTGAAACTACTTGTCTACTCATAACAATTATTATGAGTACCCAAGAGTTTAGAAACACAAAAATAAACTCTGGGTCAGTCGGGGGACTGGTGTGAGGAAACATAGTTATATAGATGTAAATAAGGTAAATAAGTGTCAAGGTTGTCCATCTTCACAGATTCATTTACTTTATAAATGTTTAGATCCATCCATGTCTAATATCTGGAAATGATCTAAGTTGTTTATATCAAAGCATTTGATATTATGAAAGTTAGTATCAGATAAATAAACTCTAGTGAAACGCTTGCATCTCACGTTCACATATATAGTATACAAATTTAAAGTCGCAGAACGCGTATTGGAGTTTGGATTCCAACATACAGGGTATGGGAGCACCCACCGATCAGTGTACTCTAGAGAGGATACACCGGGGTTCAACAAGAACATCTTGTAACCCGGCCACACATGACCGTCCACTCATTTAGCTTGAGTGTAACGAATATATTATCACTCCTACGGTTGAGCTCGATTTACCGTTTCCGAATGCAACAGCAGTGAAATAGATTTAAGAAGTAAATAAGGAAATCCTCTAGATGGTGATAATATACCCTGCTTGGGTATGACCCAACTAGCCATGCTGCCTAGCCCAACTTTTGTTACTTCCGGGTTGTGAAGTTTTGAGGCTACGTTGTTCTTATGACAGATTTTCTCTTTCCATTCTTTGAATGCCACATCGTCCTATCCGTCAGAAAATACTCATTCGATTACCCAAATATATTACGGGTAATGAAGCAAAGAGAAACGAATTTCCCTGCCACCAACGTAATATACTTACGTAGATTCGATGTGCGAGATCTGACTGATATACGTTGTCAGACACTCGTCCATTCGGGTTTGTTCTGGGTTTGAACAGACCAAAAATATCTTTTAAAATAACGCTTGCATCTCGTTGTCTTCAGCACATTGATATGCGTCGTATACTTCGAATCGAAGTGGAATTTGTTTATTCCGGACTCTTCGAATGATGTACGAAATATTTTACAGTCGATAAATGTTTATCAGTGAAATCAGGAGTATCACTTCATTTCAGATAAAATATATATTTTCCAAACAGTGTTTGTTTGTTTGGTTTGCATTAGCATCATTAGTTTATCTGTTACATACATCAGTTGAGGTGTATATGGTTTTTGACGGTGTTGGTTCATCCTTTGGAAATTTCCCGTGCTCCGCACACGGTGTATTTTCCCTTTGATTATTTTAGTTCAAATGATGTTTGAACTTATTTTCCTTTTGTTCTTATCCTTTAACGATTATTATATAAATAATTCAAATAATTTATTTTAAATTATTTATTTCCGTCTAATTTACATTTCAACTTGGTTGGTCTTTCACGGTCGAACTTGTCGGTTCAAAACTCAGTTTCTACTTCTCACTTGTCATCGGCTTAATAAAAACATTTATTTATTTATTTATTTATATTTTATATTTTAAATTTAAAATTTATTTAAATTAAAAATTTCGTATTCTACTGAACGAAGAACACCGGACTTTGCAAGTGCCAGAACTGGCTTTGGTACTGCCGAAGTACCAGAACTTGGCACTACCAAAGTGCCAAAGTGCCAGGTATCGAGATACCGTGATTTGGGTTGAAAAACCCTTGCTGGTCAGGGCGAAAATGGAAGTACCACTTTCCCTGACACCGTTATTTTCCCTCAAAAACTGCACTGGCCACCGTGATTTCGTGAAGTACCACTTCGCCTGGTACTTTGGCCAAGTACCACATTCCCTCCTTCCTTGTATCAGTGCACAGCGTGCACGTGCACGCCTTCCCACGCCACCGTGCCATCACCGGACCACCACCCACAAACTCTACCTTCGCCACTGACCACCACTGACGCCTTTTCCCCACCGTGCCACGCCTCCTCCTCGATTTCAATGCTCCACCAGTATTTCAGTTCGTAACAGTAAAAAGTGCTCCCCCAAAACCGAGCTCGCCCCATCACCTCAGGCCACCAGAACACCTCGCACCACCGCCATCAGCTTCGCCATGTCCCAACGCCGCTCCACGTCCAGACTCAGCCAACCCGCACCACCGTGGGACCCCCACGACGCCTCCAAACCGATGAACCCATTTACACAGAAAAACCCTATCTTTGATTCCAATCCAAAATTTACACATTATAAAAATCCTTTCGTATTTTTCCCGAAGTCCTTGGTCCTCGATGATGCTTCACCCCTAACCGCCTGACCCCTCGTCCCTCCGATCGCCGGAATTTGGTCGAAATCCCAAATCCGTTCATGTTCCAAATTCTCGAAATATACTGACTTAAAAATCATGATTTTTACTTTAAAAATCATCATTTGCATTGGGGATTTAATTCATAAAATCAAAACATGTTTTTATCATCATTGATTTTCGACTTTGATTTTCTCTTTACAGACAACTTACTGTATTTCTGTTTTAGTTTCATATATTTCAAAGTGATGTTTCCTTTGATCTGGTATACGTTTGAATAGTATGAATACACTAGAATCAGATGCTTTTGTAATTTACCCTATGAATAATCATGGATTATTTATACACTGCACCATTTCTGTATTTACAGAACACTTACAGGTGCTGTTAAATCATCACACAAATTTGCATATACAATTCAATGATGTAGACTACATGTATGATTAATCTATGGTGATGAATCAAGTGGTTTCACATCAGATTTTCTAGTTGATAGAAATCAGAACATGATCAAACAATTCGGCAAACCAATTTAAAGATCAAAACTGCTGTACTGTGTTTTTAAAACAAGAAGTTCATAAATGTTTTACTCACCAGAAATGCTCTCCAATACCCAGAAATGCTTTAGAATTTTCAGAAATGAAAAACCAATTCGTTTGTGATGAGGAAGTGAAGGAATTTAGTGGTATATATAGGTGAATTCATGCATTAGAAAATGAATTTCTGGGCACAATTTCCAACAGCAAACTCTCTAGCCTCACCCCTCTCCTACGGCTAGAAAATGAGGGTAATGGCTTCAAATTTTGTCTTACTAAGGATTTTGTAGCTCCTAGGTAGTGCTTCTAGAAGATGAGCCATTCCTTCATTTAATGCCATGATTCTCTTATGGAATTTTATTCTCTAAACAAATGCTTTTCTCTTGTTTTTACTTGGCCGAGATATTTCTTTGCCAAATCAACATGCACATGCTAACTATACCTAGGATTTTTAGAGTCATGGTTTTATAAAATCATGGTTACTATTCAAGCATGATTCATTAAATGCATTGTCTTCTTGGAAATTGATTTTTTCTTGTTAGGAAACTTCTCTTTTGTCTTTTGTTTTGATATTTGTCATTCAAGGTCAAAGAACACACATTTGTTTTTATATGTTATGTTTTTGGCCGAATTATTCATGTTGTAGATGATTTGTTCTCATGGCAACATGTTTCATGTTGTATTGTTTTTATTTAAAAGTCCTCTTTCTTTTAAATGAACACATGCTCTTTTATTTATGTTCATGTTGTTAGTCCTTTGTTTAAAACTTCTTGCTTTATCAAAATGATGCTATGAAGTGTTACATCTTCATGTGATTTGTTTTCCATATGAAAATTCTTTTTAAATAATACATACTTGTTTTACATTTTTAAAACAAAGATTTTATCAAGTATAAATAATACTACTACATACATATGTATATTTGTTTTCAAGAATCTCCTTAGTATTTATTCTTAACTAATTAACTCGTTTTAATTTCTCATTAAAATGATTTACAAATGGTCGAAAAAGTCGGGACATTACAGTCCACCCCCCTTATAAGAATTTCGTCCCCGAAATTAAAAGTAAGAAAGATAGACAATTTTCCCAAAAGATGATGCTACATATCATAATCATTTAGTACATTATAATTATACAACTAGTTCGATACTAGCACTAGTCTAGATAACATACTACACTCCTAGTGCTACACCTGACTAATCATATACCATACTACATAACTAGGCTATACTTGACTAAATCAAGTTATAGCTACATAATATATACATACTTAGTCCATACACATCAGTCTACTGTACTCTACTCATCTGGATCACTCTCGATCACGATCCACTCATCATCGGATATGTTAACGACCTCTACTACCTCATTCTCATCATCAGATGGTACAAAAACATCCATGATCCCCGGAGTATCTGGCTCCTCCTCCTCATCGTCCGAAATCTCAATCACCTCCACCGGAGGAATCATATATACCTGAATCACAGGATATCGAAACTCTCCATAGACCTCGACCCATCCGCCTATCTCATGATACTCCACGAGTACTTGCTTCAGCTTCTCCCATAAAACTACTGCTGGATCTACGTGCTCTGCTGGCTGTCCTCCCATTTCCGCAATCGGTGTTTCCGGAATCTCCTCTTCCTCCTCGGGTTCCTCTTCATCGTCTCCGTCCATATCCATCTCTTCGGGCTCGCTCTCATCTCTGTCACTGCCGTCGTCCCTGCCACTGTCGCCAAAGCCTGTCTTGCTCATCACTATGTCCTCTTCCTCTGGCAACTCCTGACTGTCCGTGTCCTGGTCCATCTGCTCCTCTTGTACGATATCTGACTCCTTGGATGTCTGGTGGATACCCTCATCATCTCTTGGTGATCCCTCTCTACTATCCTCGGAATATACTATCCTTGCTCTCCTGGCCCGAAATCTCTCGAGATGCGATGGTGCGATCCTCTTCCTAGCGGTCCTCTTCATTAGTGGTGCCATCTGGAAAGTAAACAAGGAAATAGAGCTCGTCAATGATAGAATCATAGCAAAGGAGTTCATAAGTCCTAATAATCTGAATCCACAAATGCACATACCAATGCTCACTGAAATGAAGAAATCCAAGGTTTTCATTTCATCCAAACAATCCAAAAACAAACATAACTAATCTGGAGAAAAATCTGGGTAAAGCTTCCTAATGTGTTTCTCTGTTTCCCAGGTGCAATCCTTCGGATTTTTGCTCCACTGAACCTTTAACAGACTTATCTTTTTGTTGCGAAGCTGTTTTTCTTCTCTATCGACAATTCGAAATGGTCGTCGAATCACTGTTAAGTCTGGTTCGATTTCTATTTCTTGTTGCACAGATGGTTCTAGAACTAAAGTTGGGTCGTGCAAACACTTCCTCAAATGAGAGACATGGAATACATTGTGAATCCCTGCCATATGTTCTGGTAATTCAACTCGGTAGGCTAGAAATCCAATTCGCTCCAGAACTCGGAAAGGTCCAACATATCTCGGAGTTAATTTCCCGGTCTTCCCAAATCTCACGACTCCTTTCATCGGTGAAATCTTCACAAATACGAGATCTCCTGCCTCAAATACAAGGTCTCTTCGTCTTTGATTGGCATAACATTTCTGTCGATCCTGGGCTTCTTTCATTCTCGATTTCACCAATTCCATTTTCTCTGTTGCTTCACGGATCATATCCGGTCCAAGTACTAATTTGTCTCCGGATTCAATCCAACATGCAGGTGCTCTACACGGTCTTCCATACAATGCTTCGTATGGTGCCATTTTAATACTCGCCTGATAACTATTGTTATAAGCGAATTCTACTAAGTGTAGATAATCTTCCCACGATCCTCCGAAATCTAAAATACATGCCCTCAACAAATCTTCCAATATTCGGTTTACCCTCTCAGTCTGACCGTCCGTTTGAGGATGGTAAGCAGTACTGAGATCCAATCTTGTTCCCAAAGTCCTTTGAAATGCTTCCCAAAAATTACTGGTAAATATGGGGTCTCTATCACTTACAATACTTTTCGGGACTCCATGCAATCTTACAATCTCCTTCATAAATACTTCGGCTAAAGATGCGGCTGTGCGTGTTGGTTTTACCGGAATAAAATGCGCGCTTTTAGTCAGCCGATCGATAATTACCCAAACTCCTTCGAATCCTCTCCTTGTCCTTGGCAATCCATCGATGAAATCCATCGATACCATCTCCCATTTCCACTTCGGTATCTCTAGTGGTCGTAATAATCCAGCAGTCTTTTGATAATCTCCCTTGACCTGCTGACAACACAGACATTCATTCACGAAAGTCGTGATATCACTCTTCATCCCTGACCACCAAAATACTCTTTTCATATCGTTGTTCATTTTATGAATTCCCGGATGAATACTTAACTTCGATGCATGGCATTCCTTCAAAACTTCTCGTCTTAATCCATCCACATCTGGAACACATAATCTGTTGTTAATTCTTAATACCCCTCGGTCGTCCAACTTGAAATCAGATTCCTTCCCATCCGTGACTCCTTGAATGATCTTTACTAACTTGGCATCTTTTCTTTGATTACCCATTATCCTTTCTTGGAGAGTCGGTGTGACTTCTAATAGGGATAGAACTGCATTCCTGCTCAAAGCGTCTGCCACCATATTTGCTTTGCCAGGTGTATATATGATATCCAAATCATATGATGCTAGGAATTCCACCCATCGTTGCTGCCTCAAATTCAAATCCTTCTGAGAAAATAGGTATTTCAATGTTTGATGGTCGGAGAAAAGCTCAAATTTCTCACCCAACAGATAATGTCTCCACATTTTCAATGCGAAAACAATGGCCAATAACTCCTGATCGTGAGTTGCATAATTCTTCTCATGTATCTTTAGTTGTCTACTTGCATATGCAATTACCCGACCATTCTACATCAACACTGCTCCCAATCCAGCTCCACATGCGTCCGTATAAACTACAAATCTGCTTGTTCCATCTGGGACAGCTAATACTGGAGCTTCCGTTAATCTTTTCTTCAATTCTTGAAAGGATTCTTCACACTTCGGAGTCCAAACAAACTTCTGGTTTTTCTTCGTCAGTTTCGTCAGATGAGACGATATCTTTGAATAATCTGGAATAAACCTTCGGTAATACCCTGCCAGTCCTAAGAAACTTCGAATGTCAGTTGGTGTACGAGGTTGTCTCCATTTTTGAACTGCCTCCACCTTAACTGGATCCACCGATATTCTGTCTCCATTTACAATATGTCCCAAAAATCTTACTTCAGACTGCCAAAAATGACATTTTGAAAACTTGGCTTTCAACACGTTTTTCCTCAGAGTTTCCAACACTACTCTAAGGTGATAGCGATGCTCCTCTTCAGTTTTTGAATAAATCAAAATATCGTCAATGAAAATTAGAACAAACTTGTTCAAAAAATTTCTAAATACTCTATTCATCAAGTCCACGAAAAATGCTGGTGCGTTGGTCAGACCGAATGGCATAACCAACCACTCATAAAAGAAATCCGGGCCTCTAAATGCTGTTAAAGGAATACTATCCTCAGCGATTTTCAATTGATGAAATCCTGTTGCTAAATCCATTTGAGAGAATACAGTCGCTCCATGTAATTGTTCGAAAAGGTCATCGATTCGGGGTAAAGGGTATTTGTTTTTGATGGTCACTTTGTTTAACTCTCTATAGTCAACACATAGTCGTAATGACCCATCAGACTTTACTACAAAAACTACCGCCGAGCCCCAACTAGAAAAACTAGGTCGGATTAATACTTTACTCAGCAAATCCCGAGTCTGTTTCTCCAGTTCCAATACTTCCTTTGGTGCCATACGTCTCTTTGGTTGTACTATCGGTCTTGATCCTGGGATTAAATCGATTCGGAATTCTATTTCCCGATGCGGAGGTAAACTTCCGACTTCTTCGAAAATATCCTTGAATTCTTTCACAACATCCAAAGTTTCAAGGTTTTCTTGGGGTGCTTCTAGGGCGTATAGGAAACTACAGGTGTGAATACCGGGTTTTCCACAAGGTATTCTAGCTTTTCGACCTAAACTTGTCGTCAAGGTTATGGTTTCTTTATCACATTTTATCTTGGCTTGGAACTCGCTCAGCCAGTCCAATCCAAGAATAAAATTGAAACTTTTGAAGTCTAAAACATAGAAATCAAAACGAAAGGAATGCGAGAGATATAACAGCGCTATATCCTCACAACACATTTTCAACTCTGTTTTTCCACCAATGGGATTTGATACGCAAATTGGGTTTGAGGAAATGATTGGTTCAAGGTTAAATTGGTTTACGGTTTCAGAAGAAATAAAACTGTGTGAAGCGCCGGTGTCAAATAAAACTCGAAGGTAAATTCCTTTAAATTGTAAAGTACCTTCCAGAACTCCCTTCCCTTTCACATTCTGAGAGGTGGATGGTTCATTATTGATGGCGTAAACCTTCGCCTGAGGTGCTCTCTTTATCAGTGGACAATCTTTCACCATGTGTCCGGGCTGGTGACAATTGAAACAGAGGTTCCTTACTACCATCTCGTTCCTCTGAACTTGCTGATGCTGCTGCTGTGGTTGCTGCTGAGGCTTCTTTTGCTGCTGTTGTGGTTGCTGCTGTTGGGGTTTCTTGTTGCTCTTCTGCTTACAGAACCTTGCAATGTGACCCTTTTGTTTGCAGTTGTGACACAACACATTTTTGAAGCGGTTTTCAGTCTTCTGTTGTACAGCCTTTCCTTGGTTTTGGTTACCTTTCCAATCAGGGTTGAATTTCCTTTTTTGGGGATTTCCTCCACTTGCTTCTCCCGTCTGAGTCTTTGCTGCAGTTGGGTTCTTAGCATCCAGTGCTTCATACCTGAGTGCTAGATCCACGAGTTCAACAAACGGGTCCTTCAAATGCCCCATCATCCTGCCTTGAAGACTATCCTTCAATCCAGCCACGAACATCTCGTTCTTCTTCTTCAATGAGGTATTAACTAACTCTGGTCCAAAGCTTGACAGTGCATTGAACTTGTTTTCATACTCAGTGACCGTCATGTTTTCTTGTTTCAGGTCAATGAAGTCTCGATACATCCTTGTTTTGCCAGTTGCGGGTAGATACTGACCTTCAAAAGCTTCCTTAAACATTGCCCAAGTAAAATTCTCTTCTGGAGTATTTGCAGTCTGGGCATCCCACCAGATAGCTGCAGCTCCTTCCAAGTTCCATGAAGCCAAGAGACGTTTGCGCTCATCATTCAGCTTCAGTCCCTTAAAAATCTTCTCACATGATCTAATCCACGCTTGGACGTCAACCAGTGATTCAGTTCCCTTAAAAGTCTTTCCATCCAGAGTAGTGTAGTTCTTGCAAATCATAGCAAAATTTGGCTGTACTGGAGCTTGAACCACTTCAGTCGTTTCCATTTGGGTTTGATTAACAGTGTGCCCATTGGTTGTGGTTGCCCAGCTCGCTCCTCGGCCTCTTCTTGCTTGAGAACTCATTGTCACTTTCTGAGTAATGATTTGAATGTCAGAACTCCATCGGAAAACATTCTTAACCAAATAACTAGGGTTGATAGTTTAGGATGACCCATACTAAAATAGTTTTTAGTAAAAATACGCTCTCTCGAAACTAACTCTAAGTATTCACCTAGGCAAACTTAAGCTCTTATGCTCTGATACCAACTGTAAAGGCCCAAAAATCCGAGCCAATTTGAACTAGCAAAAACAGTCCAAACTGCACGAAATTTCGGATCTTTAAATAGAAAGAATTTAGAAGGTGAGGTAGAAAAGGTAGAACTTATAGAATAGAAGAATAAGAAGTTACCAGAATCTCACAGCGGAATTTCAAAATACTTATATATTACATCACAACCTGATACATCAGAGTACTTAACATATTACAACATCATGATTCAACATCATAGTCATACAATACCATAGTACAATATCATAGATACTTAAACTGGTAATTAAACATATATGCTACTAGGTCTTGAACTTGTCCTGCATCATGTCCAGTTGTATTACCTGAAACTACTTGTCTACTCATAACAATTATTATGAGTACCCAAGAGTTTAGAAACACAAAAATAAACTCTGGGTCAGTCGGGGGACTGGTGTGAGGAAACATAGTTATATAGATGTAAATAAGGTAAATAAGTGTCAAGGTTGTCCATCTTCACAGATTCATTTACTTTATAAATGTTTAGATCCATCCATGTCTAATATCTGGAAATGATCTAAGTTGTTTATATCAAAGCATTTGATATTATGAAAGTTAGTATCAGATAAATAAACTCTAGTGAAACGCTTGCATCTCACGTTCACATATATAGTATACAAATTTAAAGTCGCAGAACGCGTATTGGAGTTTGGATTCCAACATACAGGGTATGGGAGCACCCACCGATCAGTGTACTCTAGAAAGGATACACTGGGGTTCAACAAGAACATCTTGTAACCCGGCCACACATGACCGTCCACTCATTTAGCTTGAGTGTAACGAATATATTATCACTCCTACGGTTGAGCTCGATTTACCATTTCCGAATGCAACAGCAGTGAAATAGATTTAAGAAGTAAATAAGGAAAGCCTCTAGATGGTGATAATATACCCTGCTTGGGTATGACCCAACTAGCCATGCTGCCTAGCCCAACTTTTGTTACTTCCGGGTTGTGAAGTTTTGAGGCTACGTTGTTCTTCTGACAGATTTTCTCTTTCCATTCTTTGAATGCCACATCGTCCTATCCGTCAGAAAATACTCATTCGATTACCCAAATATATTACGGGTAATGAAGCAAAGAGAAACGAATTTCCCTGCCACCAACGTAATATACTTACGTAGATTCGATGTGCGAGATCTGACTGATATACGTTGTCAGACACTCGTCCATTCGGGTTTGTTCTGGGTTTGAACAGACCAAAAATATCTTTTAAAATAACGCTTGCATCTCGTTGTCTTCAGCACATTGATATGCGTCGTATACTTCGAATCGAAGTGGAATTTGTTTATTCCGGACTCTTCGAATGATGTACGAAATATTTTACAGTCGATAAATGTTTATCAGTGAAATCAGGAGTATCACTTCATTTCAGATAAAATATATATTTTCCAAACAGTGTTTGTTTGTTTGGTTTGCATTAGCATCATTAGTTTATCTGTTACATACATCAGTTGAGGTGTATATGGTTTTTGACGGTGTTGGTTCATCCTTTGGAAATTTCCCGTGCTCCGCACACGGTGTATTTTCCCTTTGATTATTTTAGTTCAAATGATGTTTGAACTTATTTTCCTTTTGTTCTTATCCTTTAACGATTATTATATAAATAATTCAAATAATTTATTTTAAATTATTTATTTCCGTCTAATTTACATTTCAACTTGGTTGGTCTTTCACGGTCGAACTTGTCGGTTCAAAACTCAGTTTCTACTTCTCACTTGTCATCGGCTTAATAAAAACATTTATTTATTTATTTATTTATATTTTATATTTTAAATTTAAAATTTATTTAAATTAAAAATCTCGTATTCTACTGAACGAAGAACACCGGACTTTGGCACTGCCAGAGTACCGGGTTTTGCAAGTGCCAGAACTGGCTTTGGTACTGCCGAAGTACCAGAACTTGGCACTACCAAAGTGCCAAAGTGCCAGGTATCGAGATACCGTGATTTGGGTTGAAAAACCCTTGCTGGTCAGGGCGAAAATGGAAGTACCACTTTCCCTGACACCGTTATTTTCCCTCAAAAACTGCACTGGCCACCGTGATTTCGTGAAGTACCACTTCGCCTGGTACTTTGGCCAAGTACCACATTCCCTCCTTCCTTGTATCAGTGCACAGCGTGCACGTGCACGCCTTCCCACGCCACCGTGCCATCACCGGACCACCACCCACAAACTCTACCTTCGCCACTGACCACCACTGACGCCTTTTCCCCACCGTGCCACGCCTCCTCCTCGATTTCAATGCTCCACCAGTATTTCAGTTCGTAACAGTAAAAAGTGCTCCCCCAAAACCGAGCTCGCCCCATCACCTCAGGCCACCAGAACACCTCGCACCACCGCCATCAGCTTCGCCATGTCCCAACGCCGCTCCACGTCCAGACTCAGCCAACCCGCACCACCGTGGGACCCCCACGACGCCTCCAAACCGATGAACCCATTTACACAGAAAAACCCTATCTTTGATTCCAATCCAAAATTTACACATTATAAAAATCCTTTCGTATTTTTCCCGAAGTCCTTGGTCCTCGATGATGCTTCACCCCTAACCGCCTGACCCCTCGTCCCTCCGATCGCCGGAATTTGGTCGAAATCCCAAATCCGTTCATGTTCCAAATTCTCGAAATATACTGACTTAAAAATCATGATTTTTACTTTAAAAATCATCATTTGCATTGGGGATTTAATTCATAAAATCAAAACATGTTTTTATCATCATTGATTTTCGACTTTGATTTTCTCTTTACAGACAACTTACTGTATTTCTGTTTTAGTTTCATATATTTCAAAGTGATGTTTCCTTTGATCTGGTATACGTTTGAATAGTATGATTACACTAGAATCAGATGCTTTTGTAATTTACCCTATGAATAATCATGGATTATTTATACACTGCACCATTTCTGTATTTACAGAACACTTACAGGTGCTGTTAAATCATCACACAAATTTGCATATACAATTCAATGATGTAGACTACATGTATGATTAATCTATGGTGATGAATCAAGTGGTTTCACATCAGATTTTCTAGTTGATAGAAATCAGAACATGATCAAACAATTCGGCAAACCAATTTAAAGATCAAAACTGCTGTACTGTGTTTTTAAAACAAGAAGTTCATAAATGTTTTACTCACCGGAAATGCTCTCCAATACCCAGAAATGCTTTAGAATTTTCAGAAATGAAAAACCAATTCGTTTGTGATGAGGAAGTGAAGGAATTTAGTGGTATATATAGGTGAATTCATGCATTAGAAAATGAATTTCTGGGCACAATTTCCAACAGCAAACTCTCTAGCCTCACCCCTCTCCTACGGCTAGAAAATGAGGGTAATGGCTTCAAATTTTGTCTTACTAAGGATTTTGTAGCTCCTAGGTAGTGCTTCTAGAAGATGAGCCATTCCTTCATTTAATGCCATGATTCTCTTATGGAATTTTATTCTCTAAACAAATGCTTTTCTCTTGTTTTTACTTGGCCGAGATATTTCTTTGCCAAATCAACATGCACATGCTAACTATACCTAGGATTTTTAGAGTCATGGTTTTATAAAATCATGGTTACTATTCAAGCATGATTCATTAAATGCATTGTCTTCTTGGAAATTGATTTTGTCTTGTTAGGAAACTTCTCTTTTGTCTTTTGTTTTGATATTTGTCATTCAAGGTCAAAGAACACACATTTGTTTTTATATGTTATGTTTTTGGCCGAATTATTCATGTTGTAGATGATTTGTTCTCATGGCAACATGTTTCATGTTGTATTGTTTTTATTTAAAAGTCCTCTTTCTTTTAAATGAACACATGCTCTTTTATTTATGTTCATGTTGTTAGTCCTTTGTTTAAAACTTCTTGCTTTATCAAAATGATGCTATGAAGTGTTACATCTTCATGTGATTTGTTTTCCATATGAAAATTCTTTTTAAATAATACATACTTGTTTTACATTTTTAAAACAAAGATTTTATCAAGTATAAATAATACTACTACATACATATGTATATTTGTTTTCAAGAATCTCCTTAGTATTTATTCTTAACTAATTAACTCGTTTTAATTTCTCATTAAAATGATTTACAAATGGTCGAAAAAGTCGGGACATTACAAAATCTAACCGTTGGATCTTCACAAATTTTACATCATTAGGAAGGTCATTTCAAAACGAATCCAACGGTTCCAGTTTTGGGAAAATCCGACGGTCGGATCTTCCACACTAACCATTTGAAGTTACGATTTCAATTTATGAACTGCAGCGTCGTTATTCGATTTAATTTAATTATATTTATATATATATATATATATATAATCGTTTCTGGCGCTGTTTTTCTTCAGTTTTGAATTAAACATTCCGGACAATCCAACCGTCGGATCTTCACAAAGTTGGTGCCGTTGGGAAGATATTTCCAAGGCGAACTCAACGGTTGAGGTTTCGGGAAAATCCAATGGTCGGATCTTCCGCACTTGTCGTTTGAAATCACGGTTTCAAAATATGAACTGCACGGCCACGTTTCGTTTTAATTCTATCTATATTTATATATTTATATAAATATAGCTCATTCAAAAATTCCTATATCGTTTCCACTTCAATTATTTCACTAACGCCTTAATTTTTTGGAAAATTTCGCCATAACCTCCTTTGTACGGGAGGGTCTGGGAAAATTCTCAAATAGCCACACGGGCGTCTCATATCAAAAAGAAAAAGAAAAAGCCAAGCGGCTAGCCAACAGGCTCATAAAATCATCACCCAAACAAAGCGGTAAATGTGTACCTATTTGTCGGGCGCAAAATTCTATTTCTCTTCTCTAGCCCCTTTTTGCTTTAACCTGTTCAATAGATATGCATGTACATATATGCAATTTCTAACATTTATCATTTTCCATTCAATTTCATATTCGATTTGCTTTGGTTTAAAAACACCATTCGTTCTAATGTTGCATGCATAGGCTAAAATCATATCATTAGCTAGTTAATGTATATTTCAACTCATGCACGTTTATTAGAACAAGTGGCTATTTTTAACACTTCACATTTCAAAGATGATAATTTTGGCGAACTAAAATAGATTTCAACACATGACTATTTTATTTAGTTTCTATGCATGTTAAAAATAATATTTCTATCACAAATATTTGTTTCAACGTCCGCATATCTTTAGCATATCACACATATAATAAAAATGATATTTTTATCATTTAAAATATTTGTTCAACCAATGTATGGTTTCAACACTTCATAGTTTCAATAAAAATGTAATTTTTATTGTTCAATCTTTTTATTCAACACATGAACTTTTCCACTACACACACTTCTCAACAAATGAGTATTTCCACACATGGACAATTTATTTATGTTGTTCATATTAGAAAGATGGGATTTTTATGATTGAAATTATGTACATAAGGCGAATATTTTTCATACTTCATATATATATAAAAATATGATTTTTGTTGTTTATACACTTCACTCATCCACGAATGAATTTTATTTTCACACAACACTTTTCAACACATGAACAATTTCCACACATTGACATAGTTTCAATATATGACTTTAATTTCTATGCATGAAAATAATTTCAACATATGAAAATAATTCTAACACACAAAGATTATTCAAAATTTCGGCAGCATAACGACAGGGTAGTTAAAACCGGCACCGTCCCTAGTACGGCTCCTCGCTCTACCTTAAAACCTCGCGGTTTTTGACAATGGGGATTCATGCATCTAATTCGCACGCAGGCAGCATGTTTATTTTTTTTTCTTTATTTCCACAAATATTTTCAATTCATTTCAATCACCAATGGGTATTTTTCAACCACAACCAAACAATATCAACCACAAACAATTATTCAACCATTCGTATTTTTCATCCAATATTTCACACCAATTCACCACAATAAATATCGTCCATGGTTTGTGGACGAGGGGAGTATATATATATATATGTATAATATATATTTGCTATATTTCACTTGCATTTCAACACATATATCAATTATTCTATGCATGTGAAAATTCATACTTCGCTCATATAGCTTACACTACGCATGTACATGAGGTATACAACACGTATGTAATTTATATTTCGCTTATATAAATTATACATGACATTTTCCATTCAATTTCACGTTAATTTAGATTTCTCACCTTGGTTTTCTGAGCGCTAAAAATCGATACGATGTCAGAAAAATCCGCAGCTTCTTTATTGGGTGGAGAGCTTCCTTGCGGTCTCGATGTTTCCTGTTTCATCAAATTTCGTCAACACACCAAAAAGATATGATTTTTCAAAGTGTAAAAATCAAAGAAAAACGCACTTTCAGAAAGCTTCAAAACTTGGTTTGCGGTTTTCGCGAGAACCGGGACACGAGGGGACGATCAGGAAGTTGGAGGTGGAAGAGCTTCGAGAGAGCTACAGGCGCGCGGCGGTTTGGTGGGACTCGGTAGCGCAGAACGGCGGCGGCGGCGGCTTGAAGGTCGGAAGTTTGGAGGTGGATATCTCGGCGGAGAGGCGACGATAGGGGGAGCTCCTTATATGGATTTGAAGAGGGAAGGGAGAACTACAAAAAGTTGAACTGGAGGAGGGGCTAATTCTGGCCGTGGCGATCGGAAATCGCCTGGGAAGGTGACGATGGCTTTTCGCCGTCGATGTCGGGGTCGGGGGGGGGGGGGGGGGGTTCTGTTAAATTTTTTTTTATTATGAATGGAAAAATATGATTAGCCGAGACTATTTTAAATTTTTAAATAGTGTTTTCTTAAACTAACTCCTTTTTAAACCCAACGACTGTCGTCCCTAGCTAAATACCCTCATTCCGGACACAATGGGATATGTTTCGTAGGCCAATTCGACTGTTACAGTCAGTTATTTTTCAAATTAAAGTATAAAACATTTAATTTTTAACTCTGAACGCACATTTCAATTTTCCAGGGCCACAAACTGATTCGAAAAATTCCAGAAAAATAAAACTAGCTATGTTTTGACGCTACGGTCCCAACAAAACTAGTTTCGTCGAATTCTGAGGTCGTTTGAAAAATGGCCATTTTCTGGTCGATCCAATTTAACAGAAATCGGCCAAACACATTTTCTTTTTCCACTCTCACATACTAGCTTCAAAAATTATGAAATTTGAAACCTAGCAATAGTTTGACATCCCGGACCCAACAAAAGTGGTTTCGTCGAATTCCGAGGTCGTATGCAAAATATCAATTTTCCAGGGCTATATTCTATATACCGACCCCTCTGAAAATTCATTATGCCATAACTTTTGATTCCCGTTATGAAACATCGATTTTTCAGATTCGTTAGAAAGGTATTGACTAACAGATTTAAATATTTTTGGTTTCGCTAAAATCCGTTATATTTTCGACCCTGCACAGTCAGTCAAAGTTTGAATTCAAATTTTCAAACTGACTCACTATTCTTAACTTACTATTTTATTGAAATATTCTATTTCAATTGTTCAAATTCCTTTGAAATAATCAATTAAAAAATTTTAAATTGGCTCGTATTTTCCGGGTTATTACAGACGTCTAATGAGCAGTAAGTGCTGGTTTGACTAAGGGGAAGAATACGGTCTGGAGTTCGAAACTGGGAGGAGTTGGATTGTTTCTGGATGAAGGGACGGTGTAATCAGAGTGGGATGTTTATGAAGTTTGAATGTATTGTTGTCATACAAGAGTGGTTACGACAGTGAGGGGGGTTTTGGCTGTGAAATATGAGAGGAGGCAGATCTGTGTTTCTGGAATATGAATGTTGATGTGTGGTAAAGAGGGACCGACATTGGAAGACTTTGGTCGGGTTGATCGGAGGTCGTTCGGTGGTGATAACATTAGGTGGAGGGTTGAAGTGTCTTGAACTAAAATATAGGCAAATGAGGTATACTTTTTACATATATAGATTAAATTATTTATTTATTCAATGTTAGTAGTTAACAAATATTTAATCGATAACTAAAATTAAATAAACGTAGGTACAAAGTAAATTTAAATTAAGACGATTCGTTGAGACGACGATATGAAATTAATCATATATTCGGCAAAGGAAAAACAATGTGAGTAAATCTCACTATCTTTTTATTTAGAATTTTTTTATTCGTTAAAAATAATTGTTTGTTGCTTGTTTGAATGCTTTTTGGTTGTTTTAAATATATTAGTTATTTAGGGTGACTACTATATATATATATATATTGGTTTGGTGGTTGGATTTCCCACAATACTATTAGCGGATGCCCGCAGTATCATTAGTGGATGACCCTACGCCCGCGTATATAAGTGGATCCCCTTTTATACCACGAAATCCTGCCTCGAAACAGGATGGGTATTATTCCTGTTAACTAACATCTGTGGATGCAGGAAAAACAGGTTGGAGGGATCCAACTGGATTCCTCAAAAATATATTACATATTTATTTATTTGTTTGCGTATACACTGTCATATATGATGTGTTATGAAAACTTGAAATAAATAATTGGTTGTTTGGTGTTTAAATATCACTGTGCCTAAGTGTTAATTTATAAAAATACCTTGAAGGGGAATTTGAGATTTAAAAAGTGAAATTCTATTTTAGAAAAATAGAAATTTGAATTTTTAAATAGATTTGAAATATAAACTTGTTTTGAAAATCAAAACAAGTAGTTCCTTTATAAACGAAGTTTATAAATAGTTCATTTATAAACGAAGTTTATAAATAAAGTGGAATGAATTATCATTGGATAATTCATAAATAAAAATCCAAGTGTGAATTTGAAAAGGGAAATTATCATTGGATAATTCGAATTTTTAGATTCAAATGTGAATTTAAAAATGTGAAAGGGGGAAATCGTTTTAGAGGAATACACGATGGAATTTATTCTGATGTTCAGAATATAAATTGAACGAAAATAAATCGATAAGGATTTATGATTTGAATTCGATTAATTCGAATTTATTTAAGTAGAAGTTAAATGGAATATGAAAATAAATTGGTATTTATATTTATAAGTTATTATAAATAGAATTTCCAAAATGAGATTTTGGATTTAAAAAGAAATTTGAAAAGGGAACTTGTTTAAATATTAAACAAGGGAATTTGTAAAATGGTGTTTATAAATAAAATGAATAAATTATCAAGAGATAATTTGAATATTAAATTCAAAGAGAATTGGAATGGAATTCGAATAAAGAAAATTCAAAAATAGAAATTCAAAGAGAATTCAAAAATAGAATTTGAATATAGAAATTTAAATAGATGTTGAACATAGAAAATTTAAAGGAAATTCAAATATAGAATTTGAATATAGGAATGTAAATAGAATTTGGATAAGGGAATTTGAAATAGAATTTAAATAAGAGGATTTAAATAGAATTGGAATAATAGAATTAAAAAGGAGTTTGAATATTTGAAATTTCAAATAGAATTTAATTGGAATTTGAATATTTGAAATCCAAATAGAATAAATATAGAATTTGAATTCAAAGAGAATTAAATAGGGAAATTGAATGTAGAATTCAAAAAGAATTCAAATGGAATTTAAACTAAAGAATTTGAATATAGTATTCAAATGGAATTTTAAACTATGGAATTTGAATATGTAATTCAAATGGAATTTAAAATGTGGGATTTAAATATAGAATTCAAATAAAAGTGAAAATGGAGTTTGAATCAAGAAAATTCAAATAGAGTTAAAATGGAGTTGAATTCATTTAAACGAAGTTTAAACGTTTATATTTTTAAATATAATTAAAACGAACTCGCCGTAGCGCTGCAGTTCGTAAATTGGCGTTTCGAACTTCAATTAAGTATACAGAACTCAATTAAAGTCGGAATTGTTTGAAATAAGAAACGTCAGGACCGATTTGATAATAGTTTTCTAATGGAAGAGAAAAATCTGGATTTCATCAACTAGATTTTGAGTTATGTCAAAATTAAATTTTCAGAAAAACAGCGCCATAACCATTTAAAAACCATAACGGTTTATTTAATTTTATAAAAGAATTTTAAGCGAATAAAAATTGAATTTCTATTTATAAAATTTCAGATTTGAGTTGTAGATTATATGTGAACTCAGCGGAGTAATGAATAGATTTTTGAAACAGAAATCAGATTTTATATTATTGAATAGAATTAACTAATTTGAATAATAAATAGTTGATGAGATTTTTAAATTGAAATTGGGCTTTGAATAAGCGAATTCGATTTGAAAATTTATATTCGAAATCGAAAAAAAACTTGAATTGAAAATTGGAATTCAATTTTGTAATGAGCAAGTTAATTATTTTGTTTGAACATGTTATGTTCAAACAAAGAAGTGAAATGGGCTGAATAGCTAATTAAAGAATAAATGAGCGAAACTGAATTCAAACGATTGGATTGACTTGAATTGAATTGAAAACAGGTGAGCATGTGTTAGACAGGTATGGATGAAGTATATGAAGATTTTAATTTATGTGCCCGACAAAAAGGTACATGTTTAAATTCATATATGAGATTTTATGCGCCGTATCGGCAAGCCGCTTGGCTTTTTCTTTTTCTTTTGAACTGGTGAGGGCCATGGGAGGCGATTTGAAATATCCCGAAGCTCCCGGTACAAGGAAGGTTATGGCGAAATTTTCCGGAAATTTAAGGAGTTAGAATATTTTTAAGAAATTTTGAGAATTAGAAATCAATATATCAATATATATTGAATTCGATAAGGAAACGAATTTAAAATAGAATATTGTAAGCAAAAAGGGAAATCTATAAATTAGAAATAGAAAGCGAACCATTTACATGTTTTAAAAATGAATAATTGGGTATTATAGTGTGTTTATACGAGGTAAGTGGTTTTGCCATTTTGAAGTTGAGGATATTTTCAGTCAAGGTCTGAGAGGTAATTTTACCCCAACTTGATTGATTTCTTTTTTAATTGATAAATAGCAGGATCCAGCCTCGAAGAGAAGTGTTTGAAGAAAAAAAAGTTAGTTAAATAAAATATTTTGGGTTGTTGTAATGATGTTTTATACAACATTCATTTTAACCCAAGTGATGGAATTTTGGAAATATAAAAGTAAATATTTTTCTGAGTATAATTAAAGTAGTCGGAAAAGAGATAAGTGATTGCAATTGTTTCAATTTCAAATAGAATATATTTTCTAAGTGTAGGGAATAAAAGAAGGCAAGATATAGAAAGGCTTTCCAAAGAATATAAGAGACCGAGATGATAATTGAAAATATTTGTTTAACAAATATCGATAAGGAAATGGAAAGGGTGATTTAATTAATGAATGGTAATCAAGGGGCCCAGCGATTGTTTGATTTTTTTTGAATGGATGTTGTTTTTCTTCGATGGTTAAATAACCGACTATCGAAGTGTTTGCCAATATCGTTGTCAATATGGAGAGACCTGTTGGATTATTATCTGAGAACCACTCTGTATTGGCAATAACGTTGCAAATCAGATTATATGAAGATAATCGAAGATGGAGAGAAGTGCAAGGGCTTTTTCTATTAATAGAAATTGTGCCTTCGGTTTCGTCCAATCCCAGAATGAACGTAAATGGACGAATGTCGGACAAAGTATTTCCAATGATCGCATGAGTTGGTCTGTATAAATATATATGGTTGCAACGGATTTATTCCCTTATCATAATGTCTAGAATATTTGTGCAAATCAATTAGTGATTAACGGATTTGACAATGTGGCATTCAAAGTGATTGTGCTATCAATGAATGGAAAGTAATCGTAGCCTTAGGCCTCAACAACCGGGAAATGACAAAAAATCAGGCAGGCATCATGGATATGTGGGTTGCTCCCATTAGGAGTATAATCACCTATCTAGAGATTCATTTAATTCCTTATTCTATTCGATGCTGTCCCTTTTCGGGAAACGGTTGCTGATCCCAACCGCTGGTGATATACATTCGATACACTCAAGAAAAATGAGTGGTCGGTCATGTGTGGGCCGGGTTGCAAGATGTTCTTGTTGAACCCAGTGTAACCCTCTCTAGAGATACACTATCGGAAGGTGGTTCCATACCTTGTCATAGTTGGAATCCAATCTCCAATAAGCGCCATGCAGTTTTTTTTATATTATATATGGAGCGTGAGATGCAAGCGTAGATTCTGTTTATTTGATTTAAACATTATTATAATACCATTGGATTTTTGTATCAAAGTGATTTGGGCTATAGTAAGGTAAAAACCATCCATGTTTATGTGTGGGCTGGTCTTACTATTATCTTTTCTTTCGAAAGGACTTTGAAAGTTAAAAAAATGATTGGAGTTTACTCACACCAGTCCTATGACTGACCCAGAGTTTATTTTGTTTGTTTTCCCTAAACTCTTGGGTGCCCAAATTTGTACGGGCGGTCAAGTAGTCGAGATTTTTCAGACTCACTTGGAAGAGCCGGAAGTAGGAGGCTTCATCAGTTAGCTATAGACTATTCCGCTGTGAACCACGTTTGTATCTGGAAACAGGTGTTTATAACTGTTCCAGAAATAACTGTTGTGCTCTGATGATGGTATGTATATACAGTTACTGATTTGTATTTCAAAAAGTTATGTTAAATAATATATTTTATTCATTCCGCTGTGAGTTTGTGATCTTCCTTTTCTTCTATTCTAACATTTCTTTCTTTCTATTTCTCATCCTCTAACTTCTTTCTAATAATGATTCGTATTTCTTTGCAATTTGGGTTGGACCTGTGGTGTTATTAGTCAACTCAGATAGTACGGATTTGCGGGCCTTTACAGTTGGTATCAGAGCTTAGGTTGAGCGAATACCTAGGCTTTGGTGGGATGTGCTCATTAGAGATAGGGTCAGTAGCACCCTAGAATGAGTTAAGTGTATATATATACAAGAGAGCGTAATTGTAAATTGATATAAAAATTGTTTTATATTGTGTTGGTTAGTCTGTTGAGTGGTTTATGAGTTCTGATCGAATTATGGGACGCCACAAGTCGATAGGAATTTCTAAACACTTGAACAGAGAAATTGACACCATATTGTTTTAGTGGGTGAATGAAATAATTTTACCCAAAATTCTATTTTGATATAGAACTAATAATTTTCTAAAATTATTAGATGTGTTGATTGTTATCGTTATAATCAAATGAGATTATAAAATTGGAATGGTTATATATAACCAAATCAAATCTGTATAAAAATGATATATATACAAATGAGATGAATTAAAACTAGATTCAAACCAAAATTAAGAATCCTGGGCGTTTGGGAAATATTTTCTGAAGTATATTAAAATAATTTAGCTTTGTTTTGAAAGGATTTTTAAATAAAAATCATTTTTGAATGGATTTTGAAAGTGTTAAAGCACTGAACTCACTTCAGTGGCTGGGAAATAATTCTGATGATGACTGCAGCATCATCAGTGTTCATTTTCGAGTTTCTAAGTAATGGATTGCTACCTTAGAAAAGTTTTGATGGGAATTTGTTTGGAAGAAAACAAATTTAGTTGTAAAATTCAAATATTTTGAATTTGAAAAAAATTATAAATATATGTACATGTTTAAGTGATTTCAAAAGGATTTGAAATAAAAACCCTGGGATTTGGATTTTGGAATTGGAATTTAACTTAAGCTAGTTAAACGGATTGAAGTGAATCAATCGACTAGAATCAATTTGAATTGGTTTAATAGAATATAGATTGGATATAAATGGATTGATCGTTGATCATTTGAATTAAGTGAAGGAAGACCAAAAGTTTTGGTGGAACTAAATTTGTTGAAATATGTGGAGTTGAGATTCAACATAAGTGAGATTTTGAAAGGTAATGGATTTGTACCATTTTCCTACCTTAGCAATTTCAAGGACGAAATTATTTTAAGGGGGGAAGAATGTAACGACTAGATTTTTAATCGATTTATTTTAAATGTTTAATATTGTGTTGATAATATAAATCGATTTTATATTGAGCTATTTATTTAATAATCGAAATACGATTTATTTCGTATATATATAATAACCATAATACGAAAATATTTCAATTCGAAGATAAAACTGAATCGAAATGGTTCAGATGATCAATATATATTCTATTTGAATATGACCAACGAAAATAGTAATTTATTGTTGAAGAATTTATTTGTTTTAAATTTAAATTATATTATATTAATTTAATATGTTTATTTTATATATACGTTCGAATTTAATTTTATAGTCTATTCTGTTATGTTCAGAATAGTGTTATAATGTTGAATTATCAATCGTTACGTTGAAATAGCGGTTCGTGATTCCACGTAATGGAACCTGAGATATTTTAACGGATAAGATCGAAGTTGAATCAACATCAAATCAGAATCCATTTAAAAAGAATGAAAGATCTCTTTATATCGAATCAGAATCAAATTGAATTAATTAGAAAATCTATTTAAATAAATACAAAGATTTTGTGTGTACTTCTCCACCTATATATATATATATTGCGACAGCCTCTCCCCTTGCTTCTTCATTCTTCTCTTCTGAAAATCACGACACCAGTTGAAATCGAAAATCCCAACACCACAAAACAAAAATCAAAAGAAATCAGAAATGGTCGAAGCCTACTCAAACCAAAAATTGAAGAAAAACGAATAACCACAGTCAGTAACCAACTCGTTCGAAACAAAAAGAGGAAATCATTCAATAGGATCGAACTAGATTTCTGACTGTGAGTGTAGAAGCGACGCGAAGAAGATGTCAAGGATAGGGTTCAACTCGCGATCGATTTTGGGATTTGTGGTGATCGCTGGAACTAGGGTTTCGATCTCGTTTTGTTTTATTTGGGTGCGAACTATTTTGCCTTGACTCTCGACCTCGACAGTGGCAAGTTTGCGGGGCGAGATTTGAAGGGGATGGTGCAATGTTGCTCTCTGGTAGGAGTCGAGCTCGAGTGGGGCTTAATGGAGGATGCAATGACCTACAGGGGAAACTGCAGTGATGATGAAAGGACGTCTAATGAGCAGTAAGTGTTGGTTTGAATAAGGGGAATAATACGGTCTGGAGTTCGAAACTGGGAGGAGTTGGATTGTTTCTGGATGAAGGGATGGTGTAGTCAGAGTGGGATGTTTATGAAGTTTGAATGTATTGTTGTCATACAAGAGTGGGTACGACGGTGAGGCGGGTTTTGCTGTGAAATATGAGAGGAGACAGATATGTGTTTTTGGAATATGAATGTTGATGTGTGGTAAAGAGGGACCGGCATTGGAAGACTTTGGTTCGGTTGATCGGAGGCCGTTCGGTGGTGATAACATTAGGTGGAGGGTTGAAGTGTCTTGAACTAAAATATAGGCAAATGAGGTATACTTTTTACATATATAGATTAAGTTATTTATTTCTTCAATGTTAGTAGTTAATAAATATTTAATCGATAACTAAAATTAAATAAACGTAGGTACAAAGTAAATTTCAATTAAGACGATTCGTTGAGACGACGATATAAAATTAATCATATATTCGGCAAAGGAAAAACAATGTGAGTAAATCTCACTAACTAATTATTTAGAATTTTTTTTATTCGTTAAAAATAATTGTTTGTTGCTTGTTTGAATGCTTTTTGGTTGTTTTAAATATATTAGTTATTTAGGGTGACTACTATATATATATTGGTTTGGTGGTTGGATTTCCCGCAATACTATTAGCGGATGCCCGCAGTATCATTAGCGGATGACCCTACGCCTACGTATATAAGTGGATCCCCTTTTATACCGCGATATCCTGCCTCGAAGGAGGATGGGTATTATTCCTGTTAACTAACGTCTGTGGATGCAGGAAAAACAGGTTGGAGGGATCCAACTGGACTCCTCAACAATATATTATATGTTTATTTATTTGTTTTCATATATACTGTCATATATGATGTGTTAGAAAACTTGAAATAAATAATTGGCTGTTTGGTGTTTAAATATCACTGGGCCTAAGTGTTAATTTATAAAAATACCCTGAAGGGGAATTTGAGATTTAAAAAGTGAAATTCTATTTTAGAAAAATAGAAATTTGAATTTTTAAATAGATTTGAAATATAAACTTGTTTTGAAAATCAAAACAAGTAGTTCCTTGATAAACAAAGTTTATAAATAGTTCATTTATAAACGAAGTTTATAAATAAAGTGGAATGTATTATCATTGGATAATTCAAAAATAAAAATCCAAGTGTGAATTTGAAAAGGGAAATTATCATTGGATAATTCGAATTTTTAGATTCAAATGTGAATTTAAAAATGTGAAAGGGGGAAATCGTTTTAGAGGAATAAATGATGGAATTCGTTTTGATGTTCAGAATATAAATTGAAAGAAAATAAATCGATAAGGATTTATGATTTGAATTCAATTAATTTGAATTTATTTAAGTAGAAGTTAAATGGAATATGAAAATAAATTGGTTTTTATATTTATAAGTTATTATAAATAGAATTTCCAAAATGAGATTTTGGATTTAAAAAGAAATTTGAAAAGGGAACTTGTTTAAATATTAAACAAGGGAATTTGTCAAATGGTATTTATAAATAAAATGAATAAATTATCATGAGATAATTTGAATATTAAATTCAAAGAGAATTGGAATGGAATTCGAATAAAGAAAATTCAAAAATAGAAATTCAAAGAGAATTCAAAAATAGAATTTGAATATAGAAATTTAAATAGATGTTGAACATAGAAAATTTAAAGGAAATTCAAATATAGAATTTGAATATAGGAATGTAAATAGAATTTGGATAAGGGAATTTGAAATAGAATTTGAATAAGAGGACTTAAATAGAATTTGAATAATAGAATTAAAAAGGAGTTTGAATATTTGAAATTTCAAATAGAATTTAATTGGAATTTGAATATTTGAAATCCAAATAGAATAAATATGGAATTTGAATTCCAAGAGAATTAAATAGGGAATTTGAATGTAGAATTCAAAAAGTATTCAAATGGAATTTAAACTAAAGAATTTGAATATAGTATTCAAATGGAATTTTAAACTATGGAATTTGAATATGTAATTCAAATGGAATTTAAAATGTGGGATTTAAATATAGAATTCAAATAAAAGTGAAAATGGAGTTTGAATCAAGAAAATTCAAATAGAGTTAAAATGGAGTTGAATTCATTAACGAAGTTTAAACGTTTATATTTATAAATATAATTAAAACGAACTCGCCGTAGCGCTGCAGTTCGTAAATTGGCGTTTCGAACTTCAATTAAGTATACAGAACTCAATTGAAGTTGGAATTGTTTGAAACAAGAAACGTCAGGACCGATTTGATAATAGTTTTCTAATGGAAGAGAAAAATCTGGATTTCGTCAACTAGATTTTGAGTTATGTCAAAATCAAATTTTCAGAAAAAACAGCGCCATAACCATTTAAAAACCATAACGGTTTATTTAATTTTATAAAAGGATTTTAATCGATTAAAATTCGAATTTCTATTTAGAAATTTTCAGATTTGATTTGTAGATTGTATGTGAACTCAGGCGGTGTAATGAATTGATTTTTGAAACAGAAATCAGATTTTTGATTATTGAATAGAATTAACTAATTTGAATAATAATTAGTTAATGAGATTTTTAAATTGAAATTGGGCTTTGAATAAGCGAATTCGATTTGTTCGAAATCGAAAAGAAACTTGAATTGAAAATTGGAATTCAATTTTGTAATGAGCAAGTTAAATATTTTGTTTGAACATGTTATGTTCAAACAAAGAAGTGAAATGGGCTGAATTGCTAATTAAAGAATAAATGAGTGAAACTGAATTCAAACGATTGGATTGAGTTGAATTGAGTTGAAAACAGGTGAGCATGTGTTAGACAGGTATGGGATGAAGTATATGAAGATTTTAATTTATGTGCCCGACAAAAAGGTACATGTTTAAATTCATATATGAGATTTTATGCGTCGTATCGGTAAGCCGCTTGGCTTTTTCTTTTTCTTTTAAATTGGTGAGGGTCATGGGAGGCTATTTGAAATATCCCGAAGCTCCCGGTACAAGGGAGGTTTTGCCGAAATTTTCCGGAAATTTAAGGAGTTATAATATTTTTAAGAAATTTTGATAATTATAAATCAATATATCAATATATATTGAATTCGATAAGGAAACGAATTTAAAATAGAATATTGTAAGCAAAAAGGGAAATCTATAAATTAGAAATAGAAAGCAAACCATTCGCATATTTTAAAAATGAATAATTGGGTTTTATATTTTGTTTATTCGAGGTAAGTGGTTTTGCCGTTTTGAAGTTAAGGATGTTTTAAGTCAAGGTCTGAGAGGTAATTTTAACCCAACTTGATTGATTTCATTTTTAATTTATAAATAGCCGGATCCAGCCTTAAAGAGAACTGTTTGAAAAAAAAGTTAGTTAAATAAAATATTTTGGGTTGTTGTAACGATGTTTTATACAACATTCCTTTTAACCCAAGTAATGGAATTTTGGAAATATAAAAGTAAATATTTTTCTAAGTATAATTAAAGTAGTCTAAAAAGAGATAAGTGACTGAAATTGTTTCAATCTAAAATAGAATATATTTTCTAAGTGCAGGGAATAAAAGAAGGCGAGATATAGAAATGCTTTCCAAAGAATATAAGAGACCGAGATGATAATTGAAAATATTTGTTTAACAAATATCGATAAGGAAATGGAAAGGGTGATTTAATTAATGAATGGTAATCAAGGGGCCCTGCGATTGTTTGTTTTGTTTTGAATGGATGTTGTTTTTCTTCGATGGTTAAATAACCGACTATCGAAGTGTTTGCCAATATCGTTGTCAATATGGAGAGATCGGTTGGATTATTATCCAAGAACCACTTTGTATTGGCAGTAACGTTGTGAATCAGATTATATGAAGATAATCGAAGATGGAGTGAAGTGCAAGGGCTTTTTCTATTAATAGAAATTGTACCTTCGGTTTCGTTCAATCCTAGAACGAACGTAAATGGACGAATGTCTGACAAAGTATTTCCAATGATCGCATGAGTTGGTCTGTATAAATATATATGGTTGCAACGGATTTATTCCCTTAGCATAATGTCCAGAATATTTGTGCAAATCAATTAGTGATTAACGGATTTGACAATGTGGCATTCAAAGTGATTGTGCTATCAATGAATGGAAAGTAATCGTAGCCTCAGGCCTCAACAACCGGGAAATGACAAAAAATCGGGCAGGCAGCATGGCTATATGGGTCGCTCCCATTAGGGTGTATAATCACCTATCTGGAGATTCATTTAATTCCTTATTCTATTCGATGTTGTCCCTTTTTGGGAAACGGTTGTTGATCCCAACCGTTGGTGATATACATTCGATACTCAAGCGAAATGAGTGGTCGATCATGTGTGGGCCAGGTTGCAAGATGTTCTTATTGAACCCAGTGTATTCCTCTCTAGAGATACACTATCGGAAGGTGGTTCCATACCTTGTCATAGTTGGAATCCAATCTCCAATAAGCGCCATGCGGGTTTTTTTATATTATATATGGAGCGTGAGATGCAAGGGTTCCGCTAGATTCTATTTATTTGATTTAGACACTATTATAATACCTTTGGATTTTTGTATCAAAGTGATTTGAGTTATAGTAAGGTAAAAACTGTCCATGTTTATTTGTTGGCTGGTCTTACCATTATCTTTTCTTTCGAAAGGACTTTGAAAGTTAAACAAATGATTGGAGTTTACTCACATCAGTCCCATGACTGACCTAGAGTTTATTTTATTTGTTTTCCCTAAACTCTTGGGTACCCAAATTTGTACGGGCAATCAAGTAGTCGGGATTTTTCAGACTCACTTGGAAGAGCTGGAAGCAGGAGGCTTCATCAGGTAGCTATAGACTATTCTGCTATGAACCACGTTTGTATCTGGTAACAGGTGTTTATAACTGCTCCAGAAATAACTGTTATGCTCTGATGATGGTATGTATATACAGTTGCTGATTTGTATTTCAAAAAGTTATGTTATATAATATATTTTATTCGTTCCGCTGTGAGTTTGTGATCTTCATTTTCTTCTATTCTAACATTTTCTTTCTTTCTATTTCTCATCCTCTAACTTCTTTCTAATAATGATTCGTATTTCTGTGCAATTTGGGTTGGACGTGTGGTGTTATTAGTCAACTCAGATAGTACGGATTTGCGGGCCTTTACACGAGTCCCATCACACAATGCAACGCAAACCGGAGGATAGAGTTTTACCTTATAATGGTCAAAAATGCTTGATACGATAAAAAAGGATTTGATATTATTATTAGTGTACATATGTTTCAATAAAAAAACACTTCAATCATAATGTATTAATCATAGACGACATAGTACCCCATCCTACTATGTCGCCATACTAGTTCTACAATCAAAACCGCAAGGTGTCGTATTTGAAATTGGGTTTCCATCATGAGTCAGGGCTAGGGAGGAGCTCCTTACCGATTCGAGACACTCTAGCTAATGTATCAGGATTCCCCGCAGTTAACCCTTGGATCCTGCAGGGCCGGTCCAAACATACAGCTTCGTGGATTAGTTATTCCTGAACACACGTTTCCCGATCTTATAGGACCTATCATCTGAGGCGCCTCATTCCATCATACACATAAGTAAAATATCAGCCAGTTTAAGCACTGACACTACTTCTAGCTAGAAAGAAACATGTTGCTCTCCCTGCGTTCCCTTCTCCCGGTTTAGACTCCAACCGGGTTGTGAGGCTCACGAAGTCACGCTATACACAAAGCTACGCCTAAATAGGCCGTGCTTTGATCATTAACCACAAGGCCTGCTTTTCAATAAAAGCCCTGATCATTGCATCTTGTTATGCCATACTGTCAATCCATATCATACTATTAATCTTTTGCTAAAATACACAAAAGGGTGTTAAGCAGGAGAATAAATTCTCCACCACCAAGCATTCATACATTCGGCAGAAAATCAATAAGTACAATGTATATGTGACGGCACGGAATTTCGCTCGGTCCGAACCAGTCGCTAAACCGATCCAGGCCGTTCGAAACGCCCTATCGTTTTAGAACAGGACAAATCAGAACGCATATAAAAGAACATTTCATTGTATATTACAACAATGCATCAGATTACAAGAATATACAGAGTATAAATGAATAAATATTACACAGAAATATCAGAGATTTAAATTACATTTAAATACATATCAGCGGAAAATAATACAATACACAACTAGAATGAGATATACGGATACAAAGCTTTCCGGATATCGTTCCAGCTGTAAACCAGGATCCTGTGAATATAAATCTGCAAAAACCAAAATTACTAGCTGCCCGTGTCAAAATAAGGGCACCCAGAGTTTAGGTTAAAACAATAAACTCCAGGTCAGTCATGGGACTGGTGTGAGAACGAAAACAGTTATAATTCTTTATTTTAAAGTTCGGTAAATCAAGGGACCACGCCGTATAACACGGAACGGGTTTCCTCCCAAGAATACCAGTGCATAAAACAAACAGCGCAATGCTAAATAAAGAAAAGTGAAGCTGTTATAAGACCCAGGTCCCATCACACAATGCAACGCAGCCGAGGATAGGGTTTTTCCTTATAACAGCCAAAGAATGCTTGATACGGTTAAAACAAATCGTTTGATACTATTATAAGTGCATAGTGCATAAAACAACTTCAAATCATAAGTATCAATCATAGGCGGCATGAGCGTCCCATGCCACTATGTCGCCATATATAGGTTTACAAATAAAACCGCAAAGTCATGTATTTGGAAATTGGATTTCCGTCTATGAACCGAGGCAAAAGATAGTCCTCAACCGATTCAAGACAATCTAGCCCATGTCTCCGGAGCAGCCGCAACTGCCCCTTGGATCCTCAGGGCCGGTCCACCGATGTGGATTATAGTGCCTGAACAATACGTTTCTCCGCCCTTTGGGGCGTAAATGAGCCAACTAAATGACTCCATCGGTTCGAGAATGACCGATCAATCCGAGGCGCCTCGCAACAGCAACAACCACATAAGTCAAACTCGTCAGGGCGTGTAAAACCACTGATGCCACTTCTAGCTAGAAAGAAACGCATGCCCTCCCTGACGTCCGTCTCCCGTTTTTGGTTCATACCGGGTGTGAAACTCGCGAGGACAACGTTACACAAAGCTACGCCACAAAGGCCGTGCTTTGATCATCACCACAAGACTTTGCTTTTCAACAGAAGCCTCGATCAATTGCCACTTAGGCATGCCACACAGGCAATTCACTCCATGCGTTTGATATCCATCAATATATAACCCCTGAGCTCGTACGTCTCAGAGAAGGGCGTTAAGCAAGAGAATAAATTCTCCGCCGCCAAACAGATATATATTTAATAGAGATCAATCACACGGACTAAAATCCAATGTCAGACACACAGTCCATTTACAAGTCCGTTCTGGGTCTGAACGAAACCGGAGGCACCTAGTACCCCGCATATCCATCGATCTCCAAGTACGTCTGGAAGATCACTAACTGTTTCCATCTTCTTGGGTGTACAGCCCAATCAAGATCATCAGTTATCACCCAAACGACGTGAAGACTTCTGGTCTTCGACCACCGTCTTCATCTTCGACTTATCGTCGTATCAGTTATTCAGAATGGGTTAAACCCGGTCTTTCCGAATAACTCGCGTATATTTTAAATAAGTGTTACACAAACACAACATACGCCTCATTCCAATTCATCAGTCACTAACCGCAAATTAATCAAGAGAATAATTCCCCAAATATTAACCCCGAAGGCCGAAACCAACATCAGATCAATATCCAGAAAACCGTTCTGCTTAGCTAACCGACAGTTAGTTTCTGATTTCACATTCATAGGGAAAGGTTCCCATTAATTTTATCAAAGATAAATTCCTTGAATTTATTCTTTAATCCATTTTTGAATATCAATTCAGACTAGTCGGGATTAGCGAACCTTACCGAAGTAATCATTTGTTTTAATTTCCCAATCCCAACCTATTCATCCCATGAAGTAAAACTGGTAATACTTCATATCTAACACCACGGTGTTATCGGTAAATTCAATTACCATTTCACGTTCAAATCTAATTAAAGATTTAACTATCGCCTGGAGCGAAACTGGTGATACTCCATTTTCGATCATTTCAATCTAATTAAAGATTCATTAAAACTCCACTTAGTTTTAATCGTTAACTGGGTTAAAGAATCCGTGTCATTTAAAACACGGTTCACGATAAACCCTAAGTCACATTCATTAATTATCGGGTTAAAGAACAAGTGTTGTTTAAAACACTGTTCACGATAAACCCAAAAATCAATATCAATTCAATTCCAATTAAATATTATTTAATTGGTACACTTCATTAAATCTAAATAAAAAGATTTAATCTTTTCTCAACTGGGTTCAAGAACAGTGTTAGTGAAGACACTATTCACGACAAACCCAAATCATATTTGGTATTCAATACAAGGCCCTGAATAGAAAATATCCCGGCTTATATTCAATATCAAATTCTATGACCAACAAATATCGTATTGGAAATAATGATATATATATCTATCTTTCAAATTTCCATAACAACATCTGTATAGTCACGAAATCCAACATCGAAATATTCCGAAGACAATTTCGATTCAAATCCATTCCAATGCAATCATTGGAAATTTTGGTTATTTTTAAAATCCTTTTCGAATTCAATTTATTTATTTAAAAATAAATAGAATTATAATTCTAGTTCAAAACTAGTTCACTTCGATAAAAATCTATTTTTGTCTTTTCAAATATGGAGTTTTTCATCCCAATTCTTCACAAATCATTTCTTATGATTTTACACAAATTATTACTATTTTTAATAATTTTATCAAGGCCCGTACAGTCGATTTCCATCAACGGCCATCGAATTGCACTTACATCGACCTTTTTCAAATTTGATTTGGACGTATCTCCAAATCCAACCGTTAGATTTCAAATTTCTAACATTCGTTAGAAAGCTCTTTTCGATACGAACCCAACGGTTCCGGTTTTAGGAGAATCCGACGGTCGGATCTCCCGTAATGTCCGTTTGAAATAAATGGTCGAAATTCGCGAACTACCGCGGCGCGTTCTATTCAGGCCATTATATTATATATATAATATATATAATATATATATTTCGTCGATTTCTATTTAAAAACGAATTATATAAATAGTTTTAAAATTCGTTTCAAAAGCAAATTCAACTTCCATTTCAATTCAAATCAAAATTGAATTTCTTCTTTATAAATTCGTTTTAAAATTCATTTCTATTCAATTCAAATTTCAATTCAATTTGAATTCATTTCAATTCGCTTTCAATTCAATTTGAATTCGTTTTCAATTCAATTCATTTCGAAATCGTTTTCAATTCAATTCATTTTGAAATCGTTTTCAATTCAATTCATTTCGAAATCGTTTTCAATTCAATTCATTTCGAAATCGTTTTCAATTCAATTCATTTCGAAATCGTTTTCAATTCAATTCATTTCGAAATGAATAAAATCGATATAAATATCGTTTACGTCAAAATGGCGTCAATCTAATCAACACGGCTTCATAAATTTCAATTTTCAAATATTCTATTTCAAATATTTCTTTTTCAAAATACTTGTTATTATCAAAATATTTCGTTCAACACATGACCAATCTCAATGGATGAGTACTGTCAACACATGAACCTTTATTTTATATTGATAAAGATGTAAATTTTATTACTAAAATATTTCGTTCAACACATGACCAATCTCAATGGATGAGTACTGTCAACACATGAACTTTTATTTTATAATATTCTTTATTTTTCAAATTGGAATGAGGCCCAATCAATTACCATATAAAGTTAATTATATGGATTTTCATACAACACATGTATATCATAGGATTGAAAAATAATCAACCATCAACCAAAGTGCACTACACTGTATAAGCATCAAATATAGATATTCAACGCTTATAACAGCCTGTCAATCAATCGATCGACACATTTAATCAATCAGGATGAGTGAACTTCAAATTTCATCCCAACACCCGTGTGGGGTTTCAAACAATCAAACGCATATTTTATTTGTGCAGTTGGGCGATGTGTAAAATTTATCGTCCCAATCAATGTCATTCAAATAGGTGTGCATAAACAAACCGTCCGGTTTATAAATGAATATTTTATTCACTTCACGTTAAAAATTATATTTTTAACGATAAAACATTTTATTTCAACCTTTGAATTTCTATTCAATTCATTTACACAATAAAATGATATTTTTATTTTCTAACATATTTTAGAAAATTTCGGCGGCATAACGGCACGATACTAGAAACGGGACGAGGCCTAGCCTTATCCCCGGTCTAGTGAAGGCCCACGCCATTCACACATCAATCAAATTCACCAAACAATCAAATTCAAATCAAATCATATAACTAAGCTATGCATCCAAACAAACAAGTCCATGGTCTGTGGACGATTGTGTCGGGTGCTACTAAGCACCGTCTGCATCCTAGTATATATATATATAACTAGAAAAGAAAGTGAAAGGTGAGAAATTCTCACATATAGCTATCCTAGCTCCACGGCTCTTCATTGGTAGAAATCTTCATCGCTATCGCATCTTCGTTGCCCGCTTTCACTACCTATGTAAAAATCGAATTTTTACTTCGCTATTCAATATATAAAAATCGAATTTTTACTTCGCTATTCAATATATAAAAATCGAATTTTTACTTCGCTATTCAATATATAAAAATCGAATTTTTACTTCGCTATTCAATATATAAAAATCGAATTTTTACTTCGCTATTCAATATTTAAAAATCTGATTTTTATCTCGACTTTCAATATATAAAAATATGATTTTTATCTCGACTTTCAATATATAAAAATATGATTTTTATCTCGACTTTCAATATATAAAAATATGATTTTTTACTCGACTTTCAATATATAAAAATATGATTTTTATCTCGACTTTCAATATATAAAAATATGATTTTTATCTCGACTTTCAATATATAAAAATATGATTTTTATCTCGACTTTCAATATATAGAAATATGATTTTTTACTCGACTTTCAATATATAAAAATATGATTTTTATCTCGACTTTCAATATATAAAAATATGATTTTTTACTCGACTTTCAATATATAAAAATATGATTTTTATCTCGACTTTCAATATATAAAAATATGATTTTTATCTCGACTTTCAATATATAAAAATAAGATTTTTATCTCGACTTTCAATATATAAAAATATGATTTTTATCTCGACTTTCAATATATAAAAATATGATTTTTATCTCGACTTTCAATATATAAAAATATGATTTTTATCTCGACTTTCAATATATAAAAATATGATTTTTTACTTTTCTACAAATCCGATCTTTTTAAAGTTTAAACCTTTTGCTTTTAACTTAAAATTAAAATCAGTTTTAATCCTTTATATAAAAAAAACAGTTTTGAAATCATAAAAAAAAACAGTTTTGAAATCATAAAAAAACAGTTTTGAAATCATAAAAAAAAACAGTTTTGAAATCATAAAAAAAGCAGTTTTGAAATCATAAAAAAAGCAGTTTTGAAATCATAAAAAAAAAACAGTTTTTATTTCTTTTTTTTTTTTAAAAAAATCAGGCTTTCTACTTTTAAAATTCAGTTTTTATTTCTAAAAAAAAAATCAGTTTTATAACTTAAAAAAAATCAGTTTGAAAATCTTTCTGTTTATATAAAATACGAATAAAATAATAAAAAAAACTTACGGCGAGGGGAGGGGGTTTTCCGCCGATCGACGGAGGCAGGAGGAGTTTGGCTTCCCAGTGGCGGCTCGGGTCTTCGATCGGTGGTGGCAGCTTCGAGCCTCGAACTGGGAAGGCGCGCTTATCGAAGGAGAGAAAGGAGAGCTGGGGGGGGGGGGGGGAGAAAGGAGGGTTGGACGGCGGCTCTGGGCGGAGGCTGGAGGACAGCTGCGAGGTGGCGGCGGCTCCGATCCCCTTCGTCGTCGTCTCTCTTTTTTTTTTTTCTTGCTGATTCGATTCTGAAAATCGAAGAAAAGGGGGGGGGGGGGGCAAAGGTTATAGGGAGAAGTTTAAAGGTTTTAATATTATTTAATTAATTTTTTTATATTATTTAATTTCTAAGTGTTGACTTTTACAAACGAAGTCGAAACGAGGCCCACCGCCTGTCGCCCATAGCGTTTTACCCCCATTCCGAACACAATGGGAAATGTATCGTCAGCTGATTCGGCTGTTACAATCAGTTTCCGTTAAATTTACATTTAAATCACTATATTGAATTTTAAACGTACATTTCAAATTACCGGGGTCACATACTAACCAGAAAAATTCCAGAAAAATATTTTCTAGCTTCGTATTGACGATACGGTCCTAACAAAACTAGTTTCATCGAATTCTGAGATCGTTTGAAAAATGGCCAATTTCCAGTCGATTAAAATCAACTGAAATGGTCAAAACACGTTTTCCTTTGCCACGCTCACATATTGATTCGAAAAATTATGAAATTTGAAACCTAGCAATAATTTAACATCACGGACCCAACAAAACTGGTTTCGTCGAAATCCGAGGTCGTTTGCAAAATGTCCATTTTTAAGGGCCTGAATTCCATAGCGACTATTCGGAATTTTCAACTGGACATATCTTTTGATTCCCGATATGAAATCTTGATTTTTCGGATTCGTTGGAAAGATATTCACAATTAGATCCCAATGTTTTTGGTTTCACTAAAATCCGGATTATTTTGCACCCGGTACATTCAATTGAAGTTTGAAATCGAATTATCGAACTACCGCGCCATTTTCAATTCTATTTATAATTATATATAAATATTTATATTCTAACGACGACGTATATAAAATATACGTTCGAATTCTATTCAAAATAAATTTCACGTCGATATTATTTAAAATAATTCATTTTAAATATTCAAAATTCATTAAAATTGCCAAAATAAAAATTTCAAACTGGCTCGCATTTTATGGGTTGTTACAATCTCCCCCACTTAAAACTTTTCGTCCCCGAAAAGGAACAAAGTCGAAAGCGGTTTGATTAATCAACTCTACGATCGATCAGGCTTCCGTTCTCCAACTTTTCAGTTTCTGAGAATTTTCAAAATTTCAAAAATTTGGCTAACTCCCTAAATTTTCGAAAAATTTCGCCATAACCTCCCCTGCACCGGGAGCATCGGGGAATTTCAAATAGCTTCCCCGGTCCTTCAGATCTCAAAAAGAAAAGGAAAAAGCCAAGCGGCTAGCCAATAGGCTCACAAAATCATCATCACCCAAACAAAACAGTAAATCATGTAGTAAACATGTACCTATTTGTCGGGCAAACAAATTTTATTCTCTGGCTCTAGCCTCCTTGCTATGACATGTTCAATGATATACATGTATATGCAAGAAAATACGACCAATTTTCAATATAGTTCAATATTTGATTCAATTATGCCAAATGGTTCAAAATTATCAAACAATTAAACAAACAACACAAACATCAATCAATTAATGAATTAGAGTTTCAAATTGATAATTTTGATACATATACAAAAATCATGTTTTGATGCCAAATCACAACAATAAGGCCTATCTAATTTTGGTTCTCACACCAGTCAATAGGAAATATATAGAAATCTCACCTTCGAAACACAAAAATAAATTCTAATGATGACGCGTCAATCATTAGAATCATGTCCGAGCGACTAGAGTGTGATTCTATATCTATCCAATATATCAAAACTTCGAATACACGCTAGCTAGGCGCATACGCAAAATCTTTATATTTTGGATTGTCCTAATCAATATAAAATAAATAATCAAATACGAATAATTGATTTAAATTTTCAAAAGAAAATTTGTTTTTCACTTTCAAAAATACTCTTCACACTCGTTCTAGGATACCACTGATCCCATCTCTAACGAGTCATTCCCACTGGATATTACTAATCCAATATCTGATGAATTCTTTCGTATGGTTCTAATGTGTCTTGTTCTCTAAGCTTTGTAAACCAATAAGGCAGCATGGTCAGTGTAAACTATGACTTTGGATCCTATGAGATATGGTCTGAATTTCTCAAGAGCGAAGACAACTGCCAAAAATTCCTTTTCAGTAGTTGAGTAATTAAGTTGGGCCTCGTTTAAGGTTTTGCTGGCGTAATAAATGACTCGAGGGAGTTTATCAATACGCTGACCCAAGATGGCTCCAAGTGCAAAGTCAGAAGCGTCGCACATAAGTTCAAAGGGTTGAGTCCAATCAGGAGGTTGAATGATGGGAGTTGTGGTCAAGAGTGATTTAAGAGTTTCAAAAGATGTTTTGCAATCATTGGAAAATTCAAACGTTACGTCTTTGGCAAGTAAATTCGAGAGAGGTTTTGAAATTTTTGAGAAATCCTTAATGAATCTTCTATAGAATCCTGCATGGCCAAAAAATGAACGAACATCTTTGACAGACTTAGGAGGAGGTAAATTAGCAATCAAATCGATTTTGGATTTATCGACTTCTAGGCCATCTTTGGAGACGACATGACCTAGAACTATCCCCCTTTTTACCATAAAGTGGCATTTCTCCCAATTAAGCACGAGTGATTTCTCCTTACAACGCTTAAGGACGAGTTCTAGATGAGCGAGACATTGGGAAAAAGATGATCCATATATTGAAAAATCGTCCATGAATATTTCCAAGAATTCTTCCACCATATCAGAGAAAATACTCATCATACACCTTTGGAAAGTCGCGGGGGCATTACAAAGACCGAAAGGCATGCGACGATAAGCAAAGGTTCCAAAGGGACAAGTAAAGGTGGTCTTATGTTGATCCTCTAAAGCAACAGGGATTTGGTTATAGCCAGAGTATCCATCGAGAAAACAGTAGTACTCATGTCCCGCTAAGCGTTCGAGCATTTGGTCAATAAAAGGCAAGGGAAAATGGTCTTTTCGTGTGGCTGAGTTAAGCTTTCGATAATCGATACACACACGCCATTTGGTTTTGATTTTTGTTGGGACGAGTTCATTACTGTCGTTTTTGATCACTGTGACTCCCGACTTCTTTGATACAACTTGTACCGGACTCACCCAAGTGCTGTCAGAGATGGGATAGATGATGTTATTGTCTAGACATTTGATTATCTCCTCCTTGACCACTTCTCTCATGTTCGGGTTTAATCGCCTTTGAGCCTCACGGGTGGGTTTAGCCTCATCAACTAAATGTATGCGATGTTCCACAATTGATGGGCTAATTCCTTTTATATCGTTAATTTCCCACCCCAAGGCGTCCTTATTTTCCCGCAAGGTATCCAAAAGTTTTTCTTCTTGGTCCTCGGTAAGATCGGAGGCCAAGATTACGGGAAAAGTGTTTGAAGGATCTAGGTAGGCATACTTAAGGTCTGGTGGCAAGGGTTTAAGGTCAAACTTAGGAAGTTCTTGTGTATCAACATTGGTCAACATTCCTCGGTTAGATTCAGATGACGAAGTGTCGAAGTCAAGAATTTTGTTTAGTTCAGAAATGTATTCGAGTTCATCGAAATCGGAGTCGAAATGGTCAAGACACATTTTCAAGGCTTCAGAAGTGTCACTAGAGGTTTCATCAACTGTGGTTTGAATCATGTCAATTTCATCGATCTCAAAATCCCTAGGTTGTTTGTTGAGATTAAAGATGTTTAGCTCAATGGTTAGGTGCCCGAAGGAAAGTCGAAGTTGACCATTCCTACAATTAATGACAGCATTAGAGGTTGCTAAGAAGGGGCGTCCTAAGATCAATGGTATTTGAACGTTGGGATTTGAGACAGGCTCTGTTTCTAGAACTATAAAATCGACAGGGAAGTAAAACTGCTCGATCTGTATCAAGACGTCTTCGATAATTCCCAATGGCTTTTTGACAGATCGATCGGCTAGTTGAAGTGTGATGTTCGTTGGTTTAATCTCCCCAAGTCCAAGTTGACGGTAGACAGTATAAGGGAGAAGGTTGACACTGGCACCAAGGTCGAGTAGAGCACGAGAGATGTGGGTGTTTCCTATTTTACAATCAATCGTAGGGCAGCCAGGGTCTTTGTACTTGACTGTGGCAAGATTCGAAAGAACAGAGCTTGTATTCGCAGTTAGAAAGGCGGTTTTTGGGACATTGGTCGCACGTTTTTGTGTACACAATTCCTTAAGACATTTAGCATATTGAGGAATTTGTTCAATGGTGTCTAAAAGAGGAATGTTCACACGGACTTGTATGAAAATTTCCAGAATTTTATCGAAATTTGCTGCTTTCTTCTTATTATTGAGTCTATGGGGAAAAGGAGCAACTGGTTTTTCGACTCTACGATCAGTTTCATCATTCGAAGAAGAAGGTGGTAGGGGTGTAGAAGATGAAATGTTGGGATTGCCAACATTGGTTGTCAAAGGTGGGTCGGGTTTGCCGACACAAGGAGAAGAACTGTTGGGATTGCCAACATTTAAGGGAATTTGAGGTTCAGAAGAATTGGCATTCGAAGCCAATGGATGATCATCAAGATTAGGGATTGGGGTCGAGTTAGAAGGTTCGCCAGGGTTGCCCACGTTATTATCAATCCTCTTTCCAGATCGAAGGGTTGTAATAGCGTTGACTGGATTATGGTTTTCGTCCTCACAAGAATTTACAGTACGAGAGTTATATTTTGGATTCACCTCAGGTTGACTAGGCAACTTTCCTTTCTCATTATTTTTCGCCATTTCCTTTATCATATGCATTAGTTGGTCGATTTTAGCGTCTTGATTATTTATTTGTTTTTCTAATCGAACAATATCTTGTGATGGTTGAGAAGATTGAGAGGATTGGTTTGATGATTGAAAATTGGGGTGCCTATATGGTTGTTTGGATTGAGGTGCAGCTTGAGAGGTTTGAGAATTGGGGGGTGGAGCTTGGTAATTCGGATTGGGAATAAAGGGTTGCATGTGAGATGGGTTTGCCAAATTATTGGGGTTTGACCAAGAAAAGTTTGGGTGGTTCCTCCAACCAGGATTGTACGTGGCTGAGTAAGGGTTATTTTGAGCTATAGCATTGGCTTGGTCCTGAGAGTAGTAGTGGGGTAACCCTTCTCCGGCTTGAAGAGTTTGATTTTCTACGGGAATTTGATTTGGGTCCACGACATGCACTCCTCTAGTAGAAGTACGATTGGGAACGCGAATTGATTCCCATTGCATGTCCTTTTCAGAATAATCTTCTAAGAACCGCCAAGCTTCATCGGCTGTTTTAGACATAAAATCTCCTCCACACATTGATTCTAGTTGAGTTTTAGACTGATAGTTAAGCCCTTCATATACAATTTGACACAAGTTGTCTTTTAGAATTCCATGATGAGGACAACTATACAGTAGTTGGTTGAATCTCTCAAAATATTTTGAAAAAGTTTCCCCCTCATTTTGACAAAATTGATTTATCTCAGTTCGGATTTTGAGAGTTTTATGGAAAGGGAAAAACTTTTTCAAAAATGCAGTGACAAATTCATCCCAACTTCTTATGGAATGTTTTGGAAGAGAATTTAGCCATCTTTTAGCGCTTTCAAGTAGTGCAAATGGGATTAGCCTTAGCTTGATCGATTCGTTAGATAATTGTTGCATTTTTGTTGTGGACGCATACAATTCAAATTCACTTAGAAATTCATAAGCATTTTCAGACCCAGTAAATTTTGGTACCCCTTGGATAAAAGAATGTTTTAGCTCAAAGTTGTTTCCTTCAGCTGGTGGGAACACAATGACGGATGGTTGAACGGTCCTAGTAGGATAACATCGATCACGAAGAGACAGGGGTCTATCCATTTGGATATTGAGGTTTTGAAAATTTTGATTTATTTGATTTTGATCCCCAAAGTTTGGAAAATTTTGATTCACTCGATTTTGATCCAATTCGGTTGGAAAATTTTGGTTGATTCGAGAACCCCTAGGAGAATTTTGTTGGCTAACACTTTTTTCGCTCATTGTTGTTGAATGCAAGCACAGAAATTAGCTACAATGAAGTTTTCTGTCCTTATTGGCTCTTAACCCAAAATTATAAAGTGACACGTTTGATTACTTAGATCAAAAGATTTCTCAGCCAGTTAACGGACAGGAGTTATCGGTGCACCAGGAATCACCCTAGCAATGCAGCCGAAGGTTTAAGTACCTTCAGAGTAACAACCGATATAATATTTACGAATCACCGTAATATTTATAAACGGTTATTTCTCTGCCGTAGTCTAGACACCGAGAAATAATTTGTTCCAAATGAATCAACTATCACAATATAATTAAGCCCTATATGAGCCCGTGACTCCCTTAAGTCCAACGTCTAACCGTTATTTTTAGTCAGATTCTACAATGAAATGCAATTTGTGGGCTAAGGAAAGGGTGATGAAATCCCTCACCTTATGTGAATTGGGGTATTGCCCTTAACAGAATGAATAAAAGATGCAGAAACAACAGCAATCACACAAAATAACTGCAGAAATTAAAAATTGTACATTCAAAGCCGCTGCCCCTGCAGAAAATTTTTACAACAATTGTCTATATTTTTGCAGCAGAGCACCTGTAGAGTTAAAAGAAATTTACAGTGGGGTATGGCTGTCCATCCAGAAAAATGAGTAGCGTCAATGATTGAAATCTCACTATTTGCAATTTCTTCTGATTTCTGAATTCTTGATTTGTTGCTTGAACTCCAGTCACTTTGTCCTTGGTTTGAAACTCTTTTTTTTTTATTTTTGGGTTTTTTTTAATGAAGTAAATAACAAAAAAAAGCACAAGAAAATATGAGGCTGTGGTAGGTTAAAAAAAGTTTGGAATTTTTTTTGAGAGAATGCTTGTGGATGGGGTTGGTTTGTGCGTTGTGGCAGAAGTGTGGTGGGAAGGAGGGATTGAAGAAGATGGTGCTGAAGTGTAGATTGAAAAAAAAAATGTGGTGAAATGAGATTGTGTAAGAGAGAGAGGGGTATTTGATCAGAGGGGAAAAAATGAAGCAGGGAAGAATAATGGAAAAAAAAAATTATGTCCTTGCCTTTTTTTTATTAGTGTTGAAAAGCGGACAAATAGGAAAGAAACAAATGACAAAAAAAAAAAAAATGGGAAGAGAGATTTCAGAAAAGAAAGAGAATTGTAAAGGAAGAAAGAAAAGTAATTGTAAAAGATTTGGAAAAGAAATTGAGAAGGGAAAGCAATAAAAGAGAAGACAAAAACAGAAAGAATTTTATCTTTTGTTTGTTGTTGTAAAATTAGAAGAGAAAGAAAAAAAATGAGAAAGGAAAAACTTGAAAAGGGAAAGAAATAAATGGAGAAAGAAAGAAAATTAATTACAAGGCAGAGAATAGAAATCGTGTTTCCTACGATTGTTGCATGCGCTCAATGCAATCGTGTTTCCTACGAAAGTGTGACCTATCTAGTTTAGTTTTTCATTTTTTGTTTTACTCGAGGACGAGTAAAAGATAAGTGTGGGGGTACTTGATTGACACTGAAAAGTGTTTATTTTATTACTCTTATGCTTTATCTTTTGTAAATAAATAAATGATACTTTGGTTACTTTTATATGTTTTTACAGGATGTCAAGAAATGCCTCCTTCAAATCAAATCAAAGGCCAACTACGAGAAAGAGCTACTTCCTCACATCAAATTCATTTCAATTGCAAAAGAAGTAGTAGCTCATTGGTAAAGGCATAGGAATTGGTGTTGAGAGACCTAAGTTCGAACCCCGTCAAGCTCACTTTTTGCCAAAGAAACGGAGCGTGTTCACACTGGTCCTTTGCTTTGAGAAATATCTGGATTAGTGTTATGTTATATATATACATACACATATTCATGTGTATGTATTTATGATGTGCACCAATTAACATTTCAGCAATAGCCATATTCTTATCATGGAATTAAATTCGAATCATTCAATTTCAATTAGAAGATTTGCTGATTGAATTGTTGCCAAGAGAAAAATCAATTTTGAAGAGTTTATCTTATATTGCCTTTGGAGTCTGATAAGCGCCCTTGTTTGGAAGAATTAAATTAGATGCAATCTTCTATCAATCAAGCCACATGGGAAAATTGAAAGATATGGAAAATATTTACCATGATATGCCCAGATTTTCTCCAATCAGGTAGTCAAGGAAGGCAAGAAATATTCATGAATGAGGAGGGCCATTTATTCATAGACCTAGTTAGGGTTTTCCCCTTTTCATCTATAAATATGTGATTGTAACCATTGTAAAGGGGATCTCATAATTCGGTACTGCCATTAGTTTAATAAAATTTTCTTGTTCTAGTTATTTACTTTTCTTTCAAAACAATTTGTGTATCTACACGATTAGATTCGGTAGAACACATATTGTTATTGTCTTTGTTACTGCATACTAGTGTTGACTGTTTGATTAGTTTCAACAGCAACTCTATTTTTAATTCTCTGTTATTGTTCCAGTTATTATTTACTTTTGTCGTTTTTGCTAGTACTTGTTATTTTCTTTCTTGTTGTTGAATTTGATATGCGTCTGATTAGATTCAAATTTGTAGCAGTTTCAATAACATTATTTCAACAACATTGAAAACAACCCCCAAAGTTCTGTCTAACACGCCCACGAAACATATAAATAATAAAAGTTTAACTTTCCTCCCTGTGTTCGACCTGTATGCTACACACCTGTATGCTTGCAGAATTTATTACAAATGTCGCGCTTTTCTACTTTATAGATTAGCGACGATCAACTGTGACGGCACGGAATTTCGCTCGGTCCGAACCAGTCGCTAAACCGATCCAGGCCGTTCAAAACGCCCTATCGTTTTAAAACAGGACAAATCAGAATGCATATAAAAGAACATTTCATTGTATATTACAACAATGCATCAGATTACAAGAATATACAGAGTATAAATGAATAAATATTACACAGAAATATCAGAGATTTAAATTACATTTAAATACATATCAGCGGAAAATAATACAATACACAACTAGAATGAGATATACGGATACAAAGCTTTCCGGATATCGTTCCAGCTGTAAACCAGGATCCTGTGAATATAAATCTGCAAAAACCAAAACTACTAGCTGCCCGTGTCAAAATAAGGGCTCCCAGAGTTTAGGTTAAAACAATAAACTCCAGGTCAGTCATGGGACTGGTGTGAGAACTAAAACAGTTATAATTCTTTATTTTAAAGTTCGGTAAATCAAGGGACCACGCCGTATAACACGGAACGGGTTTCCTCCCAAGAATACCAGTGCATAAAACAAACAGCGCAATGCTTAATAAAGAAAAGTGAAGCTGTTATAAGACCCAGGTCCCATCACACAATGCAACGCAGCCGAGGATAGGGTTTTTCCTTATAACAGCCAAAGAATGCTTGATACGATTAAAACAAATCATTTGATACTATTATAAGTGCATAGTGCATAAAACAACTTCAAATCATAAGTATCAATCATAGGCGGCATGAGTGTCCCATGCCACTATGTCGCCATATATAGGTTTACAAATAAAACCGCAAAGTCACGTATTTGGAAATTGGATTTCCGTCTATGAACCGAGGCAAAATATAGTCCTCAACCGATTCGAGACAATCTAGCCCATGTCTCCGGAGCAGCCGCAACTGCCCCTTGGATCCTCAGGGTCGGTCCACCGATGTGGATTATAGTGCCTGAACAATACGTTTCTCCGCCCTTTGGGGCGTAAATGAGCCAACTAAATGACTCCATCGGTTCGAGAACGACCGATCAATCCGAGGCGCCTCGCAACAGCAACAACCACATAAGTCAAACTCGTCAGGGCGTGTAAAACCACTGACGCCACTTCTAGCTAGAAAGAAACGCATGCCCTCCCTGACGTCCGTCTCCCGTTTTTGGTTCATACCGGGTGTGAAACTCGCGAGGACAACGTTACACAAAGCTACGCCACAAAGGCCATGCTTTGATCATCACCACAAGACTTTGCTTTTCAACAGAAGCCTCGATCAATTGCCACTTAGGCATGCCACACAGGCAATTCACTCCATGCGTTTGATATCCATCAATATATAACCCCTGAGCTCGTACGTCTCAGAGAAGGGCGTTAAGCAAGAGAATAAATTCTCCGCCGCCAAACAGATATATATTTAATAGAGATCAATCACACGGACTAAAATCCAATGTCAGACACACAGTCCATTTACAAGTCCGTTCTGGGTCTGAACGAAACCGGAGGCACCTAGTACCCCGCATATCCATCGATCTCCAAGTACGTCTGGACGATCACTAACTGTTTCCATCTTCTTGGGTGTACAGCCCAATCAAGATCATCAGTTATCACCCAAACGACGTGAAGACTTCTGGTCTTCGACCACCGTCTTCATCTTCGACTTATCGTCGTATCAGTTATTCAGAATGGGTTAAACCCAGTCTTTCTGAATAACTCGCGTATATTTTAAATAAGTGTTACACAAACACAACATACGCCTCATTCCAATTCATCAGTCACTAACCACAAATTAATCAAGAGAATAATTCCCCAAATATTAACCCCGAAGGCCGAAACCAACATCAGATCAATATCCAGAAAACCGTTCTGCTTAGCTAACCGACAGTTAGTTTCTGATTTCACATTCATAGGGAAAGGTTCCCATTAATTTTATCAAAGATAAATTCCTTGAATTTATTCTTTAATCCATTTTTGAATATCAATTCAAACTAGTCGGGATTAGCGAACCTTACCGAAGTAATCATTTGTTTTAATTTCCCAATCCCAACCTATTCATCCCATGAAGTAAAACTGGTAATACTTCATATCTAACACCACGGTGTTATCGGTAAATTCAATTACCATTTCACGTTCAAATCTAATTAAAGATTTAACTATCGCCTGGAGCAAAACTGGTGATACTCCATTTTCGATCATTTCAATCTAATTAAAGATTCATTAAAACTCCACTTAGTTTTAATCGTTAACTGGGTTAAAGAATCCGTGTCATTTAAAACACGGTTCACGATAAACCCTAAGTCACATTCATTAATTATCGGGTTAAAAAACAAGTGTTGTTTAAAACACTGTTCACGATAAACCCAAAAATCAATATCAATTCAATTCCAATTAAATATTATTTAATTGGTACACTTCATTAAATCTAAATAAAAAGATTTAATCTTTTCTCAACTGGGTTCAAGAACAGTGTTAGTGAAGACACTATTCACGACAAACCCAAATCATATTTGATATTCAATACAAGGCCCTGAATAGAAAATATCCCGGCTTATATTCAATATCAAATTCTACGACCAACAAATATCGTATTGGAAATAACGATATATATATCTATCTTTCAAATTTCCATAACAACATCTGTATAGTCACGAAATCCAACATCGAAATATTCCGAAGACAATTTCGATTCAAATCCATTCCAATGCAATCATTGGAAATTTTGGTTATTTTTAAAATCCTTTTCGAATTCAATTTATTTATTTAAAAATAAATAGAATTATAATTCTAGTTCAAAACTAGTTCATTTCGATAAAAATCTATTTTTATCTTTTCAAATATGGATTTTTTCATCCCAATTCTTCACAAATCATTTCTTATGATTTTACACAAATTATTACTATAGTTAATAATTTTATCAAGGCCCGTACAGTCGATTTCCATCAACGGCCATCGAACTGCACTTACAGCGACCTTTTTCGAATTTGATTTGGACGTATCTCCAAATCCAACCGTTAGATTTCAAATTTCTAACATTCGTTAGAAAGCTCTTTTCGATACGAACCCAACGGTTCCGGTTTTAGGAGAATCCGACGGTCGGTTCTCCCGTAATGTCCGTTTGAAATAAATGGTCGAAATTCGCGAACTGCCGCGGCGCGGCGCGTTCTATTCAGGCCATTATATTATATATATAATATATATATTTCGTCGATTTCTATTTAAAAACGAATTATATAAATAGTTTTAAAATTCGTTTCAAAAGTAAATTCAACTTCCATTTCAATTCAAATCAAAATTGAATTTCTTCTTTATAAATTCGTTTTAAAATTCATTTCTATTCAATTCAAATTTCAATTCAATTTGAATTCATTTCAATTCGCTTTCAATTCAATTTGAATTCGTTTTCAATTCAATTCATTTCGAAATCGTTTTCAATTCAATTCATTTCGAAATCGTTTTCAATTCAATTCATTTCGAAATCGTTTTCAATTCAATTCATTTCGAAATCGTTTTCAATTCAATTCATTTCGAAATCGTTTTCAATTCAATTCATTTCAAAATCGTTTTCAATTCATTTCATTTCAAAATGAATAAAATCGATATAAATATCGTTTACGTCAAAATGGCGTCAATCTAATCAACAAGGCTTCATAAATTTCTATTTTCAAATATTCTATTTCAAATATTTCTTTTTCAAAATACTTGTTATTATCAAAATATTTCGTTCAACACATGACCAATCTCAATGGATGAGTACTGTCAACACATGAACCTTTATTTTATATTGATAAAGATGTAAATTTTATTACTAAAATATTTCGTTCAACACATGACCAATCTCAATGGATGAGTACTGTCAACACATGAACTTTTATTTTATAATATTCTTTATTTATCAAATTGGAATGAGGCCCAATCAATTACCATATAAAGTTAATTATATGGATTTTCATACAACACATGTATATCATAGGATTGAAAAATAATCAACCATCAACCAAAGTGCACTACACTGTATAAGCATCAAATATAGATATTCAACGCTTATAACAGCCTGTCAATCAATCGATCGACACATTTAATCAATCAGGATGAGTGAACTTCAAATTTCATCCCAACACCCGTGTGGGGTTTCAAACAATCAAACGCATATTTTATTTGTGCAGTTGGGCGATGTGTAAAATTTATCGTCCCAATCAATGTCATTCAAATAGGTGTGCATAAACAAACCGTCCGGTTTATAAATGAATATTTTATTCACTTCACCTTAAAAATTATATTTTTAACGATAAAACATTTTATTTCAACCTTTGAATTTCTATTCAATTCATTTACACAATAAAATGATATTTTTATTTTCTAACATATTTTAGAAAATTTCGGCGGCATAACGGCACGATACTAGAAACGGGACGAGGCCTAGCCTTATCCCCGGTCTAGTGAAGGCCCACGCCATTCACACATCAATCAAATTCACCAAACAATCAAATTCAAATCAAATCATATAACTAAGCTATGCATCCAAACAAACAAGTCCATGGTCTGTGGACGATTGTGTCGGGTGCTATTAAGCACCGTCTGCATCCTAGTATATATATATATAACTAGAAAAGAAAGTGAAAGGTGAGAAATTCTCACATATAGCTATCCTAGCTCCACGGCTCTTCATTGGTAGAAATCTTCATCGCTATCGCATCTTCGTTGCCCGCTTTCACTACCTATGTAAAAATCGAATTTTTACTTCACTATTCAATATATAAAAATCGAATTTTTACTTCGCTATTCAATATATAAAAATCGAATTTTTACTTCGCTATTCAATATATAAAAATCGAATTTTTACTTCGCTATTCAATATATAAAAATCGAATTTTTACTTCGTTATTCAATATATAAAAATCGAATTTTTACTTCGCTATTCAATATATAAAAATCGAATTTTTACTTCGCTATTCAATATATAAAAATCTGATTTTTATCTCGACTTTCAATATATAAAAATATGATTTTTATCTCGACTTTCAATATATAAAAATATGATTTTTTACTCGACTTTCAATATATAAAAATATGATTTTTATCTCGACTTTCAATATATAAAAATATGATTTTTATCTCGACTTTCAATATATAAAAATATGATTTTTATCTCGACTTTCAATATATAAAAATATGATTTTTTACTCGACTTTCAATATATAAAAATATGATTTTTATCTCGACTTTCAATATATAAAAATATGATTTTTTACTCGACATTCAATATATAAAAATATGATTTTTATCTCGACTTTCAATATATAAAAATATGATTTTTATCTCGACTTTCAATATATAAAATTATGATTTTTATCTCGACTTTCAATATATAAAAATATGATTTTTATCTCGACTTTCAATATATAAAAATATGATTTTTTACTTTTCTACAAATCCGATCTTTTTAAAGTTTAAACCTTTTGCTTTTAACTTAAAATTAAAATCAGTTTTAATCCTTTATATAAAAAAAAAACAGTTTTGAAATCATAAAAAAAAACAGTTTTGAAATCATAAAAAAAACAGTTTTGAAATCATAAAAAAAAACAGTTTTGAAATCATAAAAAAAGCAGTTTTGAAATCATAAAAAAAGTAGTTTTGAAATCATAAAAAAAAACAGTTTTTATTTCTTTTTTTTTTTAAAAAAAAAAAAATCAGGCTTTCTACTTTTAAAATTCAGTTTTTATTTCTAAAAAAAAAAAAAATCAGTTTTATAACTTAAAAAAATCAGTTTGAAAATCTTTCTGTTTATATAAAATACGAATAAAATAATAAAAAAAACTTACGGCGAGGGGAGGGGGTTTTCCGCAGATCGACGGAGGCAGGAGGAGTTTGGCTTCCCAGTGGCGGCTCGGGTCTTCGATCGGTGGTGGCAGCTTCGAGCCTCGAACTGGGAAGGTGCACTTATCGAAGGAGAGAAAGGAGAGCTGGGGGGGGGGGGGAAAGGAGGGTTGGACGGCGGCTCTGGGCGGAGGCTAGAGGACAGCTGCGAGGTGGCGGCGGCTCCGATCCCCTTGGTCGTCGTCTCTCTTTCTTTTTTTTTTCTTGCTGATTCGATTCTGAAAATCGAAGAAAAGGGGGGCCAAAGGTTATAGGGAGAAGTTTAAAGGTTTTAATATTATTTAATTAATTTTTTTTATATTATTTAATTTCTAAGTGTTGACTTTTACATACGAACTCGAAACGAGGCCCACCGCCTGTCGCCCATAGCGTTTTACCCCCATTCCGAACACAATGGGAAATGTATCGTCAGCTGATTCGGCTGTTACAATCAGTTTCCGTTAAATTTACATTTAAATCACTATATTGAATTTTAAACGTACATTTCAAATTACCGGGGTCACATACTAACCAGAAAAATTCCAGAAAAATATTTTCTAGCTTCGTATTGACGATACGGTCCTAACAAAACTAGTTTCATCGAATTCTGAGATCGTTTGAAAAATGGCCAATTTCCAGTCGATTAAAATCAACTGAAATGGTCAAAACACGTTTTCCTTTGCCACGCTCACATATTGATTCGAAAAATTATGAAATTTGAAACCTAGCAATAATTTAACATCACGGACCCAACAAAACTGGTTTCGTCGAAATCCGAGGTCGTTTGCAAAATGTCCATTTTTAAGGGCCTGAATTCCATAGCGACTATTCGGAATTTTCAACTGGACATATTTTTGATTCCCGATATGAAATCTTGATTTTTCGGATTCGTTGGAAAGATATTCACAATTAGATCCCAATGTTTTTGGTTTCACTAAAATCCGGATTATTTTGCACCCGGTACATTCAATTGAAGTTTGAAATCGAATTATCGAACTACCGCGCCATTTTCAATTCTATTTATAATTATATATAAATATTTATCTAACGACGACGTATATAAAATATACGTTCGAATTCTATTCAAAATAAATTTCTCGTCGATATTATTTAAAATAATTCATTTTAAATATTCAAAATTCATTAAAATTGCCAAAATAAAAATTTCAAACTGGCTCGCATTTTACGGGTTGTTACAGTATAATGGAGTGCAATGTCAGACACACATTCCATTTATAAGCCTATGCTCTGGGTCTGAGCGAAAGCCAAATCCGTACAAATCAACACTACGTCCGGATAACTACCATCTTAGCCCCGTCTCGGGAGCAAATCGATCAAGGGCCTCCGCACTAGTTACCCATTCGATGTGAAGATCGTCGGTCTTCAATCACCGTCTTCAATTCTTCGAACGTCGTATCATTATTTGGAATGAGAGTGAACTCGGACTTTCCAAATAACTCTCGCATATATAAATTTGAAAACCATTTCATATCGTTATTTAATGTGTAATGAAATGTATTTTATTACACTATATCTTTCTAACAACAACTATTCTTATTTATCTAATATTGATACATATCATCACGCACAACAATGTTTTCATTTTCAATTACCATACATATCCTATACACAAAATGTATATTTTGCTTTCAATTTTCGATTTTACAAAAATTTTATATTTCGTGTATCATTTCAATTGCAACAAAAAAAGGTATTTTTGGTGTTTCATTTCCATTACAACAAAAATGAATATTTTTGTACGTCATTTATAATTTAACAAAAATAAGTATTTTTGTGTCATTTCAATTTCTAACAAAATGCAATATATTTTGGTGTCAACTTCAATTCTACAAAAATAATAACTTTGTTAATCTTTTAATGAAATCTAATTCATTTAAAACTAAATTTCCATCGTTATAATTTTCACTGAAAATCTATTTACATAAAAATGTAAGTTTCACTTACATTAAAACTAATTCCATGACAAGGAAATTTTCTTCTCTAATTCTTTTTACATGGAAATGTAATTTTGTCCTTAAATCTTAATTAATGAAATGTAATTTTTCACTTAAATCTTAATTCTTATTCATATTAAAAATGTAAACTTCTTTCTACTTTAACTTGATTACATAAGATGTAATTTTTCTCCTTTATCTTAATTTACATGATAAATGTAAATTTTCCACTTTCAATCTAATTCACATGCAGATTGACTTAATTACACAAAAATGAAATTTTATGTTCTCTTACTTAATTACATAAAAAAACTGAAATTTTCTTCTAATCCTCATTTACATTAAGAAAATGTAAAACTTTTCTAATCCTTATCTTATTACATTAAAAATGTAACTTCCTTTTACAACAAACTTAGAGGTGAAAATATTCATTTCATTATTAACACATAACGGTGTGAAAATAACGTCAATTTCTAATTTAACTCATGACGGTGTAAATAATGTCCATTTTCTATTTAACCATTTATATTTTAATATAGGCCAGACCTCTCACATTAGGCCTGCAACTTGTGGATGCTGGATAGGCCGGTCGGTTTCGGCAGACTTATCCCACAAGTTGGGCTTAACCTCGTGTCTTGGCCCAATTTGTATTTGCGCACTTGGACCTCTCACATTAGGCCCAACATTTGTGGCTGCTGGATATGCCGGTCGGGTCGGGGCAGACTTCCACCACAAATGCGACCTAACCTCGTGTCCGAGTGCAATTTTAATTAATCATTACAATTGTTCTACTAAAAATATTATTTTAAACTTTTTCTCATTTCAATATATCTTAATTTTAGAATATTCTATATTTCCAAAATAACTTGATTTCAAATACTATAACTTATCCTTTCAAATCTTAATAAAACTTGGGACTTTCTCAATTATTATATTAGTAATAATAAACCTTTCAAAATGTCTAATTCTGAATCTAATCTTCTTATCTTAACATATTGACAGTAAAGATAGAATCTTTTTAATTGAATCCTTTTTGCTGTAGCTTTTAGACAACAAAGACATAATCTTTTTAAATCAACGTCAATTAATTCCATTAATTGAATTATAAAATATTCTTTTAATTCAAGATTGATAACAATAATATTCATCTTTCCACAATGTTTGGTTTTGAAAACAAATCTTCTTAATTACTTTAAAAATGTAATTTATATTACAAGTCAAATCTTGCTCTTTTAATTTGCAATGTAAATTTTATTGACTATGTAAATTCTTATTCTTTCATTACATATAAAATGTAATTCCTATTGTCTTCCTCTTTTCTACTGTTTTATATTACAATAAAAATGTAATTTTTATTGTTTTTCGCTTTTCTAATGGTCCACATTACCATAAAAATAATTTCTATTGTTTATTCTTTTCTAATCATGTTTTCTATATATATTCATAACAAATAAATGAACGTTTCATTGGTTAACAATTTCCTATATTTATTAATGACACATAAATGCATCTTCCATCTGTAAACAATTTCCTATTAAAACATTCCATAATGAAATGGTATTTTTATTCTATGTATCACTTTATCACAAAAAAAAACTTTACTTTTATTTTATGTATCATTTTATAACAAAAACTTTACTTTTATTCTATTTCAACATTTTATGACAAAAATGTTATTTCTTCGATTGACAAGAAGAATCTTTTGTTTGCATAATTAATTCAATGTTTCTAACAGAAAATATTTTATTTGCCTAACATTTCTATATTTTTTTAATGACTAATAAAAGAGGGGATTTATTTATGTACATGTTCTAATGACAAATAAAGAGGAATTTATTTTTGTACATTTCCTAATTCAACTTGACAAATGAAAGATGATGATTTATTTGTTTACAAATTTCTAATCCGATCTTAACAAATAAAATGAAAATTTCATTTGCTTACAAATTCTACTTACAGAAATTATAATTTTATATGTCAATTCTAAATTTGACAAAAGCAACAAATTTATATGTTAATGCTAAATTTAACAAAAGCGACAAATTTATGTGTAATTTCTAAATTTGGCAAAAGGAACAAATTAATATGTAAATCCTAAATTTGGCAAAACAGACAAATTAATATGTAAATCCTAAATTTGGCAAAAGGGACAAATTAATATGTAAACCCTAAATTTGGCAAAAGGGAAAATTAATATGTGATTTTTATGTTAACATACTAACTTGAATATTTTAATGAAATCCCTTTCAACATAAATATGTGATTTTTATGTTATCAACACAATTTCATTCTAACTTGAATATATTTATTTCAAAAATATGATCATTTTTTTATATTATAAATTTACATTAAAAATGAGACTTTTAATGTTAACATATTTTTATTTCAAAACTATGATCATTTTCCTCGTTTCATGACTTGCATTAAAAATATATTCTTTTCTACATAAAAAGAATTTTTTTCTTTGTTCACTTTTATTACATTATAAAGGATGTAACTCTTTTAACTTCTTTTATTACATTATAAAAATGTAATATTTCCTTCTTTTGATTACATTAAATGAAAATGTAATTTTTCCTCCTTTTGATTACATTAAAGAAAAATGTAATTTTTCTTTTTGTTTACATTAAACAAAATGTAACCTTTCTTTTTGTTTACATTAAACAAAATGTAACTTTTCTATAACAATGTTTTATTTTAATGTTTCATATACATTAGAATGTAAATTTCCAATATAAATACATTTAATATAACCATGTTTTATTTTAATGTTTCATATACATTAAAATGTGAACTCCTAATGTCAAGACCATTTTTACCTCTAAATGTTTACTTTTAATGTTTCATAAACATTAAAAACATAAATCTAATGTCAAGACCATTTTTACCTCTAAATGTTTATTTTTAATGCTGCATAAACATTAAAAATATAAATCTAATTTCAAGACCATTTTTACCTCTAAATGTTTATTTTTAATCTATGATGATCAAAATAACCATTTTAATGCTTAACTCAATTATAATTAACGATAACGTTAAGTTTTGAATTCAACTAATCTAGTCAATAAAATGATCAAGACAACAGATCCACAAAACATACCAATCACAAACCCTATCATGAATGAAAATCAACACAATACTACAACGTATGCGTAGTACACAATTATGATTAATGAACTTTAATTATCAAATAAAAAGAACAGATTTTCTCCCCTTGGTTTTTATTTTGGCGATTCATATTTAGTTTTGCTGAAAATTCTAACTGACCCCAAATCACTTCTAATCAGTTCTGAAATGGAGATCTCGTCGCCACGATTCAAGCGCTTTCAGCTTTGCTGAATTCCGATTACATATGAAAAAGTTATAGCAAATTTGAACATTTGAATTCATTAATTATATAATTCAATAATTAATTATATTATTGAAATGACCCGAACTTCCCTGGTAAGGAAATCCCGGATTGAGTCGAAAACAACACACAAAAGAACGTAGACAGAAGAACATTTCATTGTATATTACAACAATTCCATCAGATACAAGAATATACAGAGCATAAATAAATATTACACAATAGAAAAATATCAGAGGTTACAATACATTACATAGCAGCGGAAAATAATACAATATACAACTGAAGAAGATACATGGATACAAAGCTTTCCGAATATCATTCCAGCTGTAAACCAGGTTCCTGTGAATATAAATCTACAAAACCCAAAACTACTAGCTGCCCGTGTCGAAAATAAGGGGACCCAGAGTTTAGATTAAAACAATAAACTCTAGGTCAGCCATGTGACTAGTGTGAGAACTAAAACAGTTATTTAAAGCTTACTTTAAATCGGATATATCAAGGGACCACGCCGTAAAACACGGAACGGGTTTCCTCCCAAGAATACTAGTGTATATAACAAAACAGCGCAATGCTCTTTGGAAAAATGAAGCTATTATAAGACCCAGGTCCTATCACACAATGCAACGCAAGCCGGGAGATAGGGTTTACCCTTATAATGGCCAAACATGCTTAGTACGTTTAAAACAAATCATTTGATACTATTATAAGTGCATAGTGTATAAAACAACTTCAAATCATAAGTATCAATCATAGGCGGCATGGGTACCATATATCATGTCGCCAATATTAGGCTCTACAAATAAAACCGCAAATGTCACGTATTTGGAAGTTGGATTTCCATCTGTGAACCGAGGCAAGGGATCGTCCTCAACCGATTCGAGACTCTCTAGCCCGAGCCTTAGGAACAACCGCAACCGCCCCTTGGATCGTCAGGTCCGGTCCACCGATGTGGATTATAACGCTGAACACTACGTTTCCCCGCCCTTTAGGGCGTATATGAGCCAACAAATGACTCTATCTGCTCACATAATCACCGATAAATCCGAGGCGCCTCGCAACAACAACAACCACATAAATCCAACTCGTCAGTGCATGTAAAACCACTGACGCCACTTCTAACTAGAAAGAAACGCATGTTCCCCCTGAGGTCCTTCTTCCGTTTCTAGTTCACAACCGGGGTGTGAGGCTCGCGAATCAACGCTACACAAAGCTATGCCACACAGGCCGTGCTTTGATCATCCACCACAAGACTCTGCTTTTCTACAGAAGCCTTGATCATTTGCATCATAGCATGCCACACAGGCAAACCACTCCATGCAACCGATATCCATCAATCACACAGAATGATATCCAATGTCAGACACACAGTCCAATTACAAGTCCGTTCTGGGTCTGAACAAAATCGGAGGCACCTAGTACCCCACATATCCATCGATCTCAAAGTACGTTTGGGCGACCACCAACTGATTCCCTCCTCTTGGGTGTACGGCCCAATCAAGATCACTAGTAATTATCCAAACAACGTGAAGACCTCCAGTCTTCTACCATCGTCTTCATCTTCGACTTATCGTCGTATCAGTTATTCAGAAAGGGATAAACCCGGTCTTTCTGAATAACTCGCGTATATAATAAATACGTGTTACACAAACACAACATACGTCTCATTCCAATTCATCAGTCACTAACCGTAAATTAATCAAGAGAATAATTCCCCTAATATTAACCCCGAAGGCCGAAACCAACATCAGATCAATATCCAGAAAACCATTCTGCTTAGCTAACCTACAGTTAGTTTCTAAATTTCACATTCTTAGGGAGGGGTTCCCATTAATTTTATCAAAGATAAATTCCGTTAAATTTATTCTTTAATCTACTTTTGAATATCAATTCAAACTAGTCGGGATTAGCGATCCATACCGAAGTGATCATTTATTTTTATTTCCCAGTCCCAACCTATTCATCCCATGAAGTAAAACTGGTAAAACTTCATATCTAACACCACGGTGTTATCGGTAAATTCAATTAACATTTCACGTTCAAATCTAATTAAAGATTTAACTATCGCCTGGAGCTAAAATGGTGATACTCCATTCTCGATCTTTTCAATCTAATTAAAGATTCATTAAAACTCCACTTAGTTTTAATCTTTGACTGGGTTAAAGAATCAGTGTCATTTAAAACACGGTTCACGATAAACCCAAAAATCAATACCAATTCAATTTCCAATTAAATATCATTTAATTGGTACACTTCATCAAATCTAAATAAAAAGATTTAACCTTTTTCTCCACTGGGTTTAAGAACAATGTTAATGAAGACACCATTCACGACAAACCCAAATCACATTTGATATTAAATACAAGGCTCTGAATAGAAAATATATCGGCTTATATTCAATATCAAATTCTCCGACCAACAAATATCGTATTGGAAATAACGATATGAATATATATCTTTCAAATTTCCACAACCATATCTGTATAATCACGAAATCCAACATCGAAATATTCCGAAGATAATTTCGATTCAAATCCATTCCAATTCACTTATTGGGAATTCTGGTTACTTTTGAAACCATTTAAAATCCACTTTATTCATTTTAAAAATAAATAGAATTATTATTCTAGTTCAAAACTAGTTCATTTTGATAAAAGTCTATTATTATCATTTCAAATATGGAGTTTTTCATCCCAATTCTCCACAAATCATTTCTTATGATTTTACACAAATTATTACTATTTTTAATAATTTTATCAAGGCCCATAAAGTCGATTACCATCAACGGCCATCAAATTGCACTTACAGCGACCTTTTCCAAATTTGATTTGGACATAATTCCAAATCCAACCATTAGATTTCAAATCTCTAATATTCATTCGAAAGCTCTTTCCGATATGAACCCAACGGTTCTGGTTTTAGGAGAATCCGACGGTCGGATCTCCCGTAATATCCGTTCGAAGTCAATGGTCGAAATTCGCGAACTACTACAGCGCGGCGCGTTCTATTCAGGCCATTATATATATAATATATTTATTATATATATTTCGTCGATTTCCATTTAAAACAAATTTTATAAATCGTTTTAAATTCGTTTCAAAAACAATTTCAACTTCCATTTCAGATTCAAAACAAAAATGAATTTTCCAATATAAATTCGTTTTATATTCATTTCAACCTGATTTTAATTCAATTTGATTTCAATTCGATTCAATTTCAATTCAAATTCATTTCTATTCAAATTCAGTTCTATTCAATTTCAATTCGAATTCATTTTCAATTCGAATTCATTTCAAATTGATTTACCTTCAATTTCAATTCGATTCGAATTCATTTTATTTTCAATTCAATTCGAATTCTAATTCATTTCAATTCAATTCGAATTCATTTTCTAAAATATTAGATTATTGAAATCACTCTTCAATATTCATTAAAAACAAATAAAATCGATATAAATATCGTTCACGTCAAAATGGCGTTAATCTAATCAACACGGCTTCATATATTCTATTTTCAAATATTCTATTTCAAATATTTCTTTTTCAAATATTTCTATTCAAATATTTCTTTTTCAAATATTTCTATTCATATATTTCTTTTTCAAATATTTCTATTCAAATATTTCTTTTTCAAAACTGAAATGAGGCCCAATCAATTACCATATAATGTTAATTATATGGAATTTCTACAACACATGTATACAATAACAACGATGAATAATCAACCATCATCCAAAGTGCATTCTACACTACATAAGCATCAAATATAAATATTTAACGCTCATAACAGTCTGTCCATCAATCGATCGACATACAGCTAAATAATTGGGATTAGTGTACGCCAAATATCATCCCAATACCCGTGTTGGGTTTCAAACAATCAAACACAGATTTTATTTGTGCAGTTGGGCGATGTGTAAAATTTGTCGTCCCAATCAATATCAATCAAATCAGTGTATATAAACTAATCTCCGATTTGTTTATAAATATTTATTTCATATACACGTTGAAAATTCTATTTTCAACTATAAAATATTTTTAACTATATAAATATTTTATTTCATTTCACATCACATCACACAATCAACTACACATCAAAATCAAACAAACAAGCAAACAAGCCGTCCATGGTCTGTGGATGACGGGTGTCGGGTGCTACTAAACACCGTCTGCATCCTAGTATATAATTTAACTAGAAAATTAAATTAAAAGTGAGGAGTTCTCACAGAGGGTTCCACTCCGCCGTGCTTTGCTGTTGAACTATTGAACCGTCTGGATCTATTCGAAATTCCACTGTAGTTCTTTTCACGCTGTTCAAATAAAAATTATATTTTTATTGCTCCATTCAATAAATAAAAATCATATTTTATATCCACTTCATATATTTTTACAATGCTTCTTTCTATATAAAAATTATATTTTTATATTTCTACTTTAACAAAAACCATATTTTTAATACTCTACCTAAGTAAAAATCATATTTTTATCATGTCACTAGTATAAAAATTATATTTTTAACTTTTCTATATTATAAAAATTATATTTTTATCCTCTCTGTCATATAAAAATCATATTTTTAGTCTTTCTATAATATAAAAACTATATTTTTAACCTAATTAAAAATCTTAACTTTCCTATATTAAAAATCAAATTTTTATTGTATAAAAATATCACATTCTCCTAATAAAAGATATCACATTTTACATATACATTTATATATAAAAACTGAAATTAAACTGAACTAAAAAAATCACCTTTTTCTTGTTAAAAAAGCTGATCTTGTTGAAGGCGGAGGATGCTGATGGTATCGCAGTCGAGAGGGGGGTGGCTCACATTACAGCAGTGTTCGCTGAGAAAGGGGGGAAACTCGGGTTTTTATTGGCGGAGGGGTCACTGGGGTCGGTGGTGGTCGGTGGGGGCGGCGTGGGGGTGCTGACGATCAGGGGGTGTGGCGGTGGTTGGTCTGGTGGCCGGTGGAGGGCGGTTTCCGGTGATTGGGCGTTGGGGGTTCGGGTTTCAGGGCTTAGGGTTTTCGACGGGGCAAGAGGAGATAGGGGAGAGGGAGATGGCGGGGATCGTCGTCGCTGGTGGGGTCCGGCCAAGGCGCGGCGGTGGTCGCAGATCGGGGGGGGGGGGGGGCGACGGGTGCGATGTTCAGGTTTTTTTTTCTTTCTTTCTTTTATTTCTTTTATTCGATCTGAACGAATCATATGGGGGGTCATTGACTAGGAAAAGGGAAGGGTTTTTTTTATTTAATTTCTTTAATTTTAATTTTCCCATAAAAAAGTTGACTTTTAATTCGAACTCGAAACGAGACCCAAAACGACTGTCGTCCCTAGCTAATTACCCCCATTCTAAACACAATGGGATATGTTTCGTAACCCAATTCAGCTGTTACGATCAGTTTCCGTTCAAATTAAAATATAAATCTTTATATATTCAATTTAAACGTACATTTCAAATTACTGGGGTCACATACGAACCCGAGAAATATTTTCTAGCTTTGTATTGACGATACGGTCCTAACAAAACTAGTTTCGTCGAATTCTGAGACCGTTTGAAAAATGGCCAGTTTCCAGTCGATTAAAATCAACTGAAAATGGCCAAACGCGTTTTCCTTTGCCGCGCTCACATATTGATTCAAAAAATTACGAATTTTGGAATCTAGCAATAACTTGACATCGCAGATCCAACAAAAGTGGTTTCGTCGAAATCCGAGGTCATTTGCAAAATGGCTATTTTTAAGGGCCGAAATTCCATAGGGACTATTCTGAAATTTCAACTGGACATAACTTTTGATCCCCGCTATGAAATTTTGATTTTTCGGATTCGTTAGAATGATATTATCAATTAGATTCAAATATTTTTGGTTTCACTAAAATCAAGTTTATTTTGAAACCTGTACATCCATTTGAATTTTGATATCGAACTACCGCGTCATTTTCAATTCCTTTTATAATTATAAATAATTATTTATATTCAAACAACGATCTATATAAATATATACGTTCTAATTCTATTCAAAATGAATTTCTCGTTGATATTATTTGAAATAATTCATTTTAAATATTCAAAATTTGCTAAAATTGCCAAAATAAAAATTTTAAATTGGCACAGAATTTCCGGGTTATTACAATGTCTCCCACTTAAAACTTTTCGTCCCCGAAAAGGAACGAAGCCGAAAGTTGTTTGACTAACCAACCCAACTTTCGTCATTTTCATTACGGCTTAAGCTCTTCAACTTTCCAGTTTCTAAGAACTTTTCAAATTTTTCAAAAATTTGGCAAACACCCAAAATTTTCGAAAAATTTCGCCATAACTCCCCTGCACCGGGGACTTTGGGATATTTCATATAGCCTCCCATGGCCTTCTTCAATCCAAAAGAAAAAGAAAAATCCAAGCGGCTAGCCAATCAGCTCACAAAATCATCATCACCCAAACAAAACAGTAAATTATGGTAAATATGTACCTATTTGTCGGGCAAACAATTTTATTCTTATGCTCTAGCCTCCTTGCTATGACCAGTTCAATGTAAGTACATGCAAGGATATGCGACTAATTTTCAATACAATTCACTATTTGATATAATTTGGCTAAAGGTTCAACATTTTAATTAATCCAACTATAATCAAACAACACAATCATCATTCAATTAGTTGATTAACTTTTCAAATTCATAACTTTGATATATAGTCAAAAATCACATTTTTGATGCCAAATCACAACAATAGACCCTATCTACCTTTGGTTCTCACACCAGCCAATTGGAAATATATAAACATCACACTTTCATCACTCGAAGGTAAATCCAGACGATGAGTACTCAACCATCAGAATCATCTTCGGGCCACTAGAGTATGACTTTATATCTATCCAGTATATTAAAACTTCAAATACACGCGGTTCAGACATATATGCAAAATCTATATATACTGGATTGCCCAAATTCAATACAAATAAATAATCAAATATGAATAATTGATTTAAATTTTCAAAACAAAACTTGTTTTCTATTTTATTTTTCAAAACAACACTCTTTACACTCGTTCTAGGATACTACTGATCCTATCTCTAACGAGTCATTTCCATTGGATATTACTAATCCAATATCTGATGAATTCTTTTGTATGGTTCTAAGGTGCCTTATTCTCTGAGCTTTGTAAACTAAAGCTCTGATACCACGACGAAACGACCTGAACTTCCCCGGTAAGGAAAGCCCGGATTGAGTCGAGAACAACACACAAAAGAACGCAGACAGAAGAACATTTCATTGTATATTACAACAATTCCATCAGATACAAGAATATACAGAGCATAAATAAATATTACACAACAAAAAAATATCAGAGGTTACAATACATTACATAGCAGCGGAAAATAATACAAAATACAACTGAAGAAGATACACGGATACAAAGCTTTCCGGATATCGTTCCAGCTGTAAACCAGGTTCCTATGAATATAAATCTGCAAAACCCAAAACTACTAGCTGCCCGTTTCGAAAATAAGGGCACCTAGAGTTTAGGTTAAAACAATAAACTCCAGGTCAGTCATGTGACTGGTGTGAGAACTAAAACAGTTATTTAAAGCTTTACTTTAAATCAGATATATCAAGGGACCACGCCATAAAACACGGAACGAGTTTCCTCTCAAGAATACTAGTGCATATAACAAAACAGCGCAATGCTCTTTGGAAAAATGAAGCTATTATAAGACCCAGGTCCTATCACACAATGCAACGCAAGCCGAGGGATAGGGTTTTCCCTTATAATAGCCAAACATGCTTAGTACGTTTAAAATAAATCATTTGATACTATTATAAGTGCATAGTGTATAAAACAACTTCAAATCATAAGTATCAATCATAGGCGGCATGAGTACCATATATCATGTCGCCAATACCAGCCTCTACAAATAAAACTGCAAATGTCACGTATTTGGAAGTTGGATTTCCATCTATGAACCGAGGCAAGTGATCGTCCTCAACCGATTCAAGACTCTCTAGCCCGAGCCTCAGGAACGGCCGCAACCGCCCCTTGGATCGTCAGGGCCGGTCCACCGATGTGGATTATAATGCCTGAACACTACGTTTCCCCGCCCTTTGGGGCGTAAATGAGCCAACAAATGACTCCATCGGCTTCACATAGTCACCGATAAATCTGAGGCGCCTCGCAACAGCAACAACCACATAAGTCAAACTCGTCAGGGCGTGTAAAACCACTGACGCCACTTCTAACTAGAAAGAAACGCATGTCCCCCCTGAGGTCCTTCTCCCGTTTCTGGTTCACAACCGGGGTGTGAGGCTCACGAATCAACGCTACACAAAGCTATGCCACACAGGCCGTGCTTTGATCATCAACCACAAGACTCTGCTTTTCAGCAGAAGCCTTGATCATTTGCATCTTAGCATGCCACACAAGCAAACCACTCCATGCAACCGATATCTATTAATCACACAGAATGATATCCAATGTCAGATACACAGTCCAATTACAAGTCCGTTCTGGGTCTGAACGAAACCGGAGGCACCTTGTACCCCGCATATCCATCGATCTCCAAGTACGTCTGGACGACCACCAACTGATTCCCTCCTCTTGGGTGTACTGTAATAACCCGGAAATTCTGAACCAGTTTAAAATTTTTATTTTGGCAATTTTAGCGAATTCTGAATATTTAAAATAGATAATATTAAAAAAAATCGACGAGAAATTTATTTTCAATAGAATTCGAACGTATATATTATACGCGTCGTCGTTAGAATATAAATATTTATATATAATTATAAAAGGAATTGAAAATGGCGTGGTAGTTCAATAATTCGATTTCAAACTTCAAATGAATGTACCGGGAGCAAAACAATCCAGATTTTAGTGAAACCAAAAACAATAGGATCTAACTGAGAATATCTTTCCAGGAATCCGAAAAATCAAAATTTCATAGCGGGAATCAAAAGATATGTCCAGTTGAAAATTCAGAATAGTCGCTATGGAATTCAGGCCCTTAAAAATGGGAATTTTGCAAACGACCTTGGATTTCGACGAAACAACTTTTGTTGGATCCGTGATGTCAAGTTATTGCTAGATTCCAAATTTCATAATTTTTCGAATCAATATGTAAGCGTGGCAAAGGAAAACGCATTTGACCTGTTTTAGTTGATTTTAATCGACTAGAAAATGGCCATTTTTCCAACGATCTCAGAATTCGACGAAACTAGTTTTGTTAGGAACGTATCGTCAATACGAAGCTAGAAAATATTTTTTTGTAATTTTTCGAGTTAGTATGCGACCCCAGTAAATAGAAATGCGCGTTCAAATCCAATATATAGAGTTATATGTTGATTTTAACGGAAACCGATCGAAACAGACGAATCAGCCTACGATACATATCCCATTGTGTTCGGAATGGGGGTAATTAGCTATGGACGACAGGCGGTGGGCCTCGTTTTGAGGTCGAAAATAAAAGTCGCTTTTTGGGTGGAAAATAAAATAAATTAAATAATCAAACTTCCCTTTCCTCTCCTATACCTTGGTCCACCCCCACCGATTCATCATTCAGCAGAAAAAAAAAACAAAAAACAAAAAAAGGGAAAAACGGCGGAACCCTAAATCGCGCCGCCCAGACTTCGACGCTCCACCACCCTCGTCGATCGACCACCACCTTACTTCCCCCTCCCTCCATCTTCTCCGCGACAGCCCCCTCCTCCCCTCGACCTCGCGACAGTTCCTCCCCTCCCCCCCTCCCCCGACGCACCCACCCTCCGTCCAGTCGAGCGCCGCGTTCCCCCCTCCTTTGCCTGAGCGCCGACCACAGGCCTCCCCCTTATCCATCCCAGATTGCTGTGAGTTGTTTTATTTATTCCTTTATCTTTTTTTTATATATATAAATCAGTTTTATATAAATTAAAAAGTATGTTTGTTTTCAGTTTTAATTTAAAATAAACAGTGATTCAAATTCAGATTTTGATATGAAACAACATTGAATTATTTTCAGATTTAAAGTATAAGTTGACATTGGCTTGAAAATATAATTTTTAAAAGTGAAAAGATGATATTTTTAAAAGTGAAAAGACAATATTTTTAAAAGTGAAAAGACGATATTTTTAAAAGTGAAAAGACGATATTTTTAAAAGTGAAAAGACGATTTTTTTTAAATATAGAAAAGATTAGATTTTTTAAAATAGAAAAGATTAGATTTTTTTTTAAAATAGAAAAGATTAGATTTTTGAAGTTTGCAAAGGCGAGATCTTTATATGTAAAAAGGCAAGATCTTTATATGTAAAAGGCGAAATCTTTATATGAAAAATAGCATGATAAAAATATAATTTTTATCTATACAGTAGCAATGTAAAAATATAATTTTTATCCATATAGCGAAGTAAAAATTAGATTTTTATATATTGAATAGCATAGTAAAAATTAGATTTTTATATATTGAATAGCATAGTAAAAATTCGATTTTTATATATTGAATAGCATAGTAAAAATTCGATTTTTATAAATTGAATAGCATAGTAAAAATTCGATTTTTATATATTGAATAGCATAGTAAAAATTCGATTTTTATATATTGAATAGTAAAGTAAAAATTCGATTTCTATATATATTGAATAACGAAGTAAAATTTCGATTTTTATATATGTAGTGGCTACGTGCAACGAAGATGACAAAGATGCGATAACGATGAAGATTTCTATAAATGAAGATTCGTGGTATTGGATAGCTATTGGTGAGAATTTCTCACTCTTCAATTTCTTTTCTAGTTATATATATATACTAGGATGCAGACGGTGTTTAGTAGCACCCGACACCCGTCATCCACAGACCATGGATGGCTTGTTTGTTTAATTGTTTGGATGTGTAGTTGGTTAGATTATTTGGTTTGAATTGATTGTTTGGTGAAATGAATGAGTTTGATTGATCTGTGAATGGCGTGGGCCTTCAGTAGACTGGGGATAAGGCTAGGCCTTGTCCCGTTTCTAGTATCGTGCCGTTATGCCGCCGAAATTTTCTAAAATAGGTTAGAAAAATAAGAATATCATTTTATTTAAAGAATGAACTGAATAGAAATTCATATATTAAAATAAAATGTTTTATCGTTAAAAATATAATTTTTAACGTGAATATGAATATAGTGAATGTGAATAAATAAATATTCATTTACAAACCGGACGGTTTGTTTACGTACACTGATTTGACTGACATTGATTGGGACGATAAATTTTACACATCGCCCAACTGCACAAATAAAATCTGTGTTCGATTGTTTGAAACCCTACATGGGTGTTGGGATGAAATTTGAAGTTCACTCATCCTGATTGATTAAATATGTCGATCGATTGATTGACAGGATGTTATAAGCGTTAGATATCTATATTTGATGCTTATACAGTGTAGTGCATTTTGGTTGATGGTTGATTATTTTTCAATGCTATTATATACGTGTGATGTATGAAAATCCATATAATTAACTTTATATGGTGATTGATTGGGCCTCATTCCAATTTAGAAAATAAAGAATAATATAAAATAAAGGTTCATGTGTTGACCGTACTCATCCGTTGAGATTAGTCATGTGTTGAACGAAATATTTTAATAATAAAATTTGCATCTTTATCAATATAAAATAAAGGTTCATGTGTTGACCGTACTCATCCGTTGAGATTAGTCATGTGTTGAACGAAATATTTGAAAACGAAATATTTGGAAACGAAATATTTGAAGTAGAAATATTTGAAATAGAAATATTTGAAAACGAAATATTTGGAAACGAAATATTTGAAGTAGAAATATTTGAAATAGAAATATTTGAAAACGAAATATTTGAAATAGAAATGTTTGAAAAGGAAATGTTTGAAATAGAATATTTGAAAATAGAAATATATGAAGCCGTGTTGATTAGATTGACACCATTTTGACGTGAACGATATTTATATCGACTTTATTCATTTTAAAATGAATATTGAAAAGTGATTTCGAAATCGGATATTTTGAAATGAATTTGAATTGAATCGAATAGAAAACCAGTTTGAATTGAATCGAATAGAAAACCAATTTGAATTGAATCGAATAGAAAACCAATTTGAATTGAATCGAATAGAAAATCATTTGAATTGAATCGAATAGAAAACCAATTTGAATTGAATCGAATAGAAAACCTATTTGAACTGAATAGAAAATCATTTGAATTGAATAGAATAGAAAATCAATTGAATTTGAATATAATAGAAAATCAATTAAATTTGAATAGAATAGAAAACCAATTAAATTTGAATAGGATAGAAAACGAATTTGATTTGAATTGAATAAATAACGAATTGAATTTGAATTGAATAAATAATGAATTGAATTTGAATTGAATAAATAATGAATTGAATTCGAATTGAATAAATAACGAATTCGAATTGAATTGAATAGATAACGAATTCGAATTGAATTGAATAGATAACGAATTAGAATTGAATTGAATAGATAACGAATTTGAATTGAATTGAATATAAAACCAATTCGAATTGAATTGAAAACGAATTCGAATTGAATTGGAAACGAATTGAAATGAATTCAAATTGAATTGAAATTTGAACTGAATAGAAATGAATTTTAAAACGAATTTATAAGGAAAAATTCAATTTTGATTTGAATTTGAAATGGAAGTTGAAAATGTTTTTGAAACAAATTTAAAACGATTTATAAAATTCGTTTTAAATAGTAATCGACGAAATATATATTATATATATTATATATATAATATAATGGCCAAAATAGAACGCGTCGCGCCGCGGCAGTTCGTGAATTTCGACCATTTATTTCAAACGGACATTACGGGAGATCCGACCGTCGGATTCTCCTAAAACCGGAACCGTTGGGTTCGTATCGAAAAGAGCTTTCTAACGAATATTAGAAATTTGAAATCTAACGGTTGGATTTGGAGATATGTCCAAATAAAATTTGAAAAAGGTCGTTGTAAGTGCAGTTCGATGGCCATTGGTGGAAATTGTGACGAGCAGGGAATTTCGCTCGGTCCGAACCAGTCGCTAAAACCGACCCAGACCGTTCGAAATGCCCTATCGTTTGAGAACACGACAAAACAGAACGCAGACGGAAGAACATTTCATTGTATATTACAACAATGCATCAGATTACAAGAATATACAGTGTAAAAATGAATGAATATTACACAGAAATATCAGAGATTTAAATTACATTTAAATACATAGCAGCGGAAAATAATACAATACACAACTAGAAGGAGATATACGGATACAAAGCTTTCCGGATATCGTTCCAGCTGTAAACCAGGATCCTGTGAATATAAATCTGCAAAAACCAAAACTACTAGCTGCCCGTGTAAAAATAAGGGCACCCAGAGTTTAGGTTAAAACAATAAACTCCAGGTCAGTCATGTGACTGGTGTGAGAACTAAAAAAGTTATTAATCTTTATTTTAAAGTTAGGTAAATCAAGGGACCACGCCGTATAACACGGAACGGGTTTCCTCCCAAGAATACCAGTGCATAAACCAACAGCGCAATGCTAAATAAAGAAAAATGAAGCTGTTATAAGACCCAGGTCCTATCACACAATGCAACGCAAGCCGGGGGATAGGGTTTTCCCTTATAACAGCCAAAGAATGCTTGATACGTTTAAAACAAATCATTTGATACTATTATAAGTGCATAGTGTATAAAACAACTTCAAATCATAAGTATCAATCATAGGCGGCATGAGCGCCCCATCCCACTATGTCGCCATACTAGGCTCTACAAATAAAACCGCAAATGTCACGTATTTGGAAATTGGATTTCCGTCTATGAACCGAGGCAAAAGATAGTCCTCCACCGATTCGAGACTGTCTAGCCCGAGCCTCAGGAACAGCCGCAACTGCCCCATGGATTGTCAGGGCCGGTCCACCGATGTGGATTATTATGCCTGAACACTACGTCTCCCCACCCTATGGGGTGTAAGTGAGCCAACTAAATGACTCCATCGATTCGAGAACGACCGATCAATCCGAGGCGCCTCGCCACAGCAACAACCACATAAGTCAAACTCGTCAGGGCGTGTAAAACCACTGACGCCACTTCTAGCTAGAAAGAAACGCAAGTCCTCCCTGAGGTCCGTCTCCCATTTTTGGTTCATACCGGGTGTGAAGCTCGCGAAGTAAACGTTATACAAAGCTACGCCACAAAGTCCGTGCTTTGATCATCACCACAAGACTTTGCTTTTCAACAGAAGCCTCGATCAATTGCCACTTAGGCATGCCACACAGGCAATTCACTCCATGCGTTTGATATCCATCAATATATAACCCCTGAGCTCGTACGTCTCAGAGAAGGGCGTTAAGCAAGAGAATAAATTCTCTGCCGCCAAACAGATATATATTTAATAGAGATCAATCACACAGACTAAAATCCAATGTCAGACACACAGTCCATTTACAAGTCCGTTCTGGGTCTGAACGAAACCGGAGGCACCTAGTACCCCGCATATCCATCGATCTCCAAGTACGTCTGGACGATCACTAACTGTTTCCATCTTCTTGGGTGTACAGCCCAATCAAGATCATCAGTAATCACCCAAATGACATGAAGACTTCTGGTCTTCGACCACCGTCTTCATCTTCGACACCACGTCGAATCAGTTATTCAGAATGGGATAAACCCGGTCTTTCTGAATAACTCGCGTATATATTATAAAAGTGTTACACAAGCACAACATACGCCTCATTCGAATTCAGAATATCCTTTTATTCAAATATTCCTATACTTTGGGAAAAAGTTCCCATTAATTTTATCCAAGATAAATTCTTTAAATTTATTCTTTAATCTCCTTTGAATATCATTTCCAACTAGTCGGGATTATCGAACCACACCGAAGTAATCATTTATTTTATTTTCCCAGTCCCAACCTATTCATCCCATGAAGTAAAACTGGTAGTACTTCATATCTAACACCACAGTGTTATCGGTAATTCAATTACCATTTCACGTTCAAATCTAATTAAAGATTTAACTATCACTTGGAGTAGAACCGGTGATACTCCATTCTCGATCTTTTCAATCTATTTAAAGATTCATTAAAACTCCACTTAGTTTTAATCTTTAACTGGGTTAAAGAATCCATGTCATTTAAAACACGGTTCACGATAAACCCAAAATCACATTCCATTAATTATCGGGTTAAAGAACGAGTGTTATTTAAAACACTGTCCACGATAAACCCAAAAATCAATATCAATTCAATTCCAATTAAATATTATTTAATTGGTACACTTCATTAAATCCAAGAAAAAAGATTTAATCTTTTCTCAACTGGGTTCAAAAACAGTGTTAGTGAAAACACCATTCACGACAAACCCAAATCACATTTGATATTCAATACAAGGCTCTGAATAGAAAATATATCGGCTTATATTCAATATCAAATTCTATGATTAACAAATGCCGTATTGGAAATAACGATATAAATATATATCTTTCAAATTTCCATAACAACATCTGTATAATCACGAATTCCAACATCGAAATATTCCGAAGACAATTTCGATTCAAATCCAATCCAATGCAATCATTGGAAATTATGGTTATTTTTAAAACCATTTCAAATCCAATTTATTTATTTAAAAATAAATAGAATTATAATCCTAGTTCAAAACTAGTTCATTTCGATAAAAATCTATTTTTACCTTTTCAAATATGGAGTTTTTCATATTAAATCTTCACAAATCATTTCTTATGATTTTACACAAATTATTACTATTTTTAATAATTTTATCAAGGCCCGTACAGTGATTTCCATCAATGGCCATCGAACTGCACTTATAGCGACCTTTTTCAAATTTGATTTGGACATAATTCCAAATCCAACCGTTAGATTTCTAATTTATCACATTCGTTAGAAAGCTCTTTTCGATACGAACCCAACGGTTCCGGTTTTAGGAGAATCCGACGGTCGGATCTCCCGTAATGTCCGGTTGAAATAAATGGTCGAAATTCACGAACTGCCGCGGCGCGGCGCGTTCTATTCAGGCCATTATATTATATATATAATATATATTTCGTCGATTTCTATTTAAAACGAATTATATGAATAGTTTTAAATTGGTTTCAAAAGCAATTTCAATTTCCATTTCAATCCAAAGCAAAAATGGAATTCTTCTTTATAAATTCGTTTTAAAATTCATTTCTATTCAATTCAAATTTCAATTCAATTTGAATTCATTTCAATTCACTTTCAATTCAATTTGAATTCGTTTTCAATTCAATTAATTTCGAAATCGTTTTCAATTTAATTCATTTCGATATAGTTCGAATTTCAAATCTATTCAATTTCAAATCTATTCAATTTCAATTCCAATTTGAATTCATTTACATTCAATTCTTTTCAAAATATCAGATTTTGAAATCACTTTCGATATTCATTATAAAATGAATAAAATCGATATAAATATCGTTCACGTCAAAATGGCGTCAATCTAATCAACACGGCTTCATATATTGATATTTTCAAATATTCCATTTCGAATATTTCTATTTCAAATATTTCTATTTCAAATATTTCTATTTTAAAACTGGAATGAGGCCCAATCAATTACCATATAATGTTAATTATATGGATTCCATACAACACATGTATATAATAGCGTTGAAAAATAATCAACCATCAACCAAAGTGCACTACACTGTATAAGCATCAAATATAGATATCTAACGCTTATAACAGCCTGTCAATCAATCGATCGACATATTTAATCAATCAGGATGAGTGAAATTCAAATTTCATCCTAACACCCGTGTGGGGTTTCAAACAATCAAACACAGATTTTATTTGTGCAGTTGGGCGATGTGTAAAATTTATCGACCCAATCAATGTCCTTCAAATAGGTGTATATAAACAAACCGTCTGGTTTGTAAATGAATATTTATCTTATTTACTTTCACGTTAAAAATTATATTTTTAACGACAAAACATTTTATTCCAACATATGAATTTCTATTCAGTTCATTCTTTAAATAAAATGATATTTTTATTTTTCTAACTTATTTTAGAAAATTTCGGCGGCATAACGGCACGATACTAGAAACTGGACGAGGCCTAGCCTTATCCCCGGTCTAGTGAAGGCCCACGCCATTCACACATCAATCAAATTCACCAAACAACCAAATTCAAATCAAATATCCAACTAATCTATGCAACCAAACAAACAAGTCCATGGTCTGTGGACGATTGTGTCGGGTGCTACTAAGCACCGTCTGCATCCTAGTATATATATATAACTAGAGAAAGAAATTGAAGAGTGAGAAGTTCTCACAGATAGCTATCCTAGCTCCATGGCACTTCATTGATAGAAAACTTCATCGCTATCGCATCTTCGTCATCTTCGTTGCCCGTAGCCACTACATATATAAAAATCACCTTTTTATTTGTTGATGTCTTTAAAATAAAAATCATATTTTTATAGTCGCTTCCTACATTTAAGAATCGAATTTTTTATTCCGTTATTCAATATATAAAAATCGAATTTTTACTACTATGTTATATAGATAAAAATTATATTTTTATCACGCTATTTTCTATATAAAGATTTCGCCTTTATAAAAACATAGACTTCGCCTTTTCAAATATAAAGATTTCATCTTTATAAAAATCTCATTTTTATTTTTCTACACATATAAAGATGATATTTTTAATATTCCTATCAAGTAAAAATTATATTTTTAACTCTCTACCTAAACAAAAATCATATTTTTATAATCGCTATATAGTAAAGACTATATTTTTAATACTTTAAAAATATAAAAATCATATTTTTATTACTTTAAAAATATAAAAATCATATTTTGATTATCCTCCTTATATAAAAATTATATCTTTATACTTTCTATATAATAAAAATTATATTTTTATTTCGCTAATCTTTTTTTATTATCATTTGAAAGGCCTAACCCTTTTATTTTAAAATAAAATCAGGTTTGCATAACCACATATGTAAGAAATAAATAAATAAAATTAAAACAAATAATAAAACTTACTGTTTTTTTTTTGTTTTTTTTTCTTTCCCGAATGAATTTCTATCGGGGGGGGGGGGCTGGAGTATAAAGAGAGAAAGGAGCCCCTTTTTTTTATTAGTTAATTAATTTAATTTTCCACCCAAAAAGCAACTTTTATTTTCGACCTCAAAACGGGGCCCACCGCCTGTCGTCCATAGCGTTTTACCCTCATTCCGAACACAATGGGATATGTATCGCTAGCTGATTTTATCGTTTCGATCAGTTTCCTTTCAATTTACATTTAAATCGTTATATTGAATTTTAAGCGTACATTTCAAATTACCGGGGTCACATTCTAACTCTAAAAATTCTCGAAAAATATTTTCTAGCTTCGTATTTACGATACGGTCCTAACAAAGCTAGTTTCGTCGAATTCTGAGACCATTGGAAAAATGGCCATTTTCCAGTCGATCAAAATCAACTGAAACTGGTCAAACGCGTTTTCCTTTGCCACGCTCACATATTGATTCGAAAAATTATGAAATTTGAAACCTAGCAATAACTTCACATCCCGGACCCAACAAAACTGGTTTCGTCGAAATCCGAGGGCGTTTGCAAAATGTCCATTTTTAAGGGCCTGAATTCCATAGCGACTATTCAGAATTTTCAACTGGACATATCTTTTGATTCCCGCTATGAAATTTTGATCATTCGGATTCGTTGGAAAGATATTATCAATTAGATCCCATTATTTTTGGTTTCACTAAAATCCGGATTGTTTTGCACCCGGTACATTCAATTGAAGTTTGAAATCGAATTATCGAACTACCGCGCCATTTTCAATTCTATTTATAAATATTTATATTCTAACGACGACGTATATAATTATATACGTTCTAAATATATTCAAAATAAATTTCTCGTCGATATTATTTAAAATAATCTATTTTAAATGATCGAATTTCGCTAAAATTGCCAAAATAAAAATTTTAAACTGGCCCAGATTTTCGGGTTATTACAGAAATCGACTGTACGGGCCTTGATAAAATTATTAAAAATATCAATAATTTGTGTAAAATCATAAGAAATGATTTAGGAAAAATTGGGATGAAAAACTCCACATTTGAAAAGATAAAAATAGATTATTATCAAAATGAACTAGTTTTGAACTAAAATTAAACCCGTTTATTTTTAAATAAATAAACTGGATTTGAAATGGGTTTTAAACAGAATTGATTTGTGGGTTTATCGTGAACGGTGTTTTCAATAACATTTGTTCTTTAACCTGATAATAAATAGAATGTGATTTGGGTTTATCGTGAACTATGTTTTGAATAACACTAGTTCTTTAACCCAGTAAAAGGAGTTTTAATGAATCTGCAATTAGATTGAAATGGGGAATTGGTAATCTAAATTATCAAATTTAGAAATTGAGCGAGAATGGAGTATCACCAGTTTTGCTCTAAAGCGATAGTTAAATCTTTAATCAGATTTGAACGAGAAATGGTAATTAATTTTACCGATAACACCGTCGTGTTGGATATGGAGTACTACCAGTTTTGCTTCATGGGATAAATAGGTTGGGATTGGGAAATAAAATAAATAATTACTTCGGTACGGTTCGCTAAACTCGACTAGTTTGGGAAAACCATAATTTTGTTTGAAATGACATCCAAAGGAAGATTAAAGGATAAATTTTAAAGAATTTATCTTGGATAAAATTAATGGCAGCCTTTCCCTAAGAATGTGATTTTGTGAATAAAAGAATATTCTGAATTGGAATAAGGCGTATGTTGTGTTTGTGTAACATTTGTTTTAATATACGCGGGTTGTTCGGAAAGACCGGGTTTATACCCATTCTGAATAACCGATTCGACGATAAGTCGAAGATGAAGACGGTGGTTGAAGACCGGAAGTCTTCTGTAATGTCCCGCATTTTTACCGGTCCATAATTGAATATTTAAATCAGTTTAAATATTGAATTCTTAATATAAGTAGATTTATATATTAATTAAAACGAAGTTGAACGTATAAAAATATATATTCAATATAATCGAGCTCAAAATGACGCTGCAGTTTGTAATTTAACGTTCTGAACTTCGACTGAGTATACAGAAACCAGTTTAAATCGGATTTCTGCGAAACAAGAGACGTTGGAATCTGTTGAACTGTATCTTTCTAATGGAAGTGAAAAACCAAGATTTCGCATTATAGATTGCGAGTTATATTCAAATAAAATATTCAGAAAGTCGCTATAGAATCGTTAATCGACCGTAATAGTTTATTTGATATAACTTGATACCAGTTGCGAATTTGAACATGATTCTTTTGAGGCGTAGTGATAATTTAATTTTTAGAATTTTACTGTAATTTTTAATTAATTTAATACGCAACTTTTATTTGGAGCATTTTGCACCCTATATCAATATTTTGGGGTTTCAAAATATGAGTCAACCTACCGATATTATTATATTTTTTGGATCGTGACACCCAGCTTGGCACTACGGTATTTTTATTTTCGTTCGTAACGGCTTGCGTGCGAACTAAGTTTTATATATAAACTTGTAACAAAGTGGAGAATCAAAAAAAAAAAGCACTTTGAATGGTATATTGCTTAGTAACACAGGCATGGACCTCTCGAGTACTTCATGCCAAAGTAACAAAACTGATTGATAGGTTGCATATATGTTCAGAATGCACCAGCTATTTCTCCCCCTAAGACATTGACCATACATTGAATCAAATCAATACAGTGAAACTGAAAACTTACCACGTGATACACTACAGCAACTCTAAAGCATAAAACTTAGGCATGATGGGTACTGAGCAAATATGTTTATCTTCACACCTAGAGAAAAAAAATATAGCTACTGATCAAATCGGCATGTGTTCTCAAATCAAAGTACCTACCTTACCCTACAACGTGATAGCCAAGTTTTCTTGGCTAGCAAGTATTATGACCATTACGTTTTCTGTCCTTCAACTGCTGTGGCAAACCTAAAACAGTAGAGAACCAATTAAAGAGAATTTATAAAACTATTCTAAACTGTCCATCTAGCCGACCTACACTTGTACCCTTTGGTCCCTTTCCTCATCTCTAAGCATACGGCTACCCTCCCAGATAGAAAAGAAAACACACTAGCAGTGGATAGCCAGGAACACACACTGCCAGTTGATAAAATTGAAATAAGAAGCAGTACCTAGTCTAAAACTGTCTGCCAACCCATGGGTACCATACGCCTTGGCAACCAAGGTATTGAAATATTATAAATACATAAGGATGACTGCAATTATTTTGCAGCTTCAGAAAAATCAGCAATAGCCGAACAGCTTCATTGCTTGTAAACAAAATCAAGATCAAACAAATTATTTTCTCATCTAGAAATCTCGGAAAATAAGTATATTTTGAGTCTTGGCTATTTTCTCTTCAGGATAGTGTATGTATCATTGGGATGGATGTAGGGACTGTCGAAAGCACGGAGCGTGGTTCTGTGTATTATGGGGTTTGCGGAACACATGTTCGAAGCAGTACGAGGTCAAAAGTGAGAGAAGTCATGCGTACTGGTTTGGTTCCTAAACCGAAGTGATGTGGTGATGGAGCATTCAAGGGCGAAGGCTCAAGCGTTGCTAGTTTTGGTTTTAGCTGAGTAGAGTCAATGAAGGAGCAACGTCCAGAAAGGAAAAAAAAAAAAAAGAATTGAAAGTCCGTAAAGAAAAGTGAATTAGAAGGAAGAAGCAGGATCTAGGATTTGCGGAAATGGACATTGTACGAAGAACAACAGTTGTATTTTCCAAAAACATGGAAAGAAGCGCTGTAGCGGATATGTGGTAGTGGGCCGAAAACGAATGAACTGCGAAAACTTGGATCCGAACTGACGCAAATCGTTATTTAACGGTTAACGCGCCAAGGTGAGTAAATTCACTAACTTTGTTTTATTTAAAATATTTTAATTATATTTTAAATAATGGTTGAATGCTGTGTGATGGTTGATTAGGTAAATTACAGTTAAATTGGTTGAAATATTACATATCGTTGCATATGTACACATCACCGGTTGGATACTGATTTCATCAATTTTAATATTTCCTGGTATGGAATCAGTGTTAATTGTTGACTAACATCGGTGGATGCAGGAAACCGGTTGGTGGAATCCAACCGGATTCCTCAGTATTTATATGTACTGTGTGTTTTATATAGATGCACTGTTTGAACCCAAATGACTTTTGAAACCTTGCGTTGATATTAGCGTTGAATGGAAATTCAAACGTTATTTTGATTTAATCAAATAGATGATATCGATTAAGAAAGTGGCAACAACCAACCATAAATGTATCATTGTTTTAAACCGTTATTGTTTTACGAAATCCCACCGTGTGCGAAGCACGTGTTTCACCATACTTACTAAATGCTTTGGTAAGTAGATTCTTATATTGATAAGATTAATAAGTATGTAGGCGGAGATGAACTTGATGATTAATAACAAGTATTTATGGCTTTAAGAACAAGTAAATGAGATATATACAAATAGATTATGGTTGATTTCATATTAAGTAAGATTTGTTAAAATCGATTATTATTTATTTAATAGTAAATGAGATTATTTAGAAACAAATTATTTTTCTATAGTAATCGATACAAGTGAAATTATTTGGATTTATAAATGTTATTTATTCAAAATGAAAAGCTTTGTTAGAGTTGATTAGTGGGTTAAGCATGGCTAAATATTTACCAAGCAAACTGTTTTGATCAATAATTGGTTATTTAATTAAGTTAGATTGGGTTGATTTATCTAATGTAATAAAATTGACGAATAATTGATTTAATAAGATTTTAAAGTATAAGGGATTTGTCTAAGGGAGACAAAGCGAAGAGGAATGTTTAAAAAGAGATTTGTCTAAGGAAGACAAAGCGGGGGAAAATGTTTAAATGGGTTTGAACAAGGAAGTTGAAGCTAATGTAAATAACCGAGTTTGCAAAATAAGGATATGGCGTCATAAAACCATATTTAAACTATAACAAGAAGTACGGTTGGCAGATTTTAAAGTATATGGGGTTAGAGTTACGAACTTATATTTATTCTAAGATAAGAATGTCGTTGTTCAAGGTCTGAGAGGTAATTAAAAATACCCCAACTTGAATGGCTTCACTATTAGCGAGGAATGGTATTTGTTTGTAACGGAAAGAGATGTCAAGATTTTTGTAACAGAAAGAGGTGTCAAGATTTTTGTAACGGAAAGAGGCGTTGAGATTAATTATAAAGTGGAGTATAATAGCATATTGCAAGTCTGTGAACTATAGCGATAAAATAACGCTGTTGAGGTTTAGGCGTGACTGTTGTGTCGAGATTAGTTAAAAATGGGAATATTACAGCGTATGACAAGTTTTGAACTATAACGTTAAATTAACGCTGTTGGCCAAGCTTAAGCGTGATTTTTGTATATAGCACTACTCCCTAGGGAATGTAAACAGTTGTTTTGAAATCCGCTTATTCTAAAGTAATAAGTAGCGATGATTTTCCAAAGGAATATAAGAACGAGTGGTGGAGAATCGTTTCAGAAAATGATGACATCATTTCGGTGTTTGAAATATGATTAGAGTTAAATAACACTATTAGAAATGGAAATTATAATTCGACGTTGATGAATGTTAAATAAAAGTGCCATGGTTGTGTGATGATAATTATACATTTGGGTGGATGTTTGTTTTTACTTCGATAGTTAAATAACCGACTATCGAAGTGTTTGACCATCGTTGTCAATACGGAGAGACCGGTTGGATATATTATCGAAAACCACTCCGTATAGGCATAAGCGCTGCGAATTGGGTTATGCTGAAGACAAATTGAAGATGGAGTGAAATGCAAGGGTCGTCCTGTTTCAGAATGGTGGTTTCTGTTGTCCAGTCCCAGGACAACTTGTATGGACGAATGTCTGACAGAATATTCCTGACGGTCACCTAAGGCGTTCCTTTCAAGGTATTACGTCTGGTGGCGGATAAATTCGTTTCTCTTAGCTTTTATACCCGTAATATTTTTGGGAAGATCAACTAGTGATTTGACGGGTTTGACGATGTGGCATTCAAAGTGTATGGTGGCCAGATGTTCTAGAAGGTAGGCGTAGCCTCAAGCTTCACAACCGGGAAATGACAAAAATCGGGCAGGCAGCATGGCTATGTGGGTCGCACCCATTAGGGTGTATAATCACCTATCTAGAGAAATTCCTTTTGTTTCTAAATCTATCGATTCTGCCCATTCGGGAACGGTGGTTTGAGTCCAACCGTTGGTGATATACATTCGATACACTCAAGCGAAATGAGTGGTCGGTCATGTGTGGGCCGGGTTACAAGATGTTCTTGTTGAACCCTGTGTATTCGCCTCTAGAGATGCATTATCGGAAGGTGGTCCCATACCTTGTCATAGTTGGAATCCAATCTCCAATAAGCGCCCTGCGGTTTTTGATTTTATACTATATATGTAGAGCGTGAGATGCAAGCGTTCTACTATTTGGTTATTTATTTGATTAGACATTATTATAATATCACTGGATTTTGATATCAATAATGATTTGGGTTATAGTAAGGTAAAAACCGTCCATGTTTATGTGTGGGCTGGTCTTACTATTATTCTTTTTGTTTCAAAAAGGATTTTCAAAGTTAAGCCATATGGTTGGGATTTACTCACACCAGTCCCATGACTGACCCAGAGTTTATTTTGTTTGTTTTTCCCTAAACTCTTGGGTGCCCAAATTTGTACGGGCAGTCAAGTGTTTCAGGCTTTGCAGATGCACTTGAAGGAGCTAAAAGCAGAAGGCTTCACCGTTAGTATTTAGAGACTATTTCCGCTGTGATATGATGTATTGTACTCTGATAATGGTATGTATATACAATACAGTTTTGTATTTCAAAGTTATGTTATATAATATATTTTATTCGTTCCGCTGTGAGATTAGTGTTTACTCTGATTCTGCTCAGTTGTGTTCTTCTTCTTCTTCTTCTATTCTATTAGTTCTATCTTTTCTATCTCATCCTCTAACTTCTTTCTATTAATGGTCCGGTATTTTCGATGTCTGAACAGTCGACGCTGGGTTTTGTGTCGATTTTCGGAGACGAAAATCCCCGGGTCGTTACAGTGGTATCAGAGCATAAGGTTAAGTGATTACCTTGGCTCTGTGGCATGACTCAATAGAGATGGAGTTAGTAATACTCTAGATTGAGTTTGAGTGTATACATATGAGCGCGTATTTGTAAATTGATATAAAAACTGTTTTATATTGTGTTAATTGATCTGTTGAGTGGTATATGAATTCCAGATCGACGCGTTTAGCTGACGAGGTCGATGGGGATTTATAAACGCTTGGATAGAGAAATTCGACATAATATTGTTTTAAAAGCTGGGTGAATAAAATAATTTTACCCAAATTATATTTTGATATAAAAGGAAGTATATATCTGAATATTATTATAATACGTAGGATGTGTGATCATTATTATAATCATACTTGAAGTGGTTATGTAAATAACCAATCGAAATTCACGTAAGTATAAAATACAAATCCGATGAATTGAATCTAAAGAAACTCCAGAATTGGAGTTAAAACTATGGTAATTTGGAAAAAGTTCGTAAATGAATTTCGAATTAAATATATGGAATTTTAAGATCCTGGGGAAATTTTGAAATATTATCCAAGTTTCGAAAAGATATTTTTGAAGTAATTTCAAATAAAAGTATTTGAATATGAGTTTTGAAAGTGATATAGTATTGAACTCACTTTGATCGCTGGGAAATGAATTCCGATGATGAAGTCGACCATTATCTGTATTCATTTTCGAGTGCTAAGTGACGGATTACTACCAAAAGGTTTTGTTTTTGAAGTGTTTTGGGAAAACACATTGTCAAAAATTCAAATGTTTGAATGGACATGTTGTAGGTATATATGTGTATATGATCTCAAACTGATTGGAAATGAAAACCCCAGGTATTTGATTTCTGAAATTTAAATTTTACTTATGAAGTATATAAATAATGAATTTAACTAAGTCAAATAAAATTTGAGTTGAATTGAAGCCAAGTAGGTGGAAAATGCACTAGAATAAGGATTTGATTTGGCAAAGTAGTTGAGTTGTGGAACCGAACTTGGTTGGGAAATTTGATTATTTGGAATTGGAATTGAACTGGAGTTTGAAAAGAAATTTGAGTCGGGATGTAAGAAAATTATTGATTGAAGATAAACTAACTCGAGATCAGTTGGAGATGTATTCGGGTATGCTGAATGGATTGCAAATGGAAGCGAGAAAGTTGGATGCCCAATAAAGGGAGAAGGCCAGAGTGGCGTGTGGTAATATTACCAAATGAACCGTGCAACAGAGAGACTGATGAAATTCTCTGAAAATTAAAGTATTAGGGAAAATTTTCAGAATTTTGAAAATTTTCGTTACAAAGAAGGGAATTAATATTTTGATCAGTTCAGTTGAAACTGAAATTATGAAGTAAACCAAAGAGATTTCAATTAGTTTACAACAAAAATTATAGCATTTTCCTCATCTTAGCAATTTCGAGGACGAAATTATTTTAAGGGGGAAGGAATGTAATGTCCCGCATTTTTACCGGTCCATAATTGAATATTTAAATCAGTTTAAATATTGAATTCTTAATATAAGTAGATTTATATATTAATTAAAACGAAGTTGAACGTATAAAAATATATATTCAATATAATCGAGCTCATAATGACGCTGCAGTTTGTAATTTAACGTTCTGAACTTCGACTGAGTATACAGAAACCAGTTTAAATCGGATTTCTGCGAAACAAGAGACGTTGGAATCTGTTGAACTGTATCTTTCTAATGGAAGTGAAAAACCAAGATTTCGCATTATAGATTGCGAGTTATATTCAAATAAAATATTCAGAAAGTCGCTATAGAATCGTTAATCGACCGTAATAGTTTATTTGATATAACTTGATACCAGTTGCGAATTTGAACATGATTCTTTTGAGGCGTAGTGATAATTTAATTTTTAGAATTTTACTGTAATTTTTAATTAATTTAATACGCAACTTTTATTTGGAGCATTTTGCACCCTATATCAATATTTTGGGGTTTCAAAATATGAGTCAACCTACCGATATTATTATATTTTTTGGATCGTGACACCCAGCTTGGCACTACGGTATTTTTATTTTCATTCGTAACGGCTTGCGTGCGAACTAAGTTTTATATATAAACTTGTAACAAAGTGGAGAATCAAAAAAAAAAAAGCACTTTGAATGGTATATTGCTTAGTAACACAGGCATGGACCTCTCGAGTACTTCATGCCAAAGTAACAAAACTGATTGATAGGTTGCATATATGTTCAGAATGCACCAGCTATTTCTCCCCCTAAGACATTGACCATACATTGAATCAAATCAATACAGTGAAACTGAAAACTTACCACGTGATACACTACAGCAACTCTAAAGCATAAAACTTAGGCATGATGGGTACTGAGCAAATATGTTTATCTTCACACCTAGAGAAAAAAAAATATAGCTACTGATCAAATCGGCATGTGTTCTCAAATCAAAGTACCTACCTTACCCTACAACGTGATAGCCAAGTTTTCTTGGCTAGCAAGTATTATGACCATTACGTTTTCTGTCCTTCAACTGCTGTGGCAAACCTAAAACAGTAGAGAACCAATTAAAGAGAATTTATAAAACTATTCTAAACTGTCCATCTAGCCGACCTACACTTGTACCCTTTGGTCCCTTTCCTCATCTCTAAGCATACGGCTACCCTCCCAGATAGAAAAGAAAACACACTAGCAGTGGATAGCCAGGAACACACACTGCCAGTTGATAAAATTGAAATAAGAAGCAGTACCTAGTCTAAAACTGTCTGCCAACCCATGGGTACCATACGCCTTGGCAACCAAGGTATTGAAATATTATAAATACATAAGGATGACTGCAATTATTTTGCAGCTTCAGAAAAATCAGCAATAGCCGAACAGCTTCATTGCTTGTAAACAAAATCAAGATCAAACAAATTATTTTCTCATCTAGAAATCTCGGAAAATAAGTATATTTTGAGTCTTGGCTATTTTCTCTTCAGGATAGTGTATGTATCATTGGGATGGATGTAGGGACTGTCGAAAGCACGGAGCGTGGTTCTGTGTATTATGGGGTTTGCGGAACACATGTTCGAAGCAGTACGAGGTCAAAAGTGAGAGAAGTCATGCGTACTGGTTTGGTTCCTAAACCGAAGTGATGTGGTGATGGAGCATTCAAGGGCGAAGGCTCAAGCGTTGCTAGTTTTGGTTTTAGCTGAGTAGAGTCAATGAAGGAGCAACGTCCAGAAAGGAAAAAAAAAAAAAAAAAAGAATTGAAAGTCCGTAAAGAAAAGTGAATTAGAAGGAAGAAGCGGGATCTAGGATTTGCGGAAATGGACATTGTACGAAGAACAACAGTTGTATTTTCCAAAAACTTGGAAAGAAGCGCTGTAGCGGATATGTGGTAGTGGGCCGAAAACGAATGAACTGCGAAAACTTGGATCCGAACTGACGCAAATCGTTATTTAACGGTTAACGCGCCAAGGTGAGTAAATTCACTAACTTTGTTTTATTTAAAATATTTTAATTATATTTTAAATAATGGTTGAATGCTGTGTGATGGTTGATTAGGTAAATTACAGTTAAATTGGTTGAAATATTACATATCGTTGCATATGTACACATCACCGGTTGGATACTGATTTCATCAATTTTAATATTTCCTGGTATGGAATCAGTGTTAATTGTTGACTAACATTGGTGGATGCAGGAAACCGGTTGGTGGAATCCAACCGGATTCCTCAGTATTTATATGTACTGTGTGTTTTATATAGATGCACTGTTTGAACCCAAATGACTTTTGAAACCTTGCGTTGATATTAGCGTTGAATGGAAATTCAAACGTTATTTTGATTTAATCAAATAGATGATATCGATTAAGAAAGTGGCAACAACCAACCATAAATGTATCATTGTTTTAAACCGTTATTGTTTTACCAAATCCCACCGTGTGCGAAGCACGTGTTTCACCATACTTACTAAATGCTTTGGTAAGTAGATTCTTATATTGATAAGATTAATAAGTATGTAGGCGGAGATGAACTTGATGATTAATAACAAGTATTTATGGCTTTAAGAACAAGTAAATGAGAAATATACAAATAGATTATGGTTGATTTCATATTAAGTAAGATTTGTTAAAATCGATTATTATTTATTTAATAGTAAATGAGATTATTTAGAAACAAATTATTTTTCTATAGTAATCGATACAAGTGAAATTATTTGGATTTATAAATGTTATTTATTCAAAATGAAAAGCTTTGTTAGAGTTGATTAGTGGGTTAAGCATGGCTAAATATTTACCAAGCAAACTGTTTTGATCAATAATTGGTTATTTAATTAAGTTAGATTGGGTTGATTTATCTAATGTAATAAAATTGACGAATAATTGATTTAATAAGATTTTAAAGTATAAGGGATTTGTCTAAGGGAGACAAAGCGAAGAGGAATGTTTAAAAAGAGATTTGTCTAAGGAAGACGAAGCGGGGGAAAATGTTTAAATGGGTTTGAACAAGGAAGTTGAAGCTAATGTAAATAACCGAGTTTGCAAAATAAGGATATGGCGTCATAAAACCATATTTAAACTATAACAAGAAGTACGGTTGGAAGATTTTAAAGTATATGGGGTTAGAGTTACGAACTTATATTTATTCTAAGATAAGAATGTCGTTGTTCAAGGTCTGAGAGGTAATTAAAAATACCCCAACTTGAATGGCTTCACTATTAGCGAGGAATGGTATTTGTTTGTAACGGAAAGAGATGTCAAGATTTTTGTAACAGAAAGAGGTGTCAAGATTTTTGTAACGGAAAGAGGCGTTGAGATTAATTATAAAGTGGAGTATAATAGCATATTGCAAGTCTGTGAACTATAGCGATAAAATAACGCTGTTGAGGTTTAGGCGTGACTGTTGTGTCGAGATTAGTTAAAAATGGGAATATTACAGCGTATGACAAGTTTTGAACTATAACGTTAAATTAACGCTGTTGGCCAAGCTTAAGCGTGATTTTTGTATATAGCACTACTCCCTAGGGAATGTAAACAGTTGTTTTGAAATCCGCTTATTCTAAAGTAATAAGTAGCGATGATTTTCCAAAGGAATATAAGAACGAGTGGTGGAGAATTGTTTCAGAAAATGATGACATCATTTCGGTGTTTGAAATATGATTAGAGTTAAATAACACTATTAGAAATGGAAATTATAATTCGACGTTGATGAATGTTAAATAAAAGTGCCATGGTTGTGTGATGATAATTATACATTTGGGTGGATGTTTGTTTTTACTTCGATAGTTAAATAACCGACTATCGAAGTGTTTGACCATCGTTGTCAATACGGAGAGACCGGTTGGATATATTATCGAAAACCACTCCGTATAGGCATAAGCGCTGCGAATTGGGTTATGCTGAAGACAAATTGAAGATGGAGTGAAATGCAAGGGTCGTCCTGTTTCAGAATGGTGGTTTCTGTTGTCCAGTCCCAGGACAACTTGTATGGACGAATGTCTGACAGAATATTCCTGACGGTCACCTAAGGCGTTCCTTTCAAGGTATTACGTCTGGTGGCGGAGAAATTCGTTTCTCTTAGCTTTTATACCCGTAATATTTTTGGGAAGATCAACTAGTGATTTGACGGGTTTGACGATGTGGCATTCAAAGTGTATGGTGGCCAGATGTTCTAGAAGGTAGGCGTAGCCTCAAGCTTCACAACCGGGAAATGACAAAAATCGGGCAGGCAGCATGGCTATGTGGGTCGCACCCATTAGGGTGTATAATCACCTATCTAGAGAAATTCCTTTTGTTTCTAAATCTATCGATTCTGCCCATTCGGGAACGGTGGTTTGAGTCCAACCGTTGGTGATATACATTCGATACACTCAAGCGAAATGAGTGGTCGGTCATGTGTGGGCCGGGTTACAAGATGTTCTTGTTGAACCCTGTGTATTCGCCTCTAGAGATGCATTATCGGAAGGTGGTCCCATACCTTGTCATAGTTGGAATCCAATCTCCAATAAGCGCCCTGCGGTTTTTGATTTTATACTATATATGTAGAGCGTGAGATGCAAGCGTTCTACTATTTGGTTATTTATTTGATTAGACATTATTATAATATCACTGGATTTTGATATCAATAATGATTTGGGTTATAGTAAGGTAAAAACCGTCCATGTTTATGTGTGGGCTGGTCTTACTATTATTCTTTTTGTTTCAAAAAGGATTTTCAAAGTTAAGCCATATGGTTGGGATTTACTCACACCAGTCCCATGACTGACCCAGAGTTTATTTTGTTTGTTTTTCCCTAAACTCTTGGGTGCCCAAATTTGTACGGGCAGTCAAGTGTTTCAGGCTTTGCAGATGCACTTGAAGGAGCTAAAAGCAGAAGGCTTCACCGTTAGTATTTAGAGACTATTTCCGCTGTGATATGATGTATTGTACTCTGATAATGGTATGTATATACAATACAGTTTTGTATTTCAAAGTTATGTTATATAATATATTTTATTCGTTCCGCTGTGAGATTAGTGTTTACTCTGATTCTGCTCAGTTGTGTTCTTCTTCTTCTTCTTATATTCTATTAGTTCTATCTTTTCTATCTCATCCTCTAACTTCTTTCTATTAATGGTCCGGTATTTTCGATGTCTGAACAGTCGACGCTGGGTTTTGTGTCGATTTTCGGAGTCGAAAATCCCCGGGTCGTTACATCTTCACATCATTTGGGTGATTACTGATGATGTTGATTGGGCTGTACACCCAAGATGAGGGAATCAGTTGGTGGTCGTCCAGACGTACTTGGAGATCGATGGATATGCGAGGAAAGTCCCTCCGGTTTCGTTCAGACCCAGAATGAACTTGTAAATGGATTGTGTGTCTGACATTGGATTTTATTCTGTGTTGATTGATTTCTGTTGAATATACATCTGTTTGGCGGCGGAGAATTTATTCTCTTGCTTAACGCCCTTCTCTGAGACGTACGCGCTTACAGGTTATATATTGATAGATATCAATCGCATGGCATGAATTGCCTGTGTGGCATGCTGAGTTGCATGGATCAAGGCTTCTGTTGAAAAGAAAAGTCTAGTGGTTGATGATCAAAGCACGGCCCACGTGGCAGCTTTGTGTATAGCGTGAATTCGCGAGCCTCACACCTCGGTATGAGTTAAAAACGGGATACGGACCGTTGGGAGAACATGACGTTTCTTTCTAGCTTTGGTGGTGTCAGTGACTTACCAGACCTGACATTTATATACTTTTCACCTTTGTGGTTGTTGGAATGAGGCGCCTCGATTATAGGTCTGTAAGGACCGGGAAACGTGTGTTCAGGAATAAATAATCCTCTAACGTAAGTGAGGACCGGCCCAACCGATCCAGTGGCTGCCTAGAGTGCGTAGTCCTGAGCATTTGCTAAAGTGTCTCGAAGTGGAGAGGAGCTTGCCCCTTGCCTCGACTCATGACGGAAATCCAATTTCCAATACGTGCATTTCGGCTTTATTTGTAGAGCCTAGTATGGCGACATAGTGGTATGGGGCACTTATGCCGTCTATGATTTATATTTATGATTGAAATTGTTTTGACACTATACAATTATTATAGTATCAAATGATTTGTTTTAAACGTACCAAGCATGTTTGGCTGTTATAAGGTAAAACCCTATCCTCCGGCTTGCGTTGCATTGTGTGATGGGACCTGGGTCTTATAATAGCTTCATTTTTCGAAAAAGCATTGCGTTGTTTATTCTATGCACTGGTATTCTTGGGAGGAAACCCGTTCCATGTTATACGGCGTGGTCCCTTGAATTACTCTCTTTTAAAGTAAAGCTTTAAATAACTGTTTTAGTTCTCACACCAGTCACATGACTGACCTGGAGTTTATCGTTTTCACCTAAACTCTGGGTGCCCCTATTTTCGACACGGGCAGCTAGTAGTTTTGGTTTTGCAGATTAATATTCACAGGATCCTGGTTTACAGCTGGAATGATATCCGGAAAGCTCTGTATCCGTATATCACCTTCAGTTGTGCTTTGTATTATTTTCCGCTGCTATGTAATTTATTTTAATCTCTGATATTTGTCGAATGTAATTTATTCATTCATACTCTGTATATTCTTGTATCTGATGGCATTGTTGTAATAAAAATGAAATGTTCTTCCGTCTGCGTTCTGATTTGTCCTGTTCTCAAACGAGCAGGGGTTTCGAACGGTCTAGATCAGTTTAATGACTGATTTGGATCGAGCGAAATTTCCTTGTCGTCACATGTACGGCCCAATCAAGATCATCAATAATTATCCAAACGACATGAAGACCTCCGGTCTTCTACCATCGTCTTCATCTTCGACTTATCGTCGTATCAGTTATTCAGAATGGGATAAACCCGGTCTTTCTGAATAACTCGCGTATATAATAAATACGTGTTACACAAACACAACATACTCCTAATTCCAATTCATCAGTCACTAACCGTAAATTAATCAAGAGAATAATTCCCCTAATATTAACCCCGAAGGCCGAAACCAACATCAGATCAATATCCAGAAAACCATTCTGCTTAGCTAACCTACAGTTAGTTTCTAAATTTCACATTCTTAGGGAGAGGTTCCCATTAATTTTATCAAAGATAAATTCCTTTAAATTTATTCTTTAATCTACTTTTGAATATCAATTCAAACTAGTCGGGATTAGTGATCCATACCGAAGTGATCATTTATTTTTATTTCCCAATCCCAACCTATTCATCCCATGAAGTAAAACTGGTAATACTTCATATGTAACACCACGGTGTTACCGGTAAATTCAATTACCATTTCACATTCAAATCTATTAAAGATTTAACTATAGCTTGGAACAAAACTGGTGATACTCCATTATCGATCTTTTCAATCTAATTAAAGATTCATTAAAACTCCACTTAGTTTTAATCTTTGACTGGGTTAAAGAATTACTGTCATTTAAAACACAGTTCACGATAAACCCAAAAATCAATACCAATTCAATTTCCAATTAAATATCATTTAATTGGTACACTTCATCAAATCTAAATTAAAAGATTTAACCTTTTTCTCCACTTGGTTTAAGAACAATGTTAATGAAGACACCATTCACGACAAACCCAAATCACATTTGATATTAAATAAAAGGCTCTGAATAGAAATTATATCGGCTTATATTCAATATCAAATTCTAGGACCAGCAAATATCGTATTGGAAATAATGATATAAATATATATCTTTCAAATTTCCACAACCGTATCTGTATAATCACGAAATCCAACATCAAAATATTCCGAAGATAATTTCGATTCAAATCTATTCCAATTCACTTATTGGAAATTCTAGTTACTTTTGAAACCATTTCAAATCCACTTTATTTATTTTAAAAATAAATAGAATTATTATTCTAGTTCAAAACTAGTTCATTTTGATAAAAATCTATTTTTATCTTTTCAAATATGGAGTTTTTCAACCCAAAATCATTTCTTATGATTTTACACAAATTATTACTATTTTTAATAATTTTCTCAAGGCCCATACTACACTTATAGAGACCTTTTCCAAATTTGATTTGGACATAATTCCAAATCCAACCATTAGATTTCAAATCTTTAATATTCATTAGAAAGCTATTTTCGATACGAACCCAACTGTTCCAGTTTTAGGAGAATCTGATGGTCGGATCTCCCGTAATATCCGTTCGAAGTCAATGGTCGAAATTCGCGAACTGCCACAGCACGGCGCGTTCTATTCAGGCCATTATATATATATAATATTTATTATATATATTTCGTCTATTTCCATTTAAAAACAATTTTATAAATCGTTTTAAATTCGTTTCAAAAACAATTTCAACTTCCATTTCAAATTCAAATCAAAGTTGAATTTTCCAATATAAATTCGTTTTAAATTCATTTCGACCCGATTTCAATTCAATTCGATTCAATTTCAATTCGAATTCATTCCTATTCAAATTCAATTCTATTCAATTTCAATTCGAATTCATTTTCAATTCGAATTCATTTCAAATTGATTTACCTTCAATTTCAATTTGATTCGAATTCATTTTATTTTCAATTTAATTCGAATTCTAATTCATTTCAGTTAAATTTGAATTCATTTTCTAAAATATTCGATTATTGAAATCACTCTTCAATATTCATTAAAAACAAATAAAATCGATATAAATATCGTTCACGTCAAAATGGCGTCAATCTAATCAACACGACTTCATATATTCTATTTTCAAATATTCTATTTCAAATATTTCTTTTTCAAATATTTCTATTCAAATATTTCTTTTTCAAATATTTCTGTTCAAATATTTCTTTTTCAAATATTTCTATTCAAATATTTCTTTTTCAAAACTGGAATGAGGCCCAATCAATTACCATATAATGTCAATTATATGGATTTTCTACAACCCATGTATACAATAACAACGATGAATAATCAACTATCATCCAAAGTGCGTTCTACACTACATAAGCATCAAATATAAATATTTAACGCTCATAACAGTCTGTCCATCAATCGATCGACATACAGCTAAATAATTGGGATTAGTGTACGCCAAATATCATCCCAATACCCGTGTGGGGTTTCAAACAATCAAACACAGATTTTATTTGTGCAGTTGGGCGATGTGTAAAATTTATCATCCCAATCAATATCAATCAAATCATTGTATATAAACAAATCTCCGATTTGTTTATAAATATTTATTTCATATATACACGTTAAAAATTCTATTTTCAACTATAAATTTTTTTTAACTATATAAATATTTTATTTCATTTCACATCACACAATCAACTACACATCAAAATCAAACAAACAAGCAAACAAGTCGTCCATGGTCTGTGGACGACGGGTGTCGGGTGCTACTAAACACCATCTGCATCCTAGTATATAATTTAAGTAGAAAATTAAATTAAAAGTGAGGAGTTCTCACAGAGGGTTCCACTCCACCGTGCTTTGCTGTTGAACTGCTGAACCGTATGGATCTATTCGAAATTCCACTGCAATTCTTTTCGCGCTGTTCAAATAAAAATTATATTTTTATTGCTCCATTCAATATATAAATATCATATTTTATATCCACTTCATATATTTTTACAACGCTTCTTTCTATATAAAAATTATATTTTTATATTTCTACTTTAACAAAAACAATATTTTTAATACTCTACCTAAGTAAAAATCATATTTTTATCATGCCACTAGTAGAAAAATTATATTTTTAACTTTTCTATATTATAAAAATTATATTTTTATCCTCTTTGTCATATAAAAATCATGTTTTTAATCTTTCTATAATATAAAAACTATATTTTTAACCTAATTAAAAATCTTAACTTTCCTATATAAAAAATCAAATTTTTATTGTATAAAAATATCACATTCTCCTAATAAAAGATATCACATTTTACATATACATTTATATATAAAAACTGTAATTAAACTAAACTAAAAAAATAAAAATCACCTTTTTCTTGTTAAAAAAGCTAATCTTGTTGAAGGCGGGGGATGTTGATGGTATCGCAGTCGAGAGGGGGGGGGGCTCACATTACAGCGGTGTTCGCTGAGAAAGGGGGGAAACTCGGGTTTTTATTGGCGGAGGGGCTTACTGGGGTCGGTGGTGGTCAGTGGGGGTGGCGTGGGGGTGCTGACGATCAGGGGGTGTGGCGGTGGTTGGTCTGGTGGCCGGTGGAGGGCGGTTTCCGGTGATTGGGCGTTGGGGGTTCGGGTTTCAGGGCTTGGGGTGTTCGACGGGGCAAGAGGAGATAGGGGAGAGGGAGATGGAGAGGATCGCCGTCGCTGGTGGGGTCTGGCCAAGGCGCGACGGTGGTGGCAGATCGTGAGGGGGGCGACGGGTGCGATGCTCAGGTTTTTTTTCTTTCTTTTATTTTTTTTTATTCGATCTGAACGAATGGTCTGGGGGGTCATTGACTAGGAAAAGGGAAGGGTTTTTTTATTTAATTTCTTTAATTTTAATTTTCCCATAAAAAAGTTGACTTTTAATTCGAACTCGAAACGAGACCCAACGACTGCCGTCCCTAGCTAATTACCCCCATTCTAAACACAATGGGATATGTTTCGTAACCCAATTCGGCTGATACGATCAGTTTCTGTTCAAATTAAAATATAAATCTTTATATATTCAATTTAAACGTACATTTCAAATTACCGGGGTCACATACGAACCCAAAAAATATTTTCTAGCTTCGTATTGACGATACGGTCCTAACAAAACTAGTTTCGTCGAATTCTGAGACCGTTTGAAAAATGGCCAATTTCCAGTCGATTAAAATCAACTGAAAATGGTCAAACGCGTTTTCCTTTGCCACGCTCACATATTGATTCAAAAAATTACGAATTTTGGAATCTAGCAATAACTTGACATCGCGGATCCAACAAAAGTGCTTTCGTCGAAATCCGAGGTCGTTTGCAAAATGGCTATTTTTAAGGGCCGAAATTCCATAGCGACTATTCTGAAATTTCAACTGGACATAACTTTTGATCCCCGCTATGAAATTTTGATTTTTCGGATTCGTTAGAAAGATATTATCAATTAAACTCAAATATTTTTGGTTTCACTAAAATCCGGTTTATTTTGAAACCTGTACATCCATTTGAATTTTTAAATCAAATTATCGAACTACCGCGCCATTTTCAATTCCTTTTATAATTATAAATAATTATTTATATTCAAACGACGATCTATATAAATGAATACGTTCTAATTCTATTCAAAATGAATTTCTCGTTGATATTATTTAAAATAATTCATTTTAAATATTCAAAATTCGCTAAAATTACCAAAATAAAAAATTTAAATTTGCATAGAATTTTCGGGTTATTACAATTATAATCATCCTTAACATTTAATCCATCTTCTTCCTTTGACGGTTAAACCGAACCCAAACATCGTCTTTAACATCACCACGTCGCTCCTCCTTTTGGAAAGCCGTCGCGCCACTCTGATTTATGTTCTAATTTGAAGTAATTTGTGAGTGATAAATGAAGTGGTTTCAGATGAGGATGGCCATTGAAAAAGATAGGCGGCGGCTTGGAATAAGAATTAGGAATAGGTTTAGAGAAGTTTATGATGTTATATAGTGGTGAGGATTTTTTTTTTGTTTTAACCCCTTGTGTATTTTAATTATGTTTAACTATATTATTTTAACCCCGTATGTTAATTTTTTCCTATTTGTAAAATTCCTTTTAATGCATTTTACACACAGGCATATGCATAAATATTTACTATCACTTTCTTGTTATAAAATAAATTTTGGACAACACAAGCATGAAATATTCTGTAATAATTGTCATTAATTTTAATAGATATATATATATATATATATATTTAAAAAAAAATTAAATCTCGAATAAAAATGATACATATATAACAAAATGGAGATTTAAAGGGATGTAGATTTATGAAATGAGAGTACAAAATAAGATACATGTAAATAGAATGCAGGGAAGGAAATAAATGATTGCATAAGAAATGTGAACATGCAGATGCATGAACGTAGAAAAGAAGAGAAAATAAATGTGAACATGCAGACGCATGAATGTAGAAAAAAAAAAAGAGAAAATAAATGTGAACATGCAGAAGCATGAATGTAGAAAAGAAGAGAAAATAAATGTGAACATGCAGATGCATGAATGTAGGAAAAAAGAGAAAATAAATGTGAACATGTAGATGCATGAATGTAGAAAAAAAGAGAAAATAAATGTGAACATGCAGATGCATGAATGTAGAAAAAAATAGAAAATAAATGTGAACATGCAAAGAAATTTTGTGCATGAATTAAATAAAATTTTAGTCGTTATTATTTAAAATAAATTATTTTAAATATTAAAAATCCATTAAAATTTCTAAAAAAAAATAAAATTAAATTGACCCCAAAATTCTGGGTTGTTACAGAATAGCTAAATTACCTTAACCCCCATCATTATGCTAATTTGCATCATTGGGCTTCCTTCCCTATTACTGCACAACTCCAAACTTGTAAACACCATTACTGTGTACTCAAACACACCCAATTTCCCCTTCTCTGTCTATTCGAACTTGTTTATAATAAGAACAAACTTAATTCTATTTCTTCTTGCCCTCAACATTTTACAAAGTCAACCTTTCCGGCTCTAATGAAAATCCCTTCCTTTAGAGCCTTACCGTGACCCATTCCCTTTAAACTCGCACCCAGGAATACTCGCACCACTACAATACAAATTGCGAACTCCCAAACAATTATCGCGATGCCTTCTACTCTCCATCCTATTGCGCTCGACCTCAAAATCGCCATTGGCTGACTCGCGATTTCAGATGTCGAATACCAAAGGCAAATCACGGCCTTTAATTCTGGTATACCCGAAGAACAGCTCGACTTTTGGCACCATCCATTGCGTGTTCCAATTCCCTTGCGGGAACCTGTCTCGCGATGTTGTTCAAGATCGCGACTTGGATTTGGAACAAGAAAAACCCCTCTTTCTTATTTCGATTTAGCTTTGTGACTCGTTCTAAATTTAGAAGGACAGGGAAGAATTAAAATAGAGGAACAAATTTTGGGGCGTCTTTGAATTCGTGAAAAAGGAAGTCGAACTGAAAATAGAAGAGATAAGGTATACTCGGCAATTTTAGATGAAGTAAAAAATTAAATGACCATCCTTGAATTCAAAGATTTCGAACTTCTCTGAAGAACTGAAAAACAGAATAGAAAGGAGAGCGAGAAATTTGCGTATAAATAGGAAGATGAATACTTTGGTGTCAAGGAATAGGTGGTTGGTGAAGATACATACAAATTTAATACCGATTTGATTTTGTTTTGACTTCGATTTGATCTCGTATTTAATACGATTCGATATAAAGTGATTTTTATTCTTTTTAGATGGATATCGATTTGATTTCAAGCTTATCCACAATCAAATATCTCAGGGTTCACTAATTTAAATCACGAACCGCTATTTGAGCGTACCGACCGTCGTTCCAATGTAATTACACTATTCTGGACTCAACAGAATAGACTATAAAATTAAATTCGAACGTATATATGAAATAACCATATTAAATCGATATAATTTTAATTCAAACAAATAAATTCTTCGGACATAAATTATTATTACCGTCGTCTATATTCAAATAGAATATATATTGATCATCTGAATTGTTTTGATTTAATTCTAACTTCGAATTGAATTATTTTAAATTTTCGTATTACGATGATTATCAAAATAAATCATATTTCGATTATTTAATCGATAACCCAATAAAGTACCATTTATATTATAAATTCAATATTTAAAACCATACTAAATATTTAAAATAAATCGACCAAAAATCTGGGTCGTTACAAGAATCATTTTTATTTGCATAACATATAATAGAATCTATATGCAAACATAAGAATCATCTTTATTTGCAAAAACATACATCAACATTTGTATGTTAAATAAAGCATCATTCGTATTGTCACAATACACCTTAGAATTGGTATGTAAGTAAAAGTGACATTTTAATGTGTTAATGTATACATTAAAGTTTGTATGCAATTTAAAATAAAACATTTTTATGTGTTACATTGGAAATATAAACAAATAAAATTACCTCTTTTATTTGTTAAAATTAAAAATAGAAATTTTCATACAAATAGGGAAAATGAAAAATTATCTTTTCATTTGTCATCAACAATAATGTCATATAAACAAATTACATTTTATTAGACATTAGAAATGTATAGGAAATTATATGAGTCAAATACAACTTTATTCGGCATTAGGAATAAAATAACATGTTGTGCTCATTATCATCAATATGTTAGCAGAATTAGAAATGAGTTAAATTCATTAACCAATTATTTATTTATATGGACTGTTGTTGGATGAAAACCCCACACGGGTATTGGGATGATAATTGATATACACTAGTCCCAATATTTAGTTGTATGTCAATCGATAGATTGACAGGCTGCGATGAGCGTTATTATTTCATTTTAATGCTCACACGGTTGTGAACTTCACTCTGGATGTTGAATGAATGATTTGATGATTATTTATCATTTTTTGTCATTTACATACGATGTATGAAATCCATATAACCGAAGTTATATGGTAAATGATTGAGTCGCTTTCCGATTCAGAATATTTTTTATATAAAGAATATCTTAAACAAAGAATTTCTTTTAAATAAAGAATACTTTTAAAAGATATTGTAATATAAAGAATATTTTACATAAATAACCTTTTTATATAAAGAATATTTTTAAATAATGAATATTGTAAAATATTATTCAACGAGGAATAAAATAATGATTTCTATGTCCGTTTTGGATGAACACAAAAGATAAAAAAAATTAGCGAAATTAACTAGTTATTGACTAGAATAAATCTTTTAAATTAAGATTTAATGGTGTCTTCTAATTAATTAGTATTTCATTGAAATTTAATAAAAGAATTGGATTTTGGGTTGTCGTGGATGGTGTCTTAAATAACACTGTTCTTAAACCCCGTATGAAAAAATAAATCTTTTAACTAAGATTATTAGAGTTTCAAATTATATTTAGTATTGAAATAAATTGATATGTGATTTTGGGTTTACCGTGAACTATGTTTTAAACGACATTTGTTCTTTAACCCAATTAACAGTAAGATTTAATTCTTAAAGTTGAATAATTATAAAGTTATGATTTTGGATGTTAAAATCGAATTGGAGTTTTAATAAATCTTAAAAAAAGAAGATTAAAGATATTTTTTAAAAGAATTTGTCTTTGATAAAATTATTGGGAATCTTTCCCTTATAATGTGAATATTTTGTTAAAAGAATATTCTGAATGTGAAAGAGGCGTTGGATGTGTCTCTATGGCACTTGATTTTTAATTATAAAAATGCGCGTGTTATTCGGAAAGACCGGGTTTAACCCATTCTGAATAATTACTAGGACGATTAAAAGTCGAAGATATTGAAGACGATGGATGAAGACCGGCGATCTTCACATCGAATGGACGACTACTGATGCCTGACATTGGGTCGCTCCCAATAAAGGGTTAAAGTGGTAGTTTGTCCAGATGTACTTGTTGATTGTCCGGATACACGAGCACCTCACTTCCGTATTGGACATACGGGACGAGGAATAAGGTGACTCCGGTTTCATTTAGACTCAGAATGGAATTGTAAATGGATGTGTGTCTGACATTGAATTTCATTCTGTGTAATTAAATTGATATTTATTAATATATATATATATGGTGACGGAGAATTTATTCTCTTGCTTAACACCCTTCTTTGAGACGCACAAGCTCGAAGGTTATATATTGGTAGTTATCGATCGCATGGTGTGAACTGTCAATGTGACATGCCAATGTGCAATTGATCGAGGCTTTTGTTGAAAAGCAGAGCCTTGTGGTTGATGATCAAAGAACAGCCAATTTAGGCATAGCTTTGTGTATTACGTTACCTCGTGAGCCTCACACCCCGGAAGAGTTAAAAACGGGACAAGGGAACGCAGGGAGTGCATACATTTCTCTCTAGCTAGAAGTGGTGTTTGGGTTTTTACAAGACTCAACGTTTTTACTTATGTGGTTGATGGAATGAGGGGCCTCGGATTTTTTTATTGGTTGCCAATGGCCAATTTATAGGTCCAATAGGATCGGGGAGCATGTGTTCAGGCATAACTAATCCACTAGCGTTATTTGTGGATCGGCCCTACAGGATCCAAGGGTTCACTGCGGGGAATCCTAAGACATTTCTAGAGTGTCTTGAATCGGTAAGGAGATTGTTCCTAGCCTTGACTCTTGATGGAAACCCAATTTCCAATACGACCCCATGCGGTTTTGATTGAAGAACTAGTATGGCGACATAGTATATGGTAGTTATGCCGTCTATGATTAATACATTATGATTGAAATGTTTTTAAAACATATGTACACTAATAATAATATCAAATCCGTTTTTATCGTATCAACCATTTTTGATCATTATAAGGTAAAACTCTATCCTCTGGCTTGCGTTGCATTGTGTGATGGGACCTGAGTCTTATAATGGTTTCATTTTTCTAAAAAGCATTGCATTATTTAATGATTTACTTTAAATTATGCACTGGCAATCAAATGGAATAAACCCGTTCCACGTTAGCGGCGTGGTCCTCTGATTAGCCTTATTACCAGTTATGTTAAGTAAAGATTTCTCATACCAGTCCCATGACTGACCCGTAGTTTGTTTCACTTTGCAAACTCGGGTACCCTCTTTTCCACATGGGCAGTCGGGTAACTTATTGTAATAACCCGGAAATCCGAGCCAATTTAAAAAATTTATTTTGGCAATTTTAGCGAATTTTGATTATTTAAAATGAATTATTTTAAATAATAATGACAAGAAATTTATTTTGAATAGAATTCGAACGTATATTTTATATAGATCGTCGTTAGAATATAAATATTTATTTATATATATATATATATATATAAGTAATTGAAAATGGCGTGGTAGTTCGATAATTCAATTTCAAAATTCAAATGGATGTACAGGGTTCAAATTAAACCGGATTTTAGTGAAACCAAAAATATTAGAATCTATTTGTGAATATCTTTCCAACGAATCCGAAGAATCGAAATTTCATAGCGGGAATCAAAAGATACGCCTAGTTAAAATTTCAGAATAGTCGCTATGGAATTCAGGCCCTTAAAAATAGACATTTTGCAAACAACCTCGGAATTCGACGAAACCACTTTTGTTGGATCTGTGATGTCAAGTTGTTGCTAGGTTTCAAAATTTGTAATTTTTCGAATCAATATGTGAGCGTGGCAAAGGAAAACGCGTTTGACCAGTTTCAGTTGATTTTAATCGACTGGAAAATGGCCATTTTTCAAACGGTCTTAGAATTTGACGATATTAGTTTTGTTAGAACCGTATCGTCAATACGAAGCTAGAAAATATTTTTATGGAATTTTTCGAGTTAGTATGTGACCCCGATAAATTGAAATGCGCGTTCAAATTCAATATATAGAGTTATATTTTGAATTTGGCGAAAACTAATCGAAACAGTCGAATCAGCCTTTGATACATATTCCATTGTGTTCGGAATGGGGGTAATTAGCTAGGGGCAACAGTCGTTGGACTTGAATTGGAGTTCGAATGGAAAACCAACATTATGGAAATTAAAATAAATAAAATATATATTTATATAACCTCTCACCTCTCTCCCAATCTTCGGTCAACGTTCAAAAAGAGAGAAAAAATATAAAAACCCGCAGCCCTAACCCCGAAGCCCCAAATCGTTCACGTCGCCCGCCGCCCTGGAGGCACCCTCGTCGCGCCGCCTACCTCCGACGCCCCCCATCGATCCTCTACCTCAGGCCCCCTTTGTCGACAATCCCTCTCCTCTCCCCCTCCCTTCAATCCGTTCAGACCCCCCCATCCCCAATCAAAAACACCCATCGCCCCTCCGTGTAGCTCACCGCCACACCCCACCGTGACTGGCGCCCCCTCCCCAAACTCCGACCACACCCCCTCCACCACTCCGCTGACGCAACCCCCCCTCTTTCCTACTGACGTGAGTACCCACCGTGAGTTTTTTTTTATTTCCTTTCCTTACTTTTATGATTTTCGTTTTCTTTATTTTAGTATAAACATTGTTTTACAACTGATTTTTGTTTAACTTTAAAAACTGAATTTTTATTTATATATGAAGGATTAAAAACTGAATTTTTAATTTGAAAAGGTTGATTTTTAAAAACAAGGTAAAGATTTGATTTTTATATAATGTAGATAATAAAAATAGGATTTTTATTTATGTAGAGTGATAAAAATATGATTTTTATTTATGTAGAGGGATAAAAATATTATTTTTAATGGTGTAGATTAATAAAAATATAATCTTTGCAGTATATGAAGTGAAATAAAAATATGAATTTCATTTTTATAATGAAATAGTGAGGATAAAGATTAGATTTTTATATATGCAGCGAATTAGAAATATGATTTTTTATATACATAGCTACAATATAAAAATAGGATTTTTATATATGTAGTGGCTACGGGGCACGAAAATGACAAAAGGCGAGAACGGCGAAGACTCCTACATATGAAGAGTCGAGGCGTTTGATTTAGCTATTCAGTGAGAACTCCTCACTTTAAATTTTATTCTCTAGTTATATAAATATATACTAGGATGCAGACGGTGTTTAGAAGCACCCGACACCCGTCCTCCACAGACCATGGACGGCTTGTATGCTTGTTTGTTTGATTTTGATGTGTAGTTGATTGTGTGATGTGATGTGATGTGAAATGAAATAAAATATTTATATAGTTAAAAATATTTTATAGTTGAAAATAGAATTTTTAACGTGTATATAAAATAAATATTTATAAACAAATCGGAGATTTGTTTATATACACTGATTTGATTGATATTGATTGGGACGATAAATTTTACACATCGCCCAACTGCACAAATAAAATCTGTGTTTGATTGTTTGAAACCCCACACGGGTATTGGGATGATATATGACGTACACTAATCCCGATAATTAGTTGTATGTAGATCGATTGATTGACGGACTGTTATAAGCGTTGAATATTTATATTTGATGCTTATACAGTGTAGAATGCACTTTGGATGATGGATGATTATTATTCATTGTGGATATATACATGCGTTGTATGAAAATCCATAGAAATAAAATCTATGGTAATTGATTGGGCTTCATTCCAGTATTGAATAGAAATATTTGAAATAGAAATATTTGAAATAGAAATAATTGAAAATTTTCAAAAATAGAAATATATGAAGCTGTGTTGATTAGATTGACGCCATTTTGACGTGAACGATATTTATATCGATTTTATTCATTTTATAATGAATATCGAAAGTGATATCAAAATCTGATATTTTGAAAAGAATTAGTATTCGAATTGAAAGTGAATAGAAATGAATTCGAATTGAAAGTGAATAGAAATGAATTCGAATTGAAATTGAATGAAATTGAATGAAATTGAAAACGAACTGAAACTGAATTAAAAATCGATTTGAATTGAAATCAATTTGAAATGAATTTAAATCGAATTTATAAGGAAAAATTCAATTTTGATATGAATTTGAAAAGAAGTTGAAATCGTTTTGAGAATGAATTTAAAACGATTTATATAATACGTTTTAAAAGGAAATCGACGAAGTATATATTATATATATTATATATATAATATAATGGCCTGAATAGAATGCGCCGCGCTGCGGCAGTTCGTGAATTTCGACCATTGACTTCGAACTGACGTTGCGGGAGATCCGACAGTCGGATTCTCCTAAAACCGGTACCGGTGGGTTCGTATCGAAAAGAGCTTTCTAACAAATGTTAGAAATTTGCAATCTAACGGTTGGATTTGGAATTATGTCAAATCAAATTTGAAAAAGGTCGCTGTAAGTGCAGTTCGATGGTCGTTGATGGAAATCGACTGTACAGGCCTTGATAAAATTATTAAAAATATCAATAATTTGTGTAGAATCATAAGAAATGATTTGTGAAGAATTGGGATGAAAAACTCTATATTTGAAAGGATAAAATTAGATTTTTATCGAAAAGAACTAGTTTTGAACTAGAATAATAATTTGTTTATTTTTAAAATAAATAAAGTGGATTTGAAATGGTTTTGGAAAATAACCAGAATTTCCAATAATTGAATTGGAATGGATTTGAATCGAAATTGTCTTTGGAATATTTCGATGTTGGATTTCGTGACGATACAGGTATTGTTATGGGAATTTGAAAGATATATTTATATCGTTATTTCCAACACGATATTTGTTGGTCGTAGAATTTGATATTGAATATAAGCTGGTATATTTTCTATTTAGAGCCTTGTATTTAATATCAAATGTGATTTGGGTTTGTCGTGAATGGTGTCTTCATTAACACTGTTCTTAAGCCCAGTAGAGAAAAAAATTAAATCTTTTTATTTAAATTTAATGAAGTGTACCAATTAAAGAATATTTAATTGGAATTGAATTGGTATTGATTTTTGGGTTTATCGTGAACAGTGTTTTAAATAACACTTGTTCTTTAACCCGATAATTAATGGAATGTGATTTGGGTTTATCGTGAACCGTGTTTTAAATGACACTGATTCTTTAACCCTGTTAAAGATTAAAACCAAGTGGAGTTTTAATGAATCTTTAATTAGATTGAAAAGATCGAGAATGGAGTATCACCAGTTTTACTCCAGGCAATAGTTAAATCTTTAATTAGATTTCAACGTGAAATGGTAATTGAATTTACCGATAACACCGTGGTGTTAGATATGAAGTATGACCAGTTTTACTTCATGGGGTAACTAGGTTGGGATTGGGAAATAAAATAAATAATTACTTCGGTGTGGTTCGCTAATCCCGACTAGTTTGAAGTGATATTCAAAGGAAGATTAAAGAATAAATTTAAAAGAATTTATCTTTGATAGAATTAATGGGAACTTTTCCCAAAGTATAAGAATATTTGAATAAAAGAATATTCTGAATTGGAATGAGGCGTATGTTGTGTTTGTGTAACATTTATTTAATATATACGTAAGTTAATCAGAAAGACCGGGTTTATCCCATTCTGAATAACTGATTCGACGTGGTGTCGAAGATGAAGATGGTGGTTGAAGACCGGAGGTCTTCACGTCGTTTGGATAATTACTGTTGATCTTGATTGGGCTGTACACCCAAGAAGATGGAAACAATTGGTGATCGTCCAGACGTACTTGGAGATCGATGGATATGCGGGGTACTAGGTGCCTCCGGTTTTGTTCAGACCCAGAACGAACTTGTAAATGGACTGTGTTTCTGACATTGGATTTCATTCTGTGTGACTGATATCGGTTGCATAGGGTGGTTTGCCTATGTGGCATGCTAAGGTGCAAATGATCAAGGCTTCCGTTGAAAAGCAGAGTCTTGTGGTTGATGATAAAAGCGCGGCCTTTGTGGCGTAGCTTTGTGTAGCTTTAATTCGCGAGCCTCACACCCCAGTGTGAACCAAAAATGGGAGAAGGACCTCAGGGAGGGCATGCGTTTCTTTCTTGTTAGGAGTGGCGTCAATGCTTGAACTGGCTGACGAGTTTGACTCATGTGGTTGTTGGAATTGGAGGCGCCTCGGATATATCAGTGACTTTGTGAAGTCGATGGAGTCATTCGTTGGCTCATTGACACCCCAAAGGGTGGGGAAACGCAGTGTTCTGGAATTTTAATCCACATCGGTGGACCGGCCCTGTCGGTCTGAAGGTCACTCGAGCTCTGACCTGAGACACGGACTAGAGCGTCTCGAATCGGTTGAGGACTATATTTTGCCTCGGTTCTCAGATGGAAATCCAATTTCCAAATACTTGACTTTGCGGTTTTATTTGTAGAGCTTAGTATGGCGACATAGTGGGATGGGGCGCTTATGCCGTCTATGATTGATACTTATGATTTGAAATTGTTTTGACACTATACACTTATAATAATAATAAAAGATGAAATTTCACGTACCAAGCATTCTTGGCTATTATAAGGTAAAAAACCCTATCCTCCGGCTTGCGTTGCATTGTGTGATGGGGCCTGGATCTTATAATAGCTTCATTTTCCTTTATTTAGCATTGCGTTGTTGTTTTATGCACTGGTATTCTTGGGAGGAAACCCGTACTGTGTTATACGGCGTGGTCCCTTGATTTACCGAATTTTAAAATAAAGATTTATAACTGTTTTAGTTCTCACACCAGTCACATGACTGACCCGGAGTTTATTGTTTTAACCTAAACTCTGGGTGCCCCTATTTTAACACAGGCAGCTAGTAGTTTTGGTTTTGCAGATTTATATTCACAGGAACCTGGTTTACAACTGGAACAATATCCGGAAAGCTTTGTATCCGTGTATCTTCTTCAGTTATATTTTGTATTATTTTTCTGCTGCTATGTAATTTATTGTAATCTCTGATATTATTGAATGTATATTATTTGTTTATACTCTGTATATTCTTGTAATCTGATGAATTGTTGTAATATACAATGAAATGTTCTTCCGTCTGCGTTCTGTTGTGGTTTGTTCTCGAAGTATCCGCTCTTTCCTTCACCGGGAAGTTACGGGTCCTTACAGTGGTATCAGAGCTTTGGTTTACAAAGCTCAGAGAACAAGACACGTTAGACCCAAACGAAAGAATTAATCAGAGATTGGATTAGTAATATCCAACGGGAATGACTCGTTAGAGATGGGATCAGTAGTATCCTAGAACGAGTGTGAAGAGTATATTTTTAGTGAAAACAATTTTTGTTTTGAAAATTTAAATCAATTATTCGATATTTGATTATTTATTTATATTGATTTGGACTATCCAGTATATATAGATTTTGCATATACGTCCGATCCACGGGTATTCAAAGTTTTAATATACTGGATAGATATAGAATCACGCTCTAGTAGCCCGGAGATGATTCTAATGATTGACGCGTCATCATTATAATTTATTTTCGTGTTTCGAAGGTGTGATATCTATATATTTCCATTAGACTGGTGTGAGAACCAAAATTAGATAGATTTATTGTTGCGATTTGGCATCAAAAACATAACTTTCTACATATGTATCAAATTATGAATTTGAAACGTTAATCCACTAATTGATTGATGGTTGTGTTGTTTGTTTAATGGTTTGATAATTTTGAACCATTAAGCCAATTTGTAATAACTCGGAAATTCTGAGCCAGTTTAAAATTTTTATTTTTGCAATTTTAGCGAATTTTGATTATTTAAAATGAATTATTTTAAATAATATCGACGAGAAATTTAATTTGAATATAATTCGAACGTATATATTTATATACGTTGTCGTTAGAATATAAATATTTATATATAATTATAAATAGAATTGAAAATGGCGCGGTAGTTCGATAATTCGATTTCAAACTTCAATTGAACATACTGGGTGCAAAACAATCCGGATTTTAGTGAAACCAAAAACATTATGATCTAATTGATAATATCTTTCCAATGAATCCGAAAGATCAAAATTTCATAGCGGGAATCAAAAGATATGTCCAGTTGAAAATTCTGAATAGTCGCTATGGAATTCAGGCCCTTAAAAATAGACATTTTGCAAATGACCTCGGATTCCGACGAAACCACTTTTGTTGGATCCGCAGTGTCAAATTATTGCTAGGTTCCAAATTTCATAATTTTTCGAATCAATATGTGAGCGTGGCAAAGGAAAACGCGTTTGACCAGTTTCAGTTGATTTTAATCGACTGGAAATTGGCCATTTTTCCAACGGTCTCAGAATTCGACGAAACTAGTTTTGTTAGGACCGTATCGTCAATACGAAGCTAGAAAATATTTTTCTGCAATTTATAAAGTTAGTATGTGACCCCGGTAAATTGAAATGTACGTTCAAAATTCAATATAGTGATTTAAATGTAAATTTAACGAAAACTGATTCAAACAGTCGAATCAGCCTACGATACATATCCCATTGTGTTCGGAATGGGGGTAAAACGCTAGGAATGACAGTCGCTGGGTCCCGTTTCGAATTCAAATAGAAAGTCAACCGTTCGAAAATTAAAATGAAATAAAATATTAAATTACATAATTCCCGTCAACCTTCTCTCTCCTCCTTTACCCTTCCTCCCCGTCAGATCGCTCAAATTAAAAAAAAAACAAAAAAACAAAAGGGCGAAGCCCTAAGTCGTCGCTGGCCATCGATGGCCACCGCCGCCGCGTCGGGTGGAGGCACGCGCCCTCCCCCTCCTGCTCTCCTTCCTGTCCCTTCTTCCTCCACGTAAAAGCCGTAGCCCTCCGATCCTCAACGCGCCGAACCTTCCTCCTCTTCCCCAAACCCCGTTCCAGCCTCCTCCCCCAATCGCGAAGCCCCACCACCGCCTGAAAGCCACACCGCCGACGCCGCCTGTCTCCCCCTCCCCAGTCGACGACCGACGCAGCCACCCCCCCCCCCAGCGAGCTCCTCTTCTCCGACCTTCAAAAGAAAAAAAATAGTAAGTTTTGCTTTCTTATTTATTTACATTTATTTCTATTTTAAAATATAATTACTGTATGAAAAAAAAAATCAGTTTTGTCTTTGTAATAGGAAAGAAATTAGAAAAGATTAGATTTTTAGAAATTAGAAAAGATTAGATTTTTAGAAATTAGAAGAGATTAGTTTTTTTTAAAAGTGAAAACACGATATTTTTAAAAGTGAAAAGACGATATTTTTAAAAATGAAAAGACAATATTTTTTTTATATGAGTATTGAAATAAAAATGTGATTTTTACTTCGAGAAAAATATAATTTTTATAATGTAGAAGGGAGAAAAATATAATTTTTAGATTATATTTGAAAAGGCGAAATCTTTATATTTAATAGGGCGAAATCCTTATATTTGAAAAGGCGTGATTTTTATATATTGAACATCGAAAATATGATTTTTATATATTGAACATCGAAGTAAAAATATGATTTTTATATATTGAACATAGAAGTAAAAATGTGATTTTTATACATGTAGTGGCTACAGGCAACGAAGATGACAAAGATGCGATAACGAAGAAGATTTCTATAAAAGAAGTGTCGTGAAGTTGGATAGCTATTGGTGAGAACTTCTCACTCAAAATCTCTTTTTCTAGTTATATATATATATATATATATATATATATATATATATATATACTAGGATGCAGACGGTGCTTAGTAGCACCCGACACAATCGTCCACAGACCATGGACTTGTTTGATTGGTTGTGTAGTTGGTTAGATTATTTGGTTTGAATTGAATTGTTTGGTGAAATGGAATGGATTTGATTGATGTGTGAATGGCGTGGGCCTTCACTAGACCGGGGATAAGGCTAGGCCTCGTCCCGTTTCTAGTATCGTGCCGTTATGCCGCCGAAATTTTCTAAAATATGTTAGAAAAATAAAAATATATTATCGTTAAAAATATAATTTTTAACGTGAAAGTGAATAAGTGAATAAATAAGTATTTATAAACAAATCGGCCGATTTGTTTATATACACTGATTTGACTGATATTGATGGAGACGATAAATTTTACACATCGCCCAACTGCACAATTAAAATCTGTGTTTGATTGTTTGAAACCCCACACGGGTGTTGGGATGAAATTTGAAGTTCACTCATCCTGATTGATTAATTATGTCGATTGATTGATTGACAGGCTGTTATAAGCGTAAGATATCTATATTTGATGCTTATACAGTGTAGTGCACTTTGGTTGATGGTTGATTATTTTTCAATGCTGTTATATACATGTGTTGTATGGAATCCATATAATTAACGTTATATGGTGATTGATTGGGCCTCATTCCAATCGGGACAACAATGAATATTATAAAAGAAAATTCATGTGTTGAATATAAAAATAGTCATGTGTTGACGTTGTTCAGGTGTTGAGTGAAATACTTTATACAATAAAATTCACATCTTTATCATATTTAAAATTAGAACTACTTCACGGTGGAGTCTAATTGAAAATCAAACGATAGATACCATAGTTTTATAAAATATTTTACATAACAAAAATAGTGATGTGTTGACAGTACTCATGTGTTGAGATTAGTCAGGTGTTGGAAGAAATATAGATTCATGTGTTGAATGGAATAAATATTCATTTGTTGAATAGAATAACGGATTTATTGAAATATATAAAGCCGTGTTGTTTAGAGATGTGCTATTTTGACGTGAACGATATTTATATTGATTTTATTCGTTTTACAATGAATATTGAAAAGTGATTTCAAAATCTAATATTTTGAAATGAAATTCAAATTGAATTAGATAAAAATTGAAATTGAAATTTTATTGAATCAATTTGAAATGAATTCGAATCGAATAGAAAATGAATTCGATTCGAATTGAATAGAAAATGAACTCCATTCGAATTGAATATAAAACGAATTAGAATTTAAATTGAATAGAAAGTGAATTTGAATTCGAATAAAATTGAAATGAATTCGAGTTGAATTGAAATCCAATCGATTTGAAATTGAATATAGAAGTTGAAATGGTTTTGAAAACGAATTTAAAGCGATTTATAAAATATGTTTCAAAAAGGAAGTCGACGAAATATATATATATTAAATATAAAATGGCCTGAATAGAACGCGCCGCTCCGCGGCAGTTCGTGAATTTCGACCATTGACTTCGAATTGACGTTGCGTGAGATCCGACCGTCGGATTCTCCTAAAACCGGAACCGTTGGGTTCGTATCGAAAAGAGCTTTCCAATGAATATTAGAAATTTGAAATCTAACGGTTGGATTTGGAATTATGTCCAAATCAAATTCGAAAAAGGTCGATGTAAGTGCAGTTCGATGGCCGTAGATGGAAATCGACTGTACGGGCCTTGATAAAATTATTAAAAATATCTATAATTTGTGTAAAATCATAATATATGATTTGGGAAAAATTGAGCTGAAGAATTCCACATTTGAAAGGATAAAAATAGATTTTTATCGAAATGAACTAGTTTTGAACTAGAATTAAAATCAATTTATTTTTAAATAAATAAATTGAATTTGAAAGTGATTTTAAAAGTAATCAATATTCCCAATACGTGGATTGGACTGGAGTTGAATCGAAATTATCTTCGGAATATTTCGATGTTGGATTTCGTGACTATACAAATATTGCTATGGGGATTTGAAAGATATATTTTATATCGTTATTTCCAATACGATATTTGTTAGTTTCAGAATTTGATATTGAATATAAGCCGATATATTTTCTATTCAGAGCCTTGTATTTAATATCAAATGTGATTTGGGTTTATCGTGAATCGTGTTTTAAATGACATTGGTTCTTTAACCCAGTTAAAGGCAAGATGTTGATTTTTGAAAGAATTAAGACTAAGTGTAGTTTTAATGAATCTTTAATTAGATTAAAATGTGGATTGATAAATTAAATTATCAAATCTGAAAAGTGATCGAGAGTGGAGTATCACCAGTTTTGCTCCAAAGCGATAGTTAAATCTTTAATTAGATTTGAACGTGAAATGGTAATTAATTTTACCGATAACACAGTGGTGTTAGATGTGGAGTATTACCAGTTTTCTCCATGGGATATATAGGTTGGGATTGGGAAATAAAATAAATAATTACTTCGTTGTGGTTCGCTAATCCCGACTAGTCTGGAAAACCATAATATGGTTTGAAATGATATCCAAAGGAAGATTAAAGAATAAATTTAGAATAATTTATCTTGGATAAAATTAATGGGAACCTTTCCCTAAAAATGTGATTTTGTGAATAAAAGAATATTCTGAATTGGAATGAGGCGTTTGTTGTGTTTGTGTAACATTTGTTTATCATATACGTGAGTTATTCAGAAAGGCCGGGTTTATACCCATTCTGAATAACCGATTCGACGAGATGTCGAAGATGAAGATGGTGGTAGAAGACCGGAAGTCTTCACATCGTTGGGGTGATTACTGATGATCTTGATTGGGCTGTACACCCAGGATGAGGGAAACAGTTGGTGATCGTCCAGACGTACTTGGAGATGGATGGATATGCGAGGAAAGTGCCTCCGGTTTCGTTCAGACCCAGAACGAACTTGTAAATGGATTGTGTGTCTGACATTGGATTTTATTCTATGTTGATTGATCTCTATTAAATATACATCTGTTTGGCGGCGGAGAATTTATTCTCTTTCTTAACGCCCTTCTCTGAGACGTACGAGCTCAGAGGTTGTATATCGACGGACATCAGTCGCATGGAGTGAATTGCCAATGTGGCATGCGTAAGTGGCAATTGATCAAGGCTTCTGTTGAAAAGCAAAGTCTTGTGGTTGATGATCAAAGCACGGCCTGTGTGGCATAGCTTTGTGTATAACGTGAATTCGCGAGCCTCACACCTCGGTATGAGTCAAAAACGGGATAGTGACTGTAGGGAGAGCACGACGTTTCTTTCTAGCTAGGGTGGTGTCAGTGACCTACCAGCCCTGACATTTATATACTTTTCACCTGTGTGGTTGTTGGATACGAGGCGCCTCGGATATAGGTCTGTAAGGACCGGGAAACGTGTGTTCAGGAATAACTAATCCTCAAAAGTAAGAGAGGACCGGCCCTGAAGATCCAAGGATCATAGTGGGGTCCTGGGACATTTGCTAGAGTGTCTCGAACGTGGAGAGGAGCTTGCCCCTTGCCTCGGCTCATGACGGAATCCAATTTCCAATACGTGTATTGCGGTTTTAATTGTAGAACTAGTATGGCGACATGATATATGGTACCCATGCCGTCTATGATTGATATTTATGATTGAAAATGTTTTGACACTATACACTTATTATAGTATCAAATGATTTGTTTTAAACGTATCAAGCATGTTTGGCTATTATAAGGGAAAACCCTATCCTCCGGCTTGCGTTGCATTGTGTGATGGGACCTGGGTCTTATAATAGCTTCATTTTTCCAAAAAGCATTGCGTTGTTTTGATATATGCACTAGTATTCTTGGGAGGAAACCCGTTCCGTGTTATACGGCGTGGTCCCTTGAATTACCCTCTTTTAAAGTAAAGTTTTAAATAACAGTTTTAGTTCTCACACCAGTCCCATGACTGACCTGGAGTTTATTGTTTTAACCTAAACTCTGGGTGCCCCTATTTTCCACACGGGCAACTAGTAGTTTTGGTTTTGCAGATTTATATTCACAGGGTCCTGATCAACAACTGGAACGATGCTCGGAAAGCTCTGTATCCGTGTATCACTTTCAGTTGTGTTTTGTATATTTTTCCGCTGCTATGTAACTTATTGTAATCTCTGATATTTGTCGAATGTAATTTAATCATTTATACTCTGTATATTCTTGTATCTGATGGAATTGTTGTAATAGCAATGAAATGTTCTTCCGTCTGCGTCCTTTTGTGTCTTGTCCTCAATTCTATCCGTGCTTTCCTTCACGGGGAAGTTCGGGTCGTCTCACAATTTGAACCAAATAGTGAGTTGTATTGAAAATTAGTCGCATTTGCTTGCGTATACATGTACTTACACTGAACAGGTCATAGCAAGGAGGCTAGAGCAGAAGAATAAAATTTGTTTGCCCGACAAATAGGTACATGTTTAACATAATTTACTGTTTTGTTTGGGTGATGATGATTTTGTGAGCCGCTTGGCTTTTTCTTTTTCTTTTTGACTGAAGAAGGCCATGGGAGGCTATATGAAATATCCCGAAGTCCTTGGTGCAGGGGAGGTTATGGCAAAAAAATTCGAAAATTTAGGGTGTTAGCCAAATTTTTGAAAAATTTGAAAAGTTCTTAGAAACTGAAAAGTTGAAGAACTTAAGCCGTAATGAAAATAATGAAAGTTGAGTTGATTAGTTAAACAACTTTCGGCTTCGTTCCTTTTTGGGGACGAAAAGTTTTAAGTGGGGGAGATTGTAATAACCTGGAAATCTGAGCCAGTTTAAAATTTTTATTTTGGCAATTTTAGCGAATTTTGATTATTTAAAATGAATTATTTTAAATAATAACGTCGAGAAATTTATTTTGAATAGAATTCGAACGTATATTTTATATAGATTGTCGTTAGAATATAAATATTTATTTATATATATAAAAGGAATTGAAAATGGCGTGGTAGTTCGATAATTCGATTTCAAAATTCAAATGGATGTACAGGGTGCAAATTAAACCGGATTTTAGTGAAACCAAAAATATTAGAATCTATTTGTGAATATCTTTCCAACGAATCCGAAGAATCGAAATTTCATAGCGGGAATCAAAAGATACGCCCAGTTGAAATTTCAGAATAGTCGCTATGGAATTCAGGCCCTTAAAAAAAGACATTTTGCAAACGACCTCGGAATTCAACGAAACCACTGTTGTTGGATCCGTGATGTCAAGTTGTTGCTAGGTTTCAAAATTCGTAATTTTTTGAATTAATATGTGTGCGTGGCAAAGGAAAATGCGTTTGACTAGTTTCAGTTGATTTTAATCGACTGGAAAATGGCCATTTTTCAAACGGTCTCAGAATTTGACGAAATTAGTTTTGTTAGAACCGTATCGTCAATACGAAGCTAGAAAATATTTTTCTGGAATTTTTCGAGTTAGTATGTGACCCCGGTAAATTTAAATGCGCATTCAAATTCAATATATAGAGTTATATTTTGAATTTGGCGAAAACTAATCGAAACAGTTGAATCAGCCTGTGATACATATTCCATTGTGTTCGGAATGGGGGTAATTAGCTAGGGGCGACTGTCGTTGGACTTGAATTGGAGTTCGAATGGAAAACTAACTTTATGGAAATTAAAATAAATAAAATATACATTTTTATTACCTCTCACCTCTCTCCCACTCTTCGGTCAACGTTCAAAAAGAGAAAAAAAATATAAAAACCCGTTGCCCTAACCCCGAAGCCCCAAATCGTTCACATCGCCCGCCGCCCTGGAGGCACCCTCGTCGCGCCGCCTACCTCCGACGCCCCCCATCTATCCTCCACCTCAGGCCCCCTTCGTCGACAGCCCCTCTCCTCCCCCCCCCCCTTCAACCCGTTCAGAACCCCCCCCCCCCCCCCATCCCCAAACAAAAACACCCGTCGCCCCTCCGTGTAGCTCACCGCCACACCCCACCGTGACTGGCGCCCCCTCCCCAAACTCCGACCACACCCCCTCCACCACTCCGCCGACGCACCCCCCCTCTTTCCTACTGACGTGAGTACCCACCGTGAGTTTTTTTATTTCCTTTCTTTTATGATTTTCCTCTTCTTTATTTTAGTATAAACATTGTTTTACAACTGATTTTTGTTTAACCTTAAAAACTGAATTTTTATTTATATATGTAGGATTAAAAACTTAATTTTTAATTTGAAAAGGTTGATTTTTAAAAACAAGGTAAAGATTTGATTTTTATATAATGTAGATAATAAAAATAGGATTTTTATTTATGTAGAGCGATAAAAATATGATTTTTATTTATGTAGAAGGATAAAAATATGATTTTTAATGGTGTAGAGTAATAAAAATATAATCTTTGCAGTATATGAAGTGATATAAAAATATGAATTTCATTTTTATCATGAAGTAGTGAGGATAAAGATTAGATTTTTATATATGCAGTGAATTAAAAATATGATTTTTTATGTACATAGCTAGAATATAAAAATATGATTTTTATATATGTAGTGGCTATGGGCAACGAAAGTGACAAAAGGCGAGAACGGCGAAGACCCCTACATATGAAGAGTCGAGGCGTTTGGTTTAGCTATTCGGTGAGAACTCCTCACTTTAAATTTTATTCTCTAGTTATATAAATATATACTAGGATGTAGACGATGTTTAGTAGCACCCGACACCCGTCGTTCACAGACCATGGACGGCTTGTATGCTTGTTTGTTTGATTTTGATGCGTAGTTGATTGTGTGATGTGATGTGAAATGAAATAAAATATTTATATAGTTAAAAATATTTTATAGTTGAAAATAGAATTTTTAACGTGTATATAAAATAAATATTTATAAACAAATCGGAGATTTGTTTATATACACTGATTTGATTGATATTGATTGGGACGATAAATTTTACACATCACCCAAACTGCACAAATAAATTCTGTGTTTGATTGTTTGAAACCCCACACAGGTATTGGGATGATATATGACGTACACTAATCCCGATAATTTGTTGTATGTCGATCGATTGATTGACAGACTGTTATAAGCGTTGAATATTTATATTTGATGCTTATACAGTGTAGAATGCACTTTGGATGATGGATGATTATTTTTCATTGTGGATATATTCATGCGTTGTATGAAAATCCAAAGAAATAAAATCTATAGTAATTGATTGGGCTTCATTCCAGTTTTGAATAGAAATATTTGAAATAGAAATATTTGAAAATTTTCGAAAATAGAAATATATGAAGCCGTGTTAATTAGATTGACACCATTTTGATGTGAACGATATTTATATCGATTTTATTCATTTTATAATGAATATCGAAAGTGATTTCAAAATCTGATATTTTGAAAAGAATTAGAATTCGAATTGAAAGTGAATAGAAATGAATTCGAATTGAAAGTGAATAGAAATGAATTCGAATTGAAAGTGAATAGAAATGAATTCGTATTGAAAGTGAATAGAAATGAATTCGAATTGAAATTGAATGAAATTGAAAACGAACTGAAATTCAATTAAAAATTGATTTGATTTGAAATCAATTTGAAATGAATTTAAATCGAATTTATAAGGAAAAATTCAATTTTAATTTGAATTTGAAAAGAAGTTGAAATCGTTTTGAAAACGAATTTAAAACGATTTATATAATACGTTATAAAAAGAAATCGACGAAGTATATATTATATATATAATATAATGGCCTGAATAGAATGCGCCGCGCTGCGACAGTTCGTGAATTTCGACCATTGACTTCGAATTGACGTTGAGGGAGATCCGACCGTCGGATTCTCCTAAAACCGGAACCGGTGGGTTCGTATCGAAAAGAGCTTTCTAAAAAATGTTAGAAATTTGAAATCTAACGGTTGGATTTGGAATTATGTCCAAATCAAATTTGAAAAAGGTCGTTGTAAGTGCAGTTCGATGGCCGTTGATGGAAATAGACTATACGGGCCTTGATAAAATTATTAAAAATATCAATAGTTTGTGTAAAGTCATAAGAAATGATTTGTGAAGAATTGGGATGAAAAACTCCATATTTGAAAGGATAAAAATAGATTTTTATCGAAATGAACTAGTTTTGAACTAGAATAATAATTTGTTTATTTTTAAAATAAATAAAGTGGATTTGAAATGGTTTTGGAAAATAACCAGAATTTCCAATAATTGAATTGGAATGGATTTGAATCGAAATTGTCTTTGGAATATTTCGATGTTGGATTTCTTGACGATATAGGTATTGTTATGGGAATTTGAAAGATATATTTATATCGTTATTTCCAATACGATATTTGTTGGTCGTAGAATTTGATATTGAATATAAGCCGATATATTTTCAATTCAGAGCCTTGTATTTAATATCAAATGTGATTTGGGTTTGTCGTGAATGGTGTCTTCATTAACACTGTTCTTAAGCCCAGTAGAGAAAAAGATTAAATCTTTTTATTTAAATTTAATGAAGTGTAACAATTAAAGAATATTTAATTGGAATTGAATTGGTATTGATTTTTGGGTTTATCGTGAACAGTGTTTTAAATAACACTTGTTCTTTAACCCGATAATTAATGGAATGTGATTTGGGTTTATCGTGAATCGTGTTTTAAATGACACTGATTCTTTAACCCAGTTAAAGATTAAAACTAAGTGAAGTTTTAATGAATCTTTAATTAGATTGAAAAGATCGAGAATGGAGTATCACCAGTTTTACTACAGGCGGTAGTTAAATCTTTAATTAGATTTGAATGTGAAATGGTAATTGAATTTACCGATAACACCGTGGTGTTAGATATGAAGTATGACCAGTTTTACTTCATGGGGTAACTAGGTTGGGATTGGGAAATAAAATAAATAATTACTTCGGTGTGGTTCGCTAATCCCGACTAGTTTGAAGTGATATTCAAAGGAAGATTAAAGAATAAATTTAAAAGAATTTATCTTTGTTAAAATTAATGGGAACTTTTCCCAGAGTATAAGAATATTTGAATAAAAGAATATTCTGAATTGGAATGAGGTGTATGTTGTGTTTGTGTAACACTTGTTTAATATATACGTAAGTTATTCAGAAAGACCGGGTTTATCCCATTCTGAATAACTGATTCGACGTTGTGTCAAAGATGAAGACGGTGGTTGAAGACCGGAGGTCTTCACGTCGTTTGGATAATTACTGATGATCTTGATTGGGCTGTACACCCAAGAAGATGGAAACAGTTGGTGATCGTCCAGACATACTTGGAGATCGATGGATATGTGGGGTACTAGGTGCCTCTGGTTTCGTTCAGACCCAGAACGAACTTGTAAATGGACTGTGTGTCTGACATTGGATTTCATTTTGTGTGACTGATATCGGTTGCATAGAGTGGTTTGCCTGTGTGGCATGCTAAGGTGCAAATGATCAAGGCTTCTGTTGAAAAGCAGAGTCTTGTGGTTGATGATCAAAGCACGGCTTTTGTGGCGTAGCTTTGTGTAGCATTAATTCGCGAGCCTCACACCCCGGTGTGAACCAAAAACGGGAGAAGGACCTCAGGGAGGGCATGCATTTCTTTCTAGTTAGGAGTGGCGTTAGTGCTTGAATTGGCTGACGAGTTTGACTCATGTGGTTGTTAGAATTGGGGGCGCCTCGGATATATCGGTGACTTTGTGAAGCCGATGGAGTCATTCGTTGGCTCATTGACACCCCAAAGGGTGGGGAAACGCAGTGTTCAGGAATTTTAATCCACATCGGTGGACCGGCCCTGTCACTCCAAAGGTCACTTGAGCTCTGACCTGAGACACGAACTAAAGCGTCTCGAATCGGTTGAGGACTATCTTTTGCCTCGGTTCGCAGATGGAAATCCAATTTCCAAATACGTGACTTTGCAGTTTTATTTGTAGAGCCTAGTATGGCGACATAGTAGGATGGGGCGCTTATGCCATCTATGATTGATACTTATGATTTGAAATTGTTTTAACACTATACACTTATAGTAATAATAAAAGATGAAATTTCACGTACCAAGCATTCTTGGCTATTATAAGGTAAAAACCCTATCCTCCGGCTTGCGTTGCATTGTGTGATGGGACCTGGGTCTTATAATAGCTTCATTTTCCTTTATTTAGCATTGCGTTGTTGTTTTATGCACTGGTATTCTTGGGAGGAAACCCGTTCCGTGTTATACGGCGTGGTCCCTTGATTTACCGAACTTTAAAATAAAGATTTATAACTGTTTTAGTTCTCACACCAATCACATGACTGACCCGGAGTTTATTGTTTTAACCTAAACTCTGGGTGCCCTTATTTTAACATGGGCAGCTAGTAGTTTTTGTTTTGCAGATTTATATTCACAGGAACCTGGTTTACAGCTGGAACGATATCCGGAAAGCTTTGTATCCGTGTATCTTCTTCAGTTGTATTTTGTATTATTTTTCCGCTGCTATGTAATTTATTGTAGTCTCTGATATTAGTGAATGTGTATTATTTGTTTATACTCTGTATATTCTTGTAATCTGATGAATTGTTGTAATATACATTGAAATGTTCTTCCGTCTGCGTTCTGTTGTGGTTTGTTCTCGAAGTATCCGCTCTTTCCTTCACCGGGAAGTTACGGGTCCTTACACTTATTTTGCAGATATATTGAGCAGGATTCTGGGTCAAAGCTTAAAGCTGTGTCCATAGCATTGGTAGTCTTCCGCTGTGTTAATTTAATTATTCCACTGCATTGTATTAGTTTTGTTGTAATTTAATCTTCCGTTGTATTATTTATCCAATGTACTCTGATATTCTATACTCTGATGTAACATTATTATAATATTTATAAAAATCTGCTGTTATCTGTTCTAATGTGTCATAGTCCCAAAGTTAACATATGCGGGATTTGAACGGTCTTGGTCGATCTAGCGATCGATTAGGTCCGGGCGAAATCCATATCATTACAGTTGGTATCAGAGCTCTGGTTAGCTCAAATCTTTGGGGTACAACTCGTTAGAACTGAACAAAAGACTCATCAGAGATTGGATTAGTAATATCCAATAAGAATACTCATTAGAGATAGGATCAGCAGCATCCTAGAATGAGAAAACTCATTAGAGATGGGGTTAGTAATGCCCGAGAATGAGTTTAGAGTGACAAATTTATAATTCACGTATTTGTGATTGTTTATATAATCCAATATTAGAAAATATGATTTCTGAATATGCAAAAGTTATATATTTGAAAAGTTAATCAACTAATAAAATTATTGAAACAAATAAAAAAATTAAAATTAAATTGGTTAATTAAAAAAATAGCTTTGTTCCTTTTTGAGGACGAAAAGATTTTATGTGGGGGAGATTGTAACAACCCGCAAATTCTTAACTAATTTAAAAATTTTGTTTTAGAAATTTTAATGGAAATTTGATAGATAAAATAATTTATTTTAAATAAAAACGACAGAAAATTTATTAAATCGAAGTTAGAATGAAAAATTTCATTTTAATTATGAAAGGAAATAGAAATAGCACGGTAGTTTGAAATATTGAAATTGAACTTTGACTGATTGTACAGGATGTAAAATAAATCGGATTTTAGTGAAAATAAAAATATTAGAATCTATTTAAAAATATCTTTCCAACGAATCCGAAAAATTGAAATTTCATAGCGGGAATCAAAAGTTATGCTCAGTTTAAAATTCAGAATAGTCGCTTTAGAATATATATATTTTTTTAATATTAAAAATAACCATTTTTCAAACGACCTCCGTTTTTGACGAAACCACATTTGTTGATACCGGAATGTCAAATTATTTCTAGTTTTCAATTTTCATAATTTTTAGAATTAATATGTGAGCGTGGCAAAAGAAAATGTGTTTTTCAATTTCAGTCAAATTCGATCGACATGAAAATGGCCATTTTTCAAACGGTCTCGGAATTCGACGAAATTAGTCTTGTTAGGACCATATCGTCAAAACATAGCTAGAAATAATTTTTTTGTAATTTTTAGAGTCCGTATGTGGCTCCGGTAAATTAAAATGTACGATAGAATTAAATAAATAAATGTTTTATATTTTAATTTAAAGAAACGATGAAATGGGTTGATGGGACCTAGTACATTGGATTCGGAATGGGGTTATTTGCCTAGGAGCATCCTTTGTTGGGCTAAAATCTGAGCTGTTGAGAGATTATGGGTTTATTTGCAAATTTAACAATTAAATATTATAAACAATAGGATTAAAAACACCATAACCCTAACCCTTTGTTCATAGCCGCCATAAGCCTTTCAAAGGCTGAAATCATCCAAAAATCAATCCCCAAATTCTCCCATTACAAATCAAATTAGATTATTGTAACGACCCACATTCTATGCATCATAGGATCGTAGAATATTTATTTCTTTCACATACGAAGTCGTATGGTCATGTAACATTGGGAGACGACTATTGGGGTCATTTCCCATGTTCATGATTTTTCCCGATTTTTAAATGACTATTTTGCCCCTAGCTGATATTGTTTTGGCCATAAATTTTCATTGGAAAGGAGTTTTGACCTAAATCCACTTCCATTGGCTCCAGATAATGGTTTACAATTCCGTAGATTGGTCACATTAGCCAAACGGACTCACCATTTGGGAGATATGGCTGAAACAAGTTTCAGATGATGAAAAATAGCTTAATTGGGCTTAACCGAGTGATTAACAGCTAGGCTCAAAGGGGAATCTCGGGATTAGGAGTTTAAAAGGGCTGTTAGGGTTTATAGAATACCTTTTTCTCATTTTTCAGCGGTCACTATTCATTCTCTTAACCTAGCCATGGCCTCCAACATCTAAAACATCCCCAAACCACTTTCTAATTGAAGATTAGCCTAATCAACATCAAATTAAGGAGGAATAACACCAAAGCAAGGTTAGAGCTGCTGTGTTGCATTGGGAGCAGCGCCATACAGAGAATCATTTTAGATTTGGTATTTTATTTGTGGCCAAGGTGAGTGATTTGCATAGTTTTGCACTAATTACGGTTAATTAAGGGTAATTAGTGAAGATTAACGAAATTAGCCATGATAAAATTTTGGAAAAATATTTATAAATTCGAAAATAATGTTTTAGGCCTCTATTAGAAAATTTGGTTAATTTGGTTAAGTTTTGTTAATCCTATCATTAATTATGCCTGAACATGCTTTAGGGGAAAATATGGGTTTTTTGGTTATGTTTGATCCATTTTACATGCTATGGTTGTTGTTTTAATGTTTATGGTTGATTCTCTATGTTGCTATGACTATATGGTATGCTTTGTGATTGATTAGAACAGTTAGAAGGGTCGAAAATGCCGTCGTATGGCGTAAAACAGTCGCTGGAAAGTTGCAGGAAATGTGCAGGGTTTCAAACCGGATCGGATCGGATTATTGGGCTCGGATCGGATAGGAGAACCGGGTAAGTGGACTTGATTCGGATTGGAACTTAGCATAAGGGGCTTGGCAAGAAGGAAGGCCATTTGCTTAGAGTTGGAGTAGGGCAGGGGATCGGATCAGAGAGACTAAAAGGGGATCGGATCGGAGCTAAGAGGGGAAGACCGGAACGGATCTGGAGACATGAGGAAGCACACCCGAACCGAACCACTTCAGGGTATCGAGCCGTTTGAGGAGTAACAAACTAAGGCAGAAAGGGAAGCACCGAACCGAACCGGATGGCCAGGAAGTGGAGCAAGCCGAACCGAACCAGGGAAGGACAACCGAACCGAACCGAACCGGATTGGAGTTACGATTACGCGATGACTTTTCTGAGGACCAACTCCAATTCGACCAAAACCTGAGATGCAAAGGAAGTCCAAATAGGAAGTAGAGCTCAGGATCCAATTGGGAACCAACGAGTTAACTTCATGAGTTGGGCTTTAGTGCGGGACGTGTGCTAAGGGGTCATCGATGTCTGTAACTTTAGATCACCATGTGTAGGGGGTTCGTGAACGGATTCAGGGCCACAGTGGCCTAGGTATGACTAAAGAGCTATAGACCAGTGAAGTGGGGTCATCTGCAAAGATTTGTTCTTGACTCTATGGGGTAAGCTTGGTAGTAGCAGTAGTTGTACAAGTTGAACTCCGTCACTGCTTAGATGGGTCTAGTGATTTACAGTGGTGGACATCGTATGCTTTACGCACTGAGTGAGAGATGTGAGGATGGTTGCAATGTTTGATTTGTTTGCCATCATTATGACATGCACACCCCAACCCCCGTACTCTTTACACCATATGTTAATGGCACCTTAGAGTAGTGTACGGTATGTAGTGCTAACTCTTTGGTTGCAGGTCCAGGTTCAGGTATGGTTTAGTATACCTGTTATTGTTCTGTTTGCTGCTTATCGCTCATACCAGACTTTTTGTCTGACCCAGAGTTTTATGTCTCTTCTTATTACTCTGGGTGCTCTAACGAGCAGACTAGAGACAGGTTAGGTGGTATGCACGAGTAGCTGTACCGGAGGCGAGCAGGAGGCTTCCACGTATGATACATATATATTTATATACAGATATTCTCCCTATGTTGCTGCGGTCGCTACTTTGGGCATTAGTGGTGTACCTTTCTTTCTTTTGTTTAGAATCAGTAATTTGGAAAGTTGTAATAAGCTGTATTTGGATTTCCGCTGCTATGATGTGTAGTTTTAGTTTTCAGCTTATGCACTGTCTCGCCTGTTTTATGTCAAGTATGTTGTTATTATATTTAATCCCATGCGCGGTGAGACATTCTACAGGTTCTTGATTAGTTCATTCTCTTCTTTCTTTCTTTAGCGACCGTTCTGTGCTCGTCGGGCATGTGTACAGCGCACTTTCGGAGGAAATGCCGGCCGGTCTGGGGCGGGCTGTCACACTTGGTATCAGAGCGAGGTTGCGTAGTTAACCTAGGGAAGTTATCAGGGAGAGATAGTATACATATATGAGAGCGCGTATTTGTGATTATTTTGGTTTTCAAAAGCTATATATATACTACTAGTATAACTAAGGATGAAGTCGCACTGCACTGGCACCACTATGGAGATGGCTAATCATTTTCTCTTTACAGATTGAACGATGAGCCGATACGCAAGAGGTGCCGGTAGAGGAGCCAATAATGGGAATGTTGCTGACATGAGGACGATGTTTACTGACCTCATGAGGGAGATGCTTAGAGATGTTCAAAGGGCAGCTCCTAATGCTGTAATGGTGGTGGTCCAGCGGTGCAGGCGCCTAGGGCCGATTTCGCCAAGTTGAACAAGGATTACACTAGTCTTGGTGGAAAGTCGTTCCAAGGAACGGAATCGGCCACGGATGTTCAAGATTGGTTGGATAGCTGTGAGCGTATCTTCGAAGACTTGGGTATCGAGGATGCGACGAAAAGAAAGCTAGTGTCCCGTCAGTTGCAAGGACGGGCAATGAATTGGTGGAATGCTATAAAGGCAGCTACTCCCGATGATCAGATTACTTGGAATCAGTTTAAGGCCCGATTCGGTGAGAAATTTATCCCAGCTGCCCAGAAGTCAGAATTGTTTAGGAAATTCCTAGAGCTCAAGAAGAATGGTAGGGAAGTCTCGGAGTACATTGCAGAATTCGATACTTTATCGAAGTATGGATTATCCCTCATTGACACTCCCGAGAAGAAAAATGAGAAGTTTATAACAGGTTTGGATCAGTACTTGGGGGAAAGGCTTATTAACCACATCGATGAGACGTTTGAATCGATTTTGGGGAAAGCATTGAGGTCAGAGAGTCTTTACCCTAAGTCGAAGACTGAGGTTTCATCTGCAGAGGAGCCAAAGCCGCAAGCAAGCGGTGGAGGCAAGAATGGTTCTCAGAATTAGAGGAAGTAGAACCAGAATAAGGATGGCCAGAAGAAGAAGAAAGATGTTGAGTGCTTTCGCTATGGCAAGAAGGGCCATTATGCCAGTGATTGTCGAGCCAAGCCAGCAGATAGGAAGTACTTCAACTGTGGCCAAGTGGGACATCACAAGGACAAGTGTCCGCAACCCCCTAAAGAAAAGCAGATGGTGAAAGCATAAGTCCTTAATGCTATTCCTTCTTCGTTGAATGCCCCAACTGCGGCAGAGAAGGGAAAGAATGTCGTTATCCAAGGTATGCTTTCTGTTTATGATGTACCTGTTAGAGTTTTGTTTGATACCGGAGCTTCCAGTTCTTTCATATCTAGTGACCTGGTAGATAGGTTGGGGTTGGAGCCCGAGTTTGTCGATAGACCTTTAGTAGTGACGAACCCGATTGGTGGTTCGACTAGCCTTAGCATGATTTGTCGTAATGTGGTCTTATCGATTCATGGATGCATGTTTGTTTGTGATTGCTTTGTTTTGGGCTTTACTGGGTTTGGCATTATTTTGGGAGTCGATTGGCTCCAAAGATACGGGGTGGTGGTAGACTGTGAGGGCTTTTTGGTGACAGCTAGAGCGGATGATGGGCGGAGGGTATTGTTTGGTGTTCTACCTAGTGATGCGGTAATGGCTAGTTTTCTAAATTCCCTCGACATCTCGCATGGTGAGCTGTTAGGTTTGCCCGTGGTTGGCCAGTATCCGGACGTCTTCGAAGAAGTGACCGGGCATCTACTACACCAAGAGATTGAGTTCCGTATTGATTTAGTGAAAGATGCCAGACCTATAGTGATGCCACTTCGTCGTATGGTGCCAAGGGAGCAGCGAGAGCTCGGGGTGCAAGTAAGCGATCTTTTGAAGAAGGGATTTATCAGAAGAAATGTTTCTGAGTGGGGAGCACTAGTTGTGTTTGTTACCAAGGCCGATGGTTCCCTTCGATTGTGTGTAGACTACCGCGAGTTGAATAAAGTGACGAGGAAGAATAAGTATCCTCTATCGCGGATAGATGATTTGTTTGATCAGTTGAGTGGCGCGAGAGTATTCTCTCAGTTGGATCTCGCGACAAATTTTCATTAGCTTAGAGTGGAAGCTGAGAGTATAGCTAAAACGGCATTTCGGACGCCGTCTGGATTTTATGAGTGGTTGGTCATGCTATTCTGGTTGACCAATGCCTCAATATATTTTGTGGATCTTATGAATAGATTATTCAGGGATCAATTGAATAAGTTTGTTCTTGTGTTCGTGGATGATATTTTGGTTTACTCAAGGACAGAGGAAGAACACAAGGAACATTTGAGGATAGTGATGGAGGTGTTGAGAAAACATCAATTGAAAGCAAAGTTTTCTAAGTGTCACTTCTAGAGGAGGGAAGTGAGATTCTTGGGCCATGTTGTTTCAGAGAATGGTGTTGCCGTGGATCCTGTGAAGGTGGCTACGGTACAAGATTAGTCTACGCCCAAGAATGCAACAGACATAAGAAGTTTCTTGGGGTTAGCTGGATATTATCGTAAGTTTATCCAAGACTTCTCCAAGATAGCAGCACCGTTGACTCAGTTGACCAAGAAGAATCAAGCTTTCATCTGGGACGAAAAGTGTGAGAATGCATTCAAGAGTCTAAAGGACAAGTTGACATGTGCACCAGTGTTAGTCATTCCTAAGGGGAATGAAGAGATGACGGTATACACAGATGCATGTGGTACCGGACTAGGTGCTGTATTGATGCAAGGAGGTAGGGTTATAGCTTATGCAAGTCGGCAATTGAAACCGCATGAGAGAAGATACCCTACCCATGATTTGGAACTAGCAGTGATCGTATTCGCATTGAAGATGTGGAGACATTATCTCTTGGGAGAAATATTCGAGTTGTTTACCGATCATAAATCGTTAAAGTATCTCTTCTCTTAGAAAGATCTAAATCTCCGACAACAAAGATGGTTAGAATTCTTAGCTTCCTATGATTTTGACGTCGCGTATACACCAGGAAAGGGTAATGCGGTGGCTGATGCATTGAGTGGAAGACATGCCAGTTTAGGGGCTATGTTTCTAGAAGGAAGCAACTGGAGTACATTGCTGGGTATGATTTCAGACCAAAGTACGAATTGGATCCAGAAATGTTAGCAAGTTTGGCGATCAGACCCACTTTGATGGAGCGGATTGGTTCCAGTCAGAGGAACGATCCTAACCTATCGGAAATCATCTCAAAGTTAGAGATGGGTATCGATGAGGAGATGAATAAGTATGGGCTTGATCGAGATGGATGGCTTAGGAAGAATGGAAGACTAGTTGTACCCAATGTCAATAGATTGAGAGATGAAGTGTTTAGAGAATGTCATCACTCAAAACTGACTATACATCCCGGTGGTAACAAGATGTATCGAGACATGAAGCAGACATACTACTGGGAAGGGATGAAAAGAGACGTTGGGAAGTTTATATCCAAATGCATGAATTGCCTGCTGGTTAAAGCTGAGCAAAAGAAGCCTAGTGGTTTGTTACAACCATTAGAAATTCCAGAATGGAAATGGGGACAAGTCTCAATGGATTTCATTGATGGGTTACCAAGGACTAGATCGGGCCATGATAGCATTTGGGTGATTGTGGACCGATTGACTAAGAGCGCAAGGTTTATACCCGTCAAGTCAAACAGGACAGCAGCTAAGTTAGTTGAACTATATGTAATGTGGGTAGTGAGATTTCATGGAATACCCAAAGGCATTGTGAGTGACCGAGATCCGTTGTTCACTAGTGGATTTTGGAAAAGCTTACAAGAGGCATTAGGATCAGAATTACATCTCAGTATTGCATACCATCCTCAGACCGACGGACAGATAGAGAGGGTGAATCGAGTATTAGAGGATCTCTTGAGAGCCTGTGTATTGGATTTTGGTGGATCATGGGATAACCATTTGCATCTAGTAGAGTTTGCATATAATAATAGTTATCAATCCAGTATTGGTATGACTCCATTTGAAGCTTTGTACGGAAGACGGTGCAACTCACCGTCATGTTGGTTAGAAACTGGTGAGAAGTTTGTGCTTGGATCATATGTGATAAGAGAAACTTCAGACAAGATCAAGATCATTCAACAGCGAATGAAGGCTGCCCAAGATAGGCAGAAAAGTTATGCTGATAAGAGGAGGAGAGAATTAAAGTTCTCCATTGGCGACTTGGTGTTCGTCAAGATTTCTCCGTTGAAGAGCGTGATACGATTTGGTAGGAGAGGCAAATTAGCACCAAGATTTGTTGGTCCATTCCCATTTCTTGAGCAAATTGGGAATTTGGCATATAAGATTGAATTACCAGAGAAGATGGCAGGAGTTCACAACGTATTTCATGTTTCCCAGTTAAGGAAATTCGTATACGACCCTGATGCGGCTATTTCACCTGATCAGTTGGATGATATCGAGGTTGGACCCGAGGTGGTTGAGAACCGCAGGCCTATGCGTATTATTGGGAACGATACGAAGCAGCTTCGAAGAAAGGCGGTGAAATTAGTCAAAGTTCAGTGGGGCAAGAATGAGAATGACTGTACTTAGGAGACAGAGGAGAGCGTTAGGAAGACATATCCAGAACTCTTCACCTGGTAAGATTCCAGTTTCGATTTAGTCTTTCTGCATGCTAGGATAGATTTGTTTTATTTGTTTTGCATGTTTGATTGTTGTATATGATTGGTAGGCATGCGGGATCCTTTGTATGTTTTGGGTTAAGGAATTTCGGGGACGAAATTTCTTAAGGGGGGGAGAGTGTAACGACCCGCATTCTACGCATCATAGGATCGTAGAATATTTATTTCTTTCACATACGAAGTCGTATGGTCAAGTAACTTTGGGAGACGACTATTAGGGTCATTTCCCGTGTTCATGATTTTTCCCGATTTTTAAATGACTATTTTGCCCCTAGCTGATCTTGTTTTGGCTATAACTTCTGATTGGAAAGGATTTTTGACCTGAAAACACTTCCATTGGCTCCAGATGATGGTTTACAATTTCGTAGAGTTCTCACATTAGCCAAACGGACTCACCATTTGGGAGATATGGCTGAAACAAGTTTCAGATGATGAAGAACAACTTAATTGGGCTTAACCGGGTGATAAACAGCTAGGCCCAAAGGGGAGTTTCGGGATTAGGAGTTTAAAAAGGTTGTTAGGGTTTGGAGTTTTTCTCATTTTTCAGCCGTCACTATTCATTCCTCTTAACCTAGCCATGGTCTCCAACATCTAAAACATCCCCAAAACACTTTCTAATTGAAGATTAGCCTAATCAACATCAAATTAAGGAGGAATAGCACCAAAGCAAGGTTAGAGCTGCTGTGTTGCATTGGGAACAATGCCAAACAGAGAATCATTTCAGATTTGGTATTTTATTTGTGGCCAAGGTGAGTGATTTGCATAGTTTTGCACTAATTACGGTTAATTAAGGGTAATTAGTGAAGATTAACGAAATTAGACATGATAAAATTTTGGAAAAAAAAATTATAAATTCGAAAATAATAATTTAGGCCTCTGTTAGAAAATTTGGTTAAGTTTTGTTAATCCTATCATTAATTATGCCTAAACATGCTTAAGGGGAAAATATGGGTTTTTGGCTATGTTTGATCCATTTTACATGCTATGGTTGTTGTTTTGATGTTTATGGTTGATTCTCTATGTTGCTATGACTGTATGGTATGCTTTGTGATTGATTAGAACAGCTAGAAGGGTCAAAAAGGCCGTCATATGATGTAAAACAGTCGCTGGAAAGTTGCAGGAAAGGTGCAGGGTTTCAAACTGGATCGGATCAGATTATTGGGCTCGGATCGGATAGGAGAACCGGGTAAGTGGACTTGATTCATATTGGAACTTAGCATAAGGGCCTTGGCGAGAAGGAACGCCATTTGCTTAAAGTTGGAGTTGGGCAGGGGATTGGATCGGAGAGGCCAAAAGGGGATCAGATCGGAGCTAAGAGGGGAAGACCGGAACAGATCTGGAGACATGAGGAAGCACACCCGAACCGAACCACTTCAGGGTATCGAGCCGTTGGAGGAGTATCGAATTGAGGCAGAAAGGGAAGCACTGAACCGAACAGGATGGCCAAGAAGTGGAGCAAGCCGAACCGAACCAGGGAAGGACAAATGAACCGAACTGGATTGGAGCTGCGATTACGCGACGACTTTTCTGAGGACCAACTCCAATTCGACCAAAACCCGAGATGCAAAGGAAGTCCAAGTAGGAAGTAGAGCTCAGGATCCAGTTGGGAACCAACGAGTTAACATCATGAGTTGGGCTTTGCTGCGGGACGTGTGCTAAGGGGTCGTTGATGTCTGTAACTTTGGATCACTATGTGTAGGGGGTACGTGAACGGATTCAGGGCTACAGTGACCTAGGTACGACTAAAGAGCTATAGACCAATCAAGTGGGGTCATCTGTAAAGATTTGGTCATGACTCCATGGGGTAAGCTTGGTAGTAGCAGTAGATGTACAAGTTGAACTTCGTCACTACTTCGATGGGCCTAGTGATTGACAGTGGTGGACATCGTATGCTTTACACACTGAGTGAGAGATGTGAGGATGGTTGCTATGTTTGATTTGTTTGCCATCATTACGACATGCACACCCCCACCCCCGTACTCTTTACACCATATGTGTAATGTCCCGTATTTTCTGACCATTTATTTGAATTATTTTATTTATTTAAAATATTTATTTGAATTTATATAATGGGATTTGATCATTTTAAATTGAATATTTAAAATATGTTAATAATATAATAATAATTTATTTTCGGGATATTGGGAAAATGTTAAATTTGCAGTATAAGGTGAACGAGCGATTTAATGTAGTTCAAATATTGTTTATATTGAATTATATAAATATATTCGTTATTAAAAACGACATCTGAACGTTTAATTTATAATTATAATATAAACGAACTAGAAACGGTGCGGTAGTTCGTAAATTTCATTCTGAACTTAAAGTGAGTATACAGAATTCGTTTTAAGTCGAAATTCTGTGAAACCAGAAACGTTGGAATCGATTTGATTTTATTTTTCATATGGAAGAGAAAAATCGGGTTTTCGTGTTATAGATTTTATTTTATGGCCAAATCAAAATTTGAAATAGTCGCTATGGAAATCGTTAATAAACGATAACGTTTATTAAATAATATATATATATATATATATATATATATATATATATTCGAGTGTCGTTTAACCCGAGTTTCTGAATGTCGAATTTGGAATCCTTCTTAGTTTTATTTGAAGTCATATGATATTTCGTTTGAATATATTCGACAATATCAATTTATTTTTATTTATCCAACTATTTTGAAATTTAATCTATCTTGTATTGGTATTATAAAACTCAACTTAACCCTTGACTTACCCCAATCTCGTATTAAAGCATAATGAAATGGGCAAGATAATTCAATTCGAATTCGTTTACAAACAAGCATGTATTATTTGTAAGAAAGAATACAACTCAAATTTTCATAAGGACAGTAATCAAATAGACAAAGGAAACTAATATTTGGATATATATATATATATATATATGTATGTATGTATTCTACATCAAACCCAGACTTTCTTACATAACCAAATAAACAAATGTTTATATAGATAATATCATAATAGAATACTTGAAAAACCAAAGAAAGCTTTGGAGTGCAAATCTCTGAACTGACTAAACAATATCATAGCCTGAACATAATCTATAGGGAAGAACACAGCTAAGCATCCCAATCTTGCATCACAACCATATTGAAAGCACCACTATTGTCACCAGCAAATCTGTCCTGAAGAGTAGAGAAAACAGCTATGAGTAGCTAATAGGTAAATATATTTCCAGTTGAAAAAAATGAAAAAAAAGACAGTGAATCAGCAGGGAAATAAAAGATACAAGACATTGATTCAACAACTCAAGAAAACAATAGGGTACACAGCTATGAACAGCTAAGAATCTATATATGAAGCTGAATTCCCAATGCTGAAGTACAAATCAGAAAATAGGAACAGCTATAAAATTTATACTATAAATTTTTAAAATCGAAACTGATGACTTGTATTCAGTAAATAAAAGTTGTTTTGCTATAGGTACATAGCATGACTCAAATAAACTAGGGAATAGCTACAACTAAGTATAGGCCTCAATCTATAAAATTGAACCAAGATTTCAAATGGGAAAATTGACAATACAAATAAAAAATACACTGTCACAAAATCCACATAGGAACAACTTGATATGGGTATATTTCTGATCAGGGAAATCACATAAAATCCATCACAAAGAAACCGCACTGTTCACTGTCAAACCCCACGCAGAGGTCAAGCATCAATCACAATACAGTTCGACTATAAATATCTGAATTAAGCAGGGGAAAATCAACTAGGATCTAGGTACAACTAAGCCTCTAACTAGGATATAACAATTCGTGAATCACGGTTTTCCTTCCTAGTATAAATACAGGGTGGGTGCTAAACGAAATCAACACAGCAAAGAAAGAAACCGAATTCAAAGAAGAAAAAAAAACAGAAATTAAATTGGAAAAAATTACTTAGCCTTTTGGGATGTAGGTTTCGTTCTGGGTTGAATCAAGTGGAAGGGGGCGGCGGAGCAACTGAAGGGAGGCCAAGGCAACAGGCGTCGCGGTGGTCATCAGTGGAAGTGACGAGCTAGGATTTCAAGTGGGTTTCCATTTCTTTTTTCTCTCTGGAATGTTGAGGCGGCTAAGATTGTGAAAAATGGAAGGGGGGCCGATGTTTTAGGGTTTAAATGGATGAAAAGGGTGCGGGCTTCAAATCAATTCGGGTTGGGCTGGACAAAGAAGTAAGGCCCATTTTTATTTAAAGTTAATTAGTCTAAATGTTTATATAAATTTCAAATATAAATTCTGAATCCACAAGAAATCAGAATTCGATGAAACGAAAAACGTTGGGACCGTGAAGATGAGTTCTACGTAATGGATAGGGACAGAGCAGGGCAGATAGCAGATGGATTTCTCGGTTAAAGTAAACGCCGTTTAATTCGACTAAAACGAGCTGATTTATCGACGAAATCAAATTAAGATGAGTTAAACTCACTCAGTTATTCCCGCTTATATGTTATAAGTTGGGTTTTTATTTCTGTGTGTTATGGTTACTAGTGTTTTGACTGGTTGATGATAGATATTCATATATCGTTAAACTGATGAAATTAAACATCGTTTAATTTCAGTGAAACCCAAAACGTTATTTTAACGATTGGTTCCAATTAAGGTAACTTATCTTATTGGTCACGTTTATAAAATAAACGTGTTTTAATAAATGAATTTTTTTGATGGATTGTTGTGGTTGGTAGTGAATTGTCGTTATAGACTGTTATGAGACCCTTATTGAATTGTTTGATTAAATGGTTGAATATTGACCTGAAACTCACCATTTGTTTTATTTAAACCAATAGGTATTATTGGTTGAGTGATTGGTAGTACATGGCCTGTGAATTCACCGTTTTATAAATATCGACCTACCGTCAGGCAAATCGATGAGTTAAATTTATACAATTTATTTTATAACTGAGAATAGATTTTTAAATCTATTATTTGAATTAAAGTTTGTAAAATGAAAATAAATATTTATTATTTATTAATTGAGATTATAATTGGGTTTCAAATGATTTTATAAAGGAAAAGTGATAAATAAAGGGTTATATAGAACCATGTTTTATAAACGAAATTTATAAAAAGAATCGAAGTAGAAAGGATTAATAAATGTTACTTAATAAGGGAATTAAGTGAAATTTATGAAATAAGGCTTTAAGAGAAAGGCTTAAAGGTGATGTGGTAAGCAATAGGATTTTAACAAAAATCCAAGTGATAAGAAGTATCGGTTAGAAAGGTAAAAGAGAAACGTGATGGTTTATAAAATAATTTTCTTAATCAATGGATTAAGAATTTTGGTTATACTCGAGACAGAAGATTCAAAAGGTAATAAGTTTTATCAATAAAATAGCTAAGGGAAGTGTATTTGAGATTAGAGTAAATATCTGTTTGAGTTACAACTGATGTTATGTGAAGGTAAGACCGTTGTTGATCAAGGTCTGAGAGGTAAATAAATACCCCAACTTGAACAACCTCGGGATTATCTAAGGATGATATTAGTTGTAATGTGAAAGGAGAGGAATAATTTATTTTCCACATGGGAAATAATAACGAGATGAAAGTGGAAGGGTCGAGAATATATAAATGAGTTTTTTTTCCAAGTAACGGAAGTGAAAAGAATTTAGCATTTATATTTATAAATGGCCAAGGTGAAATAAATGGAAAAGAAATGGTGGGAAGTTAAAATGGTGTTTTCGAGATAGAAGGAAATGGAAACGTTAAGTTTTACGAACAGTTTATACTAAAAGTATAATAGATGGTCATTATATTCAAGTGATGAAATAAAGAAGATGTTATAACGTTGTTTTCACTTGAAGTAAGGTAAATCGTTTTCCAATATGGATAATTAGAAATAAAATAAGTAAATGAGTTTGAAACGATAGCCGAATAAAGAATTGAGTATGATTATTGAATATTTTCTTAGATATGAAAGTAATGACCTTATATTATATTTGAAATATTGAAATGATAAAGAGCTTAAGATTAATTATCGTTAATCGTTTTTAGTTAAAAGGGCCAAGTTGTGTTGAATACCCAACCAGTGAACCCATTGGATTGTCATGATTGAAACACCAGTTATTTTGATAGTTAAATCACCGACTATCAAATCGGTCCAATACGATTGCTGAAACGGAAAGACCGGGATTGAATTTATATTCGAAAACCATTCCGACTAACAAATACGCGGAGATATCAGAAGATGGTCGAGATGGAGCATTGAAGACCGTGGATCTTCATAAGCGGAAGGACCGCTAATAATCTTTGGTTAGCTCCCAGAGATAAGTTGTGGTTCTGTCGTGGTTGGAATCTACGGGTTGTAAGGACTACTCGCTACTGACTCATGGGGTGATTCCTAGATGAGATGCAGTAGGAGAGTACCTTCGGTTTATCCTGTTGCTGGATGACTTGTATAGACGAGTGTCTGACAGAGTATTTCCAAAGGAGATCACGTACGTTGGTTTCTTCAAACATACCATAGTTGATGGCGGAGAAATGGTTTTCTCTAGCCAAGTTACTAGAGTATTTTTGTGGACGTCAATTAGTGATATCCAGAGGATCTGACGATGTGGCATTCAAAGTGAATGGTGGCCATATGTTCGAAAGAAATTCTAGCCTCAAGCCTCATCAAACGGGAGATGACAAAAAATCGGGCAGGCAGCATGGCTATGTGGGTCGCTCCCATTAGGGTGTATGATCACCTATCTAGAGGAATTCCATTTGTTTCTTTAATCTAGATTCGATGCTGTCCCTTTTCGGGAGGCGGTTGCTGATCCCAACCGTCGGTGATATACATTCGATACACTCAAGCGAAATGAGTGGTCGGTCATGTGTGGGCCGGGTTGTAAGACGTTCTTGTTGAACCCAGTGTATTCGTCTCTAGAGATACACGTTCGGCAGGTGGTCCCATACCTTGTCAAAGTTGGAATCCAATCTCCAATAAGCGCCTTTGGTTTTGATTGTATACTATATATGTGGAGCGTGAGATGCAAGCTTTCCACTAGATTGATATTTACTTGTATTTAGACATTATTATAATATCAGAAAAGATATTGGTTTCAAAACTGTTTTGGGTTACCGTAAGGTAAAAACCGTCCATGTTTATGTGTGGATTTGGTCTTACGATTATCTTTTCTTTTGAAAAAATTTCAAACTTTAAAATCATGATTCGATGATTTACCCTAAATACTGTGCGAGTTTATCTTACTCTGGTTCACCAGACTGACCCGGTGTTTTGTAAATGCTCGGGTTAGCCAGGCTTTGCAGGTTCAGGTTATTGAACACTACGAAAGGCATGCTGGAAAAGTCCAGACACATTTAGTGTAATTCCGCTGTGTTATAAAGGCAGACTATTATAACTGTCCAGGTGGGTTGATGTATGCTGATGATTGTAAGTTATTTAAAGCTCTCCATAAAGATTTATTTCTATATTATATTTTGTCCCGCTGCGATGTGAGACTCTATGTCGTGTTCTTCCTCTTCTTCTATTCTTATATTTCTTTCTTTCTTATCTCACCCTCTAACTTCTTTCATTAACAATCCAGTGTTCTCGGTGTTCGGAGGATCGACATGAGATATGGTAAGGTATTTATGTCGATTTTCGGGGCCGAAAACCCTGGGCCATTACAGTTGGTATCAGAGCTATTGGTTTAATGATAACCTTGGCTCTGTGGCGTAACTCAATAGAGATGGGGCTAGCAACACCCTAGATTGAGTTTGAGTGTATACGTACATATATATATATATATATATATATGAGAGCGTATTTGTAAATTTTATATATAAATATTTTGTATTGTGTTGTTTGGTCGGTTCAAGTGTTGAAAAGCGTTGAACTGATAAGGGGCACAATATTGTTTTGAAAAAAGGGAAAATGAAATAATTTTACCCGAAATTTATTTTTGTATAGAAAAGAAATAATTTTCTCAAAATTATTTAGATCTGGTTTGTTGACTAATTTAAATGGAATTCAAAATTTAGTCAAAATTCTGGATTGGAGCTTAACTAGGTTAAGTAAAAATCGAATTAAATCATTAATAATGATATTGGAATTAATTAAGAAATGGTGCTGAAATTAAATAAATTTGAATTAAATTTGGAAATTTGATGAATAATAATTAAAGAGAAATCAATAGAATATCAATCGATTGATATTTGAATATGTTGAATTAAATTAAATAGTAATACTGAATATGGATTAAGTGGTTGTGCCCTGATTGTTGATTGATTGTTGTCTGCTTGTTTGATTGGCTGAATAAAATTCATCCATGATTTGATAAAGAGTTAAATAAACGGAAACCTAGAAGGAAATAAATTAATTGTTATTTAAATATTTCATAATGGGTTGAGTTAAGTACAGGTGCTAGAAGATTATGAGGATTGAGTTTGATCGTGTAGATTACGCGTAAATTGAGTAGTAGACTCAATCGCGCTCGAAAAAGGTACGCTTACACGAAAATATAAATTTTGGGTTTTGGTTTTTGTTTTCCGACCGTATAGGTCGATATTACGTGTTTCTGCAATATCGCAGAAGTCCCTCAATGTAGGGAAGAGTATGCTAAATTTTTCTGAGAATTTAATGTGTTAAAATATTTTCGATAATTTTTGAAAATCTTGTTTACCAAAATAAATTGGTTTTGTTTTGAAATAAAATTTATTTTTAAAGTTAATGGGGTTTGCAACATTTTTCTTACCTTAGCAATTTTGAGGACGAAATTATTTTAAGGGGGGAAGAATGTAATGTCCCGTATTTTCTTACCATTTATTTGAATTATTTTATTTATTTAAAATATTTATTTGAATTTATATAATGGGATTTGATCATTTTAAATTGAATATTTAAATTATGTTAATAATATAATAATAATTTGTTTTCGGGATATTGGGAAAATGTTAAATTTGCAGTATAAGGTGAACAAGCGATTTAAAGTAGTTCAAATATTGTTTATATTGAATTATATAAATATATTCGTTATTACAAATGACATCTGAACGTTTAATTTATTATTATATTATTAACGAACTAGAAACGGCGCGTTAGTTCGTAAATTTCGTTCTGAACTTAAACAGAGTATACATAATTCATTTTAAGTCGAAATTCTGTGAAACCAGAAACGTTGGAATCGATTTGATTTTATTTTTCATATGGAAGAGAAAAATCGGGTTTTCGTATTATAGATTTTATTTTATGGCCAAATAAAAATTTGAAATAGTCGCTATGGAAATCGTTAATAAACGATAATGTTTATTAAATAAAATATTTAATTATATATATATATATATATATATTCGAGTGTCATTTAACCCGAGTTTCTGAATGTCGAATTTGGAATCCTTCTTAGTTTTATTTGAAGTCATATGATATTTCGTTTGAATATATTCGACAATATCAATTTATTTTTATTTATCCAACTATTTTGAAATTTAATCTATCTTGTATTGGTATTATAAAACTCAACTGAACCCTTGACTTACCCTTAAAACCAGGATTTCTATTAAAGCTTAATGAAATGGGCAAGATAATTCAATTTGAATTCGTTCACAAACAAGCATGTATTATTTGTAAGAAAGAATACAACTCAAATTTTCATAAGGACAGTAATCAAATAGACAAAGGAAACTAATATTTGAATATATATATATATATATATATATATATATATATATATATATATATATATGTGTGTGTGTGTGTGTATTCTACATCAAACCCAGACCTTCTTACATAACTAAATAAACAAATGTTTATACAGACAATATCATAATAGAATACATGAAAAACCAAAGAAAGCTGTGGAGTGCAAATCTATGAACTGACTAAACAATATCATAGCCTGAACATAATCTATAGGGATGAACACAGCTAAGCATCCCAATCTTGCATCACAACCATACTGAAAGCACCACTATTGTCACCAGCAAATCTGTCCTGAAGAGTAGAGAAAATAGCTATGAGTAGCTAATAGGTAAATATATTTCCCGTTGAAAAAAAAAGAAAAAAAAAAGACAGTGAATCAGCAGGGAAATAACAGATACAAGACATTGATTCAACAACTCAAGAAAACAATAGGGTATACAGCTATAAACAGCTAAGAATCTATATATGAAGCTGAATTCCCAATGCTGAAGTACAAATCGGAAAATAGGAACAGCTATAAAATTTATACTATAAATTTTTAAAATCGAAATTGATGACATGTATTCAGTAAATAAAAGTTGTTCTGCTATAGGTACATAGCATGACTCAAATCAACTAGGGAATAGCTACAGCTAAGTATAGGCCTCAATCTATAAAACTGAACCAAGATTTCAAATGGGAAAATTGACAATACAAATAAAAAATACATTGTCACAAAATCCACATAGGAACAACTCGATATGGGTATATTTCTTATCAGGGAAATCACATAAAATCCATGACAAAGAAACCGCACTGTTCACTGTCAAACCCCACGCAAAAGCCAAGCATCAATCACAATACAGTTCGACTATACATATCTGAATTAAGTAGCGGAAAATCAACTAGGATCTAGGTACAAATAAGCCTCTAACTAGGATATAACAATTCATGAATCACTGTTTTCCTTCCTAGTATAAATACAGGGTAAGTGTAACACCCCGAATTTCAGTTAACACTGATATTCACTAATTACAGAATTAATAATCTCAGATGTGAGAATCAGGGGAAACGGGTTACCTCATTGCGTTCGTCTCGGAAAAATACGCGAAATAGAGTCCGAAATTTTGTAAATCGGAGTCCGTATGACCGGGTTAAGGCCCAAAGAAGTTTTCGGGAAATTTGAATTTCGAAACATGCAGAAATGGGGGCCAGGCGGGAAAACTCCCGCCCAGACAAGTCGACTTGGCTGTCGACAGGGCTGTCGACTTGCCTGTCGACATGCCTGTCGATTTGGCAGTCGACAGGGCTGTCGACTTGCCCTGTCGGCTGATTATGGCCTGGGTGCACCTGGTTGAGTTTTGGGCTGGGTTGGAGGGCTTGGGACGAAATCTGACGGACCTAAACTAACCTAGGGTTAATCTAAGGGTCTAAAACACATCCTAATCCTATAAATAAGACCTTAAGCTAGCCCTAAATGGTCATAATCCTATCCTCTAACTAAACTATGCCAAAATTTTCTATGATCATGGCCTCCACTCAATACCCTAGCCTCCATCCTCTTTCTAAACTATTTCTATGAAGGCTTTCATGTTCATACAAGCATTTTTAAGTTGTATGAGTGATCATTAGCTTGCATTCATCATCAAGTTGCAAGCTTTATTTTCAAGGCTAGAGTTTTTGGGTGATTTTTGGCAAGGGTTTGCTTATTGGAGTTTAGTGGTGAGTTTCTATCACTTTAATAACCAATTGCTAAACTAAGTAGATGAGATGTGATGAGATCATATGGTTTTGCTTGCGGATCAATGGGTTTTAGGTCATATGTTATGATGCTAGTTTGCTAATCACTATGTTTAACACTTATTCATGATGACACTATGTTTATGCAAGTTAAGTGTTTGGGTTTATGCATGTTAAGTGGTGGGTTTTATGCATGCTAAGTATTCGGTTTTATGCATGCTAAGTGTTTGGTTTTACGCAAGTTAAATGCTTGGTTTTACGCTAGAATCATGTGTGAAATAAGTGACATGACATGCAAGTTTAACCTATGAGTTTGGATCTATAACATGCATAATCTATGCAAGTTGTTTGGATTAGTGATATGCATAACATATGCGAGTTTACCTTTGTATGCAAGTTCATATATAACATGTAATGCAAGTTATGTGCATGATTATATGCAAGTTCATATGTAACATGTTATGCAAGTTATGTGTTTGGTTATATGCAAGTTATGTGCATGATTATATGCAAGTTCATATGTAACATGTTATGCAAGTTATGTGTTTGGTTATATGCAAGTTAACATGTGACATGCTATGCAAGTTTACCCCTTTGTATGACATAAGTACATGTGCAAGTTCATCCCTTTAGACCTATGACATGTATGCAAGTTGACACCTTTATGATAGGTCTATGACATGAACATTTATGCAAGTTACCGTCTTTATGACATATGTGATTCATGCAAGTTTGGTTTGGTATTTATGCAAGTTGGGTTTATGGTCATATATGCAAGTTGACACCTTTTAAACCCATGATAATGTTAATGATATGCTAAGTTGAACCCATTGTGTGTATAATGAATCTTCTCTTTTGAAGTATGTCATGTTAACGTATTTACGTGGGGACGATGGGGTAAAAATTAATGAACACATAAAATGGTGTGAAGTGGGTATGATTAAACATACCATAAAGTGGATGGACATAATTGGGAATTTACCTATTGAGTTAGGTCTACCCATATTATGGAATTGGGAATTTACCTATTGAGTTAGGTCTACCCATATTCTTAAATATTTGTAATTAATTAGGGACAATTAATACAAATTATGGGGGTGATTAATTAGGTGTAATTAATCGACTAAGACACGAGGTTGGACCCTTTTGTAGCATAAGACTGCCCGGAACCGACCGGCAAATCCAGCGGCTACAAATGATTGGCCCAATGTGAGAGGTCTTAGTCATAAACTAAATAAGTGACAAGTGTAAAGACACGAGGTTAGACTCTGTTATGGTGTAAGGCTGCCCGGAACCAACCGGCATATCCAGCTGCCATAAAAGACAGTCTAATGTGAGAGGTCTTTACAAAAGGTTACGATCTTAATTAATTAAGGAACACTTAACCAAATTAGCATGTAGTGAGGCATGAGGGGTTAAGTGGGTGCCTTGGGTGGCATGTAGTAACTAGTGGGGGTGCCTTGGGTGGCATGAGGAAACTAGTGGGTTGCCTTGGGTGGCAATAGAAAATACGATTAGAATACTTAACTAAAGTGGAACATGTAATTAAACATGATTAAAGGGTTAAGTAAGTGCCTTGGGTGGCATGTGGGAATCAAGTAAGTGCCTTGGGTGGCATGTGGAAATCTAGTGGGTGCCTTAAGTGGCAATTGAAATATGATTAAATGACAAGCTTAAGTAGTAGCTTGTGGGGGCCTTAAGTGGCAATTAAAATATGATTAGATGACTTAACCAAACCTTAACATGTAAGTGGGCATGATTATAAAAAGGGGTTAAGTGGGATGCACTAGATAAAATGACAAGCTTAAGTAGTAGCTTGTGGGGGCCCATTTCAACCAGTAACCCATATGTATCTTATTGGGCTCGACCCATGTCGAGGACGGGACACGCGTACTGGGCTTGACTATAAGAGGCCAAAACGGGGTAGCGGTGGCAACGCAAGTCCAACGGGTTTCATATGCGTGTGTGGACCGGGGCTGGTAAGTAAGACGTTGTTGCATCGTGTAGGTATAAGCCATGCACCGTTGATATTATCAGGTTGCCACTTTGAGGAATGATACACCCCACTGTGGGGCCAGCACGGGTATCTACGTTAGGGAGCCGATCGCTTGGGGAGTAGTGGGTACACCTAGTGGAGATAGGGGCAGACGGCACCTATGTAGTCAGCTAGGGGTACACGAAACTACTATTAAAAATTACTAAGTACACTTAGTGGGATCAACTTTTAAGTAGGAATTACCCTTGGGTGGGTAGATCTGGGGTGGTGCAGTGTAGGAATTACCCTTGGGTGGGTAGATCTGGGGTGGTGCAGTGTAGTAATTATCCTTGGGTGGGTAAATGCGTCTTTACGGTTATCTTAGTTCATCCTAAGTCTAGTTGGCTGCTTAGTGTAGCCATTTATCCCCAGTCGTTACCGTATATCGAGCTCATGTCTTACTCTGGTTACTTTAATGATTGTATTGTTAAAGTTATAGGACTCGCTCAGACTCATGTCTGACCCCGTTGTTTTTATCTTTTTCCCAACCCTCAGGTTATCAGAGTGGGCCTAGCACTAGTGGGCTTTGATCAGACTGCTTTATCTATCTTTTGGAGCTTGGACCGTGGATGTAAAGCTCAGTTTATCTTTTCTATTATGGGTATTAAGTTATGTAGTGGGATTATGTACTTTTGTTTTATCAGGATGGATATTATGTACTTGACTCTTGTTTAAGGTTTTGGTGTAACCAAACATGTTTTACTTTCCGCTGCAATGAAATGATGTTTTAAATTCTCAAGTATTACTTATATCTGTCTTGTTGTAATTTTTCTGTTCTATATTCACTTAAAATACTCCACCGATGTTATGGAATTCCCTTAGTGAGTGACCGTAGCGGGTGTGGGGTGTTACAGTAGGTGTTAAACGAAATCAACACAGCAAAGAAAGAAACCGAATTCAAAGAAGAAGAAAAATAAAAAAACAGAAATTAAATTGGAAAAATTACTTAGCTTTTTGGGATGTAGGTTTCGGTCTGGGTTGAATCAAGTGGAAAGGGGCGGCAGAGCAACTGAAGGGGGGCCGAGGCAGTGTGCGTCGCGGTGGTCATCAGTGGAAGCGATGGGCTAGGGTTTCAAGAGGGATTGTAACGACCCGGAAAATCTGAACAAATTTAAAAATTTTAAATTAGCTATTTTAGTGGATTTTAAGTATTTAAAATAAATATTTTAAATAATAATGATGAAAAGTAAGTTTGAATCGATGTTGAAAATGAAAATAATTAATTTGAATTATAAACAAGGCCTGAAATGGCGCGGTAGTTTCAAAATTTGAATTCAAAATTTGACTGACTGTACCGGGTGCAAAACAAAGCGGATTTGAGTGAAACCAAAAATATTTAAATCTATTTGTGAATAAATTTCTAACTAATCTAAAAAATCGAAGTTTCATAGCGGAAAGCAAAAGTTATGGCCAAATGAATTTTCAGAAAGGTCGCTATAGAATTAATATAGCCCGTGAAATTGGCCATTTTGCAAATGACCTCAGAATTCGACGAAACCACTTTTGTTGGATCCAGGATGTGAAGTTATTGCTTGGTTTCAAATTTCATAATTTTTGAAGCTTGTATGTGAGCGTGGCAAAGGAAAATGTGTTTTGGTCAATTACAGTTAAATTGGATCGACCAAAAAAGGGCCATTTTGCAAACATTCTCAGAATTCGACGAAACTAGTTTTGTTGGGACCGTATCGTCAAAACATAGCTAGATTTATTTTTCTGGAATTTTTCGAATCAGTATGTGGCCCCGGCAAATTGAAATGTACATTCAAATTAAATATTGAATGTTTTATATTTTAATTGGAAAGAAAACTGACTAAAACAGTCGAATGGGCCTACGAAACATATCCCATTATGTTCGGAACGGGAGTAAAACGCTAGGGACGACAGTCGTTGGGTCTGGATTGGGGTTCGTGTATGAAAGGGGGTATTTTCGGAATTTAAAAATATATAAATTAAAGAAAAAAATTCATTGGTCAACAAAATCCTTTCTCTCTCCCCGATACCAGGTCGCGAACGATGGAAAGGAGTTCAGAACTTCTCTCTTCGATTTCTCCTTCCATACTCCACGAAACCCAATGCCCCTTTGGAGAATTTTGTAGTGCTCCTCACGATCTTCAAATCAATACCAACCTTGGATTTTTTTCGTGGCCTGTGGAGCTCGAATCGAGCTCAAGAACATCCGGTCTTTGGACCGCCGCCGTCGTCGCCAGAGGACACCTAAGTGGGCCCCCTTCCTGGCGCACGTGCGTCCCACCTGGCTCTTCGACGTCATGAAGTCTGATCCTCGTATCGAGCAACAGATTGGAAGTTAAATTCAAACCTAGGTTTGAATCAAAAACTGAGAGGTACGGCTTTGTTAATTTCAAACTGATTTTAACACTGTAAAGCGTTGCAAACTTCTGAAAATCGTATCCTTTTGCTATGTGGTCGAAATTCAGTGAAACAAGAGGCAGTGGACTCGTGTGGACGTCTTCTACATTCTAGAAGAGACCGCATATTTTTCTGAGCCTTCTGCTATTTTTGGTGGAGTGGAACCCAAGGTGAGATTTCTAATTTATAAATGATATGGAAAACGACGATGTATAAATTATATAGTCGATGTATGAGTTACATAAGCGTTGTACACCTCTTGTATAAGTGTTGTATAAGTTGTACGCTTGATGTATAAGTTATATATGCGTTGTAAAAATTATATATGTGTTGAAATAGAAGTTAAATACTTATATATATATATATACGCCCCTCGTCCACAAACCATGGACGATATTTATTGGTTGTGATTGGTGTGAAAATTGGTTGATTACGAATGGTTGATTGAAATTGTTTGTGGTTGAAATTGATTGATTGTGGTTGAAAAATACCCGTTTGTGGTTGAGAAATATTTGGGTTAAACAACATAGGATTAGTTTGTGGAAATGAAAAAATAAACATGCCGCCTGCGTGCGAACTAGATGCATAATTCCCCATTGTCAAAAGCTGCGAGGCTTTAAGGTAGAGCGAGGAGCCGTACTACGGACGGTCCCGGTTTTAACTACCCTGCCGTTATGCTGCCGAAATTTTGAATAATATTCATGTGTTAGAATTATTTTCCTGTGTTGAAACTATATTCGTCTGTTGAATAGAAAACCTTCATGTGTTGAATCGAAATTCATTCATTGAATTGAAATTCGTGTGTTGAATGGTATTCGTGTTTTGAATAAATTGTTCTAACAATAAAAAAAATTACATTTTTACTCTATATATATAAATTATAGAAAACCTTCATGTGTTGAATCGAAATTCATTCATTGAATTGAAATTCATGTGTTGAATGGTATTCGTGTTTTGAATAAATTGTTTTAACAATAAAAATCACATTTTTACTCTATATATACAAACTATAGAAAACCTTCATGTGTTGAATCGAAATTCCTTCGTTGAATTGAAATTCATGTGTTGAATGTTATTCGTATTTTGAAAGAAATTGTTTTATAATAAAAATCATATTTTCATTACATATATGAACTATATAAAATAATCTTGTTTTGAAATAAATTGTTTTATAATAAAAATCAAATTTTTATTACATATATGAACTATATAAAATAATCGTGTTTTGAAATGAATTGTTTTACAATAAAAATCACATTTTTATTATATACATGAATTGTTAAAAATAGTGAAGTGTTGAAATAGAAGACAATTAGATAAAAATATCATTTTTATCAAATGTATGAAAATCATATAGTTTTGAAATCGAAGAATCGATATATATACTGTAAAACCCCACTCCCGCTAAGGTCACTCACTAAGGGAATGCCTTAACTTCGGTGGAGTATTTTAAGTGAATATAGAACAGAAAAATTATAACAAGACAGATATAAGTAATACTTGAAATTTAAAACATCATTTCATTGCACCAGAAGGTAAACATGTTTGGTTACATACCAAAAACCAACAAGAGTCAAGTATAAAATATCCATCTCGATAAAAACATAAGTACATAATCCCACTACATACTAATAGCCATAATAGAAAAGATAAGCTAAGGTTTACATCAACGGTCCAAGCTCCAAAAGATAGATAAAGCAATCTGATCAAAGCCCACTAGTGCTAGGCCCAACCTGAGGACCTGAGGGGAGAAAAAGATAAAAACAACGGGGTCAGACATAAGTCTGAGCGAGTCCTATAACTTTAACAATACAATCATTAAAGTAATTAGGGTGTGATATAAACTTGGTACGGTAACGACTGGGGATAAATCACTACACTAAGCAGCCAACTAGACATAGGAAGAACTAAGATATCGGTAATGACACATCTACCCACCCAAGGGTAACTACTAAACTGCACCACACCAGTCATTCCTAACTTAAAGGTTGATCCCACCCAAGGACTTAGAAAATTTAACTAGTTGTTTCGTGTACCCCTAGATGACCACATAGGTGTCGTCTGCCCCTATCTCCACTAGGTGTACCCACTACTCCCCAAGCGATCGGCTTCCTAACGTAGATACCCGTGCTGGCACCACAGTGGGGTGTATCACTCCCCAAAGTGGCAACCCGATACAACCAACGGTGCACGGCTTATACCTATACGATGCAACAACGTCTTACCTAACAGCCCGGGCCCACACATGCATATGAAACCTGTTGGATTTGCGTTGCCACCGCTACCCCGTTTTGGCCTCCTATAGTCAAGCCCAGTACGCGTGTCCCGTCCTAGACATGGGTCGACCCCACAAAGATACACATGGGTTACTGGTTGAAATGGGCCACCACAAGCTACCCACCTAAGCTTGCTCCCTCTAGTGTATCCCAATTAACCCTTTGATCATGTTTAATTACATGTTTCCACTTTGGTTAAGTATTCTAATCGTATTTTCGATTGCCACCTAAGGCAACCACTAGATTTCCACATGCCACCCAAGGCACCCACTTAACCCCTCATGCCCCACTACATGCTTATCTGGTTAAGTGTTTCTTAATTGATTAAGACCGTAACCTTTGCAAAGACCTCTCACATTAGACTGTCTTTTATGGCAGATGGATTTGTCGGTCGGGTCCGGGCAGCCTTACGCCATAACAGAGTCTAACCTCGTCTTTACACTTGTCACGTATTTAGTTTATGCCTAAGACCTCTCACATTGGGCCAATCATTTGTAGCCGCTGGATTTGCCGGTCGGGTCCGGGTAGTCTTATGCTACAAAAGGGTCCAACATCGTGTCTTAGTCGATTAATTACGCCTAATTAATCACCCCCATATTTTGAATTAATTTTCCCTAATTAATTCCAATTTAATGATGTACATAATTGACTCAATTATGTCCATCCACTTATGGTATGCAACATCATACCAATTTCACCACAATTTTGTTAACATGAATATTAACCCCATCGTTCCCCACGTAATACGCTAACATGACATACTTAAAAAGGGAAGATTCATCACAAATACAATGGGTTCAACTTAGCATAACATTAGCATCAACTTGGGTTTTAAAGGTGTCAACTTGCATATATGACCATAGCATCAAACCCAACTAGCATAAATAATCAACCCAAACTTGCATGAATCACATATGTCATAAAGAGGGTAACTTGCATAGATGTTCATGTCATAGACCTATCATAAAGGGATAAACTTGCATACATGTCATAGGTCTAAAAAGGGATGAACTTGCATATGTTACTCATATCATAAAAAGGGGTAAACATGCATATATATGCATGACATACAAAGGGGTAAACTTGCATATGTATGCATATCATACAAAGGTGTAAACTTGCACATGTTACTTGCATATAATCAAACACCAAACTTGCATAACATGTCATATATGAACTTGCATATAATCAAATACCAAACTTGCATAACATGTCATATATGAACTTGCATATAATCAAACACCAAAATTGCATAACATGGTGTCATAATGGATCAATGTTTATCATAGTGATTTGCATAGCTAGCATCATGAACACATAGCATAAAACTTGCATAACTAACATCATGGACATATAGCATAAAACTTGCATAACTAACATCATGAGCACATAGCATATGATAACATAACTTGCATTGATCCACATTCATAACCATAACCTCATTACATCCTATCATAATTAGTTTAGCAATTGCTTGCTAAAGGCATAGAAACTCACAAATTGTTGATTAGCACTCCTATGAAGAAGATTAAGTTGCTAGAGTTGATTAGAAAATTGATTTGAGAAGCTATCTTCTTCTAAAATGTGATGGAGGCTCCTTCTAATTGCATTTTGACGGCATGACAGCCTTGTATCTATTTTTAGTATGAATTAGGGTAGTTTTAGGGTGTATTTATAGATTTAGGATGTAGTTTAGGCCATAGGATTAACCCTAGTTTAGATCTAAACCATCAAAAATCGTCACAGGTCAGCAGAACAGACCAGAGAACCAAAACAGGTGCACCAGGCCAGCCAGGGTCAAACCAGAAAGCTATGCAGGTTTCTGGCTTGACACGGGCTGTAACACCCCACGTCCATTAATGTCACTCACAAAGGGAATGCATTAACTTCTATGGAGGTTTTAGGTGAATATAGAACAGTAAAATTTCAACAAGACAGATATAAAATAGTACTTGGAAATTTAAAAACTTTATTTCAATTGCAACAGAAGTCAAAACATGTTTGATTACATCAAAACACCATAATCAAAGTCAAGTACAATATCTATCTTGATAAAACAAGTACATAATCCCATTACATAAATAGCCATTAAAAAGAAAGATAACAAGCTGGACTTTACTTCAGCAGTCCAAGCTTTCCAAGAGATAAGCAATCCAATCAGACTCCACTGGAACTTGGCCCAACCTGAGGACCTGAAGGGAGAAAAAGATGAAAAAGAGGCGGGGTCAGACATAAAGTTTGGCGAGTATGATAATTCTACAATACTATTATCAAAATAACTGGACTAAGGCATAAGCTGGAAAACAAGGAAATGTCTATGAAAGAGCAGATTAAGGACATAGACAATCGCTAAAGGAAACGTTATAGGCGCTCCTAAATACTAAAGGATAAACACTATACTGCACCACACCAGTCACCCTAAAGATTGATTCCACTTAGCTTCACTTAGAAACTTTCTTAATGGCTTTACGTACTCCTAGCTGACTACATAGGTGCCGCCTGCCCCTATCTCCACTAGGTGTACCCCACTTTCCATTTTTCGATCGGCTCCCTACTCGTAGATACCCGTGCTGGCCCCACAGTGGGGTGTATCATTCCCCTAAAGTGGCAACCCGATATAACGGAGATGCACGGCTTATACCTACACGATGCAACAACGTCTTACCTACCAGCCCGGGTCCACACACGCATATGAAACCCGTTGGACTTGCGTTGCCACCGCTCCCTGTTTTGGCCTCTTATAGTCAAACCCAGTATGCGCGTCCCGTCCTCGTCTTGGGTCGAGCCCACAAAGATACGTTTTGGGATACTGGTTGAAATGGGCCCTCATTATTTCCCACAAGCATTCCACCTAAGCTTGTCCGATTTGTCCATCCACTTAACCTACTTAGTCATGTTCATTTACATGTGTATTTGGTTAAGTCTAATCGTATTTCAAATGCCTCTAAAGGCAACCACTAGATTCCTCATGCCACCCAAGGCACCTACTTAACCCCCATGTCCCACCTTACATGATTATCTGGCTAAGTATTTCTTAATTCATTAAGGCCATAACCTCATAAAGATCTCTCACATTAGACTGGCATTTATGGCAGCTGGATTTGCCGGGCGGGTCCGGGCAGTCTTACACCATAAAAGAGTCTAACCTCGTGTCTTTACAACTGTTATGCTTTAGTTTGGGCCTAGGACCTCTCACATTGGGTCGACATTTGTGACTACTGGATTTGCCGGGCGGGTCCGGGCAGGTTTACATCACAAATGGGTCCAACCTCGTGTCCTAAGCATTGATTATTATTAATAATCCACTTTCCCCAATTTTAATAATTCCCTACTTGAATTATTAATTAATTCCAAATTTAACAATGTCCATAATTGACTCAATTATGGACATCCATTTAAGGCATGCAAAATCATATCAATTGCATCCCAATTTATTAATTTCCTAATATTACCCCTACCCCACGTTTGAACGTTTATTCGCAAAATGTATGCTAGACCCGATTAGTCTAACTCATAGCATAAAAGAAAATATTCACAACAACAACATATATATGTGACTAATTAAATCATAACAAGGGGTAAAACTTGCATACATTACAACTTGCATAAGGTTATACATGTCATGGATCTAAGGGTGTCAACTTATTCGTAATTCACATAATATGATTTTGATCAAATTTCATAAACTTGTATAGGACATGTGTGAATCAACATCATTAACAATATGGTTTTATATGGGTACACCTAACTCAATAGGCAAATTCCCAAAAATCAAAATTCATTTAATCGTAGATTCATGTATATGGGTACACCTAACTTAATAGGCAAATTCCCATATTCAAGATCCAATTAATTTGTAGATTCATGTATATGGGTACACCTAACTCAATAGGCAAATTCCCATAATCAAGGTCTATTATAAAAAAAAAACATAAACTTTAAACATGATCCAATTCGCATAAATACTAACATCATGATTTTACAACTTGTATGATTCAACACAACTTAACATGACATCATTATCATATAACATAAGTATTTCAACATATGTGATAATATGAGAACTACAACATATATAAGATTTACAACATAGCATATCATAATTTGCAACATATCATGATATGATTTACAACATAGCATAGCATGATTAATCACATATGACATAGCATAGGATTATTTACAACATAATCACTACAACATAACAACATATATATGATAACATAATAGCATAACAAGAGATCCACAACATAATTTACAAATACATAACAATTCATATCACTTTCTTGTGATCCATTCATAACTTAATCAAATTATTTTATAATAATATTGTGAGATTCATCATACTCACAATTTTAAAGAAGAGAAATAGAAAGAGAGAGAGCTTTTGATTTGATTTGAGTAGATTTAGTTTGTAGATTAGGCCTTCTTCTTCTTTATTTTGTGACGGCTATGCTGAACTCCATGGCAACGGCATGTCGGTAGCTCTCCAATTTTTCAAGTGATTTAGGGTTAGAGTCTACCCACTTATTTATAGATGTTAGGATTCATTTAGGCCATTAGATTTAACCTAGAAATACCCGCAGCCATTCAGACCAGATGGGGTTTATCTTATTGACTCAGCAATGAGTCAGAAGTGACTCAGCAAACACTCAGCAAATTAATAAACTTATATTCATGTTTACATTAACTGCCCATATATATATAAATATATATATATATATATACACACACACACCTATTCATGAATTCAAATTAATCCATAATTAACTTATGACCATTTCTACACATTAATTTTCCAATTAATGTCTTAATTCCATTTTTCGCCTTTCAAGGCAATTCACATATCTCAAATTTGTTATATGCCTTTTTAAGACTATTTCATGCAAATTCTCAATATTAATTCTTTTAATTTGTGAATATTAGTATTAACAGAAATACGGGGTGTTACATTCTCCCCTCCTTAACGGATTTCAACCCCGAAATCTTCAAGTTTATATCCTATCATCAACCATCTACTCAATCAACAAACACTGGCATCCATTGTCCTTATAGACTTCTAATGCTTTCATATTTAAATGCACAGTGTGTGTCTATGTCCGTATCTAATGCAAAATCAGGCGGTCCACTGATTAAGTTGACCTCCTTGATGCAATTCATGATAGTGCCATGCATCCATTATGTATGCAAAAGATCCTAATTGCTTACAAACTACTTCTATATGCGTGCACATCCATTCAACCGAATGCAACATCTATATGATGGTACAACCATTATACATCCATTATACTAAATACATTCATTTATGCAATATGCAGTATGTAGTGACTGAGCCGATCTAGTGCCTAAAGTGTGTGTATATATGCATCCACGAGCAACCACTAGCAACCACTTGCATCCATTTTGCATCCATCATACATAACATGTCTCAAACACATGTTTCAACCATAGGATTATCCCAACTAAAGGTCAAAGATACTAATGAGAGGACATACTAAAGATAAGATAAGATAAGCTAAGCGATAAAGGAGAAATTAAAAGACATACCCTCAAAAAGAAAAGGGTATAGCGAACGCATCTTCCCTTCTGTCTCCCAAGTAGCGTTGCTCTCATCATCTCCCCATTGCACTTTAACTAGTCTGACCTCTCGATTTCTCAAATTTTTGATCTCCGACCCAAGAATGCATGTAGGAGCTCGTCTAATTGTTGCATCACGCTCTATTTCCACCTCTTTAAGCAAGCTCGGCTCTACCACCTCCGCGGTCTTGTGCAAACACTTCCTCAAATGTGATACATGGAATACGTCGTGTACTCCACTAAGTTTCTCAGGCAACTCCACCCTATACGCCATCTTCCCAATCCTGTCTTTTATAGGAAACGGCCCTGCAAACCTTGGCGCTAATTTCCCAACGGACCCAAAGCGAACAACATTCCGCAACGGAGACACTTTGATAAAAACCATGTCCCCAATGTCAAACTCAAGATCTGTCCTCCTCTTATCAGCATATGATTTCTGCCTATCTTGTGCTGCTTTCATCCTCCTTCGAATCAAATCAATCTTCTCCGAGGTTTCCCTAACCATATCGGGCCCAAGTAGGATTTTATCGGTAGATTCCCACCAACATGTAGGCGAACGGCAAGGCCTTCCATAAAGAGCTTCGAAAGGTGCCATGCCAATACTAGACTAAAAGCTATTATTATATGCGAATTCTACCAACGGAAGGTGCTCTTCCCATGTACCCCCAAAGTCTAGGATACAAAGCCTTAAAAGATCCTCTAGAATACGATTCACCCTCTCGGTCTGGCCGTCCATCTGAGGATGATATGCAGTGCTTAAACATAGCTGAGTCCCTACCGCCTCTTGTAAACTCTTCCAAAATTCGCTAGTGAAGATGGGATCACGGTCGCTTACTATACTAGAAGGAATACCGTGCAAACGAACTATCTCTTTAATGTATACAGAAGCCAACCATGGAGCAGTCCTCTTACTTTTCACGGGAATAAAATGGGCGCTCTTAGTAAGTCTATCTACTATAACCCAAATCCCCGTATTACCCTTCCTTGATCTTGGTAATCCATCCACAAAATCCATTGAGACGCTTTCCTATTTCCATAGTGGAACTTCCAATGGGTGAAGCAACCCACCGGGTTTCTTTTGTTCCGCTTTTACTCGTTGGCACACCAAGCATCTAGCGACGTACTTGGCCACATCCTTTTTCATACCGGCCCAAAAGAAAACCCGCTTCATATCTTTGTACATCTTGTCTCCGCCGGGATGAATGGTCATCTTTGAGCGATGAGCATCATCAAGAATGGCCTTCCTTAAGTCTTCGTCTTGTGGTACACAAAGTCTATTATCCCTTCGTAACCAACCCTTATCGTCTAGGGTATACCTACGAAGATGGCTAGACGACTCCCCTCCTTTGAGCTTTTCTACTGTCTCAACCAACTGGGGGTCGTCTTGCTGTGCCTCACCAACTGGTCCTAGAAGTATAGGTCTAACCTCCAAGGATGCTAACAAACCAGGTACTAGGTCAACGGAGGGTCTAAAGTCAAACATGGAGATGAATTCTAAGCTTCGTCGTTCAACAAACAACGGACTCATGGACAACCTTTTCCTACTTAAGGCGTCTGCTACCACGTTACCCTTGCCCGGGGTATATGCTATTTCAAAATCGTAGGAGGCTAGGAATTCCATCCAACGTTGCTGCCTTAAATTCAAATCCTTCTGAGAGAATAAGTATTTTAATGATTTGTGGTCAGTGAACAGTTCGAATTTCTCACCAAGAAGATAGTGACGCCAAGACTTAAGCGCGAAAACAATTGCGGCTAACTCAAGGTCATGCGTAGGGTAATTCTTTTCATGAACCCTCAACTGCCTTCCACCATAGGCTATTACTCTTCCCTCTTGCATGAGGACCGCGCCAAGTCCCGTCCCACAAGCATTAGTATAGACGGTAAACGGTTTATTCCCGTCTGGCAACACTAAGACTGGGGCTGAAGTTAAGGCTCTCTTTAAACGTTGGAACGCATCATCACAATCTTCGTCCCACGTAAAAACCAGGTTCTTCTTCGTTAACCGTGTTAATGGAGCTGATATTTTTGCGAAGTCTTTGATAAAATTCCTATAATAGCCAGCCAACCCCAAGAAACTTCTTACTTCGGTTACATTTTTAGGGACCTTCCAATCTTGGATGGCCACCACCTTTGCGGGATCCACTGCTATCCCTTCCTTGGAAACCACGTGCCCTAAGAACCGTACTTCTTTCCTCCAGAAGTGACACTTAGAAAATTTTGCCTTAAGGTTATGCGCTCGAAGGGTTTCCAACACTTCCCTAAGATGTAGGGCATGCTCTTCTTCATTCTTAGAAAAGACTAAGATGTCATCCACAAAGGCTACCACGAGTTTGTTAAGGTACTCCCTAAACACCCTACTCATCAAATCAACAAAATATGCGGGGGCGTTTGTCAAACCAAAGGGCATCACTAGCCATTCATAGAATCCATCAAGAGTCCTAAAAGCAGTCTTATCTATACTATCCTCAGCCACTCTCAGTTGATGAAAGCCAGTGGCTAAGTCCAACTGCGAAAACACTGAGGCGCCAACTAACTGATCAAAGAGATCGTCAATCCTCGGCAGTGGGTGTCGGTTCTTTTTAGTAAGCTTGTTTAGTTCTCTATAGTCCACACAAAGTCTAAGGGACCCATCCGCCTTTGTAGTAAATACTACTGGAGCACCCCACTCTGATATACTACGTCTTATGAACCCCTTCTCAAGCAACTCCTTCACTTGCTTATTGAGTTCCCTCCTTTCACGAGGAGCCATGTGGCGCACTGGCAAACATACGGGTTAAGCATTATCCACAAGATAAATTCGAAAGTCTATCTCCTGCTTTGGAGGTAAGCCCTTCACCTCCTCAAACACATCCGGATATTCCCGGACCACCTCTACTGTTCGCAGATTCTCTACAGACGCATCAAGCGATTCAAGATAACTTAGCATAACGGAATTTATGGGACTACAAAAGATGTCGAGAGCATTACCAAGGCGAGTCACAAGCATAACTACTCTCCTTTCACAATCAAGAATGGCCCCATTTCTAGATAACCAATCCATTCCTAAAATTAGCCCATAGCCCGTGAAGCCCAATACATAAGCATCACATCTAAATTCAACGCTAAGTATAGAGATTTTCAAATCCAAATATATCATGGTCAAATGAGCCGAACCCCCAATTGGATTTGAAACAACCAAGGGATCCTCTACTAAACTGGTGTTCAAGTGCAGTAATTCAACTAATGATGCAGAGATAAACGAATGAGATGCATTAGAATCGAATAAGGTACGGACAGGATGATCAAACATAAAAACTAAGCTTTCAACAGAAATTGTTCTACCTCTTTCTTGCAGCGGTGGGGCCGCAATAGCCTGAACTTGCCCCCTTGCCTGCCTTGGTGCTATAAGAGCCTGCATCTGTCCTCCCGAGGTAGACCCTGCCCTCTACCCCTTCTTTGGGCGGTCCTTCACCAAATGTTCCGCATCTCCACAATGAAAACAACCAGTCTTCTTTTTCTTTCTACAATCTTTGCTGAGATGGCCAGGCGTCCCACAATTGAAGCATCTCTTCTTCCCTTTGCCATTATTGTTTTTACCACCCATCTTATTTTGCTGTTGGGGTTTCTTCTGACCCCCTTTCTTTTCAACTGCCTTATCCTCATGCATAAGTGCCATTTCTACTAGCCTTTCAAAGGTGGCTCCCATAGGGATGTGGGTCATAGCCAACCCTTGCAACGGTTCATTCAAGCCTCTAACGAACCTCAAAGCTTTCTTCTCTGGCGTGTTCACCAACTCCAAGCCAAACCTTGCTAACTGATTAAATTTATTGACATACTCCTTCACTGATAAGCTCCTTTGCTTTAATGTCAGGAATTTTTCCATATTTAAATTCTCCTCTGCCCTTGAAAGAAACTTTGCCTCAAACCTTCGTCTGAAATCCGCCCATGAATCAACTGGACGTTCCCCGTTAGTGACCTCCCACCAAAACGAGGCCTCTCCCTTCATTAACCAAGCAGCTAAACGGACTTTCCTCCCATCTTCCACTTCAAAGATATCCAACAATTCCTCAGTCTCCTTAAGCCAGTCTCTGGCCTCCACAAACGTCTCGGTCCCTTGAAAAGTTTTTCCTCCCATAGCCTTAAATTCCTTGCACGTCTTTGCAAAAGTGTCAACACGAGGAGGAGGAGGAGGAATGGGTGCAACTGGGGGTGGAGGAACATTTGCTGGGCCTGCAGTGGTGGCCCTAGCCTCCAAATATCTCCTAAACCACCCTGGAACCGTCACACCTTCTGGGAGATTAAGATCTTCAGCCATGCTGAAACGAAAAAGGAAAGATTCAAAATGGAGAATTCGAAAGATAAAGATAAGGATATGGCTATTTGGGATTATGTTTTTCATAAAAACTTTCTCTAAATAACATGTTTTTGAAAGCACTTCTTCCAAAAATACTTTAGAAAAATATTTTTCTAAAAATTTTATCTGTTCTGGTAACCTTATGCTCTGATACCACGTGTAACACCCCACGTCCATTAATGTCACTCACAAAGGGAATGCATTAACTTCTATGGAGATTTTAGGTGAATATAGAATAGTAAAATTTCATCAAGACATATATAAAATAGTACTTGGAAATTTAAAAACTTTATTTCAATTGCAGCAGAAGTCAAAACATGTTTGATTACATCATAACACCATAATCAAAGTCAAGTACAATATCAATCTTGATAAAACAAGTACATAATCCCATTACATAAATAGCCATTAAAAAGAAAGATAACAAGCTGGACTTTACTTCAACAGTCCAAGCTTTCCAAGAGATAAGCAATCCAATCAGACTCCACTGGAACTTGGCCCAACCTGAGGACCTGAAGGGAGAAAAAGATGAAAAAGAGGGGGGGTCAGACATAAAGTCTGGCGAGTATGATAATTCTACATCATTATTATCAAAATAACTGGACTAAGGCATAAGCTGGAAAACAAGGAAATGTCTATGAAAGAGCAGATTAAGGACATAGACAATCGCTAAAGAAAACGTTATAGGCGCTCCTAAATACTAAAGGATAAACACTATACTGCACCACACCAGTCACCCTAAAGATTGATTCCACTTAGCTTCACTTAGAAACTTTCTTAATGGCTTTACGTACTCCTAGCTGACTACATAGGTGCCGCTTGCCCCTATCTCCACTAGGTGTACCCCACTTTCCATTTTTCGATCGGCTCCCTACTCGTAGATACCCTGTGCTGGCCCCACAGTGGGGTCTATCATTCCCCTAAAGTGGCAACCCGATATAACGGAGATGCACGGCTTATACCTACACGATGCAACAACGTCTTACCTACCAGCCCGGGTCCACACACGCATATGAAACCCATTGGACTTGCGTTGCCACCGCTCCCTTTTTTGGCCTCTTATAGTCAAACCCAGTATGCGTGTCCCATCCTCGACTTGGGTCGAGGCCACAAAGATACGTTTTGGGATACTGGTTGAAATGGGCCCCTATTATTTCCCACAAGCATTCCACCTAAGCTTGTCCCATTAGTCCATCCACTTAACCCACTTAGTCATGTTCATTTACATGTGTATTTGGTTAAGTCTAATCGTATTTCAAATGCCTCTAAAGGCACCCCTAGATTCCTCATGCCACCCAAGGCACCTACTTAACCCCCATGTCCCACCTTACATGATTATCTGGCTAAGTATTTCTTAATTCATTAAGGCCATAACCTCATAAAGACCTCTCACATTAAACTGGCATTTATGGCAGCTTGATTTGCCGGGCGGGTCCGGGCAGTCTTACACCATAAAAGACTCTAACCTCGTGTCTTTACAACTGTTATGCTTTAGTTTGGGCTTAGGACCTCTCACATTGGGCCGACATTTGTGACCACTGGATTTGTCGGGCGGGTCCGGGCAGGTTTACGTCACAAACGGGTCCAACCTCGTGTCCTAAGCATTGATTATTATTATTAATCCACTTTCCCCAATTTTAATAATTCCCTACTTGAATTATTAATTAATTCCAAATTTAACAATGTCCATAATTGACTCAATTATGGACATCCATTTAAGTCATGCAAAATCATATCAATTGCACCCCAATTTATTAATTTCCTAATATTACCCCTACCCCATGTTTGAACGTTTATTCGCAAAATGTATGCAGATCCGATTAGTCTAACTCATAGCATAAAAGAAAATATTCACAACAACAACATATATATGTGACTAAATAAATCATAACAAGGGGTAAAACTTGCATACATTACAACTTGAATAAGGTTATACATGTCATGGATCTAAGGGTGTCAACTTATTCATAATTCACATAATATGATTTTGATCAAATTTCATAAACTTGTATAGGACATGTGTGAATCAACATCATTAACAATATGGTTTTATATGGGTACACCTAACTCAATAGGCAAATTCCCAAAAATCAAAATTCATTTAATCATAGATTCATGTATATGGGTACACCAAACTTAATAGGCAAATTCCCATATTCAAGATCCAATTAATTTGTAGATTCATGTATATGGGTACACCTAACTCAATAGGCAAATTCCCATAATCAAGGTCTATTATAAAAAAAACATAAACTTTAAACATGATCCAATTCTTAGGGCAGTCCTTCACTAGATGCCCTGCTTCGCCACAGTGGAAGCAGCCAGTCTTCTTCTTCTTCCGACAATCTTTTCTTAGGTGGCCCGGTGTCCCGCAATTGAAGCACTTCTTCTTTCATTTGCCACCATTGCCTTTCCCACCCTTGTTTTGTTGTTGCTGTTGAGGCCTCTTCTGGTCTCCTTTCTTCTCGGGTGCCTTATTAGCATTGGGAACCTTCTCTTCCTCATGCATAAGTGCCATGTCTACTAGCTTCTCAAAGGTGGCCCCCATAGGGATGTGAGTCATAGCCAATCCATGCATCGGTTCATTCAAGCCTTTAACGAACCTCAGAGCCTTCTTCTCCGGTGTATTCACCATGTCCATGCCAAACCTTGCTAGCTGATTAAACTTGTTGACATATTCCTTCACTGATAAGTTTCCTTGCTTTAATGTCAAGAACCTTTCCATATAAATATTTTCTTCCGCACGTGAGGGAAACTTTGCCTCAAACCTTTGCCTGAAATCCGCCCAAGAGTCAATAGGGCGCTCTCCATTAGTGACCACTCACCAGAACGAGGCCTCTCCCTTCATTAACCAAGCAGCTAACTTGACTTTCTTTCCTTCTTCCATCTCAAAGATATCTATCAACTCTTCCACCTCCTTAAGCTAATCCCTAGCTTCCACAAAAGTTTCTGATCCTTGAAAAGGTTTCCCTCCCATAGCCTTAAATTCCTTGCAAGTCTTAGCAAAAGTATCCGCGCGAGGAGGAGGAGGATGATCGGGTGCAACTGGTGGTGGAGGAACATTTGCTGGACCCACAGCGGCGGTCCTAGCTTCCATCAATCTCCTATACCATACTGGTATCGCTACAGCCTCCGGAAAGTTAAGATCTTAAGCCATGCTGAAACGAAAAAGGAAAGATTCAAAACGGAGAATTCGAAAGATAAAGATATGGCTATTGCGGATTATGCTTTTCTTTCAAAAACTTTTCTCTTAAAAGACATGTTTTTGAAAATACTTCTTCCAAAAATGTTTTTAGAAAAATAGTTTTTCTAAAAAATTTATCTGTTCTGGTAACCTCGCTCTGATACCACGTGTAACACCCCACTCCCGCTAAGATCACTCACTAGGGGAATGCCTTAACTTCGGTGGAGTATTTTAAGTGAATATAGAACAGAAAAATTACAACAAGACAGATATAAGTAATACTTGAAATTTAAAACATCATTTCATTGCAGCAGAAGGTAAACATGTTTGGTTACATACCAAAAACCAACAAGAGTCAAGTACAAAATATCCATCTCGATAAAAACATAAGTACATAATCCCACAACATACTAATAGCCATAATAGAAAAGATAAGCTGAGCTTTACACCAACGGTCCAAGCTCCAAAAGATAGATAAAGCAATCTGATCAAAGCTCACTAGTGCTAGGCCCAACCTGAGGACCTGAGGGGGAAAAAAAGATAAAAACAACGAGGTCAGACATAAGTCTGAGCGAGTCCTATAACTTTAACAATACAATCATTAAAGTAATTAGGGTATGATATAAACTTGGTACGGTAACGACTGGGGATAAATGACTACACTAAGCAGCCAACTAGACATAGGAAGAACTAAGATATCGGTAAAGACACATCTACCCACCCAAGGATAATTACTAAACTGCACCACACCAGTCATTCCTAACTTAAAGGTTGATCCCACCCAAGGACTTAGAAAATTTAACTAGTAGTTTCGTGTACCCCTAGCTGACCACATAGGTGCCGTCTGCCCCTATCTCCACTAGGTGTACCCACTACTCCCCAAGCGATCGGCTCCCTAACGTAGATACCCGTGCTGGCCCCACAGTGGGGTGTATCACTCCCCAAAGTGGCAACCCGATACAACCAGCGGTGCACGGCTTATACCTACACGATGCAACAACGTCTTACCTACTAGCCCGGGCCCACTCACGCATATGAAACCCGTTGGACTTGCGTTGCCACCGCTACCCCGTTTTGGCCTCTTATAGTCAAGCCCAGTACGCGTGTCCCGTCCTCGACATGGGTCGAGCCCACAAAGATACACATGGGTTACTGGTTGAAATGGGCCCCCACAAGCTACCCACCTAAGCTTTCTCCCTCTAGTGTATCCCACTTAACCCTTTAATCATGTTTAATTACATGTTTCCACTTTGATTAAGTATTCTAATCATATTTTCTATTGCCACCCAAGGCAACCACTAGATTTCCACATGCCACCCAAGGCACCCACTTAACCCCTCATGCCCCACTACATGCTTATCTGGTTAAGTGTTTCTTAATTGATTAAGACCGTAACCTTTGTAAAGACCTCTCACATTAGACTGTCTTTTATGGCAGCTGGATTTGCCGGTCGGGTCCGGGCAGCCTTACGCCATAACAGAGTCTAACCTCGTCTTTACACTTGTCACGTATTTAGTTTATGCCTAAGACCTCTCACATTGGGCCAATCATTTGTAGCCGCTGTATTTTCCGGTCTGGTCCGGGCAGTCTTATGCTACAAAAGGGTCCAACCTCGTGTCTTAGTTGATTAATTACACCTAACTAATCACCCCCATATTTTGAATTAATTTTCCCTAATTAATTCCAATTTAATGATGCACATAATTGACATAATTATGTCCATCCACTTATGGTATGCAACATCATACCAATTTCACCACAATTTTGTTAACATGAATATTAACCCCATCGTTCCCCACGTAATACGCTAACATGACATACTTAAAAAGGGAAGATTCATCACAAATACAATGGGTTCAACTTAGCATAACATTAGCATCAACATGGGTTTTAAAGGTGTCAACTTGCATATATGACCATAGCATCAAACCCAACTAGCATAAATAATCAACCCAAACTTGCATGAATCACATATGTCATAAAGAGGGTAACTTGCATAGATGTTCATGTCATAGACCTATCATAAAGGGATAAACTTGCATACATGTCATAGGTTTAAAAAGGGATGAACTTGCATATGTTACTCATATCATAAAAAGGGGTAAACATGCATATATATGCATGACATACAAAGGGGTAAACTTGCATATGTATGCATATCATACAAAGGTGTAAACTTGCACATGTTACTTGCATATAATCAAACACCAAACTTGCATAACATGTCATATATGAACTTGCATATAATCAAACACCAAACTTGCATAACATGTCATATATGAACTTGCATATAATCAAACACCAAACTTGCATAACATGGTGTCATAATGGATCAATGTTTATCATAGTGATTTGCATAGCTAGCATCATGAACACATAGCATAAAACTTGCATAACTAACATCATGGACATATAGCATAAAACTTGCATAACTAACATCATGAGCACATAGCATATGATAACATAACTTGCATTGATCCACATTCATAACCATAACCTCATTACATCCTATCATAATTAGTTTAGCAATTGCTTGCTAAAGGCATAGAAACTCACAACTTGTTGATTAGCACTCCTATGAAGAAGATTAAGTTGCTAGAGTTGATTAGAAGTTGATTTGAGAAGCTATCTTCTTCTAAAATGTGATGGAGGCTCCTTCTAATTGCATTTTGATGGCATGACGGCCTTGTATCTATTTTTATTATGAATTAGGGTAGTCTTAGGGTGTATTTATAAATTTAGAATGTAGTTTAGGCCATAGGATTAACCCTAGTTTAGATCTAAACCATCAAAAATCGTCACAGGTCAGCAGAACATACCAGAGAACCAAAACAGGTGCACACGGCCAGCCAGGGTCAAACCAGAAAGCTGTGCAGGTTTCTGGCTCGACACAGGCGCACTTCCCAAGTGCGCCAGTGTATTTTTGTGCTGGCGCACTTCACAAGTGGGCCAGTGCATTCTGGCTTGTTTTCGGTTTTTCTGCCTAACTTCGTTCGTCCATACCTTCTTCATACGGACTCCGATTTTCGAAAACTCGGACTCTATTTCGCGTATTTTTCCAAGACGAACGCAATGAACAACCCATTTCCCCTAATTCCCATATCTAGGATTAGTTATTCTTTAATTTGTGAATGTTAATATTAACTGAAATTCGGGGTGTTACATATATATAAATAGAATTGAAATATATCGAATAACGAAGCTGCAGTTCGTATTTTGAAACCGTGATTTCAAACGGTTAGTGCGGGAGATCCGACCATCGGATTTTCCCGAAATTGCAACCGTTGGGTTCGCTTCGGAAATATCTTTCCAACGGCACCAACTTTGTAAAAATCCAACGGTAGGATTGTCTGGAATGTTTAATTCAAATCTGAAGAAAAACCACGCCAGAATCGATTATATTTATATATATATAATTATAATTATAATAAATCGAATAACGATGCTGCAGTTCGTATTTTGAAATCGAAACTTCAAACGATTATACCGGGAGATCCGACCGTCGGATTTTCCCGAAAATGGAACCGTTGGATTCGTTTTGAAAAGATCTTTCTAATGATGTAAATTTTGTGAAGATCCAACGGTTAGATTTTCAAATATGTGTAAATCAAATCTGAAGAAAAATAGCGCCACGGCCGCGTTATGGCCCGAAGCGTCGTTTGAATAAATTGGCAATTTTAAAATAAATAAAAATGGCAATAAATCGTTATAAAATATTATAAACGATATGGATGTGAAATTTAGAAACTAACTGAAGTTGGCTAAGTCGAATGGTTTCTTGGGTTTTGATCTGATGTTGGTTTCGACCTTCGGGGTTAATATTTAGGAAATCGTTCTCTTACTGATTTACGGTTAGCGACTAATGAATTGAAATAAGGCGTATGTTGTGTTTGTGTAGCACTTGTTTATTATATACGCGAGTTGCTCAGAAAGACCGTATTTATCGCATTCTGAATAACTGAATCGACGATAAGAAATCGAAGATGAAGACGGTGGTCGAAGACCGGAGATTTTCACCTCGTTTGGATGGTAACTGATGTCCTGATTGGGAGGCATCCTGAAATATGGATAATGAGTGGTGACCGTCCAAACGTATGTGGAGATCGATGGGTTTGCGAGGTATATAGTGCCTCCGGTTTCGTTCAGACCCAGAACGGACTTGCAAATGGATTGTGTGTCTGACATTGGAATTTATTCTATGTGATTGATAGCCATCAGTTGCATGGTGTGAATTGCTTGTGTTGCATGCTAAGACGCAGTGATCACGACTTCTGTTGAAAATCAAAGTCTTGTGGTTGATGATCAAAGCTCCGCCTGTGTGGCAGAGCTTTGTGTATAACATTAATTCGCGAGCCTCACACCCCGGTATGAACCAAAAACGGGAGAAGGACCTCAGGGAGGGCATGCGTTTCCTTCTAGCTAGAGGTGGTGTTGGTGCTTAAACTGGCTGACATTTATACTATTTTCACCTATGTGGTTATTGCTGTTGCGAGGCGCCTCGGATATATCAGTCGATCCGGGACCGATGGAGTCATTCGTTGGCTCATTTACGCCCCAAAGGGCGGGGAAACGTAGTGTTCAGGCATAATAATCCACATCGGTAGACCGGCCCTGGCGATCCAAGGCTTGCCTGCGCGCTTGCCGGAGACATGGGCTAGATTGTCTCGAAGTCTGTAAGGACTGTCTTTTGCCTTGGTTCATGACGGAAATCCAATTTCCAAATACGTGATTGTGCGGTTTTGATTGTATATATATTTGGTGACATGATATATGGTACCCATGCCATCTATGATTGATATTTATGATTGTGTATGGAATTAGAAACTAACTGTAAACGAGATAAGATGGATGGTTTCCTGGGTATTGGTCTGATGTTGGTTTCGGCCTACGGGGTTAATACCTATGGAATCGTTCTCTTACTATTTTACAGTTGGAGTCTGATTAAGAATTGATTTGTTTTGCTCGTATAAAGCATATTTTGGTCGATATAAGGTAAAACTCTATCCTCCGGTTTGCGTTGCATTGTGTGATGGGACTTGAGTCTTATATCGGCTTCATTTTTAAAAAAAGCATTGCGATGATTAAAAGATCTAATTGTTTTAAAGCACTGGCAATCCAATGGAGTAAACCCATTCCGCGAAAGTGGCGTGGTCCTATGATTAGCTAAGTTATATAATGTGTTAAGTAGATTTCTCATACCAGTCCCATGACTGACTCGTAGTTTGTTTCACTTGCAAACTCGGGTGCCCCTTTTTTCTACACGGGCAGCCTTGTATTTAGGTATTAGCAGGCTTTTTATGGATAGCTGGAGCTGAAGATGGATTCTATCATTTATCTCTTTTTATGTTGTTCTGCTCCTATTGTACATATTATGTTTGTTTTCCACTGTAGACATTTATGTATAGCTGAATTGTATTTGTACTAAGTATGATCCTATATACTGTGTAACTCTGATGGTTATTATTTATCCAGTGTATTATTTGTTCATTATCTGGTGTATTAATTTATTTCTGTTCTGCTATTATTTGTTTATGTGTTATATTCCAAAGATTACCCTTGACACCGTAAGTACGGGATTTGGGGTCGTCTCAGGGTTTCCATTTCTTTTTTTCTCTCTGGAATGTTGAGGTAGCTACGATTGTGAAGAATGGAAGGGGGGCCGATGTTTTAGGATTTAAATGGATGAAAAGGGTGCGGGCTTCAAATCAATTTGTGTTGGGCTGGACAAAGAAGTAAGGCCCATTTTTATTTAAAGTTAATTAGTCTAAATGTTTATATAAATTTCAAATATAAATTCCGAATCCACACGAAATCAGAATTCGACGAAACGAAAAATGTCGGGACCGTGAAGATGAGTTCTACGCAATGGACAGGGACTGAGTAGGGTAGACAACAGATGGATTTCTTGGTTAAAGTAAACGCCGTTTAATTCGACTAAAACGAGCTGATTTAACGATGAAATCAAATTAAGGTGAGTTAAACTCACTCAGTTATTCCCGCTTATATGTTATAAGTTGGGTTTTTATTTTTGTGTGTTATGGTTGCTAGTGTTTTGATTGGTTGATGATAGATATTCATATATCGTTAAACTGATGAAATTAAACGTCGTTTAATTTCAGTGAAGCCCAAATCGTTATTTTAACGATTGGCTCCAATTAAGGTAACTTACCTTATTGGTCACATTTATAAAATAAACGTGTTTTAATAAATGAATTTTTTTGATGGATTATTGTGGTTGGTAGTGAATTGTCGTTATAGACTGTTATGAGACCCTTATTGAATTGTTTGATTAAATGGTTGAATATTGACCTGAAACTCACCATTTTTTTGATTTAGACCAATAGGTATTATTGGTTGAGTGATTGGCAGTACATGGCCTGTGAATTCACCGTTTTATAAACATCGACCTACCGTCAGGTAAATCGACGAGTTAAAGTTATACAATTTATTTTATAACTGAGAATAGATTTTTAAATCTATTATTTGAATTAAAGTTTGTAAAAAGAAAATAAATATTTATTATTTGTTAATTGAGTTTATAATTGGGTTTCAAATGATTTTATAAAGGAAAAGTGATAAATAAAGGGTTATATAGAACCATGTTTTATAAACGAAATTTATAAAAAGAATCGAAGTAGAAAGGATTAATAAATGTTACTTAATAAGGGAATTAAGTGAAATTTATGAAATAAGGCTTTAAGAGAAAGGCTTAAAGGTGATGTGGTAAGCAATAGGATTTTAACAAAAATCCAAGTGATAAGAAGTATCGGTTAGAAAGGTAAAAGAGAAACGTGATGGTTTATAAAATAATTTTCTTAATCAATGGATTAAGAATTTTGGTTATACTCGAGATAGAAGATTCAAAAGGTAATAAGTTTTATCAATAAAATAGCTAAGGGAAGTGTATTTGAGATTAGAGTAAATATCTGTTTGAGTTACAACTGATGTTATCTGAAGGTAAGACCGTTGTTGATCAAGGTCTGAGAGGTAAATAAATACCCCAACTTAAACGACCTCGGGATTATCTAAGGATGATACTAGTTGTAATGTGAAAGGAGAGGAATAATTTATTTTCCATATGGAAATAATAACGAGATGAAAGTTGAAGGGTCGAGAATATATAAATGTGTTTTTTCCAAGTAACGGAAGTGAAAAGAATTTGGCATTTATATATATAAATGGCCAAGGTGAAATAAATGGAAAAGAAATGGTGGGAAGTTAAAATGGTGTTTTCGAGATAGAAGGAAATGGAAACGTTAAGTTTTACGAATAGTTTATACTAAAAGTATAATAGATGGTCATTATATTCAAGTGATGAAATAAAGAAGATGTTATAACGTTGTTTTCACTTGAAGTAAGGTAAATCGTTTTCCAATATGGATAATTAGAAATAAAATAAGTAAAAGAGTTTGAAACGATAGCCGAATAAAGAATTGAGTATGATTATTGAATATTTTCTTAGATATGAAAGTAATGACCTTATATTATATTTGAAATATTGAAATGATAAAGAGCTTAAGATTAATTATCGTTAATCGTTTTTAGTTAAAAGGGCCAAGTGGTGTTGAATACCCAACCAGTGAACCCATTGGATTGTCATGATTGAAACACTGATTATTTTGATAGTTAAATCACCGACTATCAAATCTGTCCAATACGATTGCTGGTACGAAAAGACCGGGATCGAATTTATATTCGAAAGCCATTTCGACCAACAAATACGCGGAGATATCAGAAGATAGTCGAGATAGAGCATTAAAGACTGTGGATCTTCATAAGCGGAAGGACCACTAATAATCTTTGGTTAGCTCCCAGAGATAAGTTGTGGTTCTGTCATGGTTGGAATCTACGGGTTGCAAGGACTACTCGCTACTGACTCATGGGGTGATTCCTAGATGAGATGCAGTAGGAGAGTACCTTCGGTTTATCCTGTTGTTGGATGTCTTGTATGGACGAGTGTCTAACAGAGTATTTCCAAAGGAGATCACGTACGTTGATTTCTTCAAACGTACCATAGTTGATGGCGGAGAAATGGTTTTCTCTAGCCATGTAACTAGAGTATTTTTGTGGACGTCAATTAGTGATATCCATAGGATCTGACGATGTGGCATTCAAAGTGAATGGTGGCCAGATGTTCGAAAGAAATTCTAGCCTCATCAACCGGGAGATGACAAAAAATCGGTCAGGCAGCATGGCTATGTGGGTCACTCCCATTAGGGTGTATGATCACCTATCTAGAGGAATTCCATTTGTTTCTTTAATCTATATTCGATGCTGTTCCTTTTCGGGAGGCAGTTGCTGATCCCAACCGTCGGTGATATACATTCGATACACTTAAGCGAAATGAGTGGTCGGTCATGTGTGGGCCGGGTTGCAAGACGTTCTTGTTGAACCCAGTGTATTCATCTCTAGAGATACACGATCGGCAGGTGGTCCCATACCTTGTCAAAGTTGGAATCCAATCTCCAATAAGCGCCTTTGGTTTTGATTGTATACTATATATGTGGAGCGTGAGATGCAAGCTTTCCACTAGATTGATATTTACTTGTATTTAGACATTATTATAATATCAGAAAAGATATTGGTTTCAAAACTGTTTTGGGTTATCGTAAGGTAAAAACCGTCCGTGTTTATGTGTGGATTTGGTCTTACGATTATCCTTTTCTTTTGAAAAGATTTCGAACATTAAAATCATGATTGGATGATTTACCCTAAATATTGTGCGAGTTTTCTTACTCTGGTTCACCAGACTGACCCGGTATTTTGTAAATGCTTGGGTTAGCCCGGGTTTGAAGGTTCAGATTATTGAACACTACGAAAGGCTTGCTGGAAAAGTCTAGACACATTTAGTGTAATTCCGCTGCGTTATAAAGGCAGATTATTATAACTGTCCAGGTGGGTTGATGTATGCTGATGATTGTAAGTTTATTTAAAGCTCTCAATAAAGATTTATTTCTATATTATATTTTGTCCCGCTGCGATGTGAGACTCTATGTCGTGTTGTTCCTCTTCTTATATTCCTATATTTCTTTCTTTCTTATATCACCCTCTAACTTCTTTCATTAACAATCCGGTGTTCGGAGGATCGACATGAGATATGGTAAGGTATTTATGTCGATTTTCGGGGCCGAAAACCCTGGGCCGTTACAATATGTTAATGGCACCTTAGAGTATTGTACGGTATGTAGTGCTAACTCTTTAGTTGCAGATCCAGGTTCAGGTATGGTTTAGTATACCTGTTATTGTTCTGTTTGCTGCTTATCGCTCATACCAGACTTTTTGTCTGACCCATAGTTTTATGTCTCTTCTTATTATTCTGGGTGCTCTCACGAGCAGACTAGAAACAGGTTAGATGGTATGCACGAGTAGCTGTACCGGAGGCGAGCAGGAGGCTTCCACGTATGATACATACATACATATATATATATATATATATATATATATATATATATATATAAATATTCTCCCTGTGTTGCTGCGTTCACTACTTTGGGCATTAGTGGTGTACCTTTCTTTCTTTTGTTTAGAGATAGTAATTTGGAAAGTAGTAATAAGCTGTATTTGGATTTCCGCTGCTATGATGTGTAGTTTTAGTTTTCAGCTTATGCACTATCTCGCCTGTTTTATGTCAAGTATGTTGTTATTATATTTTATCCCATGCGCTGTGAGACATTCTACAGGTTCTTGATTAGTTCGTTCTCTTCTTTCCTTTCTTTGGCGACCATACCATGGTCGTCGGGCATGTGTACAGCGCACTTTCGGAGGAAATGTCGGCTGGTGCGGGACGGGCTGTCACAATTATACTTCTTTTACAAAAATCAAAGAGTGTTCTGAGGGCTTTCAATCCGTACGGTTAAGATCGATTCTTGCTTTGTATTTTGGCCGGAATTTGGTGGTGAAGGCGGTGCGTTTAGGCACGATTTACGAAGGACAATGGGGTGCGAGTTGGGTGCTATTCATGGCGCAAGTGGAGGACATTGAGGGCTTCAGAGATTTAGCTTCCGATCTGGTGATGATGCACCTAGGAGGAGAGCGCAAGGAGAGAGGAGGATGGAAGTTTGGGTTCAGTTTTTTTACCGTAAACGATGGAAGAAGAAGAGGATAGAGCGACGGGTAGAAGGAGATTAAGATGGGTAGTTAGTAAATAATTACTTTATCTATTTTATTAATTATGTAATCAAAGTTCTAAAGGCTATAACTTTTGCAAACCGAGTCAGAATCGAACGAAACTGAAAGCGTTGGACTCGTATTGATCAGATCTACAACATGAAGCTGACTAGATTTGAAATAGAGTACTTTGGAAATTCAGACAAATCGATGTGAGATTTCTATTTTAAAATTAAAATTAATTTTTTATTTCATTGTGAAATTTATATTTATTCTTTTTAAAATTCATGCTATTGTTGTATATATCTATTTCAATGTTGATTGTGTTATGATTGTGATGAACCACTGAATTGAATTGTGTATTCCTGTATGTTAGAATTTTGTGTATACAAGAAAAACCATATTTTTATATATAAAATATATAATATTCACGTTTGTTATAAATTAGATGTAAACATATAGACTACTCTTTTATATGTTATTAGAATTCATAGAGAAATGTAAACATATAAAATATTCTTTTATATTCTATTAGAGTATATAGAGAAATGTAAACAAATAAAATACCTTCTTTTTTTTATGTCAGTAGCATACATAGAAGAATGTAAATAAATAAATATTCTTTTAATTGACATTAGAATACATAGAAAATGTACGAAAAATAAATTTGTCATCTAGTTATTAATTTTTATGTCAAAAAAATTAGAATAACAATAAAATATTCATTTTATTGTTTACATTAAAACGTGGTTTTGTTTAAAATTAGAACAACAATAAAATATTCAATTTTATTGTTTGCATTAAACATGGTTGTGTCAAAATACATAGCCATGGAAACAAAAAGATACATTTTGTCAAACATTTTAGTTAAAATATAAATGTAGACGTTGTCAAAACATGATTATTGAAAAAAAAGACATTTTTTGTCAAAATATGAGTATTGTAATAAAAATAACAATTTTTTTGTCAAAACATGTTAATTGAAATAAAAATAACATTTTTGTTAAAACTTGTTAGTTGAAAATAAAATTAACATTGGTGTTAAAACATGTTAGTAGGAATAAAAGATTTATTTTTATTGTCACAAAAGAGTAGATGTAAAAGATTACATTTTTATCTAATATTGTTTTCATTAGAAAGAATAGAATTAAAAGACTTCATTCTTATGTAACATTGTTTACAATAAAAAGAATTGAAATAGGAGATTTGATTTTTTTGTCGTTTTGTTATAATAAAAATATAGTTATTAAAGTTTATATTTTTAAATGTCACTTTGTTGTAATAAAAAGGTTATACCTTTAGTGTCACTTAGTTTTCAAAATAAAAAGATTAAAATAAAAAAATTATGATAAAAAGAATTCATCTTTGTTGTAACTTTGTTAAATTAAATAAAATGTTTTTGTTGTCATTATAGATTATAATAAAAAGACATATTTTTAGTGTCATCTTAGTTTCAATATAAAGAATAAATAGAAAGATAAGTTTATATGTCATTTTGTTGTAATAAAAGAAAAGGATGCATTTTTAGTTCATTAAAATGATTAAACAAAAAGATACCTTTTATCATTTAAATAGAGTGAGACAAAATTATTCAGTTTTGTCATTTTAAAAGATTAAGACAAATATATTCACTTTTGTCATATAAAAGGAATGGGACAAAATATTCTTTTGTGTCACTTAAAAAGAATGAAATAAAAACATTCACTTTTATCAAATTAAAATAGTTAAACCCAATTTATCACTATTATTAATTTATAATAGTTGAAATCCATTTTGTCGTTTTTTTCAAATTATCAAAGTTAAAACCATTTTGTCGCTTTTGTCAAATTATCAAAGTTAAGACCATTTTGGCGCTTTTGTCAAATTATCAAAGTAAAAATCCAATTTGTCGCTTTTGGTCAAAATATCATAGTTAAAACAAATAGGTCACTTTTTTCAAATTATAATGGTTAAAACAAACATTATTATTTTTGTCACATTAGAATTGTCAACATAACAAACATATTACTTTCATTTGTTTGTTAAATTAGAATTATCGACAAAACAAAACATGTCACTTCCATTTGTTTTGTTGAATTAGAATTGCCGACAAAACAAAGTTATCCTTTTATTGTTTTGTTGAAATAGAATTATCAACAAAACAAAGTCGTTATCTTTATTATTTGTCAAAATAGATCAGTTAAATTAAATCATATATTTTTGTCAAAATAAATATTTTTGTCAAGATAGGTTAGTTGAAGCAAAATACACCTTTTTGGTCAAAATGAACATTTTTGGCCAAATAGCTTAGTTGAATCAAAATATTTATTTCTATCAAATATAAAATATTTGAAACAAAAATTACATTTTATTAAATATGATTGTGGAAAACCAAAACTAAATTTTTGTTAATTATATTTGAAATGAAACAAAAAAGTCACATTTTTGTTAAATAAAAGAGTTAAACACAATAGCATTTTTATTAACTAGAGTTGTGTTACAACAAAATATTCACTTTGTTAAAAGAGGATTGTCAACAAAATGGATGTATCATTTCTTATATACATTTTGTTGAAATATAATTTACATGCAAATATATGAATCATTTTTATTTGGATAACATATAATAGAATCTATATGCAAACATAAGAATCATCTTTATTTGCAAAAACATACATCAGCATTTGTATGTTAAATAAAGCATCATTTGTATTGTCACAATACACCTTAGAATTGATATGTAAGTAAAAGTGACATTTTAATGTGTTAATGTATACATTAAAGTTTGTATGCAATTTAAAATAAAACATTTTTATATGTTAGATTATACATTGGAAATATAAACGAATAAAATTACCACTTTTATTTGTTAAAATTAAAAATAGAAATTTGCATACAAATAAAGAAAATGAAAAATTATCTTTTCATTTGTCATCAGCAATAATGTCATATAAATAAATTGCATTTTATTAGACATTAGAAATGTATAGGAAATTGAATGAGTCAAATACAATTTTATTCGGCATTAGGAATAAAATAACATGTTATGCTCATTACCATTAATATGTTAGTAGAATTAGAAATGGGTTAAATTCATTAATCAATTATTTATTTATATGGACTGTTGTTGGATGAAAACCCCACACGGGTATTGGGATGATAATTGATATACACTAGTCCCAATATTTAGTTGTATGTCAATCGATAGATTGACAGGCTGCGATGAACATTATTATTTCATTTTAATGCTCACATAGTTGTGAACTTCACTCTAGATGTTGAATGGCTGGTTTGATGATTATTTATCATTTGTTGTCATTTACATACGATGTATGAAATCCATATAACCGAAGTTATAAGGTAAATGATTGAGTCGCTTTCCGATTGAGAATATTTTTTATATAAAGAATATTTTAAACAAAGAGTTTCTTTTAAATAAAGAATACTTTTAAAAGATATTGTAATATAAAGAATATTTTACATAAGGAACCTTTTTATATAAAGAATATTTTTAAATAACTAATATTGTAAAATATTATTCGATGAGGAATAAAATGATGATTTCTCTGTCTGTTTTGGATGAGCACAAAAGATAAAAAAATCGAAATGAACTAGTTATTGACTAGAATAAATCTTTTAAATTAAGATTTAATGGTGTCTTCTAATTAATTAATATTTCATTGAAATTTAATAAAAGAATTGGATTTTGGGTTGTCGTGGATGTTGTCTTAAATAACACTTTTCTTAAACTCCGTATGAAAGAATAAATCTTTTAACTAAGATTATTAGAGTTTCAAATTAAATTTAGTATTGAAATAAATTGATGTATGATTTTGGGTTTACCGTGAACTATATTTTAAACGACATTTGTTCTTTAACCCAATTAACAGAAAGATTTAATTCTTAAAGTTGAATAATCATAAAGTTATGATTTTGGATATTAAAACCGAATTGGAGTTTTAATAAATCTTAAAAAAAGAAGATTAAAGATTTTATTTAAAAGAATTTTACTTTGATAAAATTAATGGGAATCTTTCCCTAATAATATGAATATTATATTAAAAGAATTGTAACGTCCTGTATTTTTGGTAGTCAAATATTTAATTTAATTTATTATTTTAAATACCGATTTGGAATTTTTGATATATAATTTGTTATTAAACGAAGTTTAAATGTTTTATTTATATAAATCGAACTCGAAACGACGCGGTAGTTCGTAATTTACGATTTAAAACTTCAATTGTATATACAAAATCCATTTTTAGTTGGGATTCTGTAAAACAAGAAACAATGGAATCAATTTGATTATATTTTTCTAATGGAAGAGAAAAATGGAGATTTCATGTTATAGATTGTTAGTTATGTCCAATTCAAACATTAAAATAGTCGCTATGGAATCATTAGTAAATTTTCATGTTGATCTAATAAAATATGAAGGATTTTTTTATATATATTTGAATATTGTTCAGCCTGCGATCGTAAACATTGAGTTTAAAATATACATTGGTTTATTTTGAAGCTGTGTAATATTTTATTTAGATAAATACGATAATAATGATTTATTATTATTTAATTAAAATGTTGTGGAATTAATTTATATGGTATCGATAGTATATATACTGTAGAAATAGCCGTTTTTCAAATGATCTTCATTTTTGGCGAAACAAATTTTATTGGAATACGTATAGTTTGTTATTGTTATATTTTCGGTTGGGAGCCAGACGGAGTTATTTGATCAGTAGATGAAATATAAAGGTGAACCAATAAATTAAAATAACGTCGTTGTGAAAACGGAGTTTGTTTTCAATAAAGTTAATTCCAATGGGACCGGAATGTTAAGACGTAGTAGTATGTTCATTTTTTTTGTTTTGTTCAGAGTTTGTATATAGCAATGCGTATATTCACCGGTTCACGTGAGTAAGCGGTAGAAATAAATAACCATACCGAATCAAAAATAAAATATAATCAACATATTTTATTCACGTGAAGAATAAGATAACCATGCTGTAACGACCCGGAAAAATGCGATCTTGGTTATCCGATATACAACACATATCGAACATCCAAGGATCGAAAATAACCGAATAGTTAATGAAAGAAATTAGAAGGTGAGAATAGATAAGATAGAAACTTAGAATAGAGGAAGGAGAAGAACATAACATCAGAGTAACACGAACCTCACAGCGGAACGAATAACATATAATAGATAACATAACTTTGGAATATAACAGTTATGTATACAATAGCACTTATCAGAGTACAGCACTTACAACACAGCGGAAATAACTATAGCTATATGATCTTGAAGCCTCCTGCTCCAAGCTCTTCCAGTATATCTGTAAAACCCGACTACTTGACTGCCCGTACAAATTTAGGCACCCAAGAGTTTAGGGAAAACAACAAATAAACTCCGGGTCAGTCATGGGACTGGTATGAGTAAAACAATTTAAACAAGTATATAAACAAGTAAACGATATCTCATAAGACCACGCCGCAGAACGGAACGGGTTTTTCCCTTATGAGAATCCAAAATATCTTTATATCAAAACCTTTTGATATTATAATAATGTCTATGTACAAATAGATATCAAACTAGCAGAAACGCTTTCATCTCACGTTCTACATATATAGTATACAATCAAAACCGCAAGCACGTATTGGGTAATGGATTTCCAACTATGACAAGGTATGGAATCACCTTCCGATCAGTGTACTCTAGGAACGATACACTGGAGTTCAACAAGAACATCTTGCAACTCAGCCACACATGACCGACCACTCATTTCGCTTGAGTGTATCGAATGTACATCACCAACGGTTGGGATCAGCAACCGTTCCCGTATATATATGGGACAGCATTGATAGATTTAAGAAACAAATGAATATTCTCTAGATAGGTGATTATACACCCTACTTCGGTGCGACCGACTTAGCCATGCTGCCTGCCCGATTTCTGTCATTTACCGGTTGATGAGGCTAGAAGCTACGCTTTATCATCACATCAGATTCACTTCGAATGCCACATTGTCAGATCCATCAGAATCACTAATTGACGTCTACAACAATACATTACGTGTCAGCTAAAAGAAGTTTCCTTCTCCGCTTCCACTCTTGGTACGGTTGAAGAAATCAATGTACGTGACTTTTCTGGAAATACTTTGTCAGACATCCATCTTTATTCACTTAGAAATGTCACATCTTAATACCCGCCAAATCACAAATTGACTTATCCAAAAATAACACGGGTATACAGCTAAGAGAAACGAATTCCTCCGCCACCAAACGTGAATACGTTTGAACAGATCAACTTACGCGATCCATTTGATATACTCTGTCAGACCTTCTTCCATATACGTTGTCCTGGGACTGGACAAACCGAAGGCACTATTCGGTAAACAGGATAGCCCTTGCATTCTACTCCGTCTTCAATTATCTTGGGCATATATGATTCGCAACGCTTATGCCAATACAGAGTGGTTCTATGGATAATAATCCAACCGGTCTCTCCATATTAACAACGTTAAAATGGTCAAGAACTTCGATAGTCTGTGAGTTAACTATCGAAGAAAACAAGTGTGCAAACAACGATCTAAATTCCAAATGGAATGTCAATCGATCAATCATCATGTATATCTATACATATTTCCTTATTTTCTATATTTAGAAAATATTTGTTATCAACGTTGGAAAACATTTCCATTGTTTATTTACGTATCACTATCCTTCCACAACCATCAGACTCTAACTATAAACTAACAAGAGAATAACTTCCTAAGTATAAACCCCGAAGGCCGAAACCAACATCAGATCGATACCCAGGAAACCATTCAACTTATTAATCTCTAGTCAGATTCTAATTTTTCTTAACTCTATATTCTTTAACTCCATTCGCTCAACTCTAGATCGCAGCGATCACAATGGTTACGCCTGATTCCCTCAGGAAACATCCGACCGCCGTAGGCTATTTACAGCCCTGCGAATTTCGCTAGCAGTCATGCTAAATGGCAACTCATCCTGAATAACTATGTTTGTTTTAACTCTAACTGTTTAACTCTAACTGTTTAACTCTAACTGGTTAACTCTAACTGGTTAACTCTAACTGGTTTTACTTGGTTTGATTAACTCAATTTATTTTCTCGACTGACTAATTCAACTCGATTACCCTAACTTGATTTACTTACCTCGATTAACTGAACTAATCACTTTGATTAACTCGACTAATTCACTTTGGTTAACTTAACCAATTCACTTAACTAATTCACTTAGTTTAACCTAACTATTCACTTAACTCTTGTCGAATAAACTATATTCGATAACTCCTCTAACTCTATTCGAATAAACTATATTCGATTTACTTTATTCACTTTATAAAGATTTCCTCTTTAACAACGTTTTATTTATTTGAAAAGATTTACTTTTAAATAACGGTTCTACCCTTTAAAAATGATTTCCCTTTCATAACGTTTCCTTTTCAATTCTATTTGTAAATGGTTTACAAATATTCCCTTTTCAAATTTATTCTTGAAATATTCTAACTCCTTAAATTCCCGGGAAAATTCGCCATAACCTCCTTTGTATCGGGAGCATCGGGAAAATCCCCAAACTCGCCACACAGGCCTTTCCATTCAAAAAGAAATGTTTGAATTTATTTCCTTTTCAAATATCTCCTATTTATAAATATTCCCATTTATAAATATTCCTTATTTATAAATATTCAAATTTATAAATATCTCTTATTTATAAATATTTCATTTTATAAATATTCTATTTTCAATATCACTTTGAAAATTTCCTTATCTACATTCCGGTATGTTATGGTATTCAATCATATCAAATCACGATGTTCAATATCGTCCATACACACACAATCAACAACAGGTTATAATTCACATCATATATTAAAATATATGAAAAACAATAAAACAACTGTTGAGGAATCCAGTCGGATTCCTCCAACCTGTTTCCCTGCATCACAGATGTTAGACCGTATAGATAACATCACTTTCAGTTCTATATGATATATTCTGTTAAACAGAATCAATATAGAAATTTAACTAACTGACTAGCAGTTCAATCAAACAGTCAACATACAATCAATCAGTCCATATTTAACAGTTCTAAAAATATAACATGAAAATATAAACTGTTCAGAGTTAGTGAGATTTACTCACATTTGCAGTTCATCGTTAAAGAACGATAAACCGTTATTTGATTTGAATCAAACAATTAAATTCGCCATAATTTCAAACGTGCTCCAATCCACTTCCAGTCAGCTTTATTGTGAAGCTCTCGTCCATACGATCCCAACGCAACTTACGGTTCGTCAATCTGATAACGTAAGAGCAACTTATGATTCTACGAAGTCTATATATCCAAATTAAATTTAAACCTAATTAAATTATCTAATTTGGGCTTACCCTCCTTCTAACCGGCCCAACACCCTTTAAAATCCCTCATCCCATTCAAAACTCAACACACCCGTGTAACATCCCGGAAAATCTGGGCCAGTTTAAAAATTTTATTTTTGCCATTTTAGCGAATTTTGATTATTTAAAATGAATTATTTTAAATAATATCGACGAAAATTTATTATATATATTATATATATAATATAATGGCCTGAATAGAACGCGCCGCACCGCGGCAGTTCGCGAATTTCGACCATTTATTTCAAACGGACATTACGGGAGATCCGACCGTCGGATTCTCCTAAAATCGGAACCGTTGGGTTCGTATCGAAAAGAGCTTTCTAACGAATATTAGAAATTTGAAATCTAACGGTTGGATTTGGAGATACGTCCAAATCAAATTCGAAAAAGGTCGCTGTAAGTGCAGTTCGATGGCCATTGTTGGAAATCGACTGTACGGGCCTTGATAAAATTATTAAAAATAGTAATAATTTGTGTAAAATCATAAGAAATGATTTGTGAAAGAATTGGGATGAAAAACTCCATATTTGAAAAGATAAAAATAGATTTTTATCGAAATGAACTAGTTTTGAACTAGAATTATAATTCTATTTATTTTTAAATAAATAAATTGAATTCGAAAAGGGTTTTAAAAATAACCAAAATTTCCAATGATTGCATTGGAGTGGATTTGAATCGAAATTGTCTTCGGAATATTTCGATGTTGGAATTCGTGATTATACAGGTGTTGTTATGGAAATTTGAAAGATATATATTTATATCGTTATTTCCAATACGACATTTGTTAGTCGTAGAATTCGATATTGAATATAAGCCGATATATTTTCTATTCAGAGCCTTGTATTGAATATCGAATGTGATTTGGGTTTGTCGTGAATGGTGTCTTCACTAACACTGTTCTTGAACCCTGTTGAGAAAAGATTAAATCTTTTTATTTAGATTTAATGAAGTGCACCAATTAAATGATATTTAATTGGAATTGAATCGATATTGATTTTTGGGTTTATCGTGGACAGTGTTTTAAATAACACTCGTTCTTTAACCCGATGATTAATGAATGTGATTTTGGGTTTATCGCGAACCGTGTTTTTAAATGACACTGATTCTTTAACCCAGTCAAAGATTAAAACTAAGTGGAGTTTTAATGAATCTTTAATTAGATTGAAATAATCGAAATGGAGTATCACCAGTTTTGCTCCAGGCGATAGTTAAATCTTTAATTAGATTTAAACGTGAAATGGTAATTGAATTTACCGATAACACTGTGGTGTTAGATATGAAGTATTACCAGTTTTACTTCATGGGATAAATAGGTTGGGATTGGGAAATTAAAACCAATGATTACTTCGGTAAGGTTCGTTAATCTCGACTAGTTGAATCGAAATTCAAAAGAAGAATAAATTCAAGGAGTTTATCTTGGATAAAATTAATGGGAATATTTCCCTATGAATGTGAAATTTAGAAACTAACTGTCGGTTGGCCAAGCAGAATGGTTTTCTGGATATTGATCTGATGTTGGTTTCGGCCTTCGGGGTTAATATTTGGGGAATTATTCTCTTGATTAATTTACGGTTAGTGACTAATGAATTGGAATGAGGCGTATGTTGTGTTTGTGTAACACTTATTTAAATATACGCGAGTTATTCGGAAAGACCGGGTTTATCCCATTCTGAATAACTGATACGACGATAAGTCGAAGATGAAGACGATGGTCGAAGACCGGAGGTCTTCACGTCGTTTGGGTAATTACTGATGATCTTGATTGGGCTGTACACCCAAGAAGATGGAAACAGTTAGTGATCGTCCAGACGTACTTGGAGATCGATGGATATGCGGGGTACTAGGTGCCTCCGGTTTCGTTCAGACACAGAACGGACTTGTAAATGGACTGTGTGTCTGACATCGGATTTCATTCTGTGTGACTGATATCGGTTGCATAGGATGGTTTGCCTGTGTGGCATGCTAAGATGCAAATGATCAAGGCTTCTGTTGAAAAGCAAAGTCTTGTGGTGATGATCAAAGCACGGCCTTTGTGGCGTAGCTTTGTGTAACGTTTACCTCGCGTGTTTCACACCCGGTATGAACCAAAAACGGGAGACGGACCTCAGGGAGGGCCTGCGTTTCCTCCTAGCTAGAAGTGGCGTTAGTGGTTTTACACGCCCTGACGAGTTTGACTTATGTGGTTGTTGCTGTTGCGAGGCACCTCGGTTAGATCGGACGATCCGGGTCCGATGGAGTCATTCGTTGGCTCGCTTACGCCCCAAAGGGCGGCGAAACGTAGTGCTCAGGTATAATAATCCACATCGGTGGACCGGCCCTGTCGCTCCAAGGCTTGCCTGCGCGCTTGCCTGAGACTCGGGCTAGGCAGTCTCGAATCGGTTGAGGACTATCTTTTGCCTCGGTTCATAGATGGAAACCCAATTTCCAAATACGTGACTTTGCGATTTTGATTGTATAACCTATATATGGTGACATAGTGGGATGGGGCGCTCATGCCGCCTATGATTGATACTTATGATTTGAAGTTGTTTTATGCACTATGCACTTATAATAGTATCAAATGATTTGTTTTAAACGTATCAAGCATTCTTTGGCTGTTATAAGGGAAAACCCTATCCTCGGCTGCGTTGCATTGTGTGATGGGACCTGGGTCTTATAACAGCTTCATTTTTCTTTATTTAGCATTGCGCTGTTTGTTTTATGCACTGGTATTCTTGGGAGGAAACCCGTTCCGTGTTATACGGCGTGGTCCCTTGATTTACCTAATGATTTAAAATAAAGATTAATAACTGTTTTAGTTCTCACACCAGTCCCATGACTGACCTGGAGTTTATTGTTTTAACCTAAACTCTGGGTGCCCCTATTTTGACACGGGCAGCTAGTAGTTTTGGTTTTGCAGATTTATATTCACAGGATCCTGGTTTACAGCTGGAACGATATCCGGAAAGCTTTGTATCCGTATATCTCATTCTAGTTATGTATTGTATTATTTTCCGCTGCGTTGTATTTAAATGTAATCTAAATCTCTGATATTTCTGTGTAATATTTATTCATTTATACTCTGTATATTCTTGTAATCTGATGCATTGTTGTGATATACAGTGAAATGTTCTTCTGTTTGCGTTCTGTTTTGTCTCGTTCTCAAACGATAGGGCGTTTCGAACGGTCTGGATAGGTTTAGCGACTGGTTCGGACCGAGCGAAATTCTTTGCCGTCACAGTTGGTATCAGAGCTTTGGTTTACAAAGCAGAGAACAAGGCACATTAGAACCATATGAAAGAATTCATCAGATATTGGGTTAGTAATATCCAATTAGAATGACTCGTTAGAAATGGGATCAGTAGTATCCTAGAACGAGTGTGAAGAGTATATTTTTAAAGTGAAAACAAATTTTGTTTTGAAAATTTAAATCAATTATTCGTAGTTGATTATTTATTTATATTGATTTGGACAGTCCAGTATATAAAGAATTTGCATATACGCCTTGCAAACGTATATTCGAAGTTTTAATATACCGGGTAGATATAGAACCGCACTCTAGTAGCCCGACAATGTTCTGATGGTGGTTCGAAACATCATCAGCATTTATTTTCGAGTAACGAAGGTGTGATTTTCTATATATTTCCATTAGACTGGTCTGAGAACCAAAATTAGATAGGGCCTATTGTTGTGATTTGGCATCAAAAACATGATTTTTGTATATGTATCAAAATTATGAATTTGAAACTCTAAGGCACTAATTGATTGATGTTTGTGTTGTTTGTTTAATTGTTTGATAATTTTGAACTATTATGCCTAATTGAATCAAATATTGAATTGTATTGAAAATTGGTCGCATTTGCTTGCATATACATATATATCATTGAACAGGTCATAGCAAGGAGGCTAGAGCCAGAGAATAAAATTTGTTTGCCCGACAAATAGGTACATGTTTACTACATAATTTCCTGTTTTGTTTGGGTGATGATGATTTTGTGAGCCTATTGGCTAGCCGCTTGGCTTTTTCTTTTTCTTTTTGAGATCTGAAGGACCGGGGAAGCTATTTGAAATTCCCCGATGCTCCCGGTGCAGGGGAGGTTATGGCGAAATTTTTCGAAAATTTAGGGTGTTAGCCAAATTTTTGAAATTTTGAAAATTCTCAGAAACTAAAGAGTTGGAGAATGGACGCCTGATCGAGCGTAGAGTTGATTAATCAAACCACTTTCGACTTTGTTCCTTTTCGGGGACGAAAAGTTTTAAGTGGGGGAGATTGTAACAACCCGGAAAATCTGGGCCAGTTTAAAATTTTTATTTTTGCCATTTTAGCGAATTTTGATTATTTAAAATGAATTATTTTAAATAATATCGACGAAAATTTATTTTGAATATAATTCGAACGTATATATTTATACGCGTCGTCGTTAGAATATAAATAATTATATATAATTATAAATAGAATTGAAAATGGCGCGGTAGTTCGATAATTCGATTTCAAACTTCAATTGAATGTACCGGGTGCAAAACAATCCGGATTTTAGTGAAACCAAAAATAATGGAATCTAATAGTGAATATCTTTCCAACGAATCCGAAAAATCAAAAGTTCGTAGCGGGAATCAAAAGATATGTCCAGTTGAAAATTCTGAATAGTCGCTATGGAATTCAGGCCCTTAAAAATGGACATTTTGCAAACGACCTCGGATTTCGATGAAACCAGTTTTGTTGGGTCCGGGATGTAAAGTTATTGCTAGGTTTCAAATTTCATAATTTTCCGAATCAATATGTGAGCGTGGCAAAGGAAAACGCGTTTGACCAGTTTCAGTTGATTTTAATCGACTGGAAAATGACCATTTTTCTAACGGTCTCAGAATTCGACGAAATTAGTTTTGTTAGGACCGTATCATCAATACGAAGCTAGAAAATATTTTTCTGCAATTCATAGAGTTAGTATGTGACCCCAGTAATTTGAAATGTACGTTTAAAATTCAATATAGTGATTTAAATGTAAATTCAACGGAAACTGATTCAAACGATCGAATCAGCCAGCGATACATATCCCATTGTGTTCGGAATGGGGGTTAAACGCTATGGACGACAGGCGGTGGGCCTCGTTTTGAGGTCGTTTGTAAAAGTCAACCTTTTTGAAAAATTAAATAATAAAATAATAATAAAAAAAAATATTTTTCTTTCCCCCTTTTTACTCTGGCCCCCCTCTTTCCCCGTTCATTCGTTTCTGAATATATATAAAAAAAAAAACGACGAGAGAGGAAGGGGGAGGAGCCGCCGCTCCTCCCACCGTCGCGCCCACCCAAGGGGGCGCTGACCACCGCAGCCCCCACCCGATGCAGATCGACGCACCCCTCCCCCAAAACCCGTTGCAGCCCTATCGCCCCCCCCAATCCTGTGAGCGCCGCCGCCGATGTGGAGAAGACCCCCCCCCCCCATCCTCCGACGAAGCAGAAGACCCCCCCCCATTCAACCGATCATCTGTAAGTTCCCTGATACTGTTTTTTTTATTTACTTGAAACCTGTTTTTTTTATTTATTTTGAAAACTGTTTTTTTAATTTTACTTAAACTGTTTTTTTTATTTACTTGAAACCTGTTTTATTTATTTATTTTGAAAACTGTTTTTTTATTTGATTTTTAAAACTGAATTTTTAATGATTTTAAAAACTGATTTTATTTTAAAAGGTTTAATCTTTTAATAAAAAAAAAGATTGTTTTGAAAACATATATGAAATTGTTTTGAAAATATATGTTTTTAAAAATAAAAACAACTTTGTTTTAAAAAAAAAAGAAAAAAAGAGAACAACTTTGTTTTTTAAACAAAAGATATGAACTTTAAAAATGAAAAGGCGTTTTCTTTGAAAGTGAAAAGGCGAAATCTTTATTTTAGAAAAGGTTTAAACTTTAAAAAGAAAATGGTTTAAACTTTAAAAAGAAAATGGTTTGAACTTTAAAAAGAAAATGGTTTGAACTTTAAAAAGATTTGATCTTTAAAATAGGAAAGCAAAAAGGCGAGATTTTTGTTTAGAAGAAAAAGTAGGATTTTTAAAAAATAGAAAAGACTTTATTTTTTTTTATAAAAGCGAAAACTTTATTTTTTATAAAGGCGAAAACCTTATTGTTAAAAATGTGATTTTTATATATTGAACTTTGAAATAAAAATTCGATTTTTATATATTGAATAGCGAAGTAAAAATGTGATTTTTACGTATGTAGTGAAAGCAGCAACGAAGGTGACAAAAAGGCGAAACGACGAAGACTTCTGCAAAAGAAGAGCCGTGGAGCGGGATAGCTATACGTGAGAATTTCTCACCTTTCTATTTCTTTTCTAGTTATATATATACTAGGATGCAGACGGTGCTTAGTAGCACCCGACACAATCGTCCACAGACCATGGACTTGTTTGTTTGACTGTTTGGTGATTGATTGCGATATTGGTTTGAATGTGGTTTGTGGTGTGAAAAATCGAATCGATAAATTGGTTAGGATTAGACGTGCGCCGTTATAAGGCGAAGGAGTAAGGCTAGGTTAGACGCTTACTCCAAACTTTGTGGTTTGCATAATGAAATTGATTTGATTGATGTGTGAATGGCGTGGGCCTTCACTAGACCGGGGATAAGGCTAGGCCTTGTCCCGTTTCTAGTATCGTGCCGTTATGCCGCCGAAATTTTCTAAAATAAGTTAGAAAGATAAAAATATCATTTTATTTAAAGAATGAATTGAATAGAAATTCATAGGTTGAAATAAAATGTTTTATCGTTAAAAATATAATTTTTAACGTGAAGTGAATAAAATAGAATATTCATTTACAAACCAGACGGTTTGTTTATGTACACCTATTTGAATGACATTGATTGAGACGATAAATTTTACACATCGCCCAACAGCACAAATAAAATATGTGTTTGATTGTTTGAAACCCCATACGGGTGTTAGGATGAAATTTGAAGTTCACTCATCCTGACTGATTAAATATGTCGATTGATTGATTGACATGCTGTTATAAGCGTTAGATATCTTTATTTGATGCTTATACAGTGTAGTGCACTTTGGTTGATGGTTGATTATTTTTCAATGCTATGATATACATGTGTTGTATGAAAATCCATATAATTAACTTTATATGGTAATTGATTGGGCCTCATTCCAATTTGAAAAATAAAGAATATTATAAAATAAAAGTTCATGTGTTGACAGTACTCATTCATTGAGATTGGTCATGTGTTGAACGAAATATTTTGATAATAACAACTATTTTGAAAAGGAAATATTTGAAATAGAATATTTGAAAATAGAAATTTATGAAGCCGTGTTGATTAAATTGACGCCATTTTGACGTGAACGATATTTATATCGATTTTATTCATTTTAAAATGAATTGAATTGAAAACGATTTCGAAATGAATTGAATTGAAAACGATTTCGAAATGAATTGAATTGAAAACGATTTCGAAATGAATTGAATTGAAAACGATTTCGAAATGAATTGAATTGAAAACGATTTCGAAATGAATTGAATTGAAAACGCTTTCGAAATGAATTGAATTGAAAACGATTTCGAAATGAATTGAATTGAAAACGATTTCGAAATGAATTGAATTGAAAACGATTTCGAAATGAATTGAATTGAAAACGAATTGAAATGAATTCAAATTGAATTGAAATTTGAATTGAATAGAAATGGATTTTAAGACGAATTTATAAAGAAGAATTCAATTTTGATTTGAATTGAAATGGAAGTTGAAAATGTTTTTGAAACGAATTCAAAACTATTTATATAATTCGTTTTAAATAGAAATCGACGAAATATATATTATATATATTATATATATAATATAATGGCCTGAATAGAACGCGCCGCGCCGCGGCAGTTCGCGAATTTCGACCATTTATTTCAAACGGACATTACGGGAGATCCGACCGTCGGATTCTCCTAAAATCGGAACCGTTGGGTTCGTATCGAAAAGAGCTTTCTAACGAATATTAGAAATTTGAAATCTAACGGTTGGATTTGGAGATACGTCCAAATCAAATTCGAAAAAGGTCGCTGTAAGTGCAGTTCGATGGCCATTGTTGGAAATCGACTGTACGGGCCTTGATAAAATTATTAAAAATAGTAATAATTTGTGTAAAATCATAAGACATGATTTGTGAAAGAATTGGGATGAAAAACTCCATATTTGAAAAGATAAAAATAGATTTTTATCGAAATGAACTAGTTTTGAACTAGAATTATAATTCTATTTATTTTTAAATAAATAAATTGAATTCGAAAAGGGTTTTAAAAATAACCAAAATTTCCAATGATTGCATTGGAGTGGATTTGAATCGAAATTGTCTTCGGAATATTTCGATGTTGGAATTCGTGATTATACAGGTGTTGTTATGGAAATTTGAAAGATATATATTTATATCGTTATTTCCAATACGACATTTGTTAGTCGTAGAATTCGATATTGAATATAAGCCGATATATTTTCTATTCAGAGCCTTGTATTGAATATCGAATGTGATTTGGGTTTGTCGTGAATGGTGTCTTCACTAACACTGCTCTTGAACCCTGTTGAGAAAAGATTAAATCTTTTTATTTAGATTTAATGAAGTGCACCAATTAAATGATATTTAATTGGAATTGAATCGATATTGATTTTTGGGTTTATCGTGGACAGTGTTTTAAATAACACTCGTTCTTTAACCCGATGATTAATGAATGTGATTTTGGGTTTATCGCGAACCGTGTTTTTAAATGACACTGATTCTTTAACCCAGTCAAAGATTAAAACTAAGTGGAGTTTTAATGAATCTTTAATTAGATTGAAACAATCGAAATGGAGTATCACCAGTTTTGCTCCAGGCGATAGTTAAATCTTTAATTAGATTTAAACGTGAAATGGTAATTGAATTTACCGATAACACTGTGGTGTTAGATATGAAGTATTACCAGTTTTACTTCATGGGATAAATAGGTTGGGATTGGGAAATTAAAACCAATGATTACTTCGGTAAGGTTCGTTAATCTCGACTAGTTGAATCGAAATTCAAAAGAAGAATAAATTTAAGGAGTTTATCTTGGATAAAATTAATGGGAATATTTCCCTATGAATGTGAAATTTAGAAACTAACTGTCGGTTGGCCAAGCAGAATGGTTTTCTGGATATTGATCTGATGTTGGTTTCGGCCTTCGGGGTTAATATTTGGGGAATTATTCTCTTGATTAATTTACGGTTAGTGACTAATGAATTGGAATGAGGCGTATGTTGTGTTTGTGTAACACTTATTTAAATATACGCGAGTTATTCGGAAAGACCGGGTTTATCCCATTCTGAATAACTGATACGACGATAAGTCGAAGATGAAGACGATGGTCGAAGACCGGAGGTCTTCACGTCGTTTGGGTAATTACTGATGATCTTGATTGGGCTGTACACCCAAGAAGATGGAAACAGTTAGTGATCGTCCAGACGTACTTGGAGATCGATGGATATGCGGGGTACTAGGTGCCTCCGGTTTCGTTCAGACCCAGAACGGACTTGTAAATGGACTGTGTGTTTGACATCGGATTTCATTCTGTGTGACTGATATCGGTTGCATAGGATGGTTTGCCTGTGTGGCATGCTAAGATGCAAATGATCAAGGCTTCTGTTGAAAAGCAAAGTCTTGTGGTGATGATCAAAGCACGGCCTTTGTGGCGTAGCTTTGTGTAACGTTTACCTCGCGTGTTTCACACCCGGTATGAACCAAAAACGGGAGACGGACCTCAGGGAGGGCCTGCGTTTCCTCCTAGCTAGAAGTGGCATCAGTGGTTTTACACGCCCTGACGAGTTTGACTTATGTGGTTGTTGCTGTTGCGAGGCGCCTCGGTTAGATCGGACGATCCGGGTCCGATGGAGTCATTCGTTGGCTCGCTTACGCCCCAAAGGGCGGCGAAACGTAGTGCTCAGGTATAATAATCCACATCGGTGGACCGGCCCTGTCGCTCCAAGGCTTGCCTGCGCGCTTGCCTGAGACTCGGGCTAGGCAGTCTCGAATCGGTTGAGGACTATCTTTTGCCTCGGTTCATAGATGGAAACCCAATTTCCAAATACGTGACTTTGCGATTTTGATTGTATAACCTATATATGGTGACATAGTGGGATGGGGCGCTCATGCCGCCTATGATTGATACTTATGATTTGAAGTTGTTTTATGCACTATGCACTTATAATAGTATCAAATGATTTGTTTTAAACGTATCAAGCATTCTTTGGCTGTTATAAGGGAAAACCCTATCCTCGGCTGCGTTGCATTGTGTGATGGGACCTGGGTCTTATAACAGCTTCATTTTTCTTTATTTAGCATTGCGCTGTTTGTTTTATGCACTGGTATTCTTGGGAGGAAACCCGTTCCGTGTTATACGGCGTGGTCCCTTGATTTACCTAATGATTTAAAATAAAGATTAATAACTGTTTTAGTTCTCACACCAGTCCCATGACTGACCTGGAGTTTATTGTTTTAACCTAAACTCTGGGTGCCCCTATTTTGACACGGGCAGCTAGTAGTTTTGGTTTTGCAGATTTATATTCACAGGATCCTGGTTTACAGCTGGAACGATATCCGGAAAGCTTTGTATCCGTATATCTCATTCTAGTTATGTATTGTATTATTTTCCGCTGCGTTGTATTTAAATGTAATCTAAATCTCTGATATTTCTGTGTAATATTTATTCATTTATACTCTGTATATTCTTGTAATCTGATGCATTGTTGTGATATACAGTGAAATGTTCTTCTGTTTGCATTCTGTTTTGTCTCGTTCTCAAACGATAGGGCGTTTCGAACGGTCTGGATCGGTTTAGCGACTGGTTCGGACCGAGCGAAATTCTTTGCCGTCACAGTTGGTATCAGAGCTTTGGTTTACAAAGCAGAGAACAAGGCACATTAGAACCATATGAAAGAATTCATCAGATATTGGGTTAGTAATATCCAATTAGAATGACTCGTTAGAAATGGGATCAGTAGTATCCTAGAACGAGTGTGAAGAGTATATTTTTAAAGTGAAAACAAATTTTGTTTTGAAAATTTAAATCAATTATTCGTAGTTGATTATTTATTTATATTGATTTGGACAGTGCGGGTCATTACATTCTTCCCCACTTAAAATAATTTCGTCCTCGAAATTGCTAAGTTAGAGGACGACCCTATATATTGGAACTCCTAAGATTTGTTTACCCCTTATTTCTCATTTCAACAGAACCAATTAATATCGACTAAAATACTAATTCTTCCGACTAACTAAAATTTTCAAAAATGCTGAAAATTTTCTAACACTTTAAATTCCCAGAAAATTTCGCCAGCACCTCCTTTGTACTGGTCAATAGCTCAAACTCCAACTCGCCTCTCTGGGCCTTCTTCAACCCAAAAGAAAATCAAAACGCCAAACGGCTTGCCAATTCGGCTCATAAATTCCAAACTCATATAAAATATAAACTTGTACCTTTTTGTCGGGCATATCATTATATCTCTACCACTTCCATATGCTATCAACTCAGCATATACAAGTGTTATCTCAATTGAATTCCAATCAGTTCATATCCTCAAATCCAAATCGAATTTCAATCGAACCCCAATATCAAATTCCAAATTATTGACTTATCAATTTGGTTCCATTCTAGATTATCTTTAATCCAATTCAATTTTATTTAACTTAGTTCAAGTTTAATTCTAATTCACTTATTCACATTTGTCATCTCAGTCTATTTAACTTCATACGTTAAATTTTAATTCCAGAACTTAAATCCCTCGGTTTCTTTCAAATCAAATTTGAAATCATAGTACCAATTCAAAACCTTTGAATTTGTTGAACACCTTGTTTTCACAAAAACAATTTTAAAAACTAAATCCTTGGTAGTAATCCGTCACTTAGAACTCGAAAATCACACCGATGATACTGCGCAGTCTTCATCGGAATTATCTTCCAGCGACCCACGTGATTTCAATACTATATCATTTTCAAAACCATTACTAAATACTTCCATTTTGAAAACATTTCAAAATCTCCCAAGAACTTAAAATTTCCTTATTTTAATTCCAAATCTGATTTAAATTCATATTCAATTCATCTTATTTCATATACTTTACTTATATAAATTCTGATTGGTTATTTATAACCATTTCATCTTTTTATAATCTCATTCGATTATATTAACAACCAACACAACTAATATACTATATTAATTTCAAAACATATCATGTCGGTTCATCGTATTCAAGTGTTTATAAAACTCCTACCGATACAGTGGATCAAACTGATCGTCCAGAATTCATAAGCCACTCAATCAACAAATCTCCACAATATAAAACCATTTTATATTCAATAACATATACGCTCTCTTGTATATATATACACTCAACTCAATCTAGGATATTACTAATCCCATCTCTACTGAGTTACGCCACAGAGTTATGTCCGATCACTAAAACATAAGCTCTGATACCAACTGTAACGACCCGGAAAAATGCGATCTTGGTTATCCGATATACAACACATATCGAACATCCAAGGATCGAAAATAACCGAATAGTTAATGAAAGAAATTAGAAGGTGAGAATAGATAAGATAGAAACTTAGAATAGAGGAAGGAGAAGAACATAACATCAGAGTAACACGAACCTCACAGCGGAACGAATAACATATAATAGATAACATAACTTTGGAATATAACAGTTATGTATACAATAGCACTTATCAGAGTACAGCACTTACAACACAGCGGAAATAACTATAGCTATATGATCTTGAAGCCTCCTGCTCCAAGCTCTTCCAGTATATCTGTAAAACCCGACTACTTGACTGCCCGTACAAATTTAGGCACCCAAGAGTTTAGGGAAAACAACAAATAAACTCCGGGTCAGTCATGGGACTGGTATGAGTAAAACAATTTAAACAAGTATATAAACAAGTAAACGATATCTCATAAGACCACGCCGCAGAACGGAACGGGTTTTTCCCTTATGAGAATCCAAAATATCTTTATATCAAAACCTTTTGATATTATAATAATGTCTATGTACAAATAGATATCAAACTAGCAGAAACGCTTTCATCTCACGTTCTACATATATAGTATACAATCAAAACCGCAAGCACGTATTGGGTAATGGATTTCCAACTATGACAAGGTATGGAATCACCTTCCGATCAGTGTACTCTAGGAACGATACACTGGAGTTCAACAAGAACATCTTGCAACTCAGCCACACATGACCGACCACTCATTTCGCTTGAGTGTATCGAATGTACATCACCAACGGTTGGGATCAGCAACCGTTCCCGTATATATATGGGACAGCATTGATAGATTTAAGAAACAAATGAATATTCTCTAGATAGGTGATTATACACCCTACTTCGGTGCGACCGACTTAGCCATGCTGCCTGCCCGATTTCTGTCATTTACCGGTTGATGAGGCTAGAAGCTACGCTTTATCATCACATCAGATTCACTTCGAATGCCACATTGTCAGATCCATCAGAATCACTAATTGACGTCTACAACAATACATTACGTGTCAGCTAAAAGAAGTTTCCTTCTCCGCTTCCACTCTTGGTACGGTTGAAGAAATCAATGTACGTGACTTTTTTGGAAATACTCTGTCAGACATCCATCTTTATTCACTTAGAAATGTCACATCGTCATACCCGCCAAATCACAAATTGACTTATCCAAAAATAACACGGGTATACAGCTAAGAGAAACGAATTCCTCCGCCACCAAACGTGAATACGTTTGAAAAGATCAACTTACGCGATCCATTTGATATACTCTGTCAGACCTTCTTCCATATACGTTGTCCTGGGACTGGACAAACCGAAGGCACTATTCGGTAAACAGGATAGCCCTTGCATTCTACTCCGTCTTCAATTATCTTGGGCATATATGATTCGCAACGCTTATGCCAATACAGAGTGGTTCTATGGATAATAATCCAACCGGTCTCTCCATATTAACAACGTTAAAATGGTCAAGAACTTCGATAGTCTGTGAGTTAACTATCGAAGAAAACAAGTGTGCAAACAACGATCTAAATTCCAAATGGAATGTCAATCGATCAATCATCATGTATATCTATACATATTTCCTTATTTTCTATATTTAGAAAATATTTGTTATCAACGTTGGAAAACATTTCCATTGTTTATTTACGTATCACTATCCTTCCACAACCATCAGACTCTAACTATAAACTAACAAGAGAATAACTTCCTAAGTATAAACCCCGAAGGCCGAAACCAACATCAGATCGATACCCAGGAAACCATTCAACTTATTAATCTCTAGTCAGATTCTACTTTTGCTTAACTCTATATTCTTTAACTCCATTCGCTCAACTCTAGATCGCAGCGATCACAATGGTTACGCCTGATTCCCTCAGGAAACATCCGACCACCGTAGGCTATTTACAGCCCTGCGAATTTCGCTAGCAGTCATGCTAAATGGCAACTCATCCTGAATAACTTTGTTTGTTTTAACTCTAACTGTTTAACTCTAACTGTTTAACTCTAACTGGTTAACTCTAACTGGTTAACTCTAACTGGTTTTACTTGGTTTGACTAACTCAATTTATTTTCTCGACTGACTAATTCAACTCGATTACCCTAACTTGATTTACTTACCTCGATTAACTGAACTAATCACTTTGATTAACTCGACTAATTCACTTTGGTTAACTTAACCAATTCACTTAACTAATTCACTTAGTTTAACCTAACTATTCACTTAACTCCTGTCGAATAAACTATATTCGATAACTCCTCTAACTCTATTCGAATAAACTATATTCGATTTACTTTATTCACGTTATAAAGATTTCCTCTTTAACAACGTTTTATTTATTTGAAAAGATTTACTTTTAAATAACGGTTCTACCCTTTAAAAATGATTTCCCTTTCATAACGTTTCCTTTTCAATTCTATTTGTAAATGGTTTACAAATATTCCCTTTTCAAATTTATTCTTGAAATATTCTAACTCCTTAAATTCCCGGGAAAATTCGCCATAACCTCCTTTGTATCGGGAGCATCGGGAAAATCCCCAAACTCGCCACACAGGCCTTTCCATTCAAAAAGAAATGTTTGAATTTATTTCCTTTTCAAATATCTCCTATTTATAAATATTCCCATTTATAAATATTCCTTATTTATAAATATTCAAATTTATAAATATCTCTTATTTATAAATATTTCATTTTATAAATATTCTATTTTCAATATCACTTTGAAAATTTCCTTATCTACATTCCGGTATGTTATGGTATTCAATCATATCAAATCACGATGTTCAATATCGTCCATACACACACAATCAACAATAGGTTATAATTCACATCATATATTAAAATATATGAAAAACAATAAAACAACTGTTGAGGAATCCAGTCGGATTCCTCCAACCTGTTTCCCTGCATCACAGATGTTAGACCGTATAGATAACATCACTTTCAGTTCTATATGATATATTCTGTTAAACAGAATCAATATAGAAATTTAACTAACTGACTAGCAGTTCAATCAAACAGTCAACATACAATCAATCAGTCCATATTTAACAGTTCTAAAAATATAACATGAAAATATAAACTGTTCAGAGTTAGTGAGATTTACTCACATTTGCAGTTCATCGTTAAAGAACGATAAACCGTTATTTGATTTGAATCAAACAATTAAATTCGCCATAATTTCAAACGAGCTCCAATCCACTTCCAGTCAGCTTTATTGTGAAGCTCTCGTCCATACGATCCCAACGCAACTTACGGTTCGTCAATCTGATAACGTAAGAGCAACTTATGATTCTACGAAGTCTATATATCCAAATTAAATTTAAACCTAATTAAATTATCTAATTTGGGCTTACCCTCCTTCTAACCGGCCCAACACCCTTTAAAATCCCTCAGCCCATTCAAAACTCAACACACCCGCTACCCTTCTTCCCCATATTCAGATCTGCGAAAACCATCTCCCCACATTCACGTTGACTTCACCTTTGACCGCAATCCTCCCTCACTCCGGTCACCAAACTCCGGCGCAACCACTACCACCCCATTCCTTGTCTAAATCCGTACCCCTCCCTGCCATTAGACTCCAACCCGCACGCACCAAGTAAGGCGCGACATCCAGCTTCCACGGTGACAACCTGCGACGTCCTTTATCACCGAAACCACCAATTTCAAACACACAGGTGCTACGTTACCTTCTGATCTTGAATACAACCACTGTTCCTTGAATCGATGCCAGGATTTGCCGATCCCCTTTTGCCCTAGCCCACGCTGAAGAAATATCGAGCACCACCAAATTCGTGCGCACCTTAATCGAACACTACAGGGATGAAGCTCATGGCTATGTGAGTCTAATGGATCTTACATCACTCGATTTCATCGAGTAAAACTCGAGATTTAATTGGTTGGGAGAATTAAAATGTGGCGGCCTATTTTTTCACAGAAGATGAAGATGTGTTCTAGGTCTTAAGGATGTAGATGGGGGTACTTATAGGATTACGGAATTAAGATATTTGGTAGATATTTTTTTTATTTTGATTTTTATATTTATTTTATACTTTTCCCCTCGTCTTGCGTTCTTAAAAATCACTGCATCTACATGTGATATTCAAAAATCATGAAAACTGACTTGCTGCTAGAGTTCGACATCACGGTCCCAATGAAACTGGTTTCGTCGAATTCCGACTTCGTTTGCCCACACAGCGTATTTTTAACTGTCGAAATACTAACTGTTTTTCACTCTAAAAATCCGTATGGCCACACAGTGACTCTAAAAATCACGAAACTGCAAATCTAACAACTATTTGATATTGCGGATCCAACAAAACTGGTTTCGTCGAATTCTGACTTCGTTTGCAAAACCGGCTATTTTTAAAGCTCTGTATGACTCATTTAAATATATAAATATATTTAAATATTATTAAGTTAAATATAAATAAATTTATATTATCGTATATCTCCACATATGATATCGTACAGCTCCAGAATATCATATCAGAATATACAGTTTGATATTTTAGATTTCAGATTTATCGATATTCAATTCATATCGAAAATCCTTTTATAACGTATATAAAGCGTCGCAAATTATAAAGGAATTCTACAGCGACTTTTCTGAAATTTGATTTGGACGTACATCAAAATCTATACGACGAAATCCCGATTTTTCTCTTCCATTAGAAAGATATACTCCACCAGCTCCACACGTTTCTTGTTTCATAGAAATCCGATTTAAAACGAATCCTATACATTCAGTTGAAGTTCAAATCGCCAAATAGCGAACTGCAGCGCCATTTCAAGATCGATTTTAATTATAATATAATTATACGTTCAAACTAACGTCGATTGAATATATTCGTCAATATAATTCAACTCTAAGCTGAATTAAATCCAAGGGACGACCTCGTTCATAGAATATTGTGATTTCCAATATTCTTGATTATTTCTGAATTAAATATATTATTTAATTATTTAATTTAATTAAATATTCCCTATTATTAAATTAAACCTCTATTTAATTCACCACATCACGATATATATAATTAAATAAATTAACTATAATACCCCTGACAGTGCGGGTCATTACACATGCAGATCAAATGGAATATGCACCACCTAAAGCACAAGTATTGCTGGTGCAATCTGTAAGCGTGCTATGCGATCAATTAGGCATCTCAACCAAGAAGAATTTTTTTATATATTACTTTCAACCCAAGTAATAGCTTATGTTTGAGTTTACAGCTACTCACAGCATAACATGTACCACCCGTCCATTTAAAATTCATGTACATGTAAGTAGATATAAAAGGAACGCCTACAGTACTATATCTGCTATCAGCCTACCCTACAATTGGAGTCCGAGTTTGTTCACACTATTTAAGGCAGTGTGAACAAAACACCGGATTTAATTGGTGGAAATCAGGGGGGCCCGTGTAGGTCCCTCTGATTTCAACCAATTAAAAGTAGTGTTTTGTTCACACTACCTTAAAGTAGTGTGAATAAACTACTACACCTACAATTGTACATGACTGTCAAAATACCACATGCCTATCATCTTCTCTGTGGAGCTATTACCTTGAAGCAAGTTCCAAAATAAGGAACAAAACAAGGAGACAACTCATAATACAGCTAACCTACTTCGCGTCTCCTCTATGTTTTCAAATCACATACGCCTATCCCCTCAACAGATTTCACATGCCATGCCTCCACCGCCATATTTCACATTACTGAACTCTCGCACATGCTCACCTAAATTCATAGCAGCTAAATTATACAGGTACTGTACCTGTTCTTTCTCCCATTTGTAGGTTGATATCCTATACACTGAGAACCTACGTCCCTTCAAAATTTAATCACACCGACATCTGAAATGAAAATCTAACGCCTATGCTGCATACTTATGGGTTCCTCTTCCTTGATTGCCAAGCTGTTCAACTATATATAAAGGGGACTGGTTTTTTCTTTCAAAACAATACCGAGGTTCCTATCTTCCTCAGCAAAAATTCGAACCTGTGTATATAAATATACCCGCGAGTTTCCTCAATTTCTGGTGACATTGTACATGAACGAGTGAGGAGTAGGGGTTGCGAGCAGGAGGTCAGAGCGATAGCTGGCACGAAGTGGTCTTTAATGAGGGTGTTAATGGGTAGGAGGGGTGCAATTTGTACTTTCCTAAAGTCTGAAGTTCAAGGCTGTTGTGTATGCGGAAAGCCAATATATGGGAGGATGACGTGAGGTTTGGATCTCGGTGGAAAGAAGAGTGGGAATGGAGCTAGAGAACAGCAGAGGAGTTGGGGTATTGTTTTGTATCTGTTACAAACGTAAGAAGGAAGAGGGGAAGAACAGTGGAATGCTTAGAAAGTGAAGGAGTGGAAAATGTTTTTGGAAACAGGAAATGTTTGGGAAGAATGAAGAGCAGTAATACACACTACATTGGATCGGTGGTTTAAAACGTGGTGAAGTGTTTAAAGGAGGGTCTGTTGTGAACGTGAAGTGGTCTGCTGTACACGATGTGTATGTATGGGGCAACAGTTGGAACACGTTAGCAGGCAAAAGTATGGAAGCAGAAGTAATTAACCATATGCCGGTTTCATTTTTGGGATAGCAGGAGTTTTGGAGAAAGAACCTCTTTGAATCTGAACGTCACGATGTTGGCTTGCAAACAAGATGGGAACAATTATATTCCGCATGAGGAGGTTCGAATCAAACCGTGCAACTGGAAGGATCGGCCAATTCTTTCTTACACTGAAACAAAATCATGGTGAAGAGCACAACCGTTCTGAATAGAATTGGAGACCGCTAGGAATTTATAGTTAAATTAAACCCTGTTTAATTTAACTGTGACCGAACCATTCAACAACTAAATCAAGGTGAGTTAAACTCACTCAGTTTTCCCATTTACATTTTTTTATAAATTGGGTTTTTATTTTGTGTGCTCTGCTTGCCAATGGTTGACTGTTTGCTAATTATATATTTATTTGCTGATTTAACTGATGGAATTAAACCGTCGTTTAATTTCAGTAGAATACCAAATCATTATTTCGACAATTGGTTCCAATAAAGGTAACTTACCTTGTTGGTCACGTTTATCAATAAACGTGTTTAATGGTTTGAATTGTTTGATCTATTTAAATTGTTTGATCTGTTTAAATTGTTTTAAACTATGTGGAGATAATTGTTTTGAATACAGGGAAGAACAGGTTGGAGGGATCCAACCGGATTCCTCAAATATATTATTTATTTTCATATTATCATATATGAACTGTCATGATTGGGTTATTAATTTAGTAGTGATCATTGACTCAAAAGTCAACATGTGTTGTGTTTTAACTAGTGGGATATATTGGTTGAGAAATCGGCAGTAAATGGCCTAAAGGTAAATCGTTTTGTTAATATTGATTCACCGTCAAGTGAGTTAATAGAGATAAAGTTATAAAATTTATTTTATAACTGGAGATAGATTTTGAAATGTATATTTTAAATAAACATTTATTAATTATAAATTGATTTTGCAAAGTAAATTCTTAAATTAATCAGATTCATAATTATGGGAATAGAAATTAACCTTAATGGTTAAAATTTGGAAAAGTGGTTAGTGAGAATTAATTTAATGGAATGATTTAAATTAATTATAATATTAATTAATTTAAAGTGACAATGGATTGGAATGGGTAAACAAAATAAATGTGCCTTGGATTGACTAAGTCAACCATTGGAATTGGAATTAATTTTAAATTTGTTTGATTTGAATTACCCTAATAAAATAGTTTGGTGAATATTGTTTTAATTTTAATAAGATCTTTTGAAAAGGAAATTAGATTAATAGGTTTATGATAAACCATGATTACATTAACGAGGTTTAAATGTAAAGCGTCGTTACTTAATAGTGGGATTAAGTAAGGGGGAAAGTTGAAATAAGATTCTCAAAGTGGGGAATGGCCGAATCGATTGGAAAGAGTTTGGTAAAGAGAATTTGGTAAAAGAAGCGGGGTATGAGATTTGTAAACAAATCTAAATTATGAGATGAAATTGTTTAAAAGGAAAAGGTTAAAAAGTGGTGTTTTATAAAGTTCTTAATTATTAAATTAAGGAAAGATGTTATATTCGATCAAGAGATTTTCAAGTGTAAGAAGGTTTTCTAAAACCATATTTTGAATAGTTCAGTAAATGAAATTTATATTAATATTAGAATAAGTATGTGTTTGGATTACAACTCGTATTTGTCTTCGGACATGAACGTTGATGATCAAGGTCTGAGAGGTAACTAAAATACCCCAACTTGAACGACATCAGGATTATCTGAGGATGATATTAGTTGTAATGGTAAAAGAGGTTAGGGAAATTTATTATTTCATTAGAGAAATAATAACACAACATTTTGATAAAGATTTGGTGAAAATATATATAAAATGATGATTTCAAAGTAAAAGAGGAATAAAGGAGATGGCATCAAATTATAACAATATTTTCAAGTTAGAAAGGTAACGTAAAGTCAAGTTTATTTCAATAAGAATAAGTATGAATGTTTGTTTCAAGAAATGTAATAGAAGATATTTCATAACGTATTTGACGAGAAATAAGTTGGGATGATTTCCCAATATTGGATAATAGTGGGACTAATGTTTTGAAAGTGAAATATAGACAAACTGAATATGATATAAGATTTCCTAAGTATGAAAAGAGAATTTGTTAAAGAAAATCTTATGTTAAATAAGAAAGCGAGAAAACGATATTTAAAATATTGAAAGATTTAAGAGTTGAAATCACATTTGTTTAAAATAAAAAGGCCAAGTGACGCCGAATACTGAACCAGTGAACTCACTGGATTGTCATGTTTGAAACACTGTTTATTTTGATAGTTAAATCATCGACTATCAAATCTGTCCAATACGATTGTCGGTACAGACAGACCGGGATCAAATTTATATTCGAAAACCATTCCGACCAACAAATACATAAAGATATTAGAGATGATCGAGATGGAGCATTGAAGATCGTGGATTTTCGTAAACGGAAGAACTGCTAATAGTCTCTGGTCTGCAGCCAGAGATGTATTGTGGTTCTGTCGTGGTCGGAATCTACGGGTTGCAAGGGCTTCTCCCTACTGACCCATGGGGTGATTCCTATATTGGATACAGTAGGAGAGTACCTTCGGTTCATCCTGTTCCTGGATGACTAGTATGGACGAATGTCTGACAGATTATTTCCTGAAACCACGTACGTTGATTTTTACAAATATACCGAGTGGTGGCAAAGAGGGGCACTTCTTTTATACCCAGAGTATATTTGTGGACGTCAATTAGTGATTTGACGGATCTGACGATGTGGCATTCAAAGCGAATAGTGACCAAAAAGTTAATCTAAACCTCAAGCCTCATCAACCGGGAAATGACAGAAATCGGGCAGGCAGCATGGCAATGTGGCTCGTTCCCATTAGGGTGTATAATCACCTATCTAGAGAAAATATATTTGCTTCTTTAATCTGCTTCGATGTTGTCCCTTTTCAGGAAAAGGTAGGGTCGCACCCAACCGTTGGTGATATACATTCGATACACTCAATCGAAATGAGTGGTCGGTCATGTGAGGGCCGGGTTACAAGACGTTCTTGTTGAACCCAGTGTATTTGCCTCTAGAGATACACTATCGGCAGGTGGTCCCATACCTTGTCATAATCGGAAATCCAATTTCCAATAAGCGCCCGTTGATTTGTTTGTATACTATATATGTAGAGCGTGAGATGCAAGCGTTCTACTAGATTTCTATTTACTTGTATTTAGACATTATTATAATACCAGACAAGATATTGGGTTTCAAAACTGTTTTGGGTTATCGTAAGGTAAAAACCGTCCGTGTTTATGTGTGGATTTGGTCTTACGATTATCCATTTCCTTTGAAAGATTTAAATTTTAAAATCAGGGTTGTGTGATACCCTTAACACTATGCGAGTTTATCTCACTCTGGTTCACCAGACTGACCCGGTGTTTTGTAAATGCTCGGGTTAGCCCGGAATGTATAGGTTCAGGTTATCGAATGCTGTAAAGAGACTAGCTGGAAGAGTTCAAACGTATGATATTATATAGCTATTATTCCGATGTGTGCTGTATATGGGGACAGGTTGTTATAACTGTAACAATCCGGAAAATCTGAGCCAGTTTAAAAATTTTATTTTGGCAATTTTAACGAATTTTGAATATTTAAAATGGATTATTTTAAATAATATCAACGAGAAATTTATTTTGAATATAATTCGAACGTATATATTTATATACGCCATCGTTAGAATATAAATAATTATATATAACTATAAAACGAATTGAAAATGGCGCGGTAGTTCGATAATTTGATTTTAAACTTCAATTGAATGTACCGGGTTCAAAATAAACCGGATTTTAGCGAAACCAAAAATATTTGAATCTAATAGAGAATATCTTTCCAACGAATCCGAAAAATCGAAATTTCATAGCGGGAATCAAAAGATATGCCCAGTTGAAAATTCAGAATAGTCGCTATGGAATTTCGGCCCTTAAAAATAGCCATTTTGCAAACGACCTCAGATTTCGATGAAACCACTTTTTTTGAAACCGCGATGTCAAATGATTGATAGGTTTTAAATTTCGTAATTTTTCGAATCAATATGTGAGCGTGTCAAAGGAAAACGCGTTTGACCAGTTTCAGTTGATTTTAATAGACTGGAAAATGACCATTTTTCAAACGGTCTCAGAATTCAATGAAATTAGTTTTGTTAGGACCGTATCGTCAATACGAAGCTAGGAAATATTTTTCAGGAATTTTTCGAGTTAGTATGTGACCCCAATAAATTGAAATGCGTGTTCAAATTCAATACATAGATTTAAATTTTGATTTAAAGGGAAAGTGATCGAAACGGCCGAACTGGCTTATGATACATACCCCATTGTGTTCGGAATGGGGGTAGTCAGCTATGGGCGACAGGCGGTGGGTCTAGTTTCGAGGTCAAAAATAAAAGTTGTTTTTTGGAAATTAAAATAATTAAATAATTAAATATAAAATCCCTCCCTCTCTCCCCTTATCTCCTCTCAGGCCCCCCCACGTTCATTTCAAATCGAACTAAGAAAAAAAAGGAGGAAGCGCCTCCGACTGGGGGAGCTCGACGCCCCCCCTCGTCAAAGCCGCCGCCTCCACCCTCTTCTTCATCCTCCTCTCCTTGCGATTCTCTCCTCCGCCGATCCCACGTACCAGCACCCCAAAACCCGACGCCCCTTTAGCCCTCGCCACCCCCTACGCCTCCTGCTCCTCCGCCTCTTCTTCTCCTCCTCCGGAAACCGACGTGAAGCATCTCTGCTCGCCTCCACCGCTGAGCGAAGCAAACCCCCCCCCCTTTCCCTCTTTTATTCTGTAAGTTCCCTTTTCTTTTAGCATTTTAATTTGTTTTACTGTTTCTAAGTGATTAGTTTAGTTAAATTGAAGAGCATTTAGTTCAAAATCAGTTTATATGATTGGTGTTGTTTTTAAAATAGGTTTGTTATTTATATGATAACGAGATAAAAATATATGATTTTTAATTTGAACAAAGAAATGATTTTTATATAGTGTAAAGATTACAAATATGATTTTTGTTAGATGAGAAGTAAAATAAAAATACGATTTTTATGCTAGTATAAAGTTAAGATTTTTATATATTTTTTAACAAAGTAAAAATATAATTTTTATGATATAGAAAAGTTAAAAATATAATTTTTATACTAGTGGCATAATAAAAATATGATTTTTACTTAGGTAGAGTATTAAAAATATGGTTTTTAATAAAGTAGAAATATAAAAATATAATTTTTATATAGTTATGATAATAAAAATTCAATCTTTGTTTAAGAAGTAGAAATATAAAAAAATAATTTTTATATAGAAAGAAGCGCTGTAAATAAATGAAGTGAAATAAAAATCTGAACTTTATTTTATCGTGAAGTAAAGAGAATATAAAAATGTTATTTTCATATTTGCAGTGAATATGGGCAATGAAAGTGACGAAAGAAGAAACGGCGAAGATTTCCTACATAAGAAGAGTCGCGGTGAATGGATTTAGCTTGGGTGAGAACTTCTCACTTTAAATCTTCATTTCTATTTAAAAATATATACTAGGATACAGACGGTGCTTAGTAGCACCCGACACCCGTCATCTACAAACCATGGATGGCTTGTATGTTTGATTGTTTTGTTGTGGTAAAAATTGATTGTGTGATGTGAAATGAAATAAAATATTTATATAGTTAAAAATATTTTATCGTTAAAAATATTATTTTTAACGTGTGTGTATGAATAAAAATCTGCGTTTGATTGTTTGAAACCCCACACGGGTGTTGGGATGATACTTGGCGTACACTAATCCCAATTATTTAGTGATTTGTCGGTCGTTTGATTGACAGGCTATGTAAGCGTTAAATATTCATATTTAACGCTTATGCAGTTGTGTAGTGCACTTTGGATGATGGTTGATTATTTATCGTTGCTATTATATACATGTGTTGTATGGAATCCATATAATTAACATTATATGGTAATTGATTGGGCCTCATTCCAATTGGAAAATAAAGAATATTATAAAAGAAAATTCACGTGTTGAATAATATAATAGTCGTGTGTTGATAGTGCTCATGTGTTGAGAAGATTCATGTGTAGAGTAAAATATTTTAACAATAAAATTTACATCTTTACCATATTTTAGATTAGAAACTACTTTACGGTTGGAATCTGATTAAAAATCAAACGATAGATACCATAATTTTATAAAATATATTACATAACAAGAATAGTCATGTGTTGACAGTACTCATGTGTTGAGATTAGTCATGTGTTGAAAGAAATATAGATTCATGTGTTGAATAGAATAACGTGTTTATTGAAATATATAAAGTTGTGTTGATTAGAGACGCACCATTTTGACGTGAGCGATATTTATATCGATTATATTCGTTTTCAAAATGAATATAGAAAAGAAAGTGATTTCAAAATATAACGTTTTGAAAATATTATCATTTATATGGTAATGATATGAAATATTCAATTTTGATTTGAAATTGAATATAGAGTTGAAATGGTTTTGAAAACGAATTTAAAACGATTTATAAAATACGTTTTAAAAGGAATCGATGAAATATATATAATATATATATTATATATATAATGGCCCGAATAGAACGCACCGCGCCGCGGCAGTTCGTGAATTTCGACCATTGACTTTGTAACACCCCATGAATTCTATAACATTAAGCTTCACAAATTAAAGTATAATTAATTATAAATGATGAAATCAAGGGAAATGGGTCATGCCATTGCGTTCATCTCGAAATTCTGCTTGAGATAGAGTCCAAGTTTGCATAAAACGGATATCGTATGAAGGAGATATGGACGAACGAAGTTGGGCAGAAAAACCAGAAAACGGGTCAGAATGCACTGGCGCACTTGTGAAGTGCGCCAGAACAAATTTGAACTGGCGCACTTGGGAAGTGTGCCAGTACAATTTTGGCCTGGCGCACCTGCCAAGTGCGCCCAGGTCAGAATGACCTGCTGGTCAGGTCCTGGCTGGCCTGGTCAGGGTCTGGTCGAATTCTGAGTCTTGGCTGAGTCACTAGGGCTTACATATCACTTTCTGATTGGCTTCTCTTGAGATGGATGGTCTGGATTCACTCTAGCTTCATCGATGGCTTTAATTAGATTGAAACTCTATAAATACAACTCAAGTCTAACCCTAAATTCACACAAATAATAGAATACAAAAGCCGTCATGCTGCTGGAAAGGAACTAGGAATGGTCGTCAATTAGAAAGCCTAGAGACAAGGCAACACTAAAGCCTAAGAGACGAATCAAATTAAGAAGAAGATTAAATTTTAATCAAATCAATCAACGCAACGTTAGTCTACCCAAATGAGCGCATCTCAGTTTCAGAATTCAGAATCCAGAATTTAAGATTCTGCATTCGTTGTAAGTATAGTGACCTTTCAGAATATGAATAAAAACTGTGATGTGATTCGATGTAAAAGAAAATAGAATCGCATTGTTATATCATATAAATTTTTTGTATTGTAATGGTTCTATCATGACTTGTGTATTAATGTTTGTGGCATAAATTGATTGATGCAAGCCTATTGAACAATTGTATATGAACGCAATGGCACTTGCAAGTTTGTGGCAAAAACTAGAAATTGATCCCTTTTTGTATATGTCGATGGCATGGACTATGTATATTCCCTTAGTCTAAATTAGAATTTATGTAAACATGTTATAGATCTTTTATGCCTACATGACCCAAAACCTATGATATCATTCTTATGTTTATTGGCAAGTATAGTTAGATCTATGTTAAGTATCGTTTGGGTTTCATAAACTATGCAAGTTCATTTGCAAGTACAATTGGATTTATGTTAAGTATCGTTTGGGTTTCATAAACTATGCAAGTTCATGTTGAAATAGGCTATATGATTAGATGTAAAAAAATTGTACATTTTTGTGAATATACAACATGCTAGTTTTGTGGTTGATATTATGCCATGTTAAACATGTTTAAACACAAGTTTGTATTAGCCTAAACTATGCCATTTCATATGTCACCTACTTAGTCATACTTTGATTTGAATGCAAGTTCACATGACCCATGTTATATGTTAGTTGAATCGCCAAATTGCAAGTTCATGCGCCACACACCTTTATGTATTACATGTTCTTGATTTCCTTTTTTACCTCACGTTTATAAAGTTGGGCTGAATTGTGACAAGCCCAACACATGTTATATCGTTGCGAACAAACGGGGGTAATAACGTTGCGTGTAAAATATGAAAATATATGTTGGCATGTTTGGAACATGCCAACTATTATGACATATAAGCGGTATGAATTGTTATACCCAAGAATGAAGAACGTGAAATTTACATATATAATTGAGAAGTAATAAAATTTGTAAACTTAGAAAACACGATATGCTTAACCCGAGGTTGGATTGAGTTGTGATGTAAACCTGCCCGGACCCGCCCGACTGTCCAGTAGTCACAACAATACCTATCCAATGTGGGTGGTAAAGCATTGAGCCCAATAAGGACCCGAGGTTAGACTGAGCTACGGTGTAAACCTGCCCGGAACCGACCGGGGCATCCAGTAACCGTAGCAATACCTGTCTAATGTGAGTGGTCAGGTGCTCCTAAGAGGCTATGGACAAAGGGTAGGGTTAAGTCCATTATAACACTTAACCAAATTCAACATGTTAACAAGAATTGATGGGTGGGGTTAGGTAAATACAGACACTTAACCACTTAACATGTTTGACTAGAAAATCCTGGTAACGAGGGACCCGTTTCAGCAGTAACCCAAAGTTAGGTATCAACAGTACCCTAAAACTAGGCAGGGTGGGGCACGATTACTGGGCTGATTGTAAGCGGTCAAACGACGGCGGTGGGTGCACAGTGTAGGTCTAACGGGGTGCGGGCGTGCACACACTCCAGAGCAGACAACCAGGACCCTGGGGACACCAGTAGTATAACCTGTGCCTTCTAGATTTGTGTCGGGGCCGCCACCATGGGTCTTGATACACCCCATGGTGGGACCAGCATAGGTATCTACAATTCTTGGGGGCCGTATGACACATGTTAACGCGAGTAGGAGCCGATCTTTAGAAAATGGGGATCACTTCTCCCTCACCACGGGGTGCCAGTTAGAATAAACTCAAGTAGGTGCAGAGATATAGTATGGGTGCGATAGTACATTCGACACTTCCTTAGCTTGTGAAACTTTCCTATTTTTAGTTTACATCCATCGTACCCTTTTCTTACTCGCATATTGAAGGGTTACTAGATTTACTCAGGGTTTATGTCTGACCCTATTTTCTTTTCGTCTTCTTTTCTTTCGTCCCCCCCCCCCCCCCCCCCCCCGTCCACAAGGAGGAAACAGCTCAACTGAGTCAGACTCTTTACAAGCACCAAGAACGTAGATGTATGATTTGGATCTTTCTTGCTCGGATAATGGCTTTGGATATCACTATGGGGATTTTTGTCACTTTATTTACGTTTTCATGCTTCTTTAATAATGAAGGCAGTTATGAGGTTGTAATGTTGGAAGTATTTTGAGACAATTATGGAAATCTTTTGTTTGATACACGTATTGATGAAATAAAAGTTTGTTGGTTTCCGTTGTTTAAAATATGTGTATTTATATCTGTCTTGAGTTTATCTGTGGCTTTTACTTATAAACCTCCACCAAAGTTAAAGCATTCCCTTTGTGAGTGACCTTAATGGAGGTGGGGTGTTTCACTTGGTATCAGAGCATAGGTTTACCAGACAAGATAAAAGTTTTTGAAATTATTTTCAAAAAGAAAGTTTAAAGAAGCATTTTTCAAGAAAAAGTGTTATATTTTAAAAGATATAATCTCCCAAAGCTATATGCACTATCTCTCTCTATCCTTCGTTTTGAATCTTTCCTTTCTGTTTCAGCATGTCTGGGGACCTCACTCCCCAGCTATAGATGCTTTTACTCCTCCTCCTCCTCTACGTGAACCAGCAAACGGAAAAATCGCCGAACAAAAAGACGGATAATAGTCAAGGAGGAAAGGACCACAACAATAATAACAAGACACGTGAGAAAAGGAAATATTATTTCTGTGCAATTGTTGGACATGTGGTGAACGACTGTAGAAAGAAGAAGAGGAAGATGAGTGCTACTTGCTTCCATTGTGGTGGGGCTGGACACATGGCTAAGGACTGCCCTAAGAAGCAAGGGCAAGGCCCGCAACCAGGACCTTCTGGGGGGACCTCTTTAACTTCTTCTCCTAGATGCTTTGTTTTATCCTGATTATCTTCTCAATCCTATCTTGAGAACTTTAGGTAGTAATATTTCTGTAGAAAGTGTAGTCCATCTTTATGATCATCCAGTTCGTACACTTTTTTACTCTGGCGCATCACACTCTTTTATTTCATCTGCCTTAGTAGAATCTCTGCATCTAGACACTAGTATGGTAGAAGATCCCTTAGTAGTTTCAAATCAAATTGGGGGCTCCCCTTACTTGTCAATGGTTTGTTTGGGTTTGAAAATCTCTATTCTCAGCGTTGAGTTTAGTTGTAGTGCCTTTGTTTTGGGATTCTCGGGATATGGTTTGATCTTAGGCATGGATTGGTTATCCAGTAATAGTGCCATTCTTGACTGTGAGAAAAGAGTAGTTAGACTCTTTACTCGGCTTGGTAACACTCTAGAAATTTCTTGTAATCCCTTGAATGCTGTTATGCTTAGTTATCTAGAATCGCTTGATGCTTCTGATGAGAATTTGCAATCATTTAGAGTAGTCCGGGAATATCCGGATGTCTTTGAGGAAGTGAAAGGCTTACCTCCGAGGCGGGTAATAGACTTCCGCATATATCTTGTAGATAACGTAAAGCCTGTAGCTTTACCTGTCAGACGCATGGCTCCAAGGGAGAGAAAGGAGCTCAGTAAGCAGGTTAAAGAACCTCTCGAAAAGGGGTTCATTAAACGGAGCATTTCGGAATGGGGTGCTCCAGTGGTGTTCGCAACCAAAGTAGACGGTTCGCTTCGCCATTGCGTCGACTATAGGGAGTTAAACAAATTGACCAAGAAAAATAGTCACCCTCTTCTCTGAATCGACGATTTGTTTGATCATCTTGCAGGTGCGACGGTCTTCTCCCAACTTGATCTGGAAACTGGGTTCCATCAGCTAAGAGTAGCTGAAGACAGCATTGATAAGACAACGTTCAGAACCCCAGACGGTTTCTTTGAGTGGCTTGTCATGCCTTTCGGCTTGACAAACACACCCGCTTATTTTGTAGACCTAATGAGCAGGGTGTTCAGAGAATTCCTCAACAAATTTGTGGTTGTCTTCGTAGATGATATTTTAATCTTCTCAAAGAGTGAGGAAGAACATGCTCAGCATCTAAAAGAAATCATGGATACTCTCTGTGCACATCAACTAAAAGATAAATTCTCCAAGTGTCACTTCTGGAGAAAAGAAGTAAGGTTTCTTGGGCATATAGTGTCCAAAGAAGGGTTAGCTGTGGACCTCGGGAAAGTGGTGGCGGTGCAAGATTGGAAGACACCAAGGAATGCAACCAAAGTTCGAAGCTTTCTTGGGCTAGCTGGTTTTTATTGAAAGTTTATTAGGGATTTCGCGAAAATCTCAGCCCCACTCACAAGGCTAACAAAGAAGAATCTGGCGTTCGCTTGGGATTTGGACTGTGACATTGCTTTCCAACGATTAAAAAGGGATCTTACAACAACCCCAGTTCTAACTCTGGCCGACGGAAGCAAAATGTTCACAGTATACATGGATGCATGTGGAACGGGACTAGGCGCTGTTCTAATGCAAGAAGGAAGGGTAGTAGCTTATGGCGGAAGACAATTGAAGGTTCTTGAAAAGAACTACCCAACCCACGATCTTGAGTTAGCCGCCATCGTCTTTGCACTTAAGTCTTGGCGCCATTATCTCCTAGGTGAGAAGTTTGAATTATACACTGACCATAAATCTTTGAAATATCTCTTCTCCCCAAAGGATCTTAACTTGAGGCAGCAAAGATGGATGGTGTTTCTTGCCTCGTATGATTTTGAAATTTACTATACTTCCGGAAAAGGCAACGTGGTAGCAGACGCGTTGAGCCGAAAGAAACTGACCCTAAGCCCTCTCTTTGTGGAAAGGCAAAACTTGGAGTATATAGCCAGTTTTAACTTTAGGCCCTCCTCGGATTTTGTACCGGGTTTGTTAGCATCTCTCGAAGTACGCCCTACTCTCTTAGACTCAATAGGGGCTGCACAACGTGAAGACCCTCAGCTTGTTGATGTGATTGATAAACTTATTAGGGGTGAGATTTCTAGTCACCTCAGTAGATACGCCATCGATGATAAGGGTTGGCTGAGACGAGATTGTAATGACCCGGATATTTGACGGTGTAATAATGAACTTATTTAATTATTTAAATAACGAATATATTAATTAATCGACGATGTTAGAACGTATAATTATATTATAATTAAAACCGAGCTCGAAATGGCGTTGCAGTTCGTAATTTGGCGATTCAAACTTCAACTGAGTGTACAGGATTCGTTTTAAATCGGATTTCTGTGAAACAAGAAACGTACGGAGCTGGTGGAGTATATCTTTCTAGTGGAAGAGAAAAATTAGGATTTCATCGTGTAGATTTTGAGATATGTCCAAATCAAATTTTAAAATAGTCGCTATGGAATCGATTATCAACCATAACGATATATTTAATTATAATTAAATATTGGCGTCGAATCTAGACAAGCCCTTTGAGACGTAGTGATAATTTAATTTTTTTGGATTTTACTGTAATTTTTAATTAATTAAATAAGCAACTTTTTATTTGGAGTATTTTGCACCCTTATTCAGCGATTTTGGGGTTTCACAATATAAGTCCACCTACCGATATTATTATATTTTTGAAATCGTGGTACCTTACTCATCACGATGGTATTTTTAGTTCTGTCGGTAGTGGTACGTACGTGAACATAATTGTGTACATCGGGGTACTTAGCTTTACCAAATAAAAATAAAAGCAGTAACAAACAACATGTCCACGTTTAATACACTTTTACTTCCATTGACCCACGCTATTTCTTAGAACAGTGGGAAGACGCGTGCACTATTACTTAACAATAAAGCATGAGCTTTTAATATACAATATCCTGTACGTTTTATATGTCGGCAACCAAAGCATGAATGGACACCCTATATGACACGCAACTACTCTACGAACTACAGAACAAAAGCTTTGTCAATTCCTACATACTTCGCTACCAAGTTCACACGTCCATGACCCATCCCATCTCGTTCAAAACAGAGACGTAGCACCTCCTATGTGATAGCCTGTCGTGTCTAATACTTGAGCCCAACGTAAACTCCATAATAAAGTAAACTTAGCAATGAAGTAACCCCTTGCTATAAATACACCAGCCTCCACTTCGTGTTTTTTTTTCTTCAGCAAATTCCCTCCTCTGAAAACCACGGAAACTAATAAATTTAAAACCCATTACTCCATGAAGAGTCCTACTTACAGACTCGTTAAAATGGTGTTAACCAACGCTTCGACCTGGGTTAGTCTTGTGGAGCTAAATCATTTGTTCGGGTTTGGAAACGCAACAGTCGGCTGGGGTACATATGGGCGTGGCGCATGCATATGTATAAGGGATTAGGAAAAGAGCGAAGGGGTTACACTGGGAACATGTTTTGGTTCGTGACTATGGAGAGAAGGAGCGGTGTGTTTTAGTGAAGAGAAAACGGTGAACACATGCAAATGGATGGAGCATTACAGGGCTTGGGCGGTGGTACTGTTTTGGGATGCATTCCACGGGAAGAAAGAGGAAAGGAGGAGGTAACTGTATATGTGAAGGGAAGGACCATGGCTTTCTGTTTTGGGCGTGAGCTGATAATGGAAGTAAGGATTAAACTAAGTGGAGTATATGGTGGTAACGTGGCCCTTGTTTTCCAGTTCAGGAATGTTAAACAAACTGGGAAGAATATCGTACGTGCCTGTAGCAGCACGTCGAGGTGGAAGTCGCAACTATTCTGGGTTGTGCGAGCTGAAGGAGGACGACAGGAGAAGGAAGCGTACGGGATGAGAAGGGAGTTAGTGTCATCTGTTTGGGTTTTTATCCAAGAATGAGAGAGAACGAGTGGTGTGAAGTTGCGTAAATGGCCATCCAAAATAGGAGCAGGTCACGGCATTATTCAGGGCAGAAGGTCATCGGGTATGGGCTGTAGAAACGGTGGATGGGCCAAAATTATTTGGAATCACGAACTGTCAGTCGCATTGGGATCGTATGGACGGGAGCAACACAATGAGACTGACCGGGAGAGAAACAGAGCTCGTTACAATTTATGGAGAAATAAATTGTCTGTCGAAATCAAATAACGCAAACCGTTATTTAGCGGTTAACGCGCCAATGTGAGTAAATCTTACCAACTCTGAACAGTTTATATTTTCATGTTGTATTTTTAGAACTGTTAGATATTGGATGATTGACTGTGTGTTGATTGTTTGATTGAACTGCTAGTCAGTTAGTTAAAATTTCTATATCGATTCTGTTTAATAGAATATATCATATAGAACTGAAAGTGATGTTATCTATATTGTTTAACATCTGTGATGCAGGGAAACAGGTTGGAGGAATCTAACTGGATTCCTCAACATTTATTTCACTGTTTTCATATATTGTGATATATGATGTGTTATATAATCTGTTATGGATTATGGGCGTTGGAACGATATTAATCATTGTTATATGATATTTTAAATATCATAAGAAACCCTGGGATGTAAAAAAAGAAGTATTTCAATGTATATTGAAATAAAGGAATTTTAAAAAATCGCAGGATTTTACAAAAAGGAAATTATTTATAAAACGAACACGGTTTTATAAAAGGAAGTATTTATAAAACGAATAGAGTTTTATAAAAGGAAAAAAACGTTGATAAAACAAATAGAGTTTTATAAAAGGGATATTTATTTAGAAAATAAATAGAAAGAAGGAATAGTTATTTAGAAGATAAATAAACAATTATAAATAGGAATATTTGTAACGGTAAATAGAAGTTGTAAATAGGAATATTTGTAACGGTAAATAGAAGTTGTAAATAGGAATATTTGTAATGGTAAATAGAAGTTGTAAATAGGAATATTTGTAATGGTAAATAGAAGTTGTAAATAGGAATATTTGTAATGGTAAATAGAGGTTGTAAATAGGAATATTTGTAACGGTAAATAGAAGTGTAAATAAGGAAATAGTTGTAATGGAAAATAAACGTTATAAAAAGGAAATTGATGAGATATAAAAGAGATAATCGAAATAGAGTAATTGAATATTAGTCATTCAATTAGAAATAACCTGAATTGAGTTAGTCTAATATTAGCTAATCGAATTTAGTAACCGAATACAAGTTAATCAAAAGGAGTTTTATTGAATTTAGTTATTCGATAGAGTTAATCAGAAGAAGTTTATCGAATTTAGTTATTCGATAGAGTTAAATCACTAGAGTTAATCGACTATAGTATTCGAATAAGAGTAAATCAAATAGAGTTAAACAATATTAGAAACTGACTAGAGATTGGTAAGTTGAATATTTTTCTGAGTGTTGATCTGATGTTGGTTTCGGCCTTCGGGGTTTATACTTAGAGAATTGTTCTCTTACTAGTTTACAGTTAGGGACTAATAGTTGTGGAATGGTAGCAATACGTGAATGAGGATTGGAAATGTTTTCCAATGTAAATAACGTATATTTTCTAATCATAGCAAATAAGGAAATATGAATATATATGTGTATATATATATATGATGATGGTTGATCGATCAAATTTCTATCTAGAAATAAGATCGTTGTTTGTACACCGACATGTTTTCATTGATAGTTAAATCACAGACTATCAAGTTTTGACCATTTTACGTTGTAAATATGGAGAGACCGGTTGGATTATTATCCGAAGAACCACTCCATATTGTCATAAGCGTTGTGATTAAATACGATGAAGCTAATTGAAGACGGTGTTATGCAAGGGCTGTCCTGTGTACAGAATAGTGCCTTCGGTTTCGTTCAGTCCCGGAACGAGCGTATATGGACGAATGTCTGACAGAGTATTTCCAATGATCGAATGGGTTGGACTGTACAAATATATATGGTGGCCAATGGATTTATTCCCTTCGCATAATATCCAGAATCTATTTGTGCATATCCAACTAAATGATTAACGGATCTGATAATGTGGCATTCAAAGTGATCGTGTTATAAATGAATGGAAAGTAAGCATAGCTTCTAGCCTCGCATCCGGTAAATGACAGAAATCGGGCAGGCAGCATGGCTAAGTCGGTCGCACCGAAGTAGGGTGTATAATCACCTATCTAGAGAATATTCATTTGCTTCTTAAATCTATCAATGCTATCCCATATATATATACGGGAATGGTTGCTGATCCCAACCGTTGGTGATGTACATTCGATACACTCAAGCGAAATGAGTGGTCGGTCATGTGTGGCTGAGTTGCAAGATGTTCTTGTTGAACTCCAGTGTATCGTTCCTAGAGTACACTGATCGGAAGGTGGTTCCATACCTTGTCATAGTTGGAAACCCAATCATCCAATACGCACCTGCGGTTTTGATTGTATACTATATATGTAGAACGTGAGATGCAAGCGTTTCTACTAGACTGATATCTATTTGTATTTAGACATTATCATAATATCGGAATGATATTGCTTTTCAAAGATGTTTGGATTCTCATAAGGGAAAAACCCGTTCCGTATTCACAGCGTGGTCTTATGGGATATCATATACCTGTTTAAATGATTTGAGTTTACTCACACCAGTCACATGACTGACCCGGAGTTTATTTGTTTTGTCTTCCCTAAACTCTTGGGTGCCTAAATTTGTACGGGCAGTCAAGTAGTCGGGATTTACAGATGCACTTGGAGAGCTTGGAGCAGGAGGCTTCAGCAGTCGATAGCTATTATTTATTCCGCTGTGATGTTATATGTTGTACTCTGAAATTGGTATGTATAAACAGTTATAACTTTGTATTTCAAAAGTAATGTTATATTTTATTCGTTCCGCTGTGAGATTCGTGTTACTCTGATGTTGTTGTTGTTGTCTTCTTCTTCTTCTATTCTAAGTTTCTACCTTATCTATCCTCACCCTCTAATTTCTTTCACTAATTACCAGGATTTTTCGGTGTTTTGGTTATCGACATCGTGCTTATGTCGATAACCAAAGTCGCTCAAAATCCGGGTCGTTACAGTTGGTATCAGAGCTTAGGTTAAGAATTACTTGGCTCTGTGGCGTGACTCGGTAGAGATAGGGTTAGTAATACCCTAGACTGAGATTGAGTGTATACATACGAGTGAAAGTATTTGTTAATTGATATAAAAATTTGTTTTATATTATGGAGCTTTATTGGTTGAGTGGCTTATGAATTCTGGTCGATAGTGGGGCACCACAATATCGATAGGGGTTTCTAAACACTCGAATACGATGAACCAACATGATATGCTTTGAAATTAACATAGTAAAATTGGTTGTATCGGTTGTTATTATAATCAGATGAGATTAGAAAAAGGTGAAATGGTTATGAATAACTAATCAGAATTCATATAAGTGAAGTATATGAAATAAGATGAATTAAATCTGAAATTAAATCAGGATTAGGAATTAAAATAAGGAAATTTTAAGTTCCTGGGAGATTTTGAAAATGTTTTCAAATTGAAAGTGTTATAGTATTAAACTCACTTCGATAAACTGGGAAATAACCCTGATGAGTGTGGCCACATCATCAGTGTTCATTTTCGAGTTGCTAAGTGATGGATTACTACCAAAGATTTTGTTTTTGAATTGTTTGAGGAAAACAAGTTGTTTAGAAATTCTAAGGTTTTGAATTGGTATTATGATTTCAAATTGATTTGAAATGAGCCCAGGAATTTAAATTCTGGAATTTGAATTTAACTTATGAAGTTAAATGGATTAAAATAGTAAAAGTGAATAAATAAATATGAATCAAACTTAGGCAAGGTTAAATATAATATGGAATTATATTGGAAGGATATCGAGTAAGTTGATTTACGATATAAGAATTAAGAATCAAGAATGGAACTTGAAGTGGAATTTGACTTGGATATAACCAAAAGATTTAGATGAGATTAAACTGATTGGAGTTTGATTGGAATGGCATGGTATATGCAAAGTTGATAACCAATGGGAATGGTATAATGATATGGTCAACAAAAAGGTACAAGTTTATATTTCATATAAGTTGGAATTTATGAGTCGATTTGGCAAGCCGCTTGGCGTTTTGATTTTCTTTTGGGTTGGAGATGGCCCAGAGAGGCGAGTTGGAGTTTTACAGATAGGGCTGTACAAAGGAGGTTATGGCGAAATTTTTCGAAAAAAATAAAGGATTAGAAAATCTTCAGAATTTTTGAAAATTTAGGTTAGTCGGAAGGGATTAATGTTTTATTCAACATTAATTGGTTCAGTTGAAATCAGGAAAAAGGGTTAAACAAATCTTAGGAATTCCAATAGATAGGGTCGTCCTCTAACTTAGCAATTTCGAGGACGAAATTATTTTAAGTGGGGAAGAATGTAATGACCCGGATATTTGACGTTGTAATAATGAACATATTTAATTATTTACATAACGAATATATTAATTAATCGACGATGTTAGAATGTATAATTATATTATAATTAAAACCGAGCTCGAAATGGCGTTGCAGTTAGTAATTTGGCGATTCAAACTTCAACTGAGTGTACAGGATTCGTTTTAAATCGGATTTCTGTGAAACAAGAAACGTACGGAGCTGGTGGAGTATATCTTTCTAGTGGAAGAGAAAAATCAGGATTTCATCGTGTAGATTTTGAGATATGTCCAAATCAAATTTTAAAATAGTCGCTATGGAATCGATTATCAACCATAACGATATATCTAATTATAATTAAATATTGGCGTCGAATCTAGACAAGCCCTTTGAGACGTAGTGATAATTTAATTTTTTTGGATTTTACTGTAATTTTTAATTAATTAAATAAGCAACTTTTTATTTGGAGTATTTTGCACCCTTATTCAGCGATTTTGGGGTTTCACAATATGAGTCCACCTACCGATATTATTATATTTTTGAAATCGTGGTACCTTACTCATCACGATGGTATTTTTAGTTCTGTCGGTAGTGGTACGTACGTGAACATAATTGTGTACATCGGGGTACTTAGCTTTACCAAATAAAAATAAAAGCAGTAACAAACAACATGTCCACGTGCTATTTCTTAGAACAGTGGGAAGACGCGTGCACTATTACTTAACAATAAAGCATGAGCTTTTAATATACAATATCCTGTACGTTTTATATGTCGGCAACTAAAGCATGAATGGACACCCTATATGACACGCAACTACTCTACGAACTACAGAACAAAAGCTTTGTCAATTCCTACATACTTCGCTACCAAGTTCACACATCCATGACCCATCCCATCTCGTTCAAAACAGAGACGTAGCTCCTCCTGTGTGATAGCCTGTCATGTCTAATACTTGATCCCAACGTATACTCCATAATAAAGTAAACTTAGCAACGAAGTAACCCCTTGCTATAAATACACCAGCCTCCACTTCGTGTTTTTTTTCTTCAGCAAATTCCCTCCTCTGAAAACCAAGGAAACTAATAAATTTAAAACCCATTACTCCATGAAGAGTCCTACTTACAGACTCGCTAAAATGGTGTTAACCAACGCTTCGACCTGGGTTAGTCTTGTGGAGCTAAATCATTTGTTCGGGTTTGGAAACGCAACAGTCGGCTGGGGTACATATGTGTAATAACCCGGAAAATACGAGCCAATTTAAAATTTTTAAATTGGTTATTCCAAAGGAATTTGAACAATTGAAATAGAATATTTCAATAAAATAGTAAGTTAGGAATAGTGAGCCAGTTTGAAAATTTGAATTCATACTTTGACTGACTATGCAGGGTGGAAAATATAACGGATTTTAGTGAAACCAAAAATATTTAAATCTGTTATTCAATACCTTTCTAACGAATCTGAAAAATCGAAGTTTCATAACGGGAATCAAAAGTTATGGCCGAATGAATTTTCAGAGGGGTCGGTATATAGAATATAGCCCTGGAAAATTGATATTTTGCATACGACCTCGGAATTCGACGAAACCACTTTTGTTGGGTCCGGGATGTCAAACTATTGCTAGGTTTCAAATTTCATAATTTTTGAAGCTAATATGTGAGCGTGGCAAAAGAAAATGTGTTTGGTCGATTTCCGTTAAATTGGATCGACCAGAAAATGGCCATTTTTCAAACGACCTCAGAATTCGACGAAACTAGTTTTGTTGGGACCGTAGCGTCAAAACATAGCTAGATTTATTTTTCTGGAATTTTTCGAATCAGTTTGTGGCCCTGGCAAATTGAAATGCGTGTTCAGAGTTAAAAATTAAATGTTTTATACTTTAATTTGAAAAATAACTGACTGTAACAGTCGAATTGGCCCACGAAACATATCCCATTGTGTCCGGAATGGGGGTATTTAGCTAGGGGCGATAGTCGTTGGGTTTAAAAAGGAGTTCGTTTAAGAAAACACTATTTAAAATTTTAATATAGTCTCGGCCAATCATATTTTTTCTTTCAAAAAAAAAATAAAAAGAGGAGAAACCCCCCCCCCCCCCCCCGTTCAACGGCGACTCGTGCTTCCCCGTTCCAGACCAGATCGCCGCCGCCTCCGCCACTTTCAGACGCCGCCACTACCCAAAAACGACAGCCCTTCCCTCCACCTCCAAATCCGACTAAGCCTCGCCGCCACCCATCGCCTGTGCCGCCCGTATCGAGCCTCCAAAGTCCGACCCTATCGAGCGCCGCCCTGCCTTCCTGCCGCCATCGAACTGAGGGTGGTGACCATCGACGGAGAGCCCTCTCCAAGGCCGACGTGGTGGCGCAGGCCGATCGTCTCAACGATCAACGGATCTCGCGATTTTCGCAAACCTAGTTTTGAAGCTTTCTGAAAGTGCGTTTTTCTTTGATCTGTACACTTTGAAAAATCATATCTTTTTGGTGTGTTGACGAAATTCGATGAAACAGGAAACATCGAGACCGCAAGGAAGCTCTCTACCCAATAGAAGAAGCTGTGGATTTTTCTGACATCGTATCGATTTTTAGCGCTCAGAAAACCAAGGTGAGAAATCTAAATTAACGTGAAATTGAATGGAAAATGTCGTGTATAATTTATATAAGCGAAATATAAATTACATACGTGTTGTATACCTCATGTACATGCGTAGTGTAAGCTATATGAGCGAAGTATGAATTGTTACATGCATAGAATAATTGATATATGTGTTGAAATGCAAGTGAAATATAGCAAAAATATATTATATATATATATATACTCCACTCGTCCACAAACCATGGACGATACTTATTGTGGTGAATTGGTGTGAAATATTGGGTGAAAAATACGAATGGTTGAATAATTGTTTGTGGTTGAAAAATACCCATTGGTGATTGAAATGAATTGGAAATATTTGTGGAAATAAAAATAAACATGCCGCCTGCGTGCGAATTAGTTGCATGAATCCCCATTGTCAAAAACCGCGAGGTTTTAAGGTAGAGCGAGGAGCCGTACTAGGGACGGTGCCGGTTTTAACTACCCTGCCGTTATGCTGCCGAAATTTTGAATAATCTTTGTGTGTTAGAATTATTTTCATATGTTGAAATTATTTTACATGCATTGAAATTAAAGTCATATATTGAAACTATGACCATGTGTGGAATTATTCATGTGTTGAAAAGTGTTGTATGAAAATTAAATTCATTTGTGAATGAGTGAAGTGTTTAACAATAAAAATCACATTTTTATATATATATGAAGTATCAAAAATATTTGCCTTATATAAATAATTTCAACCATAAAAATCCCATCTTTCTAATATGAACAACATAAATAAAATGTTCATGTGTGGAAATACTCATTTGTTGAGAAGTGTGTGTAGTGGAAAAGTTCATGTGTTGAATAAAAAGATCGAACAATAAAAATTACATTTTTATTGAAACTATGAAGTGTTGAAACCATACATTGGTTGAATAAATATTTGAACGGTAAAAATATCATTTTTATCATATGTGTGAAGTGCTAAAGATATGCTGACGTTGAAATAAATATTTGTGATAGAAATATTATTTTTAACATGCATAGGAACTAAATAAAATAGTCATGTGTTGAAATCTATTTTAGTTCGCCAAAATTATCATCTTTGAAATGTGAAGTGTTGAAAATAGCCACTTGTTCAAATAAACGTGCATGAGTTGAAATATACATTAACTAGCTAATGATATGATTTTAGCATATGCATGCGATATTAGAATGAATGGTGTTTTTAAACCAAAGCAAGGCAAATATGAAATTGAATGGAAAATGATAAATGTTAGAAATTGTATATATGTACATGCATATCTATTGAACAGGTTAAAGCAAAAGGGGCTAGAGAAGAGAAATAGAATTTTGTGCCCGACAAATAGGTACACATTTACCGCTTTGTTTGGGTGATGATTTTATGAGCCTGTTGGCTAGCCGCTTGGCTTTTTCTTTTTCTTTTTTATATGAGACGCCCATGTGGCTATTTGAGAATTTTCCCAGACCCTCCCGTACAAAGGAGGTTATGGCGAAATTTTCCAAAAATTTAAGGCGTTAGTGAGATAATTGAAATGGAAACGATATAGGAATTTTTGAATGAACTATATTTATATAAATATATAAGTATAAATAGAATTAAAACGAAACGTGGCCGTGCAGTTCATATTTTGAAACCGTGATTTCAAACGACTAGTGCGGGAAATCCAACCATTGGATTTTCCCGAAACCTCAACCGTTGGGCTCGCCTTGGAAATATCTTTCTAACGGCACCAACTTTGTGAAGATCCGACGGTTGAATTGTCTGGAATGTTTAATTCAAAACTGAAGAAAAACAGCGCCAGAAACGATTATATTTATATATATATAAATATAATTAAATTAAATCGAATAACGACGCTGCAGTTCGTAAATTGAAATCGTAACTTCAAATGGTTGGTGTGGAAAATCCGACCGTCGGATTTTCCCAAAACTGAAACCGTTGGATTCGTTTTGAAATGACCTTCCTAATGATGTAAAATTTGTGAAGATCCAACGGTTAGATTTTCAGATATGTGTAAAACAAAATTAGTGGAAAGCAGCGCCAGTGCATCGACATGACCTGAAACGTCGTTTAATTAAATATGGCCGTTTTAAATTAAATAAAAATGGCGATATATCGTTATGAGGTGCTATAGACGATATAGAGTGAAAATGAACCAATTTTGTTGTGTTGGCTTGAGATGTGATGGCTGAATGTATTTGACATGAAAATTTTAACTAAATAACTGAAATGTGAATGTTGAATAGCTCAACCATGTGATTAATTGGTTTGAAAATCTAAATATAAGTGGATTATTTGAAAAGGCCGAGTTTATCTCATTTCAAATAATCGATCGACGTTGAGAAGTCGAAGAGTCGAAGATGGTTGAAGACCGACGATCTCCACATTGGATGGATGGGCGCTACTGATGCTCGTGATTGGAGTAGCTACCATGAAGGAATTGAAGTAGTAGCCGTCCAAACATATTGTTGATTGTACGGATATGCGAGGAATTGGTGCCTCCGGTTTCGTTCAGACCCAGAACGGACTTGTAAATGGACTGTTTGTCTGACATTGGATTTTGTTCTGTGTTGATTGATCTCTATTAAATATATATCTGTTTGGCGGCGGAGAATTTATTCTCTTGCTTAACGCCCTTCTCTGAGACGTACGAGCTCAGAGGTTATGTATTGACAGAAATCAGTCGCATGGAGTGGATTGCCTGTGTGGCACGCCTAAGTGGCATATGATCAAGGCTTCTGTTGCAAAGCAAAGTCTTGTGGTTGATGATCAAAGCATGGTCTGTGTGACGTAGATTTGTGTATAACGTGAATTCGCGAGCCTCACACCTCGGTATGAGTCAAAAACAGGAGACGGACCGCTGGGAGTGCACGACGTTTCTTTCTAGCTATGGTGGTGTCAGTGACCTACCAGCCCTGACATTATATATACTTTTCACCTGTGTGGTTGTTGGAATGCGAGGCGCCTCGATTATAGGTCTGTAAGGACCGGGAAACGTGTGTTCAGGAATTGCCAATCCTCAAAAGTAAGAGAGGACTGGCCCAGCCGATTCCAAGGATCATAGTGGGGTCCTGGGACATTTGCTAGAGTGTCTCGAACAGAGAGGAGCTTGCCCCCTGCCTCGACTCATGAAGGAATCCAATTTCCAATACGAAATATGCGGATGTGATTGTATTACTAGTATGGCGACATAGTAGATGGTAGCTATGCCGCCTAGGATTAATATTTATGATTGAATTGCTTTTGAAACATATATGCACTAGTAATAATATCAAACTCTTTTGTTTTATTCGTATGAAGCATCTTTGGCCATTATAAGGTAAAAACTCTATCCTCCGGCTTGCGTTGCATTGTGTGATGGGACCTGAGTCTTATAATGGCTTCATTTTATAAAAAGCATTGCGTTGATTTAATCATTTATTTTATTTCATGCACTAGCACTCATTGGAGTAAACCCGTTCCGCGAAAGTGGCGTGGTCCTTTGATTTGCCTTATTGTTGTTGTTAATAAGTTGAGTAGATTTCTCATACCAGTCCCATGACTGACTCGTAGTTTGTTTCACCTTGCAAACTCGGGTGCCCTCATTTTTACACGGGCAGCCTAGTTACAGGTTTCTGACGCATCTTTTGGCTCATGGCGAGGCTTGACTACACCGTGCTGATTTGGATTTTCTCCGCCATTATTGTATCTATATTATGATTCCGCCACTGGCGATGTAGACTGATATTCCTTTTGTGTACTCTTTATGTATGATTCCGCCTCTGGCGATGGTGACTGATTATGTATCATTATGCACTAAGTTGTATCCTGTACTGTGCTTCTCTGATGTGATGATATCTATATGATTCCGCTGTCATATGTGTGTAAATTATTCTATTTTCTGTTTATGCTATTATCTGTGATCTGCTAATGATGATTGATGTGTTATATTCCAATGATTATCCTTAACACCGTGTCACGGGGTTTTGGGATCGTCACAGCTGGTATCAGAGCTTTGGTTAACCTTAGTTCTGTAATCTAACACATTAAACACTTCGTCAAAATAGAATCAGTAGTATTCTAAGGCGAGTCGCTCATTAGAGATAGGACTAGTAAAGTCCTAGAATGAGCGGAGCAGATTAGAAAAAACAATTGATCAGTCCATCGTTATCTTTCCGTAGAATTTCTGCTTAATTATGCAATAGACTATCATTTCTGTTAGCTGACTTTTTCGTTACTTATACAGAATTTGACAAATGGCTACCAGAGCAGCCGCCGCTAGAGGAGGCCGTGCCGGCCGAGGCCGAGGAAGGGGAGAAATCCCAGCTCAAGAAGGACCTTTGATACAACCTCCGGCAGCTCAATACTTCGAGCTCGACCGTGTAGCTAAGAGATATAAGAACTTAGGAGGCAAGACCTTCTCGGGAACTGGCACCGTAATAGAGGTCCTTGCATGGCTCAAAACATGCGAGAAAATTCTTGAAGGCCTAAGGCTAGGAGACGAAGACAAAGCTGTTATGGGCGCCTGGCTTATGCAGGAACAAGCCGAATTATGGTGGGAATCTCTTACCGCCGGGAATAGAGAAGCTGGAAGAACATGGGATGGATTTAAAGAACTCTTCAAGGAGAAATATGTCCCAGAACAAGCTCTAGAAAGAATGCACGATGACTTCGCCAATCTCCAGCAAGGAGATCTTTCTGTGCAAGATTATCTTAACAAATTTACAATGTTGTCGCCCTATGCTCCAGAGCTCGTTGCCACTGCGAAATCCAAAAATAAGAGGTTTATCTTTGGACTAAGACGACAATATCATGATAGAGCCATGGCCCATGTCAAGCTGGATTTCAATGAGCTAGTGGAAATGACATGCAACTATGAAGACCTTGATCAAAGTCATCTGGATCAGGATCGCGCTAGAAGCCAAGCCGGAAACAAGCGCAAGCCTGCTGTAAATCAGGGCGAGTCAAGCCAAGCAGCATCTTCCAAACCTCAGACTGGCAAGCCGCCAAGAGGAAGTTGCTTTAACTGTGGTAAGCCGGGGCACTACTCAAACGTCTGCACAGCTCTGAAGAAACAGAAAACGAATTCTCAAGGCTCGAGCCAAGGCTCTCAGAACCCTCGCTCGTGCTCCAATTGTGGCAAGACCGATCATCTGGTCAAAGACTGTCCTTTGTTGAAGAAAGCTACTGTAGCTCATGTCTATGACGGGTCTAGCCCGCCAGCTGCTTCCGATGGAGCAGGTAAACCCGATGTTTTGGGAGGTACCCTTACAATTAAAAATATTCCTGTTTCTGTATTATTCGACACAGGTGCATCGCGTAGTTTTATTGCTAAAAACACAGTGCACAAATTAAAGTTAAAACAGCGAAAGCTTAAAGAATCGGTTGAAGTTCATAACCCGATAGGGGGTCCTATTACTCTCGGTTCATATTGTAAAGTACCTATTTCTTTTTCTCGATACAAGTTTCCTTTTGATTTAATCGTTATGGATTTTCCCGAATTCGATATCATTCTCGGGCTAGATTGGTTGACAAAACATGAAGCTGAAGTGAATTGCGCGGAAAGAATCGTTAAAATTCGAACGAAGCTTGGATATATTTCGATTCCTTGTCATGGTTCGAATCCAAATAGAGAAGAATTTTGGTCAGCATTGGAACTTATCCCCACTTCCATGGAAAAGATTCCGATTGTTAGCAACTATGCGGATGTGTTTGAAGAAGTTGAAAACTTACCTCCGCAAAGAGAAATAGAATTCCGAATCGATCTAATTCCTAATGCCAGACCAGTGGTGCATCCAATTCGTAGAATGACTCCGAAAGAAAAAGAAGAATTAGGCGATCAAACTCGTCAACTATTGTGGAAGGGTCTAATCAGACCTAGTTTTTCTAATTGGGGTGCAGCTGTTGTGTTTGTCCCGAAGTCAGACGGTACTCTTAGGTTATGTGTTGATTACCGAGACCTCAACAAACAGACACTTAAAAATAAATATCCACTACCCCGCATTGATGATTTGCTAGACCAATTGAATGGGGCGAAAGTATTTTCCCGAATGGACCTAGCTACAGGTTTTCATCAATTGAGAATAGCAGAAGAGTGTGTTCCTTTGACCGCTTTCAAAGGCCCAGACATATTTTATGAATGGTTAGTAATGTCGTTTGGCCTATGCAACGCTCCAGCATACTTTGTCGATCTAATGAATAGAGTGTTCAGGGGAGTTCTGAATAAATTTGTCCTCGTATTCATCGATGATATTTTAATCTACTCCAAATCAAAACCCGAGCATGAAAAACACTTAGAACAAGTATTGGAGATTCTAAGGAAGAACGTCTTCAAAGCCAAATTCTCTAAATGTGTCTTCTGGCAAGAAGAAGTCAAATTCCTTGGCCATGTCGTGTCCGATAAAGGAATTTCTGTTGACCCAAGCAAAATAATAGCGATTCAAGACTAGAAACAACCCACTACTCCCACAGAAGTTAGAAGTTTTATGGGGTTGGCTAGTTATTATCGAAAGTTCGTTAAGGATTTTTCGAAGATATCCGGTCCGTTAACGAAGCTCACAAAGAAACATGAGAAGTTTAAGTGGACTTCCGACTGTGAAGAAGCTTTCCAGGAATTGAAATCGAAGCTGACCACCGCTCCAGTGTTAACTATTATTGATGGCAATCAGGATTTAACGGTTTGGACAGATGCTTCTATTAGAGGTCTTGGTGCAGTGTTAATGCAGAGAGGCCAAGTAGTCGCTTATGCAAGCCGCCAATTGAAACCGCATGAGAAGAATTATGTGACTCATGATCTTGAGTTGCTAGCCATCGTATTTGCCTTGAAAATCTGGAGACATTACTTATTGGGCGAGAAATTTATACTGTACACAGATCATCAATCATTGAAGTATTTATATTCCTAAAAAGATCTGAATCTGAGACAGCAGCGTTGGCTAGAATTTCTGGCAGCGTATGATCTTGATATCCTGTATACGCCGGGGAAAGCTAACGTAGTAGCGGATGCACTTAGTAGAAAGACCGCAATCGTTGCCCATCTTATAATTACACCTGGATTGATTCATAGGATTTCAGCCCTTCAGAAAGACGATGAATTCATTCAGAGAATCAGTAAGAGAGTCAAGGAAGGTGAAACCACGAGTTTCCGTATTGACAATAAGGGGGTTCTCAGGTTAAATAACAGGATTTGCATCCCAAATATTCCAGGCCTTCGAAGAGAAGTGCTGGACGAATGCCATAAGTCCAAATTTTGCATCCATCCTGGGGTGAGTAAAATGTACAACGATATCAAACGCACTTTCTGGTGGAAGGAAATGAAAAGAGATATCTCTTTGTATGTTAGCAGATGCCCTACTTGTCAATTGGTCAAGAGTGACCAACAGAAGCTAGCTGGATTGTTACAACCGTTGGAAGTCCCAGGCTGGAAATGGGAATAGATTTCCATGGATTTCATAGATGGTTTGCCGCGAACCAAGAAAGGTAATGACAGCATTTGGGTAATCGTAGATCGCTTCACGAAGACTGCCCATTTTATACCTGTCAGATCCAATAGAACTGCCCAAAGTCTAGCACAGATATATTTCAAAGAAATTGTTAAGCTGCATGGAATTCCCATCAGCATAGTTAGTGATAGAGATCCCCTATTTACTAGCAAGTTCTGGGAGGCTTTCCAGACAGAATTGGGGACAAAACTGAATATGAGCACCGCTTATCACCCACAAACAGAAGGCCAAACTGAGCGGGTGAATAGAATTCTAGAAGATTTATTGCGGGCTTGTATAATCGATTATGGTGGGTCATGGGAAGATCATTTGCATTTGGCAGAATTCTCATATAACAATAGCTATCAAGCAAGTTTGAGAATGTCACCATTTGAAGCATTATATGGCAGACCCTGCAGATCTTCAGCATGTTGGGTAGAACCGGGCAACAAACTTGTACTAGGACCCGATATGATTAGGGAAGCATCTGATAAAGTGGATTTCATCAAGAAGCGATTGAAAACCGCCCAATGCCGACAGAAGAGTTATGCAGACTCTAGAAGGAGAGATTTGACATTTGCTGTTATTGATCATGTTTATTTAAAGGTTTCTCCGATGAGAGGAGTAATCAGATTTGGAAAGACTGGGAAGTTGGCACCGAGATTTATTGGTCCCTTTCCTATACTTGAGCGAATTGGAACTCTTGCTTATAGGGTTCAATTGCCAGATTGGTTGCCTGGAGTGCACAATGTATTTCACGTATCTCAACTTAAGAGACATGTGCATGATCCTGATCTTGTTGTAGAAGAAGCAGCGCAGCAGGATGTGGAGATAACTCCAGAATTAGCACTCAAAAGAGAGCCATTAAAAATTGTTGGCAAAGAAACTAGAGAACTCAGAAGCAAAAAAGGTTCATTTAGTTAAAGTGCAGTGGAGCAGTGATCCTAGAGACTGTACTTGGGAAACTGAGGAGAGCATTAAGCAAGCTTACCCCAAATGCAGAGTGGATATCTCTGACTAACTCCGGTGCAAGGTACCTTTACAATACCTTGCATTTACATTTTATTTCCTACTTTACTGTTGTTTCCTTTTCGAGGACGAAAAGTTTTAAGTAGGGGAGATTATAATAACCCGAAAAATACGAGCCAATTTAAAAATTTTAAATTGGTTATTCCAAAGGAATTTGAACAATTGAAATAGAATATTTCAATAAAATAGTAAGTTAGGAATAGTGAGCCAGTTTGAAAATTTGAATTCATACTTTGACTGACTATGCAGGGTGGAAAATATAACGGATTTTAGTGAAACCAAAAATATTTAAATCTGTTATTCAATACCTTTCTAACGAATCTGAAAAATCGAAGTTTCATAACGGGAATCAAAAGTTATGGCCGAATGAATTTTCAGAGGGGTCGGTATATAGAATATAGCCCTGGAAAATTGATATTTTGCATACGACCTCGGAATTCGACGAAACCACTTTTGTTGGGTCCGGGATGTCAAACTATTGCTAGGTTTCAAATTTCATAATTTTTGAAGCTAATATGTGAGCGTGGAAAAAGAAAATGTGTTTGGTCGATTTCTGTTAAATTGGATCGACCAGAAAATGGCCATTTTTCAAACGACCTCAGAATTCGACGAAACTAGTTTTGTTGGGACCGTAGCGTCAAAACATAGATAGATTTATTTTTCTGGAATTTTTCGAATCAGTTTGTGGCCCTGGCAAATTGAAATGCGTGTTCAGAGTTAAAAATTAAATGTTTTATACTTTAATTTGAAAAATAACTGACTGTAACAGTCGAATTGGCCCACGAAACATATCCCATTGTGTCCGGAATGGGGGTATTTAGCTAGGGGCGACAGTCGTTGGGTTTAAATAGGAGTTCGTTTAAGAAAACACTATTTAAAATTTTAATATAGTCTCGGCCAATCATATTTTTTCTTTCAAAAATAAAAATAAAAAAAGGAGATACCCCCCCCCCCCCCGTTCAACGGTGACTCGTTCTTCCCCGTTCAAGACTAGATCGCCGCCGCCTCCGCCACTTTCAGACGCCGCCACTACCCAAAAACGACAGCCCTTCCCTCCACCTCCAAATCCGACTAAGCCTCGCCGCCACCCATCGCCTGTGCCGCCCGTATCGAGCCTCCAAAGTCCGACCCTATCGAGCGCCGCCCTGCCTTCCTGCCGCCATCGAACTGAGGGTGGTGACCATCGACGGAGAGCCCTCTCCAAGGCCGACGTGGTGGTGCAGGCCGATCGTCTCAACGATCAACGGATCTCGCGATTTTCGCAAACCTAGTTTTGAAGCTTTCTGAAAGTGCGTTTTTCTTTGATCTGTTCACTTTGAAAAATCATATCTTTTTGGTGTGTTGACGAAATTCGATGAAACAGGAAACATCGAGACCGCAAGGAAGCTCTCTACCCAATAGAAGAAGCTGCGGATTTTTCTGACATCGTATCGATTTTTAGCGCTCAGAAAACCAAGGTGAGAAATCTAAATTAACGTGAAATTGAATGGAAAATGTCGTGTATAATTTATATAAGCGAAATATAAATTACATACGTGTTGTATACCTCATGTACATGCGTAGTGTAAGCTATATGAGCGAAGTATGAATTGTTACATGCATAGAATAATTGATATATGTGTTGAAATGCAAGTGAAATATAGCAAAAATATATTATATATATATATATATATATATATATATATATATACTCCCCTCGTCCACAAACCATGGACGATATTTATTATGGTGAATTGGTGTGAAATATTGGGTGAAAAATACGAATGGTTGAATAATTGTTTGTGGTTGATATTGTTTGGTTGTGGTTGAAAAATACCCATTGGTGATTGAAATGAATTGGAAATATTTGTGGAAATAAAAATAAACATGCCGCCTGCGTGCGAATTAGATGCATGAATCCCCATTGTCAAAAACCGCGAGGTTTTAAGGTAGAGCGAGGAGCCGTACTAGGGACGGTGCCGGTTTTAACTACCCTGCCGTTATGCTGCCGAAATTTTGAATAATCTTTGTGTGTTAGAATTATTTTCATATGTTGAAATTATTTTACATGCATTGAAATTAAAGTCATATATTGAAACTATGACCATGTGTGGAATTATTCATGTATTGAAAAGTGTTGTATGAAAATTAAATTCATTTGTGAATGAGTGAAGTGTTTAACAATAAAAATCACATTTTTATATATATATGAAGTATCAAAAATATTTGCCTTATATAAATAATTTCAACCATAAAAATCCCATCTTTCTAATATGAACAACATAAATAAAATGTCCATGTGTGGAAATACTCATTTGTTGAGAAGTGTGTGTAGTGGAAAAGTTCATGTGTTGAATAAAAAGATCGAACAATAAAAATTAGATTTTTATTGAAACTATGAAGTGTTGAAACCATACATTGGTTGAATAAATATTTGAACGGTAAAAATATCATTTTTATCATATGTGTGAAGTGCTAAAGATATGCTGACGTTGAAATAAATATTTGTGATAGAAATATTATTTTTAACATGCATAGGAACTAAATAAAATAGTCATGTGTTGAAATCTATTTTAGTTCGCCAAAATTATCATCTTTGAAATGCGAAGTGTTGAAAATAGCCACTTGTTCAAATAAACGTGCATGAGTTGAAATATACATTAACTAGCTAATGATACGATTTTAGCCTATGCATGCGATATTAGAATAAATGGTGTTTTTAAACCAAAGCAAGGCAAATATGAAATTGAATGGAAAATGATAAATGTTAGAAATTGTATATATGTACATGCATATCTATTGAACTGGTTAAAGCAAAAGGGGCTAGAGAAGAGAAATAGAATTTTGTGCCCGACAAATAGGTACACATTTACCGCTTTGTTTGGGTGATGATTTTATGAGCCTGTTGGCTTTTTCTTTTTCTTTTTGATATGAGACGCCCGTGTGGCTATTTGGGAATTTTCCCAGACCCTCCCGTACAAAGGAGGTTATGGCGAAATTTTCCAAAAATTTAAGGCGTTAGTGAGATAATTGAAATGGAAACGATATAGGAATTTTTGAATGAACTATATTTATATAAATATATAAATATAAATAGAATTAAAACGAAACGTGGCCGTGCAGTTCATATTTTGAAACCGTGATTTCAAACGACTAGTGCGGGAAATCCAACCATTGGATTTTCCCGAAACCTCAACCGTTGGGCTCGCCTTGGAAATATCTTTCTAACGGCACCAACTTTGTGAAGATCCGACGGTTGAATTGTCTGGAATGTTTAATTCAAAACTGAAGAAAAACAGCGCCAGAAACGATTATATTTATATATATATAAATATAATTAAATTAAATCGAATAACGACGCTGCAGTTCGTAAATTGAAATCATAACTTCAAATGGTTGGTGTGGAAAATCCGACCGTCGGATTTTCCCAAAACTGAAACCGTTGGATTCGTTTTGAAATGACCTTCCTAATGATGTAAAATTTGTGAAGATCCAACGGTTAGATTTTCAGATATGTGTAAAACAAAATTAGTGGAAAGCAGCGCCAGTGCATCGACATGACCTGAAACGTCGTTTAATTAAATATGGCCGTTTTAAATTAAATAAAAATGGCGATATATCGTTATGAGGTGCTATAGACGATATAGAGTGAAAATGAACCAATTTTGTTGTGTTGGCTTGAGATGTGATGGCTGAATGTATTTGACATGAAACTTTTAACTAAATAACTGAAATGTGAATGTTGAATAGCTCAACCATGTGATTAATTGGTTTGAAAATCTAAATATACGTGGATTATTTGAAAAGGCCGAGTTTATCTCATTTCAAATAATCGATCGACGTTGAGAAGTCGAAGAGTCGAAGATGGTTGAAGACCGACGATCTCCACATTGGATGGATGGGCGCTACTGATGCTTGTGATTGGAGTAGCTACCATGAAGGAATTGAAGTAGTAGCCGTCCAAACATATTGTTGATTGTACGGATATGCGAGGAATTGGTGCCTCCGGTTTCGTTCAGACCCATAACGGACTTGTAAATGGACTGTGTGTCTGACATTGGATTTTGTTCTGTGTTGATTGATCTCTGTTAAATATATATATCTGTTTGGCGACGGAGAATTTATTCTCTTGCTTAACGCCCTTCTCTGAGACGTACGAGCTCAGAGGTTATGTATTGACAGAAATTAGTCGCATGGAGTGGATTGCCTGTGTGGCACGCCTAAGTGGCATATGATCAAGGCTTCTGTTGCAAAGCAAAGTCTTGTGGTTGATGATCAAAGCATGGTCTGTGTGACGTAGCTTTGTGTATAACGTGAATTCGCGAGCCTCACACCTCGGTATGAGTCAAAAACGGGAGACGGACCGCTGGGAGTGCACGACGTTTCTTTCTAGCTATGGTGGTGTCAGTGACCTACCAGCCCTGACATTATATATACTTTTTACCTGTGTGGTTGTTGGAATGTGAGGCGCCTCGATTATAGGTCTGTAAGGACCGGGAAACGTGTGTTCAGGAATTGCCAATCCTCAAAAGTAAGAGAGGACCGGCCCAGCCGATTCCAAGGATCATAGTGGGGTCCTGGGACATTTTCTAGAGTGTCTCGAACGGAGAGGAGCTTGCCCCTTTCCTCGACTCATGAAGGAATCCAATTTCCAATACGAAATATGCGGATGTGATTGTATTATTAGTATGGCGACATAGTAGATGGTAGCTATGCCGCCTAGGATTAATATTTATGATTGAATTGCTTTTGAAACATATATGCACTAGTAATAATATCAAACTCTTTTGTTTTATTCGTATGAAGCATCTTTGGCCATTATAAGGTAAAAACTCTATCCTCCGGCTTGCGTTGCATTGTGTGATGGGACCTGAGTCTTATAATGGCTTCATTTTATAAAAAGCATTGCGTTGATTTAATCATTTATTTTATTTCATGCACTAGCACTCATTGGAGTAAACCCGTTCCGCGAAAGTGGCGTGGTCCTTTGATTTGCCTTATTGTTGTTGTTAATAAGTTGAGTAGATTTCTCATACCAGTCCCATGACTGACTCGTAGTTTGTTTCACCTTGCAAACTCGGGTGCCCTCATTTTTACACGGGCAGCCTAGTTAAAGGTTTCTGACGCATCTTTTGGCTAATGGAGAGGCTTGACTACACCGTGCTGACTTGGATTTTCTCCGCCATTATTGTATCTATATTATGATTCCGCCACTGGCGATGTAGACTGATATTCCTTTTGTGTACTCTTTATGTATGATTCCGCCTCTGGCGATGGTGACTGATTATGTATCATTATGCACTAAGTTGTATCCTGTACTGTGCTTCTCTGATGTGATGATATCTATATGATTCCGCTGTCATATGTGTGTAAATTATTCTATTTTCTGTTTATGCTATTATCTGTGATCTGCTAATGATGATTGATGTGTTATATTCCAATGATTATCCTTAACACCGTGTCACGGGGTTTTGGGATCGTCACAATATGGGCGTGGCGCATGCATATGTATAAGGGATTAGGAAAAGAGGGAAGGGGTTACACTGGGAACATGTTTTGGTTCGTGAATATGGAGAGAAGGAGCGGTGTGTTTCAGTGAAGAGAAAAGCGGTGAACACATGCAAATGGATGGAGCATTACAGGGCTTGGGCGGTGGTACTGTTTTGGGATGCATTCAAAGGGAAGAAAGAGGAAAGGAGGAGGTGACTGTATATGTGAAGGGAAGGATCATGGCTTTCTGTTTTGGGCGTGAGCTGATAATGGAAGTAAGGATTAAACTAAGTGGAGTATATGGTGGTAACGTGGCCCTTGTTTTCCAGTTCAGGAATGTTAAACAAACTGGGAAGAATATCGTATGTGCCTGTAGCAGCACGTCGAGGTGGAAGTCGCAACTATTCTGGGTTGTGCGAGCTGAAGGAGGACGGCAGGAGAAGGAAGCGTACGGGATGAGAAGGGAGTTAGTGTCGTCTGTTTGGGTTTTTATGCAAGAATGAGAGAGAACGAGTGGTGTGAATTTGCGTTAATGGCCATCCAAAATAGGAGCAGGTCACGGCATTATTCAGGGCAGAAGGTCATCGGGTATGGGCTGTAGAAACGGTGGATGGGCCAAAAACATTTGGAATCACGAACCGTCAGTCACGTTGGGATCGTATGGACGGGAGCAACACAATGAGACTAACCGGGAGAGAAACAGAGCTCGTTACAATTTATGGAGAAATAAATTGTCTGTCGAAATCAAATAACGCAAACCGTTATTTAACGGTTAACGCGCCAATGTGAGTAAATCTTACCAACTCTGAACAGTTTATATTTTCATGTTGTATTTTTAGAACTGTTAGATATTGGATGATTGACTGTGTGTTGAATGTTTGATTGAACTGCTAGTCAGTTAGTTAAAATTTCTATATCGATTCTGTTTAACAGAATATATCATATAGAACTGAAAGTGATGTTATCTATATTGTTTAACATCTGTGATGCAGGGAAACAGGTTGGAGGAATCCAACTGGATTCCTCAACATTTATTTTACTGTTTTCATATATTGTGATATATGATGTGTTATATAATCTGTTATGGGTTATGGGCGTTGGAACGATATTGATCATTGTTATATGATATTTTAAATATCATAAGAAACCCTGGGATGTAAAAAAAGAAGTATTTCAATGTATATTGAAATAAAGGAATTTTATAAAATCACAGGATTTTACAAAAAGGAAATTATTTATAAAACGAACACGGTTTTATAAAAGGAAGTATTTATAAAACGAATAGAGTTTTATAAAAGGAAAAAAATGTTGATAAAACAAATAGAGTTTTATAAAAGGGATATTTATTTAGAAAATAAATAGAAATAAGGAATAGTTATTTAGAAGATAAATAAACAGTTATAAATAGGAATATTTGTAACGGTAAATAGAAGTTGTAAATAGGAATATTTGTAACGGTAATTAGAAGTTGTAAATAGGAATATTTGTAACGGTAAATAGAAGTTGTAAATAGGAATATTTGTAACGGTAAATAGAAGTTGTAAATAGGAATATTTGTAACGGTAAATAGAGGTTGTAAATAGGAATATTTGTAACGGTAAATAGAAGTGTAAATAAGGAAATAGTTGTAACGGAAAATAAACGTTATAAAAAGGAAATTGATGAGATATAAAAGAGATAATCGAAATAGAGTTATTGAATATTAGTCATTCAATTAGAAATAACCTGAATTGAGTTAGTCTAATATTAGCTAATCGAATTTAGTAACTGAATACAAGTTAATCAAAAGGAGTTTTATCGAATTTAGTTATTCGATAGAGTTAATCAGAAGAAGTTTATCGAATTTAGTTATTCGATAGAGTTAAATCACTAGAGTTAATCGACTATAGTATTCGAATAAGAGTAAATCAAATAGAGTTAAACAATATTAGAAACTGACTAGAGATTGGTAAGTTGAATATTTTTCTGAGTGTTGATCTGATGTTGGTTTCGGCCTTCGGGGTTTATACTTAGAGAATTGTTCTCTTACTAGTTTACAATTAGGGACTAATAGTTGTGGAATGGTAGCAATACGTGAATGAGGATTGGAAATGTTTTCCAATGTAAATAACGTATATTTTCTAATCATAGAAAATAAGGAAATATGAATATATGTGTGTATATATATATGATGATGGTTGATCGATCAAATTTCTATCTAGAAATAAGATCGTTGTTTGTACACCGACATGTTTTCATTGATAGTTAAATCACAGACTATCAAGTTTTGACCATTTTACGTTGTAAATATGGAGAGACCGGTTGGATTATTATCCGAAGAACCACTCCATATTGACATAAGCGTTGTGATTAAATACGATGAAGCTAATTGAAGACGGTGTTATGCAAGGGCTGTCCTGTTTACAGAATAGTGCCTTCGGTTTCGTTCAGTCCCAGAATGAACGTATATGGACGAATGTCTGACAGAGTATTTCCAATGATCGAATGGGTTGGACTGTACAAATATATATGGTGGCCAACGGATTTATTCCCTTCGCATAATATCCAGAATCTATTTGTGCAGATCCAACTAAATGATTAACGGATCTGATAATGTGGCATTCAAAGTGATCGTGTTATAAATGAATGGAAAGTAAGCATAGCTTCTAGCCTCACATCCGGTAAATGACAGAAATCGGGCAGGCAGCATGGCTAAGTCGGTCGCACCGAAGTAGGGTGTATAATCACCTATCTAGAGAATATTCATTTGCTTCTTAAATCTATCAATGTTGTCCCATATATATATATATATATACAGGAACGGTTGCTGATCCCAACCGTTGGTGATGTACATTCGATACACTCAAGCGAAATGAGTGGTCGGTCATGTGTGGCTGAGTTGCAAGATGTTCTTGTTGAACTCCAGTGTATCGTTCCTAGAGTACACTGATCGGAAGGTGGTTCCATACCTTGTCATAGTTGGAAACCCAATCATCCAATACGCACCTGCGGTTTTGATTATATACTATATATGTAGAACGTGAGATGCAAGCGTTTCTACTAGACTGATATCTATTTGTATTTAGACATTATCATAATATCGGAATGATATTGCTTTTCAAAGATGTTTGGATTCTCATAAGGGAAAAACCCGTTCCGTATTCACGGCGTGGTCTTATGAGATATCATATACCTGTTTAAATGATTTGAGTTTACTCACACCAGTCACATGACTGACCCGGAGTTTATTTGTTTTGTCTTCCCTAAACTCTTGGGTGCCTAAATTTGTACGGGCAGTCAAGTAGTCGGGATTTACAGATGCACTTGGAGAACTTGGAGCAGGAGGCTTCAGCAGTCGATAGCTATTATTTATTCCGCTGTGATGTTATATGTTGTACTCTGAAAATGGTATGTATAAACAGTTATAACTTTGTATTTCAAAAGTTATGTTATATTTTATTCGTTCCGCTGTGAGATTCGTGTTACTCTGATGTTGTTGTTGTTGTCTTCTTCTTCTTCTATTCTAAGTTTCTACCTTATCTATCCTCACCCTCTAATTTCTTTCACTAATTACCAGGATTTTTCGGTGTTTTGGTTATCGACATCATGCTTATGTCGATAACCAAAGTCGCTCAAAATCCGGGTCGTTACAGAGATGGAAGATTATGCGTCCCACAAGCAAGGGAGTTTCCAAAGAAGGTTCTTGAGGAAGCGCATCATTCCAAGATGACTATACACCCTGGCGGTGATAAGATGTACAAGGATATAAAAAGTTCTTTCTTTTGGAGCGGCATGAAGCAAGACATGGCAGATTTCGTTTCTAAGTACATGACCTGCCAACGGGTCAAGGCGGAACAAAAGAAGCCTGGAGGACTACTTCACCCTCTAGAGGTCCCATAGTGGAAGTGGGATAGCATTTCAATGAACTTCATTGATGGACTGCCTATGTCGAGAAGAGCCAACACTAGCATTTGGGTAATAGTGGATAGGCTTACTAAAAGCACCCAATTTATACCTATCAAGAGTAGAAGGACTGCCTCATCTCTAGCATCTCTTTATCTCAAGGAAATAGTTCGACTCCATGGGATACTCTCCAGCATTGTTAGTGACCGAGACCCTATTTTCACAAGTGAGTTTTGGCGGAGTCTGCATGAAGCTGTAGGCACACAGCTATGTTTGAGCACAACCTATCACCCCCAAACAGATGGCCAGACAAAAAGGGTGAATAGAGTTTTAGAGGATCTTTTAAGACTTTGCGTTCTTGACTTTGGAGGGACGTGGGAGGATCACCTTCCTTTAGTGGAATTTGCCTACAACAATAGCTACCAAGCTACCATCGGCATGGCACCCTTCGAAGCCTTGTATGGAAGACCGTGCAAATCACCAACTTGTTGGTGGGAGTCTACAGATAAGCTTATACTTGGGCGAGACATGATTCGAGAAACTTCAGAGAAAGTGGACTTGATACGTAGGAGAATGAAGACAACCCAAGACAGACAGAAATCCTACGCCGACAAAAGAAGGACCGACCTTGAGTTTAAGGTTGGGAACAGGGTTTTCCTTAAGGTATCCCCTTTAAGGAACGTCGTTCGCTTTGGATCCGCAGGAAAGCTAGCACCAAGATTTGTAGGACCATTCCCTATCATCGAGAAGATTGGGAAAATGGCTTATAGACTAGATCTTCCTGAAAGATTGGCTGGAATTCACAACGTCTTTCACGTTTCTCATCTCCAGAAATGTCTACATGAATCAGCGGAAGTGGTGGAGCCAAGCATTCTAGAAGAAGCCGAAGTGGAACGTGAAGCAACTGTGAGGAGAGTTCCAACTCGAATCGTAGGAACTGAAATAAAAAAGCTACGCAACCGCGAAGTGAAGCTCGTTAAGGTTCAGTGGAGCGACGCCGAGGAAGACGCGACTTGGGAAACTGAGGATAGAATACGCGTGGCCTACCCTTTTCTTTTTTAGGGTACATCTTTGACCTCTCTTTTTTCTTAAGTTGTGCTTGTATCTATCTTTTTAGGTATATCTCCTCGATATTATCTTTATCCTTAGGTAGAAACCCTTTTGGATGAAAACATGTATTTGAAACATGTTATGGTTGATGGCTGCAAGTGGTTGCTAGTGGTTGCTCGTGGATACATATACACACACAACCTAGGTCTTAGATCGGCTCAATCACTTCATACTGCATATGCATATATGTATTCTTATTTGTATATGGTTGAAAACTTGATATGCTGTCATATGTTCATCGCATTTGTATGAATAGTTGTGCACTCATGTAGAATTATGAGTAGGAAAAAATTTGCATACATAATGGATTCATGACACTTACATGATTCTCATTAAGGAGGTCAACTGAATCAGTAGACCGCCTGATTTCTACATTAGATAAGGACATGTACACATACTATGCATATGATCATGAAGCATTAGAAGTCTTTTAAGGAAAGTGGATGCCTGTGTTTGTTGGTTGAGTAGATGGACTGTTGGATGGTAGGATATACATTCTTCCTAACTTGAAGATTTCGGGGACAAAATCCTTTTAAAGGGGGGAGAATATAACACCCCGTGAATTCTATAACATTAAGCTTCACAAATTAAAGTATAATTAATTATAAATGATGAAATCAAGGGAAATGGGTCACTCCATTGCGTTCATCTCGAAATTTAGCTTGAGATAGAGTCCAAGTTTGCATAAAACGGATATCGTATGAAGAAGATATGGACGAACGAAGTTGGGCAGAAAAACCAGAAAACAGGTCAGAATGCACTGGCGCACTTGTGAAGTGCGCCAGGACAAAGTTGAACCGGTGCACTTGGGAAGTGCGCCAGCACAATTTTGGCCTGGCATACCTGCCAAGTGCGCCCAGGTCAGAATGACCTGCTGGTCAGGTCCTGGCTGGCCTGGTCAGGATCTGGTCGAATTCTGAGTCTTGGCTGAGTCACTAGGGCTTACATGTCACTTTCTGATTGGCTTCTCTTGAGATGGATGGTCTGGATTCACTCTAGTTTCATCGACGGCTTTAATTAGATTGAAACTCTATAAATACAACTCAAGTCTAACAATAAATTCACACAAATAATAGAATACAAAAGCCGTCATGCTGCTGAAAAGGAACTAGGAATGGCCGTCAATTAGAAAGCCTAGAGACAAGCCAACACTAAAGCCTAAGAGACAAATCAAATTAAGAAGAAGATTAAAGTTTAATCAAATCAATCAACGCAACGTTAGTCTACCCAAAGGAGCGCATCTTAGTTTCAGAATTCAGAATCCAGAATTCAAGATTCTGCATTCGTTGTAAGTATAGTGACCTTTCAGAATACGAATAAAAACTGTGATGTGATTCGATGTAAATGAAAATAGAATCGTGTTGTTATATCGTATAAATTTTGTGTATTGTAATAGTTCTATCATGACTTGTGTATTGATGTTTGTGGCATAAATTGATTGATGCAAGCCTATTGAACAATTGTATATGAAAGCAATGGCACTTGCAAGTTTGTGGCAAAAACTAGAAATTGATCCCTTTTTGTATATGTCGATGGCATGGACTATGTATATTCCCTTAGTCTAAATTAGAATTTATGTAAACATGTTATAGACCTTTTATGCCTACATGACCCAAAACCTATGATATCATTCTTATGTTTATTGGCAAGTATAATTAGATCTATGTTGGCAAGTATAATTAGATCTATGTTAAGTATCGTTTGGGTTTCATAAACTATGCAAGTTCATTTGCAAGTACAATTGGATCTATGTTAAGTATCATTTGGGTTTCATAAACTGTGCAGGTTCATGGTGAAATAGGCTATATGATTAGACGTAAAAAAAATTGTACATTTTTGTGAATATACAACATGCTAGTTTTGTGGTTGATATTATGCCAAGTTAAACATGTTTAAACACAAGTTTGTATTAGCCTAAACTATGCCATTTCATATGTCACCTACTTAGTCATACTTTGATTTGAATGCAAGTTCACATGACCCATGTTATATGTTAGTTGAATCGCCAAATTGCAAGTTCATGCGCGACACACCTTTATGTATTACACGTACTTGATTTCCTTTTTTTCTCATGTTTATAAAGTTGGGCTGAATTGTGACAAGCCCAACACATGTTATAACGTTGCGAACAAACGGGGGTGATAACGTTGGGTGTAAAATATGAAAATATGTTGGCATGTTTGGCACATGCCAACGATTATGACATATAAGCGGTATGAATTGTTATACCCAAGAATGAAGAACATGAAATTTACATATATAATTGAGAAGTAATAAAATATGTAAACTTAGAAAACACGATATGCTTAACCCGAGGTTGGATTGAGTTGTGATGTAAACATGCTCAGACCCGCTCAGCTATCCAGTAGTCACAACAATACATATCCAATGTGGGTGGTTAAGCATTGAGCCCAATAAGGACCCGAGGTCAGTTTGAGCTACGGTGTAAACCTACCCGGAACCGACCGACACATCCAGTAACCGTAGCAATACCTGTCTAATGTGAGTGGTCTAGTGCTCCTAAGAGGCTAAGGACAGAGGGTAGGGTTAAGTCGACTATAACACTTAACCAAATTCAGCATGTTAACAAGAATTGATGGGTGGGGTTAGATAAATGCAGACACTTAACATGTTTGACTAGAAAATCCTGGTAACGAGGGACCCGTTTCAGTAGTAACCCAAAGTTAGGTATCAACGGTACCCTGAAACTAGGCAGGGTGGGGCACGATTATTGGGCTGATTGTAAGCGGTCAAACGACGGCGGTGGGTGCACAGTGTAGGTCTAACGGGGTGTGGGCGTGCACACACTCCGGAGCAGACAACCAGGACACTGGGGACACTAGTAGTATAACCTATGCCTTCTAGATTTGTGTCGAGGCCGCCACCATGGGTCTTGATACACCCCATGGTGGGACCAGCATAGGTATCTACAATTCTTGGGGGTCGTATGACACACGTTAACGCGAATAGGAGCCGATCTTTAGAAAATGGCGATCACTTCACCCTCACCACGGGGAGCCAGTTAGAATAAACTCAAGTAGGTGCAGAGATATAGTATGGTTGCGATAGTACATTCGACACTTCCTTAGCTTGTGACACTTTCCTATTTTTAGTTTACATCCATCATACCCTTTTCTTATTCACATATTGAAGAGTTACTAGATTTACTCAGGCTTTATGTCTAACCCTATTTTCTTTTCGTCTTCTTTTATTTCGTCCCCCCCCCTCAGGTCCACAGGGAGGAAACAGCTCAACTCAGTCAGACTCTTTACAAGCACCAAGAAAGTAGATGTATGATTTGGATCTTTCTTGCTCGGATTATGGCTTTGGATATCACTATGGGGATTTTTGTCACTTTATTTATGTTTTCATGCTTCTTTAATAATCAAGGCAGTTATGAGGTTGTAATGTTGGTAGTATTTTGAGACAATTATGGAAATCTTTTGTTTGATACACATATTAATGAAATAAAAGTTTGTTGGTTTCCGCTATTAAAAACATGTGTATTTATATCTGTCTTGAGTTTATCTGTGGCTTTTACTTATAAAACTCCACCAAAGTTAAGGCATTCCCTTTGTGAGTGACCTTAATGGAGGTGGGGTGATTCAGACTTCAAATTGACGTTGCGGGAGATCCGACCGTCGGATTCTCCTGAAACCGGAACCGTTGGGTTCGTATCGAAAAGAGCTTTCCATTGAATAGTAGAATTTTGAAATCTAACAGTTGGATTTGGAATTATGTCCAAATCAAATTTGGAAAAGGTCGCTGTAAGTGCAGTTCGATGGCCGTTGATGGAAATTGAGTGTATGGGCCTTGATAGAATTATTTAAAATACCAATAATTTGGGTAAAATCATAAGAAATGATTTGGAAAAAAATGGGATGAAAAACTCCACATTTGGAAAGATAAAAATAGATTTTTATCGAAATGAACTAGTTTTGAACTAGAATTAAAATCAATTTATTTTTGGAAATAAATAAATTGAATTTGAAGTGGTTTTAAAAAAATAAAATCAGAATTCCAATACGTGAAATGGAAATAGATTTGAATCGAAATTATCTTCGGCTTATTTCGATGTTGGATATCGTGATTCTACAGATATGGTTGTGGAAATTTGAAAGATATATTTATATCGTTATTTCCAATACGATATTTGTTGATCGTAGAATTTGAGTAAGCCGATATATTTTCTATTCAGAGTCTTGTATTTAATTTCAGATGTGATTTGGGTTTGTCATGAATGGTGTCTTCATTAACACTGTTCTTAAACCCAATAGAGAAAAAGATTAAATCCTTCTATTTATACTTAATGAAGTGTACCAATTAAATAGTATTAATTGGAATTGAATTTAAATAGGTTTTGGGGTTTATCGTGAGCGGTGTTTTGAATAACACCTGTTCTTTAATCCGATTAACAATAGAAAGTTATTTTGGGTTTATCGTGGACCGTATTTTAGATGACGTTGGTTCTTTAACCCAGTTAAAGGCAGGATGTTGATTTTTGGGAAGATTAAAACTAAGTGGAGTTTTAATGAATCTTTAAATAGATTGAAATGTGAATTGATAATTTAAATTATCAAATCTGAAAGGTGATCGAGAATGGAGTACCACTAGTTTTGCTCCAAAGCGATAGTTAAATCTTTAATTAGGTTTGAACGTGAAATGGTAATTAATTTTATCGATAACACCGTGGTGTTAGATATGAAGTATTACCAGTTTTGCTCTAGGGGATGCATAGGTTGGGATTGGGAAATAAAATAAATAATTACTTCGGTGTAGTTTGCTAATCTCGACTAGTTTGGAAAACCATAATATGGTTCGAAATGATATCCAAAGGAAGATTAAAGAATAAATTTAGAAGAATTTATCTTTGATAAAATTAATGGGAACCTTTCCCTAGGAATGTGAAAATTTGAATAAAAGAATATTCTGAATTGGAATGAGGCGTATGTTGTGTTTGTGTAAAATGTGTTTATTATATACGCGGGTTATTCGAAAAGGCCGGGTTTATACCCATTCTGAATAACCGATTCGACGATATGTCGAAGATGAAGACGGTGGTTGAAGACTGGAAGTCTTCACATCGTTTGGGTGATTACTGATGATCTTGATTGGGATGTACACCCAAGAGGAGAGAAACAGTTGGTGATCGTCCAGACATACTTGGAGATCGATGGATATGCGAGGAAAGTGCCTCCGGTTTCGTTCAGACCCAGAACGAACTTGTAAATGGACTGTGTGTCTGACATTGGATTTTATTCTGTGTTGATTGATCTCTATTAAATATACATCTGTTTGGCGGCGGAGAATTTATTTTCTTGCTTAACGCCCTTTTTTGAGAAGTACGAGCTCAGAGGTTGTATATCGATGGACATCAGTCGCATGGAGTGAATTTCCAGTGTGGCACGCGTAAGTGGCAATTGATCAAGGCTTCTGTTGAAAAGCAAAGTCTTGTGGTTGATGATCAAAGCACGGCCTGTGTGGCGTAGCTTTGTGTATAGCGTGAATTCGCGAGCATCACACCTCGGTATGAGTCAAAAACGGGATACGGACTGTAGGGAGAGCATGACGTTTCTTTCTAGCTAGTGGTGGTGTCAGTGCTTAAACTGGCTGACATTTATATACTTTTCACCTGTGTGGTTGTTGGAATGCGAGGCACCTCGGATATCGGTCTGTTAGGACCAGGAAACGTGTGCTCAGGAATTGCCAATCTTCAAAAGTGAGAGAGGACCGGCCCTGAAGATCCAAGGATCATAGTGGGGTCCTGAGATATTTGCTAGAGTGTCTCAAATCGGAGAGGAGCTTGCCCCTTGCCTCGACTCATGATGGAAATCCAATTTCCAATACGTTATATTGCGGTTTTAATTGTAGAACTAGTATGGCGACATGATATATGGTACCCATGCCGTCTATGATTGATATTTATGATTGAAATTGTTTTGACACTATACACTTATTATAGTATCAAATGATTTGTTTTAAACGTACCAAGCATGTTTGGCTATTATAAGGGAAAACCCTATCCTCCGGCTTGCGTTGCATTGTGTGATGGGACCTGGGTCTTATAATAGCTTCATTTTTCCAAAAAGCATTGCGCTGTTTTGTTATATGCACTGGTATTCTCGGGAGGAAACCCGTTCCGTGTTATACGGCGTGGTCCCTTGAATTACTCTCTTTTAAAATAAAGATTAATAACTGTTTTAGTTCTCACACCGGTCACATGACTGACCTGGAGTTTATTGTTTTAACCTAAACTCTGGGTGCCCCTATTTTCCACACGGGCAGCTAGTAGTTTTGGTTTTGCAGATTTATATTCACAGGATCCTGATTTACAACTGGAACGATGCTCGGAAAGCTCTGTATCCGTGTATTACTTTCAGTTGTGTTTTGTATTATTTTTCCGCTGCAATGTATTTAAATGTAATTTAAATCACTGATATTTTCTGTGTAATATTTATTCATACTCTGTATATTCTTGTATTCTGATGGAATTTTTGTAATAAACAATGGAAGTTCTTCTGTTTGCGTTCTATTATGTCGTGTTCTCAAGATAATCCGGGCTTTCCTTACCGGGGAAGTGACGGGCTATCACAGTTGGTATCAGAGCTTTGGTTTACAGAGCTCGAGAACAAGACACATTAGAACCGAACGAAAGAATTCATCAGATATTGGATTAGTAACATCCAATTAGAATGACTCGTTAGAGATAGGATCAGTAGTATCCTAGAATGAGTGTGAAGAGTATATTTTTCAAATGAAGACAAATTTTGTTCTGAGAATTTAAATCGTTTTATACGTATTTGAATATTTATTTATATTGAATTTGGACAATCCAATATATAAAGATTTCGCGTATACGCATCATGAACGTATATTCGAAGTTTTAATATACTGGATAGATATAGAATCACATTCTAGACACCCGGGGATGATTCTGATGATGGTGCATCATCATCAGTATTCATATTCGAGTTTCGAAGGTGTGATATCTATATATTTCCATTAGACTGGTGTGAGAACCAAAATATAGCTAGAATACATTGTTGGGATTTGGCATCGAAAACATGATTTTTGACTATGTATTAAAGTTATGTGCTTGAAATTCTAATCAACTAATTGATTGATGGTTGTGTTGCTTGTTTATTTGTTTGATAATTTTGAACCATTTAGCCTAATTGAACCAAATAGTGAATTGTATTGAGAATTGGTCGCATTTGCTTGCATATACATGTGCTTACATTAAACAGGTCATAGCAAGGAGGCTAGAGCAGAAGAATAAATTTGTTTGCCCGACAAACAGGTACACGTTTACCATAATTTACTGTTTTGTTTGGGTGATGATGATTTTATGAGCCGATTGGCTATCCGCTTGGGTTTTTCTTTTTCTTTTGAGTTGAAGAAGGCCATGGGAGGCTATATGAAATATCCCGAAGTCCCCGGTGCAGGGGAGGTTATGGCGAAATTTTTCGGAAATTTAGGGTGTTAGCCAAATTTTTGAAGAATTTGAAAAGTTCTTAGAAATTGAAAAGTTGAAGAACTTAAGCCATAATCAAGATAGTGGAAGTTAAGTTAACTTGTTAGGACCGTATCGTCAATACGAAGCTAGAAAATATTTTTCGGGAATTTTTCGAGTTAGTATGTGACCCCAGTAAATTGAAATGCGTGTTCAAATTCAACACATAGATTTAAATTTTGATTTAAAGGGAAACTGATCGAAACATCCGAACTGGCTTACGATACATATCCCATTGTGTTCGGAATGGGGGTAATCAGCTATGGGCGACAGGCGGTGGGTCTCTTTTCGAGGTCGAAAATAAAAGTTGTTTTTTGGAAATTAAAATAATTAAATATAAAATCCCTCCCTCTCTCCCCTTATCTCCTCTCAGCTCCCCCCCCCCCCCCCACATTCATTTCAAATCGAACTAAGAAAAAAAAGGAGGAAGCACCTCCGACTGGGGGAGCTCGACGCCCCCTCCCCCCGGTCAGAGCCGCCGCCTCCACCTTCTTCTTCTTCCTCCTCTCCTTGCGATTATCTCCTCCGTCAATCCCACGTGCCAGCACCCCAAAACCCACGCCCCTTTAGCCATCGCCACCCCTACGCCTCCTGCTCCTCCGCCTCTTCTTCTCCTCCTCCTGAAACCGACGTGAAGCATCTCCGCCCGCCTCCACCGCTGAGCGAAGTAAACCCCCCTCCTTTCCCTCGTTTTTTCTATAAGTTACCTTTTCTTTTAGTATTTTAATTTTTTTTACTGATTCTAAGTGTTTAGTTTAGTTAAATTGAAGAGCATTTAGTTTAAAATCAGTTTATATGATTGGTATTGTTTTTAAAATAGGTTTGTTATTTATATGATAATGAGATAAAAATATATGATTTTTAATTTGAACAAAGAACTGATTTTTATATAGTGTAAAGATTAAAAATATGATTTTTGTTAGATGAGAAGTAAAATAAAAATACGATTTTTATGCTAGTATAAAGTTAAGATCTTTATATATATATTAGTAAAGTAAAAATATAATTTTTATGATATAGAAAAGTTAAAAATATAATTTTTACACTAGTGGCATAATAAAAATATGATTTTTACTTAGGTAGAGTATTAAAAATATGATTTTTATTAAAGTAGAAATATAAAAATATAATTTTTATATAGTTATGATAATAAAAATTCAATCTTTATATAAGAAGTAGAAATATAAAAGTATAATTTTTATATAGAAAGAAGCGCTGTAAATAAATGAAGTGAAATAAAAATCTAAACTTTATTTTATCGTGAAGTAAAGAGAATATAAAAATGTGATTTTTATATATTAGTGAATACGGGCAACGAAAGTGACGAAAGAAGAAACGGCGAAGATTTCCAACATAAGAAGAGTCACGGTGAATGGATTTAGCTTGGGTGAGAACTTCTCACTTTAAATATTCATTTCTATTTAAAAATATATACTAGGATGCAGACGGTGCTTAGCAGCACCCTACACCCATCGTCCACAGACCATGGATGGCTTGTATGTTTGATTGTTTGTTGTGGTGAAAATTGATTGTGTGATGTGAAATGAAATAAAATATTTATATAGTTAAAAATATTTTATCTTTAAAAAAATTATTTTTAACGTGTGTGTATGAATAAAAATATGTGTTTAATTGTTTGAAGCCCCACATGGGTGTTGGGATGATACTTGGCGTACACTAATCCCAATTGTTTAGTGATTTGTCGGTCGTTTGATTGACAGGCTGTGTAAGCGTTAAATATAGCGTTAAATATTCATATTTAACGCTTATGCAGTTGTGTAGTGCACTATGGATGATGGTTGATTATTTATCGTTGCTATTATATACATGTGTTGTATGGAATCCATATAATTAACATTATATGGTAATTGATTGGGCCTCATTCCAATTGGAAAATAAAGAATATTATAAAAGAAAATTCATGTGTTGAATAATATAATAGTCGTTTGTTGACAGTGCTTATGTGTTGAGAAGATTCATGTGTAGAGTAAAATATTTTAACAATAAAATTTACATCTTTATCATATTTTAGATTAGAAACTACTTTACGGTTGGAATCTGATTAAAAATCAAACGATAGATACCATAATTTTATAAAATTATTACATAACAAAAATAGTCATGTGTTGACAGTACTCTTGTGTTGAGATTAGTCATGTGTTGAAAGAAATAGAGATTCATTGTTGAATATAATAACGAATTTATTGAAATATATAAAGCCGTGTTGATTAGAGATGCACCATTTTGACGTGAGCGATATTTATATCGATTATATTCGTTTTCAAAATGAATATAGAAAAGGAAGTGATTTCAAAATATAACGTTTTGAAAATATTATCATTTATATGGTAATGATATGAAATATTCAATTTTTATTTGAAATTGAATATAGAGTTGAAATGGTTTTGAAAACGAATTTAAAACAATTTATAAAAAACGTTTTAAAAGGAAATCAACGAAATACATATAATATATATATTATATATATAATGGCCCGAATAGAACGCGCCGCGCCGCGGCAGTTCGTGAATTTCGACCATTGACTTCGAATTGACGTTGCGAGAGATCCGACCGTCGGATTCTCCTAAAACCAGAACCGTTGGGTTCGCATCGAAAAGAGATTTCCAATGAATAGTAGAATTTTGAAATCTAACGGTTGGATTTGGAATTATGTCCAAATCAAATTTGGAAAAGGTCGTTGTAAGTGCAGTTCGATGGCCGTTGATGGAAATCGACTGTACGGGCCTTGATAAAATTATTAAAAATATCAATAATTTGGGTAAAATCATAAAAATGATTTGGGAAAAATTGGGATGAAAAACTCCACATTTGAAAAGATAAAAATAGATTTTTATCGAAATGAACTAGTTTTGAACTAGAATTAAAATCAATTTATTTTTGGAAATAAATAAATTGAATTTGAAGTGGTTTTAAAAAAATAAAATCAGAATTCCAATACGTGAAGTGGAAATAGATTTGAATCGAAATTATCTTCGGAATATTTCGATGTTGGATTTCGTGATTCTACAGATATGGTTGTGGAAATTTGAAAGATATATTTATATCGTTATTTCCAATACGATATTTGTTGGTCGTAGAATTTGATATTGAATGTAAGCCGATATATTTTCTATTCAGAGTCTTGTATTTAATTTCAGATGTGATTTGGCTTTGTCGTGAATGGTGTCTTCATTAACACTGTTCTTAAAACCAATAGAGAAAAAGATTAAATCCTTCTATTTAGATTTAATGAAGTGTACCAATTAAATAGTATTAATTGGAATTGAATTTAAATTGGTTTTTGGGTTTATCGTGAGTGGTATTTTGAATAACACCTGATCTTGAACCCGATTAACAATTGTAATAACCCGGAAAATCTGGGCCAGTTTAAAATTTTTATTTTGGCAATTTTAGCGAATTTTGAACATTTTAAATAGATTATTCTAAATAATATCGACGAGAAATTTATTTTGAATATAATTCGACGTATTTATTTATATACGCCGTCGTTAGAATATAGATATTTATATATAATTATAAATAGAATTGAAAATGGCGCGGTAGTTCGATAATTCGATTTCAAACTTCAAATGAATGTACCGGGTGCAAAACAATCCGGGTTTTAGTGAAACCAAAAACATTAGGATCTAATTGATGATATCTTTCCAACAAATCTGAAAAATTGAAATTTCATAGCGGGAATCAAAAGATATGTCCAGTTGAAAATTCTGAATAGTCGCTATGGAATTCAGGCCCTTAAAAATGGAAATTTTGCAAACGACCTCGGATTTCGACGAAACCAGTTTTGTTGGGTCCGTGATGTCAAATTATTGCTAGATTCCAAATTTCATAATTTTTCGAATCAATATGTGAGCATGGCATAGGAAAACGTGTTTGACCAGTTTTAGTTGATTTTAATCGACTGGAAATTGGCCATTTTTCAAACGGTCTCGGAATTCGACGAAACTAGTTTTGTTAGGACCGTATCGTCAATACGAAGCTAGAAAATATTTTTTTGAGAATTTTTCTAGTTAGTATGTGACCCCGGTAATTTGAAATGTACATTTAAAATTCAATAAAGTGTTTTAAATATAAATTTAACGGAAACTGATTGTAACAGCCGAATCAGCCTACGATGCATATCCCATTGAGTTCGGAATGGGGGTAAAACGCTATAGACGACAGGCGGTGGGCCTCGTTTCGAGGTCGTATGTAAAAGTCAACTTTTTGCAAATTAAATAATTAATAAATTAAAAATAAATAAAAAAAATATCTCTCCTCTTAAACCCGCTCTGGCCCCCCCCCTCTCATTTTCAATCCGATCAGAAGAAAAAAAAAGTGAAGAGGAAGACGGGGGGAAACTCGTCGCCCCCCCCCCCCCCCCCCGAAGATCGTCGTCGCCGCCTTGAGGGAGGGCACCACCTCCGAAGCTCTGCCCCCCCCCCCCCCCCCAATGAGCCGCGCCGCAGCAGCGAGAGCCCCCCTTCCTCCACCGCCGCACACCCCCCCTGCGTCGCCTTCCCCTTACCCCCTCCAACTCGATCATCGAGCCCACCGCACCCAAAAACCCTGACCCGCCGCCCCTCTCTCCTCCCTCCTACCCATTTCGAAGCCCCGCCTTCGACCATCAGCACCACCCCCGTCCACAGCAAGCCTCTAGTTCGTTTGAGAAAAAGGTGCATTTTTCTTTAAGTTATTTTTATTCATGTAATTAAAAATAGAATTTTTAATTAGAAATACCATATATGAAACCAGTTTTATATAGGTAGCATATTTAAAAATATGATTTTTATATTTTTAAAAGTATAAAAATACGATTTTTATATTATGTAGATAGCAAAAACATCATCTTTATATATATAGAGAAATAAAAATCTGATTTTTATTATATATACGTTGAAATAAAAATGTGATTTTTACAGTGATAAAATAGAAAAGACGATATTTTTAAAATAGAAAAGACGATATTTTTAAAATAGAAAAGACGATATTTTTAAAATAGAAAAGACGATATTTTTAAAATAGATAAGACGATATTTTTAAAATAGAAAAGACGATATTTTGAGATGAGTAGTGAAGTAAAAATATGATTTTTACTTCGAGAAAAATATAATTTTTATATAGATAAGATAGTAAAAATATCATCTTTATACGGGTAGCAGCATAAAAATGTGATTTTTATAATGTTATTTTTATAAAGGCGAAATCTATATTTTTGAAATGGAACTTTTATCTATATGACATCGAAATAAAAATTCGATTTTTTATATATTGAATAGCATAATAAAAATTCGATTTTTATATATTGAATAGCGAAGTAAAAATTCGATTTTTATATATTGAATAGCGAAGTAAAAATTCGATTTTTACATATGTAGAGAATACGGGCAACGAAGATGACAAAAGGCGAGAACGAAGAAGATTTCTATCAATGAACTGTCGTGAAGTTGGATAGCTTTCGGTGAGAATTTCTCACTCTTCAATTTCTTTTCTAGTTATATATTTATACTAGGATGCAGACGGTGTTTAGTAGCACCCGACACAATCGTCCACAGACCATGGACTTGTTTGTTTGGTTGCATAAATTAGTTAGATGATTTGATTTGAATTTGGTTGTTTGGTAAATTTGATTGATGTGTGAATGGCGTGGGCCTTCACTAGACCGGGGATAAGGCTGGGCCTTGTCCCGTTTCTAGTATCGTGCCGTTATGCCGCCGAAATTTTCTAAAATAAGTTAGAAAAATAAAAATATCATTTTATTTAAAGAAAGAACTGAATAAAAATTCATATGTTAAAATAAAATGTTTTATCGTTAAAAATATAATTTTTAACGTGAAGATGAATATAGTGAATGTGAATAAATAAAATATTCATTTACAAACCGGACGGTTTGTTTATGTACACCTATTTAAAGGACATTGATTGGGTCGATAAATTTTACACATCGCCCAACTGCACAAATAAAATATGTGTTTGATTGTTTGAAACCCCACACGGGTGTTGGGATGAAATATGAAGTTCACTCGTCCTGATTTATTAAATATGTCGATCGATTGATTGACAGGCTGTTATAAGCGTTAGATATCTATAGTTGATGCTTATACAGTGTAGTGCACTTTGGTTGATGGTTGATTATTTCTCAATGCTATTATATACATGTGCTGTATGAAAATCCATATAATTAATTTTATGTGGTGATTGATTGGGCCTCATTCCAATTTAGAAGGTAAAGAATATTATAAAATAAAGGTTCATGTGTTGACTGTACTCATCCGTTGAGATTAGTCATGTGTTGAACGAAATATTTTAACAATAAAATTTATATCTTTATCACTATAAAATAAAGGTTCATCTGTTGACTGTACTCATCCGTTGAGATTAGTCATGTGTTGAACGAAATATTTTAACAATAAAATTTATATCTTTATCACTATAAAATAAAGGTTCATGTGTTGACTGTACTCATCCGTTGAGATTAGTCATGTGTTGAACAAAATAATTTAACAAAAATAGTCACACGTGGACAGTACTCATTCGTTGAGATTAGTCATGTGTTGACAAAAATAAATACTCATTTGTTGAATAGAATATTTGAAAAAGAAATATTTGAAAAGGAAATATTTGAAAAAGAAATATTTGAAATAGAATATTTGAAATTAGAAATATATGAAGCCGTGTTGGTTAGATTGACGCCATTTTGACGTGAACGATATTCATATCGATTTTATTCATTTTAAAAGGAATATTGAAAGGTGATTTCGAAATGAAATGAATATAAAACGATTTCGAAATGAAATGAATATAAAACGATTTCGAAATGAAATGAATATAAAACGATTTCGAAATAAATTGAATTTATAACGAATTTGATTCGAATAGAAAAACAATTTGAATTGAATCGAATAGAAAACCAATTTGAATTGAATCGAATAGAAAACCAATTTGAGTTGAATCGAATAGAAAACAAATTTGAATTGAATCGAATAGAAAACCAATTTGAATTGAATCGAATAGAAAACCAATTTGAATTGAATCGAATAGAAAACCAATTTGAGTTGAATCGAATAGAAAACCAATTTGAGTTGAATCGAATAGAAAACCAATTTGAATTGAATCGAATAGAAAACCAATTTGAATTGAATCGAACAGAAAATGACTTTGGAATTGAATTGAATTGAAAACAAATTCAAATTGAATTGAAAGCGAATTGAAATGAATTCAAATTGAATTGAAACTTGAATTGAATAGAAATGAATTTTAAAACGAATTTATAAAGAAGAATTCAATTTTGCTTTGGATTGAAATGGAAGTTGAAATTGTTTTTGAAACGAACTTAAAACTATTTATATAATTTGTTTTGAACAGAAATCGACGAAGTATATATTATATATATTATATATATAATATAATGGCCTGAATAGAATGCGCCGCGCCGCGGCAGTTCGTAAATTTCGACCATTTATTTCAAACGAACATTACGGGAGATCCGACCGTCGGATTCTCCTAAAACTGGAACCGTTCGGTTTGTATCGAAAAGAGCTTTCTAACGAATATTAGAAATTTGAAATCTAACGGTTGGATTTGGAGATACGTCCAAATCAAATTCGAAAAAGGTCGTTGTAAGTGCAGTTCGATGGCCGTTCATGGAAATCGACTGTACGGGCCTTGATAAAATTATTAAAAATAGTAATAATTTGTCTAAAATCATAAGAAATGATTTGGGAAAAATTAGGATGAAAAACTCCATATTTGAAAAGATAAAAATAGATTTTTATCGAAATGAACTAGTTTTGAACCAAATTTAAAACCCAATTATTTTTAAATAAATAAATTAGATTTAAAAAGGGGTTTTAAAATAATCAGAATTTCTAATATATTTGATTAGATATAAAATAGGTTTGTCGTGAACGGTGTTTTAAATAACACTAGTTCTTTAACCCGATAATAAATAGAATGTGATTTGGATTTGTCGTGAATGGTGTTTTAAATAACACTAGTTCTTTAACCCGATAATAAATAGAATGTGATTTGGGTTTGTCGTGAACTGTGTTTTAAATAACACCTAGTTCTTTAACCCAGTAAAAGGAGTCTTATTGAATCTGCAGTTAGATTGAAATGTGCATTGATAGTCTAAATTATCAAATTGGAAAATAAGCGAGAAAGGAGTATCACAAGTTTTGCTCCAAAGCGATAGTTAAATCTTTAATTAGATTTGAACGTGAAATGGTAATTAATTTTACCGATAACACCATGGTGTTAGATATGGAGTATCACCAGTTTTGCTTCATGGGATGAATAGGTTGGGATTGGGAAATAAAATAAATAATTACTTCGGTGTGGTTCGCTAATCTCGACTAGTTCGGAAAATCATATTTTGATTTGAAACGACATCAAAAGGATGATTAAAGGATAAATTCTAAAGAATTTATCTTGGATAAAATTAATGGGAACCTTTCCCTAAGAATACTCTGAATTGGAATGAGGCGTTCGTTGTGTTTGTGTAACATTTGTTTTGAACATACGCGGGTTGTTCGGAAAGTCCGGGTTTATACCCATTCTGAATAACCGATTCGACGATATGTCGAAGACGAAGACGGTAGTCGAAGACCGGAAGTCTTCACATCGTTTGGATTATTACTGACGATCCTGATTGGGCTGTACACCCAAGAGGATGGAAATAGTTGGTGGTCATCCAGACGTACCTGGAGATGGATGGATATGCGAGGAAAATCCTCCGGTTTCGTTCAGACCCAGAACAGACTTGTAAATGGATTGTGTGTCTGACATTGGATTTTATTCTGTGTTGATTGATTTCTGTTAAATATATATCTGTTTGGTGGCGGAGAATTTATTCTCTTGCTTAACGCCCTTCTCTGAGACGTACGAGCTTAGAGGTTATATATCGATAGATATCAATCACATAGAATGAATTGCCTGTGTGGCATACTGAGTTGCAATGATCAAGGCTTCTGTTGAAAAGCAAAGTCTTGTGGTTGATGATCAAAGCACGCTTACGTGGCAGCTTTGTGTATAACGTGAATTCGCGAGCCTCACACCTCGGTATGAGTTAAAAACGGGATACGGACCGCTGGGAGAGCACGACATTTCTTTCTAGCTATGGTGGTGTCAGTGACTTACCAGCCCTGACATATATATACTTTTCATCTTCGTGGTTGTTGGAATGAGGCACCTCGATTATAGGTCTGTAAGGACCGGGAAACGTGTGTTCAGGCATAATTAATCCTCTAACGTAAGTGAGGACCGGCCCAGCCGCATCCAGGGTTGCCCAGAGTGCGTAGCCCTGAGGCATTTGCTAGAGTGTCTCGAGCGCGGAGAGGATCTTGCCCCTTGCCTCGACTCATGATGGAAATCCAATTTCCAATACGTGTATTGCGGTTTTAATTGTAGAACTAGTATGGCGACATGATATATGGTACCATGTCGTCTATGATTTATATTTATGATTGAAACTGTTTTGACACTATACACTTATTATAGTATCAAATGATTTGTTTTAAACGTACCAAGCATGTTTGGCTATTATAAGGGAAAACCCTATCCTCCGGCTTGCGTTGCATTGTGTGATGGGACCTGGGTCTTATAATAGCTTCATTTTTCGAAAAAGCATTGCGTTGTTTATTCTATGCACTGGTATTCTTGGGAGGAAACCCGTTCCGTGTTATACGGCGTGGTCCCTTGAATCACTCTCTTTTAAAGTAAAGCTTTAAATAACTGTTTTAGTTCTCACACCAGTCACATGACTGACCTGGAGTTTATTGTTTTAACCTAAACTCTGGGTGCCCTTATTTTCCGCACGGGCAGCTAGTAGTTTTGATTTTGCAGATTTATATTCACAGGATCCTGGTTTACAGCTGGAATGATATCCGGAAAGCTCTGTATCCGTATATCACCTTCAGTTGTGCTTTGTATTATTTTCCGCTGCTATGTAATTTTATTGTAAGTTCTGATATTTGTCGAATGTAATTTATTCATTTATACTCTGTATATTCTTGTATCTGATGGAATTGTGGTAATAGCAATGAAATGTTCTTCTGTTTGTGTTCTGATTTGTCGTGTTCTCAAAACGTTCAGGGGTTTCGAACGGTCTAGATCGGTTTAACGACTGATTCGGATCGAGCGAAATTCCCGGCCGTCACATTTGGTATCAGAGCTTTGGTTTACAGAGCTCGAGAACAAGACACATTAGAACCATACGAAAGAATTCATCAGATATTGGATTAACAATATCCAATTAGAATGACTCGTTAGAGATAGGATCAGTAGTATCCTAGAACGAGTGTGAAGAGTATATTTTTCAAATGAAAACAATTTTGTTTTGAAAATTTAAATCGTTTTTAACGTATTTGACTATTTATTTATTTTGAATATGGACAATCCAGTATATAAAAGTTTTGCATATACGCGTCATGAACGTATATTCGAAGTTTTAATATATTTTGATAGATATGGAATCACACTCTAGTCGCCCGGACCTGATTCTGATGATTGACGCGTCATCATCAGTAATTATATTCGTGTTTCGAAGGTGTGCTTCCTATATGTTTCCATCGACTGGTGTGAGAACCAAAACTAATATAGTTAGAACACATTGTTGTGAATTGGCATCAAAAACATGATTTTCTGTATATGTATCAAATTATGAATTTGAAACTCTAATTCACTAATTGATTGATGTTTGTGTTGTTTGTTTATTTGTTTGACAATTTTGAACCATTATGCCTAATTGAACCAAATATTGAACTATATTGAAAATTAGTCGTATTTTCTTGCATATACATGTATATTATTGAATAGGTCATAGCAAGGAGGCTAGAGCCGAAGAATAAAATTTGTTTGCCCGACAAATAGGTACATGTTTACTATAATTTACTGTTTTGTTTGGGTGATGATGATTTTATGAGCCTATTGGCTAGCCGCTTGGCCTTTTCTTTTTCTTTTTGAGATCAGAAGGCCTATATGGCAGTTTCGGGATTTTCCCATGGCTCCCGGTGCAGGGGAGGTTATGGCGAAATTTTTCGAAAATTCAGGGTGTTAGCCAAAATTTTGAAAATTTGAAAATTCTCAGAAACTGAAAAGTTGGAGAATGGAAGCCAGATCAAACGTAGAGCTGATTGATCAAACCACTTTCGAATTTGTTCCTTTTCGGGGACGAAAAGTTTTAAGTGGGGGAGATTGTAATAACCCGGAAAATCTAGGCCAGTTAAAAAATTTTATTTTGGAAATTTTAGCGAATTTTGAACTTTTAAATAGATTATTCTAAATAATATTGACGAGAAATTTATTTTGAATATAATTCGACGTATATATTTATATACGCCGTCGTTAGAATATAAATATTTATATATAATTATAAATAGAATTGAAAATGGCGCGGTAGTTCGATAATTCGATTTCAAACTTCAATTGAATGTACCGGGTGCAAAACAATCCGGGTTTTAGTGAAACCAAAAACATTAGGATCTAATTGATGATATCTTTCCAACGAAAACGAAAAATTGAAATTTCATAGCGGGAATCAAAAGATATGTCCAGTTGAAAATTCTGAATAGTCGCTATGGAATTCAGGCCCTTAAAAATGGAAATTTTGCAAACGACCTCGGATTTCGACGAAACCAGTTTTGTTGGGTCCGTGATGTCAAATTATTGTTAGATTCCAAATTTCATATTTTTTCGAATCAATATGTGAGTGTGGCATAGGAAAACGTGTTTGACCAGTTTCAGTTGATTTTAATCGACTGGAAATTGGCCATTTTTCAAACGGTCTCGGAATTCGACGAAACTAGTTTTGTTAGGACCGTATCGTCAATACGAAGCTAGAAAATATTTTTTGAGAATTTTTCTAGTTAGTATGTGACCCCGGTAATTTGAAATGTACGTTTAAAATTCAACAAAGTGTTTTAAATATAAATTTAACGGAAACTGATTGTAACAGCCGAATCAGCCTACGATACATATCCCATTGAGTTCGGAATGGGGGTAAAACGCTATAGACGACAGGCGGTGGGCCTCGTTTCGAGGTCGTATGTAAAAGTCAACTTTTTGCAAATTAAATAATTAATAAATTAAAAATAATAAAAAAATATCTCTCCCCTTAAACCCGCTCTGGCCCCCCCTCTCATTTTCAATCCGATCAGAAAAAAAAAGAAAGGGAAGAGGAAGACGGGGGGAAACTGGTCGTCGCCCCCACCCCGAAGATCGCCGTCGCCGCCTTGAGGGAGGGCACCACCTCCGAAGCTCTGCCCCCTCCCCCCCTCCCCCCCGTCGGATCGAGAGCCCCCCGCCCCCGATGAGCCGCGCCGCAGCAGCGAGAGCCCCCCCTTCCTTCACCGCCGCACACCCCCCCCCCCCCACGCGTCGCCTTCCCCTTACCCCCTCCACCTCGATCAGCGAGCCCACCTCACCCAAAAACCCTGACCCGCCGCCCCTCTCGCCTCCCTCCTCCCCATTTCGAAGCCCCGCCTCCGACCATCAGCACCACCCCCGTCCACAGCAAGCCCCTAGTTCGTTTGAGAAAAAGGTGCGTTTTTCATTAAGTTATTTTTATTCATGTAATTAAAAATAGAATTTTTAATTAAAAATACCATATATGAAACCAGTTTTATATAGGTAGCATATTTAAAAATATGATTTTTATATTTTTAGAAGTATAAAAATACGATTTTTATATTATGTAGATAGCAAAAACATCATCTTTATATATATAGCGAAATAAAAATCTGATTTTTATTATATATATGTTGAAATAAAAATGTGATTTTTACAGTGATAAAATAGAAAAGACGATATTTTTAAAATAGAAAAGACGATATTTTTAAAATAAAAAAGACGATATTTTTAAAATAGATAAGACGATATTTTTAAAATAGAAAAGACGATATTTTGAGATGAGTAGTGAAGTAAAAATATGATGTTTACTTCGAGAAAAATATAATTTTTATATAGATAAGATAGTAAAAATATCACCTTTATACGGGTAGCAGCATAAAAATGTGATTTTTATAATGTTATTTTTATAAAGGCGAAATCTATATTTTTGAAATGGAACTTTTATCTATATGACATCGAAATAAAAATTCGATTTTTTATATATTGAATAGCATAATAAAAATTCAATTTTTATATATTGAATAGCGAAGTAAAAATTCGATTTTTATATATTGAATAGCGAAGTAAAAATTCGATTTTTACATATGTAGAGAATACGGGCAACGAAGATGACAAAAGGCGAGAACGAACAAGATTTCTATCAATGAACTGTCGTGAAGTTGGATAGCTTTCGGTGAGAATTTCTCACTCTTCAATTTTTTTCTAGTTATATATTTATACTAGGATGCAGACGGTGTTTAGTAGCACCCGACACAATCGTCCACAGACCATGGACTTGTTTGTTTGGTTGCATAAATTAGTTAGATGATTTGATTTTAATTTGGTTGTTTGGTAAATTTGATTGATGTGTGAATGGCGTAGGCCTTCACTAGACCGGGGATAAGGCTGGGCCTTGTCCCGTTTCTAGTATCGTGTCGTTATGCCGCCGAAATTTTCTAAAATAATTTAGAAAAATAAAAATATCATTTTATTTAAAGAAAGAACTGAATAAAAATTCATATGTTAAAATAAAATGTTTTATCGTTAAAAATATAATTTTTAACGTGAAGATGAATATAGTGAATGTGAATAAATAAAATATTCATTTACAAACCGGATGGTTTGTTTATGTACACCTATTTGAAGGACATTGATTGGGTCGATAAATTTTACACATCGCCCAACTGCACAAATAAAATATGTGTTTGATTGTTTGAAACCCCACACGGGTGTTGGGATGAAATATGAAGTTCACTCATCCTGATTTATTAAATATGTCGATCGATTGATTGACAGGCTGTTATAAGCGTTAGATATCTATAGTTGATGCTTATACAGTGTAGTGCACTTTGGTTGATGGTTGATTATTTCTCAATGCTATTATATACATGTGTTGTGTGAAAATCCATATAATTAATTTTATGTGGTGATTGATTGGGCCTCATTCCAATTTAGAAGATAAAGAATATTATAAAATAAAGGTTCATGTGTTGACTGTACTCATCCGTTGAGATTAGTCATGTGTTGAACGAAATATTTTAACAATAAAATTTATATCTTTATCACTATAAAATAAAGGTTCATCTGTTGACTGTACTCATCCGTTGAGATTAGTCATGTGTTGAACGAAATATTTTAACAATAAAATTTATATCTTTATCACTATAAAATAAAGGTTCATGTGTTGACTGTACTCATCCGTTGAGATTAGTCATGTGTTGAACGAAATAATTTAACAAAAATAGTCACACGTGGACAGTACTCATTCGTTGAGATTAGTCGTGTGTTGACAAAAATAAATACTCATTTGTTGAATAGAATATTTGAAAAAGAAATATTTGAGAAGGAAATATTTGAAAAAGAAATATTTGAAATAGAATATTTGAAATTAGAAATATACGAAGCCGTGTTGGTTAGATTGACGCCATTTTGATGTGAACGATATTCTTATCGATTTTATTCATTTTAAAAGGAATATTGAAAGGTGATTTCGAAATGAAATGAATATAAAATGATTTCGAAATGAAATGAATATAAAACGATTTCGAAATGAAATGAACATAAAACGATTTCGAAATGAAATGAATATAAAACGATTTCGAAATGAAATGAATATAAAACGATTTCGAAATGAAATGAATATATAACGATTTCGAAATGAATTGAATTTATAACGAATTTGATTCGAATAGAAAACCAATTTGAATTGAATCGAATAGAAAACCAATTTGAATTGAATCGAATAGAAAACCAATTTGAGTTGAATCGAATAGAAAACCAATTTGAATTGAATCGAATAGAAAACCAATTTGAATTGAATCGAATAGAAAACCAATTTGAATTGAATCGAAAAGAAAACCAATTTGAGTTGAATCGAATAGAAAACCAATTTGAGTTGAATCGAATAGAAAACCAATTTGAATTGAATTGAATAGAAAACCAATTTGAATTGAATCGAATAGAAAACGACTTTGGAATTGAATTGAATTGAAAACGAATTCAAATTGAAATGAAAGCGAATTGAAATGAATTCAAATTGAATTGAAACTTGAATTGAATTGAAATGAATTTTAAATCGAATTTATAAAGAAGAATTCAATTTTGCTTTGGATTGAAATGGAAGTTGAAATTGTTTTTGAAACGAATTTAAAACTATTTATACAATTCGTTTTGAATAGAAATCGATGAAATATATATTATATATTATATATATATAATATAATGGCCTGAATAGAAAGCGCCGCGCCGCGGCAGTTCGTAAATTTCGACCATTTATTTCAAACGAACATTACGGGAGATCCGACCGTCGGATTCTCCTAAAACCGGAACCGTTGGGTTCGTATCGAAAAGAGCTTTCTAACGAATATTAGAAATTTGAAATCTAACGGTTGGATTTGGAGATACGTCCAAATCAAATTCGAAAAAGGTTGTTGTAAGTGTAGTTCGAATGCCGTTGATGGAAATCGACTGTACGGGCCTTGATAAAATTATTAAAAATAGTAATAATTTGTCTAAAATCATAAGAAATCGACTGTACGGACCGCTAGGAGAGCACGACATTTCTTTCTAGCTATGGTGGTGTCAGTGACTTACCAGCCCTGACATATATATACTTTTCACCTTTGTGGTTGTTGGAATGAGGCGCCTCGATTATAGGTCTGTAAGGATCGGGAAACATGTGTTCAGGCATAATTAATCCTCTAACGTAAGTGAGGACCGGCCCAGCCGCATCCAGGGTTGCCCAGAGTGCGTAGCCCTGAGGCATTTGCTAGAGTGTCTCGAGCGCGGAGAGGATCTTGCCCCTTGCCTCGACTCATAACAGAAATCCAATTTCCAATACGTGTATTGCGGTTTTAATTGTAGAACTAGTATGGCGACATGATATATGGTACCCATGCCGTCTATGATTTATATTTATGATTGAAACTGTTTTGACACTATACACTTATTAGAGTATCAAATGATTTGTTTTAAACGTACCAAGCATGTTTGGCTATTATAAGGGAAAACGCTATCCTCCGGCTTGCGTTGCATTGTGTGATGGGACCTGGGTCTTATAATAGCTTCATTTTTCGAAAAAGCATTGCGTTGTTTATTCTATGCACTGGTATTCTTGGGAGGAAACCCGTTCCGTGTTATACGGCGTGGTCCCTTGAATCACTCTCTTTTAAAGTAAAGCTTTAAATAACTGTTTTAGTTCTCATACCAGTCACATGACTGACCTGGAGTTTATTGTTTTAACCTAAACTCTGGGTGCCCTTATTTTCCGCACGGGCAGCTAGTAGTTTTGGTTTTGCAGATTTATATTCACAGGATCCTGGTTTACAGCTGGAATGATATCCGGAAAGCTCTGTATCCGTATATCACCTTCAGTTGTGCTTTGTATTATTTTCCGCTGCTATGTAATTTTATTGTATGTTCTGATATTTGTCGAATGTAATTTATTCATTTATGCTCTGTATATTCTTGTATCTGATGGAATTGTGGTGTTAGCAATGAAATGTTCTTCTGTTTGTGTTCTGATTTGTCGTGTTCTCAAAACGTTCAGGGGTTTCGAATTGTCTAGATCGGTTTAACGACTGATTCGGATCGAGCGAAATTCCCGGTCGTCACAACAATAGAAAGTGATTTTGGGTTTATCGTGGACCGTGTTTTGGATGACATTGGTTCTTTAACCCAGTTAAAGGCAAGATGTTGATTTTTGGGAAGATTAAAACTAAGTGGAGTTTTAATGAATCTTTAATATATTGAAATGTGAATCGATAATTTAAATTGTCAAATCTGAAATGTGATCGAGAATGGAGTACCACCATTTTTGCTCCAAAGCGATAGTTAAATCTTTAATTAGATTTGAACGTGAAATGGTAATTAATTTTACCGATAACACCGTGGTGTTAGATATGGAGTATTACCAGTTTTGCTCCAGGGGATGAATAGGTTGGGATTGGAAAATAAAATAAATAATTACTTCGGTGTGGTTCGCTAATCCCGACTAGTTTGGAAAACCATAATATGGTTCGAAATGATATCCAAAGGAAGATTAAAGAATAAATTTAGAAGAATTTATCTTTGATAAAATTAATGGGAACCTTTCCCTAGGAATGTGAAAATTTGAATAAAAGAATATTCTGAATTGGAATGAGGCGTATGTTGTGTTTGTGTAAAACGTGTTTATTATATACGCGGGTTATTTGGAAAGGCTGAGTTTATACCCATTCTGAATAACTGATTCGACGATATGTCGAAGATGAAGACGGTGGTTGAAGACTGGAAGTCTTCACATCATTTGGGTGATTACTGATGATCTTGGTTGGGTTGTACACCCAAGAGGAGAGAAACAGTTGGTGATCGTCCAGACGTACTTGGAGATCGATGGATATGCGAGGAAAGTACCTCCGGTTTCGTTCAGACCCAGAACGAACTTGTAAATGGACTGCGTATCTGACATTGGATTATATTCTGTGTTGATTGATCTCTATTAAATATACATCTGTTTGGCGACGGAGAATTTATTCTCTTGCTTAACGCCCTTCTCTGAGACGTACGAGCTCAGAGGTTGTATATCGATGGACATCAGTCGCATGGAGTGAATTGCCAGTGTGGTACGCGTAAGTGGCAATCGATCAAGGCTTCTGTTGAAAAGCAAAGTCTTGTGGTTGATGATCAAAGCACGGCCTGTGTGGCGTAGCTTTGTGTATAGCGTGAATTCGCGAGCCTCACACCTCGGTATGAGTCAAAAACGGGATACGGACTGCAGGGAGAGCACAACGTTTCTTTCTAGCTAGTGGTGGTGTCAGTGCTTAAACTGGTTGACATTTATATACTTTTCACCTGTGTGGTTGTTGAAATGCGAGGCGCCTTGGATATAGGTCTGTTAGGATCGGGAAACGTGGGCTCAGAAATTGCCAATCCTCAAAAGTAAGAGAGGACCGACCCTGAAGATCCAAGGATCATAGTGGGGTCCGGAGACATTTGCTAGAGTGTCTCAAATCGGAGAGGAGCTTTCCCCTTGCCTCGTATCACGACGGAAATCCAATTTCCAATACGTGATATTGCGGTTTTAATTGTAGAACTAGTATGACGACATGATATATGGTACCCATGTCGTCTATGATTGATATTTATGATTGAAATTGTTTTGACACTATAAACTTATTATAGTATCAAATGATTTGTTTTAAACGTACCAAGCATGTTTGGCTATTATACGGGAAAACCCTATCCTCCGGCTTGCGTTGCATTGTGTGATGGGACCTGGGTCTTATAATAGCTTCATTTTTCCAAAAAGCATTGCGCTGTTTTGTTATATGCACTGGTATTCTTGGGAGGAAACCCGTTCCGTGTTATACGGCGTGGTCCCTTGAATTACTCTCTTTTAAAATAAAGATTAAAAACTGTTTTAGTTCTCACACCGGTCACATGACTGACCTGGAGTATATTGTTTTAACCTAAACTCCGGGTGCCCCTATTTTCCACACGGGCAGCTAGTAGTTTTGGTTTTGCAGATTTATATTCATAGGATCCTGATTTACATCTGGAACGATGCTCGGAAAGCTCTGTATCCGTTTATTACTTTTAGTTGTGTTTTGTATTATTTTTCCACTGCGATGTATTTAAATGTAATTTAAATCTTTGATATTTTCTATGTAATATTTATTCATACTCTGTATATTCTTGTATTCTGATGGAATTGTTGTAATAAACAATGAAATGTTCTTCTGTTTGCTTTCTATTATATCGTGTTCTCAAGATAATCCGGGCTTTCCTTACCGGGGAAGTGACGGGCTATCAGAATAACTGTCCAGATGTGTGATACGCTCTGATATGTAAGTATGTCAAAAGCTCTCAATAAAGTTATTTCTGTATTATATTTTGTTCCGCTATGATGTGAGACTCCGTGTTGTGTTGGTTCTTCTTCTTCTTCTTCTATTCTAATATTTCTTTCTTCCTTATCTCACCCTCTAAATTCTTTCTAAAAACGTTCCAGTGGTTTTTCAGTGTTTGGAAGGTCGGCATCAGTTACAGTAAAGGTATTTATGTCGATTTCCGAGGCCGAAAATCGCTGGGTCGTTACAAGAATATTCAGAATTGGAAATAGGCGTTGAGTGTGTCTTTATAGCACTTGATTTTTAATTATAAAAATGCGCGAGTTATTCGAAAAGACCGGTTTTAACCCATTCTGAATAATTACTACGACGATTAAAAGTCGAAGATATTGAAGATGGTGGATGAAGACAGGCGATCTTCACATCGAATGGACGAGTACTGATGTTTGTCATTGGGTCGTTCACAGTAAAGGGTTAAAGTGGTAGTTTGTCCGGACGTACTTGTTGATTGTCCGGATACTCAAGCACCTCACTTCCGTATTGGACATACGGGACGAGGAATAAGGTGACTCCGGTTTCGTTCAAACCCAGAACGGACTTGTAAATGGATGTGTGTCCGACATTGAATTTCATTCTGTGTAATTAAATTGATATCTATTAATATATTTCTGTGGTGGAGGACAATTTATTCTCTTGCTTAACACCCTTCTTTGAGACGCACGAGCTCGAAGGTTATATATTGGTAGTTATCGATAGCATGGTGTGAACTATCAATGTGGCATGCCTTGATGCAATTGATCGAGGCTTTTGTTGAATCCTAAGACATTGCTAGAGTGTCTCGAATCGGTAAGGAGATCGTTCCCAGCCTTGACTCTTGATGGAAACCCAATTTCCAATACGACCCCATGCAGTTTTGATTATAGAACTAGTATGGTGACATAATATATGGTAGTTATGCGGTCTATGATTAATACATTATGATTGAAATGTTTTTAAAACATATGTACACTAATAATAATATCAAATCCGTTTTTATCGTATTAAGCATTTTTGACCATTATAAGGTAAAACTCTATCCTCCGGCTTACATTGCATTGTGTGATGGAACCTGAGTCTTATAATGGTTTCATTTTTCGAAGAAGCATTGCGTTGTTTAACGATTTACTTTAAATTATGCACTGGCAATCAAATGGAATAAACCCGTTCCACATTAGCGGCGTGGTCTTGTGATTTGCCTTATTACCAGTTAAGTAAAGATTTCTCATACCAGTCCCATGACTGACCCGTAGTTTGTTTCACTTAGCAAATTCGGGTGCCCTCTTTTCCACATGGGCTGTCTAGTAGCTTATTTTGCAGATATATTGAGCAGGATTCTGGAATGAAGCTTAAAGCTGTGTCCAGAGCATTGGTAGTCTTCCACTGTGTTAATTTAATTATTCTGCTGCATTGTATTAGTTTTGTTGCAATTTAATCTTCCGCTATATTATTTATCCAGTGTACTCTGATGTAACATTATTATAATATTTATAAAAATCTGTTGTTATCTGTTCTAATGTGTCGTATTCCCAAAGTTAACGTATGTGGGATGTGAACGGTCTTGGTCGATCTAGCGATCGATTAGGTCCGGGCGAAATCTGTATCGTTACAATTATATTTTGTTCTTCCGCTGCGAGATTCTGTGTTTGTTTTCTTCTTCTCTTCTTTTTCTTATGTAAATCCCAATAATTATCCGCATTTTTTTATTTGTTCATGTCGACATTGAGGATCATTGTTGATTTGAACGGTCAAAAATCACGGATGTTACAGAAATTCTGGTTGACATGGAGTTAGTTGGATTTGGAAATAGTTAAAATTTTGGTTTTGTTTGGATTTCATATTTGAAATAAAATCGAAGCTGAGTGTTCTAACCTACTCACGACGTATTGAAATTCTCGTGTAAGTTAAACTAAAATTTATGATACGTTAAAATTCATTTAACCGACATTCGAGAATTTAATTTGACATCTAGTATTTTTCTAAATGTTAATTAACATCCAATACATATAAATTGACAATGAATGCGGAATATTATTTGATTGATTGTTTGAAAATTTAATATATGTTTAATTTGAACTTAAATGGGTTAAACTAAACTGCCAGTAAACTATCATATATTTGAATGTATATTTTATCTAGTACTAAAATTAAATTTCTAGTTAAATGTCACTATTTAAAAACTAACACTGTGGTGGTATATATATTGATTATTTAGACAATGGTTTCATGTTATATTACTTCTTATGATGATTGAATGCATGTTATTTGATGATTATTGTTTATGATGTACAACTGTCACCCTATATGTCATTGAAATAGAATAAACACATAATTTGAATTCTTCGACATCGAATACTTGAAATTAAGAAATCGGTTGGATATATATATATATATATATATATATATATATATGGCATCTGATACAAGTTGAAATGATATACACTAGCGAAATTCAAATTTAAATTAGATGATCACTTGATCATAAGGTAGAAAATTAAATACGGATCGTGGTCAAATGAAATACATTATACAAAACTACTTTATATGAAAGCTTAACTATAATTTATTTTAATAACTATTTTAAATTGAACTATTATATAAAAGCTTAACTATTATATATTTTAACCATTATATATATTTGCAACTATTTTAATCAATCAATTTTATATTAAATTTAGCTATTTTAGTTAAAATAAAAAATTAAATTTAATTGTTATATATTTTTATAATAATTTTAATTAAACCATTATATGTTTAAGGAAGCGACTATTAGGACACAAAATTTGGCACGAATTAGAAGACACAAAACCCAAGCCATTGGATCAGTTTGTCTTTATGTGAGGAGTGGAGATGAGGGGGCAATCTAATGGTGGAGATTCATTATGTCACAATTTGTGTCTACTTTTTGTGTTCATATAGACTTTTCCTATGTTTAAATTAACTTTTACATAATTTATATTTTTTTAATAAAACTATTATAATGTATTAAATTTAATTATTATTTATTTTTTAACTATTTAATTTATTTATTTTATATTAGATTTAAATAATGTCTTTTATAACTATTTTTGTAAAATTATTTTGTATTAATTTAACTATTTTATTTTTATATCTGTTTCAATCAAACTATTTTAAATTAAATTTTATAAATATATAACTTTTTAAATTAAAACCATTATAAAAATTTATTATTTAAATGAGGTTTATTTTTAATTCAAACTATTTAAGTCTAAATATTTGAATAGAATTTCTTTAAACAACGATATTCGTAATATTGAAATCTAAAATTGAAATTTCAATGTTGATAATGAACCTAAGATTTGAAATTTGAAACTGAATCAAATACTGAATTGACTTGAGTAAATGATAATGAAAATCAATATTTGAAGTAAATTGATTTATGTCATTTAAATGTAGCTTGAGAGAATGAAATTCCCATACATCTCTTAAGTTATTGCACTCACGTTATACACTGATAGGAAACGAAAAATTCCATAAACATCTCTGATGCTAATACATTCTTATTTCATACTTCTGATTTGACTTACATGGAATATTTTAGTCCTAATTCGAATGTTATTTCATTGTGCTTGGGTCAGCCTGAGTTTGTTTTAGTTTAGCGAAGACCTTGTTGAAGATGGAGATTGACAGTCTTAATTATTTAGTGTTATTCATTGCATGATTTGGTATGTTTGATGATTGCATAACTTTGATGTTGAAAATGTATATTATAAGCTGATTAATGTTGTATTATGTTTTATTATATTTTATCATTTCACTATGAGATTTTATTTCTTTATCTTTTCTTTTATTTTTTTACATTAACTACTCATTAACAGTTCATCATTTTGAACAGTCTGGGTCTGACGTGTGGTTATTTGTTAAATTAAAATCGTTTAAAAACTGAGGGTTGTTACAGAACTTTAGAGTAAATATTACTTGCTATCCAATAAATCTTTACCATTATCCATCAAAATTTTAGTTTGCATCAAGTTCGACATCTGCATAATCTGAACCTCTCGATTAAGAAAAAACTTTCCATATTTGTATAATATAGTCAAAGAACTAACCCTTTTTGTATAATTTAGTTCATGACATAGGTGTAGGATTCGATAGAGGATTGACAAAATTAATATTCCTGGTCATTGTATACATTCAAATATATGCATTGTGGGTTTTTACATTGATTTCTACTAGAGATTCCTATATCCTAATAAATTTACAAGTCTATAGAGTAAGAAACTAGATAAATTCAATACATGTATTGATGTATAGTAAATCAAATGGTAAAGTTATTTGTTTCAAACTTTTACTCAATTATAGGAAAACAAACTAGGCGATTTTGTGGGTACATCAAAAATAATCAGAAGTTTACAATATTACCTTTACTTTGTAAGATACATATCTATAAATATTATACTGTAATACTGATAAAAGATCAAGGGTTAGTATGTATTTTGGTATGTTAAAATTAACATCATTGAAATGAATACTGCATTATGGCATAACAGTCACACCATAATGACCTAGAATAACTATCTAGCTAACCATTTATCAAAGTAGAAACTTCATGCTACATAATTTATGTACAAAATAATTATCTTGGAGTGAAATAGGAAAATTTAGGGATATGCTCCAAAAAATAGACTAAAACAATATGTGCTTGTTCAAAGACGTCAATGTCCTCACAAAAAGAAAGTATCGTGTGCGTTGCTTCCTAATTACTTATTTGGACGACCTATGGTTTTGCTAAATACTATTAAGTCTTCATAAATTGGTAATCACATGCTCATTTAGTTTGTTCCCACACTTCAATGTAACTAAATTCTAATTTACAAGATTTGAAGAAATCCAAGAATCTACTAATGTACAAAGCTGAGAAAGTTTTATAAGATGAAACTTAAGGATACGTTGAAGCTCAAAATTTGTTATTTACCTTTTAGTTTTGTTCCTCGTTATTTCACCATTTTAAAACATTACTACAACTATGATTGGGTTTTTCTTGTATATTTGTACTTATTATTGAAGATGTTACTTTCATTCATAAATTAGTTTTGTTGATTATGGAGTTATTAGTCAAGAACTGTTATTTGTAAATTGTTTATTTTCTAGCATATTGTACTTTATATCTAATGGATGCTTATACAAACAATAATATTTTGCTTTTCTGCGCTATTAAATTTATCACATTATTCACTTGCCATATAATAAAGTGATGATCATGTCATTATTTTGATTTTTTAGTTCTCTGTAACTTTTACATCTTAAATTTAAAAAAACAATTATATTCATCCTTCTAGCATAAATACTAGGTATATATAGGTTGATCAAAAAAGGTTTTACATTATTTATATTAGTCTTGTCTCCATGGTACAATGAAATTTGTCGGTTTATTTTGTTGATCTCTCACAGATTCATTTTTAGGTATTTTTTATAAGCTTTTTTTTAAAATTGATTCATATTTTAGTGTTTGTTTGATAAGCTTCTTTTTTTAAATAAACGTTACAATAATAAATTCTAGATCCAATTATGTGCATCCACAGAGGTATACATTTATTTGGTCTACCTTTTTTCTACTTTCAAACGGGGTTTGAAACTATGTTGTCATTAACATATATACATATACCAATTCTGGAGACTATTAACTTGAAATTTATAATTTATAAAATATTTGAAATATTGATCCTATAAATACTAATTTGATTAAATTAATTTGGATGTGCATCCAAATATTATTCAGGAATATAAATGTAGGTTTTTCAAAGAATATGTTGTTTAGCTTAGTTGTAAGTATGGTCGTTTTGCTCAATTGGGTTTATATTGTGGATCAAATTTTTATGCAAATAGCCATAGGTGAAGCACGAGTTCACACTCGTATCATCATGTAATACAATCTACATCTATTAAGCAGTAGAATCAAGCATATCCTAATAATACAATAACTCATTTATTTCAAAGAATAATTCTCCTCGACCACATGAGATGGTGAAGGGATTCAATAGGAAAACGAGTAATAATATGAACATGAAAATACACCAAATTTCTTCATGCCAGTACACAACTTCAATTTTGGGGCCACTTCCAAAAAATATTTGCTGCGCATTCCACCTTGGGGCCCCAAGTACTCATGGCCGACCCTGGATAAAATAAGTAGAGAATCCACATATCATATGTTGATATGAATGGTCTTTGTGGGAAATTTACGCATTTGATATATGAATGTATATCCACTGCCATTTTTCTATCCTTATAGAGTGCAGTCTTATCGGATTCTTCAGTAGCAATCGCATGTAAGATAAGGAGATCCATTATCTTATTTATTTTTTATTATTGTTATGGACAATTTCAATATTTAATTATATTTTGAAACCTATGATGTCACGATTAGCCAATTTTCCCTATAAAACCAGTCCTTAGGCATTTGTTATGCACTGAAAAAATTAGTGTTCATCAAGGCTAACATTAAAAAAGCAGATGACCTTGTTAATATTTCAAAAATAAGTATAAAGTCTATAGGCTTAGAAATGAATAAAATGAAAGGTACATTGTATTTCAGCAAGGGAGCAAGATTCAAAGACCAAAATATCAAAATTCTGAAACTACAATGATGAATCAATTAAATATTTAGGATTTTCTCTGTCTTGAAGCAAGCTGAAATCTAGAGATTTTGAAGTAATTAAAATTCACAAGAAACTTAATACTTGTAAAAATTTGATGTTGAATGAAACTGGAAAAAGAAATTTAATCAAAACAATGATTTACCAATAATCACATTTTGTGTTGAATTTTACTAGTTAATAATATCAACAGTAAACTAAATCGATTTTATGTGGATATGCTTTTGTGGAAAATCAAAAGTCATAACATTGGATATAAAGCCTTTTGTAAATCTAGATACAAGGGAGTAAGTTTAATAAAATTACAAAATATTACAAAGGAAAGCATACTAAAACTCATAAGGAAATACATACATACAAGGCATTAATCTAAGGCTCAATAGTCGAGAAATAGATGTTGCAAGAAGAAAATTTTCTAAACAATAAATGAAGATAATAACACATTATACATATGGATGCTACTGCTTAATACAAGATAAAAAATCGAGGAAAATATTAAAAGGGAGATGATCATTGGAAGTAAAACAACATCTGCTATGATTTGAGGATTAATGAATAGTCATTAACTGCTTTAATGAGAGATAAGGTAATGACATAGTTGGGGATCAAAATAGGAAGCTTCCTCTCTCATTTCCAATTGAAGATAGAGATAAGATAACTCTTATCTGACCCTGCATTTAAATTTTAAGAGATTGACCAGTTTCAGTTTTGTTGTAACGTTTGTATGAAGTAACTGAAAAGCGTAGAGGTCGAAATGTAAAAGAGAGAAAGTGAAAATTGTATTATTTCTCAGTTATCCAAAATAATACAAGTACACGAATACTTATATACAATGTAATGCATGCTGACCAGGGGTTAGGCCCATTTACACATAATGCCCAAACAATACATAACATGGGTAAAACAATCTCTTTGTGTCACCCTACGAACCTAATGAGGGTTAGGGTTTGCAAATAATGGCGACAAACCAGGGCGATCCAAGGAGATACTGATTATTTGTTAGAGAAACCATTTGAAATCTTCTTCTTGATCTTTGATTCAACTCATAGCCTAATTTTAATGATAAATCTGAGAGAATTTTTGGAGATATACCATATTTACTTAGATATGTAGATAGGCGCTTAGGACTTGGATCTAACTTCAACTTTATTGATGTTAACTCATGCTTAAGTCTGATAAAGCTTGATTTTCATAGTGGTTTCGTGAAAATATCTAGTTACTAGTAAGTAGATATTATGTATCTAACTTTCAGTTTATCTTTAATTACTCATTCTCTAATAAAATACAAATCCAGTTCTATATGCTTAGTTTTTTAATGTAGAACTAGATATGTAGTGAGAGAAATGGCACCAATGTTGGCGTACCATATTATTATTGTTTTATCAGTTTTGACTTTGAACAGTGACTCTATCCACATTATTTCAGCATTGGTACTTGCTACATTCCCGAATTCAACTTCAGTGCTAGATCTTGAGACTGTATTTTTCTTTTTTGCACACCATAAAACTTGATTTCTGCCCTGAAATATGCAATCCCCTATCGTAGACTTCCTGTCACCTTGATCTATTTCCAATCAGCATATGCATTAATATTGAGCTTTTCAGTTGTCTTTAGTATAAGTCATTGATTGATTGATTCTTTGAGATATCTAAGTATTCTTTTAACAACTTCCCAATACTCATCGAAGGGATTTTGCATATACTAATTGATTCTGTTGACACTATTGGATATGCCCAGTCTTGTAATTGTTTCATATGGCAATGCCCCTACAAAGCTTCGGCATTGCTTGTCATTTTGTATTGATTCTCCTTTGACTTTAAATAACTATAAGTTCATAACCATTAGCATTGGTAATAGGTTTGCTTGGTCCATTTTAGATTTACATAGAATTTTAGTAATGCATTTCTTCTGATTGAGATGTGTTTCTGTAACACCCCACGTCCGTTAGTGTCACTCGCAAAGGGAATGCACTAAGTTCTGTGGAGCACTATGGGTAAAAGATGCAGATAAATTACAAGACAGAGAAACAATTAACAGCGGAAAATAAAACTTTGCTTTATTGATAAAATAGATTGTACAAGATTGCTTTACAATATCAGAGTATCATCTGTCTTTACTAGATAAAGAAGCATAAAAATACATTTATATTACCCAATGTAGCATAAGCCAGCCATAGCATCTGAAAGAGAATCCAAGGACAACTTCGTCAAATCTTCAAGCTGGGAAAGAGAAATCGTCCAATTTAATCCTGAGTTATACTATTCCCTCCTCAACTACCTTGGGGGGGGAACGGAAGAAAAGAAGCGAAAGAAAAACAGAGTCAGACATAAAGCCTGAGTAAGTCAGTAACTTCTAGCATGTGAACAGGGGAAACAGAACGACATGAATTAACTGAATACAAGATAATACCATGATGATAAGGCTAACAAGATAAGATTCACACAAGACATGCTAAGACAAGATAAACTGGATATACTACAACACTTTCTCCGCTTCGCTTTTACCACGATATACTCGTTTCTATATCTCTGCACCACCTAACTAGTGTTCCAACTAGTAACGATAACGTGATCCAAATCCCTGTAGTTTCCGTCTCCTTCAGGCGTACCTTGATTATTTATTACCTAGATCTAGTCTAGGTTTTATATCAAGTGCTTTCTAGATTCAATTAGAGTTTACGCTATCTGTTGAACGCTTCTTGTATTCAGGATTTATGCCACCTAGTTCCAAACTAGGGATTATGCTACCTGTCGAACGATGCCCTTTAGTCTAGGATACACTACCTAGAGTGGTATATGTTCCTAGACTTTCCCCACGCATGTATCGCGAATCGTTATCACTTGTCTAGATGCACATGTCCTATAATGTGCTACCCGAGTCCCTGAGACGACCCCAAATCCCGTTTAGACGGAGACAAGGGTTATCTTTGGAATATAACACAGAAATAGATAACAGCAGAACAAAATTAAATAAATACATCAGATAATGAACAATAGAATATACTGGATAAAAGTAATCATCAGAGTTACACAATATACAGGATCTTAATTAGTAAAAATACAGTTCAGCTATACATAAATGTCTACAGCGGAAAACAAACAAAATATGTACAATAGGAGCTGAACAGCATAAAAAGAGATAAATGATAGAATCCATCTTCAGCTCCAGCTATCCAGAAAGAACCAGTTAAACCTGAATACAAGGCTGCCCGTGTAGAAAAAGGGGCACCCGAGTTTGAAAGTGAAACAAACTACGAGTCAGTCATGGGACTGGTATGAGAAATCTGCTCAACACATATATAATATGGAAAATCACAGGACCACACCACTCTCATGGAACGGGTTTACTTCATTGGATTGCCAGTGCTTTAAAACAAATCTTTCTTTTAAACATCGCTATGCTTTTTATAAAAATGAAGCCGTTATAAGACTCAGTTCCCATCACACAATGCAACGCAAACCGGAGGATAGAGTTTATACCTTATAACGGTCAAAATATGCTTGATACGAATAAAATAAAGGCATTTGATATTATTGCTAGTGTCTATATGTTTTGAAAACAATTTCAAATCATAACTATCAATCATAGACGACATGAGCGTCCCATGCCACTATGTCGCCAAATGTATATATACAATCGAAACCGCACAGTCATGTATTTGGAAATTGGATTTCCGTCATGAACCAAGGCAAAAGATAGTCCTTATCGAATTTGAGACACTCTAGCCCGTGTCTCAGGACCCAGACACAGGTGGGCCCTTGGATCGTCAGGTCTGGTCCACTGATGTGGATTAAAATTCCTGAACACTGCGTTTCCCCACCCTTTGGGGTGTAAATGAGCCAACGAATGGCTCCATCGGACCCGGATCGTCCGATCTAACCGAGGCGCCTCGCAACTGCAACAACCACATAGGTGAAAAGTAAATAAATGTCAGGGCTGGTAGGTCACTGACACCACCCTAGCTAGAAAGAAACGCAGGCCCTCCCTGATGTCCTCTCCCGTTTCTGGTTCATACCGGGGTGTGAGGCTCGCGATTTTACGTTATACACAAAGCTACGCCACACCGGCGGTGCTTTGATCATCACCACAAGACTTTTCTTTTCAACAGAAGCCTTGATCACTGCATCTTAGCGTGCCACACAGGCTATTCATGCCATGCGACTGATGTCCATCAATATACAACCTCTGAGCTCGTGCGTTTCAGAGAAGGGCGTTAAGCAAAAGAATAAATTCTCCGCCGCCAAACAGATGTATATTTAATAGGGATCAATCAACATAGAATAAAATCCAATGTCAGACAAACAGTCCATTTACAAGTCCGTTCTGGGTCTGAACGAAACCGGAGGCACTAAGTACCTCGCAAAACCATCGATCACCATGTACGTCTGGACGATCACCACTCATTATCCGTATTTCGGGATGCCTCCCAATCAGGACCTCGGTAACCATCCAAACGAGGTGAAGATCTCCGGTCTTCGACCACCGTCTTCATCTTCGACTTTCAATCGTCGGTCAATTATTTGAAATGAGAATTAACTCGGCCTTTTCAAATAATTCACGTTTATTAAGAATTTCAAATCAATTTATTTTAATGGTTAAATCATTCGACAACACCAATTGTGTTCTTTGATGTAATTTCACACCAAACACATTCAACCATCAAATACCACATAAATCGAGCAAATTCAGTTTATTTCCATCCCATATAGTTTATGGTACTTTATAATGATTTATCGCTATTTTTATTTATTTTGAAATAGCCCATATATTCAAAACGACGCTTCAGGCCATAACGCGGTCGTGGCGCTGTTTTTCTTCAGATTTGATTTACACATATCTGAAAATCTAACCGTTGGATCTTCAAAAAATTTACATCATTAGAAAGGTCTTTTCAAAACGAATCCAACGGTTCCAATTTCGGGAAAATCCGACGGTCGGATCTCCCGGTACAATCGTTTGAAGTTTCGATTTCAAAATATGAACTGTAGCGTCGTTATTCGATTAAATATAATTTTAAATATATATATAAATAAATATAATCGTTTCTGGCGCTGTTTTTCTTCAGATTTGAATTAAACATTCCAGACAATCCAACCGTTAGATTTTTACAAAGTTGGTGCCGTTGGAAAGATATTTCCAAGGCGAACCCAACGGTTGCGGTTTCGGGAAAATCCAATGGTCGGATTTCCCGCACTAGTTGTTTGAAATCTCAGTTTCAAAATACGAACTGCACGGCCTCGTTTCGTTTTAATTTTATTTATATTTATATATTTATATAAATATAGTTCATTCAACAATTTCAATATCGTTTTCACTTCAAATATTTCACTAACGCCTTAAAATTTTGGAAAAATTCGCCATAACCTCCTTTGTACGGGAGGGCTGGGAAAATTCCCAAATAGCCACACGGGCGTCTCATGTCAAAAAGAAAAAGGAAAAGCCAAGCGGCTAGCCAACAGGCTCATAAAATCATCACCCAAACAAAACAGTAAATGTGTACCTATTTGTCGGGCACAAAAATTTATTCCTCTTCTCTAGCCCCTTTGCTATAACCTGTTCAATGAATATGCATGTACATATATATAGTTCTTATCACTTATCATTTTCTATTCAACTCCATATTTGATTCCATTTGATTTAAAAACACCATTCATTCTAATGTTGCATGTATAGGCAAAAATCATATCATTAGCTAATTAATGAATATTTCAACTCATATATGTTTATTTGAACGAGTGGCTATTTTTAACACTTCACATTTCAACAATTCGTGCATATAATAAAAATGTGATTTTTATTGTATAACAATTCTTTTCAAATCACTATTATTTTATATAGTGTATATATAGGTGATAAAAATAGGATTTTTCTTATAAAACAATTTCTTTTAAAACGAGATTATTTTACACAGTTCATATAGTCGATAAAAGGTGATTTTTATTATCAAACGATTTATTTCAAAATATGAATACCATTCAACACATGAATTTCAAATCAACGAATGAATATCGATTCAACACATGAAGGTTTTCTATAGTTTCTATATATAGATAAAAATGTGATTTTTATATTTAAAACGCGAATACCATTCAACACATGAATTTCTAATCAACGAATGAATATAGATTCAACACATGAAGGTTTTCTATTCAATGAATAAATATAGTTTTAGCAAATGAAAATAATTCAAACACATGAGTATTATTCAAAATTTCGGCAGCATAACGGCAGGGTAGTTAAAACCGGGACCGTCCCTAGTACGGCTCCTCGCTCTACCTTAAAACCTCGCGGTTTTTGACAATGGGGATCATGCATCTAGTTCGCACACAGGCGGCATGTATATATTTATTTCATTTCCACAAACTAATCCTATGTGGTTTCAACCAAATATTTCTCAACCACAAACGGGTATTTCTCAACCACAATCAATCAATATCAACCACAAACAATCCCAAACAACCATTCGCTATCAATCAATTTTCACACCAATCACAATCAATAAATATCGTCCATGGTTTGTGAACGAGGGGCGTATATATATATATATATATATATATATACTTATATATAGCAATTCACTTTTATTTCAACACATATATAATTTTTACAACGCATATATAACTTATACATCGAACATACAACTTATACAACGCTTATACATGAGGTGTACAACGCTTATATAACTCATACATCGACTATATAATTTATACATCGTCGTTTTCCATATTGTTTATAATTAAGAAATCTCACATTGGGTTCCACTCCACCAAAAATAGCAGAAGGCTCAGAAAAATATGCGGTCTCTTCTAAAATGTAGAAGGCGTCCACACGGTCACGATGTTTCCTGTTTCATCGAATTTCGTTAACGAACGAAAAAGATATGATTTTTACAAGGTTTGCAACGCTTTAAGAAGTTGAAAACAGTTTAATTCATACAGGCCGATACCTTTCAGAAATGTTCAAATCTAGGTCTTCAATTTTCTTTGCATTCGAAGCACTTGAACGCGATCGGCTTGTGCCACGTTGACGGGCTAGGAGAGGCGCACCAGCACCCTTGACGGCGGCGAACTCAGCGGCGGCGAGGTGGAGGAAATCGGCTATGAACGGCGCAACTTTGGGGGCTTGTATCTCGACGAATACGCGATGGTAAGGGACGAGGCTTATACGGATTTGAAGAGCTCGGAGGGATCTACAAAAAGTTCAATTGGGCCATGGCGTTTTGGTGATCGGAGTGGCCAGAAAAGAGGAGAGAAGGTGGCGTGCTATTTCCGCCGTGAATCGATATCGGGGAGAGAGAAAATTTAAAGAATTTTCTTCTTTTTTTTATTTATAAAAATTTTGATTGGCCGATGGGTTTTATAAGGGGTTTTCTGACGCGACCACCAATCTAAACCCAACGACTGTCGTCCCTAGCGTTTTACCCCCATTCCGAACACAATGGAATATGTTTCGTAGGCCCATTCGACTGTTTCAGTCAGTTTCCATTCAAATTAAAATATAAAACATTCAATATTCAATTTGAACGTGCATTTCAATTTGCCAGGGCCACAAACTGATTCGAAAAACTCTAGAAAAATAAATCTAGCTATTTTTTGACGATACGGTCCCAACAAAACTAGTTTCGTCGAATTTTGAGACTGTTTGCAAAAAGGCCCATTTTTGGTCGATCCAATTTAACTGTAATTGACCAAAACACATTTTCTTTTGCCACGCTCACATACTAGCTTCAAAAATTATGAAATTTGAAACCTAGCAATCACTTCACATCCCGGATCCAACAAAAGTGGTTTCGTCGAATTCCGAGGTCGTATGCAAAATGGCCAATTTCACGGGCTATATAAATTCCATAGCGACCGTTCTGAAAATTCATTCGGCCATAACTTTTGCTTTCCATTATGAAAATTCGATTTTTCAGATTCGTTAGAAAGGTACTCACTAACAGATTTAAATATTTTTGGTTTCACTAAAATTCGTTTTGTTTTGCACCCGGTATAGTCCGACAAATTTTGAATTCAAATTTTGAAACTACAGCACCATTTCAGGCCTTGTTTATAATTATAATTAATTATATTCGTTTTCAACTGTCGATTCAAACTCAGTTTTCATCGCCATTATTTAAAATATTTATTTTAAATATTTAAAATCCATTATTTTAGCCAATTTAAAAAATTTAAATTGGTTCAGATTTTCTGGGTCGTTACAATCTCCCCCACTTAAAACTTTTCGTCCCCGAAAAGGAACAAAGTCGAAAGTGGTTTGATAAATCTACAATCCCACAATACAACAACCAATTTGTTTTTAACCTTCCAAAAAATATACTAATCAAATCCTATATTCCCTTAAAAATCATTCAGAGTATAGAATAAATAGTGCACATCCATGGGAAGAAAATAGCAATAGAATAGAGAATTAAATGGTAATGCAAAGTAGGGTAAATGTACCTTGCACCGGAGTTAATCAGAGATATCTACTCGGCATCTAGGATAAGCTTTCTGAATGCTCTCCTCAGTTTCCCAAGTACAATCTCGCGGATCTCCACTCCATTGCACTTTGACTAAGCGAACCTTCTTGTTCCTCAGCTCTTTGGTTTCTTTGCCTATTATCTCTAGCGGCTCTCTTCTCACAGCTAATTCTAGGGTTATTTCAATGTCATGTTGAGCTGCTTCTTCCACGATCAAGTCTGGATCATGAACGTGCTTTCGAAGTTGAGATATGTGAAATACATCATGAATTTCAGGCAGCCAATCAGGCAGTTTGACCCTATAAGCGAGAGTTCCGATCCGTTCCAGAATAGGAAACGGACCAATGTATTTGGGCGCCAACTTTCCAGTTTTACCGAACTGGATAACTCCTCTCATCGGCGATACTTTCAAATATACATAGTCGCCAACTTCAAAGGATATATCTCTTCTTCTTCTATCGGCATAGCTTTTTTGTCGGCTTTGAGCGGCGAGTAATCGCTTCTTAATAAAATCGACTTTGTCGGCAGCTTCTCGGATCATATCAGGCCATAACACAAGTCTATTTCCGGGTTCGACCCAACAAGCAGGAGATCGGCACGGTCTACCATACAATGCTTCGAATGGCGACATTGTCAGACTCGCCTGGTAGCTGTTGTTATAAGAGAATTCAGCCAAATGCAGATGGTCTTCCCATGATCCACCGAAATCTAGAACACAAGCCCGCAATAGATCTTCTAAAATGCGATTCACCCTCTCAGTCTGACCGTCTATCTGAGGATGATAAGCGGTGCTCAAGTTTAACTTCGTTCCCAGCTCGACTTGAAATGCTTCCCAGAATTTGCTAGTGAATATGGTATCTCTATCACTGACTATGCTGAGCGGCACTCCATGTAGTCTAACTATTTCCCTGAAGTATATCTGCGCCAGACTCTGAGCGGTTCTGTTTGATCTGACAGGTATGAAATGGGCGGTCTTCGTGAAGCGATCTACGATCACCCAAATACTGTCATTCCCTTTTCTGGTTCTGGGCAGACCATCAATGAAATCCATAGAAATATGTTCCCACTTCCAACCAGGAACTTCTAGCGGTTGTAACAATCCAGCCAATTTCTGTTGGTCGCTTTTGACTAATTGGCAAGTAGGGCATCGACTAACAAATATCGAGATGTCTCTTTTTAACGACTTCCACCAGAATGTGCGTTTGATATCATTATACATTTTATTCACTCCTGGATGGATACTGAGCTTAGATTTTTGACATTCATCAAGCACATCTCTTTTGAGTTCCGGAATCTCTGGAACGCAAATTCGCCCTTCTAACCTCAGAATCCCTTCGCTGTCTATCTGGAAATCCGAAGCATTGCCTTCACGAATTCGCTGACTCATTCCTTTGATAAATTGGTCGTCTTCTTGGAGAGCTGATATCTTATCAATCAACGAAGTCGCAATGATGAAACTGGCGATCATTTCATTCTTTCGGCTTAACGCATCGGCCACGACATTGGCTTTCCCTGGAGTGTATAGAATTTCAAAATCATATGCTGCAAGAAACTCCATCCAACGTTGCTGCCTCAAATTCAAGTCCTTCTGAGTGAACAGATACTTTAACGACTGGTGATCTGTAAACAGTTCAAATCTCTCACCCAGAAGATAGTGTCTCCAGATTTTCAAAGCGAATACTATCGCCAATAACTCAAGATCGTGAGTGACGTAGTTTTTCTCGTGTGGCTTCAGTTGATGGCTAGCATAAGCAATTACTTGGCCTCTCTGCATTAACACTGCGCCAAGGCCTTCTCTAGAAGCATCAGTCCAGACCTTTAAATCCTGGTTGTCATCTATGATGGTTAACACTGGAGCGGTCGTTAGTCTTAACTTTAGCTCTTCGAAAGCCTCCTCACTTTCTGGAGTCCATTTGAATTTAGAGTCCTTCTTTGTAAGCTTCATTAAGTGACCTGATATCTTCGAAAAGTCTTTAACGAACTTCCGATAATAGCTAGCCAATCCGAGAAAACTGCGGACTTCAGTGGGGGTACTGGGCTATTTCCAATTCTGAATAACTGTGATTTTGCTTGGATCCACAGCGATTCCTTCTTTCGATACTACGTGGCCCAGAAATTTTACTTCATCTTGCCAGAAGATACATTTGGAAAATTTGGCTTTTAATACATTCCGTCTCAGAATTTCTAGAACCTGTTCCAGATGCTTTTCATGTTCGGCCTTTGATTTAGAGAAGATTAGAATATCGTCAATGAAAACCAGAACAAATTTATTCAAAACTCCTCTGAACACTCTATTCATCAGATCGACGAAGTAGCGGGAGCGTTACATAAGCCGAACGGCATTACTAACCACTCATAGAATAAGTCGGGACCTCTGAATGCTGTCATTGGAACACACTCTTCGGCAATTCGAAGTTGGAAGCCTGTAGCTAGGTCCATTCTTGAGAATACTTGTGCTCCATTTAATCGATCCAACAAATCATCAATCCGCGGCAATGGATACTTGTTCTTTATTGTCTGCTTGTTCAGATCACGATAGTCCACGCATAGTCGTAGAGTACCGTCAGATTTTGGGACAAATACCACTGCTGCACCCCAATCAGAGAAACTAGGCCTGATCAGACCTTTCCATACTAGCTGTCGTGTTTGATTGTCTAATTCCTCTTTCTCTTTCAAGGACATTCTTCGAATAGCGTGAACTACCGGCCTTGCATTCGGAATTAAAGCAATTTTGAAATCTATTTCTCTCTGCGGAGGTAAGCGAACAACTTCTTCAAACACATCCGCATAATTCTTGATGACAGGAATATCTTTGATGAGGTCGGGAATATTCTCTGCAACTTCAGGGACATCTTCTATTTGGGTTGGAGAAACATTCAAAGCTGCCCAGAAGTCTTTTCTATTAGCATTCTGACCTTCACAGGGAATGGTTATATAACTCCCTGATTTAATCTTAGCTCTAACAACTCTCTCGGCGCATCTAACCTCTGCTTCATATTTGGTTAGCCAATCCAATCCCAGAATAAGATCGAATTTATCAAAATTCATGACGACAGAGATAATAGGGAATTTATAGCAAGAAAAGGAAACAGGTACTGCACAAATCCAACTGAGATTGATAAAACCCCTGACCAGATTCTGGACAGTCATTGGTTCCTTGAGCTTCCTCAAGTTCAAATCAAGTTTCTTAGCGGCACTCTTTGAAATAAAGCTTCGCGACGCACCTGTGTCAAACAGTACTTTAACTGGAATGTTTTTGACAGTTAGCGTGCCTTCTAAAACATCAGCCCTTTCTTGACTAGCTGAGGGATCGGAAATTTCTGCTACCTCATTCACTTGAACTATTCCAGGCTTTCTGAATAGCAGCCAGTTTTTCTCAATATGACCAGCTTGATGGCACTTCCGACATTTCCTACTTTCTCGAGCCTTCCCACCGAGTTTGAATCCACCCTTGCTTCGTTTCTTTAAGGGCCCACAATTTATCGACAAATGTCCTTTCTTATTGTAGTTAGAGCAAATAGCAGTTGTTATTGGTTCTTTCCCAGATTCAGCCCTTTTTCTCTTGACTTTAGGCTCTTTACTGACCTCGGGCCTCGTACTGGCTTCAGGAATATCTGTTTCCGACTCTTCTTTGTCAATACAACAGACTTCTTCTTCATCGCGCAACATTCCTTTCTTATGGAGGTCTTCATACTGATAAGCCATGTATATCATTTCTGGAAAAGGAAGCTTCACATTCCTCATCACACTATTCTGATATCTCCTTTGCAGGCCATGAATAAATCTTAGATTTTTCCTCTTTGGATCTTGAATCAGATGAGGAGCAAAGTGAGCAAGTTCATCGAATTTCTTATGATATTCTGGGATGGTCATATCACCTCGAATTAGATAAGAAAATTCATCACATAATCGCTCCGTCGCTTCGGGAGGAGTAAATCTTTCTAGGAAAATCACTTTGAATCTGTCCCAGGTGATATCACCTTCTGGATTATCTTTGATGATTGTTTCCCACCAGATTAAAGCTTCTTCTTTGAGCGCACAAGATGCTACTAACCGTTTCTGGTCATCCCTCAGCTGTATACGCTCAAAAATTCTTTCGACAGAACTCATCCAAGCTTGGGTTTGAATTATAGATTCATTGCCAGAGAATTGTGCTCCGTTCAGATTTCGATATCTCTTTAATAGAGCCTCTAGATCTGGTTCTGTATTCCTTCTATTTCTGACGCTCATTTTTCTAGTACTTCTGCAATTAGCAGATCAAGTGTCAGGTCACAGAAAAGAAAATTTTCAAACATAGAAACATATACTTCAAGTGTAAATGTGTCTATCGAGGTGTAATTTCATTCTGCTTTACTCATACTAGGATATTGCTGATCCTATCTGTATAAAGTTACCCGTCCTAGAACACTACTGGTTCTATTTCTGACGAGTACGTTCAAATGTTATATTCCAGAACTAAGCTTAACCAAAGCTCTTATACCACGTTGAGACGACCCCAAATCCCGTTCAGACGGAGACAAGGGTTATCTTTGGAATATAACACAGAAACAGATAACAGCAGAACAAAATTAAATAAATACACCAGATAATGAACAATAGAATATACTGGATAAAAGTAATCATCAGAGTTACACAGTATACAGGATCTTACTTAGTAAAAATACAGTTCAGCTATACATAAATGTCTACAGCGGAAAACAAACAAAATATGTACAATAGGAGCTGAACAGCATAAAAAGAGATAAATGATAGAATCCATCTTCAGCTCCAGCTATCCAGAAAGAACCAGCTAAACCTGAATACAAGGCTGCCCGTGTAGAAAAAGGGGCACCCGAGTTTGAAAGTGAAACAAACTACGAGTCAATCATGGGACTGGTATGAGAAATCTGCTCAACACATATATAATATGGCAAATCACAGGACCACGCCACTCTCGTGGAACGGGTTTACTCCATTGGATTGCCAGTGCTTTAAAACAAATCTTTCTTTTAAACATCGCTATGCTTTTTATAAAAATGAAGCCGTTATAAGACTCAGTTCCCATCACACAATGCAACGCAAACCGGAGGATAGAGTTTTTACCTTATAACGGTCAAAATATGCTTGATACGAATAAAACAAGGGCATTTGATATTATTGCTAGTGTCTATATGTTTTGGAAACAATTTCAAATCATAACTATCAATCATAGACGACATGAGCGTCCCATGCCACTATGTCGCCAAATGTATATATACAATCGAAACCGCACAGTCATGTATTTGGAAATTGGATTTCCGTCATGAACCAAGGCAAAAGATAGTCCTTACCGAATTCGAGACGCTCTAGCCCGTGTCTCAGGACCCAGACACAGGTGGGCCCTTGGATCGTCAGGGCCGGTCCACCGATGTGGATTAAAATTCCTGAACACTGCGTTTCCCCACCCTTTGGGGTGTAAATGAGCCAACGAATGGCTCCATCGGACCCGGATCGTCCGATCTAACCGAGGCGCCTCGCAACTGCAACAACCACATAGGTGAAAAGTAAATAAATGTCAGGGCTGGTAGGTCACTGACACCACCCTAGCTAGAAAGAAACGCAGGCCCTCCCTGATGTCCTCTCCCGTTTCTGGTTAATACCGGGGTGTGAGGCTCGCGATTTTATGTTATACACAAAGCTACACCACACCGGCGGTGCTTTGATCATCACCACAAGACTTTGCATTTCAACAGAAGCCCTGATCACTGCATTTTAGCGTGCCACACAGGCAATTCATGCCATGCGACTGATGTCCATCGATATACAACCTCTGAGCTCGTGCGTTTCAAAGAAGGGCGTTAAGCAAAAGAATAAATTCTCCGCCGCCAAACAGATGTATATTTAATAGGGATCAATCAACATAGAATAAAATCCAATGTCAGACACACAGTCCATTTACAAGTCCATTCTGGGTCTGAACGAAACCGGAGGCACTAAATACCTCGCAAACCCATCGATCACCACGTACGTCTGGACGATCACCACTCATTATCCGTATTTCGGGATTCCTCCCAATCAGGACCTCGGTTACCATCCAAACGAGGTGAAGATCTCCGGTCTTCGACCACCGTCTTCATCTTCGACTTTCAGTCGTCGGTCAATTATTTGAAATGAGAATTAACTCGGCCTTTTCAAATAATTCACATTTATTAAGAATTTCAAATCAATTTATTTTAATGGTTAAATCAGTCGACAACACCAATTTTGTTCTTTAATGTAATTTCACACCAAACACATTCAACCATCAAATACCACATAAATCGAGCAAATTCAGTTTATTTCCATCCCATATAGTTTATGGTACTTTATAATGATTTATCGCTATTTTTATTTATTTTGAAATAGCCCATATATTCAAAACGACACTTCGGGCCATAACGCGGTCGTGGCGCTGTTTTTCTTCAGATTTGATTTACACATATCTGAAAATCTAACCGTTGGATCTTCACAAAATTTACATCATTAGAAAGGTTTTTCAAAACGAATCCAACGGTTCCAATTTCGGGAAAATCCGACGGTCGGATCTCCCGGTACAATCGTTTGAAGTTTCGATTTCAAAATACGAACTGTAGCGTCGTTATTCGACTAAATATAATTATAAATATATATAAATAAATATAATCGTTTCTGGCGCTGTTTTTCTTCAGATTTGAATTAAACATTCCAGACAATCCAACCGTTGGATTTTTACAAAGTTGGTGCCGTTGGAAAGATATTTCCAAGGCGAACCCAACGGTTGCGGTTTCGGGAAAATCCAATGGTCGGATTTCCCGCACTAGTTGTTTGAAATCTCAGTTTCAAAATACGAACTGCACGGCCTCGTTTCGTTTTAATTTTATTTATATTTATATATTTATATAAATATAGTTCATTCAACAATTTCAATATCGTTTTCACTTCAAATATTTCACTAACGCCTTAAAATTTTGGAAAAAATCGCCATAACCTCCTTTGTACGGGAGGGCTGGGAAAATTCCCAAATAGCCACACGGGCGTCTCTTGTCAAAAAGAAAAAGGAAAAGCCAAGCGGCTAGCCAACAGGCTCATAAAATCATCACCCAAACAAAACAGTAAATGTGTACCTATTTGTCGGGCACAAAATTTTATTCCTCTTCTCTAGCCCCTTTGCTATAACCTGTTCAATGAATATGCATGTACATATATATATAGTTCTTATCACTTATCATTTTCTATTCAACTCCATATTTGATTCCATTTGATTTAAAAACACCATTCATTCTAATGTTGCATGTATAGGCAAAAATCATATCATTAGCTAATTAATGAATATTTCAACTCATATATGTTTATTTGAACGAGTGGCTATTTTTAACACTTCACATTTCAACAATTCGTGCATATAATAAAAATGTGATTTTTATTGTATAACAATTCTTTTCAAATCACTATTATTTTATATAGTGTATATATAGGTGATAAAAATAGGATTTTTCTTATAAAACAATTTCTTGTAAAACGAGATTATTTTACACAGTTCATATAGTCGATAAAAGGTGATTTTTTTATCAAACAATTTATTTCAAAATATGAATACCATTCAACACATGAATTTCAAATCAACGAATGAATATCGATTCAACACATGAAGGTTTTCTATAGTTTCTATATATAGATAAAAATGTGATTTTTATATTTAAAACGCGAATACCATTCAACACATGAATTTCTAATCAACGAACGAATATAGATTCAACACATGAAGGTTTTCTATTCAATGAATAAATATAGTTTTAGCAAATGAAAATAATTCAAACACATGAGTATTATTCAAAATTTCGGCAGCATAACGGCAGGGTAGTTAAAACCGGGACCGTCCCTAGTACGGCTCCTCGCTCTACCTTAAAACGTCGCGGTTTTTGACAATGGGGATCATGCATCTAGTTCGCACACAGGCGGCATGTATATATTTATTTCATTTCCACAAACTAATCCTATGTGGTTTCAACCAAATATTTCTCAACCACAAACGGGTATTTCTCAACCACAATCAATCAATATCAACCACAAACAATCCCAAACAACCATTCGCTATCAATCAATTTTCACACCAATCACAATCAATAAATATCGTCCATGGTTTGTGAACGAGGGGCGTATATATATATATATATATATATATATATATATATATATATAGCAATTCACTTTTATTTCAACACATATATAATTTTTACAACGCATATATAACTTATACATCGAACATACAACTTATACAACGCTTATACATGAGGTGTACAACGCTTATATAACTCATACATCGACTATATAATTTATACATCGTCGTTTTCCATATTGTTTATAATTAAGAAATCTCACATTGGGTTCCACTCCACCAAAAATAGCAGAAGGCTCAGAAAAATATGCGGTCTCTTCTAAAATGTAGAAGGCGTCCACACGGTCACGATGTTTCCTGTTTCATCGAATTTCGTTAACGAACGAAAAAGATATGATTTTTACAAGGTTTGCAACGCTTTAAGAAGTTGAAAACAGTTTAATTCATACAGGCCGATACCTTTCAGAAATGTTCAAATCTAGGTCTTCAATTTTCTTTGCATTCGAAGCACTTGAACGCGATCGGCTTGTGCCACGTTGACGGGCTAGGAGAGGCGCACCAGCACCCTTGACGGCGGCGAACTCAGCGGCGGCGAGGAGGAGGAAATCGGCTATGAATGGCGCAACTTTGGGGGCTTGTATCTCGACGAATACGCGATGGTAAGGGACGAGGCTTATACGGATTTGAAGAGCTCGGAGGGATCTACAAAAAGTTCAATTGGGCCATGGCGTTTTGGTGATCGGAGTGGCCAGAAAAGAGGAGAGAAGGTGGCGTGCTATTTCCGCCGTGAATCGATATCGGGGAGAGAGAAAATTTAAAGAATTTTCTTCTTTTTTTTATTTATAAAAATTTTGATTGGCCGATGGGTTTTATAAGGGGTTTTCTGACGCGACCACCAATCTAAACCCAACGACTGTCATCCCTAGCGTTTTACCCCCATTCCGAACACAATGGAATATGTTTCGTAGGCCCATTCGACTGTTTCAGTCAGTTTCCATTCAAATTAAAATATAAAACATTCAATATTCAATTTGAACGTGCATTTCAATTTGCCAGGGCCACAAACTGATTCGAAAAACTCCAGAAAAATAAATCTAGCTATGTTTTGACGATACGGTCCCAACAAAACTAGTTTCGTCGAATTCTGAGATTGTTTGCAAAAAGGCCCATTTTTGGTCGATCCAATTTAAATGTAATTGACCAAAACACATTTTCTTTTGCCACGCTCACATACTAGCTTCAAAAATTATGAAATTTGAAACCTAGCAATTACTTCACATCCCGGATCAAACAAAAGTGGTTTCGTCGAATTCCGAGGTCGTATGCAAAATGGTCAATTTCACCGGCTATATAAATTCCATAGCGACCGTTCTGAAAATTCATTCGGCCATAACTTTTGCTTACCGTTATGAAAATTCGATTTTTCAGATTCGTTAGAAGGGTACTCACTAACAGATTTAAATATTTTTGGTTTCACTAAAATTCGTTTTGTTTTGCACCCGGTATAGTCCGACAAAGTTTGAATTCAATTTTTGAAACTGCAGCGCCATTTCAGGACTTGTTTATGATTATAATTAATTATATTCGTTTTCAATTGTCGATTCAAACTCAGTTTTCATCGCCATTATTTAAAATATTTATTTTAAATGTTTAAAATCCATTATTTTAGCCAATTTAAAATTTTTAAATTGGTTCAGATTTTCTAGGTCGTTACAGTCCCGTGTCAGGGCTACTCTAGAAATATGGAACTCGGTCGGCAACTTTCAATATCTGCCGATGCAGATGTTAAGGTCTGTTTTTCCAGTGGCTATGGTCCCCCTCGACCCCCCCCCCAACTAATGGAAGGCCACCCTTGTAAAATGAGAACTGTACGAAGGCCCCTATCTACCCCACTAATTCTATGGCCAACAACACCCCGCAACCACAACTAGATAGCAAGTATGTGGTCCGTATGAGTCCTCCAGCCTTCCCGCTTCACGTGTCTCGCTTGACTGAAGATGGTAGGTAGACGACAAGTTACTATCACAGGGTTTCCGTCTTCTCGCCGAATCACGCTGGTCCATCCTAGTCTTTTGGTTGCCATATATTGCAACCAAGGCATACCCTTGGCTCTTCTACCGCAGACCTTAACCTCTGTGCGCCCAAGCGGATCATCTGCAGCCTCACAGAGGGATACCAAGAGTACCCTCACGTCCCCTCGAAGCCTCGGGCTTCGATCCCAATTCGTTGGAGTCTTCTTTAAAATCAGATGGACGTCCGCTCCTTCGTGTTATACTAAGAATTACTACTTAGTTCTACTAACTAAGTTTTACCACTTAGTTTCCAGGATCATTGTCTTCTTAACTAAGTTTTACTACTTAGTTCTCTTTCCCGTTAAGTTGGATTGGTTAAGTGTCTTTAGTCAATTCAAGCTAACTTAACCCTCTTCCCTTATCCTGTTAAACTGGTTAAGTGTTGTCAGTATTCATGTTGACTTAACCCCACCACAAACCAAGTCATATTGGATAAGTATTTCTTAACCCTACCCATTCATCCTGTATTGGTTAAGTGTTCCCTTTTTAACTTAACCTTTCCCACTGGTTTTAACTAAACCTGTTATTAATGGTTAAGTATCATCTCTTCGTGTCTTATACTTAACCCTATTCATTTATCATATTCTGATGGTTAAGTGTTCAAGTTTACTTAACCCTACGGTCCAACCCAGCTAACATATTAAATTGGCTAAGTGTATTACTTAACCCCAACCTCTAGTCTAATTAACATGTTAAATTGGCTAAGTGTATTAACTTTACTTAACCCCACCTTCTAGTCTAGTCAACATGTTAATTTGGCTAAGTATTCCCATGGACTTAACCCTCCCATTCTAGCTTTAACTGTGTTAAGTTGGTTAAGTGTTTCTATGGACTTAATCCTACCATTCTAGCTTAACAGTGTTAAGTTGGTTAAGTGCTCCTATGGACTTAACCTTCCCATACTAGCTTTAACTGTGTTGGTTAAGTGTTCCTATGGACTTAACCCTCCCCTTCTTGTTCTAGCTTTAATTAATAAATTAAAGCCGCAACCTCTCACATTAGATAGATATTGCTGCAGTTACTGGATGTGCCGGTCGGTTCCGGGCAGGTTTACACCGCAACTCAGTCTAACCTCGGGTTAGGCATATTCATGTTTTCTAAGTTCAAAGGGTTTTCTGATTAATTTTCAAACCTGGTTTTGAAAGCAACCATCCCGTTCGTCGGATCAGTTAGGGATAGCCAGGGAGGGCAGGAAACTTATATTTTCCAAACCCAAGCCTAGACACTATCCTCTCTGTCACCCTAGAACTTTCTGGTACGAGTTATAAAAAGGGGTGTTATCAAAATATCTTTCTTTTGTTTATAAATTGTTAACAATTTATCTTACAGCCCATTTCCCCCTTTTTAAACAAATTTGGCCTATATTCATTTGTCGCTAACAGACTTATATTCTAGGCCCAAATCTTGATTTGCCTAACCTACAGTTCATAGCAATTTAGATCTATCATCTTTATTTTCAGTTTATGCTAAACTATATTTTATATGCCAAACTAGATTTTCTATTCTAGTTCACCGTTTATGCCCAAAAACTAAATTTATTCTTCTAGTTTACAGTCTAAATACAAACTAGATTTATTATTCTAGTTTTTCAGTTTACAGGCCAATACTAGGTCTAAATTTCATAACCTATAATCCATGTCAAATCTACCCAATTCACATGTCTTAACACATGTTCTAAAATTGTATAAATCAGAATCATGTTCGCTTCCAAACTATGCCAATTTCAAGCTTACAACTATATTTATGTTTATTTTTGTCTTTTTCCCAAATCGCATTCCCACCGTTCGTATAATCATGATTCAACCTAGATTGTAAATAAATCTAGATTCGTAGAAAATAGGGAATGAACCAAAGATGCTATGAAAAAGGGTGGACATAATAATTGGCATAAAAAGATTTTGAATAACGAAGCAGGTTCAAGAATATGGGTAGACCTAACTTAATAGGTAAATTCCCACGGTCTAAAACAAAGAATAGACAGAATAGGTTCGAGAACATGGGTAGACCTAACTTAATAGGTAAATTCCCACAGTCTAAAACCAAAGAAAATCAATAACAGACCGAATAGATAAATCGGGTTTTAGACCCAATTTCATAGTCACAAAACCTAAGCAACAATTTTCCTAGTCATGAATCATAGGTGTTTAAATCACCATTGTTATGTCATAGGTAATACTTTATGTCCAAATCAAAGGCTTGTGTTCATAGTCATAGGCAAATGTCCATAGTCATAGGCAATATTCATAGTCAAAAGGGAAAATAATTCCCATAGTCATAAGTCACCGTCATAGGCAATGTTTTATGTCCCAAAATCAAAGGCTTACGTTCATAGTCCAAAGGCACATAATCTCAGAATCCATAGTCATAGGCAACGGTCTTAGGCAAAGTCTTATTTGTCCTTGAATCATACCAGTTCTTAATTTAGCCCAAGAGTATAAACACAGATTCGAATAGAGAGAGAGAGATTTGGCATATTCTTTTATTCCTTTAATTTCATGTCACAAAATAAAGCAAAAACGTTCAAGTCTAGAAACAACTGACTTACAGAAATTAGATCTAGAATAGAAGAATGGCGATGCTAAGATTCGTATGTCGTTGCTCGAGGTGTGTTGATTTAGCCTTTGAATTCTTCACTTTGATTTGAATCTTCTCTTGAACAGATTTGAGCAGCATCTCCATGTCTTGAATTTATATTTTATTTTAATTATTTAAGAAAATTTAGAGGAGGGGAAGAAGCCATGAATCTTAGCAGCATAAGGATAGAAGAGAATTGGTGCAAAGAGAATAAAGACTATGGTTGTTTATATAGCTGCTCAAGACCTTATCGTACACGCAACGCTGAGTCAGCATTGAACCTAGTTAAGAAAATAGTCCAGGTACGTAGATGAATCTAGCCAAACCTTATCATACATGCAGTGCTGAGTCAGCATTGGGTCCCACTATTTTGGCGTAGAAATTTGAATTTCGAATGAATTGTATTTGGCGTAGAAATTTGATTTTCGAACTTTTGAATTTCTGGAATTTTATTTAACTGTTTTATTCACATGAAATATTCTTATATGTATACAATTCCTCTAACGACCATTTTACGCGTATATATATACGCACAACTTTCATTTTATTTTCAAAATTCAAATGATGTTGCCATATTTCATTGACTGTAGCCTTATCTTGAATTTTATCTTTCGTATACATATATTTTTGCATATATATATATTTATATTCTCATATGTATATATATATATTTTTTCTTTATTTCCTTATATGTACATTCTTATCCTTTCAAATTTTGAATTTGTATACGTACATATATTTGCATGTTCAGTTGGCCCTCTCTAAAACAAAGATAAAAAAATTATGCCGCCGCCGGGGTTTGAACCCCCGACCTCTATGCTACAAATCCAATGCCTTAACCAACTGAGCTACAGAGGCTTTTGTTAATAAGTCTTAGAACAATAATAATTATTGTTCTCTCCTTACTTCTCTTTTTCATGTTAGTTACGATACTTAAATTAAGCAACTGCATGGATCTTTTTTTTTCTTTTAAAAATTAATTGTACTTTAATTTGTGAATCTTAATGTCACAGAATTACGGGGTGTTACAGTTTCTGAATTGCATATCCTTTTTATGTCTATGCCAAGAATGTAACTCAACTGACCAAGGTATTAGATAGAAATTTTGTGTCTAATGCTGAAACGGCCCAAATTTCCCTGTAAAGGAAAGTACGGATTGAATTGAGAACACGACAAATCAGAACACAAACAGAAGAACATTTCATTGCTTATTACAACAATTACATCAGAGTACAATAATATCACAGAGTATAAATGAATAATATACATTTGATAAATACAATATCAGAGATTTAAATTACATAGCGGAAAAATGATACAAAATACAACTGAAATAAATACACGGATAGAGAGTTTTCCAAATATCGCTTCAGCTGTAAACCGGGATCCTATGAATATAATATCTGCAAAACCAAAACTACTAGCTGCCTATGTGGAAAATATGGGCACCCAGAGTTTAGGTTAAAACAATAAACTCCAGGTCTGTCATGGGACTGGTGTGAGAACTAAAACAGTTATTAACTTGATTTTAAAGTTAGGTGAATCACGGGGCCACGCCGTATAACACGGAACGGGTTTACTCTCATGAATCTTTGTTTAAAATAAAACAACACAATGCTTTTTGGAAAAATGAAGCTATTAAAAGACTCAGGTCCCATCATACAATGCAACGCAAGCTGGAGGATAGAGATTTCCTTATAATAGCCAAATATGCTTGATACGCGAAATTTCATCTTTTATTATTACTATAAGTGTAGAGTCAAAAACAACTTCAAATATAAATGTATCAATCATAGACGGCATAGGTACCATATATCATGTCGCCATACTAGTTCTACAATCAAAACTGCATGATGTCGTATTGGAAGTTGGATTTCCATCTATGAACCAAGGCAAGAAATAGTCCTTACCGAATTCGAGACAATCTAGCCCATGTCTCAGGATTAGAGCTCGAGTGACCCTAGGAAGTGCCAGGGCTGGTGATCCGTCGATGATTAGTTATACCATAAACTATATGTTAGCCTGCCCTATAGGGCCTAAAATGTGGTCAGTAATGTCGACCATAACAATATCCAACGTGACTCTCTATCCATCAAGTAATAATAAGCAACATCCGCATGAGTAAATGCCAGGGCTTGTAAACGCTGACACCCCTCCTAGCTAGAAACTAACATATGTCCATTTCCTTGGGGTCCTTCTCCCGTTTTTGGTTCATACCGGGGTGTGAGGCTCGCGAAGTAACGATGTACACAAAGTTATGCCTAAAATGGGCTATGCTTTGATCATCTACCACAAAGCTCTGCTTTTCAACAATAAGCCTTGATCATTTGCATCTTTGCATGCCATATTGTCAATCCATACCGTACCATTAATTTCTGCCAATATATAACCTCTAAGCTCGTACGTCTCAGAGAAGGGTGTTAAGCAAGAGAATAAATTCTCCACCACCAAACAGATATATATTTAGCAGAGATCAACGAATATAGCATAAAGGAATACAACGTCAGACATACTATCTATTTACAAGTTTGTTCTAGGTCTGAACAAAACCGGAGGCACCTTCTTCCTCATCCCATATGTCCAATACAGGAGAGAGGCCCTCGCATATCCATCGGTCTCCAAGTACGCTTGGACGATCACCACTTATTACCTTGTCTTGGGTGTATGGCCCAATCAAGACATCAGTAATCATCCAAACGATGTGAAGATCTCCGGTCTTCAACCACCGTCTTCATATCGACTCTTAATCATTGTAGAAATTATTCAAAATGGGTTAAACCCGGTCTTTCCGAATAATTCGCGTATTTTATAGTCAAGTGCTTTAAAAATACATCATACGCCTCACTCCAATTCAGAATATTCTTTTAATAAAATATTCACATTATTAGGGAAAGGTTCCCATTAATTTTATCAAATATAAATTCTTTTAAATTTATTATTTAATCTTCCTTGGGATCTCATTTCAAAAGATTTTATCTTATCTTTTATCATATCTAAACCAAATTAAGGTTTATTCACTAGTCGGGATTAACGAACCTTACCGAAGTAATCATTTATTATTCCCAATCCCAACCTATTCACCACATGGAGCAAAACTGGTAGCACCCCATATCTAACACCCACTGTGTTAACGGTAAATTTAATTACAATTTTCCACTCAAATTTAATTAAAGATATAACTATCGCCTGGAGTAAAACTGGTGGTACTCCATTCTTGATCATTTCAAGAATTCGATAAATTTAATTATCTCTTTCGCATTTTAATCTAATTAAATATTCATTAAAACTCTAGTTTAGTTTTAATGTCAAAAAATCATTACTTAATAATTATTCAAATTTAAGAAATTAATCTTATCTTTTAACTGGGTTAAAGAACAAATGTTATTTAAAAACAATGTTCACGATAAATTCAAAATCATCTTTCATTAAATATGGAATTTTCACAGAAATCAGATCAATATATAATCGACGTAAATTTATATATCAGACTAATAATATAAATGGAATAGCGGCAAGGCCTTTTAAATTCCATATATAGTAACAGTCTTCATTCACAGAAGCTCATCTCGATTATTACCAAATCGAATTCCATTCAATTTCAATTTAATATATTAAATTGGAAAACTTTACTTTGGAAAATTTCCATTTAAATCTTAATAAAAGATTTATAGATTCCAAATTATATTTTCACTGTTAATTGGGTTAAAGAACAAATGTCGTTAAAAACACAGTTCACAATAAATCCAATTCACATTTCATTTTATTCCAATTACAAAATATAACTGGAAACTCTAATAATCTTAATTAAAAGATTTATTCTTTCCATACGGGGTTTAAGAACAGTGTTATTGAAGACACCATTCACTACAAACCCAAAATCCAATTTATTTTATTTAATTCCAAATAAATATTAATTAATTGGATTTTTTATTCTAGTTAATAACTAGTTCATTTCAATAAAAATATATTTTTATCTTTTCAAATATGAAAATTTTCATCCAAAAACTTTCCAAATCACTTATTATGATTTTACATAATTTTTCCATATTTTTTTATTATCGCCCGTACAGTCGGTTTCCAGTAACGGCCACCAAACTGCATCCATAGCGACCTTTTCTGAAATTGATTTGAACACATGTCCAAATCTAACCGTTATATTTCAAATCTCTTACATTCATTTGAAAGCTCTTTTTGATACGAACACAACGGTTCCGGTTTTAGGAGAATCCGATGGTCGGATCTCCCGTAATGTCAATTTGAAGTTAGTGGTCGAAATTCGCGAACGGTCACTGCGTGGCGCATTCTATTCAGGCCATTAAATATATATATAATATATTTCATCGATTTCCTTTACAACGTATTTTATAAATCATTTATAAATTCGTTTCAAAATGGTTCCAACTTCATTTTCAATTTCAAATCAAAATTGAATATTTTATATCTTTATCATATTAGAATGATAATATTTTCAAAATATAGTATTTTTGAAATCTCCTCTTTTCGATGTACATTATAAAATGAATCAAATCGATCGATAAACCCGTTCGGGTTAAAATGACGTTTCTATACCTAACCTGGCTTCATATTTTTATATTTTTGTGTCCATCTACAAACGGACATCAAAGTCATAATTTTATTCTTTACTGAATATTATTTTGAAATATTCATTATTTTAAAATGTTCTTAATTTTTAAAAGATTCTTTATTTTAAAATATTCTTTATTTTAAAATATTCTTTATTTAAAAATATTCTTGACATTAAAATGTCCTTTTTGCATTACTTACATTAGAAATGTTCAATTACATTAAAATGATTTTTTTACATTATAATGATTCTTTTACATTATTTACATTAAAATATTCGATTATTTTAAAATGATTCTTTTACATTATTTACATTAAAAATGTTCGATTATATTAAAATGATTCTTTTACATTATTTACATTAAAAATGGTTCCTTTCACTAAAATGTTCTTTTATTTAAAATATTCTTTTCATTAAAATGTTTCTTTTACATGAAAATGTTTCTTTACATGAAAATGTTTCTTTACATTGAAATGTTTATTTTAGATTGAAACGATTCTTTTATTTTGTTGACAATTCTATTTCAACAAAATGAATAAAAGTTTTAACTTCATTTTGTTAACAATTCTATTTTAACAAAATGAATTAAAATGAAAACTTCATTTTGTTAACCATTCTATTTTAAGAAATTGAATTAAAGTGATAACTTCATTTTATTTACAATAATCTAATTCAAAAAAATTGACATTTTTGTTTTAACACAAATCTATTTAACAAAAATATTATTTTTGTTTTAACACAAATCTATTTAACAAAAATGTTATATTTGTTTTGACTGTTTCATTTCAACAAAAAAAAATGATATTTTGGTTCCAACTATTCTATTTCAACAAAGATGTTAATTTTAATTCTAAAATGTCCTTTTAATTCTAAAATGTTATTTTATTCTAAAATATTATTTTATTCTAAAATGTAGTTTTCATTCTAAAATGTTATTTGATTATAAAATGTACTTTTTACATTATAATGTTATTTTTTCTAAAATATATTTATTCTAAAATACTGTTTATAATAAAAAACATTGTTTATTTCTAAATCGGAACGCGACTCAATCAATTACCATATAATTTCAGTTATATGGATTTTGTAACAACCTGCAAATTATGAACCAATTTAAAAAATTTATTTTAGAAATTTTAATGAATTATGAATAGTTAAAATAATTTATTTTAAATAATAACGACGGAAAATTTATTTTAATCGAAGTTAAAACGAATAAATTATATTTTAATTATAAAAGGAGTTAGAAATAGCACGGTAGTTTAAAAATTTGAACTTGAACTTTGACTGACTTTACAGGATGCAAAATAAATCGGATTTTAGTGAAACATAAAATATTAGAATCTATTTAAAAATATCTTTCCAATGAATCCGAAAAATTGAAATTTTATAGCGAGAATCAAAAGTTATATCCAGTTTAAAATTTAGAAAAGTCGCTATAGAATTTATATATTTTTTAATATTAAATACAGGCCTTAAAAATAGCCATTTTTCAAATGACCTCCGTTTTCAACGAAACCACTTTTTTTGGAACCGGAATGTCAAATTATTACTAGGTTTCAATTTTCATAATTTTTCGAATTAATATGTGAGCGTGGCAAAAGAAAATTTGTTTTGTCAGTTTCAGTCAAATCGGATCGAATGGAAAATGACCATTTTTCAAATGGTCTTGGAATTCGACAAAATTAGTTTTGTTAGGACCATATCGTCAAAACATAACTAGAAATAATTTTTCAGGAATTTTTAGAGTTAGTATGTGGCCCCGGTAAATTAACATGTACGTTCAAATTAAATAATTAAATGATATATATATTAAATTAAAGAAAACAAGCTAGAAATGATCAAACGGGATGACGGGACCTGGGGGGGTATTTGGCTAGGGGCAACATTAGTTGGGTTAAATTTGGAGCTAGTATAAGTTAATGGGTTTTTCTGAAAATTAATGAATTAAATATTAAAATATTATAAATAACCTAACATTAGCAAACACTAATCTATCTTCCCTTTTGTACGTAGCCGCCATCCAGAAATGGACAGCCCAGAATGTCCGATTTTTAAATGCTAAAATCTCCCAAAATAATTCAAGTTAAATGCTAGTTTCAAGACAGAAAATAAAGAGCACTTCCTCCTCTTCGAATCTATACGGAAGTGATCATTTTTCATGCTGTGAATCACTCGAATTTGGGTCTTTAACCCTACCAGTTTGCACTCTTTTTTACATTAGGAGGGGGCTCGAGTTTTAGGGTGTTTGCTGCGGCAGAGGAGCTCTCAGGGCGGACAACATGGTGGCTTCGGATGATCTTCTTGGTGCATCGGTGGACGTGCGATAGGGAGGAAGAGGGGTGCGGTTTTGGGTCTCCTGTTCCAGGAAGAAGAAGATTGAAGGAACGGCCAGATTTATTTCAAATGTAATTAGTCCATTAATTTTGAAATTAATTATTTAAAATTGTAATTAATGTTTAAAAGTTCATAACTTCGTCAAATTGAAACAGAATTCAACGAAACAAAATGCGTTGCGATCGTATTGAAGAACACTACAACATGGAACTAACCGGAACTGACAAGGAGCAGATTTAAATTTCAGGAAAAATTAAATCAAAACAGCAGAGAATTCAGAATTAAATTCATGGTGAGATTTCTATATTCAAAAATAATTAAAATATTAATTATTTCTCGTTATTTGAATGCTATGTATGTATGTTAATTTATCTCAGATCTGCGATGTATGATATTGTATTTGTTGCTTGTTGATTATGATGATTGTGATGTATGTGTTTGTTTAGATCTAGATCTGAAATAAAAATCATATTTTTATTTTAGATCTATATTGATTTAATTTATAATAGAGTTCTCCTTCTATTTTGATCCATGAACATGGAATCGTTCTTCTTTTATTTAGATCTATCCTCTTTATTTTGGATCTATGTCTTTTATTTTAGATCCATGAATACAGATTTGTTTAAAAATAAAAATTACAACTTTTATTTAGATCCATGAATATTGATTTTCTTATATTATAAAAATATAATCTCTATTGGATACATGAACATTGGAATTAGATTAATAATAAAAAAAATATTTTTATTGTTTACATTAACATGAGTTTTTATGAAATTGAGATTTGCAATAAAAATCTCATTTTCATGTTTTTCATGAAAAATGATTTTTTTATCAAATTTAGATTTGCAATAGAAATTTCATTTTCATTGTTTACATAAAAATATCATTTTTATTTTATTACATAAAATTTGATTTTTGCTTAAATTTGTTTTAATTAAAAGAATGACATTTTAGTGGTAATTAAAAGAATAGAATTAAAAATGATATTTCTATGACATTTTAGTGGTAATTAAAAGAATAGAATTAAAAATGACATTTTTATGACATTTTAGTGTAATAAAAAAAACAGGATTAAAAGATTACATTTTATGTAATATTGTTTACAATAAAAAGAATTGAAATAAAAGATTTGGTTTTTATTGTTATTTGTTTACAATAAAAAGAATTGATAAAAAGAAACATTTTTATTGTCATTTTAGTTGTAATGAAAAGTATAGATTTTAAAGTTGCATTTTTATTTACATTTTATATGAAATAAAAATAGAAGAGTTGAAAGTAACATTTTTGTTGTCATTTTATATGTAATAAAAATAGTCATTTTTGTCAAAACGTGATTATTGTAATAAAAATAACATTTTTAGTTGGAATATTTTTGTGAAAACAAAAATAACATTTTTAGTTAGAATATCTTTGTAACGACCACGGGATTTTCGACTCCGAAAATCGACACAAAACCCAGCGTCGACTGTTCGGACATCGAAAATACCGTATCATTAATAGAAAGAAATTAGAGGGTGAGATAGAAAAGATAGAACTAATAGAATAGAAGAAGAAGAACACAATTGAGCATAATCAAAGTAAACACGAATCTCACAGTGGAACGAATAAAATATATTATATAACATAACTTTTGAAGTACAAATCAGTAACTGTATATATACACACCATGATCAGAGCACAACAGTTATTCCTGGAACAGTTATAAACATCTGTTTCCAGATACAAACAAGGTCCACAGCGGAATATATGATAGCCTATAGCTAACCGGTGAAGCCTCCTGCTTCCAGCTTCTCCAAATGAATCTGTGAAATCCCGACTACTTGACTACCCGTACAAATTTGGGCACCCAAGAGTTTAGAGAAAACAAAACAAAATAAACTCTGGGTCAGTCATGGGACTGGTGTGAGTAAACTCCAACCACTTGTTTAACTTTAAAAAAAATCCTTTCAAAAGAAAAGATAATAGTAAGACCAGCCCACACATAAACACGGACGGTTTTTACCTTACTATAACCCAAAACACTTTAATACGAAAATCCAGTGATATTATAATAATGTCTACATCAAGTAAATAACCAAATAGCAGAACGCTTGCATCTCACGCTCCACATATATAGTATAAAATCAAAAACCGCATGGCGCTTATTGGAGATTGGATTCCGACTATGACAAGGTATGGAACCACCTTCCGCTAGTGTATCTCTAGAGAGGAATACACTGGGTTCAACAAGAACATCTTGTAACCCGGCCCACACATGACCGACCACTCATTTCGCTTGAGTGTATCGAATGTATATCACCAACGGTTGGGATCAGCAACCGCCTCCCGACTGGGACAGCATCGAATAGAATAAGAAATTAAATGAACCTCTAGATAGGTGATTATACATCCTAATGGGTGCGACCCACATAGCCATGCTGCCTGCCCGATTTTTGTCCTTTCCCGGTTGTTGAGGCCTGAGGCTACGAATACTTACCATTCATTGATAGCACAATCACTTTGAATGCCACATTGTCGGATCCGTTAATCACTAGTTGAGTTTGCACAAATATTCTGGATGTTATGCTAAGGGAATAAATCTGTTGCAACCATATATATTTATACAGACCAACCCATTTGATCATTGGAAATACTCTGTCAGACATTCGTCCATATACGTTCGTTCTGGGACTGAACGAAACCGAAGGCACTATTTCTATTTAATAGAAAGAGTCCTTGCACTTTACTCCGTCTTCAATATATTCAGTATACTTGGTTCGCAACGCTTATGCCGATACGGAGTGGTTCTTCGGATAATAATCCAACCGGTCTCTCCATATTGACAACGATGGTCAAAAACTTCGATAGTCTGTGATTTAACTATCGAATAAAAACAAGTGTTCATCCAAACATATCAAACAAATCACTGGGCTCTTTAATTAATATTTCATCAATTAAATCTCTTCTCCATTTCCTTATCAATATTTGTTAACCAAATATTTTCAATAACCATATTGGCCCTTTACGCTATTTGGAAAGCCTTTCCCAATATCAACTTCTTTTATTTTCTATATATTAGAAAATATCTCTATTTGCAATTGGAAACAATTCCAATCACTTATCTCTATCCCGACTATTTTAATTATACTCAAGAAATATTTACTTGTTATATTTCCAAAATTCCATCACTTGGGTTTAAAACGAATGTTGTGTAAAACATCGTTACAACAACCCAAAATATTTTATTCAACTAACTCTTTTTCAAACACTTCTCTTCGAGACTGGATCTTGCTATTTATCCATTAAAAATGAAATCAATCAAGTTGCGGTAAAAATTACCTCTCAGACCTTAACTGAAAACATTCTCAACTTCAAAACGGCAAAACCACTTACCTCGAATAAACACACTATACAATCCAATTATTCATTTTTAAAAACATGTATAAAGTTTGCTTTCTATTTCTAATTTATAGATTTCCCTTTTTGTTTACAATATTCGATTTTTATATTCACTTACCTATCGAATTCTATACGTCGATACAATGATTTCTAACTAACAAAATATTTTTAAAAATATTCTAACTCCTTAAATTTCCGGAAAAATTCGCCATAACCTCCCCTGCATCGGGAGCATTGGGAAATTTCAAATAGCTTCCCCGGTCCTTCTAATCTCAAAAAGAAAAAGAAAAAGCCAAGCGGCTTGCCGATACGGCGCATAAAATCTCATATGGAAATTAAACGTGTACCTTTTTGTAGAGCACACTAATTATATACCTTCATCACTTTATCCCATACCTGTCTCCTGTGTGTTTATACCTGTCCAATTTATTTCAACCCCATACACTCGTTTTGACTCCACTCGTTAAATTAACTCGTTAACTATCTCTTTGCCTATTTCGCTTGTATATTTGAATATAACACGTTTCAAATATATTTCAACTTGCTTATCAACTAATTGAATTCAAATTTCAATTTAGGTTCTATATTCGATTTCGAATATATATTTACAATTCCAAATTCGCCTTTCAAGATTCGACTTCAATTCAACACTCGATTAACTAAATCTTCTTTGATTTAGTTAATTCTATTCAATAATCAAAAATATGATTATTGTTTCAAAAATCACTTTTCTTACTTCACTTGAGTTCACCTTTATGTTCTAACTCAAGACCAGGTTTTTAAATGGAAATTCGGATTTTTTTATTTGCTTAAAAATCCCTATATTTATTATATAAAATCCATTATGGTTTTAATGGTTTCTGGCGCTGCACTTTTAAAATTTTGATTTTGACATAACTCAAAATCTATTCGACGAAATCCAGATTTTTCTCTTCCATTAGAAAACTATTATCAAATTGGTCCTGACGATTCTTGTTTCAAAGAATTCCGACTTAATTTGACTCCAATATACTCAAATGAAGTTCGAGTCGCCAATTCACGAACTGCAGCGCTGCGACGAGTTCGTTTTAATTATATATATATATATATAAACTTTTAAACTTCGTTGGAATGAAATTCAACTCCATTCTGATATATTTTAATATATTCAAATCCATAGTTTAAATTCCATTTGAATTCAATTTGAATCTCCTATATTCAAATTTCATTTTCCCATCTCCATTTGAATTCTAATATTCAAATTCATTTCCAACACCATTTGAATTCTAATATTCAAACTCATCTTTAACACCATTTGAATTCTAATATTCAAATTTAATTCTTTTGAATTCACATACCATATTTTGTTTCCTTGATTTCAAATTCCACATTTTAATCTCCTTGAATTCAAATACCACATTAATTTCTATAATCAACTTCCTTTTGAATTGTTATATTTGAAATTCATACTTGAATTTAAATAATCAAACTCCATTTTGAATTTCTATTTTAAATTCAAATATCCAAAACTCCATTCTAATACTATTTGAATTCTTATATTTGAATCCTCTTTATTTAAAACCCATTATTTAAATCCCATTTGAATTTCTTCACTCAAATCCATTTGAATTCCCTTGAATTCAAATTCCATTTCGAAACCATTTGGATTTCCTATTTTGAAATCCTATTTTGAAATTCTATTTCCAATTCTACTTTGAAAATCCTATTTTCAAAGTTTACTTCAAATTCTATTTTGAAATTCTACATTCAAATCTCTATTTGAATTTCTTTATTCAAATTTTATATCAAAGTCTCTATTTGAATTTTCTTTATTTGAATTCCTTTGAATTCAAATTTTATTTTAATTCCTTTGAATTCAAATATTCTAATTTCATTCTAATTTCTCATATTCAAATTCTATTTGTATTATTTAATTTATAAACAAAGTTTATAACTTCCCTTAAATTTTCACATTTATAAACTTATAAATAAAGTTTATAAATCCAATTCAACCCCGTATTTTAATTTATAAACCAAGTTTATAAATTCACTTGTTTTATATATTTAAAACAGTTAATATTTTCTATACTTCATTAAAAATTCAAATTCTATTTATAAAAATAGTATTCCATTTTCAAATCTCTATTATCCTTTTCCGATATTTTTATAAATCAATATTCGAGCCCCAGTGATATTTAAACACCCCAAAACAATCAGTTATCAATCACGGAATTTTTTTAACACATCATATATGAGAATATATATGAAACCGACAAACAAACAGATAATATATTTTTGAGGAATCCAGTTGGATTCCTCCAACCTGTTTACCTGCATCCACAGATGTTAGTACATAAATAATACCCATTCTGCTTCGTGGCAGAATATCGTGGTATAGAAGGTCATCCACTAATCATAGCGTGGGGCGTATAGGGTAATCATCCGCTATGGTACCGCGGGCATCCGCTAATGCGACTGCGGGAATCCAACCAACCAATCAACCCAATATATATATATATAGCCTAAATAACTAATATATATATAACAACCAGAAAACATTCACACAAGCAACAAACAATTATTTTTAATGAAATAAAAATAATTCTAAAGGTGAGTGAGATTTACTCACCTCGATTTTCGTTTTGTTGAATATCCAATTTAATTTCCATATCATCGTCTACGAACTACTCGAGTTGAATATGCCTTGTACCTACGGTTGTTCGATTTAATTCATCGATTAATAATTATAAATATCGATTAACTTTTACTCATTTAAATTAACCTTTGACATAAATTATTCTAAGTAATTTATGTTTCGAAAAAGACGTATACCTTTGCTGTCTTTAAATAAATCAAGTCTACGAGGCATGTTGAAAAAGATCACTCGATCCACGTCTCCTAAGACAGCCCTAAAACATTGACTTATCCACTTTGGCATATCGTCGAGCACCTTACTGACACTCCACTTGACAGCAAACCAACACCCCACATCGACAACCCTTCCACCGTCAGCATCCATATCAACCCCACCAGCCAACATCTTTGTGATAACCATTACATCTGATCATCCCGTTCATTCAATTTCCGCAACCCTAGTTTATTCAGTCGAACTCCAGGCCATCATCAAGTCCATCGAGCTCCAGACCGAACCCCAAGAAAACCTCATCATCCACTATCGCACCTCAATTACTGCACCAATATCGAACCGCATCCTCTCCACCAGCAAATCAAACAAGTCCTTCAGCACTGCATCGCTTTTCCCCCAAATTGACATCAGTAAAGTCGCACCAACCCTAAACCCCCAGAACTTCATCGTTGCCCTCCTTCTACCGATACCCCATTTTTACCCTAAATCGAGATCTCCTCTGGGATGGCGTCGAGCTTCCCCCATCGCACTGATTCGCGAGCGCCAGCTCGAGGCAAGCTTCCAGTCTCCATGGCGATTTCAAGTTGCGATGGTTTTTTTTTTAACGGTGGAAGGATTTCGATCTAATTGGGATAAAAGAACGAGAAGAAGGGATTATTAGATGGTACGCTCCTTTGAGAAATGAAGACGAGGTGTTGTTATATAGGTGCGAAGGTGACAGAACGTACCACGCCATTAAGATGGTGTTCCCTTGATGTGGAAGATGAGAGACATTTTTGCTGGCTCGAGGAAACAGGTCTGTGATTTTACAAAGATAGGCCGGCTAGGTAACTATTTTAGGGTGGCTCGAAATGACGTGTATATAATTCGATTTGATTTTGTTTTAGTTTTCATCCGTTTAATTATATATATATTTCGAGGTTCCGAACCGCTATTTAATCATAACGACTGCCATCTCCAATGTCATTCGCTGCTCTGAACCCAAGGGGACAGATTGTGGAATTTTATTTCAACTGTATAGAACAGAAAACAATTTAAATTAACGGTTAAATTAATTTTGATTTAATATATAAATCGATTTCAGATAATAAAATTTCACGAAAATAAATTATTATTACTGTTTTAATTCAAACAGAATTTATATTAATCAACTGAACTGTTTTTCAATTCAGTTTTAACTGTGAATTAAATTGCTTGTTAATAACTCGATATATTTGAAATTATATCCTATGTCAATTATTTAATAGATAAATTCAATATAAAATTCATTTATATTCCCAATTAAATATTTAAAACTAATTTAAATATTCATTATATAATAGCTAAAAATCAGGGACGTTACATTCTTTCCCCCTTAAAATAATTTCGTCCTCGAAATTGCTAAGGTAGGAAAAATGGTACCAATTTATTACTTTTCAAAATCTCACTTATGTTGAAACTCAACTCCTCATATTTCGACAAATTCAATTCCACCAAAACTTTTGGTCTTCCTTCATTTGATTCGAATGATCTACGATCAATCCATTTATCCAATCTATATTCCAATAAACCTATTCAAATTGATTCTAAATCAATTCATTCACTTGATTTATTTAACTTGCTTTAAATTAAATTTTAATTCCAGAATTCAAATCCCCGGGTTTCTATTTCAAATCCTTCTGAAATCACATAAATATATATACATATATTTATTTCCATCTCAAATTCAAAACACTTGAATTCTTCCCAAAACAACTTGTTTTCTTTCAAACAAATTTCCAATAAAACTTTCTAAGGTAGCAATCCATCACTTAGACACTCGAAAATGAACACTGATGATGTTGCAATCATTATCAGAATTATTTTCCAGATACTGAAGTGAGTTCAGTGCTTTATTATTTCAAAATCCATTCAAATATGATTTTTATTCGAACGGTCTTTTCAAAACAAAGCTATATTCTTTTAATGTACTTCAAAAATATTTTCCAACTTCTCAGGATTTAAATTCTAAATTCTGGCTTGAATTTAATTTCAGTTCATCTCATTTGTATATATTATTCATATACAAATTCTATTTGGTTATAACTAACTATTTCAATTTTTATAATTTCATTTGATTATAATATTAACAACCAACACATCCATATATTATAATAAATTCAAAAATTATTCTTTCTATATCAAAAATAGAAATTTTGGGTAAAATTATTTCATTTACCCATTTAAAAACAATATCATGTCGTATTTTCTGTTCAAGTGTTTAGAAATCCCTATCGACTTCGTGGCGTCCCACGATTCGACCCGAATTCATAAACCACTCACAGACTAGTCAACACAATATAAAACAACTTTTATATCAATTTACAAATACGCTCTCTCGTATTATACACTCAACTCATTCTAGGGCACTGCTGACCCTATCTCTAATGAGCACATTTCCACCAAAGCCTAGGTATTCGCTCAACCTAAGCTCTGATACCACTGTAACGACCACGGGATTTTCGACTCCGAAAATCGACACAAAACCCAGCGTCGACTGTTCAGACATCGAAAATACCGTATCATTAATAGAAAGAAATTAGAGGGTGAGATAGAAAAGATAGAACTAATAGAATAGAAGAAGAAGAAGAACACAATTGAGCATAATCAAAGTAAACACGAATCTCACAGCGGAACGAATAAAATATATTATATAACATAACTTTTGAAGTACAAATCAGTAACTGTATATATACACACCATGATCAGAGCACAACAGTTATTCCTGGAACAGTTATAAACATCTGTTTCCAGATACAAACAAGGTCCACAGCGGAATATATGATAGCATATAGCTAACCGGTGAAGCCTCCTGCTTCCAGCTCCTCCAAATGAATCTGTGAAATCCCGACTACTTGACTGCCCGTACAAATTTGGGCACCCAAGAGTTTAGGGAAAACAAAACAAAATAAACTCTGGGTCAGTCATGGGACTGGTGTGAGTAAACTCCAACCACTTGTTTAACTTTAAAAAAATCCTTTCAAAAGAAAAGATAATAGTAAGACCAGCCCACACATAAACACGGACGGTTTTTACCTTACTATAACCCAAAACACTTTAATACGAAAATCCAGTGATATTATAATAATGTCTACATCAAGTAAATAACCAAATAGCAGAACGCTTGCATCTCACTCTCCACATATATAGTATAAAATCAAAAACCGCATGGCGCTTATTGGAGATTGGATTCCGACTATGACAAGGTATGGAACCACCTTCCGCTAGTGTATCTCTAGAGAGGAATACACTGGGTTCAACAAGAACATCTTGTAACCCGGCCCACACATGACCGACCACTCATTTCGCTTGAGTGTATCGAATGTATATCACCAACGGTTGGGATCAGCAACCGCCTCCCGACTGGGACAGCATCGAATAGAATAAGAAATTAAATGAACCTCTAGATAGGTGATTATACATCCTAATGGGTGCGACCCACATAGCCATGCTGCCTGCCCGATTTTTGTCCTTTCCCGGTTGTTGAGGCCTGAGGCTACGAATACTTACCATTCATTGATAGCACAATCACTTTGAATGCCACATTGTCAGATCCGTTAATCACTAGTTGAGTTTGCACAAATATTCTGGATGTTATGCTAAGGGAGTAAATCCGTTGCAACCATATATATTTATACAGACCAACCCATTTGATCATTGGAAATACTCTGTCAGACATTCGTCCATATACGTTCGTTCTGGGACTGAACGAAACCGAAGGCACTATTTCTATTTAATAGAAAGAGTCCTTGCACTTTACTCCGTCTTCAATATATTCAGTATACTTGGTTCGCAACGCTTATGCCGATACGGAGTGGTTCTTCGGATAATAATCCAACCGGTCTCTCCATATTGACAACGATGGTCAAAAACTTCGATAGTCTGTGATTTAACTATCGAATAAAAACAAGTGTTCATCCAAACATATCAAACAAATCACTGGGCTCTTTAATTAATATTTCATCAATTAAATCTCTTCTCCATTTCCTTATCAATATTTGTTAACCAAATATTTTCAATAACCATATTGGCCCTTTACGCTATTTGGAAAGCCTTTCCCAATATCAACTTCTTTTATTTTCTATATATTAGAAAATATCTCTATTTGCAATTGGAAACAATTCCAATCACTTATCTCTATCCCGACTATTTTAATTATACTCAAGAAATATTTACTTGTTATATTTCCAAAATTCCATCACTTGGGTTTAAAACGAATGTTGTGTAAAACATCGTTACAACAACCCAATATATTTTATTCAACTAACTCTTTTTCAAACACTTCTCTTCGAGACTGGATCTTGCTATTTATCCATTAAAAATGAAATCAATCAAGTTGCGGTAAAAATTACCTCTCAGACCTTAACTGAAAACATTCTCAACTTCAAAACGGCAAAACCACTTACCTCGAATAAACACACTATACAATCCAATTATTCATTTTTAAAAACATGTATAAAGTTTGCTTTCTATTTCTAATTTATAGATTTCCCTTTTTGTTTACAATATTCGATTTTTATATTCACTTACCTATCGAATTCTATACGTCGATACAATGATTTCTAACTAACAAAATATTTTTAAAAATATTCTAACTCCTTAAATTTCCGGAAAAATTCGCCATAACCTCCCCTGTATCGGGAGCATCGGGAAATTTCAAATAGCTTCCCCGGTCCTTCTAATCTCAAAAAGAAAAAGAAAAAGCCAAGCGGCTTGCCGATACGGCGCATAAAATCTCATATGGAAATTAAACGTGTACCTTTTTGTCGAGCACACTAATTATATACCTTCATCACTTTATCCCATACCTGTCTCCTGTGTGTTTATACCTGTCCAATTTATTTCAACCCCATACACTCGTTTTGACTCCACTCGTTAAATTAACTCGTTAACTATCTCTTTGCCTATTTCGCTTGTATATTTGAATATAACACGTTTCAAATATATTTCAACTTGCTTATCAACTAATTGAATTCAAATTTCAATTTAGGTTCTATATTCGATTTCGAATATATATTTACAATTCCAAATTCGCCTTTCAAGGTTCGACTTCAATTCAACACTCGATTAACTAATTCTTCTTTGATTTAGTTAATTCTATTCAATAATCAAAAATATGATTATTGTTTCAAAAATCACTTTTCTTACTTCACTTGAGTTCACCTTTATGTTCTAACTCAAGACCAGGTTTTTAAATGGAAATTCGGATTTTTTTATTTGCTTAAAAATCCCTATATTTATTATATAAAATCCATTATGGTTTTAATGGTTTCTGGCGCTGCACTTTTAAAATTTTGATTTTGACATAACTCAAAATCTATTCGACGAAATCCAGATTTTTCTCTTCCATTAGAAAACTATTATCAAATTGGTCCTGACGATTCTTGTTTCAAAGAATTCCGACTTAATTTGACTCCGATATACTCAAATGAAGTTCGAGTCGCCAATTCACGAACTACAGCGCTGCGACGAGTTCGTTTTAATTATATATATATATAAACTTTTAAACTTCGTTGGAATGAAATTCAACTCCATTCTGATATATTTTAATATATTCAAATCCATAGTTTAAATTCCATTTGAATTCAATTTGAATCTCCTATATTCAAATTTCATTTTCCCATCTCCATTTGAATTCTAATATTCAAATTCATTTCCAACACCATTTGAATTCTAATATTCAAACTCATCTTTAACACCATTTGAATTCTAATATTCAAATTTAATTCTCTTGAATTCACATACCATATTTTATTTCCTTGATTTCAAATACCACATTTTAATCTCCTTGAATTCAAATACCACATTAATTTCTATAATCAACTTCCTTTTGAATTGTTATATTTGAAATTCATACTTGAATTTAAATAATCAAACTCCATTTTGAATTTCTATTTTAAATTCAAATATCCAAAACTCCATTCTAATACTATTTGAATTCTTATATTTGAATCCTCTTTATTTAAAACCCATTATTTAAATCCCATTTGAATTTCTTCACTCAAATCCATTTGAATTCCCTTGAATTCAAATTCCATTTCGAAACCATTTGGATTTCCTATTTTGAAATCCTATTTTGAAATTCTATTTCCAATTCTACTTTGAAAATCCTATTTTCAAAGTTTACTTCAAATTCTATTTTGAAATTCTACATTCAAATCTCTATTTGAATTTCTTTATTCAAATTTTATATCAAAGTCTCTATTTGAATTTTCTTCATTTGAATTCCTTTGAATTCAAATTTTATTTTAATTCCTTTGAATTCAAATATTCTAATTTCATTCTAATTTCTCATATTCAAATTCTATTTGTATTATTTAATTTATAAACAACGTTTATAACTTCCCTTAAATTTTCACATTTATAAACTTATAAATAAAGTTTATAAATCCAATTCAACCCCGTATTTTAATTTATAAACCAAGTTTATAAATTCACTTGTTTTATATATTTAAAACAGTTAATATTTTCTATACTTCATTAAAAATTCAAATTCTATTTATAAAAATAGTATTCCATTTTCAAATCTCTATTATCCTTTTCCGATATTTTTATAAATCAATATTCGAGCCCCAGTGATATTTAAACACCCCAAAACAATCAGTTATCAATCACGGAATTTTTTTAACACATCATATATGAGAATATATATGAAACCGACAAACAAACAGATAATATATTTTTGAGGAATCCAGTTGGATTCCTCCAACCTGTTTACCTGCATCCACAGATGTTAGTACATAAATAATACCCATTCTGCTTCGTGGCAGAATATCGTGGTATAGAAGGTCATCCACTAATCATAGCGTGGGGCGTATAGGGTAATCATCCGCTATGGTACCGCGGGCATCCGCTAATGAGACTGCGGGAATCCAACCAATCAATCAACCCAATATATATATATATAGCCTAAATAACTAATATATATATAACAACCAGAAAACATTCACACAAGCAACAAACAATTATTTTTAATGAAATAAAAATAATTCTAAAGGTGAGTGAGATTTACTCACCTCGATTTTCGTTTTGCTGAATATCCAATTTAATTTCCATATCATCGTCTACGAACTACTCGAGTTGAATATGCCTTGTACCTACGGTTGTTCGATTTAATTCATCGATTAATAATTATAAATATCGATTAACTTTTACTCATTTAAATTAACCTTTGACATAAATTATTCTAAGTAATTTATGTTTCGAAAAAGACGTATACCTTTGCTGTCTTTAAATAAATCAAGTCTACGAGGCATGCTGAAAAAGATCACTCGATCCACGTCTCCTAAGACAGCCCTAAAACATTGACTTATCCACTTTGGCATTTCGTCGAGCACCTTACTGACACTCCACTTGACAGCAAACCAACACCCCACATCGACAACCCTTCCACCGTCAGCATCCATATCAACCCCACCAGCCAACATCTTTGCGATAACCATTACATCTGATCATCCCGTTCATTCAATTTCCGCAACCCTAGTTTATTCAGTCGAACTCCAGGCCATCATCAAGTCCATCGAGCTCCAGACCGAACCCCAAGAAAACCTCATCATCCACTATCGCACCTCAATTACTGCACCAATATCGAACCGCATCCTCTCCACCAGCAAATCAAACAAGTCCTTCAGCACTGCATCGCTTTTCCCCCAAATTGACATCAGTAAAGTCGCACCAACCCTAAACCCCCAGAACTTCATCGTTGCCCTCCTTCTACCGATACCCCATTTTTACCCTAAATCGAGATCTCCTATGGGATGGCGTCGAGCTTCCCCCATCGCACTGATTCGCGAGCGCCAGCTCGAGGCAAGCTTCCAGTCTCCATGGCGATTTCAAGTTGCGATGGTTTTTTTTTTCTTTTTTTAACGGTGGAAGGATTTCGATCTAATTGGGATAAAAGAACGAGAAGAAGGGATTATTAGATGGTACGCTCCTTTGAGAAATGAAGACGAGGTGTTGTTATATAGGTGCGAAGGTGACAGAACGTACCACGCCATTAAGATGGTGTTCCCTTGATGTGGAAGATGAGAGACATTTTTGCTGGCTCGAGGAAACAGGTCTGTGATTTTACAAAGATAGGCCGGCTAGGTAACGTTTTTAGGGTGGCTCGAAATGACGTGTATATAATTCGATTTGATTTTGTTTTAGTTTTCATCCGTTTAATTATATATATATTTCGAGGTTCCGAACCGCTATTTAATCATAACGACTGCCATCTCCAATGTCATTCGCTGCTCTGAACACAAGGGGACAGATTGTGGAATTTTATTTCAACTGTATAGAACAGAAAACAATTTAAATTAACGGTTAAATTAATTTTGATTTAATATATAAATCGATTTCAGATAATAAAATTTCACGAAAATAAATTATTATTACTGTTTTAATTCAAACAGAATTTATATTAATCAACTGAACTGTTTTTCAATTCAGTTTTAACTGTGAATTAAATTGCTTGTTAATAACTCGATATATTTGAAATTATATCCTATGTCAATTATTTAACAGATAAATTCAATATAAAATTCATTTATATTCCCAATTAAATATTTAAAACTAATTTAAATATTCATTATATAATAGCTAAAAATCAGGGACGTTACATTCTTTGTAGAATAGAAAATAACATTTTTGTTAAAAATGTTACACTAGTATAGTATATGACCTTTTTATGTTGCGTTAGCGGAAAATAACATTTTTTTTATAAAATGTTGCATGAGAATAAAAATAACAGTTTATTATAAAATGTTGCATTAGATCAAAAATGCCATTTAGTCATAAAATGTTACATTAGAACCAAATTGTCACTTTTGTCAAATCATTGAAACCAAAAAAACATTTTTGTCAAGTTTGTTAGTTAAAATAAAAATAAACAATTTTGTCAAATTTGTTAGTTGAAACAAAAATAAACATTTTTGGGCAAACATGTTAGTTGAAATAAAATAAACATTTTTGGTCACACATGTTAGTAGAAATAAAGACATACATTTTATCAAAACACATTAGTTAAAACAAAATATCCGATTTTGTCAAAATTACCAAAGTTAAAACCATTTTGTCGCTTTTGTCAAAATACCAAAATTAAAACCATTTTGTCGCATTTGTCAAAATACCAAAGTTAAAACCATTTTGTCGCTTTTGTAAAATTATAATAGTTAAATCAAACACGATCATTTTTATCGCATTAGAGTTGTCAAAACAAACCTTATCATTTTTGCCGCATTAGATTTGCCAAAACAAGCATTATCATTTTGTCGCATTAGATTTGACAAAACAAGTATATCACTTCTATTTGTTTTGATAAATTAGAATTGTCGATACAACAAACACATCACTTTCATTTGTTTTGTTGAATTAGAATTGTAGACAAAACAAAGTTATCATTCTTATTGTTTTATTGAAATAAATTGGTCAACAAAACAAAGTCATTATCTTTATTGTTTGGTTGAAAAAGATTAGTTAAATCAAAATATACATATTGTCAAAATAGATTAGTTAAAGCAAACCATATATTTTTGTCAAAATATACACTTTTGTTAAGATAGATTAGTTGAATCAAAATACACCTTTTTGGTCAAAATGAACATTTTTGGCCAAATAGCTTAGTTGAACCAAAATATTTATATTTGTCAAAAATACAATAGTTGAAACAAAAAATACATTTCGTTAAATATGATTGTTGAAAACAAAAATTACATTTTTGTTAATTAGATTTGAATTAAAACAAAAATTACATTTTTGTTAAATAAAAGAGTTAAACACAAATTACATTTTTGTTAAATAGGTTTGTGTTACAACAAAAACATTCATTTTGATAAAATAGAATTGTTAGCAAAATGGATGTATCACTTCTTATACATTTTGTTGAAATATAATTTATATGGAAATATAATAATCATTTGTATTTGCGTAACGTACAATAGAATTTATATGCAAATATAATAATCATTTGTATTTGCATAACATACAATAGAATTTATATGCAGATATAATAATCATTTGTATTTGCATAACGTACAATAGAATTTATATGCATATATAATAATCATTTGTATTTGCATAACATACAATAGAATTTATATGCAAATATAATTATCATTTTTATTTGCATAATATACAATAGAATTTATATGCAAATATAATAATCATCTTTATTGGCATAATATACAATAGAATTTATATGCAAATATAAAAATTATTTTTATTTGCAAACTTACATTAGAATTTATATTAAAATATAAGAATCATATTATTGGTCAAAACATACATTAGAATGGTCTGTAAAGTAAAGTGACATTTTATTGTTAAAATATACAATAGTATTTGTATGCAAATCCGAGTGACATTTGTATTATCAAAATTTACATTAGCGCTTGTGTCCAGAGTATAGAGGCATTTCATATGTTATGATTTGAAACAATACATGCAAATAAAACAATTTCTTTTTATTTGATTAAAATTAAAAATAGAAATTGCATACAATGTAACAACCCGAAAATCTGGGCCAGTTTAAAATTTTTATTTTGGCAATTCTAGCGAATTTTGATTATTTAAAATGAATTATTTTAAATAATATCGACGAGAAATTTATTTTGAATATATTTAGAACGTATATATTATACGCGTCGTCGTTAGAATATAAACATTTATATATAATTATAAATAGAATTGAAAATGGCGCGGTAGTTCGATAATTCGATTTCAAACTTCTATTGAATGTACTGGGTGCAAAACAATCCGGATTTTAGTGAAACCAAAAACATTAGGATCTAATTGATATTATCTTTCCAACGAATCCGAAAAATCAAGATTTCATAGCGGGAATCAAAAGATATGTCCAGTTGAAAATTCTGAATAATCGCTATGGAATTCAGGCCCTTAAAAATGGACATTTTGCAAACGACCTCGGATTTCGACGAAACCACTCTTGTTGGGTCCGTGGTGTAAAGTTATTGCTAGGTTTCAAATTTCATAATTTTTCGAATCAATATGTGAGCGTGGCAAAGGAAAACGCGTTTGACCAGTTTCAGTTGATTTTAATCGACTGGAAAATGGCCATTTTTCCAACGGTCTCAGAATTCGACGAAATTAGTTTTGTTAGGACCGTATCGTCAATACGAAGCTAGAAAATATTTTTCGGGAATTTTCCTAGTTAGTATGTGACCTCGGTAAATTGATATGTACGTTTAAAATTCAATAAAGTGATTTAAATGTAAATTCAAGGGAAACTGATCGAAACGATCGAATCAGCTTGCGACACATATCCCATTGTGTTCGGAATGGGGGTGAAACGCAAGGGACGACAGGCGGTGAGCCTCGTTTTGAAGTCGAAAATAAAAGTTGCTTTTTAGTGAAAAATAAAATAATTAAATTAAAATATATATTCAGTTTTTACCTTCCCCCTTCAGTTAGAACCGCAGAACAAAAAAAAAGAGAGAGAAAAGAGGCGCTCGATCGCGCCAGGCCTAGCGCCGCCGCCGTGGGGCCCTCGCCACCGCCACCAAGCCACCGGCGCCTAACCCCCCCTCCTCCGATCCACTCGATTCCCTCCCCTCTCTCCCATTCGACGCTCAAAAACCCTAGACCCCCTTTTCACCAAACCCGTCGTCGCTGACCCCTAATGCCCCACCGCGAGGCACCCAAGCCCCACTCCAGCGCCACCGCCGGGCTGTGCCGGACCTCCACCGCCTGCAGCCACCTTCCTCCGCCAATACCCACCTCCGACAGTTCCACCGACGTTGAACTCACCCTCCCCCTTCGTTGTAAGTTTTTAAGTTATTTGCTTTGTTTTATTTTGTTTTATTTAGCCAAGGTAATTAGAATATAGGGTTGTTTTAAAATAAAAATATAATTTTTATTATGATAGAGTATTTAAAAATATAAATTTTTTTATTATGATAGTGGAATAAAACATAGATTTTTATGAAAGTAAAAATATGATTTTTATATGTTGAACTTCGAAATAAAAATGTGATTTTTATATGTTGAACTTCGAAATAAAAATGTGATTTTTATATGTTGAACTTCGAAATAAAAATGTGATTTTTATATATTGAACATCGAAGTAAAAATGTGATTTTTATATATTGAACATCGAAGTAAAAATGTGATTTTTATATATTGAATATCGATGTGAAAATTCGATTTTTACATAGGTAGTGAATACGGGCAACGAAAGCGACAAAAGGCGAGATTGGCGAAGACTTCTGCAAAAGAAGAGTCGAGTTGGTTGGATAGCTATCGGTGAGAACTTCTCACTCTTCAATTTCTTTTCTAGTTATATATATATATACTAGGATGCAGACGGTGCTTAGTAGCACCCGACACAATCGTCCACAGACCATGGACTTGTTTGTTTGATTGCAAAAATAAGTTAGATTATTTGATTGAAATTGGATTGTTTGGTGAAATGAATAGATTGATTGATGTGTGAATGGCGTGGGCCTTCACTAGACCGGGGATAAGGCTAGGCCTCGTCCCGTTTCTAGTATCGTGCCGTTATGCCGCCGAAATTTTCTAAAATAAGTTAGAAAACTAAAAATATCATTTTATTGAATATATGAACCGAATAGAATATTCATAGGTGGAATAAAATGTTTTATCGTTAAAAATATAATTTTTAACGTGAAAGTGAATAAGTAAATATTTATAAACAAATCGGCCGATTTGTTTATATACACTGATTTGACTGATATTGATTGGGACGATAAATTTTACACATCGCCCAACAGCACAAATAAAATATGTGTTTGATTGTTTGAAACCCCACACGGGTGTTGGGATGAAATTCGAAGTTCACTCATCCTGATTTATTAAATATGTCGATCGGTTGATTGACAGGCTGTTTTAAGCGTTAGATATCTATATTTGATGCTTATACAGTGTAGTGCACTTTGGTTGATGGTTGATTATTTTTCCATGCTATTATATACATGTGTTGTATGAAAATCCATATAATTAACTTTATATGGTAATTGATTGGGCCTCATTCCAATTTGAAAAATAAAGAATAATATAAAATAAAGGTTCATGTGTTGACAGTACTCATTCATTGAGATTGGTCATGTGTTGAACGAAATATTTTAGTAACAAAATTTACATCTTTATCAATATAAAATAAAGGTTCATGTGTTGACAGTACTCATCCATTGAGATTGGTCATGTGTTGAACGAAATATTTTGATAATAACAACTATTTTGATAAAGAAATATTTGAAATAGAATATTTGAAAATAGAAATTTATGAAGCCGTGTTGATTAGATTGACGCCATTTTGACGTGAACGATTTCGAAATGAATTGAATTGAAAACGATTTCGAAATGAAATGAATTGAAAACGATTTCGAAATGAATTAAATTGAAAACGATTTCGAATTGAATTGAAAGCGAATTGAAATGAATTCAAATTGAATTGAAATTTGAATTGAATAGAAATGAATTTTAAAACGAATTTATAAAGAAGAATTCAATTTTGCTTTGAATTGAAATGGAAGTCGAGATAGATTTTGAAACGAATTTTAAAACTATTTATATAATTCGTTTCGAATAGAAATCGACGAAATATATATTATATATATTATATATATAATATAATGGCCTGAATAGAACGCGCCGCGCCGCGGTAGTTCGCGAATTTCGACCATTTATTTCAAACGGACATTACGGGAGATCCGGCCGTCGGATTCTCCTAAAACCGGAACTGTTGGGTTCGTATCGAAAAGAGCTTTCTAACGAATATTAGAAATTAGAAATCTAACGGTTGGATTTGGAGTTACGTCCAAATCAAATTTGAAAAAGGTCGCTGTAAGTGCAGTTCGATGGCCATTGATGGAAATCGACTGTACGGGCCTTGATAAAATTATTAAAAATAGTAATAATTTGTGTAAAATCATAAGAAATGATTTAGAAAGGATTGGGATGAAAAACTCCATACTAGAAAAGATAAAAATAGATTTTTATCGAAATGAACTAGTTTTGAACTAGAAATATAATTCTATTTGTTTTTTTAATAAATAAATTGAATTTGAAAAGGGTTTTAAAAATAACCAGAATTTCCAATGATTGCATTGGAATGGATTTGAATCGAAATTGCCTTCGGAATATTTCGATGTTGGATTTCGTGATGATACAGATATTGTTATGGGAATTTGAAAGATATATATATATATCGTTATTTCCAATGCGATATTTGTTAGTCGTAGAATTTGATATTGAATATAAGCCGGTATATTTTCTATTCAGAGCCTTGTATTGAATATCAAATGTGATTTGGGTTTGTCGTGAATGGTGTCTTCACTAACACTGTTCTTGAACCCAGTTGAGAAAAGATTAAATCTTTTTATTTAGATTTAATGAAGTGTACCAATTCAACAATATTTAATTGGAATTGAATTGATATTGATATTGGGTTTATCGTGAACAGTGTTTTAAATAACACTCGTTCTTTAACCCGATAATTAATGAATGTGATTTTGGGTTTATCGGAACCGTGTTTTAAGTGACACTGATTCTTTAACCCAGTCGAAGATTAAAACTAAGTGGAGTTTTAATGAATCTTTAATTAGATTGAAATGATCGAAAATGGAGTATCACCAGTTTTGCTCCAGGCGATAGTTAAATCTTTAATTAGATTTGAACGTGGAATGGTAATTGAATTTACCGATAACACCGTGGTGTTAGATATGAAGTATTACCAGTTTTACTTCATGGGATGAATAGGTTGGGATTGGGATATTAAAACAAATGATTACTTCGGTAAGGTTCGTTAATCCCGACTAGTTTGAATTGATATTCAAAAATAGATTAAAGAATAAATTCAAGAAATTTATCTTGGGTAAAATTAATGGGAGCCTTTCTCTATGAATGTGAAATTTAGAAACTAACTGTCGGTTAGCTAAGCAGAATGGTTTTCTGGATATTGATCTGATGTTGGTTTCGGCCTTCGGGGTTAATATTTGGGGAATTATTCTCTTAATTAATTTACGGTTAGTGACTGCTGAATTGGAATGAGGCGTATGTTGTGTTTGTGTAACACTTATTTAAAATATACGCGAGTTATTCGGAAAGACCGGGTTTATCCCATTCTGAATAACTGATACGACGATAAGTCGAAGATGAAGACGATGGTCGAGGACCGGAGGTCTTCACGTCGTTTGGGTAATTACTGATGATCTTGATTGGGCTGTACACCCAAGAAGATGGAAACAGTTAGTGATCGTCCAGACGTACTTGGAGATCGATGGATATGCGGGGTACTAGGTGCCTCCGGTTTCGTTCAGACCCAGAACGGACTTGTAAATGGACTGTGTGTCTGACATTGGATTTTAGTCCGCGTGATTGATCTCTATTAAATATATATCTGTTTGGCGGCGGAGAATTTATTCTCTTGCTTAACGCCCTTCTCTGAGACGTACGAGCTCAGGGGTTATATATTGATGGATATCAATCGCATGGAGTGAATTGCCTGTGTGGCATGCCTAAGTGGCAAAAGATCAAGGCTTCTGTTGAAAAGAAAAGTCTTGTGGTGATGATCAAAGCACGGCCTTTGTGGCTTAGCTTTGTGTAACGTTTACTTCGCGAGTTTCACACCCGATATGAACCAGAAACGGGAGACGGACCTCAGGGAGGGCATGCGTTTCCTTCTAGCTAAAAAGTGGCGTCAGTGGTTTTACACGCCCTGACGAGTTTGACTTATGTGGTTGTTGCTGTTGCGAGGCGCCTCGGTTTGATCGGACGATCCGGGTCCGATGGAGTCATTTGTTGGCTCATTTACGCCCCAAAGGGCGGGGAAACGTAGTGTTCAGGCATAATAATCCACATCGGTGGACCGGCCTTGTCGCTCCATGGGGCAGTTGCGGCTGTTCCTGAGACATGGGCTAGATTGTCTCGAATCGGTTGAGGACTATCTTTTGCCTCGGTTCATAGACGGAAATCCAATTTCCAAATACGTGACATTCGCGGTTTTATTTGTAGAGCCTAGTATGGCGACATAGTGGGATGGGGCGCTCATGCCGCCTATGATTGATACTTATGATTTGAAGTTGTTTTATACACTATGCACTTATAATAGTATCAAACGATTTGTTTTAACCGTATCAAGCATTCTTTGGCTGTTATAAGGGAAAACCCTATCCTCGGCTGCGTTGCATTGTGTGATGGGACCTGGGTCTTATAACAGCTTCATTTTTCTTTATTTAGCATTGCGCTGTTTGTTTTATGCACTGGTATTCTTGGGAGGAAACCCGTTCCGTGTTAAACGGCGTGGTCCCTTGATTTACCTAATGATTTAAAATAAAGATTAATAACTGTTTTAGTTCTCACACCAGTCACATGACTGACCTGGAGTTTATTGTTTTAACCTAAACTCTAGGTGCCCTTATTTTGACACGGGCAGCTAGTAGTTTTGGTTTTGCAGATTTATATTCACAGGATCCTGGTTTACAGCTGGAATGATATCCGGAAAGCTTTGTATCCGTATATCTCTTCTAGTTGTGTATTGTATTATTTCCGTTGCGATGTATTTAAATGTAATTTAAATCTCTGATGTTTCTGTGTAATATTTATTTGTTTATACTCTGTATATTCTTGTAATCTGATGCATTGTTGTAATATACAATGAAATGTTCTTTTATATGTGTTCTGTTGTGGCTTGTTCTCGAACTATCCGACGCTTTCCTTCACGGGGAAGTTACGGGTTTTCACAGTTGGTATCAGAGCTTTGGTTTACAAAGCTCAGCGAACAACGCACATTAGAACCATACGAAAGAATTCATCAGAAAGTGGAGTAGTAATATCCAACGAGAATGACTCGTTAGAGATGGGATCAGTAGTATCCTAGAACGAGTGTGAAGAGTATATTTTTCAAATGAAAACGAATTTTGTTTTGAAAATTTAAATCAATTATTCGTATTTGATTATCTATTTATATTGATTAGGACAGTCCAATATACAAAGATTTTGCATATACGCCTTGCAAACGTATATTCAAATTTTTAATATATTGGATAGATATAGCATCACACTCTAGTCGCCTGAAGATGATATTGATGATGGTGCATCATCATCAGCATTTATATTCGAGTGTCGAAGGTGTGATATCTATATATTTCCTATTGACTGGTGTGAGAACCAAAAACTATATAGGATCTATTGTTGTGATTTGGCACCAAAAATCTGATTTTTGTATATGTATCAAAATTATGAATTTGAAACTCTAATTCACTAATTGATTGATGTTTGTGTTGTTTGTTAATTTGTTTGCTAATTTTGAACCATTTAGCCTAATTGAATCAAATATTGAATTGTATTGAAAATTGGTCACATTTGTTTGCATATACATATATATCATTGAACAGGTCATAGCAAGGAGGCTAGAGCAGAGAATAAAATTTGTTTGCCCGACAAATAGGTACATGTTTACTACATAATTTACTGTTTTGTTTGGGTGATGATGATTTTATGAGCCTATTGGCTAGCCGCTTGGCTTTTTCTTTTTCTTTTTGAGATCTGAAGGACCGGGGAAGCTATTTGAAATTCCCCGATGCTCCCAGTGCAGGGGAGGTTATGGCGAAATTTTTCGAAAATTTAGGGTGTTAGCCAAATTTTTGAAATTTTTGAAAATTCTCAGAAACTAAAGAGTTGGAGAATGGAAGCCTGATCGATCGTAGAGTTGATTAATCAAACCACTTTCGACTTTGTTCCTTTTCGGGGACGAAAAGTTTTAAGTGGGGGAGATTGTAACAACCCGAAAATCTGGGCCAGTTTAAAATTTTTATTTTGGCAATTCTAGCGAATTTTGATTATTTAAAATGAATTATTTTAAATAATATCGACGAGAAATTTATTTTGAATATATTTAGAACGTATATATTATACGCGTCGTCGTTAGAATATAAATATTTATATATAATTATAAATAGAATTGAAAATGGCGCGGTAGTTCGATAATTCGATTTCAAACTTCAATTGAATGTACCGGGTGCAAAACAATCCGGATTTTAGTGAAACCAAAAACATTAGGATCTAATTGATATTATCTTTCCAACGAATCCAAAAAATCAAGATTTCATAGCGGGAATCAAAAGATATGTCCAGTTGAAAATTCTGAATAGTCGCTATGGAATTCAGGCCCTTAAAAATTGACATTTTGCAAACGACCTCGGATTTCGACGAAACCACTCTTGTTGGGTCCGTGGTGTAAAGTTATTGCTAGGTTTCAAATTTCATAATTTTTCGAATCAATATGTGAGCGTGGCAAAGGAAAACGCGTTTGACCAGTTTTAGTTGATTTTAATCGACTGGAAAATGGCCATTTTTCCAACGGTCTCAGAATTCGACGAAATTAGTTTTGTTAGGACCGTATCGTCAATACGAAGCTAGAAAATATTTTTCGGGAATTTTCCTAGTTAGTATGTGACCTCGGTAAATTGAAATGTACGTTTAAAATTCAATAAAGTGATTTAAATGTAAATTCAAGGGAAACTGATCGAAACGATCGAATCAGCTTGCGATACATATCCCATTGTGTTCGGAATGGGGGTGAAACGCTAGGGACGACAGGCGGTGAGCCTCGTTTTGAAGTCGAAAATAAAAGTTGCTTTTTAGTGAAAAATAAAATAATTAAATTAAAATATATATTCAGTTTTTATCTTCCCCCTTCAGTTAGAACCGCAGAACAAAAAAAAAGAGAGAGAGAAAAGAGGCGCTCGATCGCGCCAGGCCTAGCGCCGCCGCCGTGGGGCCCTCGCCACCGCCACCAAGCCACCGGCGCCTGACCCCCCCTCCTCCGATCCACTCGATTCCCTCCCCTCTCTCCCATTCGATGCTCAAAAACCCTAGACCCCCTTTTCACCAAACCCGCCGTCGCTGACCCCTAATGCCCCACCGCGAGCCACCCAAGCCCCACTCCAGCGCCACCGCCGGGCTGTGCCGAACCTCCACCGCCTGCAGCCACCTTCCTCCGCCAATACCCACCTCCGACAGTTCCACCGACGTTGAACTCACCCTCCCCCTTCGTTGTAAGTTTTTAAGTTATTTGCTTTGTTTTATTTTGTTTTATTTAGCCAAGGTAATTAGAATATAGGGTTGTTTTAAAATAAAAATATAATTTTTATTATGATAGAGTATTTAAAAATATAAATTTTTTTATTATGATAGTGGAATAAAACATAGATTTTTATGAAAGTAAAAATATGATTTTTATATGTTGAACTTCGAAATAAAAATGTGATTTTTATATGTTGAACTTCGAAATAAAAATGTGATTTTTATATGTTGAACTTCGAAATAAAAATGTGATTTTTATATATTGAACATCGAAGTAAAAATGTGATTTTTATATATTGAACATCGAAGTAAAAATGTGATTTTTATATATTGAACATCGATGTGAAAATTCGATTTTTACATGGGTAGTGAATACGGGCAACGAAAGTGACAAAAGGCGAGATTGGCGAAGACTTCTGCAAAAGAAGAGTCGAGTTGGTTGGATAGCTATCGGTGAGAACTTCTCACTCTTCAATTTCTTTTCTAGTTATATATATATATATATACTAGGATGCAGACGGTGCTTAGTAGCACCCGACACAATCGTCCACAGACCATGGACTTGTTTGTTTGATTGCAAAAATAAGTTAGATTATTTGATTGAAATTGGATTGTTTGGTGAAATGAATAGATTGATTGATGTGTGAATGGCGTGGGCCTTCACTAGACCGGGGATAAGGCTAGGCCTTGTCCCGTTTCTAGTATCGTGCCGTTATGCCGCCGAAATTTTCTAAAATAAGTTAGAAAAATAAAAATATCATTTTATTGAATAAATGAACCGAATAGAATATTCATAGGTGGAATAAAATGTTTTATCGTTAAAAATATAATTTTTAACGTGAAAGTGAATAAGTAAATATTTATAAACAAATCGGCCGATTTGTTTATATACACTGATTTGACTGATATTGATTGGGACGATAAATTTTACACATCGCCCAACAGCACAAATAAAATATGTGTTTGATTGTTTGAAACCCCACACGGGTGTAGGGATGAAATTCGAAGTTCACTCATCCTGATTTATTAAATATGTCGATCGGTTGATTGACAGGCTGTTTTAAGCGTTAGATATCTATATTTGATGCTTATACAGTGTAGTGCACTTTGGTTGATGGTTGATTATTTTTCCATGCTATTATATACATGTGTTGTATGAAAATCCATATAATTAACTTTATATGGTAATTGATTGGGCCTCATTCCAATTTAAAAAATAAAGAATAATATAAAATAAAGGTTCATGTGTTGACAGTACTCATTCATTGAGATTGGTCATGTGTTGAACGAAATATTTTAGTAACAAAATTTACATCTTTATCAATATAAAATAAAGGTTCATGTGTTGACAGTACTCATCCATTGAGATTGGTCATGTGTTGAACGAAATATTTTGATAATAACAACTATTTTGATAAAGAAATATTTGAAATAGAATATTTGAAAATAGAAATTTATGAAGCCGTGTTGATTAGATTGACGCCATTTTGACGTGAATGATTTCGAAATGAATTGAATTGAAAACGATTTCGAAATGAAATGAATTGAAAACGATTTCGAAATGAATTGAATTGAAAACAATTTCGAATTGAATTGAAAGCGAATTGAAATGAATTCAAATTGAATTGAAATTTGAATTGAATAGAAATGAATTTTAAAACGAATTTATAAAGAAGAATTCAATTTTGCTTTGAATTGAAATGGAAACCGACATAGATTTTGAAACGAATTTTAAAACTATTTATATAATTCGTTTTGAATAGAAATCGACGAAATATATATTATATATATTATATATATAATATAATGGCCTGAATAGAACGCGCCGCGCCGCGGCAATTCGCGAATTTCGACCATTTATTTCAAACGGACATTACGGGAGATCCGGCCGTCGGATTCTCCTAAAACCGGAACCTTTGGGTTCGTATCGAAAAGAGCTTTCTAACGAATATTAGAAATTAGAAATCTAACGGTTGGATTTGGAGTTACGTCCAAATCAAATTTGAAAAAGGTCGCTGTAAGTGCAGTTCGATGGCCATTGATGGAAATCGACTGTACGGGCCTTGATAAAATTATTAAAAATAGTAATAATTTGTGTAAAATCATAAGAAATGATTTAAAAAGGATTGGGATGAAAAACTCCATATTTGAAAAGATAAAAATAGATTTTTATCGAAATGAACTAGTTTTGAACTAGAAATATAATTCTATTTGTTTTTAAATAAATAAATTGAATTTGAAAAGGGTTTTAAAAATAACCAGAATTTCCAATGATTACATTGGAATGGATTTGAATCGAAATTGCCTTCGGAATATTTCGATGTTGGATTTCGTGATGATACAGATATTGTTATGGGAATTTGAAAGATATATATATATCGTTATTTCCAATGCGATATTTGTTAGTCGTAGAATTTGATATTGAATATAAGCCGGTATATTTTCTATTCAGAGCCTTGTATTGAATATCAAATGTGATTTGGGTTTGTCGTGAATGGTGTCTTCACTAACACTGTTCTTGAACCCAGTTGAGAAAAGATTAAATCTTTTTATTTAGATTTAATGAAGTGTACCAATTCAACAATATTTAATTGGAATTGAATTGATATTGATATTGGGTTTGTCGTGAACAGTGTTTTAAATAACACTCGTTCTTTAACCCGATAATTAATGAATGTGATTTTGGGTTTATCGTGAACCGTGTTTTAAGTGACACTGATTCTTTAACCCAGTCGAAGATTAAAACTAAGTGGAGTTTTAATGAATCTTTAATTAGATTGAAATGATCGAAAATGGAGTATCACCAGTTTTGCTCCAGGCGATAGTTAAATCTTTAATTAGATTTGAACGTGGAATGGTAATTGAATTTACCGATAACACCGTGGTGTTAGATATGAAGTATTACCAGTTTTACTTCATGGGATGAATAGGTTGGGATTGGGATATTAAAACAAATGATTACTTCGGTAAGGTTCGTTAATCCCGACTAGTTTGAATTGATATTCAAAAATAGATTAAAGAATAAATTCAAGAAATTTATCTTGGATAAAATTAATGGGAACCTTTCCCTATGAATGTGAAATTTAGAAACTAACTGTCGGTTAGCTAAGCAGAATGGTTTTCTGGATATTGATCTGATGTTGGTTTCGGCCTTCGGGGTTAATATTTGGGGAATTATTCTCTTAATTAATTTACGGTTAGTGACTGATGAATTGGAATGAGGCGTATGTTGTGTTTGTGTAACACTTATTTAAAATATACGCGAGTTATTCGGAAAGACTGGGTTTATCCCATTCTGAATAACTGATACGACGATAAGTCGAAGATGAAGACGATGGTCGAGGACCGGAGGTCTTCACGTCGTTTGGGTAATTACTGATGATCTTGATTGGGCTGTACACCCAAGAAGATGGAAACAGTTAGTGATCGTCCAGACGTACTTGGAGATTAATGGATATGCGGGGTACTAGGTGCCCTCGGTTTCGTTCAGACCCAGAACGGACTTGTAAATGGACTGTGTGTCTGACATTGGATTTTAGTCTGTGTGATTGATCTCTATTAAATATATATCTGTTTGGCGGCGGAGAATTTATTCTCTTGCTTAACGCCCTTCTCTGAGACGTACGAGCTCAGGGGTTATATATTGATGGATATCAATCGCATGTAGTGAATTGCCTGTGTGGCATGCCTAAGTGGCAAAAGATCAAGGCTTCTGTTGAAAAGCAAAGTCTTGTGGTGATGATCAAAGCACGGCCTTTGTGGCTTAGCTTTGTGTAACGTTTACTTCGCGAGTTTCACACCCGGTATGAACCAGAAACGGGAGACGGACCTCAGGGAGGGCATGCGTTTCCTTCTAGCTAAAAAGTGGCGTCAGTGGTTTTACACGCCCTGACGAGTTTGACTTATGTGGTTGTTGCTGTTGCGAGGCGCCTCGGTTTGATCGGACGATCCGGGTCCGATGGAGTCATTCGTTGGCTCATTTACGCCCCAAAGGGCGGGGAAACGTAGTGTTCAGGCATAATAATCCACATCGGTGGACCGGCCCTGTCGCTCCATGGGGCAGTTGCGGCTGTTCCTGAGACATGGGCTAGATTGTCTCGAATCGGTTGAGGACTATCTTTTGCCTCGGTTCATAGACGGAAATCCAATTTCCAAATACGTGACATTCGCGGTTTTATTTGTAGAGCCTAGTATGGCGACATAGTGGGATGGGGGGCTTATGCCGCCTATGATTGATACTTATGATTTGAAGTTGTTTTATACACTATGCACTTATAATAGTATCAAACGATTTGTTTTAACCGTATCAAGCATTCTTTGGCTGTTATAAGGGAAAACCCTATCCTCGGTTGCGTTGCATTGTGTGATGGGACCTGGGTCTTATAACAGCTTCATTTTTCTTTATTTAGCATTGCGTTGTTTGTTTTATGCACTGGTATTCTTGGGAGGAAACCCGTTCCGTGTTAAACGGCGTGGTCCCTTGATTTACCTAATGATTTAAAATAAAGATTAATAACTGTTTTAGTTCTCACACCAGTCACATGACTGACCTGGAGTTTATTGTTTTAACCTAAACTCTGGTTGCCCTTATTTTGACACGGGCAGCTAGTAGTTTTGGTTTTGCAGATTTATATTCACAGGATCCTGGTTTACAGCTGGAATGATATCCGGAAAGCTTTGTATCCGTATATCTCTTCTAGTTGTGTATTGTATTATTTCCGCTGCGATGTATTTAAATGTAATTTAAATCTCTGATGTTTCTGTGTAATATTTATTTGTTTATACTCTGTATATTCTTGTAATCTGATGCATTGTTGTAATATACAATGAAATGTTCTTTTATATGCGTTCTGTTGTGGCTTGTTCTCGAACTATCCGACGCTTTCCTTCACGGGGAAGTTACGGGTTTTCACATACAAATAAAGGGAAATGAAAATTATCTTTCTATTGGCCATCAGCAATAATGACATGTAAATAAACTACATTTTATTAGACCTTAGAAACATGTAGGGAAAAATTATGTGGTTAAAATACATTTTTTATTCGGCATTAGGAATAAAATAACATGTTTGTTCATTATCATCAATATGTTAGTAGTAATAAAAGTGGTTAAATTCATTAACCAATTATTTATTTATTTATATGAACTATTGTTGGCTGAAAACCCCACCCGGGTATTAGGATGATAATGGATATACACTAGTCCCAATATTTATTTGTATGTCAATCGATAGATTGACAGGTTGCGATGAGCGTTATTATTTCATTTTAATGCTCACACAGTTGTGAACTTCACTCTGAGTGTTGAATGGATAGTTTAATGATTATTTATCATCTGTTGTCATTTACATACGATGTATGAAATCCATATAACCGAAGTTATATGGTAAATGATTGAGTCGCTTTCCGATTCAGAATATCTTTTATATAAAGAATATTTTAAAACAAAGAATTTCTTTTAAATAAAGAATATTTTTAAAAAGATATTGAAATAAAGGAATTGGATTTTGGGTTGTCGTGGATGGTGTCTTGGATAACACTATTCTTAAACCCGGTATGAAGGAATAAATCTTTTAACTAAGATTATTAGTGTTTCAAATTATATTTAGTATTGGAATAAATTGATATGTGAATTGGGTTTACCATGAACTATGTTTTAAACGACATTTGTTCTTTAACCCAATTAACAGTGAAAATATAATTTGGAATTTATAAATCTCTTTATTAAGATTTTAAAAGTAAAATTTCCAAGGTTAAGTTTTCCAAATTAATATATTAAATTGGAATTGAGTAGAAATTCGATTTGATAATAATCAAGATAGGCTTCTGTAAAAGAGGACTGTTACTATATATGGAATTTAAAAGGCTTTGCCGTCATTCCATTTATATTAACGGTCTGATATGGAAATTTATATCGATTATATATTGATTTGATTTCTGTGAAAATTCCATGCTTAATGGTAAATGATTTTGGGTTTATCGTGAACAATGTTTATAAATGACATTGGTTCTTTAACCCAGTTGAAGATAAGATTTAACTCTTAAAGTTGAATAATCATAAAGTAATGATTTTGATATTAAAATCAAATGGGAATTTGATAAATCTTTAAAAGAAATTTAAAGAATGAGATTCAAAAGAATTTATCTTTGATAAATTGATGGGATTCTTTCCCCAATAGTATGAATATTTTATTAAAAGAATATTCTAAATTAGAATGAGGCGTATGATGTGTCTTTACAACACCTGATTTTTAATTATAAAAATACGCGAGTTATTCGGAAAGACCAGGTTTAACCCATTCTGAATAATTACTACGATGATTAAAGTCAAAAATATTGAAGGCGGTGGATGAAGACCGGCAATCTTCGCATCGAATGGACGACTACTGATGCCTGGCATTGGGGTAGCTCCCAGTAAAGGGTTAAAGTGGTAGCTTTTCTGTAACGACCCGTATTTTTCTGCCTATTTTATTTGAATTATTTTATTATTTAAAATATTGGATTGAATTTAAATAATCAAATTTTATCATTTCCTTTTGAATATTTATTTATATTAATTATATAATAATATTTTAAATCCCAAAATATTTGGAAAATGGAGAATTTGAAATATATTGTGATCGGGCAATTTGAAATGGGTTAATATTGATTTTTGTTGAAATTATAGTAACGATTTCAATTCTAAAATGACGGTCAAGCGAATAGTTAATAATTTAAATATATAACGAGCTGCAGCGGCGCGGTAGTTCGTAATTTGGCGTTTTGAACTTTAAACGATTGAAATAAACGGATTTGGGTCTTCGTGGTTTTTTGGCGATCTAGGTCGGTCTAGGGAGGCGTCACTTCAGGTGTCAGGGATACAGGCTCGGGCGGTTCTGATGGAGGTCTCAGGTCAGCGTCTAGGCGACGGTGGCTGGTGTAGGGATGGCCTGGTGATGGGTTTCTATTGTTAGCCGTGGTCACGAAGATGAAGTATCGAGGTCGAAGTCTTTGACCCAAAGAAAACCCGTGGTACACCAAATACCATGATGATGTGGCCATGAATTATAAAGGTAATGAGGTGTTTAATTAATTAATTTATAGTTAATCAAATTTTAATAATCGTATTTATATATAAAACTTTAAATTAGCGTAACTTATTCATTCGTTAACGAAATTCAGTGAAACTGGATCCGTTAGGATCACAGGGACGAGGCCTAGGTGATGGCGCTGACTAGGAATTAATTGGAGCTATTTGAAATTTCAGATAATTTCAAACAATCGACTGAATTAAATGCAACAAACGCGTCAACCGTCAACCGTATTGAACTGGTGAGTTAATTCTCACACCTTCTGGAATCCGGTGATGTGGTAAATCCATATTAAAATATAATTTACCATTTAAAAGTATAAATTGGTTGATTGGTTGCTATTGGCTGTTACTGTTTGATTGGTCGCTGTCATTTATATTTCATCGTTTTAAATTAGTAGATCATATGAAATTTATTTCATATATTATTATGAAATGTTATAACGAGCTGTGGTGCAGTGAAGAACAGGTTGCAGGGATCCGACCGGATTCCTTAAATATTATATATGTTGTTTGTTTGTTTTATATTATTGATATATGAACTGATTGAACCCCAGATGGTAGTGAAACCTGTTTGAACATGATGGTTGAATAAATATTCACCTGTGTTGTGTTTAAAATCAATCGAAAGTGTTGATTGGGTAATTGGAAGTGAATGGCCTAAAATGTGTTGTTTCAGACGTCGGTTTACCGTTCGGTGAATTGACGTAGTTTTAAAGTTATAAATTATTTTATAACAGAACTGAAGCTTTTCGGTCATTTTTATAATTAATTAAATTAGGAATCTATGAATAAATATTTTAATCAGGCTTTTAAAAGAAATTGTTTAAATGGTTATGAAATAAGATTTTGTGATTTACACAAGTGTTAAAAGCAGAAACCATAGAATTTACCTACGGGTTAGGAAATGGAATGATTGTTTTTTTTAGACAATTAAATGGCATTTTTAAATTAATTAAGTTTTTTAACTAATTTAAAAAGGGAAATGACAAATGAAAGTCAGTTAACTGCTAACTGATATGTACGGTTGACCGAATCAATCGTTTTTTTAATTATTTAAATGGATAATTGAGTTAATTTGATATTCGTTAAGTTTAACGAATACTGTAAATATTAGTTAATCCCCGATTGACTATAATTAAAGAAAATATCGAGTTGTTTAGTGTTAAATTGTTAGTTAATCCCCGATTAACTAAATTAAAAAAATTATTGAATTAGTTAGTGTTAGTAACATTAATTATTTTTAATAAGCTTTTAAATGATAATAACCCTATTTTGATAAATATCCATGTTAAACATTTCTAATGTAGTAAAGAATAAAGTAAATTGTTATTTTGAATAAATAATAATTAAAACGATGGCTTTTGTAGTGACCCGTAACTTCCCCAGTAAGGAAAGCATGAATACTTTGAGGACAAGACGCATTTGAAAGCAAATAGAAGAACATTTCATTGTATATTACAATAATTCCATCAGAATACAAGAATATACAGAGTATGGATAAATGAAATACATTCGATAAATATCAGAGATTACAATACATTACATAGCAGCGGAAAATAATACAAAATACAACTGAAGAAGATACACGGATACAAAGCTTTCCGGATATCGTTCCAGCTATAAACCAGGATCCTGCGAATATAAATCTGCAAAACCAAAACTACTAGCTACCCGTGTCAAAATAAGGGCACCCAGAGTTTAGGTTAAAACAATAAACCCCAGGTCAGTCATGGTACTGGTGTGAGAACTAAAACAGTTATTTAAAACTTTACTTTAAATCAGATATACCAAGGGACCACGCCGTATAACATGGAACGGGTTTCCTCCCAAGAATACCAGTGCATATAACAAAACAACGCAATGTTTTTTTGGAGAAATGAAGCTATTATAAGACCCAGGTCCTATCACACAATGCAACGCAAGCCGAGGGATAGGGTTTTCCCTTATAATAGCCAAACATGCTTAGTACGTTTAAAACAAATCATTTGATACTATTAAAAGTGCATAGTGTATAAAACAACTTCAAATCATAAGTATCAATCATAGACGGCATGGGTACCATATATCATGTCGCCATACTAGTTCTACAATTAAAACAGCAAAGTCACGTATTTGGAAATTGGGTTTCCATCTATGAACCGAGGCCAGGGATCGTCCTCTACCGATTCAAGACAATCTAGCCCATGTCTCAGGCAAGCACGCAGACAAGCCTTGGATCGTCAGGGCCGATCCACCGATGTGGATTAAAATGCCTGAACACTGCGTCTCCCCGCACTTTGGGGCGTAAATGAGCCAACAAATGACTCCATCGGTCCCGGATCGACCGATATAACCGAGGCGTCTCACAAACCAACAACCACATAAGTCAAACTTGTTAGGGCGTGTCAAACCACTGACGCCACTTCTAGCTAGAAGGAAACGCATGCCCTCCCTGATGTCCTTTCCCGTTTCTGGTTCACAACCGGGGTGTGAGGCTCGCGAATCAACGCTACCCAAAGCTATGCCACACAGGCCGTGCTTTGATCATCACCACAAGACTTTGCTTTTCAACAGAAGCCTTGATCAATTGCTACTTAGGCGTGCCACACAGGCAACTCACTCCATGCGTTTGATATCCATCGAGATATAACCCCTGAGCTCGTACGTCTCAGAGAAAGGCGTTAAGCAGGAGAATAAATTCTCCGTCGCCAAACAGATATATATTTAATAGAAATCAATCACACAGACTGAAATCCAATGTCATACACACAGTCCATTTACAAGTTCGTTCTGGTTCTGAACGAAACCGGAGGCACCTAGTACCCCGCATATCCATCGATCTCCAACTACGTCTGGACGATCACTAACTGATTCCCTCCTCTTGGGTGTACGGCCCAATCAAGATCATCAGTAATTATCCAAACGACGTGAAGACCTCCGGTCTTCAACCACCGTCTTCATCTTCGACTTATCGTCGTATCAGTTATCAGAATGGGATAAACCCGGTCTTTCCGAATAACTCGCGTATATAATAAACAAGTGTTACACAAACACAACATACGCCTCATTCCAATTCAGAATATTCTCTTATTCAAATATTCTTACACTTTGGGAAAGTTTCCCATTAATTTTATCAAAGGTAAATTCTTTAAATTTATTCTTTAATCTCCTTTTGAATATCAATTCAAACTAGTCGGGATTAGCGAACCGCACCGAAGTAATCATTTATTTTATTTCCCAATCCCAACCTATTCATCCCATGAAGTAAAACTGGTAATACTTCATATCTAACACCACAGTGTTATCGGTAAATTCAATTACCATTTCACGTTCAAATCTAATTAAAGATTTAACTATCGCCTGGAGCAAAACTGGTGATACTCCCTTCTCGACCATTCCATTCTAATTAAAGATTCATTAAAACTCCACTTGGTTTTAATCTTCCCATAAATCAATATCAATGATTATTTAACTTGGGAAATTACCTCCTGCCTTTAACTGGGTTAAAGAACCAATGTCATTTAAAACACGGTTCACTTTAAACCCAAAATCACATTCCATTAATTATCGAGTTAAAGAACAAGTGTTATTTAAAACATCGTTCACGATAAACCCAAAAATCAATACCAATTCAATTTCCAACTAAATATCATTTAATTGGTGCACTTCATTAAATCTAAATAAAAGGGTTTAATCTTTTTCTCAATTGGGCTTAAGAACAGTGTTAATGAAGACACCATTCACGACAAACCCAAATCACATTTGATATTAAATACAAGGCTCTGAATAGAAAATATACCGGCTTATATTCAATATCAAATTCTGCGACCAACAAATATCGTATTGGAAATAATGATATTAATATATCTTTCAAATTCCCATAACAACATCTGTATCATCACAAAATCCAACATCGAAATATTCCGAAGACAATTTTGATTCAAATCCATTTCCACTTTATATATTGGAAATTCTGGTTATATTTCAAAACCATTTCAAATTCACTTTATTTATTTAAAAAAATAAATGAATTAACTAGTTCATTTCGTTAAAAATCTATTTTTATCTTTTCAAACATGGAGTTTTTCATCCTAATTCTTCCCAAATCATTTCTTATGATTTTACACAAATTATTATTATTTTTAATAATTTTATCAAGGCCCGTACAGTCGATTTCCATCAATGGCCATCGAATTGCACTTACAGCGACCTTTTCCAAATTTGATTTGGACATAATTGTAATGACCCGAAAATCCGGTCCAATTTGAGCCGACTAAATAACACAAGTCCAACCCCAAATTGCACTAAAAATTCAAGAAATTAATAGAAAGAAGATAGAGGGTGAGGATAGATAAGATAGAACTAGTAGAATAGAAGAAGAAGAAGAAGAAGAAGAACATCAACATCAGAGTAACACGAATCTCACAGCGGAACGAATAAAATATAACATAACTTTTGAAATACAAACAATATATGTAAACAATAGCACTTTTCAGAGTACCACACTTACAACAACAGCGGAAATAATAATAGCTATAGAATCTTGAAGCCTCCTGCTCCAAGCTCTCCAAGTGTATCTGAAAAATCCTGAACTACTTGACTGCCCGTACAAATTTAGGCACCCAAGAGTTTAGGTAGAACAAAACAAAGTAAACTCCGGGTTAGTCATGGGACTGGTATGAGTAAAACAGTTTAAAACAATTTGAACAAGTAAACGATAACTCATAAGACCACGCCGTATAACGGAACGGGTTTTTTCCCTTATGAGAATCCAAAATATTTTTATATCAAAAACCTTTTGATATTATAATAATGTCTATCAACCACAACTATAATAATCATCTAGCAGAAATGCTTTCATCTCACGTTCTACATATATAGTATACAATCAAAACCGCAAGCACGTATTGGGTAATGGATTTCCAACTATGACAAGGTATGGATCCACCTTCCGATCAGTGTACTCTAGGAACGATACACTGGAGTTCAACAAGAACATCTTGCAACTCAGCCACACATGACCGACCACTCATTTCGCTTGAGTGTATCGAATGTACATCACCAACGGTTGGGATCAGCAACCGTTTCCCATATATATGGGACAGCATTTGATAGATTAAAAGAAGCAAATGAATATTCTCTAGATAGGTGATTATACACCCTACTTCGGTGCGACCGACTTAGCCATGCTGCCTGCCCGATTTTTGTCATTTACCAGATGTGAGGCTAGAAGCTACGCTTACTTTCCATTCATTTATAACACGATCACTTTGAATGCCACATTATCAGATCCATTAATCATTATTTGGATTCGTACAAATAGATTCTGGATATTATGCGAAGGGAATAAATCCGTTGGCCACCATATATATTTGTACAGTCCCACTCTTTCGATCATTGGAACTATTCTGTCAGACATTCGTCCATATACGTTCGTTCTGGGACTGAACGAAACCGAAGGCACTATTCTGTAAACAGGACAGCCCTTGCACTTTACTCCGTCTTCAATTCCTTCATCGTATTTGATCACAACGCTTATGTCGATACGGAGTGGTTCTTCGGATAATAATCCAACCGGTCTCTCCAAATTAACAACGTAAAATGGTCAAAACTTCGATAGTCTGTGATTTAACTATTAAATGAAAATATGTCGGTGTACAAACAACGATCTTAATTCCAAATGGAATTATCGGTCCAATCATCAATCATATATATATATATATATATATATATATATTCATATTTCCTTATTTTCTAAAATTAGAAAATATATGTTTTCAACATTTGAAAACATTTCCAATCCTCATTTACGCATCACTATCATTCCACAACTATTAGTCCCTAACTGTAAACTAGTAAGAGAACAATTCTCTAAGTATAAACCCCGAAGGCCGAAACCAACATCAGATCGATACTCAGAAAACTATTCAACTTACTAATCTCTAGCCAGTTTCTAATTTTTGTTTAACTTCACTTCTAAATTTCTATATTCGATTAACCCCTTTTGATAAACTACGTTTGATTAACTCCTTTTGATAAACTACGTTTGATTAACTCCTTTTGATAAACTACGTTTGATTAACTCCTTTTGATTAACTCCTATTGATAAACTACGTTTTCCGTTACAACTATTTCCTTTTTATAACGTTTACTTACCGTTACAAATATTTCCTATTTATAACTTCTATTTACCGTTACAAATATTTCCTATTTATAACTTCTATTTACCGTTACAAATATTTCCTATTTATAACTTCTATTTACCGTTACAAATATTTCCTATTCTATTTATTTTCTAAATAAACATCCCTTTTATAAAACTCTATTTGTTTTATCGACATTTTTACTTTTTATAAAAACTCTATTCGTTTTATAAATACTTTCCTTTTATAAAATCCTGTGATTTTATAAAATTTCTTTATTTCAATATACATTGAAATATTCCTTTTCATAACTCAGGGTTTCTTATGATATTTAAAATATCAAACAACGATGATCAATATCGTTCTAACATCCATAATCAATAACAGATTATAAATCACACATATATCACAATATATGAAAACAGTAAAATAATTGTTGAGGAACCCAGTCGGATCCCTCCAACCTATCTCCCTGCATCCACAGATGTTACACAATATAATATATATCATATTTCATTTTGAAATGAAATATCCTGCTGTACAGAACCATATTTGATTAACAGTACATAGATTAACTATAACTACGTTTTCAATCAAATCTATTTAACAGTCCAGTTTAACAATCAATATACAGCAGTCAATAAATAAAGTACAATTTATATTTAAATATAAATTGAGGAGAGTTAGTGAGTTTTACTCACTGTTGCGCGTTAACCATTAAATAACGGTTTGCGAATGTCGATTCCGTCGGACAATTTATTTCTCCATAAATTGTGATGGACTCCCATTCCACTCCCACTCAGTTCCATGTTGTAGCTGTCGTTCTTACGATCGTAACGGATCCGATCATTCTGAATTCTTTCTTCTCAGCGGATGATTTCGAACTCCAGTCTTCACTCACGTTTCTGTCCATCCATTTAACCCATTTCCTGGTACGTCCCCTATTCTGGAAAACACAGAAAATATCACGCCTTATCTTCATCATCGGAGCACACTGCTCCTTCACTCTTTTCACCATAGCTGACGTACTCCCCCACTCAACACTCAACTCACCATTACAGCAAACAAATGAATTCAAATCCTCCTCACGTCAGCACAGTAAACTCCATCTCCATCACACATCTCCAATCCATGACAGCACTCCAGTACATCACGCCCCACGCCATCACACAACGACTAACTGCCATCTCTTTTATTTTCTCTGGAAACCCACCACCGTAACAAACAGCGTATCTTTCTTCCATCTTAAATGCCATTTTCATCGTTTCACAACTCCCTCACCCCGTGTTTCAGATCCACCCACCAGCTTCCATTACTTCCATGCAAGACCCCTCCCTGCACATGTTACCGCATCTGCCAGTGACAACGCCTCCAGATCCTTCTTCCAGAAATATACCCTTAACCACTAACGACTTTGCTTCAGCTCCCATTTCAACCCAAGTACCAACGGCTTGTACCCATACTCACGTTATTAATATCACACATTTTCCCTCAACCCTCCTTTCTCTGTTCTGACCGTACTCCCCAACTTCACCAAATCGAACCCAAAATGCACAGAACCAACCGCCCTGTTTTCTTCTCTTGAACCCTCGTATCATTTCCAACAACTCGCTCGCCAAATGGAAAACGCGAGATCGACCTCAACGGCAGGTTCAAGGAAAAGATGCGAACCTTTTTGGTGATGAAATCCCCACCCTCGATCTTTGGCAAGCCCTTTCCTTTCGAACAACGATTACTCAACCACTTCGACACTCCTCCAGATAACCTCCCACGTCCCCTAATTTCCAGCGAACCAGATGTTGTTCGAACTCGGTGAAACTCACACCAATCGATGACCATGGAAAGAGAAGACCGATGGAGATTGTTTCGCGATTTTTAGTATTTGATTAGATTTGTTTATGATTTTCGAACGAGGGATTTGTTTTGAAGACTTCGGTTTTAATTGGCGGCTCGTTACTTTTGTTTGGCAGAAGTGATTAGGTCTTAAGGAACAAACGGGGGGGTACTTATAGTCGACAGAAAATATCTAGATATTTTTCTCTTATCTTTTTATATAAGTTTTCGCCTTCTAAAGGTCCATACGATTTTTGTTTTTGACAAACTAAGTCAATCCTAGCATAGAAAAATATTCTGGATCGAATGGGATAGGTTTCGTCGAATTCCGACACCGTTTGTGAAAAATCCCTTAGAAAATATCAATGACAAACACTGAGCAATAATTCATAACAATTCCAGAAAAAAATCCTAAAAATATGAGGCCTTGACGTTTCACTAGACCTCTTCCTAAGGTTTCGTATGAAACTTGTTTCGTTGAATTTCGAGTTCGTTTGACCAGCTAACTATTCAGTTTAGTTTGTTTTAAGTTAAAAACATAGCGTACCCCACTATGAAATAGTCTTTTCACGTAGGGACAGTTATGGACAGAAACAAAAATACCGTTGAAATGAGTGACGTGCTCTGGTCCCAAAAATGTAATAATACCGGTAGATGAACTCATATTGTGTAACCTCGAAATGTTGATTATAGGGTGCAAAATACCCCACATAAAAAGTTGCTTATTAAATTAATTAAAAATTACCATAAAATTCTAAAAATTAAATTATCACTATTTCCCAAAAGAACCTTGTCTAATTTCAAACCCGATCTCTAGTTTATCGAATAAACTGTTATGGTCGATAAACGATTCTATAGCGACTATTCCAAAATTTGATTTGGACATATCTCAAAATCTACACGACGAAATCCAGATTTTTCTCTTCCACTAGAAAGATATACTCCACCAGCTCTACGCGTTTCTTGTTTCACAGAAATCCGGCTTAAAACGAATTCTGTACATTCAGTTAAAGTTCAAATCGCCAAATAGCGAACTGCAGCGCCATTTCGAGCTCGATGATAATTATAATTATAAATTATACGTTCTGACGCCGCATATTAAATATATTCGTTATTTAAATAGTTAAATAACTTCATTATTACGTTGCTAAAATTCCGGGTCATTACATTCTTTCCCCCTTAAAATAATTTCGTCCTCGAAATTGCTAAGGTAGTGGACGACCCTATCTACTGGGTAAAAGTATATCAGTTTACCTCTTATCTCTGGTTTCAACTGAACCAATTAATATCGACTAAAATAATAATTTTTTTTTCCGACTAACTAAATTTTCAAAAATTCTGAAAATTTCTAACACCTTAACTTTTCGAAAAATTACGCCAGCACCTCCTTTGTACAGCCCTATCGGTAAAACTCCAACTCACCTCTCTAGGCATTCTCCACCCAAAAGAAAATCAAAACGCCAAGCGGCTTGCCAATTCGGCTCATCAAAATCTCAAACCCATATATAATATAAACTGGTACCTTTTGTCGGACATATCACTCTATCACTTCCATATGCTCTCTATTCAGCATATACCAATGTTATCCTAATCAAATTTCAATCAGTTCATATCCTCAATCCAAATCGAATTTTATTCGAACCCCAATATCAAATTCCAAATTATTGACTTATAAATTTGGTACCATTCTAGATTATCTCTAATCCAATTCAATTTTATTTATCTTGGGTTTAAGTTAAATTTCAATTTATTCATTTTTACCATCTTTATTTTATTTAACTTCAAAAGTTAAATTCCAATTTCAGAACTTACATTCTTGGGTTTCTTTCAAATCAATTTGAAATCATACTGCCAATTCAAAACCTTTGAATTTTTAAACACCTTGTTTTCACAAAACAATTCGAAAACAAAACCTTTGGTAGTAATCCGTCACTTACAACTCGGAAATGAACACTGATGATGTCGTGATTCATCATCAGAATCTATTTTCCAGCTATTGAAGTGAGTTCAATATTATATCACTTTCAGTTTGAAAAACGTTTTCAAAATCTCCCAGGAACTTAAATTTTCCTTATTTTAATTCCAATCTGATTTAAATTCAGATTTACATCATTTCATTTCATATACTTTACTTATATGAATTCTGATCAGTTATTTACATAACCATTTCACTTCTTATAACCTCATTTGATTATAATAACAACCAACACAACCAATTATACTATGTTAATTTCAAAATATACCATGTCGGTTCATCGTATTCGAGTGTTTAAAAACCCCTATCGATATTGTGGTGCCCCACCATTGACCAGAATTCATAAGCCACTCAATCAATAAATCTCCACAATATCAAACCAATTTTTATATCAATTAACAAATACGTTCACTCGTATATATACATTCAATCTCAGTCTAGGATATTACTAATCCCATCTCTACTGAGTCACGCCATAGAGCCAAGGTAATACTTAACTTAAGCTCTGATACCAACTGTAATGACCCGAAAATCCGGTCCAATTTGAGCTGACTAAATAACACAAGTCCAACCCCAAATTGCACTGAAAATTCAAGAAATTAATAGAAAGAAGATAGAGGGTGAGGATAGATAAGATAGAACTAGTAGAATAGAAGAAGAAGAAGAACATCAACATCAGAGTAACACGAATCTCACAGCGGAACGAATAAAATATAACATAACTTTTGAAATACAAACAGTATATGTATACAATAGCACTTTTCAGAGTACCACACTTACAACAACAGCGGAAATAATAATAGCTATAGAATCTTGAAGCCTCCTGCTCCAAGCTCTCCAAGTGTATCTGAAAAATCCTGAACTACTTGACTGCCCGTACAAATTTAGGCACCCAAGAGTTTAGGTAGAACAAAACAAAGTAAACCCCGGGTCAGTCATGGGACTGGTATGAGTAAAACAGTTTAAAACAATTTGAACAAGTAAACGATAACTCATAAGACCACGCCATATAACAGAACGGGTTTTTTCCCTTATGAGAATCCAAAATATCTTTATATCAAAAACCTTTTGATATTATAATAATGTCTATCAACCACAACTATAATAATCATCTAGCAGAAACGCTTTCATCTGACGTTCTACATATATAGTATACAATCAAAACCGCAAGCACGTATTGGGTAGTGGATTTCCAACTATGACAAGGTATGGATCCACCTTCCGATCAGTGTACTCTAGGAACGATACACTGGAGTTCAACAAGAACATCTTGCAACTCAGCCACACATGACCGACCACTCATTTCGCTTGAGTTTATCGAATGTACATCACCAACGGTTGGGATCAACAACTGTGAGACGACCCGAACTTCCCCGTGAAGGAAAGCACGGATAGAATTGAGGACAGGACAAAATAGAACGCAAACGGAAGAATATTTCGTTGTTATTACAACAATTCCATCAGATACAAGAATATACAGAGTATAAATGAATAAATTACATTCGACAAATACCAGAGATTACAATAAATTACAAAGCAGTGGAAAATAATACAAAATCACAACTAGAAGTGATACACGGATACAGAGCTTTCCGAGCATCGTTCCAGCTGTAAATCAGGACCCTGTGAATATAAATCTGCAAAACCAAAACTACTAGCTGCCCGTGCGGAAAATAGGGGCACCCAGAGTTTAGGTCAAAACAATAAACTCCAGGTCAGTCATGGGACTGGTGTGAGAACTAAAACAGTTATTTAAAACTTTACTTTAAGGATAGTAATTCAAGGGACCACGCCGTATAACACGGAACGGGTTTCCTCCCAAGAATACTAGTGCATATAACAAAACAGCGCAATGCTCTTTGGAAAAATGAAGCTATTATAAGACCCAGGTCCCATCACACAATGCAACACAAGCCGGAGGATAGGGTTTTCCCTTATAATAGCCAAACATGCTTGGTACGTTTAAAAACAAATCATTTGGTACTATAATATGTGTATAGTGTCAAAACAATTTCAATCATAAATATCAATCATAGACGGCATGGGTACCATATATCATGTCGCCATACTAGTTCTACAATTAAAACCGCAATACACGTATTGGAAATTGGATTCCATCATGAGTCGAGGCAAGGGGCAAGCTCCTCTCTGCGTTCGAGACACTCTAGCAAATGTCCCAGGACCCCACTTTGATCCTGGGAATCGGCTGGGCCGGTCCTCTCTTACTTTTGAGGATTAGTTATTCCTGAACACACGTTTCCCGGTCCTTACAGACCTATATCCGAGGCGCTTCGTATCCAACAACCACACAGGTGAAAAGTATATAAATGTCAGGGCTGGTAGGTCACTGACACCACCCTAGCTAGAAAGAAACGTCGTGCTCTCCCAGCGGCCCGTCTCCCGTTTTTGACTCATACCGGGGTGTGAGGCTCGCGAATTCACGTTATACACAAAGCTACGCCACACAGGCCGTGCTTTGATCATCAACCACAAGACTTTGCTTTTCAACAGAAGCCTTGATCAATTGCCACTTACGCATGCCACATTGGCAATTCACTCCATGCAACTGATGTCCATCGATATACAACCTCTGAGCTCGTACGTCTCAGAGAAGGGCGTTAAGCAAGAGAATAAATTCTCCGCCGCCAAACAGATGTATATTTAATATAGATCAATCAACACAGAATAAAATCCAATGTCAGACACACAATCCATTTACAAGTTCGTTCTGGGTCTGAACGAAACCGGAGGCACTTTCCTCGCATATCCATCCATCTCCAAGTACGTCTGGACGATCACCAACTGATTCCCTCATCCTGGGTGTACAGCCCAATCAAAATCATCAGTAATCACCCAAACGATGTGAAGACTTCCGGTCTTCAACCACCGTCTTCATCTTCGACATCTCGTCGAATCGATTATTCAGAATGGGTATAAACCCGGCCTTTCTGAATAACCCACGTATATAATAAACGAATGTTACACAAACACAACAAACACCTCATTCCAATTCAAAATATTCTTTTATTCACAAAAACACATTCTTAGGGAAATGTTCCCATTAATTTTATCCAAGATAAATTCTTCTAAATTTATTCTATAATCTTCCTTTGGATATCATTTCAAACTAGTCGGGATTAGCGAACCACACCGAAGTAATTATTTATTTAATTTCCCAATCCCAACCTATATATCCCATGGAGCAAAACTGGTAATACTCCATATCTAACACCACGGTGTTATCGGTAAAATTAATTACCATTTCACGTTCAAATCTAATTAAAGATTTAACTATCGCTTTGGAGGAAAACTGGTGATACCCTACTCTCGATCACTTTTCAGATTTGATAATTTAAATTATCAATTCACATTTTTAATCTAATTAAAGATTCATTAAAACTCCACTTAGTTTTAATCTTTTCAAAAATCAACATCTTGCCTTTAACTGGGTTAAAGAACCAATGTCATCTAAAACACGATTCACGATAAACCCAAATCACATTCTATTGTTAATTGGGTTAAAGAACAGGTGTTGTTCAAAACACCGCTCACGATAAACCTAAAAACCAATTCAAATTCAAATTCAATTAAATATTATTTAATTGATACACTTCATTAAATCTAAATAGAAAGATTTAATCTTTTTCCCTATTGGGTCTAAGAACAGTGTTAATGAAGACATCATTCACAACAAACCCAAATCACATTTGATATTAAATACAAGGCTCTGAATAGAAAATATACCGGCTTATATTCAATATCAAATTCTAAAACCAACAAATATTGTATTGGAAATAACGATATAAAATATATCTTTCAAATTCCCATAACAATATCTGTACAGTCACGAAATCCAACATCGAAATATTCCGAAGATAATTTCGATTCAACTCCAGTCCAATTCAAATATTGGGAATATTGATTATTTTTAATAATTCTATCAAGGCCCGTGCAGTCGATTTCCACCAATGGCCATCGAACTGCACTTACAGCGACCTTTTCCAAATTTGATTTGGACATAATTCCAAATCCAACCGTTAGATTTCAAATTTCTAATATTAATTGGAAAGCTCTTTTCGATACGAACCCAACGGTTCCGGTTTTAGGAGAATCCGATGGTCGGGTCTCTCGCAACGTCAATTCGAAGTCAATGGTCGAAATTCACGAACTGCCGCGGTGCGGCACGTTCTATTCAAGCCATTATATATATAATATATATATATTATATATATTTCGTCGATTTCCTTTTAAAACGTATTTTATAAATCGTTTTAACTTCGTTTTCAAAACCACTTCAACTCTATATTCAATTTCAAATCAAAATTGGATATTTCATATCATTACTATATAAATGATAATATTTTCAAAATGTTATATTTTGAAATCACTTCTTTTCTATATTCATTATAAAAACGAATATAATCGATATAAATATCATTCACGTCAAAATAGCGCAACTCTAATCAACACGGCTTTATATATTTCAATAAATTCGTTATCCTATTCAACAAATGAATATTTATTCTATTCAACACATGAATCTATATTTCTTCCAACACCTGACTAATCTCAACACATGAGTACTATCAACACATCACTATTTTTGTTATGTAAAATATTTTATAAAACTATGGTATCTATCGTTTGATTTTTAATTATACTTCTACTGGGAAGTAGTTCTAATTTTAAATATGATAAAGATGTAAATTTCATTGTATAAAATATTTCACTCGACACATGAACATCGTCAACACATGACTATTTTTATATTCAACACATGAATTTTCTTTTATAATATTCCTTATTTTCCCGATTGGAATGAGGCCCAATCAATCACCATATAATGTTAATTATATGGATTCCATACAACACATGTATATAATAGCATTGAAAAATAATCAACCATCAACCAAAGTGCACTACACTGTATAAGCATCAAATATAGATATCTTACGCTTATAACAGCCTGTCAATCAATCGATCGACATATTTAATCAATCAGGATGAGTGAACTTCCAAATTTCATCCCAACACCCGTGTGGGGTTTCAAACAATCAAACACAGATTTTATTTGTGCAGTTGGGCGATGTGTAAAATTTATCGTCCCAATCAATGTCCTTCAAATAGGTGTACATAAACAAACCGTCCGGTTTGTAAATGAATATTTTATTTATTCACATTCACTATATTTATATTCACGTTAAAAATTATATTTTTAACGATAAAACATTTTATTTTAACACATGAATTTTTATTCAGTTCATTCTTTAAATAAAATGATATTCTTATTTTTCTAACATATTTTAGAAAATTTCGGCGGCATAACGTCACGATACTAGAAACGGGACGAGGCATAGCCTTATCCCCGGTCTAGTGAAGGCCCACGCCATTCACACATCAATCAAATCCATTCAATTCACCAAACAATTCAATTCAAACCAAATAATCTAACCAACTACACAACCAAACAATTAAACAAACAAGCCATCCATGGTCTATGGATGACGGGTGTCGGGTGCTACTAAACACCGTCTACATCCTAGTATATATATATATATATATATAACTAGAAAAGGAGATTTTGAGTGAGAAGTTCTCACCAATAGCTAAACCAAACGCCACGACTCTTCTTATGTAGAAATCTTCGTCGTTCTCGCCTTTTGTCACTTTCTCCGCCCGTAGTCACTACATATATAAAAATCACATTTTTATATTGTTGCCATGTATATAAAAATCACATTTTTATATTGTTGCTATGTATATAAAAATCACATTTTTATACTACTACTATATAGATAAAAATTCTATTTTTACAATGGTGTTCATATAATAAAGATTATATTTTTATATCGCCACTTATATAAAAATCACATCTTTGCTCCTTTTACGTAATAAAGATCAAATCTTTAATACTTCTATAATGTAAAAATCATATTTTTATCATCTCTATAACATAAAAATCATATTTTTATTAACTTCATATGTCAAAAATCATAGAAGCTTTAAAGCGGAGAAAACTCACTCACTTTTTTTGTAACGCCTTTTCGGAACTGCTGAATTGTTGTTCGAGCTCCAGACTTCGTATACAAACTCAAATCTTCAATCCATCTTTTTTTTAGTACAAGCACGCCATTCTGAACAACTTTCGCCTAAGGAACTTTTTGCCGAAAATGCTCCAATTCGCCAGAATTCGCGAAAGTACACGAATTTTGCCGCTTCCGGACAGCAGACTTTAAACGCGTTTTCCGGGCAGCTCCGAACTCCAAAACACGACTTCCATATAGCCAAATCGAAGAGAATTTCGTGCTCTACGACTTTGGTTTTGAGGGACTTTGGCCAAAAACGCACCGTTTGGGAGTTATTCGCGAAATACGGTCAGGGACTTATTTGCAAAACGGGTAATTTTGGTGAAAATGGGTTTTTGGGTGTAGCGGGGCCCACGGCCGGAATTGAGGGGGCTGGAGGGGGGGCGCGGGCCTGATGGACGTGGGGGAGGGTGTGGGTGGCAGTGGTGGGGCCCGTGGTGGCCGCGGTGGTGGTGGTTGGTGATTTGGGGCTTAGGGTTTGCAAATGGAGAGAGGAGGAGGAAGAGGAGGAGGAGGGGAGGAGGGGGTGCGGCGCCCGGAGGGAGGCCGGCGGTGGCCGAGGGGAGGGTGGGCAGCGGCATGGTGGAGGAGCTCGCCATTAAAGAGAAAAGAGGAAGAGAGAAAAGTGAGTGAAGAAAAGGAGAAAAAGTGATTATATGCTAGTTTCTCGCGTATCGTCCGAACACAAACGATCTCCGATCGCCGCGGATTTCGGACACGAGATAGTAGACGTGAAGACGAGTCCAACGAAACAAGTTTCGTTGAATTCCGATTTCGATTGACCATTCAACAAAAATCACAAAAATGCTCAGATAAGCTCAAAAAATGCGATTTTGGCGCACCTTTTTTTCTCGCACGCTCACATGCTAACTCAAAAAATCAAGCCCTTTTGGATTTAACCACTATTAGATGATACGAATCTAGAAAAAAAAGTAGAATTGAATTCCGAGGTCGTATCAATAATGTTCCTTTGTAAAATGACTGCTCGTTTTACCCTGAACTGTTTTAGCTCGCACGGCCACATACTGACTCCGTTCGATGCGCCATTTGGAACTCAACAATGATTTGTCATTATGAATCCATAAAAATTTATCTCGTCGAATTCTGAGCTCGTATGCAAAATTTCACTTTTTAAGGGCTATGTATTGTTAACCGAACAACTCCAGCCCATAGCCACTATTCCGGATATCGGAATATATCGAAGCTTATACTTTTTGGAGTTCTAAACGGCATTTTGAACTCAATGGAAGTGGTTTCGAGTCCAAATTCATCCGTATGCAAAATATGACTTTTCGGGCCATGTATAATTTACATAGCGACTATTTTGAATTTTCAACTGGGCATAACTTTTGATTCCCGCTATGAAATTTCGATATGTCGGATTCGTTGGAAAGATATTCTCGAATAGATTCTAATATTTTTGGTTTCACTAAAATCCGGATTGTTTTGCACCCGGTACATTCAATTGAAGTTCGAAATCGAATTATCGAACTACCGCGCCATTTTCAATTCTATTTATAGTTATATATAATTATTTATATTCAAACGACGCCGTATATAGATATATACGTTCGAATTATATTCAAAATAAATTTCTCGTTGTTATTATTTAAAATAATCTATTTTAAATGTTCAAAATTCACTAAAATTGCCAAAACAAAAATTTTAAACTGGCCCAGATTTTCCGGGTTATTACAATCTCCCCCACTTAAAACTTTTCGTCCCCGAAAAGGAACAAAGTCGAAAGTGGTTTGATCAATCAACTCTACGTTCGATCTGGCTTCCGTTCTCCAACTTTTCAGTTTCTGAGAATTTTCAAATTCTTCAAAAATTTGGCTAACACCCTAAATTTTCGAAAAATTTCGCCATAACCTCCCCTGCACTGGGAGCATCGGGGAATTTCAAATAGCTTCCCCGGTCCTTCTAATCTCAAAAATAAAAAGAAAAAGCCAAGCGGCTTGCCAATAGGCTCATAAAATCATCATCACCCAAACAAAACAGTAAATTATAGTAAACATGTACCTATTTGTCGGGCAAACAAATTTTATTCTCTGCTCTAGCCTCCTTGCTATGACCTGTTCAATGTAAGTATATGTATATGCAAGCAAATGCAACCGATTTTCAATATAGTTCAATATTTGATACAATTAGACATAAATGGTTAAAATTATCAAATAAATAAACAAACAACACAAACAGCAATCAATTAGTGAATTAGAGTTTCAAATTCATAATTTTGATACATATACAGAAAATCATGTTTTTGATGCCAATTCACAACAAATGAATCTATCTATATTAAGTTTTGGTTCTCACACCAGTCTAATGGAGATATATAGATATCACACCTTCGTTACTCGAAAATAAATGTTGATGATGTTTCGAACCACCATCAGAACATCTCCGGGCCACTAGAGTGTGGTTCTATATCTATCCGGTATATTAAAACTTCGAATATACGTTCATGACGCGTATATGCAAAATCTTTATATAGCGGATTGTCCAAATTCAAAAATAAATAAATATTCAAATACGTATACTCCAATTTAACTTTCAAACCAAAATTGTTTTCAATTGAAAAATATACTCTTCACACTCGTTCTAGGATACTACTGATCCTATCTCTAACGAGTCATTCTAATTGGATATTACTAATCCAATATCTGATGAATTCTTTCGTATGGTTCTAATGTGTCTTGTTCTCGAGCTCTGTAAACCAAAGCTCCGATACCAAACTGAGACAACCCGAACTTCCCCGTGAAGGAAAGCACGGATAGAATTGAGGACAGGACAAAATAGAACGCAAACGGAAGAACATTTCATTGTTATTACAACAATTCCATCAGATACAAGAATATACAGAGTATAAATGAATAAATTACATTCGACAAATATCAGAGATTACAATAAATTACAAAGCAACGGAAAATAATACAAAATCACAACTAGAAGTGATACACGGATACAGAGCTTTTCGAGCATCGTTCCAGCTGTAAATCAGGACCCTGTGAATATAAATCTGCAAAACCAAAACTACTAGCTGCCCGTGCGGAAAATAGGGGCACCCAGAGTTTAGGTCAAAACAATAAACTCCAGGTCAGTCATGGGACTGGTGTGAGAACTAAAACAGTTATTTAAAACTTTACTTTAAAGATAGTAATTCAAGGGACCACGCCGTATAACACGGAACGGGTTTCCTCCCAAGAATACTAGTGCATATAACAAAACAGCGCAATGCTCTTTGGAAAAATGAAGCTATTATAAGACCCAGGTCCCATCACACAATGCAACACAAGCCGGAGGATAGGGTTTTCCTTTATAATAGCCAAACATGCTTGGTACGTTTAAAAACAAATCATTTGGTACTATAATAAGTGTATAGTGTCAAAACAATTTCAATCATAAATATCAATCATAGACGGCATCGGTACCATATATCATGTCGCCATACTAGTTCTACAATTAAAACTGCAGTACACGTATTGGAAATTGGATTCCATCATGAGTCGAGGCAAGGGTCAAGCACCTCTCCGCGTTCGAGACACTCTAGCAAATGTCCCAGGACCCCACTTTGATCCTTGGAATCGGCTGGGCCGGTCCTCTCTTACTTTTGAGGATTAGTTATTCCTGAACACACGTTTCCCGGTCCTTACAGACCTATATCCGAGGCGCCTCGTATCCAACAACCACACAGGTGAAAAGTTTATAAATGTCAGGGCTGGTAGGTCACTGACACCACCCTAGCTAGAAAGAAACGTCGTGCTCTCCCAGCGGTCCGTCTCCCGTTTTTGACTCATACCGGGGTGTGAGGCTCGCGAATTCACGTTATTCACAAAGCTACGCCACACAGGTCGTGCTTTGATCATCAACCACAAGACTTTGCTTTTCAATAGAAGCCTTGATCAATTGCCACTTACGCATGCCACATTGGCAATTCAATCCATGCGACTGATGTCCATCGATATACAACCTCTGAGCTCGTACGTCTCAGAGAAGGGCGTTAAGCAAGAGAATAAATTCTCCGCCGCCAAACAGATGTATATTTAATATAGATCAATCAACACAGAATAATATCCAATGTCTGACACACAATCCATTTACAAGTTCGTTCTGGGTCTGAACGAAACCGGAGGCACTTTCCTCGCATATCCATCCATCTCCAAGTACGTCTGGACGATCACCAACTGATTCCCTCATCCTGGGTGTACAGCCCAATCAAGATCATCAGTAATCACCCAAACGATGTGAAGACTTCCGGTCTTCAACCACCGTCTTCATCTTCGACATCTCGTCGAATCGATTATTCAGAATGGGTATAAACCCGGCCTTTCTGAATAACCCACGTATATAATAAACGAATGTTACACAAACACAACAAACGCCTCATTCCAATTCAGAATATTCTTTTATTCACAAAAACACATTCTTAGGGAAATGTTCCCATTAATTTTATCCAAGATAAATTCTTCTAAATTTATTCTATAATCTTCCTTTGGATATCATTTCAAACTAGTCGGGATTAGCGAACCACACCGAAGTAATTATTTATTTAATTTCCCAATCCCAACCTATATATCCCATGGAGCAAAACTGGTAATACTCCATATCTAACACCACGGTGTTATCGGTAAAATTAATTACCATTTCACGTTCAAATCTAATTAAAGATTTAACTATCGCTTTGGAGGAAAACTGGTGATACCCCACTCTCAATCACTTTTCAGATTTGATAATTTAAATTATCAATTCACATTTTTAATCTAATTAAAGATTCATTAAAACTCCACTTAGTTTTAATCTTTTCAAAAATCAACATCTTGCCTTTAACTGGGTTAAAGAACCAATGTCATCTAAAACACGATTCACGATAAACCCAAATCACATTCTATTGTTAATTGGGTTAAAGAACGGGTGTTGTTCAAAACACCGCTCACGATAAACCTAAAAACCAATTCAAATTCAATTTCAATTAAATATTATTTAATTGATACACTTCATTAAATCTAAATAGAAAGATTTAATCTTTTTCCCTATTGGGCTTAAGAACAGTGTTAATGAAGACATCATTCACGACAAACCCAAATCACATTTCATATTAAATACAAGGCTCTGAATAGAAAATATACCGGCTTATATTCAATATCAAATTCTGAAACCAACAAATATTGTATTGGAAATAACGATATAAAATATATCTTTCAAATTCCCATAACAATATTTGTACAGTCACGAAATCCAACATCGAAATATTCCGAAGATAATTTCGATTCAACTCCAGTCCAATTCACATATTGGGAATATTGATTATTTTTAATAATTCTATCAAGGCCCGTACAGTCGATTTCCACCAATGGCCATCGAACTGCACTTACAGCGACCTTTTCCAAATTTGATTTGGACATAATTCCAAATCCAACCGTTAGATTTCAAATTTCTAATATTCATTGGAAAGCTCTTTTCGATACGAACCCAACGATTCCGGTTTTAGGAGAATCCGACGGTCGGGTCTCCCGCAACGTCAATTCGAAGTCAATGGTCGAAATTCACGAACTGCCGCGGTGCGGCACGTTCTATTCAAGCCATTATATATATAATATATATATATTATATATATTTCGTCGATTTCCTTTTAAAACGTATTTTATAAATCGTTTTAACTTCGTTTTCAAAACCACTTCAACTCTATATTCAATTTCAAATCAAAATTGGATATTTCATATCATTACTATATAAATGATAATATTTTCAAAATGTTATATTTTGAAATCACTTCTTTTCTATATTCATTATAAAAACGAATATAATCGATATAAATATCGTTCACGTCAAAATAGCGCAACTCTAATCAACACGGCTTTATATATTTCAATAAATTCGTTATCCTATTCAACAAATGAATATTTATTCTATTCAACACATGAATCTATATTTCTTCCAACACCTGACTAATCTCAACACATGAGTACTGTCAACACATCACTGTTTTTGTTATGTAAAATATTTTATAAAACTATGGTATCTATCGTTTGATTTTTAATTAGACTTCTACTGGGAAGTAGTTCTAATTTTAAATATGATAAAGATGTAAATTTCATTGTATAAAATATTTCACTCGACACATGAACATCGTCAACACATGACTATTTTTATATTCAACACATGAATTTTCTTTTATAATATTCCTTATTTTCCCGATTGGAATGAGGCCCAATCAATCACCATATAATGTTAATTATATGGATTCCATACAACACATGTATATAATAGCATTGAAAAATAATCAACCATCAACCAAAGTGCACTACACTGTATAAGCATCAAATATAGATATCTTACGCTTATAACAGCCTGTCAATCAATCGATCGACATATTTAATCAATCAGGATGAGTGAACTTCCAAATTTCATCCCAACACCCGTGTGGGGTTTCAAACAATCAAACACAGATTTTATTTGTGCAGTTGGGCGATGTGTAAAATTTATCGTCCCAATCAATGTCCTTCAAATAGGTGTACATAAACAAACCGTCCGGTTTGTAAATGAATATTTTATTTATTCACATTCACTATATTTATATTCACGTTAAAAATTATATTTTTAACGATAAAACATTTTATTTTAACACATGAATTTTTATTCAGTTCATTCTTTAAATAAAATGATATTCTTATTTTTCTAACATATTTTAGAAAATTTCGGCGGCATAACGGCACGATACTAGAAACGGGACGAGGCCTAGCCTTATCCCCGGTCTAGTGAAGGCCCACGCCATTCACACATCAATCAAATCCATTCAATTCACCAAACAATTCAATTCAAACCAAATAATCTAACCAACTACACAACCAAACAATTAAACAAACAAGCCATCCATGGTCTGTGGATGACGGGTGTCGGGTGCTACTAAACACCGTCTACATCCTAGTATATATAAATATAACTAGAAAAAGAGATTTTGAGTGAGAAGTTCTCACCAATAGCTAAACCAAACGCCACGACTCTTCTTATGTAGAAATCTTCGTCGTTCTCGCCTTTTGTCACTTTCTCCGCCCGTAGTCACTACATATATATAAAAATCACATTTTTATATTGTTGCCATGTATATAAAAATCACATTTTTATATTGTTGCTATGTATATAAAAATCACATTTTTATACTACTACTATATAGATAAAAATTCTATTTTTACAACGGTGTTCATATAATAAAGATTATATTTTTATATCGCCACTTATATAAAAATCACATCTTTGCTCCTTTTACATAATAAAGATCAAATCTTTAATACTTCTATAATGTAAAAATCATATTTTTATCATCTCTATTACATAAAAATCATATTTTTATTAACTTCATATGTCAAAAATCATAGAAGCTTTAAAGCGGAGAAAACTCACTCACTTTTTTTCCAACGCCTTTTCTGAACTGCTGAATTGTTGTTCGAGCTCCAGACTTCGTATACAAACTCAAATCTTCAATCCATCTTTTTTTTAGTACAAGCACGCCATTCTGAACAACTTTCGCCTAAGGAACTTTTTGCCGAAAATGCTCCAATTCGCCAGAATTCGCGAAAGTACACGAATTTTGCCGCTTCCGGACAGCAGACTTTAAACGCGTTTTCCGGGCAGCTCCGAACTCCAAAACACGACTTCCATATAGCCAAATCGAAGAGAATTTAGTGCTCTACGACTTTGGTCTTGAGGGACTTTGGCCAAAAACGCACCGTTTGGGAGTTATTCGCGAAATACGGTCAGGAACTTATTTGCAAAACGGGTAATTTTGGTGAAAATGGGTTTTTGGGTGTAGCGGGGCCTACGGCCGGAATTGAGGGGGCTGGAGGGGGGCGCGGGCCTGATGGACGTGGGGGAGGGTGTGGGTGGCGGTGGTGGGGCCCGTGGTGGCCGCGGTGGTGGTGGTTGGTGATTTGGGGCTTAGGGTTTGCAAATGGAGAGAGGAGGAGGAAGAGGAGGAGGAGGGGAGGAGGAGGAGGGGGTGCGGCGCCCGGAGGGAGGCCGGCGGTGGCCGAGGGGAGGGTGGGCAGCGGCATGGTGGAGGAGCTCGCCATTAAAGAGAAAAAAGGAAGAGAGAAAAGTGAGTGAAGAAAAGGAGAAAAAGTGATTATATGTTAGTTTCTCGCGTATCGTCCGAACACAAACGATCTCCGATCGCCGCGGATTTCGGACACGAGATAGTAGACGTGAAGACGAGTCCAACGAAACAAGTTTCGTTGAATTCCGAGTTCGTTTGGCCATTCAACAAAAATCACAAAAATCCTCAGATAAGCTCAAAAAATGCGATTTTGGCGCACCTTTTCTTCTCGCACGCTCACATGCTAACTCAAAAAATCAAGCCCTTTTGGATTTAACCACTATTAGATGATACGAATCTAGAAAAAAAAGTAGAATTGAATTCCGAGGTCGTATCAATAATGTTTCTTTGTAAAATGACTGCTCGTTTTACCCTGAACTGTTTTAGCTCGCACGGCCACATACTGACTCCGTTCGACGCGCCATTTGGAACTCAACAATGATTTGTCATTATGAATCCATAAAAATTTATCTCGTCGAATTCTGAGCTCGTATGCAAAATTTCACTTTTTAAGGGCTATGTATTGTTAACCGAACAACTCCAGCCTATAGCCACTATTCCGGATATCGGAATATATCGAAGCTTATACTTTTTGGAGTTCTAAACGGCATTTTGAACTCAATGGAAGTGGTTTCGAGTCCAAATTCATCCGTATGCAAAATATGACTTTTCGGGTAATGTATAATTTACATAGCGACTATTTTGAATTTTCAACTGGGCATAACTTTTGATTCCCGCTATGAAATTTCGATTTGTCGGATTCGTTGGAAAGATATTCTCGAATAGATTCTAATATTTTTAGTTTCACTAAAATCCGGATTGTTTTGCACCCGGTACATTCAATTGAAGTTCGAAATCGAATTATCGAACTACCGCGCCATTTTCAATTCTATTTATAGTTATATATAATTATTTATATTCAAACGACGCCGTATATAGATATATACGTTCGAATTATATTCAAAATAAATTTCTCGTTGTTATTATTTAAAATAATCTATTTTAAATGTTCAAAATTCACTAAAATTGCCAAAACAAAAATTTTAAACTGGCCCAGATTTTCCGGGTTATTACAATCTCCCCCACTTAAAACTTTTCGTCCCCGAAAAGGAACAAAGTCGAAAGTGGTTTGATCAATCAACTCTACGTTCGATCTGGCTTCCGTTCTCCAACTTTTCAGTTTCTGAGAATTTTCAAATTCTTCAAAAATTTGGCTAACACCCTAAATTTTCGAAAAATTTCGCCATAACCTCCCCTGCACTGGGAGCATCGGGGAATTTCAAATAGCTTCCCCGGTCCTTCTAATCTCAAAAAGAAAAAGAAAAACCCAAGCGGCTAGCCAATAGGCTCATAAAATCATCATCACCCAAACAAAACAGTAAATTATAGTAAACATGTACCTATTTGTCGGGCAAACAAATTTTATTCTCTGCTCTAGCATCCTTGCTATGACCTGTTCAATGTAAGTATATGTATATGCAAGCAAATGCAACCGATTTTCAATATAGTTCAATATTTGATACAATTAGACATAAACGGTTAAAATTATCAAATAAATAAACAAACAACACAAACAGCAATCAATTAGTGAATTAGAGTTTCAAATTCATAATTTTGATACATATACAGAAAATCATTTTTTTGATGCCAATTCACAACAAATGAATCTATCTATATTAAGTTTTGGTTCTCACACCAGTCTAATGGAGATATATAGATATCACACCTTCGTTACTCGAAAATAAATGCTGATGATGTTTCGAACCACCATCAGAACATCTCCGGGCCACTAGAGTGCGGTTCTATATCTATCCGGTATATTAAAACTTCGAATATACGTTCATGACGCGTATATGCAAAATCTTTATATAGCGGATTGTCCAAATTCAAAAATAAATTAATATTCAAATACGTATACTCGAATTTAACTTTCAAACCAAAACTGTTTTCAATTGAAAAATATACTCTTCACACTCGTTCTAGGATACTACTGATCCTATCTCTAACGAGTCATTCTAATTGGATATTACTAATCCAATATCTGATGAATTCTTTCGTATGGTTCTAATGTGTCTTGTTCTCGAGCTCTGTAAACCAAAGCTCCGATACCAAACTGAGACGACCCGAACTTCCCCGTGAAGGAAAGCACGGATAGAATTGAGGACAGGACAAAATAGAACGCAAACGGAAGAACATTTCATTGTTATTACAACAATTCCATCAGATACAAGAATATACAGAGTATAAATGAATAAATTACATTCGACAAATATCATAGATTACAATAAATTACAAAGCAGCGGAAAATAATACAAAATCACAACTAGAAGTGATACACGGATACAGAGCTTTTCGAGCATCGTTCCAGCTGTAAATCAGGACCCTGTGAATATAAATCTGCAAAACCAAAACTACTAGCTGCCCGTGCGGAAAATAGGGGCACCCAGAGTTTAGGTCAAAACAATAAACTCCAGGTCAGTCATGGGACTGGTGTGAGAACTAAAACAGTTATTTAAAACTTTACTTTAAAGATAGTAATTCAAGGGACCACGCCGTATAACACGGAACGGGTTTCCTCCCAAGAATACTAGTGCATATAACAAAACAGCGCAATGCTCTTTGGAAAAATGAAGCTATTATAAGACCCAGGTCCCATCACACAATGCATCACAAGCCGGAGGATAGGGTTTTCCCTTATAATAGCCAAACATGCTTGGTACGTTTAAAAACAAATCATTTGGTACTATAATAAGTGTATAGTGTCAAAACAATTTCAATCATAAATATCAATCATAGACGGCATCGGTACCATATATCATGTCGCCATACTAGTTCTACAATTAAAACTGCAGTACACGTATTGGAAATTGGATTCCATCATGAGTCGAGGCAAGGGTCAAGCACCTCTCCGCGTTCGAGACACTCTAGCAAATGTCCCAGGACCCCACTTTGATCCTTGGAATCGGCTGGGCCGGTCCTCTCTTACTTTTGAGGATTAGTTATTCCAGAACACACGTTTCCCGGTCCTTACAGACCTATATCCGAGGCGCCTCGTATCCAACAACCACACAGGTGAAAAGTATATAAATGTCAGGGCTGGTAGGTCACTGACACCACCCTAGCTAGAAAGAAACGTCGTGCTCTCCCAGCGGTCCGTCTTCCGTTTTTGACTCATACCGGGGTGTGAGGCTCGCGAATTCACGTTATACACAAAGCTACGCCACACAGGTCGTGCTTTGATCATCAACCACAAGACTTTGCTTTTCAACAGAAGCCTTGATCAATTGCCACTTACGCATGCCACATTGGCAATTCACTCCATGCGACTGATGTCCATCGATATACAACCTCTGAGCTCGTACGTCTCAGAGAAGGGCGTTAAGCAAGAGAATAAATTCTCCGCCGCCAAACAGATGTATATTTAATATAGATCAATCAACACAGAATAAAATCCAATGTCAGACACACAATCCATTTACAAGTTCGTTCTGGGTCTGAACGAAACCGGAGGCACTTTCCTCGCATATCCATCCATCTCCAAGTATGTCTGGACGATCACCAACTAATTCCCTCATCTTGGGTGTACAGCCCAATCAAGATCATCAGTAATCACCCAAACGATGTGAAGACTTCCGATCTTCAACCACCGTCTTCATCTTCGACATCTCGTCGAATCGATTATTCAGAATGGGTATAAACCCGGCCTTTCTGAATAACCCACGTATATAATAAACGAATGTTACACAAACACAACAAACGCCTCATTCCAATTCAGAATATTCTTTTATTCACAAAAACACATTCTTAGGGAAATGTTCCCATTAATTTTATCCAAGATAAATTCTTCTAAATTTATTCTATAATCTTCCTTTGGATATCATTTCAAACTAGTCGGGATTAGTGAACCACACCGAAGTAATTATTTATTTAATTTCCCAATCCCAACCTATATATCCCATGGAGCAAAACTGGTAATACTCCATATCTAACAACACGGTGTTATCGGTAAAATTAATTACCATTTCACGTTCAAATCTAATTAAAGATTTAACTATCGCTTTGGAGGAAAACTGGTGATACCCCACTCTCGATCACTTTTCAGATTTGATAATTTAAATTATCAATTCACATTTTTAATCTAATTAAAGATTCTTTAAAACTCCACTTAGTTTTAATCTTTTCAAAAATCAACATCTTGCCTTTAACTGGGTTAAAGAACCAATGTCATCTAAAACACGATTCACGATAAACCCAAATCACATTCTATTGTTAATTGGGTTAAAGAACAGGTGTTGTTCAAAACACCGCTCACGATAAACCTAAAAACCAATTCAAATTCAATTTCAATTAAATATTATTTAATTGATACACTTCATTAAATCTAAATAGAAAGATTTAATCTTTTTCTGTATTGGGCTTAAGAACAGTGTTAATGAAGACATCATTCACGACAAACCCAAATCACATTTGATATTAAATACAAGGCTCTGAATAGAAAATATATCGGCTTATATTCAATATCAAATTCTGAAACCAACAAATATTGTATTGGAAATAACGATATAAAATATATCTTTCAAATTCCCATAACAATATCTGTACAGTCACGAAATCCAACATCGAAATATTCCGAAGATAATTTCGATTCAACTCCAGTCCAATTCACATATTGGGAATATTGATTATTTTTAATAATTCTATCAAGGCCCGTACAGTCGATTTCCACCAGTGGCCATCGAACTGCACTTACAGCGACCTTTTCCAAATTTGATTTGGACATAATTCCAAATCCAACCGTTAGATTTCAAATTTCTAATATTCATTGGAAAGCTCTTTTCGATACGAACCCAACGGTTCCGGTTTTAGGAGAATCCGACGGTCGGGTCTCCCGCAACGTCAATTCGAAGTCAATGGTCGAAATTCACGAATTGCCGCGGTGCGGCACGTTCTATTCAAGCCATTATATATATAATATATATATATTATATATATTTCGTCGATTTCCTTTTAAAACGTATTTTATAAATCGTTTTAACTTCGTTTTCAAAACCACTTCAACTCTATATTCAATTTCAAATCAAAAATGGATATTTCATATCATTACTATATAAATGATAATATTTTCAAAATGTTATATTTTGAAATCACTTCTTTTCTATATTCATTATAAAAACGAATATAATCGATATAAATATCGTTCACGTCAAAATAGCGCAACTCTAATCAACACGGCTTTATATATTTCAATAAATTCGTTATCCTATTCAACAAATGAATATTTATTCTATTCAACACATGAATCTATATTTCTTCCAACACCTGACTAATCTCAACACATGAGTACTGTCAACACATCACTATTTTTGTTATGTAAAATATTTTATAAAACTATGGTATCTATCGTTTGATTTTTAATTAGACTTCTACTGGGAAGTAGTTCTAATTTTAAATATGATAAAGATGTAAATTTCATTGTATAAAATATTTCACTCGACACATGAACATCGTCAACACATGACTATTTTTATATTCAACATATGAATTTTCTTTTATAATATTCCTTATTTTCCCGATTGGAATGAGGCCCAATCAATCACCATATAATGTTAATTATATGGATTCCATACAACACATGTATATAATAGCATTGAAAAATAATCAACCATCAACCAAAGTGCATACACTATATAAGCATCAAATATAGATATCTTACGCTTATAACAGCCTGTCAATCAATCGATCGACATATTTAATCAATCAGGATGAGTGAACTTCCAAATTTCATCCCAACACCCGTGTGGGGTTTCAAACAATCAAACACAGATTTTATTTGTGCAGTTGGGCGATGTGTAAAATTTATCGTCCCAATCAATGTCCTTCAAATAGGTGTACATAAACAAACCGTCCGGTTTGTAAATGAATATTTTATTTATTCACATTCACTATATTTATATTCACGTTAAAAATTATATTTTTAACGATAAAACATTTTATTTTAACACATGAATTTTTATTCAGTTCATTCTTTAAATAAAATGATATTCTTATTTTTCTAACATATTTTAGAAAATTTCGGCGGCATAACGGCACGATACTAGAAACGGGACGAGGCCTAGCCTTATCCCCGGTCTAGTGAAGGCCCACGCCATTCACACATCAATCAAATCCATTCAATTCACCAAACAATTCAATTCAAACCAAATAATCTAACCAACTACACAACCAAACAATTAAACAAACAAGCCATCCATGGTCTGTGGATGACGGGTGTCGGGTGCTACTAAACACCGTCTACATCCTAGTATATATATATATATATATATATATATATATATAACTAGAAAAAGAGATTTTGAGTGAGAAGTTCTCACCAATAGCTAAACCAAATGCCACGACTCTTCTTATGTAGAAATCTTCGTCGTTCTCGCCTTTTGTCACTTTCTCCGCCCGTAGTCACTACATATATAAAAATCACATTTTTATATTGTTGCCATGTATATAAAAATCACATTTTTATATTGTTGCTATGTATATAAAAATCACATTTTTATACTACTATATAGATAAAAATTCTATTTTTACAACGGTGTTCATATAATAAAGATTATATTTTTATATCGCCACTTATATAAAAATCACATCTTTGCTCCTTTTACATAATAAAGATCAAATCTTTAATACTTCTATAATGTAAAAATCATATTTTTATCATCTCTATAACATAAAAATCTTATTTTTATTAACTTCATATGTCAAAAATCATAGAAGTTTTAAAGCGGAGAAAACTCACTCACTTTTTTTCTAACGCCTTTTCTGAACTGCTGAATTGTTGTTCGAGCTCCAGACTTCGTATACAAACTCAAATCTTCAATCCATCTTTTTTTTTAGTACAAGCACGCCATTCTGAACAACTTTTGCCTAAAGAACTTTTTGCCGAAAATGCTCCAATTCGCCAGAATTCGCGAAAGTACACGAATTTTGCTGCTTCCGGACAGCAGACTTTAAACGCGTTTTCCGGGCAGCTCCGAACTCCAAAACACGACTTCCATATAGCCAAATCGAAGAGAATTTTGTGCTCTACGACTTTGGTCTTGAGGGACTTTGGCCAAAAACGCACCGTTTGGGAGTTATTCGCGAAATACGGTCAGGGACTTATTTGCAAAACGGGTAATTTTGGTGAAAATGGGTTTTTGGGTGTAGCGGGGCCCACGGCCGGAATTGAGGGGGCTGGAGGGGGGGCGCGGGCCTGATGGACGTGGGGGAGGGTGTGGGTGGCGGTGGTGGGGCCCGTGGTGGCCGCGGTGGTGGTGGTTGGTGATTTGGGGCTTAGGGTTTGCAAATGGAGAGAGGAGGAAGAGGAGGAGGAGGGGAGGAGGAGGAGGGGGTGCGGCGCCCGGAGGGGGTGCGGCGCCCGGAGGGAGGCCGGCGGTGGCCGAGGGGAGGGTGGGCAGCGGCATGGTGGAGGAGCTCGCCATTAAAGAGAAAAGAGGAAGAAAAGAGGAAGAGAGAAAAGTGGGTGAAGAAAAGGAGAAAAAGTGATTATATGCTAGTTTCTCGCGTATCGTCCGAACACAAACGATCTCCGATCGCCGCGCATTTCGGACACAAGATAGTAGACGTGAAGACGAGTCCAACGAAACAAGTTTCGTTGAATTCCGAGTTCGTTTGACCATTCAACAAAAATCACAAAAATGCTCAGATAAGCTCTAAAAATGCGATTTTGGCGCACCTTTTCTTCTCGCACGCTCACATGCTAACTCAAAAAATCAAGCCCTTTTGGATTTAACCACTATTAGATGATACGAATCTAGAAAAAAAAGTAGAATTAAATTCCGAGGTCGTATCAATAATGTTCCTTTGTAAAATGACTGCTCGTTTTACCCTGAACTGTTTTAGCTCGCACGACCACATACTGACTCCGTTCGACGCGCCATTTGGAACTCAACAATGATTTGTCATTATGAATCCATAAAAATTTATCTCGTCGAATTCTGAGCTCGTATGCAAAATTTCACTTTTTAAGGGTTATGTATTGTTAACCGAACAACTCCAGCCCATAGCCACTATTCCGGATATCGGAATATATCGAAGCTTATACTTTTTGGAGTTCTAAACGGCATTTTGAACTCAATGGAAGTGGTTTCGAGTCCAAATTCATCCGTATGCAAAATATGACTTTTCGGGCCATGTATAATTTACATAGTGACTATTTTGAATTTTCAACTGGACATAACTTTTGATTCCCGCTATGAAATTTCGATTTGTCGGATCCGTTGGAAATATATTCTCGAATAGATTCTAATATTTTTGGTTTCACTAAAATCCGGATTGTTTTGCACCCGGTACATTCAATTGAAGTTCGAAATCGAATTATCGAACTACCGCGCCATTTTCAATTCTATTTATAGTTATATATAATTATTTATATTCAAACGACGCCGTATATAGATATATACGTTCGAATTATATTCAAAATAAATTTCTCGTTGTTATTATTTAAAATAATCTATTTTAAATGTTCAAAATTCACTAAAATTGCCAAAACAAAAATTTTAAACTGGCCCAGATTTTCTGGGTTATTACAAACCGTTTCCCGTATATATATGGGACAGCATTTGATAGATTAAAAGAAGCAAATGAATATTCTCTAGATAGGTGATTATACACCCTACTTCGGTGCGACCGACTTAGCCATGCTGCCTGCCCGATTTTTGTCATTTACCAGATGTGAGGCTAGAAGCTACGCTTACTTTCCATTCATTTATAACACGATCACTTTGAATGCCACATTATCAGATCCGTTAATCATTAGTTGGATCTGCACAAATAGATTCTGGATATTATGCGAAGGGAATAAATCCGTTGGCCACCATATATATTTGTACAGTCCCACTCTTTCGATAATTGGAACTATTCTGTCAGACATTCGTCCATATACGTTCGTTCTGGGACTGAACGAAACCGAAGGCACTATTCTGTAAATAGGACAGCCCTTGCACTTTACTCCGTCTTCAATTTCTTCATCATATTTGATCACAACACTTATGTCGATACGGAGTGGTTCTTCGGATAATAATCCAACCGGTCTCTCCATATTAACAACGTAAAATGGTCAAAACTTCGATAGTCTGTGATTTAACTATCAAATGAAAATATGTCGGTGTACAAACAACTATCTTAATTCCAAATGGAATTATCGATCCAATCATCAATCATATATATATATATATATTCATATTTCCTTATTTTCTAAAATTAGAAAATATATGTTTTCAACATTTGAAAACATTTCCAATCCTCATTTACGCATCACTATCATTCCACAACTATTAGTCCCTAACTGTAAACTAGTAAGAGAACAATTCTCTAAGTATAAACCCCGAAGGCCGAAACCAACATCAATCGATACTCAGAAAACTATTCAACTTACTAATCTCTAGCCAGTTTCTAATTTTTGTTTAACTTCACTTCTAAATTTCTATATTCGATTAACCCCTTTTGATAAACTACGTTTGATTAACTCCTTTTGATAAACTACGTTTGATTAACTCCTTTTGATAAACTACGTTTGATTAACTCCTTTTGATAAACTACGTTTTCCGTTACAACTATTTCCTTTTTATAACGTTTATGTAACGACCCAGCGGATTTCGGCCTCGAAAATCGATATAAATACCTTTACCGTATCTTATACCGATCCTCCAAACACCGAAACACTGGAGCGTCTAGAAAGAAGTTAGAGGGTGAGAAAAGAAAGAAAGAAATATTAGAATAGAAGAAGAAGAAGTATCAACACATCACAGAGTCTCACATCGCAGTGGAACAAAATATAATACAGAAATAATATTTATTGAGAGCTTTTGAAAATACTTACAATATCAGAGTACAACACACATCTGGACAGTTTCGATAATCTGTCCTCTTATACATATATATCACACAGCGGAATATCATTCATCTGAACATCTTCAGCTCGTCTCTGGACTTCTCAGTACCTGATAACCTGAACCTGTACACCTCGGTCTAACCCGAGCATTTACAAAACACCGGGTCAGTCTGGTGGACTAGAGTGAGAAAAACTCGCACAGCATTTAGAGTATCACACAACTTGATTTTAAAGTTAAAATCCTTTTGAAAGAAAAAGATAATCGTAAGACCGATCCACACATAAATACGGACGGTTTTACCTTACGATGACCAAAAACAGTTTACGAAATCAATATCTTGATCTGATATTATGATAATGTATAGATATAAATAATTAACAAATCTAGAGGAACGCTTGCATCTCACGCTTCCCGTATATAGTATACAATCGAAAACCACGGGCTCTTATTGGATATTGGATTTCCAACTTGACAAGGTATGGGACCACCTTCCGCACGTGTATCTCTTGAGGCGAATACACTGGGTTCAACAAGAACATCTTGCAACCCGGCCCTCACATGACCGACCACTCATTTCGCTTGAGTGTATCGAATGTATATCACCGACGGTTGGACTCAAACCACCGTCTCCCGATAAGGGACAGCATCGAACATAGATTAAGAAGCAATAGGAACTTCTCTAGATAGGTGATCATACATCCTAATGGGAGCGACCCACATAGCCATGCTGCCTGCCCGATTTTTGTCATTTCCCGGTTGATGAGGTTTGAAGTCAGAGCACATCTGATCACCATACACTTTGAATGCCACATCGTCAGATCCGCCAGATCACACTTGATTGACGTCCACAAACATACTCTAGCTATCTGGCTAGAGAATAACCATTTCTCCGCCATCAACTATGGTACGTTTGGAGAAATCAACGCATGTAAATCCTTTCGGAAATACTCTGTCAGACATCCGTCCATAAAAGTCATCCAGGAACAGGATGAACCGAAGGCACTCTCCTACTGCATCCAATATAGGAATCACCCCCTGGATTAGTAGCGAGAAGTCCTTGTAACCCGTAGATTCCAATCACGACAGGACCACAGCTTATCTCTGGTTGCGCTAACCAGAGATTTTTTTTAGCAGTCCTTCCATTTATGAAAATCCACAGTCTTCAATGCTCCATCTCGATCATCTTCCGATCTCTTCACGTATTTGTTGGTCGGAATGGTATTCGAATATAATTCGATCCCGGTCTTTCCATACCAACAATCGTATTGGCCAATTTCGATAGTCGGTGATTTAACTATCGAATAACAATAGTGTGAACACAACATTTGACACAACTCGACCACTTTAAAATATACTCAACGATATAAAACAATTTTTCTCTGATTAACTCTGCTTGGATTACTTTGATTGGTTAACTTTACTCAACTAACTCGACTTAACTTAACTCGATGACTCTAATCGATTAATTAAGATTCGACTTAACTCCATTTGCTTGACCCTAGATCGCAGCAATCACAATGGTTACGCCTGATTCCCTCAGGAAACATCCGACCGCCGTAGGCTATCTGCAGCCCTGCGAATTACGCTAGCCGTCGTCCACAATGGAAACTTCTTTAGATAACTTTGTTTGACTATTTCTAACTAAACTCGATTAGTTCTAATTGACTAACAATTGTTTAAAAAAAAACATTCTTATTTCTTTGAAACTCATATCGTAATATTATTAAATTTCCAAACCCTTGCGTCAGAGTTTGATACTCCTTGTATAGAATAAAAACCCATCTCAACACTTCACTCGTTCCCAACTAATACTATTCCTTGATAATAGTGAAGCCCATCAAGTTGGGGTATTTTAGTTACCTCTCAGACCTTGATCGACCCGTTCTTACCTCGGAATAACATTTGTTCGTCCATTAACCTCAAAAAAATCCCTTTTCCCTTTCGGATTCCAATATGGGTTTTAAACTCATCCTTTATTTGAAATCCCCGTTTAAGGTCCTTTACTTAATTTCTTCATTTAAGCAAATATCCCTTAAAACATCACTTAATCTTCAAGTAATCTTTTACTTTAAAACCCTTTGATGATGTAAATCCCTCATCCAATGCTTTGATTCCATTTACTTGGGTATTATATAATAAACCTTTATCGCCGTTTGGATAAATCTCCTCATCAGTCGATCGCTGGTTAATTGGGTTCCCATTTATCAAATCTTGTTGAAAAACCTGGATTTACAAATCCCTTTTTATAAAATTCTTACTTGGGTTTGATCGACTTAGCTCGACCATTTCTTAATTAAATATCCATTTAAAATCATTTCTCTAATTATTATTAATTTAAATAATAATCATCTTTAACCTTAACTATATTAAAATAGTTAACTCTACTATTAACCAAAATAAGATAACTATTACCTTTAAATTATTTTAAAGAATAATTCGGCTTATTATTGCTAACAATCTGATAATTACTTTAACTTATAGTTAACCCAAGGTTAACTAGCCTCAACAACTTTTGTTAACCATGACAGATAGTTAGAGAGCTTACCGAATCAAATTAATCCCATCATCGGCCTTGGTCTAAAACAGTTGGGTTTTGTCGACCCTACATCTCAGTTAACTATTAACTGAATTCCAATTGTCATTTCCCCTTTCTTAAGTTAATTAACTAAATTAATTAAAGTCACTTTTTAATTGTTTGAAAATAATTATTTCCTTTTTACCACTCTTATGGAAAATTCTCGATTTCTGCTTTCCAACTGGTCTAAACTATTTAACTTAATTCCTTACTATCTCGATTAAAAATATTTATTTGTGAAATTCCAATTTTTAATCCTGTACAAAATAATTTGAAACTTGAATTCAGTTATAAATGAATTTATAACTTTTAAAAATACATCACTTCACCTGTCGGGTCGAATGACGTTAAAACCCCACACTTGGCCATTTACTGCCAATTATCAGATCAACTAACATCCAAGTCAAACAATTCAAATAAAAACACGTTTACAAACGTGATCAACCCAAGGAGTTACTTTGTTATGGGTCGTCCCCAACAGTTAAATTTAAACGATCGATGTTCAACAGCATACATACACCTAATAATCAACCACTAACAGCCAGAACACGCAAAATAAAACACCCAGTTTATATAAAATATAAACGCAGAGGCTGAGTGAGTTTAACTCACCTGTATTTAAATCCGCTGATGAATAGTCTGTTTTGGTCCAATTTGACTGACGTTTAATTCAACTAAAAATCCCAGTCACTTCAGATCCGGACCAGGCCTGCTCCATCTCGAAGTGCTCGTCTCCATGGTCCCCACGCACCTGACCGTCTGTAAATCCGATACTATATGAGCGAGAAATCGCGTAAATATATTTATAAAGTAATTAAACTTAAAACTTATATTTCATTTGAATTTACAATTGGGCTTTACCTTGATCAACGGCCCACAACCCTACCCGTTCCCTTTAAAACCCTATTCCATCGTAACCCTCCCATTCATTTAGCCGCCTCCACGAAAATTGATCCCAAAACCAAAAATTAAAAACCCTAATCCCCCTTTTAATCATCAAAATCCGAAATCGATGCCATCGTACCCCCTTCCAGCCTTCGATCCGCCTTCTCCCCTTCCAGTGATCGGCCCGAACCCACAACAACCTCTCAGTGCTCCCTCGTTCGAACCGCAATCCTCTAAAATGACGAGCCAACTCGAAAACCCTCCCATGAACGAAGCGGTTCTCTCATATTAAGCTAAGTATTTTTTTCTATTTCGATTTCAGATAGATTTGCTTTGATTTATTGTTGTTCCGAAACTGTTTTCCTGTGTTGTTCGAATGGATGAATGAACCCCTGTTGTATTTATAGTTGCGGTTTTGGGTTGGGATAAAATCACTGTCTATCACCGTATACGAGTTGTTATTTCAACCCAGATTCAAATCTTAGGTTAGATTATAGTTCGGATTTCCTATATGATTTTCAGATCGGTTGAAATGGACTTTGATTTGAACTGATCAATGACAGTGAACGGTGCATTGTAAATTTCAAAGATTTGTGCTGTTTTTGAGGTAGATATTGTGTATGTCCTGATATGAATTCGATCTTGAAAATATACGTATTACTGTGTTAAATTAGCCTAGGCTCATGGCTACGAATTTCCTATTCGAACTCAGAGATTTTTAAGCTGAACCATAGATTTCATAGTGGATTTTTGTATAGTATTGCCACCACTGTTGATTTGTACCAAAAAGAAACAGTGACCGAACTGTATAGCCTAGGTAATGACTTGATTAAATCAGTACAGATCTTTGAAACTATAAATTCTGCGTTGAGTCTTATATTCGAGATTGATTTTGCATATATATACATATATATATATATATATATATGAATGTATATATATATAAGTAGTTCCGTACATATTTTCTTTACATAGTCATGTGCATTGTACTATAGAATTTGATGTATGAATGCACATTTATATCTGTTTTATTTCATTTAGCTGTTCTAGTATCTTTTCTAGCTGTTCAGCTATATTTTTAGATTTTAGATTTTCTTAGATCTGTTTTTCCTAGCTATTACTTTTTCCTGTTTGAGCAGTCTGTTTGTATTGTCTAGATTAATGTAGATACTGAATTGTTTTATCAAATCAAAAGATTTGAACTATATTGTTAGGTCTGGTGTGTGCATATTTGGGTTCTGCGCCATGTACATCTTTTTAGATTTTCCAACCATGTTTTCCTTAGCTGATTTGTACCATTTCCTATCTCTGTTCATGTTGTAAGGCTATCTTTTTTTTTTGTTTTTGTTTCCATGATCTTTCCTTACACTGTCTACTACTGTCGTGAGATTTCCCTTTTTAATGGGTTTTTATTTCTTATTTTTGCAGATCAGAAGGGACAGATTCAGCAGTACTGGAAAGGGCAAGAAAATGTTGAAGTTGTACTGTGATTGTAATGTAATTAAATGCTAAAACCTTTTGTTTTTTTTTTTTTACTGTTCCGTGAAAGAACCAGAACATGGCATTTGTATTAAATTACATCATATTGTTTGGTTTATGTTGGCAAAGCAATTTGTATATTTGTACTGAAACGGATTTGGAAATAAATTTGTTTACTAAATATATTTATGAAGATAATTATCTGAAATGACACTCTTTCACATGGACACATGTTCATAGTATTTCATATATTTTCTTATATAGTAAGTCTGTTCGTTTGTAATCCTGATTATATAAGGCCAATCAAACCTTGTAATACCTTGTTTAGAAAGTTCCTAGAAGCAATACTATAACAACTTTTAAATTTTAAAACCTTGGCACATTTGAGTATAGAATAAACACCGAAAGATTGTATATGAGATTATACTGGAAGCATTGAAATATTATTTAGGTTTTGTCAACTGGTTTAGTACATACTTTGATCTTTAATATAAATATTTGTTATGTCACCCATTTGTTATAAATCAAATATATTGTAAATAAATTATAATCAAACCGATATTATAAACAACTATTTTGTATATGTTTAAATCAGTAAACATTCTATTTTAAATGGTCGAAAAATCCGGGACGTTACATTCTTCCCCCCTTAAAATAATTTCGTCCTCGAAATTGTAAAGTAAGAGGAATATTCCAAACCGTATTATATATATATATATATTTTATTTTTATTTTAAACTCATTATTGTTGAATTAATTTCAAAATAAATCCCGAACTCTAAAAATTTTGATAATTTTGCCAGCACCTCCTCTGCATGGCTCGGTCTATACGAGTACCACTGCCACTCTGGGCCTCTATTCCTTTGAATAGCAAATTCAAAATTCGAATGGCATTTGAATCCCAATTTATTTGTCCAATAAATTTTCAAATCCTCATTTCATTCAAGTTCACTTAATTTGAATTCATTCTTAACTTGATCTTTCCTTGACCAGGTCCAGTTTCACTTCCATACCCAATTCAATTGATGAATTGATTTTATAATCAATTCAACTTTATTTCAAAATTCAAATTTGATTTCAAATCAAATTAATCAGAACAAACAAACAACCCACCTTACTATAATATAGAAAATAAATTCCTTTTTCTATATAAAAATATACCTTGGGTGAAATTATTTCATTACCCTTTTTCAAAACAATATTGTATCCATTGCCAGTTCTATGCTTTTCAACACTTGAACCGGTCAAATAACACAATACAAAACATTTGTATATAAAATTTTACAAATACGTTCTCATATATATACACTCCAACTCAATCTAGGGTGTTACTAACCCCATCTCTATCGAGTTACGCCACAGAGCCAAGGTTACTACTCAACCAATAGCTCTGATACCACTGTAACGACCCAGCGGATTTCGGCCTCGAAAATCGATATAAATACCTTTACTGTATCTTATACCGATCCTCCAAACACCGAAACACTGGAGCGTCTAGAAAGAAGTTAGAGGGTGAGAAAAGAAAGAAAGAAATATTAGAATAGAAGAAGAAGAAGTATCAACACATCACAGAGTCTCACATCGCAGTGGAACAAAATATAATACAGAAATAATATTTATTGAGAGCGTTTGAAAATACTTACAATATCAGAGTACAACACACATCTGGACAGTTTCGATAATCTGTCCTCTTATACATATATATCACACAGCGGAATATCATTCATCTGAACATCTTCAGCTCGTCTCTGGACTTCTCAGTACCTGATAACCTGAACCTGTACACCTCGGTCTAACCCGAGCATTTACAAAACACCGGGTCAGTCTGGTGGACCAGAGTGAGAAAAACTCGCACAACATTTAGAGTAACACACAACTTGATTTTAAAGTTAAAATCCTTTTGAAAGAAAAAGATAATCGTAAGACCGATCCACACATAAATACGGACGGTTTTTACCTTACGATGACCAAAAACAGTTTACGAAATCAATATCTTGATCTGATATTATGATAATGTCTAGATATAAATAATTAACAAATCTAGAGGAACGCTTGCATCTCACGCTTCCCGTATATAGTATACAATCGAAAACCTCGGGCGCTTATTGGATATTGGATTTCCAACTTGACAAGGTATGGGACCACCTTCCGCACGTGTATCTCTAGAGGCGAATACACTGGGTTCAACAAGAACATCTTGCAACCCGACCCTCACATGACCGACCACTCATTTCACTTGAGTGTATCGAATGTATATCACCGACGGTTGGACTCAAACCACCGTCTCCCGATAAGGGACAGCATCGAACATAGATTAAGAAGCAATAGGAACTTCTCTAGATAGGTGATCATACATCCTAATGGGAGCGACCCACATAGCCATGCTGCCTGCCCGATTTTTGTCATTTCCCGGTTGATGAGGTTTGAAGTCAGAGCACATCTGATCACCATACACTTTGAATGCCACATCGTCAGATCCGCCAGATCACACTTGATTGACGTCCACAAACATACTCTAGCTATCTGGCTAGAGAATAACCATTTCTCCGCCATCAACTATGGTACGTTTGGAGAAATCAACGCATGTAAATCCTTTCGGAAATACTCTGTCAGACATCCGTCCATAAAAGTCATCCAGGAACAGGATGAACCGAAGGCACTCTCCTACTGCATCCAATATAGGAATCACCCCTTGGATCAGTAGCGAGAAGTCCTTGTAACCCGTAGATTCCAATCACGACAGGACCACAGCTTATCTCTGGTTGCGCTAACCAGAGATTTTTTTTAGCAGTCCTTCCGTTTATGAAAATCCACAGTCTTCAATGCTCCATCTCGATCATCTTCCGATCTCTTCACGTATTTGTTGGTCGGAATGGTATTCGAATATAATTCGATCCCGGTCTTTCCATACCAACAATCGTATTGGCCAATTTCGATAGTCGGTGATTTAACTATCGAATAACAATAGTGTGAACACAACATTTGACACAACTCGACCACTTTAAAATATACTCAACGATATAAAACAATTTTTCTCTGATTAACTCTGCTTGGATTACTTTGATTGGTTAACTTTACTCAACTAACTCGACTTAACTTAACTCGATGACTCTAATCGATTAATTAAGATTCGACTTAACTCCATTTGCTTGACCCTAGATCGCAGCAATCACAATGGTTACGCCTGATTCCCTCAGGAAACATCCGACCGCCGTAGGCTATCTGCAGCCCTGCGAATTACGCTAGCCGTCGTCCACAATGGAAACTTCTTTAGATAACTTTGTTTGACTATTTCTAACTAAACTCGATTAGTTCTAATTGACTAACAATTGTTTAAAAAAAAAAACATTCTTATTTCTTTGAAACTCATATCGTAATATTATTAAATTTCCAAACCCTTGCGTCAGAGTTTGATACTCCTTGTATAGAATAAAAACCCATCTCAACACTTCACTCGTTCCCAACTAGTACTATTCCTTGATAATAGTGAAGCCCATCAAGTTGGGGTATTTTAGTTACCTCTCAGACCTTGATCGACCCGTTCTTACCTCGGAATAACATTTGTTCGTCCATTAACCTCAAAAAAATCCCTTTTCCCTTTCGGATTCCAATATGGGTTTTAAACTCATCCTTTATTTGAAATCCCCGTTTAAGGTCCTTTACTTAATTTCTTCATTTAAGCAAATATCCCTTAAAACATCACTTAATCTTCAAGTAATCTTTTACTTTAAAACCCTTTGATGATGTAAATCCCTCATCCAATGCTTTGATTCCATTTACTTGGGTATTATATAATAAACCTTTATCGCCGTTTGGATAAATCTCCTCATCAGTCGATCGCTGGTTAATTGGGTTCCCATTTATCAAATCTTGTTGAAAAACCTGGATTTACAAATCCCTTTTTATAAAATTCTTACTTGGGTTTGATCGACTTAGCTCGACCATTTCTTAATTAAATATCCATTTAAAATCATTTCTCTAATTATTATTAATTTAAATAATAATCATCTTTAACCTTAACTATATTAAAATAGTTAACTCTACTATTAACCAAAATAAGATAACTATTACCTTTAAATTATTTTAAAGAATAATTCGGCTTATTATTGCTAACAATCTGATAATTACTTTAACTTATAGTTAACCCAAGGTTAACTAGCCTCAACAACTGTTGTTAACCATGACAGATAGTTAGAGAACTTACCGAATCAAATTAATCCCATCATCGGCCTTGGTCTAAAACAGTTGGGTTTTTTCGACCCTACATCTCAGTTAACTATTAACTGAATTCCAATTGTCATTTCCCCTTTCTTAAGTTAATTAACTAAATTAATTAAAGTCACTTTTTAATTGTTTGAAAACAATTATTTCCTTTTTACCACTCTTATGGAAAATTCTCGATTTCTGCTTTCCAACTGGTCTAAACTATTTAACTTAATTCCTTACTATCTCGATTAAAAATATTTATTTGTGAAATTCCAATTTTTAATCCTGTACAAAATAATTTGAAATTTGAATTCAGTTATAAATGAATTTATAACTTTTAAAAATACATCACTTCACCTGTCGGGTCGAATGACGTTAAAACCCCACACTTGGCCATTTACTGCCAATTATCAGATCAACTAACATCCAAGTCAAACAATTCAAATAAAAAAACGTTTACAAACGTGATCAACCCAAGGAGTTACTTTGTTATGGGTCGTCCCCAACTGTTAAATTTAAACGATCGATGTTCAACAGCATACATACACCTAATAATCAACCACTAACAGCCAGAACACGCAAAATAAAATACCCAGTTTATATAAAATATAAACGCGGAGGCTGAGTGAGTTACCTGTATTTAAATCCGCTGATGAATAGTCTGTTTTGGTCCAATTTGACTGACGTTTAATTCAACTAAAAATCCCAGTCACTTCAGATCCGGACCAGGCCTGCTCCATCTCGAAGTGCTCGTCTCCACGGTCCCCACGCACCTGACCGTCTGTAAATCCGATACTATATGAGCGAGAAATCGCGTAAATATATTTATAAAGTAATTAAACTTAAAACTTATATTCCATTTGAATTTACAATTGGGCTTTACCTTGATCAACGGCCCACAACCCTACCCGTTCCCTTTAAAACCCTATTCCATCGTAACCCTCCCATTCATTTAGCCGCCTCCACGAAAATTGATCCCAAAACCAAAAATTAAAAACCCTAATCCCCCTTTTAATCATCAAAATCCGAAATCGATGCCATCGTACCCCCTTCCAGCCTTCGATCCGCCTTCTCCCCTTCCAGTGATCGGCCCGAACCCACAACAACCTCTCAGTGCTCCCTCGTTCGAACCGCAATCCTCTAAAACGACGAACCAACTCGAAAACCCTCCCATGAACGAAGCGGTTCTCTCATATTAAGCTAAGTATTTTTTTCTATTTCGATTTCAGATAGATTTGCTTTGATTTATTGTTGTTCCGAAACTGTTTTCCTGTGTTGTTCGAATGGATGAATGAACCCCTGTTGTATTTATAGTTGCGGTTTTGGGTTGGGATAAAATCACTGTCTATCACCGTATACGAGTTGTTATTTCAACCCAGATTCAAATCTTAGGTTAGATTATAGTTCGGATTTCCTATATGATTTTCAGATCGGTTGAAATGGACTTTGATTTGAACTGATCAATGACAGTGAACGGTGCATTGTAAATTTCAAAGATTTGTGCTGTTTTTGAGGTAGATATTGTGTATGTCCTGATATGAATTCGATCTTGAAAATATACGTATTACTGTGTTAAATTAGCCTAGGCTCATGGCTACGAATTTCCTATTCGAACTCAGAGATTTTTAAGCTGAACCATAGATTTCATAGTGGATTTTTGTATAGTATTGCCACCACTGTTGATTTGTACCAAAAAGAAACAGTGACCGAACTGTATAGCCTAGGTAATGACTTGATTAAATCAGTACAGATCTTTGAAACTATAAATTCTGCGTTGAGTCTTATATTCGAGATTGATTTTGCATATATATACATATATATATATATATATATATATATATATATGAATGTATATATATATATATAAGTAGTTCCGTACATATTTTCTTTACATAGTCATGTGCATTGTACTATAGAATTTGATGTATGAATGCACATTTATATCTGTTTTATTTCATTTAGCTGTTCTAGTATCTTTTCTAGCTGTTCAGCTATATTTTTAGATTTTAGATTTTCTTAGATCTGTTTTTCCTAGCTATTACTTTTTCCTGTTTGAGCAGTCTGTTTGTATTGTCTAGATTAATGTAGATACTGAATTGTTTTATCAAATCAAAAGATTTGAACTATATTGTTAGGTCTGGTGTGTGCATATTTGGGTTCTGCGCCATGTACATCTTTTTAGATTTTCCAACCATGTTTTCCTTAGCTGATTTGTACCATTTCCTATCTCTGTTCATGTTGTAAGGCTATCTTTTTTTTTTCTTGTTTCCATGATCTTTCCTTACATTGTCTACTACTGTCGTGAGATTTCCCTTTTTAATGGGTTTTTATTTCTTATTTTTGCAGATCAGAAGGGACAGATTCAGCAGTACTGGAAAGGGCAAGAAAATGTTGAAGTTGTACTGTGATTGTAATGTAATGAAATGCTAAAACCTTTTGTTGTTTTTTTTTTTTACTGTTCCGTGAAAGAACCAGAACATGGCATTTGTATTAAATTACATCATATTGTTTGGTTTATGTTGGCAGAGCAATTTGTATATTTGTACTGAAACGGATTTGGAAATAAATTTGTTTACTAAATATATTTATGAAGATAATTATCTGAAATGACACTCTTTCACATGGACACATGTTCATAGTATTTCATATATTTTCTTATATAGTAAGTCTGTTCGTTTGTAATCCTGATTATATAAGGCCAATCAAACCTTGTAATACCTTGTTTACAAAGTTCCTAGAAGCAATACTATAACAACTTTTAAATTTTAAAACCTTGGCACATTTGAGTATAGAATATACACCGAAAGATTGTATATGAGATTATATTGGAAGCATTGAAATATTATTTAGGTTTTGTCAACTGGTTTAGTACATACTTTGATCTTTAATATAAATATTTGTTATGTCACCCATTTGTTATAAATCAAATATATTGTAAATAAATTATAATCAAACCGATATTATAAACAGCTATTTTGTATATGTTTAAATCAGTAAACATTCTATTTTAAATGGTCGAAAAATCCGGGACGTTACAGTTTACCTACCGTTACAAATATTTCCTATTTATAACTTCTATTTACCGTTACAAATATTTCCTATTTATAACTTCTATTTACCGTTACAAATATTTCCTATTTATAACTTCTATTTACCGTTACAAATATTTCCTATTTATAACTGTTTATTTACCGTTACAAATATTCCCTATTCTATTTATTTTCTAAATAAACATCCCTTTTATAAAACTCTATTTGTTTTATCGACATTTTTACCTTTTATAAAAACTCTATTCGTTTTATAAATACTTTCCTTTTATAAAATCCTGTGATTTTATAAAATTTCTTTATTTCAATATACATTGAAATATTCCTTTTCACAACTCAGGGTTTCTTATGATATTTAAAATATCAAACAACGATGATCAATATCGTTCTAACATCCATAATCAATAACAGATTATAAATCACACATATATCACAATATATGAAAACAGTAAAATAATTGTTGAGGAACCCAGTCGGATCCCTCCAACCTGTCTCCCTGCATCCACAGATGTTACACAGTATAATATATATCATATTTCATTTTGAAATGAAATATCCTGCTGTACAGAACCATATTTGATTAATAGTACATAGATTAACTATAACTACGTTTTCAATCAAATCTATTTAACAGTCCAGTTTAGCAATCAATATACAGCAGTCAATAAATAAAGTACAATTTATATTTAAATATAAATTGAGGAGAGTTAGTGAGTTTTACTCACTGTTGCGCGTTAACCGTTAAATAACGGTTTGCGAATGTCGATTCCGTCGGACAATTTATTTCTCCATAAATTGTGATGGACTCCCATTCCACTCCCACTCAGTTCCATGTTGTAGCTGTCGTTCTTACGATCGTAACGGATCCGATCATTCTGAATTCTTTCTTCTCAGCGGATGATTTCGAACTCCAGTCTTCACTCACGTTTCTGTCCATCCATTTAACCCATTTCCTAGTACGTCCCCTATTCTGGAAAACGCGAGATCGACCTCAACAGCAGGTTCAAGGAAAAGATGCGAACCTTTTTGGTGATGAAATCCCCACCCTCGATCTTTGGCAAGCCCTTTCCTTTCGAACAACGATTACTCAACCACTTCGACACTCCTCCAGATAACCTCCCACGTCCCCTAATTTCCAGCGAACCAGATGTTGTTCGAACTCGGTGAAACTCACACCAATCGATGACCACGGAAAGAGAAGACCGATGGAGATTGTTTCGCGATTTTTAGTATTTGATTAGATTTGTTTATGATTTTCGAACGAGGGATTTGTTTTGAAGACTTCGGTTTTAATTGGCGGCTCGTTACTTTTGTTTGGCAGAAGTGATTAGGTCTTAAGGAACAAACGGGGGGGGGGGGGTACTTATAGTCGACAGAAAATATCTAGATATTTTTCTCTTATCTTTTTATATAAGTTTTCGCCTTCTAAAGGTCCATACGATTTTTGTTTTTGACAAACTAAGTCAATCCTAGCATAGAAAAATATTCCGGATCGAATGGGATAGGTTTCGTCGAATTCCGACACCGTTTGTGAAAAATCCCTTAGAAAATATCGATGACAAACACCGAGCAATAATTCATAACAATTCCAGAAAAAAATCCTAAAAATATGAGGCCTTGACGTTTCACTAGACCTCTTCCTAAGGTTTCGTATGAAACTTGTTTCGTTGAATTTCGAGTTCGTTTGACCAGCTAACTATTCAGTTTAGTTTGTTTTAAGTTAAAACATAGCGTACCCCACTATGAAATAGTCTTTTCACGTAGGGACAGTTATGGACAGAAACAAAAATACCGTTGAAATGAGTGACGTGCTCTGGTCCCAAAAATGTAATAATACCGGTAGATGAACTCATATTGTGTAACCTCGAAATGTTGATTACAGGGTGCAAAATACCCCACATAAAAAGTTGCTTATTAAATTAATTAAAAATTACCATAAAATTCTAAAAATTAAATTATCACTATTTCCCAAAAGAACCTTGTCTAATTTCAAACCCGATCTCTAGTTTATCGAATAAACTGTTATGGTCGATAAACGATTCTATAGCGACTATTCCAAAATTTGATTTGGACATATCTCAAAATCTACACGAAGAAATCCAGATTTGTCTCTTCCACTAGAAAGATATACTCCACCAGCTCTACGCGTTTCTTGTTTCACAGAAATCCGGCTTAAAACGAATTCTGTACATTCAGTTAAAGTTCAAATCGCCAAATAGCGAACTGCAGCGCCATTTCGAGCTCGATTATAATTATAATTATAAATTATACGTTCTGACGCCGCATATTAAATATATTCGTTATTTAAATAGTTAAATAACTTCATTATTACGTTGCTAAAATTCCGGGTCATTACAATAATTCCAAATCCAACCGTTAGATTTCTAATTTCTAAGATTCGTTAGAAAGCTCTTTTCGATACGAACCCAACGGTTCCGGTTTTAGGAGAATCTGACGGTTGGATCTCCCGTAATTTCCATTTGAAGCCAATGGTCGAAATTCGCGAACTACCGCAGCGCGTTCTATTCAGGCCATTATATTATATATATAATATATATTTCATCGATTTCTATTTAAAACAAATTTTATAAATAGTTTTAAATTCGGTTTCAAAACGATTTCAACTTCTATTTCAATTTCAAATCAAAATTGAATATTCAATATAAATTCGTTTTAACTTCATTTCAACTCGATTTCAATTCAAATCCATTTCAATTCAAATCGGTTTTAATTTAAATCGATTTCGGTTCAGTTTCAATATGTTTTAAATTCAATTCAAAAAAAAAATTCAATTCGATTTCAATCTAATTCGAATTTCAATTCTTTTCAATTTAGTTCGAATTTAAATTCTATTCAATTTCAATTCGAATTCATTTCTATTTGAATTTCAATTCGAATTCATTTCTATTCAATTTCAATTCGAATTCATTTCTATTCAATTTAATTCGAATTTCAATTCATTTCTAAATATCAGATTTTGAAATCACTTTCGATGTTCATTATAAAATGAATAGAATCGATATAAATATCGTTCACGTCAAAATGGCGTAAATCTAATCAACACGGCTTCATCTATTTCTATTTTCAAATATTCTGTTTCAAATATTTCTTTTTCAATTATTCTATTTCAAAACTGGAATGAGGCCCAATCAATTACCATAAATTTTATTTCTATGGATTTCCGTACAACACATGTATATATCAACGATGACAAATAATCAACCATCATCCAAAGTGCATTTTACACTGTATGAGCATTAAATATTATTGTTCGACGCTTATACAGTCTGTCAATCAATCGATCGACGTACAACTAATTATTGGGATTAGTGTATGTCATATTTCATCCCAATACCCGTGTGGGGTTTTCAAACAACAAACACAGGTTTTATTTGTGTAGTTGGGCAATGTGTAAAATTTATCATCCCAATCTATATCAGTCAAATGCGTGTATATAAACAAATCATCTGATTTGTTTATATTTATTTCATTTTAAATACACGTTAAAAATTCTATTTTCAACTATAAAATATTCTTAACTATATAAATATTTTATTTCATTTCACATCACATCACATAATCAACTACACATCAAAATCAAACAAACAAGCATACAAGCCGTCCATGGTCTGTGGACGACGAGTGTCGGGTGCTACTAAGCACCGTCTGCATCCTTGTATATAATTCAACTAGAAATAAATTCAAAAGTGTGGAGTTCTCACCGACTAGCTAATCCAAACGCCACGACTCTTCTTATGTAGAAATCTTCGCCGTTCTCGCCTTTCATCCATTCCACTGTCCGTAGCCACTACATATATAAAAATAACATTTTTATTTGTTCACTTTCAATTTAAAAATCATATTTTTCCTTAACCATTCTAATGATCAAAATCGTATTTTTACTTTGTTATATATATGATAAAAATTCTATTTTTACATCGCTACTATATAGATAAAAATTCTATTTTTATAACGGTGTTCATATGATAAAGATTATAATTTTATCACGCTATTCTCTATATAAAAATTATATTTTTATATATCTACTTCAAATATAAAGATCGAATTTTTATACCACCACTATAAAAATCACCTTTTTATTTCAACATATATATAATAAAAATCAGATTTTTATTTCGCTACATATGTAAAGATGATATTTCTATATTCTCTATTATATAAAAATTATATTTTTCATACTTCTACTTTATAAAAATCATATTTTTATTACTTCTACTTTATAAAAATCATATTTTTAACCTTCTACTAATATAAAAATTATATTTTTATTATTCAAAAATATAATCCTTCTCTTTAAAAAATAAATTGATTTTCTTTCTCTTTTCTAACTAATCACTTTTTAATAAAATGAAATAAATAAATAAAACAAATTTAAGAACGTGCTTACAGTCGGAGTTGGAGTCAGATGGCGGGGGAGGCGCGCTGAGGATGGCCGGCGCCCTTGGGTCTAGAGGCGGTGGTATTCAGCGAATTGGGCTAGGGTTTCGGAAGGGTGGCGATGTTTCTGGCGGTCGTGCTCGCGCGAGGGGAGGTCTTCTGGCGGTCGTGCTTACGAGGGGGGTCTTCTGGCAGTTGTGCTCGCGAGGGGAGGGGGTCTTCTAGCGATCGAGCTCGCGAGGTTTTTTTTTATTTCTTTTGAAAAATGTAAATGGGGGTGGGGGGCTGAAGTGAAAGGGGGGAGGGAGGGTAGAGGGTGAGGGTATATAAACAGATATATTTAATTATTTTAATTTCAAAAAGTAACTTTTTGTTTCGACCTCAGAATCGAACCCACCGCCTGTCTTCCATAACTAATTACCTCCATTCCAAACTCAATGGGATATGTATCGTAAGCTGATTCGATCGTTTCGATCAGTTTTCATCAAAATCAACATATTACTCTATATATTGAATTTGAATGCGCATTTCAATTTACCGGGGCCACATACTAACTTGAAAAATCCTCGAAAAATATTTTCTAGCTTCGTATTGACGATACAGTCCTAACAAAACTAGTTTCGTCAAATTCCGAAACCATTTGAAAAATGACCATTTTCCAGTCGATTAAAATCAACTAAAACTGGTCAAACGCGTTTTCCTTTGCCACACTCACATATCGAATCGTAAAATTACGAAATTTGAAACCTAGCAATAACTTGACATCAAGGATCCAACAAAAGTGGTTTCGTCGAAAACCGAGGTCATTTGCAAAATGACTATTTTCAAGGGCCGAAATTCCATAGCGACTATTCTGAAATTTCAACTGGACATATCTTTTGATTCCCACTATGAAATTCCAATCTTTCGGATTCGTTGGGAATATATTCTCAATTAGATTCAAATATTTTTGGTTTTACTAAAATCCGGTTTGTTTTGCACCCGGTACATTCATTTGAAATTTGAAATCGAATTATCGAACTACCGCGCCATTTTCAATTCCTTTTATAATTATAAATAAATATTTATATTCTAACGTCGAGCTATATAAATATATACGTTCGAATTTTATTCAAAAGAAATTTTTGGTCGATATTATTTAAAATAATCCATTTTAAATATTCTAAATTCACTAAAATTGCCAAAATAAAATTTTTAAATTGGCTCGGATTTCCAGGTTATTACAATCTCCCCCACTTAAAACTTTTCGTCCCCGAAAAGGAACGAAGCCGAAAGTTGTTTAACAACTCAACTTCCAGTATTTTCACTACGGCTTAAGTTCTTCAACTTTTCAGTTTCTAAGAACTATTCAAATTTTTCAAAAATTTGGCTAACACCTAAATTTTCAAAAAAATTCGCCATAACCTCCCCTGCACCGGGGACTTGGGGATATTTCATATAGCCTCCTATGGCCTTCTTCAATCCAAAAGAAAAAGAAAAAGCCAAGCGGCTAGCCAATCTGCTCATAAAATCATCATCACCCAAACAAAACAGTAAATTAAGTTAAACATGTACCTATTTGTCGGGCAAACAAATTTTATTCTTCTGCTCTAGCCTCCTTGCTATGACCTGTTCAATATAAATACATTTATATGCATGCAAATGCGACTAATTTTCAATATAATTCACTATTGGGTTCAATTTGGCTAAACGGTTCAACATTTAATTAATTCAAACAATAATCAAACAACACAACCAGCAATCAATTAGTTGATTAGCTTTTCAAATTCATAATTTTGATATAAAGTCAAAAATCACATTTTTGATGCCAAATCACAACAATATGCCCTATCTAATTTTGGTTCTCACACCAGTCAATAGGAAATATATAGAAATTCCACCTTCGAAACTCGAACATAAATACTAATGATGTCTTGACAATCATCAGTACCATCTCCGGGCGACTAGAGTGTAATTCTATATCTACCCAGTATATTAAAACTTCAAATGCACGTGGATCAGACGTATACGCAAAGTCTATATATACTGGGCTGTCCAAATCAATACAAATAAATATTCAAATACGTATAAAACGATTTAAATTTTCAAAACAAAATTCGTTTTCAATTTAAAAATATACTCTTCACACTCGTTCTAGGACACTACTGATCCTATCTCTAACGATTCATTCCCGTTGGATATTACTAATTCAATATCTGATGAATTCTTTCATATGGTTCTAATGTGTCTTGTTCTCTGAGCTTTGTAAACCAAAGCTCTGATACCAAATGAAGTGACCCGTAACTTCCCCGGTAGGGAAAGCACGAATACTTTGAGAACAAGACGCATTTGAACGCAAACAGAAGAACATTTCATTGTATATTACAACAATTCCATTAGAATACAAGAATATACAGAGTATGAATAAATGAATTACATTCGATAAATATCAGAGATTACAATACATTACATGGTAGCGGAAAATAATACAAAATACAACTGAAGAAGATACACGGATACAAAGCTTTCCGGATATCGTTCCAGCTGTAAACCAGGATCCGGCGAATATAAATCTGTAAAACCAAAACTACTAGCTGCCCGTGTCAAAATAAGGGCACCCAGAGTTTAGGTTAAAACAATAAACCCCAGGTCAGTCATGGGACTGGTGTGAGAACTAAAAAGGTTATTTAAAACTTTACTTTAAATCAGATATACCAAGGGACCACGCCGTATAACACGGAACGGGTTTGCTTCCAAGAATACCAGTGCATATTACAAAACAACGCAATATTTTTTGGAAAAATGAAGCTATTATAAGACCCAGGTCCTATCACACAATGCAAGGCAAGCCGGGGGATAGGGTTTTCCCTTATAATAGCCAAACATGCTTAGTATGTTTAAAACAAATCATTTGATACTACTATAAGTGCATAGTGTATTAAACAACTTCAAATCATAAGTATCAATCATAGACGGCATGGGTACCATATATCATGTCGCCATACTAGTTCTACAATTAAAACCGCAAAGTCATGTATTTGGAAATTGGGTTTCCATCTATGAACCGAGGCCAGGGATCGTCCTCTATCGATTCGAGACAATCTAGCCCATGTCTCAGGCAAGCGTGTAGACATGCCTTGGATCGTCAGGGCCGGTCCACCGACGTGGATTAAAATGCTTGAACACTGCATCTCCCCGCCCTTTGGGGCGTAAATGAGCCAACGAATGACTCCATCGGTCCCGGATCGACCGATATAACCGAGGCGCCTCGCAAACCAACAACCACATAAGTCAAACTCGTCAGGGCGTGCAAAACCACTGACGTCACTTCTAGCTAGAAGGAAACGCATGCCCTCCCTGATGTCCTCTCCCGTTTCTGGTTCACAACTGGGGTGTGAGGCTCGCGAATAAACGTTACACAAAGCTATGCCACACAGGTCGTGCTTTGATCATCACCCCCAGACTTTGCTTTTTCAACAGAAGCCTTGATCAATTGCCACTTAGGCATGCCACACAGGCAATTCACTCCATGCGTTTGATATACATCGATATATAACCCCTGAGCTCGTACGTCTCAGAGAAGGGCGTTAAGCAGGAGAATAAATTCTCCACCGCCAAACAGATATATATTTAATAGAAATCAATCACACAGACTGAAATCCAATGTCAGACACACAGTCCATTTACAAGTTTGTTCTGGGTCTGAACGAAACCGGAGGCACCTAGTACCCCGCATATCCATCGATCTCCAACTACGTCTGGACAATCACTAACTGATTCCCTCCTCTTGGGTGTATGGCCCAATCAAGATCATCAGTAATTATCCAAACAACGTGAAGACCTCCGGTCTTCAACCACCGTCTTCATCTTCGACTTATCGTCGTATCAGTTATTCAGAATGGGATAAACCCGGTCTTTCCGAATAACTCGCGTATATAATAAACAAGTGTTACACAAACACAACATACGCCTCATTCCGATTCAGAATATTCTCTTATTCAAATATTCTTATACTTTGGGAAAGGTTCCCATTAATTTTATCAAAGGTAAATTCTTTAAATTTATTCTTTAATCTCCTTTTGAATATCAATTCAAACTAGTGGGGATTAGCGAACTGCACCGAAGTAATCATTTATTTTATTTCCCAATCCCAACCTATTCATCCCATGAAGTAAAACTAGTAATACTTCATATCTAACACCACAGTGTTATCGGTAAATTCAATTACCATTTCACGTTCAAATCTAATTAAAGATTTAACTATCGCTTGGAGCAAAACTGGTGATACTCCCTTCTCGACCATTCCAATCTAATTAAAGATTCATTAAAACTCTACTTGGTTTTAATCTTCCCAAAAATCAATATCAATGATTATTTAACTTGGGAAATCACCTCCTGTCTTTAACTGGGTTAAAGAACCAATGTCATTTAAAACACTGTTCACTATAAACCCAAAATCACATTCCATTAATTATCAGGTTAAAGAACAAGTGTAATTTAAAACACCGTTCACGATAAACCCAAAAATCAATACCAATTCAATTTCCAACTAAATATCATTTAATTGGTACACTTTATTAAATCTAAATAAAAGGATTTAATTTTTTCTCAACTGGGCTTAAGAACAGTGTTAATGAAGACACCATTCACGACAAACCCAAATCATATTTGATATTAAAGACAAGGCTCGGAATAGAAAATATACCGGCTTATATTCAATATCAAATTCTACGACCAACAAATTTCGTATTGGAAATAACGATATTAATATATCTTTCAAATTCCCATAATAATATATGTATCATCACGAAATCCAACATCGAAATATTCCGAAGACAATTTCGATTCTAATCTATTTCCACTTTATATATTGAAAATATTGGTTATATTTCAAAACCATTTCAAATTCACTTTATTTATTTCAAAAAAATAAATGAATTCTAATTCTAGTTCAAAACTAGTTCATTTCGATAAAAATCCATTTTTATCTTTTCAAATATGGAGTTTTTCATCCTAATTCTTCCCAAATCATTTCTTATGATTTTACACAAATTATTATTATTTTAATAATTTTATCAAGGCCCGTACAGTCGATTTCCATCAACGGCCATCGACTGCACTTACAACGACCTTTTCCAAATTTGATTTGGACATAATTCCAAATCCAACCGTTAGATTTCTAATTTCTAATATCCGTTAGAAATCTCTTTTCGATACGAACCCAACAGTTCCTGTTTTAGGAGAATCCGACGGTCGGATCTCCCGTAATATCCATTCTAAGCCAATGGTCGAAATTCGCGAACTGCTGCAGCGCGGCGCGTTCTATTCAGGACATTATATTATATATATAATATATATTTCGTCGATTTCTATTTAAAACAAATTTTATAAATAGTTTTAAATTCGGTTTCAAAACGATTTCAACTTCTATTTCAATTTCAAATCAAAATTGAATATTCAATATAAATTCATTTTAACTTCATTTCAACTCGATTTCAATTCAAATCCATTTCAATTCAAATCGGTTTTAATTTAAATCGATTTCAGTTCAATTTCAATACGTTTTAAATTCAATTCAAAAACGATTTCAGTTCTATTTCAATCTAATTCGAATTTCAATTCTTTTCAATTTAATTCGAATTTCAATTCTATTCAATTTCAATTCGAATTCATTTCTATTCAATTCGAATTCATTTCTATTCAATTTAATTTGAATTTCAATTCATTTCAAAATATCAGATTTTGAAATCACTTTCGATGTTCATTATAAAATGAATAAAATCAATATAAATATCGTTCACGTCAAAATGGCGTAAATCTAATCAACACGGCTTCATCTATTTCTATTTTCAAATATTCTATTTCAAATATTTCTTTTTCAAATATTCTATTTCAAAACTGGAATGAGGCCCAATCAATTACCATAGATTTTATTTCTATGGATTTCCATACAACGCATGTATATATCAACGATGACAAATAATCAACCATCATCCAAAGTGCATTCTACACTGTATGAGCATTAAATATTATTGTTCGACGCTTATACAGTCTGTCAATTAATCGATCGGCATACAACTAATTATTGGGATTAGTGTATGTCATATTTCATCCCAATACCCGTGTGGGGTTTTCGAACAACAAACACAGGTTTTATTTGTGTAGTTGGGCGATGTGTAAAATTTATCGTCCCAATCCATATCAGTCAAATGTGTGTATATAAACAAATCATCTGATTTGTTTATATTTATTTCATTTTAAATACACGTTAAAAATTCTATTTTCAACTATAAAATATTCTTAACTATATAAATATTTTATTTCATTTCACATCACATCACACAATCAACTACACATCAAAATCAAACAAACAAGCATACAAGCCGTCCATGGTCTGTGGACGATGGGTGTCGGGTGCTACTAAACACCGTCTGCATCCAAGTATATAATTCAACTAAAAATAAATTCAAATGTGAGGAGTTCTCACCGACTAGCTAATCCAAACGCCACGACTCTTCTTATGTAGAAATCTTCGCCGTTCTCGCCTTTCGTCCATTCCACTGTCCGTAGCCACTACATATATAAAAATCACATTTTTATTTGTTCACTTTCAATTTAAAAATCATATTTTTCCTTAACCATTCTAATGATCAAAATCGTATTTTTACTTTGCTATATATATGATAAAAATTCTATTTTTACATCGCTATTATATAGATAAAAAATCTATTTTTTATAACGGTGTTCATATGATAAAGATTATATTTTTATCACGCTATTCTCTATATAAAAATTATATTTTTATATATCTACTTCTAATATAAAGATCGAATTTTTATACCACCACTATAAAAAACACCTTTTTATTTCAACATATATATAATAAAAATCAGATTTTTATTTCGCTACATATATAAAGATGATATTTTTATATTCTCTATTATTTAAAAATTATATTTTTGATACTTCTACTTTATAAAAATCATATTTTTATTACTTCTACTTTATAAAAATCATATTTTTAACCTTCTACTAATATAAAAATTATATTTTTATTATTCAAAAATATAATCCTTCTCTTTAAAAAATAAAACTGATTTTCTTTCTCTATTCTAATTAATCACTTTTTAATAAAATGAAATAAATAAATAAAACAAATTTAAGAACGTGCTTACAGTCGGAGTTGGAGTCAGATGGCGGGGGAGGCGCGCTGAGGATGGTCGGCGCCCTTGGGTCTAGAGGCGGTGGTCTTCAGCGAATAGGGCTAGGGTTTCGGAAGGGAGGGGGTGTTTCGGGTGGTCGTGCTCGCGCGAGGGGGGGGGGGGTCTTCTGGCGGTCGTGCTTGCGAGGGGAGGGGGGTCTTCTGGCGGTCGTGCTCGCGAGGGGAGGGGTGTCTTCTGGCGGTCGAGTTCGCGAGGTTTTTTTATTTCTTTTGAAAAAAGTAAACGGGGGTGGGGGGGCTGAAGTGAAAGGGAGGGAGGGAGGGTAGAGGGTGAGGGTATATAAACATATATATTTAATTATTTTAATTTCAAAAAGTAACTTTTTGTTTCGACCTCAGAATCGAACCCACCGCCTGTCGTCCATAGCTAATTACCCTCATTCCGAACTCAATGGGATATGTATCGTAAGCTGATTCGATCGTTTCGATCAATTTTCATCAAAATCAACATATTACTCTATATATTGAATTTGGACCCGTATTTCAATTTACCGGGGCCACATCTCGAAAAATCCTCGAAAAATATTTTCTAGCTTTGTATTGACGATACGGTCCTAACAAAACTAGTTTCATCAAATTCTGAGACCGTTTGAAAAATGACCATTTTCCAGTCGATTAAAATCAACTAAAACTGGTCAAACGCATTTTCCTTTGCCACACTCACATATTGAGTCGAAAAATTACGAAATTTGTAACCTAGCAAGAACTTGACATCACGGATCCAACAAAAGTGGTTTCGTTGAAAACCGAGGTCGTTTGCAAAATGACTATTTTCAAGGGCCGAAATTCCATAGCGACTACTATGAAATTTCAACTGGACATATCTTTTGATTCCCGCTATGAAATTCCAATCTTTCGGATTCGTTGGAAAGATATTCTCAATTAGATTCAAATATTTTTGGTTTCACTAAAATCCGGTTTGTTTTGCACCCGGTACATTCATTTGAAATTTGAAATCGAATTATCGAACTACCGCGCCATTTTCAATTCCTTTTATAATTATAAATAAATATTTATATTCTAACGTCAAGCTATATAAATATATACGTTCAAATTTTATTCAAAAGAAATTTTTCGTCGATATTATTTAAAATAATCCATTTTAAATATTCTAAATTCACTAAAATTGCCAAAATAAAAATTTTAAATTGGCTCGGATTTCCGTGTTATTCTTTTGATTGGAGAAGTGATTAAGTAGCAATAAAGTTTGATAAAAAAACGCGATAAGGGTTTTATAAAGGATTTAAAATCCAAATTCTCAAACAAGATCGGTAAATGGAATGTGTAAGTGAATGCTGAGTGTTTGAATAAGATTTTACTTAATCACTTAACTAAGTAAAGTGAATTCAACTGAATGTAATTAGAAAGGTGCTAATGGTCTTAAAGTGAGATATAAGCTAAGTTGTGAAAGGAAGGTAATGGATTATCATAAAGAAATCAAAGCAAAATTTTAAAAGGGCTCTTAAACCAAATTAATGAGTTAAATGTTGAAAAATTGAATCTAGCGCAATATTGTAATCAAAATAAGGATTTCAAACAAAAAGGAAATCCATGAAATAGTTGGTATTAGAATATTGGTAAATGGATTCTTAGAACTAAAATCCAAGATTAAAAGGGTCTTATGGTTAAGAAGGTGGTAAGCGGATTTTTATCCGAGATAAAGTTTATGATAAGAATAGATTATTTGACGAGTGATTTTTATTATAAATCAAAATGTTATAAGCGAAGTATGTTTTAAGTTAAAGGTGGTGTTTTGTGGACATTTACTTAATCAAACGAATTATGTAAGGAGGTTATATTGAAAGTGGATTTCAAATATAAGAAATGGTTTATAAACCCAGATTTGAAATCAAGATTGTAAATGAGATTTTAATATCAGTGGTTGAGTGACAAACTAATATTATTCTAAGGTAAGAACGTTGTCGATCAAGGTCTGTGAGGTAAATAAAATACCCCAACTTGAACGGCTTCATTATTATCGAGGAATGGTATTAGTTTGAAACGAGTGAAAGGTGTTGTGATTGGTGTGATATCCCATACAAGAAGTATTGAATATAAGTGTGAGATTTTTTTTTTTTTTGGAATATAAATAATACTACTATCTTAGTTTCAATGTAAATAAAAGTATTTGATTTTTAAATTATATAAATTTGACTTTTGATTTGTCATATCAGAATTGGTAATGGGGTTTATACCATTAAGTATTATATATAAGTATATATCATGATGCCAAAATTTAATAAAATGGGAAAAGAAGCTTTGAAGAATATAATGATATTTCTAGGGGTAAAGAGAATAGAATGTCAAGTATATATATACATGTGCATATAAAATAGTTTTGAGAATCCTGTTATAAATAAAATAAGAAAATTATAATGTTTGAATATATAGGAAGATTTAAAGGTTTATTAACAAATTTGTTAAATATATTTTTAAGAGGCCAAGTAGTGTCAAGTACTGAATCAACAAACTCATGTTATTCACACATTTGTTCTTTGATAGTTAAATCACCGACTATCAAAACCTGACCAATATGCTTGTCAGTACGGAAAGACAGGGATCGAATTTATATTCGAAAACCATTCCGACCAGCAAATACGTAAAGATGCTGATCAAGATGGAGAAATTAAAGACTGTGGATCTTCATAAGTGGAAGGACTACTTGTCGGATTTATTTGGCTTGCAACTAGAGTTATTTGGTTTGTGATTCTATCGTCGTTGAAATCTACGGATTGCAAGGACTTCTCGCTACTGATCCTTGGGCGATTCCTATATAAGGATGCAGTAGGTGGGTGCCTTCGGTTCATCCTGTTCCTGGATGACTTATATGGACGGATGTCTGACAGAGTATTTCTTAAGAATCACGTACATTGATTTTTACAAGCGTACTTCTGTCAGCTGCAGAGTATATTTGTGGACGTAAATTAGGGATTTGATGGATCTGACAATGTGGCATTCAAAGTGAATGATGACCAGATATTATAAAGATAAATTCTAACCTCAAGCCTCACAACCGGGAAATGACAAAAATCGGGCAAGCAGCATGGCTATGTGGGTCGCTCCCATTAGGGTGTATAATCACGTATCTAGAGAAATTCCATTTTCTTCTTTAATCTACATTCAATGTTGTCTCTTTTTCGGGAGACGGTTGCTGATCCCAACCGTCGGTGATATACATTCGATACACTCAAGCGAAATGAGTTGTCGGTCATGTGTGGGCCGGGTTGCAAGACGTTCTTGTTGAACCCAGTGTATTCGCCTCTAGAGATACACTATCGGCAGGTGATCCCATACCTTGTCATAGTCGGAATCCAATATCCAATAAGTGCCCACGGTTTTGATTGTATACTATATTTGTGGAGCGTGAGATGCAAGCTTTCCACTAGATTGATATTTAATTGTATTTAGACACTATGATAATATCAGAATAAGTTATGATTTCAAAAATATTTTGGGTTATAGTAAGAAAAAACCGTTTGTGTTTATGTGTGGGCTGGTCTTACTATTATCCTTTGATTTTATAAAAGATTTTCCATAGTTAAACAAGTTGTGTGTTTTTTCTATGAATTTATCACTGAAAGTATTCCAGACTAACCCGGTGTATTTTTCTTTGCTTCAAATGTGCTTCGGTTAGACCGAGTATGTTCCAGGTTAGGTTTCGCTTGGAGTTTTAGGAGCTGGAAGCAGGTGGATTCACCGCTAGTTATATAAAGTTATTATTCCGCTGTTTCTTATATATGTTGTACTCTAATGTTTGGTATGTATATACAGTTCTTTTGTATAAAAAGATTTGTTATATTATATTTTATCTATTCGGCTGTGGGATTCTGATGTGATGTTCTTCTTCTCTCTTCTATTCTAATATTCTTTCTTTCTTTTCTTACCCTCCAATTTCTTTCTATTAACAATATGGGATTCGATATTTGGGGTTTTGGAAAGTAATATGGGTTTATGTATTGTTGTCAAAAATTCGAGTGTCAAATTTTTCCCCGAGTCATTACATTTTCCGGACGTACTTGTTGATCATCTGGATATGCGAGCACCTCACTTCCACATTGGACATACGGGACAAGGAATAAGGTGTCTTCGGTTTCATTCGGACCCAGAACAGACTTGTAAATGGATGTGTCTGACATTGAATTTCATTCCAAGTAATTAAATTGACTTCTATTTTATATATATCTGTGGTGGCAGAGAATTTATTCTCTTGCTTAACATCCTTCTCTGAGACGTACGAGCTCAGAGGTTATATATTGGTAGTTATCGATCGCATGGCGTGGATTGTCAATGTGGCATGCCAAGATGCAAATAATCAAGGCTTTTGTTGAAAAGCAGAGCCTTGTTGTTGATGATTAAAGCATAGCCTATTTCGGCATAGCTTTGTGTATAGTGTGACCTTGCGAGCCTCACACCCCGGTAAGAGTCAGAAACGGAGCAAAGGAACGCAAGGAGTGCACACGTTTCTTTCTAGCTAGAAGTGGTATCAGGGTTTTACACGCCCTGACATTTACTTATGTGGACGATGGATTTCGAGGATCGAATTTTTTTTTATTTGGTCACCAATGGCCATATTATAGGTTAAATAGGAACGGGAAGCGTGTGTTCAGGAATTGCCAATCCACTAGTGTTATTTGTGGACCGGCCCTGCTGTATCCAAGGGTTCACTACGGGGGATCCTGAGACATTGCTAGAGTGTCTCGATTCGGTAAGGAGATCATTCCTAGCCTTGACTCTTGATGGAAACCCAACTTCCAATATGACATCACGCGGTTTAGATTGTAGAACTAGTATGGCGACATAGTATATGGTAGTTATGCCGTCTATGATTGATACATTATGATTGAAATGTTTTTAAAACCTATATACACTAATAATAATATCAAACCCGTTTTACCGTATCAAGCATTTTTGGCCATTATAAGGTAAAACTCTATCCTCTGGCTTGCGTTGCATTGTGTGATGGGACCTGATTCTTATAATGGTTTCATTTCTCTAAATAGCATTGTGTTGTTTAACGATTTACTTTATTTCATGCACTGGCAATCCAATGGAGTAAACCCGTTTTGCGTTAGTGGCGTGGTCCTGTGATTAGCCTTATTATCATTTAAGTTAAGTAAAGATTTCTCATACCAGTCCTTGTTGTTGGCTATGGAGCTGGTTACGCATGATAGGGGGTTCTCGCCATGTTGTTTGGTGGCGAACAGTGGGCTCTTACCCCTACATGTCCCTTATTTATTAGGGTTTGTTATTGCAGTCGAGAGGCTAGCCGTAAAACAAGGTGTCTGGGGGATCTTCTGTATGTCACGGTTAACCTATTCGTTCTAATGTATTGTATTCCCAAAGTTAACGTATTCGGGTTTTGAATGGTCTTGGTCGGTTTTGCGATCGATAGGGTCAAGCGAAATCCGTATCGTTACAGATTCATACATCGCACGTGCGCACAATAATGATAAATAATCAAAAAATAGTCCATTCACAACCAGAGTGAAATTTACAACTGTGTGAGCATTAAAATAAATAAATAACGCTCATCATAGGCTGTCAATACATCCATTGACATACAAATAAATATTGGGACTAGTGTATGTCAAATATCATCCCAATACCCGTGTGGGGTTTTCAAACAACAACAGCTTATTTAAACAAATTATTGGTTAATAAATTTAACTAATTTTCACTGTTCAAATTATAAATGAATATTTATAATTTAAATTTCACTATCCTATTAATATTATCATTATTTTTGATATGATAAGCATTTTACATCACAAACAACATGCAATACAGTCAATTTAAATCGTCCATGGTTTATGGACGAGGGAGGTGATCTAACAATACAATTTACAATGATTAAGTGATAAAAATCTACACTGGCAATTCAATATATTTTTCAGTTATGAAAATAAATAAATAATTGTGCAGAAAATTTAGTGAGGAGTTCTCACCTTTGACTTTGCGCCAGTACGTAGTGATCTTCACCGTGATCTCAACGCAATCTGTTTCACACAGTCTGTATTAAAAATCATATTTTTAATGTTGTTCTATATATATGGTAAAAATAATATGTTTATTTACGTTATGTTTATATAAAAATTATATTTTTATATTTCTACATTTATTTTACAAACAATGCAAATTTTATTTTACAAACACTGTAAATTCATTTTACAAACAATGAAAATTTTATTTTACAAACACTGTAAATTCATATAAAAATTACATTTAGAAATCAATGCTATTTTTATTTAAAACAATGCACATTTTATTTACTAAAACAATGTATATTTTATTTACAAAAAACCATGTATATTTTATTTGCAAAAGCAATATATAGTTATTTACAGAAACAATGTATAGTTTATTTCCAAAAACAATGTTTTATTTATTTACAAAAACAATGTTTAGTTTATTTTCAAAAACAATGTTTTGTTTATTTACAAAAACAATGTTTAGTTTATTTTCAGAAACAATGTTTTGTTTATTTACAAAAACAATGTTTACTTTATTTATATGAAAATTACATTTTTAATTCAACGGTATTTTTTATTTTAAAACAATTCTACTTACAAATTTAAAAACAATGCTTTTATAAATTTAATTACATAAAAACTCCTGCATCTTCTTCACTGTTAATTGTCTGGAATGTAGTGCTCACTGATATGAACATGAGGCAACCGAAATCACTGATTTTCATCGCTATTTGACAAAGTTATAGCAATTTGTATGTTAATTACTTTTAAAACTAATTAATTATTTAATTAATTTAATTACATCCATTACCCTTCTTCTTCATCGATTTACACTGGACATCGCAACCCAATGTTCCCGATCTTCAACCCCAAATCGCAACGGATACTGATCGTTGACGGCGGATCAAGCACCACCATGGCGGAGTCCTCTCCGTCCTGCACCCTTGGCCAGAACTCCGACCAACTCGGGCACACCCTCGGCCTTGGAGTTCGCTGCGAAGTAAGCCACTTTGGGGCTCGATTTCGAGCAATTCCTTCAATGAGAATTCATCACTGCCATTCAATCTCGAGATCATGGCGCACTCTCCAATTTTTGATTTGAAGTTATTGATTTTGTTGAATGGTGGAAGAGATAGGAGAGGAAGAAGTTGGTTGTGTTTCAGCCATTCAAGGAATAAAGGCGGCGGTGAATAAGAAATAGGGTTAGGGCTTTCACGTTTTCCAAGGGGGTATTTATATAATAAATATTTTATTATTTTTTATTTTATTTTTCCAATTTTACTAGTTTATCCATTTGGACACCAAATCAAACCCAACGACTGGCGCCCCTAGCTAATTATCCCTATTTCGGACACAGTGGGATATGTTTCATAACCCAAATCGGTTGCTATGACCAGTTTTTCTTTAAATTAAAATATAAATCAATGTATATTAAATTTAAACGTACATTTTAATTTACCAGGGCCACATACTGACGCTAAAAATTCTAGAAAAATTATATCTAGCTTTGTTTTGATGATACGGTCCTAACAAAATTAATTTCGTCGAATTTGGAGACCATTTGAAAAATGGTCGTTTTCTGGTCGATCCAATTTGATTAATATTGACAAAACACATTTTCTTTTGCCACGCTCACACGTTAATTCCAAAAATTATGAAATTTGGAATCTAGCAATAATTTGACATTCCGGATCCAACCAAAGTGGTTTCATCGAAAACGGAGATCGTTTGCAAAATGGCTATTTAGACGGGCTATATATTATATTAAATTCTATAGCGACTATTCTGAATTTTAAACTGGGCATAACTTTTGATTCCCGTTATGAAATTTCAATTTTTCAGATTCGTTAGAAAGATATTTTCAAATAGATTCAAATATTTTTAGTTTTTCCAAAATTCAATTTATTTTGAATCTTATACATCCAATTGAAATTTGAAATCGAATTTTCAAACTACCGCGCCATTTCAGGCTCGTTTTATAATTAAAATAAAATTATTCATTCTAACTTCGATTTAAAATAAATTTTTCGTCGTTATTATTTTAAATATTTCAAATCCATTAAAATTGCTAAAATAAAAATTTTAAATTGGTTCTGATTTTCTGATTTGTTACAAATGCTTGAGTAATATCCCTTATTTTTGTATCACTGTTACCTGTAATGATAACATCATCAACATAAATTAGTAAGTAACAATGTGATTAGTGAACATAGTGAATATCGATTTATTTTTGGTTGGGTTGAAGCCATTTATAATTAATGTTGCATTCAGGTTATCAAACCATATTGTCGGTGCTTGCATTAAACCATAAATTGCTTTATTCAGTCTGCATACTAGTTTTCTTTTTCTTTCTAACTAAACACTTTTGGTTGTCCTATGAACATCTCTTCCTGTAAGACACCAATTAAAAATGATTTACATCCAATTTCTTGATGTTCCAATTCCTTTATAAGGCAATAGTTAATATTATTCTAATTGAGGATGGTACCAAAAATGTGTGAAAAAGTATCTAAGAAATCTAAATCATACTATTGTGAATACGCATTTGCTACAAGTCCTGCCCCATACTTAGATGCTGAAACATCCGTATTTTTCTATAGTTGAAAGTCCATTTTATCCAATCAAATTCTTGTGATTTTGCGCTTCGGTGTGAGTCCAAGTTTTGTTTTTAATTAAAGCTTGGTACTCTTCTTCCATTGCTATCTTCCATTCACTGAATGAATAGCCTCCTGTAAAGTTGTTGGTTTCTCTTTATCAGTTGTATTGTTGTACACTTTTGGCTTGAATATGTCATGATTTCCTTTTGTCATCATATGATGCTGGTTTGTATTATCCCTTGCTAATGTACCTTAAGTAGTGTTGTCTCTTGTGTTATATCTGGAATTCTAACTATCATCAGCATTATTGCTACTTTAATGTTGCTATGAGTTATTGCTAGTGTCAATAAGTGGACTTTGTATCTCTTAACCTGACTCCAGTTTGGGAATTGTGTGTCAAGGGCCATTGTTGTTGTCGGCTTGAATATGTTGTATTATACTTCCATCTCCAGTTCAACAGGTATTTCTATACTAAATTAATTTAGGTTTCAAACCTTTTTTGTAGTCTTAATGTCAATCTTGGTGAAAGGACATATTTCTTTGTTGAATAAAACATGTCTAGCTATGTATATCATACCCTTACTATCCAAACATTTGTATCCTTTTTGATTGGTTGCATACCCCCAAAATAGTGCATGATGATGATCCTAAGTCTAATTTGTGTGTGTTGTAATAACTCAAACAAGGAAAATTGGCACCCAAATATTTTTAAGTGTTTGTAATCTAGTTTAACCTTAGTTAAAACCTCTTGTAGGCATTTGAACTTAAGTACTTTAGTAGGTGGTAGATTAATCAAATGCGTAGCTATGATAAAGGCTTATGGCCAGAATTTGAGTAGCATAAAGTCTTATTCAAGTAGGGTCAAACCAATTTCAATAATGTGTCTATGTTTTATCTTTATTAGGCTATTTTGTTTAGATGTGTAGAGGCATGTTATTCTATGAACAATGCCACTTTTTGAAAACATTGTTTTAGTGGTAAAAGTTATGTACCATCAACAATCTCTGAACTGTTTTCACTTGATTGCCAGTCATATTTCTAGGTTTGACAATAAACTGCATATTAGTATTACATGTTTCAGACTTTGGCTCTAGTACAAAAGTCCACACATTCTTGAGTAAGCATCAATAAAAGATATGTAATACCTATATCCATAGTCATAATAGATTGGAGCCAATCCTCACAAATCAATTGCAACAAGTTCTAATGGTTATGAATAGATGGTTTCATAATTCGAAAATGCAATCTTACGATTCTTTCTCATTTGACAAAAAGCACACACATAAGTAGTAGGAACTTTGTCAATGAGAATATTATTACTATCAATTACGTTCTTGAGTTTTATGTGCCATAGCTCAGAAAATTTACAATGCTCAGAATCATTTTCAATTGTCAACACATAATTATTCTCTTAAATTCATTTTTTCTTGAGATTGAAACATCAAGTTTGTATATGCCATTACTTTCACTACCCTCCAAGATAAATTCTGTTGTTAGTACTTTTACCAAGCATACATTTGTAAAAAAATTAGAGTACACGTTGTTATCTTTGGAAAATTGGGAAACACTAATTAGATTTCTTTTAATTGATGGTACCCTTAATAAGTTTTTAAAATAGAATAGCTTAGGTCCATCAATCCTTGCATTGCCAGTGTGTGTTATGTGTACAGTTTTACTATTACCACCAATAAATTTTGTGTTCCTTTGTAATCTTTGTTGCCAAAATTCAAGTTATTCAAATTGTTGGTTACAATATGATTGGTTTCCCCAGAGTCTGGATACCAGCTTTCATTACTTATGTCTTCAATCTTGGCACTATCATTATTTAGAATTTCAGTCTGACTTTTGTTGTCTTTTTTATTGCTGATGGTGTTACACTTGAGTTATGACCATATTTTTCGAAAATTTGACATTTAAACCTACTATTATTGTTAAATCTATCTCATCCACTTCCATCATGTTAGAATGTCCATCTCATTGATTACTGTTGAATTGAAATCTTGATCCATAGGATCTATCTTGTTGTTTGCGTTGTTATTTATTGTGTACTTGATAGAGAGGTCTGAATTCATAGCTCTTTTATGTTCAATCTATCCTTTATGTGCCAACAATATTCAATAAATATATTGTATAGTTGGCTTAAGTCCAATTGATGAAATTAGAGCAACCATTGCCTCATGGTCATCATTAAGACCACTGATATCGAGAGCGCTTCCTAAGATTTAATAACTTTATGACCCGTAGAAGCTAGCCGATCACATAAACTTTTAACCTTGACTAAATACTCATTCATGGTCATATTGCCTTCCTTAATGTTCTGCAATTACCTTTTGTAGTGCAGAATTCCTGCAGATGGTTGCAAAGTGAAACTTCTTTCCTTTGTTGCCTAAATTTCGTGAGCAATAATACATCCAATAAGTTAGGGCAACAATGCAGCGCTAGTGGATGACATTAGCCATGAACATACAAGGTTTTCTTGTATTATATGAACTGTATATGTTTCATTTATGACTGATTTTTCTTGATTGTCTCTTACATGTTTTGCTGGAATGATTTTTGTTCCAAAAATGTTGCCTTTAAGATCATGTCCTCTAACAGCTGTTTCTATTTGTAGTTTCCCCTGCAAATAGTTCGATTCATCAAGTTGAATTAAGATCAATTGGCTTTGCGGCTTGATGATGGCCTTATTCAATTCTTGAGTGGACTCAGTTTAATTTTGAGACATCTAGATACAACAGTTTGTGAATTACTTTCCCGGATCATGGTGGAAGAGGCAAATTTGATTTAATAGATCAAGAATCATGATAGAAAGTTGTAGAAATGAGAAAGATGCATGGGAATGATTATTGCTGCTAGGATGACGATGGTGATGAACATTAATGCGTCGGTTCTAGGATGGATGTGACAACCCAAACTTCCCAGTAAAGGAAAGCCCGGATTTCTTTGAGAACAACACACATCAGAACACAAAACAGAAGAACATTTTATTGTTGTTACGACAATTACATCAGAGTACAAGAATATTCCAGAGTATGAATGAAAAATATACATTGGAAATACAATTTCAGAGTTTAAATTACATTTAAATAGCAGTAGAAAAATAATACAAAATACAACTAAAAGAGATACACGGATACAGAGCTTTTTGAATGTCGCTTCAGCCGTAGACCAGGATCCTGTGAATATAATATCTGCAAAACCAAAACTACTAGCTGCCCGTGTGGAAAATATGGGCACCCAGAGTTTAGGTTAAAACAATAAACTCCAGGCCAGTCATGGGATTGGTATGAGAACTCAAAAACAGTATAATCTTGATTTAAAGTTAGGTAAATCACGGGACCATGCCGTATAACACGGAACGGGTTTACCCCCAAGAATACCAGTGCATAAAAGTAAACAAGTAACGCAATGCTTTTTGGGAAAATGAAGCTATTATAAGACTGAGGTCCCATCACACAATGCAATGCAAGCCGGAGGATAGAGTTTTACCTTATAATAGCCAAATATGCTTGGTACGCGAAATTTGTCTTTTAACATTACCATAAGTGCATAGTGTAGAAATCAATTTCGAAAGTAAATATATAAATCATAGACGACATGGGTACCATATATCATGTCGCCATACTAGTTCTACATTCAAAACCGCATGGTGCCGTATTGGAAATTGGGTTTCCATCATGAGTCGAGGCTAGGGTCGTCTTCTCCGATTCGAGACACTCTAGCAAATGCCTCAGGATCCCCCGCAGTGAACCCTTGGATCTTTAGGGCCGGTCCACACTTGTCGAAAGTGGATTGGTTATGCCTGAACACACGCTTCCCGGTCATTTTGGACCTCCATATGACCACTAATGGCCTATAAATCTGAGGCGCCTCAAAATCCATCATCCAAGCGCTGGTAGGTCCCTGACATCACTCTAGCTAGAAAGAAACATGTGCACTCCCTGCAGTCCTACTCCCGTTTTTGACTCATACCGTACCGAAATAGGCTATGCTTCGATCATCAACCACAAGGCCCTGCTTTTCAACAAAAGCCTTGATCATATTCATCTTAGCATGCCACCTTGTCAGAACATACTATATCACTAACCATCTACCAATATATAACAGGGTGTTAAGCAAGAGAATAAATTCTCCACTACCAAACAGCTATATATTAAACAAAGATCAACGAATACAATATAAAGGAATACAAAGTCAGACACACAATCCATTTAGTAGTCCATCCTGGGTCTGAACGAAACCGTATCCGATAGATCTCCAAATACGTCTTAATGATCACCAAATTTCCCTCATCTTGGGTGTACGGTCCAATCAAGATATTAATAATCATCCATTCGATATGGAAATTTCCCGGTCTTCAATAACCATCTTCATCGTCGATCTTCAATCGTCGTACAAATTATTCAGAATGGGTTAAACCCGGTCTTTCTGAATAATTTGGGCAATTTAAAATTGTAACAACCCGCAAAATCAGGACCAATTTAAATTTTTATTTTAAAGGATTTTTAAGTATTTAAAATTATTTATTTTAAATAATAATGATTAAAAATTTATTTTAATTGAAGTTAAAATGAATAATATTTAATTTAAGCTATTTTGAAGAATAAGGAGTATAAATTTGTTATCTTTACATCCCGTATGTTTTGATTATTTAAGTATATGTAATTTAATTTAGTTATTGAAATCAAAATGGTTTTAAATAAAAAGTCCAAAAGTGGAAATGTTGAAAGGTATTAGAATTCCTTAGTAATAAAAATGAATGTAATCAACGGTACATATTTGGTGATGCAAAATTAACGCTTAGCTTTTTTTTAAAAAAAATTTATGTTAATTGACTTTGATTTGTAAACACGACATTTATTAGGTAAACATGCTATTTTACATTGATTTTAAAACACGTTAATAATTGGCATGGATTAACATTGATTTGTGAACATGTAAACATGTTAATATAGGCATTAATTAGAAAAAATAAGTTAATGGACATTAATTGGGAAATTATGTTCAATTAAGAAACATGTTAATTTGTCATTGACCTTAATTTAGAGAATATATTCATGTTAGTAGTAGTAATAATAATAATAATAATTATAATAATATAGTTTATGCCCATTATGACTCTTTTCACTACAAAGTGGTTAGCTGCCTATTTTTGAGCTAAATATCTACAATTCTTAATAAAGAAATTATTTATTTACATTTTGAGCAGGATGAAGTTTGGTAGGTAATTAATGAGAATTATTGAGACTTTATGCAAATTATATGTGCGGAAATATGCGTTATTACATTCCATCATGCATTTACACTTTTTGATTATCTTTAATGCCTAGGAACATGATCAGTTTGAAATTTCGTGTTAATGTACAATTAAAAACATGGTATATATATATCTGGATTAAGGAAAAAGGTTGCGCACCTAACAATCAAAGAGAATATTTTGGAAACATGAATCATTTCCAATTATTCAATTCATTTTCCTTTTTAACGTACAAATTAGCGGCCTTTAGCGTTATTTAATAATATCTTATCATAAATAATAAGAAATTCATTTTTTTTTGAAACCCTTCTTCATTGTTAACAGCCGCCACCCTTATCCATCAATGGCCGAACTTGCTTCCTCTTTCTCCCACTAAAATCTCCTCCTCCTCCAAGAATTAGACCACACTCCAGTTGAATTATTAAAGAGATTTTTTCTCCTCTTTCAATCCATATGGTCATCACCCCGTATCGTCGCCTGAAATGCCAGAACGTAAGTCCTAAGTTCGAACCCATTTGTGAAACCGTCGGCCATCTGTTCGTGAAGAAGAAAGGAGCGGCCTTTGGCTTAGTGATGTAATGTAATTAACACAAGTAATTATTATTTAATTTGTTTAATAAATTATTCAAACCTTAGAGGTCGATAACTTATTCAAATAATGTCAGAAACAGATGAAAATGGGTTCGTTGGAACCGTAAGAGCAAGATCTACCCGATGGAGGAAGTGTGGACAGAAACGGAGCGGTCTACAATCCTTGGGAAAATTCAAAGCAAAGTGAGAAACTCTATTCTTTTAATTTTGTAATTAAAATTCATTAATCATAATGATAGAATTATACACACGTTGTGATATTCTGCTAATTGTTGTGATTTGATATGTGTTTGTTAGATCTGTTGAAATTAACATTGGTGTTAATGAATATTTGATTAAACAAAGTTATCACCTTGCTTATTAGAATTATTGAATTAGGGATTAACACTTGTGTTGTGAAATATTCATATTGTTGTATATATAATTGTGTGACCAATATGAAAATTAGATTTTAATATTTGCTTGAGCGTGAAAATGATCATTATATGTGAACATTAAATTCATATATTTGTGGTAAATCAAAATTAATCAATTGTTAAGTAATATGTATTTACATTAGAAATTTAAAAATTTTAATGTATTTATAACATGTAAAGTAAACATGGTAATATAGAATGTATTTATATTCTAGTTTACACTTTAAATGTAAATGCAACACTATAATAAACATTTTGAAATAAAAATGTTTGATATTGGATTTTACATTTTTATGTATATGAAACACTAAAATAAAACATCATTATAGGAATGCATGTCTATTGAAAGAAAGAGAAAAATTATATATAATGTATACGAGGACATTAAATAGGACATTATTGCAGAAATGCATTTACACTGGAAAAGCTACATTCTGCATTTTTAAGGTTTTGAAATCAAAGTAGACAAAAAAAAAAAAAAATTACATTTCTATGAAATGTAATCAAAGAAAAGGAAATTGACATTTTTCTTAAATATAGATCAAAGAAGAAAATTACATTTTTGTTTAAATGTAAGAAAAAGCACAAAAATTTACATGTTGTTTAATGAATCAAAAGAGAACAAAAATTTGCCTTTTTGTTTAATGAATCAAAGAAGACCACAATAAGTTATATATTTTTTTTTTTTTGTGTAATGTAACAAAAGAACAAGAAGTTACATTTTTGTGAAATGTAAACAAAGAACAAAAACTTCATTTTTGTTCAAATGAAATCAAGAGGATTACATTTTTTGCTTAAATGAAAACGAGAACAAAAACTAACATTTTTGTTTAAAGAAAAGAAAGAGAACAAAAACTAACATTTTTGTTTAAATAAAAGAAAGAGAACAAAAACTAACATTTATGTTTAAAGAAAAGAAAGAAAATAAAAATGTCTTTTTATTTGAATTGATATTAGTTTTGTCAATTCAACGTAGAAAATCAAAATGTCTTTTTATTTGAATTGATATTAGTTTTGTCAATTCAACGTAGAAAATAAAAATGTCTTTTTATTTGAATTGATATTAGTTTTGTCAATTCAACGGTGAAAATATAATTTGTCTTTTTATTGAATTGGTTTAGATTATCAATTCAACATAGAAATATAAATGGACTTTTTATTTGTGTTAACAACACAAATATATCTTTAAGTAAAAAGACTAACTTTACTTTTTATTCGTGTTCCACAATGCTAACAAAACACGAGCAACAAGATTTATATTTTATTTGTGTTCACTCAACACAAATAAAACTTAGAAAAAGAAGTTCACTCTTTTATGTACATTTCTCAAAGCAAATATAACATGAAGTGAAACATTGGAAATAAAGTTTGCTATTTTTTTTTTTTTTTTGCATCAACTAATGCAAGTATATTTTGAGGTTAAAACTTGTATTTTTATTTGCATCCATAAATGCAAATTATACAATGGAAATATGCATTTGTTCTTTTATGCAAACAAACATGAACTGAAAAAAAATGTATAATTTCATACATTAAAAGAATGAATTGGAAAAATGCATATGTTGTACATTAGAAATGAATATGACAAAATTCTCATAGTTTGCACACTAAAAAGAGTTAAACAAAATCCTCATTTTGTTTACATTGAAGAGTTAATAAACGAAATCCTCATTTTGTTTACATTAAAGGTAAATAAACAAAATTAACATTTTTGTTTGCATTAAAGTTTTATAAACAAAATTAACACTTTTGTTTGCATTAAAGGTAAATAAAAAAAATTAACATTTTTGTTTGCAGTAAAGTTTTATAAACAAAATTAACACTTTTGTTTGCATTAAAGGTAAATAAACAAAATTAACACTTTTGTTTGCATTAAAGTTTTATAAACAAAATTAACACTTTTGTTTGCATTAAAGTTTTATAAACAAAATTAACTTGTTTGCATTAAAGTTTTATAAACAAAATTAACACTTTTGTTCGCATTGAAATTTTATAAACAAAATTCGCATTTTGTTGCATTTGAAGTTTATAAACAAAATCACCATTTTGTTCGCATTAGAAGTTATGAAACAAAATCATCATTTTGTTTGCATTAAAAGTCACAAACAAAATCGTCATTTTGTTTGCATTAATAGTCACAAACAAAATCATCATTTAGTTTGCATTAAAAGTCACAAACAAAATCATCATTTTGTTTGCATTAAAAGTCACAAACAAAATCATCATTTTCTAATGTCATATTTCATTGATTACATCAAATCGGACTAATACTATAAATGTAATCATATTTGTTTACATTAGAAAGAAGAATTGAAAATGTATAATTTTTATACATTAAAAAGAAGAAGTTAAGAATGTATATTTCTTACATTAAAAAGAATGAGTTAAATTGTATATTTTTATATACATTAAAAAGAATGAATTAGCAATGGACATTTTTGTCACATTAATAAATACGAAGTAGAAATACACCTTTGCCATTAAAATGAATGAGGCTAAAAAAATTTACATTTTGGTAAATAAATATGAGTTAAGATTTTTATTGTCATTTGTTAACAATTAAAAGGATTGAAATAAAAGACTAGAATTTTATTGTCATTATGTATGAAATAGCTTATCATTATATATGTTATGATGTTGAAATGTTACACTGCCATAGACAAGTTACCCGACTCGTTTATGTGATTGGTTCGATAATTTTCGTACATCGCCCAAGCGTACAAATAATTTATTATTTGTTTGTTGGCTGAAACCCCACACGGGTGTTGGGATGAAAGTTAACATACACTAATCCCAATATTTAGTTGTATGTTGATCGTTAGACCGACAGGCTGCGATGAGCATTATTATTTAATTTTAACGCTTACGCAGTGGAAATTACACTATGGATGAAAATGGATGAATTGATGACTATCTATTTTAATGTAATATGTATGATGTGTGTGAAATCCATATAATCCAAATTATATGGTAAATGATTGAGTCGCATTTCATTTCAGGTGTTCTTTTAAATAAGAATATTCTTACATTAGAAATTCTTGTTATATAAAAGATATGTTTTCACAAGAGAAAATATATTTTTAATCAACTATATGTTAAATCAAAGAATATTTGTACATTAAAAACCTTGTATATAAAGGTTATTTTCCATAAAGTTTTTTTATATATAAAGTATATTTTTAATGATTATTCTAAAATACGTTCTTATAATAATGAATTAATATTGAAGGAGAAACCTTTTAATTAAGATTATTAGAATTGCAATTATATTTTGTAATATGAAGTAAATTGAGATGAGAAGTGGATTTATTGTGGACGGTGTTTTAATGACATTTGTCCTTAAATCCAATTCACATCGAAATTATTAATTGGAATTTATAAATCTATTTTATAAATTTAAAAAGGGATTTTCTAAAAATCTAGTTTTCCAATTTAATATATTAAATTGGAATTAAGTGGAAATTCGATTGATAATTATCGAAATGGGTTTTCTGTAAAAGAAGACCGATAGTATATATGGAATTTAAGAGGCTTTGCCGTTATTCCATGTATATTGTTAGCCCGATACAGAAGTTTATATCGATTAGGTATTGATTTGATTTCTGTGGAATTCCATACTTTGGAAATTGATTTGTGGGTTTATCGTGAACTGTTTTTTAAAGGACACTAGTTCTTTAACCTGTTTTAAGACAAGATTTATTCTTTAAAATAAATGATCTTGTAATAATGAATTTTGATATCAAATCAAAATTGGAGTTTTAATAAGTCTTTTAAGGAAGATTTAAGATTTAAGATTTAATTTATTAAATTATCTTTGATAAATTAATGAGAATCTTTTAATATGAATATCTTATTAAAAGAATATTCGGAGTTGGAATGTGGCGTAATGTGTGTGATTTTCCAATATTTGATTTTTAATCACATAATACGTGAGTTATTCAGAAAGACCGGGTTTAACCCATTCTGAATAATCATCACTACGATCAAGAGTCGAAGATGGAAGCGGTGATTGAAGACCGAAGGTTTTCACATCGTTGGGATGATGATGACTGGTACCTTGAATTGGGACTGTACATTCCAAGGCAAGGTATTTAGTAATGATCATCCAAACGCATTTGGAGATCAACGGACACATTGATTCGTTCAGACCCAGAACGGACTTGTAAATGGATTGTGTATCTGACATTGTATTCCTTTTATACTGTATTTATTGAACGCTACTAATTATATATTTCTGTTTGGTGGTGGAGAATTTATTCTCTACTTATCACCCGTCTCTAAGGCGTATGAGCTTAGAGGTTATATATATATTGGTAGATGGTCAATGATATGGTATGGTCTGACAATGTGGCATGCTAAGATGCAATTGATCAAGGCTTTGTTGAAAAGCAGGCGTTGTGGTTGATGATCAAAGCATAGTCTATTTAGGCATAGCTTTGTGTATATCGTGACTTCGCGAGCCTCACAGCCCGGTAGAGTCTAAAACGGGAGAAGGGAACGCAGGGAGTGCACACGTTTCTTTCTAGCTAGAGTGGTGCCATGGACCTACCAGCGTTGGCATTTACTCATTGTGCTTGTTGGATTTTTCGAGGCCTCGGTTTTATGCGGTCACCTCTGGCCATATTATAGGTCCAAAAGGACCGAGGAGCGTGTGTTCAGGAAATGCCAGTCCATTAAGCGTTAACGTATGGACCGGCCCTGCAGCTATCCAAAGGTTGGACAGAGTACCAATCCTGGGCATTTTCTAGAGTGTCTCGAATCGGTAAGGATCTCCTCCCTAGCCTTGACTCAGATGGAAACCCAAATTTCCAATACGACATCACGCGGTTTTGATTGTATACCTATATATGGCGACATAGTGGGATGGGGCACTCATGCCGTCTAGGATTAATACATTTACTTTGGTGTATTTCAAATTGGTTGCACACTATTATTATATAATACCGTGTTTATCGTATCAAGCATTTCTTGACCATTATAAGGTAAAACCCTATCCTCCGGCTTGCGTGACATTGTGTGATGGGACCTGGGTCTTATGATGGTTTCATTTTTCTAAAAAGCATTGCGTTATTTGACGATTTACTTTAGTTATGCACTGGCAATCCAATGGAGTAAACTCGTTCCGCGTTAGCGGCGTGGTCCTGTGATTAGCCTTATTTTTAATTAAGATTAGTTTAAGAATTCTCACACCAGTCCCACGACTGACCCGTAGTTTGTTTCACTTTGCAAACTCGGGTGCCCTCTTTCCACACGGGCAGTCGAGTAACTTTTTGGCAGATATATTAGACAAAGATCCTGGATTGAAGACTGAAGCTGGGTGATGGCCTTCCGCTGAGATTAGTTCCGCTGCAATGTATTCATTTATTGTAATTTATTCTTCTGCTGTATTTTATTTACCAATGTACTCTGATATATATATTCTGTACTCTGATGTAACATTTATTATAGTGTTATAAAAGTCTTTTGTTATCTGTTGTAATGTGTTGTATGCCCAAAGTTAAAGTATTCGTAGGTTTCCACTTTTTGGGTCAGATCTGTGTGGTTTATGGTCGATCCAAAGGGAGGGAATTTGCGGGTCTTTACAAAAATCATGTGCTTTAAAACACAACCAACGCCTCATTTCAAATCAGGAACATCCTATAATTTTAATTTAAACCAAATTAAGGTTTATTCAACTAGTCGGGATTAACGCCTTACCGAAGTAATCATTAATTAATATCCCATTCCCAACGTACACAACCCATGGAGTAAACTGGTGGTACTCCATATCTAACACCCAATGTGTTACGGTAAACTTAATTACCGTATTATCGTTCAAATCTAATTAAAGATTTAACCACCGCTTGGAGTAAAACTAGTGGTACTCCATTATCGTTCATTTCTTGAATTAAGTAAATTTAATTACTTTTATCCTCATTCAATCCAATTAAAGATGTATTAAAACTATATTTAGTTTTAATCTTCAGGAATGATTATTTAACTTTCAAGAAATAATCTTGCCTTTAACTGGGTTAAAGAACAAATGTTGCTTAAAAACATCGTTCACAATAAACCCAAAATCATTGTAACACCCCACCTCCGCCAGGGTGACTCTTGCAAGCACTCTGACTTTGGAGGGGCGTTTGAATCAGGTAAACATGCATAATGATATATCAAGGCAGAACAAGAACATATGTATATATATGTAAACAGAGTAAATAACATAGATAAAACAGTGGAAGATTTTAAGCCATTTCAAAACAAGTCTGGTACAACATAGCTTCCCAAATAAACAAGTCTAGATAAAAACAACATCAACTGAAAAACTGAAATACATAAGTACTATCCCCAAATAAGTGATAACCATAGCTAGCTTCATGTCGAAACCGTACATGAGCTGAAATCTCACAAGCAAGCAATCCGAAATCCAAGCTAAGCTCCAACGTTCCCTCCCTGAGAACCTTGGGGGGGGGGGGGGGGGGAAACGGAAGAAAAGAGGCGAAAGAAAATAGGTCAGTCAAAAAGACTGAGTAAGCCCTACTACAATCAATGTAAACTGATAAAGTTAACTGGCATGAGAAGTAGGGATGAACATAAGGATAACAACATACTAGCATGATGATTAACTAACAAGGTAGATAAAGGTGTCATCGCATAATCAGGATTAAGGTTTTGCACCACAGGTGTACTAGCAAACTAACATGACTTGAATAAACAAGTATTGATCCCTTGGCCCAAGCTTTGGCCCAATAACATGAAGTGACCCCAATACGAGGTCCAAAGTGTGAACAAGAAGTGATCCCCAGGCCCAAGTTTGGCCCAACATCATGAATGACCCAAACCAAGGTCCAACTAGCACGGTCTAGTCGATCGGCTCCCTATAAGCCTAACTCGTCAAGTGTCTGTGTCATACGGCCCAACTACGAAGTGTAGCTAAACTGTGCTAGGTCCACCCTAGGGTGTATCAAGTCCTAGGGTGTCAACCACTGACACAAATCGATGCACGCACAGTCTAAACCTACTGGTGCCCGTGCCTGCTTTTTCAACTTCGGACCATGTGCACGACCATGGCCCGCCTGAACCTACACCGGCGCACCTACTCAGCCATCGTTTTAGTCGCTTACATGGCATCCAGTAATCGTGCCCCTCCCTAGCCTAGTCCCTAGGGTATCATGATACAACTAAGAGGGTTACTGGTGTAAAGGACCACGTAACTAGGGTTTCCTTAATGGGTTAAACGTGGTTAACCCAACCCATTCAAGTACCAAGTTGGTTAAGTGTACCCAAGGTTCATGACTTAACCCTACCAACCCATCGTGTTTAATTGGTTAAGTATTCAAGCGGTCCATGACTTAACCCTAATCATGAGGCATTAATTAATTTAATGCGCCTTAACCTCTCACATTAGACTTTGTTGCGGTTACTAGTTAAGCCGGTCGGTTCCGGGTAGCTTTACACCACAACTTGGTCTAACCTCGGGTTCAAGGTACAACATGACCAACTTCTCACATTGGGTCCTATTTTTTGTAGCAACTAGTTAAGCCGGTTGGTTCCTGGTAGGTTTACGCTACAAACTCAACCCAACCTCGAGTTGGTCACACTAATCTTTTCTAAGTGTCATGTCCATCATGTTTCCAAAACATGTTACAAATTTTCAAGCAATTGGGTAGACCTAACTTAATAGGTAAATTCCCAATGGGTAGACCTAACTTAATAGGTAAATTCCCAAGCTTATGTTTTTATGTCTTTTAAGTTTACCCAACCCCAAACGCAATCCCATCGCTTACATATCGCCGTAGCGCATAAAGGATAGAAAGAGGAAACTTGGCATAATCACGACATAAAGGTGTTGAAGCCACAAGCTCAACATGGTGGCATATGAAATGTTCATGTGTTCATACCCTTGCATATTACATTTTTAGGCCCCAAAAGCATGCATAAAACCAAACTTGGCATATTGGTGATACATGGTGCTAAATGACATGTAGAAATGGCCATAAGTTCGCATTTAGCCTCACATGCAAGTTATCATAAGAGATATGATAACTTACATGTTGCCAAAATGCAACCTTTGGCATAAAGCTTGAAGCTTTATGTTCATAAACCCAAAATAAGCTTGCATAACATGATAGTATGAACAAAGTGTTCAACCCAAACTTGCATAACATAACTTGGCATACTTGCATATAAACTTGCATATCACAACATGATAAACTTGCATTTCATAGCATAGTAAACTTGCATATAAACTTGCATAAACTTGCATATCATAGCATAGTAAACTTGCATATAAACTTGCATATCATACATTTAACTTTAGAGTTTAAGTATGAAAGTAGAATAGGGCTTACAATGCTTAAGAAGTCACAAAAATATGACAAAGCCCTTATGAAATCAATCAAACCCAAAATGCAAGCTCTAACATAAAAACCCTTGAGCCAAAATGATCAAAACCCTTCCTTTATGATGCAAATCTAGAAACTTGACTTGAATGCAAGCTAATGATGCTCATACAAGTTTAAAAACACTTGTATGCATGGAAAATCACTTAGAAATTTATTTAGGAATTTTATGAAGACAGTGGAGGCCATGAGAGGATTGATTTTGCCATAGTTTAGTTGTAGGATAGATTAATGATGATTTAGGGTAGGTTAGGGTCTTATTTATAGATTAGGCAAGTGTTTTAGGCCATAGGATTAAACCCTAGTTCCAATCTCAGCCCTCAAAACCGAATCTGGCCCCCAAGCTCAACACAATCTCAAAATGGTGCACCTGGCTAAACAGCCCGGCTGGACCAAGTCGACAGCCAAGTCGACAGGGCTGTCGACTTGGGTCCAACCAAGTCGACTCCCAAGTCGACAGGGCTGTCGACTTGGGTGTTCTGGCGGGAATTCTCCCGCCTGGCCCAAACTGGCCCAAATTTCAAATTCTAACTTGAATTTGAAATCTGTTTTTGCTTTGGAATTTTCTGAAAACTTCGTTGGGCCTTAATCGGGTCATACGGACTCCGATTTTCGAAAACTCGGACTCTATTTCGCGTATTTTTCCGAGACGAACGCAATGGCATAGCCCGTTTCTCTTGATTCAGATTTATAAATTAAATTCTGCCTTGATTTATGTTATAACAGGTCATGGAAAATACGGGTTGTTACATTCTCCCCTCCTTAAAGGGTTTCGTCCCCGAAATCTTCAAGTTAGGAAGAACGTATCCTACCATCCAATCATTCATCTACTCAAAACATCATCCACGAGCAATCATTGTCCTTACAAGATTCTAAATGTTGTATGAACATATGAAAAGGTGTGTGTATATGTCCTTATCTAATGCAAATATCATCAATGCAAATTATGTTAGTGAAATGAATCCATATGTATGCAATTCCTAACATAATGTATAACATCTATATGTGTGCACATAACATACATCCATATGCAGCATCCATGTGATAACACAAAAATTTTCATCCATGAATAAGCGTAAACACTCATGTATATGCAATATGAGGAGTGTGTGAGCCGATCTAATGCCTAACGTGTATACTGCATCCACGAGTGACCACTTGCAAACACGTGCAACCACTTGCAACCATCAAGCATAACATGTTTCAAACACATGTTTCATCCAAAGGGTTTCTACCTAAGGTTCTCACGACAAGATTAACACGATATAGATAGCAAAAGAAAGATATGCTACAAAGAGATCGGGAAGATAAGCAGGATATACTCCTTTCGGATTATGAGAAATCCCTTCCTAACCTAACCCAAATCCTAGAAAAGCCCAAAAGGTTTAGTCAACCTAACGGACCCCCTTCAAACCCTGACATGTATTACTAGCCAATAAGTCATACCTCCCGACAGAAATAGGACCGAAAATGGGACCGAGAGGATATACATAAAAAGATAACATGCGAGTAAGTTCCGCAGGAAAACAAGGATCAAGGATATACTCTTAGAAAGAGATATGATGCGCGTATCTAGCCTTCAGTCTTCTAAGTCACATTTCCTTGAGCTTAACTCCACTGTGCTTTGACCGTCTTTTACCTCATGATTTCTTAGCTTCTTGACTCTTATTTCCAAATATGAGTTGGAACCCATTTCATTGTCGCCTCTCGTCTTCCTTTTTCACTTACTTTTCTAACATTCTTGGCTTAAACATAACTATGACCTCATGGTTCCATGCAAGCTCTCCAAAATTCACTAGTGAATCCTGGATCTCGTTTACTTACTATAAAGTATTCCACGCAGCAGAACTTTTCTTGAAAATACCAATCCACGTTGCCAATTGCTCTTACTAACGTGATTTTCTATAACTCATGGTTGAACGAAATGAACCATCCGCCTGCGAATGATAGGCCGTACTTAGATTCAGTGCTTGCCTATACTATCCTCAGCTACTCACGATAATCAACACACGGGCGAAGCGAACTGTCCACATTAGTAGCGAATACTACTAGAGCACCTTCCTCGGAAATGCTTCGTTGTATGAAGTTCTTCTCAAGCAACTCCTTGACTTGCTTTCTTAGCTCCCGTCTTGCGGGACCATGTGCCTAACCGGCCACGAAACTATCTTGGCATTATCAACCAGATAAATGCGGGAATCTATCTCTCGTTTAGGGGTAACCCCCTTCACTTCACCCAAGATATCAGGATATTCTCGGACCACCCTCACCGATTGCAAACTATCGATAGACGAGTCGAGGGGTTCAAGATAACACAACATGACGGGACTCATAGGGTTACTAGAAATTTTTAGGGTATTACCGAGGCGAGTCATGAGCCTCACAACCCTATGCTCAAAAATCAAGGACGGCTCCAAAACTTGACAACCCATCCATGCCCAAAATCAACCCATACCCCATGAAACCGAGAACATAAGCATCACGTGAGAACTCTATACTCAAGATAGAGATTTTCAAATCCACGTAGATAATAGACAAATGGGCGGAACCCCCAACTGGATTTGAAACACACACGGGATCATTAACTAGACTAGTACTTAGGTGCAAACTTTCAACTAGATCAGATGAAATAAAGCTATGCGATGCACCCGAATCAAACAAGGTACGAACTGGAAAATCAGAAATATATACAAGGCTTTCAACAGAAATACTACCTCGATCGGGAACTAGAGCGGCATTGAGAGCATGAACTTGCCCTTCCGAAGGTCCAGCACACTGAGGCTGACCCTGGCCTTGCCCTTGCTTCCTAGGGCAATCCTTGTTAAAATGTCCCGTCTCTCCACAGTGAAAGCACCCACCCAATTTCCTTCTCTTCTTCCTACAGTCCTTGGCTATGTGCCCAACAATCCCACAGAAGTTGCACTTTCTTGTTTCCTTTCCCTTGTTCTTGTTGTTCTGATTACTCTGATTTCCTTTCCCCTGGGAATCAGCCTTCTTGGCTTGAGTATCATTCACCTTGATCTCTTTCTTGACATCTCCCTGAAGTAACGCCATATCAACCAAGCTCTCAAACATGGCCCCATGGGGAATATGTGACATAGCCAATCCCTGCAACGGCTCATTCAATCCTCTAGCAAAACGAAGAGCCTTCTTCTGAGGAGTACTCACCATATCCAAGCCAAAACGAGCTAACTGATTGAACTCGTTCACATATTCTTTGACAGACATATCTCCTTGTTTCAAAGTTATGAACCTCTCCATTTGCAGATTCTCCTCAGCAGAAGATAGAAACTTAAGCACGAACCTTGCCCTGAAATCGGCCCAAGTCTCAACAGGCCTAGTACCATTGGTGACTTCCCACCAATAAGCGGCCTCATCCTTCATAAGCCAAACTGCCAACAAGATCTTCCTATGATCGTCTAACCCAAAGATAGCAAATAAGTCCTCGGTCTCTTTCAACCAATTTCTGGCCTCTACAAAAGTCTCAGTGCCTTGAAAGTTCTTGCCACCCATTGCTTTGAAATCCTTGCAAGTCTTTGCGAAGTCAGGTTGAGGATGCTGAGGGGGAGGAGGAAGAGGAACCTCAGCGACAGGAGGAGGAGGAGGAACATTAGCGACAGGAGGGGGAGGAACATCGGAGGGGCCGGCTTCAGTCGCCCTAGCCTCCAAAAGTCTCCTATACCAAACAGGTACGTGTACTCCCTCCGGAATAACAAAGTTATCGGCCATACTGAAAACGAAGAAAAAGATAGATTCAGAATGGAGAAAAACGAAGGAATTTTTGCTAATGGCTTTTTGGGGAATAACCTTTAAAATAAACTAGACTTTTCTTTGGAAAATACTTTATACTTGGTTTTGAAAATAGTTTTCCAAAAGTTTTCTAAAAACCTTTTTGTTCCTTCTCGTAAACCATATGCTCTGATACCAAATGTAACACCCCACCTCCGCCAGGGTGACTTTTGCAAGCACTCTGACTTTGGAGGGGCGTTTGAATCAGGTAAACATGCATAATGATATATCAAGGCAGAACAAGAACATATGTATATATATGTAAACAGAGTAAATAACATAGATAAAACAGCGGAAGATTTTAAACCATTTCAAAACAAGTCTGGTACAACATAGCTTTCCAAATAAACAAGTCTAGATAAAAACAACATCAACTGAAAAACTGAAATACATAACTACTATCCCCAAATAAGTGATAACCATAGCTAGCTTCATGTCGAAACCGTACATGAGCTGAAATCCCACAAGCAAGCAATCCGAAATCCAAGCTAAGCTCCAACATTCCCTCCCTGAGAACCTTGGGGGGGGGGGGACGGAAGAAAAGAGGCAAAAGAAAACAGGTCAGTCAAAAAGACTGAGTAAGCCCTACTACAATCAATGTAAACTGATAAAGTTAACTGGCATGAGAAACAGGGATGAACATAAGGATAACAACATACTAGCATGATGATTAACTAACAAGGTAGATAAAGGTGTCATCGCATAATCAGGATTAAGGTTTTGCACCACAGGTGTACTAGCAAACTAACATGACTTGAATAAACAAGTATTGATCCCTTGGCCCAAGCTTTGGCCCAATAACATGAAGTGACCCCAATACGAGGTCCAAAGTGTGAACAAGAAGTGATCCCCAGGCCCAAGTTTGGCCCAACATCATGAATGACCCAAACCAAGGTCCAACTAGCACGGTCTAGTCGATCGGCTCCCTATAAGCCTAACTCGTCAAGTGTCTGTGTCATACGGCCCAACCACGAAGTGTAGCTAAACTGTGCTAGGTCCACCCTAGGGTGTATCAAGTCCTAGGGTGTCAACCACTGACACAAATCGATGCACGCACAGTCTAAACCTACTGGTGCCCGTGCCTGCTTTTTCAACTTCGGACCATGTGCACGACCATGGCCCGCCTGAACCTACACCGGCGCACCTACTCAGCCGTCGTTTTAGTCGCTTACATGGCATCCAGTAATCGTGCCCCTCCCTAGCCTAGTCCCTTGGGTATCATGATACAACTAAGAGGGTTACTGGTGCAAAGGACCACGTAACTAGGGTTTCCTTAATGGGTTAAACGTGGTTAACCCAACCCATTCAAGTACCAAGTTGGTTAAGTGTACCCAAGGTTCATGACTTAACCCTACCAACCCATCGTGTTTAATTGGTTAAGTATTCAAGCGGTCCATGACTTAACCCTAATCATGAGGCATTAATTAATTTAATGCGCCTTAACCTCTCACATTAGACTTTGTTGCGGTTACTAGTTAAGCCGGTCGGTTCCGGGTAGCTTTACACCACAACTTGGTCAAACCTCGGGTTTAAGATACAACATGACCAACTTCTCACATTGGGTCCTATTGTTTGTAGCAACTAGTTAAGCCGGTTGGTTCCGGGTAGGTTTACGCTACAAACACAACCCAACCTCGAGTTGGTCACACTAATCTTTTCTAAGTGTCATGTCCATCATGTTTCCAAAACATGTTACAAATTTTCAAGCAATTGGGTAGACCTAACTTAATAGGTAAATTCCCAATGGGTAGACCTAACTTAATAGGTAAATTCCCAAGCTTATGTTTTTATGTCTTTTAAGTTTACCCAACCCCAAACGCAATCCCATCACTTACATATCGCCATAGCGCATAAAGGATAGAAAGAGGAAACTTGGCATAATCACGACATAAAGGTGTTGAAGCCACAAGCTCAACATGGTGGCATATGAAATGTTCATGTGTTCATACCCTTGCATATTACATTTTTAGGCCCCGAAAGCATGCATAAAACCAAACTTGGCATATTGGTGATACATGGTGCTAAATGACATGTAGAAATGTGTAACAACCCGAAAATCTGGGCCAGTTTAAAATTTTTATTTTGGCAATTTTAGCGAATTTTGATTATTTAAAATAGATTATTTTAAATAATATCGACGGAAGTTTATTTTGAATATAATTCGAACGTATATATTATACGCGTCGTCGTTATAATATAAATAATTATATATAATTATAAATAGAATTGAAAATGGCGCGGTAGTTCGATAATTCGATTTCAAACTTCAATTGAATGTACCGGGTGCAAAACAATCCGGATTTTAGTGAAACCAAAAATAATGGAATCTAATGGTGAATATCTTTCCAACGAATCCGAAAAATCAAGATTTCATCTTAGAAATGATAAGATATGTCCAGTTGAAAATTCTGAATAGTCGCTATGGAATTCAGGCCCTTAAAAAAGGGACATTTTGCAAATGACCTCGGATTTCGACGAAACCACTTTTGTTGGGTCCGTGATGTCAAACTATTGCTAGGTTTCAAATTTCATAATTTTTCGAATCAATATGTGAGCGTGGCAAAGGAAAACGCGTTTGACCAGTTTCTATTGAATTTAATCGACTGGAAATTGGCCATTTTTCAAACGGTCTCAGAATTCGACGAAACTAGTTTTGTTAGGACCGTATCGCCAATACGAAGCTAGAAAATATTTTTCGGGAATTTTTCTAGTTAGTATGTGACCCCGGTAATTTGAAATGTACGTTTAAAATTCAATATAAGGATTTAAATGTAAATTCAACGGAAACTGATTGTAACGATCAAACCGGCTTACGATACATATCCCATTGTGTTCGGAATGGGGGTAAAACGCTATGGACGACAGGCGGTGGACCTCGTTTCGAGATCGTATGTAAAAGTCAACCCTTGTGCGTAATTTAATAATAAAATAATAAAATAAAATAAAAAACCTACCGTCTCCCCTTTTCTCTTCGTTGGCCCCGATCCCTCTTTCATAATAACAGAACGGAAAAAAAAAAAAAAAAAAAAGACCTAACCCTAAAAGTATCGCGCCGCCGCCCCTGACGCTCGAGCCGCCGACGAACCCACGCCAGATCGCCCCACCACCCTCGCAACCTCCTCCTCCCACCGAACGAACCATCGAGCAACCCTCGACCTCGACAACTCCGAAACCACCGCCGCGACAACCCCGACACCTCCGAACGCCGCCTCAGAACCGCCGACTTCCTCCTCCTCCCATTCGAAGAGCGGTGAGCGTTTAATTTAATTTAATTTTCTTTTTGTTTTTTTGTTTTTGTTTTACAGTGAATGTATAGACTGTTTTTTATGATGATTTAAAAACTGTTTTAAGGGGAATCATAAAACTGATTTTTGTTTTAGGTAATAAAAACAGAATTTAAAAAAGAAAAAGAAAATAAAACTGAGTTTTTATTTTAGGTTATAAAAACGGTTTTTTTTATATATATAAATTTTTAAAACTGTTTTCTTTATAAAAGAATTTTAAAAACAGAAATTTAAAAGTGAAAATTGTTTGTTTTAAAAGGAAAATAAAAACAGAATTTTTAAAGAGTTAAAACTGTTTTTTTTCAAAAAAGGAAAAACTGCATTCATTTTTAAAAGGGATTTTTAAAACTGCATTTTCTAGAAAATAAAAACTGCATTTTCTAGAAAATAAAAACTGCATTTTTCTAGAAGATGAAAACTATTTTTCTAAAAGGAAAAAAAACTGCATTTATTTTAAAGATAAAAACTGAGATTTTTTAAAGTTAAAAACTGAAATTTTTAAAAAAATAAAAACTGATTTGAAAAGGAAAAGAAAACTGATTTTATTTTAAACTTTGAAATTAAAAAGATTTAATCTTTTAGTAGAAAAAGATTTGAACTTTTAAAAATAAAGATCATATTTTTAAAAAAGAGAAAAGACAGAATTTTGTTAAGTAGAAGAAGTAAGATGTGATTCTTATATTTTTAAAGTAATAAAAATATAATTTTTACATCATAGAAATATTAAAAATATAATCTTTGTTTTTAAAATATAATCTTTATATATTGAATAACATAGTAAAAATTCGATTTTTACTTATGTAGAGAATAAGGGAAACGAAAGCGACAAGAAGACGAAAAAGGCGAAGATTTCTATAAAGGAAGAGTCGTGTGAGTGGATAGCTATTGGTGAGGATTTCTCACTCTTCAATTTCTTTTTATAATTTTATATATGTGTTGAAAGTGGAAGTGAATTGCTATATATAAATATCTATATATATATATATATATATACGCCCCTCGTCCACAAACCATGGACGATATTTATTGGTTGAAATTGTTGTGAAAATTGATTGATAACGAAGTGAAATAACATATATATGAAAAGTGAAATTTATATATATAGCGAAGTGAAATAACATATATATGAAAAGTGAAATTTATATATATAACGAAGTGAAATAACATATATATGAAAAGTGAAATTTATATATATAACGAAGTGAAATAACATATATATGAAAAGTGAAATTTATATATATAACGAAGTGAAATAACATATATATGAAAAGTGAAATTTATATATATAACGAAGTGAAATAACATATATATGAAAAGTGAAATTTATATATATAGCGAAGTGAAATAACATATATATGAAGAGAAATTTATATATATAGCGAAGTGAAAATATCGAATATATGAAAAGTGAAATTTATATATATAGCGAAGTGAAAATATCGGATATATTGAAAGTGGAAATATTCGAATTGAAAACGATGTATATGAAATATTCGAATTGAACTGAATAGAAAACGAATTCGAATTGAATTGAATAGAAAAGGAATTCGAATTGAATTGAATAGAAAACGAATTCGAATTGAATTGAATAGAAAACGAATTCGAATTGAATTGAATAGAAAACGAATTCGAATTGAATTGAATAGAAAACGAATTCGAATTGAATTGAATAGAAAACGAATTCGAATTGAATTGAATAGAAAACGAATTCGAATTGAATTGAATAGAAAACGAATTCGAATTGAATTGAATAGAAAACGAATTCGAATTGAATTGAATAGAAAACGAATTCGAATTGAATTGAATAGAAAACGAATTCGAATTGAATTGAATAGAAAACGAATTCGAATTGAATTGAATAGAAAACGAATTCGAATTGAATTGAATAGATAACGAATTCGAATTGAATTGAATAGAAAACGAATTCGAATTGAATTGAATAGAAAACGAATTCGAAATGAATTGAATAGAAAACGAATTCGAAATGAATTGAATAGAAAACGAATTCGAATTGAATTTGAATAGAAAACGAATTCGAAATGAATTGAATAGAAAACGAATTCGAAATGAATTGAATAGAAAACGAATTCGAATTGAATAACATAGAAAATGAATTCGAATTGAACTGAATAGAAAACGAATTCGAATTGAAATAAAATTGAAATTGATTTGAATTGAAATCAAATCGAAGTGAATGTTAAAAGAATTTATAAAGGAAGATTCAATTTTGATTTGAAATTGAAATAAAGGTTGAAATTGTTTTTGAAACAAATTTGAAATGATTAATAAAATTCGTTTTAAAAGGAAATCGACGAAATATATATTATATATATTATATATATAATATAATGGCCTGAATAGAACGCGCCGCGCCGCGGCAGTTCGCGAATTTCGACCATTGACTTCGAACGGACATTACGGGAGATCCGACCGTCGGATTCTCCTGAAATCAGAACCGTTGGGTTCGTATCGAAAAGAGCTTTCTAAGGAATATTAGAAATTTGAAATCTAACGGTTGGATTTGGAATTACGTCCAAATCAAATTCGAAAAAGGTCGCTGTAAGTGCAGTTCGATGGCCGTTGATGGAAATCGACTGTACGGGCCTCGATAAAATTATTAAAAATAGTAATAATTTGTGTAAAATCATAAGAAATGATTTGTGAAGAATTGGGATGAAAAACTCCATATTTGAAAAGATAAAAATAGATTTTTATCGAAATGAACTAGTTATTAACTAGAAAAATAATCCAATGGTTAAAAATAAATAAATTGGATTAGATTTGAATTGAAATTATCAATGGATATTTTCGATATTGGATTCCGTGATTACAGATATTGTGATAGGAATTTGGAAGATATCGATATCGTTATTCCCGATATGATATCTGTTAGTTCCAGGATTTGATGTTAAATATAAGTCAATACTCTCTCTATTTAAAACCTTATATTTAATGTCAAATTTGATTGATGGATGGTTTGGATTGTGCTCGACCAGTTTATGAGCAGAATATGCTTTTACATTTAGCATTGGGTTGGGTTGAAAATATCTGTGTGCTAACGCCTTGTGAAACACTTCACGATTTGACGATAAGGTGTTTAGCGATGTTGTGTTCATTTCAAATTTAACGAATGATTGTGAAATGATATTTTTCTTAAGTGAAAAGAAATGTATTCCCGATTTTGGACAGGGAATGTTTTATAAAAATGTTTTATAAAACAGAAAGGATTTCGAGGCCCAAAACCCGATGATTTCTAAAGTGATTTAGAAAATGTATTATATGTTACATTGTGGTTCATCGCATATTCGATTAGTTGCTATTGATGATGTATCTGTTTGGTGGCGGAGAATTTATTCTCTTGCTTAACACCCTTCTTTGAGACGTACGAGCTCAAAGGTTATGTGATTAATAGTGACTGATCATATGCGTGAATTACTGATGTGAAGTACTATATTTTGAAAGTACTTGTGATTATTACGTTGTGAAATGATTTTCCCTACTTCGGGATATGAAATGATTTAGTATGTGACTAAAGATTCGGGTAACCCTGAGACTAAAAGTATGGGTGAGAGGGCGGTGTATGCTCTCCTGAGTGGGAGGTGCATCGTCGGTGTAGCCTACTCATATGTGGGGTAGGTGCACATATATATATCGAGTTGCGAGGTGCGTACCCTTTGCCTTGTCGATGGGGAGCACGATATTTGGTTGCATACTTGTTTGTATGCATTGTTATGTTTTGGAATTCACATTTCCAAATGATTTGATTTGAAACCCCGAAGTGAAATCTACTTTGATATAGAAAGTTAGATAGTTATTTCAAATGATTTGAAATAAGAAATCGGGAATAAAATCCAAAGGAATAATTTCTGTAAATTGAATTGGATTTGGAAAATCTAAGTGTTGTGATTAATCTAAGTGGGTAGATTGGGATATTGCATGTTGTGTGAGGCATAGTAGATCCATATATCTATATTGATTGTTGCTTATACACTGGCTTTCATGGGGGTAAACCCGTTCCGCGAAAGTGGCGTGGTCCCGTGATTTGCCTTATTTTTAAACAAGTTTAACAACTGTTTTTGAGTTCTCACACCAGTCCCATGACTGACCTGTAGTTTGCTTTTCCCTTGCGAACTCGGGTGCCCCTATTTTCCACACGGGCAGTCGAGTAGTTTTATTTTGCAGATGTTTTGAGCAGGAGTCTGGATTGAAGCTTTAAGCTGTGTAGTTTATATTTCCGCTGTGCATTGTATTACATTTATGTAAATTTATCTTCCGCTGTGTATTATTATCGATATACTCTGATATTCTGTACTCTGATGTAACATTATTATGATGTTTATTGAAGTCTTCTGTTATTTGTTCTGATGTGTTGTATACCCAAAGTTAGCGTATGCGGGATTCGAATGGTCTGGGTCGGTTTAGCGATCGATTAGGTTCGGGCGAAATCCGTGTCGTTACAACGTGGTATCAGAGCTTTGGTTAAACTCAAATCTTTGGGGTACAACTCGTTTGAACAGAATAAAAGACTCATCAGAGGTAGGATTAGTAATGTCCTATAAAAGAATCCTCATTAGAGATAGAATCAGTAGCATTCTAGAATGAGTGACTCGTTAGAGATGGGGTTAGAAATGCCCTAGAATGAGTCGAGAGTTATTTGTTTATAAATAACGTATCTGTGATTATATATATAATCTGATTTTAGAAAATATGATTTTAAAATATATAAAATTATATATTTGAAAATATAATCAATTAATTGATTGATGTTTGTGTTGTTTGTTTACTTGTTTGATAATTTTTAACCATTTAGCCAATTGAACCAAATAGTAAACTGTATTGAAATTTGGTTGCAAATGCATGCATATACTTGCACTTACATTGAACAGGTCATAGCAAGGAGGCTAGAGCCGAAGAATAAAATTTGTTTGCCCGACAAATAGGTACATGTTTACTACATAATTTCCTGTTTTGTTTGGGTGATGATGATTTTGTGAGCCTATTGGCTAGCCGCTTGGCTTTTTCTTTTTCTTTTTGAGATCTGAAGGACCGGGGAAGCTATTTGAAATTCCCCGATGCTCCCGGTGCAGGGGAGGTTATGGCGAAATTTTTCAAAAATTTAGGGTGTTAGCCAAATTTTTGAAAATTTGAAAATTCTCAGAAACCAAAGGGTTGGAGAATGAAAGCCAGATCGAACATAGAGTTGATTTATCAAACCACTTTCGACTTTGTTCCTTTTCGGGGACGAAAAGTTTTAAGTGGGGGAGATTGTAACAACCCGAAAATCTGGGCCAGTTTAAAATTTTTATTTTGGCAATTTTAGCGAATTTTGATTATTTAAAATAGATTATTTTAAATAATATCGACGGAAGTTTATTTTGAATATAATTCGAACGTATATATTATACGCGTCGTCGTTATAATATAAATAATTATATATAATTATAAATAGAATTGAAAATGGCGCGGTAGTTCGATAATTCGATTTCAAACTTCAATTGAATGTACCGGGTGCAAAACAATCCGGATTTTAGTGAAACCAAAAATAATGGAATCTAATAGTGAATATCTTTCCAACGAATCCGAAAAATCAAGATTTCATCTTAGAAATGATAAGATATGTCCAGTTGAAAATTCTGAATAGTCGCTATGGAATTCAGGCCCTTAAAAAAGGGACATTTTGCAAATGACCTCGGATTTCGACGAAACCACTTTTGTTGGGTCCGTGATGTCAAACTATTGCTAGGTTTCAAATTTCATAATTTTTCGAATCAATATGTGAGCGTGGCAAAGGAAAACGCGTTTGACCAGTTTCTATTGAATTTAATCGACTGGAAATTGGCCATTTTTCAAACGGTCTCAGAATTCGACGAAACTAGTTTTGTTAGGACCGTATCGCCAATACGAAGCTAGAAAATATTTTTCGGGAATTTTTCTAGTTAGTATGTGACCCCGGTAATTTGAAATGTACGTTTAAAATTCAATATAAGGATTTAAATGTAAATTCAACGGAAACTGATTGTAACGATCAAACCGGCTTACGATACATATCCCATTGTGTTCGGAATGGGGGTAAAACGCTATGGACGACAGGCGGTGGACCTCGTTTCGAGATCGTATGTAAAAGTCAACCCTTGTGCATAATTTAATAATAAAATAATAAAATAAAAAAAATAAAAAAAAAACCTACCGTCTCCCCTTTTCTCTTCGTTGGCCCCGATCCCTCTTTCATAATAACAGAACGGAAAAAAAAAAAAAAAAAAAAAGACCTAACCCTAAAAGTATCGCGCCGCCGCCCCTGACGCTCGAGCCGCCGACGAACCCACGCCAGATCGCCCCACCACCCTCGCAACCTCCTCCTCCCACCGAACGAACCATCGAGCAACCCTCGACCTCGACAACTCCGAAACCACCGCCGCGACAACCCCGACACCTCCGAACGCCGCCTCAGAACCGCCGACTTCCTCCTCCTCCCATTCGAAGAGCGGTGAGCGTTTAATTTAATTTAACTTTCTTTTTGTTTTTTTGTTTTTGTTTTACAGTGAATGTATAGACTGTTTTTTATGATGATTTAAAAACTGTTTTAAGGGGAATCATAAAACTGATTTTTGTTTTAGGTAATAAAAACAGAATTTTAAAAAAAAAAGAAAATAAAACTGAGTTTTTATTTTAGGTTATAAAAACTGTTTTTTTTATATATATAAATTTTTAAAACTGTTTTCTTTATAAAAGAATTTTAAAAACAGAAATTTAAAAGTGAAAACTGTTTGTTTTAAAAGGAAAATAAAAACAGAATTTTTAAAGAGTTAAAACTGTTTTTTTTCAAAAAAGGAAAAACTGCATTCATTTTTAAAAGGGATTTTTAAAACTGCATTTTCTAGAAAATAAAAACTGCATTTTCTAGAAAATAAAAACTGCATTTTTCTAGAAGATGAAAACTATTTTTCTAAAAGGAAAAAAAACTGCATTTATTTTAAAGATAAAAACTGAGATTTTTTAAAGTTAAAAACTGAAATTTTTAAAAAAATAAAAACTGATTTGAAAAGGAAAAGAAAACTGATTTTATTTTAAACTTTGAAATTAAAAAGATTTAATCTTTTAGTAGAAAAAGATTTGAACTTTTAAAAATAAAGATCATATTTTTAAAAAAGAGAAAAGACAGAATTTTGTTAAGTAGAAGAAGTAAGATGTGATTCTTATATTTTTAAAGTAATAAAAATATAATTTTTACATCATAGAAATATTAAAAATATAATCTTTGTTTTTAAAATATAATCTTTATATATTGAATAACATAGTAAAAATTCGATTTTTACTTATGTAGAGAATAAGGGAAACGAAAGCGACAAGAAGACGAAAAAGGCGAAGATTTCTATAAAGGAAGAGTCGTGTGAGTGGATAGCTATTGGTGAGGATTTCTCACTCTTCAATTTCTTTTTATAATTTTATATATGTGTTGAAAGTGGAAGTGAATTGCTATATATAAATATCTATATATATATATATATATATATATATATATATATATATACGCCCCTCGTCCACAAACCATGGACGATATTTATTGGTTGAAATTGTTGTGAAAATTGATTGATAACGAAGTGAAATAACATATATATGAAAAGTGAAATTTATATATATAGCGAAGTGAAATAACATATATATGAAAAGTGAAATTTATATATATAACGAAGTGAAATAACATATATATGAAAAGTGAAATTTATATATATAACGAAGTGAAATAACATATATATGAAAAGTGAAATTTATATATATAACGAAGTGAAATAACATATATATGAAAAGTGAAATTTATATATATAACGAAGTGAAATAACATATATATGAAAAGTGAAATTTATATATATAGCGAAGTGAAATAACATATATATGAAGAGAAATTTATATATATAGCGAAGTGAAAATATCGAATATATGAAAAGTGAAATTTATATATATAGCGAAGTGAAAATATCGGATATATTGAAAGTGGAAATATTCGAATTGAAAACGATGTATATGAAATATTCGAATTGAACTGAATAGAAAACGAATTCGAATTGAATTGAATAGAAAACGAATTCGAATTGAATTGAATAGAAAACGAATTCGAATTGAATTGAATAGAAAACGAATTCGAATTGAATTGAATAGAAAACGAATTCGAATTGAATTGAATAGAAAACGAATTCGAATTGAACTGAATAGAAAACGAATTCGAATTGAATTGAATAGAAAACGAATTCGAATTGAATTGAATAGAAAACGAATTCGAATTGAATTGAATAGAAAACGAATTCGAATTGAATTGAATAGAAAACGAATTCGAATTGAATTGAATAGAAAACGAATTCGAATTGAATTGAATAGAAAACGAATTCGAATTGAATTGAATAGAAAACGAATTCGAATTGAATTGAATAGAAAACGAATTCGAATTGAATTGAATAGAAAACGAATTCGAAATGAATTGAATAGAAAACGAATTCGAAATGAATTGAATAGAAAACGAATTCGAATTGAATTTGAATAGAAAACGAATTCGAAATGAATTGAATAGAAAACGAATTCGAAATGAATTGAATAGAAAACGAATTCGAATTGAATAACATAGAAAATGAATTCGAATTGAACTGAATAGAAAACGAATTCGAATTGAAATAAAATTGAAATCGATTTGAATTGAAATCAAATCGAAGTGAATGTTAAAAGAATTTATAAAGGAAGATTCAATTTTGATTTGAAATTGAAATAAAGGTTGAAATTGTTTTTGAAACAAATTTGAAATGATTAATAAAATTCGTTTTAAAAGGAAATCGACGAAATATATATTATATATATTATATATATAATATAATGGCCTGAATAGAACGCGCCGCGCCGCGGCAGTTCGCGAATTTCGACCATTGACTTCGAACGGACATTACGGGAGATCCGACCGTCGGATTCTCCTGAAATCAGAACCGTTGGGTTCGTATCGAAAAGAGCTTTCTAAGGAATATTAGAAATTTGAAATCTAACGGTTGGATTTGGAATTACGTCCAAATCAAATTCGAAAAAGGTCGCTGTAAGTGCAGTTCGATGGCCGTTGATGGAAATCGACTGTACGGGCCTCGATAAAATTATTAAAAATAGTAATAATTTGTGTAAAATCATAAGAAATGATTTGTGAAGAATTGGGATGAAAAACTCCATATTTGAAAAGATAAAAATAGATTTTTATCGAAATGAACTAGTTATTAACTAGAAAAATAATCCAATGGTTAAAAATAAATAAATTGGATTAGATTTGAATTGAAATTATCAATGGATATTTTCGATATTGGATTCCGTGATTACAGATATTGTGATAGGAATTTGGAAGATATCGATATCGTTATTCCCGATATGATATCTGTTAGTTCCAGGATTTGATGTTAAATATAAGTCAATACTCTCTCTATTTAAAACCTTATATTTAATGTCAAATTTGATTGATGGATGGTTTGGATTGTGCTCGACCAGTTTATGAGCAGAATATGCTTTTACATTTAGCATTGGGTTGGGTTGAAAATATCTGTGTGCTAACGCCTTGTGAAACACTTCACGATTTGACGATAAGGTGTTTAGCGATGTTGTGTTCATTTCAAATTTAACGAATGATTGTGAAATGATATTTTTCTTAAGTGAAAAGAAATGTATTCCCGATTTTGGACAGGGAATGTTTTATAAAAATGTTTTATAAAACAGAAAGGATTTCGAGGCCCAAAACCCGATGATTTCTAAAGTGATTTAGAAAATGTATTATATGTTACATTGTGGTTCATCGCATATTCGATTAGTTGCTATTGATGATGTATCTGTTTGGTGGCGGAGAATTTATTCTCTTGCTTAACACCCTTCTTTGAGACGTACGAGCTCAAAGGTTATGTGATTAATAGTGACTGATCATATGCGTGAATTACTGATGTGAAGTACTATATTTTGAAAGTACTTGTGATTATTACGTTGTGAAATGATTTTCCCTACTTCGGGATATGAAATGATTTAGTATGTGACTAAAGATTCGGGTAACCCTGAGACTAAAAGTATGGGTGAGAGGGCGGTGTATGCTCTCCTGAGTGGGAGGTGCATCGTCGGTGTAGCCTACTCCTATGTGGGGTAGGTGCACATATATATATATCGAGTTGCGAGGTGCGTACCCTTTGCCTTGTCGATGGGGAGCACGATATTTGGTTGCATACTTGTTTGTATGCATTGTTATGTTTTGGAATTCACATTTCCAAATGATTTGATTTGAAATCCCGAAGTGAAATCTACTTTGATATAGAAAGTTAGATAGTTATTTCAAATGATTTGAAATAAGAAATCGGGAATAAAATCCAAAGGAATAATTTCTGTAAATTGAATTGGATTTGGAAAATCTAAGTGTTGTGATTAATCTAAGTGGGTAGATTGGGATATTGCATGTTGTGTGAGGCATAGTAGATCCATATATCTATATTGATTGTTGCTTATACACTGGCTTTCATGGGGGTAAACCCGTTCCGCGAAAGTGGCGTGGTCCCGTGATTTGCCTTATTTTTAAACAAGTTTAACAACTGTTTTTGAGTTCTCACACCAGTCCCATGACTGACCTGTAGTTTGCTTTTCCCTTGCGAACTCGGGTGCCCCTATTTTCCACACGGGCAGTCGAGTAGTTTTATTTTGCAGATGTTTTGAGCAGGAGTCTGGATTGAAGCTTTAAGCTGTGTCCAGGCATTTACAGTCTTCCGCTGTGTAGTTTATATTTCCGCTGTGCATTGTATTACATTTATGTAAATTTATCTTCCGCTGTGTATTATTATCGATATACTCTGATATTCTGTACTCTGATGTAACATTATTATGATGTTTATTGAAGTCTTCTGTTATTTGTTCTGATGTGTTGTATACCCAAAGTTAGCGTATGCGGGATTCGAACGGTCTTGGTCGGTTTAGCGATCGATTAGGTCCGGGCGAAATCCGTGTCGTTACAAAATGGCCATAAGTTCGCATTTAGCCTCACATGCAAGTTATCATAATAGATATGATAACTTACATGTTGCCAAAATGCAACCTTTGGCATAAAGCTTGAAGCTTTATGTTCATAAACCCAAAATAAGCTTGCATAACATGATAGTATGAACAAAGTGTTCAACCCAAACTTGCATAACATAACTTGGCATACTTGCATATAAACTTGCATATCACAACATGATAAACTTGCATTTCAAAGCATAGTAAACTTGCATATAAACTTGCATAAACTTGCATATCATAGCATAGTAAACTTGCATATAAACTTGCATATCATACATTTAACTTTAGAGTTTAAGTATGAAAGTAGAATAGGGCTTACAATGCTTAAGAAGTCACAAAAATATGACAAAGCCCTTATGAAATCAATCAAACCCAAAATGCAAGCTCTAACATAAAAACCCTTGAGCCAAAATGATCAAAACCCTTCCTTTATGATGCAAATCTAGAAACTTGACTTGAATACAAGCTAATGATGCTCATACAAGTTTAAAAACACTTGTATGCATGGAAAATCACTTAGAAATTTATTTAGGAATTTTATGAAGACAGTGGAGGCCATGAGAGGATTGATTTTGCCATAGTTTAGTTGTAGGATAGATTAATGATGATTTAGGGTAGGTTAGGGTCTTATTTATAGATTAGGCAAGTGTTTTAGGCCATAGGATTAAACCCTAGTTCCAATCTCAGCCCTCAAAACCGAATCTGGCCCCCAAGCTCAACACAATCTCAAAATGGTGCACCTGGCTAAACAGCCCGGCTGGACCAAGTCGACAGCCAAGTCGACAGGGCTGTCGACTTGGGTCCAACCAAGTCGACTCCCAAGTCGACAGGGCTGTCGACTTGGGTGTTCTGGCGGGAATTCTCCCGCCTGGCCCAAACTGGCCCAAATTTCAAATTCTAACTTGAATTTGAAATCTGTTTTTGCTTTGGAATTTTCTGAAAACTTCGTTGGGCCTTAATCGGGTCATACGGACTCCGATTTTCGAAAACTCGGACTCTATTTCGCGTATTTTTCCGAGACGAACGCAATGGCATAGCCCGTTTCCCTTGATTCAGATTTATAAATTAAATTCTGCCTTGATTTATGTTATAACAGGTCATGGAAAATACGGGTTGTTACAATCATATTTCAATTTAATATGATAAATTGAAACTTCTCTTTAGAATATTTCGTTAAATCTTAGAAAAAGATTTATGAATTACCAATCTAAATTTCACTGTCAATCGGGTTTAAAGAACTAATGTCATTTAAAAACATTGTTCACAATCAACCCAAAAGTCAGTTTCACTTAATTTCAATTATGTTTAATAATTGGAAATTTTATTTAAATATCAATTAAAAGATTTATTCTTTCCCAAATGGGTTTAAGAACAGTGTTATTTAAGACACTATTCACGACAAACCCAAATTTTAATCTGATATTAAATATCATGCTTTGAATAGAAACTAAATCGATTTATGTTCAATATCAAATTCTGAAAATTAACGTATATCAAATCGGGAATAACGATATTAATATCTTCCAAATTCCCATAATAATATCCGTTTAATCACAAAATCCAGTACAGAAATAATCCGAAGATTATTTCCATTCAAATCCATTCCAATATATGTATTGGAAAATCTTGGTTTTATTAAAACCACTTTAATCCTTTTATTTACTTTAATTAATTTATTAAAATAAATAAATCATTCATTCTTTTACATTGAAATGTATATTTACATTAAAATGAATCTTTTTCATTCTTTTGAAACAAATTAACTATAAAAAAAGGTATTCTTTCTAATGTAATCAATCTTAAATAAAAATGAAATCTTTTTAGTTCAACCTTTATTACATTGACAAATGTAATATTTTCATTTCAATCTTTATTACATTGGAAAATGTAATATTTTCATTTCAAACTTTATTTTCAATTCAATCTTTATTACATTGGAAAATGTAATATTTTCATTTCAAACATTATTTTCAATTCAATCTTTATTACATTGGAAAATGTAATATTTTCATTTCAAACTTGATTTTCAATTCAATCTTTGTTACATTGGAAAATGTAATATTTTCATTTCAAACTTTATTTTCAATTCAATCTTTATTACATTGGAAAATGTAATATTTTCAATTCAATCTTTATTACATTGGAAAATGTAATATTTTCATTTCAAACTTTATTACATTGAAAAATGTAATAATTTCCTTTCAAACTTTATTCTAAAATGTTTATAAATTTGTTTATAAAACGATTCTAACTTTTATTTCAAATTTTAAATCCAAATTGAATATTCTATCTATTATCATATTAAAACAATATTATTTCCAAAATATTTATTTTGGAATTATCTCTTTAAAACAGATTAAAAAGCTTAATTCATTATCTTATTGACTTATACTTTATACTGGGCCAGACCTCCCACATTAAGCCTGTGACTCATGGATGTTGGATATGCCGGTTGGATCCGGGCAGACTTATCCCACAAGTTGGTCTTAACCTCGTGTCATGGCTCGTTTCGTATTTGCGCACTTGGACCCCTCACATTAGGCCCAACATTTGCGGCTGCTGGATATGCCGGTTGGGTCCGGGCAGGCTTCCACCACAAATGTAACCTAACCTCGTGTCCAAGTACAATTATAATTCCTGATTATAATTAATTTACTGAAAATGTTATTTTAAAATATTCTTTATATTAAAATAACTTAATTTTAAAATACCCTTTATTTCAAAATATACTTTATATTAAAATATTTCCCTATTAAGAATGATCTTTATTTTACATCGTCGTTTCTTTTATAAAATCTTTTGTTTTCAAATATTCTAACTTACCATTCAATTATTAATAAAAATTGAACTTTTCATATTATTATAATAATATAATAATAACCTTTTCAAAGCGTTTCATCTTGAAATCTTCTAATTTCAACACATTGACAATAAAGTGTGATCTCTTTTAAATCTAATTCTTTATTGTCTTTTTAACAATAGAAGTATAATCTCTTCAATTCAAACTTTTGATTGTAACTTTTTGACAATACAACAATAATCTTTTTAATTTGAAACATCAAAACCATAATTTAATTCGTTTAACGGAACATTGTATTAAAATATTCTTTTTATTCAAAATTGGAATGAGATCAAACCATCACCATATAATTTTAATTATATGGATTTCAAACATTGCATTAATTCCATAATAACGATAAAACTTTCAACAACAGCCAGAGTGTAATTTAAACTAATCACAAGGGCGATGTGTAGTCAAAATATCAACCCAAGACCCGTGTGGGGTTTCAACCAACACAAATTCAAATAATATATCATTAATTGTGCTCTTGGACGATGTGCGAAAATTTACCGTCCAATCAACATAAACAAGTCAGGCAACTTGTTAATGGCAGTGTAAACATATTTCTAAATATCTTAAATGACATAACATTATTTAACATGTTCACATATTTCAAATTTTCAAACAATTCACACATTCATCCCAATCAACATTTATCTAACAAACAACAATTCCATCACAGATAATTAACTTACTTTTGAATATAAAAATAAATAACTGTTCAAAAATTTAGTGAGAAAGAGTTCTCACCTTTGTCGGGCTTTAATTGATGCTTCGGGCCCAATTTTGGCCCAAAATCCAACATGCTCTAAAGTTGACAAAATTGATGTCTACGCGAAGCTCTCGACGCCACGATCGTAGTAAATCTTGTTTCGTGCGATTTCGAGTTGGTATCAAAAAGATATGAATTTTTGAAGTTTGTAATAATTAATTAAAATGGGTGCGTTTTTTAGAGGTCCCTATTAAGTTTCAAAATATAAAAAAAACCCGGTCATAAACTTATTGTAAATTAGGTCCCTATTTTCTGAAAATTCATCAAAAAAATATTAAAAAAATATAAAAAAATCACGTAAATTCGTATTTAAATAAAACATGTAAGTGCTAAAAAATTCAGAACAAAAAACCATCAAACAAGGCGTCAAAAATAAAGAAAAGAGAAAAAAACGAAATATGCAGTTAAATGCATAATAGTATGCACATATATCATTTTCCTTCATACATCCGTGCTTATTTTTCACTACATTCATCTTCGTTGGATTTTCTTCATGCAAATAAATGCATACATGTGCGCAAAAATTTCAAATACTTGCATACATTTGTGCAGGTTTATTTTCAGATTTTAATCCGAAAACAGCTTACAGAAAAGTTGCATACATATATGCAATTATCAGTAATAATTGCATAAATGTATGCAACTATTTTTTTTCGATTTCTGTAGAATCCTGACATTATTTCCATATTTTAGAATTTTTTTTTTATGAACGTATGCACATTTTTTTTATAAAAATACAAAAAGGCGGAAAAAATAAAATAGGGGGCGGGTTTAAATTTTTTTAGAACTTTGGCTTTTTTTATAAATTAGGTCCCTACTTTTAGCCAGTGTGTTATCCTATAAAATTTTTGCACACATGTGTGCATGTTTACTAAGAAATTTGCACATTCAGATGCAAGTAAAAATGAACTGAAATATTAACTTAAATCTATGCGCTGGAAGACCTGAAATAATTGCACATATGCATGCAATAAAATCAAAAACGTGCATAATATTATGCATTTAACTGTAGTTTTTTTTTGTTTTTTTGCTGTTTTCTTCTTTCTGACATTATTTTTGTTGTTTTTTGAACTGAATTTTTTGTATAATGCGTAATATATTTTATTACTAATTTACGAATTTTTTTATTTTTTTAAATTATTATTTTATAAGTTTTGAAAACAGGGACCTAATTTATATTAAGTTTATGACCGGATGTGAGCCTAATTAAGTTTCAAAATAGGAATGCGAGCCTAATATTCACTAATTAAAATTACCGAAAATACCCAAAAAATAGACTTCCTCCAAATTGGATGAATTTAGTGTCCAGGCGAAGCTCTCGTCACCACGATCGCGGCGGATTTGAAATCGTCAAATTTCGACTTCGTATGAGAGAGATATCGTATTATAAAGTTTGAATTAATTAAATAATTAAATTGAAATTTCTATTTTCTCTCAGATCTGGTCAAACCTGAGCTTGCTACCTTTGACCGCACTTTTCTCCCTCCTCCGACCTTCGATTGACCTGAAACCACCGCCATCCTCTTCGTCTTCGAGAGGCGCACCCACGCTCCAAGCCGTCGCCGTCGTTGATGCTCTGATCGCCAGATTTTCGCCAGAAAGTGAAATTCGTCTCGAGGGCCCCACAGGCCGCCACCCTCCACCAAAAAATCTGAAAAAATTACAGTAGCTAGATCTCGTGAAGACAAAGAACTTTCGCTCAGGGGCCATCACCTGATTCTTCCCCGATCGACGCGAAAAAAATCGTTTTGTTTTCTGTTCTTAGTTTTTTCCTGTTTTGTTGCAGTTCGGTTTTTCTCGATTTCCATACCCTTCCTTCGACTTTCAGACGAAATGAACAAAGGAAAAGTTGTTCATTTATGTCTTGGCTACATTTTCTCCAACTGGGCCATCGCCTAAATCTCGATGGTTTGTTAGTTATACCCCAAAATCCGAAATATGTTTTCTGTGTTCAAACTCCGATTCCGGCGAATCTGTGCGACGATAGGTCTTTACTTTTTCGTGGTAGGTAGAGGATAAGAAGATGAACAAAGCCAAAAAGGGTTTGGTTTAATTTTGTTCTTATTTGGAGATATAAATTGTTGAAGATTCGGGGTGTTTTGTGTAAAGAAATTTTAGTGGAGAAAGGAGCCGCCATTGAAGAAATGAAGATGAAGGATTAGGTTTAGGTTTAGAAAACGGTTATGGGCTACTAATGATATATTATATAGGCATAGGTAAATTTTAATTAAGTCCTTATTTAATTTAACCCCTGTTTATTAATAATCTTTGTGTTATTAATGTCTTCAAATTTTAGTCCGTTTTAATGTTTTAAAGATCGTACGAATGCGTACATTATCCAAATTTGATGAAAAATGGAACATAACTATTTCTCGACGATACGAATCCAAAGAAACTGGTTTTGTTAAATTCCGAGTTCGTATGAATTATTCATGAATTCTTAAAGTTTGAAAATTGACCGTTTTCACTGAAAAATTAATAACGCCCACATACTGACTCCAAAAATTATAGAAAATTTATTTCTAGCTTTGTTTTGACGATACGGTCCCAACAAAAGTAATTTCGTCGAATTTGAAGACCGTTTGAAAAATGGCTATTTTTAAGGCATAAATAAATTATATTAAAAGTACATATATAAATAAATAAATTTCAAATCTCGAAATATATCAGTGTTTATACTTTTTCAATGCATAAACATCATTTTGAACTCAATGGAAGTGGTTTCGAGTCCAAATTCATTCGTATGTAAAAAGTAGCGTTTTGGGTCCTATATATTATATATATTAATTCCGTAGCGTTTTACTGAGATTTTGAATTGACATAACTTTTGATTCCCGCTATGAAATTTCAATTTTTTGGATTCGTTGGAAAGATATTTTTAAATAGATTCTAATATTTTTGGTTTCGCTAAAATCCGATTTATTTTGCATCTTGTACAATCAGTCAAAGTTAAAATTCAAATTTTAAAACTACCACGCTATTTCTAACTCCTTTTATAATTTAAATAAAATCTATTCGTTTATCTTCGATTAAAATAAATTTATGGTCGTTATTATATAAAATAAATTATTTTAAATATTAAAAACCATTAAAATAAAAAAATTAACTTCGACCCAAAATTTCGGGTCATTACAATGGAACTAACAAAGAGGAATGACAGTCAAACCGATAGTGATAATGCAACCAAGATGTGGAGAGTGAAGATGAACATTTGACTCTATTATCTCCGAATGACACAAACCAAATGATGAGAAATTTGATCATAAAGATAAAAAATTAGTTGAACAAAGATTTACCCGATAAGAAAAATCTCAAATGACGAAATTGAATCTGATAGGTATGTTGTAAAGCAATTTTAGCTCTGATAACAAGTTAAATTTTAAGATATTGATGAGTTTCCGATTTTGTTGTAATGTTATATAAAGTAATTGAAAAGCACAGAGATTGGAATGTAAAAGTGAGAAAGTGAAGATTGTATTATTTCTTAGTTATCCAATATGTTACGTATACACGGGTACTTATATACAATGCAACGTAGGTTAATCAGGGGTTTGGCCCATTTACTACCTGAATAAAATATAATACTGGAACGAAGATTGTATTATTTCCCAGTTATCTAGTATTTTATTTATACACGAGTACTTATATATAATGAAACATATGCTAATCAGGGGTTCGGCCCATTTACATATAGCACCCCAAAAAAATATGGGTAAGGCCATCTCCTTCTATTCCTGCATACTGCACAAGGGAATCAGTGTATTCAAATTTGTAATTCTAGTTCTGAAAATCAATGGGTTTGAAAATCAAAAAACAATGGAGAATTTTTGTTTCATCAACATGCTATTATGTTAGTGAGGTGCATAGAGAAATAAAATGATGCAACCATGTTTGAAATATAAATTATGTACCCAAAATGTCACACTATGTTTTGCTAGCAAGAATAAAGAAGATACATAGCAAAGAGAGAATCTTGAGATAAAATAGCTCAGTTGATGTATTGTGTCTTATGTAAACAGGTCTGGAATCGAACTTGCATTTTTGTTTAGATGTACGTACTCGAGTAATATATGAAAAATGGTATAGGCATACCTCGAATACAAATGACACAAGTAAGGTGTTAGAAATAATTTTCAATAGAAATATCATTAATCTACCTTACCTCAAATTGGTCATTATAATACTTACAACAATAATTTGATATATTTGGATGGAGCGTGACATGCACATATGTCAAAAAATATAAACTCCATCTCAAATCAAGCAAGTCAGATTGCAAGCAACTATTAACTAGAATAACTAAGCAAGAAGAAGACAATAGAGAGATTGGAAGCTATCTTCAATGAATTTTTGCCTTGGATCCACTACATATAGATGAATTGATGCTCAGAGTAGAAGAATGCAGTCGTTCTTACATACCTTACCCTACTTCTCATCACTTTTCATTTAACCTCTCACTTCTGCTAAAATAATTTTTTGACAATTCACTAAGTGTGTTGCTAAAAACATTCGGAAAATTGCTTCTTAATACTATAACAAATTTAGTCACTCTTAATTAAATTAATATACTTCCTAATATCTAATTTACCTCTCCACTCATTCAATAATGACTAAATGTATTCTTTGCTCCTACCATTTATTCAAAAATAAACGTTATTTTTTTCGTTCCTTTTCTTGGTTGATCTCCACTTTTTATCTTTGCTGCAAACCTAATATAAACGGCTAGTTAATCATTTCTCTAAACCCTAATACCTAAATTCTTTGTATTTTGAAAAAATCTTATTAGAGTAATTGAAACTTTTGAATTGTTAACCAACGAAGGTTGAGAACATATATATGGAAGGAGATCTAGTGAATAGACGATGCTCTAATGAAGGAGATGAGGTGATTTAATTTAAATTATTCTTGTATGGTCCCGATGTTATTGTCATTTTTGTGATTTGTACAAATTACAGTTCTGTTGTTATTGATTTTGTCCCGTGACTGATAAGAGATGCTATGTACATTGAAAAGCAGAAGAAAATTCCGATGATTTAAATGAGGTATGCATTAATTACTTGGGTATTCAAGTTCTTACCTTTACTTTAAGGAGTAACTATAATGTTGAGTTACAGGCTTTTCTTAATGATGTTGTGGGCTATATAAAAATTGATGATGTAGAGATCAAACCGCTAAGTGTAAGTAAATATTTATCATTTGGTTAACCTTTAAGTATATATAATATTGATAAACTGCAAATATTTTTTAAACTTGAATTGATTGTTAGGATTTTGATAGAAGCGATGAGGAAGCAAAGAACGCTGACAAACCAAAGGAATATGTAAATGAATTAAATGTAGATGACAATCTAGCAAACCAATATGAAGTAGTTAATATTGATGTGACAGAGCATTTTAAAACAAATGAAGTTAATTTAATACATAAAAGATCGGTTATAATTTGTATGAATCCAAGTTTAATACTGATTTATGTTATTTTTCATAACTTTAGATGTTTGATTCTCGAAATGTGTTGGTACGATGGTGCAAAATTCAAGGAAAAAACAAACACGATCATTGTTACTATCAAATCCGAAAAATCGATTTCGAGGAAGAAACCAAGGTTGCAGTTGGGTTGCGAACAAGGAGGAATGTATCACAATGAAATGTCAAAGAAAAAATTGAATTCAAGGTTTAACGACATAGGCTAAGTGTGACAAGAAAATGCAATTGTCTATTCTTGCTTAAAGGTTTGTATCTCGATGAGGACAACTAGAAGGTACATGTATATGATGGTATGCATAATCATGAGCTTCCTAATTCATTAGAGGGACGCCCTTATGCGACATGGTTGATCAATAATGAGAAAAGTATATTAACAGATATGACATTTGTTGATGTGCAACCAAGAGAAATTTTGACTACTATAAAAAAACATTTCCGGAGAATATGTCGATGTTGAAAACTATTTGTGCCAAATATAAACGGAATTTTCAGCTATGGAATGTAGGTCTAGTATGCAACAGCTTTTGAAACTGCTAGTCGAAAAGCATTATGTTTACTTTCATAGATCTGAATCATCCACCGATCATTTTATAGATTTAATGTGGTCTCATACAGAATCATCCGTCTTATGTAAATATTTCCCATCTATATTGCTTCTAGATTGCGCACACAAAACAAACCTATATAATATGCCACAACTTGAAATGGTTGGAATAACATCTACCAGTAAAACTTTTAGCAATGCACTTGCTTTTTTAGCAAATGAGAAAGAAGATAATTATGAATGGGTTCTTTTGAAGCTAAGACATTTTTACCTACCTGATAAATTACCTGAGATAGCAGTCATTGATAGGAGATAGGCATTAACGTATGGAACTAGAATGGTTTTTCCCAAAAAAAGAGTAATGATATGCCTTTGGCATACAGGGAATAATGTAATTCCTAATTGAAAACCGAAATTTCAAATCGTTGAAGTATTTGAAATGTTTCTGCAATGTTAAAAGAAGATTATTCATGCACCAACCAAAGAAGAATTTTAGGACTTTGTGATAAGTCTGAAGAAAGATTAGGTATATTACCGCAAAGTCTTAAATATGTGGAAGAGCATTGTTTGCCATATAAGGAGTACGTTACATATGAGTGGACAAATAAAATCAAACATCGTGACAATAGAACAACAACTTGAGTTGAATCTTCACATGCATGATTGAATAAACATCTTAATACATCAAAAGATTCATTTTGTCATAGTTTAGAGTAAAATGGATAATATGTTCTGTTTACATCATACCAGAATAAAAGCTACATTTGAAAGAAATGTATGAGTAGTTCGGAAATCATACCAAATTTCCTTATTTAAAGAACTTCAAGGTAGGACTCCCTTTTATGCATTGGATTGATTGTCAAAGGAAATGGCACATTGGCAAACATAAAAGGAGTTGCAAATGATGATTTGGCTTGTGACCATTTAAATAGAATAATGTATATTATTCCTTGTGTTCATGAGCTATATCGATATTATATTGACGTTCATGCTATTCCTTTCGAAGTAGTCGATGAACTTTAGAGAAAACTGAATTACATTCCTCATATCGAAAATTTAATGGAATTACTTCATACATCCAAGTTTCAGTACATCAAAATGTTACTCGATAATTCCACTACATAGAAAAAAGGTCATGCTACTCGAGTTAAAGGAAATTGCAATACCATCGACAACATCACCATTGGAGCCTAAACTAAAATGGTTAAGCATAAAGGAAGACTAACCGATAGCAAAAAAAAATTAACTGCAAAACAAAAAAATACAAATTAATTCAATGAAGCATGACCTCTCGACCTTTGAGCATGCAAAAATTAGCGAAAAATATACTCAAAAACCCGCATGAATAAAAAATTACCGCCAAAAAAAAAAATTAAGGACTTCACTTTAGATGAGAAGAGATTAATAAATTCTGGATTTAAATTTTTAGCTTTTGTACCAGAATTTATACACAAGCATATTCTTATTGTTGAAGATATACTAGGCAATGGTAATTAAGGATTCAGATGTATTGTTGAACAAGTAGAAAAACAGAATTTGTGTTGGATCGAAGCAAGGAAAGCTATAGCTAAAGAATTAAATGAGCATGGGGAATTATATGCTAGCCAGTTTGATATCTCTATTTGTGAACAACTAAAACAATTATAGATTGTTATACGGCTTCATGATATAATGGATGATTATGCCTAAAACTGGATATTTAATTGGTAATGCATTCAACCGAGTAGTGGTTTACATATTTTACCATCAGTGTTTTACATGCTATCCACATTAAACTGCTCCAAATACTATGGAATCACATCAATTTATGTGTTAGCCAATATACTTGGCTATCATTTTGTTAAACGAACTCTACAAGATGGTGTACTGATTCCGCCAGTAGTATGCATTTGAAAGCTATAGAGTAAATTTTATATTGATTGACAAGTTGAATTCATTAAATAATACCACTACAATAGGCAACCAAGGATTCACATATTTTGGTATAGAGCAATTGATGTACTATTTTCTAGGTTGCAATAATTGACTTTTTCAAACTGATGTACTGGATACTTATTACCACTGGAATAGGCAACCAAGGATTCACATATTTTGGTATAGAGAAATTGATGTACTATTTTCTTGGCTGCAATAATTGACTTTTTAAAACTGATGTACTAGATACTTTTATATTTATATGGCGTATAGTAAGTGATGGTTGTATTGCTGTGATATTTCTTATGTGTATTGTTGTGATACTATGATAGTATGGTTAGACCTATGCTAGTTTGTTAGGATTTTTGCAAATGAATGTGTTGTCCTTATATGGTTTGGTTATGACATTTTAAAACTGTGTAATATTGTGCCATTTGTTATTATAATTGATTCTTACAAATGGAAGTGATGTGTTATGCATTGCGGATATTAATGACGTGTAAACCCTATAACAAACAGTTATGTATAACCGACCAGAGAATGTCATGTTCCAATTCTAGCTTGTTCTGTTAAACATCACCATTGCAACATTTGAATACACGATCGCTTATAGCCGACCAGAGTGTATGCCCATTTGTCATGTTCCAATTATAATTTGTTTGGTTATGTAACGACCTGGAAAATTCGACGCTCGAATTTTCGACAATAATATATATAACTCCATATTACTTGCCAAAAATCCAAGCATCGAAAACCCAAATAGTTAATAGAAAGAAGTTAGAGGATGAGAAGTAGAAAGAAAGAAATATTAGAATAGAAGAAAGAAGAAGAATACATCAAAATCTCACAGCGGAACGAATAAAATATAATATATAATATCTCTTTATACAAAAGAAAACTGTATATACATACTAATCATCAGAGTACAACATATATCTGTCCTAGCGGAAATACACTTTATATAACTAACGGTGAAGCCTCCTGCTTCCAGCTCCTGAGACTCCAAGCGAAACCTAACATGGAAATATATTCGGTCTGACCCAAGCACATTTGAAACAAAGCTAAATTCACTCGGATCAGTCTGGAATACTTTCAGTGATAAATTCACAGTACGAACAATTTGTTTAACTTTGGAAATCCTTTTGAAATAAAAGGATAATAGTAAGACCAGCCCACACATAAACACGGACGGTTTTTACCTTACTATAACCCAAAACATTTTTGAAATCAATTTTTTTTAATATTATAATAATGTCTATCAAACCACGAATAAATAATAATCTAGCAGAACGCAAGCATCTCACGCTCTACATAAATAGTATACAATCAAAACCGCAGGCTCTTATTGGAGAATGGATTTCCTGGCAAGGTATGGGACCACCTTCCGACAATGTACCTCCGGAGATGAATACATTGGGGTTCAACAGGAAAATCTTACAACCCGGCTATACATGACCGGCCCCTCATTTCGCTTGAGAGTACCGAATATATCATCATCATGGTTGGGGGCCAGCCAACCAAACCGATAGCATATAAATAAAATAAAGGGACAACCGAAGGCATTCGATTTCTCCAGATTAGGTAATGATATACCCTTTTAATGGGTGCGACCCACATAGCCATGCTGCCTACCCGATTTTGTGCCATTTCCCGGTTGATGAGGCTTGAGGTCACGTTTAGTACATCTCCATTCACTTTGAATGCCAAATCGTTAGATCCGTCAAATCACTAATTGACGCTCACAAATACACTCTGGGTGTTAAGCAAGAGAATTTCTCCGCCATCAAACTTAGTATATTTGTAAAAATCAACGTATATGATTCTTAAGGAAATACTCTATTAAGGAAATACTCTGTCTGACACTCGTCCATACAAATTATCCTGGAACAGGATGAACCGAAGGCACCCTCCTACTGCATCCTAGGAATCACCCTATAGATCAGTAGTGAGTAGGGCTTGCAATCCATATACTCCAACCACGACATAACCACAGTTTATCTCCAGGAGCGACCTAGAGATTATAAGTAGTTCTTCCTTTTATGAAGATCTACGGTCTTCAATTGCTCCATCTTCATTTGCTACAAGTTATTTTCGTATGCAACGTTGATTCGTAGTGGTTTTAGTCTAGTTTCCATTCCGGTCTCTTCGAAACAACACGTCAAAAGGTCTAATAATATCTCCTATCGATAATCGGGTTTTTAACTATCAATATCAAATAGTACGGTAAGTATATTGGCAGCTCAAACCCTATTTATTTAAACCATTACAATCTCTTTACATGATTATTAAAAATCACTTCATCGATTTAGAATTCGATTCCATTTGTCTATCTCGACAAAATCCTTGCTTCCGTAATTTGGGAGTAACAACTACATTCATCAAACTCCGCTTTACTAATATCGCCATATTTATATAAAACTCTTTTTATTTCCCTTTATTGGAAATATTATATTTCAAGAACTCCTTTAGCCTTCCTTTAATTTGGAGATATATAATCTATTCAATATTCAATTACAATTTCCTATATGACCCAAACTAATGTTGAACGACATGTTATCATTATATAAACTCAAATGTTATATTTGAAGATTTCCATTCACTATGGGTAGTATATACAATTAAATCTCTGTTATTTATTTCTGCTCCCAATCTGATATAACTCATTTACATTTCTTCGGAAAACATAGTTTTTACTCATTACTTAGAATAAGTGAATTTCAACCCAAACTATTTCCATTTTCTAGGGAATAGTGCTATATATAAAAATCATGCTTAAGTTTGGTCAACAACGTTAATTTATCGTTACGGTTCTAAACTTGCAATACACTGCAATATTCCCATTTATAACTAATCTCGATATCTCTTTCCGTTACAAACTAATACCATCCCTCAATAATAGTGAAGTCGTTCAAGTTGGGGTATTTTATTTACCTCTCAGACCTTGATCGACAACGTTCTCATCTTAGAATAGATATAAGTCTGTAACTCTAATCCTTTATTCCTTAAAATATCCATTAAACCATATTTCTTGCTTTATTTGAAATATGGTTTTATGACACCATATCTTTACTTTAAAAACTCGGTTGTTTGTAATCATTTATATTAAGTATTAACGGTTCGCTTCATCTTCCTTATACAATTCCCTTTATAGCTTCTTTTATCAAAAATCATTCACTTTCTTCATCTTTTGACATTTTACTTTCCATTCGAATTATCATACCCAATTCAAGTTAACCTCTCATTACAACCAAATATCATCTTAAATGAATTCCATTTAAGAAATAATTACTTTAATTAAGTAGTAATTAACTTTATCATTGCTGAAGTAAAATAGTTTACTTCATCATTAATTTAAAATAGATTTGTTGCTTACAATACTAACTATACTAATTCAATCATCATTTAAACTTTATTAATTAAAAAGGTAATTAATAAGAAATCTTATAAATTTTGATCAATTGATTTCAAAGCTATTATCATTAGATTAATTAAAGAACGATTAATCTAAAAATCAATTTCCAATAAAACAGTTGATTTAATCAACTTCAAACCATAAGTTAATTCGTTAACTAATTTTAATTGCTCCTCTTCATTAGATTAATATAATTATCTAATAATATTACTTAACTGTTTGTCTTAAAATAATTATCCAAATACTTACTCGTAGGATAATTACAGCTTTATAAACTTATTTAAATATCAAACAATCATTTATATTTACTTTATGAAAACGAACTATAAAATACCAGTTTATAATACAACTTCCATTATAATTTAAAACTTCACTTGAATTAAAAATAATAATTTTTCTTTATATCTTAACTCTGTCGATTTGCCTATCGGCCAATCAACGCCTAAAAAAAATGGTTTTAAGGTCATTTGCTGCCAATCCCTTAATCAATACCGTTTATTGATTAAAATCACAACAACATTGAATTTCCATTCAATGTCAATATCCAAATATATTTTCAATGTTGTTTTGGTTCAAACAGTGCATATATATCAATAATATAAAAACAAACAGTATATATATAATATTTGAGAAATTCGGTTGGATTCCTCTAACTTGTTCTGCCCTGCATCACAGTCATTAGAACATTTTATAACAATACGTGAAATGGAAAATTCACCCAATGCAATTAAATAAAATTAACGATAACCAATATCAAACAACTAACATCCATGACATCCAAATCAATCAATTTATAATATAAGTGATAGATTCTAATTATATGAATTTATCACATCATGATATTCAAGAAATCATGAGAGTTAACTCACCTTTATTTTGATTCGATAATTTAGCGTTGTTCAATTTAATTTTAAACTGTCATTTAAAATTAAAAGAAAACTCGACAGCTTCCACATTCTTCACAACCAGTTCAGAAACATAGTATTCTGAATTCCAATTTTCAACGCCTCCGATTTGTTCTGATTCTGTCCATATATACACGAGTTATATGCATTATAATTTCAACTGATTTAATTAAATAAATTTTTTCTTAATTAATTTATTATAAAACTAAATTACTTTGTTCGTTCACTTAATGGTTGATTAAGGATTCTGATCCATCGTCCACTGTCGTTCATCTAGGTCAATCAAAACCCATGCTCCAACTGATTTCATCACCATTCCTTTCTTTCTACCTCATGCCAAACACATACTGCTCCATACCTCAATCCCATATAAACCGTGCTCCGTTATATAATTTCTTCCTTTACGAGTCACCCTTGTTGTTACAACATATACAGGTGGATTATGATAATTTAAATTAACTAATTATTAGAATTAAATGTTATATGTTTACCTTAGCCTGTTTAACCGCCTAACCCTCTTTTAATTCTTCTTCTCAAATACGCTGACACTCCCTGTGTCTTTTCTTCTATCCAAGTATTCACGCTACAAGCAGACCACACATTCCTCCATTTGTCCCGCTCTCGTCCTTAATATATCTCAAGTTTCTTTGTTGGTAGTGCATCTGTAAGCTCCATTTCCAGTTTTATATAAAGGCCGAAGCCGCTCCAGTCTACTATGATCAGATCTGCAGCACACTAAGGATGCAACGGACTTCGCCTTCCCTGCCACGTTCATACTTCAACATCACCTCTCCAACAATCCTCTCATCAGTTCCTCAACCTAACTCCTCTTCTTCCATTGCAAACCCGACTGTTGTTCACAAGAAATAGATACAACATACGGAATTTGCCACCATCCCACATTCACTGCTACCTCATGCCAACTCCACAATTTCCATCATGCAATATACCATTTTAATCTTCTAATCACACCACATCTTCCCAGAACACCCACGCCTCCATATTCCACAACGACAGCCATGTTTCCACACATCACTCCAATGACCAACTACTATTCATCAAGACTGCACCGCTCATTTCCTACCACGGTACCATCAGATGTTGCCACGTCCTTCGCCATAACCCCCTCACCTAATGTTGGAACTACATTCAACTTGGCAGCACCTCATTTCTTTGCTTCCCCAGAGGTCCACAGCCATCTCACTGTGCCGCCAAGAACTCCACCAGCGTCATCACTACACACAAATGCCCAGTGCCCTTCTGATATCACTTTCTCCATTTTGATTTATGAAAATCTATTTAAGGGAGGAGGCACTGTGTAAATATTGTTTTCCATTTGGGATGGGGAGAACCGAGGCTTCAGGGTGTATTTATAGCTTCGAAGGAACAAGATAAGAATGGTGTCTCTTTCCAAAGGCACATGAGGCTACAAACTTTCCCATGAGGCTACGAATTGGTGATTGGCAGGCAGAGATATTTTGGCTTTTCAAACGGGACAAGTATGCTGTTGCGAATGGGCACATAGGTGATAGGACAGAAGAAACATACGGCATCGTTGTATATTATTATAATATGTTAAATTTCCTTCAGAGGTCATGTGAAATAGCCGAGTTATTTGCCCAAGCCTTACTGTTGGGATGTAGCGACAATTAATAGAAATGACGAATGATAAATTTTATAATGTCTAGCGAATGCTACGCTAGATATGTATAGGGATTGACCCTCTTTAAATTAACTTTAGTCTATGAAAACATTTGCCGAGAACATGGTTTTGTAGCAAAGAAAGTTATGGGTTAGGGCATGCGACGATTAATGTGTTCTGATATAGGATAGATATATTTTCTTTATGTAACAACCCGTATTTTCAATAACTTGTTATAACATAATTCGAGGCAGAATTTAATTCTAAAATCTGAATCAAGCGAAACGGGCTATGCCATTGCGTTCGTCTCGGAAAAATACGCGAAATAGAGTCCGAGTTTTGGAAAATCAGAGTCCGTATGACCCGATTAAGGCCCAACGAAGTTTTCAGAAAATTTCAAAGTAAAAACAGATTTCAAATTCAAGTTTGAATTTGAAAATTAGGGTAAGATTGGGCCAGGCGGGAAAATTCCCGCCAGAGCACCCAAGTCGACAGCCCTGTCGACTTGGGAGTCGACTTGGTTGGACCCAAGTCGACAGCCCTGTCGACTTGGCTGTCGACTTGGTCCAGCCGGGCAGTTTTGCCTGGTGCACCATTTTGGGTTTGTGTTGAGTTTGGGGGCCAGATTCGGTTTTAAAGGCTGAGATTGGAACTAGGGTTTAATCCTAAGGCTAGAACTAGTCCTAATCTCTATAAATAAGGCCCTAACCTAACCCTAAATCATCATTATTCATTCATACAACTAAACTATGGCAAAATCATTCCTCTCATGGCCTCCACTCTCTTCATAAAATTCCAAAATAAATTTCTATGAGATTTTCCATGCATACAAGTGTTTTCAAGCTTGTATGAGCATCATTAGCTTGCATTCAAGTCAAGTTTCTATATTTGCATCATAAAGAAAGAGTTTTGATCATTTTGGCTCAAGGGTTTTTCTATTAGAACTTGCATTTTGGGTCTATTTGATTGCATAAGGGCTTTGTCATATTTTTGTGTCTTCATAAGCATTGTAAGCCCTTTTCTACTTTCATATTTAAACTCTAAAGCTAATGAATGATGCAAGTTGTGTTTGATCATTATGATATGATATGCAAGTTTATCATGTTATGCAAGTATGTTATGATATGATATGCAAGTTTATCATGATATGTTATGCAAGTTTACTATGATGTAATATGCAAGTCTATCATGTTATGTATGCAAGTTTGCTATGTTATGATATGCAAGTTGCCATGTTATGTATGCAAGTTTGGGTTGATCATCTCACTCATGTTATCATGTTATGCAAGCTTATCTTGGGTTTATGAGCCTAAAGCTTCAAGCTTTATGCTAAAGGTTGCATTTTGGCAACATGTAGGTTATCATATCTCTTATGATAACTTGCATGTGAGGCTAAATGCGAACTTATGGCCATTTCTACATGTCATTTATCACCATGTATCACCAATATGCTAAGTTTGATTTTATGCATGCTTTTGAGGCCTAAAATGTAATATGCAAGTATATGAACATATGTACATTTCATATGCCACCATGTTAAACTTGTGGCTTCAACACCTTTACGTCATGATTATGCCAAGTTCCCTCTTTCTATCCTTTATGCGCTATTGCAATATGTAAGCGACGGGATTGCGTTTGGGGTTGGGTAAACTTAAAAGACATAAAAACATAAGCTTGGGAATTTACCTATTAAGTTAGGTCTACCCTTTGGGAATTTACCTATTAAGTTAGGTCTACCCAAATGCTTGAAAACTTGTAACATGTTTTGGAAACATGATGGACATGACACTTAGAAAAGATAGGTGTGACCAACTCGAGGTTGGGTTGAGTTTGTAGCGTAAACCTACCCGGAACCGACCGGCTTAACTAGTTGCTACAAACAATAGGACCCAATGTGAGAAGTTGGTCATGTTATACCTTGAACCCGAGGTTAGACCAAGTTGTGGTGTAAAGCTACCCAGAACCGACCGGCTTAACTAGTAACCGCAACAAAGTCTAATGTGAGAGGTTAAGGTGCATTAAATTAATTAATGCCTCATGATTAGGGTTAAGTCATGGTCCACTTAATACTTAACCAATTTGGGCTTGGTAGATTAATCGGGGTTAAGTCGTGAACTCATCGTTACACTTAACCAAGTTAATCCATGATTAGCAAGAGGGTTAAACCGTACTTAACCCACTAGAAAAATCCTAGCAATGGGGGTCCACTCCAGCAGTAATCCCAAGTTTGTATCATTAAGGCCCTAGGGACTAGGTTAGGGAGGGGGCACGATTACTGGACTGGAAGTAAGTGACCAAAAGCGACGGCAGGGTGGTACGCCGGTGTAGTTCCGGGCGGACCATGGTCGTGCACATAGTCCGAAGCTGGGGAAAACATGCACGGGTACCAGTAGATCGAGACTGTGCACTCATGTTTATGGTGTCCAGGGGTTGACACCCTAGGGCTTGATACACCCGACGGGAGACCCTGCACAGTCTGACTACAATTATGTTCGGGCCGCATTGACACCAACACGTGACGAGTTAGGCTTAGGGAGCCGATCGACTAGACCGTTCGGTTGGACCTCGTATTAGGGTCAAACCATGTTAGTGGACCTCATATTAGGGTCGCTTCATGTTATTGGACCTCGTGTTAGGGGCACTTCATGTTATTGGGCCAAAGCTTGGGCCAAGGGATCAATACTTGCTTATTCAAGTCATGATAGTTTGCTAGTACACCTGTGTTGCAAAAACCTTAAGCCTGATTATGCGATGACACCTTTATCTACCTTGTTAGTTAATCATCATGCTAGTATGTAGTTATCCATATGTTCATCTCAGCTTTCATCATGCCAGTTAACTTTATCAGTTTACATTGATTGTAGTAGGGCTTACTCAGTCTTTTTGACTGACCTGTTTTTCTTTCGCCTCTTTTCTTCCGTTTCCCCCCCCAGGTTCTCAGGGTGGGAATATTGGAGCTTAGCTTGGATTTCTGATCGCTTGCTTGTGGGATTTTAGCTCATGTACGGTCTTGACATGAAGCTAGCTATGGTTATCACTTATTTTGGGGATAGTACTTATGTATTTCAGTTTTTCAGTAATGTTGTTTTTATCTAGACTTGTGTATTTGGAAAGTTGACATTATGTTGTACCAGACTTGTTTTGAAATGGTTTGAAATCTTCCGCTGTTTTATCTATGTTATTTACTCTGTTTACATATATACATATGTTCTTGTTCTGCCTTGATATATCATTATGCATGTTTACCTGATTCAAACGCCCCTCCAAAGTCAGAGTGCTTGCAAGAGCCACCCTGGCGGAGGTGGGGTGTTACATTTGGTATCAGAGCATATGCTTTACGAGAAGGGACAAAAAGGTTTTTTAAAGCTTTTGGAAAACTATTTTCAAAACCAAGTATAAAGTATTTTCCAAAGAAAAGTCTAGTTTATTTTAAAAGCTATTCCCCAAAAAGCCATTAGCAAAAATTCCTTCGTTTTTCTCCATTCTGAATCTGTCTTTTTCTTCGTTTTCAGTATGGCCGATAACTTTGCTATTCCGGAGGGAGTACACGTACCTGTTTGGTATAGGAGACTTTTGGAGGCTAGGGCGACCGAAGCCGGCCCCGCAAATGTTTCTCCTCCTCCTCCAGTAGTTAATGTTCCTCCTCCTCCTGTCGTTGAGGTTCCTCTTCCTCCTCCCCCTCAGCATCCTCAAGCTGACTTCGCAAAGACTTACAAAGATTTCAAAGCAATGGGTGGCAAGAACTTTCAAGGCACTGAGACTTTTGTAGAGGCCAGAAATTGGTTGAAAGAGACCGAGGATTTATTTGCTATCTTTGGGTTAGACGATCAGAGGAAGATCTTGCTGGCGGTTTGGCTTATGAAGGATGAAGCCGCTTATTGGTGGGAAGTCACCAATGGTACTAGGCCTGTTGAGACTGGGGTCGATCTCAGGGCAAGGTTCGTGCTTAAGTTTCTATCTTCTGCTGAGGAGAATCTGCAAATGGAGAGGTTCATAACTTTGAAACAAGGAGATATGTCTGTCAAAGAATATGTGAACAAGTTCAATCAGTTAGCTCGTTTTGGCTTGGATATGGTGAGTACTCCTCAGAAGAAGGCTCTTCGTTTTGCTAGAGGATTGAATGAGCCGTTGCAGGGGTTGGCTACGTCACATATTCCCCATGGGGCCACGTTTGAGAGCTTGGTTGATATGGCGTTACTTCAGGGAGATGTCAAGAAAGAGATCAAGATGAATGATACTCAAGCCAAGAAGACTGATTCCCAGGGGAAAGGAAATCAGGGTAATCCAAGTGGTCAGAGCAGTCAAGGCAATCAGAACAAGAACAAGAACAAGAGTCAAGGCAACAAGGGGAACAACAACAAGGGCAAGAACAACAAGGGGAAATGCCATTATTGCAGTTCAGTTGGGCATCTTATTAAGGATTGTAAGAAGAGGAAAAGGAAGAATGGTGAATGCTTTTTCTGCGGTGAGACTGGACATTTCAGTAAGGATTGCCCGAAGAAGCAAGGGCAAGGCCAGGGTCAGACTCAGCGTGCTGGACCTTCAGGAGGGCAAGTTCATGCTCTCAATACCGCTCCAGTTCCCGATCGAGGTAGTATTTCTGTTGAGAGCCTTTTATATATTTCTTATTTTCCAGTTCGTACCTTGTTTGATTCTGGTGCATCGCATAGCTTTATCTCATCTGATCTTGTTGATAGTTTGCACCTTAGTACTAGCTTGGTAGATGATCCCGTCTGTGTCTCAAATCCTATTGGGGGTTCCGCCCATCTGTCTATGATATGTGGGGATTTGAGGATCTCTATACTGAGTGTAGAGTTCTTGTGTAGTGCTTATGTTCTTGGTTTTAGGGGATACGGATTGATATTGGGCATGGATTGGTTGTCCAGATATGGAGCCATTCTTGATTGTGAGCATAGGGTTGTGAGGCTCGTGACTCGCCTCGGAAACACCCTAGAAATTTCTTGTAATCCGAGAGGTCCCGTCATGTTGTGATATCTTGAATCACTCGACTCGTCAATGGAAACTCTTCAGTCTGTGAGAGTGGTTCGAGAGTATCCGGATGTTTTCGATGAAGTTAGGGGGTTGCCCCCTAAGCGAGAGATTGATTTCCGCATTTATCTGGTGGATAATGCAAAGCCGGTTTCTTTGCCCGTTCGGCACATGGCTCCGCGTGAAAGGCGGGAGCTAAGTAAGCAAGTGAAGGAGTTGCTTGAGAAGAACTTCATTAGATGAAGTATATCTGAATGGGGAGCGCCTGTGGTATTTGCTACCAAGGCAGATGGTTCTCTCCGACTTTGTGTTGACTATCGAGAGTTGAATAAGCTGACTAAGAAGAACAGACACCCGTTACCGAGGATTGATGATCTCTTTGACCAGCTTATCGGTGCTTCTGTTTTCTCTCAGCTTGATCTTGCTACTGGATTCCATCAGCTCAGGGTAGCTGAAGATAGTATAGACAAGACTGCGTTCAGAACGCAAGATGGATTCTTCGAATGGCTTGTCATGCCGTTCAGCTTGACTAATGCACCCGCATATTTCGTGGACTTGATGAGTAGGGTGTTCAGGGAGTTCTTGAACAAGTTTGTCGTGGTCTTCGTAGATGATATTCTGATCTTCTCTAAGGATGAGGAAGAGCACGCAAGGCATCTCGTGGAGGTGATGGATACGCTTAGAGCGCATCAGTTGAAGGCCAAGTTCTCCAAGTGTCACTTTTGGAGAAGGGAAGTTAGATTCCTTGGGCATATAGTATCTAAGCAAGGCTTAGCGGTGGATCCCGCTAAGGTAGTTGCAGTTCAGGATTGTAAGACTCCAAGGAATGCAACCGAAGTGAGAAGTTTTCTAGGTCTTGCAGGTTTTTACCAGAAGTTCATCAAGGACTTCGCGAAGATTTCCGCTCCTCTCACTAAATTGACGAAGAAGAATTTAGTTTTTGCTTGGAGCATAGAATGCGAGCTTGCTTTTCAGAAGCTCAAGAGAGCTCTCACATCAGCACCTGTTCTAGCTTTGCCCGATGGAGGGAAGTTATTTACAGTATACGCCGATGCATGTGGCACGGGGTTAGGAGCTGTTCTGATGCAAGAAGGAAGAGTGATATGCTTTGGCGGTAGACAACTCAAAGTGCATGAGAATAATTATCCCACTCATGACTTAGAGTTGGCAGCAATAGTATATGCACTCAAGGCTTGGCGCCATTATCTTCTGGGAGAAAGATTTGAGCTTTATACCGATCACAAGTCATTGAAGTATCTCTTTTCTCAGAAGGATCTGAATCTGAGGCAACAAAGATGGATGGAATTCTTGGCGTCCTATGATTTTGAGATAACTTATACCCCTGGCAAGGGGAATGTGGTAGCAGATGCATTGAGTAGGAAAAGGTTGACTCTGAGTCCTCTATTCGTTGAGATGAAGAATTTAGAGTATGTGGCAACCTTTGATTTCTCTTTGGCGATTGAGTCGATGACCGGTTCTTTAGCATCTCTGGAACTCAGACCTACCCTTCTTGATCAAGTTGGGGCTTCGCAGAGAGAAGACCCTCAGATAGTTGAGATTATGGATAAGCTGATTCGAGGAGAGGTGTCTAGTCATCTCGCTCGATATTCTATTGATGACAAAGGTTGGCTGAGGAGAGACGGAAGGTTATGTGTTCCAATGGTAGAAGATTTGGTAAGAAAAGTTCTTGAGGAAGCGCATCGCGCTAAGTTGACTATACATCCAGGCGGAGATAAGATGTATAAAGATATGAAGCGCATTTTCTTTTGGCCTGAGATGAAGAAGGATGTGGCAGAGTTTGTCTCTAGATGTATCATTTGCCAGCAAGTTAAGGCCGAGTCGAAGAAGCCCGATGGGCTATTGCATCCTCTAGACGTTCCACTATGGAAGTGGGAGAGTATTTCCATGGATTTTATCGTTGGGCTACCAAGGTCGAGGAAAGGGAATACGAGCATTTGGGTTATTGTGGATAGACTTACGAAGAGTGCTCATTTCATTCCGGTGAAGAGCAAGAGGACCGCATCTTGGCTAGTGTCTGTATATCTTCGTGAGATTGTGAGACTACATGGAGTCCCTTCTAGTATAGTCAGTGACTGTGACCCAATCTTTACAAGTCAGTTCTGGAATAGCTTGCAAGAAGCTATGGGCACGAGGTTGAATCTAAGTACGGCTTATCACCCACAGACGGACGGTCAAACCGAAAGGGTGAATAGGGTACTCGAGGATCTGTTGAGGCTTTGTATTCTGGATTTTGGTGGTACTTGGGAAGACCATCTTCCTCTTGTTGAGTTTGCATATAATAACAGTTATCAGGCAAGCATAGGGATGGCACCATTTGAAGCTTTATATGGAGGCCGTGCAAGTCGCCTACATGTTGGTGGGAGACTACAGATGAGCTTATACTTGGGCCTGATATGATCAGAGATACATCGGAGAAGGTCGAGTTGATTCGGAGATGGATGAAAGCGGCCCAAGACCGACAGAAATCCTATGCTGATAAGCGAAGAACTGATTTGGAGTTTGATGTTGGGGATATGGTTTTCGTGGAGGTTTCTCCTTTGCGGAATGTGGTCCGATTTGGAGCCGTTGGGAAGTTAGCACTGAGGTTTGTTGGACCATTCCCTATTATAGAGAGGATCGGGCAGATGGCTTATAGAGTGGAGTTGCCCGAGAAGCTTGTCGGAGTACACGATGTTTTTCATGTCTCGCATCTCCGGAAGTGTTTACATGAATCAGCAGAGGTTGTTGAGCCAAGTGTTCTGAAAGATGTGGAAGTGGAGAAAGAGGCTACCTTGAGGAGAGCTCCGATTCGTATCTTGGGGACGGAGACCAAGAAGCTAAGGAATCGAGAGGTCAAGTTGGTGAAGGTTCAATGGGGTGAAGCCGAAGAAGACGCTACTTGGGAAACCGAGGAGAAGATGCGTGGGCTTTATCCATTCCTTTTTGAGGGTACACTCTCAATCTCTTTTCTTTGTTAGCATATCTTTCTCTTTGCTATCCATGTTTATCTAGTTTATCGTGTTAATCTTGTCATGAGAACCTTAGGTAGAAACCCTTTGGATGAAACATGTGTTTGAAACATGTTATGCTTGATGTTTGCAAGTGGTTGCAAGTGTTTGCAAATGGTTACTCGTGGATGCATTATACACGTTAGGCACTAGATCGGCTCACACACTCCTCATATTGCATATGCATGAGTGTTTATGCTTATTCATGGATGAAAATTTTTGTGTTATCACATGGATGTTGCATATGGATGTATGTTATGTGCACACATATAGATGTTATACATTATGATTAGGAATTGCATACATATGGATTCATTTCACTAACATAATTTGCATTGATGATATTTGCATTAGATAAGTACATATACACACACCTTTGCATATGTTCATACAACATTTAGAATCTTGTAAGGACAATGATTGCTCGTGGATGATGTTTTGAGTAGATGGATGTTGGATGGTAGGATACGTTCTTCCTAACTTGAAGATTTCGGGGACGAAATCCTTTAAGGAGGGGAGAACGTAACAACCCGTATTTTCAATAACCTGTTATAACATAATTCGAGGCAGAATTTAATTCTAAAATCTGAATCAAGGGAAACGGGCTATGCCATTGCGTTCGTCTCGGAAAAATACGCGAAATAGAGTCCGAGTTTTCGAAAATCGGAGTCCTTATGACCCGACTAAGGTCCAACGAAGTTTTCAGAAAATTTCAAAGTAAAAACAGATTTCAAATTCAAGTTTGAATTTGAAAATTAGGGTAAGATTGGGCCAGGCGGGAAAATTCCCGCCAGAGCACCCAAGTCGACAGCCCTGTCGACTTGGGAGTCGACTTGGTTGGACCCAAGTCGACAGCCCTGTCGACTTGGCTGTCGACTTGGTCCAGCCGGGCAGTTTTGCCTGGTGCACCATTTTGGGTTTGTGTTGAGTTTGGGGGCGAGATTCGGTTTTAAGGGCTGAGATTGGAACTAGGGTTTAATCCTAAGGCTAGAACTAGTCCTAATCTCTATAAATAAGGCCCTAACCTAACCCTAAATCATCATTATTCATTCATACAACTAAACTATGGCAAAATCATTCCTCTCATGGCCTCCACTCTCTTCATAAAATTCCTAAATAAATTTCTATGAGATTTTCCATGCATACAAGTGTTTTCAAGCTTGTATGAGCATCATTAGCTTGCATTCAAGTCAAGTTTCTATATTTGCATCATAAAGAAAGAGTTTTGATCATTTTGGCTCAAGGGTTTTTCTATTAGAACTTGCATTTTGGGTCTATTTGATTGCATAAGGGCTTTGTCATATTTTTGTGTCTTCATAAGCATTGTAAGCCCTTTTCTACTTTCATATTTAAACTCTAAAGCTAATGAATGATGCAAGTTGTGTTTGATCATTATGATATGATATGCAAGTTTATCATGTTATGCAAGTATGCTATGATATGATATGCAAGTTTATCATGATATGTTATGCAAGTTTACTATGATGTAATATGCAAGTCTATCATGTTATGTATGCAAGTTTGCTATGTTATGATATGCAAGTTGCCATGTTATGTATGCAAGTTTGGGTTGATCATCTCACTCATGTTATCATGTTATGCAACCTTATCTTGGATTTATGAGCCTAAAGCTTCAAGCTTTATGCTAAAGGTTGCATTTTGGCAACATGTAGGTTACATATCTCTTATGATAACTTGCATGTGAGGCTAAATGCGAACTTATGGCCATTTCTACATGTCATTTATCACCATGTATCACCAATATGCTAAGTTTGGTTTTATGCATGCATTTGAGGCCTAAAATGTTATGCAAGTATATGAACATATGTACATTTCATATGCCACCATCTTAAACTTGTGGCTTCAACACCTTTATGTCATGATTATGCCAAGTTCCCTCTTTCTATCCTGTATGCGCTATTGCGATATGTAAGCGATGGGATTGCGTTTGGGGTTGGGTAAACTTAAAAGACATAAAAACATAAGCTTGGGAATTTACCTATTAAGTTAGGTCTACCCTTTGGGAATTTACCTATTAAGTTAGGTCTACCCAAATGCTTGAAAACTTGTAACATGTTTTGGAAACATGATGGACACGACACTTAGAAAAGATAAGTGTGACCAACTTGAGGTTGGGTTGAGTTTGTAGCGTAAACCTACCCGGAACCGACCGGCTTAACTAGTTGCTACAAACAATAGGACCCAATGTGAGAAGTTGGTCATGTTGTACCTTGAACCCGAGGTTAGACCAAGTTGTGGTGTAAAGCTACCCGGAACCGACCGGCTTAACTAGTAACCGCAACAAAGTCTAATGTGAGAGGTTAAGGTGCATTAAATTAATTAATGCCTCATGATTAGGGTTAAGTCATGGTCCACTTAATACTTAACCAATTTGGGCTTGGTAGATTAATCGGGGTTAAGTCGTGAACTCATCGTTACACTTAACCAAGTTAATCCATGATTAGCAAGAGGGTTAAACCGTACTTAACCCACTAGAAAAATCCTAGCAATGGGGGTCCACTCCAGCAGTAATCCCAAGTTTGTATCATTAAGGCCCTAGGGACTAGGCTAGGGAGGGGGCACGATTACTGGAATGGAGGTAAGTGACCAAAAGCGACGGCAGAGTGGTACGCCGGTGTAGTTCCGGGCGGACCATGGTCGTGCACATAGTCCGAAGCCGGGGAAAACATGCACGGGTACCAGTAGATCGAGACTGTGCACTCATGTTTATGGTGTCCAGGGGTTGACACCCTAGGGCTTGATACACCCGACGGGAGACCCTGCACAGTCTGACTACAATTATGTTTGGGCCGCATTGACACCAACACGTGACGAGTTAGGCTTAGGGAGCCGATCGACTAGACCGTTTGGTTGGACCTCGTATTAGGGTCAAACCATGTTAGTGGACCTCATATTAGGGTCGCTTCATGTTATTGGACCTCGTGTTAGGGGCACTTCATGTTATTGGGCCAAAGCTTGGGCCAAGGGATCAATACTTGCTTATTCAAGTCATGTTAGTTTGCTAGTACACCTGTGGTGCAAAAACCTTAAGCCTGATTATGCGATGACACCTTTATCTACCTTGTTAGTTAATCATCATGCTAGTATGTAGTTATCCATATGTTCATCTCAGCTTTCATCATGCCAGTTAACTTTATCAGTTTACATTGATTGTAGTAGGGCTTACTCAGTCTTTTTGACTGACCTGTTTTTCTTTCGCCTCTTTTCTTCCGTTTCCCCCCCAGGTTCTCAGGGTGGGAATATTGGAGCTTAGCTTGGATTTCTGATCGCTTGCTTTTGGGATTTTAGCTCATGTACGGTCTTGACATGAAGCTAGCTATGGTTATCACTTATTTTGGGGATAGTACTTATGTATTTCAGTTTTTCAGTAATGTTGTTTTTATCTAGACTTGTGTATTTGGAAAGTTGACATTATGTTGTACCAGACTTTCCGTTGTTTTATCTATGTTATTTACTCTGTTTACATATATACATATGTTCTTGTTATGCCTTGATATATCATTATGCATGTTTACCTGATTCAAACGCCCCTCCAAAGTCAGAGTGCTTGCAAGAGCCACCCTGGCGGAGGTGGGGTGTTACACTTTAGGTTATTAATATTTAATTGGAACCTTAATTTATGTTGTGCGTTCTTTATTCGTGCGGTTACGAATGATTTCCAATTTTAATGAAAATGGATCGTCTGATATAATTTGACATTCCGGACCCAATAAAACTAATTTCGCTGGAAACGGACTCTATTTGCACAAAGAAGTCATTTTAATTTATCGGTTTGTCTTTAAATTGTGCATACCGATAAAATAACTCAAATTGGCTCTAAATTGGAAATCTAGAAATAATTAATTGTACGCATTCCAATCAAATTCGTTTCATTGAAACGGAGATCGTTTGGAGAAAAACTCATTTTTGAGGGTCAAAATAATCAAATTCAATTACTTAAATTCAAATCGATATGTAAATAATAAAATAATTTACATAATTGGCCAAAAAATACGGGACATTACAGGTTAAACATCACTGTAACAACATTAGTGTTAGGGAATGAGATGATGGTGGTTTTGATGACAACAACCTTATTATAAAATATATGCCAACACTATTATAGAGAAATGTGTACAAAAGCAGATATCTTATGCACGTAATGATTTTGAAGACTGTATAGTGTAAATATTCAAGATTATATATTACAAAGAACAAGAATTCAAGATTAAAGACTCATTAGTGTGAACCCGTGCTACGCACACGGGTTGGTTTTAACTTTTTGTGGAAAGTAGCAAGGAAAACCTGCATTGTATAGAGCTGAGTATCATGTTATAGCGTAGCCCATGTAAATGTCATTACTCATACATGCGGCAAGATTGAATAAAGAAAAACAGTAGAGAAAAGAAGAAGAAAAAATGCATCTGCCGTCCAGGTGAAAAGCAGAGGAAGGCGGCTTTAAAATGCAAACATGAGGAATGAGCCAGACGTGAAACTGAAGTGGGTAATTCCATACGTGAAGCACCAATGTAATTGAGAAAACAAAAAACCAACGCATTAAACATTGAATGCAGCAAGTCAGTTGTTAGTAGAATGGTATGAAATATCACACGTGGACAGTAAGCATGAAACAGAAACTAAAATCTAAACAAATTACAATGATGAACGGTTTCTTTTGCAGCAAACAAATTAACACAATTCTCTCATCGGGTTTTGCACAGCAAGTATATCACTGAATTTTAAATGAAGACACATTGGAACAATATTTGCATCGACATAATTTCAGATGTGGGAGATGTGATACGTCAGGCATGCTACACGGACAGCAAACTCTTGGAGGTTAGCATCAGCGACAGCATGTTAAACCTAGGTAACACAATACACATGAGTTGATGTTGAGTAGGGGAAACGTAGAATTAGTAGGTGCTAAATATTTGTTGTACCATGCAATAATTACATGAGTAGTAGCTAAGTATATATTATATTCATGTAAGGAGAGATGTAAGTGAATAAAAATGGACTGAACGGTGGAAAATGGCATCAGTTCATTTTAAAGGTCAAACATTGGAAGAATGACGGAGTCAATGTATATGAGTATGAATTGATTTATAAGTCAATCCAATTCACAGGATGATTTCACTGGCCATATGGTTTATCTGGTATATGTAAAATCTATTACGGAATAGAGATTACGAAACTTGAAGAACATATAACCTAGTTACATGAAAAATAAAGAACTATTTGTTCAAGATGAAAACCGATCGGGGTCGTAATACTCTCTCTAGCGCACCTAGCTCGGTCCGCGAGCACCACATAAATGATTGATTTTAACATATGCACATGGTAAGCTATTTGCATGTCATTCCGGGTTTCAAACTCATGTCATTGTTACTATGGCGCAATGTCCTTAACCGCTGGACTACTGTTGCGGACAAACCCGTACATACATATACATATGTACTTATAAATGTTCGAAAAACGAAATATTATTATACTATTTGACACTGTTAAAGCCAATAAGTTATTCTTGCATTAGTCCTTGATGGAGCTACAACATAATTTTTTATCCAAATTAAGTAATTGAATTGACATAAACAAAGAATGGTTTTAGCTCTCTTAAGCTTCATTCTTTTCTTGTTTTGTCAGTCTCAGCCCGACATGCTGATAAGCCATGTTTTGAAATATGGAACATCTTTCTGCATGTGAATAAGCACTGAAAGATTTGATTATGATCACTAAGATCTACATAACATAATCCACATCTGCAGGGTTCCTTTCTTCCCTATGGTAGTGTCCCTTGATCAGTTTCTTAAGAAGATATCTTCTTTTGGAGGAGAGTTGGATATGCACTGCTTGTTGTACAAATGATTAAGCCATTGTTAACCCTTACTGTCCGTTAGCCATTAGTTACTGAGGCAATAATATTTGTCGGCTCACAAACAACTGCAATTTTTTTTTTTAAATGCTATTTTTGAACCGTTACAATGGACTGGATCTGTAAGCACAGATATTTGTAGGAAAAAAATTCTTGGGAAAAGTATTCTCCTTTAGCTCAGACAATAGTGCATGCCAGATGGGTATGCATGCTCTTATGGTTGTTTGAGTTCAACTACAATTCTTTTATCTATATTCTAGTTACATGATAAAGCTATAAAAGGAATATCATACAAAAATGCCTCTAGAGCAGTATAAATAGTAACAGAGTAAATATATGATACCATAACTACTGCCAGTATGAATGCCACTGATTATGTGATAAGGATGATGCCACCAAAAAGCTTCCTGGAAATTCCAATTGACAGAAAAAAGCAGTAGCACCATAGATATCAAGAACCTTGGTATAGAAAGGCACGCATCTGGTATTTCCACGATTATAGTCTTTGGCATGTCTAGTCATGTCCAATAATCCCATGTCAACAACTGCATACTTTAATATGTGTATGTATATGTATGATCAAACTGTATACGATAATCACCTAGCTCTACCCACAAATACATTTATTCACTGTTAGAGTTATAAAACCATATATGATGACCTTCTAGCTTAGGAAAAAGAAATCCGTAAGTTAATATATCAAGACATGATGATTCACGACTCTATATGAGGATGATCTACATGATTTTCAGTACATAGGACTATACTATACCTAGATTGCCTAATTATTAGCTTGGAACAAAAAAATTAAGAACTGAAATCATTATTACTAAGAATAGAAACAAATAGAGAAACACTGCTTATTTTTTCTGTTTTGAGAATGTAAGCCACATAACTCTACAAAACAGAACATCAGTCAACATTTCAGCAAAAAAGGACCAAAATTAATCAAATTTAATAGCATATGCTTTAACTTAATGTCAAAGTACATGGTAAAATAATCTTAAAAAGTACCTGATAGATTTTGTACATATTTGAAAATAGAGCTTTAAGAAAACAGTAAGTAGCAAATATGAAAAGATGGAACGTCTAATATTATCTAGACAGTTGATCAAACGGATTGCATAGGAGTTCAAAATGAATATAGTCAACTTGATTCAAAAAATACCAGTTTTTATAGTTTCATAAATGAAAAAAACAGAAATTTCACTCATAGTAAATTGTCTTAAACATTTAGACTCATATAAATGACTTATATCAGTCATAAAATCTTAATTTTAAAATTATATATAACTTGTATAATGGGAAAATGGTGGAAACAGTTTGAGAAAAAAAGAGCAGTTTTTTAAACTAAAAAGCTATTGTAACAATACAATACAACCATACTTAAAACCAGGAGAAAATATTGCATATTGATTGCCACATTCACACACTGTGCAGCTCTTAAGCGCAAAATTTATTTACAATAATCTGATAAAAAATAGTTGATTTGTTAGTCATACAGATCCCTTTCACATTATAGAAATGCACAAACCAAAAAACAGAAATAGGCAGTAAATTATAATTAAGTTGAAACAAAGTTATTAAATGAAATATCTTTCAACAAAATGAAATAAAGAAGCTATGTCAAAATCTATGGATTTGTAAATTTGATGATCCAGAATCCCAGATCAAGCATTTTCATTATCATAATTAGGATAAAATTATTCTAAGATATTGGGTTTTTGTGAGATATACGTTATATATTGAAATGATTATAAAACACGTTGTAACAGTTTAAACTAAATTCTACACTGTGGATAAGGCAAAATATTGTTAAAAATTAACAGTAATATTCTCAGTTTGAAATTCGAAATTACAAATCAATCGTCAAACAATGTTATTTTTTTTTAATTGACATGTTATCCACAGAAAAAATTCAGAACATGATATGACAGATAAATTTTCAGGTGTGTTAATGGTTGATTGTACATTGAACAGTCTAATTCTAAAGCAAAGTCAAACACCTGATTTTCAATGCTCAAATTTTATCATCATTATTGAACTAAAACTTTGAAGCCTCAAATTTAATTTCTTGGCAGAGAAAGGCTTGTTAAAGATGCTGACTACGAAGAAAAATATATAATTTTCAACCTGCTTCTTTTATAGTAGAACAAATAATGACCAATTGTCAAAAATAAAAGTTCCAACCTACATTTAGGCAAAAACTTTATATGAAGCAATAGCTATATAAGAAACAACAACCTATAATTCGATACCATGGTGTATGTTAAGAATAGAACAATAAAATAAAACATAAACAATAAATAGAGCAGATATCCTAGTTACATGTCATGTTTGCATCAAAATGTAAAACGGTATTATATATATATATATATGTGTGTGTGTGTGTGTGTGTGTGTGTGTGTGTGTGTGTGTATGCATGAATTTTTTTGTTTGATTTTTCTTATATAAAGCAATACATCATTAAGAAGCTAATGTCATATTCATAATATATATTTTGAAATAAGGAATAAGTGGTCAAAGATGCTTTATTTCCATGAGAAATAGAGTTCACGTAATAGGTTACCAATGTGACAAAAGCATAACGATGAAAACCTTTCCTTACACCAAAACTTGAAATAAGATAGAGAACTTGCAGATTTATCAATGATTATACACATACAATGAGCAATAAAATAACATTCTCAGAAATGGCTAAAAATTGTTCGTGATGACTCATATCTTATGATCGGTCCTAAGGATTTTTTTTATAGAATCTCATAATTGGGCTAAATTGATGAGAAAGCTTGAACCGAGCTGTTGACGTTGAAGAAACTTAAAAACATGATTATACAACCTATAGTTTAAAACCATATAGTTTATGATACATGGTTTCGTATGATTTAATTATGTTCGTCTCCTTAAACCCATACATTTCAAAACATTACGGAAGTAGAAAAACGAAATCATGTTTCACCTATAAAGAAGGAAGAAATAAAAGGTCTCAAATTAATCATTACCAGAAGGAGCTAAGAGAAAGCATAAACAAACGGAACGCGAAATCATGGAAAATGAATTGAGCATAAATAAACGAACTTGCTTGCTCGTGACGCTTACTTCTCGGATTTATCAGAAAAGGACTACCAACAGAAAATTAGATGCTGAAGGGTTAATCAACCTATAAAGGAGAACTTCAATAGCAAATGGTCACTTCCTTGCCGGCAACCTCTCTGATGGATGAAGAAGACGCATAATTGAGGTGGAACAACAGAAGAGAGGGCATGACAAAGGCAGCTGCCAGTCGATTGTGTGTTGATTCGGATGTGAAGAGGATGGCTACGCGGGTAGAAAGGGAGGTCAATGTTGATGGTGGGTATAAGGCTCAAATTTAAGGGATGTGAATACCTAGGGTTCGAACATGAAGATAGGAGATAAATGCAGATGAAAAGAAAAATTAGAAAGTGAGATGTTTGGAGCTTTAAATCAACGGGGCGCACAGAGAGCAATTTCATAAAAATTGAAGAGGGTTCTGAGAGCTATCAAAACATAACTCATCTTTAATAGTATTATCCTTGTTGGCATGACAGTAAAATGAAATCCACATCATTTGGTAATAGCATTGCATAATTTGTATGCAACCATTTTCTTGTTTGATGTTTAATATTTTAATCACCTATGATCAATGATATAGATTCAAGTTGAGCATTGTTTAAATATTAAAGAAATTTCACCTGAGCAGTAAAAAAAAGAAGAAAAAAAGTCATGGATATAAATAATCTTTAGAATTATTATCTAATTAACATGTAAAGTCTTTAGACATATTGAGTTACATAATCTTTAGAAATATTATTGATATTGTTCCCAGGATGAAACTGAGTAATACAGTATTTAAATTATTAAAGGGGGAAAGTACAGATATGCCAATAATTTGATATTGAAATTTATGAATTTATATTTGAGTGGCCTAATAGAATATATTATTAATATTTAAGTAGCAATGTGTGTAACTGTATGGGACTGACCTACTGCACAATGTCATCAGGAAAAATACAAATCATATACCAGATGAAGTTGCGTACAAATTTATTCTGATGGCGGTTGCTGTTCTTAAGACATTGTTCTATGATACCTACACATGAAAACAAAATTCGAATATTCAGCAGTTTGTATTTATTCATTAAAAATAAAAAATAGTTCCAAAGGATCAGCAGTCATACAGCCCGCAAATTGCTCTAACAACCATAAAGCTTAATTTGTGAACAAAAAGGTGATGTTTACGACATGTAAGAACATATAAACTTAGGTATTAAAATAGATGGTAAACTAAGAACTAACTCTAAGTTTTCAGTTCAGTAAATTATAAACTATTTTGTAAGACACATTAGCCTGAGTAAATGATAACAATCAACACTCTAAGTTCATCAGAGGAACTGATGGATCAGAAGCAAAAGTTTTAAAACATTATTCCATTGATCAATCATTTTATGTGGACAATACCATCTTTTAATGACACAGTAATTAAACAATATGTGCTTTACCTCTTTTCTTATAATCACTTGAGGCTAAAATAATTCGGAACATAGATACAATAATAAAATAATCTTATTATGAAACGTCAGTAGAGAAAAATAATAAAATATTATTTGACCCTAATCAGATAACATCCATTTCAAAATCTTTGTTATAAGCAAATCCTAGCTACCATAAGATATACGTTATTTTACATGTTATGAACCAATGAATTCACTATGAAAACTTCTCCACTCTTCTTATTTAAACATAATCTGCAACTTGAATAGTCAAGAACAACATAATAGTTACATCTTTTTTATTTGAAAATATTGGAAGTGATAATTTTTTTGAAACTATTGTCTAGTCTTCTCCAAGTATACCGATAATAGCTTGTACTTGCAATGTTTTACATTAAAACTTAAAATTATTTACAATTATGAATTTCTGTATTAAATTGCTAAACACAAAGAAAATCTACTTACATAAGTGGCCAATTACCACACTCCCCAACCCTATATGATACCATGATACCAAGGCTTTGCTGTGCAGGAAAAAAAAAGTTATCAGATATACCATTTCAAATATAAAGTCAGCTAACATACTTAACATGGGGGAAAAATATGAGAAAAGGACATGACTTTGCATAATACAAAAGCCAAACTAAATGTGTATTTTTCTTGAAATGCAATTATCTCACCCATGCTCAGAAGAAAGTGATCATCCTCATTGTCTTCTTTTCCTACAAATTTGAGAAAAATACCTATAATAAGAATCAAAATCAAATATAGTCAGCAAAATATCCTCACAAATCTATTAAGCTTAATATAGAAAAAGGGGGTTTTTGGTGTTGAAGGACCAAATATGGATGTAGTACTTGTAGGAAAAATGATAAACTAAATTCATGGCTAAGAATCAAGGATATGTAAGGGAAAACCCAAAAACTAAAGCTAAAACAACAGTAAATTTAGTATAAAACACCTGTATAAAAATTCAAAAACATACTCAACTTTTATCCTCATTACCCCTTCCATCACACACTTTATCTTGAGCAAAGAACAAATGCTTATGGTGATATGAGATAATTTCTAAAATATCTGAACGTATACTCGATTGTTCCCAAATAGAGAACAAATTATTTATTGGTGAGATAAATGAATTTTATATGGTCGATCACAACTATTGCAGCTATCCATAATTCTCATCTAAATTGAGAAATACACAATTTATTATCACTCAATTTCCATGGCATTAGCAATTCCAGAATTTAAATATTGCATTGCATACCTTATTTTCAACCTTAATCGACAAACCCAACAAAAAAATGAATGTTTCTGGGGAAATCGACAGCCCTAATCTGAGCCCAACGCAAAAAACGTAGCAATAGGTGCTTACATCGGGAGAAAGCCAGCATTGAACACTTTGACGAAAACCGATTCCGTGCGCCTGCAACATGGCATCGATTATCAGTGGTTAGTGGCGCTGATAAGTCTCAATTGGAGGTAGACGATATCATGTAGGTGAAGAGAAAAGAAGAATGGGGAAGGCATACGTGCAGAGGATTGAAGCCAGATTCGGTGATGGAGGAAAAGGAAAGGGATTGGCGGAACAAAAAGGAGAACATAGAGAATTAGGCGTAAAATTAAGGTTAAGCAGGGTCTTTTCAGCTTACATTACACGTGTCGTGCTAAGATGTACTCCTTTCAATGACTTGAGGAGTGTTGTGAGCTATCCAAACATAACTCAGCTTTAATAGTATAGTATAGATGAGTAACAAGAGTTCAAGAGATCAAGAGTTCAAGAAATCAAGATAAGTAATAGAAGAGTTTATAGAATATATGTTAAAACTTCGTAGAAGCACTAAAATCTTTATTCCAATTCTCTCACCATTCCTTTTCTTATCTTTTACTTTCAAATTGATTTCAAAATTACTTCCTAATTTAAAATATATACATGTATATGTCCTAATCTTTAAATCATTCAAAACATTATTTTAATCTAACAGCTGATTTAAATATGTTAGATTTTTTTAATATACGTTTGCTACTAATTCTATGTTTTTATGTTTAACATTTACTTGAGTATTAATCCTTTTTTTCACATTTAGTTTAAATTTATTATATTTATAGTTTGTTTAAGTTTTTTATATCACTTTAATAGATTATAAATATATGTGTTAAACTTATATTCTTACTCTAGTATACTATTTTAATATATAAGAAAATAGTTTTTTTTATTAAACTCTAGAATTACTTAATTTATTTAAACAATTTACATTGTTTTCACATTTTTAAATTTCAAAAATATATAGGGCATGTTGACAAGTACTACTGCCCATGTCGACATCATAGCCATTATTTTCAAAAAAAAAATCATATTTCAAAAGTAGTGTCTATTTGTTTAAAACTTTTTCTGAAGAGACGTGATTGTTGATTCCCAGTAAATACCCATCTAAATTCGATTTTTTAGCTACTTTTCATTATTTCTTCTCTCTTTTTCTTCTCTCCATTTATACTCTCAATTTCCATGTTTCCATAACCAAACTCTACAAAAATTCAAAATGGATCAAACCAGATCATCTCTAATTCAATTCTTTACCACTCTATGTCAAATATCCAAGTGTTATTCATAGCTATAGGAGTATTTGTAATCAAAGATTGTAAGATTAAAGTATATCGAATCTTTCTTCTAAAGTGATACTAAAAAGGTATGTTTGTAGCCCGTTCAAATCAACTAGTGTGATTGTATCTCGTAAATCAATTAGGTGGTCTTGTAGTCATTAAATCAAGAGAGCACCATGTGCTCCGAAGTAGTTTGGGGTGGACTTCGAGGCCCTTAAAATTGTGGATTATAAGATTGAATATTGAAGTTTATATTCAAAAAAATCTACATAACCCAAATTTGTATAGTACTGAATGTAGGGTAAATCTGAACTAGTTTAAAATTCTGATATGTTCAGCGGAAGTTTGACAAAACACCCATAAAAACAGTGCGCAACGGAAGTTTGACAAAACACCTAGAATAACAGGATCTTTTTCACCCAATCACTTGAAGATGAATTTGATTGAAAATAGCAACACAACGGATTGTAAACAATAGCAATACACAAATATTCCACCCAACCACCCTCTTTATTGATTCAGCAAAACAAATTTTTTTTTACCCTCAATGGATCAAAACCAAAAATAAACAAAATACAATTGAATCAATAACCTTATTGAGAAAGGGAAAGAATATATAGATGACAACAAATATTGTTGGAGCAGAAGAGCGATGAAGAACAATGACAAACCCTTGGATAATCTAGAGGCACCAATTAAGTCTTTCAGCAGTAAATAGGAATAGTTACCCTCAGCCCAAATTCCTAAATCTTCCTCTCCAGGGTACACGCCTGTAACACCCCGTGTATTCTATAATAGTGAAATTCACAAATTAAAGTATAATTAATTTCAAATCAAAGAATTAAGGGAAACGGGATACGCCATTGTGTTCGTCTCGGAATTCTGCTTGAGATAGAGTCCGAGTTTGCGTAAAACAGACTCCGTATGAAGGAGATATGGCCTCCGGAAATTTCAGAATTCAATTTAAAATTCAAACAGACAGAAACAACTCAGAAACAAATTCGAATTTCAAAAAAATCGGATCCAGATTGGGCTGGGCGGGAATTTTCCCGCCCAAGGCACCCAAGTCGATAGGGTAGTCGACCTGGGCCACCCAGGTCGACTGGGAAGTCGACCTGGGGCACCCAGGTCGACTACATAGTCGACCTGGGGGTCGACTGGGTAATCGACCTGGCCCCTGAGCCAGGTCGAACCCAGCCCCTCCTGGCTGGCCTGGTCTGTGCTTGGCCGAATTTCTGAGTCTTTCCTTATTACTAGGGCTAGGTGTCAGCTCCTGGTTGGTATCTCCTTGAAACGAATGGCTAATATTAATCTGAGCTCCATCGACAGTTCTAATCAATTCACAAACTCTATAAAAAGGACCTAAGACTCCACCTAATTCATACAAATAAAAATGAGAATGAGACCGTCATGCTGCTGAAGAAAGACTAGGAGTAGCCGTCAAAATTGAGAGATGATTAGGAGACGATTCGAAAGCTTAAAGCAACGACAATTAAATCAAAACAACGCCTACAACAAAGGATAGCATCTCCAAATTCAGAATTCAAAAACCTGAATTGAAGATTCGTCATACGTTGTAAGTAGAGTGCTATTCCGATGTGAATGAAATATTGAGTTTTGATTTGTGTGAAATGAGAAATGGAATTGTACTTAATTTGTGGTGATGATAATTCATAATTGTATGTTGTTATGATTCTAATTACGAATAGATTTGAAATATTGTGGTGTAATGATGTTAGACCTATTGGATATTTGCAAGTATACGACTCATGTTGGAAGTTAACGACTATATGTTTGTGGTAGTTTATTACAACACCTATTGGATATTTGCAAGTATATGAATCATGTTGAAGTTAATGACTATATGTTTGTGGTAGTTTATTACAACAAAGTTGAGATTCATACAAGTATGTGATTCACTATTATGCCAACATGATTTTAGACGCTTCTATGTATATTTTTGTGATCATGTTTAATGTAGTTGGATCCATTTGGGTATATTGATTCACATGAATTTATGTTGAAATAGGAATTATGATTCTAGTGAAAAAAAGATATACTTTTGTATTGGTGACAAAAGTAAGCACCTTTGTGAACTTGTGTTGACTCTATGAACATGACTAGACTGCGTTTGGTGTTATGCCTAATTGAAAATATGTTTTAGGCCTATGTTGTTGTCAAAATCATGTGATAATATATGTGACACATTATTTAAGTTAGGTTCACAATTTAAATGCAAGTTTACATGACTAGATTAAAACCATGATTCATGTTTAGGTATGTTTTATGTCATGATTTTATGCTATCACAATGCAAGTTCACAAGTGCTTAATTTATGTTAATTGGTTCGCTATGTTGCAAGTTCATGCGTTCACACACCCCTTTTGATGTTACTTATAATATATATACACCATGTTCTAAGCCTCCCCTTTTTCATGTGGCTAAGTTGGGCTTAAATGTTAAACCCAACATATGTTATAATATAGCGAACGTATAAAACGGGAATAATGACGTTGGGTTAAAAATATAAAACATATGTGTTGGCATGTCTGACGCATGCCAATGGCCTTGAGAACATTTAAGGGGTATAAGTTAATTTTACCCAATAAAGATGAATTTGAATAATGGGCTGCAAATATTTACATATAAAAAGAAAAGAGACAAAATATGTAAACTTAGAAAATACGATGTGTTTAACCCGAGGTTGGATTGAGTTGTGACATAAACCTACCCGGAACTGCCCGGCTGTCCAGTAGTCTCAACAATACCTATCCAATGTGGGTGGTTAAACATTGAGCCCAATAAAGACCCGAGGTTAGACTGAGTTGTGGCGTAAGACTGCCCGGACCCAACCGGCAACAGGCAGCCACAACAATACCTGTCTAATGTGAGTGGTTGAGGCTTTAATAAGAAAATTAAGGCTGAGTCAGGATTGATAGGATTAAGTAAATTGAATTAATACTAAATCAAATTGAACGTGCTAAACTATACAGACTGATTTGGGGGTTAGGTTTACAGAACACTTAACCAACTTAGCATGTTGGCTAGAAATAGAAAACCTAGTAGCGGGGGACCTTTTTCAGCAGTAACCCTACAAGGTGTATCAGGATACCCTGAACTAGGCAGGGTGGGGCACGATTACTGGGCTGACTGTAAGAGGTCAAATCGACGGCGGTGGTGCAATAGTGTAGGTTCTAACGGGGTGCGAGCGTGCACACACTCCGGCGCAGAAAAATTAGGCACTGGGCACCAGTAGTATACCTGTGCATTCTAGAAATTGTGTCGGGCCGCCACCATGGGACTTGATACACCCCATGGTGGAACCAGCATAGGTAACTACAACATCGGGGGCCGTAAGACACATGTAACTATGCGAGTAGGAGCCGATCATTAGAAATGGATCACTTTACCCTGATTATGGGGTGCCTGTTGGAAACCAGTTTATAGGGGTGCAGAGATTAATATGGGGTACGATAGTATATTCGACTCTAGACAACTTAACTTAGTTTATAGTGCTTTCCCATTTCCAGTTTATACTTATTATGCCCAATTCTTTATTCATAGACTGAATAGTCCTAGACTTACTCAGGCTTTATGTATGACTCTACTTTTCTTTCGTCTCCTTTTCTTTCGTCCCCCCCCAGGTCCACAGGGAGGGAATACCGCAGTTTGACCAGTTTTCACACCCAGCTTGAAGAGAAAGAATGTATTGCTTGGATCTCTTTCGTTTTGGACTATGGCTTTGGATAGCGACTATGGAGACTTATGCAGTTTACTTATGTTTTTTATGCTTCTTTAAATTATGAAATCAAGATAGTTATGGAAATGTAATGTTTTTGGAAATATTGTAAGACAATTATGGCATGGTTTGTGTAACACGTATTTTTGATGAAATAAAAGTAGTTGTTGTTTCCGCTGTTCAAAAATATGTGTATTTATATCTGTCTTGTGTATCTGTGACTTGTACTTATAAACCTCCACCAAAATTAGGGCATTCCCTTTGAGAGTGACCCTAACGGAGGTGGGGTGTTTCACTTGGTATCAGAGCATAGGTTTACCAGATAAGATAAAAAGTTTTGAAAACTTATTTTCAAAAGAAAATTTAAAGAAGCATTTTTAAAGATGAAATGTTATTTTATTTTAAAAAAGGCATAGTCCCCCAAAGCCATAGGTACTATCTTTTATCCTTCGTTTTGAATCTATCCTTTTTGTTTCAGCATGTCCGAAGAACTTAACTTGCCAGAGGGTGTACCAATACCTGGTTGGTTCAGACGATTCTTATAAGCAAGGGCCAATAAGCCAGGTCCCACTGTTCCTCCTCCCCCAGCTGCAGGAAATCATCCAGCTACAGCAGCACCTCTTCCTCCACCTCCTCCGCGTGGTAATACTTTTGCTAAGATATGTAAAGATTTCAAAGCTATGGGAGGGAAGGACTTTCATGGAACGGAGTCCTCCGTGGCAGCCGGAAACTGGCTGAAGGAAACCGAGGACTTATTCGTCATCTTTGAGGTAGAAGATAGGCAGAAGGTGCAACTGGCAGTATGGCTACTTAAAGGCGAGGCTTCCTACTGGTGGGAAGTTACCAATGCAGAAAGACCAGTGGAAACATGGGAGGACTTTAGGGCAAGGTTTGAGGCTAAATTTCTCTCAGAAGCTGAAAGGAGTCTTCAGTTGGAAAATTTCTTATTTCTTAAGCAAGGGAATATGACAGTCAAAGAGTACGTTAATCAGTTCGATCAGCTGGCTAGGTTCGGACTGGACCTAGTCAACACTCCGCACAAGAAGGCTCTCTGTTTCGTCAAAGGACTGAATGAGCCATTACACAGTTTGGCCATGACCCATATACCCATGGGAGCTACGTATGAAAGGTTGGTGCAGATGGCACTGCTGAACGAAGAGGATAAGGGCAAGAAGGAAACAAAGGCAGAAGGCTCTCAAGGGAAGAAAGAGGGTTTACAGCCTAAGAAGACAGATTTTAAGAAGGGCGGGAAAGACAACAAAGAGAAGAGGAAGTGTAATTTCTATGGCAAAGTGGGGCACTTAGTGAAAGATTGCCAGAAAAAGAAGGCCAAGTTGAATGGTGGGTGCTTTTCTTGCGGTGAGATAGGCCACATGGCTAAGGATTGCCCAAAGAAGCGAGGGCAGGGGCAGAGGGTTGGATCCTCCTCAAGGGCACAGGTTCATGTGCTAGAAGCGCCACCTCTACAACAGCGAGGTGTAAATACTTCTGTAGAAAGTGTAGTTTATCTTTATGATCACCCAGTTCGCACTTTATTTGATTCTGGCGCATCACACTCCTTTATTTCATCAACTTTAGTAGAATCTCTGCACCTAGAAACTAGTATGGTAGAGGACCCCTTAATTGTTTCAAATCCAATTGGGGGCCCAGCTCATTTGTCTATGATCTGTGTGGGATTGAAAATTTCTATTCTAAGCGTGGAATTTCAATGTAGTGCCTTTGTTTTGGGCTTCTCGGGATATGGTCTGATTTTGGGCATGCATTGGCTATCCAGTAATGGTGCCATCCTTGATTGTGAGAAAAGGGTGGTTAGGCTTTGACCCAACTCGGTAACACTCTGGAAATTACTTGTAATCCCTCGTATGCGTTTATGCTTAGTTATCTTGAATCGCTAGATGCTTCTGTTGAGAGTTTGCAATCGGTTAAAGTGGTCCGTGAATATCCGGATGTCTTCGAAGAGGTGAAGGGCTTACCTCCGAAGCAGGAGATAGACTTCCGCATATATCTTGTAGATAATGCAAAGCCCGTTGCGTTGCCCGTTAGACACATGGCTCCACGGGAAAGGAAAGAGCTCAGTAAACAGGTTAAAGAGCTTCTAGAGAAGGGGTTCATTAGAAGGAGCATTTCAGAATGGGGCGCTCCAGTGGTGTTCGCCACGAAGGCGGATGGTTCATTCCGTCTATGTGTTGACTATAGGGAGCTCAACAAGCTAACGAAAAAGAATAGGCACCCTCTCCCCAGAATTGACGATCTGTTTGATCAGCTTGTAGGAGCGTCTGTTTCCTCCCAACTCGATTTGGCGACCGGATTTCATCAGCTAAGGGTGGCTGAAGATAGCATCGATAAGACAGCATTCAGAACCCCAGACGGCTTCTTTGAATGGCTTGTCATGCCTTTCGGCTTGACAAACGCACCTGCTTACTTTGTGGACCTGATGAGTAGGGTGTTCAGAGAATTCCTCAACAAGTTCGTAGTGGTCTTCATAGACGATATCTTGATCTTCTCAAAGAATGAAGAAGAACATGCTCAGCACTTAAGGGCAATCATGGAAACTTTGCGAGTCCATCAACTAAAAGCCAAATTCTCCAAGTGCCACTTTTGGAGAGAGGGAGTAAGGTTCTTTGGACACATAGTATCCAAAGAAGGGTTAGCTGTGGACCCTTCTAAGGTAGTAGCGGTGCAGGATTGGAAGACACCAAGGAATGCAACAGAAGTCCGAAGCTTTCTCGGGCTAGCAGGTTTCTACCGAAAATTCATAAGGGATTTTGCGAAAATCTCAGCTCCACTTACAAGGCTGACAAAGAAGAATCTAGTGTTCAATTGGGACTTGGATTGCGAGTTTGCTTTCCAACGACTAAAAAGGGCTCTTACAATAGCCCCAGTTTTGACGTTGCCAGATGGAACCAAGATGTTCACAGTTTATACAGATGCATGCAGGACAGGGCTAGGCGCTGTCTTGATGCAAGAAGGGAGGGTAGTAGCTTATGGTGGAAGGCAATTGAAAGTTCATGAATAGAACTACCCGACCCACGATCTTGAGTTAGCTGCCATCGTCTTTGCACTCAAGTCTTGGCGACACTATCTCCTAGGTGAGAAGTTCGAACTTTACACTGACCATAAATCGTTGAAATATTTTTTCTCGTAGAAAGACCTTAACTTGAGGCAACAGAGAAGGATGGAGTTTCTTGCCTCGTACGATTTCGAGATCTCCTACACTCCGGGCAAAGGCAACGTAGTGGCAGACGCGTTGAGCCGAAAGAAACTGACCCTAAGCCCGTTGTTTGTTGAAAGACAAAGCCTACAGTTTATAGCCAGCTTTGACTTTAGGCCCTCCTCCGATTTTGTACCGGGCTTGCTAGCATCTCTCGAAGTACGCCCGACTTTAGTGGACTCAATAGGGACAGCACAACGCGAAGACCCTCAGCTTGTAGAGACGATTGATAGGCTAATTAGGGGTGAGACTTCAAGTCACCTCAACAGATACTCCATCGACAATAAAGGTTGGCTAAGGCGAGATGGAAGACTATGCGTCCCACAGACAAGGGGTTTAGTAAAGACGGTTCTCGAAGAAGCACATCACTCCAAGATGACGATACATCCAGGCGGAGATAAAATGTACAAGGACATAAAAATAACTTTCTTTTGGAGCGGCATGAAGAAGGACGTGGTAGATTTCATTTCTAAGTGTGTGATTTGCCAACAGGTTAAGGCGGAACAGAAGAAACCTGGCGGTCTGCTCCATCCTCTAGAGGTCCCACAGTGGAAGTGGGATAGCATCTTAATGGACTTCATTGATTGGCTCCCTAGGTCTAGAAGAGGCAACACTAGCATTTGGGTAATAGTGGATAGGCTTACTAAAAGCGCCGACTTTTTACCTGTCAAGAGTAAAAGGACTGCCTCATCCCTAGCATCTCTGTATCTCAAGGAAATTGTTCGACTCCATGGAATACCCTCCAGCATTGTTAGTGACCGAGACCCTATCTTCACAAGTGAGTTTTGGCGGAGTCTGCAAGAAGCAGTAGGCGCACAGTTATGCTTGAGTACTGCCTATCATCCCCAAACCGACGGCCAGACAGAAAGAGTGAACAGAGTTTTGGAGGACCTTTTAAGACTGTGCGTTCTTGACTTCGGAGGGACGTGGGAAGACCATCTTCCTTTGGTGGAATTTGCCTACAACAACAGCTACCAAGCCACCATCGGAATGGCGCCCTTCGAAGCTTTATATGGAAGACCGTGCCGATCGCCCACTTGTTGGTGGGAGTCTACTGATAAGCTCATACTTGGACCAGATATGATCCGAGAGACTTCAGAGAAAGTAGACTTAATACGGGGAAGGATGAAGACAGCCCAAGATAGACAGAAATCCTACACCGACAAGAGAAGGACCGACCTTAAATTTGAGGTTGGGGACAGAGTTTTTCTGAAGGTATCTCCTCTAAGGAACGTTGTTCGTTTTGGATCCTCTGGAAAGCTGGCACCGAGGTTTGTAGGACCATTTCCTATCATCGAGAAAATTGGGAAAATGGCCTATAGATTAGAGCTACCTGACAAACTAGCTGGAGTTCATAACGTCTTTCACGTTTCGCACCTCCGGAAATGTCTACATGAATCTGCTGAAGTGGTAGAGCCAAACATCCTAGAAGAAGCTGAAGTGGAACGCGAAGCAACCGTGAGGAAAGTTCCAACCCGCATATTACGAACGGAAGTGAAAAATCTACGCAACCGCGAAGTCAAGCTCATCAAAGTTCAGTGGAGCAACGCCGAGGAAGGCGCAACTTGGGAAACTGAAGCTAGAATACGTGCAGCCTACCGTTTTCTTTTCGAGGGTACATCTTTGATCTTTCTTTATCCTTAAGTTGCGCTTTTATCTATCTTTTGTTTAGGTATATCTCCTCGACCTTATCTTTTAGGTTGAAACCCTTTGGATGAAAACATGTAATTGAAACATGTTATGGATGACGGTTGCAAGTGGGTGCAAGTGATTGCTAGTGGTTGCTCGTGGTTGCATATACACACACAATCTAGGTATTAGATCGTCTCAGTCACTTCATATTGCATATGCATATATATGTTTGCATTTGTGCATGGTTGAAGTTTAATGTGCTGTCATATGGATGTTGCATTTATATGAATGATTGTGCACTCATGTAGAATCATGAATAGGAAAATTTGCATACATAATGGATTCATGACACTTACATAATTAGCATTAAGGAGGTCAACTGAATCAGTAGGACGACTGATTTTGCATTAGACAAGAACATATACACACACTTCGCATATGATCATGAAGCATTAGAAGTCTTTTAAGAACAATGGACGCTTGTGTTTGATGGATGAGTAGATGGACGTTTGGATGTTAGGATATACATTCTTCCTAAACTTGAAGATTTCGGGGACGAAATCCTTTTAAGTGGGGGAGAATGTAACACCCCATGTATTCTATAACAGTGAAATTCACAAATTAAAGTATAATTAATTTCAAATCAAAGAACTAAGGGAAACAGGATACGCCATTGCGTTCATCTCGGAATTCTACTTGAGATAGAGTCCGAGTTTACGTAAAACGGACTCCGTATGAGGGAGATATGGCCTCCGGAAGTTTCAGAATTCAGTTTAAAATTCAAACAGATAGAAACAGCTCAGAAACAAATTCGAATTTCAAAAAAATCGGACCCAGATTGGGCTGGACGGGAATTTTCCCGCCCAAGGCACCCAGGTCGACTGGGTAGTCGACCTGGGGCACCCAGGTAGACTACATAGTCGACCTGGGGGTCGACTGGGTAGTCGACCTGGCCCCTGAGCCAGGTCGAACCCAGCCCCTCCTGACTGGCCTGGTCTGTGCTTGGACGAATTTCTGAGTCTTGCCTTGTCACTAGGGCTAGGTGTCAGCTCCTGGTTGGTCTCTCCTTGAAACGAATGGCTAATATTAATCTGAGCTCCATCGACGGTTCTAATCAATTCACAAACTCTATAAAAAGGACCTAAGACTCCACCTAATTCATACAAATAAAAATGAGAATGAGACCGTCATGCTGCTGAAGAAAGACTAGGAGTAGCCGTCAAAATTGAGAGATGATTAGGAGACGATTCGAAAGCTTAAAGCAACGACAATTAAATCAAAACAACGCCTACAACAAAGGATAGCATCTCCAAATTCAGAATTCAAAAACTTGAATTGAAGATTCGTCATATGTTGTAAGTAGAGTGCTATTCCGATGTGAATGAAATATTGAGTTTTGATTTGTGTGAAATGAGAAATGGAATTGTACTTAATTTGTGGTGATGATAATTCATAATTGTATGTTGTTATGATTCTAATTACGAATAGATTTGAAATATTGTGGTGTAATGATGTTAGACCTATTGGATATTTGCAAGTATACGACTCATGTTGGAAGTTAACGACTATATGTTTGTGGTAGTTTATTACAACACCTATTGGATATTTGCAAGTATATGAATCATGTTGAAGTTAACGACTATATGTTTGTGGTAGTTTATTACAACAAAGTTGAGATTCATACAAGTATGTGATTCACTATTATGCCAACATGATTTTAGACGCTTCTATGTATATTTTTGTGATCATGTTTAGTGTAGTTGGATCCATTTGGGTATATTGATTCACATGAATTTATGTTGAAATAGGAATTATGATTCTAGTGAAAAAAGATATACTTTTGTATTAGTGACAAAAGTAAGCACCTTTGTGAACTTGTGTTGACTCTATGAACATGACTAGACTGCGTTTGGTGTTATGCCTAATTGAAAATATGTTTTAGGCCTATGTTGTTGTCAAAATCATGTGATAATATATGTGACACATTATTTAAGTTAGGTTCACAATTTAAATGCAAGTTTACATGACTAGATTAAAACCATGATTCATGTGTAGGTATGTTTTATGTCATGATTTTATGCTATCACAATGCAAGTTCACAAGTGCCTAATTTATGTTAATTGGTTCGCTATGTTGCAAGTTCATGCGTTCACATACCCCTTTTGATGTTACTTATAATATATATACACCATGTTCTAAGCCTCCCCTTTTTCATGTGGCTAAGTTGGGCTTAAATGTTAAACCCAACATATGTTATAATATAGCGAACGTATAAAACGGGGGTAATGACGTTGGGTTAAAAATATAAAACATATGTGTTGGCATGTTTGACGCATGCCAATGACTTTGAGAACATTTAAGGGGTATAAGTTAATTTTACCCAATAAAGATGAATTTGAATAATGGGCTGCAAATATTTACATATAAAAAGAAAAGAGACAAAATATGTAAACTTAGAAAATACGATGTGTTTAACCCGAGGTTGGATTGAGTTGTGACATAAACCTGCCCGGAACCGCCCGGCTGTCCAGTAGTCTCAACAATACCTATCCAATGTGGGTGGTTAAACATTGAGCCCAATAAAGACCCGAGGTTAGACTGAGTTGTGGCGTAAGACTGCCCGGACCCAACCGGCAACAGGCAGCCACAATAATACATGTATAATGTAAGTGGTTGAGGCTTTAATAAGACAATTAAGGCTGAGTCAGGATTGATAGGATTAAGTAAATTGGATTAATACTTAATCAAATTGAACATGCTAAACTATACAGATTGATTTGGGGGTTAGGTTTACAGAACACTTAACCAACTTAGCATGTTGGCTAGAAATAGAAAACCTAGTAGCGGGGGACCCTTTTCAGCAGTAACCCTACAAGGTGTATCAGGATACCCTGAACTAGGCAGGGTGGGGCACGATTACTGGGCTGACTGTAAGAGGTCAAATCGACGGCGGTGGTGCAGCAGTGTAGGTTATAACGGGGTGCGGGCATGCACACACTCCGACGCAGAAAAATTAGGCACTGGGCACCAGTAGTATATCTGTGCATTCTAGAAATTGTGTCGGGCCGCCACCATGGGACTTGATACACCCCATGGTGGGACCGACATAGGTAACTACAACATCGGGGGCTGTAAGACACATGTAACTATGCGAGTAGGAGCCGATCAGTAGAAATGGATCACTTCACCCTGATTATGGGGTGCCTGTTGGAAACCAATTTATAGCGGTGCAGAGATTGATATGGGGTACGATAGTATATTCGACTCTAGACAACTTAACTTAGTTTATAGTGCTTTCCCATTTCCAGTTTATACTTATTATGCCCAATTCTTTATTCATAGACTGAATAGTCCTAGTCTTACTCAGGCTTTATGTCTGACTCTACTTTTCTTTCATCTCCTTTTCTTTCGTTCCCCCACCCCCAGGTCTACAGGGAGGGAATGCCGCAGTTTGAACAGTTTTCACACCCAGCTTGAAGAGAAAGAATGTATTGCTTGGATCTCTTTCGTTTTGGACTATGGCTTTGGATAGCGACTATGGGGACTTATGCAGTTTACTAATGTTTTTTATGCTTCTTTAAATTATGAAATCAAGACAGTTATGGAAATGTATTGTTTTTGGAAATATTGTAAGACAATTATGGCATGGTTTGTGTAACACGTATTTTTGATGAAATAAAAGTTGTTGTTGTTTCCGCTGTTCAAAAATATGTGTATTTATATCTGTCTTATGTATCTGTGACTTATACTTATAAACCAACACCAAAATTAGGGCATTCCCTTTTAGAGTGACCCTAATGGAGGTGGGGTGTTTCAACGCCCTTGGAGGTACACAACCTCACCAGATATTCTAACATGCTTTCTTGTTGATTCGCCTGCTTTAATCAAGAAGGCTGCATATATACAGAATAGAAGAACTAAGCAAATATTCAAATTACCCCTTCAAATATCTCCAGAATATAATCATTCATTTCTTTCCTTCTGTGATAGAATCAATTAGTCACACCAATCAATCAATCAAATCAATCAATCAGTCAATCAAATCAATTAATTGAATACATCCTCTTCATAAAATATTTGAATCAAAAAATTGAACACTCCACCTTGATTCAAATATCACATATCTCCAATGATCCACAAACAAGTCAGCCTAACTCTTTCAATGACACCTACTCTCAATTAAAACCAGCCTCGATTTCAAGGCAATGAGATACTGTAATAACCCCGAAAATCTGGGCCATTTTAAAAATTTTATTTTGGCAATGGCAGCGAATTTTGAATATTTAAAATGAATTATTTTAAATAATATAGACGAAAAACTCATTTTGAATATAATTCGAACGTATATATTATATACGTCGTCATTTGAATTTAAATAATTATATATAATTATAAATAGAATTGAAAATGGCGCGGTAGTTCGATAATTTGATTTCAAACTTCAATTGAATGTTCCGGGCGCAAAACAATCCGGATTTTAGCGAAACCGAAAACATTAGGATCTATTTGATAATATCTTTCCAACGAATCCGAGAAATCGAAATTTCATAGCGGGAATCAAAAGATATGTCCAGTTGAAAATTCTGAATAGTCGCTATGGAATTCAGGCCGTTGAAAATAGCCATTTTGCAAACAACCTCGGATTTCGACGAAACCACTTTTGTTGGATTCGCAGTGTCAAATTATTGCTAGGTTTCAAATTTCATAATTTTTCGAATCAATATGTGAGCGTGGCAAAGGAAAACGCGTTTGACCAATTTCAGTTGATTTTAATCAACTGGAAAATGGCCATTTTTCCAACGGCCTCATAATTCGACGAAACTAGTTTTGTTAGGACCGTATCATCAATACGAAGCTAGAAATTATTTTTCTGGAATTTTTCGAGTTAGTATGTGACCCCGGTAAATTGAAATGCGCGTTCAAATTCAATATATAGAGTTATATGTTGATTTTAACGGAAACTGATCGAAACGTTCGAATCAGCTTACAATACATATCCCATTGTGTTCGGAATGGGGGTAATTAGCTATGAACGACAGGCGGTGGGCCTCGTTTAGAGGTCGTATGTAAAAGTCAACTTTCTGAAATTTAAAATAAAAAAAATATAAACCCTCTCCTCTCCTTTATCTCTCTGGCCCCCACCCCCTTCATTCTTAGATCGAAATAAAAAAAAAGAGAAAAATCGCGCCCTAGCTCGACTGGCGCCCTCCACCGTCGCCCCACCGCCTCCGTCCACCATCGCCAGCCTCCGCCTTCGCCCCTCTCGCCTCCGATGCCCCACCTCGCCCTCCTTCTTCCTTCTGCGACGCACAAAACCCCCATCGCGAGAAGCCACCGCGGACCCCTCCCCGCCACAACCCGCCATCGCCTGCACTTCCCTCCACGCCTCAGCCTCTCCACCGACCGCCCAGCGCCCTACCCCCTTCCCTCTGTGCAGACCAGCGAACCACTTCCCCCCTTACTTTCGAACGGCGAGAAACCCCACCCCCTTCGATCGAGCATCAACGCTTCTCGCTCCACGGATTTGATTTTCTTCGGTGAGCTTTCTAGAAAAACCCTAGAACAGTGGTAAGTTGTTATGATTTTAATCGTATGATATTTATGATTTTCACTAGAATTTTTATCTGTATAGTAGCGGTGTAAAAATAGAATTTTCATCCATATAGCGTGATTATAAAAATTCGATTTTTATATATTGAATAGCGAAGTAAGAATTCGATTTTTATATATTGAATAGCAAAGTAAAAATTCGATTTTTATATATTGAATAGCGAAGAAAAAATTCGATTTTTATATATTGAATAGCGAAGTAAAAATTCGATTTTTATATATTGAATAACGAAGTAAAAATTCGATTTTTATATATTGAATAGCGAAGTAAAAATTCGATTTTTATATATTGAATAGCGAAGTAAAAATTCGATTTTTATATATTGAATAGCAAAATAAAAATTCAATTTTTATATATTGAATAGCAAAATAAAAATTCGATTTTTATATATTGATTAGCAAAGTAAAAATATGTTTTTTACATATGTAGAGAATACGGGCAACGAAGATGACAAAAGGGCGAGAGCGACGAAGATTTCTATAAATGAAGTGTCGTGGCGTTTGGTTTAGCTATTGGTGAGAACTTCTCACTCAAAATCCCTTTTTCTAGTTATATATATATATACTAGGATGTAGACGGTGTTTAGTAGCACCTGACACCCGTCATCAACAGACCATGGATGGCTTGTTTGTTTAATTGTTTGGTTGTGTAGTTGGTTAGATTATTTGGTTTGAATTGAACTGTTTGGTGAAATGGAATGGATTTGATTGATGTGTGAATGGTGTGGGCCTTCACTAGACCGGGGATAAGGCTAGGCCTTGTCCCGTTTCTAGTATCGTGTCGTTATGCCGCCGAAATTTTCTAAAATAAGTTAGAAAAATAAAAATATCATTTTTATTTTGTAAATGAACTGAATAAAAATTCATGTGTTAAAATAAAATATTTATCGTTAAAAATATAATTTTTAACGTGAATGTGAATAAATAAATAATCATTTACAAACCGGACGGTTTGTTTATGTACACCTATTTGAATGACATTGATTAGGACGATAAATTTTACACATCGCCCAACTGCACAAATAAAATCTGTGTTTGACTGTTTGAAACCCCACACGGGTATTGGGATGAAACACGACATACACTAATCCCAGTAATTAGCTATTTGTCGATCGATTGATTGACAGGCTGTTGTAAGCGTTAAATATCTATATTTGATGCCTATACAGTGTAGTGCACTTTGGATGATGGTTGATTACTTGTCGTTGCTATTATATACATGTGTTGTATGGAATCCACATAATTAACTTTGTATGGTAATTGATTGGGCCTCATTCCAATTTAGAAAATAAAGAACATTATGAAATAAAGGTTCATGTGTTGACTGTACTCATCCGTTAAGATTAGTCATGTATTGAACGAAATATTTTAACAATAAAATCTACATCTTTATCATATATAAAATTAGAAACTAACTGGAAAATAGATGAGATGAGTTGTCTCCTGGATATTGATCTAATGTTGGTCTCGGCCTTTGGGGTTAATATTCAGGGAATCTTTCTCTTACTAATTTACGGTTGGAGTCTAATTTTAAATCAAACGATAGATACCATAATTTTTATAAAATATATTAAATAACAAAAAGAGTCACACGTGCACAGTACTCATTCGTTGAGATTAGTCGTGTGTTGACAAAAATATAGATTCACGTATTGAATAGGATAAATATTCATTTGTTGAATAGAATAACGGAATTATTGAAAAATATAAAGCCGTGTTGATTAGAGATGCGCCATTTTGACGCGAACGATATTTATATCGATTATATTCGTTTTTAAATTTGAAATGAATTGAATTTGATTTGAATAGAAAATGAATTGAATTTGAATAGAAAATGAATTGAATTTGATTTGAATAGAAAATGAATTGAATTTGAATAGAAAATGAATTGAATTTGATTTGAATAGAAAATGAATTGAATTTGAATAGAAAATGAATTGAATTTGAATAGAAAAAAAATGAATTCGAATCGAATTAAAATCAATTTGAATTGAAATCAAATAGAAATGAAAGTAAAAAGGATTTATAATAGAAAATTCAATTTTGATTTGAATTTGAAATAAAGGTTGAAATTGTTTTTGAAACGAATTCAAAACTATTTATAAAATTCGTTTCAAATAGTAATCGACAAAATATATATTATATATATTATATATATATAATATAATGGCCTGAATAGAACGCGCCACGCTGCAGCAGTTCGTGAATTTCGACCATTTATTTCAAACGGACATTTCGGGAGATCCGAACCGTCGGATTCTCCTAAAACCGGAACCGTTGGGTTCGTATCGAAAAGAGCTTTCTAACGAATATTGGAAATTTGAAATCTAACGGTTGGATTTGGAGATACGTCCAAATCAAATTTGAAAAAGGTCGCTGTAAGTGCAGTTCGATGGCCGTTGATGGAAATCGACTGTACGGGCCTTGATAAAATTATTAAAAAAAGTAATAATTTGCGTAAAATCATAAGAAATGATTTGGGAAAAATTGGGATGAAAAACTCCATATTTGAAATGAGAAAAATAGATATTTATCGAAATGAACTAGTTTTGAACTAAAATTAAAACCCATTTATTTTTAAATAAATAAAATGGACTTGAAATGGATTTTAGATAGAATTGATTAGTGGGTTTATCGTGAAGGGTGTTTTAAATAATACTTGTTCTTTAACCCTATAATAAATAGAATGTGATTTGGGTTTGTCGTGAACTGTGTTTTAAATGACATTAGTTCTTTAACCTAGTAAAGGGAGTTTTAATGAATCTGCAATTAGATTGAAATGTGAATTGATAATCTAAATTATCAAATTTCGAAATTGAGCGAGAATGGAGTATCACCAGTTTTGCTCCAGAGCGATAGTTAAATCTTTAATTAGATTTGAACGTGAAATGGTAATTAATTTTACCGATAACATCGTGGCGTTAGATATGGAGTATTACCAGTTTTGCTTCATGGGATGAATAGGTTGGGATTGGGAAATAAAATAAATAATTACTCCGATGTGATTCGCTAATCTCGACTAGTTTGGAAAACCATAGTTTGGTTTGAAATGACATCCAAAGGAAGATTAAAGGATAAATTTTAAAGAATTTATCTTTGATAAAATTAATGGGAACCTTTCCCTAAAAATTGGAATGAGGCGTATGTTGTGTTTGTGTAACATTTGTTTTTAATATACGCGGGTTGTTCGGAAAGGCCGGGTTTATACCCATTCTGAATAACCGATTCGACGATATGTCGAAGATGAAGACGGTGGTCGAAGATCGGATGTCTTCACATCGTTTGGATGATTACTGATGATCCTGATTGGGCTGTACACCTAAGAGGATGGAAATAGTTGGTGGTCGTCCAGACGTACTTGGAGATGGATGGATATGCGAGGAAAGTGCCTCCGGTTTCGTTTAGACCCAGAACGGACTTGTAAATGGATTGTGTGTCTAACATTGGATTTTATTCTGTGTTGATTGATTTCTATTAAATATGCATCTGTTTAGCGGCGGAGAATTTATGCTTTTGCTTAATGCCCTTCTTTGAGACGTACGAGCTCAGAGGTTGTATATCGATGGACATCAGTCGCATGGCATGAATTGCCTGTGTGGCACGCTAAGATGCAATGATCAAGGATTTTGTTGAAAAGCAGAGTCTTGTGGTTGATGATCAAAGCACGGCCTACGTGGCAGCTTTGTGTATAACGTGAATTAGCGAGCCTCACACCTCGGTATGAGTCAAAAACGGGATACGGACTGCAGGGAGAGCACGACGTTTCTTTCTAGCTTTGGTGGTGTCAGTGACTTACCAACCCTGACATTTATATACTTTTCACCTATGTGGATGTTGGACGAGGCGCCTCGATTATATGCCTGTAAGGACCCGGAAACGTGTGTTCAGGAATAAATAATCCTCTAACGTAAGTGAGGACCGGCCTTGGAGCATCCAGGATTGCCCAGAGTGTGTAGTCCTGAGACATTTGCTAGAGTGTCTCGAAAGCGGAGAGGAGCTTGCCCCTTGCCTCGACTCATGACGGAAATCCGATTTACATTACGTGTATTGCGGTTTTAATTGTAGAACTAGTATGGCGACATGATATATGGTACCCATGCCATCTATGATTTATATTTATGATTGAAATTGTTTTGACACTATACACTTATTATAGTATCAAATGATTTGTTTTAAACGTATCAAGCATGTTTGGCTATTAGAAGGGAAAACCCTATCCTCCGGCTTGCGTTGCATTGTTTGATGGGACCTGGGTCTTATAATAGCTTCATTTTTCAAAAAAGCATTGCGTTGTTTATTCTATGCACTGGTATTCTTGGGAGGAAACCCGTTCCGTGTTATACGGCGTGGTCCCTTGAATTACTCTCTTTTAAAGTAAAGTTTTAAATAACTGTTTTAGTTCTCACACCAGTCACATGACTGACCTGGAGTTTATTGTTTTAACCTAAACTCTGAGTGCCCTTATTTTCGACACGGGCAGCTAGTAGTTTTGGTTTTGCAGATTTATATTCACAGGATCCTAATTTACAGCTGGAACGATGCACGGAAAGCTCTGTATCCCTGCATTACTTCCAGTTGTGTTTTATATTGTCTTTCCGCTGCTATGTAAATTATTGTAATCTTTGATATTTATCGAATGTAATTTATTCAATTATACTCTGTATATTCTTGTATCTGATGGAATTGTTGTAATAGCAATGAAATGTTCTTCTGTTGGCGTTCTGATTTGTCCTGTTCTCAAAACGATCAGGAGTTTCGAACGGTCCAGATCGGTTTAACGACTGATTCGGATCGAGCGAAATTCCCGGCCATCACATTTGGTATCAGAGCTTTGGTTTACAGAGCTCGAGAACAAGACACATTAGAACCATACGAAAGGATTCATCAGATATTGGATTAGTAATATCCAATTAGAATGACTCGTTAGAGATAGGATCAGTAGTATCCTAGAACGAGTGTGAAGAGTATATTTTCAAATGAAAACATTTTTGTTTTGAAAATTTAAATCGTTTTACACGTATTTGAATAATTTATTTATTTTGAATTTGGACAATCCAATATATAAAGATTTTGCATATACGCGTCATGAACGTATATTCGAAGTTTTAGTATACTGGATAGATATAGAATCACATTCTAGACACCCGGAGATGATTCTGATGATTGATATATCATCATCAGAATTTGTGTTCGTGTTTCGAAGGTGTGATATCTATATATTTCCATTAGACTGGTGTGAGAACCAAAACTTATATAGATAGATTTATTGTTGTGATTGGCATCAAAAACCTGATTTTCAGTATATATATCAAAGTTATGAATTTGAAACTCTAATTCACTAATTGATTGATGTTTTTGTTGTTTGTTTATTTTTTTGATAATTTTGAACCATTTAGCCTAATTGAATCAAATATTGAATTGTATTGAAAATTAGTCACATTTGCTTGCATATATATGTGCTTACATTGAACAGGTCATAGCAAGGAGGCTTGAGCAGAGAATAAAATTTGTTTGCTCGACAAATAGGTACATGTTTACTGTAATTTACTGTTTTGTTTGGGTGATGATGATTTTATGAGCCTATTGGCTAGCCGCTTTTTCATTTTGAGATCAGAAGGCCTATATGGCAATTTCGGGATTTTCCCGTGGCTCCCGGTGCAGGGGAGGTTATGGCAAAAAATTTCGAAAATTTAGGGTGTTAGCCAAATTTTTGAAGAATTTGAAAATTCTCAGAAACTGAAAAGTTGGAGAATGAAAGCCAGATCGAACGTAGAGTTGATTAATCAAACCACTTTCGACTTTGTTCCTTTTCGGGGACGAAAAGTTTTAAGTGGGGGAGATTGTAATAACCCGGAAAATCTGGGCCAGTTTAAAATTTTTATTTTGGCAATGGCAGCGAATTTTGAATATTTAAAATGAATTATTTTAAATAATATAGACGGAAAACTCATTTTGAATATAATTCGAATGTATATATTATATACGTCATCGTTTGAATAAATAATTATATATAATTATAAATAGAATTGAAAATGGCGCGGTAGTTCGATAATTCGATTTCAAACCTCAATTGAATAGCGGGAATCAAAAGATATGTCCAGTTGAAAATTCTGAATAGTCGCTATGGAATTCAGACCATTGAAAATAGCCATTTTGCAAACGACCTCGGATTTCGACGAAACCACTTTTGTTTGATCCGCAGTGTCAAATTATTGCTAGGTTTCAAATTTCATAATTTTTCGAATCAATATGTGAGCGTGGCAAAGGAAAACGCGTTTGACCAATTTCAGTTGATTTTAATCGATTGGAAAATGGCCATTTTTCCAACGGCCTCAGAATTCGACGAAACTAGTTTTGTTAGGACTGTATCGTCAATACGAAGCTAGAAGTTATTTTTCTGGAATTTTTCGAGTTAGTATGTGATCCCGGTAAATTGAAATGCGCGTTCAAATTCAATATATAGAGTTATATGTTGATTTTAACGGAAACTGATCGAAACGTTCGAATCAGCTTACGATACATATCCCATTGTGTCCGGAATGGGGGTAATTAGCTATGGACGACAGGCGGTGGACCTCGTTTAGAGGTCGTATGTAAAAGTCAACTTTTTGAAATTTAAAATAAAAAAATATAAACCCTCTCCTCTCCTTTATCTCTCTTCCCCCCCCCCCCTTCATTCCCAGATCGAAATAGAAAAAAAAAAGAGAAAAATCGCGCCCTAGCTTGACTGGCGCCCTCCACCGTCGCCCCACCGCCTCCGTCCACCATCGCCAGCCTCCGCCTTCGCCCCTCTCGCATCTGACGCCCCACCTCTCCCTCCTTCTTCCTTCTGCGACGCACAAAACCCCCATCGCGAGAAACCACCGCGGACCCCTCCACGCCACAACCCGCCACCGCCTGCTCTTCCCTCCATGCCTCAGCCTCTCCACCGACCGCCCAGCGCCCTACTGTGACGGCAAAGAATTTCGCTCGGTCCGAACCAGTCGCTAAACCGATCCAGGCCGTTCGAAACGCCCTATCGTTTGAAAACACGACAAAACAGAACGCATACAGAAGAACATTTCATTGTATATTACAACAATGCATGAGATTACAAGAATATACAGAGTATAAATGAATATTACACAGAAATATCAGAGATTTAAATTACATTTAAATACATAGCAGCGGAAAATAATACCATACACAACTAGAAGGAGATATACGGATACAAAGCTTTCCGGATATCGTTCCAGCTGTAAACCAGGATCCTGTGAATATAAATCTGCAAAACCAAAACTACTAGCTGCCCGTGTCAAAATATGGGCACCCAGAGTTTAGGTTAAAACAATAAACTCCAGGTCAGTCATGTGACTGGTGTGAGAACTAAAACAGTTAATCTTTATTTTTAAAGTTTGGTAAATCAAGGGACCACGCCGTATAACACGGAACGGGTTTCCTCCCAAGAATACCAGTGCATAAAACAAACAGCGCAATGCTAAATAAAGAAAAAATGAAGCTGTTATAAGACCCAGGTCCCATCACACAATGCAACGCAGCCGAGGATAGGGTTTTCCCTTATAACAGCCAAAGAATGCTTGATACGGTTAAAACAAATCGTTTGATACTATTATAAGTGCATAGTGTATAAAACAACTTCAAATCATAAGTATCAATCATAGGCGGCATGAGCGCCCCATCCCACTATGTCGCCATACTAGGCTCTACAAATAAAACCGCAAATGTCACGTATTTGGAAATTGGATTTCCATCTATGAACCGAGGCAAAAGATAGTCCTCCACCGATTCGAGACGCTCTAGCCCGCCCCTCAGGATCAGAACGCATCAACCCTTTAGATCGTCAGGGCCGGTCCACCGATATGGATTATTATGCCTGAACACTACGTTTCCCCACCCTATGGGGGTGTAAGTGAGCCAACTAAATGACTCCATCGGTTCGAGAACGACCGATCAATCCGAGGCGCCTCGCAACAGCAACAACCACATAAGTCAAACTCGTCAGGGCGTGTAAAACCACTGACGCCACTTCTAGCTAGAAAGAAACGCAAGTCCTCCCTGATGTCCTCTCCCGTTTTTGGTTCATACCGGGTGTGAAACTCGCGAATTCACGTTACACAAAGCTGTGCCACACAGGCTGTGCTTTGATCATCACCACAAGACTTTGCTTTTCAACAGAAGCCTCGATCAATTGCCACTTAGGCATGCCACACAGGCAATTCACTCCATGCGTTTGATATCCATCAATATATAACCCCTGAGCTCGTGCGTCTCAGAGAAGGGCGTTAAGCAAGAGAATAAATTCTCCGCCGCCAAACAGATATATATTTAATAGAGATCAATCACACGGACTAAAATCCAATGTCAGACACACAGTCCATTTACAAGTCCGTTCTGGGGCTGAACGAAACCGGAGGCACCTAGTACCCCGCATATCCATCGATCTCCAAGTACGTCTGGACGATCACCAACTGTTTCCATCTTCTTGGGTGTACAGCCCAATCAAGATCATCAGTTATCACCCAAACGACGTGAAGACCTCCGGTCTTCGACCATCGTCTTCATCTTCGACTTATTGTCGTATCAGTTATTCAGAATGGGATAAACCCGGTCTTCCCGAATAACTCGCGTATATTTTAAATAAGTGTTACACAAACACAACATACGCCTCATTCCAATTCATCAGTCACTAACCGTAAATTAATCAAGAGAATAATTCCCCAAATATTAACCCCGAAGGCCGAAACCAACATCAGATCAATATCCAGAAAACCATTCTGCTTAGCTAACCGACAGTTAGTTTCTGAATTTCACATTCATAGGGAAAGGTTCCCATTAATTTTATCAAAGATAAATTCTTGAATTTATTCTTTAATCTATTTTTGAATATCAATTCAAACTAGTCGGGATTAACGAAACTTACCGAAGTAATCATTTGTTTTAATTTCCCAATCCCAACCTATTTATCCCATGAAGTAAAACTGGTAATACTTCATATCTAACACCACAGTGTTATCGGTAAATTCAATTACCATTTCACGTTCAAATCTAATTAAAGATTTAACTATCGCCTGGAGCAAAACTGGTGATACTCCATTCTCGATTATTTCAATCTAATTAAAGATTCATTAAAACTCCACCTAGTTTTAATCGTTAACTGGGTTAAAGAATCAGTGTCATTTAAAACACGGTTCACGATAAACCCAAAGTCACATTCATTAATTATCGGGTTAAAGAACGAGTGTTATTTAAAACACTGTTCACGATAAACCCAAAAATCAATATCAATTCAATTCCAATTAAATATTATTTAATTGGTACACTTCATTAAATCTAAATAAAAAGATTTAACCTTTTCTCAACTGGGTTCAAGAACAGTGTTAGTGAAGACACCATTCACGACAAACCCAAATCACATTCGATATTCAATACAAGGCTCTGAATAGAAAATATATCGGCTTATATTCAATATCGAATTCTACGACTAACAAATGTCGTATTGGAAATAACGATATATATATATATATATATATCTTTCAAATTTCCATAACAACACCTGTATAATCACGAATTCCAACATCGAAATATTCCGAAGACAATTTCGATTCAAATCCACTCCAATGCAATCATTGGAATTTTGGTTATTTTTAAAACCCTTTTCGAATTCAATTTATTTATTTAAAAATAAATAGAATTATAATTCTAGTTCAAAACTAGTTCATTTCGATAAAAATCTATTTTTATCTTTTCAAATATGGAGTTTTTCATCCCAATTCTTTCTAAATCATTTCTTATGATTTTACACAAATTATTACTATTTTTAATAATTTTATCAAGGCCCGTACAGTCGATTTCCATCAATGGCCATCGAACTGCACTTACAGCGACCTTTTTCAAATTTGATTTGGACATAACTCCAAATCCAACCGTTAGATTTCAAATTTCTAACATTCATTAGAAAGCTCTTTTCGATACGAACCCAACGGTTCCGGTTTTAGGAGAATCCGACGGTCGGATCTCCCGTAATGTCCGTTTGAAATCAATGGTCGAAATTCACGAAATGCCGCGGCGCGGCGCGTTCTATTCAGGCCATTATATTATATATATAATATATATAATATATATTTCGTCGATTTTCTATTCAAAATGAATTATATAAATAGTTTTAAAATTCGTTTCAAAATGTATTTCAACTTCCATTTCAATTCAAAGCAAAATTGAATTCTTCTTTATAAATTCGTTTCTAAATTCATTTCTATTCAATTCAAATTTCAATTAAATTTGAATTCATTTCAATTCGCTTTCAATTCAATTTGAATTCGTTTTCAATTCAATTCATTTCGAAATCGTTTTCAATTCACTTTGAATTCGTTTTCAATTCACTTTATTTCGAAATCGTTTTCAATTCACTTTATTTCGAAATCATTTTCAATTCACTTCATTTCGAAATCGTTTTCAATTCACTTCATTTCGAAATCGTTTTCAATTCACTTCATTTCGAAATCGTTTTCAATTCAATTCATTTCGAAATATTCGATTCAATTCATTTCGAAATATTCGATTTCAAAATTACTTTTTAATATTCATTTTAAAATGAATAAAATTGATATAAATATCGTTCACGTCAAAATGGCGTCAATCTAATCAACACGGCTTCATATATTGATATTTTCAAATATTCCATTTCGAATATTTCTATTTCAAATATTTCTATTTTAAAACTGGAATGAGGCCCAATCAATTACCATATAAAGTTAATTATATGGATTTTCATACAACACATGTATATAATAACATGGAAAAATAATCAACCATCAACCAAAGTGCACTACACTGTATAAGCATCAAATATAGATATCCAACGCTTAAAACAGCCTGTCAATCAACCGATCGACATATTCAATCAATCGGGATGAGTGAACTTCAAATTTCATCCCAACACCCATGTGGGGTTTCAAACAATCAAACACATATTTTATTTGTGCTGTTGGGCGATGTGTAAAATTTATCGTCCCAATCAATGTCATTCAAATAGGTGTACATAAACAAACCGTCTGGTTTGTAAATGAATATTCTATTTTATTCACTTCACGTTAAAAATTATTATTTTAACGATAAAACATTTTATTTCAACCTATGAATTTCTATTCAATTCATTTATTCAATAAAATGGTATTTTTATTTTTCTAACCTATTTTAGAAAATTTCGGCGGCATAACGGCACGATACTAGAAACGGGACGAGGCCTAGCCTTATCCCCGGTCTAGTGAAGGCCCACGCCATTCACACATTAATCAAAATCACCAATCAACCAATTCAAATCACATCATATAACTAATCTATGCAACCAAACAAACAAGTCCATGGTCTGTGGACGATTGTGTCGGGTGCTACTAAGCACCGTCTGCATCCTAGTATATATATATAACTAGAAAAATTAAATTGAAAGGTGAGAAGTTCTCACCGATAGCTATCCTAAGCCCACGGCACTTCCAATGCAAGAAATCTTCACTGTTCTTGCCTCTTATCACTTCCTTCGCTCGTAGCCACTACACATGTAAAAATCATATTTTTACTTCGCTATTCAATATATAAAAATCGAATTTTTACTACGATGTTCAATATATAAAAATCGAATTTTTACTACGATGTTCAATATATAAAAATCGAATTTTTACTACGATGTTCAATATATAAAAATCGAATTTTTACTACGATGTTCAATATATAAAAATCGAATTTTTACTTTGCTATATGGATAAAAATTCTATTTTTATCACGCTATTCAATATATAAAAATCGAATTTTTACTACGATGTTCAATATATAAAAATCGAATTTTTACTACGATGTTCAATATATAAAAATCGAATTTTTACTACGATGTTCAATATATAAAAATCGAATTTTTACTTTGCTATATGGATAAAAATTCTATTTTTATCACGCTATTTTCTACATAAAAATTTCGCCTTTTCAAATATAAAGATTTCGATTTTATTTCATCACTATAAAAATCACCTCTTTACTTCAATGTATACATAATAAAAATCATATTTTTACTACGATGTTCAATATATAAAAATCGTATTTTTACTTCGCTATTCAATATATAAAAATCGTATTTTTACTTCGCTATTCAATATATAAAAATCGTATTTTTATACTCTCTTTTCATAAGGAAAAATCAAATTTTTACACTTGCTTTACATCAGGAAAAATCCAATTTTTTTATACTCGGTTTTTCTATGTAAAAATTATGCCTTTCCTATATTAAAAATCCTACTTTATCATATTAAAAATCGAGTTTTTATATTTTTAAAACAACTCTATTTATATTTTCACAGCAATGTCAATTTTAGTTTCAAAAACAATGTTGTTTTTATTTCAAAAACAATGCCAATTTCAGAATTGAAACAATGTAAATTTCAGAATTAAAACAATGATAATTTCAGAATTAAAACAATGATAATTTCAGAATTAAAAACTCACTGTATTCTCGTTTTTGTCAGGGACCATCATCGCCCTTGAGATCGGAGCGCCACCCACACGTAGTCGGACCACCTCGAACACCTTCTGGTAGCGTCGCGCCTGCGCCCTTCCTCCCCAGAAATCCGATCGAACTCGTGTTGTTGCAGCGATGGGGAAAGGCTTTTGAAGGCTCCTGAGCGGAAGAGGATCGAGCCGCACTGGGAGGGACGATGCGGTGGAAGGAGGGCGCGACGAGGCTGATGGTGGAGCAGAGTTCGACGTCGGCCACCATTTTCAATTTGGGGAAATCGGATCTGTAAAGTATCGGTGGTTTTCTTTGAACGGTTGACCAAGATTTTTATTTGATTAGGGTTTGACTGAGTTGCCCTCCCTTTTTATAGAAATTAATTAAAATTTTTAAGTTCCAAAAGTTAAATTTGAATCCGAACACCACATTAATCCCAACGACCGTCGTTCCTAGCCAAATACCCCCATTCCGAACACAATGGGATATGTATCGTAAGCCCGTTCAGCTGTTTCGATCAGTTTTCATTGAATTTAAAATATAAATCTTTATATATTCAATTTAAACGCACATTTCAAATTACCGGGGCCACATACAATCTCTAAAAATTCCAATAAAATTATTTCTAGCTTCGTATTGACGATACGGTCCTAACAAAACTAATCTCGTCGAATTCTGAGACCGTTTGAAAAATGGCCAATTTCTGGTTGATCAGAATTGACTGAAATATACCAAACGCGTTTTCTTTTGCCACGCTCACATATTGATTCAGAAAATTCTGCAAATTTGCACCTAGCAATAAATCGACATTCCGGATCCAACAAAAGTGGTTTCGTCGAAATCCGAGGTCGTTTGCAAAATGGCTATTTTTAAGGGCTATATATATATATTTAAACTATATAAATAAATATATATATATATTCCATAGCGACTATTTTAAATCTTCAACTGGCCATAACTTCTAATTTATATTATGAAATTTCAGTTCTTCACATTCGTTGGGAAGATACTGTTAAACAGAGTTATATACTTCTGGGTCGTCCACTTTCTGATTTAAAACGAATTCTATATATTCAATTGAATTTCAAAGTCGAATTTTCAAACTGCCGCGCCATTTCAGGCTCGTTATAAAATTTAAAATAAATTATATATTTTATTTTCGATTCAAATAAATTTTTCGTCGATTTTATTTAAAATTATCCATTTTAGATATTTAAAATTCACTAAAATAGCCAAAATAAAAATTTTAAATTGGCTCAGATTTCCGGGTCGTTACAATCTCCCCCACTTAAAATCTTTTCGTCCTCGAAAAGGAACGAAGCCGAAAGTTGTTTAACTAACCAACTCAACTTTCAATATTTTAATTATCGCTTAAGTTTTCCAACTTTTCAGTTTCTGAAATTTTTTCAATTTTTTCAAAAATTTGGCTAACACCCTAAATTTTCGAAAAATTTCGCCATAACCTCCCCTACACCGGGAGCATCGGGAAATTTCAAATAGCTTTCCCGGTCCTTCTCATCTCAAAAAGAAAAAGAAAAAGCCAAGCGGCTAGCCGATACGGCTCATAAAATCATCATCACCCAAACAAAACAGGAAATTATGTAGTAAACATGTACCTATTTGTCGGGCAAACAAATTTTATTCTCTGGCTCTAGCCTCCTTGCTATGACCTGTTCAATGATATATATGTATATGCAAGCAAATGCGACCAATTTTCAATACAATTCAACATTTGATTCAATTAAGCTAAATGGTTCAAAATTATCAAACAAATAAACAAACAACACAAACATCAATCAATTAGTGACTTTAATGTTTCAAATTCATAATTTTGATACATATACAGAAAATCTTGTTTTGATGCCAAATCACAACAATGTATTCTAGCTATATTAGTTTTGGTTCTCACACCAGCCTAATGGAAATATATAGAAATTCACACCTTCGAAACTCGAACATAAATGTTGATGATGCGATCGCTATCATCAATATCATCTTCGGGCGACTAGAGTGTGATGCTATATCTATCCAATATATTAAAACTTCGAATACACGCGGATCAGACATATACGCAAAATCTATATATACTGGATTGTCCACATCAATATAAATAAAAAACCAAATACGAATAATTGATTTAAATTTTCAAAACTAAATTTTGTTTTCACTTCAAAAATATACTCTTCACACCCGTTCTAGGATACTACTGATCCCATCTCTAACGAGTCATTCTCGTTGGATATTTCTAATCCAATATCTGATGAATTCTTTCATATGATTCTAATGTGTCTTGTTCTCTGAGCTTTGTAAACCAAAGCTCTGATACCAACTGTGACGGCAAAGAATTTCGCTCGGTCCGAACCAGTCGCTAAACCGATCCAGGCCGTTCGAAACGCCCTATCGTTTGAGAACACGACAAAACAGAACGCATACAGAAGAACATTTCATTGTATATTACAACAATGCATGAGATTACAAGAATATACAGAGTATAAATGAATATTACACAGAAATATCAGAGATTTAAATTACATTTAAATACATAGCAGCGGAAAATAATACCATACACAACTAGAAGGAGATATACGGATACAAAGCTTTCCGGATATCGTTCCAGCTGTAAACCAGGATCCTGTGAATATAAATCTGCAAAACCAAAACTACTAGCTGCCCGTGTCAAAATATGGGCACCCAGAGTTTAGGTTAAAACAATAAACTCTAGGTCAGTCATGTGACTGGTGTGAGAACTAAAACAGTTAATCTTTATTTTTAAAGTTTGGTAAATCAAGGGACCACGCCGTATAACACGGAACGGGTTTCCTCCCAAGAATACCAGTGCATAAAACAAACAGCGCAATGCTAAATAAAGAAAAAATGAAGCTGTTATAAGACCCAGGTCCCATCACACAATGCAACGCAGCCGAGGATAGGGTTTTCCCTTATAACAGCCAAAGAATGCTTGATACGGTTAAAACAAATCGTTTGATACTATTATAAGTGCATAGTGTATAAAACAACTTCAAATCATAAGTATCAATCATAGGCGGCATGAGCGCCCCATCCCACTATGTCGCCATACTAGGCTCTACAAATAAAACCGCAAATGTCACGTATTTGGAAATTGGATTTCCATCTATGAACCGAGGCAAAAGATAGTCCTCCACCGATTCGAGACGCTCTAGCCCGCCCCTCAGGATCAGAACGCATCAACCCTTTAGATCGTCAGGGCCGGTCCACCGATGTGGATTATTATGCCTGAACACTACGTTTCCCCACCCTATGGTGTGTAAGTGAGCCAACTAAATGACTCCATCGGTTCGAGAACGACCGACCAATCCGAGGCGCCTCGCAACAGCAACAACCACATAAGTCAAACTCGTCAGGGCGTGTAAAACCACTGACGCCACTTCTAGCTAGAAAGAAACGCAAGTCCTCCCTGATGCCCTCTCCCGTTTTTGGTTCATACCGGGTGTGAAACTCGCGAATTCACGTTACACAAAGCTGTGCCACACAGGCTGTGCTTTGATCATCACCACAAGACTTTGCTTTTCAACAGAAGCCTCGATCAATTGCCACTTAGGCATGCCACACAGGCAATTCACTCCATGCGTTTGATATCCATCAATATATAACCCCTGAGCTCGTGCGTCTCAGAGAAGGGCGTTAAGCAAGAGAATATATTCTCCGCCGCCAAACAGATATATATTTAATAGAGATCAATCACACGGACTAAAATCCAATGTCAGACACACAGTCCATTTACAAGTCCGTTCTGGGGCTGAACGAAACCGGAGGCACCTAGTACCCCGCATATCCATCGATCTCCAAGTACGTCTGGACGATCACCAACTGTTTCCATCTTCTTGGGTGTACAGCCCAATCAAGATCATCAGTTATCACCCAAACGACGTGAAGACCTCCGATCTTCGACCATCGTCTTCATCTTCGACTTATCGTCGTATCAGTTATTCAGAATGGGATAAACCCGGTCTTCCCGAATAACTCGCGTATATTTTAAATAAGTGTTACACAAACACAACATACGCCTCATTCCAATTCATCAGTCACTAACCGTAAATTAATCAAGAGAATAATTCCCCAAATATTAACCCCGAAGGCCGAAACCAACATCAGATCAATATCCAGAAAACCATTCTGCTTAGCTAACCGACAGTTAGTTTCTGAATTTCACATTCATAGGGAAAGGTTCCCATTAATTTTATCAAAGATAAATTCTTGAATTTATTCTTTAATCTATTTTTGAATATCAATTCAAACTAGTAGGGATTAACGAAACTTACCGAAGTAATCATTTGTTTTAATTTCCCAATCCCAACCTATTTATCCCATGAAGTAAAACTGGTAATACTTCATATCTAACACCACAGTGTTATCGGTAAATTCAATTACCATTTCACGTTCAAATCTAATTAAAGATTTAACTATCGCCTGGAGCAAAACTGGTGATACTCCATTCTCGATTATATCAATCTAATTAAAGATTCATTAAAACTCCACCTAGTTTTAATCGTTAACTGGGTTAAAGAATCAGTGTCATTTAAAACACGGTTCACGATAAACCCAAAGTCACATTCATTAATTATCGGGTTAAAGAACGAGTGTTATTTAAAACACTGTTCACGATAAACCCAAAAATCAATATCAATTCAATTCCAATTAAATATTATTTAATTGGTACACTTCATTAAATCTAAATAAAAAGATTTAACCTTTTCTCAACTGGGTTCAAGAACAGTGTTAGTGAAGACACCATTCACGACAAACCCAAATCACATTCGATATTCAATACAAGGCTCTGAATAGATAATATATCGGCTTATATTCAATATCGAATTCTACGACTAACAAATGTCGTATTGGAAATAACGATATATATATATATCTTTCAAATTTCCATAACAACACCTGTATAATCACGAATTCCAACATCGAAATATTCCGAAGACAATTTCGATTCAAATCCACTCCAATGCAATCATTGGAATTTTGGTTATTTTTAAAACCCTTTTCGAATTCAATTTATTTATTTAAAAATAAATAGAATTATAATTCTAGTTCAAAACTAGTTCATTTCGATAAAAATCTATTTTTATCTTTTCAAATATGGAGTTTTTCATCCCAATTCTTTCTAAATCATTTCTTATGATTTCACACAAATTATTACTATTTTGAATAATTTTATCAAGGCCCGTAGAGTCGATTTCCATCAATGGCCATCGAACTGCACTTACAGCGACCTTTTTCAAATTTGATTTGGACGTAACTCCAAATCCAACCGTTAGATTTCAAATTTCTAACATTCATTAGAAAGCTCTTTTCGATACGAACCCAACGGTTCCGGTTTTAGGAGAATCCGACGGTCGGATCTCCCGTAATGTCCGTTTGAAATCAATGGTCGAAATTCACGAACTGCCGCGGCGCGGCGCGTTCTATTCAGGCCATTATATTATATATATAATATATATAATATATATTTCGTTGATTTTCTATTCAAAACGAATTATATAAATAGTTTTAAAATTCGTTTCAAAATCTATTTCAACTTCCATTTCAATTCAAAGCAAAATTGAATTCTTCTTTATAAATTCGTTTCTAAATTCATTTCTATTCAATTCAAATTTCAATTCAATTTGAATTCATTTCAATTCGCTTTCAACTCAATTTGAATTTGTTTTCAATTCAATTCATTTCGAAATCGTTTTCAATTCACTTTGAATTCGTTTTCAATTCACTTTGAATTCGTTTTCAATTCACTTTATTTCGAAATCGTTTTCAATTCACTTTATTTCGAAATCATTCTCAATTCACTTCATTTCGAAATCGTTTTCAATTCACTTCATTTCGAAATCGTTTTCAATTCACTTCATTTCGAAATCGTTTTCAATTCAATTCATTTCGAAATATTCGATTCAATTCATTTCGAAATATTCGATTTCAAAATTACTTTTTAATATTCATTTTAAAATGAATAAAATTGATATAAATATCGTTCACGTCAAAATGGCGTCAATCTAATCAACACGGCTTCATATATTGATATTTTCAAATATTCCATTTCGAATATTTCTATTTCAAATATTTCTATTTTAAAACTGGAATGAGGCCCAATCAATTACCATATAAAGTTAATTATATGGATTTTCATACAACACATGTATATAATAACATGGAAAAATAATCAACCATCAACCAAAGTGCACTACACTGTATAAGCATCAAATATAGATATCCAACGCTTAAAACAGCCTGTCAATCAACCGATCGACATATTCAATCAATCGGGATGAGTGAACTTCAAATTTCATCCCAACACCCGTGTGGGGTTTCAAACAATCAAACACATATTTTATTTGTGCTGTTGGGCGATGTGTAAAATTTATCGTCCCAATCAATGTCATTCAAATAGGTGTACATAAACAAACCGTCTGGTTTGTAAATGAATATTCTATTTTATTCACTTCACGTTAAAAATTATTTTTTTAACGATAAAACATTTTATTTCAACCTATGAATTTCTATTCAATTCATTTATTCAATAAAATGATATTTTTTATTTTTCTAACTTATTTTAGAAAATTTCGGCGGCATAACGGCACGATACTAGAAACAGGACGAGGCCTAGCCTTATCCCCGGTCTAGTGAAGGCCCACGCCATTCACACATTAATCAAAATCACCAATCAACCAATTCAAATCACATCATATAACTAATCTATGCAACCAAACAAACAAGTCCATGGTCTGTGGACGATTGTGTCGGGTGCTACTAAGCACCGTCTGCATCCTAGTATATATATATAACTAGAAAAATTAAATTGAAAGGTGAGAAGTTCTCACCGATAGCTATCCTAAGCCCACGGCACTTCCAATGCAAGAAATCTTCACTGTTCTTGCCTCTTATCACTTCCTTCGCTCGTAGCCACTACACATGTAAAAATCATATTTTTACTTCGCTATTCAATATATAAAAATCGAATTTTTACTACGATGTTCAATATATAAAAATCGAATTTTTACTACGATGTTCAATATATAAAAATCGAATTTTTACTACGATGTTCAATATATAAAAATCGAATTTTTACTACGATGTTCAATATATAAAAATCGAATTTTTACTTTGCTATATGGATAAAAATTCTATTTTTATCACGCTATTTTCTACATAAAAATTTCGCCTTTTCAAATATAAAGATTTCGATTTTATTTCATCACTATAAAAATCACCTCTTTATTTCAATGTATATATAATAAAAATCATATTTTTACTACGATGTTCAATATATAAAAATCGTATTTTTACTTTGCTATTTAATATATAAAAATCGTATTTTTACTTCGCTATTCAATATATAAAAATCGTATTTTTATACTCTCTTTTCATAAGGAAAAATCAAATTTTTAAATTTCCTTTACATCAGGAAAAATCCAATTTTTTTATACTCGGTTTTTCTATGTAAAAATTATGCCTTTCCTATATTAAAAATCCTACTTTATCATATTAAAAATCGAGTTTTTATATTTTTAAAACAACTCTATTTATATTTTCACAGCAATGTCAATTTTAGTTTCAAAAACAATGTTGTTTTTATTTCAAAAACAATGCCAATTTCAGAATTGAAACAATGTAAATTTCAGAATTAAAACAATGATAATTTCAGAATTAAAACAATGATAATTTCAGAATTAAAAACTCACTGTATTCTCGTTTTTGTCAGGGACCATCATCGCCCTTGAGATCGGAGCGCCACCCACACGTAGTCGGACCACCTCGAACACCTTCTGGTAGCGTCGCGCCTGCGCCCTTCCTCCCCAGAAATCCGATCGAACTCGTGTTGTTGCAGCGATGGGGACAGGATTTTGAAGGCTCCTGAGCGGAAGAGGATCGAGCCGCACTGGGAGGGACGATGCGGTGGAAGGAGGGCGCGACGAGGCTGATGGTGGAGCAGAGTTCGACGTCGGCCACCATTTTCAATTTGGGGAAATCGGATCTGTAAAGTATCGGTGGTTTTCTTTGAACAGTTGACCAAGATTTTTATTTGATTAGGGTTTGACCGAGTTGCCCTCCCTTTTTATAGAAATTAATTAAAATTTTTAAGTTCCAAAAGTTAAATTTGAATCCGAACACCACATTAATCCCAACGACCGTCGTTCCTAGCCAAATACCCCCATTCCGAACACAATGGGATATGTATCGTAAGCCCGTTCAGCTGTTTCGATCAGTTTTCATTGAATTTAAAATATAAATCTTTATATATTCAATTTAAACGCACATTTCAAATTACCGGGGCCACATACAATCTCTAAAAATTCCAATAAAATTATTTCTAGCTTCGTATTGACGATACGGTCCTAACAAAACTAATCTCGTCGAATTCTGAGACCGTTTGAAAAATGGCCAATTTCTGGTCGATCAGAATTGACTGAAATATACCAAACGCGTTTTCTTTTGCCACGCTCACATATTGATTCAGAAAATTCTGCAAATTTGCACCTAGCAATAAATCGACATTCCGGATCCAACAAAAGTGGTTTCGTCGAAATCCGAGGTCGTTTGCAAAATGGCTATTTTTAAGGGCTATATATATATTTAAACTATATAATTAAATATATATATATATATATATTCCATAGCGACTATTTTAAATCTTCAACTGGCCATAACTTCTAATTTATATTATGAAATTTCAGTTCTTCACATTCGTTGGGAAGATACTGTTAAACAGAGTTATATACTTCTGGGTCGTCCACTTTCTGATTTAAAACGAATTCTATATATTCAATTGAATTTCAAAGTCGAATTTTCAAACTGCCGCGCCATTTCAGGCTCGTTATATAATTTAAAATAAATTATATATTTTATTTTCGATTCAAATAAATTTTTCGTCGATTTTATTTAAAATTATCCATTTTAGATATTTAAAATTCGCTAAAATAGCCAAAATAAAAATTTTAAATTGGCTCAGATTTCCGGGTCGTTACACCTACCACCTTCCCTCTGTGCAGACCAGCGAACCACTTCCCCCCTGCTTTCGAACGGCGAGAAACCCCCCCCTTCGATCGAGCATCGACGCTTCTCGCTCCACGGGTTTGATTTTCTTCGGCGAGCTTTCTAGAAAAACCCTAGAACAGTGGTAAGTTGTTATGATTTTAATCGTATGATATTTATGATTTTCACAAGAATTTTTACCTATATAGTAGCGGTGTAAAAATAGAATTTTCATCCATATAGCATGATTATAAAAATTCGATTTTTATATATTGAATAGCGAAGTAAAAATTCGATTTTTATATATTGAATAGCGAAGTAAAAATTCGATTTTTATATATTGAATAGCGAAGTAAAAATTCGATTTTTATATATTGAATAGCAAAGTAAAAATTCGATTTTTATATATTGAATAGCGAAGTAAAAATTCGATTTTTGTATATTGAATAGCGAAGTAAAAATTCGATTTTTATATATTGAATAGCGAAGTAAAAATTCGATTTTTATATATTGAATAGCGAAGTGAAAATTCGATTTTTATATATTGAATAGCGAAGTAAAAATTCGATTTTTATATATTGAATAGCGAAATAAAAATTCGATTTTTATATATTGAAAAGCAAAATAAAAATTTGATTTTTATATATTGAATAGAAAAATAAAAATTCGATTTTTATATATTTATTAGCAAAGTAAAAATATGATTTTTACATATGTAGAGAATACGGGCAACGAAGATGACAAAAGGGTGAGAGCGACGAAGATTTCTATAAATGAAGTGTCGTGGTATTGGGATAGCTATTGGTGAGAACTTCTCACTCTAAATTTCTTTTTCTAGTTATGATATATATATACTAGGATGCAGACGGTGTTTAGTAGCACTCGACACCCGTCATCCACAGACCATGGATGGCTTGTTTGTTTAATTGTTTGGTTGTGTAGTTGGTTAGATTATTTGGTTTGAATTGAACTGTTTGGTGAAATGGAATGGATTTTATTGATGTGTGAATGGCGTGGGCCTTCACTAGACCGGGGATAAGGCTAGGCCTTGTCCCGTTTCTAGTATCGTGTCGTTATGCCGCCGAAATTTTCTAAAATAAGTTAGAAAAATAAAAATATCATTTTTATTTTGTAAATGAACTGAATAAAAATTCATGTGTTAAAATAAAATATTTATCGTTAAAAATATAATTTTTAACGTGAATGTGAATAAATAAATATTCATTTACAAACCGGACGGTTTGTTTATGTACACCTATTTGAATGACATTGATTGGGACGATAAATTTTACACATCGCCCAACTGCACAAATAAAATCTGTGTTTGACTGTTTAAAACCCCACACGGTTATTGGGATGAAACACGACATACACTAATCCCAGTAATTAGCTATTTGTCGATCGATTGATTGACAGGCTTTGTAAGCGTTAAATATCTATATTTGATGCCTATACAGTGTAGTGCACTTTGGATGATGTTTGATTACTTGTCGTTGCTATTATATACATGTGTTGTATGGAATCCATATAATCAACTTTGTATGGTAATTGATTGGGCCTCATTCCAATTTAGAAAATAAAGAACATTATGAAATAAAGGTTCATGTGTTGACTGTACTCATCCATTGAGATTAGTCATGTGTTGAACGAAATATTTTAACAATAAAATCTACATCTTTATCATATATAAAATTAGAAACTAACTGGAAAATAGATGAGATGAGTGGTCTCCTGGACATTGATCTGATGTTGGTCTCGGCCTTCGGGGTTAATATTCAGGGAATCGTTCTCTTACTAATTTACGGTTGGAGTCTGATTTTAAATCAAACGATAGATACCATAATTTTTATAAAATATATTAAATAACAAAAAGAGTCACACGTGGACAGTACTCATTCATTGAGATTAGTCGTGTGTTGACAAAAATATAGATTCACGTATTGAATAGGATAAATATTCATTTGTTGAATAGAATAGCGGAATTATTGAAAAATATAAAGCCGTGTTGATTAGAGATGCGCCATTTCGACGCGAACAATATTATATCGATTATATTCATTTTTAAATTTGAAATGAATTGAATTGAATAGAAAATGAATTGAATTTGATTTGAATAGAAAATGAATTGAATTTGATTTGAATAGAAAATGAATTGAATTTGAATAGAAAATGAATTGAATTTGATTTGAATAGAAAATGAATTGAATTTGAATAGAAAATGAATTGAATTTGAATAGAAAAGAAAATGAATTCGAATCGAATTAAAATCAATTTGAATTGAAATCAAATAGAAATGAAAGTAAAAAGGATTTATAATAGAAAATTCAATTTTGATTTGAATTTGAAATAAAGGTTGAAATTGTTTTTGAAACGAATTCAAAACTATTTATAAAATTCGTTTTAAATAGTAATCGACGAAATATATATTATATATATTATATATATAATATAATGGCCTGAATAGAACGCGCCTTGCCGCGGCAGTTCGTGAATTTCGACCATTTATTTCAAACGGACATTAGGGGAGATCCAACCGTCGGATTCTCCTAAAACCAGAACCGTTGGGTTCGTATCGAAAAGAGCTTTCTAACGAATATTGGAAATTTGAAATCTAACGGTTGGATTTGGAGATACGTCCAAATCAAATTTGAAAAAGGTCGCTGTAAGTGCAGTTCGATGGCCGTTGATGGAAATCGACTGTACGGGCCTTGATAAAATTATTAAAATTAGTAATAATTTGTGTAAAATCATAAGAAATGATTTGGGAAAAATTGGGATGAAAAACTCCATATTTGAAAAGATAAAAATAGATATTTATCGAAATGAACTAGTTTTGAACTAAAATTAAAACCCATTTATTTTTAAATAAATAAAATGGACTTGAAATGGGTTTTAGATAGAATTGATTAGTGGGTTTATCGTGAAGGATGTTTTAAATAACACTTGTTCTTTAACCCGATAATAAATAGAATGTGATTTGGGTTTGTCATGAACTGTGTTTTAAATGACATTAGTTCTTTAACCCAGTAAAGGGAGTTTTAATGAATCTGCAATTAGATTGAAATGTGAATTGATAATCTAAATTATCAAATTTCGAAATTGAGTGAGAATGGAGTATCACCAGTTTTGCTCCAGAGCGATAGTTAAATCTTTAATTAGATTTGAACGTGAAATGGTAATTAATTTTACCGATAACATCGTGGCGTTAGATATGGAGTATTACCAGTTTTGCTTCATGGGATGAATAGGTTGGGATTGGGAAATAGAATAAATAATTACTCCAATGTGATTCGCTAATCTCGACTAGTTTGGAAAACCATAATTTGGTTTGAAATGACATCCAAAGGAAGATTAAAGGATAAATTTCAAAGAATTTATGTTGGATAAAATTAATGGGAACCTTTCCCTAAAAATTGGAATGAGGCGTATGTTGTGTTTGTGTAACATTTGTTTTTAATATACGCGGGTTGTTCGGAAAGGCCGGGTTTATAACCATTCTGAATAACCGATTCGACGATATGTCGAAGATGAAGACGGTGGTCGAAGACCGGAAGTCTTCACATCGTTTGGATGATTACTGATGATCCTGATTGGGCTGTACACCTAAGAGGATGGAAATAGTTGGTGGTCGTCCAGACATACTTGGAGATGGATGAATATGCGAGGAAAGTGCCTCCAGTTTCGTTCAGACCCAGAACGGACTTGTAAATGGATTGTGTGTCTGACATTGGATTTTATTCTGTGTTGATTGATTTCTATTAAATATACATCTGTTTGGCGGCGGAGAATTTATTCTTTTGCTTAACGCCCTTCTCTGAGACGTACGAGCTCAGAGGTTGTATATCGATGGACATCAGTCGCATGGCATGAATTGCCTGTGTGGCATGCTAAGATGCAATGATCAAGGCTTTTGTTGAAAAGCAGAGTCTTGTGGTTGATGATCAAAGCACGGCCTACGTGGCAGCTTTGTGTATAACGTGAATTCGAGAGCCTCACACCTCGGTATGAGTCAAAATCGGGATACGGATTGCAGGGAGAGCACGACGTTTCTTTCTAGCTTTGGTGGTGTCATTGACTTACCAGCCCTGACATTTATATACTTTTCACCTATGTGGTTGTTGGACGAGGCGCCTCGATGATAGGTCCGTAAGGACCGGGAAACGTGTGTTCAGAAATAAATAATCCTCTAACGTAAGTGAGGACCGGCCCTGAAGCATCCAGGATTGCCCAGAGTGTGTAGTCCTGAGACATTTGCTAGAGTGTCTCGAAAGCGGAGAGGAGCTTGCCCCTTGCCTCGACTCATGACGGAAATCCAATTTCCCATACGTGTATTGCGGTTTTAATTGTAGAACTAGTATGGCGACATGATATATGGTACCCATGTCGTCTATGATTTATATTTATGATTGAAATTGTTTTGACACTATATACTTATTATAGTATCAAATGATTTGTTTTAAACGTATCAAACATGTTTGGCTATTATAAGGGAAAACCCTATCCTCCGGCTTGCGTTGCATTGTGTGATGGGACCTGGGTCTTATATTAGCTTCATTTTTCGAAAAAGCATTGCGTTGTTTATTCTATGCACTGGTATTCTTGGGAGGAAACCTGTTCCGTGTTATACGGCGTGGTCCCTTGAATTACTCTCTTTTAAAGTAAAGTTTTAAATAGCTGTTTTAGTTCTCACACCAGTCACATGACTGACCTGGAGTTTATTGTTTTAACCTAAACTCTGGGTGCCCTTATTTTCGACACGGGCAGCTAGTAGTTTTGGTTTTGCAGATTTATATTCACAGGATCCTGATTTACAGCTGGAACGATGCTCAGAAAGCTCTGTATCCGTGCATTACTTTCAGTTGTGTTTTATATTGTCTTTCCGCTGCTATGTAATTTATTGTAATCTCTGATATTTATTGAATGTAATTTATTCAATTATACTCTGTATATTCTTGTATCTGATGGAATTGTTGTAATAGCAATGAAATGTTCTTCTGTTGGCGTTCTGATTTGTCCTGTTCTCAAAACGATCAGGGGTTTCAAACGGTCTAGATCAGTTTAACGACTGATTCAGATCGAGCGAAATTCCCGGCCGTCACAGATACACCCCACATGTTTCCGGAATACAGGGACTCAATTGACTTTAGGGCAAAAATCACACCCAGTCAGTCTGAAAGGACTACGACCATACCTCAATTACAAACACAACCCACCACCCGCAAAAGGTGCATCTATCACTTGAGATGCACCATGCAAAACTAACGATCTAAAAGTGCTTGTAATATACCACAAAGACCTCCATGTCGTCTTTGTGGATTTCACAACTCGATATCCGTCCACCGTTTGACATGATCTCTTCATCTTCGGGATTCCTTGAGCATCATCAACATTTAGACCCTTGTCGATACCATGATCCTCCATCTTAGGACCATTAGCAGTGACCAACTTAACCTCTCCACCTGGCTGTGGACTAGGTTCTTCAACCGTCACATGCCTTCCACTTCGTCTTCTTCCATTTTCCCTCATCTATATCAGAGGGCTTCTTCTCATCACCATCAATCAATGGAACACCCACCATTACAGGCTTCCAAATCCCCCAAAATCTTCCATCAAAAATAATCATTCACGAAAGAAATATCATCTCCGACTTCTAAAATCATCAATCCAAAATCACTCCAAGCTATGCAATGATCTGAGCTCTAATACGAACTGTTGGGTTTTTGTGCACAGTGGACGTTTGACAAAACACCCAGAAAAATAGGATCTTTTCACCCAATAACTTGAAGATGAAGTTGATTGAAAATAGAAATACAATGGATCGGAAATAATAGCAATACACAAATATTCCACCCAACCACCCTCTTTATTGATTCACCAAAACAAAATTTTTTACACTCAATCGATCAAAACAAAAAAATAAACAAAATACAATTGAACCAAAAACCTTATTGAGAAAGGGAAAGAATATATAGATGACTACAAATATTATTAGAGCAGAAGAGCAACAAAGAACGACGACAAACCCTTGGATAATCTGGAGGCACCAACTAAGTCTTTCAGCAGTAAATAGGAATAGTTACCCTCAGCCCAAATTCCTAAATCTTCCTCTCCAGGGCGCACGCCCATGGAGGCACACAACCTCACCAGATATTCTCACATGCTTTCTTGTTGTTTCGCCTGATCTAATCAATAAGGCATGATATATAGAGAACAGAAGACCTAAGCAAATATTCAAATTACCCCTTCAAAATATCTTCAGAATATAATCATTCATTTCTTCCATTCTATGGTAGAATCAATCAATCACACCAATCAATCAGTCAATCGAATAAATCAATTAGTTAATCAATCAATTAATTGAGTATATCCTCTTTATAAAATATTTTAATCAAAAAATTCAACAGATTGTAAGATTGATTATTGAAGTTTATATGCAAAAAAATCTACATAACCCAAACTTGTGTAGTACTGGATGTAGGGTAACTCTGAACTAGTATAAAATTCTGATGTGTTCGTTCCTTTACTGCTTTTACTTATTATGAGCATTTGTGTCTGATTCTGTGACTGTTTTATATCAGTGATTTACATTTGATTCTGGCTTATACAAAAATATTTCATAGATTCCATTAAACACTATTAAGCCCTCCACTATTGTTAAGTTAACCTTAAGAACCGTGATACCTGAAACACCCCACCTCCGTTAGGGTCACTCTCAAAGGGAATGCCCTAATTTTGGTGGAGGTTTATAAGTATAAGTCACAGATATACAAGACAGATATAAGAACACATATTTTTGAACAGCGGAAAACAACAACTTTTATTTCAATAAAATACGTGTTACACCAACCATACCATAATTGTCTTACAATACTTCCAAAAACATAACATCTTCATAACTGTCTTGATTACATTATTTAAAGAAGCATAAAGAAAACATAAATAAACTGCAAAAGTCCCATAGTTGCTGTCCAAAGCCATAGTCCAAAACGAAAAGATCCAAGCAATACATTCTTTCTCTTCAAGCTGGATATGAAGGCTGGTCAAGCTGCGGTATTCCCTCCATGTGGACCTAGGGGGGGAACGGATGAAAAGAAGACGAAAGAAAAGTAGAGTCGGACATAAAGCCTGAGTAAGTCTAGGACTATTCAGTCTATGAATAAAGAACTGGGTATGATAAGTATAAACTAGAAATGGGAAAGCACCATAAACTTAGTTAAGTTGTCTAGGGTCGAATATACTATCGTACCCCATATTAATCTCTGTACCCATATAAACTAATTCCCAACAGGCACCCCATAATCAGGGTGAAGTGATCCATTTTATGATGATCGGCTCCTACTCGCATAGTTACATGTGTCTTACGGCCCCCGATGTTGTAGTTACCTATGCTGGTCCCACCATGGGGTGTATCAAGTCCCATGGTGGCGGCCCGACACAATCCTAGAATGCACAGGTATGCTACTGGTGCTCAGTGCCTTATTTTTCTACGCCGGAGTGTGTGCACGCCCGCACCCCATTAGAACCTACACTGCTGCACCACTGCCGTCGATTTGACCTCTTACAGTCAGCCCAGTAATCGTGCCCCACCCTGCCTAGTTTCAGGGTATCATGATACCTTATAGGGTTACTGCTGAAAAGGGTCCCTCGCTACTAGGTTTTTTATTTCTAGCCAACATGCTAAGTTGGTTAAGTGTTTTATAAACCTAACCCCCAATCAGTCTATTTAGTTTAGCATGTTCCATTTTGATTAAGTATTAATATAATTTACTTAATCCTATCAATCCTGACTCAGCCTTAATTGTCTTATTAAAGCCTTGACTTCTCACATTAGACAGGTATTGTTGTGGCTGCCTGTTGCCGGTTGGGTCCGGGCAGTCTTACGCCACAACTCAGTCTAACCTTGGGTCCTTATTGGGCTCCGTGTTTAACCACCCACATTGGATAGGTATTGTTGTGACTACTGGACAGCCGGGCGGTTCCGGGCAGGTTTACATCACAACTCAATCCAACCTCGGGTTAAACACATCGTATTTTCTACATTTACATATTTTGTCTTTCTTCTTTTTATATGTAAATATTTGCGGCCCATTATCCAAATTCATCTTTATTGTTTAAGATTTATTTATGCCACTTAATTGTTTTTCAAAGTTATTGGAGTGCGTCAAACAAGCCAACACATATGTTCTATATTTTTAACCCAAACGTCATTTCCCCCGTTTATTCGTTCGTTCCAATGTAAGGTGTGTTGGGTTTAATACTTAAACCCAATTTAGCCATATAAAAAGGGGAGGCTATAACATGATGTTTATAAGGTGACATAAAAAGGGGAGTGTGAACGCATGAACTTGCAACATACGATCTAATTATCATAAGATAGGCATATGTGAACTTGCAATTGTAACAACATATAATATAAGCAATACTTAAACATGAATCATTCTATTCACAAAATCATGGTGTAAACGAAACATGTAGTCTTGGCATAAATAGTACTTAAACATGAACCACTCTAAACATATAATTATGGCATAATCATAATTGAACATGAGTCCTTATATGGTCATGGCATAAACATAATTGATTATGAATCCTATTATTCATATAATCATGGGTTTTTGTCCAATCTATGTAACTTGTAAGGGGATGCAATTCTAGTGTAAATTTCTAATGTAACTTATGTGCCAAAAATATATTATCATATGATTAAGATAACAACATAAGCTTAGAAAACATGTTTTTAACTAGGCATAATAACAAACATAGCTTAGACATGTTCATAAAATTAATACAAGCTTACAACGACGCTTGCTTTTGTCACTATCACAAAATCATGATTTTTATACTTGAACTATGATGCCAATTTCAACATAACCTTCATATGAATCATAATACTTAGGTGAATCAAATTACACTAAAGATGACCATAGAATTTTACATCATGTTGTCATAACAATAGATCATAAACTTGCATGAATTTCAAAATAAACTATTACAACATATAGTTGTTGTTTCAACATGAATCTTATACTTGCATTTACCAAATGGGTGTTGTAAATAACTACCACAAACATGTAGTTTTCAATATGAATCATATGCTAGCAATAGTCCCAATCAAAATTCCAATACACGTGGTTGTCAACATAAGCCACATACTTGTATGAATCAAACCATAACACTACCAAATCGTTAGAATCAAAATAACATACAAATATAAGTCATTATCGCCACAATTCCATTTCGTTTCTAATGCAAATCGCGTACTTGCAAATATCCAATCGTATACCATAATATTCCCAAATCGTTTTGCATCAAAGCAACATACAAATATAGATTATTATCGCCACAATCTCATTTCTTACATTACACAAATCAACACAATTATTTAATTCATATCGGAATAGCACTCTACTTACAGCGTATGGCGAATCTTCAATTCAGAAATCTGAATTCTGAATTTGGAGATGCTATCCTTTGTTTTAGGCGTTGCTTTGATTTGATTAACGTTGCTTAAAGCTTTGAATTCTCTCCTAGTTGTCTCTCTATTTCTGACGGCTATCTTCAGTCTCTCCTCAGCAGCATGACGGTCTCATCCCCATTTTAGTTTATGTGAATTAGGGTTAGACTTAGGTCCTTTTTATAGAGTTTGTGAGTTAATTTAGACCGTCGATGAAGCTTGGTTCAATAATAGCCGTTCGTTTGAAGGAGAGACCAACCAGGAGCTGACACCTAGCCCTAGTGACAAGGCAAGGCTCAGAAAATCGACCAAGCACAGACCTGGACAGCCAGGACTTGACCAGACCTGGCCAGCAGGTCATTTTTGACCTGGGCGCACTTGGCAGGTGCGCCAGGTCAAAAATGTACTGGCGCACTTCCCAAGTGCGCCAGTGCATTTTTGTTCTGGCGCACTTCCCAAGTGCGCCAGTGCATTCTGACCCGTTTTCCGGTTTTTCGCCCAATTTCGTTCGTCCATATCTTCTTCATACGATATCCGTTTTACGCAAACTCAGACTCTATCTCAAGCAGAATTCCGAGACGAACGCAATGGCGTATCCCGTTTCCCTTAATTCTTTGATTTAAAATTAGTTATAGTTTAATTTATGAATTTCACAGTTATAAAATACACGGGGTGTTACATTCTCCCCCACTTAAAAGGATTTCGTCCCCGAAATCTTCAAGTTCAGGAAGAATGTACATCCTAACGTCCAAACATCCATCTACTCATCCATCAAACACGAGCATCCATTGTCCTTAAAAGACTTCTAATGCTTCATGATCATATGCGAAGTGTGTGTGTACATGTACTTATCTAATTGCAAAATCAGGCGGTCTACTGATTCAGTTGACCTCCTTAATGCGATTTATGTAAGTGCTATGAATCCATTATGTATGCAAATCCTCCTATTCATGATTCTACATGAGTGCACAATCATTCATACACATGCAACATCCATATGACAACACATTAAAGCTCAACCATATACGAATGCAAACATATATGCATATGCAATATGAAGTGACTGAGCCGATCTAAAACCTAGATTGTGTGTGTATATGCAACCACTAGCAATCACTTGCAACCACTTGCAACCATCATCCATAACATGTTTCAATTACATGTTTTCATCCAAAGGGTTTCTACCTAAAAGATAAGGTCGAGGAGATATACCTAAAAAGATAGATAAAAGCGCAACTTAAGGAAAAAGAAAGATCAAGGATGTACCCTCGAAAAGAAAAGGGTAGGCAGCGCGTATTCTAGCTTCAGTTTCCCAAGTTGCATCTCCTTCGGCGTCGCTCCACTGAACTTTGACAAGCTTGACTTCTCGGTTGCGTAGCTTTTTTACTTCCGTTCCTAATATGCGGGTTGGAACTTTTCTTATGGTTGCTTCGCGTTCCACTTCAGCTTCTTCTAGGATATTTGGCTCTACCACTTCAGCAGACTCATGTAGACATTTTCGGAGATGTGAAACGTGAAAAACGTTGTGAACTCCGGCCAGCTTTTCGGGTAGCTCTAGTCTATAGGCCATTTTCCCAATTTTCTCGATGATAGGGAATGGCCCTACGAACCTTGGTGCTATCTTTCCTGTGGTTCCAAAACGAACAACGTTCCTTAGCGGAGATACCTTAAGAAAAACTCTGTCTCCAACCTCAAATTCAAGGTCGGTCCTCCTCTTGTCGGTGTAGGACTTTTGTCTGTCTTGGGCCGTCTTCATCCTTCTTCGTATTAAGTCTACTTTTTCTGAAGTCTCTCGGATCATATCTGGTCCAAGTATGAGTTTATCAGTAGACTCCCACCAGCAAGTGGGCGATCGGCATGGTCTTCCATATAAAGCTTCGAAGGGTGCCATCCCGATGGTTGCTTGATAGCTGTTGTTGTAGGCAAATTCCACCAAAGGAAGATGGTCTTCCCATGTCCCTCCAAAGTAAAGGACGCACAGTCTTAGAAGGTCCTCCAAAACTCTGTTCACTCTTTCTGTTTGGCCGTCGGTTTGGGGATGATAGGCTGTGCTCAAGCATAACTGCGTTCCTACTGCTTCTTGCAGACTCCGCCAAAACTCACTGGTGAAGATAGGGTCTCGGTCACTAACAATGCTGGATGGTATTCCATGGAGTCGAACGATTTCCTTGAGGTAAAGAGATGCTAGGGATGAGGCAGTTCTTTTACTTTTGACAGGTAAAAAGTGGGCGCTTTTAGTAAGCCTATCCACTATTACCCAAATGCTAGTGTTGCCTCTCCTAGACCTAGGCAGCCCATCGATGAAGTCCATTGAGATGCTATCCCACTTCCACTGCGGGACCTCTAGAGGATGTAGCAGTCCGCCAGGCTTTTTCTGTTCCACCTTAACCTGTTGGCACACCATACACTTGGAAACGAATTCTGCCACGTCCTTTTTCATGCCGTTCCAGAAGAAAGTTCTTTTTATGTCCTTGTACATTTTATCTCCGCCTGGGTGTATCGTCATCTTGGAGTGATGTGCTTCCTCGAGAACCCTCTTTACTAAATCCCTTGTCTGTGGGACGCATAGTCTTCCGTCTCGCCTTAGCCAACCCTTATCGTCGATGGAGTATCTATTGAGGTGACTTGAAGTCTCACCCCTAATTAGCCTATCAATCGTTTCCACAAGCTGAGGGTCTTCGCGTTGTGCTGTCCCTATTGAGTCCACTAAAGTCGGGCGCACTTCGAGAGATGCTAGCAAGCCTGGCACAAAATCGGAGGAAGGCCTAAAGTCGAAGCTGGCTATAAACTCTAGGCTTTGTCTTTCAACAAACAGCGGGCTTAGGGTCAATTTCTTTCGGCTCAACGCGTCTGCCACTACGTTGCCTTTGCCCGGAGTGTAGGAGATCTCGAAATCGTACGAGGCAAGAAACTCCATCCATCTTTGTTGCCTCAAGTTAAGATCTTTCTGCGAGAAAAGATATTTCAACGATTTATGGTCAGTGTAAAGTTCGAACTTCTCACCTAGGAGATAGTGTCGCCAAGACTTGAGTGCAAAGACGATGGCAGCTAACTCAAGATCATGGGTCGGGTAGTTCTTTTCGTGCACTTTCAACTGCCTCCCGCCATAAGCTACTATCCTTCCTTCTTGCATTAAGACGGCGCCAAGCCCTGTCTCACATGCATCTGTATAAACAGTGAACATCTTGCTTCCATCTGGCAACGTCAAAACTGGGGCTGCTGTAAGAGCCCTTTTTAGTTGCTGGAAAGCAAACTCGCAATCCAAGTCCCAATTGAACGCTAGATTCTTCTTGGTCAATTTCGTGAGCGGAGCTGAGATTTTCGAAAAATCCTTTATGAACTTTCGATAGAAACATGCTAGTCCTAGAAAACTTCGGACCTCAATTGCATTCCTTGGTGTCTTCCAATCCTGTACCGCCACTACCTTAGCAGGGTCCACTGCTAACCCTTGTTTGGATACTATGTGCCCAAGGAACCTCACCTCTTCTCTCCAAAAGTGGCATTTGGAGAATTTGGCTTTTAGCTGATGGACTCGCAGAGTTTCCATGATTGCCCTTAAGTGCTGAGCATGTTCCTCTTCACTCTTTGAGAAGATAAGGATATCGTCTACGAAGACCACTACGAACTTATTGAGGAATTCTCTGAATACCCTACTCATCAGGTCCACGAAGTAAGGAGGTGCATTTGTCAAGCCGAAAGGCATGACAAGCCATTCAAAGAAGCCGTCTGGGGTTCTGAATGCCGTTTTATCGATACTATCTTCAGCCACCCTTAGCTGATGAAAACCGGTCGCTAAATCGAGTTGGGAGAAAACAGACGCTCCTACAAGCTGATCAAACAAATCGTCAATTCTGGGGAGAGGGTGCCTATTCTTTTTCGTTAGCTTGTTGAGCTCCCTATAGTCAACACATAGACGGAGTGAACCATCCGCCTTTGTAGCGAACACCACTGGAGCGCCCCATTCTGAAATGCTCCTCCTAATGAACCCCTTTTCTAGAAGCTCTTTAATCTGTTTACTGAGCTCTTTCCTTTCCCGTGGAGCCATGTGTCTAACGGGAAACGCAACGGGCTTTGCATTATCTACAAGGTATATGCGGAAGTTTACCTCCCGCTTTGGAGGCAAGCCCTTCACCTCTTCGAAGACATCCGGATATTCCCGGACCACTCTAACTGATTGCAAATTTTCAACAGAGGCATCTAGCGATTCAAGGTAACTAAGCATAACCGCATACGAGGGATTACAAGAAATTTCCAAAGTATTACCGAGCTGGGTTAGGAGCCTAACAACCCTTTTCTCACAATCAAGGATGGCCCCATTACTGGATAGCCAATCCATGCCCAAAATCAAACCATATCCCGAAAAGCCCAAAACAAAGGCACTACATTGAAATTCTACACTTAGAATAGAAATTTTCAATCACAAACAGATCATAGACAAATGAGCTGGGCCCCCAATTGGGTTTGAAACAATTAAGGGGTCCTCTACCATACTAGTTTTTAGGTGTAGAGATTCTACTAAAGCAGAGGAGATAAAGGAGTGTGATGCGCCAGAATCAAATAAAGTGCGAACGGGGTGATCATAAAGATAAACTACACTTTCTACAGAAGTATTAATACCTCGCTGTTGCAGAGGTGGCGCTTCTAGCACATGAACTTGTGCCCCTGAGGTGGATCCAGCCCTCTACCTCTGTCCTCGTTTCTTTGGGCAGTCCTTAGCCCTGTGGCCTGTCTCACCGCAAGAAAAGCACCCACCATTTTCCTTGGCCTTCTTTTTCCGGCAATCTTTCACTAAGTGCCCCCACTTTGCCACAGAAATTACACTTCCTCTTCTCTTTGTTGCCTTTCCCGCCCTTCTTAAAGTCTGTCTTCTTAGGCTGCAAACCCTCTTTCCTCCCTTGACAGCTTTCTGCCTTTGTCTCCTTCTTGCCCTTATCCTCTTCGTTCAGCAATGCCATTTTTACCAACCTTTCATATGTAGCTCCCATGGGTATATGGGTCATGGCCAAACTGTGTAATGGCTCATTCAACCCTTTGACGAAACGGAGAGCCTTCTTGTGCGGGGTGTTGACTAGGTCCAGCCCAAACCTAGCCAGCTCATCGAACTGATTAACATACTCTTTGACTGTCTTGTTCCCTTGCTTAAGAAATAAGAATTTTTCCAACTGCAAACTCCTTTCCGCATCTGAGAGGAATTTAGCCTCAAACCTTGCCCTAAAGTCCTCCTATGTCTCCACTGGTCTTTCTGCATTAGTGACTTCCCACCAGTAGGAAGCCTCGCCCTTCAGTACCCATACTGCCAGTTGTACTTTCTGTCTATCTTCTACCTCAAAGATGATGAATAAGTCCTCGGTTTCTTTCAGCCAATTTCTAGCTGCCACAAAGGACTCAGTTCCATGAAAATCCTTTCCTCCCATAGCTTTAAAATCTTTACATATCTTAGCAAACGTGTTTCCTCGTGGAGGAGGTGGAGGAAGAGGTGATGCTGCAGCTGGATGATTTCCTGCAGCTGGAGGAGGAGGAACGGTAGGACCTGGCTGAGTGGCCCTTGCTTCTAAGAACCGTCTAAACCAACCAGGTATTGGTACACCCTCTGGCAAGTTAAGTTCTTCGGACATGCTGAAACAAAAAGGATAGATTCAAAACGAAGGATTAGAGATAGTACCTATGGCTTTGGGGGGACTTTGCCTTTTTTAAAATAAAATAATATTTTTCTTTTAAAAATGCTTCTTTAAATTTCTTTTTTTAAAATAAATTTTCAAAACTTTTTATCTTATATGGTAAACCTATGCTCTGATACCAAGTGAAACACCCCACCTCCGTTAGGGTCACTCTCAAAGGGAATGCCCTAATTTTGGTGGAGGTTTATAAGTATAAGTCACAGATATACAAGACAGATATAAGAACACATATTTTTGAACAGCGGAAAACAACAACTTTTATTTCAATAAAATACGTGTTACACCAACCATACCATAATTGTCTTACAATACTTCCAAAAACATAACATCTTCATAACTGTCTTGATTACATTATTTAAAGAAGCATAAAGAAAACATAAATAAACTACAAAAGTCCCATAGTTGCTGTCCAAAGCCATAGTCCAAAACGAAAAGATTCAAGCAATACATTCTTTCTCTTCAAGCTGGATATGAAGGCTGGTCAAGCTGCGGGATTCCCTCCCTGTGGACCTGGGGGGGGGGGGGGGAACGGAAGAAAAGAAGACAAAAGAAAAGTAGAGTCAGACATAAAGCCTGAGTAAGTCTAGGACTATTCAGTCTATGAATAAAGAACTGGGTATGATAAGTATAAACTAGAAATGGGAAAGCACCATAAACTTAGTTAAGTTGTCTAGGGTCGAATATACTATCGTACCCCATATTAATCTCTGTACCCATATAAACTAATTCCCAACAGGCACCCCATAATCAGGGTGAAGTGATCCATTTTATGATGATCGGCTCCTACTCGCATAGTTACATGTGTCTTACGGCCCCCGATGTTGTAGTTACCTATGCTGGTCCCACCATGGGGTGTATCAAGTCCCATGGTGGCGGCCCGACACAATCCTAGAATGCACAGGTATGCTACTGGTGCTCAGTGCCTTATTTTTCTACGCCGGAGTGTGTGCACGCCCGCACCCCGTTAGAACCTACACTGCTGCACCACCGCCGTCGATTTGACCTCTTATAGTCAGCCCTGTAATCGTGCCCCACCCTGCCTAGTTTCAGGGTATCATGATACCTTATAGGGTTACTGCTGAAAAGGGTCCCTCGCTACTAGGTTTTCTATTTCTAGCCAACATGCTAAGTTGGTTAAGTGTTTTATAAACCTAACCCCCAATCAGTCTGTTTAGTTTAGCATGTTCCATTTTGATTAAGTATTAATATAATTTACTTAATCCTATTAATCCTGACTCAGCCTTAAATGTCTTATTAAAGCCTTGACTTCTCACATTAGACAGGTATTGTTGTGGTTGCCTGTTGCCGGTTGGGTCCGGGCAGTCTTACGCCACAACTCAGTCAAACCTCGGGTCCTTATTGGGCTCCGTGTTTAATCACCCATATTGGATAGGTATTGTTGTGACTACTGGACAGCCGGGCGGTTCCGGGCAGGTTTACATCACAACTCAATCCAACCTCGGGTTAAACACATTGTATTTTCTACATTTACATATTTTGTCTTTCTTCTTTTTATAAGTAAATATTTGCGGCCCATTATCCAAATTCATCTTTATTGTTTAAGATTTATTTATGCCACTTAATTGTTTTTCAAAGTTATTGGCGTGCGTCAAACAAGCCAACACATATGTTCTATATTTTTAACCCAAACGTCATTTCCCCCGTTTTATTCGTTCGTTCCAATGTAAGGTGTGTTGGGTTTAATACTTAAACCCAATTTAGCCATATAAAAAGGGGAGGCTATAACATGATGTTTATAAGGTGACATAAAAAGGGGAGTGTGAACGCATGAACTTGCAACATACGATCTAATTATCATAAGATAGGCATATGTGAACTTGTAATTGTAACAACATATAATATAAGCAATACTTAAACATGAATCATTCAATTCACAAAATCATGGTGTAAACGAAACATGTAGTCTTGGCATAAATAGTACTTAAACATGAACCACTCTAATCATATGATTATGGCATAATCATAATTGAACATGAGTCCTTATATGTTCATGGCATAAACATAATTGATTATGAATCCTATTATTCATATAATCATGGGTTTTTGTCCAATCTATGTAACTTGTAAGGGGATGCAATTCTAGTGTAAATTTCTAATGTAACTTATGTGCCAAAAATATATTATCATATGATTAAGATAACAACATAAGCTTAGAAAACATGTTTTTAACTAGGCATAATAACAAACATAGCTTAGACATGTTCATAAAATTAATACAAGCTTACAACGACGCTTGCTTTTGTCACTATCACAAAATCATGATTTTTATACTTGAACTATGATGCCAATTTCAACATAACCTTCATATGAATCATAATACTTAGGTGAATCAAATTACACTAAAGATGACTATAGAATTTTACATCATGTTGTCATAACAATAGATCATAGACTTGCATGAATTTCAAAATAAACTATTACAACATATTTGTTGTTTCAACATGAATCTTATACTTGCATTTACCAAATGGGTGTTGTAAATAACTACCACAAACATGTAGTTTTCAATATGAATCATATGCTTGCAATAGTCCCAATCAAAATTCCAATACATGTGGTTGTCAACATAAGCCACATACTTGTATGAATCAAACCATAACACTACCAAATCGTTAGAATCAAAATAACATACAAATATAAGTCATTATCGCCACAATTCCATTTCGTTTCTAACGCAAATCGCGTACTTGCAAATATCCAATCGTATACCATAATATTCCCAAATCGTTTTGCATCAAAGCAACATACAAATATAGATTATTATCGCCACAATCTCATTTCTTACATTACACAAATCAACACAATTATTTAATTCATATCGGAATAACACTCTACTTACAGCGTATGGCGAATCTTCAATTCAGAAATATGAATTCTGAATTTGGTGATGCTATCCTTTGTTGTAGGCGTTACTTTGATTTGATTAACGTTTCTTAAAGCTTTGAATTCTCTCCTAGTTGTCTCTCTATTTCTTACGGCTATCTTCAGTCTCTCCTTAGCAGCATGACGGTCTCATCTCCATTTTAGTTTATGTGAATTAGGGTTAGACTTAGGTCCTTTTTATAGAGTTTGTGAGTTAATTTAGACCGTCGATGAAGCTTGGTTCAATAATAGCCGTTCGTTTGAAGGAGAGACCAACCAGGAGCTGACACCTAGCCCTAGCGACAAGGAAAGGCTCAGAAAATCGACCAAACACAGACCTGGCCAGCCAGGACTTGACCAGACCTGGCCAGCAGGTCATTTTTGACCTGGGCGCACTTGGCAGGTGCGCCAGGTCAAAAATGTACTGGTGCACTTCCCAAGTGCGCCAGTGCATTTTTGTTCTGGCGCACTTCCCAAGTGCGCCAGTGCATTCTGACCCGTTTTCCGGTTTTTCGCCCAACTTCGTTCGTCCATATCTTCTTCATACGATATCCGTTTTACGCAAACTCAGACTCTATCTCAAACAGAATTCCGAGACGAACGCAATGGCGTATCCCGTTTCCCTTAATTCTTTGATTTAAAATTAGTTATAGTTTAATTTATGAATTTCACAGTTATAAAATACACGGGGTGTTACAATACCCAACAACTAGTATCAGAGCATTGCTTTTCAAAGTATTCATAATCTAAAATTTTGAAAAGTTTTAAAATGGAAATTTTTGGAATTCATTATAACATTGTTCAAAAATATTCAATCCATCATTAATTCATGAGCCTGCATTTAATTATTTTGAAAAATCAAGTTATTTGTTGTATTGGTATCTTGTGCTGGAACAGACTTGTTATATGTCTCTTGACGATTCAACACTCAATGGACATTTGGTGCAAATCAAGAAAAAACAAATGGATAATTGATAGTGAATGTTTAATACATATGACTGGAAATCCAAATATACTGAATGATATGGTTTATGAGGATGGAGGAATGGTTAATTTTGGTAACAACTTGAAAGGATATGTGATTGGCATCGATAATGTCGGTAACTTTAAAACTCTTACTATTTCTGATGTTTTACTAGTTAGGAATTTAAAACACAACTTACTTAGCATAAGTCAGTTATGTGATAACGGTAATAAAATTAAATTTGAGAAAGATAAGAGTTACATCGATGATAATAATTCAAATATTGTATCTGAAGGAAATAGGAAAAAAATGTAATAACCCAGAAAATTCAAACCAATTTAAAAATTTTATTTTGGCAATTTTGATGAATTTTGAATATTTAAAATGAATTATTTTAAATAATAACAACGATAAATTTATTTCGAATAGAATTAGAATGTATATATTTATTTGAATCGTCGTTCGAATATAAATATTTATTTTTATTTATAAAAGGAATTGGAGTTGGCGCAGTAGTTCGAAAATTCGATTTCAAATTTCAAATGAATGTACAGGATTCAAAATAACCCGGATTTTTGCGAAACCAAAAATATTAGAATCTATTTGAAAATATCTTTCCAACGAATCCGAAAAATTGAAATTTCATAGCGGGAATAAAAAGTTATGCCCAGTTGAAAATTCAGAATAGTCGTTATGGAATTTTGGCCCTTAAAAATGGAAATTTTGCAAACGACCTCCGTTTTTGACGAAACCACTTTTTTTGGATCCAAGATGTCAAGTTATTGCTAGATTCCAGAATTCATAATTTTCAGAATCAATATGTGAGCGTGGCAACAGAAAACATGTTTGAACAATTTTAGTCAATTTGGAACGACCAGAAAATAGCCATTTTTCAAACGGTCTTCAAATTTGACGAAATTAGTTTTATTAGGACCGTATCGTCAATATAAAGCTAGAAATGATTTTTTTAGAATTTTTAGAGTCCGTATGTGGCCCTGGTGAATTGAAATGTACATTTGAATTGAATATATATATATATATATATATATATATATTTTAATTTAAACGGAAACTGATCAAAATGTTAGAATTGGGTTACGAAACATATCCCATTGTATTCGGAATGGGGGTAATTAGCTAAGGGCGACAGTTGTTAGGCATGGTTTAGAGGTCAATGAAAAGTCAACTTTTTATAGAGAAAATAATAAATTAAAAAAAAATATATATAAATTCCTTTACACTAAGCCCCCTCCTTCTTCACTCTTTCTCCCTTTATACCGTTCGTTTCAGATCAGAGGAAAAAAAAACGCTTCCATCGTTCATCCGCCGCCGCACTTGGCTCCTCCGCCCCCGCGCCAAGCCGCTCCGCCTGCCCTCAGATCACCGTTTCCCTCCCCAGCCTCTCTCCTCCTCTTCTATCGAGACCCGTAACCCCCTTACCCCCAAAACCAAAGACCGCCGCGCCGTACCTCCTAGCCCCGCCACCACCTCACCGCGAGCCCCACCGGCCACCTGCCTTCTCACCGATGCCCCTCCAGCCCGAGTTCGACGGTTTACAGTGAGTCTTTATTTTTATTTACATTTCAGTTTTTGATGTAAATAGTATTGTTTTCTTATATGATTTTTAAGTTATTAAAAATATGATCTTTAAGTTTAGGATTTTTAAATTATTAAAAACATGATTTTTGTGATAAAAAAGTTATTATTTTTTGATAAGAAAGTTATGAATTTTAAACAAACAAAGGTATGATTTTTATACATATAAAGATATGATATTTATGAAGTAAAGACAAGATATGATGTTTATGAAGAATGACGAGATTTTGATATATGTATGATAATAAAAATATGATTTTTATATTATAGAGATAATAAAAAATATATGATATTTTTATATGATAGAGAAAATAAAAATATAATTTTTATTATATTACTAACAAAATAAAAATATAATTTTTATCATGGAAGTAGCGGTGTAAAGGATTGATTTTTACATATGTAGTAGAGATATAAAAAATACGATCTTTATATATAAAAATGTGATTTTTATACAGAGAATGGCGAGAAAAAAATTCGATTTATATATATATATATATATATATATATATATATATGAAGTAGCGATAAAATTTCAATTTTTATATATATGAAGTGGAAATAAAAATATGATTTTTATGTATATGTAGTGATAATAAAAATGTGATTTTTACTATGAACAGCGTGTAAAGGATTGTGTTGAATTTTGGGCAAATCCAAGCCATTCAGAAATTCTGAAACGAAACGGTGGAGTGGATCCCCAAGGTGAGAACTTCTCACTTTTAATTTATTTTCTAGTTGAAATATATACTAGGATGCAGACGGTGCTTAGCAGCACCCGACACTCATCGTCCACAAACCATGACGACTTGTTTGTTTGTTTGATTTTGTTGTGAAAATGGATTGTGTGATGTGGAATGGAATAAATAAAATATTCTTGTGTTGAATTAAAATATTTTATAGTTAAAAATATAATTTTAACGCGTATATAAATAAAATAGATATTCATTTACAAATCAGACGATTTGTTTATGTACACTGATTTGACTGAATTTGATTGGGATGATAAATTTTACACGTCGCCCAACTGCACAAATAATATTCAGTATTTGTTGATTGAGACCCCATACGGGTGTTGGGATGATATTTGACATACAATAACCTCAACTGTTTAGTTGTATGTCAATCGATAGGTTGACAGACTGTTGTAAGCGTTAAATATTTATATTTAATGCTTATATAGTGAAGAGTGCACTTTGGATGATGGTTGATTATTTATCATGACTGCTGTACACACATCTGTATGAAATCCATATAATCAAATTATATGGTAATTGACTGTGTCTGATTCCAGTTCAGAAAGAATGAATATTTTAAAACAACAATTATTTTAAAATGATGAATATTCTCAAATAATATTCAGTAAAAGATTAAAATTTGATTTTGACGTCCGATTTGGGATGGACACGAATATATTTAAAAATATAAAGTCGTGTTGATTAGATTGACGCCATTTTGACGTGAACGATATTCATATCAATTTTATTCATTTTTATAATGAATATCGAAAAGGAATTGATTTCAAAATCTAATGTTTTGAAAATATTATCATTTATATATCGATGATATGGAACATTCAATTTTGATTTGAAATTGAATACAAAGTTGAAATAGTTTTGAAAACGAATTTAAAACGATTTATAAAATGCGTTTTTAAATGGAAATCAACGAAATATATATTATATATAATATAACGGCCTGAATAGAATGCGCCGCGCTGCGGCATTTCGGGAATTTCGACCATTGACTTCGAATGGATATTACGGGAGATCCGACCGTCGGATTCTCCTAACACCGGAACCATTGGGTTCGTATCAAAAAGATCTTTCCAAAGAATATGAGAGATTTGAAATCTAACGGTTAGATTTGGAATCATGTCCAAATCAAATTTGAAAAAGGTCGTTGTAAGTGCAGTTCGATGGCCGTTTATGGAAATCGACTGTACGGGCTGTACGGGCCTGGATAAAATTATTAAAAATACTAATAATTAGTGTAAAATCATAAGAAATGATATGGAAAGAATTGGGATGAAAAATTCCATATTTGAAAAGATAAATATAATTTTTTATCAAAATGAACTAGTTTTGAACTAGAATTATAATCCAATTATTTTTAAAATAAATAAATTGGACTTGAAATGGTTTTAAAAATAACCAGAATTTCCAATATGTATATTGGAAATGGATTTGGATCGAAACTGTCTTCGGAATATTTCGATGTTGGATTTTGTGATTATACAAATATTGTTATGGAAATTTGAAAGATATAATTATATCGTTATTTCCAATATGATATTTATTGGTTGTAGTATTTGATATTGAATATAAGCCGATGTATTTTCTATTCAGAGCCTTGTATTTAATATCAAATGGGATTTTGGGTTGTCGTGAATGGTGTCTTCACTAACACTGTTCTTAAACCCAGTTGAGTTAAGAAAATTAGAAACTAACTGGAGATTAGTTAAGTTGAATAGTTTCCTGGGTATTGATCTGATGTTGGTTTCGGCCTTCGGGGTTAATACTTAGGGAATCGTTCTCTTACTAATTTACGGTTAGAGACGGATGGAATGTGAATTGGGTTTATTGTGAACTTTGTTTTTAACGACATTTGTTCCTTAACCCGATTTACCATGAAATGTGATTTGGAATTTATAAATATTTCTATCAAGATTTAACGGGAATTTTCCAAAGTAAAGCTTTCCAATTTAACATATTAAATTGGAATTGAATGGAATTCGATTTGGAAATAATCGAAATAAGCTTCTGTAGAGGAAGGCGGTTAATATATATGGAATTTAAAAGGCCTTTTCGTTATTCCATTTATATTATCGGTTGGATATGGAAGTTTATATCGATTATATATATCGATTGGTTTTCCATGAAGATTCCATTGTTAATGGAATGTGATTTTGGGTTGTTGTGAATGTTATCTTTAATAATACTATTCTTAGACCCAACGAAGATAAGAAAATCAGAAAATAACTGGAGATTAGTTAAGTTGAATGGTTTCTTGGGTATTGATCTGATGTTGGTTTTGGCCTTCGGGGTTAATACTTAGGGAATTGTTCACTTGCTAATTTACGGTTAAAGGTTGATGCAATGGAATGTGATTTTGGGGCTTATCGCGTACCGTGTTTTAAATGACATTGGTTCTTTAACCTAGTTAAAGACAGGATATGATTTCCTTAGTTAAGCAATCGTTAATATTGATTTTTGGGAAGATTAAAACCAAGTGGAGTTTTAATGCATCTTTAGTTAGATTGAGATGATATTCAAAGGAAGATTAAAGAATAAATTTAAAGAATTTATCTTTGATAAAATTAATGCGAACCTTTCCCAAAGTATATGAATATTTGGATAAAGGAATATTCTAGATTGGAATGAGGCGTATGTTGTGTTTTTATAACACTTGTTTATTATATACGCGGGTTATTCAGAAAGACTGGGTTTATCCCATTCTGAATAACTAATTCGACGATGTGTCGAGGATGAAGACGGTGGTTGAAGACCGGAGGTCTTCACATCGTTTGGATGATTACTGATGTCTTGATTGGGCTGTACACTCAAGGCGAGGTAATAAGTGGTGATCGCCCAGACGTACTTGGAGATCAACGGATATGCGAGGGCCTCTCCCGTGTATTGGGCATATAGGGGAGGAATAAGGTGCCTCCGGTTTCGTTCAGACCCAGAACGAACTTGTAAATGGATGTGTGTCTGACATCGGATTTCATTCTGTGTGATTGATAGACATCAGTTGCATAGCGTGAATTGCCTGTGTGGCATGCTAAGATGCAAATGATCAAGGTTTCTATTGAAAAGTAGAGTATTGTGGTTGATGATCAAAGCACGGCATTTGTGGCGTAGCTTTGTGTTGCGTTAATTCGCGAGCCTCACACCCCGGTGTGAACCATAAACGGGAGAGGACCTCAGGAAGGACATGCGTTTCTTTCTAGCTAGGAGTGGTGTCAGCGTTTTGCACGCCCTGGCATTTTACTTATGTGGATGATGGATAGGAGGCGCCTCTGTTATATCGATCGATCCAGGGCCGATGGAGTCTTTTGGCTCATTTACGCCCCATAAGGCAGGGAAACGCAGTGTTCGGGCATTTTAATCCACATCGAGTGGACCGGCTCTGACGATCCAAGGGTCACTCGAGCTCTGATCCAGAGACATGGTAGGCTAGATTGTCTCGAAGCGGTATGGACGATCCCTTGCCTTGGTTCACAGATGGAAATCCAACTTCTAATACGATATTTTGCGGTTTTGATTGTAAACTTATATATGGCGACATAGTGGTATGGGGCACTTATGTCGTCTATGATTGATACTTATGATTGAAATTGTTTTGACACTATACACTTATAGTAAAAATAAAAGATTAAATTTTACGCACCAAGAATTTTTTGCTATTATAAGCTAAAAACTCTATCCTCCGGCTTGCGTTGCATTGTGTGATGGGACCTGAGTCTTATAATAGCTTCATTGTTCTTTATTTAGCATTGCCTTGTTTATTTTATGCACTGGAATTCTTGGAAGGAAATCCATTCTGTGTTATACGCGTGGTCCCTTGATTTACCAAACTTTAAAATAAAGAATAATAACTGTTTTAATTCTCACACCAGTCACATGACTGACCTAGAGTTTATTATTTTAACCTAAACTCTGGGGCCCCTATTTTCCATATGGGCAGCTAGTAGTTTTGGTTTTGCAGAATTATATTCGCAGGATCCCGGTTTACAGGTGGAATGATATTGGAAAGCTCTGTATCCGTATATTCCTTTCAGTTGTGTTTTGTATTATTTTCCGCCGCATTGTAACTTGTAAATCTCTGATATTTAGTAAATGTGTAATATTCATTCATACTCTGTTATATTCTTGTATTCTGATGGAATAGTTGTAATAAGCAATGAAATGTTCTTATGTTTTTGTTCTGATTCGTCTTGTCCTCAAAGCAATCCGGGCCTTCCTTCACGGGGAAGCTCGGGTCGTCTCATTTGGTATCAGAGCTCTGGTTTGCAGAGCTTGAGAACAAGGCACATTAGAACCGAACGAAAGAATTCATCAGAGATTGGATTAGTAATATCCAACGAGAATGACTCGTTAGAGATGGGATCAGCAGTATCCTAGAAAGAGTCGGAAGAGTGTTATTTAAACAAATTTAGTTTCGAAATTTAAATCATATTTTACGTATTTGAATATTTATTTAAATTGATTTGGACAATCTATTATATGAAGATTTTGCATATATGCCAAGCAAGCAAGTATACGAAGTCCCAAATATACTGGATAGATATAGAATCACACTCTAGTCGCCCGTAGATGATCCTGATGATTACTATAATATCATCATTATTTGTGTTCGAGTTTCAAAAGTGGGATTTTTATATATTTCTAATTGACTAGTGTGAGAACCAAAAACTAGATAGGGTTTATTGTTGTGAATTGGCATCAAAAACATGATTTTTTGTATATGTATCCAAATTATGAATTTGAAACGTTAATTCACTAATTGATTGATGGTTGTATTGTATGATTATTTGTTATCTAATAAAATCAACATGTGAAAGAAAGGTAAATTTAGGCCAAATTGAACCGATATTGAACTGTATTGAAAATTGTATGAAATTGCATGCATATACATGTGTATCCGTTGAACAGGTCATTGCAAAGAGGCTAAAGCAGAGGATTAAAATTGTTTGCCCGACAAATAGGTACATGTTTATTGTATTTCTTAGGGTTTTTGATGATTTTATGAGCCGATTGGCTAGCCGCTTGGCTGCTTCTTTTTCTTTTTGGATTGGAGAGGCCTGTATGGCGATTTCGAGATTTTCCCGATGCTCCCGTACAGGGGAGGTCATGGCAAAAAAAATTCAAAAATTTAGGGTGCTAGCTAAATTTTTGAAGAATTGGAAAATTCTTAGAAACTGAAAAGTTGAAGAACTTAAGCCATAATGGAGATAATGAAAGTTGAGTTGGTTTGTAAAACAACTTTCAGCTCTGTTCCTTTTCGGGGATGAAAAGATTTTAAGTGGGGGAGATTGTAATAACTCGAAAAATCCAAACCAATTAAAAAATTTTATTTTGGCAATTTAGATGAATTTTGAATATTTAAAATGAATTATTTTAAATAACAATGACGACCAATTAATTTCGAATAGAATTAGAATGTATATATTTATTTGAATCATCGTTAGAATATAAATAATTATTTTTATTTATAAAAGGAATTGGAGATGGCACAGTAGTTCGAAAATTCGATTTCAAATTTCAAATGAATGTACAGGATTCAAAATAAACCGGATTTTAGCGAAACCAAAAATATTAGAATCTATTTGAAAATATCTTTCCAACGAATCCGAAAAATTGAAATTTCATAGCTGGAATAAAATGTTATCCCCAGTTGAAAATTTAGAATAGTCGCTACGGAATTTTGGCCCTTAAAAATGGAAATTTTGCAAACGACCTCCGTTTTCAACGAAACTACTTTTGTTGGATCCGGGATGTCAAGTTATTGCTAGATTCTAGAATTCATAATTTTCTGATTCAGTATGTGAGCGTGGCAACAGAAAACGTGTTTGAACAGTTTTAGTCAATTTGGATCGACCAGACAATAGCCATTTTTCAAACGGTCTTCAAATTTGACTAAATTAGTTTTATTAGGACCGTACCGTCAATACAAAGCTAGAAATGATTTTTCTAGAATTTTTAGAGTCTATATGTGGCCCCGGTGAATTGAAATGTACGTTTGAATTGAATATATATAGATTTATATTTTAATTTAAATGGAAACTGATCGAAACGTTAAAATTGGGTTACGAAACATACCCCATTGTATTCTGAATGGGGGTAATTAGTTATTGGCGACAGTCGTTGGGCCTCGTTTAGAGCTCTATGAAAAGTCAACTTTTTATTAAGAAAATAATAAATTAAAAAAAATATATATAATCCTTTACACTAAGCCCCCCTTCTTCACTCTTTCTCCCTTCATACCGTTCATTTCAGATCAGAGAAAATAAAAAAAACTGCTTCCATCGTTCATCCGCCGCCGCCCTTGGCTCTTCCGCCCCCACGCCAGGCCGCTCCGCCTCCCCTCAGATCACCGCTTCCTTCCCCAGCCTCTCTCCACCTCTTCTATCGAGACCTGTAACCCCCTTACCCCCAAAACCCTAGACCGCCGCGTCGGACCTCCTAGCCCCGCCACCACCTCACCCGAGCCCCGTCGGCCACCTGCCATCCCACCGATGCCCTCCAGCCCGAGTTTGACGGTTTATAGTGAGTCTTTATTTTTATTTACATTTACATTTAATTTTCAGTTTTTGATGTAAATAGTATTGTTTTCTTATATGACTTTTAAGTTATTAAAAATATGATCTTTATATAGAGAACGGCTAGAGAAAAATTCGATTTTTATAGATATATGAAGTAGCGATAAAAATTCAATTTGTATATATATGAAGTGGAAATAAAAATATGATTTTTATGTACATGTAGTGATAATAAAAATGTGATTTTTACTATGAACAGCGTGTAAAGTATTGCATTGAATTTCGAGCAAATCCAAGCCATTTTGAAATTCAAAAATGAAACGGTGGAGTGGATCCCCAAGGTGAGAACTTCTCACTTTTAATTTATTTTCTAATTGAAATATAACTAGGATGCAGATGGTGCTTAGCAGCACCCGACACCCGTCGTCCACAGACCATGGACGACTTGTTTGTTTGTTTGATTTTGTTGTGAAAATTGATTGTGTGATGTGGAATGGAATAAATAAAATATTCTTGTGTTGAATTAAAGTATTTTATAGTTAAAAATATAATTTTTAACGCGTATATAAATAAAATAGACATTCATTTACAAATTAGATGATTTGTTTATGTACACTGATTTGACTGATATTGATTGGGACAATAAATTTTACACATCACCCAACTGCACAAATAATATTCAGTGTTTATTGATTGAAACCCACACGGGTGTTGGGATGATATTTGACATACAATAACCTCAACTGTTTAGTTGTATGTCAATCGATAAGTTGACAGACTATTGTAAACGTAAAATATTTATATTTAATGCTTATACAGTGTAGAGTGCACTTTGGATGATGGTTGATTGTTTATCATGGTTGTTGTACATATATGTGTATGAAATCCATATAATCAAATTATATGGTAATTGACTGTGCCTGATTCCAGTTCAGAAAGAATGAATATTTTAAAATAACGATTATTTTAAAAGGATGAATATTTTCAAATAATATTCAGTAAAAGATTAAAATTTGATTTTGATGTCCGATTTGGGATGGACACGAATATATTTAAAAATATAAAGCCGTGTTGATTAGATTGACGCCATTTTGACGTGAACGTTATTTATTTCGATTTTATTCATTTTTATAATGAATATCGAAAAGGAATTGATTTCAAAATCTAATGTTTTGAAAATATTATCATTTATATATCGATGATATGGAATATTCAATTTTGATTTGAAATTGAATACGAAGTTGAAATCGTTTTGAAAACGAATTTAAAACGATTTATAAAATACATTTTTAAATGGAAAACAACGAAATAAATATTATATATATTATATATAATATAATGGCCTGAATAGAACGCGCCGCGCTGCGGTAGTTCGGGAATTTCGACCATTGACTTCGAATGGATATTACGGGAAATCCGACCGTCGGATTCTCCTAAAACCAGAACCGTCTTGTCCTGATGGAACAGTTGTAATAGTTGTAATAAGCAATGAAATGTTCTTCTGTTTGTGTTCTGATTCGTCTTGTCCTCAAAGCAATCCGGGCCTTCCTTCATGGGGAAGTTCGGGTCGTCTCAAAAAATATTTACATTCTAAGTATGCAAATTTCAAATGACAACTTATGTCTTTTGGCTAATACACAGTGATCCTTTTATTTGACATAAAAGATTGATGCCTGTCTACCGAAAGAACTAATAAAATTGATGCTTTTGATTTATTTAAAATTTTGCATAGTGATCATCGATTTTGATTTCGTAATTATACCTCTCAACATAAAATTATCGATTTTTATTCTAGATAAACTTGGACTATATCTAGATAAACTTGGACTAAATCTCTCAAACATATAATTGATGCTTTTGATTTATTTAAAAATTTTGCAAAAAGAATTCAAAATCAATTATTTTTTAAAAATTAAAACTACACATAGTGATCATGGTGAAGAATTTGAAAATGAAAATTTTGAAAATTTCTTTAATAAAAAAGTAATTACTTATCATTTCTCCTTCCCAAGAACTCCACAACAAAATGAAGTAGTTTAGCGCATGAATAGAATGATTCAAGGATGTGCTAAAACTATGCTTTCTGATTTATCAAGAAATTTTGGGTTGAAACAGCCGCCACGGCCTGTTATATCTTGAATAGAATTTAATTAGGCCATTAAACAAAAAACACCATATGAACTTCTTCATAATAAGAAACCAAAATTATCTTATTTTAGAGTTTTTGGAAGAAAATGTTTTATTTTAAATACTAAAGAAAATTTGGATAAATCTGATTCTAAATCATAAAAAGAAACTTTTATATGTTATGTAAACAGAAGTAAATCTTATATAGTTTTAAACTTAAAAACTAACACTTTTGAATAAACAATATAAGTATCTTTTAATAAAAATTATAAAGATATTGGTCATATAAATGATGAAGATATATTGAATCAAATGAGAAATGTTGTGAAATCAATCAACCTAATAAAAGAATCAGACTTCTAAAAGATCATCTTATAGAAAATATACTTGGAAATATCCGGTTTCATATAAAATTAGAAATCAATTAAATAAAATGAGTAATATATCTTTTATATCAACTATTGAACCTAAAAATCCAAAGGAAACATCATCTGATGATATGCGGATACTTTCTATGCAAGAAGAACCGAATAAATTTACCAGAAATGATGAATGGGAACTTGTTCCTATACCTAAGAAAAAAATGATAATAGGACCTAAACAGGTTTATAAAAATAAAATGAATGAACTTCATGAGGTCATTTGAAATAAAGCCCGACTAGCTGCATAAGGTTATTGTCAAGAAGGATGGATAGATTTTGATGAAACCTTTGCCCCTTTAGCAAGAATAGAAGCTATCAGAATTTTACTTGCTTTCGCTAATTACAATAATTTTGAGTTATTCCAAGTGGATGTAAAAAGTACATTTTTAAATGGATTTGTTAAAAAAGATGTTTATGTTGAACAACCCCCATTATTTGAAGATGAAATTTTTCCAAACCATGTTTATAAATTAAAGAAAGCTCTATATGGTCTAAAACAAGCTCCTAGAGCATGGTATGATTGACTAAGATCTTACTTGTTATGGTCAAAATTTGAAATTGGTAAAGTAGATAATAATCTTTTTTATTAAAAGAAATAAAAACAATAAATAATTAGCACGAATCTATGTAGATGATATTATTTTTGGATGAATAAATAAGAAATGAATCAAGAATTTTCTGAGATTTCAATTGTTTTTATAATAAGTCATATGGGGAACTCACCTTTTTTAGGATTACAAATAAAAAACATAATGGTATTTTTATTAATTAAGAAAAATATGATAGAGTTTTAATTAATAAATTTAATATGACTAATGCCAGCGAAAAACCTACTTCCATGGCAACTAATGAAGCATTAAGTAAAGAGGTGACGATCCACCCCGCACTAGCCGACATTTCCTCCATAAGTGCGTTGTACACATGCCTAGCTTGCACGGAACGGTCGTCAGAAGAAAAGACAGATGAGAATTGTAACACCCCACCTCCGCTAGGGTCACTCACAAGGGAATGCACTAGCTTTGGTGGAGCATTATCTAGGTAAACATACACAGAAATATTACAAGACAGAACATATAAAACAGCGGAAGAAAAACCAAATTTCATTTCTTTAAAATCTAGAAAGGTCCAAAGCCTTTTACATCAAAATGCCATTAAATCCATTACATCGAAATCTGTCTTGCAATAGTAAAGATGCACAAAACCATGGTCATAAATCGTTCCCCAAGTAAAATAGTAAAGCAAGCCATAGCCAAGAGAAATCCAAGCCGTTCGTGAAAGAGCCTTGGAGCTTGGTAAGATCCGAACTAAGCTGTATTCCCACCCTGCGAACCTGGGGGGGGGGGGGAACGGAAGAAAAAGAGGCGAAACAAAACAGGTCAGTCATAAAGACTGAGTAAGTCCTAGTGACTTTCAGCATAGAAACAAGTAAAGATAACATGACATGTATAAACTGAAAGTAAACATAAGGATGATGACAAGATAGGCAAGTTAAAAACTAAGATGACAAGATAAATTATACTAACCAGATAAACTATGGTAACAAGATAAATTATGCTAACCAGATAAACTACGTATAACATCGCATGTTTAACATTCTCTGCACCAACTGTACTAGTACCCCAACCTGTATCATCCTTTCCATGTATATGTACAGTCCCCTACCGTATATCGTACGGGTTTCATCACGTAATTCTATACTACTCCAATGTAGAGCCATCATTCTTGAAATCGTTTGGACTGCCACCCTTGTTATGGCTAGGTTTCTTTATCATGAACTATCGCGTGTTCAACTAGGATTTATGCCACCTAGGACCACTAGGGATTATGCTACCTATTGAACGTCTTCTAGATTCGATTAGGGTTTATGCCACCTAGGACCACTAGGGATTATGCTACCAAACGAACAACACCCTTTTTCCACGTAACGATCTATTAATCGATCGGCTCCCTATGAGTCCTAGCTCGTTCATGTGTCCGTGTCATACGGCCCAATCACGAAATGTAGTCACCTGTGCTAGGTCCACCATAGGGTGTATCAAGCCCTAGAGTGCCAACCCCCGACACGAATCAAGCACGCACAGTGTAAACCTACCGGTGCCCAATGCCTACTTTTTCAACTCTGGACTAAGTGCACAACCATAGTCCGCCTGAACCTACAATGGCGCACCAACTCAACCGTCGTTCTGGTCGCTTACAATCAGCCCAGTAATCGTGCCCCACCCTGCCTAGTTCTAGGGTACCATGATACATCTAGTGGGTTACTGCTGAAAAGGATTGCGTAACTAGGGTTTCCGTCTAGCAGGTTAAGTGTTGTCATTTAGATTCGAGACTTAACCCCATCAGTCTAGCATGTCAAGTTGGTTAAGTGTGGTCATTCAAGTTCGTGACTTAACCCGTCTACGTGTCATGTCAAATTGGCTAAGTGTTGTCGTTCAAGTTCATGACTTAGCCCTACGAATCATGTGTCAAGTTGGTTAAGTATGTTCAAGCGGTTCATGACTTAACCCTATCAAATCATCGTGTCAAATTGGTTAAGTGTATTCAAGCGGTTCATGACTTAACCCTATCAAATCATGGTGTCAAATTGGTTAAGTGTATTCAAGAGGTTCATGACTTAACCCTATCAAATTATCGTGTTAAATTGGTTAAGTGTATTCAGCGGTTCATGACTTAAACCTACCAAATCATCGTGTTAAATTGGTTAAGTATATTCAAGCGGTTCATGACTTAACCCTACCAAATCATCGTGTTAAATTGGTTAAGTATATTCAAGCGGTTCATGACTTAACCCTATCAAATCATCGTGTCAAATTGGTTAAGTGTATTCAAGCGGTTCATGACTTAACCCTATCAAATTATCGTGTTAAATTGGTTAAGTGTATTCAAGCGGTTCATGACTTAACCCTACCAAATCATCGTGTTAAATTGGTTAAGTATATTCAAGCGGTTCATGATTTAACCCTATCAAATTATCGTGTTAAATTGGTTAAGTATATTCAAGCGGCTCATGACTTAACCCTACCAAATCATCGTGTTAAATTGGTTAAGTATATTCAAGAGGTTCATGAATTAACCCTATCAAATGGCATTAATTCATTAATGCACCCCAACCTCTCATATCAGACCTGTTGTTGTGGTCACTAGATATGCCGGGCGGTTCTGGGCAGAATTACACCACAACTCAGTCTGACCTCGGGTTTTCAAGTGCGATATGACCAACTACCCACATGAATCCTATTGTTTGCAGTAACTAGATTTGCCGGGCGGTTTCGGGAAGAATTACACTGCAAACTCAACCCAACCTCGAGTTGGCCATTTTCAAGTTCATTCTAATGTCATGTCCGTGTTCAAGTTTCATGTCAAGTTCGTGTCAAGTTTCTAAGCGAGTTTCCTGTCAAGTTTTCAGGTTTCAACTTATGCCTATTATCAAGTTCATGATTCATATTCATAACCAATTCATGTTTTGCCTAGTTTTCCCAAATCGTATTCCCATCGCACGTAAACGTGAACCAATCCATACTACAAATAAATCCAAATCTCAGAATAAAGGGAATAACATCAAAACTATGATAGGCAAGAGGGACGAACTTAAAGCGATAAAAGGGGTTACAGGACTAGCATGACATAACTTGAGATAATTGGTTACAACATCACTGGCATATATGATTTCAAATCTAGCAAGACAAGGCGATAGTCATGGTAAACGCTGACATAAAAGAGTAGGCATGCAAAGGCAAGCTAAATACAAGGATAATGGATCCAATGGTTTTGGTGTACATAATAGCGAATAAACTAAGCAAGTCACACCCTAGGTATACGATCCAACAAAGTGCCAATTCGGTGTACAACTTGGTTTTCAACTATAGTGTTATGAACAATCAACAATAATAGTCAATTAATCCCAACAGTCATAGTCGTAGTGAATCATGAGCGATTAATCTCAATAGTCGTGGATAATTATCCAAAATAGTTCTAGGCAACTACCCTAAATAGTCATAGGCAATTAACTGTAATAGTTTCAAAGTCATGGTCATAGACGATAGCCTTATGCTCATAATCATAGGCAATAATTCATAGTCATGAGTCATATGTGATTATCCACAATTGTCCTTGTCATAGTCAAAGGCAATAGTCTTATGTTCACAGTCAGAGGCATAGGCATAGTCTTATGTTCACAGTCATAGGCATAGGCATAGTCTTATGTTCACAGTCATAGGTATAGGCATAGTTTTATCATCAAGTCAAGATCCAAGAATTCATTTTACAATCTAGCGTTTGAATAATAAACTAGGTCCAACAACATGAATGGGCATGATTCAGTCGATAAGAAATAACCCAAAATCATAGATTCAAGAAGAGACAAGAACAGATCCAAATGGATAATCAAGCTTAGGTCCAATTTCATTTTATTCCATGTCCATATCAGATTTAACAAGTTTCAATCTCAAAATAACTAGAACTTACAGAGCGCGGATCGAGAATTAGAGTGCAGAGATTTGATTCTAGAAACGGTTGTTGCAGTTGTTGAATCTCTATTTGTTTAGTCTTGTTCTAGTTGAAAACCCCCAATTTGCAATTCCTAGATGTTGTCTTGACGAAGAAGAAGTAGCCATTCTCTATTTTATTTAATTATTTTAGAAGCAGCATAAGGACAGAAAGAATTGGTGTAGAGAGAATGAGGCTAGGATGCTGTTTATATAGGTTTAGAGTCACGAATCTAGTCAGAAAATTGGTCCAAATACATCAGAATGAACACAGGCTGAAAACCAGGTTTTGGCACCAGGTCGACCATAGGGCCGACCTGGTCACGGGGAGGTCGACACCCCAGTCAACTCCCCAGTCGACCTGGTTGGGGGGGTGGGGTCGACTCCCTAGTCGACCTGGGTATATGGGCGGGAATTTTCCCGCCAGTCTTCTTTGGGTTTGAATTTCGAATTTCTGGCTTTGTTTTCGAGCTGTTTTATTTTATTCAAATTCCTGGAACTTCTGAGGGTCATAACTTGGTCATACAAACTCCGATTTTCAAAAACTCGGACTTGTTTCCAAGCAGAATTTCGAGACGAACGCAATGGAGCAACTGTTTCCCTTGATTATTATTTTAAAATTTAATTCTGCCTTGATTTATGGTTTTAACACATTATTAAAATTCGGGTTGTTACAAGAATGAACTAATCGAAAACCTGTAGAATGTCTCACAGCGCATGGAACAAAATATAATAATAATATACTTGACATAAAACAGGCGAGACAGTGCATAAGCTGATAACTAAAACCAACATCAACATCAGAGTAGCGGAAATCCAAATACAGCTTATTACAACTTTCTAAATTACTGTCTCTAAACAAAAGAAAGAAAGGTACACCGCTTATGCCCAAAGTAGTGACCGCAGCAACACAGAGAGAATATCTATACATACGTATCATACGTGGAACCCTCCTGCTCGTCCCCGGTACAGCTACTCGTGCATACCACCTAACATGTCTTTAGTCTGCTCGTGAGAGCACCCAGAGTAATAAGAAGAGAGATAAAACTCTGGGTCAGACAAAAAGTCTTGTATGAGCGATAAGCAGCTAAACAGAGCAATAACAGGTATACTAAACCATACCTGAACCTGGACCTGCAACTAAAGAGTTAGCACTACATACCGTACAATACTCTAAGGTGCCACTAACATATGGTGAAAAGAATATGGGGGTGGGGTGCATGTCATAATGATGGAAACAAATCAAACATAGCAACCATCCTCACATCTCTCACTCAGTGCGTAAAGCATGTGATGTCAAACACTGTCAATCACTAGACCCCTCGAAGTAGTGACGGAGTTCGACTTGTACAACTACTGCTACTACAAGCTTACCCCATGGAGTCATGACCAAATCTTTACGAATGACCCCACTTCATTGGTCTATCGCTCTTTAGTCGTACCTAGGCCACTGTGGCCCTGAATCCGTTCACGTACTCCCTACACATAGTGATCTAAAGTTAAAGACATCGACAACCCCTTTGCACACGTCCCGCAGCAAAGCCCAACTCATGAAGTCAACTCGTTGATTCCCAACTGGATCCTAAGTACAATTTCCCATTTGGACTACCTTTGCATCTCGGGTTTTGGTCTTCTACTCCGGATCTGTCTTCATTTGGTTCGCAACCCATGCCTCGCATTCAAGCTTCCTGGTTCAGTTCGTGGTCATCATAATAAGCAATCAGATCAGTTCGGAAGTGGTCCCCCTTCGAGGTACAAGAAGCTCAAGCCCTCCTCTCTGCTCCGGGCCGGATCGAGGAACCTCTGGAGGATCGATTCGGGAGTGACCACTCGAGTCGGGTCGGGGTGCCACATGCCCAAGAGAGGCGGATCGGGTCGGAAAACTCCTTAGATATCAATTCACGAGCTCTAGGCGGTTCGGGTCGGGTTCCATCACCACAAGCGGATCAGATCGTGCTCCAGACTTCACAGCTGCACCATCAGTTCGGGGATGAGCATCCGGGTCGAGTCGTGGTCTTCAAGTGAGAGAGGATCGGTTCGGGTAGCTCTCTACGATCGGGTCGGTTCGGGCAAGGGAGATCCGATCCAGTTTCCTGCATATTTTCCTGCAACTCTTCCAGCGAATGTTTTACGCCATACGACGGCGTTTTCGACCATTCTAACTTTTCTAATCAATCACAAAGCATACCATACAGTCATAGCAACATATAGAACTGACCACAAACACCAAAAAAATAATTCGTTAGGTTAAAACGGATCGAACATAGCCAAAACTCCATATTTTCCCTTAAGCATGTTTATGCAAAACTAATCATAGGATTAACAAAACTTAATCAAATCAACCCAAATTTCTAACAGAGATATAAAACAATATTTCAGAATTTATAAGTATTTTCCAGGATTTTATCATGTTTAATTTTGTTAATCTTCGCTAATTACTGTTAATTAACCGTAATTAGTGAGAAACTATGCAAATCACTCACCTTGACCACAAATAAAATACCAAATCTGAAATGATTCTATGTTTGGCGATGTTTCCAATTCAACACAGCAGCTCTAACCTTGCTTTGGTGCTATTCCTCCTTAATTTGATGTAGTTTAAGCCAAAACTTGATTAAGAAGTGATTAGAAGTGTTTTTAGATGTTGGAGGCCATTGTTAGGTTGAAGAAAGGGTTTGTGGTGACTGGAAAATGAGTGAAAAACCGAAATCCTAACCCTAGCATCCCTTAAATACCTCTAATCCCGAAATCTCCCGTTGGGCCTGGCTGTTAATCACCCGGTTAAGCCCAATTAGCTGTTTTTCACCATCTGAGACTTTTTTCAGCCATATCTCCCAAACGGTGAGTCCGTTTGGCTTATGTGACCATTCTACGGAATTGTAAACCATCATCTGGAGCCAATGAAAGTGGTTTCAGGTCAAAATTCCTTTCCAGTCAAGAGTTATGGTCAAAACAAGATCAGCTAAGGGCAAAATGGTCATTTAAAAATCGGCAAATATCATGAACATGGGAAATGACCCCAACAATCGTATACCAAAGTTACATGACCATACGACTTCGTATGTGAAAGAAATAAATATTCTACGATCCTATGATGCGTAGAATGCGGGTCGTTACACTCCCCCCCCCCCCCCCCCTTAAGAAATTTCGTCCCCGAAATTCCTTAACCCAAAACATACAAAAGATCCCGCATGCCTACCAACCATATACAACAATCAATCATGCAAAACAAACAAAACAAACCTATCCTAGCATGCGGAAAGACTAAATCGAAGTTAAGATCTTACCAGGCGAAGAGTTCTGGGTCTTCCTAATGCTCTCCTCTGTCTCCCAAGTATAGTCATTCTCATTCTTGCCCCACTGAAGTTTGACTAACTTCACTGCTTTGCTTCAAAGTTGCTTCGTATCTTTCCCAACAATAAGCATAGGCCTGCGGTTCCCAACCGCATCGGGTTCAACTTCGATATCATCCAACTGATCAGGTGAAATAGTCACATCTGGGTTGTGTACGAACTTCCTTAACTGGGAAACATGAAATACGTTATGAACTCCTGCCATCTTGTCTGGTAATCCAACTTTATACGCCAAATTTCCAATTTGCTCAAGAACTGGGAATAGACCAACAAACCCTCGTGCTAACTTTCCTCTCCTGCCAAATCGTATCACGCTGTTCAATGGAGAAATCTTGACAAATACCAAGTCGCCAATAGAGAACTTTAATTCCCTTCTCCTGTTATCAGCATAACTTTTCTGCCTATCTTGGGCAGCCTTCATTCGCTGTTGAATGATCTTGATCTTGTCTGAAGTTTCTCTTATCACATCTGGTCCAAGCACAAACTTCTCACCAGTTTCTAGCCAACATGACGGTGAGTTGCACGGTCTTCCGTACAAAGCTTCAAATGGAGCCATACCAATACCGGATTGATAACTATTATTATACGCAAACTCTACTAGATGTAGATGGTCATCCCATGATCCACCAAAATCCAATGCACAGGCTCTCAAGAGGTCTTCTAATATATGATTCACCCTCTTTGTCTGTCCGTCGGTTTGAGGATGATACGCGGTACTAAGATGTAATTCTAATCTTAACGCCTCTTGTAAGCTTTTCCAAAATCCACTAGTGAACAACGGATCTCGGTCACTTACAATGCCTTTGGGTATTCCATGAAATCTCACTACCCACTTTACATATAGTTCAGCTAACTTAGCTGCTGTCCTGTTTGACTTGACGGGTATAAACCTTGCACTCTTCGTCAATCGGTCCACATTCACCCAAATACTATCATGGCCCAATCTAGTCCTTGGTAACCCATCAATGAAATCAATTGACACTTGTTCCCATTTCCATTCTGGAATTTCTAATGGTTGCAACAAACCACTAGGCTTCTTTTGCTCAGCTTTAACTAGTTGGCAATTCATGCATTTGGATATAAACTTCCCAATGTCTCTTTTCATCCCTTCCCAGTAGTAGATCTACTTCATGTCTCGATACATCCTTTTACAACCGGGACGTATAGTCAGTTTTGAGTGATGACATTCTCTAAGCACTTCATCTCTCAATCCATTGACATTGGGTACAACTAGTCTTCCATTATTCCTAAGCCATCCATCTCGATCAAGCCCATACTTGTTCATCTCTCCGTCGATTCCCATCTCTAACTTTGAGATGATTTCTAATAGGTTAGGATCGTTCCTCTGAATGGAACCAATCCGCTCCATCAAAGTGGGTCTGATCGTCAAACTTGCTAACATTTCTGGATCCAATTCGCACTTTGGTCTGAAATCATACCCAGCGATGTACTCCAGTTGCCTCCATTCTAGAAACATAGCCCCTAAACTGGCATGTCTTCTATTCAATGCATCAACCACCGCATTGCCCTTTCCTGGTGTATAAGCGATGTCGAAATCATAGGAAGCTAAGAATTCTAACCATCTTTGCTGTCGTAGATTTAGATCCTCCTGAGAGAATAGATACTTCAACGATTTATGATCAGTAAAGAACTCGAATCTTTCTCCCAAGAGATAATGTCTCCACATCTTCAATGCGAATACGATCGCTGCTAGTTCCAAATCATGGGTAGGGTATTTTTTCTCGTGCGATTTCAGTTGCGGACTTGCATAAGCTACAACCCTACCTCCTTGCACCAACACAGCACCTAGTCCGGTACCACATGCATCCGTATATACCGTTTTATCTTCATTCCCCTTTGGAATGACTAACACTGGTGCACATGTCAACTTCTCCTTTAGACTCTTGAATGCATTTTCACACTTTTCGTCCCAAACGAAAGCTTGATTCTTCTTGGTCAACTGAGTCAACGGTGTTGCTATCTTGGAGAAGTCTTGTATAAACTTACGATAATATCCAGCTAATCCCAAGAAACTTCTTATGTCTGTTGCATTCTTGGGCGTGGACCAATGTTGTACCGTAGCCACCTTCGCAGGATCCACAGCAATACCATTATCTGAAACATCATGGCCCAAGAATCTCACTTCCCTCCTCCAGAAGTGACACATAGAAAACTTTGCTTTCAATTGGTGTTTTCTCAACACCTCCATCACTATCCTCAAATGTTCCTTGTGTTCTTCCTCTGTTCTCGAGTAGACCAAAATATCATCCATGAACACAAGGACAAACTTATTCAACTGATCTCTGAATACCCTATTCATAAGATCCACAAAATATGCTGGGGCATTGGTCAACCCGAATGGCATGACCAACCACTCATAAAATCCTAACGGCGTCCGAAAGGCCGTTTTAGCTATACTCTCAGCTTCCACTCTAAGCTGATGAAAACCCATCGCGGGATCCAACTGAGAGAATACTCTCGCACCACTCAACTAATCAAACAAATCATCTATCCGCGGTATATGATACTTATTCTTCCTCGTCACTTTATTCAACTCGCGGTAGTCTACACACAGACAAAGGGAACCATCCGCCTTGGTAGCAAACACAACTGGTGCTCCCCATTCAGAAACACTCCTTCTGATAAATCCCTTCTTCAAAAGATCGCTGACTTGCACCCCGAGCTCTCGCTGCTCCCTTGGTGCCATACGACGAAGTGGCATCACTTTAGGTCTGGCATCTTTCACTAAATCAATACGGAACTCAATCTCTCGGTGTGGTGGAAGCCCGGTCACTTCTTCGAAGACGTCTGGATACTGGCCAACCACGGGAAAACCTGACAACTCACCATGCGGGATATCAAGGGAATTTAGAAAACTAGCCATTACCCCATCACTAGGTAGACCACCAAACACTACCCTCTGCCCATCATCTGCTCTAGCTGTCACCAAAAAGCCCTCACTGTCTACCACCACCCCGTATCTTTAGAGCCAATCGACTCCCAAAATATTGCCAAACCCAGTAAAGCCCAAAACAAAGCAATCACAAACAAACATGCATCCATGACTCGATAAGACCACATTACGACAAATCATGCTAAGGCTAGTTGAACCACCAATCGGGTTCGTCACTGCTAAAGGTCTATCGACGATCTCGGGCTCCAATCCCAACCTATCTACCAGGTCACTAGATATGAAGGAACTGGAAGCTCCGGTATCAAACAATACTCGAACAAGAACATCATAAACAGAAAGCATACCTTGAATAACGACATTCTTTCCTTTCTCCGCCGCAGTGGGGCATTCGACGAAGAAGGAACAACATTAAGGGCGTATGCTTTTACCATCTACTTCTCTTTAGGGGGTTGCGGACACTTGTCTTTGTGATGTCCCACTTGGCCACAGTTGAAGCACTTCCTATCCGCTGGCTTGGCCCGACAATTACTAGCATAATGGCCCTTCTTACCACAGCTGAAGCACTCAACATCTTTCTTCTTCTTTTGGCCATCCTTATTCTATTTCTGGTTCCTCTTATTCTGAGAACCATTCTTGCCTCTACCGCTTGCTTGCGGCTTTGGCTCCTCTGCAGATGCAACCTCAGTCTTCGACTTAGGGTGAAGACTCTCTGACCTCAATGCTTTCCCCATGATCGATTCCTCTCATCGATGTGGTTAATAAGCTTTTCCCCCAAGTACTGATCCAAACCTATTATAAACTTCTCGTTCTTCTTCTCGGCGGTATCTATTAGGGATAACCCGTATTTCGACAAAGTGTCGAATTCGGCAATATACTCCAAGATAGCTCTGCCATTCTGCTTGAGCTCCAAAAATTTCTTAAACAACACTGACTTTTGAGCAGCTGGAATGAACTTATCGCTAAAGCGAGCCTTAAACTGATCCCGTGTAATCTGATCCTCTGGGGTAGCTGCCTTTATAGTGTTCCACCAATTCATTGCCCGTCCTTGCAGCTGATGGGATGCTAGCCTTCTCTTCATCACATCCTCGATACCCAAGTCTTCGAAGATACGCTTGCAGCTATCCAGCCAATCCTGAACATCCGTAGCCGACTCCGTTCCATGGAACGGTTTCCCACCAAGACTAGTATAATCCTTATTCAGCTTAGCGAAATCGACCCTAGGCGCCTGCACTACTGGACCACCTCCATTACCAGCTTTGGGAGCTGCCCTCTGCATATCCCTAAGCATCTCTCTCATGAGGTCAGTAAACATCGTCCTCATCTCAGTAGCATTCCCATTATTGGCTCCTCTACCGGTACCTCTTACGTATCGGCTCATCGTTCAATCTACACAGGAGAAAACGATTAACCATATCCATAGTGGTCCCAGTGCAGTGCGACTTCATACTTAGGTATACTAATAGTATATATATATAGCTTTTGAAAACCAAAATAATCACAAATACGCACTCTCATATACGTGTACTATCTCTCCCTGATAACTTTCCTAGGTTAACTACGCAACCTAGAGCTCTGATACCAAGTGTGACGGCCCGCCACGCACCAGTCGGCATTTCCTCCATAAATGCGTTGTACACATGCCCAGCTAGCACGGAACGGTCGTCAAAAGAAAAGAAAGATGAGAATGAACTAATTGAAAACCTGTAGAATGTCTCATAGCGCATGGAACAAAATATAATAATAATATACTTGACATAAAACAGGCGAGACAGTGCATAAGCTGATAACTAAAACCAACATCAACATCAGAGTAGCGGAAATCCAAATACAGCTTATTACAACTTTCTAAATTACTGTCTCTAAACAAAAGAAAGAAAGGTACACCACTCATGCCCAAAGTAGTGATCGCAACAACACCGGGAGAATATCTATATATATGTATCATATGTGGAAGCCTCCTGCTCGTCTCCGGTACAACTACATGTGCATACCACCTAACCTGTCTCTATCCTGCTCGTGAGAGCACCCAGAGTAATAAGAAGAGACATAAAACTCTGGGTCAGACAAAAACTATGGTATGAGCGATAAGCAGCTAAACAGAGCAATAACAGGTATACTAAACCATACATGAACCTGGACCTACAACCAAAGAGTTAGCACTACATACCGTACAATACTCTAAGGTGCCACTAACATATGGTGAAAAGAATATGGGGGTGGGGGTATGCATGTCATAATGATGGCAAACAAATCAAACATAGCAACCATCCTCACATCTCTCACTCAGTGCGTAAAGCATACGATGCCTACCACTGTCAATCACTAGACCCCTCGAAGTAGTGACGGAGTTCGACTTGTACAACTACTGCTACTTCCAAGCTTACCCCATGGAGTCATGACCAAATCTTTACGAATGACCCCACTTCATTAGTCTATAGCTCTTTAGTCGTACCTAGGCCACTGTGGCCCTGAATCCGTTCACGTACTTCCTACACATAGTGATCCAAAGTTACAGACATCGACAAACCCTTTGCACACGTCCCGCAGCAAAGCCCAACTCATGAAGTCAACTCGTTGGTTCCCAACTGGGTCCTATGTACGACTTCGCATTTGGACTACCTTTGCATCTCGGGTTTTGGTCTTCTTCTCCGGATTGGTCTTCATTTGGTTCGCAACCCATGCCTCGCATTCAAGCTTCGTGGTTCAGTTCGTGGTCATCATAATAAGCAATCGGATCGGTTCGGAAGTGGTCTCCCTTCGAGGTACAAGAAGCTCAAGCCCTCCTCTCTGTGCCGGGTCGGATCGAGGAACCTCTGGCGGATCGGTTCGGGAGTGACCACTCGAGTCGGGTCGGGGTGCCACATGCCCAAGAGAGGCGGATCGGGTCGGAAAACTCCTCAGCTATTAGTTCACGAGCTCCAGGCGGTTCGGGTCGGGTTCCATCACCACAAGCGGATCGGATCATGCTCCAGACTTCACAGCTGCACCATCAGTTCAGGGATGAGCATCCGGGTTGAGTCGTGGTCTTCAAGTGAGAGCGGATCGGTTCGGGTAGCTCTCTACGATCGGGTCGGTTCGGGCAAGGGCGATCTGATCCGGTTTCCTGCATATTTTCCTGCAACTCTTCCAACGACTGTTTTACGCCATACGACGGCGTTTTCGACCATTCTAACTTTTCTAATCGATCATAAAGAATACCATACAGTCATAGCAACATATAGAACTGACCACAAATACCAAAACAATAATTCGATAGGTTAAAACGGATTGAACATAGCCAAAACCCCATATTTTCCCTTAAGCATGTTTAAGCAAAACTAACCATAGGATTAACAAAACTTAACCAAATCAACCCAAATTTCTAACAGAGATATAAAACAATATTTTAGAATTTATAAATATTTTTCCAGGATTTTATCATGTCTAATTTCGTTAATCTTCACTAATTACCCTTAATTAACCGTAATTAGTGAGAAACTATGCAAATCACTCACCTTGACCACAAATAAAATATCAAATCTGAAATGATTCTCTGTTTGGCGTTGTTTCCAATGCAACTCAGCAGCTCTAACCTTGCTTTGGTGTTATTCCTCCTTAATTTGATGTAGTTTAAGCCAAAACTTGATTAAGAAGTGATTAGAGGTGTTTTTAGATGTTGGAGGCCATTGTTAGGTTGAAGAGAGGGTTTGTGGCAGCTGGAAAATGGGTGAAAAACCAAAATCCTAACCCTAGCAGCCCTTAAATACCTCTAATCCCGAAATCTCCCATTGGGCCTAGCTGTTAATCACCCGGCTAAGCCCAATTAGCTGTTTTTCACCATTTGAGACTTGTTTCAGCCATATCTCCCAAACGTTGAGTCCGTTTGGCTAATGTGACCACTCTACAGAATTGTAAACCATCATTCGGAGCCAAAGGAAGTGGTTTTAGGTCAAAATTCCTTTCCAGTCAAGAGTTTTGTTTAAAACAAGATGCACTCTTTTCTTTCTTTCTTTTTACTCTAGCTTTTGGTGGATTAGTCTCATTATTTGTTGCTGACTGTAGTTTGCATGTACCCTCTTGATTGTCCTGCACATAAAAATGAAAAATAAAAATAAAAAATTGCAAAATAAATCAATGAATAATAACAGTTTTGGCGCATATGGTAATCATTTATAATTTAATATAATAAAAGGATACATAATTATTGCATATTGCATATATAGCAGTGATCACATAATTTAAAGAAAATGTTAATATGATAATTACATATGTGCACATTATTCTGTTTAACTTCAACTAAAAAAACAGAAAGCAAAAATGAAAACGCTTAATAAAGTAACATACATCTTGTATAGCTGGAGTCCTAACAACTGAAGTTTCATTTTCCATGGTTTGGCAAATTTCAAGTTTGATTGTCCTGCACCATATTCAAAGTACATACAAGTTTAATAACTCTAAAAATGTATTCAGTATTCACTAGAATTAATGTTTTTTGTGTTGGCAGAAACTTGAAGTGTTATGAAATAAAAATTTAGTTTAAATTTTTTATCAAATGGGGCTTGTGTATAATAAGATTTGCTGAGATTTAGCAAGTTCTGGATAGTTTGAAAAACATATGAAAAACTAAAATGAATTTGGTTACACATTATTCCAATATTTTTCAGTTGCAACACATTTCATAAAATACAAGATTACAACAAAAAAATATTTTGCTTACACTAGTTTCAAACACATATACTATAATAAAATAAATGCAAATCTCATAGTTTTTTTTTTAAATACCACTTACAGGAGAGTGAACAACGGATGAATTGTAGATCTCACAAGCTTAAATCAATGCAACAAAAGATTGGTAGAAGAATTTGTAGGTTTGTGTTGGCAATATTTGAGAGGATTTTGTTTCTAAGATAACCTTTCCCGTGAATTGGTAAATTGCATACTGCGTAGGTGCCAAGAAATAAATTACAGCATTCCACTTAAAGAAATTATTAATGATGTGTAAATTGGGAAATGAATTGATGCCTCGTATAAAGGAATATGCTTCGTATTCCAGGTAGGTGTTTACAATTGCTGTTATGGCAAATTGGAAATTTTAATTATGCTGCCGCATATATTGATTGATTTCCATTTCAAAAAAATGAGTAACCATATTAAAATTTAAATGGTTACATTAAACTTGAAATATGCAACTCTTATTTGGTTTAATCGGTCGGTCCGATTTGTAAATATTAAAAACCAAAACCGTCCAAAAAACCGAACAAATATGAAATTAAAAACCAAAACCAACCAATTAATTATGTAACTGAACCGAACGAACCAAACTAATTCGGTTCGGTCGGTTTATTCAGTTTGAACCAAGAAATGCTCACCCTTAGTCCACAACCATAGGAAATGCAATTGTTATGGTCATTAACGGTGTGCGGCTGTCATAATAATTAACTAAATCAAAGTGTATTTAATGAGAATTTAGATATTAATTGTCGTAGTTAGTACTAAATCTAATAAGCAAATAAATGTATAAAAATCCTAGAACTATGAATCTTAGGAAATCATCTTTATCCTATTTCTAGTTTAATTATAGAAACAATATCTTTAATTAAAATAAGGACCAGACTTAATAGGTTAAAGATGCGAGGTCAGTTGCATTATTCGATGGAAGTCTTCACCTTCCAACAACGATCGAATATATATACAACTGATGTGAGATATCTCTGATTATAGAAACTCATGACGATAATGAATTGCACACGAATTTATCCTAATAATTTTACTTCAAATGTTGAGGTATTAAGTGGTTGCAGGGTCTTCCACCCTTCTAAAACAAGAAGCCAAAAAGGAATATTTGATAGCGTGACCTACTTCGGGATTAGAGGTAATAAGTAGTGGGATCCGCCTATTGGGTATTAAGTGATTGATCTCACCCTTTCCCCTTAAGGGTAGTGTCATAAGGACTGTCCTTATTAGGTATTAATTTTTCAGATCGCTCACACCCCCATAAATAAGAAGTATTAAATGGCTAGTGGGTGCAAGGTCGGTAATCTCCGCAATAGTCCGCTTTCGCTAGGTAGTAAGTGACTGGGTTAGAGTCCACAATGGGATAATGTATTAAATGACCACCACAGAGGTGCCATAGGTTTCCCTATCCTACGGGAAATATCAAGTGACTTGGGGATCATCTAATAAGGTCAGCTAAATGGTAACATAGGCGTTTGTTGGGGGAAGGTTAAATGGCGATTAGTCGTCTACCTAGCCTGCAGGTAAATAAGTGACTGCTTACTATCTCTCGTCTTATACGGGGGTTGGGAATATGCATGAATGATGGAAGCCTTGATTTAGTAGGATGTAGTAGCTAGCGTCCTTTAATTTATATTAGCATGTTGTAACCCACTGGTCAGGCATTAAGTGACTGATGGATCCGCCTCGGGCCTTAAGTGAATCCGCCTATATGTTACATTATGAGTGAAGCCATAAGTGGCTATATATTCATAAGAAACTTCTTTTATTAGTACCGTACCGAGTAATTGGAGAACTCACGTCTTAGATTTGATATTTGTTTGAACGGTGGTCTAATGGCTTCATATATGCGTAAAGTTCCATATTAGTATAATATGATATTCTAGTTTGGGAAGTGCTACCTTGGGTATGGCAGTTAAACGTCATGTGTAATTATTACAAGGTTAGGTTAAAATCGCAAGCCTTGCTAGACATATAGTTTGGGTGAAACCAAACGGGATACATTGTGTATTGTAGACATTGTTATATATTTTTACTCATCAGGACTTGTTATTCTGACCCACACCCTCCTCATAACAAATCTCAGGTTTATCCTAGGAAAGACTAGTCTTCGTAAGTATTCAAGTTTGGTTTTCTGTTCTTTTTCTCTAATGATCTACATTGATGTAGCGATTCACTTTTAAGGTAGTTTTGTAGGCCGATACTTGTTATTCTATCTTGTTTCCATTGTGAGTTAGTTACATTGTACTCTGATTATGCCCATGCTCATTATTTGCAGGTACCAGATTAATACTATCCAAGCTTAAAGGTGTTTGATTTTCGATTTTTGTCGCAATTCGAGCTTAGAAAAGTATGGGGTGTTACACTTTATATCAGAGCTTAGATTTAGATTACCATATGAATTAATTCATTAGGATATTAGTGAAAGAAAGCATCTGAACTTCTTTTCTATTTTCTTTGGCCTTTTTCACTTGACTCTAAATAATTTCGATGATAAAGCGGTCGCAAGACTATTAATTTTAGATGGGTTTAAGCGACTAGGAGTTAGAAATACTAGTGAGTTTGAGTTTCTTTCCAACCTTGACTTACCCCACAATGCATTTGATGACTTGTCTTGAAGAGCATGAGGATGACATATGGTGAATCCTTTGGACTTGAGCTTTATGACTAGATGAAAAGCTAGCTACAACTGAGATAGTCAAGATTTCATGTTTTAGTTTTGTTTAGGAGTTCCAGACATTAACCTTTTCTTGGTCTCATAGTTTAACGGGAAATTCACGTTAATAAGTTGTATTAGTCCGAAAGCACAACAATGATGTATATCTATTCGATACTTTGTTTTGGCAATCCGGATGTTCTTTTGTTATAAATTATTCCTTCGAATTCTTGGTCTTATAGTCGAGAGAAATTTTATTTTTAAAACATTTTTGGAAAAGAAAAATGGTTTTAAAGATTTTAAACTATTTCTAGAAAAAATATTTTATGAAAATAAAATTGGATTTAAATGAAATAATAATAATAATCGAGCTTCAGCAGATTGCTAGAAATGGAAACAATTACATTTCCCTTCCTCTGAATTTTCTTTCCTCTACCATTCTTGTTTTCGACTTTGATCGACTTCTTCTTCTCTTTCTCCTTCTATCTCTGGAATTGATTTCTCCATGACTGGCCATTTGCTAGTTCTTCCACTCAAACATCCATTCCCAAATACCAAATCTAAAACGTTTTCTTTGGCCCGTATTTTGCCTTTGATGATCACTCAATTTTGCGCGGTAACACTCTCCTCCTTGAATTTCTGCTATGCGTTCACATAAGATGATGACCCTCTTACGAGACTTTGAACAACTGGCGAAGGTATGGTATCTTCAGGTATTAGGTTTTAGTTGTTTGTTCGGTGTTAACTGTGAGTTAGCGTGTATTGTGATTTGCGTCTTGCATAATTTGGGGTTTGAAGTGATGATTGGATTTTTTTCTTGGATCTTTTCCGCACGGTTTGTGTAGAGTTAGTGGGTTTGTTTGGCATGGCTTTCTCGTCTAATAGTCACTGTGCTCATTAATTTAAGTGAAGCATTGCTCGTGGCATTGTTTTTTCATGGTGGCGATTTCCATGTTCCTGTAAAACTGCTCCTACCCAGGTCATATTTTGTTGCTACTGTAATGTAAGGGATGTTGCTTTCAGTGGAAGATACTGCCTTATGGTGTGTAAGTTTGTCAACGTAACGCGCACTCTCAACGGCGCTTCGACGGTGTTGTTGGATTACTTTACTACCTTTGGGATCGTGTTGTTTAATCATGTCATATCTACTATGTTATCTTTTTGGTATGACTACTGTTGTCCTTAGCCTTTGCTATGTCAAATCTTGTACTTGGAGTACTTGTTGCAGTGTGATTCTCTTGGCTTGAACCTGTTATGTCACTTAAGTATGTTATTTGTTTTTGGGTTTTTTTTGGCCCTATGGCATTTGATCCGTGCGTGGAGACTGAAATTTTATGGTCTAGATATTAAGTCTAGCTCCGGACCTATAAATTGGATTATTTTCAGTGGTTGATTCACTATAAAAATAGTATTGGCGGACGGTCCACCTTAAAAACCAGTTGACAATCTGCCAATCTTCTGTACTTATTTTTTAATTATTATTTGTTATAATAATAAATGTTACGGAGCACTATAAAAACCGGTTGACCTTGCTAAAAATAATAGTAATAAAAAAATATAAACTTCTAGTAGGTGATCTTTAGTATTATAAATAAAGTTAAAGTATTTTCCAAAAAATTCTCTCGAATGGAATAAGGAAATTTTTTAGCTTGAGGTATTTGTTTCTTAAATCAGATTTGTTCGTCAATCAGGCAAGGAGATAAATCCATTTTAATTTTATTACGGATTTCTAGCTAAATTCATTATGAGAATTCATTTATTTGATGGTCGCAAGTGTTCCGAGGCTAATAAACAATGTTGTGAAAAATATTTCTCGGCTCGAAAGATAGTGGATGTTAGCACGAGTTACTAGAAGAGTTTAGAAGCAATACGATTTTTATTTTTACTTTTCTATTTGAACTGTCCCGTTTGGGTCCAGGTTCCGACCATGCCCCTATTAAGGAAAACAATCCACCAGTGGTGGTCGACTAGGAGATCGACCGCCCTCCCCAATCGGAAGTGACCCGAAGCTGGAAATCGGTATGCATATATTGCTTCCTAAAGTTGAGACCCTTCACTTCCTTCATTCTCTTACATTTTACAACTACCACAACTATCCTCCATCATTTTCTAACCTCCAAATTCAAGCCTCAAAGCTGCATTTCACACCTTTAATCACTACCAAAACTCTTGCGCTGTAGATCTATCCCCTCCTACACTCCTAATCAAAACTTTCCCCTTCGATTTCACTTATTTTTTCATGGCAGCACCTCGAGTCTCCAATATCTTTATGAAACGCATAGATCTCACTTCTCAAGAGGTCGCGTGCCTTGATCGTGACGAGAAAAAGATTTGCGCCCACTTGGAAATGGAGAATTATGAGTTACACCAAGGGCATCCAGTGAAACTTGCTGATTTCACTCATTTCCACCATGAGAACCTATTAATAGTTGCGGCCTAGCACTGATCCAGTGCTACGAGACATTTAAGCTCGAGTGTTATCCTCACTATATTTATCTTTTTAATGCTCAGATGGTAATCAATTTTGATGAGGTTGTAATCTTGATTCGTTCTGAGGTGAAGGGAACCTACAACATGTTCACCAACCACGATTTTGTCTGAGATTTTAAGGATTTTTGCGATCGAAGCCGATTTTGATAATATTTAAATGATTGAACCTCACATTCTTGAGCGCATCTTTCTTAGAGCTGTCAATGTTTGAGACACCAAAAATTTACGACCAATAGCTCATCTAGTTGTGCGCATCATCGAGCACAGTATAATTCCATAGACGGAAAGTCTTAAGAGGATTTATCCTTCAGTGCACATAGAAGCTATCATTGGTGGTGTAGCCATCAACTGGGCTCGCGCGCTGAGGATCCACTTCATTGAGCCTCCTTCTAGCACTCCAATGACTCACTTTCCCTACAGTCATCTTCTCACCCACATCTTCTGATATTTTGTGGTGAATCTTAGAAGCGAAGCCGTGATTAGGAAGACTCTGTCACCATCGATCGTGCCACTCTTCGGAGGATGGGCATTCAGCTACCTGCAGCTCTCACTCCAATTCTAGCACCTCCATCTCTAGTTTAGCAGTAGTAGCATATGTTGGGTGCATCTTGCTTGGAGATCTCTGAACTTGTTGCTCTTCACCAGATTCAGGCTGAGCTTTAATAGGTTTGCAGGGAGCAGCGCCGATAGATGTGCGAGATAAGTTGTATCCCATTTTTGCTACGATTCTGGCAAGGACGTGGCAAGAGATCAGATTCCAACCACGGAGCTCGACTTTCCCGTAATCTGTTGGCATTACCTTTTATGCCTATTTTATCTTTTCCATTTGCAGCATTTTATCTTGTTGCTTTGTAGTAATCCGTGTTTGTAATAGTTAGTGTTGTTGTATTTGTAAAATTCGTACATTGATGCAATGAGATTTCTATTGTTTGAGAATATTTTGTGTCATTTGCGCATATCTATCATTTTAATCAGAAAAGAAATCTCGTTTTTCTTTTATCTAACTAACATTTAGTTTAGAGCAAGAAAGAATAGAATTTTGTAATAGATAAATTTCAGAAAACGATAGGTTTGGCATTGTTCTATCAGAGGTATTATTATTAAGAATTGTTTCATGCTCCTTATAAACTAAAATTTATTTTTAGGTTTGGACATTTTCTATAAATGTCTCATTTTTGGGTTTTGTGTGCGGTTTCAATTTTTTCTTTTCTTCCTGCATAACTGACTTTTGCTGAAATGTAATCTATGTTGTTTAAGTTTTCAAAAAATAATTTTTGAACTTTTGCTAATGTCGTTTGAAAAACAAAGCTTTTATAAAGATTCAAAACTTTCAAATTTAAGTTTTTGTTATAAAGTATGCGCGTCCGTGCATTTTAATAAATTTTTACAAAATTAACATGAAATTTTAAGAGGAGGAAAATTATTTTTATAGAATTCCCAATATTAGGGTCACATAAAGTGTAAAGAAGATTTCACGTAGTTAGTATTGCTATTTTAGCAGTGCATCAAGAGCGGTGATGTGTTAAAAACGTTAACGGTAACAAGGGAAAAGATGTATTAGCCTGGGAAGCGTTGTTTCATACTTTACTAATAGTGCGTGTGGGATATTACTTAACTCCTTTACATTTTAGACCTTGTCGTAAGCCTTCTCTACAGTCTACATATGGGAATTTTTGGAATATTTTAAGGCAAATGAGGCAAAATTCCACTACAGGATGGGAATTAGAATAATTATAAGCAATAAGAACGTTGAATTCTACGCTTTAAATTTCTTTTTTAGCATAGGAGAAAACTTTAGAAAACGATTTAGATGTGTTGGATGTTAGGACTTAGATGCAAAATTAGTTGCTTCACACTTCTATTTATAGCCGTGTGATGGTTTTGGATTGGAAATATTTCAAAAAGCTGCATTTATAGAACTACCAGTATATTTTACGATGCTTTCATCATGTTTTCAGAAAAAAATTCAACATAAAAATGCATATATTTATATATATATATATATGTATGTATGTATATCTATATGTATATATATATATGAGGATCCCATTTAGAGTCATTATGCATACATATACCATGATTATGACTCATTATCTACATTGCGCACATGTGCACGTGTGGTTGCAAAATTGAATGCACACAAATTAACTATGTAGCATAGGAAAATTAGATGCCAGCACCACGACTTAGTCATTGGTAAAAATTAAAGACGAAATTTCTTTTAAGAATGGAAGAATGTAACACCCCGGAATATGGCGTTAGTTAAATTGGTTATTTAGTTAAATTCAAAAAATGGAATTTGAGCTAACGATGGAATTTGGCTATGAAATTTGCACCGTTGCGTTCATGACGGAATTTTGTTTGACTTTCATGTTTGGGACTTCACGGACGAAGTCCGTACGATAATTTTACTAATGAAATATGAAATATGAAAATAGATGAAAAATAATTAATCAAGAGAACATATAATAATGGTAATTAAAATTATCATTGATCACCCCATTTCCCACAGGAGGCGGGTCGACCGAGGATCGATCGCCCCAACTACCTGCAGGTTGAATCCTCCTGTGGCAGCTAGGGATTTATATATATATTATAAGTTATATACTAGCAGACAAATTTTTATGAAATGAAATCTAATAGTCCAAGGTCATTTGACGCCTATAAAAAAGGCCTAGACCCCCGCTCTTTTGTTCATATTTTCCGGAGGAAGCAGCAAAGCTCTTACAACGATCTGAAATCCCCCGTTCTACGAAGAGAAGGGAAATAGCGGATTGAGTTAAGGACAAAACCAGTCAGAAAGCAAACGACGGAAAATTTCATTACTGTAACAACAATTTACATCAGAGTACAAGAATATAACAGAGTATGAATAAATAATATACATCAAAAAAATATCAGAGATTAAAATACATTACATAGCAATGGAAAAATAATACATAACACAACTAAAAGAGATACACGGACACAAAACTTTCCACATATAGCTCTAGCTGTAAATACAGGATCCTGTGAAAATAATATCTGCAAAACCAAAACAACTAGCTGCCCATGTGGAAAATATGGGCAACTAGAGTTTAGGTTAAAATAATAAACTCCAGGTAAGTCATGGAACTGGTGTGAGAACTAAAACAGTTATTTAAAACTTTTCTTTAAAGTTAGGTATATCAAGGGACCACGCCGTATAACACGGAACGGGTTTCCTCCCAAGAATACCAGTGCATAAAGCAGTTTATAAATAGCGTAATGCTTTTCGAAAAAATTAAGCTATTATAAGACTCAGGTCCCATCATACAATGCAACGCAAGCCGGAGGATAGAGTTTTACCTTTTAATAGCCAAACATGTTTGGTACGTTTTGAAACAAATTATTTTGATATTACTGTAAGTTTATAGTGCCAAAATCAACTTCAAATATAAATGTATCAATCATAAATGGCATAGTATCCCATGCTACTATGTTGCCATACTTGTTCTGCAATTTAAACCGAAATGTCACGTATTGGAAATTGGATTTCCGTCATGAGTCGAGGCCAGGGATGGTTCCTCACTGTTCGAGACACTATAGAAAATGCCTCAGGTCGCACCCTTAGCAACCTTGGATCTTCAGGGTCGGTCCTCCCTTACTTTTGAGGATTAGTTATTCCTGAACACATGTTTCCCGGTCCTATTGGACCTATCCATCGGCTCCGTAGTGACCGATATATCCGAGGGCTTACCACCATCCACATAGGTAAAAATATAAATGTTTAGGCTCCATACCATGACACCACCCATAGCTAGAAAGAAACGTCGTGCACTTCGTGCAGTCACGATCCGGTTTTTGACTCATACCGAGGTGTGAGGCTCGCGAATTAACGCTATACACAAAGCTATGCTATTAAAAGCCTTTCTTTGATCGTCAACCATAAGGCTCTGCTTTTCAACAAAAGCCCTGATCATTTGCATCTCAGCATGCCACATTGACAATTCACGCCATGCAACTGATGTCCATCGATATATAACCTCTAAGCTCGTACGTCTCAAAGAAGGTTGTTAAGCAAGAGAATAAATTCTCCGCTACCAAACAAATATATGTTTAATAGAAATCAATCAACATGGAATAAAATCCAACATCAGACACACATCCATTTACTAGTTCGTTCTAGGTCTAAATAAAACTGAAGGCACCTTATTCCTCATCCCATATGTCCAATACAAGAAAGAGGTCCTCACATATACGGTCGATCTCCAAGTACGTCTGGACGATCACCACTTATTACCATGTCTTGGGTATACAACCCAATCAAAACATCAGTAATCATCCAAACAATGTGAAGAACTCCGGTCTTCAACCACTGTTTTCATTGTCGACTTATCGTCGAATCAGTTATTCAGAATGGGTATAAACCTGGACTTTCCGAATAACTCGCGTATCTCATAAACAAGTGCTAAAAAAACACAACATTCGCCTCATTCCAATTCAGAATATTCCTTTATTCAAATGTTCACATCATTAGGGAAAGGTTCCCATTAATTTTATCAAATATAAATTCTTTAAATTTATTCTTTAATCTTCCTTTGGATATCAATTCAAACCAAATTAAGGTTTATCCAAACTAGTCGAGGTTAGTGCACCTTAATGAAGTAATCATTTATTTATTAATCCCAATCCCAATCCCAACCTATTCATCCCATGGAGAAAAACTGGTAATACTCCATATCTAACACCACGGTGTTATCGGTAAATTTAATTACCACTTCACGTTCAAATCTAATTAAAGATTTAATTATCGCCTGGAGTAAAACTGGTAATACTCCATTCTCGATCATTTCCCAAATTTGATAATTTTAAATTATCACATTCTCATTTCAATCTAATTAAAGACTCATTAAAACTCCAATTAGTTTTATTCTTCCAACAACCATTAGTTATTGATTATTTAACTTTGGAAACACAAACATGCCACATCGACAATATACACCGTACCATTGATTTATTCCAATATATAACCTCTAAGCTCATACGTCTCAAAGAAGGTGTTAAGAAAGAGAATAAATTCTCCACCACCAAACCGATATATATTTAGCAGAGATCAACAATACAGTTTGAAATACAATGCTAGAAATGTAATCCTATCATTAACTAGGTTAAAGAACCAATGTCATTTAAAACACATTTCACGATAAACCCAAAATCACATTCCATTAATTATGGAATCTTCACGGAAAATAGATCAATATATAATCGGTATCAATTTCCGTATCCGACTAATAATATAAATGGAATAACGACAAAGCCTTTTTAAATTCCTTATATCGTAACAGTCTTCCTCCAAAGAAGCTCACTTCGATTATTACCAAATCGAATTACATTCAATTCCAATTTAATATATTAAATTGGAAAACTTTACTCTGGAAAATTACATTAAATCTTAATAAAAAGATTTATAAATTCCAAACTACATTTCACTGTTAATCGGGTTAAAAAACGAATGTCATTAAAAAACACAGCTCACAATAAACCCAATTCACATTCCATTTTATTCCAATTACTAAATATAATTGGAAACTCTAATAATCTTAATTAAAAGATTTATTCTTTTCACACGGGGTTTAAGAACAATGTTACTGAAGACACCATTCATGACAAACCCAAAATCCAATTTAATATTAAATATAAGGCTCTGCATAAAGATTATATCGACTTATATTCAATATCGAATTCTGAAACCAACACATATCGTATGGGGAATAACGATATATATCTATCTTTCAAATTCCTCCACATCGTATAGTCACGGAATCCAATATCGAAATATTCCGGAGATGATTGTTATTCAAATCCATTCCAATACATAGATTGGAAATTTCTAGTTATATTAAAACCCTTTTACAAACCCAGTTTATTTATTTAAAAACTATTGGATTTCAAATCTAGTTAATAACTAGTTCATTTAAATAAAAAATATATTTTTATCTTTACAATCATAGAATTTTTCATCCAAATTCTTTTTAGATCATTTATTATGATTTTACACAAAATAATAATATTTTTAATAATGTTATCAAGGCCCATACAGTCGGTTTCCAATAACGGCCATCGAACTGCATCCATAGCGACCTTTTCCAAATTTAATTTGGACATAATTCCAAATCCAACCATTAGATTTCAAATCTCTTACATTCATTGGAAATCTCTTTTCAATACGAATCCAATGGTTCCGGTTTTAGGAGAATCCGACGGTCGAATCTTCCGTAATATCAATTCGAAGTCAATGGTCGAAATTCGCGAATGGTCGCTGTGCGGCGCATTCTATTCTGGCCATTAAATATATATAATATATATTTCGTCGATTTCCATTTAAAACGTATTTTATAAATTGTTGATAAATTCGTTTTTAAACGATTCCCACTTTCATTTCAATTTTAAATCAAAATTGAATACTCCTTATCATTATAATATTTAAATGATAGTATTTTCAAAATATTTAATTTTGAAATCATTTCCTTTTCGATATTCATTATCAAAATGAATAAATTCAATATAAATATCATTCGCATTAAAATGGCACAAATCTAATCAACACGGCTTCACATATTTCAATATTTCCATGTCCATCCCAAATCGGACATCAAAATCATATTTTAATCCTTAACAAAATATTATTTTAAAATATTCGTTATTTTAAAATATTTCCTTATTTAAAAATATTTCCTTATTTTAAAATATTCATTCATTTTGAATCGGAATAAGACCCAATCAATTGCCATATAATTTATTTATATGGATTTCATACAACACATGTACACAACAATCATGATATACAATCAACCATCATCCAGAGTGCATTACACAACTGTATAAGTGTTAAATATAAATAATTAACGCTTACAACAGTCTGTCAACCAATCGATTGACATATAACTAAACGATTGAGATTAGCGTGGGGTTACAACCAACAAATACTGAATATTATTTGTGCAGTTGAGCGATGTGTTAAATTTATCGTCCCAATCAATGTCAGTTAAATGGGTGTACATAAACAAATCGTCCAATTTGTAAATGAATATTTATTTTCATTTCAGGAGAATTTTAAGCCATTCACATATATGTTAAAAAAAATATAACGGTAAAATATTTATTTCAATACTTGACTATTTTATAAAATTCATACATTCAATAAAAATAATATTTTTATTGTTCAAACATTTTATTCAACACATGAATATTTGATACAGTTCATATACACATTAAAAATTATATTTTTAATGAATAAATATTTATTTCAGAAAATTTCGGCATTATAATGGCGTGATATTAAAACCGGAGTAATGTCTAGCATTACCCCGCTCCTGATACTGGCTCGCGCCATACACAAACCAATTTCAATCCAATTCACATCCATATTAAATCCAAACAAATTAACCAATTAGTATCCAAATTTCTATACTGCAATCCAAACAAACAACCATGGTTTATACAATAAAATAGTGTCAGGAGCTTCTAAGCCCCGTCTGCAATCTAGTATATAGTTAACTGTAAAATAATTAGAGTGAGAAGGAGTTCTCACTTTAGGATCCACTCCAATGTGCTTTTATGACGTTCTGATTTGTTGTTCTGTGTAATGACCCGAAAATCCGGTCTAATTTGAACTGATCAAATAACACAAGTCCAACCCCAAATTGCACTGGAAAACAGGAAATTAATAGAAAGAAGATAGAGGGTGAGGATAGATAAGATAGAACTCTTAGAATAGAAGAAGAAGAAGAACATCATCATCAGAGTAACCACGAATCTCATAGCGGAACGAATAAAATATAACATAACTTTTGAAATACAAACAGTATGTATACAATAATATTTCAGAGTGCAGCACTTACAGCAACAGCGGAAATAATAATAGCTATAGAATCTTGAAGCCTCCTGCTCCAAGCTCTCCAAGGGTATCTGTAAAATCCTGAACTACTTGACTGCCCATACAAATTTAGGCACCCAAGAGTTTAGGTAGAACAAAACAAAGTAAACTCCAGGTCAGTCATGGGACTGGTATGAGTAAAACAGTTTAAAACAATTTGAACAAGTAAACGATATCTCATAAGACCACGCCGTATAACGGAACAGGTTTTTCCCTTATGAGAATCCAAAATATCTTTATATCAAAAACTTTTGATATTCTAATAATGTCTATCAACCGCAATATAATAATCATCTAGCAGAAACGCTTTCATCTCACGTTCTACATATATAGTATACAATCAAAACCGCAAGCACGTATTGGGAAATGGATTTCCAACAATGACAAGGTATGGAACCACCTTCTGATCAGTGTACTCTAGGAACGATACACTGGAGTTCAACAAGAACATCTTGCAACTCAGCCACACATGACCGACCACTCATTTCGCTTGAGTGTTTCGAATGTACATCACCAACGGTTGGGATCAGCAACCGTTTCCCGTATATATATATGGGACAACATTGATAGATTAAAGAAGCAAATGAATATTCTCTAGATAGGTAATTATACGCCCTACTTTGGTGCGACCGACTTAGCCATGTTGCCTGCCCGATTTTTGTCATTTACCGGTTATTAAGGCCAGAGGTTACGATTACTTTCCATTCATTGATAACACGATCACTTTGAATGCCACATTATCAGATCTGTTAATCACTAATTGATCTGCACAAATATTCTGGATGTTATGCTAAGAGAATAAATCCGTTGCCACCATATATATTTGTACAGTCCAATCATATTCGATCATTGGAAATACTCTGTCAGACACTCGTCTATATACGTTCGTTTTGGGACTGAACGAAAACGAAGGCACTATTCAGTACATCCATCTTAGTCACTGTTATCTAAGACTTATACAACAACCCTTGCACTTTACTCCGTCTTCAATTTTCTTTGGCATCTTCGCAATGCTTATGCCAATACAGAGTGGTTCTTTGGATAAGAATCCAACCGGTCTCTCCATATTAACAATGTTAAAATGGTAAGAACTTCGATAGTCGGTGAGTTAACTATCAAAGAAAAACATGTCGGTGTTCAAACAACAATCTTAATTCCAAATGGAACCATCGATCAAATCATCCAACATATATATATATATATATTCATATTTCCTTATTTTCTATGATTAGAAAATATACGTTATTATCACTGGAAAACATTTCCATAGCTTATTCACGTATCACTATTCTTTCACAACCATCAGTTCCTAACTGTAAACAAGTAAGAGAACAATTCTCTAAGTATAAATCCCGAAGATCGAAACCAACATCAGATCCACACTCAGAAAACCATTCGACTTAAATGATCTCTAGTCAGTTTCTAATCTTGCTTAACTCTATTTCTTTAACTTTATTCGATTAACTCTAACTAATTAACTCAAATTCGAATAACCTATATTTGATTTACTCCTTTAAATAACGTTTATCCATTTATAAAGATTACTTCTACTAACTGTTCTTCACTTTAAAAATGTCCTTTTTATAACGTTTCTCCACTTATAAAGATTTCCTTATAACAACGTTAAATCACTTATAATGATTTCCTATAACAATGTTTAATCACTTATAATGATTTCCTATAACAGCGTTTAATCATTTATAATGATTTCCTTATAACAGCGTTTAATCACTTATAATGTTTCCTTATAAATCCTATTTATTTTTCAAATAAATATTTCTTTATCACTACACTTCTATTCATTAGATCCTCATTATCAATTGATAAGTGAATAAACTTCTCAATGTTAATCCCGAAGGCCGAAACCAACATCAGATCAACACTTTGAAATTTTCTCAACTTAACCAACGTATAACAAGTTCCAATTATTCAAGACCCGTACCTTATCCTATTTAACATTTTTATATCGATTCTATTTATTTTCTAATAAATATTCCTTTTATAAAATCCCTTGATTTTATAAATATTTCATTTTCAAGATACGTTTTGAAAATTCCCTTTTTTACTTTCCAGTATTCATTCTGGTATTTAAAATACCGTATAACCATGATTACTATTAACCAAGCACACATAATCATCACAGATTATATAACACATCACATATCATACTATATAAACAAAACAGTATTTTATATATTGAGGAACCCAGTTGGGTCCCTCCAACCTGTTTCCCTGCATCACAAATGTTACACAGTATAATATATATCCACTTCATTTCAGTATGAACTGTTCTGATAAACAGCACCCGTATATATATATATATATATATATATATATATAATTTCAACTAACTGACTAGTAGTTCAATCAACCAAATCAACACACAACAGTCAATCAATATTTAACAGTTCTAAAAGTACGTTATAAAAATATAATTGTTCAGAGTTGGTGAGTTTTACTCACATTGGACGATCATCGTTAATAACGATAACCATCGGTTGATTCAGACCGGACAATTTATTTTGCTATAAATTGTAACGAGCTTCGATTCACTCCCAGTTAGTTCCAGTGTATAGTGCTCGTCTATACAATCCCCACGGATCTGACCGTTCAGAATTCTGATAACGTATGGGTAAATTACGATCATTACAAATTTATACACATATAAATTTAAATAAACTTGGATTTTAATTTCTAATTGGGCTTTTAACCTTTTATTCACTCCGGCCCACTACTCTTGTATATCAGACCCGAATGCATCTCCTCCCCCAAATTCAATTCTACAGATCTCGTTATTTCCAGTATCATCCCCTACTCATTTGTTTTGCTACAACCAACAGGTCCACAGTTTTATATAAACTACTTATATAACTTCTGCTTCTTCACGTCCTTTTACATTTTAGTTCACTGTCTTTATTTTGTTCTAAAACTATCATCACCAATACGGTTATATGATGAATTACTAATGTAACACCCCGAATTTTCTATTAACACTAAAGTTGCTAAAATAATAATAAGTGTGTAGAAGAGGGGATGTATCTAATATGAATATAAAAATATTAATAAGTATGTAAGAGAGGGGATGTATCTATTATGAATATAAAAATATTAATAAGTATGTAAGAGAGGGGATGTATTTAATATGAATATAAAAATATTAATAAGTGTGTAAGAGAGGGGATGTATCTAATATGAATATAAAAATATTAATAAGTGTGTAAGAGAGGGGATGTATCTAATATGAATATAAAAATATTAATAAGTGTGTGAGAGAGGGGATGTATCTAATATGTATATAAAAACAATAATAAGTAAAGGGGGATGTATCTAATATGTACATTGTAGAAAATATATATATATATTTATGACATGAATAGAAGTTTATTAATATGCTGAGTGTTTGCTGAGTCACTTCTGACTCATTGCTGAGTCAACAAGATAAACCCCATCTTGTCTGAACGGCTGCGGTTATTTCTAGGTTAAATCTAATGGCCTAAATGAATTCTAAAATCTATAAATAAGTGGGTAGACCCTAGACCTAAATGACTTGTAAAATTAGAGAAGCTACCGTCATGCTGCTGCCATGGAGTTCAGCATAGCCGTCACAAACTAAGAAGAGGAAGCCTAATCATCTACAACTAAATCTACACAAATCAAATCAAAAGATCTCTCTTTCTCTAATTCTTTTCTTTTGTTGGTGAGTATGATGATTCTCACAAGACTATTACAAACTAATTTGACTCAGTTATGAATGGATCACAAGAAAGTGATGTGATTTGTAATTGTAAATTCTATATATTGTGGATCTCTTATTATGTTATTATGTTGTCGTATGATGTAAATTATATATGCTATGTCATGCTATGTTGTAAATTCTCTTATGCTATGTCGTGCTATGTTGAGAATCATGTCAAGCTATGTTATACTATCATACTATGCCATGTTATAAATCATGCTATATTATGTTGAAAAATCATGTTGTTGGATCATGCTTAAAGTTATGTTTTTTTTCTTAATTTAAATGGATCTTGTTTATGGGAATTTGCCTATTAGGTTAGGTGTACCCATAAACTTGAAACTATAATTAAATAAAACTTGATTATGGGAATTTGCCTATTGAGTTAGGTGTACCCATATAAAACCATGTTGTTAAAAAATTAGATGATGTTGATTCACACATGTTCATATGTAAGTTTATGAAAATTGATTGAGATTATATTAGGTGAATTTTGAACAAGTTGACACCTTTAGGTCCATGACATGTATAATCTATGCAAGTTGGACATATGCAAGTTTCACCCCTTATTATGATTCATTTGGTCACATATACATGTTGTTATTATGATAATCTCTTTTATGCTATGAGTTAGGCTATTCGAGTCTAACATATATTTTGCGAATAAACGTTCAAACGTGGGGTAGGGGTAATATTAGGAATTAATAAATTGGGTGCAATTTTGTAAGATTTTGCATACCATGAATGGATGTCCATAATTGAGTCAATTATGGACATTGTTAAAAATTGGAAGTAATTAATAATTCAAGTAGGGAATTATTAAAATTGGGGGAAAGTGGATTATTATTAATAATCAATGCTTAGGACACGAGGTTGGACCCGTTTGTGATGTAAACCTGCCCGGACCCGCCCGGCAAATCCAGTAGTCACAAATGTCGGCCCAATGTGAGAGGTCCTAGGCCCAAACTAAAGCATAACAGTTGTAAAGACACGAGGTTAGACTCTTTTATGGTGTAAGACTGCCCGGACCCGCCCGGCAAATCCAGCTGCCATAAATGCCAGTCTAATGTGAGAGGTCTTTATGAGGTTATGGCCTTAATGAACTAAGAAATACTTAACCAGATAATCATGTAAGGTGGGACATGGGGGTTAAGTAGGTGCCTTGGGTGGCATGAGGAATCTGGTGGTTGCCTTTAGAGGCATTTGAAATACGATTAGACTTAACCAAACACACATGTAAATGAACATGACTAAGTGGGTTAAGTGGGATGGACTAATGGGGACAAGCTTAGGTGGAATGCTTGTGGTAAATAGTGGGGGCCCATTTCAACCAGTATCCCAAAACGTATCTTTGTGGACTCGACCCAAGTCGAGGACGGGACACGCATACTGGGTTTGACTATAAGAGGCCAAAACAGGGAGCGGTGGCAACGCAAGTCCAACGGGTTTCATATGCGTGTGTGGACCCGGGCTGGTAGGTAAGACGTTGTTGCATCGTGTAGGTATAAGCTGTGCATGTCCGTTGTATCAGGTTGCCACTTTAGGGGAGTGATACACCCCACTGTGGGGCCAGCACGGGTATCTACGAGTTAGGGAGCCGATCGAATAATGGGAAGTAGGGTACACCTAGTGGAGATAGGGGCAGGCGGCACCTATGCAGTCAGCTAGGGGTACGTAAAGCCATTGGGAAAGTTTCTAAGTGAAGCTAAGTGGGATGAATCTTTAGGGTGACTGGTGTGGTGCAGTATAGTGTTTATCCTTTAGTATTTAGGAGCGCCTATAACGTTGCCTTTAGCGATTGTCTATGTCCTTAATCTGCTCTTCATAGACATTTTCTTGTTTTCCAGCTTATGCCTTAGTCCAGTTATTTTGGTAATAGTATTGTAGAATTATCATATTCACCAGACTTTATGTCTGACCCCCTCTTTTCCATCCTTTTTCTCCCTTCAGGTCCGCAGGTTGGGCCAAGTTCTAGTGGAGTCTAGTTGGATCGCTTATCTTCTGGAAAGCTTGGACTGCTGAAGTAAAGTCCAGCTTGTTATCTTTCTTTTTAATGGCTATTCATGTAATGGGATTATGTACTTGTTTTATCAAGATAGATATTGTACTTGACATTGAATATGGTGTTATGATGTAATCAAACATGTTTTGACTTCTGCTACAATGAAATAAAGTTTTTTTGAATTTCCAAGTACTATTTTATATATGTCTTGTTGTAATTTTACTGTTCTATATTCACTTAAAACCTCCATGGAAGTTAATGCATTCCCTTTGTGAGTGACATTAATGGACGTGTGGTGTTGCACGTGGTATCAGAGCATAAGGTTACCAGAACAGATAAAAAAAAAATTTAGAAAAATATTTTTTTCTAAAGTATTTTTGGAAGAAGTGCTTTCAAAAAAAAAACATGTTATTTAAAGAGAGTTTTTATGAAAAACATAATCCCAAATAGCCACATCCTTATCTTTATCTTTCGAATTCTCCATTTTGAATCTTTCCTTTTTCGTTTCAGCATGGCTGAAGATCTTAATCTCCCAGAAGGTGTGACGATTCCAGGGTGGTTTAGGAGATACTTGGAGGCTAGGGCCACCACTGCAGGCCCAGCGGATACTCCTCCACCCCTAGTTGCACCCATTCCTCCTCCTCCTCCTCCTCCTCGTGTTGACACTTTTGAAAAGACGTGCAAGGAATTCAAGGCTATGGGAGGAAAAACTTTTCAAGGGACTGAGACGTTTGTGGAGGCCAGAGATTGGCTTAAGGAGACTGAGGAATTGTTGGATATCTTTGAAGTGGAAGATGGGAGGAAAGTCCGTTTAGCTGCTTGGTTAATGAAGGGAGAGGCCTCGTTTTGGTGGGAGGTCACTAACGGGGAACATCCAGTTGATTCATGGGCGGATTTCAGATGAAGGTTTGAGGCAAAGTTTCTTTCAAGGGCAGAGGAGAACTTAAATATGGAAAAATTCCTGGCACTAAAGCAAGGGAGCTCATCAGTAAAGGAATATGTCAATAAATTTAATCAGTTAGCAAGGTTTGGCTTGGAGTTGGTGAGCACGCCAGAGAAGAAAGCTTTGAGGTTCGTTAGAGGCTTGAATGAACCGTTGCAAGGGTTGGCTATGACCCACATCCCTATGGGAGCCACCTTTGAAAAGCTAGTAGAAATGGCACTTATGCATGAGGATAAGGCAGTTGAAAAGAAAGGGGATCAGAAGAAACCCCAACAGCAAAATAAGAAGGGTGGTAAAAACAATAATGGCAAAGGGAAGAAGAAATGCTTCAATTGTGGGACGCCTGGCCATCTCAGCAAAGATTGTAGAAAGAAAAAGAAGACTGGTTGTTTTCATTGTGGAGATGCGGGACATTTAGTGAAGGACTGTCCAAAGAAGGGGCAGAGGGCAGGGTCTACCTCGGGAGGGCAGGTGCAGGCTCTTATGGCACCAGGGCAGGCAAGGGGGCAAGTTCAGGCTATTGCGGCCCCACCGCTGCAAGAAAGAGGTAGAACAATTTCTGTTGAAAGCTTAGTTTTTCTGTTTGATCATCCTGTCCGTACCTTATTCGATTCTGGCGCATCTCATTCGTTTATCTCTGCATCATTAGTTGAATCACTGCACTTGAACACCAGTTTAGTAGAGGATCCCTTGGTCGTTTCAAATCCAATTGGGGGTTCGGGTCATTTGACCATGATATGTTTGGATTTGAAAATCTCTATACTTAGCGTTGAATTTAGATGTGATGCTTATGTATTGGGCTTCACGGGCTATGGGCTAATTTTAGGAATGGATTGGTTGTCTAGAAATAGGGCCATTCTTGATTGTGAAAGGAGAGTAGTTAGGCTTGTGACTCGCCTTGGTAATGCTCTCGACATCTTTTGTAATCCCATAAATTCCGTTATGCTAAGTTATCTTGAATCGCTTGACGCGTCTGTAGAGAACCTGCGATCGGTAGAAGTGGTCCGGGAATATCCGGATGTGTTTGAGGAGGTGAAGGGCTTACCTCCAAAGCGGGAGATAGACTTTCGAATTTATCTTGTGGATAATGCTAAACCCGTATCTTTGCCAGTGCACCACATGGCTCCTCGTGAAAGGAGGGAACTCAATAAGCAAGTAAAGGAGGTGCTTGAGAAGGGGTTCATAAGACGTAGTATATCGGAGTGGGGTGCTCCAGTAGTTTTTGCCACAAAGGTGGATGGGTCTCTTAGACTTTGTATGGACTATAGAGAACTAAACAAGCTTACTAAAAAGAACCGACACCCACTGCCGAGGATTGACGATCTCTTTGATCAGTTAGTTGGCGCCTCAGTGTTTTCGCAGTTGGACTTAGCCACTGGCTTTCATCAACTGAGAGTGGCTGAGGATAGTATAAATAAGACTGCTTTTAGGACTCCTGACGGATTCTATGAATGGCTAGTGATGCCCTTTGGTTTGACAAACGCCCCTGCATATTTTGTTGATTTGATGAGTAGGGTGTTTAGGGAATACCTTAACAAATTCGTGGTAGTCTTTGTGGATGACATCTTAGTCTTTTCTAAGAATAAAGAAGAGAACTCCCTACATCTTAGGGAAGTGTTGGAAACCCTTCGAGCGCATAACCTTAAGGCAAAATTTTCTAAGTGTCACTTCTAGAGGAAGTAAGTACGGTTCTTAGGGCACGTGGTTTCCAAAGAAGGGATAGCAGTGGATCCCGCAAAGGTGGTGGCCATCCAAGATTGGAAGGTCCCTAAAAATGCAACCGAAGTAAGAAGTTTCTTGGGGTTGGCTGGCTATTATAGGAAGTTTATCAAAGACTTCGCAAAAATATCAGCTCCATTAACACGGTTAACGAAGAAGAACCTGGTTTTTACGTGGGACAAAGATTGCGATGATGCGTTCCAACGTTTAAAGAGAGCCTTAACTTCAGCCCCAGTCTTAGTGCTGCCAGACGGGAATAAACCGTTTACCATCTATATTGATGCTTGTGGGACGGGACTTGGCGCGGTCCTCATGCAAGAGGGAAGAGTAATAGCCTATGGTGGAAGGCAGTTGAGGGTTCATGAAAAGAATTACCCCACGCATGACTTAGAGCTAGCCGCAATTGTTTTCGCGCTTAAGTCTTGGTGTCACTATCTTCTTGGTGAGAAATTCGAACTGTTCACTGACCACAAATCAATAAAATACTTATTCTCTCAGAAGGATTTGAATTTAAGGCAGCAACGGTGGATGGAATTCTTAGCCTCCTACGATTTTGAAATAGCATATACCCCGGGCAAGGGTAACGTGGTGGCAGACGCCTTAAGTAGGAAAAGGTTGTCCTTGAGTCTGTTGTTTGTTGAACGACAAAGCTTAGAATTCATCTCTATGTTTGACTTTAGACCCTCCGTTGACTTAGTACCCGGTCTGTTAGCATCCTTGGAGGTTAGACCTACACTTCTAGGATGGGTTGGTGAGGCACAGCGAGACGACCCACAGTTGGTTGAGATAATAGAAAAGCTCAAAAGGGGGGGGGGGAGTCGTCAAGCCATCTTCGTAGGTATACCCTAGACGATAAGGGTTGGTTACGAAGGGATAATAGACTTTGTGTACCACAAGACGAAGACTTAAGGAAGGCCATTCTTGATGATGCTCATCGCTCAAAAATGACCTTTCATCCCGGCGGGGATAATATGTACAAAGATATGAAGCGGGTTTTCTTTTGGGCTGGTATGAAAAAGGATGTGGCCGAGTACGTCGCTAGATGCTTGGTGTGCCAACGAGTTAAAGCAGAACAAAAGAAACCCGGTGGGTTGCTTCACCCATTAGAAGTTCCACTATGGAAATGGGAAAGCATCTCAATGGATTTTGTGGATGGATTACCAAGATCAAGGAAGGGTAACACGGGGATTTGGGTTATGGTAGATAGACTTACTAAAAGCGCCCATTTTATTCCCGTGAAAAGTAAGAGGACTGCTCCGTGGTTGGCTTCTGTATACATTAAGGAGATAGTTCGTTTGCACGGTATTCCTTCTAGTATAGTAAGCGACCGTGACCCCATCTTTACTAGCGAATTTTGGAAGAGTTTACAAGAGGTGGTAGGGACTCAGCTATGTTTGAGCACCGCATATCATCCTCAGACAGACGGCCAGACCGAGAGGGTGAATCGCATTCTAGAGGATCTTTTAAGGCTTTGTATCCTAGACTTTGGGGGTACATGGGAAGAGCACCTACCGTTAGTAGAATTCGCATATAATAATAGCTTTCAGTCTAGTATTGGCATGGCACCTTTCGAAGCTCTTTATGGAAGGCCTTGCCGTTCGCCTACATGTTGGTGGGAATCTACCGATAAAATCCTACTTGGGCCCGATATGGTTAGGGAAACCTCGGAGAAGATTGAGTTGGTTCGAAGGAGGATGAAAGCAGCACAAGATAGGCAAAAATCGTATGCTGATAAGAGGAGGACAGATCTTGAGTTTGACATTGGGGACATGGTTTTTATCAAAGTATCTCCGTTACAGAATGTTGTTCGCTTTGGGTCCGTGGGGAAATTAGCACCAAGGTTTGTAGGGCCGTTTCCTGTAAAAAACAGGATTGGGAAGATGGCATATAGGGTGGAGTTGCCTGAGAAACTTAGTGGAATACACGACGTATTCCATGTATCACATTTGAGGAAGTGTTTGCACAAGACCGCGGAGGTGGTAGAGCCGAGCTTGCTTAAAGAGGTGGAAATAGAGCGTGATGCAACAATTAGACGAGCTCCTACATGCATTCTTGGGTCGGAGATCAAAAAGTTGAGGAATCGAGAGGTCAGACTGGTTAAAGTGCAATGGGGAAATGATGAGAGCAACGCAACTTGGGAGACAGAAGAGAAGATGCGTTCGTTGTACCCTTTTCTTTTTGAGGGTATGTCTTTTAATTTCTCCTTTATCACTTAGCTTATCTTATCTTATCTTTAGTATGTCCTCTCATTAGTATCTTTGACCTTTAGTTAGGATAATCCTATGGTTGAAACATGTGTTTGAGACATGTTATGTATGATGGATGCAAAATGGATGCAAGTGTTTGCTAGTGGTTGCTCGTGGATGCATATATACACACACTTTAGGCACTAGATCGGCTCAGTCACTACATATTGCATATTGCATATATATGGATGTATTTAGTAAAATGGATGAACGATGGTTGTATTATCATGTGGATGCTGCATTCAGATGATGGTTGTGCACGCATATAGAAGTATTATGTAGCATTAAGAATCTTTTGCATACATAATGGATGCATGGCACGATCATAGTTGCATTAAGGAGGTCAACTGAATCAGTGGACCGCCTGATTTTGCATTAGATACGGACATATACACACACTGTGCATTTAAACATGAAAGCATTAGAAGTCTGTAAGGACAATGGATGCCTGTGTATGATGGATGAGTAGATGGACGTTTGGATGGTAGGATATACATTCTTCCAGACTTGAAGATTTCGGGGACGAAATCCTAAAAGGAGGGGAGAATGTAACACCCCGAATTTTCTATTAACACTAAAGTTGCTAAAATAATAATAAGTGTGTAGAAGAGGGGATGTATCTAATATGAATATAAAAATATTAATAAGTATGTAAGAGAGGGGATGTATCTATTATGAATATAAAAATATTAATAAGTATGTAAGAGAGGGGATGTATTTAATATGAATATAAAAATATTAATAAGTGTGTAAGAGAGGGGATGTATCTAATATGAATATAAAAATATTAATAAGTGTGTAAGAGAGGGGATGTATCTAATATGAATATAAAAATATTAATAAGTGTGTGAGAGAGGGGATGTATCTAATATGTATATAAAAACAATAATAAGTAAAGGGGGATGTATCTAATATGTACATTGTAGAAAATATATATATATTTATGACATGAATAGAAGTTTATTAATATGCTGAGTGTTTGCTGAGTCACTTCTGACTCATTGCTGAGTCAACAAGATAAACCCCATCTTGTCTGAACGGCTGCGGTTATTTCTAGGTTAAATCTAATGGCCTAAATGAATTCTAAAATCTATAAATAAGTGGGTAGACCCTAGACCTAAATGACTTGTAAAATTAGAGAAGCTACCGTCATGCTGCTGCCATGGAGTTCAGCATAGCCGTCACAAACTAAGAAGAGGAAGCCTAATCATCTACAACTAAATCTACACAAATCAAATCAAAAGATCTCTCTTTCTCTAATTCTTTTCTTTTGTTGGTGAGTATGATGATTCTCACAAGACTATTACAAACTAATTTGACTCAGTTATGAATGGATCACAAGAAAGTGATGTGATTTGTAATTGTAAATTCTATATATTGTGGATCTCTTATTATGTTATTATGTTGTCGTATGATGTAAATTATATATGCTATGTTGTAAATTCTCTTATGCTATGTCGTGCTATGTTGAGAATCATGTCAAGCTATGTTATACTATCATACTATGCCATGTTATAAATCATGCTATATTATGTTGAAAAATCATGCTGTTGGATCATGCTTAAAGTTATGTTTTTTTTTCTTAATTTAAATGGATCTTGTTTATGGGAATTTGCCTATTAGGTTAGGTGTACCCATAAACTTGAAACTATAATTAAATAAAACTTGATTATGGGAATTTGCCTATTGAGTTAGGTGTACCCATATAAAACCATGTTGTTAAAAAATTAGATGATGTTGATTCACACATGTTCATATGTAAGTTTATGAAAATTGATTGAGATTATATTAGGTGAATTTTGAACAAGTTGACACCTTTAGGTCCATGACATGTATAATCTATGCAAGTTGGACATATGCAAGTTTCACCCCTTATTATGATTCATTTGGTCACATATACATGTTGTTATTATGATAATCTCTTTTATGCTATGAGTTAGGCTATTCGAGTCTAACATATATTTTGCGAATAAACGTTCAAACGTGGGGTAGGGGTAATATTAGGAATTAATAAATTGGGTGCAATTTTGTAAGATTTTGCATACCATGAATGGATGTCCATAATTGAGTCAATTATGGACATTGTTAAAAATTGGAAGTAAAAAATAATTCAAGTAGGGAATTATTAAAATTGGGGGAAAGTGGATTATTATTAATAATCAATGCTTAGGACACGAGGTTGGACCCGTTTGTGATGTAAACCTGCCCGGACCCGCTCGGCAAATCCAGTAGTCACAAATGTCGGCCCAATGTGAGAGGTCCTAGGCCCAAACTAAAGCATAACAGTTGTAAAGACACGAGGTTAGACTCTTTTATGGTGTAAGACTGCCCGGACCCGCCCGGCAAATCCAGCTGCCATAAATGCCAGTCTAATGTGAGAGGTCTTTATGAGGTTATGGCCTTAATGAACTAAGAAATGCTTAACCAGATAATCATGTAAGGTGGGACATGGGGGTTAAGTAGGTGCCTTGGGTGGCATGAGGAATCTGGTGGTTGCCTTTAGAGGCATTTGAAATACGATTAGATTTAACCAAACACACATGTAAATGAACATGACTAAGTGGGTTAAGTGGGATGGACTAATGGGGACAAGCTTAGGTGGAATGCTTGTGGTAAATAGTGGGGGCCCATTTCAACCAATATCCCAAAACGTATCTTTGTGGACTCGACCCAAGTCGAGGACGGGACACGCATACTGGGTTTGACTATAAGAGGCCAAAACAGGGAGCGGTGGCAATGCAAGTCCAACGGGTTTCAGATGCGTGTGTGGACCCGGGCTGGTAGGTAAGACGTTGTTGCATCGTGTAGGTATAAGCCGTGCATGTCCGTTGTATCAGGTTGCCACTTTAGGGGAGTGATACACCCCATTGTGGGGCCAGCACGGGTATCTACGAGTTAGGGAGCCGATCGAATAATGGGAAGTAGGGTACACCTAGTGGAGATAGGGGCAGGCGGCACCTATGCAGTCAGCTAGGGGTACGTAAAGCCATTAGGAAAGTTTCTAAGTGAAGCTAAGTGGGATGAATCTTTAGGGTGACTGGTGTGGTGCAGTATAGTGTTTATCCTTTAGTATTTAGGAGCGCCTATAACGTTGCCTTTAGCGATTGTCTATGTCCTTAATCTGCTCTTCATAGACATTTTCTTGTTTTCCAGCTTATGCCTTAGTCCAGTTATTTTGGTAATAGTATTGTAGAATTATCATATTCACCAGACTTTATGTCTGACCCCCTCTTTTCCATCCTTTTTCTCCCTTCAGGTCCGCAGGTTGGGCCAAGTTCTAGTGGAGTCTAGTTGGATCGCTTATCTTCTGGAAAGCTTGGACTGCTGAAGTAAAGTCCAGCTTGTTATCTTTCTTTTTAATGGCTATTCATGTAATGGGATTATGTACTTGTTTTATCAAGATAGATATTGTACTTGACATTGAATATGGTGTTATGATGTAATCAAACATGTTTTGACTTCTGCTACAATGAAATAAAGTTTTTTTGAATTTCCAAGTACTATTTTATATCTGTCTTGTTGTAATTTTACTGTTCTATATTCACTTAAAACCTCCATGGAAGTTAATGCATTCCCTTTGTGAGTGACATTAATGGACGTGGGGTGTTACAACTAACATAACGGGCCACATTTCTATGTACGTATATTCTTGTTATCTAAAACTTGATTTAACCGATTAAAACTGGTTAGACCCGTAACTAAAATTAGGTATATATCAAGCCTTGTCTAATGTAAAACATGTTCTGCTATGTAAATATCTGGGTATAAAAACTGTTATGTTAATTATAATGTGATTTGGTACTTAACTCTTCTTCCTCACTGGTAAAATATTTTGAATCCATCCTCACCGCAAATCACCTCATCACCGCCATCCATGGCGTCGACCAGTCCTCCACGTCGGCTCCTGTTTGTTCTCCACGCTGGCCTCATTTGTTTCGTTTTCTGGTTCCAGGTCTTCACAGTGATCTGTACATCGTCACCTCCTTCATTCAAAAACTAGACAGTGCCACCTTCCATTCATCACCACTCACGCACGATGTACAAATGATATTCCTCCCCTTCAACAAAAGCACGGTTCATCTTTGAAATGCTGAAGCACGCTTTATCGACCAGGAAAACCACCTGTCACGTCCACTCCAGGCTATTGGAGGGCCATCCAGAACGGGCGATGGAAACGCCTCCCCTTCCTCGTCATCTGCTCCGAACCCTGTACCACCAAACTCCGTCGTTCACTCGTAACAACCACCGAACCGCTAGCCCTTTCGAGTTCCGTTCCGACCACCACGGTGATCTATTCCCGATCACCACCGTCCATTCTCTTGTCCTCGCCTAGCCCTAGGTTTTCATAGCTAGAAAATCCTTTGATTGATTAGCGGATTGAGAGATTTGAGGGGAGAAAACATGAAGAGAGGCTGCCGTTCGTTTTTTCTACGAAGTGGAGGCGTAGAATTTTAGTTGCTTTTAGATTAGGTTTCCAGTGGACGAGGTATTTATAATGTTTGTGTGTGGATGTTTATCCGGCCACGTCCTCGGGTTTGTAGGCACAAGAATTTGTGCGGCTAGCAAAAGAAGGATGTGGACTCTAGTTTGATCACAGAATTTGTTAGGGTATTCTGTTTTAAGTCATAAAGTTTACCATCATGTGATAAAGAATTTCCTTAGTTTACAAACTGTTGTCGACAGAAGTAAACATACCGTTGTAATCAGCTTGGTGCCACGATCCCAAAAATATAATAATACCGGTAGATTGACTCATATTTTGAAACCTCAAATGTTGACTACAGGGTATGAAATACTTCAACTAAAAAGTTGCTTATTAAATTAATTAAAAATTACAGTAAAATTCTAAAAATTAAATTATCGTTATGACTCAAAAGAACCTTGTCTAAATTCAAACCCGATATCTAGTTATATCGACTAAACTGTTACGGTCGATAAACGATTCTATAGCGACTATTTTAAAATTTGATTTGGACATATCTCAAAATCTACACGACGTAATCCTGATTTTTCTCTTCCACTATAAAGATATACTCCACCAGCTCCACACGTTTCTTGTTTCACAGAAATCCGATTTAAAACGGACCCTTTACATTCAGTTGAAGTTCGAATCGCCAAATTACGAACTGCAGCGCCATTTCAAGCTCGATTTTAATTATAATATAATTATACGTTCTAACATCGTCGATTAAATAATATATTACTTGTTTTAAATAATTAAATAAGTTAATTATTACACCGTCAAATATCCAGGTCATTACATTCTTCCCCACTTAAAATAATTTCGTCGTCGAAATTGCTAAGGTAGAGGACGACCCTATCTATTAGGTAAATATTTATCGGTTTACCCCTTAACTTCAGTTTCAACTGAACCAATTAATATTGACTAAAATATTAATTCCTTCCAACTAACCTAAATTTTCAAAAATTTTGAAAATTTTCTAACACTTTAAATTTTCGGAGAATTTCGCCATAACCTCCTTTGTACAGCTCTATCGGTAAAACCACAACTCGCCTCTCTAGGCCATCTCAACTCAAAAGAAAATCAAACAGCCAAGCGGCTTGCCAATCGGCTCATAAATCACCAAACTCATATCAATTATAAACTTGTACCTTTTTGTCGGGTATATCATTATATCCCTACCATCTGCTATCAATTTTTGCATATATCATGCCATCCAAATCAAACTCCAATCTGTCTTTATTCTCAGCACAATTATTGGCTTGTACTCAAGTAAAATTCCATTCAAACTCTAATCTCAAATTTCAATCTCCCAACTTACCAACTCAATTTCATATTCACTTATTTCAAGTTAAATCCCAATTCATAAATCACTTTTACCAGTTCATCTATTTAATCCATAAGTTAATTTAATTTCCGAATTTAAATTCCTGGGTTTATTCAAATCACTTGAAATCATAATAACAATTCACAATCCTTTGAATTCCTAAATAACTTGTTTTTGCAAAACAATTTCAAAACAAAAACTTTGGTAGTAATCCGTCACTTAGCAACTCGAAAATTACACCGATGATGTATCGATCCATCATCGGAATTATTTCCCAGCGATCAAAGTGAGTTCAATACTATATTCCCATCAAAACCACTTTTAAACACTTCCCATTTTGAAATCAATCCCAGATATCCTTATCAAAACAAATTTAAAACCTCCCAGGATTTTAAAATTCACGCATACTTAATCCAGATTCAATTACAAACACTGATCTAAATTTCCAGTTTTAAATTTCAATTCTGGCTTTAATTTCAGATTTAATTCATTCGTAACGCTTATACGAATTCTGATTGATTATTTATAACCATTCCACTTTTATAATCTTATTCGATTATAATAACAACCAACACATTATAATATTTCCAATATATATACTTTGGTAAAATTATTTCATTTACCCTCTTTTCAAAACATACCATGTCGGTTCATCGTATTTAAGTGTTTAGTAACCCCTATCGATATTGTGGTGCCCCACCATCGACCCGAATTCATAAGCCACTCAACCAATAAATCATCACAATGTAAAACCACTTTTATATTCAATAACACATACGCGCTCATACATATATACACTCAACTCAATCTAGGGTATTACTAACCCTATCTCTACTGAGTCACGCCACAGAGCCAAGGTAATTCGCTTAACATAAGCTCCGACACCAACTGTAATGACCCGAAATCCGGTCCAATTTGAACTGACCAAATAACACAAGTCCAACCCCAAATTGCACTGGAATATAGGAAATTAATAGAAAGAAGATAGAGGGTGAGGATAGATAAGATAGAACTATTAGAATAAAAGAAGAAGAAGAACATCATCATCAAAGTAACCACGAATCTCACAGCGGAACGAATAAAATATAACATAACTTTGGAAATACAAACAGTATGTATACAATAATATTTCAGAGTACAGCACTTACAACAACATCGGAAATAATAATAGCTCTAGAATCTTTAAGCCTCCTGCTCCAAGCTCTCCAAGGGTATCTGTAAGATCCTGAACTACTTGACTGCCCGTACAAATTTAGGCACCCAAGATTTTAGGTAGAACAAAACAAAGTAAACTCCCGGTCAGTCATGGGACTGGTATGAGTAAAACAGTTTAAAACAATTTGAACAAGTAAACGATATCTCATAAGACCACGCCGTATAACGGAACGGGTTTTTCCCTTATGAGAATCCAAAATATCTTTATATCAAAAACTTTTGATATTCTAATAATGTCTATCAACCGCAGTATAATAATCATCTAGCAGAAACGCTTTCATCTCACGTTCTACATATATAGTATACAATCAAAACCACAAGCACGTACTGGGAAATGGATTTCCAACTATGACAAGGTATGGAACCACCTTCCGATCAGTGTACTCTAGGAACGATACACTGGAGTTCAACAATAACATCTTGCATCTCAGCCGCACATGACCGACCACTCATTTCGCTTGAGTTTATCGAATGTACATCATCAACGGTTGGGATCAGCAACCGTTTCTCGTATATGTATATGGGATAGCATTGATATATTAAAGAAGCAAATGAATATTCTCTAGATAGGTGATTATACGCCCTACTTCGGTGCGACCGACTTAGCCATGCTGCCTGCCCGATTTTTGTCATTTACCGGTTGTTGAGGCCAGAGGTTACGATTACTTTCCATTCATTGATAACACGATCACTTTGAATGCCACATTATCAGATCCGTTAATCACTAATTGATCTGCACAAATATTCTGGATTTTATGCTAAGGGAATAAATCTGTTGCCACCATATATATTTGTACAGTCCAATCATATTCGATCATTGGAAATACTCTGTCAGACACTCGTCCATATACGTTCATTCTGGGACTGAACGAAACCAAAGGCACTATTCAGTACATCCATCTTAGTCACTGTTATCTAAAACTTATACAACAACCCTTGCACTTTACTCCGTCTTCAATTTTCTTTGGCATCTTCGCAACGCTTATGACAATACAGAGTGGTTCTTTGGATAAGAATCCAACCGGTCTCTACATATTAACAACGTTAAAATGGTAAAAACTTCGATAGTCGGTGAGTTAACTATCAAAGAAAAACATGTCGGTGTTCACACAACGATCTTAATTCCAAATGGAACCATCGATCAAATCATCCAACATATATATATATATATATATATATATTCGTATTTCCTTATTTTCTATGATTAGAAAATATACGTTATTATCACTGGAAAACATTTCCATGGCTTATTCACGTATCACTATTCTTTCACAACCATCAGTCCCTAACTGTAAACTAGTAAGAGAACAATTCTCTAAGTATAAATCCCGAAGGCCGAAACCAACATCAGATCCACACTCAGAAAACCATTCGGCTTAACTAATCTCTAGTCAGTTTCTAATCTTACTTAACTCTATTTCTTTAACTTTATTCGATTAACTCTAACTGATTAACTCTAACTGATTAACTCTAACTGATTAACTCAAATTCGAATAACCTATATTCGATTTACTCCTTTAAATAATATTTATCCATTTATAAAGATTACTTCTAGTAACGGTTCTTCACTTTAAAAATGTCCTTTTTATAACGTTTCTTCACTTATAAAGATTTCCTTATAACAACGTTTAATCACTTATAATGATTACCTATAACAGCGTTTAATCACTATAAGATTTAACTATCGCTTTGGAGCAAAACTGGTGGTACTCCATTCTCGATCACCTTTCAGATTTGATAGTTTAAATTATCAATTCACTTTCAATCTAATTAAAGATTCATTAAAACTCCACTTAGTTTTAATCTTCTCAAAAAAATAAATATCCTGTCCTTAACTGGGTTAAAGAACCAATGTCATCTAAAACACGATTCACGATAAACCCAAAATCACACTCTATTGTTAATCGGGGTAAAGAACAAGTGTTGTTCAAAACACCGCTCACGATAAACCCAAAAAGCAATTCAAATTCAATTCCAATTAAATAGTATTTAATTGATACACTTCATTAAATCTAAATAGAAAGATTTAATCTTTTCCTCTATTGGGCTTAAGAACAGTGTTAATGAAGACACCATTCACGACAAACCCACATCACATTTGATATTAAATACTAGGCTCTGAATAGAAAATATACCGGCTTATATTCAATATCAAATCCTGAAACCAACAAATATCGTATTGGAAATAACGATATAAAATATATCTTTCAAATTCCCATAACAATATCTGTATAGTCACGAAACCCAACATCGAAATATTTCGAAGTTAATTTCGATTCAACTCCAGTCCAATTCACGTATGGGGAATATTGATTATTTTTAAAATCACTTTCCAATTCAATTTATTTATTTCAAAAATAAATTGATTTTAATTTTAGTTCAAAACTAGTTCATTTCGATAAAAATCTATTTTTATCTTTTCAAATGTGGAACTTTTCATCCCAGTTCTTTCCAATCCATATATTATGATTTTACACAAATTATTAATATTTTTAATAGTTTTATCAAGGCTCGTACAGTCGATTTCCAACAACGGCCATCGAACTGCACTTACAGCGACCTTTTCTGAAATTGATTTGGACATAATTCCAAATCCAACCGTTAGATTTCAAATTTCTAATATTCATTGGAAAGCTCTTTTCGATATGAACCCAACAGTTTCGGTTTTAGGAGAATCCGACGGTCGAATCTCCTGCAACGTCAATTCGAAGTCAATGGTCGAAATTCACGAACTACCGCGGCGCGGCGCGTTCTATTCAGGCCGTTATATATATATATATATATGTATGTATGTATGTATGTATGTTACATATATTTCGTCGATTCCCTTTTCAAACGTATTTTATAAATCGTTTTAAATTCGTTTTCAAAACCAAACCATTTCAACTCTATATTCAATTTCAAATCAAAATTGAATATTTCATATCATTGCTATATAAATGATAATATTTTCAAAATGTTATATTTTGAATCAACTTCTTTTCTATATTCATTATAAAAACGAATATAATCGATATAACTATCGTTCACGTCAAAATGGCGCAACTCTGATCAACACGACTTTATATATATATATATATATATATATATATAAATTCGTTATTCTATTCAACAAATGAATATTTATTCTATTCAACACATGAATCTATATTTCTTTCAACACACGACCAATCTCAACACACGAGTACTGTCAACACACAACTATTTTTGTTATGTAAAATATTTTATAAAATTTTGGTATCTATCGTTTGATTTTTAAATCAGACTCCTAGTTCTAATTTTAAATGTGATAAAGATGTAAATTTTATTATTAAAATATTTTACTCAACACATGAATAGTTTCAACACATGAACATCGTCAACACATGAGTATTTTTATATTCAACACATGAATTTTCTTTTATAATATTCATTATTTTCCCGATTGGAATGAGGCCCTATCAATTACCATATAACGTTAATTATATGGGTTCCCTACAACACATGTATATAATAGCAATGATAAACAATCAACCATCATCCAAGGTGCACCACACAACTGCATAAGCATCATATATAAATAATCAGCGCTTACACAGTCTGTCGACCAATCGATCGACATACAATAAAATAATTGGGATTAGTGTACGCCAAATATCATCCCAACACCCGTGTGGGGTTTCAAATCAACAAACACATATTTTTATTTGTGCAGTTGGGCGATGTGTAAAATTTATCGACCCAATCAATATCAGTCAAATCGGTGTATATAAACAAATCGGCCGATTTGTTTATAAATATTCATTTATTCACATTCACGTTAAAAATTATATTTTTAACGATAATTGATTTATTTCAACCATCTACTTTATTATCGATTTCACATCAACATCACAAACAATTTCACGACACATCAAACAAGCATACAAGCCGTCCATGTTCTGTGGACGACGGGTGTCGGGTGCTGCTAAGCACCGTCTGCATCCTAGTATATATATATATATATATATATATATATATATATATATATATATATATATATATAACTAGAAAAAGAAATTTAGAGTGAGAAGTTCTCACAAATAGCTAATCCAATTCCACGATACTTCCAATGTAGGGAATCATCACTGTTCTCGCCTTTCGTCACTTTCGTTGCCCGTAGCCACTACATATATAAAAATCACATTTTTTATATTGTTGCTATGTATATAAAAATCATATTTTTATAATCACCCCATATGGATAAAAATTCTACTTTTACACCGCTACTATATAGATAAAAATTCTATTTTTACAACGCTACTATATAGATAAAAATTCTATTTTTACAACGCTACTATATAGATAAAAATTCTATTTTTACATCGCTACTATATAGATAAAAATTCTATTTTTACAACGGTGTTTATATAATAGAGATTATATTTTTATCATGCTATTCTCTATATAAAGGTTTCGCCTTTTCTATTATAAGGATTTCGCATTTTCAAATATAAAGATTTCGCCTTTTCAAATATAAAGATTTCGCCTTTTCAAATATAAAGATTTCGCCTTTTCAAAGATTTCGCCTTTATGTAATTAAAAATCTCGCGTTTATGTAATTAAAAATCTCGCCTTTATGTAATTAAAAATCTCGCCTTTATGTTTTAAAAAAAAATCAGTTCTTTATAATTTTAACAACATAAAAATCACATCTTTGCGTTTTCAAAAATCGACTCTTTTTATTTCCTATTTTAAAACATATATAAACATTTCAGTTTCCTATTTAAATACATATATAAAAAATTCAGTTTTCAATTTAAAATCAAAGAAAGGAAAAGGGAAAAACTTACAGCAGAAATTCCTTGCGTTTTGGATCCTGGAGTCGCGGTCTAGGTCGTGGAAGGAGGAGCAAAGGCATCGGAGAGGGGGAGCAGGAGTCAGGTGGGGTGGTTCGCGGCAGTGCAGGGTCGGAGGCAGGGCCCACTAGGGGTGGCGGCGGGTTTGATTCGAGGTGGGTAGGGTTTGGGGTTTTGGGGATGTTCGGGTTTACGTGGAAGAGGAGAGAGGCAGAAGAGGAGGAGGTCGGCTCCGCCTGGGGAGGTGGCGTCAGAGGCGCGGCGCCTCTGATGGGCGGCGGCGGCGGAAATCGATGGGCGGGGCTCCGCCCTCTTTTTTTTATTAATTTGATTTCGAAATGAATGGGGGGGGCCTGAGTGAATAAAGGAGATGGAAGGGGGGATTTTATTTTTAATTATTTTAATTATTTAATTTACAAAAGTTGACTTTTTCATACGACCTCTAAACGAGGCCCACCGCCTGTCGTCCATAGCTAATTACCCCCATTCCGAACACAATGGGATATGTATCGTAAGCTGATTCGATCGTTTCGATCAGTTTTCGTCAAAATCAACATATAACTCTATATATTGAATTTGAACGAGCGTTTCAATTTACTGGGGCCACATACTAACTCGAAAAATTCCAGAAAAATATTTTCTAGCTTCGTATTGACGATACGGTCCTAACAAAACTAATTTCGTCGAATTCTGAGACCGTTGGAAAAATGGCCATTTTCCAGTCGATGAAAATCAACTTAAACTGGTCAAAGGCGTTTTCCTTTGCCACGCTCACATATTTATTCGAAAAATTATGAAAATTGGAATCTAGCAATAATTTGACATCACGGACCCAACAAAAGTGGTTTCGTCGAAATCCGAGGTCGTTTGCAAAATTCCCATTTTTAAGGGCCTGAATTCCATAACGACTATTCAGAATTTTCATCTGGACATATCTTTTGATTCCCGCTATGAAATTTTGATTTTTCGGATTCGTTGGAAAGATATCCTCAATTAGATTCAAATATTTTTGGTTTCACTAAAATCCGGTTTATTTTGCACCCGGTATGTTCAATTGAAATTTGAAATCGAATTATCGAACTACCGCGCCAGTTTCAATTCCTTTTATAATTATATATAATTATTTATATTCTAACGACGACGTATATAATATATATGTTTGATTTCTATTCAAAATAAATTTCTCGTCGATATTATTTAAAATAACCTATTTTAAATGTTCAAAATTCTCTAAAATTGCCAAAATAAAAATTTTAAACTGGCCCGCATTTCCGGGTTGTTACATCTGGGCTCCATACCATGACACCACCCATAGCTAGAAAGAAATATCATGCACTCCCTGCAGTCACGATCCTTTTTTTGACTCATGCCGAGGTGTAAGGCTCGCGAATTAACGCTATACACAAAGCTATGTTATTTAAAGCCGTGCTTTGATCATCAACCACAATACTCTACTTTTCAATAAAAGCCTTGATCATTTGCATCTCAGCATGCCACACTGACAATTCACGCCATGCAACTGATGTCCATCAATATATAACCTCTAAGCTCGTACATCTCAGAGAAGGGTGTTAAGAAAGAGAATAAATTCTCTGCCACCAAACAGATATATATTTAATAGAAATCAATCAACACAGAATAAAATCCAATGTCCAACACACATCCATTTACTAGTTCGTTCTGGGTCTGAACGAAATAGGAGGCACCTTATTCCTCATCCCATGTGTTCAATAAAGGAGAGAGGTCCTCGCATATCCGGTCGATCTCCAAGTACGTCTGGACGATCACCACTTATTACCTTGTCTTGGGTGTACAGCCCAATCAAGACGTCAGTAATCATCCAAACGATGTGAAGAACTCCAGTCTTCATCCAACGTCTTCACGTTGACTTTTCGTTGAATAAGTTATTCGGAAAGGGTATAAACCCGGACTTTCCAAATAACTTGCGTATCTCATAAACAAGTGCTATAAAAAAAACAACATACGCTTTATTCCAATTCATCATATTCTTTTATTCAAATATTCACATCATTAGGGAAAGGTTCCCATTAATTTTATCAAAGATGAATTCTTTAATCTTCTTTTGGACATCAATTCAAACCAAATTATGGTTTATCTAAACTAGTCAGGATTAGCGCACCTTACCGAAGTAATCATTTATTTACTAATCCCAATCCCAACCTATTCATCCCATGAAGCAAAACTGGTAATACCTCAATCTAACCCCACGGTGTTATAGGTAAATTTAATTACCACTTCACGTTCAAATCTAATTATAGATTTAACTATCGCCCGGAGTAAAACTGGTAGTACTCCATTCTCGATCATTTCACAAATTTGATAATTTTAAATTATCACATTCTCATTTCAATCTAATTAAAGATTCATTAAAACTCCAATTAGTTTTATTCTTCCAATAATCATTAGTTAATGATTATTTAACTTTGGAAACACAAACATGCCACATCGACAATCTACACCGTACCACTGATTTATGCCAATATATAACCTCTAAGCTCATACATCTCAGAGAAGGGTGTTAAGCAAGAGAATAAATTCTCAGCCACCAAACCGATATATATTTAGCAGAGATCAACAATACAGTTCGAAATACAATGTTAGACATGTCCTGTCTTTAACTGGGTTAAAGAACCAATATCATTTAAAACACAGTTCACGATAAACCCAAAATCACATTCCATTAATTATGGAATCATCACGAAAAACAGATCAATATATAATCGATATCAATTTCCGTATCCGACTAATAATATAAATGGAATAACGAGAAAGCCTTTTTGAATTCCATATATATTAACAGTCTTCCTCCATAGAAGTTCACTTCGATTATTACCCAATCGAATTCCATTCAATTCCAATTTAATATATTAAATTGGAAAACTTTACTTCGGAAATTTTACATTAAATCTTAATAAAAAGATTTATAAATTCCAAATCACATTTCACTGTTAATCGGGTTAAAGAATGAATGTCGTTAGAAAACACAGTTCACAATAAACCCAATTCACATTCCATTTTATACGATTACTAAATATAATTGGAAACTCTAATAATATTAATTAAAAGATTTATTCTTTTCACATGGGGTTTAAGAACAGTGTTACTGAAGACGCCATTCACGACAAGCCCAAAATCCAATTTAATATTAAATATAAGGCTCTGCATAAATATTATATCGGCTTGTATTCAATATCAAATTCTGAAACCAAAACATATCGTATGGGGAATAAAGATATATATATATATATATGTCTTCCAAATTCGTCCACAATATCCGTACAGTCATGGAATCCAATATCGAAATATTCCGGATATGATTTCTATTCAAATTCATTCTAGTTCATAGATTGGAAACTTCTGGTTATGTTAAAACTCTTTTAAAAATCCAATTTATTTATTTAAAAATTATTGGATTTCAAATCTAGTTAATAACTAGTTCATTTAGATAAAAATATATTTTTATCTTTACAATGTGGAATATTTCATCCAAAGTCTTTTCAAATCACTTATTATGATTTTACACAAATTATTAATATTTTTAATAATTTTATCAAGGCCCGTACGGTCGGTTTCCAATAACGGCCACCGAACTGTATCCATAGCGACCTTTTCCAAATTTGATTTGGACATAATTCCAAATCCAACCATTAGATTTCAAATCACTTATATTCATTGGAAAGCTCTTTTCGATATAAACCCAACGGTTCCAGTTTTAGAAGAATCCGACGGTTCGATCTCCCGTAATATCAATTCGAAGTCAATGGTCGAAAACGGTCGCGGTGCGCGCGTTCTATTCAGGCCATTAAATGTATATTATCTATATTTCGTTGATTTTCATTTAAAATGTATACTGCTAATGGTAGTTTCGTCTACCCCTAGCTACCTCCATAGGTGTCGTCTGCCCCTATCTCTACTAGGTGTACCCACTAGCCCCATTCGATCAGCTCCATAACTCGTAGATACTTGTGCTGGCCCCACAGTGGGGTGTATCATTACCCAAAGTGGCAACCCAATACAACCAAAAATGCACGGCTCATATCTACACGATGCAACAACGTCTTACCTACCATCCCGGGCCCACACACGCATATGAACCCGTTGGACTTGTGTTGCCACCGCTGACCCGTTTGGACCTCTTACAATCAAATCCAGTACGCGTGTCCCGTCCTCGACTTGGGTCGAGCCCACAAAGATACTTAATGGGTTACTGGTTTGAAAAGGGCCCCCATGCATGACACAAGCTTTCCGCCTATGCTTGGTCCCCTCTATAGTTTTTCCCCTACTTAACCCCATTCTTATTCATGTCTTCTTACATGTTTCAATCTTGGTTAAGTGCATCTAATCGTATTTCAAATGCCACCCAAGGCACCCACTAAATTCCACATGCCACCCAAGGCACCCACTTAACCCCCTCATGTCCCACTACATGTTTATTTGGTTAAGTGTTTCTTAATTCATTAAGACCGTAACCTTGTAAAGATCTCCCATATTAGACTGGCATTTGTGGCAGTTGAATTTGTCGGGCGGGTCCGGGCAGTCTTACACCACAAACGAGCCTAACCTCGTGTCTTTACAACTGTTACGCATTTAATTTATGCCTAAGACCTCCCACATTAGACTGGCATTTGTGGCAGCTGGATTAGCCGAGCGGGTCCGGGCAGCTTACACCACAAACGAGTCTAACCTCGTGTCTTAGGCGGTTTATTATTACACATAATTAATTATCCCCAATTTTAATTAATTTCCCTATTCAAATTGTCAATCAATTACAAATTTAACTATGCCCATAATTAACACCTTAATTATGTCCATCTATTTATGGTATATAAAATTATACCAATTAATCATCACATTTAAGGCATTTATGCCAATTCTCAATATTAAATCTTTTAATATTAACCCATTGCCCCATGTTGTACGTTTGTTCGTTTAACGTGAAATATACGTTAGACTCGAATAGTCTAACTTATGGAATAAAGAGAAAACATCACAACATGCATAGAATAAAAACTAGATCTAAACATAAGGGGTGAACTTGCATGTGTGAATAAGGTTTTTTTTCATCTAAAACTTGCATAGGCCAAAGTCACAAACTGGCATAAACTATGGATGTCATAGATCTAATCATAAGGTGTAAACTTGCATAGGCAATAGTCATAAACTTACATTACATGATTCATACTCCAACATATATATACTTGCATATGTGATTTATGCAACATAAACCATGGTGTAAACTTGCGTCTAAACATGTAAATTAAGATCTACATGTAAACTAGCATATAGAATTTTGTATACTAGCATATTACTCACACATGTCTTAGCCTAAACTTTAGATCCAAGCTTACACATAAAATAGATGTCATGAAACATGTAAGGTGGTATATGATTCTCATTAACTTGCATATGATTCATATCTAAATTAACATCCAAACTTGCATATAGAATTATCAAGTTAAACTTACATATGATTTAACATATGAATTAGTTCCAACAACATAACCAAACTAGCATATGAAGCATCATTATGAATTAATTGTACATAAGCCAACAATTAACATAGATTTACAACATAGATAATAATATCACAGCTTTACAACATGGATAATAACATCACAGATTTACAACATAGATAATAACATAACGGTCAATGATTCACAACATAACCATATAACCCAAATCATAACTCAACCTAATTAAATTGTTAATTATCTTATTAAAGAAATCAAACTCACTACTCAAAGAAGGTCTTGAGTTCTGAAATCTGAGTTCTGAAATTGATTTAGCTCTCCTTTGAAGAAGACAAATTTGTTGTTGTTTAGATTTGAATTGAATAGAATTGAGTTGATTAGCTTTTCTTCCTCCTAAATGGTGGCGGCTACTCTAGGTTGCAAGGTGACAGCATGGCGGCCATGTTTCTAAATTTTTATTTGATTTTAGGGTTTGAGTCTATATGTGTTTATATAGAATTTAGGATTAATTTAGGCCATCCGATCAACCTAGAATAAACCACAACCATTCAGTCAAGATAGGGTGACAACTCAGCCCTAATGACTCAGCCAAGAGTCAGAAAATCGTCATCTTTCAAATCTGCCTGGGGGGGAGGAAGGGGAGGGAGGGGGCAAGTCGACCCCCTGGTCAACCTGTCTGGGAAGGTCGGCCCCTGGTCGACCTGGCCCCTGGCGGGAATTTTCCCGCCTAGCCCAATCTGAGTCTGAATTTGAATTTTTGAAATCTATTTGAATTTTTCGGAAATTTCCGATTGCCATAACTTCTTCATACGAAGTCCAATTCACGCAAACTCGGACTCTATCTCAACCAGAATTCCAAGACGAACACAATGGTGTAACCTATTTCCCTTAATTCTCATATTTAAAATTAAATATTCTTTAATTCGTTACTTTAGTGTTAACAGAAATACGGGGTGTTACATTCTCCCCTACTTAAAGGATTTCGTCCTCGAAATCTCTAAGTCAAGAAGAACGCATCCTACCATCCAATCATCCATCTACTCAACCATCAACCACTAGCAACCATGGTCCTTAAAATATTTCTAATGCTTTTCATGTACATATGCATAGTGTGTGTATATGTTCGTATACTAATGCAAAATCAGGCGATCCACTGATTCAGTCGACCTCCTTAATGCAAATAATGATAGTGCCATGTATCCATCATATATGCAAAGAATCCTATACATATCATTACTACATGTGTGCATAACCATTCATTTAAATGCAACATCCATATGATACATACATTCTGTGTACATTCATTTTACTGAATACATCCATTTGTATGCAATATGCAATATGAAAGTGACTGAGCCGATCTAGTGCCTAAAGTGTGTGTATATGCATCCACGAGCAACCACTAGAAAACACTTGCATCCACATGCATCCATCATACATAACATGTCTCAAACACATGCAAGCACTTCCTCAAATGTGATACATGGAATACGTCGTGTACACCAGTAAGTCTCTCGGGCAACTCCACTCTATACACCATCTGTCCAATCCTCTCCTTAATAGGAAACGGCCCTACGAACCTTGGTGCTAACTTCCCAATGGACCCAAAGTGAACAACATTCCATAATGGAGACACCTTGATAAAGACCGTGTCCCCAATATCAAATTCAAGATCTGTCTTCCTCTTGTCCGCATACGATTTCTGCCTATCTTGTGCCATCTTCATCTTCCTACGAATCAAATCGATCTTTTCCGAAGTCTCTCTAATCATATTGGGCCCAAGTAAGATCTTATCCATAGACTCCCACCAACATGTAGGTGAACGGCAAGGCCTTCCATAAAGAGCCTCGAAAGGTGCCATGCCAATGCTAGACTGAAAACTATTATTATACGCGAACTCCACCAAAGGAAGATGCTCCTCCCATGTACCTCCGAAATCTGAAACACATAGCCTCAAAAGGTCCTCTAGAATATGATTCACCCTCTCGGTCTGGCCGTCCGTCTGAGGATGATATGCGGTGCTCAAACATAACTGAGTCCCTACCTCCTCTTGCAAGCTCTTCCAAAACTCGCTAGTAAAGATAGGATCGCGATCGCTCACTATGCTAGAAGGAACACCATGCAAACAAACTATCTCTCGAATGTATACAGAGGCTAACCATGGAGTTGTCCTCTTACTCTTCACGGGAATGAAATGGGCGCTCTTAGTAAGTCTGTCTACCATGACCCAAATCCCCATATTACCCTTCCTCGATCTCAGTAACCCGTCAACAAAGTCCATCGAGACACTCTCCCACTTCCATTGTGGGATTTCCAATGGGTGAAGCAACCCACCGGGCTTCTTTTGCTCTGCTTTTACTTGTTGGCACACCAAGCATCTAGCGACAAACTCAGCCACATCCCTCTTCATATCGGCCCAAAAGTAAACTCGTCTCATGTCCATGTACATCTTGTCTCCGCCGGGATGTATGGTCATCTTCGAACGATGTGCATCATCAAGAATGGTCTTCCTCAAGTTCTCGTCTCGTGGTACACAAAGTCTACCATCCCTACATAACCAACCCTTATCATCTAGGGTATACCTACTGAGATGGCTCGATGACTCCCCCCTTATGACTTCTCTACCAACTCAACCAACTATGGGTCATCTCGCTGTGCCTCACCAATCCGTCCCAAAAGCGTAGGTATGACCTCTAAGGATGCTAGCAAACCGAGTACAAAGTCAATGGAAGGTCTAAAGTCAAACATAGAGATGAACTCTAAGCTTCGCCGCTCAACAAAGAACGGACTCAAGGACAACCTTTTCGTACTTAAGGCGTCTACCACCATGTTACCCTTGCCAGGGGTATATGCTATCTCGAAATTGTAGGATGCTAAGAATTCCATCCACCTTTGCTGCCTTAAGTTCAACTCCTTTTGAGAGAACAAGTATTTTAGCGATTTGTGGTCTGTGAACAATTCGAATTTCTCTCCAAGAAGATAATGGCGCCAAGACTTAAGCGCGAAAACAATAGCGGCCAACTCTAGGTCTGGTGTAGGGTAATTTTTCTCATGCACTCTCAACTTCCTTCCTCTAAAGGCTATTACCTTCCCCTCTTGCATGAAGACTGCGCCTAGTCCTGTCCTACAAGCATCGGTATAAAAGGTAAATGGCTTACTCCCATCTGGGAGCACTAAGACTGGGGCTGTGGTCAAAGCTCTCTTTAAACATTGGAACGCATCATCACAATCTACGTCCCACGTGAAAACTAGGTTCTTATTCGTCAAGCGTGTTAATGGGGCTGATATTTTTGCGAAGTCCTTGATAAACTTCCTATAGAGTCAGCTAACCCCAAGAAACTCCCACCTCGGTAGCATTTTTAGGGACCTTCCAATCTTGGATGGCCACCACCTTCGCGGGATCCACAGCTATCCCTTCTTTGGAAACCACGTGCCCTAAGAATCGCACTTCCTTCCTCCAAAAGTGACATTTAGAAAATTTAGCTTTAAGATTATGCACTCGAAGGGTCTCCAACACTTCCCTAAGATGTTGAGCGTGCTCTTCCTCGCTCTTAGAAAAGATCAAGATGTCATCCACAAAGACCACCACAAATTTATTAAGGTACTCCCTAAACACCCTACTCAACAAGTCAACAAAGTATGCGGGGGCGTTTGTTAAACCGAAGGGCATTACAAGCCACTCATAGATTCCGTCCAAAGTCCTAAAGGCAGTCTTGTCTATGCTATCCTCAGCCACTCTCAACTGATGGAAACTAGTGGCTAAGTCCAACTGCAAAAACACTGAGGCGCCAATTAACTGATCAAAGAGATCGTCAATCCTCGGAAGTGGGTGTCTATTCTTCTTAGTAAGCTTATTAAGTTCTCTATAGTCCACACAAAGTCTAAGGGACCCATCCGCCTTCGTGGCAAATACTACTGGAGCACCCCACTCCGATATACTACGTCTTATGAACCCCTTTTCAAGTAGTTCTTTCACTTGCTTACTAAGTTCTCTTGTCTCTCTCAGAGCCATGTGGCGCACTGGTAATGCAACTGGTTTTGCATTGTCTACAAGATAAATATGAAAGTCGATCTCACGTTTTGGGGGTAGACCCCTCACCTCATCGAAGCCATCAACATATTAACGGACTATACGAACAGAATGTATATCATCATTGTATGCGTCAAGTAACTCAAGATACTAAGCATCACCGATCCTCTAAGGTCACAAGAAATATCAAGGGTCTTTCCACTACGAGTCAACAATTTTACTACCCTTCGTTCACAATCTAGGATGGCACCATATCTGGCTAGCCAATCCATCCCTAGAATCAACCCATATGTAATGACCCGAAAATCCGGTAGAATTTGAGCTGACCAAAAACACAAGTCCAACCCCAAATATCACGGAAATTCGAACCATTAATAGAAAGAAGTTAGAGGGTGAGGATAGATAAGATAGAAACTTAGAATAGAAGAAGAAGAAGAACACAACATCAGAGAAACACGAATCTCACAGCGGAACGAATAACATATAATATATATAACATAACTTGAAATATACATCTGTACTTGAATATACATCAATATCAAAGTACATCACTTACAACACAACAGAAATAACTATAGCTATATGATCCTGAAGCCTCCTGCTCCAAGCTCTTCCAGTATATCTGTAAATTCCCGACTACTTGACTGCCCGTACAAATTTAGGCACCCAAGAGTTTAGGGAAAACAACAAAGTAAACTCCGGGTCAGTCATGGGACTGGTATGAGTAAACAGTTTAAAACAGTTTCAGAAAACTAAATGATATCTCATAAGACCACGCCGTATAACACGGAACGGGTTTTTCCCTTATGAGAATCCAAACACTTGATTTATCTTTATATCAAAACTCTTTTGATATTATAATAATGTCTAAATCAAGTAGATAACAATCTAGTGGAACGCTTGCATCTCACGTTCCACATATATAATATACAATTAAAACCGCAAACACGTATTGGGTAATGGATGTCCAACTATGACAAGGTATGGAACCACCTTCCGATCAGTGTACTCTAGGAACGATACACTGGAGTTCAACAAGAACATCTTGCAACTCAGCCACACATGACCAACCACTCATTTCGCTTGAGTGTATCGAATGTATATCACCAACAGTTGGGATCAGCAACTGTTCCCGCATATATATGGGACAGCATTTATAGATTAAAGAAGCAAATGAATATTCTCTAGATAGGTGATTATACACCCTACTTCGGAGCGACCGACTTAGCCATGCTGCCTGCCCGATTTTTGTCATTTCCTGGTTGTTGAGGCCAGAGGTTACGCTGTATCGTCACATCAGATTCACTTCGAATGCCACATTGTCAGATCCATCGAAAATCACTAATTGACGTCTACAACAGTACATTACGTGTTAGCTAAAGAAGTGCCCTTCTCCGCTTCCACTCTTGGTACGGTTGAAGAAATCAATGTACGTGACCTTTCTGGAAATACTCTGTCAGACATTCATCCATACAAGTCATCCAGGAACAGGATGAACCGAAGGCACTATTTCTATTAATAGAAAAAGTCCTTGCACCGTCTTCGATTATCTTTATATAATCTGATTCGCACGCTACTGTCGATATGGAGTGGTTCTTCGGATAATAATCCAACCGGTCTCTCCATATTGACAACGATGGTCAAAACTTCGATAGTCTGTGATTTAACTATCGAATAAAAACAAGTGTTTCGATAGTCGATGATTTAACTATCGAATAAAACAAGTGTTTCGATAGTCGATGATTTAACTATCGAATAAAACAAGTGTTCATCCAAACATCCAACAATCATTGAACCTTTAATTAATATTCCATTAATTAAATCTCTTCTCTATTTCTTATCAATATTTGTTAACCAAATATTTTCAATAACCATATTGGCCTTATATGTTATTTGGAGAACATTTCCATATATCGCCTTCTTTTATTTTCTAAACTTTAGAAAATATATGTTATTTATAATTGGAAAATATTCCAATTACTTATCTCTTCCCAATCTCGTTTATTTCTATACTTAGGAAACGTTCATTATTCTATTTCCAAGTTTTGCACATATTTGGGTTAAAACAGATGTTGTGTAAAACATCGTTACGACAACCCAAATACAGTATTTAACTAATTCTTATTCCATATTGATCTTCGAGCCTGAATCTTGCTACTTATCGGTATATCATGAAATCAACCAAGTTGGGGTATAATTACCTCTCAGACCTTGACTGAATAACATTTAACGTCAAAACAGACAAGACTACTTACTCGAATAATCAATACCATACAACTACTGATTCACTTTTAAACACGTATATTCTTCCTCTTTCTATTCTTACTAGATTTTATTCCTAGTCTTCCTTTTTGATTATACTATTCTATTTCTACGTTCGTTTCCTTATCGACTTCTATGTATATCGATACGTTGATTTCTAACTATCAAATTATCTTAAAAATATTCTATCTCCTTAAATTCCCGGAAAAATTCGCCATAACCTCCTTTGTACCGGGAGCATCGGCAAATTTCAAATAGCTTTCCCGGTCCTTCTCATCTCAAAAAGAAAAAGAAAAAGCCAAGCGGCTTGCCGATACGGCGCATAAAATCTCATATGGAAATTAAATACGTACCTTTTTGTCGCGCATTCTATTTATTTCACTTCTATACTTTATTCCATACCTGTCTCCTGTATATTTATGCTTGTCCAATCTATTTTAACTATACCAATCGTTTTAACTCAATTTGTTAATTAAATCTGTTACTTAACTTTTCAGTCTATTTCACCTTCATATTTGAATATGACACGTTCAAATATATTTTAACTTGTATATTAACAAATTCTAATTATACCCATACTCTCGTTTCCTTATCGACTTCTCTATTCAAGTTCCAATTCAATTCTATTTGAATTCTATTTATTTAAACTTCATTTGAATTCTATTTTCAAATTCTATAGTTTAAAAGTCCATTTGAATTTCTATATTCAAATTCTATAGTTTAAAGTCCATTTGAATTTCTATATTCAAATTCTATAGTTTAAAGTCCATTTGAATTCTCGGCATTATTTATAAACAACGTTTATAACTTCAATTCAAATCCCACCTTTCCATTTATAAACAAAGTTTATAAATTCGATTCAAAACCCACCTTTCATTTATAAACAAAGTTTATAAATTCAATTCAAATCCCATATTTTTCATTTATAAACAGAGTTTATAAATTCGATTCAAAACCCACCTTCCATTTATAAACAAAGTTTATAAATTCAATTCAAATCCCATATTTTTCATTTATAAACAGAGTTTATAAATTCGATCACTTGTTTTATATACCTTCAAAACAAGTTAATATTTTCTATAGTTTTATTTAAAAATTCAAATTCTATTTATAAAAATAGAATTCCATTTTTTAAAATCTCAAATACCCTTTTCGATATTTTTATAGATCAATATTCAAGCCCCATTGATATTTTAAATAATCAAATCAACCAATTTTCATTCATTTGATTTTCTACACATCATATATGGATATATATGAAATCAAACAAACAACAAACAGATAATATTTTTTTTTGAGGAATCCAGTTGGATTCCTCCAACCTGTTTTCCTGCATCCACAGATGTTAGTCAACATAGTAATACCCATCCTGCTTCGAGGCAGGATATCGCGGTATAGAAGGTCATCCACTATCATAGCGTGGGGCGTATAGGGTAATCATCCGCTATGAAACTGCGGGCATCCGCTAATGAGACAGCGGGAATCCAACCAATCATCAACCCAATATATATATATATATATATAATAGCCTAAATAACTAATATATATAAATCAACCAAAGACATTCAAACAAGCAACAACAAATATTTTTACTGAATAAAAATAATTCTAAAGAACAGGTGAGTGAAGTTTACTCACCGATTTTCGTTTGTCGAATATCCCGTCTTTAATCCATATCGTTGCATCTATGAATCGACTTGAATCGTCCCAAATGAATTTATTTCATACCTACGATTATTAAATTTATATTTACTGAGTCATACCATTATCCACTTATCTTAAATATTAAATAAATTTAAACTACTCTAATTAAATCAAAAGTCATTACCTAAATTAATTATAATTAGTTTACCTCGATAACCACTTAAACCTTCTCCACAACATGCTCTTGAACAACATAGTATAAATACAATCTTCCTTTTGATGTAACCGAACTGTGCCTTCACCAACGAGCTTCATGTTTCACCTTTTATCCAACACTTTGACAGCCTCTTCATTGCCTCTCAACAAAACAAAGGACTACCCTTATCAGTGTCGGCCTCCACCTTGTTCTTCCATTATCGCTCCCCTACTCAATCTTTCCAGTTCATTTCACTAAACACCTCGAACTCCTTCATGCTTTACTGCCGAACACCAGATTCACTTCAAAAAACCAAGCATCATTCCAGATTAATTTCAGTACCATGTCCATCCCTCAATCCATCGCAACCCTGTTCGAACTGCTCCAACAACAGACTATCGCGTCCCAGTCTACGTCAGCACATCGCACCTCCATACTGACACACCGCCGAACTCCAGTCCCACATTCGAGCAACTCGACCAATCGATTCCCCTGAACTCGCGACAAACGTCAGCATCGTCGAACTCCAGAGCAGCGATTGTTTGACAAATGGGAATTGCGATTTCCCCTTTCGAATTTGAAATTTGGATTTCTATTTTTATTTCCCTTTTTTTTCTGAGGACCGGTTTTCGATTTGTTTTGTGTTGGACTAGGAAAAGAGAACGATGGCAGAAGTTTTAAAGAGGGAATCCTTGGTGAAGAACATGTCCACGTTTTGATTTAGTTTGTGGAAGAGGGAAAAGGCACGGTGTTGCTTTGATTTTGAGGTTATAAACAAGGCATAGTGGTTTTGTTCTGGTCCTCACAATTAAAGGATTTATTTTAAATTTTAATTTATATGGAATCGGTATTCTTTATTTTAAAATACGCATGATGCCGAACTCCTTTCTGAACTCAACAACTGTCAATTCCAGGGTTTACCCACTATTCTGAACCCACTGGGATAAGTATCGAAGTCCAGTTCGATCGTCTGTGGAAGATATTTATTTAAATCAATATAAATTAATTTCAGGCAATTTATTCTTCGATAATAAATTAACATTATTCTTCTAATTCAAACAGGAGTTTGAATTGATTTTCTGAACTGTTTCTAATTCAGTTTCAACTTCTCGAACTGACGTATTTCGATAATTTAATATATTCGATATTAAATCGAAATTGATTATTAAATTGATAACTTAATATGAAAATCCCATTTATATTTATCCACCCAATATTTAAAACTGTATTAAATATTCAATTCTAACCGACGGAATATCCGGGTCATTACATTCTTCCCCACTTAAAATAATTCCGTCCTCGAAATTGCTAAGGTAGAAAAGTGCTACAAACCCATTTATCCTTTCAAAACTTATTGATGTCGATACTTCAACATTTCAAACTTCCTTACGTAACTCTCTTTCGAATAAATCCCTATTCGATAACTCCTCCCTTCAAATAACTATATTTAATAATCTCTCTTTCGAATAACTAGATTCGAAAATGTTTCTTCGAATAAACTATATTCGATTTACTCTATTCAATTTACTCTCATCAATTAACTCTATTGGATTTACTCTTATCAATTAACTTGTAATAACCCGGAAATTTTGAGCCAGTTTAAAATTTTTATTTTGGCAATTTTAGCGAATTTTGATTATTTAAAATGAATTATTTTAAATAAAATCGTTGAGAAATTTATTTTGAATATAATTCGAACGTATATATATTTATATACGCCGTCGTTAGAATATAAATATTTATATATAATTATAAATAGAATTGAAAATGGTGCGGTAGTTCGATAATTCGATTTCAAACTTCAATTGAATGTACCGGGTGCAAAACAATCCGGATTTTAGTGAAACCAAAAATATTAGAAACTAATTGAGAATATCTTTCCAATGAATCCGGAAAATCGAAATTTCATAACGGGAATCAAAAGATATGTCTAGTTGAAAATTCTGAATAGTCGCTATGGAATTCAGGCCCTTAAAAATTGACATTTTGCAAATGACCTCGGATTTCGACGAAACCACTTTTGTTGGATCCGCAGTGTCAAGTTATTGCTAGATTCCAAATTTCATAATTTTTCGAATCAATATGTGAGCGTGGCAAAGGAAAACGCGTTTGACCAGTTTCAGTTGATTTTAATCGATTGGAAATTGGCCATTTTTCTAACGGTCTCAGAATTCGACGAAACTAGTTTTGTTAGGACCATATCGTCAATACGAAGCTAGAAAATATTTTTCTGTAATTTATAGAGTTAGTATGTGGCCCCGGTAATTTGAAATGTACGTCAAAAATTCAATATAGTGATTTGAATGTAAATTCAACGGAAACTGATTGTAACAATCAAATCAGCCTACGATACGTATCCCGTTGTGTTCGAAATGGGGGTAATTAGCTATGGACGACAGGCGGTGGGTCTCGTTTCAAAGTCGAAAATAAAAGTTGCTTTTTAAAATTAAAATAATTAAATAATATATATAACTCTCTCCACTCTCTCTCTCCCCTCACTTCTTCCCCGTCACTTTTCAGAAAGAAAAGGAAATAAAAAAAACCCAATCGACGTTGCCCTTCCCCCGCCACCCTCGAAGTCGCCGCCACCCTTGAAGCCACCGCCACCCTCCACTCGTCAGCCTTCCCCCTCGCGTGAGCCCAAGAACCCCCAAACCCCCTCCGAATCGAGGAGATAAGCCGCGCCCCATCCCTAGGCCGCACCCCGACCACGGCAGCCTCCCCTCACCGCCAGCGCCGCCTGCTCCACCTCCCACGAGCGCCGTTCTCTCCCCCCACCAGCGGCAAAGACCCAATCCCCTCAATGAATGTGAGGTTTAATTTATTTCCATTTAGTTTTATTATTAAATCCGAATTTAATTTCTTTTATTTTCAGTTTTTTTGTTATATGAGTTAATGTAAAAGACGAGATTTTTAAATTATAAAAGGCGAGATTTTTAGTATGTAAAAGATGAGATTTTTAAATTATAAAAGGTGAGATTTTTAGTATGTAAAAGACGAAATTTTTAAATTAGAAAAGGCGAGATTTTTAAAATAGAAAAGGCGATATTTTGCATATGGAAAAGGCGATATTTTTCATATCGAAAAGGCTATATCTTTATACGATGAAGAGTTATATTTTTATAACATGAAAGTTGACATTTTTAATTAGAAAAGACGATATTTCAATCAAGGAAAAACAAGATTTTTATGATGTCTTCATTTGGGTAAAGATGCGATCTTTATAAGGTTACCATTAGAATAAAAATTCGATTTTTATATATTGAATAGCGAAGTGAAAATTCGATTTTTACATATGTAGTGAATACGGGCAACGAAAGCGACAAAGGGCGAGAATGGCGAAGATTTCTATAAATGAAGAGTCGTGGTATTGGATAACTATCGGTGAGAATTTCTCACTCTTCAATTTCTTTTTCTAGTTATATATATACTAGGATGCAGACGGTGCTTAGTAGCACCCGACACCCGTCATCCACAGACCATGGATGGCTTATTTGTTAAATTGTTTGGTTGTGTAGTTGGTAAGTCTATTTGGTTTGAATTGAATGGTTGGGTGAAATGGGATGGATTTGATTGATGTGTGAATGGCGTGGGCCTTCACTAGACCGGGGATAAGGCTAGGCCTCGTCCCGTTTCTAGTATCGTGTCGTTATACCGCCGAAATTTTCTAAAATATGTTAGAAAAATAAAAATATCATTTTATTGAATAAATGAACTGAATAGAAATTCATGTGTTAAAATAAAATGTTTTATCGTTAAAAATATAATTTTTAACGTGAAAGTGAATAAATGAATATTTATAAACAAATCGGCCGATTTGTTTATATACACTGATTTGACTGATATTGATTGGGTCGATAAATTTTACACGTCGCCCAACTGCACAACTAAAATCTGTGTTTGATTGTTTGAAACCCCACACGGGTGTTGGGATGGAATTTGAAGTTCACTCATCCTGATTGATTAAATATGTCGATCGATTGATTGACAGGCTGTTATAAGCGTTAGATATCTATATTTGATGCTTATACAGTGTGGTGCACCTTGGATGATGGTTGATTGTTTATTATTGCTATTATATACATGTGTTGTATGGAATCCATATAATTAACGTTATATGGTGATTGATTGGGCCTCATTCCAATTGGGACAACAATGAATATTATAAAAGAAAATTCATGTGTTGAATATAAAAATAGTCATGTGTTGACGATGTTCATGTGTTGAGTGAAATATTTTATACAATGAAATTTACATCTTTATCATATTTAAAATTAGAACTACTTCCCAGTAGAAGTCTAATTAAAAATCAAACGATAGATACCATAGTTTTATAAAATATTTTACATAACGAAAATAGTGATGTGTTGACAGTACTCATGTGTTGAGATTAGTCAGGTGTTGGAAGAAATATAGATTCATGTGTTGAATGGAATAAATATTCATTTGTTGAATAGAATAACGGATTTATTGAAATATATAAAGCCGTGTTGATTAGAGTTGCGCTATTTTGACGTGAACGATATTTATATCGATTATATTCATTTTTATAATGAATATAGAAAAGAAGTGATTTCAAAATATAACGTTTTGAAAATATTATCATTTATATAGTAATGATATAAAATATTCAATTTTGATTTGAAATTGAATATAGTGTTGAAATGGTTTTGACAACGAATTTAAAACGATTTATAAAATACGTTTTAAAAAGGAAATCGACGAAATATATATAATATATATTATATATATATATATATATATATATATATATATATATATATATAATGGCCTGAATAGAACGCGCCGCCCCGCGGCAGTTCGTAAATTTCGACCATTGATTTCGAATAGACATTACGGGAGATCCGACCGTCGGATTCTCCTAAAACCGGAACCGTTGGGTTCGTATCGAAAAGAGCTTTCCAATGAATATTAGAAATTTGAAATCTAACGGTTAGATTTGGAATTATGTCCAAATCAATTTCAGAAAAGGTCGCTGTAAGTGCAGTTCGATGGCCGTTGATGGAAATCGACTGTACGGGCCTTGATAAAATTATTAACAATAACTATAATTTGTGTAAAATCATAAGAAATGATTTGGGAAAAATTGGGCTGAAGAATTCCACATTTGAAAGGATAAAAATAGATTTTTATCGAAATGAACTAGTTTTGAACTAAAATTAAAATCAATTTATTTTTAAATAAATAAATTGAATTTGAAGTGAATTCAAAAATAATCAATATTCCCAATACGTGGATTGGACTGGAGTTGGATCGAAATTATCTTCGGAATATTTCGATGTTGGATTTCGTGACTATACAGATATTGTTATGGGAATTTGAAAGATATATTTTATATCGTTATTTCCAATACGATATTTGTTGGTTTTAGAAATTTGATATTGAATATAAGCCGATATATTTTCTATTCAGAGCCTTGTATTTAATATCAAATATGATTTGGTTTGTCGTGAATCGTGTTTTAGATGACATTGGTTCTTTAACCCAGTTAAAGGCAAGATGTTGATTTTTGAAAAGATTAAAACTAAGCGGGGTTTTAATGAATCTTTAATTAGATTAAAATGTGAATTGATAATTTAAATTATCAAATCTGAAAGGTGATCGAGAATGGAGTACCACCAGTTTTGCTCCAAAGCGGTAGTTAAATCTTTAATTAGATTTGAACGTGAAATGGTAATTAATTTTACCGATAACACCGTGGTGTTAGTTGTGGAGTATTACCAGTTTTCTCCATGGGATATATAGGTTGGGATTGGGAAATAAAATAAATAATTACTTCGGTGTGGTTCGCTAATCCCGACTAGTTAGGAAAAACCATAAAATGGTTTGAAATGATATCCAAAGGAAGATTATAGGATAAATTTAGAAGAATTTATCTTGGATAAAATTAATGGGAACATTTCCCTAAGAATGTGTTTTTGTGAATAAAAGAATATTCTGAATTGGAATGAGGCGTTTGTTGTGTTTGTGTAACATTTGTTTATTATATACGTGGGTTATTCAGGAAGGCCGGGTTTATACCCATTCTGAATAATCGATTCGACGAGATGTCGAAGATGAAGACGGTGGTTGAAGACCGGAAGTCTTCACATCGTTTGGGTGATTACTGATGATCTTGATTGGGCTGTACACCCAGGATGAGGGAATCAGTTGGTGATCGTCCAGACGTACTTGGAGATGGATGGATATGCGAGGAAAGTGCCTCCGGTTTCGTTCAGACCTAGAACGAACTTGTAAATGGATTGTGTGTCTGACATTGGATTTTATTCTGTGTTGATTGATATCTATTAAATATACATCTGTTTGGCGGCGGAGAATTTATTCTCTTGCTTAACGCCCTTCTCTGAGACGTACGAGCTCAGAGGTTGTATATCGATGGACATCAGTCGCATGGAGTGAATTGCCTGTGTGGCACGCGTAAGTGGCAATGGATCAAGGCTTCTGTTGAAAAGCAAAGTCTTGTGGTTGATGATCAAAGCACGGCCTGTGTGGCGTAGCTTTGTGTGTAACGTGAATTCGCGAGCCTCACACCCCGATATGAGTCAAAAACGGGAGACGGACCGCTGGGAGAGCATGGCGTTTCTTTCTAGCTAGGGTGGTGTCAGTGACCTACCAGCCCTGACATTTATATACTTTTCACCTGTGTGGTTGTTGGATACGAGGCGCCTCGGATATAGGTCTATAAGGACCGGGAAACGTGTGTTCAGGAATAACTAATCCTCAAAAGTAAGAGAGGACCGGCCCAGCCGATTCCAAGAATCATAGTGGGGTCCTGGGACATTTGCTAGAGTGTCTCGAACGCGGAGAGGAGCTTGCCCCTTGCCTCGGCTCATGACGGAATCCAATTTCCAATACGTGTATTGCGGTTTTAATTGTAGAGCTAGTATGGCGACATGATATATGGTACCCATGCCGTCTATGATTGATATTTATGATTGAAATTGTTTTTACACTATACACCTATAATGGTATCAAATGATTTGTTTTAAACGTATCAAGCATTATTTGGCTATTATAAGGGAAAACCCTATCCTCCGGCTTGCGTTGCATTGTGTGATGCGACCTGGGTCTTATAATAGCTTCATTTTTCGAAAAAGCATTGCGTTGTTTATTCTATGCACTGGTATTCTTGGGAGGAAACCCGTTCCGTGTTATACGGCGTGGTCCTTTGAATTACTCTCTCTTAAAGTAAAAGCTTTAAATAACTATTTTAGTTCTCACACCAGTCACATGACTGACCTGGAGTTTATTGTTTTAACCTAAACTCTGGGTGCCCCTATTTTCCGCACGGGCAGCTAGTAGTTTTGGTTTTGCAGATTTACATTCACAGGATCCTGATTAACAGCTGGAGCGATGTTCGGAAAGCTCTGTATCCGTATATCACCTTCAGTTGTGCTTTGTATTATTTTCCGCTGCTATGTAATTTATTCATTTGTACTCTGTATATTCTTGTATTCTGATGGAATTGTTGTAATAACAATGAAATGTTCTTCCGTCTGTTTTCCGATGTGTGTTGTTCTCAAAGTATCCGCTCTTTCCTTCACGGGGAAGTTACGGGTTCTTACAGTGGTATCAGAGCTTTGGTTTACAGAGCCGAGAACAAGACACATTAGAACCATACGAAAGAATTCATCAGATAATGGATTAGTAATATCCAATTAGAATGACTCGTTAGAGATAGGATCAGTAGTATCCTAAAACGAGTGTGAAGAGTATATTTTTCAAAAGAAAACAATTTTGTTTTGAAAAATTAAATCGCTTTATACGTATTTGATTATTTATTTATTTTGAATATGGACAATCGAGTATATAAAGATTTCGCGTATACGCGTCATGAACGTATATTCGAAGTTTCAATATACTGGGTAGATATAGAATCACATTCTAGACATCATGGGATGATTCTGATGATGGTGCATCATCATCAGTATTCATATTCGAGTTTCGAAGGTGTGATTTCTATATATTTCCATTAGACTGGTGTGAGAACCAAAACTAATATAGATAGGTTTTTTGTTGTGAATTGGCATCAAAACAAGATTTTCCGTATATATGTATCAAATTATGAATTTGAAACTCTAATCCACTAATTGATTGATGTTTGTGTTGTTTGTTTAATTGTTTGCGAATTTTGAACCATTATGCCTAATTGAACCAAACATTGAATTGTATTGATAATTGGTCGCATTTTCTTGCATATACATATACTTACATTGAACAGGTCATAGCAAGGAGGCTAGAGCAGAGAATAAAATTTGTTTGCCCGACAAATAGGTACATGTTTACTACATAATTTACTGTTTTGTTTGGGTGATGATGATTTTATGAGCCTATGGGCTAACCGCTTGGCTTTTTCTTTTTCTTTTTGAGATTAGAAGGACCGGGGAAGCTATTTGAAATTCCCCGATGCTCCCGGTGCAGAGGAGGTTATGGCGAAATTTTTCAAAAACTTAGGGTGTTAGCCAAATTTTTGAAAATTTGGAAATTCTCAAAAACTGAAAAGTTGGAGAATGGAAGCCAGATCGAACATAGAGTTGATTAATCAAACCACTTTCGACTTTGTTCCTTTTCGGGGACGAAAAGTGTTAAGTGGGGGAGATTGTAATAACCCGGAAATTTTGAGCCAGTTTAAAATTTTTATTTTGGCAATTTTAGCGAATTTTGATTATTTAAAATGAATTATTTTAAATAAAATCGATGAGAAATTTATTTTGAATATAATTCGAACGTATATATATTTATATACGCCGTCGTTAGAATATAAATATTTATATATAATTATAAATAGAATTGAAAATGGTGCGGTAGTTCGATAATTCGATTTCAAACTTCAATTGAATGTACCGGGTGCAAAACAATCCGGATTTTAGTGAAACCAAAAATATTAGAAACTAATTGAGAATATCATTCCAATGAATCCGGAAAATCGAAATTTCATAACGGGAATCAAAAGATATGTCCAGTTGAAAATTCTGAATAGTCGCTATGGAATTCAGGCCCTTAAAAATTGACATTTTGCAAATGACCTCGGATTTCGACGAAACCACTTTTGTTGGATCCGCAGTGTCAAGTTATTGCTAGATTCCAAATTTCATAATTTTTCGAATCAATATGTGAGCGTGGCAAAGGAAAACGCGTTTGACCAGTTCAGTTGATTTTAATCGACTGGAAATTGGCCATTTTTCTAACGGTCTCAGAATTCGACGAAACTAGTTTTGTTAGGACCGTATCGTCAATACGAAGCTAGAAAATATTTTTCTGTAATTTATAGAGTTAGTATGTGGCCCCGGTAATTTGAAATGTACGTCAAAAATTCAATATAGTGATTTGAATGTAAATTCAACGGAAACTGACTGTAACAATCAAATCAGCCTACGATACGTATCCCGTTGTGTTCGGAATGGGGGTAATTAGCTATGGACGACAGGCGGTGGGTCTCGTTTCAAAGTCAAAAATAAAAGTTGCATTTTAAAATTAAAATAATTAAATAATATATATAACTCTCTCCACTCTCTCTCTCCCCTCACTTCTTCCCCGTAACTTTTCAGAAAGAAAAGGAAATAAAAAAAACCAATCGACGTTGCCCTTCCCCCGCCACCCTCGAAGTCGCCGCCACCCTTGAAGCCGCCGCCACCCTCCACTCGTCAGCCTTCCCCCTCGCGTGAGCCCAAGAACCCCCAAACCCCCTCCGAATCGAGGAGATAAGCCGCGCCCCATCCCTAGGCCGCACCCCGACCACGGCAGCCTCCCCTCACCGCCAGCGCCGCCTGCTCCACCTCCCACGAGCGCCGTTCTCTCCCCCCACCAGCGGCAAAGACCCAATCCCCTCAATGAATGTGAGTTTTAATTTATTTCCATTTAGTTTTATTATTAAATCCGAATTTAATTTCTTTTATTTTCAGTTTTTTTGTTATATGAGTTAATGTAAAAGACGAGATTTTTAAATTATAAAAGGCGAGATTTTTAGTATGTAAAAGATGAGATTTTTAAATTATAAAAGGCGAGATTTTTAGTATGTAAAAGACGAGATTTTTAAATTAGAAAAGGTGAGATTTTTAAAATAGAAAAGGCGATATTTTGCATATGGAAAAGGCGATATTTTTCATATCGAAAAGGCTATATCTTTATACGATGAAGAGTTATATTTTTATAACATGAAAGTTGACATTTTTAATTAGAAAAGATGATATTTTTAATCAAGGAAAAACAAGATTTTTATGATGTCTTCATTTGGGTAAAGATGCGATCTTTATAAGGTTACCAATAGAATAAAAATTCGATTTTTATATATTGCATAGCAAAGTAAAAATTCGATTTTTATTTATGAATTGCAAAGTAAAAATTCGATTTTCATATATTGAATAGCGAAGTGAAAATTCGATTTTTACGTATGTAGTGAATACGGGCAACGAAAGCGACAAAGGGCGAGAATGGCGAAGATTTCTATAAATGAAGAGTCGTGGTATTGGATAACTATCGGTGAGAATTTCTCACTCTTCAATTTCTTTTTCTAGTTATATATATACTAGGATGCAGACGGTGCTTAGTAGCACCCGACACCCGTCATCCACAGACCATGGATGGCTTGTTTGTTAAATTGTTTGGTTGTGTAGTTGGTAAGTCTATTTGGTTTGAATTGAATGGTTGGGTGAAATGGGATGGATTTGATTGATGTGTGAATGGCGTGGGCCTTCACTAGACCGGGGATAAGGCTAGGCCTCGTCCCGTTTCTAGTATCGTGCCGTTATACCGCCGAAATTTTCTAAAATATGTTAGAAAAATAAAAATATCATTTTATTGAATAAATGAACTGAATAGAAATTCATGTGTTAAAATAAAATGTTTTATCGTTAAAAATATAATTTTTAACGTGAAAGTGAATAAATGAATATTTATAAACAAATCGGCCGATTTGTTTATATACACTGATTTGACTGATATTGATTGGGTCGATAAATTTTACACGTCGCCCAACTGCACAACTAAAATCTGTGTCTGATTGTTTGAAACCCCACACGGGTGTTGGGATGGAATTTGAAGTTCACTCATCCTGATTGATTAAATATGTCGATCGATTGATTGACAGGCTGTTATAAGCGTTAGATATCTATATTTGATGCTTATACAGTGTGGTGCACCTTGGATGATGGTTGATTGTTTATTATTGCTATTATATACATGTGTTGTATGGAATCCATATAATTAACGTTATATGGTGATTGATTGGGCCTCATTCCAATTGGGACAACAATGAATATTATAAAAGAAAATTCATGTGTTGAATATAAAAATAGTCATGTGTTGACGATGTTCATGTGTTGAGTGAAATATTTTATACAATGAAATTTACATCTTTATCATATTTAAAATTAGAACTACTTCCCAGTAGAAGTCTAATTAAAAATCAAACGATAGATACCATAGTTTTATAAAATATTTTACATAACGAAAATAGTGATGTGTTGACAGTACTCATGTGTTGAGATTAGTCAGGTGTTGGAAGAAATATAGATTCATGTGTTGAATGGAATAAATATTCATTTGTTGAATAGAATAACGGATTTATTGAAATATATAAAGCCGTGTTGATTAGAGTTGCGCTATTTTGACGTGAACGATATTTATATCGATTATATTCATTTTTATAATGAATATAGAAAAGAAGTGATTTCAAAATATAACGTTTTGAAAATATTATCATTTATATAGTAATGATATAAAATATTCAATTTTGATTTGAAATTGAATATAGTGTTGAAATGGTTTTGAAAACGAATTTAAAACGATTTATAAAATACGTTTTAAAAAGGAAATCGACGAAATATATATAATATATATTATATATATATATAATGGCCTGAAAAGAACGCGCCGCGCCGCGACAGTTCGTAAATTTCGACCATTGACTTCGAATAGACATTACAGGAGATCCGACCGTCGGATTCTCCTAAAACCGGAACCGTTGGGTTCGTATCGAAAAGAGCTTTCCAATGAATATTAGAAATTTGAAATCTAACGGTTAGATTTGGAATTATGTCCAAATCAATTTCATAAAAGGTCGCTGTAAGTGCAGTTCGATGGCCGTTGATGGAAATCGACTGTACGGGCCTTGATAAAATTATTAACAATAACTATAATTTGTGTAAAATCATAAGAAATGATTTGGGAAAAATTGGGCTGAAGAATTCCACATTTGAAAGGATAAAAATAGATTTTTATCGAAATGAACTAGTTTTGAACTAAAATTAAAATCAATTTATTTTTAAATAAATAAATTGAATTTGAAGTGAATTCAAAAATAATCAATATTCCCAATACGTGGATTGGACTGGAGTTGGATCGAAATTATCTTCGGAATATTTCGATGTTGGATTTCGTGACTATACATATATTGTTATGGGAATTTGAAAGATATATTTTATATCGTTATTTCCAATACGATATTTGTTGGTTTCAGAAATTTGATATTGAATATAAGCCGATATATTTTATATTCAGAGCCTTGTATTTAATATCAAATATGATTTGGTTTGTCGTGAATCGTGTTTTAGATGACATTGGTTCTTTAACCCAGTTAAAGGCAAGATGTTGATTTTTGAAAAGATTAAAACTAAGCGGGGTTTTAATGAATCTTTAATTAGATTAAAATGTGAATTGATAATTTAAATTATCAAATCTGAAAGGTGATCGAGAATGGAGTACCACCAGTTTTACTCCAAAGCGATAGTTAAATCTTTAATTAGATTTGAACATGAAATGGTAATTAATTTTACCGATAACACCGTGGTGTTAGTTGTGGAGTATTACCAGTTTTCTCCATGGGATATATAGGTTGGGATTGGGAAATAAAATAAATAATTACTTCGGTGTGGTTCGCTAATCCCGACTAGTTAGGAAAAACCATAAAATGGTTTGAAATGATATCCAAAGGAAGATTATAGGATAAATTTAGAAGAATTTATCTTAGATAAAATTAATGGGAACATTTCCCTAAGAATGTGTTTTTGTGAATAAAAGAATATTCTGAATTGGAATGAGGCGTTTGTTGTGTTTGTGTAACATTCGTTTATTATATACGTGGGTTATTCAGGAAGGCCGGGTTTATACCCATTCTGAATAATCGATTCGACGAGATGTCGAAGATGAAGACGGTGGTTGAAGACCGGAAGTCTTCACATCGTTTGGGTGATTACTGATGATCTTGATTGGGCTGTACAACCAGGATGAGGGAATCAGTTGGTGATCGTCCAGACGTACTTGGAGATGGATGGATATGCGAGGAAAGTGCCTCCGGTTTCGTTCAGACCCAGAACGAACTTGTAAATGGATTGTGTGTCTGACATTGGATTTTATTCTGTGTTGATTGATATCTATTAAATATACATCTGTTTGGCGGCGGAGAATTTATTCTCTTGCTTAACGCCCTTCTCTGAGACGTACGAGCTCAGAGGTTGTATATCGATGGACATCAGTCGCATGGAGTGAATTGCCTGTGTGGCACGCGTAAGTGGCAATGGATCAAGGCTTCTGTTGAAAAGCAAAGTCTTGTGGTTGATGATCAAAGCACGGCCTGTGTGGCGTAGCTTTGTGTGTAACGTGAATTCGCGAGCCTCACACCCCGATATGAGTCAAAAACGGGAGACGGACCGCTGGGAGAGCACGACGTTTCTTTCTAGCTAGGGTGGTGTCAGTGACCTACCAGCCCTGACATTTATATACTTTTCACCTGTGTGGTTGTTGGATACGAGGCGCCTCGGTATAGGTCTGTAAGGACCGGGAAACGTGTGTTCAGGAATAACTAATCCTCAAAAGTAAGAGAGGACCGGCCCAGCCGATTCCAAGGATCATAGTGGGGTCCTGGGACATTTGCTAGAGTGTCTCGAACGCGGAGAGGAGCATGCCCCTTGCCTCGGCTCATGACAGAATCCAATTTCCAATACGTGTATTGCGGTTTTAATTGTAGAGCTAGTATGGCGACATGATATATGGTACCCATGCCGTCTATGATTGATATTTATGATTGAAATTGTTTTGACACTATACACCTATAATAGTATCAAATGATTTGTTTTAAACGTATCAAGCATTATTTGGCTATTATAAGGGAAAACCCTATCCTCCGGCTTGCGTTGCATTGTGTGATGGGACCAGGGTCTCATAATAGCTTCATTTTTCGAAAAAGCATTGCGTTGTTTATTCTATGCACTGGTATTCTTGGGAGGAAACCCATTCCGTGTTATATGGCGTGGTCCCTTGAATTACTCTCTCTTAAAGTAAAAGCTTTAAATAACTATTTTAGTTCTCACACCAGTCACATGACTGACCTGGAGTTTATTGTTTTAACCTAAACTCTGGGTGCCCCTATTTTCCGCACAGGCAGCTAGTAGTTTTGGTTTTGCAGATTTATATTCACAGGATCCTGATTAACAGCTGGAGCGATGTTCGGAAAGCTCTGTATCCGTATATCACCTTCAGTTATGCTTTGTATTATTTTCCGCTGCTATGTAATTTATTCATTTGTACTCTGTATATTCTTGTATTCTGATGGAATTGTTGTAATAACAATGAAATGTTCTTCCGTCTGTGTTCCGATGTGTGTTGTTCTCAATGTATCCGCTCTTTCCTTCACGGGGAAGTTACGGGTTCTTATAACTCCATCGAATAACTAAATTCGATAACTCCTTCGAATAACCAATATTCTATAACTCACTTCAATTAAACTAATCGATAACTCCTTTCAATTAAACTATAATCGATAACTCATTTCGATTAACAAATAATCGATAACACCTCCGATTTACTAATAATCGATAACTCCTTCGATTAACTATTAAGCGATAATTCCTTTCGAATAAAACTATATTCGATAACTCCTTTAATTCTATCTAAATAACCAATATTCGATTTAACTCCATTCGCTTGACTCTAGATCGCAGCGATCACAATGGTTACGCCTGATTCCCCCAGGAAACATCCGACCGCCCTAGGCTATCTACAGCCCTGCGAATTACGCTAGCAGTCGTACGAAATGGCACTTATCCTGAGTAACTTTGTTTGACTAACTCTATCTCAATAACTATATTCGATCAACTTTAATTAATAACTAACATTCCATTAAATCCTAATTCGATTTACCATGTTTAATTAACTCTATCTGGTTAACTCTTATTTTGAATAACAAATATTCGATAAATTCTAATTGAATAACTAATATTCAATTAACTCTACGGATTAACCCTAACTGATTAACTCTATCTGGTTAATCTTTACTCTAATCGATTTATTCCAACTCTAATCGATTATTTCCAACTCTAATCGACTTTTCTTATTCGAATATCTCCTATTGGATAACGTTTATTCATTTTTTAAGGATTTACTTTTAGTAACGGTTCTTCACTTTATAAATGTTCTCTTTAATAACGTTACTTCACTTATACAAGTGTTGTGTACCCCATCTATTTAAAACTATCGGTGTTAAAAACCAATATCTCTTCTCTATATAAGTTCAGACTTATATATTTCATCTATCCAATGATCAATATTCAATTTAATTTATAAACTGTTATTTATAAATTAATCTTTCCATTTATCTGTTAAAAACAGATTTCCATTTTCTATTCATCTTCTATATATTCCTTTGCTTAATTCTATTTATTTAACAAATAAATATCTCATTTATAACATTCTATTTATTTAACAAATAAATATTTCCATTGAATCTATTTGTAAATGTTTTACAAATATTTCCTGTTCAAATTCTATTTGCAAATGTTTTAACAAATATTTCTCCTTCTATTTGTTTGCACATAACTTCCTTTTTTATTTGTGTTACAAATATCTTTCCTTTATTCACACCCAATTCATATTCACATTGATTTTACTCAATTTATTCGTTTCGATCAGTTTAACTTACTTAAGTTAAATTTAATTTCAATCATTCAAATTCCCATTAACTAGTTGCTAATTAACCGTTTTGCCTAGTTCACCCTTTTTATTTGAATATAACTTGTTCAAATATATGTCAACTTAATTATAACTAATCTAATTATATTTTCAACTCGAGTTATATTTCGATTTCGAATATAAATTCTCAATCTCTTTCACTTATCCAAAAACCCAATTTCGATTCAATTTTCCTTTAACTAATTATCCTCCAATTTAGTTAACTATATTTAACCATTTAAAATATGATTTTTGTCTTAAAAATCATTTCACTTACTTTACTGAAGTTCATATTTATTTTATATCTCCAGTCTGGATTTTTCTAGTGCCAACTCAGATTTTATTTCCAACAATCCTTTTATTTATCTACTTAAACCGTTATGGTTTTATAATGGTTCTGGCGCTGCTTTTCTGAAAATTTGATTTTGACATAACTCAAAATCTATACGACGAAATCCTGATTTTTCTCTTTCATTAGAAAACTATTGTTCAACCGGTCCCGACGATTCTTGTTTCAAAGAATTCCGACTTAAATCGAGTTCTGTATACTAAATTAAAGTTTGAATCGCCAATTTACGAACTGCCGCACTATGGCGAGCTCGTTTTAATTATATTTATAAATATAAACGTTTTAACTTTGTTTATAATATATTCAACTCCATTCTGATATATTTTTAATATATATCCAATCCATTTCACATAATATTCCCGATCTATTTCTCTTCAAATATTCAAGTCCTCTACATCTACAATATTCAAATTCCATTTGAATTTCTTTATTCAAACTCTATATTTGAATTTCCTTCTATTCAATTTCTATTTGAATTTCTTCTATTCAAATTCTATTTGAATTTCTTATTTTCAATCTCTATTTGAAATCCTTTATCTTCAATCTCTATTTAAATTCCTTTGTTCAATTTCTATTTGAAATCCTTTGAATTTAAATTCTATTTCAACTCCTTTATTCAATTTCTATTTAAATTCCTTATTCTAATCTCTATTTAAATTTTCTTTATTCAAATCCATTTGAATTATATATATATTCAAATTCCTTTATTTTACTTCTATTTGAAATCTATATTCCAATTCTCATTTCAAAATTCCTTAGAAGTTATATAAATATATACATATATTTATATCTATCTCAAATTCAAAACATCTAAAATTTCAAACAACTTGTTTCGTTTCAAACAAATTTCCATCAAAACTTTTCTAAGGCAGCAATTCATCACTTAGAAACTCGAAAATGAACACTGATGATGTTACGACCATCATCAGAATTATTTCCCAGCCACTGAAGTGAGTTCAGTGCTATATTTCTTTCAAAATCCATTTAGAAAATATTTTTCAAACTCCCAGGATTTTAAATTCTGAATTTTGGTTGGAATTCAATTTCAGTTTATCTCATTTGTATATTTGATTTCATATACAAATTCCATTGGTTATATATAACTATTTCTGTTTTATAATCTAATTCGATTATAATCCTAACAATCAACTCAACTATTTAAAAACAATATCGTGTCCAATCTCCTTTTCAAGTGTTTATAAACTCCTATCGACATCGTGGCGTCCCACGATTCGACCGAAATTCATAATCCACTCAACAGACTAGTCAACACAATATAAAACGGTTTTTATATCAAATAACAAATACGCTCTCTCGTATATATATATATATACACTCAAACTCAATCTAGGGTATTACTAACCCTATCTCTACCGAGTCACGCCACAGAGCCAAGTAATTCTTAACTTAAGCTCTGATACCAACTGTAATGACCCGAAAATCCGGTAGAATTTGAGCTGACCAAAAACACAAGTCCAACCCCAAATATCACGGAAATTCGAACCATTAATAGAAAGAAGTTAGAGGGTGAGGATAGATAAGATAGAAACTTAGAATAGAAGAAGAAGAACACAACATCAGAGTAACACGAATCTCACAGCGGAACGAATAACATATAATATATATAACATAACTTGAAATATACATCTGTACTTGAATATACATCAATATCAAAGTACATCACTTACAACACAGCAGAAATAACTATAGCTATATGATCCTGAAGCCTCCTGCTCCAAGCTCTTCCAGTATATCTGTAAATTCCCGACTACTTGACTACCTGTACAAATTTAGGCACCCAAGAGTTTAGGGAAAACAACAAAGTAAACTCCGGGTCAGTCATGGGACTGGTATGAGTAAACAGTTTAAAACAGTTTCAGAAAACTAAATGATATATCATAAGACCACGCCGTATAACACGGAACGGGTTTTTCCCTTATGAGAATCCAAACACTTGATTTATCTTTATATCAAAACTCTTTTGATATTATAATAATGTCTAAATCAAGTAGATAACAATCTAGTGGAACGCTTGCATCTCACGTTCCACATATATAATATACAATAAAAACCGCAAGCACGTATTGGGTAATGGATGTCCAACTATGACAAGGTATGGAACCACCTTCCGATCAGTGTACTCTAGGAACGATACACTGGAGTTCAACAAGAACATCTTGCAACTCAGCCACACATGACCGACCACTCATTTCGCTTGAGTGTATCGAATGTATACCACCAACGGTTGGGATCAGCAACCGTTCCCGCATATATATATGGGACAGCATTGATAGATTAAAGAAGCAAATGAATATTCTCTAGATAGGTGATTATACACCCTACTTCGGAGCGACCGACTTAACCATGCTGCCTGCCCGATTTTTGTCATTTCCTGGTTGTTGAGGCCAGAGGTTACGCTGTATCATCACATCAGATTCACTTCGAATGCCACATTGTCAGATCCATCGAAAATCACTAATTGACGTCTACAACAGTACATTACGTGTTAGCTAAAGAAGTGCCCTTCTCCGCTTCCACTCTTGGTACGGTTGAAGAAATCAATGTACGTGACCTTTCTGGAAATACTCTGTCAGACATTCATCCATACAAGTCATCCAGGAACAGGATGAACCGAAGGCACTATTTCTATTAATAGAAAAAGTCCTTGCACTCTACTCCGTCTTCGATTATCTTTATATAATCTGATTTGCACGCTACTGCCGATATGGAGTGGTTCTTCGGATAATAATCCAACCGGTCTCTCCATATTGACAACGATGGTCAAAACTTCGATAGTCTGTGATTTAACTATCGAATAAAAACAAGTGTTTCGATAGTCGATGATTTAACTATCGAATAAAACAAGTGTTTCGATAGTCGATGATTTAACTATCGAATAAAACAAGTGTTCATCCAAACATCCAACAATCATTGAACCTTTAATTAATATTCCATTAATTAAATCTCTTCTCTATTTCTTATCAATATTTGTTAACCAAATATTTTCAATAACCATATTGGCCTTATATGTTATTTGGAGAACATTTCTATATATCGCCTTCTTTTATTTTCTAAACTTTAGAAAATATATGTTATTTATAATTGGAAAATATTCCAATTACTTATCTCTTCCCAATCTCGTTTATTTCTATACTTAGGAAACGTTCATTATTCTATTTCCAAGTTTTGCACATATTTGGGTTAAAACAGATGTTGTGTAAAACATCGTTACGACAACCCAAATACAGTATTTAACTAATTCTTATTCCACATTGATCTTCGACCCTGAATCTTGCTACTTATCGGTATATCATGAAATCAACCAAGTTGGGGTATAATTACCTCTCAGACCTTGACTGAATAACATTTAACGTCAAAACAGACAAGACTACTTACTCGAATAATCAATACCATACAACTACTGATTCACTTTTAAACACGTATAATCTTCCTCTTTCTATTCTTACTAGATTTTATTCCTAGTCTTCCTTTTTGATTATACTATTCTATTTCTACGTTCGTTTCCTTATCGACTTCTATGTATATCGATACGTTGATTTCTAACTATCAAATTATCTTAAAAATATTCTATCTCCTTAAATTCCCGGAAAAATTCGCCATAACCTCCTTTGTACCGGGAGCATCGGGAAATTTCAAATAGCTTTCCCGGTCCTTCTCATCTCAAAAAGAAAAAGAAAAAGCCAAGCGGCTTGCCGATACGGCGCATAAAATCTCATATGGAAATTAAATACGTACCTTTTTGTCGGGCATTCTATTTATTTCACTTCTATACTTTATTCCATACCTGTCTCCTGTATATTTATGCCTGTCCAATCTATTTTAACTATACCAATCATTTTAACTCAATTTGTTAATTGAATCTGTTACTTAACTTTTCAGTCTATTTCACCTTCATATTTGAACATGACACGTTCAAATATATTTTAACTTGTATATTAACAAATTCTAATTATACCCATACTCTCGTTTCCTTATCGACTTCTCTATTCAAATTCCAATTCAATTCTATTTGAATTCTCTTTATTTAAACTTCATTTGAATTCTATTTTCAAATTCTATAGTTTAAAAGTCCATTTGAATTTCTATATTCAAATTCTATAGTTTAAAGTCCATTTGAATTTCTATATTCAAATTCTATAGTTTAAAGTCCATTTGAATTCTCGGCATTATTTATAAACAACGTTTATAACTTCAATTCAAATCTCACCTTTCCATTTATAAACAAAGTTTATAAATTCGATTCAAAACCCACCTTTCATTTATAAACAAAGTTTATAAATTCAATTCAAATCCCATATTTTTCATTTATAAACAGAGTTTATAAATTCGATTCAAAACCCACCTTTCATTTATAAACAAAGTTTATAAATTCAATTCAAATCCCATATTTTTCATTTATAAACAGAGTTTATAAATTCGATCACTTGTTTTATATACCTTCAAAACAAGTTAATATTTTCTATAGTTTTATTTAAAAATTCAAATTCTATTTATAAAAATAGAATTCCCTTTTTAAAATCTCAAATACCCTTTTCGATATTTTTATAGATCAATATTCAAGCCCCATTGATATTTTAAATAATCAAATCAACCAATTTTCAATCATTTGATTTTCTACACATCATATATGGATATATATGAAATCAAACAAACAACAAACAGATAATATTTTTTTTTGAGGAATCCAGTTGGATTCCTCCAACCTGTTTTCCTGCATCCACAGATGCTAGTCAACATAGTAATACCCATCTTGCTTCGAGGCAGAATATCGCGGTATAGAAGGTCATCCACTATCATAGCGTGGGGCGTATAGTGTAATCATCCGCTATGAAACTGCGGGCATCCGCTAATGAGACCGCGGGAAGCCAACCAATCATCAACCCAATATATATATATATAATAGCCTAAATAACTAATATATATAAATAAACCAAAGACATTCAAACAAGCAACAACAAATATTTTTACTGAATAAAAATAATTCTAAAGAACAGGTGAGTGAAGTTTACTCACCGATTTTCGTTTGTCGAATATCCCGTCTTTAATCCATATCGTTGCATCTATGAATCGACTTGAATCGTCCCAAATGAATTTATTTCATACCTACGATTATTAAATTTATATTTACTGAGTCATACCATTATCCACTTATCTTAACTATTAAATAAATTTAAACTACTCTAATTAAATCAAAAGTCATTACCTAAATTAATTATAATTAGTTTACCTCGATAACCACTTAAACCTTCTCCACAACATGCTCTTGAACAACATAGTATAAATACAATCTTCCTTTTGATGTAACCGAACTGTGCCTTCACCAACGAGCTTCATGTTTCACCTTTTATCCAACACGTTGACAGCCTCTTCATCGCCTCTCAACAAAACAAAGGACTACCCTTATCAGTGTCGGCCTCCACCTTGTTCTTCCATTATCGCTCCCCTACTCAATCTTTCTAGTTCATTTCACTAAACACCTCGAACTCCTTCATGCTTTACTGCCGAACACCAGATTCACTTCAAAAAACCAAGCATCATTCCAGATTAATTTCAGTACCATGTCCATCCCTCAATCCATCGCAACCCTGTTCGAACTGCTCCAACAACAGACTATCGCGTCCCAGTCTACGTCAGCACATCGCACCTCCATACTGACACACCGCCGAACTCCAGTCCCACATTCGAGCAACTCGACCAATAGTCTCCCCTGAACTCGCGACAAACGTCAGCATCGTCGAACTCCAGAGCAGCGATTGTTTGACAAATGGGAATTGCGATTTCCCCTTTCGAATTTGAAATTTGGATTTCTATTTTTATTTCCCTTTTTTTTCTGAGGACCGGTTTTCGATTTGTTTTGTGTTGGACTAGGAAAAGAGAACGATGGCAGAAGTTTTAAAGAGGGAATCCTTGGTGAAGAACATGTCCATGTTTTGATTTAGTTTGTGGAAGAGGGAAAAGGCACGGTGTTGCTTTGATTTTGAGGTTATAAACAAGGCACAGTGGTTTTGTTCTGGTCCTCACAATTAAAGGATTTATTTTAAATTTTAATTTATATGGAATCGGTATTCTTTATTTTAAAATACGCATGATGCCGAACTCTTTTCTGAACTCAACAACTGTCAATTCTAGGGTTTACCCACTATTCTGAACCCACTGGGATAAGTATCGAAGTCCAATTCGATCGTCTGTGGAAGATATTTATTTAAATCAATATAAATTAATTTCAGGCAATTTATTCTTCGATAATAAATTAACATTATTCTTCTAATTCAAACAGGAGTTTGAATTGATTTTCTGAACTGTTTCTAATTCAGTTTCAACTTCTCGAACTGACGTATTTCGATAATTTAATATATTCGATATTAAATTGATAACTTAATATAAAAATCCCATTTATATTTATCCACCCAATATTTAAAACTGTATTAAATATTCAAATCTAACCGACGGAATATCCGGGTCATTACACCATAGCCCATGAAACCAAGCACAAAAGCATTACATTCAAAATCAACGCCTAAGATAGACAATGTCAAATCCCTACAAACCATGGATAAATGAGCCGACCCACCAATAGGATTTGAGACTACAATGGGATCCACAACAAGACTAGTATTTAAGTGCAGTGTTTCCACTAATGATGTAGAGATAAACGAATGTGATGCGCCAGAATCGAATAAAGTACGGACAGGATGATCAAAGAGAAAAACTAAACTCTCAACGGAAATGTTTCTACCTCGTTCAGGCAGCGGTGGGACCGCGAGAGCCTGGACCTACTCCCTTGCCTGCCCCGGTGCCATGAGAGCCTGAAGCTGCCCTCCAGAGGTTCTTTGCCCTTGTCCCTGTTTCCTTGGGCAGTCCTTAACTAGATGGCCTGCCTCTCCACAGTGGAAACAACCAGTCTTCTTCTTTTTCCTACAGTCTTTACTCAGATGGCCTGGTGTCCCACAATTAAAGCACTTCTTCTTTCCTTTTCCATTATTGCCTTTACCACCTTTCTTGTTCTATTGTTGCTACTGCGGTTTCTTTTGATCCCCTTTCTTCTTGGGTGCCTTATTAGCATTGGCGCCCTTCTCCTCTTCGTGCATAAGCGCCATGTCAACTAGTCTCTCGAAGGTATCCCCCATAGGGATGTGGGTCATAGCTAACCCATGTAGCGGCTCGTTCAAACCCTTGACAAATCTCAGGGCCTTCTTTTCAGGTGTATTCACCAAGTCCAAGCCAAATCTTGCCAACTGATTGAACTTGTTGACGTATTCTTTCATTGATAGATTCCCTTGCTTCAATGCCAAAAATCTTTCCATATATAAATTCTCTTCAGCCCATAAGAGAAGTTTTTCCTCAAACCTACGCCTGAAATCTTGCCATGTATCAACTGGACGCTCCCCATTAGTGACCTCCCACCAGAACGAAGCTTCGTCCTTCATCAACCAAGTAGCCAGTTGGACCTTCTTACAATCGTCCAAATCGAAAATGCCAAACAGATCCTCCACTTCTTTCAACCAATTTCTAGCTTCAATGAACGTTTCAGTCCCACTAAAATATTTTTCACCCATCGAACGAAAGTCTTTATATATCTTGGAGAAAGTATCTCCATGCGGAGGAATGACTGGAGCTGGGGGAGGAGGAGGAGCGTTGGCCGGACCCGCGGCAGCGGCCCTAGCCTCGAGATATTGACGAAACCAACCGGGTACATGAACACCCTCTGGTATCTCAAATGCTCCAGACATGCGGAAAAGAAAAAGAAAGAGTTTTAAAACATGGGAAGCGAAAGAGAGATGTATGGCTTGCGGGGATTATGCTCTTCAAAGTAAACATTCCTTGAAAATAGCTTCTTTAAAACAAGTTTTTGAAAATACTTTCTAGGAAAATAATACTTTTGAAAACACTTTTCAAAACTTTTTATCTGTCTTGTAACCATAGCTCTGATACCACGTGTAACACCCCGTGTCCATTAATGTCACTCACAATGGGAATGCATCAATGTCCACGAAGCGTTATTATTGTATAGAACAGATAAATTACAAGAATAAATAAATAAAATAACACAGCGGAGGATAAAACTTATTTCATAGCATCATAACTCAAAACGAGTTTACATAAGTAGTCTCCGAAACCATTACAACAGGATCAATAATCTTTTCCAAAAACTTCAAAGTACATAAAGAAGCAAATACTTAAATAACATAAATGCATAAATCCCCACTGAGCATAAGCAAAGCCATAAAGATGAGAGAGTCCAAAGCGATACATCTACTCTCTTCAAGCAACTGAAAGAAATCGGCACTAAGCTGTAGTATTCCCTCCTTGCAAACCCGGGGGAGGGGGAGGGAAGGAAGAAAAGAGGTGGAAAGAAAAGGGGGTCAGACATAAAGTATGGCGAGTGCGATAACTTTAACAATATAATTATCAAAATAACTAGGATAATGCATAAGCTGGAAAATAAGTAAATGACTGTAAACAATTGGGTATGTCCGAACAAACAAGGAAATAAGACGAACAGAAATAACATTACAGGCACCCCTTATCACTATAGGATAATTACTATACTGCACCACCACTAGTAACTCTAAAGGTTGATCCCGCCTATAGAACTTAATACTGTTAATGGTAGTTTCGTGTACCCTAGCTACCTCCATAGGTGTCGTCTGCCCCTATCTCCACTAGGTGTACCCACTACCCCCATTCGATCGGCTCCCTAACTCGTAGATACTCGTGTTGGCTCCACAGTAGGGTGTATCACTCCCCAAAGTGGCAACCCGATACAACCAAAAATGCATGGTTTATATCTACACGATGCAACAATGTCTTACCTACCAGCCCGAGACCACACATGCATATGAACCCTTTGGACTTGCGTTGCCACCGCTGACCCGTTTTGACCTCTTACAATCAAATTTAGTACGCGTGTCCCGTCCTCGACTTGGGTCGAGCCCACAAAGATACTTAATGGGTTACTGGTTTGAAAAGGGCCCACATGCATGACACAAGCTTTCCACCTATGCTTGGTCCCCTCTAAAGTTTTTCCCCCACTTAACCACATTCTTATTCATGTCTTCTTACATGTTTCAATCTTGGTTAAGTGCATCTAATCATATTTCAAATGCCACCCAAGGCACCCACTAAATTCCACATGCCACCCAAGGCACCCACTTAACCCCCTCATGTCCCACTACATGTTTATCTGGTTAAGTGTTTCTTAATTCATCAAGACCGTAACCTTGTACAGACCTCCCACATTAGACTGGCATTTGTGGCAATTGGATTTGCCGGGCGGGTCCGGGCAGTCTTACACCACAAACGAGCCTAACCTCGTGTCTTTACAACTGTTACGCATTTAATTTATGCCTAAGCCCTTCCACATTAGACTGGCATTTGTGGCAGCTGGATTTGTTGGGCGGGTCCGGGCAGTCTTACACACAAACGAGTCTAACCTCGTGTCATAGGCGGTTTATTATTACACATAATTAATTATCCCCAATTTGAATTAATTTCCCTATTCAAATTGTCAATCAATTACAAATTTAACTATGCCCATAATTAACGCCTTAATTATGTCCATCTATTTACGGTATATAAAATTATACCAATTAATCATCACATTTAAGGCATTTATGCCAATTCTTAATACTAAATCTTTTAATATTATCCCATTGCCCCATGTTGTACGTTCGTTCGTTTAACGTGAAATATACGTTAGACTCGAATAGTCTAACTTATGGAATAAAGAGAAATCATCACAACATGCATAGAATAAAAACTAGATCTAAACATAAGGGGTGAACTTGCATGTGGTAATAAGGTTTTTTTCATCTAAAACTTGCATAGGCCAAAGTCACAAACTGGCATAAACTATGGATGTCATAGATTTAATCATAAGGTGTAAACTTGCATAGGCAATAGTCACAAACTTACATTACATGATTCATACTCCAACACACACACACACACACACACACACACACATATATATATATATATATATATATATATATATATATATATACACACACACACACACTTGCATATGTGATTTATGCAACATAAACTATGGTAAACTTGCATCTAAACATGTAAATTAAGATCTACATGTAAACTAGCATATAGAATTTTGTATACTAGCATATAACTCACATATGTCTTAGCCTAAACTTTAGATCCAAGCTTACACATAAAATAGATGTCATGAAACATGTAAGGTGGTATATGATTCTCATTAAATTGCATATGATTCATATCTAAATTAACATCCAAACTTGCATATAGAATTATCAAGTTAAACTTACATATGATTTAACATATGAATTAGTTCCAACAACATAACCAAACTAGCATATGAAGCATCATTATGAATTGATTGTACATAAGCCAACAATTAACATAGATTTACAACATAGATAATAACATCATAGCTTTACAACATAGATAATAACATCATAGATTTACAACACAGATAATAACATAATGGTCAGTGATTCACAACATAACCATATAACCCAAATCATAACTCAACCTAATTAAATTGTTAATTATCTTGTTAAAGAAATCGAACTCAATACTCAAAGAAGGTCTTGAGTTCTAAAATATGAGTTCTGAAACTGATTTAGCTCTCCTTTGAAGAAGACAAATTCGTTGTTGTTTAGATTTTAATTGAATAGAATTGAGTTGATTAGCTTTTCTTCCTCCTAAATGGTGGCGGCTACTATAGGTTGCAAGGTGACAGCATGGCGGCCATGTTTCTAAAATTTTTTTTGATTTTAGGGTTTGAGTCTATATGTGTTTATATAGAATTTAGGATTAATTTAGGCCATCCGATCAACCTAGAATAAACCACAACCATTCAGTCAAGATAGGGTGACAAGTCAGCCCTAATGACTCAGCCAAGAGTCAGAAAATCGTCATCTTTCAAATCTGCCGGGGGAGGAGGGGGGCAGGTCGACCCCTTGGTCGACTAGTATGGGTAGGTTGACCCCCTAGTCGACCTGGCCCCTGGCGGGAATTTCCCGCCTAGCCCAATCTGAGTCTGAATTTGAATTTTTGAAATCCGTTTGAATTTTTCTGAAACTTCTGATCGCCAGTACTTCTTCATACAAGTCCAATTCACGCAAACTCGGACTCTATCTCAACCAAAATTCCGAGACGAACACAATGGCGTAACCCGTTTCCATTAATTCTCATATTTAAAATTAAATATTCTTTAATTCGTTACTTTACTGTTGACAGAATAACGGGGTGTTACAACAATAGTCTGTCAACCAATCGATTGACATATAAATAAACAATTGGGATTAGTGTACACCAAATATCATCCTAATACCCATGTGGGGTTTCAACCAATAAATACTAAATATTATTTGTACAGTTGGGTGATGTGTAAAATTTATCGTCCCAATCAATGTCAGTTAAATGGGTGTACATAAACAAATCGTCTGATTTGTAAATGAATATTTATTTTCATTTCGGGAGAATTTTATGTTGTTCACAAATATGCCAAAAATTATATTTTTAACGATAAAATATTTATTTCAACATCTGACTATTTTATATAGTTCATACAATCAATAAAAATAATATTTTTGTTGTTCAAACATTTTATTCAACACATGAATATTTTATATAGTTCATATACACATTAAAAAATATATTTTTAATGAACAAATATTTATTTCAGAAAATTTCGGCATTATAACAATGCGATATTAAAACTGGAGTAATGTCTAGCATTACCCCGCTCCTGATACTGGCTCGCGCCATACACAAACCAATTAATTTCAATCCAATTCACATACAGATTAAATCCAAACAAATAAATCAATCAATTCCACATTACAATCCAAACAAACAACCATGTTTTGTACAATAAAATAGTGTCAGGCGCTTCTAAGCCCCGTCTGCAACCTAGTATATAGTTAACTGTAAAATAATTAGAGTGAGAAGTAGTTCTCACTTTAGGATCCACTCCGCCGTGCTTTTCTGATGTTCTAATTTGTTGTTCTGCTTCCAGAATTTGCAAACGAGCTCCAATCTTCACATCGATTTTTTCCATCCTAAACGCGCCATTCTGGACAACTTTCGCCTAGTGGCCTTTGTTCCGAAATTGGTCCATTTCGCCAGAAATCGTGAAAATACAGTATTTGGACAATAGAATTTGGATGCGTTTTCTGAACAACTACACAATCCAAATTCTGACTTCCATATACTCAAATCAAAGTGAAAATCGTGCTCTTCGATTTTGGTACGATGGAGTTTTGGCCATAGTGGCTCGGTTTGGAAGTTATGGGCTGAAGAGCGTTAGGGTGTTATTTGCCAAACTGAAAATATTAAAAATTTGATTTTTCTTCGAAGGGGGCCCACAGTGGCTAAGGTTGTCGGGATAGCGGCGCAGGGGGTTGCTGGTGGTGATGGGGTGGTGCGGATGGCCGGCGGTGGCATGTGGTGGCCGGTGGCGCGCTGGTTTTCGATTTGGGGGTTTTGGGGAGGGTTTCGAACAGAGGAGGGCGATGGGGCCGAAGGTGAAGGGGGTCGGCTACTGGGAGAGGCGGCGCGGCGGCGTTGGGCTAGGGGCGGTAGAGCGGCAGCAGTCAAAGGGTGGGCGCAATTGAGTTTTTTATTTCACGTTGACTAAGTGAGATATATATATGTATATATATATATATATATATAATTTAATCCCAAAATGTTACTTTTTATTTCTAACCCCAAATTGAACCCAACGACCGTTGCCCTTAGCCAAATACCCCCATTCCAGACACAATGGGATATGTCCCGTAAGCCAGTTCGACTGTTTCCATCAATTTTAATTGAAATTAAAATATAAACAAATATGACGTTCAAAATTGATTTCAATGTACATTTTAATTTACCGGGACCACATACCAACTCCAAAAATTCCAGAAAAATAAATCTAGCTATGTTTTGACGATACGATCCTAACAAAACTAATTTAGTTAAATTTGGAGATCGTTTGAAAAATGGTCATTTTCCAATCGATTAATTTCAAACTGAAATTACCAAACGCGTTTAAATTCACCACGCTCACATATTAATTCCAAAAATTATGAAAACTGGAATCTAGCAATAATTTGACATTCTGAATCCAACAAAAATGGTTTTGTTGAAAACGGAGGTCGTTTTCAAAATGGCTATTTTCAAGGGTTATATATTATATTAAAATATATATAAATTCCATAGTGACTATTTTAAATTTTAAACTGGGCATAACTTTCAAATTATATTATGAAATCTGAATTTTTCACATTCGTTAGAAAAATCTAATTAAATCGATTCAAATATTTCTTGTTTTACTAAAATCTGATTTAGTTTGAATTCTGTACATTCAGTTGAAATTTAAAATCGAATTTTCAAACTATCGCACCATTACCAGTTCTTTTTATAATTAAAATAAATTTATTTGTTCTAACTTCAATTTAAATAAATTTTTAGTCGTTAATATTTAAAATAAATCATTTTAAATTCTGAAAATCTATTAAAATAGCTAAAATGAAAATTTTAAATTGGTTCTGAAATTCTAGGTTGTTACAGCTCTGCCACTTTCATTTTTCCAATTTCTTCTAAAAATTTAAAATATATCGACTTTGTAATCAAATGAATAAGGATTGGGGATAGTGAATCTAGAATAATGAACAAGGATTGGTTCTGTGCATAGAAAATTTATATTATCAATTTTCTTTCCCTTTTCCAATTCTTCTCTCAGTTCTACAAATTTTAACGTATGTACATATCCCCTTTTTACACATATTATAGATCTGTAAGGATCCAAAAAATAAAAAGCTAAAAGCTGTGATTTAGATCCAGATTTAGGATCACTTTTAGGTGAGTGGGAAGTATAATAAATGTTATTAATAATACCATATTTTCTTCATTAGCATAATCTAAATTTTACATGCCTAAATATTAAAAATGCAAATTTGTAGGCTTTTAAATTACAATACCCTTATTCTACGCAGTATTATCGTAATATCTCATATTTTAGTGGTCAAATATTTAATATATTTAATTGTTTTAAATATTATAATTGAAATATTAATCGTTTTAATATTGAATTTGTTTATTTAAAACGAGTTTGAATGTTAATTTATATTTAAATTAAAAACGAGCTCGAAATGGCGTGGTAGTTCGTAATTTACTATTTAAACTTCATTTGAATATACAGGATCCGAAATAAGTCGGATTTTTATAAAACAAGAAACGTTAGAATCTAATTGGCTATAATTTTCATATAAAAGAGAAAAATTCAGATTTTGTGTTATACATTGTTATTTATGTCCAATTCAAAATTTGAAATAGTCGCCATGGAAATCGTTATTAAAATATAACGTTTATTTAATATATTTAAAAGGGAAATTTACATTGTTTAACTCGAAATTTACGATATTGAGTTGTGTAAATTATATTTGGAATTGTATATATATTTTGTTTGGAAAAATATGATAAAAATAATTTATTATGATTTGGGAATTTATATAATATTTATCAATATTATTTGAGTGTTAAAAATAGCCATTTTTGCAAACAGTCTCAGTTTTCGATGAAATTAGTTTCATTGGAACCATATCATTAAATTATTGTACAAAAATCAAATTTTGTGGCAAACCGGTGTCGTATGTGATTTCGGTGGCCAAAAACATCTCTGTTTCTATTTAACTATTTTGATTATTTAGATAGGGGTAATTTTCACGAGTAAATGACTGGTCAAACAAACTCCAAATTTAACGAAACAAGATTCATTGGATCCGTTAGGAAGAGGCCTAGTAAAATGTTAAGGCCTCAAATTTATTGGATTTTTTCTGTAATTATAGGAATTTTAAACGCTTGATTTTTCATAGATATTTATAAAAGACTTTTCATAGACGACCTTGGAATTCGACGAAACCTGTCCTATCGGGTCTGGAATATTTTTTTATGTTAGGATTAGGTATTGCATCTCGATTTGGAGATTGTATATAGCGGTTTAATAGGTTAATTCACGACGAAATTTCCATGGTTTAAAATATTAATAAAATCATGCCAAACTCTATAAATACCCTAAGCCAACTTTCTGGAAACCCTTCTTTTTGGTCAAGTAATCATCCGCGGTCAACAAACAAACCCGCCGCCACTAACATTCGAACGATCCACAACTTCCAACAACAAAATGATTTGATCTCCTCCTAGGTTGCAAATTTTGTGATGGTGTCAAAAGGGGATAGGGTCGCCTACGTGAGGCCTACCACTGGACGGAATCTCGAAGCATGCGGTTACTCATAGGAGCCGGAACCGAGCCCGAAATGGTGGTCAGTTGAGCGGGTTTTTCTGGCGAAGGGTTGAGCTAGGGCTAGCATGGCTTTGGGCGAAGGCAGGAGGCACTAGGACACATTGATTGGTGTTGGTAGATCACGGTCCGGAGGACCAACGATGGTGCAGTAGCGAGGGGATGACATCGAGCACGGGTTAGTCTTCAAGGCTAAAGGAATTCGCGAGAGAAATAAGAATGGAGGCTTGAGGGTGTTCGAAATTCACAGCATTGATGGAAGGCGCTAAGGCGCAGTGATTGACAGTGGTTGATCAGCCGATAGTGGGCGGAGGAGGGTGTGGTTGCGGAAGGTCGCAACAAGATAGGTTCGGTGGTGAATGACGAAGTTGGCATGGGATTTGGAGTCGGTTCTTGAACGTTACCATGCAGAAGTGGGCGGATTTTGTTTTTGGCATATAAGGGAGATGATGGCACCAAAACAAAATGGAAAAATATATATAAGTAGTGGCGAAAGGGACAGATGTTTGGGGTCCAACGTGAAGATGTTTGGGTTTCAAACTAGAAGAGGAGGAAGCGGTTCAACAGAAAGTAATTGGAAATGAGGCATTGCATGGTTTTAATGCGACGAGGGATGGAACTATGAAGAAGGGACGTGGCTTTCTGGATGAACTGGAAAAAAGAAAAGAATTGAAGGAAATAAAACTGTGAAGAGCAATGTGAAGAAATGAAGTAACAACGAACAAAAGAAATGGAGTCTGAACTAGGCAGTTTGCATGAAGATGCAGTGAAGGTTTTCCAACAATTTAGAAAAGAAAAGGTGGACATATTTTGGTTAAAACTTGAAGACAAAATCTGGAGTTGCAAATATACTGAAGGGAACGGAAACAGTGAAAATCAAAATTTGCTTGGTTCCTAAATAAAAGTAATTTAAGTATTAATTTATAATTTAGGATAATTTAATTATTTAAATTAGTTTGATAACTAAAATACAGATAGATTCATATTGCATTATCAGAAGGGAACGAAACAAATTACAGTGGGATCGTGGTGACGGGCACAATATTCTAGAACATAATTAAACAGAAATGGAGATAGTTGGAATTACAGTTAAATTAAATGACTATTTAATTTAACTGTAACAAAGAGATTCAGACCGAACAAATCAATGTGAGTTAAACTCACTCAGTTTCTCTTCCCACTTACATTTTATATAAATCGGGTTTTTATTGTGTGCTATAATTGCTGATTGTTTGTTATGTGTTGACTGTTTACATATATGTCGGCTGAATTGATTGAATTGCATATTAGTTAACTTAAATGAAAACAAACCGTTATTTTTAATGATTATCTCTCCAAACGAGGTAACTTATCATGTTGGTCACAGTTATAAAATAACCTTGTTTAATTTAATGAATTATTTGAATTGTTAGTTAGTGTTAAATAAATTGGTTGATATTAAATTGTTGTTATTCCACTATTATAGAAATAACCAGTAAAATTGAATTGAATGATATCATATGCAGTAACCCATTTAAAAGCAGAGAAGAACAGGTTGGAGGAATCCAACCGGATTCCTCAAATATATTAGATGTTATTCATTTTCATATTATCATTATAAGAACTGTTTAAACCCATCTGTTTGGATGATTGATTCGATTGTTGACCATTGACCTGAAATTCAACAATTGTTTTATTTTAACCAATAGGCAATATTGGTTGAGTAATTGGCAGCAGTTGGCCGATAAATCAATCATTTGAAATATTACTTTACCATCAGGTAAATTGATATAAAAATGAAGTTATGAAATTTATTTTAAAAATGAATATAGATTTTTAAATATATTATTTAAAAATGAAGTTTATTATAAAAAGGGAAATCAGCCATGTGCGGAGCACGTGCCTCGTCTTAATTTATGTAACGATTTACAACTGAGATTAATTGTTTTAAGAAATAATTAAAATGGAATTATATTAATATTTATTTAATATTAATAAAAGTAAATGATATTTATTTAAATTAATTTAAATGAGGTTATTTAAATTATTTACTAATTAATTTAAATAAAGAGACGAGTTAAAGTTGATTAACGAGTTAATCATGTTTTAGAGTATACCAAGTCAACTATTTTAATTGAAACTGATTATTTAAATAAATTAGTTTGTGCCAATTAGAAATGAAATAATTTAGAATATAGTTGTTGTAATAACCCGAAAAATACGAGTTAATTTAAAAAATTTAAATTGGTGATTTCAAAAGGATTTGAACAATTGAAATAGAATATTCCAATAAAATAGTGAATTAGAAATAGTGAGTTAGTTTGAAATTTTGAATTCAAACTTTGACTGACCGTGCAGGGTGGAAAATATAACGGATTTTAGCGAAACCAAAAATATTTAAATCTATTAGTCAATACCTTTCTAGCGAATCTGAAAAATCGAAGTTTCATAACGGGAATCAAAAGTTATGGCCGAATGAATTTTCAGAATGGTCGCTATATAGAATATATAGCCTTGGAAATTTGATATTTTGCATACGACCTCGGAATTCGACGAAACCACTTTTGTTGGGTCCGGGATGTCAAACTATTGCTAGATTTCAAATTTCATAATTTGTGAAGCTATTATGTGAGCGTGGCAAAAGAAAATGTGATTGGTCAATTTTTGTTAAATTGGATCAACCAGAAAATGGCCATTTTTCAAACAACCTCAGAATTCGACGAAACTAGTTTTGTTGCGACCATAGCGTCAAAACATAGCTAGATTTATTTTTCTGGAATTTTTCGAATTAGTTTGTGGCCCTAGCAAATTGAAATGTACGTTCAGAGTGAAAAATTAAATGTTTTATACTTTAATTTGAAAAATAACTGACTGTAACAGTCGAATTGGCCTACGAAACATATCCCATTGTGTTCGGAATGGGGGTATTTAGCTAGGGGCGACAGTCGTTGGGTTTAAAAAGGAGTTCGTTTGAGAAAACACTATTTAAAAATTTAATAAAACCATCGACCAATCATATTTCTCCATTCATAAAAAAAAAATCAGAAACCCCCCCTCCCCCCCCCCCCCCCCGACCCCTACATCGACGACGGAAAAGCTTCCCCCCTTCCCTGGCGATTTCTGATCGCCACAGCCCGAATTAGCTCCTCCCCCAGTTCAACTTTTTGTAGTTCTTCTTCCCCTCTTCAAATCCATATAAGGAGCTCCCCCTATCGTTGCTTCTACGTCGAGATATCCCCCTCCAAAGTTCCGACCTTTAAACTGCCGCAGCCACCGATCTGGACCACCGAGCGCCACCAAACCGCCGCGCGCCTGTAGCCCTCTCGAAGCTCTTCCACGTCCAACTCGTCGATCATCCCCTCGTGCCCCGGTTCTTGTAACACCCCACCTCCGTTAAGGTCACTCGCAAAGGGAATGCCTTAACTTTGGTGGAGCATTTTAGTAAACAGAACAGAAACTTACAAGACAGATAAAATAGTACCTGAAAAATTTTAACTTTATTACAGCGGAAACAGAAATTAATATGGTTACATCCTTTCAATTTCAGAATTCAAGTACAAAATATCAGTCTTGTACAAAAGCCTTCAAAATGCATAGTTTAAAATCATAATCCCCATGGAACGGAAGCTATACAGAGCCAAGCCATACTTTAAGCACTTCAAGCAAAGAGAAATCCGGATCAAGCTAAAGTATTTCCCTCCTTGGATAACCTGGGGGGGAAACGGAAGAAAGGAGGCGAAACAACAAGGGTCAGACAAAAAGTCTGGCAAGTCCAGTGACTTTCAACATATGAACAGATAATAATAATATGATATGAACATAAAACTGGATGTGAGATAACTATAACAGGTGTAGCAGATATAACAGAAAAACAGAATGATATAAACTATTGTTTTACACTTCTCTGCACTAATACTAGTATAGCAGAATTAGGTGTCACCCTAATGTCTAAATTAAAGCAGGAACGGGTACAGAATACTTTAACAGAAACAAAATGCTAATAATGGGCCTTTACTACCCGATCAGAAACAGACAGAAGAAGAAACAGATTTATCCCTATGGAAACAGAATGTGGAATTAGGTGTACACTAGTAATGGGCCTTTACCACCCGAACAGACGGTACCACACAGAAACAGACAGGTGTTACCACCCAACAGAAACAGACGGTACCAACAGAAACAGACAGAACTAAGCGTACCCTAAAACCCTACCCCAAACGATCGGCTCCCTAATACATAAATATCCTGTGTCGGCCCCACAGTAGGGTGTATCACTCCCTAAAGTGACAACCAATTGGCACAGACCTATTTACAGATGTCACGGCGTCTTACATCCTCAGAGGCAGACCGGGATCCATGCACGCACATGACCCGGTTGGAACGCACCATCAACACCCCTCGCCATTATCAGAATGAACCACTTATAATTAGTTCAGTAAGCGTGCCCGGACCCTACCTACTGTTGGGTCAATGTTTTGATACCAGAAAGGGTTACTGACTAATATGGGTCCCAAACAACAAATGACACAAGTAATTCCCCTCCTAACCTTGTGCCCCCAGACTAACAGATTTCAGATTTACTTGTTTACAAGTTCAGACATACAGAGTTCAGATTTACTAATTCACAAATTAAGTTAACAAGTTTTCAGACTAACGGGTCAGATGTACAGATTTTTCAGATTTGTCTAACTTTGTATTGGGCCTATAGATTCATGGACGGGTTTTCTACACCTATTAATCCATTTGATTTAACCCTATTTTCCCCCAATACGTTTTAGACGTCATTCTTATCTTAGATTTTGCATTAATTAATTATTAATGCACAGACCTCTCACATTAGGTCGGTAGCTTGTGGCCGCTGGATATGCCGGGCGGTTCCGGGCAGACTTCTGCCACAAGCCAGACCTAACCTCGTGTCTTATGCATGTTATGACTAACTTCTCACATTAGAACCTATTGTTTGCGACCACTGGATGTGCCGGGCGGTTCCAGGCAGATTTACGTCGCAAACTCATTCTAACCTCGAGTTAGCCATATTCATCTTTGCGGCCAATTAATTAATTATTTACCGTTTATGCGCACGCCCAATATATATGCCAATTCAGATTATATCAATAACAGAATGATCACATCAACTCAACTGATATAGCAGATAACAGATTTTAGCAGATTGGGTGACTTAACAGATTTAACCGATTTAGCACTTAGCAGATTTTGGCATATAACAGATTAGGCATCTCAACAGACAAATTTAACAGATTTGGCATTTCAATCTAATTAGCAGTCTAGGCAATATAACAAAACTAGCAGTTTAGGCAACTTAGCAAATTAGCAGATTTAGCAAATCTAATATTCTAAAGGTTCTATTTACATGCCTTGCCCAATCATAAATTGGCCTAAATCCATATGCTTACATAATTGTCATGATTCACAACATATACTCCCTGTTTGCATAAGCGCGGAATATGGACATAATTTGCCATATACCATGTGTTCCAATTTTTGTTAAACTAGCATTTTACAGCAGATTCACATATAAATTATACCAAATATAACCATTAATTTTAATGCATGCCATATATCCAAAAATCCCTATTTAGGTGTAATCACAATAATAGATATCCTAATTAATGCAAATCTTTTACACCTAAGCTTCCATATCTTCTTCTTTTTAAGTCATGAATCATTATGCAAACTATACCCAAAAATCTAAATCTTTAAATCATATCTTCTAAAAATCAAATCTTGACTTTTATATGCATTTTGTCCAAAGTCTCAAATAATATGTAATCTTACAGTGGTTCCTCTTCTTCTTTTATCACAGAATATGCATAGGCCTAAAACTAGTTTATAACATATGCTTATTTTTCTAATTAATTACAGATAACATATGTTCATTTCTCTAATTAGTTACAAATCTAAATTACAACATACTCTATGCATGCAATATATAAATTACATGTTCATAGCCAAATTTATGCATCATTCATTAATTGTCCCAAATTTTGCGTTCATACGTTAATCTCTTTATGAGATTGGGCATAGGCTCGTGGTAGCCTGGCTATAGAAACAGAAAAGAAGAAAGGAATACAGAACAGTCACATAAAACAGATCCAACAGAAGAGAATATATATACAACCTCAAACTCAGTTTTAAATGCATATCAAAATTATAATTAACGTTTATAGCGGAGAATAACTGTATTTGCCTTGATTGGATTAAAGAAAGAATTTTAACTTGTTGTAGAATCTTTGCAGAAACTTTAATCTCTAGTTTGAATTGAGTTGCTTAGGCTGATGTTGATTATCTTCTAGTTTTAATTCCAGCAGAGCAGAGACGCCATTTTTTTATTTTTAATTAGAAGAAGAGAGTAATGGAGGCTAGAGAATTGTGTAGGAAACCTAGGTAGAGTCTAGGGTCATTTTTATAGAGTTTATGAACTGATTAGGACCATCGATGTTGCTTGGATTGATCGTAGCCATTCATTCGCAAGAGGGACCAATTAGAGCCTGCCACCTAGCCCTAATGACAAAGTAGACCACAGAAAATCGACCAACATAGAATAGGCCAGCCAGGGTGGACTGGGCTCGACCTGGGTCTGGACCAGGTCGACAGCCCTGTCGACAGCCCTGTCGACCTGGTTAGACCAGGTCGACAGCCCAGTCGACCTGGGTGTCTTAGGCGGGAGTTTTCCCGCCTTGGCCAATTGGGCCCGGTTTTAAACTGTTTTATTCTGTTCGAATTTTAAACTTAATTCAGAAACTTCCGAAGGCTATATCTTCTTCATACGGACTCCGTTTTTCGAAAACTCGGACTCTATTTCGCGTATTTTTCCGAGACGAACGCAATGGCGTATCCCGTTTCCCTTAGTTCCTTGATTTCAAATTAATTATACTTTAATTTGTTAATTCCACAGTTATAGAATACACGGGGTGTTACATTCTCCCCCACTTAAAAGGATTTCATCCCCGAAATCTTCAAGTTAAAAAGAGTGTGTCCTACCATCCAATCATCCATCTACTCAACCATCATCCACAAGCATCCATTGTCCTTAGAAAACTTCTAATGTTGTATGAACATATGCAAAAGTGTGTGTATATGTTCCTTACCTAATGCAAAGATCAGGCGGTCTACTGATTCAGTTGACCTCCTTAATGCGAATTATGTCAGTGCCATGAGTCCAACATGTATGCAATAGAATTCTGATGATATACATTATTTCTATATGAGTGCACAACCATTCACTCAAATGCAACATCCATGTGCTGAATCAACCATTTTGCATCCACAAGAATTGAAAAATGCTCACCCATCCATATGCAGTATGATAGTGTTTCGAGCCGATCTAGTGCCTAGTGTGTGTATATGCATCCACGGGCAACCACTTGCATCCACTTGCAACCATCAAACATAACATGTCTCAAACACATGTTTACACCCATTAGTTTCTACCTAAAGTTCAAATATTTAGGATACAGTCGAATGATGGAAGCGAGTACAGATAGAACGAAAATTTGGTTCCCATTAGACATGGGTCCTAAGTATCGGCCCCAAAGACCGAAACCAATATCAAATTGACACCCCACGAAAACTCAGAATGTATGCATCATACTTGACTCCTAACACAGATATCCCTCAAACCCCAATCTATAACCCTTATGGGTCTGAGTCTACAGCGGAATTCAGAAATAATACTAGTATTAAAGTGCAGAGTACCGATTACAAAACCAAAATACCAGAATCAGAAAAAAAAGTCTTAACTCCATAATCAGATAAAGAAATTAAACCTACTATAGAAATTTTCCTATTCTATCCTAGCTACTAGCCTCAAGAGTGTTCGCCTGCCCTCCTTGTCCTCGTCTCTTCGGGCAGTCCCTAGTAAAGTGCCCCATCTCACCACAGTTGAAGCAAGCACCCTCCCCTTCCTCTTTCGGTAATCCTTATTCAGATGAGTCGAGCTTCCATAAGTAAAACACTTTCCTCCTCCTTATCTCCAATCTTTCCTTCCTTCTTTTGTGTTTCCCTTTTGCCTCCATTGTGAACTAAGTCTATATGAGTTTCTCACCTTTTGGGTTGTGCTCCTTAGCCAAACCTCATCATTCTCATCTTTACTATCCTTGTGTAACATGTTGACCAATCCCTCGAAAGCTGCCTCCATCGCCCAGAAAAATCCTTCAAAGCTCTAAAGAAAACTAGCCGCAGGTGAAACTACTACAGCTATCGATGGAAGTCGGGCACTACTTTGCCCTTCGATGAGGTTACCTCCCAGAAAACCGGGAACCCCAGAGACTCAAGAAAGAAGGAAATAAGGATTCAAGCAGAGGATCAAAAGATAGATATATGGCTTAGGGGACTATGTTTTTCAAAATAAGCTTTACTTTTGAAAATACTTCCTTTTTAAATCTTTTTTGAAAATAGTTTTCAAAACTTTTTATCAAATCTGGTAACCTTTAGCTCTGATACCAAGTGTAACACCCCACCTCCGTTAAGGTCACTCGCAAAGGGAATGCCTTAACTTTGGTGGAGCATTTTTGTAAACAGAACAGAAACTTACAAGACAGATTAAATAGTACTTGAAAAATTTTAACTTTATTACAGCGGAAACAGAAATTAATATGGTTACATCCTTTCAATTTCAGAATTCAAGTACAAAATATCAGTCTTGTACAAAAGCCTTCAAAATGCATAGTTTAAAATCATAATCCCCATGGAACGGAAGCTATACAGAGCCAAGCCATACTTTAAGCACTTCAAGCAAAGAGAAATCCGGATCAAGCTAAAGTATTTCCCTCCTTGGATAACCTGGGGGGGAAACGGAAGAAAGGAGGCAAAACAACAAGGGTCAGACAAAAAGTATGGCAAGTCCAGTGACTTTCAGCATATGAACAGATAATAGTAATATGATATGAACATAAAACTGGATGTGAGATAACAATAACAGGTGTAGCAGATATAACAGAAAAACAGAATGATATAAACTATTGTTTTACACTTCTCTGCACTAGTACTAGTATAGCAGAATTAGGTGTCACCCTAATGTCTAAATTGAAGCAGGAACGGGTACATAATACTTTAACAGAAACAGAATGCTAATAATGGGCCTTTACTACCCGATCAGAAACAGACAGAAGAAGAAACAGATTTATCCCTATGGAAACAGAATGTGGAATTAGGTGTACACTAGTAATGGGCCTTTACCACCCGAACAGACGGTACCACACAGAAACAGACAGGTGTTACCACCCAACAGAAACAGACGGTACCAACAGAAACAGACAGAACTAAGCGTACCCTAAAACCCTACCCCAAACGATCGGCTCCCTAATACATAAATATCCTGTGTCGGCCCCACAGTAGGGTGTATCACTCCCTAAAGTGACAACCAATTGGTACAGACCTATTTACAGATGTCACGGCGTCTTACATCCTCAGAGGCAGACCGGGATCCATGCACGCACATGACCCGGTTGGAACGCACCATCAACACCCCTCGCCATTATCAGAATGAACCACTTATAATTAGTTCAGTAAGCGTGCCCGGACCCTACCTACTGTTGGGTCAAAGTTTTGATACCAGAAAGGGTTACTGACTAATATGGGTCCCAAACAACAAATGACACAAGTAATTCCCCTCCTAACCTTGTGCCCCCAGACTAACAGATTTCAGATTTACTTGTTTACAAGTTCAGACATACAGAGTTCAGATTTACTAATTCACAAATTAAGTTAACAAGTTTTCAGACTAACGGGTCAGATGTACAGATTTTTCAGATTTGTCTAACTTTGTATTGGGCCTACAGATTCATGGACGGGTTTTCTACACCTATTAATCCATTTGATTTAACCCTATTTTCCCCCAATACATTTTAGACGTCATTCTTATCTTAGATTTTGCATTAATTAATTATTAATGCACAGACCTCTCACATTAGGTCGGTAGCTTGTGGCCGCTGGATATGCCGGGCGGTTCCGGGCAGACTTCTGCCACAAGCCAGACCTAACCTCGTGTCTTACGCATGTTATGACTAACTTCTCACATTAGAACCTATTGTTTGCGACCACTGGATGTGCCGGGCGGTTCCGGGCAGATTTACGTCGCAAACTCATTCTAACCTCGAGTTAGCCATATTCATCTTTGCGGCCAATTAATTATTTATTTACCGTTTATGCGCACGCCCAATATATATGCCAATTCAGATTATATCAATAACAGAATGATCACATCAACTCAACTGATATAGCAGATAACAGATTTTAGCAGATTGGGTGACTTAACAGATTTAACCGATTTAGCACTTAGCAGATTTTGGCATATAACAGATTAGGCATCTCAACAAACAAATTTAACAGATTTGGCATTTCAATCTAATTAGCAGTCTAGGCAATATAACAAAACTAGCAGTTTAGGCAACTTAGCAAATTAGCAGATTTAGCAAATCTAATATTCTAAAGGTTCTATTTACATGCCTTGCCCAATCATAAATTGGCCTAAATCCATATGCTTACATAATTGTCATGATTCACAACATATACTCCATGTTTGCATAAGCGCAGAATATGGACATAATTTGCCATATACCATGTGTTCCAATTTTTGTTAAACTAGCATTTTACAGCAGATTCACATATAAATTATACCAAATATAACCATTAATTTTAATGCATGCCATATATCCAAAAATCCCTATTTAGGTGTAATCACAATAATAGATATCCTAATTAATGCAAATCTTTTACACCTAAGCTTCCATATCTTCTTCTTTTTAAGTCATGAATCATTATGCAAACTATACCCAAAAATCTAAATCTTTAAATCATATCTTCTAAAAATCAAATCTTGACTTTTATATGCATTTTGTCCAAAGTCTCAAATCATATGTAATCTTACAGTGGTTCCTCTTCTTCTTTTATCACAGAATATGCATAGGCCTAAAACTAGTTTATAACATATGCTTATTTTTCTAATTAATTACAGATAACATATGTTCATTTCTCTAATTAGTTACAAATCTAAATTACAACATACTCTATGCATGCAATATATAAATTACATGTTCATAGCCAAATTTATGCATCATTCATTAATTGTCCCAAATTTTGCGTTCATACGTTAATCTCTTTATGAGATTGGGCACAGGCTCGTGGTAGCCTGGCTATAGAAACAGAAAAGAAGAAAGGAATACAGAACAGTCACAGAAAACAGATCCAACAGAAGAGAATCTATATACAACCTCAAACTCAGTTTTAAATGCATATCAAAATTATAATTAACGTTTATAGCGGAGAATAACTGTACTTGCCTTGATTGGATTAAAGAAAGAATTTTAACTTGTTGTAGAATCTTTGCAGAAACTTTAATCTCTAGTTTGAATTGAGTTGCTTAGGCTGATGTTGATTATCTTCTAGTTTTAATTCCAGCAGAGCAGAGACGCCATTTTTTTATTTTTAATTAGAAGAAGAGAGCAATGGAGGCTAGAGAATTGTGTAGGAAACCTAGGTAGAGTCTAGGGTCATTTTTATAGAGTTTATGAACTGATTAGGACCATCGATGTTGCTTGGATTGATCGTAGCCATTCATTCGCAAGAGGGACCAATTAGAGCCTGCCACCTAGCCCTAATGACAAAGCAGACCACAGAAAATCGACCAACATAGAATAGGCCAGCCAGGGTGGACTGGGTTCGACCTGGGTCTGGACCAGGTCGACAGCCCTGTCGACAGCCCTGTCGACCTGGTTAGACCAGGTCGACAGCCCAGTCGACCTGGGTGTCTTAGGCGGGAGTTTTCCCGCCTTGGCCAATTGGGCCCGGTTTTAAACTGTTTTATTCTGTTCGAATTTTAAACTTAATTCAGAAACTTCCGAAGGCTATATCTTCTTCATACGGACTCCGTTTTTCGAAAACTCGGACTCTATTTCGCGTATTTTTCCGAGACGAACGCAATGGCGTATCCCGTTTCCCTTAGTTCCTTGATTTCAAATTAATTATACTTTAATTTGTTAATTCCACAGTTATAGAATACACGGGGTGTTACAGTTCTCGTGAAAACCGCAAACCTAGTTTTGAACCATCGTGAAAGGTGAGTTCTTTTTTATCTTTACACTTTGAAAAATCATATCTTTTTGGTGTGTTGACGAAATTCGATGAAACAGGAAACATCGGGACCGTAAGGAAGCTCTCTACCCAGTAGAAGAAGCCGCGGATTTTTCTGACAACGTATCGATTTTTAGCGCTCCGAAAACCAATGTGAGAAATCTAAATTAATATGAAATTGAATGGAAAATGTCGTGTATAATTTATATTAGCGAAATATAAATTTCATACGTGTCGTATACCTCATGTACATGCGTAGTGTAAGCTATATAAGCGAAGTATGAATTTTACATGCATAGAATAATTGATATATGTGTTGAAATGCAAGTGAAATATAGCAATTATATACATATATATATATATACTCCCCTCGTCCACAAACCATGGACGATATTTATTGTGGTGAATTGGTGTGAAATATTGGATGAAAAATACGAATGGTTGAATAATTGTTTGTGGTTGATATTGTTTGGTTGTGGTTGAAAAATACCCATTGGTGATTGAAATGAATTGGAAATATTTGTGGAAATAAAAATAAACATGTCGCCTGCGTGCGAATTAGATGCATGAATCCCCATTGTCAAAAACCGCGAGGTTTTAAGGTAGAGTGAGGAGCCGTACTAGGGACGGTGCCGGTTTTAACTACCCTGCCGTTATGCTGCCGAAATTTCGAATAATCTTTGTGTGTTAGAATTATTTTCATATGTTGAAATTATTTTCATGCGTTGAAATTAAAGCCATATGTTGAAACTATATCCATGTGTGGAAATGTTTGTGTGTGGAATTGTTTGTGTGTGGAAAAGTGTTGTGTGAAAATTAAATTCATTTGTGAATGAATGAAGTGTTTAACAATAAAAATCACATTTTTATAATATATGAAGTATGAAAAATATTCGCCTTATATAAATAGTTTCAACAATAAAAATTCCATCTTTCTAATATGAACAACATAAATAAAATGTCCATGTGTGGAAATGCTCATTTGTTGAGAAGTGTGTGTAGTGGAAAAGTTCATGTGTTGAATAAAAAGATCGAACAATAAAAATTACATTTTTATTGAAACTATGAAGTGTTGAAACATCCATTTGTCGAATAAATATTTTGAATGATAAAAATATCATTCTTATCATATATGTGATATGCTAAAGATATGCGGACGTTGAAATAAATATTTGTGAAAGAAATATTCTTTTTAACATGCAGAGGAACTAAATAAAATGGTCATGTGTTGAAATATATTTCAGTTCGCCAAAATTATCATCTTTGAAATGTGAAGTGTTAAAAATAGCCACTTGTTCAAATAAATGTGCAAGAGTTGAAATATACATTTGTTAGCTAATGATATGATTTTAGCCTATGCATGGAACATTAGAATGAATGGCGTTTTTAAACCAAAGTAAATCAAATATGAAATTGAATGGAAAATGATAAGTGATAGAAATTGTATATATGTACATACATATCTATTGAACAGGTTATAGCAAAGGGGCTAGAGAAGAGGAATAAAATTTTGTGCCCGACAAATAGGTACACATTTACTGCTTTGTTTGGGTGATGATTTTATGAGCCTGTTGGCTAGCCGCTTGGCTTTTTCTTTTTCTTTTTGATATGAGACGCCCGTGTGGCTATTTGGGAATTTTCCCAGACCCTCCCATACAAAGGAGGTTACGGCGAAATTTTCCGAAATTTAAAGGCGTTAGTGAAATAATTGAAGTGGAAACGATATAGGAATTTTTGAATGAACTATATTTATATAAATATATAAATATAAATAAAATTAAAACGAAACGTGGCCGTGCAGTTGGTGTTTTAAAACCGTGATTTCAAACGACTAGTACGGGAAATCCGACCATTGGATTTTCCCGAAACCGCAACCGTTGGGTTCGCCTTGTAAATATCTTTCCAACGGCACCAACTTTGTGAAGATCCGACGGTTGGATTGTCTGGAATGTTTAATTCAAAACTGAAGAAAAACAGCGCCAGAAACGATTATATTTATATATATATATATATATATAATTAAATTAAATCGAATAACGACGTTGCAGTTCGTAAATTGAAATCGTAACTTCAAATGGCTAGTGTGGAAGATCCGACCGTCGGATTTTCCCAAAACTGAAACCATTGGATTCGTTTTGAAATGTCCTTCCCAATGACACCAAATTTGTGAAGATCCAACGGTTAGATTTCCAGATATGTGTAAAACAAAATTAGTGAAAAGCAGCGCCAGTGCATCGACATGACCTGAAACGTCGTTTAATTAAATATGGCCGTTTTAAATTAGATAAAAATGGCGATATATCGTTATAAAATACTATAGACGATATAGAGTGGAAATAGACCAATTTTGTTGAGTTTGCTTGATATGTGATGGTTGAATGTATTTGACATGAAAATTATACCTAAATAACTGAAATGTGAATGTTGAATAGTCCAACCATGTAATTAATTGATTTGAAAATCTAAATATACGTGGGTTATTTGAAAGGCCGAGTTTATCTCATTTCAAATAATCGATCGACTTTGAGAAGTCGAAGAGTCGAAGACGGCTGAAGACCGACGATCTCCACATTGGATGGATGGGCGTTACTGATGCTCGTGATTGGAGTAGCTACCATGAAGGAATTGAAGTAGTAGCCATCCAAACATATTGTTGATTGTACGGATATGCGAGGAATTGGTGCCTCCGGTTTCGTTCAGACCCAGAACGGACTTGTAAATGGACTGTGTGTCTGACATTGGATTTTGTTCTGTGTTGATTGATCTCTGTTAAATATATATCTGTTTGGCGGCGGAGAATTTATTCTCTTGCTTAACGCCCTTCTCTGAGACATACGAGCTCAGAGGTTATGTATTGACAGAAATCAGTCGCATGGAGTGGATTGCCTGTGTGGCACGCCTAAGTGGCATATGATCAAGGCTTCTTTTGCAAAGCAAAGTCTTGTGGTTGATGATCAAAGCATGGTCTGTGCGACGTAGCTTTGTGTATAACGTGAATTCGCGAGCCTCACACCTCGGTATGAATCAAAAACGGGAGAGTGACTACAGGGAGAGCACGACGTTTCTTTCTAGCTAAGGTGGTGTAAGTGACCTACCAGCCCTGGCATTATAAATACTTTTCACCTGTGTGGTTGTTGGAATGCGAGGCACCTCGATATAGGTCTGTAAGGACCGGGAAACGTGTGTTCAGGAATAACTAATCCTCAAAAGTAAGAGAGGACCGGCCCTGAAGATCCAAGGATCAGAGTGGGGTCCTAGGACATTTGCTAGAGTGTCTCGAATTGGAGAGGAGCTTGCCCTTTGCCTCGACTCATGAAGGAATCCAATTTCCAATACGAAATATGCGAATGTGATTATATTACTAGTATGGCGACATGATATATGGTACCCATGCCGTCTAGGATTGATATTTATAATTGAATTTGCTTTTGAAACATATATGCACTAGTAATAATATCGAACACTTTTGTTTTATACGTATGAAGCATTTTTGGCCATTATAAGGTAAAACTCTATCCTCCGGCTTGTGTTGCATTGTGTGATGGGACCTGAGTCTTATAATGGCTTCATTTTATAAAAAGCATTGCGTTTATTTAATCGTTTACTTTATTGTGATGACCCCAAGCTTCCACGGAGTGAAAGCAAGGAGAAATCATATGGAATACAACATAATTATAATATAACAAGTCACAGGAAACAACATAGCACAGGAAATCCATAAAGTAACAACATCATAGCAGCGGATATATAATGTCATCAGCAATAGAAATCCACAGTCACAGAATCTAAATTATTACAACAAGTTTTCAGAAAATGACATAAGTTCCAACTCCAAATTAAATAACATGAAATGGAAATAAGTCTGATGTCTGAAATAAAAAGGAAAATGCGATAAGCAAAAGATATAGAGTCTTCGAAGCTCCAAGTAATCACCTCTTCACCAAAGCAATCCCAAGAGAGAGAATATAAGCTGCTCCAAAGAAAACTCCAAGTAAAGAGTAAACCTGTCTACTTGGCTGCCCGTGTGAAGGAGAGGGCACCCAAGTTTGCAAAAGGTGAAACAAATGATGGGTCAGTCGTGGGACTGGTGTGAGAATTCCTAACTAAAATTACTACTAGGAATAAGGCAAATCCAAAGACCACGCCGCTAACGCGGAACGGGTTGTACCAATGGATTGCCGTGCATAATTACAGTGTTTAGTACAGATAAATAAACGTAACACAACGCAATGTATTTTGAAAAATGGAACCACCATAAGACTCAGGTCCCATCACACAATGCAACGCACACCAAGAGGATATAGTTTTACCTTATGGTGGTTAAACATGCTAAAATACGCCAAATACGAAACTAATACTATTATTAGGGTGTATAGGTTTCAAAACAATTCAAATTATAGATATCAATCCTAGGAAGCATAGGTACCATATACTATGCCTCCAATACTAGCAATACAATCAAATCTGTCGGGGTCGTATTGGAAAGTTGGGTTTCCATCATGAGTCCAGGCTAGGGAGGACTCCTTACCGATTCGAGACACTCTAGTTAATGCCTCAGCATTACCCGCAGTTAACCCTTGGAAATGGCAGGGCCGGTCCTCAAATACAGCTTAGAGGATTGGCAATTCCTAAGCACACGTTCCCCAGTCCTATAGGACCTATCCGAGGCGCCTCATTTCATCATCCACAAAAGTAAAATGACTACTAACTAGAAAGAAACGTACTACTTCCCCTGCGTTCCCTTCCCCCTTTTTAGACTCAACCAGTGTGTGAGGCTTGTGAAGTCATGCATCCCATACCACAAGGTTCTGCTTTTCAACAAGAAACCTTGATCATTTCATCTTAGCACGCCACACCGTTGTAACAACCCGTAAAATGCGAGCCAGTTTGAAATTTTTATTTTGGCAATTTTAGCGAATTTTGATTATTTAAAATGAATTATTTTAAATAATATCGACGAGAAAATTTATTTGAATAAGAATTTGAACGTATATATTATATACGTCGTCGTTAGAATATAAATATTTATATATAATTATAAATCGAATTGAAAATGGCGCGGTAGTTCGATAATTCGATTTCAAACTTCAATTGAATGTACCGGGTGCAAAACAATCCGGATTTTAGTGAAACCAAAAATGATAGGATCTAATTGATGATATCTTTCTATCGAATCCGAAAAATCAGGATTTCATCTTAGAAATGATAAGATATGTCCAGTTTAAAATTCTGAATAGTCGCTATGGAATTCAAGCCCTTAAAAATAGCAATTTTGCAAACGACCTCGGATTTCGACGAAACCAGTTTTGTTGGGTCCGTGATGTTAAGTTATTGTTAGATTCCAAATTTCATAATTTTTCGAATTAATATGTGAGCGTGGCAAAGGAAAACGCGTTTGACCAGTTTCAGTTGATTTTAATCGACTGGAAATTGGCCATTTTTCCAACGGTCTCAGAATTCGACGAAATCAGTTTTGTTAGGACCGTATCGTCGATACGAAGTCAGAAAATATTTTTCTGGGATTTTTAGAGTTAGTATGTGACCCCGGTAATTTGAAATGTACGTTTAAAATTCAATATAGTGATTTAAATGTAAATTCAACGGAAACTGATCGAAACAGTCGAATCATCCTACGATACCTATCCCATTGTGTTTGGAATGGGGGTAAAACGCTATAGACGACAGTCGTTTGGTTTGATTTGAAGTTCGTGTTGATTTGAAGATTTAAAACAAGTTAAAGAATAAATAAATAATATTAAAATATTATAAACCCCCCCCACCTCTATCTTCCCTCCCTCATTGACTCGGTCAAATAACGAATAAAGAAAAAAAACAAAAAAACAGGAGCCCTAAATCGATCGGCGATCGCTGCCTCCCTCCCTGCCTCCGTCGTGCGCCGACGACCCCCCCCCCCTCCGCTGTCCATCCTCCTCCTCGTCGCCCCTCCACCCATCTCGAGCCCCACTACCCAGTTTGTTCCCAAGCACCCCGCCAGCAAACCCTACCTGGTCGCAAGTCAGCGCCGACCATCCCCCGACCACCCAGTCTCGCGCGCCTCTCGGGGGAAACAACAGATCGGCCATCGATGGCCTTTGGAGGTGCTGCGCCGGATTTTTTTTGATCGAGAATGGGGTCGATGCAAAGGGGAAGAACGGCGATACAGAAGGAAGGTGAGCAGCTTCTCTTTATTTTCCTATTCATGAAAATCAATTGTTTTTAAAACTGAAATCAAAGTGTGTTTTAAAAATATGATTTTTATATGTTGAGCTTCGAAAGAAAAATATGATTTTTATATGTTGAACTTCGAAAGAAAAATATGATTTTTATATGTTGAACTTCGAAAGAAAAATATGATTTTTATAAAATGAATAGAATAGAAAAATTATGATTTTTATAAAATGAATAGAATAGAAAAAATATGATTTTTATAAAATGAATAGAATAGAAAAAATATGATTTTTATAAAATGAATAGAATAGAAAAAATATGATTTTTATATGTTGAACTTCGAAAGAAAAATATGATTTTTATATGTTGAGCTTCGAAAGAAAAATATGATTTTTATATATTGAATAGCAAAGTAAAAATATGATTTTCATATATATCGAACATCGATGTAAAAATATGATTTTATATATGTAGTGGCTACGGGCGAAGAAAGTGATTAGAGAGGAGAACAGTAAAGATTTCCTGCATTAGAAGTGCCGTGGAGCTAGGATAGCTTTATGTGAGAATTTCTCACCTTTCAATTTTCTTTTCTACTTATATATATACTAGGATGCAGACGGTGCTTAGTAGCACCCGACACAATCGTCCACAGACCATGGACTTGTTTGTTTGGTTGCATAAATTAATTTGATGATTTGGTTTGAATTGAATTGTTTAGTGAGATGAAATTGATATGATTGATGTGTGAATGGCGTGGGCCTTCACTAGACCGGGGATAAGGCTAGGCCTTGTCCCGTTTCTAGTATCGTGCCGTTATGCCGCCGAAATTTTCTAAAATAAGTTAGAAAAATAAAAATATCATTTTATTTAAAGAATGAACTGAATAGAAATTCATATGTTGGAATAAAATGTTTTGTCATTAAAAATATAATTTTTAACGTGAACGTGAATAAATAAATATTCATTTACAAACCGGACGGTTTGTTTATGTACACTGATTTGACTGATATTGATTGGGTCGATAAATTTCACACATCGCCCAACTGCACAAATAAAATCTGTGTTTGATTGTTTGAAACCCCACACGGGTGTTGGGATGAAACTTGAAGTTCACTCATCCTGATTGATTAAATATGTCGATCGATTGATTGACAAGCCACTATAAGCGTTAAATGTCTATATTTGATGCTTATACAGTGTAGTGCACTTTGGTTGATGGTTGATTATTTTTCAATGCTGTTATATACATGTGTTGTATGAAAATCCATATAATTAACATTATATGGTGATTGATTGGACCTCATTCCAATTTAGAAAATAAAGAATATTATAAAATAAAAGTTCATGTGTTGACAGTACTCATCCATTGAGATTGGTCATGTGTTGAACGAAATATTTTAGTAATAAAATTTACATCTTTATCAATATAAAATAAAAGTTCATGTGTTGACAGTACTCATCCATTGAGATTGGTCATGTGTTGAACGAAATATTTTGATAATAACAACTATTTTGAAAAAGAAATATTTGAAATAAAATATTTGAAATAGAAATTTATGAAGCTGTGTTGATTAGATTGACGCCATTTAGACGTAAACGATATTTATATCGATTTTATTCATTTTAAAATGAATTGAATTGAAAACGATTTCGAAATGAATTGAATTGAAAACGATTTCGAAATGAATTGAATTGAAAACGATTTCGGAATGAATTGAATTGAAAACGATTTCGGAATGAATTGAATTAAAAACGATTTCGAAATGAATTGAATTGAAAACGATTTCGAAATGAATTGAATTGAAAACGATTTCGAAATGAATTGAATTGAAAACGATTTCGAAATGAATTGAATTGAAAACGATTTCGAAATGAATTGAATTGAAAACGATTTCGAAATGAATTGAATTGAAAACGATTTCGAAATGAATTGAATTGAAAACGATTTCGAAATGAATTGAATTGAAAACGATTTCGAAAAGAATTGAATTGAAAACGATTTCGGAATGAATTGAATTGAAAACGATTTCGGAATGAATTGAATTGAAAACGATTTCGAAATGAATTGAATTGAAAACGATTTCGAAATGAATTGAATTGAAAACGATTTCGAAATGAATTGAATTGAAAACGATTTCGAAATGAATTGAATTGAAAACGATTTCGAAATGAATTGAATTGAAAACGATTTCGAAATGAATTGAATTGAAAACGAATTCAAATTGAATTGAAAGTGAATTGAAATGAATTCAAATTGAATAGAAATTTGAATTGAATAGAAATGAATTTTAAAACGAATTTATAAAGAAGAATTCAATTTTGATTTGAATTGAAAGGGAAGTTGAAATTGCTTTTGAAACGAATTTAAAACTATTCATATAATTCGTTTTAAATAGAAATCGACGAAATATATATTATATATATTATATATATAATATAATGGCCTGAATAGAACGCGCCGCGCCGCGGCAGTTCGCAAATTTCGACCATTTATTTCAAACGGACATTACGGGAGATCCGACCGTCGGATTCTCCTAAAACCGGAACCGTTGGGTTCGTATCGAAAAGAGCTTTCTAACGAATATTAGAAATTAGAAATCTAACGGTTGGATTTGGAATTATGTCCAAATCAAATTTGAAAAAGGTCGCTATACGTGCAGTTCGATGGCCATTGGTGGAAATCGACTGTACGGGCCTTGATAAAATTATTAAAAATAGTAATAATTTGTGTAAAATCATAAGAAATGATTTAGAAAGTATTGGGATGAAAAACTCCATATTTGAAAAGATAAAAATAGATTTTTATCGAAATGAACTAGTTTTGAACTAGAATTATAATTCTATTTATTTTTAAATAAATAAATTAAATTTGAAAAGGGTTTTAAAAATAACCAGAATTTCCAATGATTGCATTGGAGTGGAATTGAATCGAAATTGTCTTCGGAATATTTCGATGTTGGAATTCGTGATTATACGGATGTTATGGAAATTTGAAAGATACATATTTATATCGTTATTTCCAATACGACATTTGCTAATCATAGAATTTGATATTGAATATAAGCCGATATATTTTCTATTCAGAGCCTTATATTGAATATCAAATGAGATTTGGGTTTGTCGTGAATGGTGTCTTCACGAACACTGTTCTTGAACCCAGTTGAGAAAAGATTAAATCTTTTTTTTTAGATTTAATGAAGTGTACCAATTAAATAATATTTAATTGGAATTGAATTGATATTAATTTTTGGGTTTATCGTGAACTGTGTTTTTAAACAACACTCGTTCTTTAACCCGATAATTAATGAATGTGATTCTGGGTTTATCGTGAACTGTGTTTTTAAATGACACTGATTCTTTTAACCCAGTTAAAGATTAAAACTAAGTGGAGTTTTAATGAATCTTTAATTAGATTGAAATGATCGAAAATGGAGTACCACCAGTTTTGCTCCAGGCGATAGTTAAATCTTTAATTAGATTTGAACGTGAAATGGTAATTGAATTTACCGATAACACCGTGGTGTTAGATATGAAGTATTACCAGTTTTACTTCATGGGATAAATAGGTTGGGATTGGGAAATTAAAACAAATGATTACTTCGGTAAGTTTCGTTAATCCCGACTAATTTGAATCGAAATTCAAAGGAAGATTAGAGAATAAATTCAGGAATTTATCTTGGATAAAACTAATGGGAACCTTTCCCTATGAATGTGAAATCAGAAACTAACTGTCGGTTAGCTAAGCAGAATGGTTTTCTAGATATTGATCTGATGTTGGTTTCGGCCTTCGGGGTTAATATTTGGGGAATTATTCTCTTGATTAATTTGCGGTTAGTGACTGATGAATTGGAATGAGGCGTATGTTGTGTTTGTGTAACACTTATTTAAAATATACGCGAGTTATTCGGAAAGACCGGGTTTATCCCATTCTGAATAACTGATACGACGATAAGTCGAAGATGAAGACGGTGGTCGAAGACCGGAAGTCTTCACGTCGTTTGGGTGATTACTGATGATCTTGATTGGGCTGTACACCCAAGAAGATGGGAACAGTTGGTGATCGTCCAGACGTACTTGGAGATCGATGGGGATGCGGGGTACTAGGTGCCTCCGGTTTCGTTCAGACCCAGAACGGACTTGTAAATGGACTGTGTGTCTGACATTGGATTTTAGTCTGTGTGATTGATCTCTATTAAATATATATCTGTTTGGCGGCGGAGAATTTATTCTCTTGCTTAACGCCCTTCTCTGAGACGTACGAGCTCAGGGGTTATATACTGATGGATATCAAACGCATAGAGTGAATTGCCTGTGTGGCATGCCTAAGTGGCGAGTGATCAAGGCTTCTGTTGAAAAGCAAAGTCTTGTGGTTGATGATCGAAGCACGGCCTTTGTGGCGTAGCTTTGTGTAACGCTTACTTCGCGAGTTTCACACCTGGTATGAACCAAAAACGGGAGACGGACCTCAGGGAGGACTTGCGTTTCTTTCTAGCTAAAAGTGGCGTCAGTGGTTTTACACGCCCTGACGAGTTTGACTTATGTGGTTGTTGCTGTTGCGAGGCGCCTCGGTTTGATCGGACGATCCGGGTCCGATGGAGTCATTCGTTGGCTCGTTTGCGCCCCAAAGGGCGGGGAGACGTATTGTTCAGGCATAATAATCCACATCGGTGGACCGGCCCTGACGATCCAGGGGGCAGTTGCGGCTGTTCCTGAGACATGGTAGGCTAGATTGTCTCGAATCGGTAGAGGACGATCCCTGGCCTCGGTTCATAGACGGAAATCCAATTTCCAAATACGTGACTTTGCGGTTTTATTTGTAAACCTATATATGGTGACATAGTGGGATGGGGCGCTCATGCCGCCTATTATTGATACTTATGATTTGAAGTTGTTTTATACACTATGCACTTATAATAGTATCAAACGATTTGTTTTAACCGTATCAAGCATTCTTTGGCTGTTATAAGGGAAAACCCTATCCTCGGCTGCGTTGCATTGTGTGATGGGACCTGGGTCTTATAACAACTTCATTTTTCTTTATTTAGCATTGCGCTTTTTGTTTTATGCACTGGTATTCTTGGGAGGAAACCCGTTCCGTGTTATACGGCGTGGTCCCTTGATTTACCTAATGATTTAAAATAAAGATTAATAACTGTTTTAGTTCTCACACCAGTCACATGACTGACCTGGAGTTTATTGTTTTAACCTAAACTCTGGGTGCCCCTATTTTGACACGGGCAGCTAGTAGTTTTGGTTTTGCAGATTTATATTCACAGGATCCTGGTTTACAGCTGGAACGATATCCGGAAAGCTTTGTATCCGTATATCTCTTCTAGTTGTGTATTGTATTATTTTCCGCTGCTATGTATTTAATGTAATTTAAATCTCTGATATTTCTGTGTAATATTCATTTATACTTTGTATATTCTTGTAATCTGATGCATTGATTGTAATAACAGTGAAATGTTCTTCTGTATGTGTTCTGATTTGTCCTGTTCTCAAACGATAGGGCGTTTCGAACGGTCTGGGTCGGTTTAGCGACTGGTTCGGACCGAGCGAAATTCTTGCTCGTCACAGTTGGTATCAGAGCTTTGGTTTACAAAGCTAGAGAACAAGGCACATTAGAACCATACGAAAGAATTCATCAGATATTGGATTAGTAATATCCAATGGGAATGACTCGTTAGAGATAGGATCAGTAGTATCCTAGAACGAGTGTGAAGAGTATATTTTTCAAATGAAAACAGATTTTGTTTTGAAAATCTAAATCAACTATTCGTATTTGGTTATTTATTTATATTGATGTGGACAATCCAGTATATATATATTTTGCGTATACGTCTGATCCGCGTGTATTCGAAATTTTAATATACTGGGTAGATATAGAATTACGCTCTAGTCGCCCGGGAGTGATTCTGATGATTGATATATCATCATCAGAATTTATATTCGAGTGACGAACGTGTAATATCTATATATTTCCATTAGACTGGTGTGAGAACCAAAATTAGATAGGGCTTATTGTTGTGATTTGGCATCAAAAATCTGATTTTTTGACTATGTATCAAAATTATCAATTTGAAACGTTAAATTCACTAATTGATTGATGATTGTGTTGTTTGTTTATTTGGTTGATAATTTTGAACCATTTAGCCTAATTGAACCAAATATTGAATTGTATTGAAAATTGGTCGCATTTGCTTGCATATACATATACTTATATTGAACAGGTCATAGCAAGGAGGCTAGAGCCAGAGAATAAAATTTGTTTGCCCGACAAATAGGTACATGTTTATTACATAATTTACTGTTTTGTTTGGGTGATGATGATTTTGTGAGCCTATTGGCTAGCCGCTTGGCTTTTTCTTTTTCTTTTTGAGATCTGAAGGACCGGGGAAGCTATTTGAAATTCCCCGATGCTCCCGGTGCAGGGGAGGTTATGGCGAAATTTTTCGAAAATTTAGGGTGTTAGCCAAATTTTTGAAAATTTGGAAATTCTCAGAAACTAAAAAGTTGGAGAATGGAAGCCAGCACGAACGTAGAGTTGATTAATCAAACCACTTTCGACTTTGTTCCTTTTCGGGGACAAAAAGTTTTAAGTGGGGGAGATTGTAACAACCCGTAAAATGCGAGCCAGTTTGAAATTTTTATTTTGGCAATTTTAGCGAATTTTGATTATTTAAAATGAATTATTTTAAATAATATCGACGAGAAAATTTATTTGAATAAGAATTCGAACGTATATATTATATACGTCGTCGTTAGAATATAAATATTTATATATAATTATAAATCGAATTGAAAATGGCGCGGTAGTTCGATAATTCGATTTCAAACTTCAATTGAATGTACCGGGTGCAAAACAATCCGGATTTTAGTGAAACCAAAAATGATAGGATCTAATTGATGATATCTTTCTATCGAATCCGAAAAATCAGGATTTCATCTTAGAAATGATAAGATATGTCCAGTTTAAAATTCTGAATAGTCGCTATGGAATTCAGGCCCTTAAAAATAGCAATTTTGCAAACGACCTCGGATTTCGACGAAACCAGTTTTGTTGGGTCCGTGATGTTAAGTTATTGCTAGATTCCAAATTTCATAATTTTTCGAATCAATATGTGAGCGTGGCAAAGGAAAACGCGTTTGACCAGTTTCAGTTGATTTTAATCGACTGGAAATTGGCCATTTTTCCAACGGTCTCAGAATTCGACGAAATCAGTTTTGTTAGGACCGTATCGTCGATACGAAGTCAGAAAATATTTTTCTGGGATTTTTAGAGTTAGTATGTGACCCCGGTAATTTGAAATGTACGTTTAAAATTCAATATAGTGATTTAAATGTAAATTCAACGGAAACTGATCGAAACAGTCGAATCAGCCTACGATACATATCCCATTGTGTTCGGAATGGGGGTAAAACGCTATAGACGACAGTCGTTTGGTTTGATTTGAAGTTCGTGTTGATTTGAAGATTTAAAACAAGTTAAAGAATAAATAAATAATATTAAAATATTATAAACCCCCCTACCTCTATCTTCCCTCCCTCATTGACTCGGTCAAATAACGAATAAAGAAAAAAAAACAAAAAAACAGGAGCCCTAAATCGATCGGCGATCGCTGCCTCCCTGCCTCCGTCGTGCGCCGACGACCCCCTCCCCCCTCCGCTGTCCATCCTCCTTCTCGTCGCCCCTCCACCCATCTCGAGCCCCACTACCCAGTTTGTTCCCAAGCACCCCGCCAGCAAACCCTACCTTGTCGCAAGTCAGCGCCGACCATCCCCCGACCACCCAGTCTCGCGCGCCTCTTGGGGGAAACAACAGATCGGCCATCGATGGCCTTTGGAGGTGCTGCGCCGGATATTTTTTGATCGAGAATGGGGTCGATGCAAAGGGGAAGAACGGCGATACAGAAGGAAGGTGAGCAGCTTCTCTTTATTTTCCTATTCATGAAAATCAATTGTTTTTAAAACTGAAATCAAAGTGTGTTTTAAAAATATGTTTTTTATATGTTGAGCTTCGAAAGAAAAATATGATTTTTATATGTTGAACTTCGAAAGAAAATTATGATTTTTATATGTTGAACTTCGAAAGAAAAATATGATTTTTATAAAATGAATAGAATAGAAAAAATATGATTTTTATAAAATGAATAGAATAGAAAAAATATGATTTTTATAAAATGAATAGAATAGAAAAAATATGATTTTTATAAAATGAATAGAATAGAAAAAATATGATTTTTATATGTTGAACTTCGAAAGAAAAATATGATTTTTATATGTTGAGCTTCGAAAGAAAATTATGATTTTTATATATTGAATAGCAAAGTAAAAATATGATTTTTATATATATCGAACATCGATGTAAAAATATGATTTTATATATGTAGTGGCTACGGGCGAAGAAAGTGATTAGAGAGGAGAACAGTAAAGATTTCCTGCATTAGAAGTGCCGTGGAGCTAGGATAGCTTTATGTGAGAATTTCTCACCTTTCAATTTTCTTTTCTACATATATATATATTAGGATGCAGACGGTGCTTAGTAGCACCCGACACAATCGTCCACAGACCATGGACTTGTTTGTTTGGTTGCATAAATTAATTTGATGATTTGGTTTGAATTGAATTGTTTAGTGAGATGAAATTGATATGATTGATGTGTGAATGGCGTGGGCCTTCACTAGACCGGGGATAAGGCTAGGCCTTGTCCAGTTTCTAGTATCGTGCCGTTATGCCGCCGAAATTTTCTAAAATAAGTTAGAAAAATAAAAATATCATTTTATTTAAAGAATGAACTGAATAGAAATTCATATGTTGGAATAAAATGTTTTGTCGTTAAAAATATAATTTTTAACGTGAATGTGAATAAATAAATATTCATTTACAAACCGGACGGTTTGTTTATGTACACTGATTTGACTGATATTGATTGGGTCGATAAATTTCACACATCGCCCAACTGCACAAATAAAATCTGTGTTTGATTGTTTGAAACCCCACACGGGTGTTGGGATGAAACTTGAAGTTCACTCATCCTGATTGATTAAATATGTCGATCGATTGATTGACAAGCCACTATAAGCGTTAAATGTCTATATTTGATGCTTATACAGTGTAGTGCACTTTGGTTGATGGTTGATTATTTTTCAATGCTGTTATATACATGTGTTGTATGAAAATCCATATAATTAACATTATATGGTGATTGATTGGGCCTCATTCCAATTTAGAAAATAAAGAATATTATAAAATAAAAGTTCATGTGTTGACAGTACTCATCCATTGAGATTGGTCATGTGTTGAACGAAATATTTTAGTAATAAAATTTACATCTTTATCAATATAAAATAAAAGTTCATGTGTTGACAGTACTCATCCATTGAGATTGGTCATGTGTTGAACGAAATATTTTGATAATAACAACTATTTTGAAAAAGAAATATTTGAAATAAAATATTTGAAATAGAAATTTATGAAGCCGTGTTGATTAGATTGACGCCATTTAGACGTAAACGATATTTATATCGATTTTATTCATTTTAAAATGAATTGAATTGAAAACGATTTCGAAATGAATTGAACTGAAAACGATTTCGAAATGAATTGAATTGAAAACGATTTCGAAATGAATTGAATTGAAAACGATTTCGGAATGAATTGAATTGAAAACGATTTCGGAATGAATTGAATTGAAAACGATTTCGGAATGAATTGAATTGAAAACGATTTCGAAATGAATTGAATTGAAAACGATTTCGAAATGAATTGAATTGAAAACGATTTCGAAATGAATTGAATTGAAAACGATTTCGAAATGAATTGAATTGAAAACGATTTCGAAATGAATTGAATTGAAAACGATTTCGAAATGAATTGAATTGAAAACGATTTCGAAATGAATTGAATTGAAAACGATTTCGGAATGAATTGAATTGAAAACGATTTCGAAATGAATTGAATTGAAAACGATTTCGAAATGAATTGAATTGAAAACGATTTCGAAATGAATTGAATTGAAAACGATTTCGAAATGAATTGAATTGAAAACTATTTCGAAATGAATTGAATTGAAAACGATTTCGAAATGAATTGAATTGAAAACGATTTCGAAATGAATTGAATTGAAAACGAATTCAAATTGAATTGAAATGAATTCAAATTGAATAGAAATTTGAATTGAATAGAAATGAATTTTAAAACGAATTTATAAAGAAGAATTCAATTTTGATTTGAATTGAAAGGGAAGTTGAAATTGCTTTTGAAACGAATTTAAAACTATTCATATAATTCGTTTTAAATAGAAATCGACGAAATATATATTATATATATTATATATATAATATAATGGCCTGAATAGAACGCGCCGCGCCGCGGCAGTTCGCGAATTTCGACCATTTATTTCAAACGGACATTACGGGAGATCCGACCGTCGGATTCTCCTAAAACCGGAACCGTTGGGTTCGTATCGAAAAGAGCTTTCTAACGAATATTAGAAATTAGAAATCTAACGGTTGGATTTGGAATTATGTCCAAATAAAATTTGAAAAAGGTCGCTATACGTGCAGTTCGATGGCCATTGGTGGAAATCGATTGTACGGGCCTTGATAAAATTATTAAAAATAGTAATAATTTGTGTAAAATCATAAGAAATGATTTAGAAAGTATTGGGATGAAAAACTCCATATTTGAAAAGATAAAAATAGATTTTTATCGAAATGAACTAGTTTTGAAAAAGAATTATAATTCTATTTATTTTTAAATAAATAAATTAAATTTGAAAAGGGTTTTAAAAATAACCAGAATTTCCAATGATTGCATTGGAGTGGAATTGAATCGAAATTGTCTTCGGAATATTTCGATGTTGGAATTCGTGATTATACGGATGTTATGGAAATTTGAAAGATACATATTTATATCGTTATTTCCAATACGACATTTGCTAATCATAGAATTTGATATTGAATATAAGCCGATGTATTTTCTATTCAGAGCCTTATATTGAATATCAAATGAGATTTGGGTTTGTCGTGAATGGTGTCTTCACGAACACTGTTCTTGAACCCAGTTGAGAAAAGATTAAATCTTTTTTTTTAGATTTAATGAAGTGTACCAATTAAATAATATTTAATTGGAATTGAATTGATATTAATTTTTGGGTTTATCGTGAACTGTGTTTTTAAACAACACTCGTTCTTTAACCCGATAATTAATGAATGTGATTCTGGGTTTATCGTGAACTGTGTTTTTAAATGACACTGATTCTTTTAACCCAGTTAAAGATTAAAACTAAGTGGAGTTTTAATGAATCTTTAATTAGATTGAAATGATCGAAAATGGAGTACCACCAGTTTTGCTCCAGGCGATAGTTAAATCTTTAATTAGATTTGAACGTGAAATGGTAATTGAATTTACCGATAACACCGTGGTGTTAGATATGAAGTATTACCAGTTTTACTTCATGGGATAAATAGGTTGGGATTGGGAAATTAAAACAAATGATTACTTCGGTAAGTTTCGTTAATCCCGACTAATTTGAATCGAAATTCAAAGGAAGATTAGAGAATAAATTCAGGAATTTATCTTGGATAAAACTAATGGGAACCTTTCCCTATGAATGTGAAATCAGAAACTAACTGTCGGTTAGCTAAGCAGAATGGTTTTCTGGATATTGATCTGATGTTGGTTTCGGCCTTCGGGGTTAATATTTGGGGAATTATTCTCTTGATTAATTTGCGGTTAGTGACTGATGAATTGGAATGAGGCGTATGTTGTGTTTGTGTAACACTTATTTAAAATATACGCGAGTTATTCGGAAAGACCGGGTTTATCCCATTCTGAATAACTGATACGACGATAAGTCGAAGATGAAGACGGTGGTCGAAGACCGGAAGTCTTCACGTCGTTTGGGTGATTACTGATGATCTTGATTGGGCTGTACACCCAAGAAGATGGGAACAGTTGGTGATCGTCCAGACGTACTTGGAGATCGATGGGGATGTGGGGTACTAGGTGCCTCCGGTTTCGTTCAGACCCAGAACGGACATGTAAATGGACTGTGTGTCTGACATTGGATTTTAGTCTGTGTGATTGATCTCTATTAAATATATATCTGTTTGGCGGCGGAGAATTTATTCTCTTGCTTAACGCCCTTCTCTGAGACGTACGAGCTCAGGGGTTATATACTGATGGATATCAAACGCATAGAGTGAATTGCCTGTGTGGCATGCCTAAGTGGCGAGTGATCAAGGCTTCTGTTGAAAAGCAAAGTCTTGTGGTTGATGATCGAAGCATGGCCTTTGTGGCGTAGCTTTGTGTAACGTTTACTTCGCGAGTTTCACACCTGGTATGAACCAAAAACGGGAGACGGACCTCAGGGAGGACTTGCGTTTCTTTCTAGCTAAAAGTTGCGTCAGTGGTTTTACACGCCCTGACGAGTTTGACTTATGTGGTTGTTGCTGTTGCGAGGCGCCTCGGTTTGATCGGACGATCCGGGTCCGATGGAGTCATTCGTTGGCTCGTTTGCGCCCCAAAGGGCGGGGAGACGTATTGTTCAGGCATAATAATCCACATCGGTGGACCGGCCCTGATGATCCAGGGGGCAGTTGCGGCTATTCCTGAGACATGGTAGGCTAGATTGTCTCGAATCGGTAGAGGACGATCCCTGGCCTCGGTTCATAGACGGAAATCCAATTTCCAAATACGTGACTTTGCGGTTTTATTTGTAAACCTATATATGGTGACATAGTGGGATGGGGCGCTCATGCCGCCTATGATTGATACTTATGATTTGAAGTTGTTTTATACACTATGCACTTATAATAGTATCAAACGATTTGTTTTAACCGTATCAAGCATTCTTTGGCTGTTATAAGGGAAAACCCTATCCTCGGCTGCGTTGCATTGTGTGATGGGACCTGGGTCTTATAACAACTTCATTTTTCTTTATTTAGCATTGCGCTTTTTGTTTTATGCACTGGTATTCTTGGGAGGAAACCCGTTCCGTGTTATACGGCGTGGTCCCTTGATTTACCTAATGATTTAAAATAAAGATTAATAACTGTTTTAGTTCTCACACCAGTCACATGACTGACCTGGAGTTTATTGTTTTAACCTAAACTCTGGGTGCCCCTATTTTGACACGGGCAGCTAGTAGTTTTGGTTTTGCAGATTTATATTCACGGGATCCTGGTTTACAGCTGGAACGATATCCGGAAAGCTTTGTATCCGTATATCTCTTCTAGTTGTGTATTGTATTATTTTCCGCTGCTATGTATTTAATGTAATTTAAATCTCTGATATTTCTGTGTAATATTCATTTATACTCTGTATATTCTTGTAATCTGATGCATTGATTGTAATAACAGTGAAATGTTCTTCTGTATGTGTTCTGATTTGTCCTGTTCTCAAACGATAGGGCGTTTCGAACGGTCTGGGTCGGTTTAGCGACTGGTTCGGACCGAGCGAAATTCTTGCTCGTCACAGTTGGTATCAGAGCTTTGGTTTACAAAGCTAGAGAACAAGGCACATTAGAACCATACGAAAGAATTCATCAGATATTGGATTAGTAATATCCAATGGGAATGACTCGTTAGAGATAGGATCAGTAGTATCCTAGAACGAGTGTGAAGAGTATATTTTTCAAATGAAAACAGATTTTGTTTTGAAAATCTAAATCAACTATTCGTATTTGGTTATTTATTTATATTGATGTGGACAATCCAGTATATATATATTTTGCGTATACGTCTGATCCGCGTGTATTCGAAATTTTAATATACTGGGTAGATATAGAATTACGCTCTAGTCGCCCGGGAGTGATTCTGATGATTGATATATCATCATCAGAATTTATATTCGAGTGACGAACGTGTAATATCTATATATTTCCATTAGACTGGTGTGAGAACCAAAATTAGATAGGGCTTATTTTTGTGATTTGGCATCAAAAATCTGATTTTTTGACTATGTATCAAAATTATCAATTTGAAACGTTAAATTCACTAATTGATTGATGATTGTGTTGTTTGTTTATTTGGTTGATAATTTTGAACCATTTAGCCTAATTGAACCAAATATTGAATTGTATTGAAAATTGGTCGCATTTGCTTGCATATACATATACTTATATTGAACAGGTCATAGCAAGGAGGCTAGAGCCAGAGAATAAAATTTGTTTGCCCGACAAATAGGTACATGTTTATTACATAATTTACTGTTTTGTTTGGGTGATGATGATTTTGTGAGCCTATTGGCTAGCCGCTTGGCTTTTTCTTTTTCTTTTTGAGATCTGAAGGACCGGGGAAGCTATTTGAAATTCCCCGATGCTCCCGGTGCAGGGGAGGTTATGGCGAAATTTTTCGAAAATTTAGGGTGTTAGCCAAATTTTTGAAAATTTGGAAATTCTCAGAAACTAAAAAGTTGGAGAATGGAAGCCAGCACGAACGTAGAGTTGATTAATCAAACCACTTTCGACTTTGTTCCTTTTCGGGGACGAAAAGTTTTAAGTGGGGGAGATTGTAACAACCCGTAAAATGCGAGCCAGTTTGAAATTTTTATTTTGGCAATTTTAGCGAATTTTGATTATTTAAAATGAATTATTTTAAATAATATCGACGAGAAAATTTATTTGAATAAGAATTCGAACGTATATATTATATACGTCGTCGTTAGAATATAAATATTTATATATAATTATAAATCGAATTGAAAATGGCGCGGTAGTTCGATAATTCGATTTCAAACTTCAATTGAATGTACCGGGTGCAAAACAATCCGGATTTTAGTGAAACCAAAAATGATAGGATCTAATTGATGATATCTTTCTATCGAATCCGAAAAATCAGGATTTCATCTTAGAAATGATAAGATATGTCCAGTTTAAAATTCTGAATAGTCGCTATGGAATTCAGGCCCTTAAAAATAGCAATTTTGCAAACGACCTCGGATTTCGACGAAACCAGTTTTGTTGGGTCCGTGATGTTAAGTTATTGCTAGATTCCAAATTTCATAATTTTTCGAATCAATATGTGAGCGTGGCAAAGGAAAACGCGTTTGACCAGTTTCAGTTGATTTTAATCGACTGGAAATTGGCCATTTTTCAAACGATCTCAGAATTCGACGAAATCAGTTTTGTTAGGACCGTATCGTCGATACGAAGTCAGAAAATATTTTTCTGGGATTTTTAGAGTTAGTATGTGACCCCGGTAATTTGAAATGTACGTTTAAAATTCAATATAGTGATTTAAATGTAAATTCAACGGAAACTGATCGAAACAGTCGAATCAGCCTACGATACATATCCCATTGTGTTCGGAATGGGGGTAAAACGCTATAGACGACAGTCGTTTGGTTTGATTTGAAGTTCTTGTTGATTTGAAGATTTAAAACAAGTTAAAGAATAAATAAATAATATTAAAATATTATAAACCCCCTACCTCTATCTTCCCTCCCTCATTGACTCGGTCAAATAACGAATAAAGAAAAAAAAACAGGAGCCCTAAATCGATCGGCGATCGCTGCCTCCCTCCCTGCCTCCGTCGTGCGCCGACGACCCCCCCCCCCTCCGCTGTCCATCCTCCTCCTCATCGCCCCTCCACCCATCTCGAGCCCCACTACCCAGTTTGTTCCCAAGCACCCCGCCAGCAAACCCTACCTTGTCGCAAGTCAGCGCCGACCATCCCCCGACCACCCAGTCTCGCGCGCCTCTTGGGGGAAACAACAGATCGGCCATCGATGGCCTTTGGAGGTGCTGCGCCGGATTTTTTTTGATCGAGAATGGGGTCGATGCAAAGGGGAAGAACGGCGATACAGAAGGAAGGTGAGCAGCTTCTTTTTATTTTCCTATTCATGAAAATCAATTGTTTTTAAAACTGAAATCAAAGTGTGTTTTAAAAATATGATTTTTATATGTTGAGCTTCGAAAGAAAAATATGATTTTTATATGTTGAACTTCGAAAGAAAAATATGATTTTTATATGTTGAACTTCGAAAGAAAAATATGATTTTTATAAAATGAATAGAATAGAAAAAATATGATTTTTATATGTTGAACTTCGAAAGAAAAATATGATTTTTATATGTTGAGCTTCGAAAGAAAAATATGATTTTTATATATTGAATAGCAAAGTAAAAATATGATTTTTATATATATCGAACATCGATGTAAAAATATGATTTTATATATGTAGTGGCTACGGGCGAAGAAAGTGATTAGAGAGGAGAACAGTAAAGATTTCCTGCATTAGAAGTGCCGTGGAGCTAGGATAGCTTTATGTGAGAATTTCTCACCTTTCAATTTTCTTTTCTACTTATATATATACTAGGATGCAGACGGTGCTTAGTAGCACCCGACACAATCGTCCACAGACCATGGACTTGTTTGTTTGGTTGCATAAATTAATTTGATGATTTGGTTTGAATTGAATTGTTTAGTGAGATGAAATTGATATGATTGATGTGTGAATGGCGTGGGCCTTCACTAGACCGGGGATAAGGCTAGGCCTTGTCCCGTTTCTAGTATCGTGCCGTTATGCCGCCGAAATTTTCTAAAATAAGTTAGAAAAATAAAAATATCATTTTATTTAAAGAATGAACTGAATAGAAATTCATATGTTGGAATAAAATGTTTTGTCATTAAAAATATAATTTTTAACGTGAATGTGAATAAATAAATATTCATTTACAAACCGGACGGTTTGTTTATGTACACTGATTTGACTGATATTGATTGGGTCGATAAATTTCACACATCGCCCAACTGCACAAATAAAATCTGTGTTTGATTGTTTGAAACCCCACACGGGTGTTGGGATGAAACTTGAAGTTCACTCATCCTGATTGATTAAATATGTCGATCGATTGATTGACAAGCCACTATAAGCGTTAAATGTCTATATTTGATGCTTATACAGTGTAGTGCACTTTGGTTGATGGTTGATTATTTTTCAATGCTGTTATATACATGTGTTGTTTGAAAATCCATATAATTAACATTATATGGTGATTGATTGGGCCTCATTCCAATTTAGAAAATAAAGAATATTATAAAATAAAAGTTCATGTGTTGACAGTACTCATCCATTGAGATTGGTCATGTGTTGAACGAAATATTTTAGTAATAAAATTTACATCTTTATCAATATAAAATAAAAGTTCATGTGTTGACAGTACTCATACATTGAGATTGGTCATGTATTGAACGAAATATTTTGATAATAACAACTATTTTGAAAAAGAAATATTTGAAATAAAATATTTGAAATAGAAATTTATGAAGCCGTGTTGATTAGATTGACGCCATTTAGACGTAAACGATATTTATATCGATTTTATTCATTTTAAAATGAATTGAATTGAAAACGATTTCGAAATGAATTGAATTGAAAACGATTTCGAAATGAATTGAATTGAAAACGATTTCGGAATGTATTGAATTGAAAACGATTTCGGAATGAATTGAATTAAAAACGATTTCGAAATGAATTGAATTGAAAACGATTTCGAAATGAATTGAATTGAAAACGATTTCGAAATGAATTGAATTGAAAACGATTTCGAAATGAATTGAATTGAAAACGATTTAGAAATGAATTGAATTGAAAACGATTTCGAAATGAATTGAATTGAAAACGATTTCGAAATGAATTGAATTGAAAACGATTTCGAAATGAATTGAATTGAAAACGATTTCGAAATGAATTGAATTGAATTGAAAACGATTTCGGAATGAATTGAATTGAAAACGATTTCGAAATGAATTGAATTGAAAACGATTTCGAAATGATTTGAATTGAAAACGATTTCGAAATGAATTGAATTGAAAACGATTTCGAAATGAATTGAATTGAAAACGATTTCGAAATGTATTGAATTGAAAACGATTTCGAAATGAATTGAATTGAAAACGATTTCGAAATGAATTGAATTGAAAACGATTTCGAAATGAATTGAATTGAAAACGAATTCAAATTGAATTGAAAGTGAATTGAAATGAATTCAAATTGAATAGAAATTTGAATTGAATAGAAATGAATTTTAAAACGAATTTATAAAGAAGAATTCAATTTTGATTTGAATTGAAAGGGAAGTTGAAATTGCTTTTGAAACGAATTTAAAACTATTCATATAATTCGTTTTAAATAGAAATCGACGAAATATATATTATATATATTATATATATAATATAATGGCCTGAATAGAACGCGCCGCGCCGCGGCAGTTCGCGAATTTCGACCATTTATTTCAAACGGACATTACGGGAGATCCGACCGTCGGATTCTCCTAAAACCGGAACCGTTGGGTTCGTATCGAAAAGAGCTTTCTAACGAATATTAGAAATTAGAAATCTAACGGTTGGATTTGGAATTATGTCCAAATCAAATTTGAAAAAGGTCGCTATACGTGCAGTTCGATGGCCATTGGTGGAAATCGACTGTACGGGCCTTGATAAAATTATTAAAAATAGTAATAATTTGTGTAAAATCATAAGAAATGATTTAGAAAGTATTGGGATGAAAAACTCCATATTTGAAAAGATAAAAATAGATTTTTATCGAAATGAACTAGTTTTGAACTAGAATTATAATTCTATTTATTTTTAAATAAATAAATTAAATTTGAAAAGGGTTTTAAAAATAACCAGAATTTCCAATGATTGCATTGGAGTGGAATTGAATCGAAATTGTCTTCGGAATATTTCGATGTTGGAATTCGTGATTATACGGATGTTATGGAAATTTGAAAGATACATATTTATATCGTTATTTCCAATACGACATTTGCTAATCATAGAATTTGATATTGAATATAAGCCGATATATTTTCTATTCAGAGCCTTATATTGAATATCAAATGAGATTTGGGTTTGTCGTGAATGGTGTCTTCACGAACACTGTTCTTGAACCCAGTTGAGAAAAGATTAAATCTTTTTTTTTAGATTTAATGAAGTGTACCAATTAAATAATATTTAATTGGAATTGAATTGATATTAATTTTTGGGTTTATCGTGAACTGTGTTTTTAAACAACACTCGTTCTTTAACCCGATAATTAATGAATGTGATTCTGGGTTTATCGTGAACTGTGTTTTTAAATGACACTGATTCTTTTAACCCAGTTAAAGATTAAAACTAAGCGGAGTTTTAATGAATCTTTAATTAGATTGAAATGATCGAAAATGGAGTACCACCAGTTTTGCTCCAGGCGATAGTTAAATCTTTAATTAGATTTGAACGTGAAATGGTAATTGAATTTACCGATAACACCGTGGTGTTAGATATGAAGTATTACCAGTTTTACTTCATGGGATAAATAGGTTGGGATTGGGAAATTAAAACAAATGATTACTTCGGTAAGTTTCGTTAATCCCGACTAATTTGAATCGAAATTCAAAGGAAGATTAGAGAATAAATTCAGGAATTTATCTTGGATAAAACTAATGGGAACCTTTCCCTATGAATGTGAAATCAGAAACTAACTGTCGGTTAGCTAAGCAGAATGGTTTTCTGGATATTGATCTGATGTTGGTTTCGGCCTTCGGGGTTAATATTTGGGGAATTATTCTCTTGATTAATTTGCGGTTAGTGACTGATGAATTGGAATGAGGCGTATGTTGTGTTTGTGTAACACTTATTTAAAATATACGCGAGTTATTCGGAAAGACCGGGTTTATCCCATTCTGAATAACTGATACGACGATAAGTCGAAGATGAAGACGGTGGTCGAAGACCGGAAGTCTTCACGTCGTTTGGGTGATTACTGATGATCTTGATTGGGCTGTACACCCAAGAAGATGGGAACAGTTGGTGATCGTCCAGACGTACTTGGAGATCGATGGGGATGCGGGGTACTAGGTGCCTCCGGTTTCGTTCAGACCCAGAACGGACTTGTAAATGGACTGTGTGTCTGACATTGGATTTTAGTCTGTGTGATTGATCTCTATTAAATATATATCTGTTTGGCGGCGGAGAATTTATTCTCTTGCTTAACGCCCTTCTCTGAGACGTACGAGCTCAGGGGTTATATACTGATGGATATCAAACGCATAGAGTGAATTGCCTGTGTGGCATGCCTAAGTGGCGAGTGATCAAGGCTTCTGTTGAAAAGCAAAGTCTTGTGGTTGATGATCGAAGCACGGCCTTTGTGGCGTAGCTTTGTGTAACGTTTACTTCGCGAGTTTCACACCTGGTATGAACCAAAAACGGGAGACGGACCTCAGGGAGGACTTGCGTTTCTTTCTAGCTAAAAGTGGCGTCAGTGGTTTTACACGCCCTGACGAGTTTGACTTATGTGGTTGTTGCTGTTGCGAGGCGCCTCGGTTTGATCGGACGATCCGGGTCCGATGGAGTCATTCGTTGGCTCGTTTGCGCCCCAAAGGGCGGGGAGACGTATTGTTCAGGCATAATAATCCACATCGGTGGACCGGCCCTGACGATCCAGGGGGCAGTTGCGGCTGTTCCTGAGACATGGTAGGCTAGATTGTCTCGAATCGGTAGAGGACGATCCCTGGCCTCGGTTCATAGACGGAAATCCAATTTCCAAATACGTGACTTTGCGGTTTTATTTGTAAACCTATATATGGTGACATAGTGGGATGGGGCGCTCATGCCGCCTATGATTGATACTTATGATTTGAAGTTGTTTTATACACTATGCACTTATAATAGTATCAAACGATTTGTTTTAACCGTATCAAGCATTCTTTGGCTGTTATAAGGGAAAACCCTATCCTCGGCTGCGTTGCATTGTGTGATGGGACCTGGGTCTTATAACAACTTCATTTTTCTTTATTTAGCATTGCGCTTTTTGTTTTATGCACTGGTATTCTTGGGAGGAAACCCGTTCCGTGTTATACGGCGTGGTCCCTTGATTTACCTAATGATTTAAAATAAAGATTAATAACTGTTTTAGTTCTCACACCAGTCACATGACTGACCTGGAGTTTATTGTTTTAACCTAAACTCTGGGTGCCCCTATTTTGACACGGGCAGCTAGTAGTTTTGGTTTTGCAGATTTATATTCACAGGATCCTGGTTTACAGCTGGAACGATATCCGGAAAGCTTTGTATCCGTATATCTCTTCTAGTTGTGTATTGTATTATTTTCCGCTGCTATGTATTTAATGTAATTTAAATCTCTGATATTTCTGTGTAATATTCATTTATACTCTGTATATTCTTGTAATCTGATGCATTGATTGTAATAACAGTGAAATGTTCTTCTGTATGTGTTCTGATTTGTCCTGTTCTCAAACGATAGGGCGTTTCGAACGGTCTGGGTCGGTTTAGCGACTGGTTCGGACCGAGCGAAATTCTTGCTCGTCACAGTTGGTATCAGAGCTTTGGTTTACAAAGCTAGAGAACAAGGCACATTAGAACCATACGAAAGAATTCATCAGATATTGGATTAGTAATATCCAATGGGAATGACTCGTTAGAGATAGGATCAGTAGTATCCTAGAACGAGTGTGAAGAGTATATTTTTCAAATGAAAACAGATTTTGTTTTGAAAATCTAAATCAACTATTCGTATTTGGTTATTTATTTATATTGATGTGGACAATCCAGTATATATATATTTTGCGTATACGTCTGATCCGCGTGTATTCGAAATTTTAATATACTGGGTAGATATAGAATTACGCTCTAGTCGCCCGGGAGTGATTCTGATGATTGATATATCATCATCAGAATTTATATTCGAGTGACGAACGTGTAATATCTATATATTTCCATTAGACTGGTGTGAGAACCAAAATTAGATAGGGCTTATTGTTGTGATTTGGCATCAAAAATCTGATTTTTTGACTATGTATCAAAATTATCAATTTGAAACTTTAAATTCACTAATTGATTGATGATTGTGTTGTTTGTTTATTTGGTTGATAATTTTGAACCATTTAGCCTAATTGAACCAAATATTGAATTGTATTGAAAATTGGTCGCATTTGCTTGCATATACATATACTTATATTGAACAGGTCATAGCAAGGAGGCTAGAGCCAGAGAATAAAATTTGTTTGCCCGACAAATAGGTACATGTTTATTACATAATTTACTGTTTTGTTTGGGTGATGATGATTTTGTGAGCCTATTGGCTAGCCGCTTGGCTTTTTCTTTTTCTTTTTGAGATCTGAAGGACCGGGGAAGCTATTTGAAATTCCCCGATGCTCCCGGTGCAGGGAGGTTATGGCGAAATTTTTCGAAAATTTAGGGTGTTAGCCAAATTTTTGAAAATTTGGAAATTCTCAGAAACTAAAAAGTTGGAGAATGGAAGCCAGCACGAACGTAGAGTTGATTAATCAAACCACTTTCGACTTTGTTCCTTTTCGGGGACGAAAAGTTTTAAGTGGGGGAGATTGTAACAACCCGTAAAATGCGAGCCAGTTTGAAATTTTTATTTTGGCAATTTTAGCGAATTTTGATTATTTAAAATGAATTATTTTAAATAATATCAACGAGAAAATTTATTTGAATAAGAATTCGAACGTATATATTATATATGTCGTCGTTAGAATATAAATATTTATATATAATTATAAATCGAATTGAAAATGGCGCGGTAGTTCGATAATTCGATTTCAAACTTCAATTGAATGTACCGGGTGCAAAACAATCCGGATTTTAGTGAAACCAAAAATGATAGGATCTAATTGATGATATCTTTCTATCGAATCCGAAAAATCAGGATTTCATCTTAGAAATGATAAGATATGTCCAGTTTAAAATTCTGAATAGTCGCTATGGAATTCAGGCCCTTAAAAATAGCAATTTTGCAAACGACCTCGGATTTCGACGAAACCAGTTTTGTTGGGTCCGTGATGTTAAGTTATTGCTAGATTCCAAATTTCATAATTTTTCGAATCAATATGTGAGCGTGGCAAAGGAAAACGCGTTTGACCAGTTTCAGTTGATTTTAATCGACTGGAAATTGGCCATTTTTCCAACGGTCTCAGAATTCGACGAAATCAGTTTTGTTAGGACCGTATCGTCGATACGAAGTCAGAAAATATTTTTCTGGGATTTTTAGAGTTAGTATGTGACCCCGGTAATTTGAAATGTACGTTTAAAATTCAATATAGTGATTTAAATGTAAATTCAACGGAAACTGATCGAAACAGTCGAATCAGCCTACGATACATATCCCATTGTGTTCGGAATGGGGGTAAAACGCTATAGACGACAGTCGTTTGGTTTGATTTGAAGTTCGTGTTGATTTGAAGATTTAAAACAAGTTAAAGAATAAATAAATAATATTAAAATATTATAAACCCCCCTACCTCTATCTTCCCTCCCTCATTGACTCGGTCAAATAACGAATAAAGAAAAAAAAACAAAAAAACAGGAGCCCTAAATCGATCGGCGATCGCTGCCTCCCTGCCTCCGTCGTGCGCCGACGACCCCCCCCTCCGCTGTCCATCCTCCTCCTCGTCGCCCCTCCACCCATCTCGAGCCCCACTACCCAGTTTGTTCCCAAGCACCCCGCCAGCAAACCCTACCTTGTCGCAAGTCAGCGCCGACCATCCCCCGACCACCCAGTCTCGTGCGCCTCTTGGGGGAAACAACAGATCGGCCATCGATGGCCTTTGGAGGTGCTGCGCCGGATTTTTTTTGATCGAGAATGGGGTCGATGCAAAGGGGAAGAACGGCGATACAGAAGGAAGGTGAGCAGCTTCTCTTTATTTTCCTATTCATGAAAATCAATTGTTTTTAAAACTGAAATCAAAGTGTGTTTTAAAAATATGATTTTTATATGTTGAGCTTCAAAAGAAAAATATGATTTTTATATGTTGAACTTCGAAAGAAAAAAATGATTTTTATATGTTGAACTTCGAAAGAAAAATATGATTTTTATAAAATGAATAGAATAGAAAAAATATGATTTTTATAAAATGAATAGAATAGAAAAAATATGATTTTTATAAAATGAATAGAATAGAAAAAATATGATTTTTATAAAATGAATAGAATAGAAAAAATATGATTTTTATAAAATGAATAGAATAGAAAAAATATGATTTTTATATGTTGAACTTTGAAAGAAAAATATGATTTTTATATGTTGAGCTTCGAAAGAAAAATATGATTTTTATATATTGAATAGCAAAGTAAAAATATGATTTTTATATATATCGAACATCGATGTAAAAATATGATTTTATATATGTAGTGGCTACGGGCGAAGAAAGTGATTAGAGAGGAGAACAGTAAAGATTTCCTGCATTAGAAGTGTCGTGGAGCTAGGATAGCTTTATGTGAGAATTTCTCACCTTTCAATTTTCTTTTCTACTTATATATATACTAGGATGCAGACGGTGCTTAGTAGCACCCGACACAATCGTCCACAGACCATGGACTTGTTTGTTTGGTTGCATAAATTAATTTGATGATTTTGTTTGAATTGAATTGTTTAGTGAGATGAAATTGATATGATTGATGTGTGAATGGCCTGGGCCTTCACTAGACCGGGGATAAGGCTAGGCCTTGTCCCGTTTCTAGTATCGTGCCGTTATGCCGCCGAAATTTTCTAAAATAAGTTAGAAAAATAAAAATATCATTTTATTTAAAGAATGAACTGAATAGAAATTCATATGTTGGAATAAAATGTTTTGTCGTTAAAAATATAATTTTTAACGTGAATGTGAATAAATAAATATTCATTTACAAACCGGACGGTTTGTTTATGTACACTGATTTGACTGATATTGATTGGGTCGATAAATTTCACACATCGCCCAACTGCACAAATAAAATCTGTGTTTGATTGTTTGAAACCCCACACGGGTGTTGGGATGAAACTTGAAGTTCACTCATCCTGATTGATTAAATATGTCGATCGATTGATTGACAAGCTGCTATAAGCGTTAAATGTCTATATTTGATGCTTATACAGTGTAGTGCACTTTGGTTGATGGTTGATTATTTTTCAATGCTGTTATATACATGTGTTGTATGAAAATCCATATAATTAACATTATATGGTGATTGATTGGGCCTCATTCCAATTTAGAAAATAAAGAATATTATAAAATAAAAGTTCATGTGTTGACAGTACTCATCCATTGAGATTGGTCATGTGTTGAACGAAATATTTTAGTAATAAAATTTACATCTTTATCAATATAAAATAAAAGTTCATGTGTTGACAGTACTCATCCATTGAGATTGGTCATGTGTTGAACGAAATATTTTGATAATAACAACTATTTTGAAAAAGAAATATATGAAATAAAATATTTGAAATAGAAATTTATGAAGCCGTGTTGATTAGATTGACGCCATTTAGACGTAAACGATATTTATATCGATTTTATTCATTTTAAAATGAATTGAATTGAAAACGATTTCGAAATGAATTGAATTGAAAACGATTTCGAAATGAATTGAATTGAAAACGATTTCGGAATGAATTGAATTGAAAACGATTTCGGAATGAATTGAATTGAAAACGATTTCGGAATGAATTGAATTAAAAACGATTTCGGAATGAATTGAATTCAAAACGATTTCGAAATGAATTGAATTGAAAACGATTTCGAAATGAATTGAATTGAAAACGATTTCGAAATGAATTGAATTGAAAACGATTTCGAAATGAATTGAATTGAAAACGATTTCGAAATGAATTGAATTGAAAACGATTTCGAAATGAATTGAATTGAAAACGATTTCGAAATGAATTGAATTGAAAACGATTTCGGAATGAATTGAATTGAAAACGATTTCGAAATGAATTGAATTGAAAACAATTTCGAAATGAATTGAATTGAAAACGATTTCGAAATGAATTGAATTGAAAACGATTTCGAAATGAATTGAATTGAAAACGATTTCGAAATGAATTGAATTGAAAACGATTTCGAAATGAATTGAATTGAAAACGATTTCGAAATGAATTGAATTGAAAACGATTTCGAAATGAATTGAATTGAAAACGAATTCAAATTGAATTGAAAGTGAATTGAAATGAATTCAAATTGAATAGAAATTTGAATTGAATAGAAATGAATTTTAAAACGAATTTATAAAGAAGAATTCAATTTTGATTTGAATTGAAAGGGAAGTTGAAATTGCTTTTGAAACGAATTTAAAACTATTCATATAATTCGTTTTAAATAGAAATCGACGAAATATATATTATATATATTATATATATAATATAATGGCCTGAATAGAACGCGCCGCGCCGCGGCAGTTCACGAATTTCGACCATTTATTTCAAACGGACATTACGGGAGATCCGACCGTCGGATTCTCCTAAAACCGGAACCGTTGGGTTCGTATCGAAAAGAGCTTTCTAACGAATATTAGAAATTAGAAATCTAACGGTTGGATTTGGAATTATGTCCAAATCAAATTTGAAAAAGGTCGCTATACGTGCAGTTCGATGGCCATTGGTGGAAATCGACTGTACGGGCCTTGATAAAATTATTAAAAATAGTAATAATTTGTGTAAAATCATAAGAAATGATTTAGAAAGTATTGGGATGAAAAACTCCATATTTGAAAAGATAAAAATAGATTTTTATCGAAATGAACTAGTTTTGAACTAGAATTATAATTCTATTTATTTTTAAACAAATAAATTAAATTTGAAAAGGGTTTTAAAAATAACCAGAATTTCCAATGATTGCATTAGAGTGGAATTGAATCGAAATTGTCTTCGGAATATTTCGATGTTGGAATTCGTGATTATACGGATGTTATGGAAATTTGAAAGATACATATTTATATCGTTATTTCCAATACGACATTTGCTAATCATAGAATTTGATATTGAATATAAGCCGATATATTTTCTATTCAGAGCCTTATATTGAATATCAAATGAGATTTGGGTTTGTCGTGAATGGTGTCTTCACGAACACTGTTCTTGAACCCAGTTGAGAAAAGATTAAATCTTTTTTTTTAGATTTAATGAAGTGTACCAATTAAATAATATTTAATTGGAATTGAATTGATATTAATTTTTGGGTTTATCGTGAACTGTGTTTTTAAACAACACTCGTTCTTTAACCCGATAATTAATGAATGTGATTCTGGGTTTATCGTGAACTGTGTTTTTAAATGACACTGATTCTTTTAACCCAGTTAAAGATTAAAACTAAGTGGAGTTTTAATGAATCTTTAATTAGATTGAAATGATCGAAAATGGAGTACCACCAGTTTTGCTCCAGGCGATAGTTAAATCTTTAATTAGATTTGAACGTGAAATGGTAATTGAATTTACCGATAACACCGTGGTGTTAGATATGAAGTATTACCAGTTTTACTTCATGGGATAAATAGGTTGGGATTGGGAAATTAAAACAAATGATTACTTCGGTAAGTTTCGTTAATCCCGACTAATTTGAATCGAAATTCAAAGGAAGATTAGAGAATAAATTCAGGAATTTATCTTGGATAAAACTAATGGGAACCTTTCCCTATGAATGTGAAATCAGAAACTAACTGTCGGTTAGCTAAGCAGAATGGTTTTTTGGATATTGATCTGATGTTGGTTTCGGCCTTCGGGGTTAATATTTGGGGAATTATTCTCTTGATTAATTTGCGGTTAGTGACTGATGAATTGGAATGAGGCGTATGTTGTGTTTGTGTAACACTTATTTAAAATATACGCGAGTTATTCGGAAAGACCGGGTTTATCCCATTCTGAATAACTGATACGACGATAAGTCGAAGATGAAGACGGTGGTCGAAGACCGGAAGTCTTCACGTCGTTTGGGTGATTACTGATGATCTTGATTGGGCTGTACACCCAAGAAGATGGAAACAGTTGGTGATCGTCCAGACATACTTGGAGATCGATGGGGATGCGGGGTACTAGGTGCCTCCGGTTTCGTTCAGACCCAGAACGGACTTGTAAATGGACTGTGTGTCTGACATTGGATTTTAGTCTGTGTGATTGATCTCTATTAAATATATATCTGTTTGGCGGCGGAGAATTTATTCTCTTGCTTAACGCCCTTCTCTGAGATGTACGAGCTCAGGGGTTATATACTGATGGATATCAAACGCATAGAGTGAATTGCCTGTGTGGCATGCCTAAGTGGCGAGTGATCAAGGCTTCTGTTGAAAAGCAAAGTCTTGTGGTTGATGATCGAAGCACGGCCTTTGTGGCGTAGCTTTGTGTAACGTTTACTTCGCGAGTTTCACACCCGGTATGAACCAAAAACGGGAGACGGACCTCAGGGAGGACTTGCGTTTCTTTCTAGCTAAAAGTGGCGTCAGTGGTTTTACACGCCCTGACGAGTTTGACTTATGTGGTTGTTGCTGTTGCGAGGCGCCTCGGTTTGATCGGACGATCCGGGTCCGATGGAGTCATTCGTTGGCTCGTTTGCGCCCCAAAGGGCGGGGAGACGTATTGTTCAGGCATAATAATCCACATCGGTGGACCGGCCCTGACGATCCAGGTGGCAGTTGCGGCTGTTCCTGAGACATGGTAGGCTAGATTGTCTCGAATCGGTAGAGGACGATCCCTGGCCTCGGTTCATAGACGGAAATCCAATTTCCAAATACGTGACTTTGCGGTTTTATTTGTAAACCTATATATGGTGACATAGTGGGATGGGGCGCTCATGCCGCCTATGATTGATACTTATGATTTGAAGTTGTTTTATACACTATGCACTTATAATAGTATCAAACGATTTGTTTTAACCGTATCAAGCATTCTTTGGCTGTTATAAGGGAAAACCCTATCCTCGGCTGCGTTGCATTGTGTGATGGGACCTGGGTCTTATAACAGCTTCATTTTTCTTTATTTAGCATTGCGCTTTTTGTTTTATGCACTGGTATTCTTGGGAGGAAACCCGTTCCGTGTTATACGGCGTGGTCCCTTGATTTACCTAATGATTTAAAATAAAGATTAATAACTGTTTTAGTTCTCACACCAGTCACATGACTGACCTGGAGTTTATTGTTTTAACCTAAACTCTGGGTGCCCCTATTTTGACACGGGCAGCTAGTAGTTTTGGTTTTGCAGATTTATATTCACAGGATCCTGGTTTACAGCTGGAACGATATCAGGAAAGCTTTGTATCCGTATATCTCTTCTAGTTGTGTATTGTATTATTTTCCGCTGCTATGTATTTAATGTAATTTAAATCTCTGATATTTCTGTGTAATATTCATTTATACTCTGTATATTCTTGTAATCTGATGCATTGATTGTAATAACAGTGAAATGTTCTTCTGTATGTGTTCTGATTTGTCCTGTTCTCAAACGATAGGGCGTTTCGAACGGTCTGGGTCGGTTTAGCGACTGGTTCGGACCGAGCGAAATTCTTGCTCGTCACAACCGTCACTCCATACCGTACCATCGACCGTCTGTCAATATATAAAAGGGTGTTAAGCAGAGAATAAATTCTCTACCACCAATCATTTATACGTAAACAGAAAATCGACAACATGATATTTAATGGGGTACGATGTCAGACACACCATCCATTTACACCCATGCTCTGGGTCTGAGCGAGGGTCAAATCCGTGAAACCAACGCGTACGTTTGGACAATTACCACGACTCTTGAATCGGGAGCTACCCAATTCAGAGTCTTGATCGTTGTCCATTCGAGGGAAGATTTACGGTCTTCATACGCCGTCTTCATATTTCGACTCTTGAAATCGTACAATCATTTGGAATGGAATAAATCCGGACTTTCCAAATAATCTCGCATTCATAATTTTGAGAAAAACACATTTCATATCGTTATGTTGTTTTATAACGATTAATCCTTGCCTTAATTATTTAATATAATTAATTTCTTTATTTTACGACGCTTCAGGTCAAAGGCGACACTGGCGCTGTTTTCCTTCCATTTTTATTTTCACATTTCTCAAAATCTAATCGTTGGATTTTAACGCAACTTATATCGTTGGTAAGGTTTTTCCAAGACGGTCCTAACAGTTTCAGTTTTGGGAAAATCCGACGGTCGGATCTTCCTGTATAATCGTTTAAAAGTTCGTTTTCAAAACGCGAGCTACCGTGCTCGATTCGTTGTATTTTAATTATAAATATATAATATATATAATTAAAATATAAATATAAATAATTCACTTAACTCATCGTCCATACATCCATCTCTCCTTTTTACCTTTTCACTTCTTTAACTTACATGAAAATATATTTCATAATTAGGCGGTGAATTGTTCTTTTTATTTTATTTTCATTTTATACTTTATAATTCACATTTAAAAATGTAAATTATAAAACATCATTCCATTTATTCCCTTTCATCTATCTTTTCCAATTATATTATAAATAATGTACATTTTCCTATGGCGTAAATTTCCTTTTTATACACATTATAAATAATGTGTGTTTTACCTATGGTCAGGTTCTCTTTTTATATGCATTATAAATAATGTATATTCTTCCTACGAGGTACATTCTCTTTCTATATACATTATAAATAATGTATATTCTTCCTACGGTCAAGTTCTTTAAATCTTAACATTATAAAATAGTGTAACTATCATACGGTGGAACTTTCTTTTTATTTAACATTGTGAATGATGTTAAATTTACATACACTTCATCTTCTTTTTATTAACATGGAAAATAATGCTATTTCACATACAATACATTCTTTTATTATTTTCTATATTAACATTTGACACAAATGTCATTTTCATACAATGACCATTTTCTAAATTAACATAACTAAAAATGTTAATTTAACATGCGGTGACATTTTCTTTTATTAACATTAATAAAAATGCTAATTTAACATGCGGTGACATTTCCTATATTAACATACAACATTTTTCCAATTAACATACGATGGCAATTCTATTTTAATATTGACAAAATTCTATTTTCATACAATGAAGTTTCTTATATTAACATTGACAAAAACGATGCTATACATACAATGCATTTTATATTTTATAACATGACACAAAACGTTATTATACATACAATGCATTTTATATTTTATAACATGACACAAAACGTTATTATACATACAATGCATTTTATATTTTATAACATGACACAAATGTTATTTTTCATACAACGAACATTTTCTATACGACGAACATTTTCTATGCTAACATAACAAAAATGTCATTTTTAATACGATGATCATTTTCTATTTTAATATCAATGAATCATACGGTGCTTTCTATTTTAATATGAACAAAAATTGTTCATCAACATACGGTGAATAATTTCTATCTAAATATTGAACAAAATAGTGTGTATTCTATTTTATAATGAACAAAAATGTATTCATTTCAAATGGCGACAAATTCTATTTTTAATAATGAACAAAATATAGTTCATTAACATATAGTGTCAAATTCTATTTTTAATAATGAACAAAATATAGTTCATTAACATATAGTGTCAAATTCTATTTTAATAATGAACAAAATATAGTTCATTAACATATAGTGTCAAATTCTATTTTTAATAATGAACAAAATATAGTTCATTAACATATAGTGTCAAATTCTATTTTTAATAATGAACAAAATATAGTTCATTAACATACGGTGCTTTCCTTATTTTTAATACTAACCCAAATGTCAATTTACATACAATGAACATTTTCAATAATTTCTATTTTAATCATGACAATGTCAATACAACATACAATGAACAATTTCAACATTTTCTACTTTAACATATTAAAATGTCAATAAACATACAATGAACCATTTTAATATTTCCTATGTTAACATATTAAAATGTCAATAAACATACAGAAATTTTATTCATATTTAAATATGGCAAAAATGTGTCAATCAGCATACAGTGGTTTTAGTCCTAGCATACACACACAGTTTATGTCATAGCAGGTTCACATTCAGTTTATGTCATAGCAGATTCATACAGTTTAATAATTTAAATAAATTCAAGTTCAGTGAATTCTCACCTTGACTGGATAAAAGGTATAATAATCCAAAAAAAAAATATTCAGATGCCCCCAATCACTCTCAGCAGGTCCTAATCGTCGTCACGGTCCTATTGGTTCTGAAATTTTCGGAATCCGAGTTCATACGAATAAGTTATCAATGTTTTAATTAACCAGACTTTTAACAACTGTTTCTGTCACGCTTAAAAGCGTTACAATTTCTGAAATAGAATTACCTTAAAATTTTCAGATTTGTTTCAAATTTTCAATCTCGATTTTCTCTGCTTGTAGTTGATGGATTAAGGTGTCGTTTGTTGGACGTCGACTGGAAAAGAGAGGAGTATCGGCGGCCGGAAGGGGGTGGCGTTCAGTTGGACGTGGTGGGGCCCACGACGCTCGCGACGGTGGCTGTTCCTGGCGACGTGGCGGCCGGCTCCTGCGATGGTGGCGGGGGAAACCGGTATGGTTGCAAAGGTCTCGGTTTCCTCTTCGATACGGTATAAAGTTTGCAGAAAATCGTCGAGTATGGAGGGAGAAATCGAAGGTCAAAGATTCGATGAAATATCGGTTTCGGCGGCTGTGTTTTGAACGAAGAGGAAGAGGAACTGTTCATCTATACGGCCCGTATTTATACCGTATTCTAGGGTTTAATTTAATTAATTAATTAATTAATTCGAGAAATTACAGTTTTCATATACGATCTCTGATTCGCGCTCAACGACTGTCGATCTTGATGTTTTCACGCCTTCTGAGCGCGATGGTGCTATCCCCATGGTCCAATTCTGAAGTTACAGTATGGTTTTCTTTTATTTTCAAATTAAATCGTTTAATTTAAATTCGAACCTACATTTTAATTTCCTGAGGCCACATACTGATCCAGAAAAATTATTTTTGGCATCGTGATGATGATACGGTCCTAACAAAGCCAATTTCATCGAATTCTGAGACCGTTCGAAAAATGGCTATTTTTAAATCGTTCAATTTTAACTATTTTTGACCAAACACAGTTTCTTTCGCCACGCTCACAAATTAAATCGAAAAATTCTAAAAATTGAAACTTAGCCATATTATGACATTCCGGATCCAACGAAAGTGGTTTCGTCGAATTCCGAGGTCGTTTGCAAAATGGTCATTTTTAACTGTTTCAGAGTTATTTAAAATTGGAAATTTTAAATTTGGACTAAAAATTCAACAAAATTCCCAGACATAAAATTTTCAAACTGGTTCAGATTTCCGGGTCATTACATTTATCTCATGCACTAGCTCTCATTGGAGTAAACCCGTTCCGCGAAAGTGGCGTGGTCCTTTGATTTTCCTTATAATTGTTGTTAATAAGTTGAGTAGATTTCTCAAGCCAGTCCCATGACTGACTCGTAGTTTGTTTCACCTTGCAAACTCGGGTGCCCTCATTTTCACACGGGCAGCCTAGTTACAGGTTTCTGACGCACCTTTTGGCTCATGGCGAGGCTTGACTACACCGTGCTAACTTGGATTTTCTCCGCCATTATTGTATCTATATTATGATTCCGCCATTGGCGATGTAAACTGATATCTCTTTTGTGTACTCTTTACGTATGATTCCGCCTCTGGCGATGGAGACTGATTATGAATCATAATGCACTAAGTTGTATCCTGTACTGTGCTTCTCTGATGTGATGATATCTATATGATTCCGCTGTCATATGTGTGTAAACTATTCTATTTTTTGTTTATCCTATTATCTGTGATCTGCTAATGATGATTAATGTGTTATATTCCAATGATTATCCTTAACACCGTGTCACGGGGTTTTGGGATCGTCACAGTTGGTATCAGAGCTTTGGTTAACCTTAGTTCTGGAGTCTAACACATTAAACACTTCGTTAAAATAGAATCAGTAGTATTCTAAGGCGAGTAGCTCATTAGAGATAGGACTAGTAAAGTCCTAGAATGAGTCGAACAGAATAGCAAAAACAATTTGTTCAATCCATCGTTATCTTTCCGTAAATTTTCTGCTTAACTGTGCAATAGACTATCATTTCTGTTAGCTGACTTTTTCGTTGCTTATACAGAATTTGAAAAATGGCTACCAGAGCAGCCGCCACTAGAGGAGGCCGTGCCGGCCGAGGCCGAGGAAGAGGAGAAGTCCCAGCTCAAGAAGGACCTTTGATACAACCTCCGGCAGCTCAATACTTCGAGCTAGACCATGTAGCTAAGAGATATAAAAACTTAGGAGGCAAGACCTTCTCGGGTACTGGCACTGTAATAGAGGCCCTTGCATGGCTCAAAACATGCGAGAAAATTCTTGAAGGCCTAAGGCTTGGAGACGAAGACAAAGCTATTATGGGTGCCTGTCTTATGCAGGAACAAGCTGAATTATGGTGGGAATCTCTTACCGCCGGGAATAGAGAAGCTGGAAGAACATGGGATGGATTCAAAGAACTCTTCAAGGAGAAATATGTCCCCGAACAAGCTCTAGAAAGAATGCATGATGACTTCGCCAATCTCCAGCAGGGGGATCTTTCCGTGCAAGATTATTTGAATAAATTTACACTGTTGTCGCCCTATGCTCCGGAGCTCGTTGCTACTGCGAAATCCAAAAATAAGAGGTTTATCCTTGGGCTAAGACGACAATATCATGATAGAGCCATGGCCCATGTCAAGCTAGAATTCAATGAGCTGGTGGAAATGACATGCAACTATGAAGACCTTGATCAAAGGCATCTGGATCAGGATCGCGCTAGAAGCCAAGCCGGAAACAAGCACAAGCCTGCTGTAAATCAAGGCGAGTCAAGCCAAGCAGCATCTTCAAAACCTCAGACTGGCATGCCGCCAAGAGGAAATTGCTTTAACTGTGGTAAGCTGGGGCACTACTCAAACGTCTGCACAGCTCCGAAGAGGCAGAAGACAAATTCTCAAGGCTCGAGCCAAGGCTCCCAGAACCGTCGCTCGTGCTTCAACTGTCGCAAGACCGATCATCTGGTCAAAGACTGTCCTTTGCTGAAGAAGGCTACAGTAGCTCACGTCTATGACGGGTCGAGCCCGCCAGCTGCTTCCGATGGAGCAGGTAAACCTGATGTTTTGGGAGGTACCCTTACCATTAAAAATATTCCTGTTTCTGTATTTTTTGACACAGGTGCATCGCGCAGTTTTATTGCTAAGAACACAATGCACAAATTAAAGATAAAACAGAGGAAGCTTAAGGAATCAGTGGAACTACATAACCCGATAGGGGGTCCTATTACTCTAAGTTCATATTGTAGAGTGCCAGTCTCTTATTCTTCCTATCAGTTTCCTTTCAATTTAATCGTTATGGATTTTACCGAATTCGATATCATTCTCGGGCTAGATTGGTTAACGAAATACGAAGCCGAAGTGAATTGTGCAGAAAGAATCGTTAAAATTCGAACGAAGCTTGGATATATTACGGTACCATGTCATAGTTCGAATCCGAATAGAGAAAAATTTTGGTCAGCATTAGAACTTATCCCCACTTCCATAGAAAAGATTCCTATTGTATGAAACTATGCGGATGTGTTTGAAGAAGTTGAAAACTTACCTCCGCAAGGAGAAATAGAATTCCGAATCAATCTAATTCCCCATGCCAGACCAATGGTGCATCCAATTCGCAGAATGACTCCGAAGGAAAAAGAAGAATTAGGCGATCAAACTCGTCAACTGTTGTGGAAGGGTCTAATCAGACCTAGTTTTTCTAATTGGGGTGCAGCTGTTGTGTTTGTCCCAAAGTCAGACGGTACTCTTAGATTATGTGTTGATTACCGAGACCTCAACAAACAGACGCTTAAAAACAAATATCCATTACCCCGCATCGATGATTTGCTAGACCAATTGAATGGGGCGAAAGTATTTTCCCGAATGGACCTAGCTACAGGTTTTCATCAATTGAGAATAGCAGAAGAGTGTGTTCCTTTGACAGCTTTCAGAGGTCCAGACATATTTTATGAATGGTTAGTAATACCGTTTGGCCTACGCAACGCTCCAGCATACTTTGTCGATCTAATGAATAGAGTGTTCAGGGGAGTTCTGAATAAATTTGTCCTCGTCTTCATCGATGATATTTTAATCTATTCCAAATCAAAACCCGAGCATGAAAAACACTTAGAACAAGTATTGGAGATTCTAAGGAAGAACGTCTTCAAAGCCAAATTCTCTAAATGTGTCTTCTGGCAAGAAGAAGTCAAATTTCTTGGCCATGTCGTGTCAGAGAAAGGAATTTCTGTTGACCCAAGCAAAATAACAGCGATTCAAGACTGGAAACAACCCACTACTCCCACGGAAGTTAGAAGTTTTATGGGGTTGGCTAGTTATTATCGAAAGTTCGTTAAGGATTTTTCGAAGACATCCGGTCCGTTAACGAAGCTCACTAAGAAACATGAGAAGTTTAAGTGGACTTCCGACTGTGAAGAAGCTTTCTAGGAATTGAAATCAAAACTGACCACTGCTCCAGTGTTAACCATTATTGATGGCGATCAGGATTTAACGGTTTGGACAGATGCTTCTATTAGAGGTCTTGGTGCAGTGTTAATGCAGAGAGGCCAAGTAGTCGCTTATGCAACCGCCAACTGAAACCGCATGAGAAGAATTATGTGACTCTTGATCTTGAGTTGCTAGCCATCGTTTTTGCCTTGAAAATCTAGAGGCATTATTTATTGGGCGAGAAACTTATATTGTACACAAATCGTCAATCATTGAAGTATTTATATACCCAGAAAGATCTGAATCTGAGACGGCAACGTTGGCTAGAATTTCTTACAGCATATGATCTTGATATCCTGTATACGCCGGGGAAAGCTAACGTAGTAGCGGATGCGCTTAGTAGAAAGACCGCAATTGTTGCCCATCTTATAATTACACCTAGCTTGATCGATAAGATATGTGCTCTCCAGAAGAATGATTATTTCGTTCAAAAGATCAAAGGAAGAATCCAGAAGGGAGAGCCCTCCAGCTTTCAGGTAGAGAAAGAAGAAGTTCTGAGGCTGAATGGGAGAATTTGTGTTCCCAACCTTCCTGAGCTCAAAAGAGAAGTGTTGGATGAATGCCATAAATCCAAATTTTGCATCCATCCAGGTGTGAGTAAAATGTACAATGATATCAAACGCACTTTCTGGTGGAAGGCAATGAAAAGAGATATTTCTTTGTATGTTAGCAGATGCCCTACTTGTCAATTGGTCAAGAGCGACCAACAGAAGCTAGCTGGACTGTTGCAACCGTTGGAAGTCCCAAGTTGGAAATGGGAACAGATTTCCACGGATTTCATAGATGGTTTACCACGAACCAGGAAGGGTAATGACAGCATTTGGGTAATCGTAGATCGCTTCACGAAGACTGCCCATTTTATACCTGTCAGATCCAATAGAACCGCTCAAAGTCTAGCGCAGATATACTTCAAAGAAATTGTTAAGCTACATGGAATTCCCATTAGCATAGTCAGTGATAGTGATCCCCTATTTACTAGCAAGTTCTGGGAGGCTTTCCAGACAGAATTGGGAACGAAACTGAATATGAGCACTGCTTATCACCCTCAAACAGATGGCCAAACTGAGTGGGTGAATAGAATTCTAGAAGATTTATTGCGGGCTTGTATAATTGATTTTGGTGGGTCATGGGAAGATCATTTGCATTTGGTAGAATTCTCATATAACAATAGCTATCAAGCTAGTTTGGGAATGACGCCATTTGAAGCATTATATGGCAGACCCTGCAGATCTCCAACATGTTGGGTAGAACCTGGCAACAGACTTGTGTTAGGACCCGATATGATTAGAGAAGCATCTGATAAAGTCGACTTCATCAAAAAGCGTTTGAGAACCGCCCAAAGCCGACAGAAAAGTTATGCAGACTCTAGAAGGAGAGATTTGACATTTGCTGTTGGTGATCATGTTTATTTGAAGGTTTCTCTGATGAGAGGAGTAATCAGATTTGGCAAGACTGGGAAGTTGGCACCGAGATTTATTGGTCCCTTTCCTATACTCGAACGAATTGGAACTCTTGCTTATAGGGTTCAATTACCAGATTGGTTGCCGGGAGTGCACAATGTATTTCACGTATCCCAACTTAGAAGACATGTGCATGATCCGGATCTTGTTGTAGAAGAAGCAGCGCAACAGGATGTGGACATAACCCCAGAATTATCACTCAGAAGAGAGCCATTAAAGATTGTTGGCAAAGAAACTAGAGAACTCAGAAGCAAAAAGGTTCATTTAGTTAAAGTGCAGTGGAGCAGTGATCCTAGAGACTATACTTGGGAGACTGAGGAAAGCATTAAGCAAGCTTACCCCAAATGCAGAGTGGATATCTCTGACTAACTCCGGTGCAAGGTACCTTTACAATACTTTGCATTTACATTTTATTTCCTACTTTACTGTTGTTTCCTTTTCGAGGACGAAAAGTTTTGAGTGGGGGAGATTGTAATAACCCGGAAAATACGAGCCAATTTAAAAAATTTAAATTGGTGATTTCAAAAGGATTTGACCTATTGAAATAGAATATTCCAATAAAATAGTGAATTAGAAATAGTGAGTCGGTTTGAAAATTTGAATTCAAACTTTGACTAACTGTGCAGGGTGGAAAATATAACGGATTTTAGCGAAACCAAAAATATTTAAATCTGTTAGTCAATACCTTTCTAACGAATCTGAAAAATCGAAGTTTCATAACGGGAATCAAAAGTTATGGCCGAATGAATTTTCAGAATGGTCGCTATATAGAATATATAGCCCTGGAAATTTGATATTTTTCATACGACCTCGGAATTCGACGAAACCACTTTTGTTGGGTCCGGGATGTCAAACTATTGCTAGGTTTCAAATTTCATAATTTTTGAAGCTAGTATGTGAGCGTGGCAAAAGAAAATGTGATTGGTCAATTTCTGTTAAATAGGATCGACCAGAAAATGGCCATTTTTCAAACAACCTCAGAATTCGACGAAACTAGTTTTGTTGGGACCGTAGCGTCAAAACATAGCTAGATTTATTTTTCTGGAATTTTCGAATCAGTTTGTGGCCCTGGCAAATTGAAATGTACGTTCAGAGTGAAAAATTAAATGTTTTATACTTTAATTTGAAAAATAACTAACTGTAACAGTCGAATTGGCCTACGAAACATATCCCATTGTGTCCGGAATGGGGGTATTTAGCTGGGGGCGACAGTCGTTGGGTTTGAAAAGGAGTTCGTTTGAGAAAACACTATTTAAAAATTTAATAAAACCATCGACCAATCATATTTCTCCATTCATAAATAAAAAAAAAATTATCAGAAACCCCCCCCCCCCCCCCCGACCCCGACATCGACGCCCCTTCCCTGGCGATTTCCGATCGCCACAGCCCAAATTAGCTCCTCCCCCAGTTCAACCTTTTGTAGTTCTTCTTCCCCTCTTCAAATCCATATAAGGAGCTCCCCCTATCGTTGCTTCTACGTCGAGATATCCCCCTCCAAAGTTCCGACCTTTAAACCGCCGCCGCCGCCGATCTGGACCACCGAGCACCACCAAACCGCCGCGCGCCTGTAGCCCTCTCGAAGCTCTTCCACGTCCAACTCGCCGATCATCCCCTCGTGCCCCGGTTCTCGCGAAAACCGCAAACCTAGTTTTGAACCTTCGTGAAAGGTGAGTTCTTTTTTATCTTTACACTTTGAAAAATCATATCTTTTTGGTGTTTTGACGAAATTCGATGAAACAGGAAACATCGGGACCGTAAGGAAGCTCTCTACCCAATAGAAGAAGCCGCGGATTTTTCTGACATCGTATCGATTTTTAGCGCACCGAAAACCAATGTGAGAAATCTAAATTAATATGAAATTGAATGGAAAATGTCGTGCATAATTTATATTAGTGAAATATAAATTACATACGTGTCGTATACCTCATGTACATGCGTAGTGTAAGCTATATAAGCGAAGTATGAATTTTACATGCATAGAATAATTGATATATGTGTTGAAATGCAAGTGAAATAAAGCAATTATATATATATATAAATATACTCCCCTCGTCCACAAACCATGGACGATATTTATTGTGGTGAATTGGTGTGAAATATTGGATGAAAAATACGAATGGTTGAATAATTGTTTATGGTTGATATTGTTTGGTTGTGGTTGAAAAATACCCATTGGTGATTGAAATGAATTGGAAATATTTGTGGAAATAAAAATAAACATGCCGCCTGCGTGCGAATTAGATGCATGAATCCCCATTGTCAAAAACCACGAGGTTTTAAGGTAGAGCGAGGAGACGTACTATGGACGGTGCCGGTTTTAACTACCCTGCCGTTATGCTGCCGAAATTTCGAATAATCTTTTTGTGTTAGAATTATTTTCATATGTTGAAATTATTTTCATGTGTTGAAATTAAAGCCATATGTTGAAACTATATCCATGTGTGGAAATGTTTGTGTGTGGAAATGTTTGTGTGTGGAAAAGTGTTGTGTGAAAATTAAATTCATTTGTGAATGAATGAAGTGTTTAACAATAAAAATCACATTTTTATAATATATGAAGTATGAAAAATATTCGCCTTATATAAATAGTTTCAACAATAAAAATTCCATCTTTCTAATATGAACAACATAAATAAAATGTCAATGTGTGGAAATGCACATTTGTTGAGAAGTGTGTGTAGTGGAAAAGTTCATGTGTTGAATAAAAAGATCGAACAATAAAAATTACATTTTTATTGAAACTATGAAGTGTTGAAACATCCATTTGTCGAATAAATATTTTGAATGATAAAAATATCATTCTTATCATATATGTGATATGCTAAAGATATGCGGACGTTGAAATAAATATTTGTGAAAGAAATATTCTTTTTAACATGCAGAGGAACTAAATAAAATGGTCATGTGTTGAAATATATTTTAGTTCGCCAAAATTATCATCTTTGAAATGTGAAGTGTTAAAAATAGCCACTTGTTCAAATAAATGTGCATGAGTTGAAATATACATTTGTTAGCTAATGATATGATTTTAGCCTATGCATGGAACATTAGAATGAATGGCGTTTTTAAACCAAAGTAAATCAAATATGAAATTGAATGGAAAATGATAAGTGATAGAAATTGTATATATGTACATACATATCTATTGAACAGGTTATAGCAAAGGGGCTAGAGAAGAGGAATAAAATTTTGTGCCCGACAAATAGGTACACATTTACTGCTTTGTTTGGGTGATGATTTTATGAGCCTGTTGGCTAGCCGCTTGGCTTTTTCTTTTTCTTTTTGATATGAGACGCCAGTGTGGCTATTTGGGAATTTTCCCAGACCCTCCCGTACAAAGGAGGTTATGGCGAAATTTTCCGAAATTTAAAGGCGTTAGTGAAATAATTGAAGTGGAAACGATATAGGAATTTTTGAATGAACTATATTTATATAAATATATAAATATAAATAAAATTAAAACGAAACGTGGCCGTGCAGTTTGTGTTTTGAAACCGTGATTTCAAACGACTAGTACGGGAAATCCGACCATTGGATTTTCCCGAAACCGCAACCGTTGGGTTCGCCTTGGAAATAACTTTCCAACGGCACCAACTTTGTGAAGATCCGGCGGTTGGATTGTCTGGAATGTTTAATTCAAAACTGAAGAAAAACAGTGCCAGAAATGATTATATTTATATATATATATATATATATATAAATATAATTATATTAAATCGAATAACGACGCTGCAGTTCGTAAATTGAAATCGTAACTTCAAATGGCTAGTGTGGAAGATCCGACCGTCGGATTTTCCTAAAACTGAAACCATTGGATTCGTTTTGAAATGACCTTCCCAATGACACCAAATTTGTGAAGATCCAACGGTTAGATTTCCAGATATGTGTAAAACAAAATTAGTGAAAAGCAGCGCCAGTGCATCGACACGACCTGAAACGTCGTTTAATTAAACATGGCCGTTTTAAATTAGATAAAAATGGCGATACATCATTATAAAATACTATAGACGATATAGAGTGGAAATAAACCAATTTTGTTGTGTTTGCTTGATATGTGATGGTTGAATGTATTTTGACATGAAAATTATACCTAAATAACTGAAATGTGAATGTTGAATAGTCCAACCATGTAATTAATTGATTTGAAAATCTAAATATACGTGGGTTATTTGAAAGGCTGAGTTTATCTCATTTCAAATAATCGATCGACGTTGAGAAGTCGAAGAGTCGAAGACGGCTGAAGACCGACGATCTCCACATTGGATGGATGGGCGCTACTGATGCTCATGATTGGAGTAGCTATCATGAAGGAATTGAAGTAGTAGCCGTCCAAACATACTGTTGATTGTACGGATATGCGAGGAATTGGACCCTCCGGTTTAGTTCAGACCCAGAACGGACTTGTAAATGGACTGTGTGTCTGACATTGGATTTTGTTCTGTGTTGATTGATCTCTGTTAAATATATATCTATTTGGCGGCGGAGAATTTATTCTCTTGCTTAACGCCCTTCTCTGAGACGTACGAGCTCAAAGGTTATGTATTGACAGAAATCAGTCGTATGGAGTGGATTGCCTGTGTGGCACGCCTAAGTGGCATATGATCAAGGCTTCTGTTGCAAAGCAAAGTCTTGTGGTTGATGATCAAAGCATGGTCTGTGTGACGTAGCTTTGTGTATAACGTGAATTCGCAAGCCTCACACCTCGGTATGAGTCAAAAACGGGAGAGTGACTGCAGGGAGAGCACGACGTTTCTTTCTAGCTAAGGTGGTGTCAGTGACCTACCAGCCCTGACATTATAAATAATTTTCACCTGTGTGGTTGTTGGAATGAGAGGCGCCTCGATATAAGTCTGTAAGGACCGGCAAATGTGTGTTCAGGAATAACTAATCCTCAAAAGTAAGAGAGGACCGGCCCTGAAGATCCAAGGATCAGAGTGGGGTCCTGGGACATTTGCAAGAGTGTCTCGAATCGGAGAGGAGCTTGCCCCTTGCCTCGACTCATGAAGGAATCCAATTTCCAATACGAAATATGCGAATGTGATTGTATTACTAGTATGGTGACATGATATATGGTACCCATGCCGTCTAGGATTGATATTTATGATTGAATTTGCTTTTGAAACATATATGCACTAGTAATAATATCGAACACTTTTGTTTTATACGTATGAAGCATTTTTGGCCATTATAAGGTAAAACTCTATCCTCCGGCTTGCGTTGCATTGTGTGATCGGACCTGAGTCTTATAATGACTTCATTTTATAAAAAGCATTGCGTTGATTTAATCGTTTACTTTATCTCATGCACTAGCACTCATTGGAGTAAACCCATTCCGCGAAAGTGGCGTGGTCCTTTGATTTGCCTTATAATTATTGTTAATAAGTTGAGTAGATTTCTCATGCCAGTCCCATGACTGACTCGTAGTTTGTTTCACCTTGCAAACTCGGGTGCCCTCATTTTCACATGGGCAGCCTAGTTACAGGTTTCTAACGCACCTTTTGGCTCATGGCGAGGCTTGACTACACCGTGTTGACTTGGATTTTCTCCGCCATTATTGTATCTATATTATGATTCCGCCATTGGCGATGTAGACTGATATTTTTTTTGTGTACTCTTTATGTATGATTCCGCCTCTGGCGATGGTGAATGATTATGTATCATTATGCACTAAGTTGTATCATGTACAGTGCTTCTCTGATGTGATGATATCTATATGATTCCGCTGTCATATGTGTGTAAACTATTCTATTTTCTGTTTATGCTATTATCTGTGATCTGCTAATGATGATTAATGTGTTATATTCCAATGATTATCCTTAACACCGTGTCACGGGGTTTTGGGATCGTCACAGTTGTTTAACTTGAATAAGATTTTTAAAAGAAATTTAATACTAATTCTAGAATAATGATGTAAAATATTATTTTAATCATTTAAGTAATTACTTCTTAAATGAAATACATTTAAGCAAGTAACCGACTTTTGAAATGGAATATGGAAGGAGATTTTTAAGCGAAAATGGTTGCTTAAAGTAAATGTTAACTTAATATTTGAATTTAGTAAAAGAAAACGAGATAAAAAGGGGTTTAACATGAGATTTTAAAACAAAGTTTATGAAAGGAAATGAGAAGTCAAAGCGTGATTTGAATCGACGATACTTAATAATGGAATTAAGTAAAAGGGTTAGAATCGAAATGAGATTTCCAAAAAGGAATGATAATGGAAAAGATTGTAACTGAATTTGGTAAAGGATTTTAAAACGGGGTTTGGTAAAAATAAATTCTAGTTATAGAATGAATACGTTGAAAGAAGTTAAGGTTAAGAGTGGTTTTATTTAGAAATTTCTTAATCAATATATTAAGTAATTATTACTTGTATTTAAAAAGAAATGTTTTAAAAAATAAGGAGGTTTTATGAACCATATTTTAAAGAAAGTAGTTTAATGAGATTTTGTTGATATTAGAATAAATATCACTTTTAAATTACAATTTGTATCTATCTTAAGATAAGAACGTTGTTGATCAAGGTAAGAAAGGTAATCCAAAAACCCTAACTTGAATGACTTGAGGATTATCTGAGAATGATATTAGTTTGTAATGGAAAAGAGGTTAAGAACATTTACAGATGAGAAATAAATAGAATTTGAGAATATATAATGTGATTTCCAAAGTAACGGAAATGACCAGATTTGATAATATAAAATGAAATTTCCAAAGTAACGGAAATGGAAAGATTTGAGGATATATATAATGAAATTCCCGAAGTAAAAGAAATAAAAAGAGATCGGCGAAATTATGACGGTATTTTCAAGTTAAGAAGAAATGGAAAGTGAAGTATTGAAATAAGTTTATTTTAAAAGAATAAGGATGGGTTGTTGGTTCCAAATAATGAAACAAAAGAGATTCATAATGTTATTTTATGAATGTTAAGATGAATTGATTTTCCCAATTATAGCTAATAAGTAATGATATAGGGAATGTTTTGAAATTTATAGTAGAATAGGAAATTTGATATGATTATACGATTTTTTTTCTAAGTATTATAGTAAATTAAGTTTAAAATTTATCTTACGTTGAATAAGAAATGAAAAGCGATATTCGTAATATCGAAATCAATTTAAAGAGTTTAAATTAACATGCATTAATTGTTTTAATTAAAGAGGCCAAGTAATGCCAAGTACTGAATCGGTGAATTCATTTTATTTTATATTGTTATTTGATAGTTAAATCACCAATTATCAAATCTGGGCAATACGATTGTTGCTATGGAAAGACCGAGATCAAATTGTATATTCGAAAACCATTCTGACCAACAAATACGTTGCGTTGAAGATAGAAGATGGAGCAATTGAAGATCGTGGATCTTCATAAGCGGAAGGATTGCTTGTCGAATACTCTTTGTGTTGCAACCAGAGGTATTCTGATGTGATTCAGTCATAAGTGAGGTTGTACAGATTGCAATGACTACTCGCTACTAATCCATAGAGTAATCCAAGGATGTGGTAGGAGAGTGCCTTCGGTTTTTCCAATCACAGGACAACTTGTATAGATGGATGTATGACAGAGTATTTCCAAAAGGGTCGTGTACGTTGATTTCCACAAACATATTATGTTGGGAGCGGAGAAGACACCTTCTCTTTGCTTAACACTCAGTGTACTTTTGTGGACGTCAACTAGTGATATCCAGCGGATCTGACAATGTGGCATTCAAAGTGAATAGTGGAAAGATGTTTTAAAACATGAACACATAACAATATAATAATGATTAATTTATTAATTAATGTTGACCTCAAAGGCTCATCAACCGTGAACTGGTATAAAATCGGGTAGGTCGCATGGCTATGTGGGTCGCACCCATCAAAAGGGTATATCATTACGTGATCTAGTGAAATTAAATGCCTTCAGTTATCCCTTTATTTTATTTGTATGTTATCGGTTTGGCTGGCTTGTGTAACACCCCACTCCCGCTATGATCACTCACTAAGGGAATGCCATAGCATCGGTGGAGTATTTTAGTGAATATAGAACAGAAAAATTACAACAAGACAGATATAAATAGTACTTGAAATTTTAAAACATCATCTCATAACAGCGGAAGTAAAACATGTCTGGTTACATCATAAAACCACAATAAAGGTCAAGTACAATATCCATCAAAATAAAGAAGTACATAATCCCACTCTCATACAATAGCCAAACAAAAGAAAAGATAACTGGATAACTGGAGCTTTACATCTATCCAAGCTCCTAAAGACTGGAACAGCAATCCGATCAAGCTCCACTACTGCTAGGATCCACCGTAGGACCTGAGGGTTGGGAAAAAGATAAAAACAACAGGGTCAGACATAAGTCTGAGCGAGTCCTATAACTTTAACAATACAATCGTTAAAGTAACCAGAGAAGACATAAACTGATATACGGTAACATATAGGGATGAATGGCTACCCTAAGCAGTCAACTAAACGAAGATAAAGGATAAAGACGCATCTACCCTCCCTAAGGTAAATTACTAAACTGCACCACACCAGTCGTTCCTAACTTAAAGGTTGATCCCACCCAAGGACTTATAAAATTTACTAATTAGTACCTGCGTACCCCTAGGTGACCAAGTAGGCGCCACGGGGCCCTACAATCCACTAGGTGTACACACTACTTCCCATTCGATCGGCTCCCTAACGTAGATACCCGTGCTGGCCCCACCGTGGGATGTATCATTCCCCAATGTGGCAACCTGATGAAACTAAAGGTGCACGGCTTATATCTACTCGATGCAACAACGGCTTACCTACCAGCCCGGGCCCACTCACGCATATGAAGCCCGTTGGACTTGCGTTGCCACCGCTAACCCGTTTGCCTCTTACAGTCAAGCCCAGTATGCGTGTCCCGTCCTCGACATGGGTCGAGCCCACAAAGATACGTATGGGTTACTGGTTGAAATGGGCCTCCACAAGCTACCCACCTAAGCTTGTCCCTTTTTCTAGTATATCCCACTTAACCCTTTAATCATGTTTTAATTACATGTTCTATTTTGGTTAAGTATTCTAATCGTATTTTCTATTGCCACCCAAGGCAACCACTAGATTTTCTCATGCCACCCGAGGCACCCACTTAACCCCTCATGTCCCTCTACATGCTAATGTGGTTAAGTGTTTCTTAATTAATTAATTAAGAACGTAACCTTTGTAAAGACCTCTCACATTAGACTGTCTTTTATGACCGCTGGTTAAGCCGGTTGGGTCCGGGCAGCCTTATGTCATAACAGAGTCTAACCTCGTGTCTTTACATTAATTACGTATTTAGTTTGTGCCTAAGACCTCTCACATTGGGCTAACATTTGTAGCAACTGGTTAAGCCGGTTGGGTCCGGGCAGTTTTACGCTACAACTGAGTCCAACCTCGTGTCTTAGTCAATTAATTACACCTAATTAATCACCCTCATAATTTTATATTAATTATCCCTAATTAATCAAGTTTTCTTAACATGGGTAGACCTAACTTAATAGGTAAATTCCCATGGGGTAGACCTAACTCAATAGGTAAATTCCCAACACATAGTATGGGTACACCTAACCAAATAGGCAAATTCCCATACTATGTTTATTTATTTTGTGTTATGCATAATTATATTAATTTCACACAATCTTATTAACTTATGCATTTAATTACCCCATCGTTCCCACGTAATTTCGTTCATGATATAACACATATAAAAGGTGTCAACTTGCATATGAATGAACATGTTTCAAAGGTGCCATCTTGCATATTAACAAACACATAACTTGCATATGAACTTGCATAACATGTCACATAACTTGCATATAATATGTCACATAACTTACATATTCATTTTGCATAACAAACTTGCATATTAGCTTATAGACTTGCATAATGTGTCATCATGAACTTGCATATTAATAAACATGTAACTTGCATATTTACATACATGTAACTCGCATATTAACAAACATGTAACTTGCATATAAAGAAACATGTAACTTGCATATTTACAAACATGTAACTTGCATATTAACAAACATGTAACTTGCATATTAACAAACATGTAACTTGCATATTTACATACATGTAACTTGCATATTAACAAACATGTAACTTGCATAGCATATTACCATGAACTTGCATAACATGCATATGATTACATAGCCCACAACTTGCATATTTAGCATCATGCAAACATAACATACATCATATTAAACTTGCATAAGCTTACATACTCAACATGCATAAACATAAGATTAATGCTAACATCATATCATATGATTCAAAGCTCATTAACCCACATACAAAACCATAAATCTCATCACATCTCATCTAATTAGTTTACCAAAAGATCATCAAAGTGATAGAAACTCACAACTAGCAACTTTGAACACCAAATGAAGAAGATTAAGATGCTAAGAAGGGATTAGAAGTTGATTAGAGAGTGATTAGTATGCAACCCTCTTCATAAAATTAGTGGAGGCCATGAGAGCTAGCATTTTGCCATAGTTTAGTCACTAGGTTTAATTATGAATGAATTAGGGTAGGTTAGGGTCTTATTTATAGATTAGGCAAGTGTTTTAGGCCATAGGATTAACCCTAGATTCAATCCAAGCCATCAAAGCATGTCTTGGGGAAGAAGTCAAGTGTAGGAACCATCTAGGGCCTTTAGATTAAAGATGGACCATGAGAACCATTCAAATGCAAAATCTGCACTTGAGCGAATCGGCCCACGGGTTGACAGCCAAACACCCTGGATTAACCCCTAGTCGACCCAGCGGGCTCGGGTCGACTTCAAAAATCGGCCGGTTCGGTTATTCCCCTCTCCCAATTCGCTGTTTTGAGCATTTTTGCATATTTATTTATTAAATTTTCAATTATATATATATATATATATCAATATATATATATATATATATATATATCTACACAACCCATTTCACTTAATTAAGTATACTTTAATTTGGGAATTTTCGTGAAACTTCGCGAGGCCATATCTTGGTCATACGGACTCCGATTTTCGAAAACTCGGACTCTATTTCGCGTATTTTTCCGAGACGAACACAATGGCATAGCCCGTTTCCCTTGATTCCCATTTTAGAATTAAATTCTGCCTCGATTTATGTTATTACAGGTTATTGAAAATACGGGTTGTTACATTCTCCCCTCCTTAAAGGATTTCGTCCCCGAAATCTTCAAGTTAGGAAGAACGTATCCTACCATCCAATCATCCATCTACTCAAAGCATCATCCACGAGCAATCATTGTCCTTACAAGATTCTAAATGCTGGATGGATATATGCAAAAGTGTGTATATGTACTTACCTAATGCGAAAATCAGGCGGTTACTGATACAGTAAACCTCCTTAATGCAAACCATGATAGTGCCATGCATCCAATATGTATGCGAAACCCTATTGACACATACAAATTTCTACATGCGTGCACAACCATACACAAAAATGCATCATCCATATGATAACACAGCCATGATACATCCATCAATCTAACTACCACATCCATTTATGCAATATGCAACATGAAGTGACTGAGCCGATCTAGTGCCTAATGTGTGTGTATATGCATCCACGAGCAACCACTAGCAAACAATTGCATCCATATGCATCCATCAACCATAACATGTTTCAAACACATGTCTCAACCATAGGTTTTACCCTATCTAAAGGTCATAGGTATTAGCGAGAGGATATACTAAAGATAAGATAAGTACTAGACAAGCAATAAAGGAGAAGTTAAAAGACATACTCTCAAAAAGAAATGGATACAAAGAACGCATCTTTGCTTCCGTCTCCCAAGTAGCATTGCTTTCGTCATCTCCCCATTGCACTTTAACTAGCTGAACTTCTCTGTTCCTCAACTTCCTAGTTTCTGACCCAAGGATGCGAGTAGGAGCTCGTCGAATCGTCGCATCACGCTCTACCTCTACATCTCTAAGCAAGCTCGGCTCTACCACCTCCGCGGTCTCATGTAAGCACTTCCTCAAATGTGATACATGGAATACATCATGAACACCACTAAGTCTGTCGGGCAACTCCACCCTATATGCCATCCGTCCAATCCTTTCCTTAATAGGAAACGGCCCAACAAATCTCGGTGCTAACTTCCCTACGGACCCAAAGCGAACAACATTTCTCAATGGAGATACTTTGACAAAAACCATGTCCCCAACCTCAAACTCAAGATCCGTCCTTCTCCGATCCGCATAAGATTTCTGTCTATCTTGCGCTGCTTTCATCCTTTTTCGAATTAAATCAATCTTCTCTGAAGTCTCTCTAACCATATCCGGCCCAAGCAAGATCTTATCCGTAGATTCCCACCAACATGTAGGAGATCGACAAGGCCTTCCATAAAGAGCTTCGAAAGGAGCCATACCAATACTGGACTGAAAGCTGTTATTATATGCGAACTCCACCAAAGGAAGATGTTCTTCCCATGTACCTCCAAAATCCAAGATACAAAGCCTCAAAAGATCTTCTAAGATACGGTTCACCCTCTCGGTCTGACCGTCCGTCTGAGGATGATATGCGGTGCTCAAACACAACTGAGTCCCTACCGCCTCTTGCAAACTTCTCCAAAACTCACTAGTGAAAATAGGATCTCGATCACTCACAATGCTGGATGGTACGCCATGCAATCTAACAATCTCTCTAACATAGACTGAAGCAAGCCATGGAGCGGTCCTCTTACTCTTTACGGGTATAAAATGGGCACTCTTTGTAAGTCTGTCTACCACAACCCAAATTCCCGTATTGCCCTTCCTCGATCTCGGTAACCCGTCGATGAAATCCATCGAGACACTATCCCACTTCCACTGTGGAACTTCCAATGGGTGTAGCAACCCACCGGGTTTCCTTTGCTCCACTTTAACTTGTTGGCACACTAAGCATCTAGCCACATACTCGGCCACATCTTTCTTCATACCGGCCCAAAAGAAAACTCTCTTCATGTCTTGGTACATTTTGTCTCCACCGGGATGAATAGTCATTCTTGAACGATGTGCATCATCCAAAATAGCCTTCTTCAAACCCTCATCTTGCGGTACACAAAGTCTACCGTCTCTATGCAACCATCCCTTATCATCTATGGTGTATCTACCCAAATGGCTGGACGACTCCCCTCTTATAAGCTTCTCTACCAACACAACCAACTGTGGGTCGTCTCGCTGAGCCTCGCCAATCCGTCTCAAAAGAGTAGGTCTAACCTCCAAGGATGCCAACAAACCAGGTACAAAATCAACAGAAGGTCTGAAGTCAAACAAAGAAAGAAACTCCAAGCTTCGTCGTTCCACGAACAATGGACTCAAAGATAGCCTTTTTCTACTTAAGGCGTCTGCCACCACGTTACCCTTACCAGGGGTATACGCTATCTCGAAATCATAGGATGCTAAGAACTCCATCCACCTTTGCTGTCTTAAGTTTAAATCCTTCTGAGAGAATAAGTACTTCAATGATTTATGGTCGGTGAACAACTCGAATCTCTCACCAAGAAGATAATGGCGCCAAGACTTAAGTGCGAAAACAATCGCGGCCAACTCTAGATCATGGGTAGGGTAATTCTTCTCATGCACTCTCAATTGTCTCCCTCCATAGGCTATTACCCTTCCCTCCTGCATCAAGACTGCGCCTAATCCTGTTCCACAAGCATCGGTATAAACAACAAACGGCTTACTCCCATCTGGAAGCACTAAAACTGGAGCGGTGGTCAAAGCTCTCTTTAACCGTCGGAAAGCATCATCACAATCTACATCCCATGAGAAAACCAGATTCTTCTTCGTCAAGCGGGTTAATGGGGCTGATATCTTCGCGAAGTCTTTGATGAACTTCCTATAATATCCTGCCAACCCCAAGAAACTTCTTACCTCGGTAGCATTTCTAGGAACTTTCCAATCCTGGATAGATACTATCTTTGCGGGATCCACAGCTATCCCTTCCTTAGAGACCACATGCCCTAAGAATCGCACTTCTCTTCTCCAAAAATGGCATTTAGAGAATTTAGCTTTAAGACTATGCGCTCGAAGAGTCTCCAACACTTCCTTGAGATGTAAGGCATGCTCTTCTTCATTCTTGGAAAAGACCAAGATGTCATCCACAAAAACTACTACAAACTTATTCAGATACTCTCTGAACACTCTACTCATGAGATCAACAAAGTATGCGGGGGCGTTTGTCAACCCAAATGGCATCACTAGCCACTCATAAAAACCATCCGGAGTCCGGAAAGCAGTCTTCTCTATACTGTCCTCCGCCACTCTTAACTGATGAAACCCTGTAGCTAAGTCCATCTGCGAAAATACTGACGCGCCAACCAACTGATCAAAGAGATCATCTATCCTCGGTAATGGGTGTCTATTCTTCTTCGTGAGCTTATTAAGTTCCCTATAATCCACACAAAGTCTGAGGGACCCATCCGCCTTCGTGGCAAACACTACTGGAGCTCCCCACTCCGATATACTTCGCCTTATGAACCCCTTCTCAAGCAACTCCCCTACTTGCTTATGAAGTTCTCTTCTCTCACGAGGAGCCATGTGGCGTACTGGCAAAGACACTGGTTTGGCATTATCCACCAAATAAATTCGGAAATCTATCTCCCGCTTCGGAGGCAAACCCTTTACTTCTTCAAACACATCCGGATATTCCCGGACTACTCTGACAGAACACAAACTTTCGACCGAAGCATCGAGCGATTCAAGATAACTTAGCAAAACAGATTCCATGGGATTGCAAGAGATCTCGAGAGTGTTACCCAAGCGGGTCATGAGCCTGACAACTCTCCTTTCGCAATCAAGAACGGCACCATTACTGGATAACCAGTCCATGCCCAAGATCAACCCATAGCCCGTGAAGCCCAATACAAAAGCATCACATCTAAACTCAACGCTAAGTATAGAAATCTTCAAACCCAAACATATCATAGACAGATATATGGAGCCCCCAATTGGGTTTGAGACAACCAAGGGATCATCAACTAGACTGGTGTCTAAGTGCAGTGACTCAACTAACGATGATGAGATAAAAGAATGCGATGCGCCAGAGTCAAACAAAGTACGAACTGGATGATCAAACAGAAAAACCAGACTTTCAACGGAAATAGTTCTACCTCTCTGCTGAATCGGTGGAACTGAGAGAACCTGAACTTGCCCCCCTGACTGAGGTGGTGCTATAAGAGCTTGCACCTGGCCTCCTGAGGTAGACCCCGTCTTCTGCCCCTTCTTTGGGCAGTTTTTCACAAGATGCCCTGCTTCACCACAATGAAAGCAACCGGTCTTCTTCTTTTTGCGACAATCCTTACTGAGGTGTCTTGGTGTTCCACAATTGAAGCACTTCTTCTTCGTCTTCTTTTTGTCACCATTGCCTTTTCCGCCCTTGCCTTGTTGTTGCTGTTGCGGTTTCTTCTGATCCCCCTTTTTCTCTGGTGCCTTAGAATTCTTATCATCCTCATGCATAAGTGCCATGTAGACAAGCTTCTCAAAAGTGGCCCCCATAGGAATGTGAGTCATAGCTATTCCTTGCAATGGTTCGTTCAAGCCTCTAACGAACCTCAAAGCCTTCTTCTCCGGTGTATTCACCAACTCTATGCCAAACCTTGCTAATTGATTGAATTTGTTGACATATTCTTTCACCGTGAGATTCCCTTGCTTCAAATTCAAGAACTTCTCCATAAACAGATTCTCTTCCGCCCTTGAGAGAAACTTAGCCCCAAACCTTTGCTTAAAATCTGCCCAAGAGTCAACAGGGCGTTCTCCATTAGTGACCTCCCACCAGAATGAGGTCTCTCCCTTCATTAACCAAGCCGCCAACTTGACTTTCTTTCCCTCTTCCACTTCAAAGATATCTAGCAACTCTTCCACTTCCTTAAGCCAATCTCTAGCCTCTACGAAAGTCTCTGAACCAAGAAAAGGTTTTCCTCCTATAGCCTTGAACTCCTTGCAAACCTTAGCAAAATTATCCACTCTAGGCTGAGGAGGAGGAGCGGTTGTCTCTGGTGTAGTAGCATTGGCCGGACCCGCAGCCGCGGCCCTAGCCTCTTGCAACCTCCTATACCATAGTGGTATAACTAAACCCTCCGGGATGTTAAGATCTTCAGCCATGCTGAAACGAAAGAGGAAAGATTCAAAAAGGAGATTCCGAAAGATAAAGATATGGCTATTGGGGATTATGCTTTTCTTTTTCAAAAACTTTTTCTCTTAGAAGACATGCTTTTAAAAATACTTTCTTCGAAAATACTCTTAGAAAGTAGTTTTTCTCAAAAATTTTATCTGTTCTGGTAACCTTAAGCTCTGATACCACGTGTAACACCCCACTCCCGCTATGATCACTCACTAAGGGAATGCCATAGCATCGGTGGAGTATTTTAGTGAATATAGAACAGAAAAATTACAACAAGACAGATATAAATAGTACTTGAAATTTTAAAACATCATCTCATAACAGCGGAAGTAAAACATGTCTGGTTACATCATAAAACCACAATAAAGGTCAAGTACAATATCCATCAAAATAAAGAAGTACATAATCCCACTCTCATACAATAGCCAAACAAAAGAAAAGATAACTGGATAACTGGAGCTTTACATCTATCCAAGCTCCTAAAGACTGGAACAGCAATCCGATCAAGCTCCACTACTGCTAGGATCCACCGTAGGACCTGAGGGTTGGGAAAAAGATAAAAACAACAGGGTCAGACATAAGTCTGAGCGAGTCCTATAACTTTAACAATACAATCGTTAAAGTAACCAGAGAAGACATAAACTGATATACGGTAACATATAGGGATGAATGGCTACCCTAAGCAGTCAACTAAACGAAGATAAAGGATAAAGACGCATCTACCCTCCCTAAGGTAAATTACTAAACTGCACCACACCAGTCGTTCCTAACTTAAAGGTTGATCCCACCCAAGGACTTATAAAATTTACTAATTAGTACCTGCGTACCCCTAGGTGACCAAGTAGGCGCCACGGGGCCCTACAATCCACTAGGTGTACACACTACTTCCCATTCGATCGGCTCCCTAACGTAGATACCCGTGCTGGCCCCACCGTGGGATGTATCATTCCCCAATGTGGCAACCTGATGAAACTAAAGGTGCACGGCTTATATCTACTCGATGCAACAACGGCTTACCTACCAGCCCGGGCCCACTCACGCATATGAAGCCCGTTGGACTTGCGTTGCCACCGCTAACCCGTTTGCCTCTTACAGTCAAGCCCAGTATGCGTGTCCCGTCCTCGACATGGGTCGAGCCCACAAAGATACGTATGGGTTACTGGTTGAAATGGGCCTCCACAAGCTACCCACCTAAGCTTGTCCCTTTTTCTAGTATATCCCACTTAACCCTTTAATCATGTTTTAATTACATGTTCTATTTTGGTTAAGTATTCTAATCGTATTTTCTATTGCCACCCAAGGCAACCACTAGATTTTCTCATGCCACCCGAGGCACCCACTTAACCCCTCATGTCCCTCTACATGCTAATGTGGTTAAGTGTTTCTTAATTAATTAATTAAGAACGTAACCTTTGTAAAGACCTCTCACATTAGACTGTCTTTTATGACCGCTGGTTAAGCCGGTTGGGTCCGGGCAGCCTTATGTCATAACAGAGTCTAACCTCGTGTCTTTACATTAATTACGTATTTAGTTTGTGCCTAAGACCTCTCACATTGGGCTAACATTTGTAGCAACTGGTTAAGCCGGTTGGGTCCGGGCAGTTTTACGCTACAACTGAGTCCAACCTCGTGTCTTAGTCAATTAATTACACCTAATTAATCACCCTCATAATTTTATATTAATTATCCCTAATTAATCAAGTTTTCTTAACATGGGTAGACCTAACTTAATAGGTAAATTCCCATGGGGTAGACCTAACTCAATAGGTAAATTCCCAACACATAGTATGGGTACACCTAACCAAATAGGCAAATTCCCATACTATGTTTATTTATTTTGTGTTATGCATAATTATATTAATTTCACACAATCTTATTAACTTATGCATTTAATTACCCCATCGTTCCCACGTAATTTCGTTCATGATATAACACATATAAAAGGTGTCAACTTGCATATGAATGAACATGTTTCAAAGGTGCCATCTTGCATATTAACAAACACATAACTTGCATATGAACTTGCATAACATGTCACATAACTTGCATATAATATGTCACATAACTTACATATTCATTTTGCATAACAAACTTGCATATTAGCTTATAGACTTGCATAATGTGTCATCATGAACTTGCATATTAATAAACATGTAACTTGCATATTTACATACATGTAACTCGCATATTAACAAACATGTAACTTGCATATAAAGAAACATGTAACTTGCATATTTACAAACATGTAACTTGCATATTAACAAACATGTAACTTGCATATTAACAAACATGTAACTTGCATATTTACATACATGTAACTTGCATATTAACAAACATGTAACTTGCATAGCATATTACCATGAACTTGCATAACATGCATATGATTACATAGCCCACAACTTGCATATTTAGCATCATGCAAACATAACATACATCATATTAAACTTGCATAAGCTTACATACTCAACATGCATAAACATAAGATTAATGCTAACATCATATCATATGATTCAAAGCTCATTAACCCACATACAAAACCATAAATCTCATCACATCTCATCTAATTAGTTTACCAAAAGATCATCAAAGTGATAGAAACTCACAACTAGCAACTTTGAACACCAAATGAAGAAGATTAAGATGCTAAGAAGGGATTAGAAGTTGATTAGAGAGTGATTAGTATGCAACCCTCTTCATAAAATTAGTGGAGGCCATGAGAGCTAGCATTTTGCCATAGTTTAGTCACTAGGTTTAATTATGAATGAATTAGGGTAGGTTAGGGTCTTATTTATAGATTAGGCAAGTGTTTTAGGCCATAGGATTAACCCTAGATTCAATCCAAGCCATCAAAGCATGTCTTGGGGAAGAAGTCAAGTGTAGGAACCATCTAGGGCCTTTAGATTAAAGATGGACCATGAGAACCATTCAAATGCAAAATCTGCACTTGAGCGAATCGGCCCACGGGTTGACAGCCAAACACCCTGGATTAACCCCTAGTCGACCCAGCGGGCTCGGGTCGACTTCAAAAATCGGCCGGTTCGGTTATTCCCCTCTCCCAATTCGCTGTTTTGAGCATTTTTGCATATTTATTTATTAAATTTTCAATTATATATATATATATATCAATATATATATATATATATATATATATCTACACAACCCATTTCACTTAATTAAGTATACTTTAATTTGGGAATTTTCGTGAAACTTCGCGAGGCCATATCTTGGTCATACGGACTCCGATTTTCGAAAACTCGGACTCTATTTCGCGTATTTTTCCGAGACGAACACAATGGCATAGCCCGTTTCCCTTGATTCCCATTTTAGAATTAAATTCTGCCTCGATTTATGTTATTACAGGTTATTGAAAATACGGGTTGTTACAGCTTGCCCCCAACCGTGGTAATGATATATTCGGTACTCTCAAGCGAAGTGAGGGGTCGGTCATGTTTAGCCGAGGTTGCAAGATGTTCTTGTTGAATCCCCAATGTATTCATCTCCAGAGGTACATTATCGGAAGGTGTTCCCATACCTAGCCATAATTGGAAATCCATTCTCCAATAAGTGCACGCGGTTTTGATTGTATATTATGTATGTGGAGCGTGAGATGCAAGCATTCTACTAGATTTCTATTTACTTGATATTAAACATTATTATGATATCAGACGATATATGATTTCAAAACTATTTTAGGTTATATAGTAAGGTAAAAACCGTTTGTATTTATGTGTGGATTTGGTCTTACTATTATCCTTTCCTTCAAAAAGATTTTAACTTAAAAATCAAGTTAGATGTTACCTACAAACTTAGTCTGTTTTCTCGCCCTTATTCACCAGACTGACCTAGCTTTTGTATTGTTCGGGTTAGACCGAGGTGTATAGGTTCAGGTTATCGGATGCAGTGAAGAGACGAGCTGGAAGCCCAGATGTATGATATATTTTTATTCCTCTATGTGTTGTATATGAGGACAGGTTATTATAACTATCCAGACGTGATGATGTACTCTGATGATTGTATGTTTTTATTTAAAGCTCTCAACAAAGATTTATTCTATATTATATTTTGTTCCGCTGCGATGTGAGACTCTGATTTTGTGTTTGTGTTTCTTCTTCTTCTATTCTAATATTTCTTTCTTTCTTATCTCACCCTATATATTCATTCTATTAGCATCTGGGTTTCTAGTGCATTTTGGGTTGGACTTGTGTCGTTTTGGTCAGCTCAAAAGGTACCGGAAGTTCGGGTCGTCACAATTGGTATCAGAGCTGCTGGTTTAGTAATAACCTTGGCTCTGCAGTATAACTCGATAGAAGTGGGATTAGTAATATCCTAGGTTGAGTTGAGTGTATATATGAGAGAGCGTATTTGTATATTTCATATAAAAATGTTTTGTATTGTGTCGTTTGATCAGTTCAAGTGTTGAGAAGCATTGAACTGGCAATTGATACAATATTGTTTTGTAAATAGGGTGAATGAAATAATTTTGCCCAAAATATATTTTATATAGAAAAAGAATAATTTTATCAAATTATTTAAATATTGATTTGTTTGTTTGTTTGATTTGAATGAAATTCAGGTTGAAAAAAAAAATTGAAATGGTTTAATATAACAAAAAAAAATCCCAATATAAAATTGGTAAATGAGAATTTTAATACTGAATTGAGTTAACCAGAATTTAACTTAACAATAAGTTAAATGAAATTTAAAATGAAATTGGAAATTAACTATGTTAAGTGGAGTTGAGAATGAATTTTTGGAATTAAATAAGATAAAGTTGGAGTTGGAAAATTGAATGAATAGAAATTGAATGGAAATCAATCGGATATTTAATCGATTGATATTAAAATATGTTAAACTAAAATTTTTTGAACCAAAGTAATTATTGATGTTGGATATAAATTCAATTGAATGATTTGATTGAGTTGTTGTGCATGTTTGATTGATTGTATGTTAGATGGAATGAGTATAATTCATTACTGGCTTGATTAAGAATTAATGATTTGGAAATTAAAGGAATGAATTCCGATTTTGAATGGAATCACATATAAAGTGAAATTAATGGTTTAACCATGTATTTTCAAATAAATGATGTTATATGTTTAGATTGGATATTGGTGTATTTAATTGGTTCTTAATGAAATATTGTTTAAATTATTCATGTAATTGTTGCTTACATGGCATACTGAGTTGAGTACCGGTAGCTGAAAGGTATGAGGATAGGTTTTCATCGCATATAAATTGAGTAGTATGATCAATAGCGCTCACATAAGGTACTCCTATGCAATTTGATTTTTGTTTTTTGACTGTGTGGGTTGATGTATATATAATATTTGTTCTTGCGATATCGCAGATGTCACTCCGTACAGGGGAGACTCGACCGAATTTTTCTGGGAATTTAATGTGTTAGAAAATTTTCGATATTTTTGGAAATTTATATTGATTATAATGAATTGGTTTTTGATTTATAATAAACTGAGTTTTAAAATAAACGAGTTTATAACATTTTTCTTACCTTAGTAATTTCTGGGACGAAATTCATTTAAGGGGGAAGATTGTAATGTCCCGTATTTCAGTGGTCAAATATTTAATATATTTAATTGTTTTAACTATTATAATTGTAATATTAATCATTTTAATATTGAATTTGTTTATTTAAAATGAGTTTGAACGTTAATTTACATTTAAATTATAGACGAGTTCAAAATGGCACGGTAGTTCGTAATTTACGATTCATACTTCATTTGAATACAAAAGATCCGATATAAGTCGGATTTTTGTGGAACAAGAAACGTTAGAATCTAATTGGTTATAATTTTCATATAAAAAAGAAAAAAAATTCAGATTTCGTGTTATACATTGTTAGTTATGTCCAATTCAAAATTTGAAATAGTCGCTACGGAAATCGTTATTAAAATATAACGTTTATTTAATATATTTAAAAGGGAAATTTACATTGTTTAACTTGAAATTTACGATATTGAGTTGTGTAAATTATATTTGGAATTGTATATATATTTTGTTTGGATATATATGATAAAACTAATTTATTATGATTTAGTTGGGAATTTATATAATATTTTATTAATATTATTTGAGTGTTAAACATAGCCATTTTTGCAATTGGTCTCGTTTTCGACGAAATTAGTTTCATTGGAACCGTATCGTTAAATTATTGTAAGAAAATCAAATTTCGTGGAAAACCGATGCCGTACGTGATTTCAGTGGCCAAAAACGTCTATGTTTCTATTTAATTGTTTAGATCATTTAGATAGGGGTAACTTTTAACGAATAAACGACTGGTCAAACAAACTCCAAATTTAAAGAAACAAGATTAATTGGACCCGTTAGGAAGAGGTCTAGTAAAATGTCAAGGCCTCAAATTTATTGGATTTTTTCTGTAATTATAGGAATTTTAAACGCCTGATTTTTCATCGATATTTATAAAGAACTTTTCACAGACAATCTCGGAATTCGACGAAACCTGTCCCATTGGGTCCGGAATATTTTTTTATGCTAGGATTAGGTATTGCGTCTCGACTTTGGGATTGTATGTAGTGGTTTAATAGGTTAATTCACGATGAAATTTCCATGCTTTAAAATATTAATAAAATCATGCCAAACTCTATAAATACCCTAAGCCAACTTTCTGGAAACCCTTATTTTTGGTCAAGTAATCATCCGCGGTCAATGAATAAAACCGCCGCCACTAACATTCGAACGACCCACAATTTCCCACAACAAAATGATTTGATCTCCTCCTAGGTTGCGTATTTCATGATGGTGTCAAAAGGGGATAGGTCGCCTCCGTGAGGCCTACCACTGGTTGGAATCTCGAAGCATGTGGTTGCTCATATGAGCCAGAATCAAGCCCGAAGTGGTGGTCGTTTGAGCGGGTTTTTCTAGCGAAGAGTTGATCTAGGGCTAGCAAGGCTTTGGGCGGAGGCAGGAGGCGCTGGGGAACATTGATTGGTGTTGGCGGATCATGGTCCGGAGGACTGACGGTGGTGCAGCGGCAAGGAGATGACGTTGAGCAAGGGTTAGTCTTTAAGGCTAAAGGAATTCGTAATGGAAATAAGAACGGAGGCTTAAGGGTGTTTGAAATTCACAGCGTTGATGGATGGCATTAACGCAGTGATTGGCAGTGGTTGATCGGCCGACAGTGGGCGTAGGCGGGTGCGGTTGCGGAAGGCTGCAACAAGATAGGTTCGATGGTGAACGACGAAGTTGGCATGGGGTTTGGAGTAGGTTCTTGAACGTTACCATGTACAAGTGGGTGGTTTCTGTTTTTGGCATATAATGGAGCTGATGGCACCAAAACAAAATGAATATATATATATAAGTAGTGGTGAAAGGGACAGACATTTGGGGTCCAACGTGAAAATGGTTGGGTTTCAAACTAGAAGAGAGGGAAGCGGTTCAAGGCAAGTAATTGGAAATGAGGCACTGCATGGTTTTAATGTGAAGAGGGGTGGAACTATGAAGAATAGACGTGGCATTCTGGATGAACTGGGAAAAAGAGATGAAGGAAACAAAACTGTGAAGAGCAGTGTGAAGAAACGAAGTAATAACGAATAAAAGAAATGGAGTCTGAACGGTTTGCATAAAAATGTAGTGAAGGTTTTCCAACAATTTAGAAAAGAAAAGGTGGACATGTTTTAGTTAAAACGTGAAGACAAAATCTGGAGTAGCAAATATACTGAAGGGAACAGAAACAGTGGAAATCAAAATCTGCCTGGTTCCTAAATAAAAGTAATTTAAGTATTAATTTATTGCATTATCAGAAGGGAGCGAAACAAAGTACAATGGGATCGTAGTGACAGGCACAACGTTTTGGAACAAAATTGAACAGAAATGGAGACAGTTGGAAATTACAGTTAAATTAAACGACTGTTTAATTTAACTGTGACCAAACGATTCAGAATGTACAAATCAATGTGAGTTAAACTCACTCAGTTTCTCTTCCCACATATATTTTATATAAGTCGGGTTTTTATTGTGTGTTATAATTGCTGATTGTTTGTTATGTGTTGATTGTTTACATATACGTCGACTGAATTTATTGAATTGCATGTTAGTTAATTTAAATGAAAACCAATCGTTATCTTTAACGATTATTTCTCCAAACAAGGTAACTTACCTTATTGGCCACAGTTATAAAATAACCGTGTTTAATTTAATGAATTATTTGAATTGTTTGAATTATTTGTTAGTGTTAATAAATTGGTTGATATTAAATTGTTGTTATTCCACTATTATAGAAATAACCAGTAAAATTGGATTGAATGATATCATATGCAATAACCCATTTAGAAGCAGAGAAGAATAGGTTGGAGAAATCCAACCGAATTCCTCAAATATATTAGATGTTATTCAATATCATATTACCATTATATGAACTGTTTAAACGCATCTGTTTGGATGATTGATTCGATTGTTGACCCTTGACCTGAAATTCAACAATTGTTTTATTTTAACCAATAAGCAATACTGGTTGAGTAATTGGTAGCATTTGGCCAATAAATCAATAGTTTGAAATATTACTTTACCATAAGGTAAATCGATATAAAAATGAAGTTATAAAATTTATTTTATAAGTGAATATATATTTTTAAATATATTATTTAAAAATGAAGATTATTATAAAAAGGGAAATCAGCCATATGCGGAGCATGTGCCTCATCTTAATTAATGTAACGATTTACAACTAAGATTATTTGTTTTAAGAAAAAATTAGAATGAGATTATATTATTATTTATTTATTGTTAATAGAAGTAAATGGTATTTATTTAAATTAATTTATTAATTTAAATGAGTTTATTTAAATTAATTTATTAATTTAAATGAGTTTATTTAAATTAATTTATTAATTAATTTAAATGAACAAACGAGTTAAAGTTGATCAATGTGTTAAACATGTTTTAGAGTTGACCAAGTCAACTGTTTTAATTGAAACTGATTATTTAATTAAATTAGTTTGTGCCAATTGGAAATAAAATAATTTAGAATATAGTTGTTTAACTTGAATAAGATTTTTAAAATAAATTTAATACTAGTTCTAGAATAATGAAGTAAAATATTATTTTAATCATTTAAGTAATTACTTCTTAAATGAAATACATTTAAGCAAGTAACCGACTTCTGAAATGGAATATAGATGAGTTTTGAAAAGAGGTTATAAACGAGTTCTGTATTAAACTCGAGTTTAAAGGAGATTTTTAAGTGAAAACAATGGCTTAAATAAATGTTTACTTAATATTTGAAGTAAGTAAAAAAAAAAGAGATAAAAAGGGGTTTAACCTGAGATTTTATAACAAAGTTTATGAAAGGAAATGAGAAGTCAAAGCGTGATTTGAATTGGCTATGACGATCCCAAAACCCCGTGACATGGTGTCAAGGATAATCATTGGAATATAACACATCAATCATCATTAGCAGATCACAGATAATAGCATAAACAGAAAATAGAATAATTTACACACATATGACAGCGGAATCATATAGATATCATCACATCAGAGAAGCACAGTACAGGATACAACTTAGTGCATAATGATACATAATCAGTCACCATCGCCAGAGGAGGAATCATACATAAAGAGTACTCAAAATAAATATCAGTCTACATCGACAATGGCGGAATCATAATATAGATACAGTAATGGCGGAGAAAATCCAAGTCAGCACAGTGTAGTCAAGCCTCGCCATGAGCCAAAAGGTGCGTCAGAAACCTGTAACTAGGCTGCCCGTGTGAAAATGAGGGCACCCGAGTTTGCAAGGTGAAACAAACTACGAGTCAGTCATGGGACTGGTATGAGAAATCTATTCAACTTATTAACAACAATAATAAGGCAAATCAAAGGACCACGCCACTTTCGCGGAACGGGTTTACTCCAATGAGTGCTAGTGCATGAAATAAAATAAATGATTAAATCAACGCAATGCTTTTTATAAAATGAAGCCATTATAAGACTCAGGTCCCATCACACAATGCAACGCAAGCCGGAGGATAGAGTTTTTACCTTATAATGGCCAAAGATGCTTCGTACGAATAAAACAAAGGTGTTTGATATTATTACTAGTGCATATATGTTTCAAAAGCAAATTCAATCATAAATATCAATCCTAGGCGGCATAGCTACCATCTACTATGTCGCCGTACTAGTAATACAATCACATCCGCAAATTTCGTATTGGAAATTGGATTCCTTCATGAGTCGAGGAAAGGGGCAAGCTCCTCTCCGTTCGAGACACTCTAGCAAATGTCTCAGGACCCCACTATGATCCTTGGAATCGGCTGGGCCGGTCCTCTCTTACTTTTGAGGATTGGCAATTCCTGAACACACGTTCCCCGGTCCTTACAGACCTATAATCGAGGTGCCTCGCATTCCAACAACCAAACAGGTGAAAAGTATATATAATGTCAGGGCTGGTAGGTCACTGACACCACCATAGCTAGAAAGAAACGTCGTGCACTCCCAGCGGTCCGTCTCCCGTTTTTGACTCATACCGAGGTGTGAGGCTCGCGAATTCACGTTATACACAAAGCTACGTCACACAGACCATGCTTTGATCATCAACCACAAGACTTTGCTTTGCAACAGAAGCCTTGATCATATGCCACTTAGGCGTGCCACACAGGCAATCCACTCCATGCGACTGATTTCTGTCAATACATAACCTCTGAGCTCGTACGTCTCAGAGAAGGGCGTTAAGCAAGAGAATAAATTCTCTGCCGCCAAACAGATATATATTTAACAGAGATCAATCAACACAGAACAAAATCCAATGTCAGACACACAGTCCATTTACAAGTCCGTTCTGGGTCTGAACGAAACCGGAGGCACCAATTCCTCGCATATCCGTACAATCAACAATATGTTTGGACGGCTACTACTTCAATTCCTTCATGGTAGCTACTCCAATCACGAGCATCAGTAGCGCCCATCCATCCAATGTGGAGATCGTCGGTCTTCAGTCGTCTTCGACTCTTCGACTTCTCAACGTCGATCGATTATTCGAAATGAGATAAACTCGGCCTTTTCAAATAACCCACGTATATTTAGATTTTCAAATCAATTATTCACATGGTTGGACTATTCAACATTCACATTTCAGTTATTTAGTTAAAATTTTCATGTCAAACACATTCAGCCATCACATCTCAAGCCAACACAACAAAATTGGTTCATTTTCACTCTATATCGTCTATACCACTTTATAACGATATATCGCCATTTTTATTTAATTTAAAACGGCCATATTTAATTAAACGACGTTTCAGGTCGTGTCGATGCACTGGCGCTGCTTTCCACTAATTTTGTTTTACACATATCTAAAAATCTAACCGTTGGATCTTCACAAATTTTACATCATTAGGAAGGTCATTTCAAAACGAATCCAACGGTTTCAGTTTTGGGAAAATCCGACGGTCGGATCTTCCACACCAACCATTTGAAGTTACGATTTCAATTTACGAACTGCAGCGTCGTTATTCGATTTAATTTAATTATATTAATATATATAAATAAATATAATCGTTTCTGGCGCTGTTTTTCACTAATTTTGAATTAAACATTCCAGACAATCCAACCGTCGGATCTTCACAAAGTTGGTGCCGTTGGAAAGATATCTCCAAGGCGAACCCAACGGTTGAGGTTTCGGGAAAATCCAATGGTCGGATCTTCCGCACTAATCATTTGAAATCACGGTTTCAAAATATGAACTGCACGGCCACGTTTCGTTTTAATTCTGTTTATATTTATATATTTATATAAATATAGCTCATTCAAAATTCCTATACCGTTTTCACTTCAATTATTTCACTAACGCCTTAAATTTTTGGAAAATTTCGCCATAACCTCCTTTGTACGGGAGGGTCTGGGAAAATTCCCAAATAGCCATACGGGCGTCTCATATCAAAAAGAAAAAGAAAAAGCCAAGCGGCTAGCCAACAGGCTCATAAAATCATCACCCAAACAAAGCGGTAAATGTGTACCTATTTGTCGGGCACAAAATTCTATTTCTCTTCTCTAGCCCCTTTTGCTTTAACCTGTTCAATAGATATGCATGTACATATATACAATTTCTAACATTTATCATTTTCCATTCAATTGCATATTTGATTTGCTTTGGTTTAAAAACACCATTCATTCAAATATTTCATGCATAGGCTAAAATCATATCATTAGCTAGTTAATGTATATTTCAACTCATGCACGTTTATTTGAACAAGTGGCTATTTTTAACACTTCACATTTCAAAGATGATAATTTTGGCGAACTAAAGTAGATTTCAACACATGACTATTTTATTTAGTTCCTATGCATGTTAAAAATAATATTTCTATCACAAATATTTGTTTCAACGTCCGCATATCTTTAGCATATCACACATATGATAAAAATGATATTTTTATCATTTAAAATATTTATTCAACCGATGTATGGTTTCAACACTTCATAGTTTCAATAAAAATGTAATTTTTATCGTTCAATCTTTTTATTCAACACATGAACCTTTCCACTACACACACTTCTCAACAAATGAGCATTTCCACACATGGACATCTTATTTATGTTGTTCATATTGGAAAGATGAGATTTTGATTGTTGAAACTATTTATATAGGGCAAATATTTTGCATACTTCATATATATATAAAAAATGTGATTTTTATTGTTTAAACACTTCATCCATTCACCAATGAATTTTATTTTCACACAACACTTTTCAACACATGAATATTTCCACACATGGACATAGTTTCAATATATGGCTTTAATTTCTATGCATGCAAAATAATTTCAACATATGAAAATAATTCTAACACACAAAGATTATTCAAAATTTCGGCAGCATAACGGCAGGGTAGTTAAAACCGGCACCGTCCCTAGTACGGCTCCTCGCTCTACCTTAAAACCTCGCGGTTTTTGACAATGGGGATTCATGCATCTAATTCGCACGCAGGCGGCATGTTTATTTTTATTTCCACAAATATTTCCAATTGATTTCAATCACCAATGGGTATTTTTCAACCACAAACAATTATTCAACCATTCGTATTTTTCACCCAATATTTCACACCAATTCACCACAATAAATATCGTCCATGGTTTGTGGACGAGGGGAGTATATATATATATAATATATATTTGCTATATTTCACTTGCATTTCAACACATATATCAATTATTCTATGCATGTAAAAATTCATACTTCGCTCATATAGCTTACACTACGCATGTACATGAGGTATACAACACGTATGTAATTTATATTTCGCTTATATAAATTATACACGACATTTTCCATTCAATTTCACGTTAATTTAGATTTCTCACCTTGGTTTTCTGAGCGCTAAAAATCGATACGATGTCAGAAAAATCCGCAGCTTCTTCTATTGGGTAGAGAGCTTCCTTGCGGTCTCGATGTTTCCTGTTTCATCGAATTTCGTCAACACACCAAAAAGATATGATTTTTCAAAGTTTTGCAACGGTTTTAAAGTGTCGTAAAACAATTTAATTAAACAGGCCGTTACCTCCTTTGAAGGCTTCAAAACTAGGTCAGCGATTTTCGCGAGATCCGTTGATCGTTGAGACGATCAGCTTGCACCACCACGTCGGCCTTGGAGAGGGCTCTCCGTCGATGGTCACCACCCTCAGTTCGATGGCGGCAGGAAGGCAGGGCGGCGCTCGATAGGGTCGGACTTTGGAGGCTCGATACTGGCGGCACAGGCGATGGGTGGCGGCGAGGCTTAGTCGGATTTGGAGGTGGAGGGAAGGGCTGTCGTTTTTGGGTAGTGGCGGCGTCTGAAAGTGGCGGAGGCGGCGGCGATTGAGGAGAGAAGGTGGGGAGCTCCGTCGCCGTTGAACGGGGGGGGGGGGGTTTCTGTATTTTTTTTATTTTAAAATTTATGAAAGAAAAAATATGATTGGCCGAGACTATATTAAAATTTTTAAATAGTGTTTTCTTAAACGAACTCCTTTTTAAACCCAACGACTGTCGCCCCTAGCTAAATACCCTCATTCCGGACACAATGGGATATGTTTCGTAGGCCAATTCGACTGTTACAGTCAGTTATTTTTCAAATTAAAGTATAAACATTTAATTTTTAACTCTAAACGCACATTTCAATTTGCCAGGGCCACATACTGATTCGAAAAATTCCAGAAAAATAAATCTAGCTATGTTTTGACGCTACGGTCCCAACAAAACTAGTTTCGTCGAATTCTGAGGTCGTTTGAAAAATGGCCATTTTCTGGTCGATCCACTTTAACAGAAATCGACCAAACACATTTTCTTTTGCCACGCTCACATACTAGCTTCAAAAATCATGAAATTTGAAACCTAGCAATAGTTTGACATCCCGGACCCAACAAAAGTGGTTTCGTCGAATTCCGAGGTCGTATGCAAAATATCAATTTTTCCAGGGCTATATTCCATATACCGACTCTTCTGAAAATTCATTCGGCCATAACTTTTTATTCCCGTTATGAAACTTCGATTTTTCAGATTTGTTAGAAAGGTATTGACTAACAGATTTAAATAATTTTGGTTTCACTAAAATCCGTTATATTTTCCACCCTGCACAGTCGGTCAAAGTATGAATTCAAATTTTCAAACTGACTCACTATTCTTAACTTACTATTTTATTGAAATATTCTATTTCAATGGTTCAAATTGCTTTGAAATAATCAATTTAAAAATTTTAAATTGGCTCGTATTTTCCGGGTTATTACAATCTCCCCTACTTAAAACTTTTCGTCCTCCAAAAGGAAACAACAGTAAAGTAGGAAATAAAATGTAAATGCAAAGTATGGTAAAGGTACCTTGCACCGGAGTTAGTCAGAGATATCCACTCTGCATTTGGGGTAAGCTTGCTTAATGCTTTCCTCAGTTTCCCAAGTACAGTCTCTAGGATCACTACTCCACTGCACTTTAACTAAATGAACCTTTTTGCTTCTGAGCTCTCTGGTTTCTTTGCCAACAATTTTTAATGGCTCTCTTCTGAGTGCTAATTCTGGAGTTATCTCCACATCCCGTTGCACTGCTTCTTCCACAACAAGATCCGGATCATGCACATGTCTCCTAAGTTGAGATACGTGAAATACATTGTGCACTCCAGGCAACCAATCTGGAAATTGAACCCTATAAGCAAGAGTTCCAATTTGCTCAAGTATAGGAAAGGGACCAATAAATCTCGGTGCCAACTTCCCAGTCTTTCCAAATCTGATTACTCCTCTCATCGGAGAAACCTTTAAATAAACATGATCACCAACAGTAAATGTCAAATCTCTCCTTCTAGAGTCTGCATAACTTTTCTGTTGGCTTTGGGCGGTTTTTAATCGCTTCTTGATGAAGTCCACTTTATCAGATGCTTCCCTAATCATATCGGGTCCTAGTACAAGTCTGTTGCCAGGTTCTACCCAACATGCTGGAGATCTGCAGGGTCTGCCATATAATGCTTCAAATGGTGACATTCTCAAACTTGCTTGATAGCTATTGTTATATGAGAATTCTGCCAAATGCAAATGATCTTCCCATGACCCACCAAAATCGATTATACAAGCCCGCAATAAATCTTCTAGAATTCTATTCACCCGCTCAGTTTGGCCATCTGTTTGAGGGTGATAAGCGGTGCTCATATTCAGTTTTGTTCCCAATTCTGTCTGGAAAGCCTCCCAGAACTTGCTATTAAATAGGGGATCTCTATCACTGACTATGCTGATGGGAATCCCATGCAGCTTAACAATTTCTTTGAAATATATCTGTGCTAGACTTTGGGCAGTTCTATTGGACCTGACAGGTATAAAATGGGCAGTCTTCGTGAAGCGATCTATGATTACCCAAATACTGTCATTGCCTTTCTTGGTTCGCGGCAAACCATCTATGAAATCCATGGAAATCTGTTCCCATTTCCAGCCTGGGACTTCCAACGGTTGCAACAGTCCAGCTAGCTTCTGTTGGTCACTCTTGACCAATTGACAAGTAGGGCATCTGCTTACATACAAAGAAATATCCCTTTTCATTGCCTTCCACCAGAAAGTGCGTTTGATATCGTTTTACATTTTACTCACCCCAGGATGGATGCAAAATTTGGATTTATGGCATTCATCCAGCACTTCTCTTCGAAGGCCTGGGATATTTGGGATGCAAATCCTGTTATTTAACCTGAGAAACCCCTTATTGTCAATACGGAAACTCGTGGTTTCACCTTCCTGGACTCTCTTACTGATTCTCTGAATGAATTCATCTTCTTTCTGAAGGGCTGAAATCCTATCAATCAATCCAGGTGTAATTATAAGATTGGCAACAATTGCGGTTTTTCTACTAAGTGCATCCGCTACTACGTTAGCTTTCCCCGGCGTATACAGGATATCAAGATCATACGCTGCAAGAAATTCTAGCCAACGCTGCTGTCTCAGATTCAGATCTTTTTGGGTATATAGATACTTCAATGATTGATGATCTGTGTACAGCAAAAATTTCTCGCCCAATAAATAATGCCTCCAGATTTTCAAGGCAAATACGATGGCTAGCAACTCAAGATCATGAGTCACATAATTCTTTTCATGCGGTTTCAATTGGCGGCTTGCATAAGTGACTACTTGGCCTCTCTGCATTAACACTGCACCAAGACCTCTAATAGAAGCATCTGTCCAAACCGTTAAATCCTGATTGCCATCAATAATTGTTAACACTGGAGCGGTGGTCAGCTTCGATTTCAATTCCTGGAAAGCTTCTTCATAGCCGGAAGTCCACTTAAACTTCTCATGTTTCTTTGTGAGCTTCGTTAACGGACCGGATATCTTCGAAAAATCCTTAACGAACTTTCGATAATAACTAGCCAACCCCATAAAACTTCTAACTTCTGTGGGAGTAGTGGGTTGTTTCCAGTCTTGAATCGCTGTTATCTTGCTTGGGTCAACAGAAATTCCTTTCTCGGACACGACATGGCCAAGAAATTTGACTTCTTCTTGCCAGAAGACACATTTAGAGAATTTGGCTTTGAAGACGTTCTTCCTTAGAATCTCCAATACTTGTTCTAAGTGTTTTTCATGCTCGGGTTTTGATTTGGAGTAGATTAAAATATCATCGATGAATACGAGGACAAATTTATTCAGAACTCCCCTGAACACTCTATTCATTAGATCGACAAAGTATGCTGGAGCGTTACATAGGCCAAACGGCATTACTAACCATTCATAAAATATGTCTGGACCTCTGAAAGCGGTCAAAGGAACACACTCTTCTGCTATTCTCAATTGATGAAAACCTGTAGCTAGGTCCATTCGGGAAAATACTTTCGCCCCATTCAATTGGTCTAGAAAATCATCAATGCGGGGTAATGGATATTTGTTTTTAAGCGTCTGTTTGTTAAGGTCCCGGTAATCAATACATAATCTAAGAGTACCGTCTGACTTTGGGACAAACACAACAGCTGCACCCCAATTAGAAAAACTCGGTCGAATTAGACCTTTCCATAACAGTTGACGAGTTTGATCGCCTAATTCTTCTTTTTCTTTCGGAGTCATCCTGCGAATTGGATGCACCACTGGTCTGGCATTAGGAATTAGATCGATTCGGAATTCTATTTCTCTTTGCGGAGGTAAGTTTTCAACTTCTTCAAACACATCCGCATAGTTGCTAACAATCGGAATCTTTTCCATGGAAGTGGGGATAAGTTCTAATGCTGACCAAAATTCTTCTCTATTCGGATTCGAACCTTGACAGGGAACCGTAATATATCCAAGCTTCGTTCGAATTTTAACGATTCTTTCTGCACAATTCACTTCAGCTTCATATTTCGTTAGCCAATCTAGCCCGAGAATAATATCGAATTCGGGAAAATCCATAACGATTAAATCAAAAGGAAACTTGTATCGAGCAAAAGAAATAGGAACTTTACAATATGAACCGAGAGTGACAGGACCCCCTATCGGGTTATGAACTTCAACTGATTCTTTGAGCTTTCGCTGTTTTAACTTTAATTTGTGCACTGTGTTTCTAGCAATAAAACTACGCGATGCACCTGTGTCAAATAATACAGAAACAGGAATATTTTTAATTGTAAGGGTACCTCCCAAAACATCGGGTTTACCTGCTCCGTCGGAAGCAGCTTGCGGGCTAGACCCGTCATAGACATGAGCTACAGTAGCTTTCTTCAACAAAGGACAGTCTTTGACCAGATGATCGGTCTTGCGACAATTGAAGCACGAGCGAGGGTTCTGAGAGCCTTAGCTCGAGCCTTGAGAATTTGTTTTCTGCCTCTTCGGAGCTGTGCAGACATTTGAGTAGTGCCCCGGCTTACCACAGTTAAAGCAACTTCCTCTTGGCGGCTTGCCAGTCTGAGGTTTTGAAGATGCTGCTTGGCTTGACTCGCCTTGATTTACAGCAGGCTTGCGCTTGTTTCCGGCTTGGCTTCTAGCGCGATCCTGATCCAGATGCCTTTAATCAAGGTCTTCATAGTTGCATGTCATTTCCACTAGCTCATTGAAATCCAGCTTGACATGGGCCATGGCTCTATCATGATATTGTCGTCTTAGTCCAAAGATAAACCTCTTATTTTTGGATTTCGCAGTGGCAACGAGCTCTGGAGCATAAGGCGACAACATTGTAAATTTGTTCAGATAATCTTGCACGGAAAGATCCCCTTGCTGGAGATTGGCGAAGTCATCGTGCATTCTTTCTAAAGCTTGTTCTGGGACATATTTCTCCTTGAAGAGTTCTTTAAATCCATCCCATGTTCTTCCAGCTTCTCTATTCCCGGCGGTAAGAGATTCCCACCATAATTCGGCTTGTTCCTGCATAAGCCAGGCGCCCATAATAGCTTTGTCTTCGTCTCCAAGCCTTAGGCCTTCAAGAATTTTCTCGCATGTTTTGAGCCATGCAAGGGCCTCTATTACGGTGCCAGTTCCCGAGAAGGTCTTGCCTCCTAAGTTCTTATATCTCTTAGCTACACGGTCAAGCTCGAAGTATTGAGCTGCCGGAGGTTGTATCAAAGGTCCTTCTTGAGCTAGGATTTCTCCCCTTCCTCGGCCTCGGCCGGCACGGCCTCCTCTAGCGGTGGCTGCTCTGGTAGCCATTTGTCAGATTCTGTATAAGCAACGAAAAAAGTCAGCTAACAGAAATGATAGTCTATTGCATAGTTAAGCAGAAAACTTTACGGAAAGGTAACGACGGACTGATCAATTGTTTTTGCTATTCTGCTCAGCTCATTCTAGGACTTTGCCAGTCCTATCTCTAATGAGCGACTCGCCTTAGAATACTACTGATTCTATCTTGACGAAGTGTTTAATGTGTTAGACTCCAGAACTAAGGTTAACCAAAGCTCTGATACCAGCTATGACGATCCCAAAACCACGTGACACGGTGTCAAGGATAATCATTGGAATATAACACATCAATCATCATTAGCAGATCACAGATAATAGCATAAACAGAAAATAGAATAATTTACACACATATGATAGCGGAATCATATAGATATCATCACATCAGAGAAGCACAGTACAGGATACAACTTAGTGCATAATGATACATAATCAGTCACCATCGTCAGAGGCGGAATCATACATAAAGAGTACTCAAAATAAATATCAGTCTACATCGCCAATGGCGGAATCATAATATAGATACAATAATGGAGGAGAAAATCCAAGTCAGCACAGTGTAGTCAAGCCTCGCCATGAGCCAAAAGGTGCGTCAGAAACCTGTAACTAGGCTGCCCGTGTGAAAATGAGGGCACCCGAGTTTGCAAGGTGAAACAAACTACGAGTCAGTCATGGGACTGGTATGAGAAATCTATTCAACTTATTAACAACAATAATAAGGCAAATCAAAGGACCACGCCACTTTCGCGGAACGGGTTTACTCCAATGAGTGCTAGTGCATGAAATAAAATAAATGATTAAATCAACGTAATGCTTTTTATAAAATGAAGCCATTATAAGACTTAGGTCCCATCACACAATGCAACGCAAGCCGTAGGATAGAGTTTTTACCTTATAATGGCCAAAGATGCTTCGTACGAATAAAACAAAGGTGTTTGATATTATTACTAGTGCATATATGTTTCAAAAGCAAATTCAATCATAAATATCAATCCTAGGCGGCATAGCTACCATCTACTATGTCGTCGTACTAGTAATACAATCACATCCGCAAATTTCGTATTGGAAATTGGATTCCTTCATGAGTCGAGGCAAGGGGCAAGCTCCTCTCCGTTCGAGACGCTCTAGCAAATGTCTCAGGACCCCACTATGATCCTTGGAATCGGCTGGGCCGGTCCTCTCTTACTTTTGAGGATTGGCAATTCCTGAACACACGTTCCCCGGTCCTTACAGACCTATAATCGAGGCGCCTCGCATTCCAACAACCACACAGGTGGAAAGTATATATAATGTCAGGGCTGGTAGGTCACTGACACCACCATAGCTAGAAAGAAACGTCGTGCACTCCCAGCGGTCCGTCTCCCGTTTTTGACTCATACCGAGGTGTGAGGCTCGCGAATTCACGTTATACACAAAGCTACGTCACACAGACCATGCTTTGATCATCAACCACAAGAGTTTGCTTTGCAACAGAAGCCTTGATCATATGACACTTAGGCGTGCCACACAGGCAATCCACTCCATGCGACTGATTTCTGTCAATACATAACCTCTGAGCTCGTACGTCTCAGAGAAGGGCGTTAAGCAAGAGAATAAATTCTCTGCCGCCAAACAGATATATATTTAATAGAGATCAATCAACACAGAACAAAATCCAATGTCAGACACACAGTCCATTTACAAGTCCGTTCTGGGTCTGAACGAAACCGGAGGCACCAATTCCTCGCATATCCGTACAATCAACAATATGTTTGGACGGCTACTACTTCAATTCCTTCATGGTAGCTACTCCAATCACGAGCATCAGTAGCGCCCATCCATCCAATGTGGAGATCGTCGGTCTTCAGTCGTCTTCGACTCTTCGACTTCTCAACGTCGATCGATTATTTGAAATGAGATAAACTCGGCCTTTTCAAATAACCCACATATATTTAGATTTTCAAATCAATTATTCACATGGTTGGACTATTCAACATTCACATTTCAGTTATTTAGTTAAAATTTTCATGTCAAACACATTCAGCCATCACATCTCAAGCCAACACAACAAAATTGGTTCATTTTCACTCTATATCGTCTATACCACTTTATAACGATATATCGCCATTTTTATTTAATTTAAAACGGCCATATTTAATTAAACGACGTTTCAGGTCGTGTCGATGCACTGGCGCTGCTTTCCACTAATTTTGTTTTACACATATCTAAAAATCTAACCGTTGGATCTTCACAAATTTTACATCATTAGGAAGGTCATTTCAAAACGAATCCAACGGTTTCAGTTTTGGGAAAATCCGACGGTCGGATCTTCCACACCAACCATTTGAAGTTACGATTTCAATTTACGAACTGCAGCGTCGTTATTCGATTTAATTTAATTAAATTTATATATATAAATAAATATAATCGTTTCTGGCGCTGTTTTTCACTAATTTTGAATTAAACATTCCAGACAATCCAACCGTCGGATCTTCACAAAGTTGGTGCCGTTGGAAAGATATCTCCAAGGCGAACCCAACGGTTGAGGTTTCGGGAAAATCCAATGGTCGGATCTTCCGCACTAATCATTTGAAATCACGGTTTCAAAATATGAACTGCACGGCCACGTTTCGTTTTAATTCTATTTATATTTATATAAATATAGCTCATTCAAAATTCCTATACCGTTTTCACTTCAATTATTTCACTAACGCCTTAAATTTTTGGAAAATTTCGCCATAACCTCCTTTGTACGGGAGGGTCTGGGAAAATTCCCAAATAGCCACACGGGCGTCTCATATCAAAAAGAAAAAGAAAAAGCCAAGCGGCTAGCCAACAGGCTCATAAAATCATCACCCAAACAAAGCGGTAAATGTGTACCTATTTGTCGGGCACAAAATTCTATTTCTCTTCTCTAGCCCCTTTTGCTTTAACCTGTTCAATAGATATGCATGTACATATATACAATTTCTAACATTTATCATTTTCCATTCAATTGCATATTTGATTTGCTTTGGTTTAAAAACACCATTCATTCGAATATTGCATGCATAGGCTAAAATCATATCATTAGCTAGTTAATGTATATTTCAACTCATGCACGTTTATTTGAACAAGTGGCTATTTTTAACACTTCACATTTCAAAGATGATAATTTTGGCGAACTAAAGTAGATTTCAACACATGACTATTTTATTTAGTTCCTATGCATGTTAAAAATAATATTTCTATCACAAATATTTGTTTCAACGTCCGCATATCTTTAGCATATCACACATATGATAAAAATGATATTTTTATCATTTAAAATATTTATTCAACCGATGTATGGTTTCAACACTTCATAGTTTCAATAAAAATGTAATTTTTATCGTTCAATCTTTTTATTCAACACATGAACCTTTCCACTACACACACTTCTCAACAAATGAGCATTTCCACACATGGACATCTTATTTATGTTGTTCATATTGGAAAGATGAGATTTTGATTGTTGAAACTCTTTATATAAGGCAAATATTTTGCATACTTCATATATATATAAAAAATGTTATTTTTATTGTTTAAACACTTCATCCATTCACCAATGAATTTTATTTTCACACAACACTTTTCAACACATGAATATTTCCACACATGGACATAGTTTCAATATATGGCTTTAATTTCTATGCATGCAAAATAATTTCAACATATGAAAATAATTCTAACACACAAAGATTATTCAAAATTTCGGCAGCATAACGGCAGGGTAGTTAAAACCGGCACCGTCCCTAGTACGGCTCCTCGCTCTACCTTAAAACCTCGCGGTTTTTGACAATGGGGATTCATGCATCTAATTCGCACGCAGGCGGCATGTTTATTTTTATTTCCACAAATATTTCCAATTGATTTCAATCACCAATGGGTATTTTTCAACCACAAACAATTATTCAACCATTCGTATTTTTCACCCAATATTTCACACCAATTCACCACAATAAATATCGTCCATGGTTTGTGGACGAGGGGAGTATATATATATATATATATATAATATATTTGCTATATTTCACTTGCATTTCAACACATATATCAATTATTCTATGCATGTAAAAATTCATACTTCGCTCATATAGCTTACACTACGCATGTACATGAGGTATACAACACGTATATAATTTATATTTCGCTTATATAAATTATACACGACATTTTCCATTCAATTTCACGTTAATTTAGATTTCTCACCTTGGTTTTCTGAGCGCTAAAAATCGATACGATGTCAGAAAAATCCGCAGCTTCTTCTATTGGGTAGAGAGCTTCCTTGCGGTCTCGATGTTTCCTGTTTCATCGAATTTTGTCAACACACCAAAAAGATATGATTTTTCAAAGTTTTGCAACGGTTTTAAAGTGTCGTAAAACAATTTAATTAAACAGGCCGTTACCTCCTTTGAAGGCTTCAAAACTAGGTCAGCGATTTTCGCGAGATCCGTTGATCGTTGAGACGATCAGCTTGCACCACCACGTCGGCCTTGGAGAGGGCTCTCCGTCGATGGTCACCACCCTCAGTTCGATGGCGGCAGGAAGGCAGGGCGGCGCTCGATAGGGTCGGACTTTGGAGGCTCGATACTGGCGGCACAGGCGATGGGTGGCGGCGAGGCTTAGTCGGATTTGGAGGTGGAGGGAAGGGCTGTCGTTTTTGGGTAGTGGCGGCGTCTGAAAGTGGCGGAGGCGGCAGCGATTGAGGAGAGAAGGTGGGGAGCTCCGTCGCCGTTGAACGGGGGGGGGGGGGGGTTCTGTATTTTTTTATTTTAAAATTTATGAAAGAAAAAATATGATTGGCCGAGACTATATTAAAAATTTTAAATAGTGTTTTCTTAAACGAACTCCTTTTTAAACCCAACAACTGTCGCCCCTAGCTAAATACCCCCATTCCGGACACAATGGGATATGTTTCGTAGGCCAATTCGACTGTTACAGTCAGTTATTTTTCAAATTAAAGTATAAAACATTTAATTTTTAACTCTAAACGCACATTTCAATTTGCCAGGGCCACAAACTAATTCGAAAAATTCCAGAAAAATAAATCTAGCTATGTTTTGACGCTACGGTCCCAACAAAACTTGTTTCATCGAATTGTGAGGTCGTTTGAAAAATGGCCATTTTCTGGTCGATCCACTTTAACAGAAATCGACCAAACACATTTTCTTTTGCCACGCTCACATACTAGCTTCAAAAATCATGAAATTTGAAACCTAGCAATAGTTTGACATCCCGGACCCAACAAAAGTGGTTTCGTCGAATTCCGAGGTCGTATGCAAAATATCAATTTTTCCAGGGCTATATTCCATATACCGACTCTTCTGAAAATTCATTCGGCCATAACTTTTGATTCCCGTTATGAAACTTCGATTTTTCAGATTCGTTAGAAAGGTATTGACTAACAGATTTAAATAATTTTGGTTTCACTAAAATCCGTTATATTTTCCACCTTGCACAGTCGGTCAAAGTATGAATTCAAATTTTCAAACTGACTCACTATTCTTAACTTACTATTTTATTGAAATATTTTATTTCAATGGTTCAAATTGCTTTGAAATAATCAATTTAAAAATTTTAAATTGGCTCGTATTTTCCGGGTTATTACATTGGCGATACTTAATAATGGAATTAAGTAAAAGGGTTAGAATCGAAATGAGATTTCCAAAAAGGAATGATAATGGAAAAGATTGTAACTGAATTCGGTAAAGGATTTTAAAATGGGGTTTAGTAAAAATAAATTCTAGTTATAGAATGAATGCGTTGGAAGAAGTTAAGGTTAAGAGTGATTTTATTTATAAATTTCTTAATCAATATATTAAGTAATTATAAGTTGTATTTAAAAAGAAATGTTTTTAAAAAATAAAAAGGTTTTATAAACCATATTTTAAAGAAAGTAGTTTAATGAGATTTTGTTGATATTAGAATAAATATCAGTTTTAAATTACAATTTGTATATATCTTAAGATAAGAACGTTGTTGATCTAGGTATGAGAGGTAGTACAAATACCCCACCTTGAATGACTTCAGGTTTGTCGGAGAATGATATTAGTTTGTAATGGAAAAGAGGTAAGAACATTTCCAAATGAAAAATAAATAGAATTTGAGAATATATAATGTGATTTCCAAAGTAACGGAAATGACTAGATTTGATAATATAAAACGAAATTTCCAAAGTAACGAAAATGGAAAGATTTGAGGATATATGTAACAACCCGTAAAATCTGGGCCAGTTTAAAATTTTTATTTTGGCAATTTTAGCGAATTTTGATATTTAAAATAGATTATTTTAAATAATATCGACGTGAAATTTGTTTTGAATATAATTCGAACGTTTATATTATATACATCGTCGTTAGAATATAAATATTTATATATAATTATAAATAGAATTGAAAATGGCGCTGTAGTTCGATAATTCGATTTCAAACTTCAATTGAATGTACCGGGTGCAAAACAATCCGGATTTTAGTGAAACCAAAAATAATGGGATCTAATTGTGAATATCTTTCCAACGAATCCGAAAAATCAAAATTTCGTGGTGGGAATCAAAAGATATGTCCAGTTGAAAATTCTGAATAGTCGCTATGGAATTCAGGCCCTTAAAAATGGACATTTTGCAAACGACCTCGGATTTCGACGAAACCACTTTTGTTGGATCCGCAGTGTCAAGTTATTGCTAGGTTTCAAATTTCATAATTTTTCGAATCAATATGTGAGCGTGGCATAGGAAAACGTGTTTGACCAGTTTTAGTTGATTTTAGTCGACTGGAAATTGGCCATTTTTCAAACGGTCTCAGAATTCGACGAAACTAGTTTTGTTAGGACCGTATCGTCAATACGAAGCTAGAAAATATTTTTCGGGAATTTTTCTAGTTAGTATGTGACTCCGGTAATTTGAAATGTACGTTTAAAATTCAATATAGTGATTTAAATGTAAATTCAACGGAAACTGATTGTAACTATCGAATCAGCTTGCAATACATATCCCATTGTGTTCGGAATGGGGGTGAAACGCTATGGACGACAGGCGGTGGACCTCGTTTAGAGGTCGTATGTAAAAGTCAACTTTTTAGAAAATAAAATAATTAAATAAATAAAAGAAAAGAAAAAAATATATAAAAAAAAAAGGAAAAAACCCTTTCTTCCCTTTTTACCCGCTTTGGCCCCCCTCTTACAATCAGAATTCAATAAGAAAAAAAAAACCTAAATCCCATAGCCCCGTCGCCTTCTTCTCCGCTCCACCTCAACCTCGACCGCCGATCTACCCTCCTACCCCGCCGCCGTTCGACTGACGTGCCGCCGAAGTCGATGTCCCCCCCCCCCCCCCACCCAGAAGCTGCCGCCGACGCGATGCCCCTTTTTTTTCTTCGAATCCAGTAAGTTTTTTTTTCTTTTTTCTTTATTTTATTTTTTTATTTCTAATTTCGATTTTAGATTTAGAAACTAATTTCGATTTTAGATTTAAAAACTGATTTTTTTTTAGATTTAAAAACTGATTTTTTTTAAGATTTAAAAACTGATTTTTAGAATAAAAGAATTAAAAACTGTTTTTTTTTTTTATTTACTTTAAACTGATTTTTTTTTAAGAATATAAAAACTGAATTGATTTTTAAAAGATTAAAAACAGTTGATTTTTTAAAAAGGTTAAAACTGATTTTAATTTTAAGTTTAAGCAAAAGGTTTAAACTTTAAAAAGATCGGATTTGTAGAAAAGTAAAAAATCATATTTTTATATATTGAAAGTCGAGATAAAAATCATATTTTTATATATTGAAAGTCGAGATAAAAATCATATTTTTATATATTGAAAGTCGAGATAAAAATCATATTTTTATATATTGAAAGTCGAGATAAAAATCATATTTTTATATATTGAATAGCGAAGTAAAAATCAGATTTTTATATATTGAATAGCGAAGTAAAAATTAGATTTTTATATATTGAATAGCGAAGTAAAAATTCGATTTTTATATATTGAATAGCGAAGTAAAAATTCGATTTTTATATATTGAATAGCGAAGTAAAAATTCGATTTTTATATATTGAATAGCGAAGTAAAAATTCGATTTTTATATATTGAATAGCGAAGTAAAAATTCGATTTTTATATATTGAATAGCGAAGTAAAAATTCGATTTTTATATATTGAATAGCGAAGTAAAAATTAGATTTTTATATATTGAATAGCGAAGTAAAAATTCGATTTTTATATATTGAATAGCGAAGTAAAAATTCGATTTTTATATATTGAATAGCGAAGTAAAAATTCGATTTTTATATATTGAATAGCGAAGTAAAAATTCGATTTTTATATATTGAATAGCGAAGTAAAAATTCGATTTTTATATATTGAATAGCGAAGTAAAAATTCGATTTTTATATATTGAATAGTGAAGTAAAAATTCGATTTTTACATAGGTAGTGAAAGCGGGCAACGAAGATGACGAAGAGGCGAGAACGACGAAGTTTCTGCAAAAGAAGAGCCGTGGAGCTAGGATAGCTATATGTGAGAATTTCTCACCTTTCAATTTCTTTTCTAATTATATATATATACTAGGATGCAGACGGTGCTTAGTAGCACCCGACACAATCGTCCACAGACCATGGACTTGTTTGTTTGGTTGCATAGCTTAGTTATATGATTTGATTTGAATTTGGTTGTTTGGTGAATTTGATTGATGTGTGAATGGCGTGGGCCTTCACTAGACCGGGGATAAGGCTAGGCCTTGTCCCGTTTCTAGTATCGTGCCGTTATGCCGCCGAAATTTTCTAAAATATGTTAGAAAATAAAAATATCATTTTATTGTGTAAATGAATTGAATAGAAATTCATAGGTTGAAATAAAATGTTTTATCGTTAAAAATATAATTTTTAACGTGAATGTGAATAAATGAATAGTTATAAACAAATCGGCCGATTTGTTTGTATATACACTGATTTGACTGATATTGATTGGGTCGGTAAATTTCACACATCACCCAACTGCACAAATAAAATCTGTGTTTGATTGTTTGAAACCCCACACGGGTGTTGGGATGAAATTTGAAGTTCACTCATCCTGATTGATTAAATATGTCGATCGATTGATTGACAGACTGTTATAAGCGTTAGATATCTATATTTGATGCTTATACAGTGTAGTGCACTTTGGTTGATGGTTGATTATTTTTCAATGCTATTATACATGTGTTGTATGAAAATCCATATAATAACTTTATATGGTAATTGATTGGGCCTCATTCCAGTTTTAAAATAGAAATATTTGAAATAGAAATATTCGAAATGGAATATTTGAAAATATCAATATATGAAGCCGTGTTGATTAGATTGACGCCATTTTGACGTGAACGATATTTATATTGATTTTATTCATTTTAAAATGAATATTGAAAACGATTTCGAAATGAATTGAATTGAAAACGATTTCGAAATGAATTGAATTGAAAACGATTTCGAAATGAATTGAATTGAAAACGATTTCGAAATTAATTGAATTGAAAACGATTTCGAAATGAATTGAATTGAAAACGATTTCGAAATGAATTGAATTGAAAACAATTTCGAAATGAATTGAATTGAAAACAATTTCGAAATGAAATGAATTGAAAACGATTTCGAAATGAAATGAATTGAAAACGATTTCGAAATGAATTGAATTGAAAACGATTTCGAAATGAATTGAATTGAAAACGATTTCGAAATGAATTGAAAACTAATTCAAATTGAATTGAAAGCAAATTGAAATGAATTCAAATTGAATTGAAATTTGAATTGAATAGAAATGAATTTTAAAACGAATTTATAGAGAAGAATTCAATTTTGATTTGAATTGAAACGGTAGTTGAAATTGCTTTTGAAACGAATTTAAAACTATTTATATAATTCGTTTTAAATAGAAATCGACGAAATATATTATATATATATTATATATATAATATAATGGCCTGAATAGAACGCGCCGCGCCGCGGCAGTTCGTGAATTTCGACCATTTATTTCAAACGGACATTGCGGGAGATCCGACCGTCGGATTCTCCTAAAACCGGAACCGTTGGGTTCGTATCGAAAAGAGCTTTCTAACGAATGTGATAAATTAGAAATCTAACGGTTGGATTTGGAGATACGTCCAAATCAAATTCGAAAAAGGTCGTTGTAAGTGCAGTTCGATGGCCATTGTTGGAAATCGACTGTACGGGCCTTGATAAAATTATTAAAAATAGTAATAATTTGTGTAAAATCATAAGAAATGATTTAAAAAGGGTTGGGATGAAAAAATCCATATTTGAAAAGATAAAAATAGATTTTTATCGAAATGAACTAGTTTTGAACTAGAATTATAATTCTATTTATTTTTAAATAAATAAATTGAATTTGAAATGGTTTGGAAAATAACCAAAATTTCCAATGATCGCATTGGAATGGGTTTGAATCGAAATTGTCTTCGGAATATTTCGATGTTGGATTTCGTGATTATACAAATGTTGTTATGGAAATTTGAAAGATATAGATGTATATATCGTTATTTCCAATACGATATCTGTTAGTCGTAGAATTTGATATTGAATATAAGCCGGTATACTTTCTATTCAGAGCCTTGTATTGAATATCAAATGTGATTTGGGTTTGTCGTGAATGGTGTCTTCACTAACACTGTTCTTAAACCCAGCGGAGAAAAGATTAAATCTTTTTATTTAGATTTAATGAAATGTACCAATTAAATAATATTTAATTGGAATTGAATCGATATTGATTTTTGGGTTTATCGTGAACAGTGTTTTAAATAACACTCGTTCTTTAACCCGATAATTAATGAATGTGATTTTGGGTTTATCGTGAACCGTGTTTTAAATGACACTGATTCTTTAATCTAGTCGAAGATTAAAACTAAGTGGAGTTTTAATGAATCTTTAATTAGATTGAAATGATCGAAAATGGAGTATCACCAGTTTTGCTCCAGGCGATAGTTAAATCTTTAATTAGATTTGAACGTGAAATGGTAATTGAATTTACCGATAACACTGTGGTGTTAGATATGAAGTATAACCAGTTTTACTTCATGGGATGAATAGGTTGGGATTGGGAAATTAAAACAAATGATTACTTCGGTAAAGTTCGTTAATCCCGACTAGTTTGAATTGACATTCAAAAGTAGATTAAAGAATAAATTCAAGAATTTATCTTTGATAAAATTAATGGGAACCTTTCCCTATGAATGTGAAATTTAGAAACTAACTGTCAGTTAGCTAAGCAGAATGGTTTTCTGGATATTGATCTGATGTTGGTTTCGGCCTTCGGGATTAATATTTGGGGAATTATTCTCTTGATTAATTTACGGTTAGTGACTAATGAATTGGAATGAGGCGTATGTTGTGTTTGTGTAACACTTATTTAAAATATACGCGAATTATTCGGAAAGACCGGGTTTATCCCATTCTGAATAATTGATACGACGATAAGTCGAAGATGAAGACGGTGGTCGAAGACCAGAAGTCTTCACGTCGTTTGGGTGCTTACTGATGATCTTGATTGGGTTGTACACCCAAGAAGATGGAAACAGTTAGTGATCGTCCAGACGTACTTGGAGATCGATGGATATGCGGGGTACTAGGTGCCTCCGGTTTCGTTCAGACCCAGAACGGACTTGTAAATGGACTGTGTGTCTGACATTGGATTTTAGTCTGTGTGATTGATCTCTATTAAATATATATCTGTTTGGCGGCAGAGAATTTATTCTCTTGCTTAACGCCCTTCTCTGAGACGTACGAGCTCAGGGGTTATATATTGATGGATATCAAACGCATGGAGTGAATTGCCTGTGTGGCATGCCTAAGTGGCAATTGATCGAGGCTTCTGTTGAAAAGCAAAGTCTTGTGGTGATGATCAAAGCACGGCCTTTGTGGCGTAGCTTTGTGTAACGTATACTTCGCGAGTTTCACACCCGGTATGAACCAAAAACGGGAGACGGACCTCAGGGAGGACTTGCGTTTCTTTCTAGTTAGAAGTGGCGTCAGTGGTTTTACACGCCCTGACGAGTTTGATTTATGTGGTTGTTGCTGTTGCGAGGCGCCTCGGTTATATCGGTTTCGGCCGATGCTTCTGGTCGGCTGACGGACCAGACTTACACCCCATAGGGTGGGGAAGCGTAGTGTTCAGGCATAATAATCCACATCGGTGGACCGACCCTGTCGCTCCAAGGCTTGCCTGCGCGCTTGCCTGTGGCTCGGGCTAGAGAGTCACGAATCGGTTGAGGACTATCTTTTGCCTCGGTTCATAGACGGAAATCCAATTTCCAAATACGTAACATTTGCGGTTTTATTTGTAGAGCCTAGTATGGCGACATAGTGGGATGGGGCATTCATGCCGCCTATGATTGATACTTATGATTTGAAGTTGTTTTATACACTATGCACTTATAGTAGTTTCAAACGAATTGTTTTAAACGTATCAAGCATTCTTTGGCTGTTATAAGGGAAAACCCTATCCTCGGCTGCGTTGCATTGTGTGATGGGACCTGGGTCTTATAACAGCTTCACTTTTCTTTATTTAGCATTGCGCTGTTTGTTTTATGCACTGGTATTCTTGGGAGGAAACTCGTTCCGTGTTATACGGCGTGGTCCCTTGATTTACCTAATGATTTAAAATAAAGATTAATAACTGTTTTAGTTCTCACACCAGTCACATGACTGACCTGGAGTTTATTGTTTTAACCTAAACTCTGGGTGCCCCTATTTTTCGACACGGGCAGCTAGTAGTTTTGGTTTTGCAGATTTATATTCACAGGATCCTGGTTTACAGCTGGAACGATATCCGGAAAGCTTTGTATCCGTATATCTTCTTCTAGTTGTGTATTGTATTATTTTCCGCTGATATGTATTTAAATGTAATTTAAATCTCTGATATTTCTGTGTAATATTCTTTTATACTCTGTATATTCTTGTAATCTGAGGCATTGTTGTAATAACAGTGAAATGTTCTTCTGTATGCGTTCTGTTGTGGCTTGTTCTCGAACTATCCGACGCTTTCCTTTACGGGGAAGTTACGGGTTTTCACAGTTGGTATCAGGGCTTTGGTTTACAAAGCTCAGAGAACAAGGCACATTAGAACCGTACGAAAGAATTCATCAGATATCGGATTAGCAATATCCAATGAGAGTGACTCGTTAGAGATGGGATCAGTAGTATCCTAGAACGAGTGTGAAGAGTATATTTTTTTTTAAAAGTGAAAACAAATTTTGTTTTGAAAATTTAAATCAATTATTCGTATTTGATTATTTATTTATATTGATGTGGACAATCCAGTATATATAGATTTTGCGTATACGCCTGATCCACGTGTATTCGAAGTTTTAATATATTGGATAGTTATAGAGTCGCACTCTAGTCGCCCGGACATGGTCCTGATGATAAAGTATACCATCACCAGCATTTATTTTCGAGTGACGAAAGTGTGATATCTATATATTTCCATTAGACTGGTGTGGGAACCAAAACTAATATAGCTAGAATACATTGTTGTGATTTGGCATCAAAAATCTGATTTTTGACTATGTATCAAAGTTATGAATTTGAAACTCTAATTCACTAATTGATTGATGTTTGTGTTGGTTGTTTAATTGTTTGATAATTTTGAACCCTTATGCCTAACTGAATCAAATATTGAACTATATTGAGAATTGGTTGCATTTGCTTGCATATACATATATATCATTGAACAGGTCATAGCAAGGAGGCTAGAGCAGAGAATAAAATTTGTTTGCCCGACAAATAGGTACATGTTTACTACATAATTTCCTGTTTTGTTTGGGTGATGATGATTTTGTGAGCCTATTGGCTAGCCGCTTGGCTTTTTCTTTTTCTTTTTGAGATCTGAAGGACCGGGGAAGCTATTTGAAATTCCCCGATGCTCCCATTGCAGGGGAGGTTATGGCGAAATTTTTCGAAAATTTAGGGTGTTAGCCAAATTTTTGAAATTTTGAAAATTCTCAGAAACTGAAAAGTTGGAGAATGGAAGCCAGGTTGAGCGCAGAGCTGAATAATCAAACCACTTTCGACTTTGTTCCTTTTCGGGGACGAAAAGTTTTAAGTGGGGGAGATTGTAACAACCCGTAAAATCTGGGCCAGTTTAAAATTTTTATTTTGGCAATTTTAGCGAATTTTGATATTTAAAATAGATTATTTTAAATAATATCGACGTGAAATTTGTTTTGAATATAATTCGAACGTTTATATTATATACGTCGTCGTTAGAATATAAATATTTATATATAATTATAAATAGAATTGAAAATGGCGCGGTAGTTCGATAATTCGATTTCAAACTTCAATTGAATGTACCGGGTGCAAAACAATCCGGATTTTAGTGAAACCAAAAATAATGGGATCTAATTGTGAATATCTTTCCAACGAATCCGAAAAATCAAAATTTCGTGGCGGGGATCAAAAGATATGTCCAGTTGAAAATTCTGAATAGTCGCTATGGAATTCAGGCCCTTAAAAATGGACATTTTGCAAACGACCTCGGATTTCGACGAAACCACTTTTGTTGGATCCGCAGTGTCAAGTTATTTCTAGGTTTCAAATTTCATAATTTTTCGAATCAATATGTGAGCGTGGCATAGGAAAACGTGTTTGACCAGTTTCAGTTGATTTTAGTCGACTGGAAATTGGCCATTTTTCAAACGGTCTCAGAATTCGACGAAACTAGTTTTGTTAGGACCGTATCGTCAATACGAAGCTAGAAAATATTTTTCGGGAATTTTTCTAGTTAGTATGTGACCCCGGTAATTTGAAATGTACGTTTAAAATTCAATATAGTAATTTAAATGTAAATTCAACGGAAACTGATTGTAACTATCGAATCAGCTTGCAATACATATCCCATTGTGTTCGGAATGGGGGTGAAACGCTATGGACGACAGGCGGTGGACCTCGTTTAGAGGTCGTATGTAAAAGTCAACTTTTTAGAAAATAAAATAATTAAATAAATAAAAGAAAAGAAAAAAATATATAAAAAAAAAAGGAAAAAACCCTTTCTTCCCTTTTTACCCGCTTTGGCCCCCCTCCTACAATCAGAATTCGATAAGAAAAAAAAAAAACCCCAAATCCCATAGCCCCGTCGCCTTCTTCTCCGCTCCACCTCCTCCTCAACCTCGACCGCCGATCTACCCTCCTACCCCGCCGCCGTTCGACTGACGTGCCGCCGAAGTCGATGTCCCCCCCCCCCCCCCCCAGAAGCTGCCGCCGACGCGATGCCCCTTTTTTTTTCTTCGAATCCAGTAAGTTTTTTTTTTTCTTTTTTCTTTATTTTATTTTTTTATTTCTAATTTCGATTTTAGATTTAGAAACTAATTTCGATTTTAGATTTAAAAACTGATTTTTTTTTAGATTTAAAAACTGATTTTTTTTAAGATTTAAAAACTGATTTTTAGAATAAAAGAATTAAAAACTGTTTTTTTTATTTACTTTAAACTGATTTTTTTTAAGAATATAAAAACTGAATTGATTTTTAAAAGATTAAAAACAGTTGATTTTTTAAAAAGGTTAAAACTGATTTTAATTTTAAGTTTAAGCAAAAGGTTTAAACTTTAAAAAGATCGGATTTGTAGAAAAGTAAAAAATCATATTTTTATATATTGAAAGTCGAGATAAAAATCATATTTTTATAAATTGAAAGTCGAGATAAAAATCATATTTTTATATATTGAAAGTCGAGATAAAAATCATATTTTTATATATTGAAAGTCGAGATAAAAATCATATTTTTATATATTGAAAGTCGAGATAAAAATCAGATTTTTATATATTGAATAGCGAAGTAAAAATCAGATTTTTATATATTGAATAGCGAAGTAAAAATTCGATTTTTATATATTGAATAGCGAAGTAAAAATTCGATTTTTATATATTGAATAGCGAAGTAAAAATTCGATTTTTATATATTGAATAGCGAAGTAAAAATTCGATTTTTATATATTGAATAGCGAAGTAAAAATTAGATTTTTATATATTGAATAGCGAAGTAAAAATTAGATTTTTATATATTGAATAGCGAAGTAAAAATTCGATTTTTATATATTGAATAGCGAAGTAAAAATTCGATTTTTATATATTGAATAGCGAAGTAAAAATTCGATTTTTATATATTGAATAGCGAAGTAAAAATTCGATTTTTATATATTGAATAGCGAAGTAAAAATTCGATTTTTATATATTGAATAGCGAAGTAAAAATTCGATTTTTATATATTGAATAGCGAAGTAAAAATTCGATTTTTATATATTGAATAGCGAAGTAAAATTTGGATTTTTATATATTGAATAGCGAAGTAAAAATTCGATTTTTATATATTGAATAGCGAAGTAAAAAATTCGATTTTTATATATTGAATAGTGAAGTAAAAAATTCGATTTTTACATAGGTAGTGAAAGCGGGCAACGAAGATGACGAAGAGGCGAGAACGACGAAGTTTCTGCAAAAGAAGAGCCGTGGAGCTAGGATAGCTATATGTGAGAATTTCTCACCTTTCCATTTCTTTTCTAATTATATATATATACTAGGATGCAGACGGTGCTTAGTAGCACCCGACACAATCGTCCACAGACCATGGACTTGTTTGTTTGGTTGCATAGCTTAGTTATATGATTTGATTTGAATTTGGTTGTTTGGTGAATTTGATTGATGTGTGAATGGCGTGGGCCTTCACTAGACCGGGGATAAGGCTAGGCCTTGTCCCGTTTCTAGTATCGTGCCGTTATGCCGCCGAAATTTTCTAAAATATGTTAGAAAATAAAAATATCATTTTATTGTGTAAATGAATTGAATAGAAATTCATAGGTTGAAATAAAATGTTTTATCGTTAAAAATATAATTTTTAACGTGAATGTGAATAAATGAATAGTTATAAACAAATCGGCCGATTTGTTTGTATATACACTGATTTGACTGATATTGATTGGGTCGGTAAATTTCACACATCGCCCAACTGCACAAATAAAATCTGTGTTTGATTGTTTGAAACCCCACACGGGTGTTGGGATGAAATTTGAAGTTCACTCATCCTGATTGGTTAAATATGTCGATCGATTGATTGACAGGCTGTTATAAGCGTTAGATATCTATATTTGATGCTTATACAGTGTAGTGCACTTTGGTTGATGGTTGATTATTTTTCAATGCTATTATACATGTGTTGTATGAAAATCCATATAATAACTTTATATGGTAATTGATTGGGCCTCATTCCAGTTTTAAAATAGAAATATTTGAAATAGAAATATTCGAAATGGAATATTTGAAAATATCAATATATGAAGCCGTGTTGATTAGATTGACGCCATTTTGACGTGAACGATATTTATATCGATTTTATTCATTTTAAAATGAATATTGAAAACGATTTCGAAATGAATTGAATTGAAAACGATTTCGAAATGAATTGAATTGAAAACGATTTCGAAATGAATTGAATTGAAAATGATTTCGAAATGAAATGAATTGAAAACGATTTCGAAATGAATTGAATTGAAAACGATTTCGAAATGAATTGAATTGAAAATGATTTCGAAATGAATTGAATTGAAAACGATTTCGAAATGAAATGAATTGAAAACGATTTCGAAATGAAATGAATTGAAAACGATTTCGAAATGAATTGAATTGAAAACGATTTCGAAATTAATTGAATTGAAAACGATTTCGAAATGAATTGAAAACGAATTCAAATTGAATTGAAAGCAAATTGAAATGAATTCAAATTGAATTGAAATTTGAATTGAATAGAAATGAATTTTAAAACGAATTTATAGAGAAGAACTCAATTTTGATTTGAATTGAAACGGCAGTTGAAATTGCTTTTGAAACGAATTTAAAACTATTTATATAATTCGTTTTAAATAGAAATCGACGAAATATATTATATATATATTATATATATAATATAATGGCCTGAATAGAACGCGCCGCGCCGCGGCAGTTCGTGAATTTCGACCATTTATTTCAAACGGACATTGCGGGAGATCCGACCGTCGGATTCTCCTAAAACCGGAACCGTTGGGTTCGTATCGAAAAGAGCTTTCTAACGAATGTGATAAATTAGAAATCTAACGGTTGGATTTGGAGATACGTCCAAATCAAATTCGAAAAAGGTCGTTGTAAGTGCAGTTCGATGGCCATTGTTGGAAATCGACTGTACGGGCCTTGATAAAATTATTAAAAATAGTAATAATTTGTGTAAAATCATAAGAAATGATTTAAAAAGGGTTGGGATGAAAAAATCCATATTTGAAAAGATAAAAATAGATTTTTATCGAAATGAACTAGTTTTGAACTAGAATTATAATTCTATTTATTTTTAAATAAATAAATTGAATTTGAAATGGTTTGGAAAATAACCAAAATTTCCAATGATCGCATTGGAATGGGTTTGAATCGAAATTGTCTTCGGAATATTTCGATGTTGGATTTCGTGATTATACAAATGTTGTTATGGAAATTTGAAAGATATAGATGTATATATCGTTATTTCCAATACGATATCTGTTAGTCGTAGAATTTGATATTGAATATAAGCCGGTATACTTTCTATTCAGAGCCTTGTATTGAATATCAAATGTGATTTGGGTTTGTCGTGAATGGTGTCTTCACTAACACTGTTCTTAAACCCAGCGGAGAAAAGATTAAATCTTTTTATTTAGATTTAATGAAATGTACCAATTAAATAATATTTAATTGGAATTGAATCGATATTGATTTTTGGGTTTATCGTGAACAGTGTTTTAAATAACACTCGTTCTTTAACCCGATAATTAATGAATGTGATTTTGGGTTTATCGTGAACCGTGTTTTAAATGACACTGATTCTTTAACCCAGTCGAAGATTAAAACTAAGTGGAGTTTTAATGAATCTTTAATTAGATTGAAATGATCGAAAATGGAGTATCACCAGTTTTGCTCCAGGCGATAGTTAAATCTTTAATTAGATTTGAACGTGAAATGGTAATTGAATTTACCGATAACACTGTGGTGTTATATATGAAGTATAACCAGTTTTACTTCATGGGATGAATAGGTTGGGATTGGGAAATTAAAACAAATGATTACTTCGGTAAAGTTCGTTAATCCCGACTAGTTTGAATTGACATTCAAAAGTAGATTAAAGAATAAATTCAAGAATTTATCTTTGATAAAATTAATGGGAACCTTTCCCTATGAATGTGAAATTTAGAAACTAACTGTCGGTTAGCTAAGCAGAATGGTTTTCTGGATATTGATCTGATGTTGGTTTTGGCCTTCGGGATTAATATTTGGGGAATTATTCTCTTGATTAATTTACGGTTAGTGACTAATGAATTGGAATGAGGCGTATGTTGTGTTTGTGTAACACTTATTTAAAATATACGCGAGTTATTCGGAAAGACCGGGTTTATCACATTCTGAATAACTGATACGACGATAAGTCGAAGATGAAGACGGTGGTCGAAGACCAGAAGTCTTCACGTCGTTTGGGTGCTTACTGATGATCTTGATTGGGCTGTACACCCAAGAAGATGGAAACAGTTAGTGATCGTCCAGACGTACTTGGAGATCGATGGATATGCGGGGTACTAGGTGCCTCCGGTTTTGTTCAGACCCAGAACGGACTTGTAAATGGACTGTGTGTCTGACATTGGATTTTAGTCTGTGTTATTGATCTCTATTAAATATATATCTGTTTGGCGGCAGAGAATTTATTCTCTTGCTTAACGCCCTTCTCTGAGACGTACGAGCTCAGGGGTTATATATTGATGGATATCAAACGCATGGAGTGAATTGCCTATGTGGCATGCCTAAGTGGCAATTGATCGAGGCTTCTGTTGAAAAGCAAAGTCTTGTGGTGATGATCAAAGCACGGCCTTTGTGGCGTAGCTTTGTGTAACGTATACTTCGCGAGTTTCACACCCGGTATGAACCAAAAACGGGAGACGGACCTCAGGGAGGACTTGCGTTTCTTTCTAGTTAGAAGTGGCGTCAGTGGTTTTACACGCCCTGACGAGTTTGACTTATGTGGTTGTTGCTGTTGCGAGGCGCCTCGGTTATATCGGTTTCGGCCGATGCTTCTGGTCGGCTGACGGACCAGACTTACACCCATAGGGTGGGGAAGCATAGTGTTCAGGCATAATAATCCACATCGGTGGACCGGCCCTGTCGCTCCAAGGCTTGCCTGCGCGCTTGCCTGTGGCTCGGGCTAGAGAGTCACGAATCGGTTGAGGACTATCTTTTGCCTCGGTTCATAGACGGAAATCCAATTTCCAAATACGTAACATTTGCGGTTTTATTTGTAGAGCCTAGTATGGCGACATAGTGGGATGGGGCATTCATGCCGCCTATGATTGATACTTATGATTTGAAGTTGTTTTATACACTATGCACTTATAGTAGTTTCAAACGAATTGTTTTAAACGTATCAAGCATTCTTTGGCTGTTATAAGGGAAAACCCTATCCTCGGCTGCGTTGCATTGTGTGATGGGAACTGGGTCTTATAACAGCTTCACTTTTCTTTATTTAGCATTGCGCTGTTTGTTTTATGCACTGGTATTCTTGGGAGGAAACCCGTTCCGTGTTATACGGCGTGGTCCCTTGATTTACCTAATGATTTAAAATAAAGATTAATAACTGTTTTAGTTCTCACACCAGTCACATGACTGACCTGGAGTTTATTGTTTTAACCTAAACTCTGGGTGCCCCTATTTTTCGACACGGGCAGCTAGTAGTTTTGGTTTTGCAGATTTATATTCACAGGATCCTGGTTTACAGCTGGAACGATATCCGGAAAGCTTTGTATCCGTATATCTTCTTCTAGTTGTGTATTGTATTATTTTCCGCTGATATGTATTTAAATGTAATTTAAATCTCTGATATTTCTGTGTAATATTCTTTTATACTCTGTATATTCTTGTAATCTGATGCATTGTTGTAATAACAGTGAAATGTTCTTCTGTATGCGTTCTGTTGTGGCTTGTTCTCGAACTATCCGACGCTTTCCTTTACGGGGAAGTTACGGGTTTTCACAATATATATATATATATATATAATGATATTCCCGAAGTAAAAGAAATAAAAAGATATTTGTGAAATTATGATGGTATTTTCAAGTTAAGAAGAAATGAAAAGTGAAGTGTTCAAATAAGTTTATTCTAAAAGAATAAGGATGGGTTGTTGGTTTCAGATAATGAAACAAAAGAGATTCGTAATGTTATTTTATGAATGGTAAGATGAATTGATTTTCCTAATTATAGATAATAAATAATGATATAGGGAATGTTTTGAAATTGATAGTAGAATAGGAAATTTGATATGATTATAGAATATATTTTTCTAAGTATTATAATAAATTAAGTTTAAAATTTATCTTATGTTGAATAAGAAATGAAAAGCGATATTCGTAATATCAAAATACATTTAAAGAGTTTAAATTAACATGTGTTAATTGTTTTAATTAAAGAAACCAAGTAATGCCAAGTACTGAATCAGTAATTAATTTTACTTTATATTGTTATTTGATAGTTAAATTACCAACTATCAAATTTGGCCAATACGATTGTTGGTACGGAAAGACCGGGATCGAATTGTATATTCGAAAACCATTCTGACCAACAAATATGTTGCGTTGAAGATAGAAGATAGAGCAATTGAAGACCGTGGATCTTCATAAGTGGAAGGATTGTTTGTCAAATATTCTCTGTGTTGCAACCAGAGGTATTCTGACGTGATTCAGTCGTAAGTGAGGTTGTACGGATTGCAAGGAATACTCGCTACTGATCCATAGAGTAATCCAAGGATGTGGTTGGAGAGTGCATTTGGTTTTCCCAATCCCAGGACAACTTGTATGGACGGATGTCTGACAGAGTATTTCCAAAGGGGTCATTACGTTGATTTCCATAAACGTATTCTGTTGGTAGCGGAGAAGACACCTTCTCTTAGCTTAACGCTCAGAGTATTTTTATGGATGTCAACCAGTGATATCCAATGGATCTGACAATGTGGCATTCAAAGTGAATAGTGGAGAGACATTCTAAAACATGAATTACATAATAATATAATAATGATTAATTAATTAATGTTGACCTCAAACCTCATCAACCGTGAAATAGTATAAAATCGGGTAGGTGACATGGCTATGTGGGTCGCACCCATCAAAAGGGTATATCATTACCTGATCTGGTGAAATTAAATGCCTTCAGTTATCCCTTTATTTTATTTGTAAGCTATCGGTCCAGTTGGTTGGCCCCAACCGTGATAATGATATATTCGGTACTCTCAAGCGAAGTGAGAGGCCGGTCATGTTTAGCCGAGGTTGCAAGATGTTCTTGTTGAATCCTCAATGTATTCATCTCCAGAGGTACGTTGTCGGAAGGTGGTCCCATACCTTGCCATAGTTGGAAATCCATTCTCCAATAAGCGCCCACAGTTTTGATTGTATACTATGCATGTAGAGCATGAGATGCAAGCATTCTTCTAGATTGTTATTTACTTGATATTAGACATTATTATAATATCAGACGATATATGATTTCAAAACTTTTTGGGTTATAATAAGGTAAAAACCGTCTGTATTTATGTGTGGATTTGGTCTTACTATTATCCTTTCTTTTGAAAAGATTTTAACTTAAAAATCAAGTTAGATGTTACCTATAAACTTAATGTATTTTCTCACTCTGGTTCACCAGACTGATCCGGCGTTTGTAATGCTCGGGTTAGACCGGGGTGTACAGGTTCAGGTTATCGGATGCAGTGAAGAGACGAGCTGGAAGTCCAGATGTATGATATATTTTTATTCCTCTGTGTGTTGTATATGAAGACAGGTTATTATAACTAGGGCTGTAAACGGATGGAAACGGATGCGGATAGTGCTGTATCTGTATCCGTATCCAAAAATAAAAATCCGCATCTGTATCCGATATCCACGGATATCGATTAATACATATCTGTATCTGTTGTGGATATTTTCGGATATCCAAAAATATTCGAATCCAACTTGTCAAATACGGATATTTTCAAATATCCGAAAATATCCGTATTCGAAACTAGAAAATGCATGTCAAAATCAAGGATATCTGAAAATTAAATAACAAGAATGCAGGCTTTTCATTTTTACTTGAAAAGTTGAAAAAATCAACAGTAAATGAGATATCAATCACAAAAATTCCAATCAAACATCAATCACACGAACGCAATATTCATGTTTTAACTTATAACCAATACCATAAAACACAAAGAACATGAATTAAAATATTACAGTTACAAATACATCATTTTTTTAGCACATGACATAAATCAAAAAGCGCTTCATCCTTTGCTACAACTTGAAAAGTGCTGCATATTTGAAATTGTGACTAATAAACTTTTGCTTCAACCTATGAGAAATGGGACAAAAATAATGTTGTTGTGAGACTAAAAATAATGTCATAGGCTAGCTAGTGCAAATATGGAATTGGATTGAGTTAAAGCTCGCGCAAGCCATCAACTGCAAGTTTGGAAGCCTGCAGAAGCAAGTTTGCACAAGCATGCAAGCAAGCTTGCCGTAAGCAGGGCATGCTTGCTTCAGCAAGCTTGCGGACGCTTGCTGCAAGCTTGCTTTGCAAGCTAGCAAGCTTAAGCTTGCTACAAGCAAAGCTTTAGCAAGCTTGTTGCACGCTTGCTGCAAGCTTGAGCTTTCTGTAGCTAAAAAATCGATAAAACATTCCCAAATAAGCAGATGACAATTGACATACAACAAATAGGAAAGGCGTCTGTAGTTAAAAAAAAAGAGTTAAAACATAACTAAAATTTTAATAAGTGCAGATCTAAATAAAGACATATTCAAACAACAGTATTAAGCTTTAAAAAAATCATCAAAATATACCCAGATGAACAGAATAACAAGTCAATGAAATCGAAGCTCGAACTTGGACAGTTAAGGTCGAGGCAGATGAATGCGAACGTGGAGATGGAGCACGATTTTTTTTATGTGGGAACGAAAATTAGGGTTTTGGAATGGTGACCAAGAAATAGAATGAAGAAGGCGGCTACAGGAAATGAATGAAAACGAAAAGCATAGGATTTTATTTTATTTGGATGCGGGTCAAAAAAAATTATTTGCTATCCACTTGTACTGCTTGAATTATTAGTATACTTCTTGTTGCATCTAATTTCTAATTCGGTTTGTATACAGAGTAACGCCATCTAATCAGTTAGTATTATATATATTAATTCAAATAATTATTCAATTGTGTAATAGAAAATCGGACAGATATTTCGTATATGGATACTGCTATTACCATATCCATATCCGGAAACATTTTCGAATATCGGATATCCATATCCGCTTTCCGGTTATCGGATATATTTCATCTTTTTAGATGCGGATGCGGACGGATATCAGATTTATCGGGTACCCGTTGACAGCCCTAATTATAACTGTCCAGATAAGATGGTGTACTCTGATGATTGTAAGTTTTTATTTAATACTCTCAGTAAAGGTTTAATTCTATATTATATTTTGTTCCGCTGCAATGTGAGACTCTGATTTTGTGTTTGTGTTTCTTCTTCTTCTGTTCTAATATTTCTTTCTTTCTTATCTCACCCTCTATATTCTTTCTATTGGCATCTGGGTTTCTAGTGAATTTTAGGTTGGACTTGTGTTGTTTTGGTTATCTCAAAAGGTAGCAGAAGTTTGGGTCGTCACAATTATTCTGCAGTTTGTGGTTATTCTTTATACTTTGGATATGGAATTCAGTCCCAAAATAAATACTGAGAATGATGTAGTATTATTCCATATCTATAAATTTGGTATAATTTATGAGATATTTGTAAGCTAATAAATTTTAAATTTTAAACCTATCCATGTTTTCTAATTGTTTAGGGTTTTGTGTAATTTTTGGTAAATAACCATTTTCTATGAAAAGAAGGAATTTGGAAATTACAAGTAGGGGTGAGCAAATGGTTGATTCAGTTTAAAACTGATCTAAAATGTTGAAACCAAAATGACCATTCAAGAAACATAAACCAAACCAGACCAGAACATTATTTTTTGTAACAAAAACCAACTAAACTGATAATATTTGGTTTGGAGGCCGTTGCATTCATATAATATACATACATACATATGTGTGTGTGTGTGTGTGTGTGTGTGTAGTCCGGCTACAAACATACATAAATAGCGTAAGTGAAATTTTAAACTAAAATAATGTTAAGTAAGCTTTGATTTAATTTTTTCCACTAATAACGGGAATATTGCAACGTTTCTCGTAATAAACGGGAAATGAATAACTTGTAATCTTAGGACTTTGACAATAAATGTGGAATTGATTGCAGAATTTGCAGAAGTTACAAATTTAAATATAGGAATTAAGACCGTAGCCATATGATTTATGGGAAATAAATATGAAAATAATTGTTAAGAGGTTACAATTTAAAATGAATGGGAATGAATGTTATAACTCCAATTAGGGAATTTTATATAATAAACTTATTCATACTATGTATGTGTGTGTATATGTATACGTGAACCAATAAAGTAAGATAAAAATAGTAAAGCAAATGGGAGTTACAAAAAATATAATTAATGTGATTACAAAAGACTGATGTTAATGCACTACTAGAATTGAACAGTATAGCATCAGAAACTTCCAACGGCCTCCAATGGCCGTTGACCAATGACTTCCAACGGAAGCCAAAATATGGAATTTTCTTACGGGTACAAAAAATACACCATTGGAAACCGTTAGCGGACATTGTTTTTAAACCCATTGGAAGCCGTTGGTACCCATTGCATGGGTTTAAAAGAAATCAGCCGAAGCCTGCTACCTTCTTCCTCATTCACTAAACCCACGATTTTTTTCCCTAAATCACCAAACTTTCCCTCCTTCAATTCTGAAATCACCAATGCCACGCCATCATCTGCCTACGATCTTTCCAACTCAATCAAGGCACTCTCTCCTCCTATCTAATCTCCGATTCTTTCCGATTTCAAGGTATGTATTAACCCTAATTTTGTTTAATACCCTAAGTTTAGTAATTTAAGCATAATTAGAGTACGTTTGTGTGTCTAGTGCTATTAATTAGTTGTTAATGTAGGGTTTAATCATTTAAGTTGCAAATCTAGGGTTTTTATTTATAAATTACTTAATCTAGGGTTTTAATTAGTTTTAAGTAGTTGTTGTTAATGAGTTTGTATTTATAGATTTATTTGATTATGGCTAATCTAGGGTTTAATTAATTCAAGTTGAATATGTATATATGCATATATATAGTGTTGTATGTATGTGTATATATATATACATATATATATTTGGTAATTAATCTATGTATTTGTTTATTTTGTTGAGCCCTAATTCATTGAAAATGATATTTAATTTGTCGAAAACGTGTCGTGGAAATATTTAAGTTTATATTTTGGGCTAAGGCGCACAAAAAACACTTTAATCACAAAAATAAATAAATCATAATTTGTTATGTTCATAAAGCCTTAGAGAATTTTTTTTGGCCCCGTCTGATAAGTATTGTGTATAATTGTTATGTGAATGTTCGTTTTATTAACGAAATAGACATTTATATTCATCGTATACAATATTTGTTGGATTTGTCTTTTGTATTGGACAAGTTACGAACACAATAACGAAATTAAATCTAGTAAAATATTTCATTTTAAATGGTTCTCAAAATTTCGAAAGCACTTCCTTTATGTTACCTATGTACACGCAATTGTGTATTGTTCAGGGAATTAAAGGGAAGTGCTGTCGAAATTTTGTTGAATCATTTAAATTGAAAAGATTTACGCAATTTAATTATGTTATTGTATTTGTAATGGGAGGTAGGATGACCCACCAATAAATGATCAATTAACATAACATGCATTCAACACTAAAATTGTTTTAACAAAATGTCAATGCAAATTTTATCATCATAATTAATATGTCAAAGAAATGTTTTCATTAAAATACAATCTTAACGTTTGAGCGATCAGACACAAAAATTGTGAATCTAATTTTGTATCATACTTTCTAGTTTTATATGTACTTAGGAAAAATGGACGATTATTTTAATGATCGAAGCTGGATGTACAAACGAAGAGAAATTGATGGCACAATAAATAAACAATTTATTAATGGTGTCAGCTTGTTTATTGGTTTCGCTTTAAGTAACAGAAAAAATGACGTCGAAATCCGTTGTCCATGTAGTATATGCAAGTTATTGAAGCATTTGATATCACAAATGGTTAGAGTTCATTTGCATCAGTACGGTTTTGGGCCGAACTATTTAGTTTGGGATCGTCATGGAGAACTGTTAGCATCTACTTCTATACAAGTTGAGGTGGTAGTGAATAATGAAATGGCTACGACGAATCTTATAGAACAAATGGTTGATGATGCTGCACGATCTATGTTCCCGGTACAACAATTTAATGATAACGATGGTAATGAAAAATTAACTGACAATATACATGATTTTAGCACTAAATAATATGCTGCTCGTAGAACAAATCATCATGGATATAAATTTAGCACTAAAGAATATGATGCTGAAAAATTAACTGACAATGGCAGTGCATTTGTTAAAAGTAGTGATGATCCAAACGGCCATATATACACGATTTTTATGGCGTGCTAAACCAGATTCTGCAATTGACATATATCACACGACCCGCGAAAGAAGTATTTTTGTTTAAATGCAACTGGTTTAGCAACGTTCCAGGTTCTAGAATCAATGTGCACCCAAAAATATAATCTTATAAAAGTAAAACATACTTTCCATTATTATAAGTACGATACTTTTATACTTGCCAAACAAGCTCTTCAAGTATATTATGCTCCTTATCCCTATATGAGAAGAGACAAAATAGATTGGTGGGTAGTTTTCAAAAAAAAGGCAAGGTTTACATTTAACGGACGTAATATTCCCAACGACCAAGCTTATCAAGAAGACATCGAGGAAAATGCAGAAATAGTAATAACCGATGATCAAACAGATTTTGGACCTCTAAACGATGAATCGAATGCATTAATTGATCTGTTTGAGTCTACATATGAACCAGATATGAAGGAGGAAATAGAGTCAGAATCTGAAAGTGATGCGGATGACTAACTAATAATCCTCATTTTTAAAAGGTAATTTCATGTTTATTTTAACATAGTAAGACTCAAATTCATATTTAATAGGTATTTCTTATGTTAACACATTTTAATAGATATTTATTATGTTATCTATTAATAAGTTACATATCATAAATAAAAAATATGTTATCTATCAAACTTATATTTACTTTTATGAATCAAACTCATATGTTAACTAGACATATCTATGAATCAAACTTATATTTAACATTTCTACGAATCAAACTCGTAATGTTTACTAGACATATGTTATGACGTTTCTATTATCAAGTACTCATGTTATTTAATACCATGTTTTTACATAGCACTTTCATGTTATGTTGTGTTGTTGTCTGTAACAGGTATGGCGTCAGGTGGCGATGAGGGTGGTCTGTTGTCGGAGTTATCCCATCTTGTGGTCTGGCTTAAGCCAAAAGCATCCAAAGGGTAAAAAATAAGTTTTTAGTATAAATTTAATTTAAGTACAATAAATTATTTAAATTGTTGTTCTAGTAACCATGTTTATTTTTCGTTTAACACAGGGGTTTTGAGTTGGAGTCGTCCAATACAGTCTTGAGGATATCAAAACGCGCTTATCATGCTCGCATGACTGCATGTTGGCCCACATGGACCTCGATACCCGACATTGTTAAGGAGACCATATGGCAGGATTTTTGGTACGTATGTATGATATAACATTTATTACGTTAAGTTGTCATGCTCTAATTTGATAAGTTCATATGTATGCTATTTTAAAAAAATGCAGGGTTCGGTGTATCACCAGGAGACGGATTTGGATCTCGTCAAGCTCCACTGGCACAACAAAATGGAAACAAATTATAGACAGACAATGAACACCTTAAAATCAGGTGGGAAAAGACCGTCTTGGATGAGCGAAACGGTGTGGGATGATCTATATACTTACTGGAATAATAATGAGGAGTTTCGGGTAAATTTACTGCATATTTATTTTAAATTATTATATTCAATTAATATGCGATTTAGAATAATACATTTTTTTAATTTGAATATATAAGCCTCATTTAAGAGAAATGCAGCTAACAGGAGCAAGAACCTGATTACGCATCAAGGTGGGTCCAAGTCATTTTAGCATCATCATGAGGTTCTGGTATGTTTTATAATTGCATAGTTTAAATTTTTAATTTATAACTTGTTAAAATTAATAGTTGATTTAACTTTAAGTTTTAATTTACACACACATATTTATATGCATGCTTATTTTAGGAGAGAGCGCGTATGGCTCCTGTGTTGTACTGGGATGTTTTCGAGCATACACATGCATGGAGTCAGACTGACGACACAGGCTCAGTTTCGTACAGTTGAGACCATGATGATAAGGCGCATGAGAGATATGTAAGTATAAAATAGTTAAGTTAGAATTATAATTTAACTAAAATAATGTTATCTAAATTCTTTTTTTTTATAGGAGAAATTTCAGGCAAAAAGGGCGGAGATACTGGAATCTACTAGGAGGACTGAGTTGACCAAGGTCGATGAAGATAGGATATTTGATGCTGTCATGGATCCACCTACCTGGAACAGACGATATGTTATGAAAATCTAGAGGTAATACTAAAAGTTATAATAAAAACACAAATGTATTCTAAATGCTATTATGAAATACTAAAAATCTGAAATTATATACAGATTACAACATCTCAGCAGATGTATCAGAGGGCACAGGACAAGGAAGAAATCTCATAGCTGAAAGCACAGATTGCAGAGCTTCATGAGCGTGATCGTCGCCGTGAAGAGCAGATGGAGATGCTTAACCAGCGGCTGGCGGAGTTCATTTCCAAGTATGGTACGCCACCTTCATCTTCTGGTGGAGAAAGTTGATAAGGTTAGCTTGTTTTGATATGTGTTTTGAGAGTTGGTGAGGCTTGCTACATGATTGTTGTATATATTTTTATGATGGTTTGGACATGATGTGATGATGGTTTGGTGATGGTACGGTTTGGACATGGTGTTGGTTATGATGTTTGGACATGGTTATGTTGTTTTGGCGACGTTTGGTTGTTATGTTATGTAAATATTGCTTAACTTATGTGTTTTGTGTTTGATTTTTATTTTATACTGTGTCTGGGTGTATATATGGTTGAGATTGTGAGTTATATGCTCGAAATGGAGCAGTTTAGATTATTATATATGTGATGTGTGGCTTGAAGTGGCAATTCTGAAATCTTAAAAAAAACACCCAAATTTTCAACGGTGACGAACGGCTTCCAACGGCTTATTGGTCCGATTATTTCAATGGCTACCAACGGCCTCAGATGGCTAACTTTCAACGGTTTTCATCCTTTTCCAAAGTCCCTTTGGCCAGAAATCAGGGAAGCCGTTGGAAAATAGGCGTCGTGTGCATTGGAAGTCGTTGGAAGCCGTTGATCCGTATACCAACGGATTGATCAATGGCTTCCAACGCGGTTTCCAACGGCCGCCAACAACCCCTGGCCATTGGAAAACCTTGTTTCTCTTGCAGTGATGGTATTTAATAAGTTAACCATTACCTTAGGAAATATGACTATTATGGTCGCTAAAGGCATGTGACGATTATGGAATTTAATTGATTTAATTGAGTGTCCACGACCTTAAGGAATATGACCGTTATGGTTATTAATGGTGTGTGACTGTTATAATAATTAATTGAATTAAAGGAGATCTAATAGAAATTTAGGTATTAATTATCGTAGTTAGTACTAAGTCCAATAAACAGATAAATGAATAAACATCCTAGAACTATGAATCTTATGATATCATCCTTATCTTATTTCTAGTTCAATTCTAAAAATAATATCTTTAATTAAAATAAGGATTGGACTTAGTAGGTTAGTGATGCGAGGTCAATTGCGTTATTTGACATAAGTCTGCACTTTCCAAGAGTCGAATGTATGTATAACTGACGTGTGATATCTTTTACAATAGGAACCCGTGGCAATAATTAATTGTGTAACATGAATTTATCCTAAAAGGTTTACTTCAAGTGTTGAGGTATTAGGTGGATGTAGGGGTTGGCTCCATTCCAAAAAAAGAAATCAAGAAGGAATAATTTGATACTGTAGCCTACTTCAGGATTAGAGGTATTAAATAGCAGAATCCACTTATTGGGTAATAAGTGATTGGGCTCATCCTTCCCCTTAAGGGTAGAGTCATAGGATCCACCCTTATTAGATATTAAGTGATCGGATAGCTCATTTCCCTATAAATAATAAGTATTAAGTGGGTAGTTGTGTGCGAGATCGATAATCTTCATGATAGTCTGCTTCTTTTAGATAGTAAGAAACTAGATTAGAGTCCCTCTGGGATAAAATATTAAATGACCGCCATGGAGGTACTGTAAATCCGCATATCCTATGAAAAGTATTAAGTAACTTAGGAAATATCTAATAAGGTCAGCTAGATAGTAACACAGGTGTCCGCCGGGGAAGATCATAAATGATTATTGGTCGTCTACCTAGTCTGTAGGTTATAAGTTGCTGCTTACTATCTCTCGTTTTATGTTGGGATAGGAATACGTGTAAACGATGGAAGCCTTGAATTAGTAGGACTTAATAACCAGTGTCCTCTAATTTATATTAGTGTGTTGTAAACCATTTAGTAAGGTATTAAGTGATCGATTGATCCACCTTGAGCCTAGAGTGACGTTGGAATCTGCATATCTTTTATATTATAAGTGAGGCCATAAGTGGCTATATATTTATATCCCACCTCCTTTATTAGTAGGGTATTTAGTAGTTGGAGAGCTCACCTCTTAGTTTTGGTATCTGTTTGAATGATGGTTTAAAGGCTTCATATATGTGTAAAAGTTCTATCTTAGTATATTACGATAATTTAGCTTTGAAAAGTGCTATCTTGGGTACGGTAGTTAATTGTCGTGCTTAATTATTACAAGGTTAGGTTAGACTTGTTAGACATATGGTTCGGGTGAAACCAAATGGGATACATTTGTGTATTGTAAACAGTGTTATACATTTTCTACTCATCAGGACTTGTTGTTCTGACCTCCTCCTTATAACAACTTATGTTAGGGAGACAAGGCTACACAAGCATTCAATTTTGGTTTTCTATTCTTGTCCTCTCATGCTCGGTATTAATGTGGTGATCCACTTTTATGGTAGTTGCCTAAGTCGATACACGTTATCCTATCTTATTTTCGTTGTGAGTTGGTTTTATTGTACTCTGATTATGCTCATACTCATTATTCATATATGTTAGATTCCAACTATTCATACTTAGACGGGTTTGAGTTTCGATTTTTATCGAAATTCGAGCTCGGAAAAGTATGGGGTTTTACAATAAACTGCACTAATAACTTTGTGCATTCTTGAATAACCAGGAAGAAATCCAAAATGAAAATCTTATGCATGACAATATACATGATTGAGTGGTGGGAATGTATTTTCAATGCCAATATGTAACACCAAATATCTTCTCATTACTATCACTGTATTCATCGTCATGTAGATGACTGGTTCATCGTTAATAAGCTCGTATTAGAGCTTCCACTCATCTTTCTTATCATTTGAGATCCGATTTGAGATTATCATCCATCTAGAATGGTAGCACAAGCCACTTTCCCTATGAGTTCAAGTTCCAAATTCACTACACCAGACCCTGCATACCTTTAGCTAACTTGTTAGAGAGTTCTTGTGCAATGTGCTTAGCATATAAAGGATTGGAATAAAGAGCAATGATTAGTTTCTTCTTATGGTTTGGATTAAGAGAACCACTTGGTGGCAAGATAGAATGGGTTGGGACATTATGGGGGATCCCCACAAAAAGTCTAAGGAGGCGACACAGTGGCAAGAGAGGGCAGGGATATCACGAGGGAGGGTTAGTCAACGAGAGGGACAAGGAGACGGGAAGGTAGACTTGATGGATCCACATGGTTGGATCTTGGGACTGCCAGCGTTGGAATAGAGGTTTTGGAAGGATATTCTTAAGAGAAAGACTATATGGATCAACTACGAATGTGGGCAATACGAAATTACATGGCCAAAGTTCGCAAATAGGAAGCTTCGACTGGTACAAGACATGGACATAGGCTAACCCATCCTTGAGAAGGGAGATGGGAATACGAGTCGACAATTGTTCGAATGGGGTAACACCAACTAAGGCCTTTTGCAAATCGAAGAAACTGGCCAATCAGATTGGTAAAACAGTTTACTCCCTCGGAAGATTGGAAAAGTAGGGAGATATTAAAGATATGCGCCCTAACGGGAATAACTAGGACTTACTCTTAGGTAGAGCTCTACTAGATAATGATAAATGCTTTACTTTCAATAATGATAGGGTCAGATTCCAAAATACATGTTCTCTTTTAAAAGCACGAAAATATGAAAAAGTACACCAAGTCATCATGTTTTTTTTTCATTATGGAGTGCAGCCAGATCCAAAAAGAAACCACTTAGGTAATCTTTCCATACCACAGTATGTGTATTGATAATTTCTTTTTCAGGCATGGCATGTTTTTCGATAAAGACAACAATACAGTGTTTGGAGAAAAAAGAGCCAGTAATTGCATGTTTTTTCTTAAATAAGAACCATCCACTAACTTATTTGGGATTTTCAACAATGTTTCTAGAACATAGGTTGATAAATTAGAACTTCAAACATTGAAAAAATTGTAAATTGATTGTGGAAGAGTTTTGATGAATTGTTCCCAATCTGCATCAACATATGCATTGATATTTAAAGTATTACTGGATTTTAAAATGAGCTCAAGATAAATGGTTCCTTTAAGATATCTGAGAATTCTTTTAATAGCCTTCCAGTGATTATCCAATGGATTTTGCATGTATTGACTGACTTTATTAGCACTATAAGCAATGTCTGCTCTAGTTATTGTAGATACTGAAGTGCACCAAAAATGCTTCTATAAAAATTTCCATTTTGAAAAGGTTCTCCTTTGTGCTCGGACAATTGTATGTTGGTGTTCATTGGTGTAGGTAAAGGATTTGCTTTATCCATTTTAGCTCTAACCAGAATTTTTGAAATGTATTTCCTCTGACTGAGGTGCATTTCTGAAATTGATGTTTTATTGACTTCAACACCCAGAAAGTAATGCAAATCTCCTAAATATTTGATAGAGAGTTCTGAATTCAACATGTTGGTCATAGCTTTAATTTCTGCATCACTGCTTCATGTAATAATAAAATCATCAACATAAATTAGAACATATGTTATAGCAGTATTAGAAATTTTTGTAAATATTGAGTTGTCAGATTTTGCTGAATTGTAGCCATGATTGACTAGTGTTGACTTTAACTTGTCAAGCCACACTTTAAGTGCCTGCTTTAATCCATATATGGCCTTATTGAGTTTGCACACCAAATTCTTGTTTGCATGTTGAGTAAACCCTTGAGGCTGCTCCATGTAAACTTCTTCCTGCAAATCACCACTAAGAAATGCATTATTAACATCTAATTGTTTGATGTTCCAATTTCTATACTAAGCAATGGTTAAGATAATTCTAATTGAGATTGGTTTCACAATAGGTGAAAAAGTTTCTGAAAAATCAAATCCACACTATTGTGAATTCCCCTTTGCAACAAGTCTTGCTTTGTATTTAGATATTGAACCATCTGCATTTCTTTTTAATTTATATATCCATCTGCAACCAATAATATTTTTGGTTTTTGGTTTTTCAACCAATGTCCAAGTCCTTTCCTAATCAAAGCAGTGTATTCATCTTGCATTGCAGCACTCCACTTGTCACTTTGTGTTGCTTCATCATATGATGTGATTCTTCAAGAACAGTTGCAGTGTTGTAAACTTTTGGCTTGTATATGCCACACTTTGCCCTAGTAAGCATGGGATGTTGATTAATAACACCTCTGGTTGCAGTAGTTTGATTCTCATTTGAGATATTATTATCTGCTGTTTGATCCATATTTGTAACACTGACTTCTTGTCTTTGTTAATCTACAATATCATCAATGCTGGAGAAGGATTGCTCTTAATCTGGCCTACTAGAAGGCATAGTGTTTTGAGAGCTAGTATTGGTGTCATGCTTCTCTTGATGAGCAGGCATCAATACTTCAATTTCATTAGGTATATCACAAATTACCTTTTTTCAGCGGTACTTGCATCAATTTTACTAAAAGGATAATCATGTTCAATAAATCTGACATTTCTTGAAATATAAAAAATTTCTTTGCTATCCAAACATTTCTACCTTTTTTGTCTGTTATAATACCCTAGAAATATACATGAAGTAGACCTAAAATCTAATTTATGATTATTAAAAGGTTTTATATAAGGGAAACACTGGTATCCAAACACTTTCAAATGCTTATAACCTGGTTTAATTTTTGTTAGTACTTCTTGTGGACATTTGAGTTTTAATACCTTTATAGGCATTATATTAATCAAACGTACAACAGTACTGAATGCAGTTGCCCAATATTTAAAAGGCATAGAGGCTTGAGCTAATAAGGTTAAACGAGCTTCTATAATATGACTATGTTTCCTTTCTATTATTTCATTTTGTTCAGAAGTATAGGGGAATGTTATTCTATGACTAATACCTTTCTTTTCAAGGAAAGATTTTAAGGGTAGAAATGTGGACATTTGACTTTTAGTACCTTTGTAGGCATTACATTAATCAAATGTACAACAGTACTAAATGCATCTGCCCAATATTTAAAAGATATAGAGGCTTGAGCTAATAAGGTTGAACCAGTTTCTAGAATATGCGTAGCTATTAGTTCAAGTGGCCTAGAATAACTAGTTTGTGAATCTAGAAATACAAGTTTATGACTCTTTCCCAATTAAAAAGCAGTACATATATATGAATCAAGGATTTGATTAACAGAGATATTATCATTAATCATAATATGCTTAGTAATCTTTATACTGGGATGATCCAGTTTACAATGCCACATATCAAATTCCTTATAGCAATCAGAATAATTCATTATTGACATTATACTATTATTTTTACTAAGATCAGAATTTTTTGGATTATTGATATCAAATCTGTATAATCCCCTACTCTCTTACCCTCCAAGGTAATTTCTTGAGTCAATATCTATTTAACTATGCATGCGTTTGGGTAAAAATCAAAATAAACATTGTTATCCTTAGCAAATTGGGAAACATTCATTAAATTTTTCTTAATTGATGGAACTCTCAGCAATTTTTTTAAGTATAGTTGTTTAGTTCCACCAATACTTGCATTTCCGGTGTGTGTGATAATGTGCAATTTTACCATTACCAACAATAAGATTTTGTATACCTTTTTACTCTTTATTTCCCTGATTTAATTTGCTTAAGTTGTTGGTGACATGGTTTGTTGCACCAGAATCTGGGTACCAGTAATCATCCAACACATCATTATTAGTGGTAGCTTCAATATTGAGAACTTCCCTTTGTGCTTTACTATTATCTTTTGCAACATTTACCATGTTAGCACTTGCATTGTTATTCTGACGAGGAGTATAATTTGTGTTAAACTTAAAATAGCATTTACTTGCATTATTCCCCTACTTTTTCACAGATTTGACATCTGATTTTATTATTAATATTACTTATACCTCCTCTTCTTCCTCTACCAAACCAACCCCCACTTTGATTATTAAATTAATTTCTTGATCCACCCCCTTTATCGTGATTTTATCCTCTGTCATATGCAATGTAGTTGACAGATAAATCAGAATTAATATTCTTCTTATGTTATATTCTGCCTTTATGTGACAATAGGGTTGAGTACACATACTGTAATGAGGGTGTTGGGTCCATAGGTAGAAATATTGCAATAACAACTTCATGCTCATCATCAAGACCACTAACAATTGCTATGACTTATTCAGATTATGGTATTCTTTGGCCTGCTGTACTTAGTTGATCACATATATTTTTCAACCTTGAGCAAATATTCATTCATAGATGACTCACCCTTCCTGGTACTATGCAATTGTCTTCTGTGATGCGTTACTCTTGCAGAAGATTATGCAGAAAAATTTCTTTCAACAGTTGCCCAAACTGCTTGAGAAGTTTTGACCCCTATTAACTGAGATAATATTGTTGGACTAATTGAGGACATCATCCATGCACAGATTAAACCATCTTGTCTCTGATGCATGGTATATTCAGGATTATTCACTAGTTTATCTTCGCCATCTCTAATAAACTTTGGTGGCACAATTTTTGTACCAAGAATATAATCATCTAAATCATATCCTCTAATAGCAGTTTCAACTTGTAATTTTCATAACAGATAGTTGGATTCATCAAGTTGGATTGAAATTATTTGGCTTTGCGTTTTAATGATGGTCTTCATCAAATCTTGGACTGGATCTGTGTGGATCTAATGAACTCTTTTGTTGGAAACTTGAGGATTGCAAATATCTCCAGAATTAGCCATGCTAACACAACAGAGAAGCAATATAAAAACTGCAAAGGTGTGATCTGAACTCAAAAAGCTTTGATTCGAAAATCCTTTAACAAAACACACAATTGTTGAATGATGCAACTCTGAAAGCCTATGTCAAGAAACAATTTCCAATATTTTGATAAGAATAATAATCTAATAGGCTTTCTTTGACGAGACTGATACAATTGTGATGATTTATTGAATAGTTTTGATCGGTTTCTTGATGTTCTAATCTGATCCTGAGCACGACTTTATGCTGAAACAAGAAGCAGCCACAAATTGTAGGCGAGGCACTTGTTTTTGGATAAAGTCGCAACCCTGACAGGATAAGTGACAAGTTTGATGATGGGAGATCCAAGTGATGAAGGCTCCAGGGACGGTCCTGGGTAAGGCAATCAAGACGTCCGCCTAGGGTCTCCGACCTTATACTGCATATACTTGGACATGTTCTGATAGCTTAGGGCATATGATGTCCTGATTTGCCTAGAGCCTCCTGTAATTTTTTGTGTTTCAGGGCCGGCCCTCATGAAGCTTATTTAATGGATCTACAATAGATCAACACTTCTGATGATCTATTGTTGTTGTAACACAGAAAGACTGTTACCAGCTCTAATAACAAATTAGATTTCGTGGATAAAATATAAATAGAACTATTAGAGAGAAAGATGAAGATAGATTTTGTATTGATTGATGAAAAATGAACTATACGGTTTATGTTGCACATGGCGGCAACATATACAAATATATCAGTATATCGGCCGCCTTTGAAGGCTTCAAAGTCTTTTTTGAAGGAACCATCCTGAATGTCTTCGCTGAGACTTGGATAATAAAACACTATGGGTGTCATAGAATACAATGGATTAAACTGGAAAACTGCAGGATAGAACGAGGGCAAGAATTTCAAATGAAAAATTGTAGGATAAAAACTGGAAGGCAAGGAGAACAAGCAAAAATATAAACTAGTTTGGAATCACGTTGCTAAACTTCAGGGATCATCACAAAGAACAAAAAGGATAATTGACATCAGATGCACAAAAATCAGAAATCCTCAGCTTTTATTTTGTTAACTTAAAAATGTTAAAAAAGGGTCCACTCCTACATAACCGGAAGCTAACACAATACAAAATGATATGTGAGTATAACAACAAAGGTAGCAACTAAAAACTATAACAACAAAGGGAGCAACTAAAAACTAAGTACACTGTGAAGTCGATATAGCGAACTCTCAGAGTTGCGAAGCAATGAAAATCAAAGAGCGAAACATGAGGATGGTACAAGTTTTTCTATAATTTAAAAGAGAAGGTCCTACGGGTTTAGAAACAGGGCACATCCTTTTCTTTCGTCATGATCATGTTACATGTTGAGTGAATCGAAGCAGCAGCTGCTCTAATCGCATTTTCTTTCTCCACAATGTCCTCCCCCTTCTTTATGTCTCTGATAATCACAGACTTAAACGTATTAGTAAACTGGATTCATGCCACATATTAAAAAGGCAACTGTTATAACTGAAAGTAAAGAGGAATTTTAAGATATCTTAAGCATTCATCTTATTGTGACATGCAAATTTAGAAGTAGTTGAACTATAATATCATGGTGTGGGATCGAATTGCGTTTTGAAATTAGTAATGATGACCTGAACTCATCTGCGAGTAAGACTGCACGGTTAGCACTGAAAAATTTTAGCCCTCCTTCACAGTGAGAATGCATATCTTGGACTTGACTGAGCCAGCTCTCCTGAAAAGAAAATGATAAAAAGATAAGTAATCAGGGGTAGGCAATTGTATACATAATAGCAAATTCAGTCTGGGACACATGACTAATTTTAATCTCAGACCTGAAAATTTAACCATCACTTGACCATCCATAAGCAAGGCGCTAGCTTAGCACCCAATGATAATTGGGTTTAAATCATAAATGTAAGATCAAAATTCTGGAAAACGGATATAGAGAAAACAGTGATAAGCGATTGTCTCGCCAAGACCCAGCAAAGAAATCCTCTTCAACCGATTAATTTTCAGATATTCAAACTCATGATGAATTAAACTAGTCTTGTATCATTATTAATCTAGTAATATTTGTATAGCCAATACCAACTCTATTTACATTTATATTTTTTGAGTTTAACTCCGAAGGGTTGGGTTTCCTCAAAGCCTAGCTATGTATATTTTTTATAAGGAAGCAGTAGCCAACCATGCCTGCATTTTCAATTTTTCAGATGCTATCATGGCCATCGCCATGTTCCATTGTAACAAATGAAATCATTTGTTATCATTATAAACAAACCGCTCAGCATCCTTTTTCTACTGATACTTCCGAATGTTGTAGAGATTATGTACTCAAGTCAGAAAACTATATTCAACAGTTTTTCTGATAGTCAGTTTAGTACTGGTGTAAAAAGCAAAAAAAAAAATATGAGAGTTAACCCTTTTTTATTCTAGAAATCAAAGTTAGAAAAGAAAAAAAATAGCCCCTCGCATAATGGATCAACGTATGAACATATATTCATCAAACATTTAGTTTAACTGGTGTCAGTAAAACAGTATTGCGTTAGTGAAGATTTAGACTTCCGCACATGCATGCAGGCACACACATTCAAAATTGATCTCACAACATGCCATCCTTGTGTAGATTTGCAGAGAATAATATGTATCAAGTAGTTAAAAATAAAATAAGCATCGCTCACAAGGTGTTTGCCTTCTTCATATAATGACTTGTCCATTTGACTGAATATAGATGTCCATTTTTCCATGTGCGATGTCAAATTTGCACCATCACATAATGACTCCTTAGATGTCAAGTACGGAAGTTCTACTTGAATTACATTCTTAACCCTTTTTCTACTCCTCTTTAGTGCTACAAAAATAAGTAAAAATGTCTTAAAAATCATGAAATATGCAAAAGGTATGAATACATTTATATGGGGTTAGAGGGGGGAAATGCTTACAAGCAAGTCGTCCCTTAATATCTTGCTGTAGAATGTCCAGCCACTGTAAAGCCATTGAAGCACCTACACATTGGTAGAACATTACAGTAAGATCATTTCACCGATTTAATTAAATGATATCGACTACTTTTGTACTTCCTAAGAATTTACTGTGCCAAATTTGACTCCATGTTTATTTTCAGTTTTTCCTCAAAACAACTTAATGAATACCTTTCAATTAATTTACAGACATAATGAATAACATTTTTGTTTTTATAAAATAAAACACTATGGACTGACCATTTTTAATTAATTTACAGATTTCTACAAACGCCATGCTTCCGACTACAGACACAACTTACAAAGTACACATATGAATATATAGTTGATAATTGCTAGTACTATGAAAGTTTAAAATAAAACACTATGGACTGACCATTTTTAGTTAATTTACAGACTACTACAAATGCCAAGCTTACGACTACAGACACAACTTACAAAGTACACATATGAATATATAGTTGATAATTGCTAGTACTATGAAAGTTAAATTATGCCAAAACACATGGTATTTTAACCAGACAATATGTGATATTTTGACCAAACTTGTGGGATAACATGGCATATATATGATTGATACTTAGGCTGCAATTGAACAAAGATAACCTTTGACAGAGAGAGAAGCAATATCATGGGAAGCCGACAAATCTATATTGGAAGTTGGATCGTTGTTTGAAATGCTACTAAGGTTATCTGATGATAATTTCAGTGTAAGTGGATCGTCGTCATTGTCCATGAACCGTGACAGACTATAACCCTCATTATATAATTTCCCAGTAAAATCTGATTCACTATTATTTCTTCCCTGCCCAAAACTTGAAGGATAAGAGGGCATGTTCAAACTTAAACCGAATCGATTGCGCTCGTGATTATGAGCCAAAATGTCTTCATCAACTTTTGCTTTGTCTATATTACTCTTCTCAGATTTCAGCATGGCCTCTATTATTGAATTAACTTGCTTACTGTTCCTAACATGCTTTATAATCCCGGGATTCAAACCTGATAACAATCCAGTAGGAGCAGCAGTCCTTGTATGTTTAGCAGGTGGTTCTCTTTTCGATGAGTCGACTTTTTTCCTACTATCTTCTTCTTTTTTCCTTTTAGGTTGCCGATTCCTAAACTTCGATGAAGCAGGCATGCACCCTTGTGGAGATGAAGACAGGAAGCTTCTCCTCTTCATTTCATTCCAAACCTTTAATGGATCAGTTTTTTCGATTGGGGCCATTGGGCCCGTAGTACTACCACATTCTGACACATCTACAGGTGCCTTCTGCTCCAATTTTTTATATGTATTTAATGGATTATCATTAAGATCCAGACTGAGACTAGATGAGATTGGCTTCTGAGAATCATGATGATTCGATGAAAATTTGACTGTATCAAGGCCTAGACTTAAATTTATTTCACCGTTTGGTTCAGAATCATGGCTTGCCAATATGTGATTTGTGTCTGTAATTTGGAATACGTTCTCTTTACCTGTATATTCTGATAGCTTGGAGCATTTCTTCATTCCTGAAGTGAATATCAAGTAGTTTTAAGAAAATGATGTCATTAAAAAAACAGAAACAGTACATTCATTCATAAAGCAATTCTCCAAAAAATTAGGCATACCAATTTTTTATGGTGGCATGCCTATGGCTCAATGTTTGCATCCGATTCTACGTGGGGTGTGAAAATAACAGCATGTATCGTGTGCTTGTAATGTATACAAGTGTATAAACACATGCAGGTGGGTCTGCATCTAATCACAATGTGCATGTATTAATTCAAAAATGCACTTTATAGCATTTTTCAAAGCATGTACAAAATTCCCTTTACAGATACAGCAAACACTTCCCTAATGAACATGTAGCCAAAGTCATATTAATTATATATATTATATTCAATAAATGAACTATTGTTGGCTAGAGCTGTCAACGGATACTTTCAGATACAGATAATGCTATATCCATATCTGCATTCGGATGTCGGTTTTCCGTATTCACGAATACAGATGGATATCAGATAATTTTCCTATTCGCCAACAATTGATAAATCAAGAAGTATAAATGAATATCTTTAGTTTACTATAAATATTTTTCAATTTCATTGATCACAAAAGTATTAAAAATAAACAAATATAATGAAATTAAATAGATTTGAGTAGTTAATATGCATTTAGTGCATATAATATAAACATTCGACTTAATAAAGCAATAAAAAAATCTCATGCATTATACTAAAATATGTATAATTTTGAGCATAATGTTAAAAAAAATCTAACGGATAGTTTTCGGATGCGGATATCTACGTATCTGCATTCACATCCATTTTTTCAAATATCAGATATTTATTCGCTTTTTGGATATAGATGCGGACGGATTTCGGATTTTTTTTTGGGTACCCAGTGACAGCCCTATCGTTGGCAGTTGGAAACAGGAAGAATTATGAATATAAAAACTCCGGGAAACTACCGTCATGTAGTTAGCAAAGAGTAGTGCTTATGCTAGAAGCGTTTTCTTTGCTCTCTCTCTCTCTCTCTTTCTTTTTTTCTTTTTTTTTTTTTTTTTTTTTTTTTGAATGTATTTTATCACATAAGACATTTTCTTTCTTTTTGTAATCATAGTCTATTCTCCGAGTAACCCTTAAGTATGGGACCGCCGAAACAACCAACCTTGGGCTTAGCAATTGAAAGATAGGACGCAACCCTAACTCAATCTTCACTCTTAATTCTTAAATCTTAACCTGGTTTCCAGATTGTCAATGAATCATATTTTTTGATCAGTTCATACATCCTAACACAATTTTGATCATCATGGTCTTCTGCTTGCAACTCTACTCACAGGAGTTTATGTCTGACCATACTCACTGTATAGACAAGCCTAACTGGAAGGTCACAATATTAGGTGATATTGTATAATATATAAAAGAGCATGTCAATAATTCAATATATGCAATAATAACTTATCAATATATAAAATGAACATACAACTTAACAATAATCAGCTAAATAAAAGATAACCAGTTAATACACAAATTACTTTTCAAAGTAATAGATTCTTTCAAAAAAAAAAAAAAAAAAAAAAAAAAAACCGTTTTCTTTTCTTTTGAAACATCATTCAAAAAAAAAAATCACCATTTTTGTTTAATAAAATTTACCCCAAAATATATAGAATATTTCAAGGGTAATAAAATAGCTACCTTCCACTTTTTAAAACAGCAGGCTAACGCACCTTAAAAGTTCACTTTTTAAGGCGTTAAAACTTTACTCTGTCATAGCACATTAAAACACAGGTTGTCATGCGTTAAAATTTTACTCGGTCGCCGTGCATTAAAATATAAACCATTGCACGTTAAAATATTCACTTTGTCGTTGCGCGTTAATATTTAAAACAACTTCACGTACATACCAAAGCGTCACTGCATAATCTTTCGTGCACATCTTCCGTGTGTCATGAATAATATATATGTACTTGTGTAGCTTTTGCATGCATTTTGTTTAACATTCACCAATGTTATGCATTTCTCCCAACTTCTATAATACACAATATACTTGTTTAGCATTCACCAATGTAACATACATTTTGTTTTGCATGTATACTATACATCATTTTCATGTTATGAGTAATACATATTGTGTACGACTTGTAATTCACCAACGTGATATACATTTTGTATAACATAAAATAACATGTATACTTATTAGTTCATATGTGTGTATATTTTTATGTGTATATACCTTGTGAATGGTAATTTACCTATACAGCATAAAATAACATGTATACTTATTAGTACATGCACTGATGTGCACACGCACATCTTGCTTTGCATGAGTGTTCCATTTATGTATATATTTAGCACTTGGGTCATTGAAAGCTAGGGGCGTGTGTGTGTCTCACATCATCCAAAATTGATTAATTGTAATTGTATTAAGCTAAAAGGTGAACATGTAAGTTGCTCCAGGGATATCCAACAATGTTGTGATGGTGCCTCCGAGTTTAATATGGCACATCAGCACTGGCACACAAATTGAAAAATGGTTCAAATAATTTAACTACCACAATTATGCTGTAAATTTGCAGCCCTTACCGACCAAGAATCCAAATTGTGCCAAACGTATATCTCCAAGATATATTGGGTATTTTAAGAAATTCAAAAGGACACCATGAATCATATTCATTGAATTCTCATTTTAATAGTAGAGATGTATGATGAATGCACAATAACTTCTCTTATTTAACAACTAATTTCAACCACAAGTTTGTATGTTCTTTTGAATTAAATATTTATATTTTTTTCCCTTGTGGGGAGAGACATGCATCTAGGTTCTTAATAAGTATATGAAACACTCAAAATCTATCCATATCTGCATCCAAAATACGGAGAATTATCCGATAATTCTAAACCAGATATGGATATGGTTACGTCCGCATCCGATAATTATATTTTCAATTTTTATCATGATTATAATTATGTTTTGTGTATTTTAATACATAAAATGACTGTTACTATTCTATCTAGATCAAAAGATTATTATGTATATAAAAAATCCATATTTGCTGCTTAAATTATTTTTCTAAGCATGTTTATTATTTTTTATATTTTTAGTACTAAAATGAATTTATAATGAACCAAAATTTTCTATTTATTTGTTTAAGTTTATTATTAGTGAAATTTTCTATTTGTTTAAATTTACTAACTGTGAATTGATCAAAACACATCCGATAAATATCCAATATCCGTTAGGATCCACGAACAGGGATATCCAATATCCGTTAGGATCCACGAACAGGGATGTCCAATAAGGACTTCGAGTATAAATACAAATATGACGCTATCTGAATCCATACCTGATCGTTCACAGGTCTACCTGCATCTTGGCTTCTTGCATCTCTAATTTCTACCCAACACATTTTTTATTTAAAATAATATTTTATTCAAGCAGAACACTCATTTGTTAATAACTTAATATATATATGATTATGGCAGTTTAGCATTTTTTTCCAAGCATAATCTATGTGTTATTAACATCATCTTCACACAAGAACACATTATTATGATATCCCTACCCCACTAAACATTGATATTTTAAAAAGAATTGCCATTATAAACACTTTTAATATGTAATAGATAACAATACTAATTTTGATGGTCTAAACATATCATATCAAATTAATTTTTTTAAGATGAGAATGATACGTGGATCGCATTTGGAAAAAGAAAATTGAATTGTGACAGCAATTTATATTGAAAATCAAGACTGCAGCACACACAAAAAAATCATCAGATGTGATACCTCATACATACGCAAAGAGATAAAAGATATTAGAAATGTTCAATAGCTTCCTTATTTCAACTACACAAGTTTGTAGGTTTTATGAGTTATGTGTGTAGTTTTTCTCTCTTCCCTCCAAACCTACGGTTGAAATTAGTAAGCTACACGAGGGGGCTAGGTTATGGTGGCAATTGAAAATTTCCCATTAGACATTCAAAAACACACATACATACGCATGCACACTATACACACACATACTTGTGTGTGTGCGCGCGCGTTTGAAAATCAATTCAATTTTATTTCTTTCAACTAGTCATACATATTAAAATCAACACAAATATGACACAGAATGAAAATACACATAATGATCACTTCCATCAGTTAGATGCATCTAACATCAAGGTCAAAATTGACGTTCACCGTGCCCTTTCCTTTATCTGAGCAATATTAACAATCCATGATCAAACTTCATTAGTAGTAGAAAAAGAGGGGTTTTTTTTTTTTTTTTTTTTTGAAATCGAGTATATTTAGTACTACAAAGTGTTAGGTACTAGGCATAGTAGTTAAGGTGCTAAGGCGCAAGCATTGAGCCTGGGGCTTTTTTGAGCCTTAGGGTTTTTTTGTGTGCCTTTTATATGAGTTTGATCTGCTATTTTACTAACTACAAATTAATTTTTAAACCACATTTTATAATTCATTCAATTATTTACATATTTTATTAATAAGATTTAAATTTTAAACCATATTTTATAATTTGTCGAACAATCAAAATTTTCATTTAACTATTTATTAAAAAATTGAATTTAGGCAAAAAAAAACGCCTCAAACTGCAAAAAGGCGCAAGCGTTGGGCTTTTTTGCGCTTAGGCGCGCCTAAGCGCGCGCCTTAATAACTATGGTACTAGGTAATATGCAACATACCATATGTTGATGTATGTTCGAATCACGATGTGCAAGTTTCGAACATGTGACTTCTTGCATCAAAGTCAAAGCACATAGCTACTGGAACAGTGGTGCTAGTCAGTAGGACAAATGGTAGTTATAGGTTTAAAAAAAAAAAAAAGATTACAGAAAGAGCCTTCGTCGAAAGCTTATTACAAAAATAGGCTTGCCTTTCACCTGCTCAAAATATGTGCTTACGCATTTCTAAAGTGCAAATGTACAAAAAACTTCCTTAGTGAAACCAAACTTGTTCTTTTAACAAGTTTTCAACAAAGCATCTTTTCCAGTACATTTTTGACAAACTCATATTTATAATTTGTCCTTACCAGTATGATTACATTTCTTGTTACAAGCCTCTATCGGCCCATTTGCTTGTTTCTTCATCTGATCGTGATTTTTTTTCCCAGAAGTGATTATAGTGATTGCTTCTTTCAAACAATTTGTTGTCTTTAGCACACACATCAATCAACTCCATAACTCTTTTCACCATTTAGAAAATATGTGCCTCTTTCTAGTTGTAAATTGTGTATGTGTATGTGTATGATAGATATGCATATGTACATTTATATGTACATGTACATATATACAAGTATTAAAAAGGTGCTACAAAAAAGTGATGCCGTTAAGCATTCATATGTGTATATATAAAGAGACATACAAAGATAAGAGCTCTTTCTTGTTGCAAAATTATAATACAACTTTGAGTGCTTTTCTTAAACATAAGTATCATTCGAGTTATCAAAAATACAACTAAACGAATTGTATTTCATTGTATTAGCGATACAAAAGTATACAAGAAAACAACTTTACTCCACTCGACCATTTTCAACTGCACCCAAATACATCGAGGACTTTTTTGTCCATAAAATTATACTGAGAAATATAAACGTCTCTGGAGCAAATTCATAAATCAGTACTATGCGACATATTCACACACTAGTGTGCACACACATGTACCTCCACATATATTAAATGCTCAACTCAAGTGAAGGTTCAAATTATGTATTACAAACGAACAGTTACCATTTGTTACTTTTTTATATTAAACGCACAAAGTTAATCAACATAACCACATATCTAAAGTAAGTAACAAAATTAACCAACATTTTATCATTCTTAAACATTAGTGGATATGAATTTAAAACCCTATAATTTATACATCATATCCAATCTTTTAATATCGTATTCATTGTGTGTTTGATTTCCGGTGTTTCGTCATCAAAGCTCGCAACTCCATAAATTCTCATGGATATTGTGACTCACTATTATAGAGTTGATCCATTACTGAACAATAATTTAGCAGCAACGAAGGCAACTTGTCCACACACACAAACAAAAAACTGTATATTCTTCATTTTGGTTGTTAATGGTTTTTTTTATTTACATTTATTTATTTTTACTGATATAGATTAATGTTTGAATACCAATGAAAAAGGATTAAATTTATTTGTAGTAGATTTTTGTATATTTGGATTGCAAATGCATAACTAAATCTAATTTAACAATACTTCATCCTTCGAAATTTTTGTTGCTTATTTTATATTTATAGTTATGGTCCAATACTTGAATGTCGGTATTGTTAGCGAAATTATGTTAAAATTATGTCATTAGAAGTTTAAAAAAAGTGTATGCTACGATGCTTCCTTCCTTCGAGCGTAGATTTTTGCTGTTGCTTATTGTTTTTTACTTTCAGGTTATGTTGCTTTACAATGACTCGATAACTCACTAATTCAATATCGATGTATCTCATTCACAGTCGACAATGCAAAACGTTGAAGAATTTTAGCTACCTGCAATTAATGTGGGTAACTCTACTACGATTTTTATAGTAAATGTTACGATTGATTAAGGATATGTATGGGATGTTTTTTTCACTAAAATTAAATACCTAACTTTATAGTTATTATTGATTTCAATGATACAAGCACTTTCCACGGCTAATTTTAAAAACAAGATGATTTGTCCTTGTTAGTTTCATATACTTGTCACTGGATATATATATATATATATATATATATATATATATATATATATATATATATACACACACACACACACACACATACATAAAGGAAGAAAAGAAGAATTCTCATAATCTTTAGCAAAATGTGCACCGGAATTCTTGAGGCATGTTTGATTTACAGTTCTCAATATGTTCTGTGATTTAAGTTTTAAACCTTTTGATATGCATGATTATAAAATTGAATGTTTATGAAACACTTCTTCATGAACAAATTCATGTAAACACACAAAGAAAGGATTTTCTTGTGAACTCAGAAGAGGTATGGTCCGATCCTGATTTTATTGGAAGCTCAAATTTGAATCCGATCAAAACCATAAGAATTTCATATATTTCATTGTACAGAACAGAATTCGCTAAAATAACGAGATGCATTTTTCCATACAAAGCTTCAGAACAGATAACGGAACATGAATTTAAAAAACTCGACTTTAAGAACTTAAAACGTGTAACCTTCATTTCTCAGATTCTCCTCTTAAATTCAACCAAAACCAGATAATTTGACAAATAAAAAACACAACTTAACCATTTTCAGTCAACAGTCAGTCATCTAAAAGTCACGTAGTTATAAACCAGTTCATTTCACAAAAAGTATAGCCAACATAAAACGTTACCTCCACTCTTAAGAATTAAGTTCAAATCCTTGGTCTTAACGCTTTCCGCCCTATTTTCAGGTTCATCCGAATCTTCTCCAAATCCCTACATAAAAAACCCCCAAAAATCGACCTTGCAAAGTGGATAGCAATTTTTAAGCAAAAAATGAAGATAATCGAAAAAGCTCAAACCTTAAGCTTAAAATATGTAGCTTCAGGTCGCTTATCCATGAAAGAGACAAGGAATTAGAGCAACCGTGGTCTTGTTTTATTTTTGGAAAAAGGGAAAAACCTGGTATGGAAGTGAAAGAAAAAAAGATGGAAAATGAATCTAGGGTTTATATCTGGTATGCCGGTTTTGAAGTTTAAAAGTGGCAAGGAAAAGTGGGAGAGAAGCTCATTAAAGCAAATAAAAAGAGCGCGATCGAATTCAAAATGTGGAGCGTATATCTCCCTTAATCGCACCCCAGCACGAAGAAAACTGCAGCGTCGATACAATTAGCAGACGAGAGGATGGTCAGTTCAACAATTTCCATGCGGGACCCATGGGCATTTTGAATTTTAGACCAAAATGGATTTATAATGAAAAAAATATGTGAAAATGGAATGAAATTAATATCTGAAAGGAATATTAATTGTTCTGTTGTTGCTAATTGTATCATTAATATGTTTGTATATTTCTAGAGTAGACTAGATTTTGAGGATGTAAATTGATGTTAAATCACAGCTGCAAAAACTTAACAATGATTTTAAAAAAAACTACAATTAAGGCTATTAAGCTAATGCAATAATTTCAAAGTATAGATACAATAATTATATGAAGCCCATGTCTAGGGCACGAATCTAAGAATTGCTTGACATAACCCACAACGATATGTGTTGGAAATGAACATAAATTTATTCACAATATGAGTATGTTTGAATTTGTTGTAATGGTAAAACGAAGACAACATGCAGCTAAGATTTTAGATTTCCTTATTTATATATCATGAGTAACGTTATAATATGCAAGTAGAGTGGCAACACTAAGTTGGTATGATGAAAATAAAATGAACGGAAAATGCTGATAGTAGATAACTGTAATTTGTTCTAAAATGATAGTATTAACTTACAATTAAGAAAGAACACAAAAATTTCATGATATAACAATTATGTTAGCACATCAATTAAAAATGGAGTGAACCGAAGAACGATGGCGTAGACTATGCATAGCAAGAGAAAATACTATGGGTGGGCGCGGTTCGGTTCGGTGCGGTTTGGAGCTCAAACCGCTTCTGCACCGCATCAAACGGTTAATCAAAAATATAAATCATTATACTAACCGTTCAAACGGTTCGGTTCCGATGTAATACGGTCCAGTTTTGGTTCGGCCCGGTTTGAACCCGTATTAAATATTAAACAAGAGAATTACTTCCATCAACAATCAATTTATTATTTTATGTCGTTGTGTCATCTGAATGTTAAAACACATAGTGTTATCTTGAATTGATATAACTACAACATACGCTGAAAATAGAATATATATGGTTAAAATAAAAAGTTAGATAGGAATTTGTTAATTTTTTTATCGTAACATTACCGGTGTAGCTATGCGATTCGGTTCGGTTCGGTTTAATATGGTTTGGTAACAGTTCAAACCGCAACCGAACCATATCGTTGCGGGTCGGTTCGGTTTGGGTTGTTAGATTTAGAGAGAGAACCTGGTGCGATTTTCCGCACCGTTTATGCGGTCCGGTCTGGGCGGTTTTCGCATTGCAATGCAGTTTATGCCCACCCCTAGAAATACATTTGATCTAGATCCTCCGTAGGACAAACAAAAACCTAAAAAATAAATAATTAGTTTATTACACAAAAAAAATATGAAAATGTACAGTAAAAGCGAAGTTTAGACTAAAAAACTAGGTATGTTTTTCACTCTAACCTTTCATGGGGAATCACAGTAGAACCTCTGGTTAGCAATATTAGTAGTGATTGTTGTTATGGTTGAAGGTAATAGGATTGAAATTCTACTGAACGCTAAACGCGGTGCATCTAGATAATGCAACATATAATTGTCCATGACTAAATATTTCAGTGTGTAAATCAATGCCGACGTACTTCACAGATTGACCATGAGCTTTATTGATAATCAATGCATAAGCAAGCTTAATAGAAAAATGACGTCTTGACATATTTATAGTTAATTCTGAGGATGATGATTGAAGAGATATTCTGGGTATTAAAACAAAACTGCCTACTTTATCACCAGTAAGTATTTGAGCTTCAAGTATTCGAATTGCACATTGGACTAACCTTGTTCCATTACAGAGACCTTCTTTCGGAGCTAGGGTTCAAAGTAGCATAATTGGGCATCTGACTTTAAGTTTGAATGGTGGTAATACATTACATTCTAATGAATTTAGGAACTCGCTTGGATAACGATCATTTTCCTCATTTTCCACTAACTTGTCAACAACAAGGAAAACACGAACATTGCCCAAGCATTTTTGTATACATGCATAATTTATTGCGCTAACATCTTCAACACTGCCCAGGCTTTTTTGTAGACATGCATAATTTATTGCGCTAACATTTTCATTACGTATTGAGAGAACGGTTCTCTCCTTTAAAAAAGTTAGAGATTCTTGGTCGACCGTAAGTTATGGATAAATAGTATCAGTTATTTTAGCAAAGCTGGTGCATGTTTGCATCGTTGACTGATCAATGTTTTTGTTCATGCATTGATCCAATCTATATAGCAGAAAAAGTGCAAAAATGGAATAATGTTAGACATTTGCATATTTAGGTTGATAGACGATCATAATAGGTAAAGAGAAAAGTAGTACCATGTTTAAATATGCAAAAAATGCACGACTCTTAGCCTCTTCGGAGTTTAATCTCATGTTTTTATTTAGTGATAAAATTTGAATAATAGGCCACAATGTTGATCGCCTTAACGATGATGCAACGATGTCTTCACTTATTCCGTTAGGGATAACTGGTTCAATCTGATGAAAATCTCCTTCCAAAACAACTGTAACTCCACCAAATGGCTTCGCACTATCTCGAATATCTTTCAACGATCGGTCAATTGTTTCAACACAAAATCGATGCTACATTAGCACTTCATCCCATCTAATGAAGCGTGTTTGTCGTAAGGCTCGGTCGTAATAGACTGTTTTGTAAATCTGCATATTGAGTCTTCCAATGTATTAAGCGGAAGGCAAAAAGTTGAATGTGTCGTTCTACCCTCTATAAGTAGTAATGAAGCAATACCTAATGAAGCAACAATTAGAACGATATGTCCTAGGTTTCGACATTTGCCTTCAATTGTGTTGTATAAATATGTTTTTCCAGTCTCATCTCCTCCATTTAAAAAAGAGAGTTTTTTCATCTCTATTTTGAACAAATGAAAATATAGAGCCATATGGAAAGCGTTGATCATCGTTAAAGCCAACGATATTTCTTGCCTTTACACCTTATCCTTCGTACTATAGTTTCCTATGTTCATTTATACGTACAATTTGCACAATAACATCCCAATTTTCAATTGGTAAAGGCATCATTGGAAAATCTAGTAGGCATTTTCCTGATTTTTGTAGTAATTTGTTCAGTATATGCAAAACATAACCATGAATTTCATATTCTGTAGGATTAGGAATATGAAATATACTTTTAATGGCGTGATCTAGATCACCACATAAGTACGTGGCGAATTTTGTCTAAAGATTCTGTGATTGTAAAGGATAACATCGAGTGAGAATAATAGAGAAATGTCTTCTTAATTGGCATCAAGTGTTCATAATTGATGCCTCCTCCAAACATGTGACCCATTTTTCGTCATCTTCAAGCATGCATTTAGCTGTGCATGCATCTCTAAATGTTTCACACACTTCTACATTTATTGATCGTAAATCCTCAAAGGAGTTGGACCTTTAGTAATAGTAAGTAGAAGTCATAGAAAAGATCTCTCACCTGAGTTTGGGCTAGCAAGATACGTTCCTCCAATTGTAGGTTTTGGAGCTAATTGTCCAGAGCGGAAAAGTGGGCGAGATGCGGTGTAATGTGCGGCAAGTAAACAATACAGTATTTTATAGTGGTTTGGTTCGAATTGAACCTACGTCCACTTTGAAGGCTTTTCTAATTTTATTCACTATCAAGAGAGTACAATGGTAGACATAATAAAAAGTAGTTACAATGATTAAATAAGTTATACAAATCCTTGTTGTCGAGGTTCCTCATTGTCCGAGCGGTGTCGGGATGTTCTGAGGTCCAGGCGGTGTTGGGATGTTTCGAGGCTCGGGCTGTGTCGGGAGGTTCCGAGGTTCGGGAGGTGTTAGGAGTTTTCGAGGTATTGAGAAAAAGTTGGTTCTTCTTCCCCAAGGCCCAGGAAGCTAGTAATGGTGTCCATGGTCCAATGAAGGTCTCAAATCATGCAAAATCAACCCCTTTCATATATGAGGTCAAGGGGTATTTATAGGTAGTGGAGTAGGTAGGAGTATGTAACACCCCATATTTGCTGTGGATATTAAAGTAACGAATTAAAGAATACTTAATTTTAAAAGTGAGAATTGAGGGAAATGGGTTACGCCATTGCGTTCATCTCAGAATTCTGCTTGAGATAGAGTCTGAGTTTGCGTGAATCGGACTCCGTATGAAGAAGTTATGGAGTTCAGAATATTTCATGTTTAAACAGAAAATATAAATAATAATTAAACATCTCAAACCAAGCTCAAAATTCGAAATTCAAGCAGAATAGGCTGAGCTGGAAAATTCCCGCTCAGGGTGTCGACCCCTCCCCCAGCGGGAGTCGACATAGGTGTCGACACCCCTATAGGGGTGTCGACATAGGTGGCGACCCCCCTATAGGGGAGTCGACCCCTTTTGGCCCAGATCTGGCCGATGACGTGTTTCGCCACGTGTCGCTTTCTGATTCACCGTGTGACGTGGTATTCTGCTCTAGACGATCCTGATGACTTATACACTGATCTGAAGGCTCTAAATCTCCCTATACACCTATAAAAAGACCCCTAAACTTATTGTTTTCTCCACACGAATTCATAAGCGTTTATATGCTGTTAAAACCTGAAATGACCTAGCCTCCACCTTAATCAATCAAATTAGAGTTTTCAAGTTAACAATCAAAGTCTACATCAAAGGAATAGCTAACCAAATTCAGAAATCAGATCCCAGAATTCAAAACCGTTCTATAATTTGTAAGTTCATGTTACTTTCAGAAATAAAATTTAATCGTGATTCTGACATTGCAATAAATCTGAATATGAGATTATGCCTATTTCTATCTGTCTTTCTATTGGATCTATCTCATTGATATTATTGTGTCCATTCTTTATCTCTTCTTTCCTTCTTCCCTTTTTATTTTTATAGCCAGGCTACTGCAAGCCTGAGCAGAATCTCATAAGAGATGAACGTACGCATAATATATGATTTGGACATGGCCAGCACTAAAATTGAGAAAAGTATTAAATTATGTATAAATGGGGCATAACTGATTTGTAACTGATTTGAGGACATAACACATGTTGTATTTAAAACATAAAGTGTATCGAACATATGACTTGAGATTTGAGGCATAAAAGTATATTGGACATATGACTTGGGATTTGGGGCGTAAATTGAACTGTAAACATGTAAGGCATAGTACATGTTGTGGTTTAAGACCAAAAATTGTGGGCATATATATATATATATATATATGATAGTTTATGACTTGAAAGAAGGAGATTATTGTGTATAGTGATGTATGTCTTAGGCATGAAAACCTATAGTAAGATAGGGATAACTGTTAAATGTGAACATGCCTAAATTGGGATTTTGGGTAATCGGCATGCACTGTAATTAAAGGCTATAATTTGGCATAGTTTATACTGTGAATCATGATTGGGGGTTTTTAGAGAATATTTTGTACGGTGCAATATGACTAAACCTTAGGGCATGTGTTATATTGTGATTTTTGGGGCATGACTATTATTGCAAATTTGGGAAAATTGGGTGTAACCTATTTTGAGTAATAACTTGAAAATTTGAATTTGTAGGGCATAACTTGCAATCAACTTTGTTGGGATATAACTTGAGAATTGGAACATGACTAGTTTTGTGAATTTGGGATGATTAGCATATAAAATCTAGACTTGGACATGCATGGTAAATATGTTGAATGATAAATATGCCTAACCCGAGGTTAGATTGAGTTGCAGTGTAAAACTGCCCGGAACAGCCCGGCACATCCAGTAACTGCAACTACACAGATCTAATGTGAGAGGTTAGCACATTTAGCCCAAAAACTCGAGGTTAGAATGAGTTTGCGGTAGAAGTCTGCCCGAACCGCCCGGCACATCCAGCAACCGCAAACAACAGTTCTAATGTGAGAGGTTGGGGCATTAATAAATTAATTAATGTCAATAAACAGACATGCTAAGAATGGTAAGATTAAGTAAAATTTAGAACACTTAACCATTATAACATGTTAATTAGACAAGAAGGTGGGGTTAAGTAAATTTAAAACACTTAACCGTTATAACATGTTAGTTAGACAAGTGAGCAGGGATAAGTTAACTAATATGACATGATGAATGAGAAGGGTTAAGTTAATAAGAAACACTTAACCAATATGACATGATGAATGAGGAAGGTTAAGTTAATAGGAAACACTTAACCAATATGACATGATGAATGAGAAGGGTTAAGTTAATAAGAAATACTTAACCAATACGACATGATGAATGGGTAGGGTTAAGTTAAAACATGAGAGCAACACTTAACCAATATAACAAGATGCGTGGAAGGGTTAAGTTAACACAAGAAGGCAACACTTAACTAATGTAACACGACAAGTGGGTGGGTTAAGTTAACTTGAATTGATTGAGGACACTTAACCAATACAGCATGATGAACGCGTGGGGTTAAGTTAATAAGAAACATTTAGCTAATGTAACTTGATGAACGAATGGGGTTAAGTTAATGGGAAATACTTAACCAATATAACATGATGAATGAACGGGGTTAAGTTAACAGGAATCACTTAACCAATCCAACATGACGAGTGAGAAGGGTTAATAAGAAACACTTAACTAACATGACATGATGAGTGGGTGGGTTAAGTTAACATGAATGGACAACACTTAACCAATATGACATAATGTGTGGAAGGGTTAAGTACATATCGGGTTGGTGGGTAATATTAGTAAATATAGGCCCACAAACTTAACCATTAAGTAAACATGTTTGAATCAGTGGGAGGGTTAAGTACATATCGGGTTGGTGGGTAATATTAGTAAATATAGGCCCACAAACTTAACCGGTAAGAAACCCTAGTAATGGGAACCCATTTCAGCAGTAACCCATATAGATGTATCAAGGTACCCTGAAACTAGTAGGGTGGGGCACGATTACTAGGCTGATTATAAGCGGTCAAAAAGCGGCGGGGGTACGTCAGTGCAGGTTTCGACGAATTACGGGCGTGCACGTACTCCAGAGTGGGAAAACGCAGGCATTGGGTACCAGTAGTTATACACTGTGCATCTTGAATCGTGTCGGGTTGCTATCATAAGGATTAATACAACTTATGGTGGGACCAGCACAAGGTATCTACACGCAAGAGAGGGTCGATTGATACAGACACAAGGAAAATTAATACGAGCAGGGAGCTGATCGATAGGGTAGTAAGGGTAGCAATTAGGCAGATTGAGGTGGAATCCTCACAATAGATGTACAACTGAAGGCTACCACAAATTGCGGGGATTGGGATCAAATTACAATATGATCATTTTATACAGATTACTAGTTGGAACACTAGTTAAGTGGTGCAAAGACATAAAAATCAAAATAACAAGGCAGTAGCGAAGCAGAGAAAGAGTAGAAGCGCATTCAGCTTATCTTGCCTTATCATATCTTATACAAACCTTAGGTTATCCCGTTATCCATGTTATCACGGTATTGTCTTATATTCAGTTTATTCATGTCATGATGCTTTTGCCTATTTACATGCTGAAAGTCACTGGACTTACCAGACTTATGTCTGACCTAGTTTGTTTCGCCTCTTTTCTTCCATTCCCCCCTCCAAGGTCCACAGGTAGGAAATGTTACCACTTAGCTAAGTTTTCTTTCCAAGCACGGAGATAGTCGATGTACTGCTTTGGACTCTCTCTTCCACTACTATGGCTGGTTCATGCTTTATTGGGGAATATCATTGCGATTTTTATGCTTCTTTATACTTGGAAGTTTTTGAATCAAGACAGAAGTTCTATGTAATACTTTTAAGTATGATTGAGACAATTATTGTAAAAGTTTGACTGAACCACATTGTTTATAAAATGACTTATTTTCCACTGCTTTATTTGTCTGTCTTGTAATTTATCTACATCTTTAACCTAAAAATGCTCCACCGAAATTAAGGCATTCCCTTTGTGAGTGACCTTAGCGGAGGTGTGGTGTTACAGAGTAGGTGAGAAATGGGGATCACATGCCAAATTTGTATCCCGAGGGGATACGAAATATGACTCCCGGAGGGACGCGAAATATGACTCCTGGAGGGATGCAAAATATGACTTCCGGACGGATACAGAATGTGACTCCCGGAGGGATACAGAATGTGACTTCTGAAGGGATATGGAAGGTGATTCCCGGAGGGATACAGAATGTGACGCTCGAAGGGATATAAAATGTGAATCCCGGAGGGATACAGAATGTGACTCTCGGAGGGATACGGAATGTGATTCCCTCCAAATGTGACTTCTGAAGGGATACAGAACGTGGCTCTAGGAGGTATGACACATGTGGGGATACGGAATGTGACTCCCGAAGGGATATAGAATGTGACTCCCGGAGGGATTGATCGACGCTAATCTATGAATTAGAAAAGCGCGACATTTAAATTAAATTCTGCAAGCGTACAGGTGTGTAGCATACAGGTCGAACACAGGGAGGTGTAATTAAAATCATATTATTTATCTAATCTCTTGGGCGAGTTAGACGAAGCTTGGAAGTTGATTTTGCAAGACAAAATGAAAATTGATACTACAAATAAAAGATGCAATTAAATTCACTGCAGATTCGAATCTAATCGGATATGTAATAAATTCAACGATCAAAGATAAAATAGAACAATGGAAATAAAATTGCAGAACAGAGTTAAACGAACAGAAAATAAAAATTAGGATTACCGCTGAATCTAATCAGACGGTCAATCGCTAATGAAAATAAGTGAGAAATACAATTAATGCTCTACCGAATCTAATCGTGTAGACAACACTAATTGCTAAGAAATTAGAAAATGGCAGAAAAATAAAGAGAAGAACGTTGTTAATGGCAGAAGAATTACAAAAGAAGGGACTCCCCTTTACAATGAATACAATGGGTATTTATAGGGGATGTAGCCTCCATCCTATGTGACTTTTAGGCCAAGAAATATCTCTTGAGATATTCTATTTACAAATAAAAGAGATATGGATATAGATTTGAGATATTCTATGAAGATTCTCCCTCCTTGATTGCTGACATGTGGCATTTGATTGAGTTGCATTCTGGTAAATATATGTCAAGTCTTCTCCTCAATGGCAAGTAAATATGCAAGATTTCAATTGATTTCTTTGAGAAGAAAATGTCTAGCTCTTCAAATCTTAGTGCATATGTTATATACATATAAATAAATAAATATATATATATAATATAACACTAGTGTCTTTATTCTTCAAAGCGACGGAGGCAATGTACATGTTCTTTTCTTTAGCAAAAAATAGGGCTTTGACGGTGACTGAACTCAGAACACTCTGTCCAAATTTCCAGGCTTTACCAGTGTGCTACAGCTTCCTTTATGATTGAAAATTTGTTGATTCCAAGAAGTAGCATTTCCTATGCAATTGGTCTTTAATTGAATGAAGGAGACATTTATTTAACAACCTGTGAAAACACACGAAATTACCCAAAGTAATATTTATTTATTTATAATAAAGATAAGATATGAGCGTAAAAATAAACACATTTATATGTCAATCAAATACCCCCACACTTATCTTTTACTCGTCCTCGAGTAAAACAAGAAATGAAAAAACTAGACTAGATAGGTCACACTTTCGTAGGAAACACGATTGCATTGAGCGTATGCAACAAGCCGTTAACCTCTAGGTGTCCCTAGTAGGACGAGTGGTGTCTCGTGAGGGTTTTCAGCGGATACTACCCACAAAATCCAAATGCAGTATGTTATGATTCTAATGAGACTACATGAATGCAAAGGACTTATGCAATTGAAAACAAAAATTGAAAACAAGACTTGTTTCTGAAGTGGTACAACAAATTAAATTAACAATTTCTAGTCAGTTGATTTTATTTTAGATACCTCAACTTGTCACAAATTTTCAATATAAATCAAGTTTTCAAATGTTAAATTCCAGTTTGGCCAGTTAGTTCGGTCGATAACATAGTGCAGCCATGAAATAAATTCTTAGTTTGCTTGGCACAGTTTGCAAAGTGGTATTATTATTTTCTCATGTATGGCTAGTCAAATCAATAAGGTCAAGAAGTGTTTGGGCATCATCTCTTATTCTTTATTCTATAAAATTTTAAAATTTATGTTCAAGTACATACACCTAACTTAGAAGACCAAGGTTTACCACCCATGCACTGCCTCGCGGACTAACGGAGAGTAGGTAAAGAGCTTGGCGGATTGTGCAGGTCGACTTTGACTTTGTCAACAACGTGTCGGTAATCCTTAGGTGTCCAATCTCATAAAATGAGACCAAGATATTCCAACGCTGACTTTGTCAACAACATGTCGGATAGAGCTTGGCGGGTTTGCACACCAACGCTTGATATACAAGCAATGTTGGATACCCTTAGATTACTGTTATTATTATTGAAAATATAAGCGCAAAAGAGAGTTAGCGAATTCAAGTTAACACAACTTAGTTTTAAAGATTTGAAAAGCCAATATAAGTATTTTAAGTCCTCCACTTATTTAAACAAAGTCTACAATATAGAATAGATTTCATGGCCATCACCTAAGAATCTCCCTATGTACCGGTTACACTATTATCCCTCAAAATTAAACTTTTCATTATATTTCTTATTCGATCTAAGTTGAGAGAAAAAAATACTATCAACTGGCTAAAAATTGTAAACTTGTTTTGTTGTATCAATTGAAAATGAGTCGTATTTCAAAAAAAAAAATGGCATGTTACTACAATCTAGAATGCATGATGATCCTATTTAAATGGCTGAAAATGAAAAGAAAGAAAAATAAAGAGAAAAAAAAACGAAAATGAGTGAAATGCAGACTCCCCCCACACTAGAACTAAACAGTGTCCACACTGTAAACGTTTCCTAAATTTGAAAGATCGTACCCAAAGGTGAATTAAATGCAAAATTATTTGTAAAATGAAATGCAGTTTAACTATATGGAGAAATGGATCATATGTACAATGATATATGTGTTTGCGGTGCATGCGATGCAAAGAATACCACCATCTTTTTCCCCCACACTTGGTTCTAGCCCTATGAGTTCCATTCCCACTGTGTCTAGGCATGTTTTCTAACAAGCAAGAGTTTTTGAAAACCATCTCATTTTTAAACCTAGATTTATAGTCCAGGAGATAAATATCCAGGGTCGTCCTAACAAGAAGTTTTTCAATCAAGCCAACATTCCAAAAGTAATTCATGTGTTCAACAAATTTATCAGTGTAATTTTTCAAAAATTTGTGATCGTATATAAATTCAGTGAAATTTGAATTTTGAGTGTTGTTCAAGACTATTTGATCACATTTCTCATCATTAGTTGACAACGTATTTTCGACACTGACAATTTCAAGTTCGTTTGAAATTTTCTCAAAGTTAAAATTTTCGAACTCGTGACTTGAATCTACGTCTTCCTCATTTGGCAACTCATCCTCGTACAATCCGAAAATTTCATGTTCATTAAAATCCATTTCCAAATTTGAATTGAAAAATTCAACATTTTTATTCTGTTCAATTTCTAGAATTTCAAGTTTTCCGCAGCCTGAAAGAGGAAGATCAAAATCCAAGCTTAAATCTTTTTTCTGAAAAGAGTTGAAATCCAAATCATTTGTTGAATTTTGAAAAACTTCATCAGGATGATTATTCTCAATTTCAAAAGTCGTTATTTGAAAATTTTCAATGTCAGTAGAAATTGGATTATTTTCTAATTCAAGGCTTGTTTGAATTTGATTTTCTTGCTCTCGTTGTTCTTTAAGACGCCATTAAACAAAGAAGTTCATCCATCTTTTTATTTAGCCTTTCCGCCCTCTCATCAAAATTACATTCTTCAGAGTCGTTGATTTGAGAGCTCTCGCTTTGGATTTCTTGATTTTCAAAATAATTTGAATTTTCAGAAAATTGAAATTGAGATTGGAAATCATTTTGATTTTGAAAATTAGGTTCGTAACCAAAATTGTTAAAATTGGTGGGAAAATTCCAATTTTGGTCATTCTCAAGATGTGGATATGGGTTGTAATTTTGAAAATTTTGATCGATTTGAAAATCATTTTCAAAATTATTTTTGAATTGGTTTCCAACCCCATATTGATGTTGATCAAGGGTACGTTGCGATTCAGAACCGTTTTGATGTGGATGTGGCCCATAATCATAGTTATTGAAATTTAAATTTAAATCGTCGTTTCGATTATATCTATGATTTTGAAAATGTTGGTCAGTTGGAAAATTTTGAAAATTGTTGACATTGGGCTCACGAAATTTTGGAAAATCTTGTTTCATGAGTTGCAATTCATACTCATACTCTTCAAGAGGACGTCTACTCCGATTATTATCCCACAATTCTCTCAAGGATTTTTTTGAATCAGACATTTGAAATGAAATCACGGCAAGATAGAAATTATTCTCAATTCAAAATAATATAAAATAATGAGTTGTGCTCTATTAATTAACTGACTCAATTAGAAGGGGGAAGAGGGTCTTATGGCCGTTCACGTATAGTATAAATACTAAGGGATACGACCAATGTTTTACGGGTAGTATGCAACCTCTTTTGCTAAAAGTTCAATAAATTGAACTAATATATATCCGCGATCCAATTATACGAGACAGTCAACTTCACAAAACACCACTTTTCAATTATATTATTTTGCAAATCAAATCAAGTTTCAGAATTGAAAAACGATGAGAGTGATGATTTTAGTTATGGAAATTCGTTCCACACAAACAGAATCCGAAATATCAGTCACAGAACAGTCACAGAATAATAACAGAAAATTAAAATATTGTACAAGCAAGTCGCTTCACCTGCAGAAGGTTTTTACAAGCAATTTCTATATTTTTCAAAGCAGCAGAGCACCTGTAGAGTTCAAAAATTATTACAGTAGGGCATGGCTGTCCATCCAGAAAAAATGAGTAGCGTCAATGATTGAAATATCACTATTTGCAATTTCTTCTGATTTCTGAATTCTTGATTTGTTGCTTGAACTCCAGTCACTTTGTCCTTGGTTTGAAACTCTTTTATTTTTTTGGGTTTTTTTAATGAAGTAAATAACAAAAAAAAAGCACAAGAAAATATGAGGCTGTGGTAGGTTAAAGAAAGTTTGGATTTTTTTGAGAGAATGCTTGTGGATGGGGTTGGTTTGTGCGTTGTGGCAGAAGTGTGGTGGGAAGGAGGGATTGAAGAAGATGGCGCTGAAGTGTAGATTGAAAAAAAAACTGTGGTGAAATGAGATTATGTGAGAGAGAGGGGTATTTGATCAGAGGGGAAGAAATGAAGCAGGGAAGAATAATTGAAAAAAAAAATTATGTCTTTTTATGACCTTCCCTTTTTTTATTATTGTTGAAAAATTGGACAAATAGGAAAGAAACAAATGACAAAAAAAAATGGGAAGAGAGATTTCAGGAAAGAAAGAGAATTGTAATGGAAGGAAGGAAAGTAATTGTAAAAGATTTGGAAAAGAGATTGAGAAGGGAAAGCAATAAAAGAGAAGACAAAAACAGAAAGAATTTTTTTTCTTTTGTTTATTGTTGTAAAATTAGAAGAGGATTTTTTTTTTGAAAAGAAAGGGAATTTGTAAGAGAAGAAAAGAAATCAAATGTATTGAGAACAAGAAAGACAAAAGAAGAAAGGAAAAAATTGCAAAAGAGGAATCTTTTTTTTTTGAAATTTGTAAAAAGAAAAAGAATGTAGATGATTGGAAAGAAAGTGGAAAGATGGAAAGAATAAAGGAAAATTGAAAGTTGTTTTTTTTAATGAAGGAGAGAGCCGAAAAGAAATAAATGAAAAAAAATGGAAAGAGAGATTGTAGGAGGTGAATGAGAAATGCAATTGGAAAGAAATAATAAAAAAAAGAATGCAAGTTTTTTTTATGAAAATTTGAACAAGAAGAAAGGGAAAGAAATGAATGGTAAAAACCCAAACAAAAAAGGAAAAAAAAAAAAAAGAGGAAGGAAATAAGAGAAAAAAGCAAGGTTTTTTTGAGTAGAGAGGAAGGGTAGAAGAAATTGAGGAAAGAAAAGCAGACAAAAACAAGAAAGAAATCAAAGTAGACAGGGAAGAAATTTCGAAAGTTTTTTTTTTTTAGAAATTTGTAGACAAAAGATGGAAACAAATAAAAAGAAAAGGAAAGGGAAAAGAAAAATGTGAAAATCAGTGAGGTGGTAGAAAGATGGAAAGAAATTGAAGAAAAAATAGCTAGTTTCTTTTTTTGTATATATTTTTTCTTTTTGAAGTAAGAATTAGATTGGAAGAAATGCAAACAAAAAAGAAAAGAAATAAATGAAAATAAAAAGAAGGAAAATTAAAAGAAAAAGGGGCAAGATTTTTTTTTTGAAAGATTGTAAAAGAAGAAATGAATATAAAAGTAGGAAGGAGGATTGAAAAATGAAATGAATATAAAAGTAGGAAGGAGGATTGAAAAATGGAAAGGAATAATTGAAAATAGGAAAAGAAATTGAAAGAAAAAAAGGCAAGAAATTATTTTTTTCTCTTGCTTAGTTCATGACAGTATCAATGTAATTAATACGCCACATCACTAATTGAGATTTTTTTTCTATATGTATAAGAAACAAAAATATATACAAAATAAAATAAAAACTAACACGAATCGGAAATTAAATAAACAATAAAATTCAATCGTTACCTCCCCGGCAACGGCGCCAAAAACTTGATCGACGCTAATCTATGAATTAGAAAAGCGCGACATTTAAATTAAATTCTGCAAGCGTACAGGTGTGTAGCATACAGGTCGAACACAGGGAGGTGTAATTAAAATCATATTATTTATCTAATCTCTTGGGCGAGTTAGACGAAGCTTGGAGGTTGATTTTGCAAGACAAAATGAAAATTGAAACTACAAATAAAAGATGCAATTAAATTCACTGTAGATTCGAATCTAATCGGATCTGTAATAAATTCAACGATTAAAGAAAAAATAGAACAATGGAAATAAAATTGCAGAACAGAGTTAAACGAACAGAAAATAAAAATTAGGATTACCGTTGAATCTAATCAGACGGCCAATCGCTAATGAAAATAAGTGAAAATACAATTAATGCTCTACCGAATCTAATCGTGTAGACAACACTAATTGCTAAGAAATTAGAAAATGGCAGAAAAATAAAGAGAAGAACGTTGTTAATGGCAGAAGAATTACAAAAGAAGGGACTCCCCTTTACAATGAATACAATGGGTATTTATAGGGGATGTAGCCTCCATCCTATGTGACTTTTAGGCCAAGAAATATCTCTTGAGATATTCTATTTACAAATAAAAGAGATATGGATATAGATTTGAGATATTCTATGAAGATTCTCCCTCCTTGATTGCTGACATGTGGCATTTGATTGAGTTGCATTCTGGTAAATATATGTCAAGTCTTCTCCTCAATGGCAAGTAAATATGCAAGATTTTCAATTGATTTCTTTGAGAAGAAAATGTCTAGCTCTTCAAATCTTAGTGCATATGTTATATACATATACATATATATATATATATATATATATATATATATATATAATATAACACTAGTCTCTTTATTCTTCAAAGCGACGGAAGCAATGTACATGTTCTTTTCTTCAGCAAAAAATAGGGCTTTGACGGTGACTGAACTCAGAACACTCTGTCCAAATTTCCAGGCTTTACCAGTGTGCTACAGCTTCCTTTATGATTGAAAATTTGTTGATTCCAAGAAGTAGCATTTCCTATGTAATTGGTCTTTAATTGAATGAAGGATACATTTATTTAACAAACTGTGAAAACACACGAAATTACCCAAAGTAATATTTATTTATTTACAATAAAGATAAGATATGAGCGTAAAAATAAACACATTTATATGTCAATCAGGGATACAGAATGTGACTCCCAAAGGGATACAAAATGTGACTCCCAATGGGATTCTGAATGTGATTCCCGTAGGGATACGAAATGTGACTTTCGGAGGGATATGAAATATGACTCCTAGAGGGATACGAAACGTGATAGGATTTAAAATGTGACTCCCAGAGGGATACGAAATGTGGCTCCAAAGGGATACGAAATGTGACTCCCAGAGGGATACGATATGTGACTCCTGGAGGGATATGAAATATGACATCCGGAGGGATACGAAATGTGACTCCCGGATGGATACAAAAATGACTCCCAGAGAGATACAAAATATGAGGAATTTTCGAGGCAAGATTTCGAAGGTAACCGAGTCGTGGTGCGTAAGCTTTGGAGAAGTGTCTGGCGGAGCCAGGTCAAATTTTCTGAAGTGATCCGCCCTGGCACGATCACGTATTTTGAGGTGATCAAGTCGTGCCAGCGAGTGATTTTCGATGTTGATGCATTTCGCATCCGAGGGATGCGAAATTCTGTCGGTGGCCCGACTTGAGTCTTCTAGTGCCAAAACATGATTTTCCCGATACGATCACACAGTTCTGAGCATGTACACTTGATTCGTGATTTGTATTGTTCGAAAGAAGTTTGAGGACCTGTGACGAGTGTTCTCGCGCGACCCCATCTTGGCTTGACTCTTAAGGATGTTGGCAACACATTTAGGCCATTGAACCATGCGATAGGCTGAGTCATGTGGGCCTAAACTGCTTCACGTAACCTGACCAAAATGTCTGTTAACACTTATCCCCCCAAAGTTTGTCTTGTGTTAAAGAGACATGCTTTGAAATGAGACAAGTCTGGTGATGGCCAGAAAGATCTTCATGCCGTGCTCAGCGATTGGTTGTGACCTTTCCATTGAGTTGTACCCCAGGGAGTGCGCTGCTTCGAAGCGGTTGAGACGCATTGTTGAAGCCTATTGGTATGCGTTTGGGATTCCAGCGTTGTTGAGAGTTTTGACTCGCTTAAATCTTATTACTTGGACCAGAATTTGTTGAGACGTTTAATCTCTGTCGATTCAAGAATTACACATTAGCTGTCGACCTCCGGTTACACTGAAGCATAAACAATTCGTCATCGGGTTGGGTTCACATATGTGCTCACACGCTTGCACGTGGTTTTGTGCGATGCGATCGGAGTTGGAATAAGTAACAAGACATTAAATTATATGACTTAAAATCGTGCAAGTTAGCTTCCGAAGAGTTGTCGAATCGGGTATTAATCGTTTGGTGTGCACTCTTGAATCATTTAAGCCTATGAGCACACATTTGGTTAACAAATCAAGTTGGTTTGATCGAGATTTCGAAAGCGTGTATGCGTGTCACAGCCATGGCGTAGGAGCACGATCGCGAAAGTTACTTAATAAATCAAGTTGGTTGACCTTTTGAAGTGTTCGTTGAATCACTTGGATTCGTAGGTATATGATCGTCTAATAATCCAAGCGGGTTCCAACGGTCGAAGCTTCGAAAATCATATACACCACCGTTGCTTCAAGGATAATACATGGCGTATGTTGCGGCGCATGATCATATAAGCTTTTTCTGAAGAGGAAACGGATTCAGATGCTGAGCGCGTGTATAAGGACGGTTATACACTTAGTGAGTACACGAGCCGTCGTTGAGTCGAGATTGATTTGTAACTGAAGCTGCAAGTGAATATGACCATAGCTTGGTAAATGACACTTAGTATACCTTCCAAATTTTTCAGGGGCTCAAAGTTGGTTTAAGGGACATGATAACTTCACGAGTGTGTGAGTACATGAAACAAAACTTTGTACTCTGAAGATTTCGCCAAACTCCCTTGTCTCTTTGATTCTGAGCTCGAGCTAGCGAACTTGAATCATTCCACGACATCGCGTAATCAGATCGGGATTAGCATACGGTGGCCTAACGGTGTGACACTCGAGGAATGGACTAGTTTGAACTGGAAACTCGGATGTGCATATATGATGAGGACATATAGTTGAGCCATCAATTTCAGGATCTGATCTTTAAACTGATCACGATATAGTTGCATCTCGACCCAAGCATCGCACCAGTGGTTGGCAATGGCCCTGGCTTTAGTTGTTGAGACTAAAGGTTGCCATCACGTTCCGAATTGTTTGCTTTTATGGAGTCCCGACACTGATCGAATATTGGTAATTTTTGGGCTTAGGCTTTTGGTTTTGGATCGCCTTCTACGCGAGGTGGACATGCTCTCAAGATGGTTGCTCCAAGGGTTGCGTTGAAGATGATTCCAGCACAGGAACTAGTAGGATCTAATTATGTTTTTGCACCACTGGTCGGCAATGATGATGGTTTTAGTTATAAAACTAAAGGTTGTCATTGCATTTTGAGATGCTTGTACGTAGGAAACCTTAACATCGAGGGATGTCGTAGTTGACTCCCGTGGTGCCAAGACTTCGATTTTGGACCATCTTCTCTGTGCGATGTGTTTGCTCCTTAAAGGTCGTTTCGCGGTCGCACAAAAGATAGCGGTAGTGAGAGTGCAGGAGCGGTTGGAGGACTGGTGCCCCGGGCCTGCCTTCAGATGTAGTGCCTTTGGTAGTGCTTCTCGACATTCCCCGAATTGACTCGAAGATGGCTAGAGCATCAGAAGGGGGAAATGGCTACGACACAGAAAAGAGGTGTGTTTTGGAGAAGAGGACCTGTTTTCCATTTCCGTTTCGCTTCCAACAAGGGAGGAAAAGGTGGGAACGAGTCGCGAGCTGGTATCTCTGATGATGACCTCATAGACCACTACATCATAGGGGACGGTTGCAAGACTGGTAGAGGACTGGTTCCCCGGGCCTGCCTTTGAATGTGCCTTCGGTAGTACTCCCCAGCGTATCCCCAGCAAACTGGAGGGTAGTACTCCCGGAGCTAGAGGGGTACGGAATGTGACTCCTGGAGGGATACGAAATGTGACTCTAGGAGGGATACAAAATGTGACTCCTGGAGGGATATGAATTATGACTCCTGGTGGGATACGATATATGAGGAATTGCTGGGGAAAGATTCTAAAGGTGATCGATCCACGGCGCGCAGGCTTTGGAGAAGAGGTCTGGTAGAGTCGAGGTAATTTTTCTTAAGTGATCACGATCACGTATTTTGAGGTGATCGAGCTGTGTCGGGCGAGTGATCTTTAATGTTGATGAATTTCATATCCGAGGGATGCGAAATTCTGTTGGTGGCCCAACTTGAGTCTTCTTGCGCCAGAACCATGATTTTCCTGATATGGTCACACAATTTTGAGCATGTACACTTGATTCTTTACTTTTATTTTTCAAGAGAAGTTTGACAAGACATGACGTCTATTCTTGCACGACCCCATCTTGGCTTAACTCTTAATGATGTTGGCAACACTTTTGGGCCGTTGAACCACGCGATGGGTCAAGTCATGTGGGCCTAGATTGCTTCTCGTAACCGAACCAAAATGCCAGTTAACAGCAAGGGAATTGTAAATTTTTGGGGACCCCATGTGCATACCTTTATTACATGTATGATACTCGAAAAATATTGATAAGTATATTTCCTTGCATATGGGTGTTCCTCATAGAAGTTGAAGAATTCAACTACAGTGGACGTTTGAGTTTGTGCTCTTAATTTTATAACTTCTACAAAATCTGTTGGATCAAAAGTGTTCTGATGCATTCTTGGAAGATGAAGTTGTAGAAGAATAACTAATGGTTTTTCTTCATGCATATGGTAACAAAAATATGTCATGCTGCTTCAGGGGGTCTTATGTATCTTGAGTCAATATATTGCTTTATTTCATCTTCTTCACCAATTATAATTGTTGCTCGATAATGACCCTTGTATATACACTTATGTATATATTTTACTACATGTACGCTAGCACATCCTTCAACATTTGCATGACAACTAAACGTATTTGATAGTTTTGGATTATAAGGAACAACGTCTCTATTGTCATATAGGAATTCCCTTCACATCGACAACCTTCCCATCATTGCATGGACGATATATTAGATATCTATCTTTATCCATTGATGTATTATTAGCCCAGTCTTAGGGATAACATTTCGAACATTTTCCATACATGGAGCAAGTGTGTCTCCCTTACATGGTTCGTGTATTATATACTTTTTAATGGTTTCAAAAAGCAATGGTCGTTCATTTTCTGTAGGGAATTCCACATAAATTAAATTATTTATTTGATTCACTGTTTGTAGTTGTGGATTCTAGGAAAAAAGTGCATGTATATGTGGCAAACCCCATTTCTGAAATTCTACATTGTACAATGTGCAGTGGCTAAACTAAAAATTCGATTTTTGTGAATTTCATCGATCAAACTTCTTCGTTTTAGTTCAAACACTCGAGTGATAATGTCAGGATGATCATTAGGTCTTTGCATCGGTTTCAAAGTGTAACAACCTGGAATTTTGATGATAATTAATTTAGTTATTTAATTAGATTTCCAAAAATGAAAATTTGCAAATGCTGGAATTTGACTACGAGACTTACACCGTTGCGTTCATGATGGAATTTTGATCAACTTTCATGTTTGAACTTTGCGAACGGAGTCTGTATGAAAAAGTTACGGATGAAATACGAAAACAGATAGAAAATAAATAAAATAGAATATATTTTTATATAGTAATATAATTTTCACCTTGGCCCACTGCCAGGTCGACCCAACCATTCGACCGGGTGGTCGATCGGGGCGGTCAGCTGCTGAGACAAACACTGGTCAATCCTAACAGTGACAGCTTGGGTTTGTTTATATAATTTATATTATATTAATGGATGGATCTTTATAAAATTATATTTAATGGTCCAGTGTCATTTCCATGCCTATAAATATAGGGCTAGACCCCCACTCTTTTGCTCATGTTTTCTAGAAGCAGTAGTGACGCTCTATCATTCCTAATTCTGTAATTTCTTCCAAAATTTAAAAATATAAATCTATTCAAATCAAATAAACAAGGATTGGAGATATTGAATCTAGATTTGCGCAAACGGGTTGGTTCTTCGAATAAGTAATTTATATTATTGAATTTCCTTTCTCTTTTCATATTCTTCTTTCTTATATGCAATTCTAAATCTGTGTTTGTAAATCCCCTTTGTAAACAAATCGTAGATCTGCAAGATTTGGGAATTGTATGACTTAAAGTTTTGTTCAAATTCAGATTTGGATAGCTTTCAAGTGAGTGAGAAATATATACATTGTTCATAATAACTTATATAATTCGTTTGTGTTGAATCTGAATTATATGCCAAACAGTTTGTTAGGGACTGCAGAATGGATCATTCAGGCAAAGCAAACACTAGATGTTGGGTGAATAGTGTTTGTTGGTATTTTAAACAAAACTTAAAACTAAAGAGAATTATGGAATGAATCAAACAACGCAAACACAATCACGGACACAGATTCAAACACAAATGCAAAATAAACAGAAATAAAAATGCAAAAAAAGAAAGAACACACCAGATTTTATACTGCTTAGGGTCACTCCTACATCCAGTCCCGCACAGCGCTGGATTGTGCAGAGTTTTATAACTATTTCCAATAGTCAAATACACCCTCCTTGATTTCATAGCTCAACAAGGAGACAACGACTCCTATTCCTTGATTTCACGGCTCAACAAGGACACACCGACTCCTATTCCTTGATTTCACGGCTACAACGATACACCGATTCCTCTTTGACTCACAAACAAGGTTTATTCAACCTAAACAATTACAGAACAACCCTATAACACTTCAATGCCACTTGATTCAGAGAGCAGGGAGTGTAGAGAGAAGAAGTTTGATCAAAATAGAATTGAATTCGGCAGAGTATAAGTGTAAGAATCATAAAAATGATTAAGAATAATGGTGGAGTGAAAGAGAATGAAGTTAGGGAGGAAGATATGTTAAAAAAATCGGTTTTAACCTCTTTTTATAAAGTATGAAGAGTTGCAACGGTTATGAAGTGTTTCAAATAGTGAAAAGACACTTCCCTTCAAAATTAGAAAAAAATAACAGTTATATGTCGACATACACATTTTGCTATGTCGACATACTCATGTGTATTTTTGATTTTCAAAGAATTTTTCAAGTGTTTTGATATAAAACTAATTCTGGAAATTCTTGAGTAAAATTCTAGTGTTGTAAATTAATATTATATGATAAAAAATCATATGAAAACATATTTTTAAACTATATAAATATATTTATAAAACTATAAGATTTTAAACTATATAAAGTATAAATATAAAGTATATAAAAAATTTAAGTTTTGAAAACAAAGAAGAATAAGAATAGAAACAAATAGAAAAACAAAATAGAGAGAATTGAGGATAAATAAAAATAAAATAGAGAGAATTGAGGATAAAATTGAAAATCATAATTTGAAAATTTGAATTTGAATTTTGAACCTAGAGTGCTATTTAGAGTCTTACAAAATCTGGACTCTATAACTATATTGATCTTGATCTCTTGAAGTCTTGATTACTCATGAGTCTTGAAATTTCTCTGATCTTTGAATCTCTATCATCTTTATAACTGTGCAATCTTCAGTAATATTTCCTGTATATAATTCATGCACATATATATGTATATGTATATATATATATATATATTCTATACAAAAAGTGTTAGTATATATTTTATAATCAATGATAATTGAAATAAGGCTGTTGTCATCAAAACTCCATTCTCCAATAATCTCCCCCTTTTTGATGATGACAGCCTTAGTTTATAAAATAGCATACCTGTATGTACCTGTTTGATGATGTTCCATCTGTACTCCCTCTATCTGTAAGAATCTTAAAAACTATGCCTATATTTATAATTTACCCCCCTTTGGCATTATCAAAAAGAAATCCTAAAGATACTCCCCCTTAAGTTATACAACTCTAGGACCTAAGTAATATTCCTAAAAATACTCCTCTTAAATTGTATAATTCTCTGAGTAGAACATAAGTAATTATCCCTAAAAAATACTCCCCGTTAATTTGATATTTATGTATATTAATGTTTTAGAAGGTCATAACTAACTATATAAACCATAAATGACAATTTTGTTAAACAATCACGTGTACATATACATGGATTTATACATATATGACTTATCATAAGAACGTAATAAAATGAAATCTAGAAAACCCTTAAACACTTAATAATTTGACAATGGCAGATTTGTGAATTGGTCAATTTTGATAATGGAGACAGTATTCTCCATTCTTTTCAATCACATTCCCATTTTCAACAAATAGAACTTCTCCTATGCACTCAACGTTATCATCTTCATCCGTAATCGTTGGTTGAATCCCTTGTTGTTCTTCTTCTTCCATCATTTCTTCTTCCTCTTCTAGTTCTTCTTCTGGTTCTTCCTATTCTTCCATCAGTTGATTATTATAATTGATGATAATCGTATTAGTCTCGTTATTCATTATAAACCTTAAGAGACTTCTCATTACTTTTCCTTATCTGTTTTGCTCTTGCTAATTTGAAGTACTTGCATCTCAGCCACAATTTGCAGTAAATACTCCATTTTTTCTTTGATTTGATCACTCTAGAAAGCGTAGATCGTTGAAATGGACCATCGGATGGTCCAACGTATGAATCGGAGTTGTTTTGAGTATTTGGATTACCATTGTAATTTTTAATTTAGAGTTTTTACAGAGAAGAAGAATAAAAATGAAGAAGAAAAGTCGAGTTAATAGATTTATATAGTTGAAATAACTAAATTTTGGTGGGAATTAATTTATAAAAATTCAGTTATATGTCGACATAGTATTATTTTAAGTTTCATTATTTTAATTCCTTATTTTATTTTTTTATATATATATTATTACTTAATTATTCTAATTCACTTAATGAACTTGTACCTAATTTTCTCCTAAATTTAGTGAATGTTGCTTCATTTAATGGTTTGGTTAATATATCAGCTATTTGTTTATCTGTTTTTATAAATTCAAATGAAATCTTTTGTAACGACCCAGAAAATCTGAACCAATTTAAAAATTTTAAATTGGCTAAAATAATGGATTTTAAATATTTAAAATAAATATTTTAAATAATGGCGATGAAAACTGAGTTTGAATCGACATTTGAAAACGAATATAATTAATTATAATTATATATAGAATTGAAAATGGCGCGGAAGTTCGATAATTCGATTTCAAACTTCAATTGAATATACCGGGTGCAAAACAATCCGTATTTTAGTGAAACCAAAAATAATGGAATCTAATTGATAAAATCTTTCTAACAAATTCGACCAATCGAAATTTGATAGCGGGAATCAAAAGATATGTCCAGTTGAAAATTCTGAATAGTCGCTATGGAATTCAGGCCCTTAAAAATGGACATTTTGCAGATGACCTCGGATTTCGACGAAACCACTTTTGTTGGATCCGCAGTGTCAAATTATTGCTAGGTTTCAAATTTCATAATTTTTCGAATCAATATGTGAGCGTGGCAAAGGAAAACGCGTTTGACCAGTTTCTGTTGATTTTAATCGAATGGAAATTCGCCCTTTTTCAAACGGTCTCAGAATTCGACGAAACTAGTTTTGTTAGGACCGTATCGTCAATACGAAGCTAGAAAATATTTTTCTGGAATTTTTCTAGTTAGTATGTGGCCCCGGTAATTTGAAATGTACGTTTAAAATTCAATATAGTGATTTAAAAGAAAATTCAAAAGGAAACTGATTGTAACGATCAAATCAGCTTACGATACATATCCCATTGTGTTCGGAATGGGGGTAAAACACTATAGGCGACAGGCAGTGGGCCTCGTTTCGAGGTCGTGGGTAAAAGTCAACTTTATGCAATAAAATTAAATAATTAAAAAAAAAAAAATTTTAATTCCCTCCCCCCCCCTTTTTCTTCGTTCTGCCCCCCCCCCCCCCCCCGTAGCTCATTCCCGATTCAGTTAAACAGAGAAAAAAAAAACCTAACTTAGAAATCGACCGCCTCCACCAACCTCCCACCGCCGACCGCACCACCGCTCCGCCCCAGACATCGACGCCACCGCCTGTTCCTCCTCCAAGCCCGGCTCCGCCTGAGCCCCCCCCCCCTCCCGATCGCTCGAGCTCCGTTGAAGCCCCCCCTCGCTCGCGAAGCTGAAGCCGCCGACCGCCACCAGAAAACCCCCCAGCCGACGATCCTTCCACCGCCGACCGCCACCAGAAAACCCCCCCCTCTGTAAGTCGTTTTATTTTATTTTCATTTATTATTCTGTAAAATAATAAAAACTGAATTGTAAAAGTTAAAAAAAAACTGATTTTGTTTTAATATTAAAAACTGATTTTGTTTTAGTATTAAAAACTGATTTGGTTTTTAAAAGTTAAGAACTGATTTTATTTTAAATAGAATTAAAAACTGAATTTTTAAAAGTATTTTAAAAACTGAATTTTTAAAAGTATTTTAAAAACTGAATTGATTTTTTAAAAGTATAAAACTGAATTGATTTTTTTAAAGTATAAAACTGAATTGATTTTTTTTAAAGTATAAAACTGAATTGATTTTTTTTAAAGTATAAGACTGGATTTTTAAAAGTATAAAACTGGATTTTTAAAAAAGTATAAAAACTGAAATTTTTAAAAAGTATAAAAACTGATTTTGTTTTAAAGTAAAAATCATATTTTTATATATCGAAAGTCGGAAGTAAAAATCAGATTTTTATATATTGAAAGCCGAAGTAAAAATCAGATTTTTATATATTGAAAGTCGAAGTAAAAATCATATTTTTTATATATTGAATAGCATAGTAAAAATTCGATTTTTACATGTGTAGAGAATACGGGCGAAAGCGACAAAAGGCGAAGAATTCTATAAAGGAAGTATCGTGTAGTTGGATAGCTATTGGTGAGATTTCTGATTTAATATTTATATTTTATATGTGTGAAATGAAAGTGAATTGCTATCTATAAATATATATATATATATATATATATACGCCCCCTCGTCCACAAACCATGGACGATATTTATTGGTTGAAATTGTTGTGAAATTGATTGATAGCGAATGATTGTTTGGGATTGTTTGTGATGGATATTGGTTGATTGTGGTTGAAAAATACCCATTGGTGGTTGTGAAATATTTGGTTGAAACCACTTAGGATTAGTTTGTGGAAATGAAATAAATATATACATGCCGCCTGCGTGCGAACTAGATGCATGATCCCCATTGTCAAAAACCGCGAGGTTTTAAGGTAGAGCGAGGAGCCGTACTAGGGACGGTCCCGGTGTAACTACCCTGCCGTTATGCTGCCGAAATTTTGAATAATATTTGTGTGTTTGAATTATTTTCATATGCTTAAACTATATTTATTCATTGTATAGAAAACATTCATGTGTTGAATTGATATTCATCCGTTGTTTAGAAATTCATGTGTTGAATGGTATTCATATTTTGAAATAAATTGTTCGATAATAAAAATCACATTTTTATCTATATATATAAAAACTATAGAAAACATTCATGTGTTGAATTGATATTCATCCGTTGTTTAGAAATTCATGTGTTGAATGGTATTCATATTTTGAAATAAATTGTTCGATAATAAAAATCACATTTTTATCTATATATATAAAAACTATAGAAAACATTCATGTGTTGAATTGATATTCATTCGTTGTTTAGAAATTCATGTGTTGAATGGTATTCATATTTTGAAGTAAATTGTTTGATAATAAAAATCACCTTTTATCGACTATATGAACTATATAGAAAAATAGTGTTTTGAAATGAATCGTTTTACAATAAAAATCACATTTTTATTGTATGCATAAATCGTTAAAATGTGAAGTGTTAAAAATAGCCGCTTGTTCAAAATAAACATATATGAGTTGAAATATTCATTAATTAGCTAATGAAATGGTTTGCACCTATTTATGCAACATTAGAATGAATGGTGTCTTTAAACCAAACAGAAATCAAATATGAAGTTGAATAGAAAAGGATAAATGATAAGAACTGTATATATATGTATATGCATATTCATTGAACAGGTTATAGCAAAGGGGCTAGAGAAGAGGAATAAAATTTTGTGCCCGACAAATAGGTACACATTTACTGATTTGTTTGGGTGATGATTTTGAGCCTGTTGGCTAGCCGCTTGGCTTTTTCTTTTTCTTTTTGAGATTAGAAGGACCGGGACGCTATTTGCGATTTCCCGATGCTCCCGGTGCAGGGGAGGTTATGGCGAAATTTTTCCAAAATTTAAGGCGTTAGAAAAATATTTGAAGTTAAAACGATATGGAAATCATTGAATGAACTATATTTATATAAATATATAAATATAAATAAAATTAAAACGAAACGAAGCCGTGCAGTTCGTATTTTGAAACCGTGATTTCAAACGACTAGTGCGGGAAATCCGACCATTGGATTTTCCCGAAATCTCAACCGTCGGGTTCGCCTTGGAATAATCTTTCCAACGGCACCAACCTTGTGAAAATCCAACGGTTGGATTGTCTGGAATGTTTAATTCAAATCTGAAGAAAAACAGCGCCAGAAACAATTATATTTATTTATATATATAAATATAATTATATTTAATCGAATAACGACGCTGCAGTTCATGTTTTGAAATCGAAATTTCAAACGATTGTACCGGGAGATCCGACCGTCGGATTTTCCCGAAACTGGAACCGTTGGGTTCGTTTTGAAAAGACCTTTCTAATGATGTAAATTTTGTGAAGATCCAACGGTTAGATTTTCAGATATGTGTAAATCAAATCTGAAGAAAAACAGCGCCACGGCCGCCTTATGGCCCGAAGCGTCGTTTTGAATAAATTAGCTATTTTAAAATAAATAAAAATAGCGACAAATAGTTATAAAATATCATAAGCGATATGGAATGGAAATAAGCTGAATTTGCTTGATTTATGTGATATTTGATGGTTGAATGTGTTTGGTGTGAAAATTACATTAAAGAACAAAATTGGTGTTGTCGAATAATTTAACCATTGAAATAAATCGAATTGAAATTCTAAATATACGTGAATTATTTGAAAAGGCCGAGTTAATTCTCATTTCGAATAATTGACCGACGATTGAAATTCGAAGATGAAGACGGTGGTCGAAGACCGGAGATCTTCACCTCGTTTGGATGGTAACCGAGGTCCTGATTGGGAGGCATCCCGAAATATGGATAATGAGTGGTGATCGTTCAGACGTACGTGTTGATCGAAGGGTTTGCGAGGTATTTAGTGCCTCCGGTTTCGTTCAGACCCAGAACGGACTTGTAAATGGACTGTGTGTCCGACATTGGATTTTATTCTGTGTTGATTGATCTCTGTTAAATGTACATCTGTTTGGCGGCGGAGAATTTATTCTTTTGCTTAACGCCCTTCTCTGAGACGTACGAGCTCAGAGGTTGTATATCGATGGACATCAATCGCATGGCGTGAATTGCCTGTGTGGCATGCTAAGATGCAGTGATCAGGGCTTCTGTTGAAAAGCAAAGTCTTGTGGTGATGATCAAAGCCCCGCCTGTGTGGCATAGCTTTGTGTATAACGTGAATTCGCGAGCCTCACACCCCGGTATGAACCTAAAACGGGAGAAGGACCTCAGGGAGGGCATGCGTTTCTTTCTAGCTAGGGTGGTGTCAGTGACCTACCAGCCCTGACATTTATATACTTTTCACCTATGTGGTTGTTGCTGTTGCGAGGCGCCTCGGTTTGATCGGACGATCCGGGTCCGATGGAGTCATTCGTTGGCTCGTTTACGCCCCAAAGGGCGGGGAAACGTAGTGTTCAGGCATTTTAATCCACATCGGTGGACCGGCCCTGTCGCTCCGAAGGCTTGACTGAGTACTTGCCTGTGGCTCGGGCTAGAGAGTCACGAATTCGGTAAGGACTATCTTTTGCCTTGGTTCATGACGGAAATCCAATTTCCAAATACGTGACTATGCGGTTTTGATTGTATACCTATTTGGCGACATAGTGGCATGGGACGCTCATGTCGTCTATGATTGATAGTTATGATTTGAAGTTGTTTTCAAAACATATAAACACTAGCAATAATATCAAATGCCTTTGTTTTATTCGTATCAAGCATATTTTGGCCGTTATAAGGTAAAACTCTATCCTCCGGTTTGCGTTGCATTGTGTGATGGGAACTGAGTCTTATAATGGCTTCATTTTTAGAAAAAGCATAGCGATGTTTAAAAGAAAGATTTGTTTTAAAGCACTGGCAATCCAATGGAGTAAACCCGTTCCACGAAAGTGGCGTGGTCCTGTGATTAGCCAATTATATATGTGTTGAGTGGATTTCTCATACCAGTCCCATGACTGACTCGTAGTTTGTTTCACTTTCAAACTCGGGTGCCCCTTTTTCTACACGGGCAGCCTTGTATTCAGGTTTAGCTGGTTCTTTCTGGATAGCTGGAGCTGAAGATAGATTCTATCATTTATTTCTTTTTATGCTGTTCAGCTCCTATTGTACATATTTTGTTTATTTCCGCTGTAGACATTTATGTATAGCTGAACTGTATTTGTACTAAGTAAGATCCTGTATACTGTGTAACTCTGATGATTACTTTTATCCAGTATATTTTGTTGTTCATTCTGGTGTATTTATTTAATTCTGTTCTGCTATTATCTGTTTCTGTGTTATATTCCAAAAGATAACCTTGTTTCCGTGAGAACGGGAAATCGGGTCGTCTCATCGTGGTATCAGAGCTTTGGTTAAGCTTAGTTCTGGAATATAACATTTGAACGAACTCGTCAGAAATAGAACCAGTAGTGTTCTAGGACGGGTAACTCAATACAGATAGGATCAGTAATATCCTAGTATGAGTAAAGCAGAATGAAATTACACCTTGATAGACACATTTACATTTGAAGTATGTGTTTCTATATTTTAAAATACCTTTTCTGTGACCTAACACTTGATCTGCCATTTGCAGAAGTACTAGAAAATGAGTGTCAGAAACAGAAGGAATGCAGAACCGGATATTGAGGCCCTATTAATCAAATATCGAAATATGGGTGGAATACCGTTCTCTGGTGAAGAATCTATTATGAAGACACAAGCTTGGATTCGTTCGGCTGAGAAAATCTTCGAAGCATTAAAGCTTAAGGATGACCAGAAAAGATTGCTGGCCTCCTGGGCACTCAAAGATGAAGCTTTGTTCTGGTGGGATTCGGTTATAGAGAATAATCCAGAAGGTGATATCACCTGGGACAGATTCAAAGTGATTTTCTTAGAAAGATTTACCCCTCCCGAAGCGACCGAGAGATTATGTGATGAATTTTCTTATCTAATACAAGGTGATATGACCATTCCCGAATATCATAAGAAATTCAACGAACTTGCTCACTTTGCTCCTCATCTAATTCAAAACCCTAAGAGGAAGAATCTTAGATTTATCCATGGGATTCAAAGGAAATACCAGAATAAAGTATTGGGGCATGTGAAACTTCCTTTTTCAGAAATGATTTACATGGCTTATTAGTATGAAGATCTCCATAAGAAAGGAATGTTATGCGACGAAGAAGAAGTCTGTTCTAGTGACAAAGAAAAGTCGGAAACTGGTATTCCTGAAGCCAGTAAGAAGCCCAGTGCCAAGAGGAAAAGGGCCAAAACTGAGAAGAAACCAGTAACGGCAACTGTATGCTCTAACTGCAATAAGCAAGGACATCTCTCGATAAGTTGCAGATCTCTAAAGAAACGAATCAAGAGTGGATCTAAATCAGAGAAGAATTTCCAAGAGAAAAGAGGTTGCAGTAAATGCAAGCAGACTGGTCATCTCGCAAAGGATTGCTGGCTCTTAAAAAAGACCAAAATAGTTCAGGTGAATGAAATAGCAGAAACTTCTGAGCCCTCAGCTAGTCAAGAAAGGGCCGATGTTTTAGAAGGCACGCTTACTGTCAAAAACATTCCAGTTAAAGTACTGTTTGACACAGGCGCGTCAAGAAGCTTCATTTCGAAAGATGCAGCTAAGAAACTTGATTTGAACTTTAGGAAGCTCAAGGAACCAATGACTGTCCAAAATCCGGTCGGGGGATCTATTAATCTCAGTTGGATTTGTGTAGTACCCGTCTCTTTTTCTTGCTATAAATTCCCTATTATCTCTGTCGTCATGAATTTTGATGAATTCGATCTTATTCTGGGATTGGATTGGTTAACCAAATATGAAGCAGAGGTTAGATGCGCCGAGAGAGTTGTTAAAGCTAAGATTAAATCAGGGAGTTATATAACCATTCCCTGTGAAGGTCAGAATGCTAATAGAAAAGACTTCTGGGCAGCTTTGAATGTTTCTCCAGCCCAAATTGAAAATGTCCCTGAAATCACAGAGAATATTCCTGACCTCATCAAAGATATTCCTGTCGTCAAGAACTATGCGGATGTGTTCGAAGAAGTTGTTCGCTTACCTCCGCAAAGGGAAATAGATTTCAAAATTGCTTTAATTCCGAATGCAAGGCCGGTAGTTCACGCTATTCGAAGAATGTCCTTGAAAGAGAAGGAGGAATTAGACAATCAAACAAGACAACTAGTATGGAAAGGTCTGATCAGGCCTAGTTTCTCTGATTGGGGTGCAGCAGTGGTGTTTGTCCCAAAATCTGACGGTACTCTACGTCTATGTGTGGATTATCGTGATCTAAACAAGCAGACCATAAAGAACAAATATCCATTGCCGCGGATTGATGATTTGTTGGATCGATTAAATGGAGCACAAGTATTTTCACGAATGGACCTAGCTACAGGCTTCCATCAACTTCGAATTGTCGAAGAGTGTGTTCCAATGACAGCATTCAGAGGCCCCGACTTATTCTACGAGTGGTTAGTAATGTCGTTCGGCTTATGTAACGCTCCAGCTTACTTCGTCGATCTAATGAACCGGGTGTTCAGAGGAGTTTTGAATAAATTTGTTCTGGTTTTTATTGACGATATTCTAATCTTCTCTAAATCAAAGGCCGAACATGAAAAGCATCTGGAACAGGATCTAGAAATTCTGAGACGGAATGTATTAAAAGCCAAGTTTTCCAAATGTATATTCTGGCAAGATGAAGTGAAATTTCTGGGCCATGTCGTATCGAAAGAAGGAATCGCTGTTGATCCAAGTAAAATCACGGCTATTCAGAATTGGAAACAGCCCAGTACTCCCACTGAAGTCCGCAGTTTTCTCGGATTGGCTAGCTATTACCGGAAGTTCGTTAAAGACTTTTCGAAGATATCTGGCCACTTAACGAAGCTTACCAAGAAGCATTCTAAATTTAAATGGACTCAAGAGAGCGAGGAAGCTTTCGAAGAGCTAAAGTTGAGATTAACAACTGCTCCAGTGCTAACCATCATCGATGGCAACCAAGATTTAAAAGTCTGGACTGATGCTTCTAGAGAAGGCCTTGGTGCAGTGTTGATGCAAAGGGGCCAAGTGATTGCTTATGCTAGCCGTCAACTGAAACCGCACGAGAAAAACTATGTAACTCATGATCTTGAGTTATTGGCTATCATATTCTCTTTGAAAATCTGGAGACACTATCTTCTGGGCGAGAGATTTGAACTGTTTACAGATCACTAGTCGTTAAAGTATCTGTTCACTCAGAAGGACTTAAATTTGAGGCAGCAGCGTTGGCTGGAGTTTCTTGCAGCATATGACTTTGAAATTATATACACTCCAGGGAAAGCCAATGTCGTGGCCGATGCGTTAAGCCGAAAGAATGAAATGATCGCCAGTTTCATCATTGCGACTTCGTTGATTGATAAGATATCGGCTCTCCAAGAAGATGACCAATTTATCAAAGGAATAAGTCAGCGAATTCGTGAAGGCAATGCTTCGGATTTCCAGTTAGACAGCGATGGGATTCTGAGGTTAGAAGGGCGAATTTGCGTTCCAGATATTCCTGAACTCAGAAGAGAGGTGCTTGATGAATGCCACAAATCTAAGCTCAGTATCCATCCGGGTGTGAATAAAATGTATAATGATATCAAACGCACATTCTGGTGGAAGTCGTTAAAAAGAGACATCTCAATATATGTTAGTCGATGCCCTACTTGCCAGCTAGTCAAAAGCGACCAACAGAAATTGGCTGGATTATTACAACCACTGGAAGTTCCTGGTTGGAAGTGGGAGCATATTTCTATGGATTTCATTGATGGTCTGCCCAGAACCAGAAAGGGAAATGACAGTGTTTGGGTGATCGTAGATCGTTTCACGAAGACCACCCATTTCATACCTGTCAGATCAAATAGAACTGCTCAGAGTCTGGCGCAGATTTACTTCAGGGAAATAGTTAGACTGCATGGAGTGCCGCTCAGTATAGTCAGTGATAGAGATACATTATTCACTAGTAAATTCTGGGAAGCATTTCAAGTCGAACTGGGAACGAAGTTAAACATGAGCACCGCTTATCATCCTCAGACAGACGGTCAGACTGAGAGGGTGAATCGCATTTTAGAAGATCTATTGCGGGCTTGTATTCTAGATTTCGGTGGATCATGGGAAGACCATCTGCATTTGGCTGAATTCTCTTATAACAACAGCTACCAGGCGAGCCTGACAATGTCGCCATTCGAAGCATTGTATGGTAGACCTTGTCGATCTCCTGCTTGTTGGGTCGAGCCTGGAAATAGACTTGTGTTGGGTCCGGATATGATTCGAGAAGCTGCCGACAAAGTCGATTTTATTAAGAAGCGATTACTCGCCGCTCAAAGCCGACAGAAGAGCTATGCCGATAGAAGAAGAAGAGATATATCCTTTGAAGTTGGCGACTATGTATATTTGAAAGTATCGCCGATGAGAGGAGTTATCCGACTCGGTAAAACTGGAAAGTTAGCGCCTAAATTTATTGGTCCGTTTCCTATTCTGGAACGGATTGGAACTCTCGCTTATAGGGTCAAACTGCCTGACTGGTTGCCTGGAGTGCATGATGTATTTCACATATCTCAACTTCGAAAGCACGTTCATGATCCAGACTTGATCGTGGAAGAAGCAGCTCAGCAAGATATTGAAATTACTCCAGAATTAGCTGTTAGGCGAGAGCCGCTAAAGATTATCGGCAAAGAAACCAAAGAGCTGAGGAACAAGAAGGTTCACCTAGTCAAAGTGCAATGGAGTGGAGATCCGCGAGATTGTACTTGGGAAACTGAGGAGAGCATTCAGAAAGCTTATCCTAGATGCTGAGTAGATATCTCTGATTGACTCTGGTGCAAGGTACATTTACCCTACTTTGCATTACCATTTAATTCTCTATTCTATTGCAATTTTCTTCCCATGGATGTGCACTATTTATTCTATACTCTGAATATTAAAAACAAATTGGTTGTTGTGTCGTGTGATTGTAGATTTATCAAACCACTTTCGACTTTATTCCTTTTCGGGGACGAAAAGTTTTAAGTGGGGGAGATTGTAACGACCCAGAAAATCTGAACCAATTTAAAATTTTTAAATTGGCTAAAATAATGGATTTTAAATATTTAAAATAAATATTTTAAATAATGGCGATGAAAACTGAGTTTGAATCGACATTTGAAAACGAATATAATTAATTATAATTATATATAGAATTGAAAATGGCGCGGAAGTTCGATAATTCGATTTCAAACTTCAATTGAATATACCGGGTGCAAAACAATCTGTATTTTAGTGAAACCAAAAATAATGGAATCTAATTGATAAAATCTTTCTAACGAATCCGACCAATCGAAATTTGATAGCGGGAATCAAAAGATATGTCCAGTTGAAAATTCTGAATAGTCGCTATGGAATTCAGGCCCTTAAAAATGGACATTTTGCAGATGACCTCGGATTTCGACGAAACCACTTTTGTTGGATCCGCAGTGTCAAATTATTGCTAGGTTTCAAATTTCATAATTTTTCGAATCAATATGTGAGCGTGGCAAAAGAAAACGCGTTTGACCAGTTTCTGTTGATTTTAATCGAATGGAAATTGGCCCTTTTTCAAACGGTCTCAGAATTCGACGAAACTAGTTTTGTTAGGACCGTATCGTCAATACGAAGCTAGAAAATATTTTTCTGGAATTTTTCTAGTTAGTATGTGGCCCCGGTAATTTGAAATGTACGTTTAAAATTCAATATAGTGATTTAAATGAAAATTCAAAAGGAAACTGATTGTAACGATCAAATCAGCTTACGATACATATCCCATTGTGTTCGGAATGGGGGTAAAACGCTATGGGCGACAGGCAGTGGGCCTCGTTTCGAGGTCGTGGGTAAAAGTCAACTTTATGCAATAAAATTAAATAATTAAATTAAAAAAATAATAATATATTTTTAATTCCCTCCCCCCCTTTTTCTTCGTTCTGCCCCCCCCCCCCCCGTAGCTCATTCCCGATTCAGTTAAACAGAGAAAAAAAACCTAACTTAGAAATCGACCGCCTCCACCAACCTCCCACCGCCGACCGCACCACCGCTCCGCCCCAGACATCGACGCCACCGCCTGTTCCTCCTCCAAGCCCGCCTCTGCCTGAGCCCCCCCCCCCCGATCGCTCGAGCTCCGTTGAAGCCCCCCCTCGCTCGCGAAGCTGAAGCCGCCGACCGCCACCAGAAAACCCCCCAGCCGACGATCCTTCCACCGCCGACCGCCACCAGAAAACCCCCCCCTCTGTAAGTCGTTTTATTTTATTTTCATTTATTATTCTGTAAAATAATAAAAACTGATTTGTAAAAGTTAAAAAAAAAACTGATTTTGTTTTAATATTAAAAACTGATTTTGTTTTAGTATTAAAAACTGATTTGGTTTTTAAAAGTTAAGAACTGATTTTATTTTAAATAGAATTAAAAACTGAATTTTTAAAAGTATTTTAAAAACTGAATTGATTTTTTTAAAGTATAAAACTGAATTGATTTTTTTAAAGTATAAAACTGAATTGATATTTTTTAAAGTATAAAACTGAATTGATTTTTTTTAAAGTATAAGACTGGATTTTTTAAAGTATAAAACTGGATTTTTAAAAAAGTATAAAAACTGAAATTTTTAAAAAGTATAAAAACTGATTTTGTTTTAAAGTAAAAATCATATTTTTATATATCGAAAGTCGGAAGTAAAATTCAGATTTTTATATATTGAAGCCGAAGTAAAAATCAGATTTTTATATATTGAAAGTTGAAGTAAAAATCATATTTTTTATATATTGAATAGCATAGTAAAAATTCGATTTTTACATGTGTAGAGAATACGGGCGAAAGCGACAAAAGGCGAAGATTTCTATAAAGGAAGTATCGTGCAGTTGGATAGCTATTGGTGAGATTTCTGATTTAAAATTTATATTTTATATGTGTGAAATGAAAGTGAATTGCTATCTATAAATATATATCTATATATATATACGCCCCCTCGTCCACAAACCATGGACGATATTTATTGGTTGAAATTGTTGTGAAATTGATTGATAGTGAATGATTGTTTGGGATTGTTTGTGATGGATATTGGTTGATTGTGGTTGAAAAATACCCATTGGTGGTTGTGAAATATTTGGTTGAAACCACTTAGGATTAGTTTGTGGAAATGAAATAAATATATACATGCCGCCTGCGTGCGAACTAGATGCATGATCCCCATTGTCAAAAACCGCGAGGTTTTAAGGTAGAGCGAGGAGCCGTACTAGGGACGGTCCCGGTGTAACTACCCTGCCGTTATGCTGCCGAAATTTTGAATAATATTTGTGTGTTTGAATTATTTTCATATGCTTAAACTATATTTATTCATTGTATAGAAAACATTCATGTGTTGAATTGATATTCATCCGTTGTTTAGAAATTCATGTGTTGAATGGTATTCATATTTTGAAATAAATTGTTCGATAATAAAAATCACATTTTTATCTATATATATAAAAACTATAGAAAACATTCATGTGTTGAATTGATATTCATCCGTTGTTTAGAAATTCATGTGTTGAATGGTATTCATATTTTGAAATAAATTGTTCGATAATAAAAATCACATTTTTATCTATATATATAAAAACTATAGAAAACATTCATGTGTTGAATTGATATTCATTCGTTGTTTAGAAATTCAAGTGTTGAATGGTATTCATATTTTGAAGTAAATTGTTTGATAATAAAAATCACCTTTTATCGACTATATGAACTATATAGAAAAATAGTGCTTTGAAATGAATCGTTTTACAATAAAAATCACATTTTTATTGTATGCATAAATCGTTAAAATGTGAAGTGTTAAAAATAGCCGCTTGTTCAAAATAAACATATATGAGTTGAAATATTCATTAATTAGCTAATGAAATGGTTTGCACCTATTTATGCAACATTAGAATGAATGGTGTCTTTAAACCAAACAGAAATCAAATATGAAGTTGAATAGAAAAGGATAAATGATAAGAACTGTATATATATGTATATGCATATTCATTGAACAGGTTATAGCAAAGGGGCTAGAGAAGAGGAATAAAATTTTGTGCCCGACAAATAGGTACACATTTACTGATTTGTTTGGGTGATGATTTTGAGCCTGTTGGCTAGCCGCTTGGCTTTTTCTTTTTCTTTTTGAGATTAGAAGGACCGGGACGCTATTTGCGATTTCCCGATGCTCCCGGTGCAGGGGAGGTTATGGCGAAATTTTTCCAAAATTTAAGGCGTTAGAAAAATATTTGAAGTTAAAACGATATGGAAATCATTGAATGAACTATATTTATATAAATATATAAATATAAATAAAATTAAAACGAAACGAAGCCGTGCAGTTCGTATTTTGAAACCGTGATTTCAAACGACTAGTGCGGGAAATCCGACCATTGGATTTTCCCGAAATCTCAACCGTCGGGTTCGCCTTGGAATAATCTTTCCAACGGCACCAACCTTGTGAAAATCCAACGGTTGGATTGTCTGGAATGTTTAATTCAAATCTGAAGAAAAACAGCGCCAGAAACAATTATATTTATTTATATATATAAATATAATTATATTTAATCGAATAACGACGCTGCAGTTCGTGTTTTGAAATCGAAATTTCAAACGATTGTACCGGGAGATCCGACCGTCGGATTTTCCCGAAACTGGAACCGTTGGGTTCGTTTTGAAAAGACCTTTCTAATGATGTAAATTTTGTGAAGATCCAACGGTTAGATTTTCAGATATGTGTAAATCAAATCTGAAGAAAAACAGCGCCACGGCCGCCTTATGGCCCGAAGCGTCGTTTTGAATAAATTAGCTATTTTAAAATAAATAAAAATAGCGACAAATAGTTATAAAATATCATAAGCGATATGGAATGGAAATAAGCTGAATTTGCTTGATTTATGTGATATTTGATGGTTGAATGTGTTTGGTGTGAAAATTACATTAAAGAACAAAATTGGTGTTGTCGAATAATTTAACCATTGAAATAAATCGAATTGAAATTCTAAATATACGTGAATTATTTGAAAAGGCCGAGTTAATTCTCATTTCGAATAATTGACCGACGATTGAAATTCGAAGATGAAGACGGTGGTCGAAGACCGGAGATCTTCACCTCGTTTGGATGGTAACCGAGGTCCTGATTGGGAGGCATCCCGAAATATGGATAATGAGTGGTGATCGTTCAGACGTACGTGTTGATCGAAGGGTTTGCGAGGTATTTAGTGCCTCCGGTTTCGTTCAGACCCAGAACGGACTTGTAAATGGACTGTGTGTCCGACATTGGATTTTATTCTGTGTTGATTGATCTCTGTTAAATGTACATCTGTTTGGCGGCGGAGAATTTATTCTTTTGCTTAACGCCCTTCTCTGAGACGTACGAGCTCAGAGGTTGTATATCGATGGACATCAATCGCATGGCGTGAATTGCCTGTGTGGCATGCTAAGATGCAGTGATCAGGGCTTCTGTTGAAAAGCAAAGTCTTGTGGTGATGATCAAAGCCCCGCCTGTGTGGCATAGCTTTGTGTATAACGTGAATTCGCGAGCCTCACACCCCGGTATGAACCTAAAACGGGAGAAGGACCTCAGGGAGGGCATGCGTTTCTTTCTAGCTAGGGTGGTGTCAGTGACCTACCAGCCCTGACATTTATATACTTTTCACCTATGTGGTTGTTGCTGTTGCGAGGCGCCTCGGTTTGATCGGACGATCCGGGTCCGATGGAGTCATTCGTTGGCTCGTTTACGCCCCAAAGGGCGGGGAAACGTAGTGTTCAGGCATTTTAATCCACATCGGTGGACCGGCCCTGTCGCTCCGAAGGCTTGACTGAGTACTTGCCTGTGGCTCGGGCTAGAGAGTCACGAATTCGGTAAGGACTATCTTTTGCCTTGGTTCATGACGGAAATCCAATTTCCAAATACGTGACTATGCGGTTTTGATTGTATACCTATTTGGCGACATAGTGGCATGGGACGCTCATGTCGTCTATGATTGATAGTTATGATTTGAAGTTGTTTTCAAAACATATAAACACTAGCAATAATATCAAATGCCTTTGTTTTATTCGTATCAAGCATATTTTGGCCGTTATAAGGTAAAACTCTATCCTCCGGTTTGCGTTGCATTGTGTGATGGGAACTGAGTCTTATAATGGCTTCATTTTTAGAAAAAGCATAGCGATGTTTAAAAGAAAGATTTGTTTTAAAGCACTGGCAATCCAATGGAGTAAACCCGTTCCACGAAAGTGGCGTGGTCCTGTGATTAGCCAATTATATATGTGTTGAGTGGATTTCTCATACCAGTCCCATGACTGACTCGTAGTTTGTTTCACTTTCAAACTCGGGTGCCCCTTTTTCTACACGGGCAGCCTTGTATTCAGGTTTAGCTGGTTCTTTCTGGATAGCTGGAGCTGAAGATAGATTCTATCATTTATTTCTTTTTATGTTGTTCAGCTCCTATTGTACATATTTTGTTTATTTCCGCTGTAGACATTTATGTATAGCTGAACTGTATTTGTACTAAGTAAGATCCTGTATACTGTGTAACTCTGATGATTACTTTTATCCAGTATATTTTGTTGTTCATTCTGGTGTATTTATTTAATTCTGTTCTGCTATTATCTGTTTCTGTGTTATATTCCAAAAGATAACCTTGTTTCTGTGAGAACGGGAAATCGGGTCGTCTCATCTTTTCTTTACTTACATTATAACATAGAAAATGATGTCGCACATCAACATGTTTAGTTCTAGAATGATGAGTAGGATTTTTAGAAATATTTATAGCACTTGTATTATCGTAGTATATAGGTGATTTACTTATACTTGAACCAAAATCATTTAAAGTTTATTGCATATAAATTACTTGTGAACACGGCAAAGCAGCAGATATATATTCTGCTTCAGTTGTTGACAAAGATACGGTATTTTGTTTTTTTACTAAACCAAAATACAAGGGAATGTCCTAGAAAATGACATGTTCCACTAGTACTTTTCCGATCAGATTTATATCCAGTGTAGTCAACGTCACATTACGAAATTAAATCGAATGAATCATTTTTAGAATAAAATAATCCAAAATCTGATGTATGCTTTACATATCTCAGAATATGTTTTACGGATGTTAAATGAGTTTCCTTAGGTTGTAATTGATATCTTGCACAGAGACATACACTATGCATTATATCTGGTCGACAAGCGGTTATCTATAATAATGATCATATCTGTAACACCCCACCTCCATTAAGGTCACTCACAAAGGGAATGCCTTAACTTTGGTGGAGGGTTATAGGCACAAGACACAGAAAAATTTACAAGACAGATAAATTTAAGCAACGGAATTCAAATATTTATTTCATACGTAGTTCAATACAAAAGCATTACATCAAATTGTCTCAAAATAACTTCAAAACATTACACCATAATTTCTGTCTTGATTATTAAATAAAGAAGCATAAAACATAGATAAAACTGCATAAATCCCCAAGGGTCGTATCCAAAAGCCATAACCGATGCAAGAGAGTCCAAATCATATATCTACTTTCTTGAAGCTTGCAAAGAGTCCGATTAAGCTGGAGTATTTCCTCCCTGTGGGCGGGGGGAGGGGGGAACGTAAGAAAAGAGGACGAAAGAAAACGGGTCAGACAATAAGTCTGGTAAGTTCAGTGGTTACTAGTATTTAAACAAGGAAAGGGATCATGACAGTGATAACAGAACATAGGACAACGTCTTAATATAAGAAAAGAGGAACATGTGATCGCACCCATTACTATAATCTCTGCACCTACTTAACCATTGGTTTAACCAGCCCACGTGTTTACAACAAACGATCCCCTTAATGATCAGCTCCTACTCACATGCATTCATGTCCTGTGTCATTCGACCCCGATTGACTGTAGCTACCTGTGCTGGTCCTACCAAGGGGTGTATCAGTCCCTCTGGTGGCTACCCGACACGATTCAAGATGCATAATGTACACTACTGATGCTCAGTGCCTGATTTTTCCACTCCGGAGTACGTGGACGCCCATATTCCGTCGGAACCTACACTGGACCACCAACCGCCGACGTTTTGACTACTTATAATTCAGCCCAGTAATCGTGCCCCACCCTGCCTAGTTTCAGGGTACCATGATACATCTATGTGGGTTACTGCTGAAATGGGTCCCCGTTACTAGGATTTTCTAATCAACATGTTTATTTGGTTAAGTGTCCAAGTTTACCTAACCCAGCCCATTCGTTTTAGTTAACATGTTGAATCGATTAAGTGTTTTCCTAATTTACTTAACCCTACCAATCCCGACTTAGCTTTAATTTATTAAAGCACCAACCACTCACATTAGATAGGTCTTGTTGTGGTCACTGGATGTGCCAGTCGGTTCCGGGCAGATTTACGCCACAACTCAGTCTAACCTCGGGTTCTTTTTGGGCTTGATGCACTAACCACCCACATTAGACAGGTCTTGTTGTGGTCACTGGATATGCCGGTCGGTTCCGGGCAGATTTACACCACAACTCCGTCTAACCTCGGGTTAGGCATATTCGTCTTTTCTAAATTCATATTTTTCCATATATGTCAAATTTTCTTTATGTAAATTAATTTTAATTTACTCATGCCATGATTATCTTTTCAAATATTGCTCACAATAAATGGTATATTAAATATACCATTTTATGAACAAACCTATGCCATGAATTTTCATGTTTTCCCATCGTGATCCCCCGTAGAACGTATGTATGAATCACATAAAATGTTGGGCTAACAAATTAGCCCAAACCCATAAACAAAAAGGGGTAATAAACAAGGAACATGACATAAATATAAAATAGCATACATATAACTTATCACATGTAACTTGGCATAGATGTATCATTATCTCAACTAAACAGGTAAAGGTGAACTTGTGACTAAGTCATGTAAACTTGTTATGGGTCTAACATGGAGGTTTAACATATAAACCACAATTTACCATACTAACTTCTGTATGTCAAAACATTAAATCACAACTTGGCATGATAACTTATGTGTTAAAACATAAGAGGATTACCATAAACATGTTTAAATCACACTTAGCATGATAACTTGTGTTAAGACATAAGACGAGTACAAATCCAACCTTGCAACATAAATGGATTCATAGTTCTAAATGTCAATCTAACATGTAAGCATGTGATTTAGATTATAAACTTGCTAATAACCACCAATTTATAACATGACATGTTTTACCACTTAATTGGTAAAATAGATCCAATACCCAATTATAATAGATTCCAATAACATAAAATGTTGTTCATCACCACAAGCATATTGACATGAAATATATATACAACATGTTCATCGCCACAAGCATGTAGACATTATTAATTATAATGATACTTTTAAGCTAAATAAGAATCAAATCTTATACATAAGCATCATACTATATCCCAATTACAACATGTCGTGATTAAATCAAAAGAATGTTTAAATCTGCGTAACAACTAACTTACAAACTAAAAAGAATTCTTGCGTTCTGAAATCTGAATTCTGAAATTGGAGATGCGCTCCTTTGAAGAAGATCATTGAATTAGACTAGTTTTAATTTGATTCTTGATTCAAGTTCTTATACTCGTCTTTGAATTGAAAATGGTGACGGCTACTCCAAGTACTCTACTGATGGCATTTCAGATCTAGGATTATTTTTCTATGTGTGTTTAGGTTGAGAATTGAGTTGTTTATATAGAATTTCAATTTAATTATAGTCGTCAGATGAACCTTGGGTTAATCACAGCCACTCAGACCTGATCAGGACCATCTAGAAACCCTAGTGACTTAGTAGCATGTCATCAGTCGTTCAAATTTCAGATCTGGCCGGGGGCCATGTCGACCCCCAGGTCGACCTCTAGGGGGGAGGTCAACACTAGGGTCGACCCCCTGGTCGACCTACCTGGGCGGGAATTTACCTGCCCAGCCCGCTTCTGGCTTCTGTTGAATTTGAACTTGTTTTTCTTCGAGTTGTTTGAATTTATTTGAATTCTCTGGAAACTTCCGACAGCCATAACTTCTTCATACGAAGTCCAATTTACGCAAACTCGGACTCTATCTCAACCAGAATTCCGAGACAAACACAATGGCATAACCCGTTTCCCATAATTCTTACATTTTAAATTAAGTATTCTAGGATTCATTATTATAACGTTAATAGAAAATACGGGGCATTACATTCTCCCCTCCTTTTAGGATTTCGTCCCCGAAATCCCCAAGTCGAGAAGAACTTATATCCTACCATCCAAACACCCATCTACTCAACCATCAAACACAGGCGTCCATTGTCCTTAAAAGATTTCTAGTGCTTCATGATCATATGCATTATGTGTGTATATGTCCTTGTCTAATGCAAAATCAGGCGGTCTACTGATTCAGTTGACCTCCTTAATGCAAATTATGTCGGTGCCATGAGTCCATTATGAATGCAAATTTTCCTACTCAAAATTTCTTACATGAGTGCACAACCATTCATACAAATGCAATTGTCCATATGATAACACATCAAGTTTTAATCCATAAACCAATACATATATGCATATGCAATATGGAAGTGACTGAGCCGATCTAATACCTAATGTGTGTGTATATGCATCCACTAGCAACCATTTGCAACCACTTGCAACCATCAATCATAACATGTTTCAATTACATGTTTACATCCCAATGGGTTCCTACCTAAGGGTAAAGGATTGGATCGAGGAGATATACCTAAAAAGATAGATACGAGTATAAACTTGAGGAAAAGAGATTAAAGACGTACCCTCAAAAAGAAAAGGGTAGGTTGCGCGTATATGGTCCTCGGTTTCCTAAGTCGCGTCTTCCTCGGCGTCGCTCCATTGAACTTTGACGGGCTTAACTTCACGGTTGCATAGCTTTCTGACCTCTGTTCCCAAGATACAGGTTGGAACTCTTCTCATAGTTGCTTCTCGTTCAACTTCTTCTAGCATACTTGGTTCTACCTCTTCCGCAGACTCGTGTAAGCACTTCCGCAGGTGAGAGACATGAAAGACATTATGAATCCCGGCCAATCTTTCGGGCAGCTGTACCCTATAATCCATCTTCCCAATCTTCTCGATGATAGGGAACGACCCTACAAATATTGGTGCTAACTTTCCTGTGGATCCAAAGAGAACGACGTTCCTCAAAGGAGAGATTTTAAGGAACACCTTGTCTCCAACTTCGAACTCAAGGTCAGTTCTTCTTCTGTCCGCGTAGGACTTCTATCTATCTTGGGCAGTCTTCATTCTTCTTCGTATCAAGTCTACTTTCTCTGAAGTCTCCCTAATCATGTCTGGTCCAAGTATGAGCTTGTCTGTGGACTCCCACCAGCAAGTTGGTGACCTGCGCGGTCTTCTATATAAAGCTTTGAAAGGTTCCATGCCGATGGTGGCTTGGTAGCTATTGTTGTAAGCGAATTCCACCAAAGGTAGATGATCCTCCAATGTACCTCCGAAGTCAATAATGCATAGCCTCAAGAGGTCTTCTAATACTCTGTTGTCTCTTTCCGTCTAGCCATCAGTTTGAGGGTGATAGGCCGTGCTTAAGCATAACTGTGTGCCTACAGCCTCTTGTAAACTCTTCCAAAACTCGCTCGTGAAGATAGGGTCTCGATCACTCACTATGCTGGAGGGTATCCCATGGAGTCGAACTATCTCCTTAAGATATATGGATGCTAGAGATGAGGCAGTCCTTCTACTCTTGACAGGTATAAAGCGGGCGCTTTTTGTGAGCCTGTCCACTATTACCCAAATGCTAGTATTGCCCCTTCTTGACCTAGGCAACCCATCTATAAAGTCCATCGAGATGCTATCCCATTTCCATTGTGGAATTCTAGAGGATGGAGCAGACCACTAGGCTTCTTCTGCTCTGCCTTGACTTGTTGGCATATTAAACACTTAGAAACAAATTCAGCTACGTCTTTCTTCATGCCATTCCAAAAGAAAACTCTTTTGACGTCTTTATACATTTTGTCCCCGCCTGGGTGTATAGTTAGTTTGGAATGGTGTGCCTTTTCTAGAACCGTCTTTACCAAACCCCTTGCTTGTGGGACACATAGTCTTCCATCCCGTCTCAACCAGCCCTTGGCATCAATGGAGTATCTATTGAGGTGATCAGAAGTCTCACCCCTAATTAACTTGTCCATCACATCGGCTAGCTGAGGGTCTTCTCTTTGCGCGGCTCCGATTGAGTCTAATAGAGTTGGTCGCACTTCTAATGTTGCTAGCAAGCCATGTACAAAGTCAGTGGAGGGTCTAAAGTTAAAGCTTGCTATGAACTCCAAGCTTTGCCTTTCCACAAAGAGAGGGCTTAAGGTCAGTTTCTTTCTACTCAAGCGTCAGCTACTGCATTGCCCTTGCCAGTAGTGTAGGAAATCTCAAAATCGTACGAGGCAAGAAACTCCATCCATCTTTGCTACCTCAAGTTGAGATCTTTCTACGAGAATAGGTATTTCAACGATTTATGGTCAGTATACAGTTCAAATTTCTCACCTAGGAGATAATGGCGCCAAGACTTAAGCGCAAAAACGATGGCTGCCAACTCTAGGTCGTGGGTTGGGTAGTTTTTCTCATGTACTTTTAATTGTCTTCCACCATAAGCCACTACCTTCCCTTCTTGCATCAGAACAGCGCCTAGTCCCGTTCCGCATGCATCTGTGTATATAGTAAACATCTTGCTTCCATCAGGCAATGTCATAACTGGGGTTGTTGTTAGAGTCCTTTTCAAACGTTGGAAAGCAATATCACAATCCAAATCCCAATTGAAAGCTAGGTTCTTCTTTGTCAGTCTTGTTAGTGAAGCTGAGATTTTTGCAAAATCTTTGATGAACTTTCGATAAAAGCCTGCTAGCACGAGAAAACTTCGGACTTCGGTTGCGTTTCGAGGAACCTTCCAATCTTGCACACTAGCCACTTTCGCGGGGTCAACGGCTATCCCCTCTTTGGACACCACATGTCCAAGGAACCTAACTTCTTCTCTCCAGAAATGGCATTTGGAGAATTTCGCCTTCAACTGATGCGCACGGAGAGTATCCATGACTTCTTTTAGATGCTGAGCATGTTCTTCCTCATTCTTTGAGAAGATCAAAATATCGTCTACGAAGACCACCACAAACTTATTGAGGAACTCTCGGAACACCCTGCTCATTAAATCAACGAAGTAAGCGGATGCGTTTGTTAAGATGAAAGGCATGACAAGACACTCAAAGAAACCATCGGGAGTTTTGAATGCGGTCTTATCAATGCTGTCTTCCGCCACTCTTAGCTGATATGATCCGGTAGCCAAATCTAATTGGGAGAAAACCGATGCACCTACAAGTTGATCGAACAAATCATCTATTCTTGGGAGTGAGTGTCTATTCTTTTTGGTCAGCTTGTTTAGCTCCCTATAATCAACGCACAAGCGAAGCGAACCATCAGCTTTTGTTGCGAACACTACCGGAGCACCCCATTCAGAAATACTTTGTCTTATGAACCCCTTTTCAAGTAGCTATTTGATTTACTTGCTGAGCTCCTTCCTCTCCCTTGGGGCCATGTGCCTAATGGATAAGACAACGGGCTTTGCATTGTCAACGAGGTATATGCGGAAGTCTATCTCTCGCTTTGGGGGTAAACCCTTTACCTCTTCAAACACATCAGAATATTCACGGACTACCTTTACAGACTGCAAGTCCTCAACAGACGCATCAAGAGATTATAGATAGCTTAGAATAACAGAGTTAAGGGGATTGCAAGAAATTTCAAGAGTGTTACCAAGGAGAGTCAGGAGTCTAACCACTCTCTTTTCATAATCGAGGACGACACCATTACTGGATAACCAGTCCATGCCTAGAATCAATCCATAGCCCGTGAAGCCCAAACCATAGGCATTGCACCTAAACTCAACGCTTAGAATAGATATTTTCAAATCCAAACAAACCATTGACAAATAAGCTGAGCCCCCGATTGGATTTGAAACAACCAAGGGATCCTCTACTAAACTAGTGTCTAGGTGCAAAGATTCAATTAAATCAGCAGATACAAATGAGTGCGATGTACCAGAATCAAACAATGTACGAACAGGAAGATCAAAAAGATAGACTAAACTTTCGATAGAAATATTTCTACCTTGTTCTTACGGAGGTGCTGTGAGAGCGTGGACTTGTCCTCCAGAAAAAGGTCCAGCTCCTTGCCTTTGCTTCTTTGGGCAAGCCCCAGCCATGTGTCCCGTCCCACCACAGTGGAAACAGCTACCTATCTTCCTTTTCTTCTTCTTGCAGTCTTTGATCAAATGCCAGGGAATGCCACAGAAATTACACTTTCTCTTTTCACGGGGTTTGTTGTTCTTCCCACCTTTCTTTGAATCAGCCTTCTTGTTCTGTGACCCTTCTCCCTTCTTATCTTGAGGCACTTCTGCTTTTGCCATATTTTTGCCCTTGTCTTCCTCATGTAGGAGTGCCATGTCCACTAACCTCTCGTAAGTAGCCCCCATAGGTATATGGGTCATAGTCAAGCTGTGAAGTGGCTCACTCAATCCCTTGACAAAACGGAGAGCCTTCTTATGACGAGTATTCACTAAGTCCAGTCCAAATCGGGCCAGCTGATTGAATTGATTGACCTACTCCTTGACCATCATGCTTCCTTGCTTAAGAGATAATAACTTTTCCAGCTGTAAACTTCGTTCAGCCTGTGAGAGGAATTTCATCTCAAACCTTATCGTGAAATCCATCCATGTGTCAACATGTCTTTCAGCGTTAATGACTTCTCACCAATAGGATCCTTCGTCTTTGAGCAACCACACTGCCAACTGTATCTTTTGTTTATCGTCCACCTCGAAGATAACGAAAGATCCTCAGTTTCTTTGAGCCAGTTCCTTGCTTCCACTAATGATTCAGCTCCCTTGAAATCCTTTCCACCCATGGCCCTAAAATCTCTACAAATCTTTGAGAAATCATTTGCACGAGAAGGAAGAGGAGGAGGAGGAAGAGGAACTGCTGCAGCTAGAGGAGGAATATCTGCTGGGCCTGCGTCACTGGCCCTAGCCTCTAAGTACCTCCTGAACCAGCTAGATATCGGTACACCTCTGGAAGGTTAAGACTCCCAGACATGCTGAAACGAAAAAGAAAAGATTCAAAACGAAAGATAGAAAGACAGTGCATATGGCTTTTGGGAATTATGCCTTTTTAAATTTAAAACAACACTTTTTCTTGAAAAATGCTTCTTTACATTTCTTTTTGAAAATAGTTTTCAAAAACTCTTATCTGATCTGGTAAACCTTTGCTCTTATACCAAGTGTAACACCGCACCTCCATTAAGGTCACTCACAAGGGGAATGCTTTAACTTTGGTGGAGGGTTATAGGTGCAAGACACATAAAAATTTACAAGACAGATAAATTTAAGCAGTGGAATTCAAATATTTATTTCATACGTAGTTCAATACAAAAGCATTACATCAAATTGTCTCAAAATAACTTCAAAACATTACACCATAATTTCTGTCTTGATTATTAAATAAAGAAGCATAAAACATAGATAAAACTGCATAAATCCCCAAGGGTCGTATCAAAAAGCCATAGCCAATGCAAGAGAGTCCAAATCATACATCTACTTTATGGAAGCTTGCAAAGAGTCCGATTAAGCTGGAGTATTTCCTCCCTGTGGACCTGGGAGAGGGGGGGGGGGGAACGGAAGAAAAGAAGACGAAAGAAAATGGGGCAGACAAAATGTCTGGTAAGTTCAGTGGTTACTAGTATTTAAACAAGGAAAGGGATCATGACAGTGATAACAGAACATAGGACATTACCCTAATATAAGATAAGAGGAACATGTGATCGCACCCATTACTATAGTCTCTACACCTACTTAACCATTGGTTCAACCAGCCCACGTGTTTACAACAAACGATCCCTTTAATGATCGGCTCCTACTCGCATGCATTCATGTCCTGTGTCATTCGGCCCCGCTTGACTGTAGCTACATGTGCTGGTCCCACCAAGGGGTGTATCAGTCCCTCTGGTGGCTACCCGACACGATTCAAGATGCACAATGTACACTACTGATGCCCAGTGCCTGATTTTTCCACTCCGGAGTACATGCATGACCATACTCCGTCGAAACCTACACTGGCGCACCAACGACCGACGTTTTGACCACTTATAATTCAGACCAGTAATCGTGCCCCACCCTTCCTAGTTTCAGGGTACCATGATACATCTATGTGGGTTACTGCTGAAATGGGTCCCCGTTACTAGGGTTTTCTAATCAACATGTTTATTTGGTTAATTGTCCAATTTTACCTAACCCAGCCCATTCGTTTTAGTTAACATGTTGAATCGGTTAAGTGTTTTCCTAATTTACTTAACCCTACCAATCCCGAGTTAGCTTTAATTTATTAAAGCACCAACCACTCACATTAGACAGGTCTTGTTGTGGTCACTGGATGTTCCGGTCGGTTCCGGGCAGATTTACACCACAACTCAGTCTAACCTCGGGTTCTTTTTGGGCTTGATGCACTAACCACCCACATTAGACAGGTCTTGTTGTGGTCGCTGGATATGCCGGTCGGTTCCGGGCAGAATTACACCACAACTCAGTCTAACCTCGGGTTAGGCATATTCGTCTTTTCTAAATTCATATTTTTCTATATATGTCAAATTTTCTTTATGTAAATTAATTTTAATTTACTCATGCCATGATTATCTTTTCAAATATTGCTCACAATAAATGGTATATTAAATATACCATTTTATGAACAAACCTATGCCATGAATTTTCATGTTTTCCCATCGCTATCCCCCGTAGAATGTATGTATGAATCACATAAAATGTTAGGCTAACAAAGTAGCCCAAACCCATAAACAAAAAGGGGTAATAAACAAGGAACTTGACATAAACATAAAATAGCATACATATAACTTATCACATGTAACTTGGCATAGATGTATCATTATCTCAACTAAACAGGTAAAGGTGAACTTGTGACTAAGTCATGTAAGCATGATATGGGTCTAACATGGAGGTTTAACATATAAACCACAATTTATCATACTAACTTATGTATGTCAAAACATTAAATCACAACTTGGCATGATAACTTATGTGTTAAAACATAAGAGGATTACCATAAACATGTTTAAATCACACTTAGCATGATAACTTGTGTTAAGACATAAGTCGACTACAAATCCAACCTTGCAAGATAAATGGATTCATAGTTCTAAATGTTAATCTAACATGTAAGCATGTGATTTAGATTATAAACTTGCCAATAACCACCAATTATAACATGACATGTTTTACCATTTAATTGGCAAAATAGATCCAATACCCAATTATAATAGATTCCAATAACATAAAATGTTATTCATCACCACAAGCATATTAACATGAAATATATATATATAGCATGTTCATCGCCACAAGCATGTAGACATGATTAATTACAATGATACTTTTAAGATAAACGAGAATCAAATCTTATACATAAGCATCATACTATATCCCAATTACAACATGTCATGATTAAATCGAAAGAATGTTTAAATCTGCGTAAAAACTAACTTACAAACTAAAAAGAATTATTGTGTTCTGAAATCTGAATTCTGAAATTGGAGATGCGCGCCTTTGAAGAAGATCGTTGAATTAGACTAGTTTTAATTTGATTCTTGATTCAAGTTCTTATACTCGTCTTTGAATTGAAAATGGTGACGACTACTCCAAGTCCTCTACTGACGGCATTTCAGTTCTAGGATTATTTTTCTATGTGTGTTTAGGTTGAGAATTGAGTTGTTTATACAGAATTTCAGTTTAATTATAGCCGTCAGATGAACCTAGGGTTAATCACAGCCACTCAGGCCTGATCAGGACCATCCAGAAACCCTAGTGATTCAGCAGCATGTCATCAGTCGTTCAAATTTTAGATCTAGCCAGGGTCCAGGTCGACCTCTAGGGGGGAGGTCGACACTAGGGTCGACCCCCTGGTCAACCTGCCTAGGAGGGAATTTTCCCGCCTAGCCCACTTCCGGCTTCTGTTTGAATTTGAACTTGTTTTTCTTCGAGTTATTTGAATTTATTTGAATTCTCTGGAAACTTCCGACAGCCATACCTTCTTCATACGAAGCCCAATTAACGCAAACTCGGGCTCTATCTCAACCAGAATTCCGAGACGAATACAATGGCGTAAACCGTTTCCCTTAATTATTACATTTTAAATTAAGTATTCTAGGATTCATTATTATAATGTTAATAGAAAATACGTGGTGTTACAATATCATTCCTCTGTATAGTTTTTGATCAACATCTTTTGATGTATCATCTTTACTTAAAGCAATATTAGTTGCCATAGGTGTTGGTCTACCATTTGTTGTTGTTATATTGTATTTATTAATTAAATCTCTCGCATATTTTTCTTGATTGATAAATATTCTATTCTTTAGTTGTCGAATTTGTAAACCTAAAAAGAATGATAATTCTCCCGTATGGCTCATTTCAAATTTTTTGGTCATAATTTCTGAAAAATTCTTTATTCATTTTTTCATTTGTTGACCCAAAGATTATGTCATCAACATATATTTGTACTAATTGTATATCTTGGTTATTTCCCTTGTAACAACCCGTCTTTTTGCTCAATTTTTACCGGTAATTAAACCAACTTAAACCGTTCACAAAGACGATTTGTTATGGGTACATACGTATATTGCACAAAATAGAAGAACTTTTATTGCATAATTCACTATTACATCAGAGTTACATGGAATATCATAGCTACAACATATATACAGCGGAAGAAAAGATATAAATATACTCTCGGCGGAAGAACAAAGTGATACAGCGGAAGCTTCAAACTCTAGAGTGGACTCCAACTCGGAAAGCGCTTTGAACCTCGCTCCAACGAATCATAACTGCAAAACTAAACTACTAGCTGCCGGTGTGAAAAATTAATGGGCACCCAGAGTTTAGGAAGGAACAATAAACTCCAGGTCAGTCATGGGACTGGTATGAGAACATAAAACAGTTGCTTTAAATTTTATTTTAAAGTTGTGAAATTCACCGGACCACGCCGCTAATGCGGAACGAGTTTACTCCATGTGAATTCTGTGCACATAAATTCGCAATGACTTTTGGAAAATGAGGTTATCATAATCTCGTTCCACATCACACAATGCAAGCGCACACCAAATGGGAGAGTTTTATCTAATGGTAACAAAAAATGCCTTCATACGTAAAAATCCTCTTTCAATACTAAATATATAGTGTGAAAAACCATTTTGCAAATAAATATATTAATCTTAGACGGCATAATACCCATAATATTACGTCTCCATATATATATATACACACACACACAAATCAAAGTCGTATGGATCGTATTAGTGATTTTGGGTTTCCAACTTGATGATTCCTGGCACGAAAGATCAATCGGAATACAAACGAAATGTAATCACGGCTATTTCATCCAGACACGGACACCAATACAAATCGAGAGGCAGATCAATGGTTTTCGTCCAGACACGGACCCCCGAACATACCCTATTCCTCTAGTTCATAAGTGGTTTCCCACTGCTGTAGCTTTAATCATAATCATATGTATATAGACAACCTAACCGCCAGTTTCTCATCATCCAGGGTGTGAGGCTTGTCGATATCATGTCATACACAAAGCATTCCTAGAGAAGCAATGCCTTGATCGTACAAGCTCATTTCATTTCTTAAGTATGCCACATTGTCCATTCACAACATGATCACTGATTTCCATCCATACATAACCACTTCGAGCTCATACATCACAAACCAGATACATATCAAATGAGAATTAGTGTTATGCTGTCAATTACAGTGTCAGACACACAATCCATACAAGTCCATTCTGGGTCTGAACGGAAAAATCTGAAAATCTCCAAATGTACTCAGACCTCATGCCACTTATAACCTCGAATCGGGTGTACGTCTCGATTCGAGACATCAGCAATCAATCCGAATAAATTCAAACAGACCTCATGCCACTTATAACCTCAAATCAGGTGTACGACTCGATTCGAGACATCAGCAATCAATCCAAATAAATTCAAAGATTCCCTCAATTCGAGACATCAACAATCAATCCGAATAAATTCAAACAGACCCCATGCTATTTATAACCTCGAATCGGGTGTACGGCTCTATTCGAGACCTCAGCAATCAATCCAAATAAATTCAAAGATTCCCAGTCTTCATTCGTCGATTCCAAGTCTTAAATTTGCTTCATGCGTCATATTATTACTTGGAATGGTTTTCAGATTTAAATCCGATCCAGGTCTTTCCAAGCAATAAGCGTGTTCTTAAAACAATAGTTATGGACCACATAGGTTTTTTAATTCAAATCTCCTTCCAATCGCTATCCATTCATTTATAAATCAAGGTTGGATTGATCATAAATTTTGTTATCATATTAACTCTTTCCTTGAAATAAAATATTCGATTTACCGGCCTTTTTATTTCAAACATAACCCTTCAATTCTTATACTTCAAATCATACTTCTTTATTCCTTCCCTTACTTCTTCCAATTTACCAAACCTTTATCTGGATTACAATTCCGTTTACAATATCCAAACAATTTACAAAATATAGATCATTATATTAGAAATATATAAAATTGTTGGAAAGGTTAATTTTAAGGAAGTCTGAGTTTTAATTAAAATTTGTAAGCATTTGAAATCTCAAAATGATCTTTCGGGCTTAGAATCCTGTATTTCATTAAAATACTGCATATTTATATAGAGAAACATACTTTACCTTGGGACTTCCAAAACCAAATCTGCTTTCAAAATTTCAAATATACTATGATGAAACATATATGTTATTAGTTTGAGAAGTTCGTCCTCATGACAGAGCAACTGAGTATCACCCATCACATGAAATCCAATCTCTTATCACGACCCAGTTTTAGTCATGGTTACTCGAACAACCAAATCATTTTATATCCCGAAGTTGTAAATTATTCTGCAACCATAATTTACAAATATTTATTGTTTCCAAACATTTCAAAATATCGGAATTCTAGTCGTCGAAATTTCTTTTATTTATAAGTCATTCATCACATCCAAAATAATTGGAACGTTCGTACAATTGAGGATAAAATTTCAACTTCAAACATACAAAATTATGTTTCAAAATTTCAAAATCAAGGATGTTATTCAAATGTTTCAAATTTCTAATTCGAAAAATTTAAGGATCGTATTTATAAGTTTCAATTTATTTTGAAATATATAAATATTTACATAAATTAATGTTCTTATAACCATATAATTTTCTCTTTAATCACATTTTACCAATATGATTTCTTTAGCATCTTTTCAAATAAGCATTTCTACATTCTATAATTTTAAATGAACAATTACTATGCAAGTCCTTTTTAACTTCTTTTTAGCTCAAATTCTAAATTGTTTCAAATATTTCCAAGATCTCCGGTAAATTTTCATATCTTCTATTGTTGAATTTTCATCTCTTAGTTTCATATTCACATAATCAAATAAACCTTTTCTTGCTAAATTTGCTTGAAATCCAAAGTATATGCTTTTCTTCTACCTTCAGCTATTGAAGCTCATTTGAAAAAAAAAATTCTTTACTCAACTAGTTGGAAAAATCATTCATTAAAATATTATCATGCTTCCGCTACGCTACTCTGATTCGGCATATTTCAAACTAGTATTGTTTCAAGCATTTATTCAAACATTTGAGTTAAATTTTCAAAATCAACTAGTATTTATAAATCCAAATTTCTTGTCTAAGTCAGACCCTTTATTTCAAATGCTTTCAATTGCTACGCAACGTCTATTTATTGAGATTTCATCAACATAATATTTTGAATTGATCATCATTTGTAGTTTGAATATTAGAACTTAGCTTCGTTCGACAAATCAAATTGTATGCGCTTAAGTCGAGCTATAGATAAAAGTTCGGTATCAGAATGAATGTTCGAATTAAATTACTTGACCAAGTTCATAAGATAAAAGGGTATAAATGATGCTTTTCAGGAACAAATGGTTCAATAATTGAACAAGTGTAGGTCAAGATAGAAAATCGAGTGCACCTAATGATATAATTATAGACAATTCAATTAAGGTAAACTTTACTTTAATATTTCCTTTGCGTCATAAATTATTGATTGTTAAATCATTTCCAGTTGTCTTACTCATACCGTCTTAATAGGGAAGAGTAGTTTTCTCCCCCACTTAGATATTAGTTGTATTTTAAATCATCTTTTATACAAGTTCTTAACATAAGTCAAAAAGTCACATTCAAATTTCTTAAGGGAAGTTTGATTGCAAAAATTTACTTCTAAGCAAATTAATTTAACTGGTAATTTATCGTTCACAATTCACGTTAGGTATAGATTCAACTCTATTATTTAACACTCATCGAGGAGCATGATATCTTCTTTGATTACAACTTATTAGATTCCAAAATTCATATTCAAATGTTTGTTATAATTTGATCCATAATTCTTGTCAATTTGGGATATGGTAAATTATTTTTCGTACGTGCATTTTCAACAATTCATTTCCTAATTATTTAAGTGAGATTTGCTCCTAAAATATTTTTTTTAATTATTCAAGTACTTATTGTTTAACATATCCAAGGTTTAAGGGGTTCAAAGTCCTGAAATATTTTTAAGCTAATCTCAGTTTTTTTCCAAAACTTCTAGTTTTGTTTTCCCCAATTTAAATTCCTATATTAATTCACCTAACCATTTTATTAAGGTTTATTAATTAAAATACTTAGCCAGATGATTTAAGTATTCCATGACGTTTAAACTGGAATTATATAGTCATCCCACCTTCGAAACATGAAAATAAATATCAACGATATCGCGCTCATCCCAGAATTTATTTCCAAAAGACTAGAGTGTGATTCTACATCTATCTAGTATATACTGGACTTCGTATATACGTTGATCATACGTATATTCAAAATCCTTACATTCACGATAGTCTAATTGTGACATCGAATAAAATACTTGAAACCCTTATCTTCAATTATATTTCAAAATAATCATGCTTTCAAAATGATTTACTTCATTCAAAAATACCTTATATTTTCAAATACTCTCTCTCAACGAAATATCCCAAAATCTCATTCTAGGGCATTTCTAACCTTATCTCTAATGAGACATTATAACTCTGATGAGTCTTATCTTTTGTTCAAAATAATTTGTACCCCATAGCTTTGTATAACCAAAGCTCTGATACCAACTGTAATGACCCGTCTTTTTGCCCGATTTTTACCGGTAGTTAAACCGACTTAAACCATTCACAAAGACGAATTGTTATGGATTGGTATCAGAGCCAGTTTAAAATTTTTATTTTGGCAATTTTAATGAATTTTGCATATTTAAAATGAATTATTTTAAATAAAAACGACGAAAGATTTATTTTAAATATAATTCGAACGTATATATTATATACGTCGCCGTTAGAATATATATAATTATATAAAATTATAAAAGGAATTGAAAATGGCGCGGTAGTTCGATAATTCGATTTCAAACTTCAATTGAATGTACCGGGTGCAAAACAATCCGGATTTTGGCGAAACCAAAAACATTAGGATCTAATTGAAGATATCTTCCCATCGAATCCGAAAAATTGAAATTTCATAGCGGGAATCAAAAGATATGTCCAGTTGAAAATTCTGAATAGTCGCTATGGAATTCAGGCCCTTAAAAATGGAATTTTTGCAAACGACCTCGGATTTCGACGAAACCACTTTTGTTGGATCCGTGATGTCAAATTATTGCTAGGTTTCAAATTTCATAATTTTTTCGAATCAATATGTGAGCGTGGCAAAGGAAAACGTGTTTGACCAGTTTCAGTTGATTTTAATCGACTGGAAAATGGCCATTTTTCCAACGGTCTCAGAATTTGACGAAACTAGTTTTGTTAGGACCGTATCGTCAATACGAAGCTAGAAAATATTTTTCTGGGATTTATAGAGTTAGTATGTGACCCCGGTAAGTTGAAATGCGCGTTCAATTTAAATATATAGAGTTATATGTTGATTTTGACGAAAACTGATCGAAACAGTCGAATCAGCCTACGATACATATCCCATTGTGTTCGAAATGGGGGTAATTAGCTATGGACGACAGGCGATGGGCTTGATTTCGACTTCGAAATTAAAAGTTACTTTTTAAAGAGAAAGTAAAATAAATTAATATGTATTTATTATATAAACCCCCCTCATTCTTCTCAGCCAAACCCAAATTGAAAAAAAAACCCGATGATGGAAAATCGCAACGCCCTCCACCACGTCTCGACCGCCGCCTCTCCCATTGGACCACCGCCGCCCATCACCAGACCCCCCCTCCCCAGCTCCGACCGTCGTCCCTTCCCTCTCTCCTCTCTCTCCATCCTCTAACAAAAACCGACCAGAAACCGCCGCGCCCCTGCCACGCCACCGCCGACGATCGATGGCCCCTCCCTCCTCCTCCCGATGGCACACACCTCTCCGCGCCTTCCTTATCCTCCCCTTTCGCATTAAAAATCCCTGGAAACCCAAGCCGTGCCGCCACCCAATTCCACCACCAGCGTCCATCCGCCTCCCCCCACGACCACCAACACTCCAGCGCCTCCATTCTAACCCCCCCATTCGCTGTAAGTTCTCCTTTGTTTTTATTTATTTATTTTTGTTTTATTTTAATTTGTAAAATCTGTTTATTGTATAAAGTTCAGAGATTTTATATATAGAGCTAGGTTATATATATATATATACATCTATATATATATATATATGAATGATTTTAAAGTAAAAATAGAATTTTTATTGCAGAAAGATTGTATTGTTTATAAAGTGAAAAGATCAGATTTTTGAAAATGAAAAAAAAAATCTTATTTTTCTAAATGAAAAGATCATATTTTTGTAAACGAAAAGCTACGATTTTTATATAAGAAGTTGAGGTAATAAAAGGCGATTTTTATTTATAATGAAAGGCGATATCTTTATATTATAGATAGAATAAAAATATAATTTTTTTCGTAGATAGAAGAATATTAAAGTATGATCTTTATGGTGAAGTGAACAATATAAAAATATGATTTTTAATGCGATAAAAATTCGATTTTTATATATTGAATAGCGAAGTAAAAATTCGATTTTTATATATTGAATAGCGAAGTAAAAATTCGATTTTTATATATTGAATAGCGAAGTAAAAATTCGATTTTTATATATTGAATAGCAAAGTAAAAATTCAATTTTTATATATTGAATAGCGAAGTAAAAATTCGATTTTTATATATTGAACAGCGAAGTAAAAATTCGATATTTATATATTGAATAGCGAAGTAAAAATGTGATTTTTACATATGTAGAGAATACGGGCAAAGAAAGTGACAAGAGGCGAGAACGGCGAAGATTTCTACATAAGAAGAGTCGTGGCGTCGGATTAGCTATTCTGTGAGAACTTCTCACTCTTCAATTTCTTTTTCTAGTTATATATATACTAGAATGCAGACGGTGTTTAGTAGCACCCGACACCCGTCATCCACAGACCATGGATGGCTTGTTTGTTTAATTGTTTGGTTGTATAGTTGGTTAGATTATTTGGTTTGGAATTGAATTGTTTGGTGAAATGAAATTGATTTGATTGATGTGTGAATGGCGTGGGCCTTCACTAGACCGGGGATAAGGCTAGGCCTTGTCCCGTTTCTAGTATCGTGCCGTTATGCCGCCGAAATTTTCTAAAAATAAGTTAGAAAAATAAAGATAACATTTTATTTAATAAATGAACCGAATAGAATATTCATAGGTTGAATAAAATAGTTTGATCGTTAAAAATATAATTTTTAACGTGAATGTGAATAAATAAATATTCATTTACAAACCGGACGGTTTGTTTATGTACACCTATTTGAAGACATTGATTGGGACGATAAATTTTACACATTGCCCAACTGCACGAATAAAAATCTGTGTTTGATTGCTTGAAACCCCACACGGGTATTGGGATGATATTTGACGTACACTAATCCCGATTGTTTAGTTGTATGTCGATCGATTGATTGACAGGCTGTTATAAGCGTTGAATATTTATATTTGATGCTTATACAGTGTAGAATGCACTTTGGATGATGGTTGATTATTCATCGTTGTTGATATGTACATGTGTTGTAGAAAATCCATATAATTAACATTATATGGTAATCGACTGGGCCTCATTCCAGTTTTGAAATAGAAATATTTGAAATAGAAATATTTGAAATAGAAATTTTTGAAAAGAAATATTTGAAATAGAAATATATGAAACAGAAATATTTGAAATAGAAATATTCAAAATGGAATATTTGAAAATATCAATATATGAAGCCGTGTTTATTAGATTGACGCCATTTTGACGTGAACGATATTTATATCGATTTTATTCATTTTATAATGAATATCGAAAGTGATTTCAAAATCTAATATTTTGAAAAGAATAGAAATTCGAATTGAAACTGAATAGAATTGAATTAGAATTGAAATTGAATATAAATGAATTCGAATTGAAACTGAATAGAATTGGATTCGAATTGAAATTGAATATAAATGAATTTGAATTGAAATGAATTTGAAATCGATTTGAAAAGAATTTAAAACGAATTTATATTGGAATATTCAATTTTGATTTGAAATAGAATATGAAGTTGAAACCGTTTTGAAAATAAATTTAAAACGATTTATAAAGCACGTTTTGAATTGAAATCGACGAAGTATATATTATATATATTATATATATAATATAATGGCCTGAATAGAACGCGCCGCGCCGCGGCAGTTCGCGAATTTCGACCATTGACTTCGAATGGATATTGCGGGAGATCCGGCCGTCGGATTCTCCTAAAACCGGAACCGTTGGGTTCGTATCGAAAAGAGATTTCTAACGAATATTAGAATTTGAAATCTAACGGGTGGATTTGGAATTATGTCCAAATCAAATTTGGAAAAGGTCGCTATAAATGCAGTTCGATGACCGTTGATGGAAATCGACTGTACGGGCCTTGATAAAATTATTAAAAATATTAAATTGTGTAAAATTATAAGAAATGATTTAGAAAGAATTGGGATGAAATACTCCATATTTGAAAAGATAAAAGTAGATTTTTATCGAAATGAACTAGTTTTGAACTAGAATTAAAATTCTATTTATTTTTAAAATAAATAAATTGAATTTGAAAAGGGTTTTAAAAATAACCAGAATTTCCAGTGATTGCATTGGAGTGGATTTGAATCGAAATTGTCTTCGGAATATTTCTATGTTGGAATTCGTGATCATACAGATGTTGTTATGGAAATTTGAAAGATATATATTTATATCGTTATTTCCAATACGACATTTGTTAATCGTAGAATTTGATATTGAATATAAGCCGATATATTTTCTATTCAGAGCCTTGTATTGAATATCGAATGTGATTTGGGTTTGTCGTGAATGGTGTCTTCATTAACACTGTTCTTGAACCCAGTTGAGAAAAGATTAAATCTTTTTATTTATATTTAATGAAGTGTACCAATTAAATAATATTTAATTGGAATTGAATTCGAATTAATTTTTGGGTTTATCGTGAGCAGTGTTTTAAATAACACTTGTTCTTTAACCCAATAATTAATGGAATGTGATCTTGGGGTTTATCATGAACAGTGTTTTTAAATGACACTGATTCTTTAACCCCATTAAAGATTAAAACTAAGTGGAGTTTTAATGAATCTTTAATTAGATTGAAATGATCGAGAATGGAGTATCACCAGTTTTACTCCAAGCGATAGTTAAATCTTTAATTAGATTTGAACGTGAAATGGTAATTGAATTTACCGGTAACACCGTGGTGTTAGATATGAAGTATTACCAGTTTTACTTCATGGGATGAATAGGTTGGGATTGGGAAATTAAAACAAATGATTACTTCGGTGAGGTTCGTTAATCCCGACTAGTTGAATCGAAATTCAAAAGAAGATTAAAGAATAAATATAAAGAATTTATCTTTGATAAAATTAATGGGAACCTTTCCCTATGAATGTGAAATTTAGAAACTAACTGTCGGTTAGCTAAGCAGAATGGTTTCCTGGATATTGATCTGATGTTGGTTTCGGCCTTCGGGGTTAATATTTGGGGAATTATTCTCTTGATTAATTTACGGTTAGTGACTGATGAATTCGAATGAGGCGTATGTTGTGTTTGCGTAACACTTATTTAAAATATACGCGAATTATTCGGAAAGATCGGGTTTATCCCATTCTGAATAACTGATACGACGATAAGTCGAAGATGAAGACGATGGTCGAAGACTGGAGGTCTTCACGTCGTTTGGGTGATTACTGATGATCTTGATTGGGCTGTACACCCAAGAAGATGGAAATAGTTGGTGATCGTCCAGACGTACTTGAAGATCGATGGATATGCAGGGTACTAGGTGCCTCCGGTTTCGTTCAAACCCAGAACGGACTTGTAAATGGACTGTGTGTCTGACATTGGATTTTAGTCCGTGTGATTGATCTTTATTAAATATATATCTGTTTGGCGGTGGAGAATTTATTCTCTTGCTTAACGCCCTTCTCCGAGACGTACGAGCTCAGGGGTTATATATTGATGGATATCAAACGCATGGAGTGAATTGCCTGTGTGGCATGCCTAAGTGGCAATTGATCGAGGCTTCTGTTGAAAAGCAAAGTCTTGTGGTGGTGATCAAAGCACAGCCTGTGTAGCATAGCTTTGCGTAACGTGAATTCGCGAGCCTCACACCCCGGTTGTGAACCAAAAACGGGAGAGGACCTCAGGGAGGACATGCGTCTCTTTCTAGCTAGGGTGGTGTCAGTGACCTACCAGCCCTGACATTTATATACTATTCACCTGTGTGGTTATTGCTGTTGCGAGGCGCCTCGGTTAGATCGGACGATCCGGGTCCGATGGAGCCATTCGTTGGCTCATTTACGCCCCAAAGGGCGGAGAGACATATTGTTCAGGCATAATAATCCACATTGGTGGACCGGCCCTGATGATCCAAGGCTCACCTGAGTCTGGGTCCTGAGACATGGGCTAGATTGTCTCAAATCGGTTGAGGACGATCCCTAGCCTCGGTTCATAGACGGAAATCCAATTTCCAAATATGCGACTTTGCGATTTTGATTGTATAACCTATACATGGCGACATAGTAGTATGGGGCATTCATGCCGCCTATGATTTATATTTATGATTGAAATTGTTTTGACACTATACACTTATTATAGTATCCAATGATTTGTTTTTAAACGTACCAAGCATGTTTGGCTATTATAAGGGAAAACCCTATCCTCCGGCTTGCGTTGCATTGTGTGATGGGACCTGGGTCTTATAATAGCTTCATTTTTCTTTATTTAGCATTGCGCAGTTGTTTTATGCACTGGTATTCTTGGGAGGAAACCCGTTCCGTGTTATACAGCGTGGTCCTTTGATTTGCCTAACTTTAAACCAATATTAATAACTGTTTATTTCTCACACCAGTCACATGACTGACCTGGAGTTTATTGTTTTAACCTAAACTCTGGGTGCCCTTATTTTGACATGGGCAGCTAGTAGTTTTGGTTTTGCAGATTTATATTCACATGATCCTGGTTTACAGCTGGAACGATATCCGGAAAGCTTTGTATCCGTATATCTCCTTCTAGCTGTGTATTGTTTTATTTTCCGCTGCTATGTAATTTATTGTAATCTCTGATATTTCTATGTAATATTTATTTGTTTATACTCTGTATATTCTTGTAATCTGATGCATTGTTGTAATATACAATGAAATGTCCTTCCGTCTCGTTCTGTTGTGGCTTGTTCTCGAACTATCCGCGCTTTCCTTTACGGGGAAGTTACGGGTTTTTACAGTTGGTATCAGAGCTTTGGTTTACGGAGCTCGAGAACAAGGCACATTAGAACCATACGAAAGAATTCATCAGATATTGGATTAGCAATATCCAATGAGAATGACTCGTTAGAGATAGGATCAGTAGTATCCTAGAACGAGTGTGAAGAGTATATTTTTAAAGTAAAAACAAGTTTGTTTTGAAATTTAAATCAACTATTCGTATTTGATTATTTATTCTATATTGATGTGGACAATCCGATATATAAAGATTTTGCATATATGTCTTGCAAACGTGTATTCGAAGTTTTAATATACTGGATAGTAATAGAATCATACTCTAGTTGCCCGGGGATAATCTGGTGATGGGGCACCGTCGCTAGTATTTATTTTCGAGTAACGAAAGTGAGATTTCTATATATTTCCATTAGACTGGTGTGAAAACCGAAATTAGATAGGGCCTATTGTTGTGATTTGGCATCAAAAATCTGATTTTTGACTATGTATCAAAGTTATGAATTTCAAAAGCTAATCAACTAATTGATTGATGTTTGTGTTGTTTGTTTAATTGTTTGATAATTTTGAACCATTACGCCTAATTGTATCAAATATTGAATTGTGTTGAAAATTAGTCGCATTTGCTTGCATATACATGTACTTACATTGAACAGGTCATAGCAAGGAGGCTAGAGCAGAGAATAAAATTTGTTTGCCCGACAAATAGGTGCATGTTTACTATAATTTACTATTTTGTTTGGGTGATGATGATTTTATGAGCCGATTGGCTAGCCGCTTGGCTTTCTCTTTTTCTTTTTGAGATCAGAAGGCCTGTATGGCAATTTCGGGATTTTCCCGTGGCTCCCGGTGCAGGGGAGGTTATGGCGAAATTTTTCGAAAATTTAGGGTGTTAGCCAAATTTTTGAAATTTTTGAAAATTCTCAGAAACTGAAAAGTTGGAGAATGGAAGCGAGATCGAACGTAGAGTTGATTAATCAAACCACTTTCGACTTTGTTCCTTTTCGGGGACGAAAAGTTTTAAGTGGGGGAGATTGGTATCAGAGCCAGTTTAAAATTTTTATTTTGGCAATTTTAATGAATTTTGCATATTTAAAATGAATTATTTTAAATAAAAACGACGAAAGATGTATTTTGAATATAATTCGAACATATATATTATATACGTCGCCGTTAGAATATATATAATTATATAAAATTATAAAAGGAATTGAAAATGGAGCGGTAGTTCGATAATTCGATTTCAAACTTCAATTGAATGTACCGGGTGCAAAACAATCCGGATTTTGGCGGAACCAAAAACATTAGGATCTAATTGATGGTATCTTTCCATCGAATCCGAAAAATTGAAATTTCATAGCGGGAATCAAAAGATATGTCTAGTTGAATATTCTGAATAGTCGCTATGGAATTCAGGCCCTCAAAAATGGAATTTTTGCAAACGACCTCGGATTTCGACGAAACCACTTTTGTTGGATCCGTGATGTCAAATTATTGCTAGGTTTCAAATTTCATAATTTTTCGAATCAATATGTGAGCGTGGCAAAGGAAAACGTGTTTGACCAGTTTCAGTTGATTTTAATCGACTGGAAAATGGCCATTTTTCCAACGGTCTCAGAATTTGACGAAACTAGTTTTGTTAGGACCGTATCGTCAATACGAAGCTAGAAAATATTTTTCTGGGATTTATAGAGTTAGTATGTGACCCCGGTAAGTTGAAATGCGCGTTCAATTTAAATATATAGAGTTATATGTTGATTTTGACGAAAACTGATCGAAACAGTCGAATCAGCCTACGATACATATCCCATTGTGTTCGGAATGGGGGTAATTAGCTATGGACGACAGGCGATGGGCTTGATTTCGACTTCGAAATTAAAAGTTACTTTTTAAAGAGAAAGTAAAATAAATTAATATGTATTTATTATATAAACCCCCCCTCATTCTTCTCAGTCAAACCCAAATTGAAAAAAAAAACCGATGATGGAAAATCCGAGCGCCCTCCACCACGTCTCGACCGCCGCCTCTCCCATTGGACCACCGCCGCCCATCACCAGACCCCCCCTCCCCAGCTCCGACTGTCGTCCCTTCCCTCTCTCCTCTCTCTCCATCCTCTAACAAAAACCGACCAGAAACCGCCGCGCCCCTGCCACGCCACCGCCGACGATCGATGGCCCCTCCCTCCTCCTCGCGATGGCACACACCTCTCCGTGCCTTCCTTATCCTCCCCTTTCGCATTAAAAATCCCTGGAAACCCTAGCCGTGCCGCCACCCAATTCCACCACCAGCGTCCATCCGCCTCCCCCCACAACCACCAACACTCCAGCGCCTCCATTCTAACCCCCCCATTCGCTGTAAGTTCTCCTTTGTTTTTATTTATTTATTTTTGTTTTATTTTAATTTGTAAAATCTGTTTATTGTATAAAGTTCAGAGATTTTATATATAGAGCTAGGTTATATATATATATACATCTATATATATATATATATATATGAATGATTTTAAAGTAAAAATAGAATTTTTATTGCAGAAAGATTGTATTGTTTATAAAGTGAAAAGATCAGATTTTTGAAAATGAAAAAAAAAATCTTATTTTTCTAAACGAAAAGATCATATTTTTGTAAACGAAAAGCTATGATTTTTATATAAGAAGTTGAGGTAATAAAAGGCGATTTTTATTTATAATGAAAGGCGATATCTTTATATTATAGATAGAATAAAAATATAATTTTTTTCGTAGATAGAAGAATATTAAAGTATGATCTTTATGGTGAAGTGAACAATATAAAAATATGATTTTTAATGCGATAAAAATTCGATTTTTATATATTGAATAGCGAAGTAAAAATTCGATTTTTATATATTGAATAGCGAGGTAAAAATTCGATTTTTATATATTGAATAGCGAAGTAAAAATTCGATTTTTATATATTGAATAGCGAAGTAAAAATTCGATTTTTATATACTGAATAGCGAAATAAAAATTCGATTTTTATATATTGAATAGCAAAGTAAAAATTCGATTTTTATATATTGAATAGCGAAGTAAAAATTTGATTTTTATATATTGAATAGCGAAGTAAAAATTCGATTTTTATATATTGAATAGCGAAGTAAAAATGTGATTTTTACATATGTAGAGAATACGGGCAAAGAAAGTGACAAGAGGCGAGAACGGCGAAGATTTCTACATAAGAAGAGTCATGGCGTCGGATTAGCTATTCTGTGAGAACTTCTCACTCTTCAATTTCTTTTTCTAGTTATATATATACTAGGATGCAGACGGTGTTTAGTAGCACCCGACACCCGTCATCCACAGACCATGGATGGCTTGTTTGTTTAATTGTTTGGTTGTGCAATTGGTTAGATTATTTGGTTTGGAATTGAATTGTTTGATGAAATGAAATTGATTTGATTGATGTGTGAATGGCGTGGGCCTTCACTAGACCGGGGATAAGGCTAGGCCTTGTCCCGTTTCTAGTATCGTGCCGTTATGCCGCCGAAATTTTCTAAAAATAAGTTAGAAAAATAAAGATAACATTTTATTTAATAAATGAACCGAATAGAATATTCATAGGTTGAATAAAATAGTTTGATCGTTAAAAATATAATTTTTAACGTGAATGTGAATAAATAAATATTCATTTACAAACCGGACGGTTTGTTTATGTACACCTATTTGAAGGACATTGATTGGGACGATAAATTTTACACATTGCCCAACTGCACGAATAAAAATCTGTGTTTGATTGCTTGAAACCCCACACGGGTATTGGGATGATATTTGACGTACACTAATCCCGATTGTTTAGTTGTATGTCGATCGATTGATTGACAGGCTGTTATAAGCGTTGAATATTTATATTTGATTCTTATACAGTGTAGAATGCACTTTGGATGATGGTTGATTATTCATCGTTGTTGATATGTACATGTGTTGTAGAAAATCCATATAATTAACATTATATGGTAATTGATTGGGCCTCATTCCAGTTTTGAAATAGAAATATTTGAAACAGAAATATTTGAAAAGAAATATTTGAAATAGAAATATTTGAAATAGAAATATTTGAAATAGAAATATTCAAAATGGAATATTTGAAAATATCAATATATGAAGCCGTGTTGATTAGATTGACGCCATTTTGACGTGAACGATATTTATATCGATTTTATTCATTTTATAATGAATATCGAAAGTGATTTCAAAATCTAATATTTTGAAAAGAATAGAAATTCGAATTGAAACTGAATAGAATTGAATTCGAATTGAAATTGAATATAAATGAATTCGAATTGAAACTGAATAGAATTGAATTCGAATTGAAATTGAATATAAATGAATTCGAATTGAATTGAATTGAAATGAATTTGAAATCGATTTGAAAAGAATTTAAAACGAATTTATATTGGAATATTCAATTTTGATTTAAAATTGAATATGAAGTTGAAACCGTTTTGAAAATAAATTTAAAACAATTTATAAAGCACATTTTGAATTGAAATCGACGAAGTATATATTATATATATTATATATATAATATAATGGCCTGAATAGAACGCGCCGCGCCGCGGCAGTTCGCGAATTTCGACCATTGACTTCGAATGGATATTGCGGGAGATCCGGCCGTCGGATTCTCCTAAAACCGGAACCGTTGGGTTCGTATCGAAAAGAGCTTTCTAACGAATATTAGAATTTGAAATCTAACGGGTGGATTTGGAATTATGTCCAAATCAAATTTGGAAAAGGTCGCTATAAATGCAGTTCGATGACCGTTGATGGAAATCGACTGTATGGGACTTGATAAAATTATTAAAAATAATAATAAATTGTGTAAAATTATAAGAAATGATTTAGAAAGAATTGGGATGAAATACTCCATATTTGAAAAGATAAAAGTAGATTTTTATCGAAATGAACTAGTTTTGAACTAGAATTAAAATTCTATTTATTTTTAAAATAAATAAATTGAATTTGAAAAGGGTTTTAAAAATAACCAAAATTTCCAGTGATTGCATTGGAGTGGATTTGAATCGAAATTGTCTTCGGAATATTTCTATGTTGGAATTCGTGATCATACAGATGTTGTTATGGAAATTTGAAAGATATATATTTATATCGTTATTTCCAATACGACATTTGTTAATCGTAGAATTTGATATTGAATATAAGCCGATATATTTTCTATTCAGAGCCTTGTATTGAATATCGAATGTGATTTGGGTTTGTCGTGAATGGTGTCTTCATTAACACTGTTCTTGAACCCAGTTGAGAAAAGATTAAATCTTTTTATTTAGATTTAATGAAGTGTACCAATTAAATAATATTTAATTGGAATTGAATTCGAATTAATTTTTGGGTTTATCGTGAGCAGTGTTTTAAATAACACTTTTTTTTAACCCAATAATTAATGGAATGTGATCTTGGGGTTTATCATGAACAGTGTTTTTAAATGACACTGATTCTTTAACCCCATTAAAGATTAAAACTAAGTGGAGTTTTAATTAATCTTTAATTAGATTGAAATGATCGAGAATGGAGTATCACCAGTTTTACTCCAAGCGATAGTTAAATCTTTAATTAGATTTGAACGTGAAATGGTAATTGAATTTACCGGTAACACCGTGGTGTTAGATATGAAGTATTACCAGTTTTACTTCATGGGATGAATAGGTTGGGATTGGGAAATTAAAACAAATGATTACTTCAGTGAGGTTCGTTAATCCCGACTAGTTGAATCGAAATTCAAAAGAAGATTAAAGAATAAATATAAAGAATTTATCTTTGATAAAATTAATGGGAACCTTTCCCTATGAATGTGAAATTTAGAAACTAACTGTCGGTTAGCTAAGCAGAATGGTTTCCTGGATATTGATCTGATGTTGGTTTCGGCCTTCGGGGTTAATATTTAGGGAATTATTCTCTTGATTAATTTACGGTTAGTGACTGATGAATTGGAATGAGGCGTATGTTGTGTTTGCGTAACACTTATTTAAAATATACGCGAGTTATTCGGAAAGACCGGGTTTATCCCATTCTGAATAACTGATACGACGATAAGTCGAAGATGAAGACGATGGTCGAAGACCGGAGGTCTTCACGTCGTTTGGGTGATTACTGATGATCTTGATTGGGCTGTACACCCAAGAAGATGGAAACAGTTGGTGATCGTCCAGACGTACTTGGAGATCGACGGATATGCGGGGTACTAAGTGCCTCCGGTTTCGTTCAGACCCAGAACGGACTTGTAAATGGACTGTGTGTCTGACATTGGATTTTAGTCCGTGTGATTGATCTCTATTAAATATATATCTGTTTGGCGGTGGAGAATTTATTCTCTTGCTTAACGCCCTTCTCCGAGACGTACGAGCTCAGGGGTTATATATTGATGGATATCAAATGCATGGAGTGAATTGCCTGTGTGGCATGCCTAAGTGGCAATTGATCGAGGCTTCTGTTGAAAAGCAAAGTCTTGTGGTCGTGATCAAAGCACAGCCTGTGTGGCATAGCTTTGTGTAACGTGAATTCGCGAGCCTCACACCCCTGTTGTGAACCAAAAACGGGAGAGGACCTCAGGGAGGACATGCGTCTCTTTCTAGCTAGGGTGGTGTCAGTGACCTACCAGCCCTGACATTTATATACTTTTCACCTGTGTGGTTGTTGCTGTTGCGAGGCGCCTCGGTTAGATCGGACGATCCGGGTCCGATGGAGCCATTCGTTGGCTCATTTACGCCCTAAAGGGCGGAGAGACGTATTGTTCAGGCATAATAATCCACATCGGTGGACCGGCCCTGACGATCCAAGGCCCACCTGAGTCTGGGTCCTGAGACATGGGCTAGATTGTCTCGAATCGGTTGAGGACGATCCCTAGCCTCGGTTCATAGACGGAAATCCAATTTCCAAATACGTGACTTTGCGATTTTGATTGTATAACCTATACATGGCGACATAGTGGTATGGGGCATTCATGCCGCCTATGATTTATATTTATGATTGAAATTGTTTTGACACTATACACTTATTATAGTATCCAATGATTTGTTTTTAAACGTACCAAGCATGTTTGGCTATTATAAGGGAAAACCCTATCCTCCGGCTTGCGTTGCATTGTGTGATGGGACCTGGGTCTTATAATAGCTTCATTTTTCTTTATTTAGCATTGCGCAGTTGTTTAATGCACTGGTATTCTTGGGAGGAAACCCGTTCCGTGTTATACGGCGTGGTCCTTTGATTTACCTAACTTTAAACCAATATTAATAACTGTTTTAGTTCTCACACCAGTCACATGACTAACTTGGAGTTTATTGTTTTAACCTAAACTCTGGGTGCCCTTATTTTGACACGGGCAGCTAGTAGTTTTGGTTTTACAGATTTATATTCACAGGATCCTGGTTTACAGCTGGAACGATAACCGGAAAGCTTTGTATCCGTATATCTCCTTCTAGTTGTGTATTGTTTTATTTTCCGCTGCTATGTAATTTATTGTAATTTCTGATATTTCTATGTAATATTTATTTGTTTATACTCTGTATATTCTTGTAATCTGATGCATTGTTGTAATATACAATGAAATGTCCTTCCGTCTGCGTTCTGTTGTGGCTTGTTCTCGAACTATCCGCGCTTTCCTTTACGGGGAAGTTACGGGTTTTTACAGGGTACGTACATATATTACACAAAATAGAAGAACTTTTATTGCATAATTCACTATTACATCTGAGTTACATGGAATATCAGAGCTACAAAATATATACAACGAAAGAAAAGATATAAATATACTCTCAGTGGAAGGACAAAGTGATATAGCGAAAGCTTCAAACTCTAGCGTGGACTCCAACTCGGAAAGCCTTTGAACCTCGCTCCAACGAATCATAACTGCAAAACTAAACTACTAGTTGCCCATATGAAAAATTAATGGACACCCAGAGTTTAGGAAGGAACAATAAACTCCCTGTCAGTCATGGGACTAGTGTGAGAACATAAAACAGTTGCTTTAAGATTTATTTTAAAGTTGGGAAATTCACCGGACCATGCCGCTAATGCGGAACGGGTTGTGACGGCCCGCCCCGCACTAGCCGACATTTCCAATGAAAGTGCGTTGTGTCAATGCCTGATTAGCACAGGACGGTCACCAAAGAAAGGAATTTGAACTAACAAGGAACCTGTAGAATGTCTCACAGCGCATGGAATAAAATATAATAATAACATACTTGACATAAAACAGGCAAGACAGTGCATAAGCTGAAAACTAAACCATAATCATCATAGCAGTGGAAATCCAAAATACAGCTTATGATGCACATCATCATTATTACAACTTTTGAAAACTGTCTCTAAAGCAAATAAATAAGGTACACTACTAATGCCCAAAGTAGTGACCAGCACCGACACAAGGAGAATATCCATATATGTGGGAGCCTCCTGCTCGTCTCCAGTACAGCTACTCGTGCATACCACCTAACCTGGCTCTAGTCTGCTCGTTTAAGAGCACCCAGAGTAATAGGAAGAGATATAAAACTCTGGGTCAGACAAAAGTCTGGTATGAGCGATAAGCAGCAAAACAAAATAATAACAGGTATACTAAACCATACCTGAACCTGGACCTACAACCAAAGAGTTAGCACTACATACTGTACAATACTCTAAGGTGCCACTAACATATGGTGTAAAGAATACGGGGGTGGGGGGTGTGCATGTCATAGTGATGGCAAACAATCAAGCATAGCGACCATCCTCATATCTCTCACTCAGTGCTTAAAGCATACGATATCCACCACTTTGATCACCTAAATCCTTGCTATGATCACTTTGCCCCATTGAGTCGTAATGACACCACTGCACTGATCCATAGCCACTGATCCTTCGCTATGTCCACTCTTCCCTATGGAGTCACGATGGCTCCACTGCACTGGCTCATAGCCTTGCTACGATCACTCTGCCCCATGGAGTAGTAACTACCCCACTGCACTGATACGTAGCCTAACATCGTCTTGGTGGTGAATCAAAGCTATAAACGTCGATAACCCCTTAGCACACATCCCGCAGCAAAGCCCAACTCATGAAGTTAACTCGTTGGTTCCTAACTGGATCCTGAGTTCTACTTCCTATTTGGACTACCTTTGTGTCTCGGGCTTTGGTCATCATCTCTGGATCGGTTCGGAACAAGCTTCTATGCAGATAAGCTCTCTTCTTGTCGTTCAGTCCATTGTCATCAGCCTCATTCAGTTCGTGATCGTCAAGTCCCAAATCCAAGCTCCTCGGTTCGGGTCTTGATTAACCCTATCGGGTCGGTTCGTGCCCAATCACCAGCTTTGGCACAACAGTTCGGCTTGTGACATCCTTCCTCCATCAGTTTGGATTGTAAGCTCCTCTCCAGGTCAGGTCGTACTCCTCCATTGACTCGTGGGTCAGGCCTTCATCGGATCAGTTCGTGATGGAGCTCCGGATCGGGTCGGGCCTTCATCACCAGTTCGAGCTCGTAGTGTTCTCCAGTTCAGGTTGGGGGCTTCAGCTATGAGTTGTTCGTGAGCTCTTGGTCGGATCGAGTCGTGAGCTCCTGGTTGGATCGGGTCGTGAGCTCCTGGTCGGATCGGGTCGTGAGCTCCTAGTCGGATCGGGATCTCCAAGCGGTTCGGGGTCGACGCACTAGCTCATGGTGCAACTGTTCGGAGGAGCGGTTCGTGGGGAGGGGGTGCTCCACGAGCGGATCGGGTCGTTCTTCCTCCCTCCGATCTGATCCGGTTCCTGCACAGTTTTCTGCAACTTTTCCAGCGACTGTTTTACGCCACACGACGGCGTTTTCGACCATTCTAACTATTCTAATCAATCACAAAGCATACCATACAGTCATAACAACATATAGATTTGACCACAAACACTAAAACAACAATTTGATAGATTAAAACGGATCAAACATAGCCAAAATCCCATATTTTTCCCTTAACATGTTAAAGCAAGTCTAATGATAGTATTAGCAAAACTTAACCAAATTGACCCTAATTTCTAACAGAGGCCTAAAACAATATTTCGAAATTTTTAAATATTCCAGAATTTAATCATGTTTAAATTATCTAATTAACACTAATCACCCTTAATTAACCATAATTAGTGAGGAACTATGCAAATCAATCACCTTAGCCACAAACAAAATACCAAATCTGAAATTATCCTCTATTTGGCGCTGTCCCCAAGGCTATACAGCAGTTCCGACCTTGATTTGGTGCTATTTCCCTTTGATTTGATGAAGATTAGGCTAATACTTGATTAGAAAGCGATTAGAAATGTTTCTAGATGTTGGAGGCCATTGTTAGGATTTCTATGATGTATGAGGCGACTGGAAAGTGACTAAAACCCTATCCTTAACAACCCTTAAATACCCCAAATCCCGAAATCCCCCACTGGGCCTAGCTGTTAATTACCCAATTAAGCCCGGTTAAGCTGTTTTTCACCTTCTAAACCTTAATTCAACCATATCTCCCAAATGGTAAGTCCGTTTTTCACATATGACCATCTATGGAAAAGTAAACCATCATCCAGATCTAATGGAAGTGATTTCAAGTCAAAACTCCTTTCCAATCAAAAGTTATGGCCGAAACAAGATCAGCTAGGGGCAAAACGATCATTTAAAAATCGGTAAAAATCATGGACATGCGAAATGACCCCAATAGTCGTTCCCCAAAGTTACATGACCATACGACTTCGCATGAGAAAGAAATAAATGTTCTACGATCCTTCGATGCATAGAATGCGGGTCGTTACATTCCCCCTCCCCCCCTTAAGAAATTTTGCCCCCGAAATTTCTTAACTAAGAAACAAGCAAAGGATCCCGCATGCCTATCAACCATTCACAACAATCAAACATACAAAACAACACAACAAGCCTTTCCTACCATGCAGTTTACTAACAAGGGAGTACTATACCGATATAAAAACCTTACCAGGCAAAGAGTTCTGGATACTTCCTCCTTATGTTCTCTTCGGTTTCCCAAGTACAGTCTTCCTCATCACCACCCCACTGAACTTTGACTAATTTCACCGCCTTCCTTCAAAGCTACTTTGTATCGTTCCCAACAATATGCATGGGCCTGCGGTTCCCAACCGCCTCGGGTTCGACCACGATATCATCCAACTGATCTGGTGTAATAGTCACACTAGGGTCGTGCACAAACTTTCTTAACTGGGAAACATGAAATACGTTATGAACTCCTGTCATCTGGTCTGGTAATTCAACTTTATATGTCAAGTTCCCAATTTGCTCAAGAACTGGGAATGGACCAACAAATCTTGGTGTTAACTTACCTCTCCTGCCAAATCGAATCATGCTCTTTAACGGAGAAATCTTTACAAACACCAAGTTGCCATTGGAGAATTTTAAATCTCTTCTCCTCTTATCAGCATAACTCTTCTGCCTATCTTGGGCAGCCTTCATTCGCTGTTGAATAATCTTGATCTTGTCTGAAGTTTCTCTTATCACATCTGGTCCAAGCACAAACTTCTCACCAGTTTCTAACGAACATGATGGTGAGTTGCATGGTCTTTCGTACAAACCTTCAAATGGAGCCATACCTACTGGATTGATAACTATTATTATATGCAAACTCTACTAGATGTAAATGGTCATCCCATGATCCACCAAAATCCAATATGCAAGCTCTCAAGAGATCTTCTAACACTCGATTCACCCTCTTTGTCTGACCGTCAATTTGAGGATGATACGCGGTACTGAGATGTAATTCTGATCCTAACGCCTCTTGTAAGCTCTTCCAAAATCCACTAGTGAACAACGGATCTCGGTCACTCACAATGCTTTTAGGTACTCCATGAAATCTCACTACCCATTTCATATATAGCTCAGCTAACTTAGCTGCCGTTCTATTCGACTTGACGGGTATAAATCTTGCACTCTTGGTCAATCAGTCCATAATCACCCAAGTGCTATCATGACCCGATCTATTTCTTGGTAACCCATCAATGAAATCCACTGAGACTTGTTCCCATTTCCATTCTGGAACTTCTAATGGTTGGAACAAACCACTAGGCTTCTTTTGCTCAGCTTTAACTAGCTGGCAATTCATGCATTTGTATATAAACTTCCCAACGTCTCTTTTCATGCCTTCTCAATAGTAAGTTTGCTTCATGTCTCGATACATCTTGTCACCACCAGGGTATATAGTCAGCTTTGAGTGATGACATTCTCTAAGCACTTCATCTCTCAATCCATTTACATTGGGTACAACTAGTCTTCCATTCTTTCTAAGCCATCCATCTCGATCAAGCCCATACTCATTCATCTCCTCATCGATGCCCATCTCTAACTTGAAGATGATTATCAATAAGTTAGGATCGTCCCTTTGACTGGAACCAATCCGCTCAATCAAAGTGGGTCTGACTGTCAAACTTGCTAATACCTCTGGATCCAATTCGCACTTTGGTCTGAAATCATACCCAACGATGTACTCCAGTTGCTTCCACTCAAGAAACATAACCCTAAACTGGCATGACTTCTACTCAATGAATCAGCTACCGCATTGCCCTTTCCTGGTGTATATGCGGTATTGACATCGTAGGAAGCCAAGAATTCTAACCACCTTTGCTGTCGGAGATTTAGATCCTTCTGAGAGAAAAGATACTTTAACGATTTATGATCGGTAAACAACTCGAATCTTTCTCCCAAGAGATAATGTCTCCACATCTTCAATGCGAACACGATCGCTGCCAATTCCAAATCATGGGTAGGATATCTTTTCTCATGCGGTTTTAGTTGCCTACTAGCATTAGCTACAACCCTACCTCCTTGCATTAATACAACACCTAGCCCGGTACCACAAGCATCTGTGTATACCATCATCTCTTCATTCCCTTTAGGAATGACTAACACTGGTGCACATGTCAACTTTTCCTTTAGACTCTTGAAAGCATTCTCGCACTTTTCGTCCCAGACAAAAACTTGATTTTTCTTAGTCAACTGAGTCAATGGTGCTGCTATCTTGGAGAAGTCTTGGATAAACTTACGATAATATCCAGCTAATCCCAAGAAACTTCTTATGTCCGTTGCATTCTTGGGCATAGACCAATCCTGTACCGTAGCCACCTTCACAAGATCCACGGCAATACCATTCTCTGAAACAACATGGCCCAAGAATCTCACCTCCCTCCTCTAGAAGTGACACTTAGAAAACTTTGCTTTCAATTGGTGTTTTCTCAACACTTCCATCATTATCCTCAAGTGCTCCTTGTGTTCTTCCTCTGTCTCGAATAAACAAGTATATCGTCCACGAATACAAGAACAAACTTATTCAACTGATCCCTGAATACCCTATTCATAAGATCCACAAAATATGCTGGTGCATTGGTCAACCCGAATGGCATGACCAACCACTCGTAAAATCCAGACGGCATCCGAAATGCCGTTTTAGCTATACTCTCAGCTTCCACTCTAAGCTGATGAAAACCGGTCGCGAGATCCAACTGGGAAAACACTCTCGCGCCACTCAACTTGTAACGACCCGCATTCTACGCATCATAGGATCGTGGAATATTTCTTTCTTTCACATACGAAGTCGTATGGTCATGTAACTTTGGGAGACGATTATTGGGCTCATTTCCCATGTTCATGATTTTTGTCGGTTTTTAAATGACCGTTTTGCCCCTAGTTGGTACTGTTTTGGCCATAACTTTTGACTGGAAAGGAATTTTGACCTGAAACCACCTCCATTGGCTTCGAATGATGGTTTCTCTTTCCGTAGAGTGGTGGCATTAGCCAAACGGACTTAACGTTTGGGAGATATGGCTGAAACAAGGTTTAGAAGGTGAAAAACAGCTTAATTGGGCTAAACCGGGTGATTAGCAACTAGGCCCAGTGGGGGGTTTCGGGATTTGGGGTATTTAAGGGCTGCTAGGGTTAGGATTTCGGTTTTAGACTCATTTTTCCAGCCGCCACTTACCTCCTTCAAGCCCTAGCAATGGCCTCCACCTTCTAATTTCATCCCAAATCGTCTCTAATCAATTTCTAATCAAAGACTAAGCAAAACTACATCAAATCAAGGGAGGGTAGCACCAAATCAGAGAGAGAGAGAGAGCTGCTGGAACACATAGGGATTGGATCCAAATCATAGATTATTTCAGATCTAAAGTTTGTTTGTGGCTATGGTGAGTGATTTGCATAGTTCCTCACTAACTATGGCTAATTATGGTAATTAGCGAAGATTAGCGAAATTATGGCTCAGAATAATCTAGAAAAATTCATAAAATTCTAAAACATCATTTTATGTCTCTGATATGAATTTGGGTTAATTTGGTTAAGTTTTGTTAATCCTATGGTGAGTTTTACCTAAACATGCTTAAGGGAAATTAAGGGGTTTTGGGTATGTTTGATCCATTTTACACGCTATGATTTATGTTTTGGTGTTTGGGGTTGATACTACATGTTGCTATGACTGTATGGTATGCTTTTTGACTGTTTATAAGTGTTAGATTGGTCGAAAACGCCGTCGAATGGCGTGAAACAAGTCGTAGGGGAGTTGTGCAGGAATCGGTTTGTGAGCCCCCTCCCCGTTCGTGGGGTATGTGCCACGACCAAGGCAGGAGGTGAGCCACGATCCGGGACGAACCACCCTCCACGATCAGATCCCCTCCATTCATGAAGAGTCATCACGAGCCGCACCACCATGACGATCTGCTCCACTTCGAAGGCCACGAACGAGAGACTGCTGCTACGAGTCACTTCAAGCTCGCGATCCGAACCAGAGGAGGATGAAGGAGCTCACGATGCAATGAGTACCAGGGTGCCACGACCCGACCCGACAGGGGTGCCACGAACCGATGAAGCACGATCCGATGATGGCGACCCGACCTGGAGAGCATATCACGATCCGACCTGGTGAAGGTAACACGATCCGAGCTGGAGTATCATCACGACCTGGAGCTTGACCACGAGCTGGTGACTGCGAACTGAACCAGGAGGTTATGAACTGAATGAAGACCGATCCGGAGGCGGAGACTAAAAACCCGAGATGCAAAGGTTGTCCAAATGGAAGTTAGAGCTCAGGATCTAGATGGGAACCAATGAGTTCACTTCATGGTTGGGCTTTGCTGCGGGACGTGTGCAAAGGGGTTGTCGGTATTCATAACTTTAGTTCACCACTGAGAGATGGACAGTGGGCTTGTAGTGATAGTTACATGGGATTGGATTCCGTCATGGCCCAAAGTATTAGGTGACCAAAGTAGTGGATATCGTATGCTTTACGCATTGAGTGAGGGAATTGAGGATGATTGCTATGCTTGATTGTTTGACATCACTATGACATGCATACCCCACCCCCATTATCTTTACACCATTTGAAATGGCACCTTAGAGTGTTGTATAGTATGTAGTGCTAACTCTTTGGTTGCAGGTCCAGGTTCAGGTATGATTGGATTATACCTGTTATTATTCTGTTTAGTTGCTTATCGCTCATACCAGGCTTTATGTCTGACCTAGAGTTTTATGTCTCCTCTTATTACTCTGGGTGCTCACACGAGCAGACTAGAGACAGGTTAGCTGGTGATGCGCGAGTAGCTGATTCGGAGGCGAGCAGGAGGCTTCCACGTATGATATATAGATATTCTCCCTGTGTCGCTGGTGGTCGCTACTTGGGCATTAGTAGTGTACCTCCTTTATCTTACTTTTGCTTTGAGACAGTTTGAAAAGTTGTAATAAGCTGTATTTTGGATTTCCGCTGCTATGATGCTTAGTTTTGGTTTTCAGCTTATGCACTGTCTCTCCTGTTTTATGTCAAGTATGTTATTATTATATTTTGTTCTATGCGCTGTGAGACATATTACAGTTCCTTGATTAGCCCATTCTCTTCTCACCTTTTTCCTTATGACGACCGTTCCGTGCTAACTGGACATGTGCACAGCGCACTTTTGGAGTAAATGTCGGTTGGTGCGGGGTGGGCTGTCACATTTGGTATCAGAGCTCTAGGTTGCGTAGTTAACCTAGGGAAAAACACTAGGGAGAGATAGTACGTATACGAGAGCGTGTATTTGTGATTACTTTGGTTTTTAAAAGCTATATATATATACTATTGGTAGTATAAGAATGAAGTCGTACTTCACTAGCACCACTATGGGATCGCTAATCGTTTCCCCTTTACAGATTAATGATGAGCCGATATCCTAGAGGTGCTGGTAGAGGGACCAACCATGGGAATGCTCCTGACATGAGGACAATGTTCACTAACTTCATGAGAGACATGCTTAGAGATGTTCAGGGGGCAGTTCCCAATCTCGGAAATGGTGGTGGTCCAGTAGTGCAGGCGCCTAGGGTCGATTTCGCCAAGTTGTGCAAGGATCACACTAACCTTGGTGGGAAGCCGTTCCACGGAACGGAGTCGGCCACAGATGTTCAGGATTGGTTGGATAGCTGTGATCGTATCTTCGATGACTTGGGTCTTGAGGATGCGATGAAGAGAAGGCTAGCGTCTCGTCAGCTGCAAGGGCGAGCGATGAATTGGTGGAATGCCATTAGAACAGCTACTCCAGAGGATCAAGTTACTTGGAATCAGTTTAAGACTCACTTTTGTGATAAGTTTAGTCCAGCTGCTCATAAATCAGAACTGTTCAGGAAGTTCTTGGAGCTTAAGCAGAACGGTAGAGCAGTCCCGGAGTATATCGCTGAATTCGACACTTTATTGAAATATGGATGGTCCCTTATCGATACAGTCAAAAAGAAGAACGAGAAGTTCATAACTGGCTTGGATGGTTACTTGGGGGAAAGACTTATAAATCATATCGATGAGACGTTCGAGTCTATTGTAGGAAAGGCATTAAGGTCAGAGAGCCTTTTCCCTAAGTCGAAGACTGAAGTTGCTACAGCATCTGCAGAGGAGCCAAAGCCGCAAGCCGGCGGTGAAGGCCAGAAAAATTCTCAGAACAAGGGGAAGCAGAACCCGACCAAGGATGGTCAGAATAAGAAAAATAAGAAAGATGGCGAATTCTTTAGTTGTGGCAAGAAGGGGCACTATGCCAGAGATTGTCGAGAAAATCCTGGGGAAAGGAAGTGCTTTAACTGCGGCCAGGCGGGACATCACAAGGATGATTGCCCATAACCTCCTTGGGAGAAGCAGATTGTGAAAGCGTATGCTATCAACGCTGTTCCTTCTTCGTCAAATGCCCCAACTGCGGCACAGAAGGAAAAAGGTGTCGTTATTCGAGGTGTGCTTTCTATTTAAGATGTTTTGATCGGGTGTTGTTTGACAAACCTGAGTTAGTCGATGGACCTTTAGTAGTGACGAACCCGATTGGTGGTTCGACTAGTTTTGGCATGATTTGTTAATGTGGTCTTATCGAGTCATGGATGTATGTTTCCTTGTGATTGCTTTGTTTTGGGCTTTACTGGGTTTAGCATTATTTCGGGGAATCGATCTACTCCAAAGGAATAGGGTGGTATTAGGTACCTACCTAGTAATGGCGATAGTAACTGGAGTTAAGGAAGCTGAGAGGTTATCGTCGTAGTAAGTTCTAGTTGTCTCTGGGAGGCAAATGAGTACTCCAGTGCTAGATTGTTTTGCTAGTATCACCTCATGTGGATTGTCCGAACTCGGAGGAGATGTTCCTTGGGTGCTTGTCTGATATTGGTTTAGGCCTTTGGGGCTTGTGCTTAGGGAATGTCGATTTCGACTAGGATGGGTTGCGTGAGGGGTAAATAGTTGTTGTGATTTTTCATTGGATGATATCTTGGTTTACTCGAGGAGTGATGGGAAGATGGAACATGATAAGACTGTTCAATGGTATAGACTGCTCAGAGTTAGACTCGATAGGGTTATGAGATTGCTCGAGTGGGACTCGAGAAAGATGCAAAGTAATGGATTGTTTAGGACCCTATGTTGATGTTCTCTATTGGATAGTAGAACTTTGAAGGAATAGGATGTCTTCGTTGATCATGGAAGATACAATGAAGATTAGAGCGACTCAAGTTGGACTTGAACTCGTAAAAGAAAATAGGTGTTCGTTGATCTTGGAGATGCAACGAATAGGGAGACGACTCACGTTGAACTAGAGTTTGTCGGTACTCAAAACTGGGTCTGAGTTATAGATTGACTCGAGTTGGACTCGAGAAGGCTGCAAGGAATTGGATTCTGCACAAGTTGGACTTGAGAGGGCAGCAAGATAATGGATAGACTTGGGTTGGACTCAAGTAATTTAGGAGGACTAAAAGCAGGGGTATCCGGGGACGCCCGTTACCTTGGATCCGTTGGACGTGATCTAGTTATCCTTGGACGATAAACGTACGTTGGACGTACGGTAGTCCGATTGGAGGCTGGGCTTCCATTAGTTTAATCATCCTTGGAGGATAAACGTACGTTGGACGTACGGTAGTCCGATTGGAGGCTGGGCTTCCATTAGTTTAATTATCCTTGGAGGATAAACGTACATTGGACGTACGGTAGTCCGATTGGAGGCTGGGCTTCCATTAGTTTAATCATCCTTGGAGGATAAACGTACGTTGGACGTACGGTAGTCCGATTTGAGGCTGGGCTTCCATTAGTTTAATTATCCTTGAGGATAAACGTACGTTGGGCGTTCGATAGTCCGAAGGGAGGCAGGGCTTCCATTGGCCTGGGATTGGTTGGACCAGTCAAGTAGGCATCGGTGTATGTATGGATGCTGGGTTTCCATTAGTTATTGATGTTGGTTGGACCAGACATACTGGAATCAACATATTGGGATTGGTTAGACCAATCATGTAGGTGTCGATATGTTTATGACTTTAGCAGGTGATAGATAGGACTTGTTTGATGGATGTTATGGTTGCTATATTTGTTCCTATCTTTCTTCTCTTGAGTAGACTATCACCTGTAGGGTTCCCGCGATGGGAACAAAGTGATTGTAGTAGGACTATGAGCCAGTGCAGTAGAGTCGTCATGACTCGAGGGGCAAAGTGGATATAGTAAAGGATTAGTAAGGCTATGAGCCAGTGCAGTGGAGTTGTTATGACTTCATGGGGCAGAGTGGACATAGCAAAGGACTAGTGACTATGGATCAGTGCAGTGGAGTCGTCATGACTCCATGGGGCAGAGTGATCATAGTAAAGGATTTAGGTGCAGTACTAGTTGCATTGAGTAGGAGACATGCCAGTTTAAGGGTTTTGTTTCTAGGATGGAAGCAACTAAAGTATGTCACAGGATATGATTTCAGACCCAAGACTGAATTGGATTCAGAAACGCTAGTAAGCTTGACGATTAGATCGATTTTGATTGAGTGGATTGTTTCCAGTTAGAAGGATGATCCTAACCTATTGGAAACCATCTCTAGGGTAGAGATGGGTATCGATGGAAAGAGAATTATCAGGTAAGGATTTGATCGAGAAGGGTGGCTTCGAAAGAATAAGGGACTAGTTGTAGCCAACGTGGATGGATTGAGAGGTGAAGTGCTTAGAGCATATCATCCCTCGAAATTGACTATACATCCCAGTGGTAACAAGATGTATTGAGACATAGAGCAGATCTACTACTGGGAAGGGATAAAGATAGGCAGAAGGCTTATCTCGATAAGAGACGTAGAGATTTGGAATTCTTCGTTAACGACTTGGTGTTCGTCGAGATCTCTCCATAGAGAATGTGATTCGGATTGGTTGGAGAGGTAAGTTAGCACCAAGATTTGTTGGCCCATTCTCAGTCCTCGAGCAAGTTGGGAATTCGGCGTATGAAGTAGAGCTACCTGACAAGATGGCGGGAGTTCACAACGTATTTAATGTTTCCCAGTTAAGGAAATTCGTGCACGACCCTAGTGTGGCTATTTCACCTGATCAGTTGGATAACATCGAAGTTGAACTCGAGGCGGTTGGGAACCGCTAGTCTATGCGTATCGTTGGGAACGATACGAAGCAGCTTCGAAGGTAGGCGGTGAAACTAGTCAAAGTCCAGTGGGGTGTGAATGAAAAGGACTATACTTGGGAAACAGAGGAAGATATAAGGAAGAAGTATCCAGAACTCTTTGCCTAGTAAGGTTTTGCTAGTGATAGTTTCTTCCCTTGTTAGTAAACCGCATGCTAGGATAGACTTGTTTTGCATGTTGATTGTTGTTTTCTGTTTGATAGGCATGCAGAACCCTTTTTGTGTTTTGGTTAGGGAATTTCGGGGGAGAAATTTCTTAAGGGGGGAAGGGTGTAACGACCCGCATTCTACGCATCATAGAATCGTGGAATATTTATTTCTTTCACATACGAAGTCGTATGGTCATGTAACTTTGGGAGACACTTATTGGGGTAATTTCCCATGTTCATGATTTTTGTCGATTTTTAAATGACCGTTTTTGCCCCTGATTGGTACTGTTTTGGCCATAACTTTTGACTAGAAAGGAATTTTGACCTGAAACCACTTCCATTGGCTTCGAATGATGGTTTCTCTTTCCGTAGAGTGGTTACATTAGCCAAACGGACTTACTGTTTGGGAGATATGGCTGAAACAAGGTTTAGAAGGTGAAAAACAACTTAATTGGGCTAAACCGGGTGATTAGCAACTAGGCCCAATGGGGGATTTCGGGATTTGGGGTATTTAAGTGATGCTAGGGTTAGGATTTCGGTTTTAGACTCATTTTTCCAGCCGCCACTTACCTCCTTCAAGCCCTAGCAATGGCCTCCACCTTCTAATTTCATCCCAAATCGTCTCTAATCACTTTCTAATCAAAGACTAAGCAAAACTACATCAAATCAAGGGAGGGTAGCACCAAATCAGAGAGAGAGCTGCTGGAACACATAGGGATTGGATCCAAATCATAGATTATTTCAGATCTAAAGTTTGTTTGTGGCTAAGGTGAGTGATTTGCATAGTTCCTCACTAATTATGGCTAATTATGGTAATTAGCGAAGATTAGCGAAATTATGGCTCAGAAAAATCTCGAAAAATTCCTAAAATTCTAAAACATCATTTTATGTCTCTGATATGAATTTGGGTTAATTTGGTTAAGTTTTGTTAATCCTATGGTGAGTTTTACCTAAACATGCTTAAGGGAAATTAAGGGGTTTTGGGTATGTTTGATCCATTTTACACGCTATGATTTATGTTTTGGTGTTTGGGGTTGATACTACATGTTGCTATGACTGTATGGTATGCTTTGTGACTGTTTAGAAGTGTTAGATTGGTCGAAAACGCCGTCGAATGGCGTGAAACAAGTCGCAGGGGAGTTGTGCAGGAATCGATTCGTGAGCCCCCTCCCCGTTCGTGGGGTATGTGCCACGACCAAGGCAGGAGGTGAGCCACGATCCGGGACGAACCACCCTCCACGATCCGATCCCCTCCATTCGTGAAGATTCATCACGAGCCGCACCACCATGACGATCTACTCCACTTCGAAGGCCACGAACGAGAGACTGCTGCTACGAGTCACTTCAAGCTCGTGATCCGAACCAGAGGAGGATGAAGGAGCTCACGATGCGATGAGTACCAGGGTGCCACGACCCGACCCAACAGGGGTGCCACGAACTGATGAAGCATGATCCGATGATGGCGACCCGACCTGGAGAGCATATCACGATCCGACCTGGCGAAGGTAACACGATCCGAGCTGGAGTATCATCACGACCTGGAGCTTGACCACGAGCTGGTGACTGCGAACTGAACCAGGAGGTTATGAACTGAATGAAGACCGATCCGGAGGAGGAGACTAAAAACCCGAGATGCAAAGGTAGTCCAAATGGAAGTTAGAGCTCAGGATCCATATGGGAACTAATGAGATCACTTCATGGTTGGGCTTTGCTGCGGGACGTGTGCAAAGGGGTTGTCGGTATTCATAACTTTGGTTCACCACTGAGAGATGGACAGTGGGCTTATAGTGATAGTTACATGGGATTGGATTCCGTCATGGCCCAAAGTATTAGGTGACCAAAGTAGTGGATATCGTATGCTTTACACACTGAGTGAGGGAAGTGAGGATGATTGCTATGCTTGATTGTTTGACATCACTATGACATGCACACCCCACCCCCGTTATCTTTACACCATTTGAAATGGCACCTTAGAGTGTTGTACAGTATGTAGTGCTAACTCTTTGGTTGCAGGTCCAGGTTCAGGTATGATTGGATTATACATGTTATTATTCTGTTTAGTTGCTTATCGCTCATACCAGGCTTTATGTCTGACCCAGAGTTTTATGTCTCTTTTTATTACTCTGGGTGCTCACACGAGCAGACTAGAGACAGGTTAGCTGGTGATGCGCGAGTAGCTGATTCGGAGGCGAGCAGGAGGCTTCCACATATGATATATAGATATTCTCCCTGTGTCGCTGGTGGTCGCTACTTGGGCATTAGTAGTGTACCTCCTTTATCTTACTTTTGCTTTGAGACAGTTTGAAAAGTTGAAATAAGCTGTATTTTGGATTTCCGCTGCTATGATGCTTAGTTTTGGTTTTCATCTTATGCACTGTCTCTCCTGTTTTATGTCAAGTATGTTATTATTATATTTTGTTCTATGCGCTGTGAGACATATTACAGGTTCCTTGATTAGTCCATTCTCTTCTCACCTTTTTCCTTCTGACGGCCGTTCCGTGCTAACTGGACATGTGTATAGCGCACTTTTGGAGTAAATGTCGGTTGGTGCGGGGTGGGCCGTCACACAACTGATCAAACAAATCATCTATCCGTGGTAGAGGATACTTATTCTTCTTCGTCACCTTATTCAACTCGCGGTAGTCCACACACAAACGAAGGGAACCATCTGCCTTGGTAGCAAACACAATTGGTGCTCCCCACTCAGAAACACTTCTTCTGATAAATCCCTTCTTCAAAAGATCGCTTACTTGCACCCCGAGCTCTCGCCGCTCCCTTGGCGCCATACGACGAAGTGGCATTACTATAGGTCTGACATCTTTCACTAAATCAATACGGAACTCAATCTTTCGTTGTGGTGGAAGTCCGGTCACTTCCTCGAAGACGTCCGGATACTGGCCAGCCATGGGTACATCTGACAACTTATCATGCAGGATGTCGAGGGAATTTAGAAAACTAGCCATTACCCCATCACTTGGTAGACCACCAAACACTACCCTCCGCTCATCATCCGCTCTAACTATCACCAAAAAGCTCTCACAGTCTACTACCACCCCGTATCTTTGGAGCCAAGCGACTCACAAAATAATGCCAAACCCAGTAAAGCCTAAAACAAAGCAATCACAAACATGCATCCATGACTCGATAAGACCACATTACGACAAATCATACAAAGGCTAGTCGAACCACCAATCGGGTTCGTCACTGCTAAAGGCCTATCGACTATCTCAGGTTCTAATCCCAACCTATCTACCAGGTCACTAGATATGAAGGAATGGGAAGCTCCTGTATCAAACAATACTCGAACAGAAACATCATAAGCAGAAAGCATACCTTGAATGACAGCATTTTTTCTTTTCTCCGCCGCAGTTGGGGCATTCGACGAAGAAGGAACAAAATTGATAGCATATGCTTTCACAATTTGCTTTTCTTTAGGGGGTTGCGGACACTTATCCTTGTGATGTCCCACTTGGCCACAGTTGAAGCACTTCCTATCTGCTGGCTTGGCCCAACATTCTTCGGCATAGTGGCCCTTCTTACCACAGCTGAAGCACTCAACATCTTTCTTATTCTTTTTCTTCTGGCCATCCTTTGTCTGATTCTGCTTTCTCTTATTCTGAGAACCATTCTTGCCTCCACCGCTTGCTTGCGGCTTTGGCTCCTCTACAGATGCAACCTCGGTCTTCGACTTAGGGTATAGACTCTCTGATCTCAAAGTTATTCCCATAATCGATTCAAACGTCTCATCGACATGGTTTATAAGCCTTTTCCCCAAGTACTGGTCTAAGCCTGTTATGAACTTTTCATTTTTCTTCTCGGCAGTATTAATAAGGGATAATCCATACTTCGATAAAGTATCGAACTCTGCAATGTACTCCGAGACTGCCCTACCATTCTGCTTAAGCTCCAGAAATTTCCTAAACAACTCTGACTTCTGGGCAGCTAGGATGAACTTATCACTGAATCGGGCCTTAAACTAATCCCATGTAACTTGATCCTCTGGAGTAGCTGCCTTAATAGCATTCTACCAATTCATTGTCCGTCCTTGCAACTGACGGGATGCTAGCTTTCTCTTCATCGCATCCTCGATACCCAAGTCTTCGAAGATACGCTCACAGCTATCCAACCAATCTTGAACATCCGTGGCCGATTCCGTTCCGTGGAATGCTTTCCACCAAGACTAGTGTAATCCTTGCAAAGCTTGGCGAAATCGGCTCTAGGCGCCTGCACCGCTGCACCACCACCATTAGAAGTATTAGGAACTGCCCTCTGAGTGTCCCTAAGCATCTCCCTCATGAAGTCAGTGAACATAGTCCTCATGTCAGGAGCATTCCCATTATTGTCTCCTCTACCTGCACCCATCGTATATCGACTCATCGTTCAATCTGTAAAGAGAAACGATTAACCATCCTCTTTGTGGTGTCAGTGCGGTGCGACTTCATCCTTAGCTATACTAATAGTGTATATATATATATATATAGCTTTTGAAAACCAAAATAACCATAAATACGCGCTCTCATATACGTATTATCTCTCTTTGGTGTCTTTCCCTAGGTATACTATGCAACCTAGCTCCGATACCAAATGTGACGGCCCGACCCGCACCAGCTGACATTTCCAATGAAAGTGCGCTGTGCCAATGCCCGACTAGCACAGGACGGTCGTCAAAGAAAGGAATTTGAACTAACAAGGAACCTGTAGAATGTCTCACAGCACATGGAATAAAATATAATAATAACATACTTGACATAAAATAGGTGAGACAGTGCATAAACTGAAAACTAAACCATAATCATCATATCAGCTGAAATCCAAAATACAGCTTATGATCCATATCATCATTATTACAACTTTTGAAAACTGTCTCTAAAGCAAATAAATAAGGTACACTACTAATGCCCAAAGTAGTGACCAGCAGCGACACAGGGTGAATATCCATATATGTGGGAGCCTCCTGCTCGTCTCCAGTACAGCTACTCGTGCATACCACCTAACCTGTCTCTAGTTTGCTCGTTTAAGAGCACCCAGAGTAATAGGAAGAGATATAAAACTCTGGGTCAGACAAAAGTCTGGTATGAGCGATAAGCAGCAAAACAAAATAGTAACAGGTATACTAAACCATACCTGAACCTGGACCTACAACCAAAGAGTTAGCACTACATACTGTACAATACTCTAAGGTGCCACTAACATACGGTGTAAAGAATACGGGGGTGTGGGTGTGCATGTCATAGTGATGGCAAACAATCAAGTATAGCAACCATCCTCACATCTCTCACTCAGTGCGTAAAGCATACAAAATCCACCACTTTGATCACCTAAATCCTTGTTATGATCACTCTGCCCCATGGAGTCGTAATGACACCACTGCACTGATCCATAGCCACTAATCCTTCACTATGTCCACTCTGCCCCATGGATTCATGATGGCTCCACTGCACTGGCTCATAGCCTTGCTACGATCACTCTGCCCCCATGGAGTAGTAACTACCTCACTGCACTGATACGTAGCCTAACATCCGTCTTAGTGGTGAATCAAAGCTATAGACGTCGATAACCCCTTAGCATATGTCCTGCAGCAAAGCCCAACTCATGAAGTTAACTCGTTGGTTCCCAACTGGATCCTGAGTTTTACTTCCTATTTGGACTACCTTTGCGTCTCGGGTTTTGGTCATCATCTCCGGATCGGTTCGGAACAAGCTTCTATGCAGATCAACTCTCTTCTTCTCCTTCAGTCCATTGTCATCAACCTCATTCGGTTTGTGATCGTCAAGTCTCAAGTCCAAGCTCCTCGGTTCGGGTCTTGGTTAACCATATCGGGTCGGTTCGTGCCCAATCACCAGCTTGTGGCACAACAGTTTGGCTTGTGACATCCTTTCTCCATCGGTTCGGATCGTAAGCTCCTCTCCAGGTCGGGTTGCACTCCTCCATTGACTCGTGGGTCAGGCCTTCATCGGATCGGTTCGTGATGGAGCTCCGGATCGGGTCGGGCCTTCATCACCAGTTCGAGCTCGTAGTGTGCTCCAGTTCGGGTCGGGGGCTTCAGCTGTGAGCTGTTCGTGAGCTCCTGGTCGGATCGGGTCGTGAGCTCCAGGTCAGATCGGGATCTCCAAGAGGTTTGAGGTCGATGCACTAACTCATGGTGCAGCAGTTTGGAGGAGCGGTTCGTGGGGAGGGGGTGCTCCACGAGCGGATCGGGTCGTTCTTCCTCCCTCCGATCCGATCCGGTTCCTGCATAGTTTTATGTAACTTTTCCAACGACTGTTTTACGCCACACGATGGCGTTTTCGACCATTCTAACTGTTCACAAAGCATACCATACAGTCATAGCAACATATAGAGTTGACCACAAACAATAAAACAACAATTTGATGGGTTAAAACGGATCAAACATAGCCAAAATCCCATATTTTTCCATTAATCATGTTCAAGCAAGTCTAATGATAGGATTAGCAAAACTTAACCAAATTGACCCTAATTTCTAACAGAGTCCTAAAACAATAGTTCGAAATTTATAAATATTTTTCCAGAATTTAATCATGTTTAAATTCGCTAATTAACACTAATTACCTTTAATTAACCATAATTAGTAAGAAACTATGCAAATCACTCACTTTAGCCATAAACAAAATACCAAATCTGAATTTATCTTCTGTTTGGCGCTGTCCCCAAGGCTATACAGCAGTTCCGACCTTGATTTGGTGCTATTTCCCTTTGATTTGATGAAGATTAGGCTAATACTTGATTAGAAAGTGATTAAAGATGATTCTAGATGTTGGAGGCCATTGTTAGGGTTTCTATGATGTACGAGGCGGCTAGAAAGTGACTAAAAACCAAAATCCCTAACTCTAACAGGCCTTACATACCCCAAATCCCGAAATCCCCCACTGGGCCTAGCTGTTATTACCCAATTAAGCCCGATTAAGCTGTTTTTCACCTTCTAAACCTTAACTCAACCATGTCTCCCAAACGGTAAGTTCGTTTTTCACATATGACCACTCTACGGAAAGGTAAACCATCATCCGAATCTAATGGAAGTGGTTTCAGTTCAAAACTCCTTTCCAATCAAAAGTTATGGCCGAAACAAGATCAGCTAAGGGCAAAACGGTCATTTAAAAATCGGCAAAAATCATGGACATGGGAAATGACCCCAATAGTCGTTCCCCAAAGTTACATGACCTTACGACTTCGCATGAGAAATAAATAAATATTCTACGATCCTCCGATGCGTAAAATGTGGGTCGTTACACGGGTTTACTCCAGGTGAATGCCCATGCACATAAATTCGCAATGACTTTTGGAAAATGAGGTTATCATAAGCTCGTTCCACATCACACAATGCAAGTGCCCACCAAATGGGAGAGTTTTACCTTATGATAACCAAAAATGCCTTCATACGTAAAAATCTTCTTTCAATACTAAATATATAGTGCGGAAAACCATTTCGCAAATAAATGTATTAATCCTAGACGGCATAATACCCATAATATTATGTCTCTCTATATATATACAAATCCAAGTCGTATGGCTCGTATTGGTGATTTGGGTTTCCAACTTGATGATTCCTGGCACGAAAGATCAATCGGAATACAAACAAAATGTAATCATGATTTTTTCATCCAGACACGAACACCAATACAAATTGCGAGGTAGATCAATGGTTTTTGTCCAGACACGGACCCTTGAACATACCCTATTCCTCAAGTTCATAAGTGGTTTCCCACTACTGCGGCTTTCATCATAATTATATGTATACACAACCTAACCGCCAGTTTCTCATCATCCGGGGTGTGAGGTTTGCCGATGTCACGTCATACACAAAGCATTCCTAGAGAAGCAATGTCTTGATCATACAAGCTCATTTCATTTCTTAAGTATGACACATTATCTATTCACAATATGATCACTGATTTCCATCCATACATAACCACATCGAGCTTATACGTCACAAACCAGATACATATCAAATGGGAATCAGTGTTATGCTATCAATTACAATGTCAGACACACAATCCATACAAGTCCATTCTGGGTCTGAACGAAACAAATCCGAAAATCTCCAAATATACTCAGACCTCATGCCACTTATAACCTCGAATTAGGTGTACAGCTCGATTCGAGACATTAGCAATCAATCCGAATAAATTCAAAGATTCCCGGTCTTCATTCGTCGATTCCAAGTCTTAAATTTGCTGTGATGACCCAAATTTTCGGTACCTTTTGAGTTGACCAAACCACACCAGTCCAACCCAAATTGCACTGGAAATTCAGATGCCAATAGAAAGAATTTAGAGGGTGAGATAAGAAAGGAAGAAATATTAGAATAGAAGAAGAAGAAGAACCAACACAACACAGAAACGAAGTTTCACATCGCAGCGGAACAAAAATATAATATGGAAATAAAACTTTATTGAGAGCTTCTGAAATAAACACTTACAATCATCAGAGTACATCAATACACCAGGACAGTTATAATAATCTGTCCTCATATACATCACATAGCGGAAAGTACTAGATAATATCGTACATCTGAACTTCTCCAACACGTCTTTAGACTTCATAGCATTCTATAACCTGAACCTGCAGACCCGGCTAACCCGAGCATTACAAACGACGGGTCAGTCTGGTGAACCAGAGTGAGAAAACCCACTAAGTTTAAATAACATCCATATTGATTTTAAAGTCAAAAATCCTTTTGAAAGAAAAGGATAATAGTAAGACCAGCCTACACATAAATACAGACTGTTTTTACCTTACTATAACCCAAAACATTTTTGAAATCAATATTCATCTAGTATTATGATAATGTCTAAATACAAACAATTAGAATCTAGCAGAACGGTTGCATCTCACGCTCCACATATATAGTATACAAACAAAACCGCGGGTGCTTAATGGAGATTGGATTCCGACTATGACAAGGTATGGAACCACCTACTGATAGGGTATCTCTAGAGAGGAATACACTGGGTTAAGAATGTCTTGCAACCCGACCACACATGAACAATCATTCATTTCTCTTGAATGTTCCGAATATATTGCCACCTAAGGTTGCCAGCAACATAACCGTTCCCAGGAGATATAGAAACGAAAAGTAGAACAAATAAGGATATTCTCTAAATGGTGACAATACACCATAATGGGAGCGACCCACATAGCCATTTGCCTGCCCGATTTTTGTCATTTCCCGGTTGATGAGGCTTGAGGTTATAAATCTTTTGGAACACCTGGCCACCATTCACTTTGAATGCCACATCGTCAGATCCATCAAATCACTAATTGACGTCCACAAATATACTCTGGGTATTAAAGAAGTGCCCCTCTTCACCACCAACTCGGTATATTTGTAAAAATCAACGTACAAGGTTTTCCAGAAATACTCTGTTAGACATCCGTCCATACAAGTCATCCAAGAACCGGATGAACCGAAGGTACTCTCCTACTACATCCAATATAGGAATCACCCCTGTGGATCAGTAGCGAGTAGTCCTTTTAATCCACAGATTTCAACCACGACAGATGTAATGACCCGAAAATCCGGTCCAATTTGAGCTAACCAAATAACACAAGTCTAACCCCAAATTGCACTGGAAATTCAAGAAATTAATAGAAAGAAGTTAGAGGGTGAGAATAGATAAGATAGAACTTATAGAATAGAAGAAGAAGAAGAAGAAGAACATCACCATCAGAGTAAACACGAACCTCACAGCGGAACGAATGAAATATAACATAACTTTTGAAATACAAATAGTATATGTATACAAGAGCACTTATCAGAGTACAACACTTACAACAACAACGGAAATAATAATAGCTATAGAATCTTGAAGCCTCCTACTCCAAGCTCTCCAAGTGTATCTGTAAAATCCTGAACTACTTGGATGCCCGTACAAATTTAGGCACCCAAGAGTTTAGGTAGAACAAAACAAAGTAAACTTCGGGTCAGTCATGGGACTGGTATGAGTAAAACAGTTTAAAACAATTTGAACAAGTAAACGATATCTCATAAGACCACGCCGTATAACGGAACGAGTTTTTCCCTTATGAGAATCCAAAATATCTTTATATCAAAAACCTTTTGATATTATAGTAATGTCTATCAACCACAATATAATAATCATCTAGCAGAAACGCTTTCATCTCATGTTCTACACATATAGAATACAATCAAAACCGCAAGCACGAATTGGGTAATGGATTTCCAACTATGACAAGGTATGGAACCACCTTCCGATCAGTGTACTCTAGGAACGATACACTGGAGTTCAACAAGAACATCTTGCAACTCAGCCACACATGACCGACCACTCATTTCGCTTAAGTGTATCGAATGTATATCACCAACGGTTGGGATCAACAACCGTTTCCCGTATATATATGGGACAACAATGATAGATTTAAGAAGCAAATGAATATTCTCTAGATAGGTGATTATACACCCTACTTCGGAGCGACTGACTTAGCCATGCTGCCTACCCGATTTTTGTCATTTCGTAGTTGTTGAGGCCAGAGGCTACGACTACTTCCCATTCATTGATAACACGATCACTTTGAATGCCACATTGTCAGATCCGTTAATCACTAATTGATTTGCACAAATATTCTAGATATTATGCTAAGGGAATAAATCCGTTGCAACCATATATATTTATACAGACCAACCCATTCGATCATTGGAAATACTTTGTCAGACATTCGTCCATTTACGTTCGTTCTGGGATTGAACGAAATCGAAGGCACTATTCAGTACATCCATCCTAGGCAAATCTCTACCTAGGACTTATACAACAGCCCTTGCACTTTACTTCGTCTTCAATTTTCTTTGGCATATTTGCAATGCTTATGCCAATACAGAGTGGTTCCTTGGATAAGAATCCAACCGGTCTCTCCATATTAACAACGTTAAAATGGTCAAAACTTTGATAGTCGTTGATTTAACTATCAAATGAAACATGTCGGTGTACAAACAACGATCTTATTCCCAAATGGAAATCCGATCGATCAATCATCAATCAACTTTATCTCTTTAAATTTAATTTATCATTAATCATTATTCGATTAACTCTAATTTGATTAACTCCCTTTTTACTAACTCACTTTGATTATCTTAACTTGACAACTCACTTTGATTATCTTAACTCGCTAATTCAATTTGATTATCTTAACTCGCTAATTCAAATTTGATTATCTCCAATCAATCAACTCTAATTGATTAATTCAAATCGATTAACTCCTTTCAATTCTATTTAACAAATAATTAATTCCTTTTATAACTTTATTTATTTCCTTTTATAACTTTATTTATTTCCTAAATAAATATTCCCTTATTGCTTCACTTCTATTCATTAGATCCTTATTATACATTGGTAAGTGTTAATCCCCAAGGCCGAAACCAACATCAGATCAACACTTTGAAATTTACTCAACTCAATCAACGTAGAACAAGTTCCAATTACTCAAAAACCATACCCTATCCTCTTTAATACTTTTAACTCAATTCTATTTATTTTCTAATAAATATCTCCTTTATAAAATCCTTTGAATTTATAAATATTTCATTTTCACAATACATTTTGAAAATTCCCTTTTTAACTTTCCAGTATTCATTTTGGTATTTAAAATACCGTATAACCATGATTACTATCAACCAAGTACACATAATCATCACAGATTATATAACACATCACATATCACAATATATGAAACAAAACAGTATTTTATATACCGAGGAACCCATTTGGGTCCCTCCAACCTGTTTCCCTGCATCATAGATGTTAAACCATATAATTAACATTAACTTCATTTCAATATGAAATGTTCTGATAAGAAACATCAACATATATATTTAATGGTATATATATATAATTTCAACTAACTGACTAGCAGTTCAATCAACCAATCTACACACAATAGTCAATCATTATCTAACAGTTCTAAAAGTACGTTATAAAAATATAACTGTTCAGAGTTGGTGAGTTTTACTCACTTTGGCAGTTCATCGTTAAAGAACGATAAACTGTTATTTGATTTGAATCAAACAGTTTATTCCGCCATATATTCATACGAGCTCGAATCCACTTCCAGTTAGCTTCATTGTGAAGCCCTCGTCCATACAGTCCCAACGCAACTTACGGTTCTGATTTCATATGAACAAGATACAGCATTTACAAGTTGATACGATATTTAAATTTAAAGTTGACTTATAATTATAAAACTAAATGGGCCTCACCACAACAAAACCCGACCCACTTCAAATCTAACAGCTCAGACCCCATCCGTATAAACCCGCTTCGTATTGCTCCTTTTTCCCAAACGAAATCCACACTCCAGAAACCCATTTCAATGACTTCATTTCCCAACTGCACCTTCCATGCTTCACGGATCCACAAACAGAAATCATCACTAAACTCCCCTTTCAAAACTCTCCATCCCCATGTCAACTATCCCCAACTCGAACTCGTCATCGCGATCCCATTCTCCAGCTCAAACCTCGCCGACAGTAAATCCTCTGACCGAAATCATCACCGAAATCCACCATGTTATCATACTAGGTACGGATTTCAACAACAAACCTAAATATGAACTCAGATTTCCAAATCGATGACCCATCGGCAAAACAAATCCAACCCTAATCTACTGCTCACAATATGGACATCGCCAACATTGATCGAACCGTAAGAAATGGGTATTACAATGAAGCTTAGGCTGAAACAAACTTAGATACAAGGCTTTCATGATTTTTAGACTTTTATTTGAATTGATTGGAATTTTTGAACTTTCCATTTCCACTGCGAAAAGGAAGTTTGGTGGCGGCACTTGGTTGTTGACCAGAAGGAAAGAATTACGTTATAAGAAAAATAAAGGGGGGGGGGGTATTTATAGGACAACAAAATATCTAGATATTTTTTTATTAATATTTTAATATTTTATTTTGCCAATTTCTATCTATATTTGTCTTCTAAAAATTCGTGTAATCACACACGATACCCAAAAATCACCAAACAGGACATACTGCTAGAGTTTGACCTTACGGTCCCAACGAAACTGGTTTCGTCGAATTCCGACTTCGTATGATCACACAGTGTATTTTTAACCATCAAAATACTAACTCTTTCTCACTCTAAAAATCCGTACGGCCACACAATGACTCTAAAAATCACGAAACTGGAAATCTAGCAACTATTTGATATTGCAGATCCAACAAATTAGTTTCGTCGAATTCTGAGGTCGTTTGCAAAAGTGGCTATATTTAACGCTCTAAATAACCTATTTAAATATATAAATATAATTAAATTTAATATTTAAAAAGCAAATATTATCGTCTATATTCACAGTGGCACACCCTACAGCTCCAGAATATTTCTGTATGAATTTACAACTCGATATTACATCGTCAGAGTTATATCGATGCTCGATTTCTATTTAAATCCTTATATAAAATATAGTTAAATCGTTATGGTCAGGGCGCTGCATTTCTGAGAATTTGATTTGGACATAACTCAAAATTTAAATGACGAAATCCCGATTTTTCTCTTTCACTAGAAAGATATACTCCACCAGCTCCACATGTTTCTTGTTTCACAGAAATCCGATTTAAAACGAATTCTGTATATTCAGTTGAAGTTCAAATCGCCAAATAGCGAACTGCCGCGCCATTTCGAGCTCTATTTTAATTATATTATAATTCTACGTCCAAACTGATGTCGATTGAATACATTCGTCAATATACTTCAACTCTAAGCTGAATTAAATATTAGGGATGACCCAGTTCACATTATATTGTCAATTCACTATTTCTGGTTATTTATGAATTAAATATATTATTTAATTAAATTAATTATTCCATATTATTTAATTAAACCTCTATTTAATTCAATATATCACTATTTATATAATTAAATTAATTAATTATAATACCTCTGACAATGCGGGTCATTACATTCTTCCCCACTTAAAATAATTTCGTCCTCGAAATTGCTAAGTTAGAGGACGACCCTATCTATTGGAATTCCTAAGATTGGTTTACCCCTTATTTCTGATTTCAACTGAACCAATTAATATCGACTAAAATATTTATTCATTCCGACTAACCAAAATTTTCAAGAATTCTGAAAATTTTCTAACACTTTAAATTTTCGGAAAATTTTGCCATAACCTCCGTTGTACAGCCCTATCGGTAAAACTCCAACTCAAAGAAAAATCAAACAGCCAAGCGGCTTGCCAATTCGGCTCATAAATCACCAAACTCATATGAAATATAGACTGGTACCTTTTTGTCGGGCATATCATTATATCCCATCTACCTGTTACCAATTCTGCATATATCATGCCATACCAATCAACTCCAAATAGTTTATATCCTCAAATCACATCTCATTCTTAACTCGAGTTCCATTCTCGATTTTCAAAATTTTAACTCACCAATTCCAATACCATTCCAGATTATTCACTAATCAAATCCAGATCTTATTTAACATAATTCAAGTTAAATTTTATTGACTTTTACCATCTCGATATATTTAACTTTATAAGTTAAATTTAAATTCCAGAATTTTAAATTCCTGGGTCTATCTCAAATCAATTTGAAATCATAATACCAATTCAAAACCTTTGAATTTCTAAACAACTTGTTTTCCTCAAACAATTCAAAAACAAAACATTTGGTAGTAATCCGTCACTTAGAACTCGAAAATGAACACTGATGATGTGGCCACACTCATCAGGGTTATTTCCCAGTTTATCGAAGTGAGTTCAATACTATATCATTTTCAAAACCATTCTTAAACATTTCCCATTTTGAAACTATTTCAAAATATCCTTCCAATGTTTGTAAACACATTTAAAATCTCCTAGGATTTTAAAATTCTCATATATTATACTTATATGAATTCTACTTGGTCATTTATATAACCATTTCAATTATAATCTCATTCGATTAAAATAACAACCAACACATCCAATATGCTATAATGATTCAAATATTAACCATTCTTTTATATCAAAATATAATTCGGGTAAAATTACTTCATCCACCCACTTTCAAAACATATCGTGTCGACCCATCGTATTCGAGTGTTTAGAAACCCTTATCGATATTGTGGTGCCCCACCATCGACCAGAATTCATAAGCCACTCAACCAATAAAGCTCCACAATATAAAATAAATTTTTATATCTAATAACAAATACGTTCACTCGTATATATATACTCAAACTCAATCTAAGGTATTACTAACCCCATCTCTACTGAGTCACGCCATAGAGCCAAGGTAATTCACTTAACTTAAGCTCTAATACCAACTGTAATGACCCGAAAATCCGGTCCAATTTGAGCTGACCAAATAACACAAGTCCAACCCCAAATTGCACTGGAAATTCAAGAAATTAATAGAAAGAAGTTAGAGGGCGAGAATAGATAAGATAGAACTTATAGAATAGAAGAAGAAGAAGAGCATCACCATCAGAGTAAACACGAATCTCACAGCGGAACGAATGAAATATAACATAACTTTTGAAATACAAACAGTATATGTATACAACATCACTTATCAGAGTACAACATTTACAACAACAGCGGAAATAATAATAGCTATAGAATCTTGAAGCCTCCTGCTCCAAGTTCTCCAAGTGTATCTGTAAAATCCTAAACTACTTGACTACCCATACAAATTTAGACACCCAAGAGTTTAGGTAGAACAAAACAAAGTGAACTCCGGGTCAGTCATGGGACTGGTATGAGTAAAACAGTTTAAAATAATTTGAACAAGTAAACGATATCTCATAAGACCACGCCGTATAACGGAACGAGTTTTTCCCTTATGAGAACCCAAAATATCTTTATATCAAAAACCTTTTTGATAGTATAGTAATGTCTATCAACCACAACATAATAATCATCTAGCAAAAACGCTTTCATCTCACGTTCTACATATATAGAATACAATCAAAACCACAAGCACGTATTGGGTAATGGATTTCCAACTATGACAATGTATGGAACCACCTTCCGATCAGTGTACTCTAGGAACGATACACTGGAGTTCAACAAGAACATCTTACAACACAGCCAGACATGACCGACCACTCATTTCGCTTGAGTGTATCGAATGTGTATCACCAACGGTTGGGATTAGCAACCGTTTCCCGTATATATATAGGACAGCATTGATAGATTTAAGAAGCAAATGAATATCCTCTAGATATGTGATTATACACCCTACTTCGGAGCGACCGACATAGCCATGCTACCTGCCCAATTTTTGTCATTTCTTGGTTGTTGAGACCAGAGGCTACGACTACTTCCCATTCATTGATAACACGATCACTTTGAATGCCACATTGTCAGATCCGTTAATCACTAATTGATTTGCACAAATATTCTGGATATTATGCTAAGGGAATAAATCCGTTGCAACCATATATATTTATACAGACCAACCCATTCGATCATTGGAAATACTTTGTGAGACATTCATCCATTTACGTTCGTTCTGGGATTGAACGAAATCGAAGACACTATTCAGTACATCCATCCTAGGAAATCTCTACCTAGGACTTATACAATAGCCCTTGCACTTTACTTCGTCTTCAATTTTCTTTGGCATATTTGCAACGCTTATGCCAATACAGAGTGGTTCTTTGGATAAGAATCCAACCGGTCAACGTTAAAATGGTCAAAACTTTGATAGTCGTTGATTTAACTATCAAATGAAACATGTCGGTATACAAACAACGATCTTATTCCCAAATGGAAATCCGATCGATCAATCATCAATCAACTTTATCTCTTTAAATTTAATTTATCATTAGTCATTATTCGATTAACTCTAATTTGATTAACTCCCTTTTTACTAACTCACTTTGATTATCTTAACTTGACAACTCACTTTGATTATCTTAAATCGCTAATTCAATTTGATAATCTTAACTCGCTAATTCAAATTTAATTATCTCCAATCAATCAACTCTAATTGATTAATTCAAATCGATTAACTCCTTTCAATTCTATTTAACAAATAATTAATTCCTTTTATAACTTTATTTATTTCCTAAATAAATATTTCCTTTTATAACTTTATTTATTTCCTAAATAAATATTCCCTTATTGCTTCACTTCTATTCATTAGATCCTTATTATACATTGGTAAGTGAATAAACTTCTCAGTGTTAATCTCGAAGGCTGAAACCAACATCAGATCAATAAACGTAGAACAAGTTCCAATTAATCAAAAAACCATACCCTATCCTCTTTAACACTTTTAACTCGATTCTATTTATTTTCTAATAAATATCTCCTTTATAAAATCCTTTGATTTTATAAATGTTTCATTTTCACTATACATTTTGAAAATTCCCTTTTTAACTTTCCAGTATTCATTTTGGTATTTAAAATACCGTATAACCATGATTACTATCAACCAAGTACACATAATCATCACAGATTATATAACACATCACATATCACAATATATGAAGCGAAACAGTATTTTATATACTGAGGAACCCAGTTGGGTCCCTCCAACCTGTTTCCCTGCATCATAGATGTTAAACCATTTAATTAACATTAACTTCATTTCAATATGAAATGTTCTGATAAGCAACATCAACATATATATTTAATGGTGTATATATATATAATTTCAACTAACTGACTAGCAGTTCAATTAACCAATCTACACACAATAGTCAATCAATATCTAACAGTTCTAAAAGTACGTTATAAAAAAATATAACTGTTCAGAGTTGGTGAGTTTTACTCACTTTGGCAGTTCATCGTTAAAGAACGATAAACTGTTATTTGATTTGAATCAAACAGTTTATTCCGCCATATATTCATACGAGCTCGAATCCACTTCCAGTCAGCTTCATTGTGAAGATCTCGTCCATACGGTCCCAACGCAACTTACGGTTCGTGATTCTGATTTCATATGAACAAGATACAGCGTTTACAAGTTGATATGATATTTAAATTTAAAGTTGACTTATAATTATAAAACTAAATGGGCCTCACCGCAGCAAAACCCGGCCCACTTCAAATCTAACAGCCCAGACCCCATCCGTATAAACCCGCTTCGTATTGCTCCTTCTTCCCAAACGAAATCCACACTCCAGAAACCCATTTCAATGACTTCATTTCCCAACTGCACCTTCCATGCTTCACGGATCCACAAACAGAAATCATCACTAAACTCCCCTTTCCAAACTCTCCATCCCCATGTCAACTATCCCCAACTCGAACTCGTCATCGCGATCCCGTTCTCCAGCTCAAACCTCGCCGACAGTAAACCCTCTGACCGAAATCATCACCGAAATCCACCATGTTATCATACTAGGTGCGGATTTCAACAACACACCTGAATACGAACTCCGATTTCCAAATCGATGACCCATCGACAAAACAAATCCAACCCTAATCTACTGCTCACAATATGGACATCGCCAAAACATTGATCGAACCGTAAGAAATGGGTATTACAATGAAGCTTAGGCTGAAACAAACTCAGATACAAGGCTTTCATGATTTTTAGACTTTTATTTGAATTGATTGGAATTTTTGAACTTTCCATTTCCACTGCGAAAAGGAAGTTTGGTGGCGGCACTTGGTTGTTGACCAGAAGGAAAGAATTAGGTTTTAAGAAAAGTAAGGGGGAGTGGGGGTATTTATAGGACAACAAAATATCTAGATATTTGTTTATTAATATTTTAATATTTTATTTTGCCAATTTCTATCTGTATTTGTCTTCTAAAAATTCGTGTGATCACACACGATACCCAAAAATCACCAAACAGGACATACTGCTAGAGTTTGACCTTATAGTCCCAACGAAACTGGTTTCGTCGAATTCCGACTTCGTATGCTCACACAGCTTATTTTTAACCGTCAAAATACTAACTCTTTCTCACTCTAAAAATCCGTACGGCCACACAGTGACTCTAAAAATCACGAAACTGGAAATCTAACAACTATTTGATATTGCAGATCCAACAAAATTAGTTTCGTCGAATTCTGAGGTCGTTTGCAAAAGTGGCTATTTTTAACGCTCTAAATAACCTATTTAAATATATAAATATATTTAAATATAATTAAATTTAATATTTAAAAAATAAATATTATCGTCTATATTCATAGTGGCATACCCTACAGCTCCATAATATTCCTGTATGAATTTACAACTCGATATTACATCGTCAGAGTTATATCAATGCTCGATTTCTATTTAAATCCTTATATAAAATATATTTAAATCGTTATGGTCAGGGCGCTGCATTTCTGAGAATTTGATTTAGACATAACTCAAAATCTGCACGACGAAATCCCGATTTTTCTCTTCCACTAGAAAGATATACTCCACCAGCTCCACATGTTTCTTATTCCACAGAAATCCAATTTAAAACGAACTCTGTATATTCAGTTGAAGTTCAAATCGCCAAATAGCGAACTGTCGTGCCATTTCGAGCTCTATTTTAATTATATTATAATTCTACGTTCAAACTGACGTCGATTGAATATATTCGTCAATATACTTCAACTCTAAGTTGAATTAAATATTAGGGATGACCCAGTTCACATTATATTGTCAATTCACTATTTCTGGTTATTTATGAATTAATTATATTATTTAATTATTTAATCATTTAATTAAATTAATTATTCCATATTATTTAATTAAACCTCTATTTAATTCAATATATCACTATTTATATAATTAAATAAATTAATTATAATACCTCTGACAATGCGGGTCATTACAACACAACCCCAATATATCTCTAGGTCAAATCAGAGGTTGTAAGTGGTTCTTCCGCTTTATGAAGATTTATGGTCTTCAAATGCTCCATCTCGATCGTCGTCTAATATCTTCTATATTTTCGTATTTGTTGGTCGGGATGGTTTTCGAATATACATTCAATCCCAGTCTTTCCGTACTAATAATCGTAAAGGTCAGATTTGATAGTTGGTTATTTAACTATCAAATAAACATCCATGCAATCATAAAAATAGATTTACTGGTTTAGTACTTAACATCACTTGGCTTCTTTAATTAAAATTAATTAAACTTAAATATTCCAATATTGGGAATAACATTTCACTTATTACTTTAATATACTGATATTCGCAAAACCAGTTCATTTTAATATTTAAAAAGAATATATTATAATGATATCCAATACTCCATTTGATTATCATTTGCAAACCATTTACTATAACATTTCGTTAATTATAACAGAGAACCCAGTTTAACTTATTATTCATAAAACGATGTTATGCAATCTTTTTGTTCTATTGCTTGGAACAATACCCAATATTTATTCTTATATAATAAACCCATTCAACTTATGAAATTATCGCCCAATCTCCTTTTAGTTCTGCTACTAGGGAAATCATCATCTCATATGATTTCCGTTTCTTTGGAAATTTTACCATACATTCTCAAATCTATTTATTTCTGTTACTTTGGAAATCTTATCATACATTCTCGCTATTACCAGCTAGTATCATCCTTGGATAGTCCCAAAGTCGTTCAAGTTAGGGTATTTCAATTACCTCTCAGACCTTGATCAACAGCGTTCTTATCTTCAGATAAATACGAGTTATAATTCCAAAATCAATATTCAATCTAATATCAAAACACATCCCACTTAACAAGTTTATTTAAAATATAGCTTTATAATTCTTTTTATCTTTTTTGGAAATCTCCCTTTTTTTAAACATAATTAATATTGCTTAATTCATCAATTAAATAATTGCTTACTAAACACCACTTTTATTAACTTTCGACTTATTTAGATAACTTTTTTTCCTAAATTGGACTATTACACATCCTATTTCCAACCTCTTTTACCAAGCTCATTTTCAATCCCTTTTTCCAATCCACTTTTCTTTCAGGAAGTCTCTTTTCAATTCCATTTTCTTACTTAATTCCTTATTTAAGTATTTCCAATTTCAAAAATATCGCCTTAACCTCACATTCCATTTATAAACCTTGTTTATAAATTTCAGGTTTAATATAAACTCTCTTTATATCTCCATCTCTCTTTACTTAATTCAAAACGTTAAGTAGACCTTTAATTTAAACTATGTATTTGCTTAAACCTTTTTATTGCTTCATTATAAGACTCGAGCTCAAATATAAAACTCATCCATAGCCTCTTTTCAACACTCGACTATATTTCATTCCGAAATCAGTTACTTAAATGTATTTCATTTAGGAAGTAATTACTTAAATTATAACAATTCATTTACTTCAACATTAACCATTGTAAAATCAGTTAACTGCTTTATTTACTAAAATAAATAATAAATTTATTTTTTAAAATCTTATTAAGATTAACCAATTATCCGTTAAGTTATTTCTTTTAGTTAATTAACAACAAACTAATAAAAAGTCCAACTTAGTTAAAACTGTCGACTCGGTCAATTCAAAACACGATTACTCCTCTAACCCATTCCATTTAATTCCTCCTTTAAATTAATTAAATTATAATTAATTTAAATAACTTCATTTAACTGTTCCTTAGACGCGATTAATCAAATACTTAACCGCTAGGTAATTTCTTGATCATTTGCTTATAATCCTTATTAACATAAGAATTTGTTTTTAAAAAATTATAATTACTTATAAACTTTAATTAATAAATAATTAATATTTATTTCCTTTTAAATAACTTTCATTCAAGGTAATAGCTTTCAGAACCTATTTCAGTTATAAAATATATTTATAACTTCAATACTATCGATTCACCGTCGATAAAATCCATATTTTACAAATCGATTGATTTATAAGCCAGGTGATGCCAATTACCCAACCAATTCTATCCATTGGTTAATATCAGAATAAATGTTGAAATATGGTTCACCATCAACAATAATCAATCATTCAACCATATTGGGTAAACCGTCCATATAATGGTAACATGAAAATAAATAATAAATTTGAGGAATCCAGTTGGATCCCTCCAACCTGTTTTTACCTACATCCAAAATGGATATCTCAAATCAAATCACTCATTTTCATTTAACTGATAATTTCTATAACGACCATAAATCAATTAATGGACCATTCAAACAATTCAAACACGTTTATAAACATGACCGATAAAGGGAAACTACTTTTATTAGGTCGAATCATAACGATTGGTATCTTACTGAAATTAAACGACCGTTTAATTTCATTGGTTGAATCAACAAAATATATAACTAGCAAACGGTCAACCACTAACTACCATAACACACAAAATAAAAACCCAATTTATATAAAATATAAAATGGGAAGAGCTGAGTGAGTTTAACTCACACTGATTTGAATCCGTAGATAAACAGTCTGTTTTAGTCAAATTAAACTAACGTTTAATTTTTAATAAAATTTCCAGTTGCTTCCGATCCGGACTAACCCTGCTCCATCTCAATGCTCTCGTCTCTACAGTGCCAACGAGACTGTCCGTGCTTGAATTTGATAACGTAGGCATGAGAAATCGTATTATGAAATTTATAAAACAATCTAATTAATAAATCATGGATTAATTTAATTTAGACGGGACTTACCCTTAACATTCGGCCTAAAGCAGCTTAACCCGATCAATATACAAACCACCCTTTCGTATCCTTTATCCTAAGGAAAATCCGCCTCCACCAGATTAATTCTCATGACCGAAAATCCATTTTCCCCTTTTCGATCTTCAGCAAAATTGAAGATCAGCGGCGTCGCAACCTCCCCCTTACGCGCTTATCCACTTCAATCTTCCCTTCGCTCCTCCTTTTACTCTCTACTCTGATTTGTTCTGCTACCCTAACAACCCTTTAACAGCCATCACTGTTTCACCGATCATCCCACCTTCTAGAAACAATAGAGCTCCTTTCCTCATCCACTTTAGACAACAAAAACAAGGGCTTCCATCTCGCAGATTTTCCCAAACCCTTAGATTTTCAACCCGAACAGATTCATTAGCAGATCCGCCAAAAATTATACTGGAATGGATTGCGTGGATCTACCAATTCAGATAAGTTATTTACCTGATTTTTCCTTACTATATTATTTTTATTTGTTTTTTTGAGGGTTTGGAAAGCTTTTACTTTCTACTGTATTGTTTCGAATGGTTCTTGGAATTTTGATGAAACACCACTGCGTGAATGCATATATTTATAGTGGCAAATTTCAGATAAAATCACCGTCCATCAAAACTTATAGGTTCAGCTACTCCTAGCTTAGGCCATATATTTCTTCCACCTTTGCAGATTTTATGGACTGGTGATGGTAGATGATGTTGCATGAGGTTGTCCAAAATGGATATTGATTGATCTTATGTAGGAGTATAGCTTAGGTGATTGAGGCAAATGAATTGTTTATTCAAATTCAGAGATTCAAAAATGTAGTTTAGGTTTTAAGTTCCATTTTTAATGTATTGCATCAGTGAATCTGTACATGAAATCGACTGTGTAAATATACATAAATATTGCTATGTAGATTAGGTTAGGCTATGGCTATGAATTGTCAATTCTATTCAGAGATTTCGAACTGTATGTAGAAAATATATGGCACGTTTTTCAGATGTGTTTGTATATGCATTCATTGTTTATGTGAATATATATAAGCTGTTTGATTGTTGCTATAGATTTGACGTTTTAAATATATGCATATCTTGTTTCTGCGCGTTGTATATTTCTTTAGTTGTTCCACTGTGTTCTCATTAGCTATTCTTTGTATTGTTCCAGCTGTTCCTACTCTTATTCTTGAGTTGTTTAGGATTTATTTCCCATAGTTGTTTTAGTACAGTTTCTATAGTCGTTTAGCTGCTTTCCTAGCTGAATAAATCTTTATGTATAAAGATATACATCTCTGTTTTTCTTAGCTATTGAGTTTTGATGTTTGAATATGTTTATTGTTTTAGCTGTGTATTTAACTGTTTTTATTGTACTGTTTTCTTGAAAGAAGACAAGGCATGACATTTATTTTTAATATGAATACTTTGGTTCTGTTGGTTGTAAGTGTACAGACTATTACATATATGTATGAATATATGTCCTCCTATGTTGATCACTTTCTAGTTTTGCATTCCGTATTATTTTTTATTTTTCTTTTAATTTCTTTTATTTTAATATGTATAGGATCAGTTGCAAATGAATAAAATCACAAATGTAGCCGCAACAAACATGGCAGCAGCAAGCAAAGAAGAAGGATGGGACGAATTTGTGCACATACGACCAGACAGATCACAAATGGCGTGGCTTGAAAATTATTTTCCTTTTAATAATTTTTCATCCATGTAGATAATATGTGTTGTTTTCTTTGCGTTGTGCATTTGTACAAACAATAATATGAATATACATTTTGTTTTTTTTTATTGATCAATTCAGCTTTCATACTGTATGCATGCCAGTTTATTAGTATATATGTTTCCAGTTTTTATGTGTATATGTATGAATTCACACAGAGATTTGAACTGAGAATATAAACTATTTATGTTTGTACACAAGCTTTTGGATTATTATTTTAGATCTCATATAACCTTGATAAAATATAAATTAAATTCAAACGGCTAGATTAAGGATAATAAATAAATAAATATCATCGTATTTATTAAACAACATCTTCAACTTCAAACAATATAGAATTCAAACTCGACATTAAAATTTTGGTTTTAAATAATATTCCATTTATATAAAAATCCTTTAATATAAATAAGTAAATCGTTATAATTTAAAAACAATTCCATAACGACTATTTGGAATTTTTAATTGGACGTAACTTGAAATCTATAAGCTGAAATCTCGATTTTTCTCTTCCATTAGAAAAATATAATCAAATCGGTTCAAACGTTTCTTGTTTCACAAAAATCCAATTTATATCGGATCCTGTATATTCAGTTAAAGTTCAAATCGAAAATTTCGAACTACCGCAGAATTTCAAGCTCATTTTAATTAATTTATAAAATATATATATTCGAATTCCATTTTATATAAATAAATACAATTAAAAATCCATTATATTTCTAATATAATACATAAACTGATTTAAATATTCTAATTTAAATGGCAGAAAAGTTCTGGGTCGTTACATTTGCTTCATGCGTTGTATTATTATTTGGAATGGTTTTGGATTTAAATCCGATCTTGGTCTTTCCAAGCAATAAGTGTATTCTTAAAACAATAATTATGGACCACACAGGTTTTTCAATTCAAATCTCCTTCCAATCGCTATCCACTCATTTATTAATCAAGGTTGGATTGATCATAAATTTTGTTATCATCTTAACTCTTTCCTTGAAATAAAATATTTGATTTACCAGCCTTTTTATTTCAAACATAACTCTTCAATTCTTATACTTTAAAACATACTTCTTTATTCCTTCGCTTACTTCTTCCAATTTACCAAACCTTTATCTGGATTACAATTTCGTTTACAATAATCCAAACAATTTATATTCAAATAGAAGTTTGATAGAGTTAAATCGACTTATATTAGATATAAATTCATAACTCAATAAACATTATCAGAACCTTGATGTAAATATTTTCTAATGCTTCTTATAGTACTTGTTCAACTTCGGAATTACATATCGAATATCCGACACAAACTCTATCCAACTCATTTTCTTTTAAATCCTAACTTTTAGAATTAATAAATAATTCCATATACAAATATTTAATCATTTAAAAATCCTTCCAAACTATTTACAGTCTTTTTAACCTTTTGAAATAATGTTTCACGATTTATCAACTCCAAAACCCATTTATCTTTGAAAATGTGATAATAATGTTTGGAATGTTATGAAAAGCACTGCAATAGCCATTTAAATCAAGTATATTACAAATCATTCAAAAATTCAAATAATTCAATTCTAATTACTTTAAATTAATAAAAGAGATTTATCATAATTTTCAAACCTCATTTCATTATCTACAAATAATAGTTAAAATTATTTGCATCAACACATATCTGAATCTCTTCTTGATTTAAATTTCCAAACTTAATTTAAATTTAAATAAGCTATGAACAATAGGACTTCCAAAACCCTTCTATTTGAAATTTAAATTTAATATTCATGCATGTAACTATGCGACATTATTAGTTTAGAATTCAAGTTTATTTCTAAGTTTAAACAACTTCGAATTTAAATTTCAAATGTATTCATCCCGTCCGTTGGACCAGTTAGGGATAGCCAGGAAGAGCAGGAAACCATATTTCCAAACCCAAGCCTAGACACTATCCTCTCTTCCATCCTAGCACGGTCTGGTATATAAAAGTTATGCTTCAATTTCCAAATCTCTTTTCGAATCAACTGGGCTTAAAAATAACATTTTAATATTTGAAAAATCAATTTTCATTTATATGGAAGGAAGATTAAATCGATCATCTATATAATTCCACAACCATAGTGTTATGTGTGCATCATGCAAACATAATAATCAACCATATAGCTCATGTGATCATGAATTATAATCACGACCAATAAACAAACATTTCATCGTGCACAAACGTTACAGTCAATAACGCTTATCAGTGTTCAGTGTTTTATCTAGTTACATGCACATCCATTCACAAAATAACATCCATATCTAAACAATTATCATAAATCCGTCACATATCATTATTTAATCACTAATAATTAAAAAAATGATTAAATTAAGTGTTCTCACCAAAATAGCTCCATAAATCTTTGCTATCAGGACGAACAAGCCAACGAACACTGGCACTGCTACTCGTATTGCTTTCAATCCCACTTCCATTAGCAGCTGGTGATTGTTCTGCTAATTATATTTTGGAATTGAATTAATAACATTGTTTGTTGTATATTGTCATATATATAAGGACCTTACATTTTATTTTCTCATAATTTATACTAAACTAAGATTATCATAATTATATCATGATATGTTCCATTTTCCGATAAGAATTTAATGGATCCAACGACGAGTTTAATGGATTTAAAATGAGTGAGATATAAACATCTAAAGGTTAACAAATTTAAAACTTAAATAGTTATTTAAAACCATACCCTATAACAATCCGGCCCAAGGCCCAAACCTCTGAACCAAGACCGACCCGTTCTCCCTCTTCTTCACCTCCTTTCCTCTTTCACGCCTGGGACCCGACATTGCCGTGCACTACGTGCACGTGCACGACCCACTCGTTTCACTAAACTTCGACCCCAGACCACCATCAAGTTTCCCTTCACCTCCTCGATCAACCGCACTACATCACCTTCACCCCGATGCCTCCATTCAAATCTTCCATGCAAGGCCATGACTTGGAACGGGGAACAGATGCGTGAACCCATCTCATCGCATCACTCATTCAAGCACCGAGCTCCACCAAAATTTTCCACTTCGAAGCTCTCTCCCTTCTCGTCGTCACACCACACTCCTCTTTGTCAATCGTTTCCTGATTCTCCAACCATCTCCAACCCTAGTTTTCAGCTTCTCATATCATCGATGCGGAATTGGGCCAAACTTACACAAAAAATACTACATCTTATGCTGATCTCAACGGTGTTGACGGCGTCGATCAATTATTTCTAGATTGGGAGCAAATATTTTTTGAAGTTGTCTTTCCAAACTTTCATTTTACTCTAAAACAGGGATTTCTCTTTTGATTGTTGATGAAATCCGGATCCGTCAATTTCTAAATATCAGAAATGACGATCCGGAAAAATTCCATGTTAGTTATTTGGCTAGATGCGAATAGATTGTGAGATATGAATTTTTGATTAAAGAGGAAGTGGGTTTTACTGTAAGGTAAAAATGAGAAAACAGAAGAAGAAGGTCATGGGATTTTCATCTGTAGCTTGATCTAGTAAAACAAGTTTTTGTATAGGAATTTAGAAGGGTATCTTAGTCATTTAGTTTAAGGGACACTTGTCTCTTCTCATGAACCCAACATCATGCATTTAAACAACTATGAAGACACGTAATCCTATTAAAAAAAAAATCAACCAATGCATGTTAGCCAATTATAAACTAATTTATTTAATTGTTAAAATTTTATTTTTTAGCTATACCTTTGTAACATTTATAAATGTGGTAAATTTTCAATGCTTATGAGTGTAACCACTACATTACTTAAGATTTATAAAATACTTAATATTTCAAAAATACCTATTCATATTATTTATCAAATATAACTTATAAAAAAAGGGGATTTAGACGCTTAACATATCATTATGGAAATCAATATATTTTATAAAAATAATATTATCACTTATTAATATTTTAAAATATTTATTTCATTAAAATCTTAACTGTGGCCTTAAAATAAGTTATTCATATCCAATAAATCAAATTAAAAATATTTATTCAAACTCATATAGAATAATTTTTTCCTTTAAACAATATTTGTATTTAATCCTTATTAAATTCGCTTGATATTCAAAAAATTGAAATTATATCATATATTAACGTTGAAAAATCTTGGATCGTTACATTTCTTGATAAACAACGTATTATCTAGTTCTCCTATTTTAAAGTTTGATTGTAATAAATAATTTTGTAATTTATCATACCAAGCTCTAGGAGCCTGTTTTAATCCATATAACACTTTCTTCAGTTTATATACGTGATCTGGTAATTTTTCATCTACAAATAGGGGTGGTTGCTCCACATATACATCTTCTTTTACAAATCCATTTAGAAACGCACTTTTAACATCCATTTGATATAATTTAAAATTATTATAGTTTGCAAAGGCTAGTAGAATTCTAATAGCTTCTAGTCTTGCTATAGAGGCAAAAGTTTCATCGTAATCTATTCCTTCTTCTTGAGTATATCCTTGTGCTACTAGTCGTTCCTTATTTCTTACTACCTCACCGTGTTCATTCATTTTATTTTTATAGACCCATTTGGTTCCTATAATTGTTTTAACCTCTGGTTTAGGAACAAGTTCTCATACTTCATTCCTAGTAAATTGATTTAATTCTTCTTGCATTGCAAGTATCCATGAATCATAGGAAGAAGCTTCCTTTGGATTTTTTGGTTCAATAGTTGATATAAATGCAATACTACTCATATTATTTAATTGTTTACGATTTCTAACAATGGTTCAATATCCCCTAAGATATTTTCTACAAGATGGTCTCTAAGTAATCTTATTCTTTTATTTGGTTGGATCTCTTTATTATTTATTTCATTAATTTCAACCTCACGATCATCTTCATTGTTTTGAGTTATACTATTATAGTTTTCGTCAAAAGATACATTTAATGTTTCTTCTGTAGTGTTGGTTCGAGTATTAAAAACTCAATAAACCTTGCTTCTTTTTGAATACCCGATAAAAATTCCTTTATCTGATTTTGAATCAAATTTGTCTAAATTATCCTTAGTATTAAGTATAAATTATTTACTTCAAAATATTTTAAAATATGATACTTTTGGTTTCTTGTTATATAAAAGTTCATAAGGAGTTTTATGAGTCAAAGATCTAATTGAAATTCTATTTATAATATAACAAGCTATTGCTACTGCCTTAGCCTAAAAATTCCTTGGTAAGTTACTATTGGATAACATAGTTCTTGAACATTCTTGTATCATTCTATGAAACATTTATTCTTTTCAAATTTTATTTTATATCATTTAACGTAAAGTTGACTTATTCTTAGTAAATTGCGTGTAACAACCCGGGAAATTCGAACCAATTTAAAAATTTTATTTTGGTTATTTTAATGAATTTTGAATATTTAAAATGAATTATTTTAAATAATAATGGCGAGAAAATTATTTTGAATATAATTAGAATGGAAATATTTATTTGAATCGACGTTAGAATATAAATATTTATTTTAATTATGAAAGGAATAGGAAATGGTGCGGTAGTTTGAAAATTCGATTTCAAATTTCAAATGAATGTACAGGATTCAAAATAAACCGGATTTTAGTGAAACCTAAAATATTAGAATCTATTTGAAAATATCTTTCCAACAAATCCAAAAAATTGAAATTTCATAGCGGGAATAAAAAGTTATGTCCATTTGAAAATTCAGAATAGTTGCTATGGAATTTTGGGCCCTTAAAAATGGAAATTCTGCAAACGACCTCCGTTTTCGACGAAACCACTTTTGTTGGATTCGGGATGTCAAGTTATTGCTAGATTCCAATTTTCATAATTTTTGTAATCAATATTTGAGTGTGGCAAAAAAAACATGTTTTAACAGTTTCAATCAAATTGGATCGACCAGAAAATGGCCATTTTTCAAACGGTCTCCAAATTCAACAAAATTAGTTTTGTTAGGACCGTATCGTCAATACAAAGCTGAAAATAATTTTTTTGGAATTTTTAGAGTTAGTATGTGACCCCAGTAAATTAAAATGTATGTTTAAAATTGAATATATAGATTTAAATTTTCAATTTAGCAGAAATTGATTGTAACAACCGAACTGGCTCACGGTACATATCCCATTGTGTTCAGAATGGGGGTAATTAGCTAGGGGCGATATTCATTGGGTTTGAATTGGAGTCCGTAATGATTTTGACTTTTAAAACGAATTAAATAATATATATAAATATATTATTTTCCACTGAAACCTAGCTCATCTTTCAGAAATAAACCTGCTGCAATTCTCAAACTGATCGAGGGCGGAAAAAGCACGATCCTTCTTCAAATTCTTCGAATCCACAAAGAATTATGAAAACGTATAACCGTAACCTGATAGAGATTCTCGAGGCCGTCATTTCCATACGGTGAGGATGGGGTATCGGTTCAAGGTTGGGGCAGAATCAAGGCTTAAAGCCAGCGGGTTTGAAGGAGGTTTTAGCGTCGGAGGGGGTGTCGAGTTGGCTTGAACGGCGGGTGGAGGTGGCTCTCACGGAGGCGCAAGGCATGACAAGGTTCGATGGTGCTCCGGTCGAGCATAATAGCTACCGTTCTAAACCCTAGGTAGCGAGCGCTTTTCGAGAATGTCGGCTGGAACCAACGAGGAAGAAGAAGAATGTACGGTGAGTTTTAATCAGTTTTTTTACACATTATTTTAAATCAGTTTTTATTTAATATAATACATAGAAAAAAACCAGATTTTATTTAATATAACACATAGAAAAAAAATCAGTTTTATTTAGTATAAATACATTGTTAAAAATAAGATTTTTAAATATAAAAGAGCATAGTTTTTAAAATATAAATGTATGTTTTTGAAAACACAAAGAGATGATTTTGAAAATATAAACATACATGTTTTTGAAAATATAAATACACATGATTTTGAAAATATAAACATATAGGATTTTGAAAATATAAATACCCTTGTTTTTGAAAATATAAATACCCTTGTTTTTAAAATATAAATTTGCATTGTTTTAAAACAATAGTGTTATAAAAATAATATATATAGCATTAGTAAAAATAAGATTTTTACATATATAGTTCTGAAATATAATTTTTATTTAAAAAGCATTGTTTTTGAAATGGAAATAACAGTTTATAAAAGTGTGATTTTTATATTGATAGAACGATAATAAAAATATGATTTTTAAATAAATAGCACTGTATTAAAAATGTGATTTTTTTTATATAAACCGCTTGAAAATAGATTTCGATGGAACTGACTGGAAGCGAACAGAATCCAGACCGTTCAATTAAAAACCGGCGGAGTGGAACCCAAATGTGAGAACTCCTCACTTTTATTTTATTTTCTAGCTAAAATATATACCAGGATGCAGACGGTGCTTAGCATCACCCGACACCCGTTGTCCACAGACCACGGACGACTTGTTTGTTTGTTTGGTTATGTTGCGAAAATTGATTGTGTGATGTGGAATGGTGTATATATTTTATAGTTAAAAATATAATTTTTTTACGTGTATATGAATAAAATAAATATTTATAAATAAATCGAACGATTTGTTTATATACACACATTTGACTGATATTGATTGGGACGATAAATTTTACACATCGCCTAACTACACTAGTAAAATTCATTATTTGTTGATTGAAACCCGACACGGGTATTGAGGTAATATATGACATAAACTAGTCCCAATAATTAGTTGTATGCCGATCATTTATTGACAGGCTGTTGTAAGCGTTAAATATTTATAGTTGATGCTTATGCAGTGTAGAACGCACTTTGGATGATCGTTGACTGTGCTTGATTGTTGTTGTGTACATGTGTGTATGAGATCCATATAAATCAAATTATATGGTAATTGGCTGTGCCTGATTCCAGTTTAGAAAGAATGAATATTTTAAAATAACGAATATTTTAAAATAATGAATATTTTAAAATAATATTCAGTAAAAGATCAAAATCAAATTTTGATGTCTGATTTGGGATGGACACGAATATATAGAAATATATACAGCCGTGTTGATTAGATTGACGCCATTTTGACGTGTACGATATTTATGTCGATTTTGTTCATTTTTATAATGAATATCAAAAAGGAATTGATTTCAAAATCTAATGTTTTGAAAATACTATCATTTATATATCGATGATATGTAATATTCAATTTTGATTTGGAATCGAGTATGAAGTTGAAATCATTTTGAAAACAAATTTTAAACGATTTATAAAATACGTTTTAAATGGAAATTGACAAAATATATATTATATATTATATATATATATATATGTAATATAATGGCCTGAATAGAACGCACTCCCATGCGGCAATTCGCGAATTTCAACCATTCACTTCGAATGGACATTACGGGTGACCCGACCGTCGGATTCTCTAAAAACCTGAATCGTTGGGTTCGTATCGAAAATAGCTTTCTATTGAATATTAGAGATTTGAAATCTAACGGTTGTATTTGGAATTATGTCCAAATCAAATTTGGAAAAGGTCGCTGTAAGTGCAGTTCGATGGCCGTTTGTGGAAATCGACTGTACGGGCCTTGATAGAATTATTAAAAATATCGATAATTTGTGTAAAATCATAATAAATGATTTGGAAAGAATTAGGATGAAAAATTCCGTATTTGAAAAGATAAAAAGGTATTTTTTTTCGAAATGAACTAGTTATGAACTTGAATAATAAATCCAACGTTTTTAAATAATTAAATTGGATTTGAAATGGTTTTAAAAATAACCGGAATTTCCAATATGTGAACTAGAATGGATTTGAATCGAAATTAGCGTCGGAATATTTCGATATTGGATTCCGTGGTTATATGGATATTGCGGAGGAATTTGGAAGATATATATATCGTTATTCCAATACAGTATTTGTTGATTCCAGAATTTGATATTGAATATAAGCCGATATATTTTCTATTCAGAGCCTTGTATTTAATATTAAATATGATTTTGGGTTTGTCGTGAATGGTGTCTTCATTAACACTGTTCTTGAACCTAGTTGAGAAAAGATTAAATCTGTTTATTTAGATTTAATGAAGTATACCAATTAATTAATATTTAATTGGAATGGAATTGAAATTGGTCTTTGGGTTTATCGTGAATGGTGTTTTAAATAACACTTATTCTTTAACCCGATTAACAATGGAATAAGATTTTGGGTTGTCGTGAATGGTATCTTTAATAATACTATTCTTAGACCCAATGGAGTTAAGGAAATCAGAAACTAACTGGAGATTAGTTAAGTCGAATGGTTTCCTGGGTATTGATCTGATGTTGGTTTCGACCTTCGGGGTTAATACTTAGGGAATTGTTCACTTGCTCATTTACGGTTAATGGCTGATGGAATGTAATGTGATTTTGGGTTTGTCATGAACCTTGTTTTAAAGAACATTGGTTCTTTAACCCAGTTAAAGACAGGAATAAGATTTTGGGTTGTCTTGAATGGTATCTTTAATAATATTGTTCTTAGACCCAATGGAGTTAAGAAAGTCAGAAACTAACTGGAGATTAGTTAATTTGAATGGTTTCCTGGGCATTGATCTGATGTTGGTTCCGGCCTTCGGTGTTAATACTTAGGGAATTGTTCACTTGCTAATTTACGGTTAGACGCTGGTGGAATGGTATGTGATTTTGGGTTTATCGTGAACCGTGTTTTAAATGACATTGGTTCTTTAACCCAGTTAAAGACAGGATATGATTTCCCAAGTTAAACAATCGTTAATATTGATTTTTGGGAAGATTAAAACCAAGTGGAGTTTTAATGCATCTTTAATTAGATTGAAATGATATCCAAACGAAGATTAAAGAATAAATTTAAAGAATTTATCTTTGATAAAACTAATGGGAACCTTTCCCAAAGTATAAGAATATTTGAATAAAGGAATTACTGGATTGGAATGAGGCGTATGTTGTGTTTTTATAGCACTTGTTTATTATATACGCGAGTTATTCAGAAAGACCGGGTTTATCACATTCTGAATAACTGATTCGACGATGTGTTGAGGATGAAGACGGTGGTCGAAGATCGGAGGCCTTCACATCATTTGGATGATTACTGATGTCTTGATTGGGCTATACACCCAAGACAAGGTAATAAGTGGTGATCGTCCAGACGTACTTAGAGATCGACCGGATATGCGAGGACCTCTCCCCTGTATTGGACATATGGGGAAGGAATAAGGTGCCTCCGGTTTCGTTCATACCCAGAACGAAATTGTGAATGGATATGTGTCTGACATGGGATTTCATTCTGTGTGATTGATAGACATCGGTTGCATAACGTGAATTGCCTGTATGGCATTCTGAGATGCAAATGATCAAGGCTTCTGTTGAAAAGAAGAGTCTTGTGGTTGATGATCAAAGCACGACTTTAATATAGCGTAGCTTTATGTGGCGTTAATTCGCGAGCCTCACACCCCGGTGTGAACCAGAAACGGGAGAGGACATCACTGTAACGGCCCAGATTTTTTGACCATTTAGTTATTGTTTAAAAATGTGTTTTTATTGTTTTGGAAGTTTAAATGGTTTAATTTCAATATTTTATGTTATTCCGAAATGGTAGAAATTTAGTGGATCTGCAATATAATGTGAACTGGCAGTATAAAAGGATAAATTTTTAATTTAAAATAGTACGTTTACAAAGGATGTAGTAGCTAACGAACTCGGATTTCGATGAAATCCGTTTCATTAAATCTGAAATGATGAAATTAGGTAACCAACCAAGTTACGTCAAAAATGGCATCCGTATGTGGAAAAGAAAAAATAAAAGGCCAAAATTTGAACTAAATTTTGACGGTAATTGGAATTTGCTAATGCTAATGGCAAAACTGGAACCTGAGACCTATCCAGGAAAATTCTAAACATAGGATATTAGCTATATATGAAAACTGGGAAAATCCTATGCGGATATAGAAAGTTATTAAGGAAACAAAATTTAAATAAATTATTTGAAAATCTAAACGAACTCCGATTTTTGATTTGAATACATAGGATTGAAGTACGTTAAAAACCGGACCAGATGGTGGAAGAATTTCTGAAAACCGTTATCGTTTGATACTCCAACATGAGACCGGAAGGTGTTGAAACTAAAACAAAACACTATTTTGAATTTGAATTTAAATTATTTGAAAGTTCAAACAAATTCAAAATTGATATATTTTTATATAGTATTGAAGAGCAAGAAAAATTGAACAACATGGTTGAAAAAGATTTTGGATAAGGTATCAATAAGTAAGTCAAATTAACGTCCGAATAGGGTTGAGAAAACACACTTTACTATTCATAAATTATTAAATTTATTTATAATTTAATTAATTTAAGGATTAATCCTAGCCATCCATTTTCGACCGTTGGATTCGCGCCACCTCAGCAATCCATGTGACTCCTTCGGCTATAAATAGCCCCCCCTCTTCATTTTAAACTCACTCCTCCTCCTCCTCTTTCAAGCATTGGCAATGGCAGAAATAATAATAAAATATTAGGAAATAGGGAAAATGGAAGGAAGGGAGAAAGGATGGCAAGACGGGGAGCTAGGGACTCTTAGGCAGAGGCTTGGGCTTCGCGGGGTAAGTTTTTAAATAATATTTATTTATTTATTTATTTTTGTAATATATATATATATATATATAATAATTAAAATAGAATTTGTAAAAATAAATATCGGAACATTCTAAGGGTGACAGAGAGGATAGTGTCTAAGGCTTGAGTTTGGAAAATATAGTTTCCTGCTCTCCCTGGCTATCCCTAACTGATCCGACGAATGGGATGATTAATTTAAATTTTTAAATTTTAAATTTAATTTGAATTTAAAACAGACCAGGGGCATTTTCGTAATTTTTAACCATAAACTTTAAAAGCTTATAACTTTTTCAAAACAAGTCGGATTTCCACGAAACAAGGACCGTTGGATTCTTATCGAAAAATACTTTAAAATGAGTGGAAGCAGATTTTTGATCCGGGTTAAAAATTTTAAGTTATAATTAAATGAATATTTTTAAATATTTTATTTGAAAATTAAATTTAATTAATATTAAAATGGTTTTTCAAATTTAAAATTTTTTTGGATATGGCTAGAGATGGGAAAGTATGATTTTTTAGAAGGGCAGGGAAGGTAATTTGGCTAATAACGCAATTAGAAATTAATTAAGATAAAAATAATTTAATTAATTTAATTAAATATATATTCATTTAAATTAGGTAAATATTGTAAATAGCATAACTTTTGCATACATTAACGAAATTTAACGAAACAGGATCCGTTGGGATCGTATGGACGAGCACTACGCAATGGAACTGACCGCAAGTGGATTGGAGCACGTTTGGATTTATGGTGAAATTTAACGTCTGAACCAAATCAATGACCGATTATCGTTATTCAACGATAAACCGTCCAAGGTGAGTAAATCTCACTAACTCTGAACACTTTATATTTTTATAAAGTATTTTTAGAACTGATAATTATTGGTTGAATTGCTGAGTGTTGATTGTTTGGTTGAACTGCTAGTCAATTGATTGAAAATACCGATATAGTTATATATATCGTTAACCGATGTTGATTTTGTTTATCAGAATACCTCATATTGAAATGAAATTGATGTGAATTATATTGTGTAACATCTGTTGATGCAGGGAAACAGGTCGGAGGAATCCAACTGGATTCCTCAACATTTATTTACCGTTTTTCATATATTCTGATATATGATGTGTTATATCATCTGTTGTTGAACCTGTGTGTTTGGATGATGATTGAACCTTTTGATTTGGTATTTTTATACCATAAGTGATACTAGAAAGTGAAAAGAGATTTTCAAAGTTTATTTTGAAAATAAATTGTTTATATAAAATCAATAGATTTATATATAAAAGGAAGAGAATTTCATGAGAGAAAATGATTATAGAATCAAAGCATTTGTAAAAAAAGAACAAATATTGGTGAAATCAAATAGAAGGGAAAATATTGGTGGAATCAAATAGAAGGGAAATATTTGTGAAACGATTACAAATAGAAATAAAAAGGGAAACATTCGTAAAAGTATTTACAAATGGAATTGAAAAGGGAATATTCATGTAGGGAATAAAGAAAAGTTGACAGAAGTACTTATTTGTTAAATAAATAGAAAAGTTAAAAGAAATATTTATTTGTTGAATAAATAGAAAAGTTAAAGGGAATATTTATTTGTTAAATAAATAGAAGCGAAAAGAGAATAGTTATTTGTTGAGTAAACGAATAGAAAAAGAATCTATTCAAGGGAAGTAATTCAAAGGAATTATTCCAAAGGAATTATTCAAAAGAGAAAAGTCAAAGGGATTAATTCAAAAGAGTTAATCAACTAGAGTTAAACCGTTGGAGTTAAACTGTTAGAGTTAAACAGTTGGAGTTAAACTGTTAGAGTTAAACAGTTGGAGTTAGACTGTTAGAGTTAAACAGTTGGAGTTAGACTGTTAGAGTTAAACAGTTGGAGTTAGACTGTTAGAGTTAAACCGTTGAAGTTAAACTGTCAGAGTTAAACCGTAAAGTTAAACAGTTAGAGTTAGTTAGTTAGAGTTAACCAGTTAGAGTTATTCAGTTAGAGTTATTCAGTTAAGATTAACCAGTTAGAGTTAATCAGTTAGAGTTAATCGTTTTGAGTCAAATCGAACTAGAGTTATTCAAATATAGTAATCGAATAAGGGTTAATTGAATATTAGTTATTCAATTAGAATTGATCGAATCTAATTATTCGAGATAGAGTTAAAAATAGACAAAGTTATTTAAGGATGAATTTCCATTTAGCACGACTGCTAGCGTAATTCGCAGGGCTGCAGATAGCCTACGGCGGTCGGATGTTTCCTGGGTGAATCAGGCGTAACCATTGTGATCGCTGCGATCTAGAGTCAAGCAAATGGTGTTAAATCAAATAGTAATTAATCAATAGAAGTTAATTAAGTCGAGTTAGTCGAGTATTAGTAAATTAAGTAGGGTTAGTCAACAAGGGAATTATCGAATATCACCTATTCGAAGTAGAGTTATCGAATATAGTTTATTCGAGAAGAGTAATCGAATATAGTTCGTTCGAAGTGTGTTAAATCGAATATAGTTATTCGAAGGAGAGAATTATCGAATATGGTTTATTCGAAGTGAGATTTTTCGAATATTAGTTATTCGAAGAAAAGGATTACAAATATTAGTTATTCAAACAGGGGAATCGAATATAGTTTATTCGAAAGAGAATTATCGGATAGTGATTATTCGAGAGTGAATCATACATGGAAATTCGATTATATCGAATCAAGGGAAGTAATGTTTACTTTCCATTTCAAATCAAGTTTTAATTATCTGTTAATAAAGTAGTTGGTTGTTTATTTATCCAAATTAAGATATGGAACTATATTTAAGTTAACATATTTTGAAAGCATGGAATTATAACATTTATAGTTGTAATCAAATGATTCAGTAAAGGAAGTGGATTCATAAATAGAATCCGAGAGTTCGCAAGGAAGTTTCTTAAAGAGTGAAGTTTGAACTCTGTCTATTTCGAAGTTAGAAATGTTGTTTAGTTAAGGTCTGAGAGGTAATTATACCCCAACTTGATTGACTTCGTTTTTAACTAAGAAGTGGATAAGGTTCGAGAGTGAAAGGGGTTAAGTGAATTTAGTTAATGAGCGAAATGGTTGGTGTTGGCATAGCGATGTTTATTCAAACATCAGTTTAAACCCAATGAAGGAGATTTGGAAATGTCTTCCAAATGAAAAATCAGAAATGTTTTCTGAATATAGAAAATGAGAAATGGAATTGTTTTCCATTATTAATAACGTATATTTTCTAAATATAGTAAATAAGAAATATAGGAAAACAAGAATAAGGAAAAGGGTAAATTTATGATAATTTGATGATGAATGACGATTGATCGATAGAATTTCCATTTGGAAATAATATCGTTGTTTGCATACCGACATGTTTTTATTTGATAGTTAAATCACCGACTATCAAAGTTTTGACCATTTTAACGTTGTTAATATGGAGAGACCGGTCGGATTATTATCCAGAGAACCACTCTGTATTGGCATAAGCGTTGCGAATCAAGTATGCTGAATATATTGAAGACGGAGTTATGCAAGGGCTATCCTATTTACAGAATAGTGCCTTCGGTTTGTCCAGTCCCAGGACAAACGTGAATGGACGAATGTCTGACAGAGTATATTCAAAGGATCGCGTAAGTTGATCTCTTCAAACGTACTGACGTTTGGTGGCGGAGGAATTCGTTTCTCTTAGCTGTATACCCGTGGTATTTTTGGTGAAATCAATTTGTGATTTGGCGGGTATGACGATGTGGCATTCAAAGTAATGTAGGTGGGATCTGTCAAAAGATACGTTATGACCTCAAGCCTCATCCACCGGGAAATGACAAAAATCGGGCAGGCAGCATGGCTATGTGGGTCGCACCCATTAGGATGTATGATCACCTATCTAGAGAAATTCCTTTTGTTCTTAAATCTATCGATGCTGTCCCTTATCGGGAGACGGTTGCTGATCCCAACCGTTGGTGATATACATTCGATACACTCAAGCGAAATGAGTGGTCGGTCATGTGTGGGCCGGGTTGCAAGATGTTCTTGTTGAACCCAGTGTATTTGCCTCTAGAGATACACGTTCGGAAGGTGGTCCCATACCTTGTCAAGTGTGAATCCAATCTCCAATAAGTGCCTGCGAGTTTGATTGTATATTATATATGTAGAGCGTGAGATGCAAGCGTTCTACTATATTTTAATTACTTGTGATTAGACATTATTATAATATCAGATAATATATGATTTCCAAAGTGTTTTGGGTTATCGTAAGGTAAAAGCCATCCGTATTTATGAGTGGATTGGTCTTACGATTATCTTTTCTTTTGAAAAGGATTTTGAAAGTTAAACCAAATGATTTGAGTTTACTCACACCAGTCCCATGACTGACCCAGAGTTTATTTTGTTTTGTTTTCCCTAAACTCTTGGGTGCCCAAATTTGTACGGGCAGTCAAGTTGTCAGGATTTACAGGTATGCTTGAAGAGCTTGGAGCAGGAGGCTTCAAGATTTTTCTAGCTATTGATTATTCCGCTGTGATGAAAGTGTTGTACTCTGATAATGGTATGATATACATATACTACTTTGATTTCAAGATATGTTGTCTTTTATATTTTATTCGTTCCGCTGTGAGATTCGTGTTACTCTGATGTTGTTGTGTTCTTCTTCTTCTTCTGTTCTAATTTTCTATCTTATCTATCCTCACCCTCTAATTTCTTTCTTGGACTATCTGGTAATTTCGACTTTTGATTGTTCGATAGGTGTTATATATCGGATAACCAAGGTCGTCTTTTCCCGGGTCGTTACAGTGGTATCAGAGCTGAAGGTTAAGTATTACCTTGGCTCTGTGGCATGATTCAGTAGAGATGGGGTTAGTAATACCCTAGACTGAGTTTGAGTGTATATATACGAGTGAACGTATTTGTTATTTGATATAAAATGATTTTATATTGTGGAGATTTATTGGTTGAGCTGTTTATGAATTCTGGTCGATCAGTTTGATCCACTGTATCGATAGTGGTTTCTAAACGCTTGAATACGATGAACCGACACAGTATGTTTTGAAAAAGGGTGAATGAAATAATTTTACCCAAATTATATTTTGATATAAGCAAAGTATAGATATTTGAAATTATTATAGTATATTGAATGTGTTGGTTGTGATTATAATCGAATAAGATTATAAAATGTGGAATGGTTATGTAAATAACAAATCAAAATTCATATAAGTGAAATATATGAAATCAGATGAATTAAATCTGAATTTAAGTTCAGAATTGGAATTAAAATTGCTAAAATTTGAATAAGTGTTTTAAATGGAATTAAATTGAATATATGTGAATTTTAAAATCCTGGGAGATTTTAAATTTGTTACAAGCATTGAAAAGGGATATTTTGAAATGAATTTCAAAATGAAAATGTTTACAAATGGGTTTTGAAAGTGCTATAGTATTGAACTCACTTCGATAGCTGGAAAATAAATTCCGATGTTGATCCGGACATCATCGGTGCTCATTTTCGAGTTTGTAAGTGACGGATTACTACCAAAGATTTTGTTTTTAATTGTTTTGAAAAACCGAGTTGTTTTGATATTCCAAAGGGATATTTGATTTTTGGAAAAGGCAAAGCTATTTGAAATTCCCAGGTACAGATTATTGAAATAAACACAAATTAAATAGAAATTTGTGAAAGAAAATTTGAAATTGAATTGAAGGCAGTTCAGTGGAAATTGAGTTGAATTGAAATAGAATGGTATCAAGTAGAATTGGACGAGATTAGAGATAATCTGGGATAGAAATGGATGGTCGAGCAAGAAATTTGAATTGAGATTGGAATTGCAGTTTGATTGAAATTGGCTTGGTTATAAGCGGATGGTCATGTTGAAGATAAAAGTGTTTGGGAGTTTGATTGGGATGATAGTGGTATATGCTAAATTGATAGCAGAATTGAATGCCGACAAAAAGGTACACGTATATATTCATATGAGTTTGATGAGATTTACGAGCCTGTTTGGCAAGCCACTTCGCTGTTTGATTTTCTTTTGGGTTGAAGAAGGTCTAGAGAGGCGAGTTGGAGTTTGAGCTATTGACCAGTACAAAGGAGGTGCTGGCGAAAGTTTTCAGAAATTTCGAGTGTTAGGAAATTTTCAGAATTTTTGAAATTTTCGTTTATAGAAATAAATTAATAAATTAATTAGAATTAATTGGTTTAGTGAAACCGGAGTAAATAAATAATTTTAACCTAGTTATAAAGTTCATTTTTCTACCTTAGCAATTTCGAGGACGAAATTATTTTTAGGGGGAAAGAATGTAACGGCCCAGATTTTTTGACCATTTAGTTATTGTTTAAAAATGTGTTTTTATTGTTTTGGAAGTTTAAATGGTTTAATTTCAATATTTTATGTTATTCCGAAATGGTAGAAATTTAGTGGATCTGCAATATAATGTGAACTGGCAATATAAAAGGATAAATTTTTAATTTAAAATAGTACGTTTACAAAGGATGTAGTAGCTAACGAACTCGGATTTCGATGAAATCCGTTTCATTAAATCTGAAATGATGAAATTAGGTAACCAACCAAGTTACGTCAAAAATGGCATCCGTATGTGGAAAAGAAAAAATAAAAGGCCAAAATTTGAACTAAGTTTTGACGGTAATTGGAATTTGCTAATGCTAATGGCAAAACTGGAACCTGAGACCTATCCAGGAAAATTCTAAACATAGGATATTAGTTATATATGAAATCTGGGAAAATCCTATAACGGATATAGAAAGTTATTAAGGAAACAAAATTTAAATAAATTATTTGAAAATCTAAACAAACTCCGATTTTTGATTTGAATACATAGGATTGAAGTACGTTAAAAACCGAACCAGATGGTGGAAGAATTTCTGAAAACCGTTATCGTTTGATACTCCAACATGAGACCAGAAGGTGTTGAAACTAAAACAAAACACTATTTTGAATTTGAATTTAAATTATTTGAAAGTTCAAACAAATTCAAAATTGATATATTTTTATATAGTATTGAAGAGCAAGAAAAATTGAACAACATGGTTGAAAAAGATTTTGGATAAGGTATCAATAAGTAAGTCAAATTAACGTCCGAATAGGGTTGAGAAAACACACTTTACTATTCATAAATTATTAAATTTATTTATAATTTAATTAATTTAAGGATTAATCCTAACCATCCATTTTCGACCGTTGGATTCGCGCCACCTCAGCAATCCATGTGACTCCTTCGGCTATAAATAGCCCCCCCCTCTTCATTTTAAACTCACTCCTCCTCCTCCTCTTTCAAGCTTTGGCAATGGCAGAAATAATAATAAAATATTAGGAAATAGGGAAAAGGGAAGGAAGGGAGAAAGGAGGGCAAGACGGGGAGCTAGGGACTCTTAGGCAGAGGCTTGGGCTTCGCGGGGTATGTTTTTAAATAATATTTATTTATTTATTTATTTTTGTAATATATATATATATATAATAATTAAAATAGAATTTGTAAAAATAAATATCGGAACATTCTAAGGGTGACAGAGAGGATAGTGTCCAAGGCTTGAGTTTGGAAAATATAGTTTCCTGCTCTCCCTGGCTATCCCTAACTGATCCGACGAATGGGATGATTAATTTAAATTTTTAAATTTTAAATTTAATTTGAATTTAAAACAGACCAGGGGCATTTTCGTAATTTTTAACCATAAACTTTAAAAGCTTATAACTTTTTCAAAACAAGTCGGATTTCCACGAAACAAGGACCGTTGGATTCTTATCGAAAAATACTTTAAAATGAGTGGAAGCAGATTTTTGATCCGGGTTAAAAATTTTAAGTTATAATTAAATGAATATTTTTAAATATTTTATTTGAAAATTAAATTTAATTAATATTAAAATGGTTTTTCAAATTTAAATTTTTTTTGGATATGGCTAGAGATGGGAAAGTATGATTTTTTAGAAGGGCAGGGAAGGTAATTTGGCTAATAACGCAATTAGAAATTAATTAAGATAAAAATAATTTAATTAATTTAATTAAATATATATTCATTTAAATTAGGTAAATATTGTAAATAGCATAACTTTTGCATACATTAACGAAATTTAACGAAACAGGATCCGTTGGGATCGTATGGACGAGCACTACGCAATGGAACTGACCGCAAGTGGATTGGAGCACGTTTGGATTTATGGTGAAATTTAACGTCTGAACCAAATCAATGACCGATTATCGTTATTCAACGATAAACCGTCCAAGGTGAGTAAATCTCACTAACTCTGAACACTTTATATTTTTATAAAGTATTTTTAGAACTGATAATTATTGGTTGAATTGCTGAGTGTTGATTGTTTGGTTGAACTGCTAGTCAATTGATTGAAAATACCGATATAGTTATATATATCGTTAACCGATGTTGATTTTGTTTATCAGAATACCTCATATTGAAATGAAATTGATGTGAATTATATTGTGTAACATCTGTTGATGCAGGGAAACAGGTCGGAGGAATCCAACTGGATTCCTCAACATTTATTTACCGTTTTTCATATATTCTGATATATGATGTGTTATATCATCTGTTGTTGAACCTGTGTGTTTGGATGATGATTGAACCTTTTGATTTGGTATTTTTATACCATAAGTGATACTAGAAAGTGAAAAGAGATTTTCAAAGTTTATTTTGAAAATAAATTGTTTATATAAAATCAATAGATTTATATATAAAAGGAAGAGAATTTCATGAGAGAAAATGATTATAGAATCAAAGCATTTGTAAAAAAAGAACAAATATTGGTGAAATCAAATAGAAGGGAAAATATTGGTGGAATCAAATAGAAGGGAAATATTTGTGAAACGATTACAAATAGAAATAAAAAGGGAAACATTCGTAAAAGTATTTACAAATGGAATTGAAAAGGGAATATTCATGTAGGGAATAAAGAAAAGTTGACAGAAGTACTTATTTGTTAAATAAATAGAAAAGTTAAAAGAAATATTTATTTGTTGAATAAATAGAAAAGTTAAAGGGAATATTTATTTGTTAAATAAATAGAAGCGAAAAGAGAATAGTTATTTGTTGAGTAAACGAATAGAAAAAGAATCTATTCAAGGGAAGTAATTCAAAGGAATTATTCCAAAGGAATTATTCAAAAGAGAAAAGTCAAAGGGATTAATTCAAAAGAGTTAATCAACTAGAGTTAAACCGTTGGAGTTAAACTGTTAGAGTTAAACAGTTGGAGTTAAACTGTTAGAGTTAAACAGTTGGAGTTAGACTGTTAGAGTTAAACAGTTGGAGTTAGACTGTTAGAGTTAAACAGTTGGAGTTAGACTGTTAGAGTTAAACCGTTGAAGTTAAACTGTCAGAGTTAAACCGTAAAGTTAAACAGTTAGAGTTAGTTAGTTAGAGTTAACCAGTTAGAGTTATTCAGTTAGAGTTATTCAGTTAAGATTAACCAGTTAGAGTTAATCAGTTAGAGTTAATCGTTTTGAGTCAAATCGAACTAGAGTTATTCAAATATAGTAATCGAATAAGGGTTAATTGAATATTAGTTATTCAATTAGAATTGATCGAATCTAATTATTCGAGATAGAGTTAAAAATAGACAAAGTTATTTAAGGATGAATTTCCATTTAGCACGACTGCTAGCGTAATTCGCAGGGCTGCAGATAGCCTACGGCGGTCGGATGTTTCCTGGGTGAATCAGGCGTAACCATTGTGATCGCTGCGATCTAGAGTCAAGCAAATGGTGTTAAATCAAATAGTAATTAATCAATAGAAGTTAATTAAGTCGAGTTAGTCGAGTATTAGTAAATTAAGTAGGGTTAGTCAACAAGGGAATTATCGAATATCACCTATTCGAAGTAGAGTTATCGAATATAGTTTATTCGAGAAGAGTAATCGAATATAGTTCGTTCGAAGTGTGTTAAATCGAATATAGTTATTCGAAGGAGAGAATTATCGAATATGGTTTATTCGAAGTGAGATTTTTCGAATATTAGTTATTCGAAGAAAAGGATTACAAATATTAGTTATTCAAACAGGGGAATCGAATATAGTTTATTCGAAAGAGAATTATCGGATAGTGATTATTCGAGAGTGAATCATACATGGAAATTCGATTATATCGAATCAAGGGAAGTAATGTTTACTTTCCATTTCAAATCAAGTTTTAATTATCTGTTAATAAAGTAGTTGGTTGTTTATTTATCCAAATTAAGATATGGAACTATATTTAAGTTAACATATTTTGAAAGCATGGAATTATAACATTTATAGTTGTAATCAAATGATTCAGTAAAGGAAGTGGATTCATAAATAGAATCCGAGAGTTCGCAAGGAAGTTTCTTAAAGAGTGAAGTTTGAACTCTGTCTATTTCGAAGTTAGAAATGTTGTTTAGTTAAGGTCTGAGAGGTAATTATACCCCAACTTGATTGACTTCGTTTTTAACTAAGAAGTGGATAAGGTTCGAGAGTGAAAGGGGTTAAGTGAATTTAGTTAATGAGCGAAATGGTTGGTGTTGGCATAGCGATGTTTATTCAAACATCAGTTTAAACCCAATGAAGGAGATTTGGAAATGTCTTCCAAATGAAAAATCAGAAATGTTTTCTGAATATAGAAAATGAGAAATGGAATTGTTTTCCATTATTAATAACGTATATTTTCTAAATATAGTAAATAAGAAATATAGGAAAACAAGAATAAGGAAAAGGGTAAATTTATGATAATTTGATGATGAATGACGATTGATCGATAGAATTTCCATTTGGAAATAATATCGTTGTTTGCATACCGACATGTTTTTATTTGATAGTTAAATCACCGACTATCAAAGTTTTGACCATTTTAACGTTGTTAATATGGAGAGACCGGTCGGATTATTATCCAGAGAACCACTCTGTATTGGCATAAGCGTTGCGAATCAAGTATGCTGAATATATTGAAGACGGAGTTATGCAAGGGCTATCCTATTTACAGAATAGTGCCTTCGGTTTGTCCAGTCCCAGGACAAACGTGAATGGACGAATGTCTGACAGAGTATATTCAAAGGATCGCGTAAGTTGATCTCTTCAAACGTACTGACGTTTGGTGGCGGAGGAATTCGTTTCTCTTAGCTGTATACCCGTGGTATTTTTGGTGAAATCAATTTGTGATTTGGCGGGTATGACGATGTGGCATTCAAAGTAATGTAGGTGGGATCTGTCAAAAGATACGTTATGACCTCAAGCCTCATCCACCGGGAAATGACAAAAATCGGGCAGGCAGCATGGCTATGTGGGTCGCACCCATTAGGATGTATGATCACCTATCTAGAGAAATTCCTTTTGTTCTTAAATCTATCGATGCTGTCCCTTATCGGGAGACGGTTGCTGATCCCAACCGTTGGTGATATACATTCGATACACTCAAGCGAAATGAGTGGTCGGTCATGTGTGGGCCGGGTTGCAAGATGTTCTTGTTGAACCCAGTGTATTTGCCTCTAGAGATACACGTTCGGAAGGTGGTCCCATACCTTGTCAAGTGTGAATCCAATCTCCAATAAGTGCCTGCGAGTTTGATTGTATATTATATATGTAGAGCGTGAGATGCAAGCGTTCTACTATATTTTAATTACTTGTGATTAGACATTATTATAATATCAGATAATATATGATTTCCAAAGTGTTTTGGGTTATCGTAAGGTAAAAGCCATCCGTATTTATGAGTGGATTGGTCTTACGATTATCTTTTCTTTTGAAAAGGATTTTGAAAGTTAAACCAAATGATTTGAGTTTACTCACACCAGTCCCATGACTGACCCAGAGTTTATTTTGTTTTGTTTTCCCTAAACTCTTGGGTGCCCAAATTTGTACGGGCAGTCAAGTTGTCAGGATTTACAGGTATGCTTGAAGAGCTTGGAGCAGGAGGCTTCAAGATTTTTCTAGCTATTGATTATTCCGCTGTGATGAAAGTGTTGTACTCTGATAATGGTATGATATACATATACTACTTTGATTTCAAGATATGTTGTCTTTTATATTTTATTCGTTCCGCTGTGAGATTCGTGTTACTCTGATGTTGTTGTGTTCTTCTTCTTCTTCTGTTCTAATTTTCTATCTTATCTATCCTCACCCTCTAATTTCTTTCTTGGACTATCTGGTAATTTCGACTTTTGATTGTTCGATAGGTGTTATATATCGGATAACCAAGGTCGTCTTTTCCCGGGTCGTTACAGTGGTATCAGAGCTGAAGGTTAAGTATTACCTTGGCTCTGTGGCATGATTCAGTAGAGATGGGGTTAGTAATACCCTAGACTGAGTTTGAGTGTATATATACGAGTGAACGTATTTGTTATTTGATATAAAATGATTTTATATTGTGGAGATTTATTGGTTGAGCTGTTTATGAATTCTGGTCGATCAGTTTGATCCACTGTATCGATAGTGGTTTCTAAACGCTTGAATACGATGAACCGACACAGTATGTTTTGAAAAAGGGTGAATGAAATAATTTTACCCAAATTATATTTTGATATAAGCAAAGTATAGATATTTGAAATTATTATAGTATATTGAATGTGTTGGTTGTGATTATAATCGAATAAGATTATAAAATGTGGAATGGTTATGTAAATAACAAATCAAAATTCATATAAGTGAAATATATGAAATCAGATGAATTAAATCTGAATTTAAGTTCAGAATTGGAATTAAAATTGCTAAAATTTGAATAAGTGTTTTAAATGGAATTAAATTGAATATATGTGAATTTTAAAATCCTGGGAGATTTTAAATTTGTTACAAGCATTGAAAAGGGATATTTTGAAATGAATTTCAAAATGAAAATGTTTACAAATGGGTTTTGAAAGTGCTATAGTATTGAACTCACTTCGATAGCTGGAAAATAAATTCCGATGTTGATCCGGACATCATCGGTGCTCATTTTCGAGTTTGTAAGTGACGGATTACTACCAAAGATTTTGTTTTTAATTGTTTTGAAAAACCGAGTTGTTTTGATATTCCAAAGGGATATTTGATTTTTGGAAAAGGCAAAGCTATTTGAAATTCCCAGGTACAGATTATTGAAATAAACACAAATTAAATAGAAATTTGTGAAAGAAAATTTGAAATTGAATTGAAGGCAGTTCAGTGGAAATTGAGTTGAATTGAAATAGAATGGTATCAAGTAGAATTGGACGAGATTAGAGATAATCTGGGATAGAAATGGATGGTCGAGCAAGAAATTTGAATTGAGATTGGAATTGCAGTTTGATTGAAATTGGCTTGGTTATAAGCGGATGGTCATGTTGAAGATAAAAGTGTTTGGGAGTTTGATTGGGATGATAGTGGTATATGCTAAATTGATAGCAGAATTGAATGCCGACAAAAAGGTACACGTATATATTCATATGAGTTTGATGAGATTTACGAGCCTGTTTGGCAAGCCACTTCGCTGTTTGATTTTCTTTTGGGTTGAAGAAGGTCTAGAGAGGCGAGTTGGAGTTTGAGCTATTGACCAGTACAAAGGAGGTGCTGGCGAAAGTTTTCAGAAATTTCGAGTGTTAGGAAATTTTCAGAATTTTTGAAATTTTCGTTTATAGAAATAAATTAATAAATTAATTAGAATTAATTGGTTTAGTGAAACCGGAGTAAATAAATAATTTTAACCTAGTTATAAAGTTCATTTTTCTACCTTAGCAATTTCGAGGACGAAATTATTTTTAGGGGGAAAGAATGTAACGGCCCAGATTTTTTGACCATTTAGTTATTGTTTAAAAATGTGTTTTTATTGTTTTGGAAGTTTAAATGGTTTAATTTCAATATTTTATGTTATTCCGAAATGGTAGAAATTTAGTGGATCTGCAATATAATGTGAACTGGCAATATAAAAGGATAAATTTTTAATTTAAAATAGTACGTTTACAAAGGATGTAGTAGCTAACGAACTCGGATTTCGATGAAATCCGTTTCATTAAATCTGAAATGATGAAATTAGGTAACCAACCAAGTTACGTCAAAAATGGCATCCGTATGTGGAAAAGAAAAAATAAAAGGCCAAAATTTGAACTAAGTTTTGACGGTAATTGGAATTTGCTAATGCTAATGGCAAAACTGGAACCTGAGACCTATCCAGGAAAATTCTAAACATAGGATATTAGTTATATATGAAATCTGGGAAAATCCTATAACGGATATAGAAAGTTATTAAGGAAACAAAATTTAAATAAATTATTTGAAAATCTAAACAAACTCCGATTTTTGATTTGAATACATAGGATTGAAGTACGTTAAAAACCGAACCAGATGGTGGAAGAATTTCTGAAAACCGTTATCGTTTGATACTCCAACATGAGACCAGAAGGTGTTGAAACTAAAACAAAACACTATTTTGAATTTGAATTTAAATTATTTGAAAGTTCAAACAAATTCAAAATTGATATATTTTTATATAGTATTGAAGAGCAAGAAAAATTGAACAACATGGTTGAAAAAGATTTTGGATAAGGTATCAATAAGTAAGTCAAATTAACGTCCGAATAGGGTTGAGAAAACACACTTTACTATTCATAAATTATTAAATTTATTTATAATTTAATTAATTTAAGGATTAATCCTAACCATCCATTTTCGACCGTTGGATTCGCGCCACCTCAGCAATCCATGTGACTCCTTCGGCTATAAATAGCCCCCCCCCCTCTTCATTTTAAACTCACTCCTCCTCCTCCTCTTTCAAGCTTTGGCAATGGCAGAAATAATAATAAAATATTAGGAAATAGGGAAAAGGGAAGGAAGGGAGAAAGGAGGGCAAGACGGGGAGCTAGGGACTCTTAGGCAGAGGCTTGGGCTTCGCGGGGTATGTTTTTAAATAATATTTATTTATTTATTTATTTTTGTAATATATATATATATATAATAATTAAAATAGAATTTGTAAAAATAAATATCGGAACATTCTAAGGGTGACAGAGAGGATAGTGTCCAAGGCTTGAGTTTGGAAAATATAGTTTCCTGCTCTCCCTGGCTATCCCTAACTGATCCGACGAATGGGATGATTAATTTAAATTTTTAAATTTTAAATTTAATTTGAATTTAAAACAGACCAGGGGCATTTTCGTAATTTTTAACCATAAACTTTAAAAGCTTATAACTTTTTCAAAACAAGTCGGATTTCCACGAAACAAGGACCGTTGGATTCTTATCGAAAAATACTTTAAAATGAGTGGAAGCAGATTTTTGATCCGGGTTAAAAATTTTAAGTTATAATTAAATGAATATTTTTAAATATTTTATTTGAAAATTAAATTTAATTAATATTAAAATGGTTTTTCAAATTTAATTTTTTTTTGGATATGGCTAGAGATGGGAAAGTATGATTTTTTAGAAGGGCAGGGAAGGTAATTTGGCTAATAACGCAATTAGAAATTAATTAAGGTAAAAATAATTTAATTAATTTAATTAAATATATATTCATTTAAATTAGGTAAATATTGTAAATAGCATAACTTTTGCATACATTAACGAAATTTAACGAAACAGGATCCGTTGGGATCGTATGGACGAGCACTACGCAATGGAACTGACCGCAAGTGGATTGGAGCACGTTTGGATTTATGGTGAAATTTAACGTCTGAACCAAATCAATGACCGATTATCGTTATTCAACGATAAACCGTCCAAGGTGAGTAAATCTCACTAACTCTGAACACTTTATATTTTTATAAAGTATTTTTAGAACTGATAATTATTGGTTGAATTGCTGAGTGTTGATTGTTTGGTTGAACTGCTAGTCAATTGATTGAAAATACCGATATAGTTATATATATCGTTAACCGATGTTGATTTTGTTTATCAGAATACCTCATATTGAAATGAAATTGATGTGAATTATATTGTGTAACATCTGTGGATGCAGGGAAACAGGTCGGAGGAATCCAACTGGATTCCTCAACATTTATTTACCGTTTTTCATATATTCTGATATATGATGTGTTATATCATCTGTTGTTGAACCTGTGTGTTTGGATGATGATTGAACCTTTTGATTTGGTATTTTTATACCATAAGTGATACTAGAAAGTGAAAAGAGATTTTCAAAGTTTATTTTGAAAATAAATTGTTTATATAAAATCAATAGATTTTATATATAAAAGGAAGAGAATTTCATGAGAGAAAATGATTATAGAATCAAAGCATTTGTAAAAAAAAACAAATATTGGTGAAATCAAATAGAAGGGAGAATATTGGTGGAATCAAATAGAAGGGAAATATTTGTGAAACGATTACAAATAGAAATAAAAAGGGAAACATTCGTAAAAGTATTTACAAATGGAATTGAAAAGGGAATATTCATGTAGGGAATAAAGAAAAGTTGACAGAAGTACTTATTTGTTAAATAAATAGAAAAGTTAAAAGAAATATTTATTTGTTGAATAAATAGAAAAGTTAAAGGGAATATTTATTTGTTAAGTAAATAGAAACGAAAAGAGAATAGTTATTTGTTGAGTAAACGAATAGAAAAAGAATCTATTCAAGGGAACTAATTCAAAGGAATTATTCCAAAGGAATTATTCAAAAGAGAAAAGTCAAAGGGATTAATTCAAAAGAGTTAATCAACTAGAGTTAAACCGTTGGAGTTAAACTGTTAGAGTTAAACAGTTGGAGTTAAACTGTTAGAGTTAAACAGTTGGAGTTAGATTGTTAGAGTTAAACAGTTGGAGTTAGACTGTTAGAGTTAAACAGTTAGAGTTAAACTGTTAGAGTTAAACTGTTAGAGTTAAACCGTTGAAGTTAAACTGTCAGAGTTAAACCGTAAAGTTAAACAGTTAGAGTTAGTTAGTTAGAGTTAACCAGTTAGAGTTATTCAGTTAGAGTTATTCAGTTAAGATTAACCAGTTAGAGTTAATCATTTAGATTTAATCGTTTTGAGTCAAATCGAACTAGAGTTATTCAAATATAGTAATCGAATAAGGGTTAATTGAATATTAGTTATTCAATTAGAATTGATCGAATCTAATTATTCGAGATAGAGTTAAAAATAGACAAAGTTATTTAAGGATGAATTTCCATTTAGCACGACTGCTAGCGTAATTCGTAGGGCTGCAGATAGCCTACGGCGGTCGGATGTTTCTTGGGGGAATCAGGCGTAACCATTGTGATCGCTGCGATCTAGAGTCAAGCAAATGGTGTTAAATCAAATAGTAATTAATCAATAGAAGTTAATTAAGTCGAGTTAGTCGAGTATTAGTAAATTAAGTAGGTTTAGTCAACAAGGGAATTATCAAATATCACCTATTCGAAGTAGAGTTATCGAATATAGTTTATTCGAGAAGAGTAATCGAATATAGTTCGTTCGAAGTGTGTTAAATCGAATATAGTTATTCGAAGGAGAGAATTATCGAATATGGTTTATTCGAAGTGAGATTTTTCGAATATTAGTTATTCGAAGAAAAGGATTACAAATATTAGTTATTCAAACAGGGGAATCGAATATAGTTTATTCGAAAGAGAATTATCGGATAGTGATTATTCGAGAGTGAATCATACATGGAAATTCGATTATATCGAATCAAGGGAAGTAATGTTTACTTTCCATTTCAAATCAAGTTTTAATTATCAGTTAATAAAGTAGTTGGTTGTTTATTTATCCAAATTAAGATATGGAACTATATTTAAGTTAACATATTTTGAAAGCATGGAATTATAACATTTATAGTTGTAATCAAATGATTCAGTAAAGGAAGTGGATTCATAAATAGAATCCGAGAGTTCGCAAGGAAGTTTCTTAAAGAGTGAAGTTTGAACTCTGTCTATTTCGAAGTTAGAAATGTTGTTCAGTTAAGGTCTGAGAGGTAATTATACCCCAACTTGATTGACTTCGTTTTTAACTAAGAAGTGGATAAGGTTCGAGAGTGAAAGGGGTTAAGTGAATTTAGTTAATGAGCGAAATGGTTGGTGTTGGCATAGCGATGTTTATTCAAACATCAGTTTAAACCCAATGAAGGAGATTTGGAAATGTCTTCCAAATGAAAAATCAGAAATGTTTTCTGAATATAGAAAATGAGAAATGGAATTGTTTTCCATTATTAATAACGTATATTTTCTAAATATAGTAAATAAGAAATATAGGAAAACAAGAATAAGGAAAAGGGTAAATTTATGATAATTTGATGATGAATGATGATTGATCGATAGAATTTCCATCTGGAAATAATATCGTTGTTTGCATACCGACATGTTTTTATTTGATAGTTAAATCACCGACTATCAAAGTTTTGACCATTTTAACGTTGTTAATATGGAGAGACCGGTCGGATTATTATGCAGAGAACCACTCCGTATTGGCATAAGCGTTGCGAATCAAGTATGCTGAATATATTGAAGACGGAGTTATGCAAGGGCTATCCTATTTACAGAATAGTGCCTTCGGTTTGTCCAGTCCCAGGACAAACGTGAATGGACGAATGTCTGACAGAGTATATTCAAAGGATCGCGTAAGTTGATCTCTTCAAACGTACTGACGATTGGTGGCGGAGGAATTCGTTTCTCTTAGCTGTATACCCGTGGTATTTTTGGTGAAATCAATTTGTGATTTGGCGGGTATGACGATGTGGCATTCAAAGTAATGGAGGTGGGATCTGTCAAAAGATACGTTATGACCTCAAGCCTCATCCACCGGGAAATGACAAAAATCGGGCAGGCAGCATGGCTATGTGGGTAGCACCCATTAGGATGTATGATCACCTATCTAGAGAAATTCCTTTTGTTCTTAAATCTATCGATGCTGTCCCTTATCGGGAGACGGTTGCTGATCCCAACCGTTGGTGATATACATTCGATACACTCAAGCGAAATGAGTGGTCGGTCGTGTGTGGGACGGGTTGCAAGATGTTCTTGTTGAACCCAGTGTATTTGCCTCTAGAGATACACGTTCGGAAGGTGGTCCCATACCTTGTCAAGTGTGAATCCAATCTCCAATAAGTGCCTGCGAGTTTGATTGTATATTATATATGTAGAGCGTGAGATGCAAGCGTTCTACTATATTTTAATTACTTGTGATTAGACATTATTATAATATCAGATAATATATGATTTCCAAAGTGTTTTGGGTTATCGTAAGGTAAAAGCCATCCGTATTTATGAGTGGATTGGTCTTACGATTATCTTTTCTTTTGAAAAGGATTTTGAAAGTTAAACCAAATGATTTGAGTTTACTCACACCAGTCCCATGACTGACCCAGAGTTTATTTTGTTTTGTTTTCCCTAAACTCTTGGGTGCCCAAATTTGTACGGGCAGTCAAGTTGTCAGGATTTACAGGTATGCTTGAAGAGCTTGGAGCAGGAGGCTTCAAGATTTTTCTAGCTATTGATTATTCCGCTGTGATGAAAGTGTTGTACTCTGATAATGGTATGATATACATATACTACTTTGATTTCAAGATATGTTGTCTATTATATTTTATTCGTTCCGCTGTGAGATTCGTGTTACTCTGATGTTGTTGTGTTCTTCTTCTTCTTCTGTTCTAATTTTCTATCTTATCTATCCTCACCCTCTAATTTCTTTCTTGGACTATCTGGTAATTTCGACTTTTGATTGTTCGATAGGTGTTATATATCGGATAACCAAGGTCGTCTTTTCCCGGGTCGTTACAATCACGGAGGGCATGCGTTTCTTTCTAGCTAGGAGTGGTGTCAGCGTTTTACTAGCCCTGACATTTTACTTATGTGGGCGATGGATAGCGAGGCGTCTCGGTTATATCGGTTGTTCCGGGGCCGATAGTTTGGTCGAGATATGACCAGTTTACTCCCGATAGGGCGGGAAACGCAGTGCTCAGACATTTTAATCCACATCGAGTGGGCCGACCCTGACGATCTAAAGGCTTGACAGAGTACTTGCCTGAGGCTCGGGCTAGACAATCTCGAAGCGGTAAGGACGATCCCTTGCTTTGGTTCACAGATGGAAATCCAACTTCCAATACGACATTTTGCGGTTTTAATTGTAAACCTATATATGGCGACATAGTGGTATGGGGCACTTATGCCGTCTATGATTGAAATTATTTTGACACTATACACTTATAGTAAAAGATGAAATTTCATGTATCAAGCATTATTGGCTATTATAAGGTAAAAACTCTATCCTCCGGCTTGCATTGCATTGTGTGATGGGGCCTGAGTCTTGTAATAGCTTCATTATTCTTTATTTAGCATTGCGTTGTTTGTTTTATGCACTGGTATTCTTGAGGGTTGTAATGGCCCGAATTTCCGTACCCTTTGAGTTGACTAATAACACCACACGTCCAACCCAAATGACATAGAAATACGAATAATTAGTAGAAAGAAGTTAGAGGTTGAGGAATAGAAAGAAAAAAGTTAGAATAGAAGAAAAACGAAGAACACAAATCTCATAGCGGAACGAATAAAATATATTAAATAACATAACTTTTGAAATACAAATCAGTAACTGCATATAGATACCATTATCAGAGCACAACTGTTATTCCTGGAATAGTTATAAACACCTGTTTCCAGATACAACATAGTACACAGCGGAAATATGATAGTTTATAGCTAACTGGTGAAGCCTCCTGCTTCTAGCTCTTCCAAGTGAATCTGAAAAATCCCGACTACTTGACTGCCCGTACAAATTTGGGTACCCAAGAGTTTAGGGAAAACAAAAACAAAATAAACTCTGGGTCAGTCATGGGACTGGTGTGAGTAAACTCCAATCATTTGTTTAACTTTAAAAATCCATTCGAAAGAAATGATAATCGTAAGACCGATCCACACATAAACACGGATGGTTTTTACCTTACGATAACCCAAAATATCTTTGATGTCAAATTTAGTGATATTATAATAATGTCTACATCAAATAAATAGAATCTAGCGGAACACTTGCTTCTCACACTCCATATATATTACAAAACCAAAAATGGTAGGGCGCTTATTGGAGATTGGATTTCCAACATGACAAGGTATGGAACCACCTTCCGATAGTGTATCTCTAGAGGGAAACGGTTGGGATCGATAGATTAAAGAAGCAAATGGAATTTCTCTAGGAAGGTGATTATACACCCTAATGGGAGCGACCCACATAGCCATGCTGCCTGCCCGATTTTTGTCATTTCCTAAATGTTGAGGCCTGAGGCTACGATTTCTAATCATTCATTGATAGCACAATCACTTTGAATGCCACATTGTCAGATCCGTAAATCATTAATTGATTTGCACAAATATATTCTGGATATTATGCCAAGAGAATAAATTCTCCGCCACCATATATATATATATCTATACAGACTAACATATGTGATCATTGGATATACTCTGTCAGACAATCGTCCACACACTTCGTTCTGGGACTGAACGAAACCGAAGGCACAATTTCTATTAATAGAAAAAGTCCTTGCACTTTACTCCGTCTTTGATTATCTTCATAAAATCTAATTCGCAACGCTACTGCCAATAAGGAGTGGTTCTCGGATAATAATCCAACCGGTCTCTCCATATTGACAACGATATTAGCAAACACTTCGACAGTCTTTTATTTAACTATTGAAGAAAACAAACATTCATTCAAAGCATCAAACAAATCACTGGGCCCTTAATTAATATTTCATTAATTAAATCACTACTCCATTTCCCTATCAATATTTGTTAACCGAATCTTCTCAACAATCATCTTGGCCTTTTACATTATTTGGAAAACATATCCATATATCGCCTTTTTTTATTTTCTATACGTAGAAAATATCTTCTCTTTATAATTGGAAAACATTCAATTACTTATCTCTTTCATGCCCGTTCATTTCTATACTCAGGAAATATTTATTTATTATATTTCCACAATTCCACTTCCTTGGGTTAAAATGAATGTTGTATAAAACATTGTTACAACAACCCAAAATATTTCATTCAACTAAATTTCTTTAAACATCTCTCGTCGAGACGGAATCTTGTTACTTATTGGTTAATAACGAAATCAATCAAGTTGGGGTATAACTACCTCTCAGACCTTGACTGAAAACATCGTTAACGTCAAAATAGACAAGACCACTTACCTCGAATAAACAACACCATTAAAAACCAATTATTCATTTTAAAAACATGTATATGGTTCGCTTTCTATTTTTAACAAATCTAATTTATAGATTTTCTTTTTGTTTACAATATTCTATTTTTAATTTTGTTTTCTCATCGAATTCTATATATAGCGATACATTGATTTCTTGTTATCCAATTTTCTTAAAAATATTTTAACTCCTTAAATTTTCGGAAAATTTCGTCATAACCTCCTTTGTACCGGTCAACAGTTCAAACCTCAACTCGCCTCTCTAGGCCCTTTCCATTCAAAATGAAAATAAAAAAGCCAAGTGGCTTACTGATTCGGTGCATAAAATCTCATATAGAATTAAACGTGTACCTTTTTGTCGGGCACTAAATTTATAAACTTCAGTCTCTTCATCCCATACCTGTCTAACACATGTACCTGTTTCCAATTTATCCCAACTAAATCCAGTCATTTCTAGCTCCATTCGCTAGTTTATTCTTTTAAATTATCTCTTTTGCTAAATCCCTTTAGTTTGAACATATCATGTTTAGATATAAATATTTACTTGCTTATAAACCCATTTGAATTTCATTCCCAATTCAAGTTTCATATTCGATTTCGAATATAAATTCATAAACCCCATTCACTTATCCAATGTCCAATTTCGATTCAAAACTCGATTAACTAATTATTCTTCAAATTAGTTAATTCTATTCAATAATAAAAAATTTGATTTTTGTTTCAAAAATCAGTCAACTTACTCCACTTGAGTTCATATTTATTGTATAACTCAAGTCTGGATTTTTTTAATGGAAATTCAGATTTTATTTTATTAAAACTCTTTTATTTAGTTAAATAAATCATTATGGTTTTATAACAGTTACGGCGCTGCTTTTCTGAAAATATGATTTTGGCATAACTCAATATCTATAAGACGAAATCCAGAATTTTCTCTTTCATTAGAAAACTATTATCAAGTCGGTCCTGATGATTGTTGTTTCAAAGAACTCCGACTTGAATTGAGTTCTATCTACTCAATTGAAGTTCGAAACGCCAATTTACGAACTGCCGTGCTGCGACGAGTTCATTTTAATTATATATATATATATATATATATATATAAATGTTTAAACTTCGTTTATAATAATTTCAACTCCATTCTGATATATTTCTAATCAATTTTCCCAATTCAACTTAATATTTCCGATTACCAATAATCGTCGATTTTTCCTTACTCGGTAATAAATTTATTTATACTTCGATCTTCTATATTTAATTACAATTCCTTTTATAAATAAATTATCTATAAAATTTGATATAATCGAATTTCAATTATAAACCCGTTGGAATTTTCCCACTTCGATTTATATTTCGAGTTCCGGAATAAAATTTATCGTTTTATTTCAAACCGTTTTCCAATTCTACTTTCAAATCATACTTGAATTATGAACTCCTAAATTATCCAATGATAATTTAATTCCCGATTTTTATCAACATTGTTTATAAATAAGTTTTCTTGTTTTAAAAATTAAAACAAGCTTTCCTTCCAAATACCTATTTAAAACCCAATCTCTTTTATATTCCAAATTTCGGAATAAAACCTATCATTTCCTTTTTCGAAATGATTTTAAATTATACTTTTAAATTCCTACTTGAATCAAATATTTAAATTATCCAAACGATAATTTTTCACCTATCTTTACAAACATTGTTTATATTACTTGTTTATATATTTAAACAAGTCTCCTTTCAAATCAATTTGAAATTATAATTTCTACTTTGGAAAAATAATTTCCCTTTTTTTTAAATTAACACTTTTACATTTTCCCTATTATCCAATGATAATTCATTTTACTTTATTTATAACATCGTTTATAAATTCACTTCAGTTCCCTTTATTATTCAATTCATGAACATCGTTTATAAATTCAATACTTGTTTTATTTATTCAAACAAATTAATATCTCTAGCCCATTCGAAATTCAATTTATGTTTTAGAAAATAGTTTTTTCCCTTTTTAAATCTCAAAACCCTATTTACGATTTTTTTTATAAATTACCATTTAGGCCCAGTGATATTTTAAACATCCAAACTAACCAATTATCAATCACTGGTTTTCTAACACCTCATATATGACGATATATATGAAAACAACAATAATAATATTTTTGAGGAATCCAGTCGGATCCCTCCAACCTGTTTTCCTGCATCCACAGACGCTAGCCTACATAAATAGTACCCATCCTGCTTCGAGGCAGGATATCGCAGTATAGAAGGTCATCCACTATCATTGTAACAAACCATGTTTTTGGCCGTCAAATATTTAATTTAATTTATTTATTTTAAATATTATATTTGGGAATATAATGGTTTTTAATATTTAATTCGTTATTAAAAACGATGTTGAATGTTATAATTCATATATATATATATATATATATTATAAAACGAGCTCGAAATCGCGCAACAGTTCGTAATATTTGGTTTTGAACTTCAACTAAGAATACATGATCCGATATAAGTCGGATTTCTGTGAAACAAGAAATGTTAGAAGCGCATTGACGATAATTTTCATATAAAAGAGAAAAATTCAGATTTCGTGTTATAGATTTGAAGTTATGGCTAAATCAAATTTTGAAATAATCGCTATGGAAATCGTTATTTAATTATAGGCCTTTAAAATGGCCAATTTGCAAACGGACTCATATTTCGACGAAATCAGTTTCATTAGGACCGTAACGTTAAATTATTGTACGATGTTGAATTGCGTGGCAAACCGATGTCGTATGTGGCCACGGTAGCCGTAAACGCCCAGTTATTTTCTATAGCACGTATTTAAATAAATAAAGGGAAAATTAGGCCCAACTTGAGCAGACGAGCGAATTAAGCCACGAAACTAGTTCTATTGACTTCGTATCTTCGATTAGAGTCAGGATAGGTATATAGTTTGCTATTTTTAGAGACTGTCAAATTTGGCGTTAAAAAGGGTATTGCAGTGCGGTGTAAAAATAGCCTACCGGTGAAACGGTCTCAAAATGCGACGAAACTGGTGCCGTTGGGTTCGTATCAACAAATTATTTAGGGATTTCAAGGTTTTACGTTGATTTGATTTATCCAGTGACCCTGGAAAAATTAAACGCGTGTTTAATTCTGGTTTTATAAAGGAATTTTTTTCATACGAGCGCGGATTTCAACGAAACTTGTTCCATTGGTACCGGAACACCTTTTTACACCAAGAATAGTTTTTTTTATCAGTAACCAGAAATCGCGTGTAGAGGTTTTAATCAATTACTTCGCGGCGAAGTTTCGTTAAATTATAATAACATTTTAATTCACCTATATATATATACGGTTCAAAATAGCTAACCCAGTCTATCTTCGAGCTCATGCAAATATACATTTTTTTTTCTCTTTTTTTAATAAATTGCTACTTTCATCAAATTAATAGACTTGTATAGCCTACCCTTCTGCAAACATCTTTCATTTCTAAAGTGAAAAGAAGTCACGCCACCCTATCTACCGAGCCTACTCCTTTCATTATCCTACTCTATATATACGCAAGGCACAGTATAGGTACACAATATTTTATTTTATTCTTCACATTTCACGTGTCTACGGCAGCTTATATCTTTCAAGAGATATGAAAACTCATGAGGACAGCCTAAGGCTTCAGCAAACCAAATCTACCCTCTGTAACCTGTTTTCTTTTCTGAAGATATATCTCTCCGTCTTGTAACCTCACCCTTCACCATCAATCACCAATCCAACTACATGACTGAAACAAGGCTTAGAAAACGTGAGAGCCAAGGGTACGTTGGCTATAAATACGGGTGCAGTTTCTATTTTTTCTTGAACTTAACTCAGCCAAAAAAAAAGAGAGAATTTTTGCGAAATAGAAAATGGGATGGAGAACTGGAACGATTTCCAGTTGCATGCGAAATGGGATAGGAAGGAGGCGGTGCGGTCTATAGGGATGGGGGACGTTGGGATTTGGACTTCCGAGGTGTATAAGGAAAAAAAGGAAAGAAAACATGCTGAAGCGGAACTGTGTTAAGGGGGAGAAGGATGTGGCATGAGAGAAAGGGGTGTTGGTGAATAAGAACATGAACAGTGAGGGAGAGGAGCCAAGACCGGAGAGAACGCCTGCAAGGAAGAAAGATAATGAGGACAGTGGTAATGAGGGGAGAACGTGAATACAGGTTGTTGTGACAAGAAGTAGAAGAGGTGGTGGGTTCAGAGAAGATGGAGTGGCGGCATTGGTGGTAGTGGTGTTCGTTGTTAACGTAGCAGCAATGGTGGAGCTCATCATGGGAAGAAGAGGAAGTACACGTGGCATGGTAATAGTTCAACACGCCTAACCATTTGTTTAGTACATTAATTAAGTACTAATAGTACCTAAACTCTTTTAAGTGCCTAACCGGTTTAATACACGTTGGCAAGAAGAGCTAATGTACCCAAGTAATTATTAAAAGTAACTAATCCTGATTTAACCATGCTTAACTAAGCTAAGTACATATATAATGTTATGCCGTGGCTTGAGAGATTGAAAAGTGCCTACTCCTAGTTTTTAAACTGCCTAATTTAACTATAACGTGACTAGGTCCTTTAGTGCCTAATTGGAACTATGCCAATCTCATATTTTAACGTAAGTTTTAATATAATACAGGAGTCATTTTTTTATAATGGGATCAACTTTTATTTTAACGTGATTTCAAATGAGTTTTGAAAGTGCCCGGTTATTGTTCGTAGCCGATTTATTTTACATGACCTAACTAAGGTTTAAATAATTAGTAATTACGTAATGAATTATTTATTCAAAGCAATAGCAGATAACGTATGAATATATGATCATAACAGACGACCGTTGGAGTAGTGGAGCGATATGGACAGGCGTGACATTTGGAAGTTAGTTAGATGAAGATGAAAGCAATAGGGATTTTTCAGTTAAACTAGACACTGGTTCAATTTAACTGAAACAAAACGTTCAGACAACAACATGAATTAAGGTGAGTTAAACTCACTCAGTTTTTCCCATTTATATTTTATATAAATTGGGTTTTTATTTTGTGTGCTCTGTTTGCTTTGGTTGACTGGTTGCTAGTATTATACTTATTTGATGATTTAAATGATGGAATTAAACCATCATTTAATTTCAATGAAATACCAAATCATTATTTTTAACGATTGGTTCCAATAAAGGTAACTTACTTATTGGTCACGTTTATTTATAAATGTGTTTTAAATTGTTGAACTGTTTGAATTGCTTGTGGTTGATGTTGAATGATTGCTATTTAGTGTTATCAGTTAAACAAAACTAAATGGTCTCATTTGAGATAACCATTTGAATATAGGGAAGAACAGGTTGGAGGGATCCAACCGGATTCCTCAAAAATATAGTTTGTTTTCATATTATCACATATGAACTGTCCTGTTTGGGTGATTGATTTGATTGTTGATTTTTGACAGAATATTCAACCTGTGTTGTGTTTAAACCAATGGGCGGTATTGGTTTAGTATTTGGCAGTGTATGGCCTATCAAATCAATCGTTTTATAAATATTGATTCACCGTCAAGTGAGTCGATAGAGATGAAATTATAAAATTTATTTTTATATCTGAAATTAGATTTTGAAATATATTATTCTGAATAAAAGTTATTAAAGAGAAATAAATAAATATGTTATTTATTTAAGACTTAATTTATTATTAAGTTATTTTATAAAGTAAATTCTGATGTAAATCGGATTTATAAGTACGAGACAAGGAATAAAATCGCATAGTAAAATTTGGATAAGTGTTGTGTTAAGAAATAATAAATGGAATTTATTTAAATTAATTACATTTTTAATTAATTTAAAGTGAATTAATTTGAATCGGTTAGTGGAATAACCGCAGTTTAAGTGAATTCAATCGACCCATTTGAATCGGAATTGATTATCGATTAATGTGTTTTGACGAACATTGTTTAAACTTAGATAAGGCTTTAAAAGGGTTTACCATTTACTTTATTTAATAAAGACTTAACTACTGAAGTGGTTAATAATCGAAGTAAATTATATTTTAAATAATTTAGAAAATTACTTTTCAAAAGTAATCAAAGTGAAATTGAAATCAAGTAAAAAGGGAAGAATTGAAATAGGATTTCCAAAGTGGAAAATGGTCGAATAGTTTTGAAAGGAGATTGGAAATAAGCGAATCTGGTTAAAAGGGTGGGTTATAGGGTTATATAACCAAACCCAAATTATAATGGGATTTTTTTTGAGACTGGAATGTAATTTTGGTGTTGGATTACAACTAATATTTATTTGAGGATAAGAAGGTTGTTTGATCAAGGTCTGAGAGGTAATTAAAATACCCCAACTTGAACAACATCGGAATTATCTGAAGATAGTATTAATTGGTAATCGTAAGAGAGGTGAAGGATAATTTATTTTTTTCATTAGGGGCATATAAATGCCACGTTGGTGAAAATGGAAAAATTTAGACAATATACGAAGTAAAGGAAATTAGTAGGAAGGGAATGTAAAGTTTGGGTTTATTTTATACAAATAAATATTGGTTATTATTTCAAGAAATAGAATAAAGGATAGTACTTAACGTTGATTTCGAATAATGAGTTAAGAGGATTTCCCAAATTCAAATAATAAAGAATAAGGTAACAAATGTTTTGAAAGGAGAATCAAAGTGGAAATTTAGTATGGTTATAGGTTATTAAGTGATATAAGGAATTGGCTTTTGGGAACATTAGTATTAAGTAAGAATTCAAATATTGTATGGTTAAATATAAAAAGAGCTAGAAGTTTTAATTATTCGAAGTGAATTGGTTTATTTTAAATTTAAGGCCATGTGATGTTGAATACTGAACAAGTGAACTCGTTGGAGTGTCATGGTTGAAACACTGTTTATTTTGATAGTTAAAACACCGACTATCAAATCTATCCAATACGATTGTTGGTACGGAAAGACCGGGATCGAATTTATATTCGAAAACCATTCCGACCAACAAATACGTGAAGATCTCAGAAGATGATCGAGATGGAGCATTGAAGACAGTGGATTTTCATAAACGGAAGAACCACTAATATTCTCTGCCTGGCAAGCAGAGATAAGTTGTGATTCTGTCGTGGTTGGAATCTACGGGTTGCAAGGACTTCTCGCTACTGATCCATGGGGTGATTCCTATATTGGATGCAGTAGGAGAGTGCCTTCGGTTCATCCTGTTCCTGGATGACTTGTATGGACGGATGTCTAACAGAGTATTTCCAAAGAGTCACGTACGTTGATTTCTTCAAGCGTGCTATAGTTATTAGCGTAGAATTGCCGTTCTCTTAGCTTTTGACTAGAGTATTTTTGTGGACGTCAATTAGTGATATCTGACGGAGCTGACGATGTGGAATTCAAAATGAATGGTGATCAGATGTTTCAAAATAAACTCTGACCTCAAGCCTCACTAACCGGGAAATGACAAAAATCGGGCAGGCAGAATGGCTATGTGGGTCGCTCCCATTAGGGTGTATAATCACCTATCTAGAGAAATTCCTACTTGTTCTTAAATCTATATTTCGATGCTGTCCTTTGTCGGGAGATGGTTGCTGATCCCAACCGTCGGTGATATACATTCGATACACTCAAGCGAAATGAGTGTTCGGTCATGTGAGGGCCGGGTTGCAAGACGTTCTTGTTGAATCCAGTGTATTCGTCTCTAGAGATACACTATCGGTAGGTGGTCCCATACCTTGTCATAGTTGGAATCCAATCTCCAATAAGCGCCCGCGGTTTTTGATTGTATACTATATACATGGAGCGTGAGATGCAAGCGTTCCACTAGATTGTTATTTACTTATATTTAGACATTATTATAATATCAGACAAGATATTGGTTTCAAAACTGTTTTTGGGTTATCGTAAGGTAAAAACCGTCTGTGTTTATGTGTGGATTTGATCTTACGATTATCCTTTCCTTTTGAAAAGATTTTGAACTTTAAAATCATGGTTGGATGATTTACCCTTATTACTATGCGAGTTTATCTCACTCTAGTTCACCAGACTGACCCGGTGTTTTGTAAATGCTCGGGTTAGCCCGGGGTGTACAGGTTCAGGTTATCGAATGCTCTGAAGTCCAGAGACGAGCTGGAGATGTGCAGACGTATGTTATTATATAGCTACTATTCCGCTGTGTGTTGTATATGGGAACAGATTATTATAACTGTCCCATTATACAATGTACTCTGATTATGTAAGTATTTTTAAATCTCTCAGTAAAGATTTATTTCAGTATTATATTTTGTTCCACTGCGATGTGAGACTCTGTTGTGTTGTTTCTTCTTCTTCTATTCTAATATTTCTTTCTTTCTTATCTCACCCTCTAATTTCTTTCTAATGACTATCCAGTGTTTCCGGTGCTTGGAGGATCGACATGAGTTACGGTAAAGGTGTTTATGTCGATTTATGGGGCCGAAACCATTGGGTCGTTACAGTGGTATCAGAGCTAAAGGTTAAGTAATTACCTTGGCTCTGTGGCGTGACTCAGTAGAGATGGGGTTAACAATATCCTAGATTGAGTTTGAGTGTATATACACTAGTGAACGTATTTGTAGATTTTATAAAAATTGTTTTATATTGTGGAGATTTATTGACTGAGTTGTTTATGAGTTCTGGTCGATCAGTTTGATCCACTGTATCGATAGGGATTTCTAAACACTCAAGTACGATAAACCGACATAGTATGTTTTGAAAGAGGGTAAATGAAATAATTTACCCAAATTATGTTTTGATATAAATAAAATATATATATTTGAAGTATTATAGTATATTAGATATGTTGGTTGATTTATAATTGAAATGGTTATATAAATGACTAATTATAATTCATATAATATAAAAGCAGATTTATTAAATCTGAAATTAAAATCAGAATTGGAACTAAAAGTCCTAAAAGTGGGAGAGGTGGTTGCAAATGAACTTGGATTGAATATATGAGAATTTTAAATTCTGGGAGATTTTAAATTGTTTACAAGCATCGCGAATTTTATTTTGGAATAAATTTCAGAATGAAAGTGTTTAAAACTAGAGTTTTGAAATGATATAGTATTGAACTCACTTCGATAGCTGGGAAGTAACTCTGATGATGTTTGCCACATCATCAGTGTTCACTTTCGAGTTGTAAGTGACGGATTACTACCAAGGATTTTGTTTTCGAATTATTTTGGAAAAAGGAAGTTGTTTTGAACCCTGAAAAGGAATATTTGATTTTTGAAAGAACTGAACTGTTTAAAAACTCCCGGGGAAATTGTTTGAACAAAAACAAAATTAAATTGAAATTTAGGAAAGCAAATATGAATTGAATTGATACCAATTAACTGGAAATTGAATCGGGATTTAATATATCAAGTAGAATCAGATTTTGAATTGTGAGACATGAATCTGAAATGGTGTTGGACTGGTAAGTTAAGAGTTGGAATTGAAATTGGATGGAAATTGGGTTAAGAATGAGATTTGGCTTGGACGCTGGAAGGATTTGGTTTCGAGGATAAAAATTGGAATTTTGTTTGGGAATGCATTTGTATATGCTGACAGGGTAGCAAGTGGAAATGATATAATGATATGCCCGATAAAAAGGTACACGTTTATTTTTATATGGGTTTGGTGATTTATGAGCCTATTTGGCAAGCCGCTTGGCTGTTTTATTTTCTTTTGGATTGGAGAAGGCCTAGAAAGGCGAGTTGGAGTTGTACCGATTGATCCATACAAAGGAGGTGCTGGCGAAATTTTTCGGAAATCTAAGGTGTTAGAAAATTTTCAAAATCTTTGAAAATATTTATTTACAGTATTAAATTGATTTTTGATTTAAACTAAATTGGATTTGGAAATTAATGATTCTTTCTTACCTTAGCAATTTCAAGGACGAAATTATTTTAAGGGGGGAAGAATGTAACGAACCGTGTTTTTGGCCGTCAAATATTTAATTTAATTTATTTATTTTAAATATTATATTTGGGAATATAATGGTTTTTAATATTTAATTCGTTATTAAAAACGATGTTGAATGTTATAATATATATATATATATTATAAAACGAGCTCGAAATCGCGCGGCAATTCGTAATATTTGGTTTTGAACTTTAACTAAGAATACAGGATCCAATATAAGTCGGATTTCTGTGAAATAAAAATTGTTAGAAGCGCATTGACGATAATTTTCATATGAAAGAGAAAAATTCAGATTTTGTGTTATAGATTTGAAGTTATGGCTAAATCAAATTTTGAAATAATCGCTGTTGAAATCATTATTTAATTATAGGCCTTTAAAATGGCCGATTTGCAAACGGACTCATATTTCGACGAAATCAGTTTCATTAGGACCGTAACTGTAACACCACACATCCATTAAGGTCACTCACAAAGGGAATGCCTTAACTTCAATGGAGCATTATGGGTACTGGAACAGAAATATTACAAGACAGACATATATAAAACAGCGGAAAGTAAAGTGGAAGTACTTAAAATCATTTATTAAATATGATTGTTTACAATAAAAGCCCATCAACTTCCAATACCCAATTACATAGTTAAAATATCTATCTTTCTCAAAAACAAAGAAGCATAAAAACAAACTGTAGTATTTCCCAATAAAGCAAAGCAAGCCATAGCCAAGAAAAATCCAAGCCATACATGAAAGAGCCTTGGAGCTTGGTAAGATCCGAACTAAGCTATATTCCCACCCTGTGAACCTGGGGGGTGGGGGGGGGGGGATGGAAGAAAAAGAGGCGAAACAAAACGGGTCAGTCATAAAGACTGAGTAAGTCCTAGTGACTTTCAGCACAAAAATAGTTAAGGATAATATGGCATGAGTAAGCTGAAAGTAAACATAAGCATGATGACAAGATAAGCAATAGGCAAGATAACTAAGATGTGATTTTTGTCAAGTAACATCGCAAGGTTCGCATTCAAGATAAACTAAGTATATTTTCATAATATTCCTATCAAACATATCACGATTCCTCTGCTTCGCCATTAAAATATTTCTGTGATATCTATTTGCTCTGCACCACCTAACTAGCATCCTCACAAGTGTCTTACAAGGAATGATCCGTATTCTTACTAGTACTCCAACTGTTGTCCTATGTAACAAGGATCCTTACCCCCTACTAGTGTCCCAACTAGTAGCCCGTGTTATATAATAAGGTGATCCTGCCTACTGAACATAAGTGATAATAATAATGGTAGTTTCGTGTACCCCTATCTGCTGTCATAGGTATCGCCTGCTCTTATCTCCACTAGTGGTACCCACTACCCTCCCCATTCTAATTACAATATTCATAATATGATAGCTATACTCCTAGCTGCTGTCATAGGTGCCGCCTGCTCCTATCTCCACTAGTCGTACCCACTGCCTTCCCCATTCGATCGGCTCCCTAACTCGTAGATACCCGTGCTGGCCCCACAGTGGGGGTGTATCACTCCCAAAAGTGGCAACCCGATATAAAAGAGATGCACGGCTTATACCTACACGATGCAACAACGTCTTACCTACCAGCCCGGGTCCACACACGCATATGAAACCCGTTGGACTTGCGTTGCCATCGCTAACCTGTTTTGACCTCTTACAATCAAACCCAGTATGCATGTCCCGTCCTCGACATGGGTCGAGCTCACAAAGATACGTAATGGGCTACTGGTTTGAAAAGGGTCCCCTTGTCTCGACACAAGCTTCCCACCTATGCTTGGTACCCTCTAGTAATTCTTACTTAACCCCTTCTTATTCATGTCCACTTACATGCTCAAATTTTGGTTAAGTATACACCAGTTATGTCTTACATGTTAACCATTTCCCCCACTTAACCCCTACATCATCCTCATGTCTTAATACATGCTTTATCTTGGTTAAGTGCTTATAGGTTATATTTTACATGTCATCCATATTACCCCTACGTCTGGGTTTAACCAAGCGCCTTGGCTTTATCTACCATTAGACCCTATATCTATCCATTAACTATGCGCTTGTGCTGCCTCACCAGTCTTATCATTTAACTTGGTTATTTCCATTTATACCATCCTTCAACTTTTCTTATTAATTCAATTCTTAACTTGCACTATATTAAGTCCATTAATAAGCCCGCAACATGTTATTCCTATGATTCATACATTAACCCCCGTTATGGTACAATAACATGTTCTTATTCAATCTTTACAACCAAGTACCCCTTAACTTACAAACACACTGGAGAGAGAGAGAGAGAGAATAATTCCCTAAATACCAACCCCGAAGACCGGAATCAACAACAGATTGATACTCAGAGGATTATCCAACCTAACCAATGTTTTGTTCCTTTTTATAATATAACTTATGTCGCCTTCAATTGTAAATTCATTCTTGTCTTTACATATTGCCTAATCTACAATGAAGCACATCTTTCCTTATTACATAAGTTATCTCATCTTATCTATTGTTCCGCCTAACTTACTTTATTCCATAAGTTATCATTCCCACTTAGGCATTAATTAAGATTTACTTAACTCAACCATTCATGTCATAACAGTTAAGTGTCATTCGCCTAATCATATTACTTAACCCACCCATTAATACCATATTGGTTAAGTGTCATTAGCCTAATCATATTACTTAACCCACCCACTCATACCATATTGGTTAAGTGTTCTTAGTTTACTTAACCCTACCTACTGGTCTAATTACCATGTTATGTTGGTTAAGTATTACTATTCGTATTTCCATATGTCACCCACATGTCACCCACTTAACCCCCATGTCCCACCACATGTTTATCTGGTTAAGTATTTCTTAATTCATTAAGGCTGTAACCCTATAAAGACCTCTTACATTAGACTGACATTTATGGCAGCTGGATTTGCCGGGCAGGTCCGGGCAGTCTTACACCATAAAAGAGTCTAACCTCGTGTCTTTACAACTGTTATGCTTTTAATTTGGGCCTAGGACCTCTCACATTGGTCTACCATTTGTGACTACTGGATTTGCCGGGCGGGTCCGGGCAGTTTTACGTCACAAATGAGTCCAAACTCGTGTCCTAAGCATTGATTATCACTTATAATCATTTACCCCAGTCTTAATAATTTCCCTATTCAAATTATTAATTAATTCCTAATTTAATGATGTCCATAATTGACTCAATTATGTTCATCAATTAATGGTATGCAAAATCATACCCATTTTACCACAATTTATCTTATGCCATTAAAGGCAACTTATCTCAATTTATATTTATCACTCCTTTAAGGCTATTACATCCCAACTACCCAAAACCCACTTAGGCGTGTTCATATTAGCCCCTTTTCAAGACATAAATTATCATATGTGTTTCAACTACAAATCTCACATAATTAACATATGCCCAAGTTCTAGATTACATGTCCGTTTTACATATGCCTAATTTATACCAAATTTACATATGTTCAGTTCATGCCATTTTATATGTATGCCAATTTTTATGTCAATTTACACATATCAAGTTCTAGCCAAAAACTACATATGCCAATCTCAATTCTTACAATTACCATTTTAATGGCAATACCCAATTATCAAATTTCATATAAATTGCAATAATACCCATATATCCTATTTTCATGTTATGCCATCAATTCCACCAATCACATATATCCAAATCGGTAATATTCCCATACTTTTCCCCGTATTCAATCGTACGCAAAATCGTGGTTTAGGCCTAGATCCGAAATTGATCTAGGTTCATCAAAAGAAAATAAATAGGGGAAAGGTAGAATTTTGCAATAAAACAAGATCAGAGAGAAAACAACATAAAATCATCATGATAGGCATAAAGATTGGATCTTGATAATAATATCAACATGAATCCAAGAAACTGATTTACAACGACTGAATAGAGCGTGAACTAGACATAAGAATGGAGGTGAACAAGTCTCAAAACTCAAGGTTCAAAAATAAACAGGAATAGATCTGAATTGATAAACATGCTTATATCCAATTACACTTTATTCCATAGCCATATTAAAATTAAGTATTTTAATCTAAAAAGTAACTAGAACTTACTTAGCATGGATTGCGAATTTAAGAACTGAAATCAATGTTGAAACGTTGTAGAGTTGTTAATTCATCTCCTTGAATTGTTGTAGCAGTCTTCATCTTTGCATTGGAATGCGTATGAAAGCTTAAGAAGAAGATTAGAGACGGCGTCCATGACCAAGAGGGATTTTAGCAGTATAATGGTGGCTAGATCATCCCTAGAGTCAATCCGGACCATCAAAACTCATCCTGGGCCTCAAAAATCGGTTCTGGGCCACACCAGGCCGACCAGGTCGACCTGTACAGGGGGAGGTCGACACTACAGTCGACCTGGGGGGGGGGGGTCGACTGTGCAGTCGACACTACAGTCGACCTGGGGTCAGTCTGCCTGAAAGTCTGCTGAAACTTGTACATGCCATAACTTGGTCATACGGACTCCGATTTTCGAAAACTCAGACTCTATTTCATGTAAAATTTCGAGACGAACGCAATGACGCAACCCATTTCCCTTGATTCTTATTTTTAAAATTTAATTCTGCCTTGATTCTTGTATTAACATGTTATAAAAATTCGGGTTGTTACAGTAACGTTAAATTATTGTACGTTGTTGAATTGCTTGGCAAACCGATGTCGTATGTGGCCACGGTAGCCGTAAACGCCCAGTTATTTTCTATAGCACGTATTTAAATAAATAAAGGGAAAATTAGGCACAACTTGAGCAAACGAGCGTATTAAGCCACGAAACCAGTTCCATTGACTTCGTATCTTTGATTAGAGTCAGGATAGGTATATAGTTTGCTATTTTTAGAGACTGTCAGATTTGGCATTAAAAAGGGTATTGCGGTGCGGGGTAAAAATAGCCTACCAGGGAAACAGTCTCAGAATGTGACGAAACTGGTGTCGTTGGGTTCGTATCAACAAATTATTTAGGGATTTCAAGGTTTTAAGTTGATTTGATTTATCCAGTGACCCTGGAAAAATTAAACGCGTGTTTAATTCTGGTTTTATAAAGGAAATTTTTTCATACGAGCGCGAATTTCAACGAAGCTTGTTCCATTGGGACCGGAACACCTTTTTACACCATGAATAGTTTTTTTATCAGTAACCAGAAATCGCGCGTAGTGGTTTTAATCAATTACTTCGCGGCGAAGTTTCGTTAAATTATAATAACATTTTAATTCACCTATATATATATATATACGGTTCAAAACAGCTAACCCAGTCTATCTTCGAGCTCATGCAAATATACAATTTTTTTTCCTTTTTTTAATAAATTGCTACTTTCATCAAATTAATAGACTTGTATAGCCTACCCTTCTGCAAACATCTTTCATTTCTAAAGTGAAAAGAAGTCACGCCACCCTATCTACCGAGCCTACTCCTTTCATTATCCTACTCTATATATACGCAAGGCACAGTATAGCTACACCATATTTTCTTTTCTTCTTCACATTTCACGTGTCTGTGGCATCTTATATCTTTTCAAGAAATATGAAAACTCATGAGGACAGCCTAAGGCTTCAGCAAACCAAATCTACCCTCTGTAACCTGTTTTCTTTTCTGAAGATATATCTCTCCGTCTTGTAACCTCACCCTTCACCATCAATCACTAATCCAACTACATGACTGAAACGAGGCTTTGACAACGTGAGAGCCAAGGGTACGTTGGCTATAAATACGGGTGCAGTTTCTATTTTTTCTTGAACTTAACTCAGCCGAAAAAAAAGAGAGAATTTTTGCGAAATAGAAAATGGGATGGAGAACTGGAACGATTTCCAGTTGCATGCGAAATGGGATAGGAAGGAGGCGGTGCAGTCTATAGGGAAGGGGGACGTTGGGATTTGGACTTCCGAGGTGTATAAGGCAAAAAGGGAAAAAAGGAAAGAAAACATGCTGGAGCGGAACTGTGTTAAGGGGGAGAAGGATGTGGCATGAGAGAAAGGGGTGTTGGTGAAGAAGAACATGAATAGTGAGGGAGAGGAGCCAAGACTGGAGAGAACGCCTGCAAGGAAGAAAGACAATGAGGACAGTGGTAATGAGGGGAGAACGTGAATACAGGTTGTTGTGACAAGAAGTAGAAGAGGTGGTGGGTTCAGAAAGATGGAGTGGCGGCATTGGTGGTAGTGGTGTTCGTTGTTAACGTAGCAGCAATGGTGGAGCTCATCATGTGAAGAAGAGGAAGTACACGTGGCATGGTAATAGTTCAACACGCCTAACCATTTGTTTGGTACATTAATTAAGTACTAATAGTACCTAAACTCTTTTAAGTGCCTAACCGGTTTAATACACGTTGGCAAGAAGAGCTAATGTACCCAAGTAATTATTAAAAGTAACTAATCCTGATTTGACCACGATTAACTAAGCTAAGTACATATATAATGTTATGTTGTGGCTTGAGAGATTGAAAAGTGCCTACTCCTAGTTTTTAAACTGCCTAATTTAACTATAGCGTGACTAGGTCCTTTAGTGCCTAACTGGAACTATGCCAATCTCATATTTTGACGTAAGTTTTAATATAATACAGGAGTCATTTTTTTATAATGGGATCAACTTTTATTTTAACGTGATTTCAAATGAGTTTTGAAAGTGCCCGGTTATTGTTCGTGGCCGATTTATTTTACATGACCTAACTAAGGTTTAAGTAATTAGTAATTACGTAATGAATTATTTATTTAAAGCAATAGCAAACAACGTATGAATATATGATCATAACAGGCGACCGTTGGAGTAGTGGAGCGGTATGGACAGGCGTGACATTTGGAAGTTAGTTAGATGAAGATGAAAGCAATAGGGATTTTTCAGTTAAACTAGACACTGGTTCAATTTAACTGAAACAAAACGTTCAGACAACAACAGGAATCAAGGTGAGTTAAACTCACTCAGTTTTTCCCATTTATATTTTATATAATTTGGGTTTTTATTTTGTGTGCTCTGTTTGCTTTGGTTGACTGGTTGCTAGTATTATACTTATTTGATGATTTAAATGATGGAATTAAACCGTCGTTTAATTTCAATGAAATACCAAATCGTTATTTTTAACGATTGGTTCCAATAAAGGTAACTTACCTTATTGGTCAAGTTTATTTATAAACGTGTTTTAAATTGTTGAACTGTTTGAATTGCTTGTGGTTGATGTTGAATGATTGCTATTTAGTGTTATCAGTTAAACAAAACAGAATCGTCTCATTTGAGATAACCATTTGAATATAGGGAAGAACAGGTTGGAGGGATCCAACCGGATTCCTCAAAAATATTGTTTGTTTTCATATTATCACATATGAACTGTCCTGTTTGGGTGATTAATTTGATTGTTGATTTTTGACTGAATATTAAACCTGTGTTGTATTTAAACCAATGGGCGGTATTGGTTTAGTATTTGGCAGTGTATGGCCTATCAAATCAATCTTTTTATAAATATTGATTCACCGTCAGCTGAGTCGATAGAGATGAAATTATAAAATTTATTTTTATAACTGAAATTAGGTTTTGAAATATATTATTCTGAATAAAAGTTATTAAAGAGAAATAAATAAATATGTTATTTATTTATGACTTGATTTATTATTAAGTTATATTATAAAGTAAATTCTGATGTAAATCGGATTTATAAGTACGAGACAAGGAATAAAATCGCATAGTAAAATTTGGATAAGTGTTGTGTTAAGAAATAATAAATGGAATTTATTTAAATTAATTACATTTTTAATTAATTTAAAGTGATAATTAATTTAAATCGGTTAGTAGAATAACCGCAGTTTAAGTGAATTTAATCGACCCATTTGAATTGGAATTGATTATCGATTAATGTGTTTTGACGAATATTGTTTAAACTTAGATAAGGCTTTAAAAGGGTTTACCATTAACTTAGTTAATAAAGACTTAACTACTGAAGTGGTTAATAATCGAAGTAAAATATATTTTAAATAATTTAGAAAATTACTTTTCAAAAGTAATCAAAGTGAAATTGAAATCAAGTAAAAAGGGAAGAATTGAAATAGGATTTCCAAAGTGGAAAATGGTCGAATAGTTTTGAAAGGAGATTGGAAATAAGTGAATCTGGTTAAAAGGGTGGGTTATAGGGTTGTATAACTAAACCCAAATTATAATGGGATTTGTTTTGAGTCTGGAATGTAATTTTGGTGTTGGATTACAACTAATATTTATTTGAGGATAAGAACATTGTTTGATCAAGGTCTGAGAGGTAATTGAAATACCCCAACTTGAACAACATCGGAATTATCTGAAGATAGTATTAGTTGGTAATCGTAAGAGAGGTGAAGTGTAATTTATTTTTTCCATTAGGGGCATATAAATGCCACGTTGGTGAAAATGGAAAAATTTAGACAATATACGAAGTAAAGGAAATTAGTAGGAAGGGAATGTAAAGTTTGGTTTTATTTTATACAAATAAATATTGGTTATTATTTCAAGAAATAGAATAAAGGATACTACTTAACGTTGATTTCGAATAATGAGTTAAGAGGATTTCCCAAATTCAAATAATAAAGAATAAGGGAACAAATGTTTTGAAAGGAGAATCAAAGTGGAAATTTAGTATGGTTATAGGTTATTAAGTGATATAAGGAATTGGCTTTTGGGAACATTAGTATTAAGTAAGAATTCAAATATTGTATGGTTAAATATTAAAAGAGCTAGAAGTTTTAATTATTCGAAGTGAATTGGTTTATTTTAAATTTTAGGCCATGTGGTGTTGAATACTGAACAAGTGAACTCGTTGGAGTGTCATGGTTGAAATACTGTTTATTCTGATAGTCGAAACACCGACTATCAAATCTATCCAATACGATTGTTGGTACGGAAAGACCGGGATCGAATTTATATTCGAAAACCATTCCGACCAACAAATACGTGAAGATCTCAGAAGATGATCGAGATGGAGCATTGAAGACCATGGATTTTCATAAACGGAAGAACCACTAATATTCTCTGCCTGGCAAGCAGAGATAAGTTGTGATTCTGTCGTGGTTGGAATCTATGGGTTGCAAGGACTTCTCGCTACTGATACATGGGGTGATTCCTATATTGGATGCATTAGAAGAGTGCCTTCGGTTCATCCTGTTCCTGGATGACTTGTATAGATGGATGTCTGACAGAGTATTTCCAAAGGGTCACGTACGTTCATTTCTTCAAACGTGCTACAGTTATTGGCGGAGAATTGCCATTCTCTTAGCTTCTGACTAGAGTATTTTTGTGGACGTCAATTAGTGATATCTGACGGATCCGACGATGTGGCATTCAAAGTGAATGGTGATCAGATGTTTCAAAATAAACTCTGACCGTAAGCCTCACTAACCGGGAAATGACAAAAATCAGGCAGGCAGCATGGCTATGTGGGTCGCTCCCATTAGGGTGTATAATCACCTATCTAGAGAAATTCCTACTTGTTCTTAAATCTATATTTCGATGCTGTCCCTTGTCGGGAGACGGTTGCTGATCCCAACCATCGTTGATATACATTCGATACACTCAAGCGAAATGAGTGATCGGTCATGTGAGGGCCGGGTTGCAAGACGTTCTTGTTGAATCCAGTGTATTCGTCTCTAGAGATACACTATCGGCAGGTGGTCCCATACCTTGTCATAGTTGGAATCCAATCTCCAATAAGCGCCCGAAGTTTTTGGTTGTATACTATATACATGGAGCATGAGATGCAAGCGTTCCACTAGATTGTTATTTACTTGTATTTAGACATTATTATAATATCAGACAAGTTATTGGTTTCAAAACTGTTTTTGGGTTATCATAAGGTAAAAACCGTCGGTGTTTATGTGTGGATTTGGTCTTACGATTATCCTTTCCTTTTGAAAAGATTTTGAACTTTAAAATCATGGTTGGATGATTTACCCTTATTACTGTGCGAGTTTGTCTCACTCTGGTTCACCAGACTGACCCGGTGTTTTGTAAATGCTCGGGTTAGCCCAGAGTGTACAAGTTCAGGTTATCGAATGCTGTGAAGTCCAGAGACGAGCTGGAGATGTGCAGACGTATGATATTATATAGCTACTATTCCGCTGTGTGTTGTATATGGGAACAGATTATTATAACTGTCCCATTGTATGATGTACTCTGATTATGTAAGTATTTTTAAATCTCTCAGTAAAGATTTATTTCAGTATTATATTTTGTTCCGCTGCGATGTGAGACTCTGTTGTGTTATTTCTTCTTCTTCTATTCTAATATTTCTTTCTTTCTTATCTCACCCTCTAATTTCTTTCTAATGACTATCCAGAGTTTCCGGTGCTTGGAGGATCGACATGAGTTACGGTAAAGGTGTTTATGTCGATTTACGGGGCAGAAACCATTGGGTCATTACAATCATAACGTGGGGCGTATAAGGTCATCCGCTAATGATACTGCGGGCATCCGCTAATGGCACTGCGGGAATCCAACCAGTCACCAATATATATATATATATATATATATATATATATATATATATAACAGCCACAAACACCAATCCTAAATAACAAATATATGCGATAGCCACAAAAATATTTCAGTGCATGCAAACAACCAACGAACAATTATTTTAACAAATAAAATAATTCTAAGTAAAAATGTGAGTGAGATTAACTCACCAGGGTTTTTATCGTGATCTATTCCAATTTGTTTCCATTGCATAGGAGACGACAATACGAATTCGACATGACTATCTCGTTTGCTTGAATCTGATTTTGTACGAACTGATTATTACGATTATAAATAATACGAGATTTAAATTTATCACTTATTTAAACAAATTACTAAATTAAATTTTTTTTACCTTGATTTCTTTTTCCACTTACACGCCTACAGGATAAACAAATCCCCTCTCATTCCCTGTATCAACTCATATCGCGTGGCTAACGCTTATACAAGTCCAAGTAATTAATTTCACTCGAATCTGTTCATGTATGGAAGGGTAAAAATAAATAAATAAATAAATTTAAATACACTTATAAATTTAAATGTCACTGTCTATTTAAATTAATTACCTAATTAAGCTTAATCGAATGCCTAAGCTTCTGGTCCACTGGTTCGGAATTTCCACTACAGTGAACGAAGAACTTTGCCAAACTTTCCAGTCCCCTTCCTCCTTTGCAAATTGTTCGAACCACACATACCCTAACATATATGAACTCCAGTTCTACCAAGATTGCATCTTATCATCATCATCATCCTAATTAATACCCTAGTACACACTCCTATCTGCGTACAGCAGATCCCGACAACTACCATCACAGACCAGAACTCCCCAGAAATTCGCATCTGTACTCGAACCCAGTACTCAGAAAAATCCCATGCCTTCCCCAAACTTAGACGCCGACCAATCTACCTGAACTAGGTCAACCACTGAGAGCAGCGCCCAAAATTGAACATCGCACAACCCTAGGTTTACGGGTTCGAACTTAACATACCAAAACTCCATCGCACCCTTCCATAGCCAATCGATACAAGAGTAAACCATCATCCACCCTGATATCATCCCATAACTTCACTGTTAGCTTCTATATCCAAAACAACCCCTACCCATCATCGCGAGATTTAACTCGTTGCTCCCCAATTCATCGCGAATTTCCAATGTCGACCTCTCCTATCTAGGAGTTCTGAGCCTTGCCACCTTGGATCGAGTACCGCGCGGTCTTCGAATGAGCTTTTAAATTCTTTTTATTTATTTATCAGACAGTGGTTTCGATTTGAGAATGATAAGGGACATGGCCATTTTATTTGAATCGAAACAGAAGAAATAAAATGAACTAAATGGAATCAAAATAAGAGGAAAAGAAATGGGGTCAGCGCGACTTTATACAGTAGAAATAAGGGGACCAACGTACACAACAAATCTTTATATTTAATTTAAAAAGATTTTCTGATTAATTGGATTTGATTTTGATTTGATATAAAGAGATATTTTATTCTTTTTAAATAGATATCGATTTGATTTTTGATTCGATTTCGATCTTATCGATTACAATTATCCCGGGGTTCGCAACTTGAGACCGTAACCACTATTTTAACGCACCGACCGGCATTTCAATGTTATAATGCTACTTTGGACATTACGGGATATATTCTGAAATTTATTTCTAACTTGTATAAATAACATAACCATATTAAATCTATATAATATAATTCAAATTCAGAAAAAAATAAATTCACCAAAAATAAAATATATTTATTATTGTCTATATTCAAATATAATTAATACTGATCATCTGAATTGTTTTGATTTAGTTTTTGACTTCGATTTCAATTATTTATTGTTTATGATAATTCAATATACTCGAATTAAATTATATTCAATTATGAATCGATAAATTTCATATAAATATCTATTTATTATATCAACTCAATATTCAAAACCATATTAAATATTTAAAATAAACTGTTCGAAAAATCCGGGTCGTTACATTCTTCCCCCTTAAAAGAATTTCGTCCCCAAAATTGCTAAGGTAAGAAAAATGCTATAAACCTATGTACTTTTGGAAACATACTTATGCTGAAACTCAACTCTTCATATTTCAACAACTTTTGGTACCCACAAACTTTTGGTTTTCATTCATTTAATTTGAATGATCGACAATCAATACATTCACATTTGATTCATATTCCATTCAAATTGATTTTACTCAATTTATTCATTTCAATCTATTTAACTTGCTTAAGTTAAATTTTTAAAATTTCAGAATTCAAATCCTCGGGATTTCATTCCAAATCTTTTCGAAATCACACACACACACACACATATATATATATATATATATTTATAACCATTTCCAATTCAAAAAATTTGAAATTTTCCAAACTATTTGTTTTCTTCCAAACAAATTTCCATCAAAAACTTTTCTAAGGTAGCAATCCATCACTTAGAAACTCGAAACTGAACACTGATGAAGCTGTAGTCACCATCAGAATTATTTTCCTGCCACAGAAGTAAGTTCAGTGCTTTAACACTTTCAGAATCCATTCATAATGATTTTTATTCAAAAATCCTTTCAAAACAAAGCTATATTATTCTAATATACTTCAAAAATATTTTCCAACTTCCCAGGATTTAAATTCCAAATTCTGTTTTAAATCTAATTCCAGTTCATCTCATTTGTATGTTTCATTTACATACAAATTTTATTTGGTTATAGATAACCAATCCAATTTTATAATCTTATTTGATTATAATTTTAACATCCAACACATCCATATATTATAATAATTTCGGGAAATTATTCTTTTTCTATTAAAATAGAATTTTTGGGTAAAATTATTTCATTTACCCACTTAAAAACAATATCGTGTTTAATCTTCTGTTCAAGTATTTACAAAGTCTTATCAATATCGTGGCGCCCCACGATTCATCAGAATTCATAAACTACTCACGAGACAAGTCAACGCAATATAAAACAAATTTTTATATCAATTAACAAATACGCTCTCTCGTATATATATACACACACACACACTCAACTCATTCTAGGGTTCTACTGACCCTATCTCTAATGAGCACCATCCCACCAAAGCCTAGGTATTCGCTCAACCTAAGCTCTGATACCAATTGTAATGGCCTGAATTTCTGTACCCTTTGAGTTGACTAATAACACCACACATCCAACCCAAATAACATAGAAACACGAATCATTAATAGAAAGAAGTTAGAGGATGAGGAATGGAAAGAACGAAAAGTTAAAATAGAAGAAAAACGAAGAACACAAATCTCACAGCGAAACGAATAAAATATATTAAATAACATAACATTTGAAATACAAATCAGTAACTGTATATACATACCATTATCAGCTCACAACAGTTATTCCTGGAACAGTTATAAACACCTGTTTCCAGATACAACATTGTACACAGCGGAAATATGATAGTCTATAGCAAATTGGTGAAGCCTCCTGCTTCCAGGTCTTCCAAGTGAATCTGAAAAATACCGACTACTTGACTGCCCATACAAATTTGGGAACCCAGGATTTTAGGGAAAACAAAAACAAAATAAACTCTGGGTCAGTCATGGGACTGGTGTGAGTAAACTCCAATCATTTGTTTAACTTTAAAAATCCTTTCGAAAGAAATGATAATCGTAAGACCGATCCACACATAAACACGGATTTCTTTTACCTTACGATAACCCAAAATATTTTTGATATCAAATCTAGTGATATTATAATAATGTCAACATCAAATAAATAGAATCTAGCGGAACGCTTGCATCTCATGCTCCATATATATTATAAAACCAAAAACTGTAGGGCGCTTATTGGAGATTGGATTTCCAACATGACAAGGTATGGAACCACCTTCCGATAGTGTATCTCTAGAGGGGAATACAGTGGGTTCAAAAAGAACATCTAGCAACCCGGGCCACACATGACCGACCACTAATTTTGCTTGAGTGTATCGAATGTATATCACCAACGGTTGGGATCAGCAATCGTTTCCCGAAAAAGACATTATCGATAAATCAAAGAAGCAAATGGAATTTCTCTAGATAGGTGATTATATACCCTAATGGGAGCGACCCACATAGCCATGTTGCCTGCCCAATTTTTGTCATTTCCCAGTTGTTGAGGCCTGAGGCTACGATTTCTTATCATTCATTGATAGCACAATAACTTTGAATGACACATTGTCAGATCCATTAATCATTAATTGATTTGCACAATATATTCTGGATATTATGTTAAGAGAATAAATTCTCCGCCACCATATATATCTATACAGACCAACATATGCGATCATTGGAAATACTCTATCAGACATTCATCCATACACTTCGTTCTGGGACTGAACTAAACCGAAGGCACAATTTCTATTAATAGAAAAAGTCCTTGCACTTTACTCCGTCTTTGTTTATCTTCATAAAATCTGATTCTTTGATTATCTTCATAAAATCTAATTCGCAATGCTACTGCCAATACGAAGTGGTTCTCGGATAATAATCCAACCGGTCTCTCCATATTGACAATGATATTGGCAAACACTTCGATAGTCGGTTATTTAACTATCGAAGAAAAAAAAAACATTCATTCAAAGCATCAAACAAATCACTGGGCCCTTAATTAATATTTCATTAATTAAATCACTACTCCATTTCCCTATCAATATTTGTTAACCGAATCTTTTCAATAATCATCTTGGTCTTTTACATTATTTGGAAAACATATCCATATATCGCCTTCTTCTATTTTCTATACGTAGAAAATATCTTCTCTTTATAATTGGAAAACATTCCAATTACTTATCTCTTTCACGCCCGTTCATTTCTATACTCAGGAAATATTTATTTATTATATTTCCACAATTCCACTTCCTTGGGTTAAAACGAACGTTGTATAAAACATTGTTACAACAACCCAAAATATTTCAATCAACTAAATTTCTTTAAACATCTCTCTTCGAGACTGAATCTTGTTACTTATTGGTTAATAATGGAATCAATCAAGTTGGGGTATAACTACCTCTTAGACCTTGATTGAAAACATTGTTAACTTCAAAACTGACAAGACCACTTACCCCGAATAAACAACACCATAAAAACCAAGTATTCATTTTAAAAACATGTATATGGTTTGCTTTATATTTTTAACAAATCTAATTTATAGATTTTCCTTTTTGTTTACAATATTCTATTTTTAATTTAGTTTTCTTATCGAATTCGTTATATATCGATACATTGATTTCTAGTTATCCAATTTTCTTAAAAATATTCTAACTCCTTAAATTTCCGGAAAATTTCGCCATAACTTCCTTTGTACCGGTCAACAGTTCAAACCTCAACTCGCCTCTCTAGGCCCTTTCCATTCAAAAAGAAAATCAAAAAGCCAAGTGGCTTGCTGATTCAGCGCATAAAATCTCATACAGAATTAAACGTGTGCCTTTTTGTCGGGCACTAAATTTATAAACTTCATTCTCTTCATCCCATACCTTTCTAACACATGTATCTATTTCCAATTTATCCCAACTAAATCTAGTCATTTCTAACTCCATTCGCTAATTTATTCTTTTAAATTAGTTCTTTTGCTAAATCCCTTTAGTTTGAACATATCATGTTTAGATATAAATATTTACTTGCTTATAAACCCATTTGAATTCCATTCCCAATTCAAGTTTCATATTCGATTTCGTATATAAATTCATAAACCTCATTCACTTATCCAATGCCCAATTTCGATTCAAAACTCGATTAACTAATTATTCTTCAAATTAGTTAATTCTATTGAATAATTAAAAATCTGATTTTTGTTTCAAAAATCAGTTCATTTACTCCACTTGAGTTCATATTTATTGTATAACTCAAGTCTGGATTTTTCTAATGGAAATTCAGATTTTATTTTATTAAAACTCTTTTATTTATTTAAATAAACCGCTATGGTTATATAATGGTTATGGCGCTGCTTTTCTGAAAATTTGATTTTGGCATAACTCAAAATCTATAAGACGAAATCCAGATTTTTCTCTTTCATTAGAAAACTATTATCAAATCGGTCCTGATGATTCTTGTTTCAAAGAATTCCGACTTGAATTGAGTTCTATCTACTCAATTGAAGTTCGAAATGCCAATTTTCGAACTGCCGCGCTGCAACGAGTTCGTTTTAATTTTATATATATATATATATATAAATGTTTAAACTTCATTTATAACAGTTTCAACTCCATTCTAATATATTTCAAATCAATTTTCCCAATTCAACTTAATATTTCTGATTACCAATAATCATCGATTTTTCCTTACTCGGTAATAAATTTATATACTTCATTCTTCAATATTTAATTCCAATTCCTTTTATAAATAAATTATCTATAAAATTCGATATAATCGAATTTCAATTATAAACCCGTTGGATTTTTCTCACTTCGATTTATATACCGAGTTCCGGAATAAAATTTAACGTTCTATTTTAAACCGTTTTCCAATTTACCTTTCAAATCATACTTGAATTATAAACTCCTAAATTATCCAATGATAGTTTAATTCCCTATTTTTATCAACATTGTTTATAAATAAGTTTTCTTGTTTTAAAAATCCAAACAAGCTTCCCTTTCAAATACCTATTTGAAACCCAATCTCTTTTATATTCCGAATTTCGGAATAAAACCTATCATTTCCTTTTTCGAAATGATTTTAAATTATACTTTTAAATTCATACTTGAATCAAATATATAAATTATCTAAACGATAATTTTCACCTATCTTTATAAACATCATTTATATTACTTGTTTATATATTTAAACAAGTCTCCTTTCAAATCCATTTGAAATTATAATTTCTACTTTGAAAAAATAAATTTCCTTTTTTTTTAAATTCACACTTTTATATTTTCCCTATTATCCAATGATAATTCATTTCACTTCATTTATAACATCGTTTATAAGTTCACTTCAGTTCCCTTTATTATTCAATTTATAAACATCGTTTATAAATTCAATACTTGTTTTATTTATTCAAACAAGTTAATATCTCTAGTCCATTCGAAAATCAATTTCTGTTTTAGAAAATAGTTTTTTCCCTTTTCAAATCTCAAAACCCTATTTACGATATTTTTTATAAATTACCATTTAGGCCCAGTGATATTTTAAACATCCAAACTAACCAATTATCAATCACTGGTTTTCTAACACCTCATATATGATGATATATATGAAAACAACAACAATAATATTTTTGAGGAATCCTGTTGGATCCCTCCAACCTGTTTTCCTGCATCCACAGACGTTAGCCAACATAAATAATACTCATCCTGCTTCGAGGCAGGATATCGCAGTATAGAAGGTCATCCACTATCATAGCATGGGGGCGTGTAGCGTCATCCGCTAATTATACTGTGGGCATCCGCTAATGGTACTGCGGGAATCCAACCAATCACCAATATATATATATATATATATATATATATATATATATATATATAATAGCCACAAACACCAATACTAAATAACTAATATATACGATAGCCACAAAAATTGTAACACCCCACGTCCATTAATGTCACTCACAAAGGGAATGCATTAACTTCCATGGAGCGTTATTAATGTATAGAACAGAATATAACAAGGCAGATACAAATATTGGTACTTGAAAATTATAAAACAACTTTTATTGCAGTGGAGAAAAGGTTTGATTACAACAACTTCATAAACCAAGTACACTTAATTTCCATCTTGACAAAGTGTTTTCAGAGTACATAAAGTAAAAAGAATAACCCCAAACACAAGTAGCCATAAAAGAGATGAGCTGAACTTTACTTTCAGCAATCCAAGAACTTCCAAAAGAGAGAAAGAGATCCAAATCAAGATCCGCTAGTACTAGTCCCACCCTGAGAACCTGGGGCGGAAAAGGGAGAAAAGAGGCGAAAACAAAGGGGGTCAGACATGAAGTCTGGCGAGTACCATAACTTTAACAATACAATTATTAAAGTAATTAGGATAAGGCATAAAATGGTAAAACAAGGAATGACTGTGAAGCAAGTGGGCAAGACAAAGCAAACAAAGGAATATTTTGGCGTTAATTGCGCTTCTAATCACTATAGGATAATTACTATACTGCACCAATTCTAATTACACCGCACCATTACTAGTCACCCTAAAAGTTGATCTCGCCCACTGAAAATAATAATAATAATAATAATGGTAGTTTCGTGTACCCCTAGCTGTCTTCATAGGTGCTGCATGCCCCTATCTCCACTAGTTGTACCCACTACCCTCCCCATTCTAATTACAATGTTTATTCATAATATGGTAGTTATACTCCTAGCTGTCTTCATAGGCGTCGTCTGCTCCTATCTCCGCTAGTCGTACCCACTACCTTCCCCATTCGATCGGCTTCCTAACTCGTAGATACTCGTGCTGGTCCCATAGTGGGGGTGTATCACTCCCCAAAGTGGCAACCAGATACCACTAAAGATGCACGGCTTATATCTATACGATGCAACAACGTCTTACCTATCAGCCCGGGCCCACGCACGCACATGACCCCACTGGACTTGTGTTGCCACCGCTAACCTGTTTTGACCTCTTACAATCAAACTCAGTAAGCGTGTACCATCCTCGACTTGGGTCGAGCTCACAAAGATACTTAATGGGTTAGTGGTTAGAAAAGGGTCCCTACACAAGCTTTCCAGCTATGCTTGGTCCCCACTAGAATTTCCCACTTAACCCCTTCTTATTCATGTCTTCTTACATGTTTTCAACTTGGTTAAGTGTTTATAATTATATCCCACATGTCACCCATGTTATTCACTAAACAAATCAACATGTGTTATTGGTTAAGCTTGTCTTAACCCTATCTGTTTATTAGATCAATATATTATTGGTTAAGCTGGTCTTAACCCCATCCACTTATATCTTATTGGTTAAGTTGGTCTTAACCCTATCAGCTTATCAAATCAATATACATTATTGGTTAAGTTTGTCTTAACCCTATCAGATCAATACATATTATTGGTTAAGTTTGTCTTAACCCTATTCGCTTATTAGATCAATATATTATTGGTTAAGCTGGTCTTAACCCCATCCACTTATCAGATTAATATATATATATATATTATTGGTTAAGCTGGTCTTAAGCCTACCCACTTACCATGTTTTTTTATGATTAAGTACATCTTAGTTCACAGATACAATGGTTAAGAGAATAACTCCCTAAGTACCAACCCCGAAGACCGAAATCAACATCAGATTGTTACTCAGAGAATCACTCACTCAACCAAACTTCTGTTTGTCATTCATATTCGTCTTTGCTCAGCATTAATTAATTATTAATGCATAGACCTCTCACATTAAGTCGATTTCTTGTGGCTGCTGGATATGCCGGGCGGTTCCAGGCAGACTTCCACCACAAGCAAGACTTAACCTCGTGTCTAAGCATATTTTAATTTATGCCTTTGACCTAACATTAGACTACCGTTTGTGGTTGCTGGATTTGCTGGGCGGGTTCGGGCAGTCTTACACCACAAACGAGTCTAACCTCGTGTCTTAGGCCTTTATTACATATTTAATTTGTACCTTTGACATCTCACATTAGACTACCGTTTGTGGTTGCTGGATTTGCTGGGCGGGTCCGGGCAGTCTTACACCTAAACGAGTCTAACTTCGTGTCTTAGGCATTTATTATTACTCAATATTATTCAACCCCAATTTGAATTAATATCCCTATTTCAAATTGCCAATAACTTCCAATTTTAATCCATGTCCATAATTGTCACTTAAATTAGGTCCATAATTACTATGCAAATAAATTAGGCCAATTAATATCTCAAATTAATTATATGCCTTTATGCCCATTTATGCCAATTCACAATTATTCATATTTAATATTTTCCTATTATCCCCATGTCATTCTTACGTTGAACGTGAAATATGTTAGACTCGCAAATAGTCTAACTCATAAAAAGGAAAGTAACATCACAACTTGCATAACACACAAAATAGATCTAACTAGCATAACATGGATCAAAACTGGCATGATTATGATTCATATTAACATAAATTTGCATAATCAACAATTGCATAGGCAATAGTCATAAAAACAAAAATTTGTATAAACTATGTACTGTCGTGGATCTAAATGTATAGATCTAAACATGTAATTTTGAACTTGCATATATGGATATGGTTTTCCTATGACTTGCATATGAATTTCATACAAACTTACATTCAAACTAGCATATGATTCACATACAAAACTTGCATAGGAAACATAAATTTGCATAAGTATGTTACTGCCTTGGATCTAAATATAGATCTAATATCAAAATGTGAACTTGCATATGGATCTAAACATAGATCTAAACATTAAAATGTGAACTTGCATACGGATCTAAACACATAAATTAATGTCACACTTTTCGCTTATAAACTAGCATGTGTATATACTTGATTCACATATGTTTTACATCCCAACTTGCATAAGATTCACATATGTTTCAATACCCTAAACTTGCATACATATGTTTTAACATCGCAAACTTGCATCAGATTCGCATATTATTTAACACATAAATTTGCATAAGATTCACATAACATAAACTTGCATATGATTCACAAATTAACTTATGTAAACTTGCATAAAATGAATCAAGTTAAACATGTATAATTGTACATATAAATAGATCTACCAATCATACAACAACAAAACTGTCATATGTTCACAAACAGACAATAACATCACATGTTTCAACAGACATGTTCTCATAATCCTATTACAACCCGTCATAATTAATTTATTAATTATATTGTGAAAGAAATAGCACTCATAATCAAAAGAACAGTCTTGTTTTTCTGGGATCTGTATTCTGAAACTGAATTGCTCGCCTTTGATGTAGACTAATTGTTATTCTAATTTGGATTTAGATTTGATTTTGATTCTTGCTTCTATCTTGCTTTTAAGTTAAAGAAGGAATGGTGGCTAAACTAGAATGATCATGGACGGCATGGTGGCTCCTTGGAATGAATTTGTGTGATTTAGGGTTCCAGGATTATGGTTGCTTTTATAGAAGTCAAATCTTATGTGAGCCGTTAGATCGTTTTAGGAGCAATCAGAGCCATCCAACTAAAGCAAGTGTCACTCTGCCAATCATAGCATGACACATAAACCCTAACACCTCAGAATTTGTCACAAAGCCAATCAGAGAAGGCCACGTAAAAAAGACAATCCTTGACCAACAAAAAATGCACCACCTGCGCCACATGATGCGTACACGTCTTATATATATTCTATATATATATATATATATTTCTTTTTATCTATCTTCCCAATTAACCATTTTCACACTAAACCACGTTTTGAACTGCGTTCACACTAAGCCACTTTTTAGCCATTCCCCTAAAACAAAAATATGGTGCTGGCGGGGATCGAACTCTGTACCTCTTGTATGTAGGTTACATGTTCTAACCAAATGAGCTACTAAGTCTTTTGCTTACAAAACTTAGAACAATGCTAAACTTTTTTCTTTTCTCATTCTTCTTTTTCATGTTTTGCTGCAATATTTAATTTAAAGATATCTTCTTCATACGGAGTCCGATTTACGCAAACTCGGACTCTATCTCAAGCAGAATTCCGTGGTGAACACAATGGCGCAACCCGTTTCCCTTAATTCCCACATTTGAAATTAAGTATTCCTTAATTCGTTAATTTTAATATTTGAAATCATGGGGTGTTACATTCTCCCCTCCTTAAAGGATTTCGCCCCCGAAATCTCCAAGTTAAGGAGAATGCATATCCTAACATCCAATCATCCATCTGCTCAACCATCAAACACAGGCATCCATTGTCCTTACAAGATTTCTAATGCTGTATGAACATATGCAACATGTGCGTGTATATGTTCCTTATCTAATGCAAAATCAGGTGGTCTACTGATTCAGCTGACTTCCTTAATGCAAATCATGATAGTGTCATGCGTCCATTATGTATGCGAAAGAATCCTATCGATACAAATTATTCCTACATGTGTGCACAACCATTCATCAACATGCAGCTTCCATGTGATAAAACAACCATTATACATTCATTAATTTAAATATGCACACACATTTATATGCAACATGAAGGTGATTGAGCCGATCTAGTGCCTAGTGTGTGTGTACATGCATCCACGAGCAACCACTAGCAACCACTTGCATCCACCAAACATAACATGTCTCAAACACATGTTTACAACCATAGGGTTCTTCCTAACTAAAGATCGAAGATGTCATCGCAAAGATAATACTAATTGATAGGACAAGTATCAACAAAGAGGTAGAAAAGGAGAAGTTAAAACATACCCTCAAAAGGAAAGGGTACAGCGTACGCATCTTGTCTTCCATCTCCCAAGTCGCGTCTCTTTGATCATCTCCCCATTGCACTTTGACCAACTTGACCTCTTTGTTGCGTAGCTCTTATACCTCCGACCCAAGGATGCATGCAGGTGCTCGTCTAATCGTGGCATCTCCCTCTACTTCCACTTCTCTAAGCATGTTCGGCTCCACTACTTCCGTGGTATCTTGTAACACTTCCGCAAATATGATACGTGAAAACATGTCATGAACATCACTAAGCTAGTTGCCTCTTCACATGTCCTTCCAAAATCTTGGATACATAACCTCAAAAGATCTTCAAGGATTTTGTTCACCCCGTTCTGTCCGTTCACCCGTCTGTGGGTGATAAGCGATACTCGTACTTGCCGCCTTTTGCATATCACCTTTTCCTCTTGCACCGAAAACTGCTCCAAGCCCTGTCTCGCAAGCACCGGTATACACTATGAATGGCTTACTTCCATCTGGCAAAACTAAAACTAGAGCGGTCGTCAAAACCCTCTTCAAACGTTGGAAAGCAACTTCATAGTCAACATACCAAGCAAAAATCAAGTTCTTCTTCGTTAACCGAGTAAGTGCGGCTGATATCTTCGCGAAGTTCTTAATGAGCTTCTTATAATAACCAGCCAGACCTAAAAAGCTTCTTACTTCTGTTGCGTTCTTAGGAATCTTCCAATCTTGGGTTGCTACCACCTTTGCAGGATCCACAGCTATCCCTTCCTTAGAGACCACGTGTCCTAAGAACCTCACTTCTTTTCTCCAAAAATGGCACTTGGAGAACTTAGCTTTAAGTTGATGCGCTCGTAGGGTCTCTAAGACTTTCCTAAGATGTAGGGCATGCTCTTCTTCAATTTTAGAGAAAATCAAGATATTATCCACAAAGACTATCACAGACTTGTTTAAAAACTCCCTAAACACCCTACTCATTAAGTCAACAAAGTATGCGGGTGCATTCGTCAAACCGAAAGGCATAACGAGCCACTCGAAGAAACCGTCAGGAGTTCTAAATGCAGTCTTATCTATGCTATCTTCAGCCACTCTTAGCTGATGAAACCCTGTAGCCAAATCCAGTTGCGAAAAAAAACGAAGCACCCACCAACTGATCGAAAAAATCATCTACACTCGGTAATGGGTGTATGTTCTTCTTTGTTAGCTTATTCAGCTCTCTATAGTCGACGCACAATATAAGTGAACCATCAGCTTTCATAGCAAAAACGACTGGAGCGCCCCACTCCGAAATACTCCTTCTTACGAACCCCTTCTCAAGCAATTCTTTCACTTGCTTACTGAGTTCTTTTCTCTCTCTCGGAGCCATGTGGCGCACTGGTAATGTAATTGGCTTCGCGTTATCTACTAAGTATATTCGAAAGTCTATCTCGCGTCTCGGGGGTAAACCTCGAACTTCATCGAAGACGTCACTATATTTACAGACCACACGAACAGATTCCAAATCATCATTGGATGCGTCAAGGGATTCTAGGTAGCTAAGCATTACCGGACCTCTTGGGTCAAAAGAAATATCGAGGGTCTTTCCACAACGAGTCAACAATCTAACTACCCTTCTTTCACAATCTAGGATGGCATCATATCTAGCTAGCCAATCCATACCTAGAATCAAGCTGTAGCCCATGAAGCCAAGAACGAAGGCGTTGCATTCAAACCCAACGCCCAAGATAGACACTCTCAAATCCCGACAAATCATTGAAAGATGAGACGAACCACCAATAGGATTTGAGACTACTATGGGATCCGTAACTAGACTAGTATTTAGGTGCAGTGTTTCAACTAACGAAGCAGATACAAACGAGTGTGAAGCGCCAGAATTCAAACAAGGTTCGAACAGGATGATAAAAAGAAAAACCAAATTTCCAACCAAGATATATTTCTACCTCTATCAGGTATGTCAGTCGTGAGGGAACGTGTCTGCCCTCCAGAAGATCATGTACCTTGTCCTTACCTTTGCCTTTTGCTTCTTTGGACGATCCTAATAAGATGTCTTGTATTGATAACAACTAGTCTTCTTCTTCTTTCTAACGTCTTTATTTAAGTAGTCAGGTATTTCACAAGTATGGCCCTTCCTTTTCTCTGTGCCCCTTGTTATCCTTATCGCCTTTCTTTGGATCTACTTTATCGTGTGTCCTTTCCATGTCTCTGCTGCACTTTCTCTGTTAGTGGCCTCCTACCAAATGAGGCTTCATTCTTCATTAACCAAGCAGCTAATTGAACCTTCCTCCTGTTGTCTATCCTAAAGGTACCAATAAGTCCTCCACTTCCTCCTAGTTTTGACAGACGTCCCAGTCCCATAAAGTGGTTTTCCACCCATCGTACGGAAGTTCTTACATATCTTAAAAAAAGCGTCTATATGCATGAAGGAAGAAATTCAAAAAGGAAAGAGGAAGAGATTCAAAACGGAGAATCGAAGGAAAGATATATGGCTCTTGGGGGTTACGTTTTTAAAACAAACAAACTTTTCTCTTAAAAATACTCTCCTTAAAACATATTTTTGAAAGTATTTCTTTACAAAATGCTTTTGAAAAACAGTTTTTTTCAAAATTCATATCTGTTCTAGTAACCTTCAGCTCTGATACCACATTTAACACCCCACGTCCATTAATGTCACTCACAAAGGGAATGCATTAACTTCCATGGAGCGTTATTAGTGTATAGAAAAGAATATAACAAGACAGATACAAATATTGGCACTTGAAAATTTTAAAACAACTTTTATTGCAGCGGAGAAAAGGTTTGGTTACAACAACTTCATAAACCAAGTACACTTAATATCCATCTTGACAAATTGTTTTCAGAGTACATAAAGTAAAAAAGCATAACCCCAACCACAAGTAGCCATAAAAGAGATGAGTTGAACTTTACTTTCAGCAATCCAAGCACTTCCAAAAGAGAGAGAAAGAGATCCAAATCAAGCTCCGCTAGTACTAGTCCCACCCTGAGAATCTGGGGGGAAAAAGGAAGAAAAGAGGCGAAAACAAAGGGGGTCAGATGAAGTCTGGCGAGTACCATAACTTTAACAATACAGTTATTAAAGTAATTAGGATAAGGCATAAACTGGTAAAACAAGGAATGACTGTGAAGCAAGTGGGCAAGAAAAAGCAAACAGAGGAATATTTTGGCGTTAGTTGCGCTCCTAATCACTATAGGATAATTACTATACTGCACCAATGCTAATTACACCGCACCATTACTAGTCACCCTAAAAGTTGATCCCGCCCACTGAAAATAATAATAATAATAATGGTAGTTTCGTGTACCCCTAGCTGTCTTCATAGGTGCTGCCTGCCCCTATCTCCACTAGTTGTACCCACTGCCCTCCCCATTCTAATTACAATGTTTATTCATAATATGGTAGTTATACTCCTAGCTGTCTTCATAGGTGCTGTCTGCTCCTATCTCCGCTAGTAGTACCCACTACCTTCCCCATTCGATCGGCTCCCTAACTCGTAGATATCCGTGCTGGTCCCCTAGTGGGGGTGTATCACTCCCCAAAGTGGCAACCCGATACCACTAAAGATGCACGGCTTATATCTACATGATGCAACAACGTCTTACCTACCAGCCCTGGCCCACGCACACACATGACCCCGTTGGACTTGCGTTGCCACCGATAACCCGTTTTGACCTCTTACAATCAAACTCAGTAAGCGTGTACCGTCCTCGACTTGGGTCGAGCTCACAAAGATACTTAATGGGTTACTGGTTTGAAAAGGGTCCCCACACAAGCTTTCCAGCTATGCTTAGTCCCCACTTAACCCCTTCTTATTCATGTCTTCTTACATTTTTTCAACTTCGTTAAGTGTTTATAATTATATCCCACATGTCACCCATGTTATTCACTAAACAAATCAACATGTGTTATTAGTTAAGCTTGGCTTAACCCTATCCGTTTATTAGATCAATATATTATTGGTTTAGCTGGTCTTAACCCTATCCACTTATATCTTATTGGTTAAGTTGGTTTTAACCCTATCCGCTTATCAAGTCAATATACATTATTGGTTAGGTTTGTCTTAACGCTATCAGATCAATACATATTATTGATTAAGTTTGTCTTAACCCTACCCGCTTATTAGATCAATATATTATTGGTTAAACTGGTCTTAACCCCATCCACTTATCAGATTAATATATATATATATATATACATATATATTATTGGTTAAGCCGGTCTTAACCCTACCCAATTACCATGTTTTTTTATGATTAAGTACATCTTAGTTCACAGATACATTGGTTAAGAGAATAACTCCCTAAGTACCAAACCCGAAGACCGAAATCAACATCAGATTGTTACTCAGAGAATCACTCACTCAACCAAACTTCTGTTTGTCATTCATATTCGTCTTTGCTCAGCATTAATTAATTATTAATGCACAGACCTCTCACATTAAGTCGATTGGTTGTGGCCGCTGGATATGCTGGGCGGTTCCGGGCAGACTTCCACCAATGGCAAGACTTAACCTCGTGTCTAAGCATCTTTTAATTTATGCCTTTGACCTCTCACATTAGACTACCGTTTGTGGTTGCTGGATTTTCCGGGCGGGTCAGGGCAGTCTTACACCACAAATGAGTCTAACCTCATGTCTTAGGCCTTAATTACTTATTTATATTGTGCCTTTGACCTCTCACATTAGACTACCATTTGTGGTTGCTGGATTTGCCGGGCGGGTCCGGGTAGTCTTATACCATAAACGAGTCCAACCTCATGTCTTAGGCATTTATTATGACTCATTATTATTCAACCCCAATTTGAATTAATATCCCTATTTCAAATTGCCAATAACTTCCAATTTTAATCCATGTCCATAATTGTCACTTAAATTATGTCCATAATTACTATTCATATAAATTAGGCCAATTAATGTCTCAAATTAATTATATGCCTTTATGCCAATTCACAATTATGCATATTTAATATTTTCCCATTATACCCACGTCGTTCGTACGTTGAACGTGAAATATGTTAGACTCGTAAATAGTCTAACTCATAAAAAGGAAAGAAACATCACAACTTGCATAACATACAAAATAGATCTAACTAGCATAGCATGGATCAAAACTGGCATGATTATGATTCATATTAACATAAATTTGCATAATCAATACTTGCATAGGCAATAGTCATAAAACTTAAATTTGTATAAACTATGTACTATCATTGATCTAAATGTATAGATCTAAACATGTAATTATGAACTTGCATATATGGATACGGTTTTCCTATGACTTGCATATGAATTTCATAAAAAATTACATTCAAACTGGCATATGATTCACATACAAAACTTGCATAAGAAACATAAATTTGCATAAGTATGTTACTGCCTTGGATCTAAATAAAGATCTAATATCAAAATGTGAACTTGCATATGGATCTAAACAAAGATCTAAACATAAAATATGTGAACTTGCATACGGATCTAAACACATAAATTAATATCACACTTTTCGCTTATAAACTAGCATATGTATATACTTGATTCACATATGTTTTACATCCCAACTTGCATAAGATTCACATATGTTTCAACATCCTAAACTTGCATACATATGTTTTAACATCGCAAACTTGCATAAGATTCGCATATGATTTAACACATAAATTAGCATAAGATTCACATAACATAAACTTGCATATGATTCACAAATTAACATATGTAAACTTGCATAAAATGAATCAAGTTAAACATGAATAATTGTACATATAAATAGATCTACCAATCATACAATAACAAAACTATCATATGTTAATAGACAATAACATCACATGTTTCAATAGACATGTTGTAACACCCCACCTCCTCTAGGGTCACTCAAAAGAGAATGCACTAGTTTTGGAGGAGCGTTATCGAGGTAAACAAACACAGAAATATTACAAGACAGAACATAGATAAAATAGCGGAAGAATCAAAAGATAAATTTCATTACTTTCAAAAAGAGTCGAAACCTTTTACATCCAAAGTACCAAATAGCCAAAGTCATTATTTTCCATTACAACAAATTCTGTCTTGCGTAAATAAAGAAGCATTAACTTTAAAACAACAAAAGTAGCTTAATTCCCCAAAGGTAGCAGAAATGCATCCATAGCATAGCTCAAGATCAAACCATACATGATCTAAACCGAAAGCAAGCGAAATCCAAGATAAGTGCTAGAGTTTCCTCCCTGAGAACCAGGGGGGAGGGGGGGGGGGGAACGAAAGAAAAAGAGGCGAAAGAAAACGGGTCAGTCATAAAGACTGGTAATTCCTAGTGATTTTCAGCATAAAAACAGTTAAACGTATCATGACATGTATAAACTGAAAGTAAACATAAGAATGCTGTCAAGATGGAAAAAATGGCATGATAATTCAAGTATAGCTTCGCATGTTCGAGGTTCGCTGCACCGACTGTACTAGTACCCCAACCCATGTCAAATATTAACCATGGAATGATCCCTTGGCCCAATATCATGAAATGACCCATTACTAGGTCCAACGGAATGATCTACTAATCGATCGGCTGCCTACAAGTTCTAGCTCATCATGTGTCTGTGTCATACGGCCCTATCATGAATGTAGTCACCTGTGCTAGGTCCATCATAGGGTGTATCAAGCCCTAGGGTGCCAACCACCGACACGAATCAAGCATGCACAAGTAAACCTGCTGATGCCCAATGCCTGATTTTTCAACTCCGGACTACGTGCAAGACCATAGTCCGCCTGAACCTACACTGGCGCACCAACTCAGCCGTCGTTCTGGTCGCTTACAATCATCCCAGTAATCGTGCCCCACCCTGCCTAGTTCTAGGGTACCATGATACATCTAGTGGGTTACTGCTGAAATGGACCGCGTAACTAGGGTTTCCATCCAATAGGTTAAGTGTTGTCATTTAAATTTGTGACTTAACCCTTATCAGTCTAGCATGTCAAGTTGGTTAAGTGTTGTCATTCAATTTCGTGACTTATCCCGCCTACGTATCATGTCAAATTGGCTAAGTGTTGTCGTTCAAGTTCATGACTTAGCCCTATGAATCATGTGTCAACTTGGTTAAGTGTTGTCTTTCATGTTCATGACTTAACCCTATCATGTGGCATTAATTCATTAATGCACCCCAACCTCTCACATCAGACCTGTTGTTGTGGTCACTGGATATGCCGGGCGGTTCCGGGCAGATTTACACCACAACTCAGTCTGACCTCGGGTTTTCAAGTGCGATATGACCAACTACCCACATTGGATCCTATTGTTTGTAGTAACTGGATTTGCCGGGCGGTTCCGGGCAGAATTACACTGCAAACTCAACCCAACCTCGAATTGGCCATTTTCGAGTCCATTTTAGTGTCATGTCCATGTTCAAATTTCATGTCAAGTTCGTGTCAGTTTCAAGGCAAGTTTCATGTCCATATCCAGATTCAAGTTATAACAATGTTCATGTTTCATGTTCATAACCAATTTATGTTTTGCCTAATCTACCCAAATCGTATCCCCATCGCATGTAAACGTGAATCGATCTAAATTACAAGTAAATCCAAATTCAAAGTAAAAGGGAATAACATCAAAATTTTCATAGGCAAAAGAATGAGCATAAGGTGATAAATCTAGCATGAAATACTTTGCGATAATTGGTTATAACATTACTGGCATATAGGATAATATTCCCAAAACATTAGGATTACAGATCTAGCATAATAAGGTGATAGTCATGATAAAGGCGATAATCCAAAGTTGTGAAATGTAGATTGATTCAACATCACGGGCATGATAATACTATGGACATGAAGGAGTTTGATTTACAATATGAGTAGGTCCAAACTGATTTCATAGCAATATTCCCAAATGTCAAGATCCAAGATGAACAAGAATAGATATGAATCAATTATCATACATAGGTCCAATTCCAATTTATAACATGTCCATATTAAGTTTATAGTTTTAATCTAAAAGTAACTTGAACTTACAGATCGTGGAATAAGAAATTGAGATGCAGAAGTCATGTCTAGAAACTAGTCGTTGAATTGTTGAATCTCGATTTGATTGTAGAAGTAAATCCCCAATATGCAATTCCTAGCCGTAGTCTTCAAGAAATAGTCTTCGTGTTTTAATTTACTTTTAATTTAATTTAGAAGAAGCCATGTCCATCAAGAATTTGTGCAGCATAAGGTTAGAGAAGAATGGTGTAAAGAGAATGAGGCTAGGAGGCTGTTTATATAGGATTAGACGAACGAATCTAGACAGAAAACGAGACCAGATACATCAGAATGAACCCATGCTCAAAACTGGGCTTCAGCACCAGGTCGACCATAGGGTCGACCTGGTCCCTGGGAGGTCGACCATAGTGTCGACCCCCAGGTCGCCTTGTCCTGGCCGGGAAAATTCTCTCCTAGACTGTGCTGGGTTTTGAAATCGAATTTCAAATTCGAATTTCGAGATGTTTTCGATTCTGAAAATTCCTGAAACTTCGGAGGGTCATATCTCCCTCATACGGAATCTATTTTTCGAAAAGTCGGACTTGTTTCCAAGCCGAATTTCGAGAGGAACGCAATGGCACAACTCGTTTCCCTTGATTCTTATTTTAAAATTTAATTCTGCCTTGATTTATGGTTTTAACACGTTATAAGAATACGGCTTGTTACACATGTTCTCATAATCCAATTACAACCCATCATAATTAATTTATTAATTATAGTGTGAAAGAAATAGCACTCACAATCAAAAGAACAGTCTTGTTTTTCTAGGATCTGTATTTTGAAACTGAATTGCTCGCCTTTGATGTAGACTAATTATTATTCTAATTTGGATTTAGATTTGATTTTGATTCTTGCTTCTAACTTGCTTTTAAGTTGAAGAAGGAATGGTGGCTAAACTAGAACAATCATGGACGACACGGTGGCTCCTTGGAATGAATTTGTGTGATTTAGGGTTTCCGGATTATGGTTGCTTTTATGGAAGTTAAATCTTATGTGAGCCGTTACATCGTTTTAGGAGCAATCAGAGCCATCCAACTAAAGCAAGTGTCACTCAGCCAATCATAGCATGACACATAAACCCTAACACCTCAGAATTTGTCACAAAGCCAATCAGAGAAGGCCACGTAAAAAAGACAATCCTTGACCAACAAAAAATGCGCCACCTGCGCCACATGATGCATACACGTCTTATATATATATATTCCTTTTATCTGTCTTCCCAATTAAACATTTTCACACTAAACCCCTTTTTGAACTATGTTCACACTAAGCTACTTTTTAGCCATTCCCCTAAAACAAAAATATGGCGCTGGCGGGGATCGAACTCTGTACCTATTGTATGCAGGTCACATGTTCTAACCAAATGAGCTACTAAGTCTTTTGCTTACAAAACTTAGAACAATGCTAATCATTTTTCTTTTCTCGTTCTTCTTTTTCATGTTTTGCTGCAATATTTAATTTAAAGATATCTTCTTCATACGGAGTCCGATTTACGCAAACTCGGACTCTATCTCAAGCAGAATTCCGAGGTGAACGCAATGGCGCAACCGTTTCCCTTAATTCCCACATTTGAAATTAAGTATACCTTAATTCGTTAATTTTAATATTTAAAATCATAGGGTGTTGCAAAAATATTTCAGTGCATACAAACAACCAATGAACAATTATTTTAATGAATAAAATAATTCTAAGTAAAAATGTGAGTGAGATTTACTCATCAGTTTTTTTATCGTGATCTATTCCAATTTGTTTCCATTGCATAGGAGACGACAACACGAATTCGACATGACAATCTCGTTTGCTTGAATCTGATTTTGTACGAACTGATTATTACAATTATAAATAATACGAGATTTAAATTTATCACTTATTTAAACAAATTACTAAATCAACAAATTTTACCTTAATTTCTTCTTCCACTTATACGCCTACAGGATAAACAAATCCCCTCTCCTTCCCTCTCTCAACTCCTATCGTGTGGCTAACGCTTATACAAATCCAAGTAATTAATTTCGCTCGAATCTATTCATGTATGGAAGGGTAAAAAAAAATTAAATACACTTACAAATTTAAACGTCACTGTTTATTTAAATTAATTACCTAATTAACCTTAATCGCATGCCTAAGCTTTTAGTCTACTGGTTTGGAATTTCCACTTCAGTGAACGAAGAACTTTGCCAAACTTTCCAGTCCCCTTCCTCCTTTGAAAATTGTTCGAACCCATATACCCTAACATATATACGAACTTCAGTTCTACCAAGATTGCATCTTATCATCATCATCGTCATCCTGATCAATACCCTAGTACACACTCCCATCTGCATACAACAGATCCTAACGACTACCATCACAGACCTGAGCTCCCTTGAAATTCACATATGTACTCGAACCCAGTACTCAGAAAAATCCCCTGCCTTCCCCAAACTTAGACGCCGACCAATCTACCTAAACTAGGTCAATCACTGAGAGCAGCGCCCAAAATTGAACATCGCGCAACCCTAGGTTTACGGGTTCGAACTTAACATTCCCAAAACTCCATCGCTCCCTTCCATAGTCTATCGATACCAAGAGTAAACCGTCATCCACCCTGATAACATCCCATGACTTCACTGTTAGCTTCTATATCCAAAACAACCCCTACCCATCATCGCAAGATTCAACTCGTTGCTCCCCAATTCATCGCGAATTTTCAACGTCGACATCTCCTATCTAGGAGTTCTGAGCCTCGCCGCCTTGGATCAAGTACCACGCGGTCTTCGAATAAGCTTTTAAATTCTTTTTATTTATTTATCAGACAGTGGTTTCGATTTGAGAATGATAAGGTACATGGCCATTTTATTTTAATCGAAACAGAAGAAATAAAATGAACTAAATGGAATCAAAATAAAATGAAAAGAAACGGGGTCAATGCGATTTTATACAGTAGAAATAAGGGGACCAACGTACACAAAAAATCTTTATATTTAATTTAAAAAGATTTTCTAATTAATTTGATTTGATTTTGATTTGATATAAAGAGATATTTTATTCTTTTTAAATAGATATCGATTTGATTTTCGGTTCGATTTCGATCTTATCCATTACAGTTATCCCGGGTTCGCAACTTGAGATCGTAACCGCTATTTTAACGCACCGACCGACATTTCAATGTTATAATGCTACTCTGGACATTATGAGATATATTCTGAAATATATTTTGAACGTGTATATATAACATAACCATATTAAATCTATATAATATAATTTAAATTCAGAAACAAATAAATTCTCCGAAAATAAAATATATTTATTATCGTCTATATTCAAATATAATTAATACTGATCATCTGAATTATTTTGATTCAGTTTTTAACTTTGATTTCAATTATTTATTGTTTATGATAATTCAATATACTCGAATTAAATACTATTCAATTATAAATTGATAAATTTCATATAAATATCCATTTATTATATCAACTCAATATTTAAAACCATATCAATTATTTAAAATAAACTGTTCGAAAAATCCGGGTCGTTACATTCTTCCCCCCTTAAAAGAATTTCGTCCCTGAAATGGTTAAGTCAAGAAAAATGCTACAATCCTATGTACTTTTCAAAACATACTTATGCTGAAACTCAACTCTTCATATTTCAACAAATTTCGGTATCCACAAACTTTTGGTTTTCATTTATTTAATTTGATTGATCTATAATCAATACATTCACATCTGATTCATATTCCATTCAAATTGATTTTACTCAATTTATTCATTTCGATCTATTTAACTTGCTTAAGTTAAATTTTTAAAATTTCAGAATTCAAATCCCTGGGATTTCATTCCAAATCTTTTCGAAATCAAACACACACACATATATATATATTTATAACCATTTCCAATTCAAAACATTTAAAATTTTCCAAACTATTTGTTTTCTTCCAAAAAATTTCCATCAAAAACTTTTCTATGGTAGCAATCCATTGCTTAGAAACTCGAAAATGAACACTGATAAGGCTGCAGTCATCATCAGAATTATTTTCCAGCCATTGAAGTGAGTTCAGTGCTTTACACTTTCAGAATCCATTCAAAATGATTTTTATTCAAAAATCCTTTCAAAACAGAGCTATATTATTCTAATATACTTCAAAAATATTTTCCAACTTCCCAGGATTTAAATTCCAAATTATGTTTTAAATCTAATTCCAGTTCATCTCATTTGTGTATTTCATTACGTACAAATTTTATTTGGTTATAAATAACCAATCCAATTTTATAATCTTATCTGATTATAATTTAAACATCCAACACATCCATATATTATAATAGTTTCAGAAATTTATTCTTTTTCTGTCAAAAATAGAATTTTTGGGTAAAATTATTTCATTTACCCACTTAAAAACAATATCGTGGTTAATCTTCTGTTCAAGTATTTACAAAGTTTCATCAATATCGTGATGTCCCACGATTCGATCAGAATTCATAAACTACTCACCAAACAAGTCAACGCAATATGTAACACCCCACCTCCGCCAGTACCACTCTTGCAAGGGCACTGACTTTGGAGGGGCGTTTAAACAAGGTAAACATGCATGCAGATATCACAAGACAGAATATATAAGTAAAACAGAGTAGTAAAGCAGCGGATAAAACTAGCATTTCAAAACCATAGTTAAGTTACAACAAAGTACTTGATCATTATTTTCCAACAAATAAAGTCTAGCATAAACTTTAAAAACTGAAATACATAAAGTACTATCCCCAAAATGAAGTGATAAACCATAACTAGCTCAATGTCCGAGACCGTACATGAGCAAATCCAGTAAGCAAGCTAGAAAGATCCAAGCTAAGCTCCAATGTTCCCACCCTGAGGACCTAGGGGGGGGGGGAGAACGGAAGACAAGAGGCGAAAGAAAACAGGTCAGTCAAAAAGACTGGTAAGCCCTACTACTATCTGTCTATGAACTAGTAAAGTTAACTGGCATGAGAAGCTGAGATGAACATAAGGATAACAACATACTGGCATGATGATTAACTAACAAGATAGATAAAAGTGTCATCGCATAATTAAGGTTAAGTTTTGCACCACGGGTGTACTAGCATTCTAACATGTCAAGTAAAAACAAGAATTGATCCCTTGGCCCAAGCTTGGCCCAATATAATGAGGTGACCTAAATCAAGGTCCAACTACACAGTCTAGTCGATCGGTTCCCTATAAGCCTAACTCGTCAAGTGTCGGTGTCATACGGCCTAATTATGTAATGTAGTTGACTGTGCAGGGTCCACCCTAGGGTGTATCAGGCCCTATGGTATAACCCTCTGACACCATTACAGGATGCACAGTCCAAACCTACCGGTGCCCGTGTTCAACTCCGGACTTGATGTGCACGACCATGGTCCGCCTGAACAACCGGGGCATCATTCAGCCATCTCTTTTGGTCTCTTACAATCAGCCCAGTAATCGTGCCCCACCCTAGCCTTGTCCTAGGGTCTTATGATACTACCTAGAAGGTTACTGCTGAAAAGGACCACGCAACTAGGGTTTCTTAACGGGTTAAATGTGGTTAACCCGATCCACACGTGGATTAAATTGGTTAAGAGTACCCAAGGCTCCTGACTTAACCTCGATTAATCCATCAAGCCCAAATTGGTTTAAGTATTAAGTGGACCATGACTTAACCCTAATCAGGAGGCATTAATTAACATAATGCGCTTTAACCTCTCACATTAGACTTTGTTGTGGTTACTAGTTAAGCCGGGCGGGTCCCGGTAGCTTTATACCACAACTAGGTCTAACCTCGGGTTCGAGCACAACATGACCAACTTCTCACATTGGGTCCTATTGTTTGTAGCCACTAGTTAAGCCAGGCGGGTCCGGGTAGATTTATGCTACAAACTCAACCCAACCTCAAGTTGGCCACATTCATATTTGCTAAGTGTCATGTCCATTATGTTTCCAAAACATAATTACAAGTTAACATATCACGTTATGTTATAAAAACCATGTTTATGTCATAATGTTACCCAACCCCAACGTAATCCCATCGTTTACATAATCGCAACAACGCATAAAGGATAAAATGGGGAACTTAGCATAATCATGACATAAAGGTATTGAAGCCACAAGTTTATCATGGTGGCATATGAAATGTACATATGTTCATATACTTGCATATTGCATTATTAGGCTTCAAAAGCATGCATAAAACCAAACTTAGCATATGAGTGATACATGGTGATAAATAACATGTAGAATTTGCTAGAAGTTCGCATTTAGGCTCACATGCAAGTTATCATAAGGGATATGATAACTTTCATGTTGCCAAAATGCAACCTTTAACATAAAGCTTGAAGCTTTAAGGCCATAAACTCAAGTTTAACTTGCATAACATGATAACATGTGTATAATGATCAACCCAAACTTGCATAACATGATAACATGTGTCATACATAACTTGCATAATGATCAACCAAACCTGCATATAATGATCAACCAAACTTGCATAACATGATAACATGTGTCATACACAACTTGCATAATGATCAACCAAACTTGCATATAATGATCAACCAAACTTGCATATAATGATCAACCAACTTGCATATAATGATCAACCAAACTTGCATATAATGATCAACCCCAAACTTGCATCATTCATTTAACTTTAGAGTTCAAAGAAAGAAAGTAGAAAAGGGCTTACAATGCTATGAAGACACAAATAATTATTTATTATAAAGATTGAGACGAAGCCCTTAGGCAAGCACCAAAAACCCAAATATGCAAGCTCCAAATGAAAACCCTTGAGCCAAATCAATAAAAACCCTTGCTTTGTAATAGAAATGTTGCAACTTGACTTGAATGCAAACTAAGAACACTCATACAAGCTTGAAAATACTTGTATGCACTCAAAATCTCTTATAGAAATAAACTTAGGAATTTTAGCATGAGAGTGGAGGCCATGAGAGGAATAATTTTGACATAGTTTAGTTGTAGGAATAAATAATGATGATTTAGGCTAGGTGTTAGGTCCTTTTTATAGAAGATTAGGGTAATATTAGCCATAGGATTAACCCTAGATTCAATCCAAGCCATCAAAGCATGTCTTGGGGAAGAAGTCAAGTGTAGGAACCATCTAGGGCCTTTAGATTAAAGCTGAACCATGAGAACCATTCAAATGCAAAATCTGCATTTGAGCGAATCGGCCCACGGGTTGACAGCCAAACACCCTGGATTAACCCCTAGTCGACCCAGCGGGCTTGGGTCGACCCCAAAAATCGGCCGGTTCGGTTATTCCCCTCTCCCAATTCGCTGTTTTAAACATTTTTGCATATTTATTTATTTAATTTTCAATTATATATATATGTATCAATATATATATATTTCTCTGCGCAACCCATTTCACTTAATTAAGTATACTTTAATTTGTGAATTTTTCGTGAAACTTCGCGAGGCCATATCTTGGTCATACGGACACCGATTTTCAAAAACTCGGACTCTATTTCGCGTATTTTTCCGAGACGAACGCAATGGTACAACCCGTTTCCCTTGATTCAGAATTTACAGTTTAATTCTGCCTCCATTTATGTTATAACATGTTATTCAAAAATACGGGTTGTTACATTCTCCCCTCCTTAAAGGATTTCGTCCCCGAAATCTCCAAGTTAGGAAGAACGTATCCTACCATCCATCATCCATCTACTCAAAACATCATCCACGAGCAATCATTGTCCTTAAAAGGTTCTAAATGTTGTATGATCATATGCAGAGGTGTGTGTATATGTACTTATCTAATGCGAAAATCAGGAGGTTACTGATACAGTAACCTCCTTAATGCAAAGTATGTTAGTGAAATGAGTCCATATGTATAAAAATTCCTAACATAATTTATAATCTCTACATGAGTGAGCATATCATTCATCCATATGCAACATCCACGTGATAGCATAACAAGTTTTCATCCATAAATAAGCATAAACACTCATGCATATGCAACATGAAAGTGTGTGAGCCGATCTTAGTGCCTAATGTGTATCATGCATCCATGCGTATCCACGTGCAAACACTTGCAACCACTTGCAATCATCAAGCATAACATGTTTCAAATACATGTTTCATCCGAAGGGTTTCTACCTAAGGTTCTCATGACAAGATTTACGAAACAAGATAAACTAGATAAGCATGGATAGCAAGGGAAGATATACCAATCTAGGAAAAGAGATTGAAAATTTATCCTCAAAGAGAAATGGATAAAGCCCACGCATCTTCTCCTCGGTTTCCCAAGTTGCATCTTCGTCGGCTTCACCCCACTGAACTTTCACCAATTTGACTTCTCGATTCCATAGTTTCTTGATCTCCGTTCCCAAGATACGAATCAGAGCTTTTCTCAAGGTTGCTTCTTTCTCTACCTCAATATCTTCAAGAATGCTTGGTTCAACCACCTCAGCGGACTCATGTAGGCACTTTAGGAGATGCGAGACATGAAAGACATTATGCACTCCGGCCAGCTTCTCGGCAATTCCATCTTCCCGACTCTTTCTATAGTAGGGAAGGGTCCTACGATCCTTGGTGTCAGTGAACCATATTTCGCAAAGGAGAAATCTTCACAAAGACCATATCTCCAATTTTAAATTCCAAGTCTGTCCTTCGCTTGTCTGCATAGGATTTCTGTCTGTCTTTGGCCGTTTTTATCCGTCTTCGAATCAATTCAACCCTCTCGGATGTGTCCCGTATCATATCGGGCCCAAGTATAAGTCTATCTGTTGTCTCCCACCAACAAGATGGTGACCTACACGGCCTCCCATACAAAGCTTCAAATGGTGCCATCCCTATGCTAGCTTGATAGCTATTATTATAAGCAAACTCTACCAGAGGAAGGTGGTCTTCCCAAGTACCACCGAAGTCGAGAACACAAAGCCTCAAAAGATCTTCTAGCACTCTATTCACCCCTTTAGGTTTGGCCATCCGTCTGGGGGTGACAGGCTGTACTCAGATTCAATCGCGTACCCAACGCTTCTTGCAAACAATTCCAGAACTGGCTAGTGAAAATTGGGTCACGATTGCTAACTATGCTAAAAGGAACTCCATGCAACCGCACTATCTCTCGAAGATAAATAGATGCTAGCCATGATACGGTCCTCTTGCTTTTCACCGGAATAGAATGGGCTTTCTTTGTAAGTCTATCAATTATTACCTATATCCCATAAAGCCCAAATAGTTTGGTGACGAACATCTTCACCCCAACTATATCTCCCAAACAGGCGAGTCATACTCCTTATGGGGTTTGCAACAGAACTAAGATTGAGGATAGGACCGAGAGGATATACTTAAAAGATAGCATGCGAGTAAGCTCTACGGAACAATAGGGATCAAGGATATACTCTTAGAAAGAGATTAAATGCGCGTATCTAGTCTTAAGTCTTCTAAGCCGCATTTTTCTTGTGCTTATTCCCATCGTGCCTTGACCGTCTTTTAACTTCACAATTCCGTAGTTCTTAATTCTTATTTCCAAAATATGAGTTAGAACTCATTTCATCGTTGCCTCTCATTCCACTTCCACTTATTCTTTGCCTAAAATACTTGGCTTTCACCCAACTGCGTACTCATAGTTTCATGCAAGCTTTCCAAGATTCGTTAGTGAATCTTGGATCTCGTTTACATACTATACAGTATCCCACGCAAAAAACTATATCTTGAAAACAGTGCCAATCCACGTTGCCAAACTGGAGCTGAGGTAAGGGCTCTCTTGAGCCTTTGAAAAGCAAGCTCACACTCCAAGTCCCATGCAAAGACTAAGTTCTTCTTTGTCAACTTAGTAAGAGGGGCCGAAATCTTAGCAAAGTCCTTGATGAACTTCCTATAGTATCCTGTCAGACCGAGAAAGCTTCTTACTTTGGTTGCATTCCTTGGAGTCTTCCAGTCTTGAACCACAACCACTTTCGCGGGATCCACCGCTATGCCTTGCTTAGAAACTATATGTCCAAGAAACCGAACTTCCCTTCTCCAAAAATGACATTTGGAGAACTTGGCTTTCAACTGATGCGCTCTAAGCGTATCCATCACTTCCTTGAGATGCCTTGCATGTTCTTCCTCATCCTTTTAGAAGATCAGAATATCATCCACGAAGACAACAACAAACTTGTTAAGGAACTCCCTGAACACCCTACACATCAAGTCCACGAAGTATGCGGGTGCATTAGTCAAACCGAATGGCATGACAAGTCATTCAAAGAATCCATCGGAGTCCTAAACGTAGTTTTATCAATGCTATCCTCAGCTACTCTAAGCTGATGGAATCCGATGGCTAGATCGAGTTGAGAGAAAACAGAAGCACCAAAAGAGATCATCAATCCTTGGTAACGGGTGCCTATTCTTCTTTGTTAGCTTGTTCAACTCTCGATAATCAACACATAGACGAAGCGAACCATCCGCCTTAGTAGCGAATACCACCGGAGCACCCCATTCGGAAATGCTTCGTCTAAAAAAACCCTTCTCAAGCAGCTCCTTGATTTGCTTACTGAGCTCCCTTCTTTCACGAGGGGCCATGTGCCTAACGGGCAATGATACTGGCTTGGCATTATCGACTAGATAAATGCGGAAATCTATCTCTCGTTTAGGGGGTAACCCCTTAACTTCTTCAAAGACATCAGGATAGTCTCGGACCACCCTTACAGATTGCAGATCATCGATGGACGAGTCGAGAGATTCAAGATAACATAACATGACGGGACCTCTAGGGTTACAAGAATTTTCTAGGGTATTACCGAGGCGAGTCATGAGCCTCTCCACCCTATGCTCACAATCGAGGATGGCTCCATAACTGGACAACCAATCCATGCCCAAGACCAACCCATATCCCGTGACCCCGAGAACATAAGCACTACACGTGAATTCTACGGCCAAAATAGAAATTTTCAAATCCACCCAAATCATAGACAGATGGGCGGAACCCCCAATTGGATTTGAAACACAAACGGTATCCTCAACTAGGCTAGTACTTAGGTGCAAACCTTCAACAAAATCAGAAATAAAACTATGCGATGCGCCAGAATCAAACAAGGTATGAACAGCGAAATCAGAAATGTAAATAAGGTTTTCTACAGAAATACTACCTCGATCAAGAACTGGAGCGATGTTGAGAGTATGCACTAGCCCTCCAGAAGGTCCTGCACGCTGATTCTGCCCTTGCCCTTGTCCTTGCTTCTTGGGGCAATCCTTGCTAAGATGTCCAGGCTCTCCACAGTGAAAGCACTCGCCCAACTTCCTCTTCTTCTTCCCACAGTCTTTGGCTATGTGCCCAGTAATCCCACAGAAGTTGCACTTCCTCCTTTCTCTTGACTTGTTGTTCTTGCTATGGTTGTTCTTATCTCTTTCCTCGGTATCTTCCTTCTTGCCTTGGGACTCATTTGCCTTGACCTCCTTCTTGCCACTCTTATCTTCCTATTGAAGTAAGGCCATATTCACCAAATTTTCGAAGGTCGCCCCCAGGGGTATATGAGATATGGCCAAACCACGCAATGGCTCATTCAATCCTAGAGCAAAGCATAGGGCCTTCTTCTGAGCGGTGTTAACCCATTCTAGACCGAACTGAGCAAGTTGATTAAACTTATCCACGTATTCTCTAACGGCCATGTCCCCTTGCTTTAGTGATAGGAACCTCTCCATCTGAAGGTTCTCTTCTGTCGATGATAGAAATCTCAGTCCAAACCTTCTCCTAAAGTCATCCCAAGTCTGAATTGGCCTAGTAGTGGTGGTGACTACCCACCAATATGCAGCTTCCTCTTTCAATAACCATACCGCCAACAGAACTTTTCTACGGTCTTCCACATCAAAGATGGCAAAGAGGTCTTCAGTTTCTTTTAGCCAGTTTCTTGCCTCAATAACAGTCTCCATCCCAACAAAGTTCTTGCCACCCATCGCCTTAAAGACCTTGCAAATCTTTGCGAAATCCGCTTGTGGATGCGGAGGAGGAGGAGGAGGAACCTCAGCTACGGGAGGAGGAGGAATGTTAGCCAAGGGGAAAGGAGGAGGAATGTTAGCCAAGGGGAAAGGAGGAGGAATGTCCGCGGGGCCGGCTTCATTCACCCTTGCCTCCATGTACCTTCCAAACCAAATACGTACTGGTACGCCCTCTAGAATGGAAAAATTATCGGCCATACTGAAATGAAGAAAAAGATAGATTGAGAATGAGGAAACAAAGGATAGTGCTAATGGCTTTTGGGGAATAGCCTTTTAAAATAAACTAGACTTTTCTTGGAAAATACTTAATTGGTTTTGAAAATAGTTTTTCAAAAGGTAAGTTTAAAAAACCTTTTGTTCAATCTCGTAAACCTTATGCTCTGATACCAAATGTAACACCCCACCTCCGCCAGTACCACTCTTGCAAGGGCACTGACTTTGGAGGGGCGTTTAAACAAGGTAAACATGCATGCAGATATCACAAGACAGAATATATAAGTAAAACAGAGTAGTAAAGCAGCGGATAAAACTAGCATTTCAAAACCATAGTTAAGTTACAACAAAGTACTTGATCATTATTTTCCAACAAACAAAGTCTAGCATAAACTTAAAAACTGAAATACATAAAGTACTATCCCCAAAATGAAGTGATAAACCATAACTAGCTCAATGTCCGAGACCGTACATGAGCAAATCCAGTAAGCAAGCTAGAAAGATCCAAGCTAAGCTCCAATGTTCCCACCCTGAGGACCTGAGGGGGGGAAACGGAAGACAAGAGGCGAAAGAAAACAGGTCAGTCAAAAAGACTGGTAAGCCCTACTACTATATGTCTATGAACTAGTAAAGTTAACTGGCATGAGAAGCTGAGATGAACATAAGGATAACAACATACTGGCATGATGATTAACTAACAAGATAGATAAAGGTGTCATCGCATAATTAAGGTTAAGTTTTGCACCACGGGTGTACTAGCATTCTAACATGTCAAGTAAAAACAAGAATTGATCCCTTGGCCCAAGGTTGGCCCAATATAACGAGGTGACCTAAATCAAGGTCCAACTACACAGTCTAGTCGATCGGCTCCCTATAAGCCTAACTCGTCAAGTGTCGGTGTCATACGGCCTAATCATGTAATGTAGTTGACTGTGCAGGGTCCACGCTAGGGTGTATCAGGCCCTATGGTGTAACCCTCTGACACCATTACAGGATGCACAGTCCAAACCTACCGGTGCCCGTGTTCAAATCCGGACTTGATGTGCACGACCATGGTCCGCCTGAACAACCGGGGCATCATTCAGCCGTCTCTTTTGGTCTCTTACAATCAGCCCAGTAATCGTGCCCCACCCTAGCCTAGTTCTAGGGTCTTATGATACTACCTAGAAGGTTACTGCTGAAAAGAACCACGCAACTAGGGTTTCTTAACGGGTTAAATGTGGTTAACCCGATCCACACGTGGATTAAATTGGTTAAGAGTACCCAAGGCTCCTGACTTAACCTCGATTAATCCATCAAGCCCAAATTGGTTAAGTATTAAGTGGACCATGACTTAACCCTAATCAGGAGGCATTAATTAACTTAATGCGCTTTAACCTCTCACATTAGACTTTGTTGTGGTTACTAGTTAAGCCGGGCGGGTCCGGGTAGCTTTATACCACAACTAGGTCTAACCTCGGGTTCGAGCACAACATGACCAACTTCTCACATTGGGTCCGATTGTTTTTAGCCACTAGTTAAGCCGGGCGGATCCGCGTAGATTTATGCTACAAACTCAACCCAACCTCAAGTTGGCCACACTCATATTTGCTAAGTGTCATGTCCATTATGTTTCCAAAACATAATTACAAGTTAACATATCACGTTATGTTATAAAAACCATGTTTATGTCATAATGTTACCCAACCCCAACGTAATCCCATCGTTTACATAATCGCAACAACGCATAAAGGATAAAATGGGGAACTTAGCATAATCATGACATAAAGGTATTGAAGCCACAAGTTTATCATGGTGGCATATGAAATGTACATATGTTCATATACTTGCATATTGCATTATTAGGCTTCAAAAGCATGCATAAAACCAAACTTAGCATATGAGTGATACATCGTGATAAATAACATGTAGAAGTTGCTAGAAGTTCGCATTTAGGCTCACATGCAAGTTATCATAAGGGATATGATAACTTTCATGTTGCCAAAATGCAACCTTTAACATAAAGCTTGAAGCTTTAAGGCCATAAACTCAAGTTTAACTTGCATAACATGATAACATGTGTATAATGATCAACCCAAACTTGCATAACATGATAACATGTGTCATACATAACTTGCATAATGATCAACCAAACTTGCATATAATGATCAACCAAACTTGCATAACATGATAACATGTGTCATACACAACTTGCATAATGATCAGCCAAACTTGCATATAATGATCAACCAAACTTGCATATAATGATCAACCAACTTGCATATAATGATCAACCAAACTTGCATATAATGATCAACCCCAAACTTGCATCATTCATTTAACTTTAGAGTTCAAAGAAAGAAAGTAGAAAAGGGCTTACAATGCTATGAAGACACAAATAATTATTTATTATAAAGATTGAGACGAAGCCCTTAGGCAAGCACCAAAAACCCAAATATGCAAGCTCCAAATGAAAACCCTTGAGCCAAATCAATAAAAACTCTTGCTTTGTAATAGAAATGTTGCAACTTGACTTGAATGCAAACTAAGAACACTCATACAAGCTTGAAAATACTTGTATGCACTCAAAATCTCTTATAGAAATAAACTTAGGAATTTTAGCATGAGAGTGGAGGCCATGAGAGGAATAATTTTGACATAGTTTAGTTGTAGGAATGAATAATGATGATTTAGGCTAGGTGTTAGGTCCTTTTTATAGAAGATTAGGGTAATATTAGCCATAGGATTAACCCTAGATTCAATCCAAGCCATCAAAGCATGTCTTGGGGAAGAACTCAAGTGTAGGAACCATCTAGGGCCTTTAGATTAAAGCTGAACCATGAGAACCATTCAAAAGCAAAATCTGCATTTGAGCGAATCGGCCCACGGGTTGACAGCCAAACACCCTGGATTAACCCCTAGTCGACCCAGCGAGCTCGGGTCGACCCCAAAAATCGGCCGGTTCGGTTATTCCCCTCTCCCAATTCGCTGTTTTGAACATTTTTGCATATTTATTTATTTAATTTTCAATTATATATATATATATCAATATATATATATTTCTCTGCGCAACTCAGTTCACTTAATTAAGTATACTTTAATTTGTGAATTTTTCGTGAAACTTCGCGAGGCCATATCTTGGTCATACGGACCCCGATTTTCAAAAACTCGGACTCTATTTCACGTATTTTTCCGAGACGAACGCAATGGCACAGCTCGTTTCCCTTGATTCAGATTTTACAGTTTAATTCTGCCTCCATTTATGTTATAACATGTTATTCAAAAATACGGGTTGTTACACAGTATAAAACAAATTTTTATATCAATTAACAAATACGCTCTCTCGTATATGTATATATATATACATATAAACACACACACACACTCTCCTCATTCTAGGGTTCTACTGACCCTATCTCTAATGAGCACCATCCCACCAAAGCCTAGGTATTAGCTCAACCTAAGCTCTGATACCAACTATAATGGTCCAAATTTCCGTACCCTTTGAGTTGACTAATAAAACCACATGTCCAACCCAAATGACACAGAAACACGAATCATTAGTGGAAAGAAGTTAGAGGATGAGGAATAGAAAGAAAGAAAAGTTAGAATAGAAGAAAAACGAAGAACACAAATCTCACAGTGAAACAAATAAAATATATTAAATAACATAACATTTGAAATACAAATCAGTAACTGTATATACATACCATTATCAGAGCACAATAGTTATTCCTGGAACAATTATAAACACCTGTTTCCAGATACAACATAGCACACAGTGGAAATATGATAGTCTATAGCTAACTGGTGAAGCCTCCTGCTTCCAGCTCTTCCAAGTGAATCTGAAAAATACCGTCTACTTGACTGCCCATACAAATTTGGGCACTCAAGAGTTTATGGAAAACAAAAACAAAATAAACTCTGGGTTAGTCATGGGACGGGTGTGAGTAAACTCCAATCATTTGTTTAACTTTAAAAACTCTTTCGAAAGAAATGATAACCGTAAGACCGATCCACACATAAACACGGATGGTTTTAACCTTACGATAACCCAAAATATTTTTGATATCAAATCCATTGATATTATAATAATGTCAACATCAAGTAAACAGAATCTAGCGGAACGCTTGCATCTCTCGCTCCATATATATTATAAAACCAAAAACCGCAGGGTGCTTATTGGAGATTGGATTTCCAACATGACAAGGTGTGGAACCACCTTCCGATAGTGTATCTCTAGAGGGGAATACATGGGTTCAACAAGAACATCTTGCAACCTGGCCCACACATGACCGGCCACTCATTTTGCTTGAGTGTATCGAATGTATATCACCAACGGTTGGGATCAGCAACCGTTTCCCGAAAAGGACAATATCAATAGATTAAAGAAGCAAATGGAATTTATCTAGATAGGTGATTATACACCCTAATGGGAGCGACCCACATAGCCATGCTGCCTGCTCGATTTTTGTCATTTCCTAGTTGTTGAGGCCTAAGGCTACGATTTCTTATCATTCATTGATAGCACAATCACTTTGAATGCCACATTGTCAGATCGATAAATCATTAATTGATTTGCACAAATATATTCTGGATATTATGCTAAGAGAATAAATTCTCCACCACCATATATATCTATACAGACCAACATATGCGATCATTGGAAATACTCTGTCAGGCATTCGTCCATACACTTCGTTCTGGGACTGAACGAAACTGAAGGCACAATTTCTATTAATAGAAAAATTCCTTGCACTTTACTCCGTCTTTGATTATCTTCATAAAATCTGATTTTCATTGCTACTGCCAATACGAAGTGGTTCTCGGATAATAATCCAACCGGCCTCTCCATATTGACAACGAAATTGGCAAACACTTCGATAGTCAGTTATTTAACTATCAAAGAAAACAAACATTCATTCAAAGCATCAAACAAATCACTGGGCCCTTAATTAATATTTCATTAATTAAATCACTACTCCATTTCCCTATCAATATTTGTTGACCGAATCTTTTCGACAATCATCTTGGCCTTTTACATTATTTGGAAAACATATCCATATATCACCTTCTTTTATTTTCTATACGTAGAAAATATCTTCTCTTTATAATTGGAAAACATTCCAATTACTTATCTCTTTCACGCCTGTTCATTTCTATACTCAGGAAATATTTATTTATTATATTTCCACAATTCCACCTCCCTGGGTTAAAACGAACGTTGTATAAAACATTGTTACAACAACCCAAAATATTTCAATCAACTGAATTTCTTTAAACATCTCTCTTCAAGACTGAATCTTGTTACTTATTGGTTAATAATGGAATCAATCAAGTTGGGGTATAACTACCTCTCAGACCTTGACTGAAAACATCGTTAACATCAAAACAGACAAGACCACTTACCTCGAATAAACAACACCATAAAAACCAATTATTCATTTTAAAAACATGTATATGGTTCGCTTTCTATTTTTAACAAATCTAATTTATAGATTTTCTTTTTTGTTTACAATATTCTATTTTTAATTCCGTTTTCTTATCTAATTCTAGATATATCGATACATTGATTTCTAGTTATCCAATTTTCTTAAAAATATTCTAACTCCTTAAATTTTTGGAAAATTTTTCCCTACCCTCCTTTGTACTGGTCAACAGTTCAAACCTCAACTCGCCTCTCTAGGCCTTTTCCATTCAAAAAGAAAATAAAAAAGCCAAGTGGATTGCCGATTCGGTGCATAAAATCTCATATAGAATTAAACGTGTACCTTTTTGTCAAGCACTAAATTTATAAACTTCATTCTCTTCATCCCATGCCTATCTAACACATGTACCCGTTTCCAATTTATCCCAACTAAATCTAGTCATTTCTAACTCCATTCGCTAATTTATTCTTTTAAATAAACTCTTTTGCTAAATCCCTTTAGTTTGAACATATCATGTTTAGATATAAATATTTACTTGCTTATAAACCCATTTGAATTCCATTCCTAATTCAAGTTTCATATTCGATTTCGAATATAAATTCATAAACCCCATTCACTTATCCAATGCCCAATTTCAATTCAAAGCTCGATTAACTAATTATCTTCAAATTAGTTAATTCTATTCAATAATTAAAAATCTGATTTTTATTTCAAAAATCAGTTCACTTACTCCGCTTGAGTTCATATTTATAATATAACTCAAGTATGGATTTTTCTAATGGAAATTCAAATTTTATTTTGTTAAAACTCTTTTATTTATTTAAATAAACCGTTCTGGTTTTATAATAGTTACGGCGCTGCTTTTCTGAAAATTTGATTTTGGCATAACTCAAAATCTATAAGATGAAATCCAGATTTTTCTCTTTCATTAGAAAACTATTATCAAATCGGTCCTGATGATTCTTGTTTCAAAGAATTCCGACTTGAATTGAGTTCTATCTACTCAATTGAAGTTCGAAACGCCAATTTATGAACTACCGCGCTGCGATGAGTTCGTTTTAATATTATATATATATATATATATATATATATATATATAAACGTTTAAACTTCGTTTATAATAATTTCAACTCCATTCTCATATATTTCAAATCAATTTTCCTAATTCAACTTAATATTTTCGATTACCAATAATCATCGATTTTTCCTTACTCAGTAATAAATTTATTTATACTTCGATCTTCTATATTTAATTCCAATTCCTTTTATAAATAAATTATCTATAAAATTCGATATAATCGAATTTCAGTTATAAACCCATTGGATTTTTCTCACTTCGATTTATATTCCGAGTTCCGAAATAAAATTTATCATTCTATTTCAAACCGTTTTCCAATTCACATTTCAAATCATACTTGAATTATAAACTCCTAAATTATCCAATGATAATTTAATTCCCAATTTTTATCACCATTATTTATAAATAAGTTTTCTTGTTTTAAAAATTAAAACAAGCTTTCCTTTCAAATATCTATTTGAAACTCAATCTCTTTTGTATTCCGAATTTCGGAATAAAACCTATCATTTCCTTTTTCGAAATGATTTTAAATTATACTTTTAAATTCATACTTGAATCAAATATTTAAATTATCCAAACGATAATTTTTCACCTATCTTTATAAACATCGTTTATATTACTTGTTTATATATTTAAACAAGTCTCCTTTCAAATCCATTTGAAATTATAATTTCTACTTCGGAAAAATAAATTTCCCTTTTTTTTTTTTTAATTCACACTTTTATATTTTCCCTATTATCCAATGATAATTCATTTCACTTCATTTATAACATCGTTTATAAATACACTTTAGTTCCCTTTATTATTCAATTTATAAGCATCGTTTATAAATTCAATACTTGTTTTATTTATTCAAACAAGTTAATATTTCTAGCCCATTCGAAATTCAATTTCTGTTTTAGAAAATAGATTTTTCCCTTTTCAAATCTCAAAACCCTATTTACGCTATTTTTTTTTATAAAATACCATTTAGGCCCAGTGATATTTTAAACATCCAAACTAACTAATTATCAATCACTAGTTTTCTAACACCTCATTTATGATGATATATATGAAAACAACAATAATAATATTTTTGAGGAATCCAGTCGGATCCTTCCAAACTATTTTCCCGCATCCACAGACATCAGCCAACATAAATAATACCCATCCTGCTTTGAGGCAGGATATCGCGGTATAGAAGGTCATCCACTATCATAGCGTGGGGCGTATAGGGTCATCCGCTAATGATACTGCGGGCATCCGCTAATGGTACTGCTGGAATCCAACCAATCACCAATATATATATATATATAATAGCCACAAACCCCAATCCTAAATAACTAATATATACGATAGCCACAAAAATATTTCAGTGTATGCAAACAACCAACGAACAATTATTTTAACGAATAAAATAATTCTATGTAAAAATATGAGTGAGATTTACTCACCAGGGTTTTTATCGTGACCTATTCTAATTTTTTTCCATTGCATAGGAGACGACAACATGAATTCGACATGACAATCTCGTTTGCTTGAATCTGATTTTGTACGAACTGATTATTACGATTATAAATAATATGAGATTTAAATTTATCACTTATTTAAACAAATTACTAAATTAAAAAATTTCTCCTTAATTTTTTTCCACTTACACACCTATAGGATAAACAAATCCTCTCTCCTTCCCTCTCTCAACTCCTATCACGTAGCTAATGCTTATACAAATCCAAGTAATTAATTTCGCTCGAATCTGTTCATGTATGGAAGGGTAAAAATAAATAAATAAATTTAAATACACTTATAAATTTAAACGTCATTGTCTATTTAAATTAATTGCCTAATTAAGCTTAATCGCATGACTAAGATTCTGGTCCACTGGTTCGGAATCTCCACTGCAGTTAACGAAGAACTTTGCCAAACTTTCCAGTCCCCTTCTTCCTTCCTAAATTGTTCGAACCCCACATACCCTAATATATAAACGAACTTCAGTTCTACCAAGATTGCATCTTATCATCATTATCATCATGATCAATACCCTAGTACACACTCCCATCTGCGTACAGCAGATCCCGACAACTACCATCACAGACCTGAACTCCCTTGAAATTCGCATCTGTACTCAAACCCAGTACTCAGAAAAATCCTCTGCCTTCCCCAAACTTAGACACTGACCAATCTACCCTAACTAGGTCAACCACTAGGAGCAACACCCTAAATTGAACATTGCGCAATCCTAGGTTTACGGGTTCGAACTTAACATGAAGCGACCCGAAACTTCCCTGGTCTCCGAAGAGATGAGAAAGAACGAATTACTGTGAGGACAAGACAAATCAGAACACAAACAGAAGAACATTTCACTGTTATTACAACAATGCATCAGATTACAAGAATATACAGAGTATAAATGAATATTACACAGATATATCAGAGATTTAAATTACATTTAAATACCTAGCAGCGGAAAATAATACAATACACAACTAGAAGAGATATACGGATACAAAGCTTTCCGGATATCATTCCAGCTGTAAACCAGGATCCTGTGAATATAAATCTGCAAAACCAAAACTACTAGCTGCCCGTGTCGAAAATAAGGGCACCCAGAGTTTAGGTTAAAACAATAAACTCCAGGTCAGTCATGTGACTGGTGTGAGAACTAAAACAGTTATTTAAAACTTTAATTTAAAAGAGAGTAATTCAAGGGACCACGCCGTATAACACGGAACGGGCTTCCTCCCAAGAATACTAGTGCATAGAATAAACAGCACAATGCTTTTTCGAAAAATGAAGCTATTATAAGACCCAGGTCCCATCACACAATGCAACGCAAGCCGGAAGATAGGGTTTTATCTTATAACAGCCAAACATGCTTGATACGTTTGAAACAAATCATTTGATACTATAATAAGTGTATAGTGTCAAAAACAATTTCAATCATAAATATAAATCATAGACGGCATGAGTGCCCCATCCCACTATGTCGACATACTAGGCTCTACAAATAAAGCCGAAATACACGTATTGGAAATTGGATTTCCATCATGGTGGCTCCTGATTCGAAAGATCGATCGCGGAATGCAATTCACCACGGCTTACGTCCCCACAAGAGAAAACACCGTCTGCATCCGCACATTTGGGACCAGAGTACCACCGCGGCTTACGTCCCAGCGAGAGAAAACACCGCTTACTCTATATATCCCTGGGCACTAGGCTCATCTCGGTCGACCGAATCCACGACACCACTAAGGTGCCCATCCACGAAAAAGCATACTGATCAAACCATCTGTTTGCCACCATACCGGGGTGTGAGGCTCGCAGATCAACGCTATACACAAAGCCATGCTATATCAGCTGCGCTTTGATCATCAACCACCAAACTTTGCTTTTCAACAAAAGTCTGGATCACTGCATCTCAGTATGCCACACTATCAATCCATATCGTACCACTGATTTCTACCAATATATAACCTCTGAGCTCATATGTCTCAGAGAAGGGCGTTAAGCAAGAGAATAAATTCTCCGCCGCCAAACAGATATATATTTAGCAGAGATCAACAAATACAATATAAAGGAATACAATGTCAGACACACCATCCATTTACAAGTCCGTTCTAGGTCTGAACGAAACCGGAGGCACTTTCCTCGCACATCCATCCATCTCCAAGTACGTCTGGACGACCGCCAACTATTTCCATCCTCTTGGGTGTACAGCCCAATCAGGATCGTCAGTAATTATCCAAACGATGTGAAGACTTCCGGTCTTCAACCACCGTCTTCATCTTCGACATCTCGTCGAATCGGTTATTCAGAATGGGTGTAAACCCGACCTTTCTGAATAACCCACGTATATGATAAACAAATGTTACACAAACACATCAAACGCCTCATTCCAATTCAGAATATTCTTTTATTCACAAAATCACATTTTTAGGGAAAGGTTCCCATTAATTTTATCCAAGATAAATTCTTCTAAATTTATTCTTTAATCTCCCTTTGGATATCATTTCAAACCATATTATGGTTTTCCAAACTAGTCGGGATTAGCGAACCACACCGAAGTAATTATTATTTTATTTCCCAATCCCAACCTATATATCCCATGGAGAAAACTGGTAATACTCCACATCTAACACCACTGTGTTATCGGTAAAATTAATTACCATTTCACGTTCAAATCTAATTAAAGATTTAACTATCGCTTTGGAGCAAAACTGGTGGTACTCCATTCTCGATCACCTTTCAGATTTGATAATTTAAATAATCAATTCATTTTTCAATCTAATTAAAGATTCATTAAAACTCCACTTAGTTTTAATCTTCTCAAAAATCGATATCTTGCCTTTAACTGGGTTAAAGAACCAATGTCTTCTAAAACACGATTCACGATAAACCCAAATCACATTTGATATTAAATACAAGGCTCTGAATAGAAAATATATCGGCTTACATTCAATATCAAATTCTGAAACCAACATATATCGTATTGGAAATAACGATATAAAATATATCTTTCAAATCCCCATAACAATATTTGTATAGTCACGAAATCCAACATCGAAATATCCCGAAGATAATTTCGATTCAACTCCAGTCCAATCCACGTATTGGGAGTATTGATTATTTTTAAAATCACTTTCAAATTCAATTTATTTATTTCAAAAATAAATTGATTTTAATTCTAGTTCAAAACTAGTTTATTTCGATAAAAATCTATTTTTATCTTTTCAAATGTGGAATTTTCCAGCTCAACTCTTTCCAATCCACATATTATGATTTTACACAAATTATAGATATTTTTAATAATTTTACCAAGGCCCGTACAGTCGATTTCCAACAACGGCCATCGAACTGCACTTACAGCGACCTTTTTCGAATTTGATTTGGACATAACTCCAAATCCAACCGTTAGATTTTGTGAAGACCCGCAACTTCCCCGTAAAGGAAAGCGTCGGATAGTTCGAGAACAAACCACAACAGAACGCATACAGAAGAACATTTCATTGTATATTACAACAATGCATCAGATTACAAGAATATACAGAGTATAAATGAATAATACACAGAAATATCAGAGATTTAAATTGCATTTAAATACATAGCAGCGGAAAATAATACAATACACAACTAGAAGAGATATACGGATACAAAGCTTTCCGGATATCGTTCCAGCTGTAAACCAGGATCCTGTGAATATAAATCTGCAAAACCAAAACTACTAGCTGCCCGTGCGGAAAATAGGGGCACCCAGAGTTTAGGTTAAAACAATAAACTCCAGGTCAGTCATGGGACTGGTGTGAGAACTAAAACAGTTATTAATCTTTATTTTAAAAGTTAGGTAAATCAAGGGACCACGCCGTATAACACGGAACGGGTTTCCTCCCAAGAATACCAGTGCATAAAACAAACAGCGCAATGCTAAATAAAGAAAAATGAAGCTGTTATAAGACCCAGGTCCCATCACACAATGCAACGCAGCCGAGGATAGGGTTTTCCCTTATAACAGCCAAAGAATGCTTGATACGTTTAAAAACAAATCGTTTGATACTATTATAAGTGCATAGTGTATAAAACAACTTCAAATCATAAGTATCAATCATAGGCGGCATGGGTACCATATATCATGTCGCCATACTAGTTCTACAATTAAAACCGCAAATGTCACGTATTTGGAAGTTGGATTTCCATCTATGAATCGAGTCAAAAGATAGTCCTCAACCGATTCGTGACTCTCTAGCCCGAGCCACAGGCAAGCCTTGGAGCGACAGGGCCGGTCCACCGATGTGGATTATTATGCCTGAACACTACACTTCCCCACCCTATGGGGTGTAAGTCTGGTCCGTCAGCCGACCAGAAGCATCGGCCGAAACCGATATAACCGAGGCGCCTCGCAACAGCAACAACCACATAAGTCAAACTCGTCAGGCGTGTAAAACCACTGACGCCACTTCTAACTAGAAAGAAACGCAAGTCCTCCCTGAGGTCCGTCTCCCGTTTTTGGTTCATACCGGGTGTGAAACACGCGAGGTAAACGTTACACAAAGCTACGCCACAAAGGCCGTGCTTTGATCATCAACCACAAGACTTTGCTTTTCAACAGAAGCCTTGATCATTTGCATCTTAGCATGCCACACAGGCAAACCATCCTATGCAACCGATATCAGTCACACAGAATGAAATCCGATGTCAGACACACAGTCCATTTACAAGTCCGTTCTGGGTCTGAACGAAACCGGAGGCACCTAGTACCCCGCATATCCATCGATCTCCAAGTACGTCTGGACGATCACCAACTGTTTCCATCTTCTTGGGTGTACAGCCCAATCAAGATCATCAGCTATCACCCAAACGACGTGAAGACCTCCGGTCTTCGACCATCGTCTTCATCTTCGACTTATCGTCGTATCAGTTATTCAGAATGGGATAAACCCGGTCTTTCCGAATAACTCGCGTATATTTTAAATAAGTGTTACACAAACACAACATACGCCTCATTCCAATTCATTAGTCACTAACCGTAAATTAATCAAGAGAATAATTCCCCAAATATTAACCCCGAAGGCCGAAACCAACATCAGATCAATATCCAGAAAACCATTCTGCTTGGCTAACCGACAGTTAGTTTCTAAATTTCACGTTCAAATCTAATTAAAGATTTAACTATCGCCTGGAGCAAAACTGGTGATACTCCATTCTCGATCTTTTCAATCTAATTAAAGATTCATTAAAACTCCACTTAGTTTTAATCTTTTGACTGGGTTAAAGAATCAATGTCATTTAAAAACACGGTTCACGATAAACCCAAAATCACATTCATTAATCGTCGGGTTAAAGAACGAGTGTTATTTAAAACACTGTCCACGATAAACCCAAAAATCAATATCGATTCAATTCCAATTAAATGTTATTTAATTGGTACACTTCATTAAATCTAAATAAAAAGATTTAATCATTTCTCAACTGGGTTCAAGAACAGTGTTAATGAAGACACCATTCACGACAAACCCAAATCACGTTCATTAATTATCGGGTTAAAGAACAAGTGTTATTTAAAACACTGTTCACGATAAACCCAAAAATCAATATCAATTCAATTCCAATTAAATGTTATTTAATTGGTACACTTCATTAAATCTAAATAAAAAGATTTAATCATTTCTCAACTGGGTTCAAGAACAGTGTTAATGAAGACACCATTCACGACAAACCCAAATCACGTTCATTAATTATCGGGTTAAAGAACAAGTGTTATTTAAAACACTGTTCACGATAAACCCAAAAATCAATATCGATTCAATTCCAATTAAATGTTATTTAATTGGTACACTTCATTAAATCTAAATAAAAAGATTTAATCTTTTCTCAACTGGGTTCAAGAACAGTGTTAGTGAAGACACCATTCACGACAAACCCAAATCACATTTGATATTAAATACAAGGCTCTGAATAGAAAATATCCCGGCTTATATTCAATATCAAATTCTACGATTAACAAATGTCGTATTGGAAATAACGATATAAATATATATCTTTCAAATTTCCATAACAACATCTGTATAATCACGAATTCCAACATCGAAATATTCCGAAGACAATTTCGATTCAAATCCACTCCAATGCAATCATTGGATATTCTGGTTATTTTTAAAACCCTTTCTAATTCAGTTTATTTATTTAAAAATAAATAGAATTATAATTCTAGTTCAAAACTAGTTCAATTCGATAAAAATCTATTTTTATCTTTTCAAATATGGAGTTTTTCATCCCAATTCTTCCCAAATCATTTCTTATGATTTTACACAAATTATTACTATTTTTAATAATTTTATCAAGGCCCGTACAGTCGATTTCCAACAATGGCCATCGAACTGCACTTACAGCGACCTTTTTCGAATTTGATTTGGACGTATCTCCAAATCCAACCATTAGATTTCAAATTTCTAATATTCGTTAGAAAGCTCTTTTCGATACGAACCCAACGGTTCCGGTTTTAGGAGAATCCGACGGTCGGATCTCCCGTAATGTCCGTTTGAAATAAATGGTCGAAATTCGCGAACTGCCGCGGCGCGGCGCGTTCTATTCAGGCCATTATATTATATATATAATATATAATATATACTTCGTCGATTTCTATTTAAAACGAATTATATAAATAGTTTTAAATTCGTTTCAAAAGCAATTTCAACTTCCTTTTCAATTCAAATCAAGATTGAATTCTGCTTTATAAATTCGTTTTAAAATCCATTTCAATTCAATTCAAATTTCAATTCAATTCATTTCGAAATCGTTTTCAATTCAATTCATTTCGAAATCGTTTTCAATTCAATTCATTTCGAAATCGTTTTCAATTCAATTCATTTCGAAATCGTTTTCAATTCAATTCATTTCGAAATCGTTTTCAATTCAATTCATTTCGAAATCGTTTTCAATTCATATAAATATCGTTCACGTCAAAATGGCGTCAATCTAATCAACACGGCTTCATATATTGATATTTTCAAATATTCCATTTCGAATATTTCTATTTCATATATTTCTATTTTAAAACTGGAATGAGGCCCAATCAATTACCATATAAAGTTAATTATATGGATTTTCATACAACACATGTATATAATAGCATGGAAAAATAATCAACCATCAACCAAAGTGCACTACACTGTATAAGCATCAAATATAAATATTCAACGCTTATAACAGCCTGTCAATCAACCGATCGACATATTTAATCAATCAGGATGAGTGAACTTCAAATTTCATCCCAACACCCGTGTGGGGTTTCAAACAATCAAACACAGATTTTATTTGTGCAGTTGGGCGATGTGTGAAATTTATCGACCCAATCAATATCAGTCAAATCAGTGTATATACAAACAAATCGGCCGATTTGTTTATAACTATTCATTTATTCACATTCACGTTAAAAATTATATTTTTAACGATAAAACATTTTATTTCAACCTATGAATTTCTATTCAATTCATTTACACAATAAAATGATATTTTTATTTTCTAACACATTTTAGAAAATTTCGGCGGCATAACGGCACGATACTAGAAACGGGACGAGGCCTAGCCTTATCCCCGGTCTAGTGAAGGCCCACGCCATTCACACATCAATCAAATCAATTTCATCTCACCAAACAATTCAATTCAAACAAATAATTCAACTAATCTATGCAACCAAACAAACAAGTCCATGGTCTGTGGACGATTGTGTCGGGTGCTACTAAGCACCGTCTGCATCCTAGTATATATATATATATATATAACTAGAAAAGAAATCGAAAGGTGAGAAATTCTCACCTATAGCTATCCTAGTTCCACGGCACTTCATTGTAGAGATCTTCGTCGTTCCCGCCTTTTAGTCACCTTCGTTGTCCGCTTTCACTACATATGTAAAAATCGAATTTTTACTTCGCTATTCCATATATAAAAATCGAATTTTTATTTCAAAGTTCAATATATAAAAATCGAATTTTTAGTTCAAAGTTCAATATATAAAAATCGAATTTTTAGTTCAAAGTTCAATATATAAAAATCAAATTTTTATTTCGAAGGTCAATATATAAAAATTCTATTTTTCTATCGAAGTTCAATATGTAAAAATCATATTCTTATTTCGACAATATAAAAGATTATATTTTCCTTTCGACACTATAAAAGATTATATTTTCCTTTCGACACTATAAAAGATTATATTTTCCTTTCGACACTATAAAAGATTATATTTTCCTTTCGACACTATAAAAGATTATATTTTCCTTTCGACACTATAAAAGATTATATTTTTATTATTCTTTCAAAAATGCAGTTTTTTTCTTCTTAAAAAAAAATGCAGTTTTGCCTTTTTCAAAATGCAGTTTTTTCTTCTTTTTCAAAAAAATGCAGTTTTTCTTTCTTTTCAAAAAATGCAGTTTTTCTATTCTAACAAATCAGTTTTTTTTATTTTCTTCTTTTAAAACAGTTTTCATAATCCTTTTAAAAATTCTGTTTTTTTTTTTTTTTAAAAAAACAGTTTCAATCATATAAAAAAAAACTGTTTCAATTCACTGTAAAACAAAATAAAAGCAAAAATAAAATAAAATTAAACGCTCACCGAGATTTCGAATGGGAGGAGGAGTCGGCGGTGGTTCGTGGGTGGAGGCGCTCGAAGGTGTCGCGATGTCTGGAGTTCGAGGTGGAGGCTTCGATTGGGGGCTGCTTCGATTGCGTCGAGGGTAGCGTCGTCTGGAGGGAGGAGGTTGCGAGGGTGGTGGGGCGGCTTCTTCGATTGTCGGCGGTGGCTTCCAGGTCGGGGGCGGCGGCGCGATTCGATGAACTTAGGGTTTCTTCTCTTTTTTTTTTTTTTTATTGTTTTGTGAATAACTGAATCGGGGGGGGGGGGGGGGGCAACGAAGAGAAAAGGAGGGAAAGGTAGGTTTTTTTATTTATTTATTTTATTATTTAATTATTTAATTATGCACAAGGGTTGACTTTTACATACGACCTCGAAACGAGGTCCACCGCCTGTCGTCCATAGCATTTTACCCCCATTCCGAACACAATGGGATATGTACCGCAAGCTGAATCGACCGTTTCGATCAGTTTCCTTTTAATTTACATTTAAATCACTATATTGAATTTTAAACGTACATTTCAAATTACCGGGGCCACATACGAATTCTAAAAATGGCAGAAAAATATTTTCTAGCTTCGTATTGACGATACGGTCCTAACAAAACTAGTTTCGTTGAATTCTGAGACCGTTAGAAAAATGGCCAATTTCCAGTCGATTAAAATCAACTGAAACTGGTCAAACGCGTTTTCTTTTGCCACGCTCACATATTGATTCGAAAAATTATGAAATTTGAAACCTAGCAATAACTTGACCCTGCGGATCTAACAAAAGTGGTTTCGTTGAAATCCGAGGTCGTTTGCAAAATGTCCATTTTTAAGGGACTGAATTCCATAGCGACTATTCAGAATTTTCAACTGGACATATCTTTTGACTCCCGCTACGAACTTTTGATTTTTCGGATTCGTTGGAAAGATATTCACTATTAGATTCCATTATTTTTGGTTTCACTGAAATCCGGATTGTTTTGCACCCGGTACATTCATTTGAAGTTTGAAATCGAATTATCGAACTACCGCGCCATCTTCAATTCTATTTATAATTATATATAAATATTTATATTCTAACGACGACGCGTATAAATATATACGTTCGAATTATATTCAAAATAAATTTCTCGTCGATATTATTTAAAATAATCCATTTTAAATAATCAAAATTCGCTAAAATTGCCAAAATAAAATTTTTAAACTGGCCCAGATTTTACGGGTTGTTACAAATTTCAAATTTCTAATATTCATTGGAAAGCTCTTTTCGATACGAACCCAACGGTTCCAGTTTTAGGAGAATCCGACGGTCGGATCTCCCGCAATGTCCGTTTGAAATAAATGGTCGAAATTCACGAACTGCCGCGGCGCGGCGCGTTCTATTCAGGCCATTATATATATAATATATATATATATTATATATATTTCGTTGATTTCCTTTTAAAACGAATTTTATAAATAGTTCTACATTCGTTTCAAAACAATTTCAACTTCCATTTCAATTCAAATCAAAATTGAATTCTTCTTTATAAATTCGTTTTAAAATTCATTTCTATTCAATTCAATTTGAATTCATTTGAATTCGCTTTCAATTCAATTCATTTCGAAATCGTTTTCAATTCAATTCATTTCGAAATCGTTTTCAATTCAATTCATTTCGAAATCGTTTTCAATTCAATTCATTTCGAAATGAATAAAATCGATATAAATATCGTTTACGTCAAAATGGCGTCAATCTAATCAACACGGCTTTATATTTTCAAAACTTCTTTATTCTATCCAACAAATGAATATTTATCCCATTCAACACATGAATCTATATTTATTTCAACACACGACTAATCTCAACACATGAGTACTGTCAACACATCACTATTTTTATATTCAACACATGAATTTTCTTTTATAATATTCATTACTTTCCCGATTGGAATGAGGCCCAATCAATCACCATATAACGTTGATTATATGGATTCCATACAACACATGTATATAATAGCAATAATAAACAATCAACCATCAACCAAAGTGCACTACACTGTATAAGCATCAAATATAGATATCTTACGCTTATAACAGCCTGTCAATCAATCGATCGACATATTTAATCAATCAGGATGAGTGAACTTCAAATTTCATCCCAACACCCGTGTGGGGTTTCAAACAATCAAACACAGATTTTTAGTTGTGCAGTTGGGCGATGTGTAAAATTTATCGACCCATTCAATATCAGTCAAATCAGTGTATATAAACAAATCGGCCGATTTGTTTATAAATATTTATTTATTCACTTTCACGTTAAAACTATATTTTTAATGATAATATATTTTATTTTAACACATGAATTTCTATTCATTTCATTTTCACAATAAAAATGATATTTTTATTTTTCTAACATATTTTAGAAAATTTCGGCGGCATAACGGCACGATACTAGAAACGGGACGAGGCCTAGCCTTATCCCCGGTCTAGTGAAGGCCCACGCCATTCACACATCAATCAAATCAATTTTATTTCACCAAACAATTCAGTTCAAACCAAATAATCTAACCAACAACACAGCCAAACAAACAAGTCCATGGTCTGTGGACGATTGTGTCGGGTGCTACTAAGCACTGTCTGCATCCTAGTATATATATATATAACTAGAAAAGAAATAGAAGAGTGAGAAATTCTCACCCTTTTGCTAAACTGAATGACGCAATTCTTCATGGGTAGGAAATCTTCACCCCTCTTTTCTTTTGTCTATTTCGTTGCCCGTATTCACTACCTATATAAAAATCACATTTTTACTTTGCTATTCAATATATAAAAATCGAATTTTTACTTCGCTATTCAATATATAAAAATCGAATTTTTACTTCGCTATTCAATATATAAAAATCGAATTTTTATATTCTCTATCTTATAAAAATCATATTTCATTTCAATGTATATAAAATAAAAATCAGATTTTTATTTTGCTACCTATACAAAGATGATATTTTTAATATTACTATCATGTAGAAATTATATTTTAAATTCCCTACATAAACAAAAATCCTATTTTTTTACGCCTTCTATCTAGTAAAGATTATATTTTTAATACTCTAAAAATATAAAAATCATATTTTTAATCCTTTAAAAATATAAAAATCATATTTTTAATCCTTTAAAAGTATAAAAATTATATTTTTTTTTATCACGCTACTTTAAACACTTTATCCTCATAGTAAAGATCACACTTTTATCACTTTTCTATTTAAACAAAATTTCGATTTTTTTTCCAATGTTTTTATTATGAACAAACATCTTGATTTTCTTTCATATATATATACAAAACTAATCTTCCTTTTTCATAACGTATAATCATAAAAATAAGAACTTTAAATTAACCAGTCAAAATAAAAGGAAATTAACTCACTGTTATTTTCGGTTTAGGTGTTGGTGGAGGCTGCCTTGGGGCTTGAGATCGCTGGAGGAGGGAGAATGGTCTGGTGCTCGTCGCGGTGGCGGTCAGCAGGGGCGGCGCGGCTGCGGTTTGGGCATGACGAGGAGGTGCGGTCCTTGACAGGAGGGGGGAAGAAGGAGGAGCAGCTCGCGGTGGGGAAGAAGAAGGAGAGGGGCGGAGAGGCTCTGGTGACGGTTGGAGCTCGGGCGATGGCGTTGGGGGGGGGGGGGTCGGCATTCGATTCGAACGATCGTTTTTTTTTTCTCTTTTCTGTTTTCTGATTGATTAATCGGGGGGGGGGGGGCAAAGTATAGGAGAGGGTGAGGAGAGAGAAGAGCTTTTAATTATTTTATTATTTTTTTTCCTTAAAAAGTTGACTTTTACATATGACCTCGAAACGAGGCCCACCGCCTGTCGTCCATAGCGTTTTACCCCTATTCCGAACACAATGGGATATGTATCGTAAGCTGATTCGATTGTTTGAATCAGTTTCCATTGAATTTAAAGTATAATTCTTCATATATTCAATTTAAACGCACATTTCAATTTACCGGGGTCACATACGGACTCGAAAAATTACAGAAAAATTATTTCTAACTTCGTATTGACGATACGGTCCTAACAAAACTAGTTTCGTCGAATTCTGAAACCGTTGGAAAAATGGCCAATTTCCAGTCGATTAAAATCAACTGAAACTGGTCAAACGCGTTTTCCTTTGCCACGCTCACATATTGATTCGAAAAATTATGAAATTTGGAATCTAGCAATAATTTAACATCACGGACCCAACAAAAGTGGTTTCGTCGAAATCCGAGGTCGTTTGCAAAATTCCCATTTTTAAGGGCCTGAATTCCATAGCGACTATTCAGAATCTTCAACTGGACATATCTTCTGATTCCCGCTATGAAATCTTGATTCTTCGGATTCGTTGGAAAGATACTATCAAATAGATCCTATGATTTCTAGTTTCACTAAAATCCGGATTGTTTTGCACCCGGTGCATTCAATTGAAGTTTGAAATCGAATTATCGAACTACCGCGCCATTTTCAATTCCATTTATAATTATTTATATTCTAACGACGGCGTATATAATATATACGTTCTAATATATTCAAAAATAAATTTCTCGTCGATATTATTTAAAATAATTCATTTTAAATAATCAAAATTCGCTAAAATTGCCAAAATAAAAATTTTAAACTGGCCCAGATTTTCCGGGTTATTACATAACATTCCCAAAACTCCATCGCTTCCTTCCATAGTCGATCGATACCAAGAGTAAACAATCATCCACCCTAATAACATCCCATGACTTCACCGTTAACTTCTATATCCAAAATAACCCCTACCCATCATCGCGAGATTCAACTCGTTGCCCCCCAATTCATTGCGAATTTTCAATGTCGACCTCTCCTATCTACGAGTTCTAAGCCTCGCCGCCTTGTATCAAGTACCACGTGGTCTTCGAATGATCTTTTAAATATTTTTTATTTATTTATCAGACAGTGGTTTCGATTTGAGAATGATAAGGCACATGGCCATTTTATTTTAATCGAAACAGAAGAAATAAAATCAACTAAATGGAATCAAAATAAGAGGAAAAGAAATGGGGTCAGCGCGAATTCATACAGTAGAAATAACGGGACCAACGTACACAACAAATCTTTATATTTAATTTAAAAAGGTTTTTTAGTTAATTTGATTTGATTTTGATTTGATATAAAGAGATCTTTTATTCTTTTTAAATAGATATCGATTTAATTTTCGATTCGATTTCGATTTTATCCATTACAATTATCCCGGGGTTCACAACTTGAGATCGTAACCGCTATTTTAACACACCGACCGACATTTCAATGTTATAATGCTACTCTGTACATTATGGGATATATTCTGAAATTTATTTCGAATGTGTATATATAACATAACCGTATTAAATATATATAATATAATTTAAATTCAGAAACAAATAAATTCTCTGAAAATAAAATATATTTATTATCGTCTATATTCAAATATAATTAATACTGATCATCTGAAATGTTTGGATTCAGTTTTTAACTTCGATTTCTATTATTTATTGTTTATGATAATTTAATATACTCGAATTAAATCATATTCAATTATAAATTGATAAATTTCATATAAATATCCATTTATTATATCAACTCAATATTTAAAACCATATTAAATATTTAAAATAAACAGTTCGAAAAATCCGGGTCGTTACAGGGGTAAACCCGTTCCGTGTTATATGGCGTGGTCCTTTGATTTACCTAACTTTAAAATCGGATTAATAACTGTTTTAGTTCTCACACTAGTCACATGAATAACCTGGAGTTTATTGTTTTAACCTAAACTCTGGCTGCCCCTATTTTCCACACGGGCAGCTAGTAGTTTTGGTTTTATAGATTTTTATTCACAGGATCCTAATTTACAGTTGAAGCGATATTCGGAAAGCTCTGTATCCGTATATTACTTTCAGTTGTGTTTTGTATTATTTTCCACTGCTATGTATTTAAATGTAATTTAAATCTCTGATGTATATTAAATGTGTATTATTTATCCATACTCTGTAATATTCTTGTACTCTGATGAATGTTGTAATAAGCAATAAAATGTTCTTCTGTTTGTGTTCTGATTTGTCGTGTTCTCAAAGTCAATCCAGGCTTTCCTTAACGAGAAAGTTCAGGTCGCTTCATTTGGTATCAAAGATCTGGTTTACAGAGTTCGAGAACAAGAAACATTAGAGCCATACGAAAGAATTCATCAGAGATTGGATTAGCAATATCCAATGAGAATGACTTGTTAGAGATGAGATCAGTAGTATCCTAGAACGAGTGTGAAGAGTATATTTTTAAAATGAAAACAAAAGTTTGTTTTTAAAAGTTAAATCGTATTTTATATATTTGAATATTTATTTGTATTGAATTTGGATAATCCAATATATAAAGATTTTGCATATATGCCTCGCAAACGTGTATTCGAAGTTTTAATATACTGGATAGATATAGAATTACACTCTAGTCACTCAGGGATAATTCTGGTGATGTCCGGACATCATCAGTATTTATTTTCGAGTTTCGAAAGTGGGATGTCTATATGATTCCAATTGACTGGTGTGAGAACCAAAACTAGATAGGGTCTATTGTTGTGATTTGGAATCAAATTCTGATTTTTGGACTATGTATCAAAGTTACGAATTTGAAAAGCTAATCAACTAATTGACTGATGGTTGTGTGATTAATTATTTAAATCAACATGTGAAAGAACGATACATATAACCAAATTGTATCAAATTTTGAACTGAATTGAAAATTGTTTGGAAATGCAATCATGTACAAATATATGTGTGAACAGGTCATAGCAAGGAGGCTAGAGAAGAGGAATAAAATTGTATGCCCGACAAATAGGTACATGTTTACAAATTTATTGGGTTTGGATGATTTTATGAGCCAATTGGCTAGTCGCTTGGCTTTTTATTGTTGAGATGAGAGGTCCTGTATGGCGATTTCGGGATTCTCCCGATGCTCCCGTACAAGGGAGGTTATGGTGAATTTTTTCGAAAATTTAGGGTATTAGCCAAATTTTTGAAAAGTTTTTAGAAACTGAAAAGTTGAAAAACTTAAGCCATAATTAAAATAATGAAAGTTGAGTTGGTTTGTAAAACAACTTTCAGTTCCATTCCTTTTCAAGGACGAAAAAAGTTTTAAGTGGGGGAGATTGTAGAAACCCGGGAAATCTGAACCAATTTAAAATTTTGGTTATTTTTATGAATTTTGAATATTTAAAATGAATTATTTTAAATAATAACGACGGGAAATTTATTTTGAATAGAATTAGAACGGAAATATTTACTTGAATCGATGTTAGAATATAAATATTTATTTTAATTATAAAAGGAATTGGAAATGGCGCGGTAGTTTGAAAATTCGATTTCAAATTTCAAATGAATGTACAGGATTCGAAATTAACCGGATTTTAGTGAAACCAAAAATATTAGAATCTATTTGAAAATATCTTTCCAACGAATCAGAAAAATTGAAATTTCATAGCGAGAATAAAAAGTTTTGTCCAGTTGAAAATTCAGAATAGTCGCTATGGAATTTTGGGCCCTTAAAAATGGAATTTTGGGCCCTTAAAAATGGAAATTTTGCAAGCGACCTCCGTTTTCGATGAAGCCACTTTTGTTGGATCCGGGATGTCAAGTTATTACTATATCCCAATTTTCATAATTTTTGGAATCAATATGTGAGCATGGAAAAAGAAAACGTTTTTTAACAGTTTTAGTCAAATTGGGTCAACCAAAAAATGGCCATTTTTCATACGGTCTCCAAATTCAACGAAATTAGTTTTATTAGGACTGTATAGTCAATATGAAGCTGGAAATAATTTTTCTGGAATTTTTAGAGTTAGTATGTGACCTTGGTAAATTGAAATGTACGTTTAAAATTGAATATATAGATTTAAATTTTAAATTTAGCAGAAACTGATTGTAACAGCCGAACTGGCTCACGATACATATCCCATTTTGTTCGGAATGGGGGTAATTAGCTAGAGGCGATATTAATTGGGCTTGAATGACTTTTAAAACAAATTAAATAATAAATAATATATATATATTATTTTCCACTAAAACCTAGCTCCTCTTTCAGAAATAAACCCGCCGCTATTCTCAAACTGATCGAGGGCGGAAAAAGAACGATCCTCCTCACCTCAAATTCTTTGAATCCACAAAGAATTATGAAAACGTATATGCTTAACCTGATAGAGAATCTCGAGGTCGTCATTTCCATATGGTGATGATGGGGTATCGGTTCAAGGTTGGGGCGGAATCAAGGCTTAAAACCAGCGGGTTCGAAGGAGGTTTTAGCGTCAAGGGAAGCATCGAGTTGGCCTGAATGGCGGGTGGAGGTGGCTCTCACAGAGGCGCAAGACGTGGCAAGGTTCGATGGTGCTCCGGTCGAGCATAACAACCGCAGTTTAGAACCCTATATAGCGAGCACTTTTCGTGAATATCAGCTGGAACCAACGAGGAAGAAGAAGAATGTACGATGAGTTTTAATTAGTTATTTTACACATCATTTTAAATCAGTTTTTATTTAATATAATACATAGAAAAAACCAGTTTTTATTTAATATAACACATAGAAAAAATTAGTTTTATTTAGTATAAATACATTGTTAAAAATCAGATTTTTAAATATAAAAGAGCATAGTTTATAAAATATAAATGTATGTTTTTGAAAACATAAAGAGATGATTTTGAAAATATAAACATACATGTTTTTGAAAATATAAATACACATGATTTTGAAAATATAAACATACAAGATTTTGAAAATATAAATACCCTTGTTTTTGAAAATATAAATACCCTTGTTTTTAAAATATAAATTTGCATTGTTTTTAAAACAATAGTGTTATAAAAATAATATATATATATAGCATTAGTAAAAATAAGATTCTTACATATATAGTTCTGAAATATAATTTTTTTTAAAAAGCATTGTTTTTGAAATGGAAATAGCAGTTTGTAAAAGTGTGATTTTTATATTGATAGAACGATAATTAAAATATGATTTTTAAATAAAAAGCACTGTATTAAAAATGTGATTTTTTTATATAAATCACTTGAAAACAGATTTCAATGGAACCAACTGGAAGCGAACAAAATCCAGACTGTTCTACTAAAAACCGGCGGAGTGGAACCCAAAGGTGAGAACTCCTCACTTTTGTTTTATTTTCTAGTTAAAATATATACTAGGATGTAGATGGTGCTCAGCAACACCGGACACCCGTTGTCCACAGACCATGGACGACTTGTTTATTTGTTTGGTTATGTTGTGAAAATTGATTGTGTGATGTGGAATGGAGTAAATATTTTATAGATAAATCGGACGATTTGTTTATGTACACACATTTAACTGATATTGGTTGGGATGATAAATTTTACACATCGCCCAACTACACAAGTAAAATTCATTATTTGTTGATTGAAACCCCACACGGGTATTGGGGTGATATATGGCATACATTTGTCCGAATAATTAGTTGTATGTCGAACATTGATTGACAGACTGTTGTAAGCGTTAAATATTTATAGTTGATGCTTATGCAGTATAGAATGCACTTTGGATGATGGTTGACTATGTTTGATTATTGTAGTGTACATGTGTGTATGAAATCCGTATAAATCAAATTATGTGGTAATTGACTTTGGCTGATTCCAGTTCAGAAAAAATGAACATTTTAAAATAATGAATACTTTAAAATAATATTCAGTAAAAGATCAAAATTTGATTTTGATGTCCGATTTGGGATGGACACGAATATATTTAAATATATAAAGCCGTGTTGATTAGATTGACGCCATTTTAACATAAACGATATTTATGTCGATTTTATTCATTTTTATAATGAATATCGAAAAGGAATTGATTTCAAAATCTAATGTTTTGAAAATACTATCATTTATATATCGATGATATGGAATATTCAATTTTGATTTGAAATTGAATATGAAGTCGAAATCGTTTTGAAAACGAATTTAAAATGATTTATAAAATACGATTTAAATGGAAATTGATGAAATATATATTATATATATAATATAATGGCCTGAATAGAACGCGCCGACGCTGCGGCAGTTCGCGAATTTCAACCATTGATTTCGAATGGACATTACGGGAGATCCGACCGTCGGATTCTCCTAAAACCGGAATCGTTGGGTTCATATCGAAAATAGCTTTCTAACGAATATTAGAGATTTGAAATCTAACGGTTGGATTGGGAATTATGTCCAAATCAAATTTGGAAAAGGTCGCTGTAAGTGCAGTTCGATGGCCGTTTGTGGAAATCGACTGTACGGGCCTTAATAGAATTACTAAAAATATCGATAATTTGTGTAAAATCATAATAAAGGATTTGGAAAGAATTGGGATGAAAAATTCCATATTTGAAAAGATAAAAAGGTATTTTTATCGAAATGAACTAGAATAATAAATCAAATGTTTTTAAATAATTAAATTAGATTTGAAATGGTTTTAAAAATAACCGAAATTTCCAATATATGAATTGGAATGGATTTGAATCGAAATTATCTTCGGAATATTTCGATATTGGATTCCGTGGTTATACAGATATTGTGGAGGAATTTGGAAGATATATATATATATATATATATATATATATATATATCGTTATTCCAATACGGTATTTGTTGATTCCAGAATTTGATATTGAATATAAGCCGATATATTTTCTATTCAGAGCCTTGTATTTAATATCAAATGTGATTTTGGGTTTGTCGTGAATGGTGTCTTCATTAAAATTGTTCTTGAACCCAGTTGAGAAAAGATTAAATATTTTTATTTAGATTTAATGAAGTGTACCAATTAATTGATATTTAATTGGAATGGAATTGAAATTGGACTTTGGGTTTATCGCGAACGGTGTTTTAATTAACACTTGTTCTTTAACCTAATTAACAATGGAATAAGATTTTGGGTTGTCGTGAATGGTATCTTTAATAATACTTTTCGTAGACCCAATGGAGTTAAGGAATTCAGAAACTAACTTGAAATTAGTTAAGTTGAATGGTTTCCTGGGTATTGATCTAATGTTGGTTTCAGCCTTCGGGGTTAATACTTAGGGAATTGTTCACTTGCTCATTTACGGTTAAAGGCTGATGGAATGGAATGTGATTTTGGGTTTGTCGTGAACCGTGTTTTAAAGGACACTGGTTCTTTAACCCAGTTAAAGACAGGAATAAGATTTTGGGTTGTCGTGAATGGTATCTTTAATAATACTGTTCTTAGACCCAACGAAGTTAAGAAAATCAGAAATTAACTGGAGATTAGTTATGTTGAATGGTTTCCTGGGTATTGATCTGATGTTGGTTTCGGCCTTCGGGGTTAATACTTAGGGAATTGTTCACTTGCTAATTTACGGTTAGAGGCTAGTGGAATGGAATGTGATTTTGGGTTTATCGTGAACCTTGTTTTAAATGACATTGGTTTTTTTACCCAGTTAAAGAAAGGATGTGATTTCCCAAGTTAAACAATCGTTAATATTGATTTTTGGGAAGATTAAAACCAAGTGGAGTTTTAATGCATCTTTAATTAGATTGAAATGATATCTAAAGGAAGATTAAAGAATAAATTTAAAGAATTTATCTTTGATAAAATTAATGGGGACCTTTCCCAAAGTATAAGAATATTTGAATAAAGGAATATTCTGGATTGGAATGAGACATATGTTGTGTTTTTATAGCACTTATTTATTATATACGCGAGTTATTCAGAAAGACCGGGTTTATCTCATTTTGAATAACTGATTCGACGGTGTGTCGAGGATGAAGATGGTGGTTGAAGACCGGAGGTCTTCACGTCATTTGGATGATTACTGATGTCTTGATTGGCCTGTACACCCAAGACAAGGTAATAAGTGGTGATCGTCCAAATGTACTTGGAGATCGACCGGATATGCGAGGACCTCTCCCCTGTAGTGGACATATAGGGGAGGAATAAGGTGCCTCCGGTTTCGTTCAGACCCAGAATGAACTTGTAAATGGATGTGTGTGTGACATCGAATTTCATTTTATGTGATTGATAGACATCGGTTGCATAGCATGAATTGCCTATATGGCATGCTGAGATGCAAATGATCAAGGATTCTTTTGAAAAACAGAGTCTTGTGGTTGATGATAAAAGCATAGCTTTAATATAGCGTAGCTTTGTATGGCATTAATTCGCGAGCCTCACACCCCAATGTGAACCAAAAATGGGAGAGGACATCAGGGAGGGCTTGCGTTTCTTTCTAGCTGGGAGTGGTGTCAGCATTTTACTAGCCCTGACATTTTACTTATGTGGATGATGGATAGCGAGGCGCCTCGGTTATATCGGTCGTTCCGGGGCCGATAGTTTGGTCGAGATATGACCAATTTACGCCCCATAGGGGGGGGGGGAAACGTAGTGTTCAGGCATTTTAATCCACATTGTATGGACCGACCCTGACGATCTAAAGGCTTGACAGAGTACTTACCCGATGCTCGGGCTAGACAGTCTCGAAGCGGTAAGGACGATCCATTGCCTTGGTTCGTAGATGGAAATCCAACTTCCAATACGACATTTTGCGGTTTTAATTGTAAACCTATATATGGCGACATAGTGGTATGGGGCACTTATGCCGTCTACGATTGATACTTATGATTGAAATTATGTTGACACTATACACTTACAGTAAAAGATGAAATTTCACGTATCAAGAATTTTTGGCTATTATAAGGTAAAAACTCTATCCTCCGGCTTGCGTTGCATTGTGTGATGGGACCTGAGTCTTATAATAGCTTCATTGTTCTTTATTTAGCATTGCGCTATTTGTTTTATGCACTGGTATTCTTAGGGGTAAACCCGTTCCGTGTTATACGGCGTGGTCCCTTGATTTACCTAACTTTAAAATCAGATTAATAACTGTTTTAGTTCTCACACCAGTCACATGACTGACCTAGAGTTTATTGTTTTAACCTAAACTTTGGGTGCCCCTATTTTCCACACGGGCAGCCAATATTTTTGGTCTTGCAGATTTATATTCACAAGATCCTGATTTACAGTTGAAGCGATATTCGGAAAGCTCTGTATCCGTGTATTACTTTCAGTTGTGTTTTGTATTGTTTTTCCACTTCTATGTATTTAAATGTAATTTAAATCTCTGATGTATATTAAATGTGTATTATTTATCCATACTCTATAATATTCTTGTATTTTGATGAAATTGTTGTAATAATCAATGAAATGTTCTTCTGTTTGTGTTCTGAATTATCGTGTTCTCAAAGTCAATCGGGGCTTTCCTTAACGGGGAAGTTCGGGACGCTTCATTGCGTTTTAAATTCCTAACTAATAAAACATCAGAAATAGTAGATGTTTCAGAATTACCGACATTGCCGATTCCAATGATGTATCCTTTAGAATTATCTCCGAAGTTTACCAGTCCACCATCTTCATACTTCAGATTATTGAGTAGTTCTGAATTTCTAGTCATATGTGTCGAACAACCACTATCCAGTATCCATTTGTCCTTTTTCATTTCCACCAATTGCTTTCTAGAATTTGAAAATTCAATAGCCATGTAACACACCAGTTCAAGATCTAAATTTCCAATAGCCACATTTTCAGAATTTGAATTGCCAATAGCCACTTTACCCATCTTTTCGACTTTTGATTTTTCAAAAGTCGTAGAACATATCCTTTTCCGTATTGAACAATATTTCAGTAGATCATATGCTTCTTTAACATTAATATATGCAGACTCTTTTAACATTGATGCAATGCATTAATTGATACTAGTATTATCAGAGATTCCAAAATTTGCAATTTTACCGAATTTTCAAAAATCATATTATGAACTTTTTGAAAGACCTTTCTCTGATATCAATTATTAAGGATTGCAGAATGGATCGTTCGGGCAAAGCAAACACTAGAGGGGGTGAATAGTGTTTGTAGGAATTTTAAACAAAACTTAAAACTAAACAGAATTATGGAATGAATCAAACAACACAAACACAATCACAGATTCAAACACAAATGCGAAATAAACAGAAATAAAAATGCAGAAAAGAAAAGAACAAATCGGATTTTATACTGGTCCGGACCACTCCTACATCTAATCCCGCACAACGCTGGATCGTGCAGAGGTTTATTACTATTTCCAATAGTCAAATACATCCTCCTTGATTTCACGGCTCAACAAGGATACACCGACTCCTATTCCTTGATTTCACGTCTCAACAAGGACACACCGACTCCTATTCCTTGATTTCACGGCAACGAGGATACACCGATTCCTCTTTGACTCACAAACAAGGTTTACTCAACCCAAACAATTACAAAACAGCCATATAACTCTTCAATAGCACTTGATTCAAAGAGTAAAGAGTGTAGAGAGAATTTTGATCAAAATAGAATTGAATTCGGCAGAGTATAAGTGTGAGAATCATAAAAATGATTAAGAATAATGGTGGAGTGAAAGAGAATGAAGTTAGGGAAGAAGATATGTTAAAAAAATTCAGTTTTCACCTCTTTTTATAGAGTATGAAGGTTTGCAACGGTTCTGAAGAGTTTCAAATAGTGAAAAGACACTTCCCTTCAAAATTAGAAAAAATAACAGTTATATGTCAACATACACATTTTGCTGTGTCGACATACTCATGTGTATTTTTGATTTTCAAAGAATTTTTCAAGTTTTTTGATAAAAAACTAATTCTGGAAATTCTTGAGTAAAATTCTAGTGTTGTAAATTAATATTATATGATAGAAAATCATATGAAAGCATATTTTTAAACTATATAAATATATTTATAAAATTATAAGGTTTTAAACTATATAAAGTATATAAAAAAATTAATTTTTGAAAACAAAGAAGAATAACAATAGAAAAACAAAATAGAGAGGATTGAGGATAAATAGAAAAACAAAATAGAGAGAATTGAGGATAGAATTGAAAATCAGAATTTGAAAATTAGAATTTGAATTTTGAACCTGGAGTGCTATTTAGAGTCTTACAAAATCTAGACTCTATAATTATATTGATCTTGAACTCTTGAAGTCTTGATTACTCATGAGTCTTGAAATTTCTCTGATCTTTGAATCTCTATCATCTTTATAGTTGTACAGTCTTCAATAATATTTCCTGTATATAATTCCTGTATATATATATATATATATATTCTATACAAAAAGTGTTAGTATATATTTTATAATAAATGATAATTGAAATAAGGTTGTTGTCATCAAAACTCCATTCTCCAACACAGTTATCAAATTTGTTTATTCTTTCAAATTTGAAATAAATTACAAATAAATTAGGTGTGGATTTGTAGGCCTTTAACTATATTGATCTTGAACTCTTGAAGTCTTGATTACTCATGAGTCTTGAAATTTCTCCTATCTTTGAATCTCTATCATCTTTATAACTGTACAGTCTTTAATAATATTTCCTGTATATAATTCCTGCATATATATATATATATATATATTTTCTATACAAAAAGTGTTAGTATATATTTTATAATCAATGATAATTGAAATAAGGTTGTTGTCATCAAAACTCCATTCTCCAACACAGTTATCAGATTTGTTTATTCTTTCAAATTTGAAATATATTACAAACAAATTAGGTGTGGATTTGTAGGCCTTTAATTTAATATTTCCATCTTGACTACAATTGTTCTTAGATTGTTTATGGTTATTGTTAACACCTCAGATCTGGAAATCAATCCTAAGACTATTGTTAGATGTGTAGTATTTTATTTCAAATTTATAGGATTTGTGTGTTGAATTATGTTTTGTGAAGTTTTGGTTAGAATAATAATAATCATGTTTGTGTTTGATATTGTCTGGGTTTTACTTGGTTATTATAAATATGCCCTTTTTGTTCTTTTTGGAAATAAATAGGCATTATTTGATATCAAAAAAAAATATAAACAATAGATATTTCATACTTCTTGTGATTTGAAATATACCGATATTCCTCTTCGAAATATTTTTGGGATCAAATTTACTATAATTATAGTTAATAACCTTTTCTATATGATTTTGAATCTTAAAATAAGGTTAAGTACAAACAGAGATGTTTTTTTCGTTAGTTTTGACCAGAAGATAAACAATAATTGTTAATAAAATAAAATCAGTAACTACGTTAATTTTACACTTAAAAATATTAATAAATAAATAAGTATATTATAATCATATCCGTCCAAATCTACGTAAATAACACTATTGTATTATATTAATAAATATTCGTGTTATGTGTTTGAATTCAAATAGTTTCTATTTTATGGGTATGTATATGAAAATTACAACACCCCGCATTTTTAATAATACAAATATTAAAATAATTATATGAGTAATGTGAGTTTGGAATTAAAAAACAAACACACGTTATAAAATGAGTAATAAATAAAAAGAAATGTTACAGAAGAATGAATGGAAGTAAATTAATAGCACGTTACAACTTAATAAATCGAATGTAATGTTAAAGTTTAAAATGAAAGAAATAGTTAATAATAACACACATGTAAACATGTGTAAATATATATTCTATTTCATAAAAAATATATGTATAAATGTCAAAAGCAATGCACATTTGAAGTTAATGTGTGTCATTAATGACATTCGGAAGAACATAATGGGAATAATATTAAAAGAGATTAAATGAAAATAATGTCAAAGCTGGAAGTAAACAATTAATTTTGGAATGTTGACACACGTGAATGCGCATGTATATAATAATATTATAGACATAAATATGGCACACATTTGAAATTGGAAATAAACATGCATCATAAATAGAATTAAATTATAGGGAATTTGATAACATTAAGTAATGTTCCGATTTAAAATGAATATGCGTGCATTAATTCTAGAAATGATGCGCATTTAAAATTAAAGTTAAACGTATGAAAAACAGATGAAAATAAATGTGCAAGTAATAAAATAAGATCTGCAAGCAATTAGTTAACATTTATTGTTAATTAACGGACATTGAACGCATAGAGTGATTTATTCAAAATTAATAAGGGATTTGAAATTGAGATAAATGGTGCTTGCATACAAAGGATTAGGAAAGAAAAGATAACAACAAGCATATCTATAGACAATTAATAAGTATGTAATGTTTGTAATTATTATTGTAATTCAAAATTCAAAGGTGGAATGTATGCACGTAATAAATAAAAGAAGTAAGGAAATCAACGTGCATAAAGATGGCAATTAATATGGTGATTGATTGATATATTAATTTGGTAATGAATTGCAATGCATGCAGGGATTAATTGGATAGTAAATAAATACTAGGCATACATGTAATTCATTAAGTGGATTCAGAATTCAAATGTGTCGCACGTGTGTAATTAACATAATAAATATAGATAACGTATATGTTTACAACAATTAATGGAAGCATTAATTAACTTGTTTAAAGACAACATAAAAGAGAGTCATACATAAAACAAATGGAAAGCAAATATATTTTATTTGTTTATACGCAGTATATAAGTTAGGTGATTAATTATTTAATTAGGAACGTCAATTATTATCCAACTATTCATTTCATTTTGGGAGGTGTTCGCACTGTTTTGAGCTAATGATAAAATCTAGTGGCTATAGGAAGTTGCGTGACATGACAAAGAGAGTATACGCTCTAAATGTTAGGGCTTTATATCCAATGGGTAGCACTGGTTTGGACCACTAATAATATAGGTGTAGAGATTCATTTTTTATATTCACATGTTTTTTCTTTAGGGTTGCGGAAGAACCGCCATTTTTCTATCTCCACTAATTTTTTTGAATTTATATTTATCTTAGACCTAATCTATTTTCGGTTTAGATTTAAAATAAAAAGGAGTATAAATAATAGGATTTCAAGTATGTTCAAATCTGAAAGCCATAATTGAGGTCTAGTGGGTTGCAAACCCAAAAAGGCTATTATAAGGAAGATAAGCATAGATAGGGAAAGGATTTGGATCCAAAACATAAAGATTTTGTAACAAACCGGAAAATCTGAACCAATTTAAAATTTTTATTTTGGCAATTTTGATGAATTTTGAATATTTAAAATGAATTATTTTAAATAATAACGAGGAGAAATTTATTTTGAATAGAATTAGAACATATATATTTATTTGAAACGACGTTAGAAAATAAATATTTATTTTTAATTATAAAAGGAATTGAAAATGGCGTGGTAGTTTGAAAATTCGATTTCAAATTTCAAATGAATGTATAGGATTCAAAATAAACTAGATTTTAGCGAAACCAAAGATATTAGAATCTATTTTAGAATATATTTCCAACGAATCCGAAAAATTGAAATTTCACAGCAGGAATAAAAAGTTATGCCCAGTTGAAAATTCGGAATAGTCGCTATGGAATTTTAGCCCTCAAAAATGGAGATTTTGCAAACGACCTCCGTTTTCAAAGAAAACACTTTTGTTGGATCCGGGATATCAAATTATTGCTAAATTCCAAAATTCATAGTTTTTTGAATCATTATGTGAGCGTGGCGAAGTAAAACGTGTTTTGACAGTTTTAGTCAATTTGGATCGACCAGAAAATGACCAATTTTCAAACGGTCTTCAAATTTTATGAAATTAGTTTTTAGGACCGTATCGTCAATACGAAGCTAGAAATAATTTTTCTGTAATTTTTTAGTTCCGTATGTGACCCCAGTAAATTGAAATGTACGTTTAAAATTCAATATAATGATTTAAATTTTAATTTAAATGAAAAGTGATTGAAATGATAAAATTGGCTAACGATACAAATCCCATTGTGTTCGGAATGGGGGTATTATGCTATGGGCGACAGTCGTTGGGTCCCGTTTGGTGGTCGAATGAAAAGTCACCATTTTTGTTGAAAAAAAAGAGCTAAGATTTTTAATTCAAGAAAACTAAGATTTTAATTTCATAAAAAGATTTGATTTTTAGTTTTAAAAAAGATTCAATTTTTAGTTTTAAAAAGATTTGATTTTTTAGTTTTAAAAAGGTTGGGTTTTTATATAAATAAAAAGGTTGGATTTTTATATAAACAAAAAGGTTTGATTTTTATATAAACAAAAGAGTTCGAATTGTCATGAGAAAAAGATACGATTTTTATGGTAATAAAAATATGATTTTTATATAATAGAGATAATAAAAATATGATTTTTATACGATGGAGAATATAAAATTTTGAATTTTATATTTGTGGCAATATAAAAATGCTATTTTTAATATAAACATCATATTAGAAATGTGATTTTTAATATGAACAGCGTAGAATAGACCGCGTTAGAATACTGGGCAAATCCAGACGGTTGAGAAATTCAGAAATAAAACTGGCGGAGTGGAACCTGAAGGTGATAACTCCTCACTTTAATTTATTTCCTAGTTAGATATATATACTAGGATGCAGATGGTGCTTAGCAGCACCCGACACCCGTCATCCACAGACCATGGGCGACTTGTTTGTTTATTAGTTTGTGTTGTGAAAATTGATTGTGTGATGTGGAATGGAGTAAAATATTTTATAGTTAAAAATATAATTTTTAACGTGTATACGAATAAAATAAATATTTATAAACAAATCGGACGATTTGTTTATGTATACACATTTGATTGATATTGATTGGGACGATAAATTTTACACATCGCCCAACTGCACAAATAAATCTGTATTTGTTGATTGAAACCCCACACGGGTATTGGGATGATAATGGACATACACTAGTCCCAATAATCAGCTGTATGTCGATTGATTGATTGACAGGCTGTTGTAAGCGTTAAATAATTATATTTGATGCTTATGCAGTGCAGAATGCACTCTGGATGATGGTTGACAGTGTTTGATTGTTGTTGTATACATGTGTATATGGAATCCATATAAATAAAATTATATGGTAATTGACTGTGTCCGATTCCAATTCAGAAAGAATGAATATTTTAATATAACGATTATTTTAAAATAATGAATATTTTAAAATAATATTCAGCAAAAGATCAAAATTTGATTTTGATGTCCGATTTGGGATGAACACGAATATATTTAAATATATAAAGCCGTGTTGATTAGATTGACGCCATTTTGACGTGAACAATATTTATATCGATTTTATTCATTTTTATAATGAATATCGAAAAGGAAATGATTTCAAAATCTAATGTTTTGAAAATATTATCATATATATATATATATATCGATGATATGGAATATTCAATTTTGATTAGAAATTGAATATGAAGTTGAAATCGTTTTGAAAATGAATTTAAAACGATTTATAAAATATGTTTTAAATGGAAATCGACGAAATATATTATATATATATATATATATAATATAATGGCCTGAATAGAACGCGCCGCGCTGCGGCATCTCGTGAATTTCGACCATTGACTTCAAACGGACATTACAGGAGATCCGACCGTCGAATTCAATCTGGAACCGTTGGTTCGTGTCGAAAAGAGATTTCTAACGAATATTATAGATTTTAAATCTAACGGTTGGATTTGGAATTATGTCCAAATCAAATTTGGAAAAGGTCGTTGTAAGTGCAGTTCGATGGCCGTTTTTGGAAATCGACTGTACTGGCCTTGATAAAATTATTAAAAATATCAATAATTAGTGTAAAATCATAAGAAATGATTTGGAAAGAATTAGGATGAAAAATTCCATATTTGAAAAGATAAAAGTAGATTTTTATCGAAATGAACTAGTTTTAAACTAGAATTATAATCCAATTTTTTTTTAAAATAAATAAATTGGATTTGAAATGGTTTTAAAAATAACCAGAATTTCCAGTGTATAAATTGGAAATGGATTTTAATTGAAATTGTCTTCGGAATATTTTGATGTTGGATTTCGTGATTATGCAGATATTGTTACGGAACTTTGAATGATATATTTATATCGTTGTTTCGAATATGATATTTGTTGGTTGTAGTATTTGATATTAAATATAAGCTGATATATTTTCTATTCAGAGCCTTGTATTTAATATCAAATGGGATTTTGGGTTTGTCATGAACGGTGTCTTTAGTAACACTGTTCTTGAAGCCCATGTGAAGAGAATAAATCTTTTAATTAAGAATGTTAGAGTTTCCAATTATATTTAATAATTGGAATAAAATGGAATGTGAATTGGGTTTATCGTGAACTGTGTTTTTAACGACATACATTGTTTAACCCGATTTACAGTGAAATGTGATTTGGAATTTATAAATCTTTTGTTAAGATTTAAAGGAGATTTTCCAAAGTAAAGTTTTCCAATTTAACATATTAAATTATAATTGAATGGAATTCGATTTGGTAATAATCGAAGTAAGCTCCTGTAGAGGAAGACGGTTAATATATATGGAATTTAAAAGGCCTTGTCGTTATTCCATTTATATAATCGGTTGGATATGGAAGTTTATATCGATTATATATATCGATTTGTTTTCCATGAAGATTCCATTGTTAATGTAATGTGGTTTTGGGATGTCGTGAATGGTATCTTTAATAATACTGTTCTTAGACCCAATGGAGTTAAGAAAATCAGAAACTGACTGGAGATTAGTTAAGTTGAATGATTTCCTGTGTATTGATCTGATGTTGGTTTCGGCCTTCGGGGTTAATACTTAGGGAATTGTTCACTTGCTAATTTACAGTTAAAGGCTGATGGAGTGGAATGTGATTTTGGGTTTATCGTGAACCTTGTTTTAAAGGACATTGGTTCTTTAACCCAGTTAAAGACAGGAATAAGATTTTGGGTTGTCGTGAATGGTATCTTTAATAATACTGTTCTTAGACCCAATGGAGTTAAGAAAATCAGAAACTAACTGGAGATTAGTTAAGTTGAATGGTTTCCTGGGTATTGATCTGATGTTGGTTTCGGCCTTCAGGGTTAATACCTAGGGAATTGTACACTTGCTAATTTACGGTTAAAGGCTGATGGAATGGAATGCGATTTTGGGTTTATCATGAACCGTGTTTTAAATGACTTTGGTTCTTTAACCTAGTTAAAGACAGGATACGATTTCCCAAGTTAAACAATCATTAATATTGATTTTTGGAAGATTAAAACCAAGTGGAGTTTTAATGAATCTTTAATTAGTTTGAAATGATATCCAAAGGAAGATAAAAGAATAATTTTAAAGAATTTATCTTTGATAAAATTAATGGGAACCTTTTCCAAAGTATAAGAATATTTGAATAAAGGAATATTGTGTATTGGAATGAGGCGTATGTTGTGTTTTTATAGAACTTGTTTATTATATATGTGAGTTATTCAGAAGACCGGGTTTATCCCATTCTGAATAACTGATCGATGATGTGTCGAGGATGAAGATGGTGGTTGAATACCGGAGGTCTTCACATTGTTTGGATGATTACTGATGTCTTGATTGGGATGTACACCCTAGACAAGGTAATAAGTGGTGATCGTGCAGACGTACTTGGAGATCGACCGGATATGCGAGGACTTCTCCCCTGTATTGGACATATGGGGGAGGAATAAGGTGCCTCCGGTTTTGTTTAGACCCAGAACGAACTTGTAAATGGATGTGTGTCTGACATCGGGTTTCATTCTATGTGATTGATTGACATCGGTTGCATAGCGTGAATTGCCTATGTGGCATGCTGAGATGCAAATGATTAAGGCTTCTGTTGAAAAAAAAAGTTTTGTGGTTGATGATCAAAGCACGGCTTTAATATAGCGTAGCATTGTGTAGCATTCATTCGCGAGCCTCACACCCCGGTGTGAACCAGAAAAGGGAGAGGACTTCAGGGGAGGACATGTGTTACCTTCTAGCTAGGAGTGGTGTCAGCGTTTTGCATGCCCTGACATTTTACTTATGTGGATGATGGATAGCGAGGCGCCTCGGTTATATCGGTCGTTCTGGGGCCGATAGTTTGGTCGGGATATGACCAGTTTACGCCCCATAGGGCGGGGAAACGCATTGTTCATATTTTAATCCACTCCATGTGGACCGGCCCTGACGATCCAAGGGTCACTCGAGCTCTAATCCTGAGGCTCAGGCTAGACAGTCTCGAAGCGGTAAGGACGATCCCTTGCCTTGGTTCACATATGGAAATCCAACTTCCAATACATGACATTTGCGGTTTTGATTGTAGAGCCTAGTATTGGCAACTTGATATATGGTATCCAAGCCGTCTAGGATTGATCATTTATATTTGAAGTTGTTTTATACACTATGCACTTATAATAGTATCAAATGATTTGTTTTAAAGGTACCAAGCATGTTTGGCTATTGTAAGGTAAAACCCTATCCTCCGGCTTGCGTTGCATTGTGTGATGGGACCTAGGTCTTATAATAGCTTCATTTTTCCAAAAGCATTGCGTTGTTTTGTTATATGCACTGGTATTCTTGGAAGGAAACCCATTACGTGTCATACGGCATGGTCCCTTGATATATCAGATTTAAAGTAAAGTTTTAAATAACTATTTTAGTTCTCACACCAGTCACATGACTGACCTGGAGTTTATTGTTTTAACCTAAATTCTGGGTGCCCCTATTTTCCACGGGCAGCTAGTAGTTTTGCAGATTTATATTCACAGGATCCTGGTTTACAGCTGGAATGATATTTGGAAAGCTCTGTATCCGTATATTCCTTTCAGTTGTGTTTTGTATTATTTTCCGCTGCATTGTAACTTGTAAATCTCTTATATTTAGTAAATGTGTAATATTTATTTATACTCCGTGTATTCTTGTATTCTGATGGAATTGTTATAATAAGCAATGAAATGTTCTTCTGTCTGTGTTCTGATTTGTCTTGTCCTCAGTACAATCCGTGATTTCCCGTAAGGTGGGATTATGGGTCCTTACATTTAGCAGGCATTCCAAGGGGAGTGGACTTAAATTATATTTTTTTCTTCTGATAATGGTATATTATGTCGTTCGATTCTTGCATATCTTGAGGAATTAAAACTGTTAAAACCGTGTTAATCTTTTTTCTTTACAAGTTGATACAAATCTGTCCTTACTTAAATTCTTGTGGTAAACCCCAATTAAAATTATATAGAAAGTTCCATGTATTACAAATATGTAATTGGATTATAGATCAGATAATTCATATATTAAAGCTGAAAAATGTAATTCTAATCTATGGGTAAATGTTGAAATGGGAAAAGCATTGGTTAGGAAAAAGGGGAATGTATTTGCATAGTTTGATAAATAAAGAAAAATAGGAAACATTATTACAAACTTGAAGTTATGGGTAAATTGAGATTAGTGCAAAATTGAGAATTAACCATATTGCGCATGTTAGCCTACTTTGTGGCTAGGCTACCCAAAGCCAAAAATCAGGCGACAAGTTGTATTCAAAAGAAAAGAGAAGCACTGGATGTCTATTCGGATCGGGTTCTCCCGACCGAACTACCTCACATATACAAACAGATCAACTAGTCAGCCCAGGATCACTTACCCCGGTTCGGTTTGGAACCATCAACACTGGTCCGAATAATGATTCATCCGCCGATCCGAACCGAGTCCCAGAGGCTGCAGCAGTTACGACCCATGATCCCATCAAATGCGAAGCGGTTATATCTCCACTACCCCACAATTACCTATGAACTAAATGCGTTGTCATCATCTTAAAGCCTTTGAATTTGAGACTAAATACATGGACTACACGTGTATCCGATCCGGAGACCTTCAAGGGGGATTTTCTGCATATAAATATCCTACAAAGCACCATTTTAAAGGATCTTTTGGGAAAAATCTTCACTCTAACTCTGTTAACAACCGAATTCCATTACTTTATTCAGATCTTTCTCAACTTTTTGAGCATATTCCATCAAACATTGAGTGAAATTATCAATTGTATTAGAGTGATTAAGGGAAATTCAGCATTGTATTTGTACTCATATCCTCAATCAACAAAGTTTTAAGTGGGCGTAGTCTCTTTAACGCCAAACCACTATAAATCGTGTGTTCTCATTGTTTTTCTTTCTATTTTATTTGAAATTATCATTCGTTTGGGTGTTAGTACCAATTCTTGGTCTAACATTTTTGTGCTTTCACTGAGAAACTTGAATTCTCAGCACTTTGGATTATCGTACTACTATTTGGACCCTTAAGTTCAAAGAAGTTAATCCACTTTCTTCAGTGTTTTTGGAGGTTTTCTAGCTCATATCGAAAGAATTGGATATCGTGACCAAAGGAAAAGGAAAGGAAGTGCAAAGTGCTTGGGAGAATGAGACGGGTGAGGATCAACAGGCATTATCATTACTAGATCAAGGGGCACGGCTCGGGACCAAACCGGTCTGGGAGAGCATCACCGAACCGATCCGAAGATGGTGGGCCGAACCGACCTGAGAACTCAAATCCGAACCGAGGCTTTGGACATCCTTGGTAGCTCCCCCTCACTCCCCCTGAACCGAACCGGAAGCGCAACCATGAACCGAATGTGGCAGAGGCTAGTACCTCTACTCGAGACCCTACAGATGCTCCGATACCAGCCGCGACACCTTGTGATCAACCCACTCCTTTTGTGCCTGGCACACACAGGGATTTCTCACGCTTACTCGATATGTTGGATAGCACCAGGGATGCTTTAGAAGCCCATAATCGCGACAGTGTTCTCATGCGAGAGAACATAAAAACCATGAGTAGGGAAATAAGTGAGCTTCGTCGATAAAGAATGTCCTCTCCATCTCATCGTCCTGTTGCTGATTATTCATCTTCTTCAGACGAAGAATGCCCATGTCAGAGAAGGCCATACGAAAGGCTCGAGAATCTTGACCAGTTAACATTTGGATCCTTGGGATCCTACGAAGATGTAGCCCATGTTCTGGAAGCTAGTGACCCAAGTTTGAGATAACCAATGCTGCTACCGATGCAAGGACCTCACATCCTTCCCAAAGATCCAAACATCATCGATCCTACTCAGGGATAGCTTCCTCAAACCACTCATCCCGTGAATGACCGGGATCGTAGAGGGCGAGGGAGTTCAGTTGCGACCAGAACCAAAGAATGTCGCTTGACGCAGGCACTGGGCGTATTAGAAGAAATAGAAGTGTAGACCATGAACCAGCTTTAACCAATGCAGAAGTGGAAAAGATGATGCGACAGGTCATGGCTGATATTTGATGCTACACTAATGAGGACTAGGGTATTGATCGTAGTCACACCCCATTCACCGATGACATCTTGGACTTCCAATTTCCCCGACAATTCAATCTGCCACAAATGGACCGATATGTCGGGAGAACAGATCCGCGGCAACATTTGATGAGGTATGCATGGTATATGAATGCTGCAGCAGCACCTGACGCTGTGAAATGCAAAGCCTTCCCAATATATCTAGAAGATGTTGGATTAATGTGGATCACTCGACTTCCCCCACGATCGGTATTGAGCTTTAAAGAACTAAATGAGTGTTTTATGAACCAGTTCTGAATCCATGCCCGGAAAGCTAAAAGCATCGTTGAGCTATCTAGAATCAAGCAGGCCCCTGGAAAATCTCTGAAGTCATACCTAGACCGCTTCAACTTAGCAGTTACTGAAATAAGCGACCCATATGAACCAACCATTTTGATGGCATTAATAGATGGGGTCGATCCAGATACGGAATTCGGGGGATATCTAGTTGGAAAACTGCTATTGACAAGGGAGGCATTCTATGAAAAGGCAAATATCCGCCTGCGGCGAGAAGAAATATACGCTAATCAAAAAATAAAATCCGATGGAGCTACCAAAGAATATATTCACAAACAATGTCACTATGAAACGATCCGGCGACAGTTCGGGGAAGGTCAAGTAAATGACGGCAACAAAAATAGAGGAAATGGCAACAGGAACGGAAACGATGGTAAAAGGAACAGGAATTGGGGAAACAATTCTAAAAAAAGACCTCGATTTCAAACTCTCGAGAACTACACACCATTAGGTGACACTCTTATAAACATCTATTTGGATACTTATAACATCCTGCAATACAAGAAACCGCCACCCAGGGACTCCACTGAGAAAGAGATCGCAACTGGGAAATTCTGTTTGTTTTATCAGACCTACGATCTCTCTAATAACGAGTGTCATCATCTAAGAGACGTTGTTGAAAAGTTGTTGCGGGAAGGAAATTTAGATGAATATAAGGTCGCCCCAAGAGATAGGGGGCAAGGAGGGCAAGCCCCGAATCAAAACAAACCTACTTCTAAGCCCACAACTCAACATAAGGGAAATGGTATTGTTATAAACACCATGTTTGGTGAACACACCCAGCTAGGTCCAGTAACCGGGAGATGGAACATTATGTTAAAATCGCCAAGCATCCCAAGATAAGAGAATATAGTAACCTCGAAGAAGCCGCACCAGTAAAACAGCAGAAGGCAGCCACTGATGATATTGTCTTCCGAGATAGAGAAAGTATTGGGATTGAAGCACCAAGCACTAATCCGTTAGTAATAACTACTTTTATTGGACCTGAAATAGTCAAGAAAGTTCTTGTGGTCAATGGGAGTTTTGTAAATATCCTACTTAAAAAGGCTTGATCAGATGAAACTGGAAATTAAAGATTTAAAGCCGTGTGAAGGTTGGATCTGTGGCTTAAATGGAGCCTCAACTATCCCGATTGGAGTAATAGACTTACCTGTAGAGTTAGGTGAGGGAGAGCGTGGAAGAGTGAGAATTCTTCAGTTCATCATTATAGACATCGACTCACCTTATAAGGCTTTGCTGGGATGGACAACACTTTCAGAGTTCAGGGCTTGTATCAATTCATGGTGCATGTTGATGAAATTTCCGACGGATGTTGCAGTAGGATGATCCAAGGCAGTCAAGTCACCGGAAGAGCCTGTTACATGGCAAAATTGAAAGTGTTGCGTGATGGAAAGAGGTTAGAAGATAAGGATACTCCCTCTCCTGTAAAGGAGAATTCAGCATAGCAACTAAAGGTGATACCGCCCAGGGAGTCGCCTGATGACCAACCTGAGAATATCGATCCCAGAGAGGATGAGGAACTAGGAACCAGAAAGACAACACCTAACGAGGCGACTGTTGACATTCCAATCGATAATGACGACTTGACAAAGGTCTTAAAGATTGGATCTCATTTGGATTCTTTTTGAATGAGAGAATTGACTGACTTTCTGAAGGCAGATCTTGATGTGTTTGCTTGGACCCATGCGGACATGTGTGGGATTTCTCCTTCGATCATGAGCCATTCGCTAAGCCTAAACCTAAAGCATCCTCCGGTTAAACAAAAAAGGCGCATGTTGGGCCCGGGGACGTCAGTAGCCCTGAAAGAAGAAGTAGAGAAGCTAAAGAACAATGGTTTCATCAAAGACTCAACGTATTTGTCTGGATATCGAACCTGTTTTGGTTAAGAAGTCAAATGGGAAGTGGCGGACCTGTACCGATTTTTGGAACCTCAATAAGGCTTGCCCGAAAGACAACTTTCCACTCCCCACGATCGATCAGCTGGTGGATTCAATAGCGGGGCACGAACTTCTTTCCCTCATGGACGCGTATTCAGGATACAATCAAATCCTCATGCATGTTCCAGATCAAGAGCATACTAGTTTCATTACTGATTTAGGATTGTACTGTTATGTGGTGATGCCATTCAGACTGAAGGACGTTGGAGCCACGTACCAAAGCTTGGTGAATCGAATGTTTTATGATCAAATCGGAAGAACGATGGAAGTTTACGTAGATGATAAGCTTGTGAAGTCCTAGCAATCATCCGATCATACGAAAGACTTAGCGGAAATGTTCGAAATCCTGCGAAGATAGAGGATGAAGTTAAACCCTTTAAAGTGTTCGTTCGGGGTGGCATTAGGAAAATTCCTTGGGTTTATAGACAGCCGTCGTGGAATTGAAATTAATCCTGATCAGATTGCAACTATAAGGAACATAGAAACACCGAGAAAGATACGAGATGTACAGAGCCTAGTAAGAAGGGTCACAACTCTAAGTAGGTTCATTTCCAAGGCTACAGACAAGTGTGTTCCTTTCTTTGATTTAATCAAGAGATGAAAACAAAATTTTAAGTGGACCCCCGACTTCGTAGAAGCGTACAAGGAGGATTTGCTGGAAAACCCCCCCAATATTGTCATAGCCAGTGGACCATGAAGATCAATTCGTATATTTGGCCATCTTGTCTCATGCCGTCAGCTCATCTTTGGTACATGAAGAAAACAAGGTCCAAAGGCCAGTGTAGTAATTATCCAAAAATAGAGAAACTTGCTTACAGCCTCCTGATTGCATCCGGAAGCTCCATTACTTCCAAGCCCATCCAATCATCATATACACTGATCAGCCACTTCGATAGGTGCTACAACGACCCGAAGCGTCGGGGCGACTGCTTAATGGGAACATTGAGGTGAGCCAGTTCGATTTAAATTTCCAACCTATAAGATCAATCGGGGGCAGGCCTTAACCGACTTTATCGCCGAATTCACAATCCCTAAAGAGGATGTGTTAGGCGATGAGGCCGGTCCCTCCGAACCAGCACTAAAACTTAGCCCTTGGAAACTGTACACTGACAGGGATAAGAATGACCAACGATCTAGCGCCAGATTTGTCTTGATAACTCCTGAAGGACGATTGATATATTATGCTTTGTAGCTTCATTTTTCAGCAACTAATAATGATTCCGAGTATGAGGCCCGGATTGTCGGGATAAAAATCGCTAAAGAATTGGGGGTAACTACACTAAACATATTCTGTGATTCCAAAATAGTTGTTTGTCAAGTTCGAAAGGAATTTGAAACATGAGGATCCCGACTCATCACTTACCTTGAAATGGTGGAGGAGTTACTAGGCAACCTGGAGCATTATAGCATAACTCACATCCCGCAAATGGAAAATCAGAAAGCCGACAGGTTAGCTAAGTTGGCTTGCTCAGACAATCCGAAGGAGGCAATGACAGTCCCAATAGAAGTGCTGAAGTCTCCAAGTTTCGACCAGATGGAAGTCGATCCAATGTAGGAGACCGAACCGGAAAGATAATCCTTAATGACGTCAATAGAACACTTCTTACAAAACGGGTCACTTCCCACGAAGAAAAGCAAGAGGCGAGCTGTGATTCATAAAGCCGCAAGATATGTTTTACAAGACGAAGTCCTCTAACATCAGGGATTTTGCATGCCCTTGCTCCGGTGTATAGCAGAAACACCCCACCTCCGTTAGGGTCACTCTCAAAGGGAATGCCCTAATTTTGGTGGAGGTTTATAAGTATAAGTCACAGATATACAAGACAGATATAAGAACACATATTTGTAAACAGCGGAAAACAACAACTTTTATTTCATAAAAGCAAATACGTGCTACAACAATATCACCATAATTGTCTTACATCTTTCCCAAAAAAACATAACATAACACTATCATAATCTGTCTTGATTACATTATTTAAAGAAGCATAAAGAAAACATAGATAAACTGCAAAAGCCCCATAGTGGTTGTCCAAAGCTATAGTTCAAAACGAGAAGGTCCAAGCAATACATTTCTCCTCTTCAAGCTGGATGTTAAGGCCGGTCAAGCTGCAGTGTTCCCTCCTTGTGGACCTGGGGGGGGGGGAACGGAAGAAAAGAAGATGAAAGAAAAGTAGAGTCAGACATAAAGCCTGAGTAAGTCTAGGACTATTCTGTCTATGAATAAAGAACTGGGTATGATAAGTATAAACAAGAAGTGGGAAAGCACTATAAACTTGGTTAAGTTGTCTAGGGTCGAATATACTATCGCACCCCATGTTAATCTCTGAACCCATATAAACTAGTTCCCAACTGGCACCCCATAATCAGGGTGATGTGATCCATTCTATGATGATCGGCTCCTACTCGCATAGTACATGTGTCTTACGGCCCCCGATGTTGTAGTTACCTATGCTGGTCCCACCATGGGGTGTATCAAGTCCCATGGTGGCGGCCCGACACAATCCTAGAATGCACAGGTATGCTACTGGTGTCCAGTGCCTTATTTTTCTGCGCCGGAGTGTGTGCACGCCCGCACCCCGTTAGAACCTACACTGCTACACCACCGCCGTCGATTTGACCTCTTACAATCAGCCCAGTAATCGTGCCCCACCCTGCCTAGTTTCAGGGTATCATGATACACCTTCTAGGGTTACTGCTGAAAAGGGTCCCCCGTTACTAGGTTTTCTATCTCTAGCCAACATGCTAAGTTGGTTAAGTGTTTTCTAACCTAACCCCCACCAGTCCGTTTAGTTTAGCATGTTCCATTTTGATTAAGTCTTTAGTTCACTTAATCCAAACAATCATGACTCAGCCTTAATTGTCTTATTAAAGCCTTGACCTCTCACATTAGACAGGTATTGTTGTGGTTGCCTATTGCCGGTTGGTTCCGGGCAGTCTTACGCCACAACTCAGTCTAACCTCGGGTCCTTATTGGGCTCCATGTTTAACCTCCCACATTGGATAGGTATTGTTGTGACTACTGGACAGCCAGGCGGTTCCGGGCAGGTTTACATCACAACTCAATCCAACCTCGGGTTAAACACATCGTATGTTCTACATTTACATATTTTATCTTTCTTCTTTATTTTCTTATATGTAAATATTTGCGGCCCATTATTAAGTTAATGGTGTAAAGGTTACACCAATCATGGGCCCAACCCATACTTGAATTTGGGCCCTTCTACTTTATATTTTCATTTATTAATTAATTTGGCCCAACGCTATTTTCCCCCGTTTAATACGTTCGTTTATCATAATATATGTTGGGCTTAGGCTTTTATGCCCAACTTAGCCATGAGAAAAAGGGGAGGCTTAAAGCGTGATTACATACACAAAAAGGGGAATGTGAACGCATGAACTTGCAACATAACGTTGGAACTACAAAACAGAAACTGGTGTACTTGCATAGTAGCATAAGTGACATGAATCAAAGCATGTAAACTTGTAGTTAAGTTAAGAATCTAAATTGGATATCATTATTGACACATAGTCTTAACTACAACATAAACCTATATTTTTATTTAGGCATAATGTCAAACATAAGCAAATCATGTTCATAAGATTACTACATGTTTACAAAGGTGCTTACTTTTGTTACTAACACAAAAGTATAGTTCAACTTAATCATGATTTTAAATCTATTCACATAACCATGGCATAAATATTTCTAACATGAAATCATGATTTTTACTTTAGTCATGCAAACTTGCAAATGGGATTTTGAATCTAACCTAGCTATGTACCACATATGTCATCATATAATTCTTGTTAACAATATAGACCTAACATGGATTTCCATTATGCAAAATATCAATCATAGCCTAGTCATATTCATAAGTTTGCAAATAGGTTTTCTAGTACAAAAGCATGGCTTAATACATAGATCATGGTGCCAAAATTTCAACATAGTTTCATATGAACTATAATAACCCAAATTTGTTCCAATTACGCACAAAATGATTTTTATACAAAAATATACATTATGATGGCATAGTAGCAAAACCTCAAACTTGCATGAATTTCAATTAAACAACTATATACATCTAGCTTCAACATGAATTACATATTTTGAGAATATCCAAACGTATACTTGCATAAAACTACCGCAAACATGTAGTTTTTATAATGAATAACATACTTTGCGAATATCCAATCGCTATACAATATTCCAAATCGATAAGAATCATAGTAACGCACAAATATGAATTATTTATCACCACAATCAAGTATACAAACCAACACAGTTATTTGTTCATACCAAAATAATACTCTACTTACAATTGTGTGGCGAATTCTCCAATTTAGGAATTTGGAGATGCGATTCCTTGTTGATTTGATTTGATTAAGTTGCTTTATGCTTTAGAATTTGCCTCCTAATCCTCTCTCCAATTGGTGGCTACTCTTAGTCGTTCCTCAGCAACATGATGGCCTTGTTCTTATTTTTGAATGAATAGATTAGGTTGAGTCTAGGGTCATTTTTATAGAGTTTATGAACTGATTAGGACCATCGATGTTGCTTGGATTGATCGTAGCCATTCATTCGAAAGAGAGCCCAATTAGAGCCTGCCACCTAGCCCTAATGACAAAGCAGACTTCTGAAAATCGACCAACATAGAATAGGCCAGCCAGGTTGGGCTGGGTTCGACCTGGCTCTGGACCAGGTCAACAGCCCTGTCGACAGCCCTGTCGACAGCCCTGTCGACCTGGCTAGACCAGGTCGACAGCCCAGTCGACCTGGGTGCATTAGGCGGGAGTTTTCCCGCCCTGGCCAATTGGGCCCGATTTTGGAATTTAAACTTGTTTTTCTGAGCTGTTTTATTCTGTTCGAATTTTAAACTTAATTCAGAAACTTCCGGAGGCTATATCTTCTTCATATGGACTCCGTTTTTCGAAAACTCGGACTCTATTTCGCGTATTTTTCTGAGACGAACGCAATGGCGTATCCCGTTTCCCTTAGTTCTTTGATTTGAAATTAATTATACTTTAATTTGTGAATTTCACAGTTATAGAATTCGCGGGGTGTTACATTCTCCCCCACTTAAAAGGATTTCATCCCCGAAATCTTCAAGTTAGGAGGAATGTATATCCTAACATCCAATCATCCATCTACTCATCCATCAAACACGAGCATCCATTGTCCTTAAAAGACTTCTAATGCTTCATGATCATATGCGAAGTGTGTGTGTACATGTACTTATCTAATGCAAAATCAGGCGGTCTACTGATTCAGTTGACCTCCTTAATGCGAATTATGTAAGTGCCATGAATCCATTATGTATGCAAATTTTCCTATTCATGATTCTACATGAGTGCACAATCATTCAATACAAATGCAACATCCATATAACAACACATTAGAGTTCAACCACATACGAATGCAAACATATATGCATATGCAATATGAAGTGACTGAGCCGATCTAAAACCTAGATTGTGTGTGTATATGCAACCACGAGCAACCACTAGCAATCACTTGCAACCACTTGCAACCATCATCCATAACATGTTTCAATTACATGTTTCCATCCAAAGGGTTTCTACCTAAAAGATAAGGTCGAGGAAATATACCTAAAAAGATAGATAAAAGCGCAACTTAAGGAAAAGGAAAGATCAAGGATGTACCCTCGAACAGAAAAGGGTAGGCAGTGCGTATTCTAGCTTCAGTTTCCCAAGTCGCGTCTCCCTCGGCGTCGCTCCACTGAACTTTGACGAGCTTGACTTCGCGGTTGCGTAGCTTCTTCACTTCCGTTCCTAATATGCGGGTTGGAACTTTTCTTATGGTTGCTTCGCGTTCCACTTCGGCCTCTTCGAGGATATTTGGCTCTACCACTTCAGCAGACTCATGTAGACATTTATGGAGATGTGAAATGTGAAAAACGTTGTGGATTCCGGCCAACTTCTCGGGTAGCTCTAATCTATAGGCCATTTTCCCAATTTTCTCGATGATAGGGAATGGCCCTATGAACCTTGGTGCCAGTTTTCCTGTGGTTCCAAAACGAACAACGTTTCTTAGCGGAGATACCTTGAGAAAAACTCTGTCTCCAACCTCAAATTCAAGGTCGGTCCTTCTCTTGTCGGCATAGGACTTTTGTCTGTCTTGGGCCATCTTCATCCTTCTTCGTATTAAGTCTACTTTCTATGAAGTCTCTCGGATCATATCTGGTCCAAGTATGAGCTTATCAGTAGACTCCCACCAACAAGTGGGCGATCGGCACGGTCTTCCATATAAAGCTTCGAAGGGCGCCATTCCGATGGTTGCTTGATAGCTGTTGTTGTAGGCAAATTCCACCAAAGGAAGGTGGTCTTCCCATGTCCCTCCGAAGTCAAGGACGCATAGTCTTAAAAGGTCCTCCAAAACTCTGTTCACTCTCTCTGTTTGGCCGTCGGTTTGGGGATGATAGGCTGTGCTCAAGCATAACTGCGTTCCTACTGCTTCTTGCAGACTCCGCCAAAACTCACTGGTGAAGATGGGGTCTCGGTCACTAATAATGCTAGATGGTATTCCATGGAGTCGAACGATTTCCTTGAGGTAAAGTGATGCTAGGGATGAGGCAGTTCTTTTACTTTTGACGGGTAAAAAGTGGGCGCTTTTAGTAAGCCTATCCACTATTACCCAAATGCTAGTGTTGCCTCTCCTAGACCTAGGCAGCTCATCGATGAAGTCCATTGAGATGCTGTCCCACTTCCACTGCGGGACCTCCAGAGGATGTAGCAGTCCGCCAGGCTTTTTCTGTTCCGCCTTAACCTATTGGCACACCATACACTTAGAAACGAACTCTGCCACATCCTTTTTCATGCCGCTCCAGAAGAAAGTCCTTTTTATATCTTTGTACATTTTATCTCCGCCTGGATGTATCGTCATCTTGGAGTGATGTGCTTCCTTGAGAACCTTCTTTACTAAATCTTTTGTCTGTGGGACGCATAGTCTTCCGTCTCGCCTTAGCAAACCCTTATCGTCGATGGAGTATCTGTTGAGGTGACTTGAAGTCTCACCCCTAATTAGCCTATCAATTGTTTCCACAAGATGAGGGTCTTCGCGTTGTGTTGTCCCTACTGAATCCACTAAAGTTGGGCGCACTTCGAGAGATGCTAGCAAGCCTGGTACGAAATCGGAGGAAGGCCTAAAGTCGAAGCTGGCTATAAACTCTAGGCTTTGTCTTTCAACAAACAACGGGCTTTGGGTCAATTTCTTTCGGCTCAACGCGTCTTCCACTACGTTTCCTTTGCCCGGAGTGTAGGAGATTTCGAAATCGTATGAGGCAAGAAACTCCATCCATCTTTGTTGCCTCAAGTTAAGATCCTTCTGCGAGAAAAGATATTTCAACGATTTATGGTCAGTGTAAAGTTCGAACTTCTCACCTAGGAGATAGTGTCGCCAAGACTTGAGTGCAAAGACGATGGAGGCTAACTCAAGATCGTGGGTTGGGTAGTTCTTTTCGTGCACTTTCAACTGCCTCCCGCCATAAGCTACTACCCTTCCTTCTTGAATTAAGACGGCGCCTAGCCCTGTCCCACATGCATCCGTATAAACAGTGAACATCTTGCTCCCATCTGGCTGTGTCAAAACTGGGGCTGTTGTAAGAGCCCTTTTCAGTCGTTGGAAAGCAAACTCGCAATCCAAATCCCAATTGAACACTAGATTCTTCTTAGTCAATTTCGTGAGCGGAGCTGAGATTTTCGCAAAATCCCTTATAAACTTTCGATAGAAACCTGCTAGTCCTAGAAAGCTTCGGACCTCAGTTGCATTCCTTGGTGTCTTCCAATCCTGTACCGCCACTACCTTAGCAGGGTCCACTGCTAACCCTTGTTTGGATACTATGTGCCCAAGGAACCTCACCTCTTCTCTCTAAAAGTGGCATTTGGAGAATTTGGCTTTTAGTTGATGGACTCGCAAAGTTTCCATGATTGCCCTTAAGTGTTGAGCATGTTCCTCTTCACTCTTTGAGAAGATAAGGATATCATCTACGAAGACCACTACGAATTTGTTGAGGAAATCTCTAACTACCCTACTCATCAGGTCCACGAAGTAAGCAGGTGCATTTGTCAAGCCGAAAGGCATGACAAGCCATTCAAAGAAGCCGTCTGGGGTTCTGAATGCCGTTTTATCGATGCTATCTTCAGCCACCATTAGCTGATGAAAACCGTTGCTAAATCGAGTTGGGAGAAAACAGACGCTCCTACAAGCTGGTCAAACAAATCGTCAATTCTAGGGAGCGGGTGCCTATTCTTTTTCGTTAGCTTATTGAGCTCCCTATAGTCAACACATAGACGGAGTGAACCATCCGCCTTTGTAGCGAACACCACCGGAGCGCCCCATTCTGAAATGCTTCTCCTAATGAACCCCTTTTCTAGAAGCTCTTTAATCTGTTTACTGAGCTCTTTTCTTTCCCGTGGAGCCATGTGTCTAACGGGTAACGCAACGGGCTTTGCATTATCTACAAGATATATGCGGAAGTCTATTTCCCGCTTCGGAGGCAAGCCCTTCACCTCTTCGAAGACATCCGGATATTCCCGGACCACTTTAACTGATTGCAAATTTTCAACAGAGGCATCTAGCGATTCAAGGTAACTAAGCATAACCGCGTATGAGGGATTACAAGAAATTTCCAAAGTATTACCGAGCTGGGTTAGGAGCCTAACAACCCTTTTCTCACAATCAAGGATGGCCCCATTACTGGATAGCCAATCCATACCCAAAATCAAACCATAACCCGAAAAGCCCAAAACAAAGGCACTACATTGAAATTCTACACTTAGAATAGAAATTTTCAATCCCAAACAGATCATAGACAAATGAGCTGGGCCCCCAATTGGGTTTGAAACAATTAAGGGGTCCTCTACCATACTAGTTTTTAGGTGCAGAGATTCTACTAAAGCAGACGAGATAAAGGAGTGTGATGCGCCAGAATCAAATAAAGTGCGAACGGGGTGATCATAAAGATAAACTACACTTTCTACAGAAGTATTTATGCCTCGCTGTTGCAAAGGTGGCGCTTCTAGCACATGAACCTGTGCCCCTGAGGTGGATCCAGCCCTCTGCCCCTGTCCTCGTTTCTTTGGGCAGTCCTTAGCCCTATGGCCTGTCTCACCGCAAGAAAAGCACCCACCATTCTCCTTGGCCTTCTTTTTCCGGCAGTCCTTTACTAAGTGCCCCACTTTGCCACAGAAATTGCACTTCCTCTTCTCTTTGTTGCCTTTCCCGCCCTTCTTAAAGTCTGTCTTCTTAGGCTGCAAACCCTCTTTCTTCCCTTGAGAGCTTTCTGCCTTTGTTTCCTTCTTGCCCTTATCCTCTTCATTCAGCAATGCCATATGCACCAATCTTTCATACGTGGCTCCCATGGGTATATGGGTCATGGCCAAACTGTGTAATGGCTCATTCAACCCTTTGACGAAACGGAGAGCCTTCTTGTGCGGAGTGTTGACTAGGTCAAGCCCAAACCTAGCCAGCTCATCGAACTGATTCACATACTCTCTGACTGTCTTGTCCCCTTGCTTAAGAAAATAAGAATTTTTCCAACTGCAAACTTCTTTCCGCATCTGAGAGAAATTTAGTCTCAAACCTTGCCCTAAAGTCCCCCCATGTCTCCACTGGTCTTTCAGCATTAGTGACTTCCCACCAGTAGGAAGCCTCGCCCTTCAATAGCCACACTGCCAATTGTACTTTTTGTCTATCCTCTACCTCAAAGATGATGAATAGGTCCTCAGTTTCTTTCAGCCAATTCCTAGCTGCCACGAAGGACTCAGTTCCATGGAAATCCTTTCCTCCCATAGCTTTAAAATCTTTACATATCTTAGCAAATGTGTTTCCCCGTGGAGGAGGTGGAGGAAAAGGTGCTGCTGCAGCTGGATGATTTCCTGCAGCTGGGGGAGGAGGGACGGTAGGACCTGGCTGAGTGGCCCTTGCTTCTAAGAACCGTCTAAACCAACCAGGTATTGGTACCCCTTCCGGCAAGTTAAGTTCTTCGGACATGCTGAAACAAAAAAGGATAGATTCAAAACGAAGGATAAGAGATAGTACCTATGGCTTTGGGGAGTGGACTTTGCCTTTTTAAAATAATATTTTATTTTTTAAAAAATGCTTCTTTAAATTTCCTTTTTGAAAATAATTTTTCAAAACTTTTTATCTTATCTGGTAAACCTATGCTCCGATACCAAGTGAAACACCCCACCTCCGTTAGGGTCACTCTCAAAGGGAATGCCCTAATTTTGGTGGAGGTTTATAAGTATAAGTCACAGATATACAAGACAGATATAAGAACACATATTTGTAAACAGCGGAAAACAACAACTTTTATTTCATAAAAGCAAATACGTGCTACAACAACATCACCATAATTGTCTTACATCTTTCCCAAAAAAACATAACATAACACTATCATAATCTGTCTTGATTACATTATTTAAAGAAGCATAAAGAAAACATAGATAAACTGCAAAAGCCCCATAGTGGTTGTCCAAAGCCATAGTTCAAAACGAGAAGGTCCAAGCAATACATTTCTCCTCTTCAAGCTGGATGTTAAGGCCGGTCAAGCTGCAGTGTTCCCTCCCTGTGGACCTGGGGGGGGGGGGGTAACGGAAGAAAAGAAGACGAAAGAAACGTAGAGTCAGACATAAAGCCTGAGTAAGTCTAGGACTATTCTGTCTATGAATAAAGAACTGGGTATGATAAGTATAAACAAGAAGTGGGAAAGCACTATAAACTTGGTTAAGTTGTCTAGGGTCGAATATACTATCGCACCCCATGTTAATCTCTGAACCCATATAAACTAGTTCCCAACTGGCACCCCATAATCAGGGTGATGTGATCCATTCTATGATGATCGGCTCCTACTCGCATAGTACATGTGTCTTACGACCCCCGATGTTGTAGTTACCTATGCTGGTCCCACCATGGGGTGTATCAAGTCCCATGGTGGCGGCCCGACACAATCCTAGAATGCACAGGTATGCTACTGGTGTCCAGTGCCTTATTTTTCTGCGCCGGAGTGTGTGCACGCCCGCACCCCGTTAGAACCTACACTGCTACACCACCGCCGTCGATTTGACCTCTTACAATCAGCCCAGTAATCGTGCCCTACCCTGCCTAGTTTCAGGGTATCATGATACACCTTCTAGGGTTACTGCTGAAAAGGGTCCCCCGTTACTAGGTTTTCTATCTCTAGCCAACATGCTAAGTTGGTTAAGTGTTTTCTAACCTAACCCCCACCAGTCCGTTTAGTTTAGCATGTTCCATTTTGATTAAGTCTTTAGTTCACTTAATCCTAACAATCCTGACTCAGCCTTAATTGTCTTATTAAAGCCTTGACCTCTCACATTAGACAGGTATTATTGTGGCTGCCTGTTGCCGGTTGGTTCCGGGCAGTCTTACGCCACAACTCAGTCTAACCTCGGGTCCTTATTGGGCTCCATGTTTAACCTCCCACATTGGATAGGTATTGTTGTGACTACTGGACAGCCGGGCGGTTCCGGGCAGGTTTACATCACAACTCAATCCAACCTCGGGTTAAACACATCGTATGTTCTACATTTACATATTTTGTCTTTCTTCTTTATTTTCTTATATGTAAATATTTGTGGCCCATTATTAAGTTAATGGTGTAAAGGTTACACCAATCATGGGCCCAACCCATACTTGAATTTGGGCCCTTCTACTTTATATTTTCATTTATTAATTAATTTGGCCCAACGCTATTTTCCCCCGTTTAATACGTTCGTTTATCATAATATATGTTGGGCTTAGACTTTTAAGCCCAACTTAGCCATGAGAAAAAGGGGAGGCTTAAAGCGTGATTACATACACAAAAAGGGGAATGTGAACGCATGAACTTGCAACATAACGTTGGAACTACAAAACAAAAACTGGTGTACTTGCATAGTAGCATAAGTGACATGAATCAAAGCATGTAAACTTGTAGTTAAGTTAAGAATCTAAATTGGATATCATTATTGACACATAGTCTTAACTACAACATAAACCTATATTTTTATTTAGGCATAATGTCAAACATAAGCAAATCATGTTCATAAGATTACTACATGTTTACAAAGGTGCTTACTTTTGTTACTAACACAAAAGTATAGTTCAACTTAATCATGATTTTAAATCTATTCACATAACCATGGCATAAATATTTCTAACATGAAATCATGATTTTTACTTTAGTCATGCAAACTTGCAAATGGGATTTTGAATCTAACCTAGCTATGTACCACATATGTCATCATATAATTCTTGTTAACAATATAGACCTAACATGGATTTCCATTATGCAAAATATCAATCATAGCCTAGTCATATTCATAAGTTTGCAAATAGGTTTTCTAGTACAAAAGCATGGCTTAATACATAGATCATGGTGCCAAAATTTCAACATAGTTTCATATGAACTATAATAACCCAAATTTGTTCCAATTACGCACAAAATTATTTTTGTACAAAAATATACATTATGATGGCATAGTAGCAAAACCTCAAACTTGCATGAATTTCAATTAAACAACTATATACATCTAGCTTCAACATGAATTACATATTTTGAGAATATCCAAACGTATACTTGCATAAAACTACCGCAAACATGTAGTTTTTATAATGAATAACATACTTTGCGAATATCCAATCGCTATACAATATTCCAAATCGATAAGAATCATAGTAACGCACAAATATGAATTATTTATCACCACAATCAAGTATACAAACCAACACAGTTATTTGTTCATACCAAAATAATACTCTACTTACAATTGTGTGGCGAATTCTCCAATTTAGGAATTTGGAGATGCGATTCCTTGTTGATTTAATTTGATTAAGTTGCTTTATGCTTTAGAATTTGCCTCCTAATCCTCTCTCCAATTGGTGGCTAATCATAGTCGTTCCTCAGCAACATGATGGCCTTGTTCTTATTTTTGAATGAATAGATTAGGTTGAGTCTAGGGTCATTTTTATAGAGTTTATGAACTGATTAGGACCATCGAAGAAAGAGAGACCAATTAGAGCCTGCCACCTAGCCCTAATGACAAAGCAGACTTCTGAAAATCGACCAACATAGAATATGCCAGCCAGGTTGGGCTGGGTTCGACCTGGCTCTGGACCAGGTCGACAGCCCTGTCGACAGCCCTGTCGATAGCCCTGTCGACCTGGCTAGACCAGGTCGACAGCCCAGTCGACCTGGGTGCATTAGGCGGGAGTTTTCCCGCCCTGGCCAATTGGGCCCGATTTTGGAATTTAAACTTGTTTTTCTGAGCTGTTTTATTCTGTTCGAATTTTAAACTTAATTCAGAAACTTCCGGAGGCTATATCTTCTTCATACGGACTCCGTTTTTCGAAAACTCGGACTCTATTTCGCGTATTTTTCCGAGCCGAACGCAATGGCGTATCCCGTTTCCCTTAGTTCTTTGATTTGAAATTAATTATACTTTAATTTGTGAATTTCACAGTTATAGAATTCGCGGGGTGTTACAATAGCCCACAACGACATTAAACGTATGCTGACAGAAGTGCACGAGGGTGATTGCGGGGACCATACTGGAGGTCAGACACTGGCAAAGAAAGTTTTATGATATGGCTACTTCTGGCCTACCATAAATAAAGATGCAACTGATCATTTACGATGCTGCGACAAGTACCAGAAGTTTGCCAAAATTCCCATATCACCTTCGCATCAACTTAAGTCAATGGTGAGCCCGTGGCCATTCGCTACATGGGGAATTGACATCATTGGAACCCTTCCGATCGCTAAATGTGGAGCTAAGTGCGCTATTGTAGCCGTAGATTATTTTAAGAAATAGGTAGAAGCCAAAACATTTAACTACAATCACGATGAAAATAGTGATCAATTTTTTGGTCAGAAACATCATCTGTCGATTTGGAATACCTAAAACTATCATAACTGATAATGGAACCCAAATTGATAGCACAGAATTCAGGAACTTCTGCCAGAAATACAAAATTGATAAGAGATACACTGTGGTAGCTCACCCGCAATCAAATGGACAAGTTGAAGTGATAATAAAGTCATTAAGTCCATTCTTAAAAAGTGACTGGAACGTGAAAAAGCCATGTGGGTTGATGAATTACCAATAGCATTGTGGGCCTATCGGACGACCTTCAAGACGACAATGGGTCATACCCCTTTTTTACTCTCCTTTGGATCAGAAGCAGTAATTCCGCTAGAGCTTAAAGTTTCCTCTCATAGGGTGACGTATTACGATTCGATGACAAACAAGACACTCCTCCTTGAATCCTTGGATATGGTCGTAGAGAAGAGAGATGAAGCAAACTTGCGTGCTTCGAGGCATCGACGTCAAATGGCACGTTACTTTGACTGGAAGGTCCGTCCTCGGACCTTCGAACCTGGAGACTTAGTATTGAAGCGTGTCTTCCCACCCTCTGTTCATTTAGGTCCGAAGTGGAAAGGACCATATGCCATCCAGTGGAAGCTTGATACAGGAGCTTTCAAGTTAACAACCGTGGATGGCGAAGAGATTCCTAGAGCTTGTAATGCCCAACACTTGCGGTAGTATTTGACCTAGATTAGTATTATTTTCTCTTTTATTTTATGAACCATGTAAAAAGGCACAACTTGCCCAGAAAAGTCTGGTTAACATAAACAAAAGATTATAAAGTGGACATAGGCAACGACTTGGCCGAACCATTATAAAATACCGCGTGTGATTTACTTTTCCTATGTAAGCCTTTTTATATATCTTGTGATTACTGTGATCTGAGAGTGAGACACTAGAATTTGAACAGGAACCAGGGAAAACGAGACAACCATTTTCATAACAAGATAAGAAGGACGGGAAGACGACGTCCCAAACTCTAACTCTCATGAATCGAGAGAGAGCGTAAAGGACAGGAAGATGATGTCCCCAAGGCTTGGAGGTGCACCGTGATAAGAAACCGCCTTGAATGCACTCTAACCTGATAATATGACAGGAGATTATAAAGGTGCTAAGAATAAGTGCTAGTGAGAAATTATCTCGGTCACATTGAAGGGAGGGGGAAATGTGATGTCGAACCTAATCAATCTTGAACAATTCCTGGCTAGGAACTCTATTCAAGATTGATTGGGGGCATACACACCATATCTCCTATTATTGATTGCTTAATTAAGCAGTGATTTCTGCCGATTACATTTTGACATTTATACACTTGCAGAGATGCTCAACTGTAACGACCCGAACTTCCCCATAAAGGAAAGCCCGGATTGAGTTGAGAACACAACAAATTAGAACACAAACAGAAGAAAATTTCATAGTTTATTACAACAATTCCATCAGAATAAAAGAATATACATAGTATGAATAAATAAAATACGTGTGATTAATATCAGAGATTTCAATACATTAAATAGCCGCGGGAAATAATATAAAACACAACTGAAAGAGATAAACGGATACAGAGCTTTCCGAATATCGTTCCAGCTGCAAACCAAGATCCTATGAATATAAATCTGCAAAACCAAAACTACTAGCTGCCCGTGTGGAAAATAAGGGCACCCAGAGTTTAGGTTAAAATAATAAACTCCAGGCCAGTCATGTGACCGGTGTGAGAACTAAAACAGTTATTAGTTTGATTTTTAAAGTTAGTTAAATCAAGGGACCACGCCGTATAACACGGAACGGGTTTCCTCCCAAGAATACCAGTGCATAAAACCAACAGTGCAATGCTAAGTAAAGAACAATGAAGCTATTATAAGACCCAGGTCCCATCACACAATGCAACACAAGCCAGAAGATAGGGTTTTATCTTATAATAGCCAAATAATGCTTGGTACATTTAAAACAAATCATTTTGATACTATTATAGGGTAAAGTGTATGAAAACAACTTCAACTATAAATGTATCAATTATAGATGGCATATCATCCCATGCTACTATGTCGCCATACTAGGCTCTACAAATAAAACTGAATGTCACGTATTGGAAATTGGATTTCCGTCATGAGTCGAGGCAAGGGATGTACTCGTCGCCGATTCTAGACACTCTAGGAAATGCCTCAGGATCTCCCGCTGTAGACCCTTGGATTCTCCAAGGCCAATCCACACTTACATTAGTGGATTGGCAATTCCTGAACACACATTTCCCGGTCCTATAGGACCTATATCCATCAGCTCCCGAAGTAGCCGATATATCCGAGGCGCCTCGCAAACCAACAACCACATAGGTAAAAATATAACAACGATGTCAGGGCTAGTAAAACGCTGACACCACCCATAGCTAGAAAGAAACGTCATGTTCTCCTTGGGTTCCCTTACCCCGTTTTTGACTCATACCGAGGTGTGAGGCCCGCGAATTTACACTATACACAAAGCTATGTTGTATTAAAGCCGTGCTTTGATCATCAAACACAAGACTCTGCTTTTCAATAGAAGCCTTGATCATTTGCATCTCAGCATGCCACACAGGAAATTCACGCCATGCGACCGATATCTATCGATATATAACCTTTGAGCTTTTATGTCTCAGAGAAGGGCGTTAAGCAAGAGAATAAATTGTCCGCCGCCAAACAGATATATATATATATATATATATTTAATAGAAATCAATCAACATAGAATAAAATCCAATGTCAGACACACATCCATTTACAAGTTCGTTCTGGGTTTGAACGAAGCCGGAGGCACCTTATTCCTCGTCCCATATGTCCAATACAGGAGAGAGGCCCTTGCAAATCCGTCGATCTCCAAGTACGTCTGGACAATCACCACTTATTACCTCATCTTGGGTGTACAACCCAATCAAGACATCAGTAATCATCCTAACGATGTGAAGACCTTCGGTTTTCGACCACAGTCTTCACCATCGACTTATCGTCGAATCAGTTATTCAGAATGTGTATAAACCCGGCCTTTCCGAATAACTCGTGTACATAATAAATAAGTGCTATAAAAACACAACATATGCCTCATTCCAGTTCTGAATATTCTTTTATTCAGATATTCACATTCTTTGGGAAAGGTTCTCATTAATTTTATCAAAGATAAATTCTTTGAATTTATTCTTTAATCTTCCTTTGGGTATCATTTCAAACCATGTTAAGGTTTTCCAAACTAGTCGGAATTAGCGAACCACACCGAAGTAATCATTTATTTTATTTCTAGACCCAACCTATTCATCCCATGGAGAAAAACTGGTAATACTCCATATCTAACACCACGGTGTTATCGGTAAATATTAATTACCATTTCCCATTCAAATCTAATTAAATATTTAACTATCACTAGGAGCAAAACTGGAGATACCACATTCTTGATCATCTCCCAAATTTGAAAATTTAAATTATCAATTCACATTTCAATCTAATTAAAGATTCATTAAAAATCCCTTTGTTTTAATCTTCCCAAAAATCAATATTAATGATTATTTAACTTTGGAAACACAAACATGTCGCATCGACAATCTACACCGTACTATTGATTTCTGCCGATATACAACCTCTGAGCTCGTACGTCTCAGAGAAGGGTGTTAAGCAGGAGAATAAATTCTGCGCCACCAAACAAATAAATATATTTAGCAGAGATCAACCATACAGTTCAAGATACAATGACATACATGCAATCTTGCCTTTAACTGGGTTAAAGAACTAATATCATTTAAACACATTTCAAGATAAACCCAAATCACATTCCATTAATTATGGAATCTACATGGAAAAACAAATCAATATATAATCGGTATCAATTTCCGTATCCGACTAATAATATAAATGGAATAATGAGAAAGCCTTTTAAATTCCATATGCAGCAACAGTCATCCTCCAAAGAAGTTCACTTCGATTATTATCAAATCAAATTCCATTCAATTCCAATTTAATATATTAAATTGGAAAACTTACTTTGGAAAATTCCCTTTAAATCTTAATAAAAAGATTTATAAATTCCAAATCACATTCCACTGTAAATCGGGTTAAAGAACGAATGTCGTTAAAAACACAGTTCACAATAAACCCAATTCACATCCTCCTTCAGTTCCAATTAAATGTTAATTAATTAGTAATTCTTTTTCAAATCTTGATTGAAAGATTTATTCTATTCAAACAGGGTTCAAGAGCAGCGTTATTTATGACACCATTCACGACAAACCCAAAATCACATTTCATTATTAATCGGGCTGAAGAATAAGTGTTATTTAAAACACCGTTCACGATAAACCAAAAAATCAATTCCAATTCAATTCCAATTAAATATTAATTAATTGGTATACTTCATTAAATCTAAATAAAAAGATTTAATCTTTTCTCGGCTGGGTTTAAGAACAGAGTTAATGAAGACACCATTCACGACAAACCCAAATCCCATTTGATATTAAATACAAGGCTCCGAATAGAAAATATATTGGCTCATATTCAATATCAAATTCTGAAATCAACAAATATCGTATTGGAATAACGATATATATTTCTTCCAAATTCCTCCACAATATCCATAAAATCACGGAAGCCAATATCGAAATGTTCTGGAGATAATTTCGATTCAAATCCATTCCAATTCGTATATTGAAAATTCCGGTTATTTTTAAAACCATTTCAAATCCAATTATTTATTTAAAAATATTGGATTTATAAGTCTAGTTTATAGCTAGTTCATTTCAATAAAAAAAATATTTTTATCTTTTCAAATATGGAATTTTTCATCCAAATCCTTTCCAAATCATTTACTATGATTTTACACAAATTATAGACATTTTTAATAATTTTATCAAGGCACATACAGTCGATTTCCATAAACAATCATCGAACTGCACTTGCAATGACCTTTTCCAAATTTGGTTTGGACATAATTCCAAATACAACCGTTAGATTTCAAATTTCTTATATTCGTTAGAAAGCTCTTTTCGGTATGAACCCAACGGTTCCAGTTTTAGGAGAATCTGACGGTCAGATCTCGCTAACGTCCATTCGAAGTCAACGGTCGAAATTCGTGAACTGCTGTGGCGCGACACGTTCTATTCAGACCATTATGTAATATATATATATATATATTATCTGTATTTCATAAATTTCCATTTAAAACGTATTTTATAAATCATTTTAAATTCGTTTTCAAAACGATTTCAACTTCATATTCAATTTCAAATCAAAATTGAATATTCCATATCATCGATATACAATTGATAGTATTTTCAAAACATTATATTTCGAAATCATTTCCTTTTCGATATTCATTATAGAAATGAATAAAATCAATATAAATATCGTTCACGTCAAAATGGCGCATATCAACAACACGTCTCTATATATTTAAATATATTCGTGTCCATCCCAAATCGGACATCAAAAATCAGATTTTGATCTTTTACTGAATATTATTTTAAAATATTAGTTATTTTAAAATATCCATTCTTTCTGAACTGGAATCAGACACAGTCAATTACCATATAATTTGATTTATATGGATTTCATACACACATGTACACAATAATAATCAAACACAGTCAACCATCATCCAGAGTGCATTACACAACTGTATAAGCGTTAAATATAAATAATCAACTCTTATAACAGTCTGTCAACCAATTGATTGACATGATTAGTGTATGTCCAATATCATCCCAATACCCGTGTGGGGTTTCAATAAACAAATAATGATTTTTTTTTTTGCAAAGCAAGCGGGGTTGAATGGCCCCAACCATCTTTATTAAAAAACCAGCACTAGTTTACAAGCAGTTACAAGAACAATATCAAAAAGTTGACAAAATAGAGTGGACCAATACATGTTTAGGGGAAGAAATCCCATTAAACACCCTATTGTTCCGTTCCATCCACAACAGATAAATACAACATTTAAAGAGTCTTAAGAGTAAATTACAAGTAATATTCTTCCATCTAGTTCCCTTAAAAATAATGAACCATTCCTCAGCCGAGCTAGTAGAGGGGATATGTAGGCCGCAATGATCGAGGATCGTCAACCATATATCATATGTGAACGAACATTCAAAAAACAAATGGGAAACAGTTTCAGATTGCACAGAACAGAAAACACACTTATCATCCTCAATAATACCATACTATTTGAGTTTGTTCTTGCAAAGGATGCCATTTGTTAATAATCTCCAGAGAAATATATTGAGCTTAGGAGTGTGAGAAGAAATCCATATTCGAGAATGCCAAGGAAAAGACCCCATCTCATTTAATTTCATAAGACTGCCATAAACATTATGAATAGAGTGAATCTTGCCATTGCATAATGCATGGTGCCTATCATCGGGTAAGACTGCATTCCGTAAACATTGCCAAATACTGTTTAAGTTTGCCGAACTGGATGAAGGTAAATTAAGAGAACCATTCATATAAATACTAGCTAAGGTCGCATGTTCTCTAATACCAGACATCACTCTAGTATTGTAATCCACAACATCAGCAAGGATAACACCACAATTATACCAAGGATCAAACCAGAATGAAACATTTTGTATAAATTTCGAACCTGTTTGCACTAAAGGGAGGAAAGAAGACCCGTTCTGAAGCAATTGCCTCCAGGACGAACTACAGTCAGTAGGGGCAATCCATACACCAGAAATTGCGGTCTTTAATTAAATTGCACCTACACCAAGACGCCCATAGATTACTATCATAATTCATCAAATTATCCAGTCTAACAGAGGACGCAACAATGTTCCATAATTTCAACTTCATGACTCCGAAACCACCAATTTCAATAGGTCGACAGACCTTATTAAATGAAACTGGAATCATCTTTTTGGCGAAGGGACTACCATGCCAAAGGAATTGATTTAAACTAGATGAAATCATATCAAGCAGTTTGCAAGGCAAGATGAAGAGCCTCGCATAGAAGATACACATAGATATAGCAATCGATTTAACAATGATTAACCTACCAGCCATAGAGAATTTTGAAGAATGCCAGCCCGACAGCTTGGAAATAACCCTTTCAAATAGCGGCAAACAAAGAGCTCTAGTTAGCTTGGTAGAGCACATTGGGATACCAAGGTAGCTTTCATTATCTAGAAATGGCGACAGTCCAGTGAGAGCATAGATGGATTCTTTTTGATTAGCCGGTATACCCGAAATACGGATTTTAGACTTATTGTAGTTAATCAAAAGACCAGTAAGCGCACCAAAATCCTGGATAATACTCATGATTCCCATAACTGACTTCACATTAGGCTTGGAGAAAAAGAGAATATCATCAGCAAAAAGGAGAGAAGTAATATTCGAAAGCTTACAGCTTGGATGGAAGTCAATCTTCTTCGAGAGAACAACAGATTTCGAGATGGAAGAGAAAAGCTCCATAACGCAGGCAAAAATATATGGAGAGATCAGGTCTCCTTGCTGTAATCCTTTCCCAGCTTTGAAGAAACCAAAAGTCGAGCCATTAAGAGATAAATAATAATGAGCAGAGGAGATGCATGTATATATCCAGCAAAGAAACGGAACCGGGAAATTCATCCTGAAAAGAATGTAAATAACCGATTCCCACTGCACAGTATCGTAAGCCTTTTGAATATCTAACTTGAGTAAACATCGGGGAGAGATACCACTTTTATTGTAACCTTTGATCGGTTCACTCGCCAATAGAATGTTGTCGGATATGTCTCTATTAGGAAGAAATGCACACTGGTTATTCGAAATGATATCCGAGATAGCCAACTTCATCCTACTAGCCATAATTTTAGAAATGCATTTGTAAATAACATTAATATTTTTAATAGCTGCAGTAACATCATTACCAATAATTCGCCAGCTAATTTTAAAGAAATGGGAATTGAAACCATCCGGTCCCGGAGAGCTAGAAGACTTCATGGAAAATATATCATTGGCAATCTCAGCATCACTAACGTGACAGATTAACTTTTCCTTATTCTCCTCAGTGACAGTCGGAAGATTGATATCATTGAAAGCTTCCAAAAAAACAGTCGAACGCAAACTGTAGCCAAGATTGGATGAGAAATACTGGAGAAAAGCCTGCTGAATAGAATCAGGTTCTTCGCATATTTGATCATTCTTATCAGTAATAGAAGTAATGTTCTTAGCAGCGTGTTAAATCTTCAGAGAATTGTGGAATGTTGCAGAATTTTTATCCCCATGTAATTTCCATTTACACTTAAGTTTTTGTTTCGCCATCTTTGCCTCTTCAATATTAGCTTTAGCTAGATCCTGCATCAGCTTTGTTTCCTTATCTGAAAGCACACCCATATGCATGATATCCCGGCAAGTAGACAATTCCTTTTGAACCTTTATTAGCTCGTCTCTGAGAGAATTTGAGAGGCTAGTACCATTACCATAAGTCAGTTTCGCCCACTGTCTAAGAACCACCTTAAGTCTCATGAGTTTTTCCTGTAAAACAAACATAAGGTTACCATGAACATTAGCATTCCAACTAGAATTAACAATGGATAAAAATTTCGGGTGGTCCTCCCAGTTATTATAAAATGAAAATGAGGAGTGTCTTTTCATGGTTTTCTTGTCCCAATCCAGCACAAGGGGAGAGTGGTCTGATAATGTAGGTGAGGGAATGACACAACAAAGGTTAGGCCAGGAAGTAATAGCATTGAAGTTCTGGTATGACCTATCAAGTTTACAGTAGGTTCTAGCTCCAGACCTAGAGAGGTTATTCCAAGTGAAGGCAGAACCCGTTGCACTGATAGGAATAAGGTTGGATGAGTAAATCGCTTGATTGAGAGGCCTGGTCTGGCTAAAAGTTAACGGATTGCCCCCACTTTTGTCCGAAGAAAGTTGCATACAATTCCAATCACCCAAACAAACCCACGGGGACGAGGACTGCTGATGGGAAGGAAGTAAGTAAAGAAAATGCTGGCGATTAGATGAGCAGTTAGCCGCCTACACCACAGTTAGAAAAAAGACAGAGTTGGAAGGAATGTGAGTGATTTCAGCGTGAATAAATTGCTTATGAACAATAAGAGGTTTAAGGGAGAAGGTAAATGGATTCCATAAAATAAATATACGACCAAAAGGAGCTTGAGCAAGGTTATGTATGGAATCTCAGGAAGAATTGATAATGCGGATTTCCTTTGCAGTGGAGGTGTAATTAAGTTTTGTTTCGGCAATGGCCATAAGATGGATGTTGAAAGAACGAATAAGATTTGCAATTTCCAATTGTTTAGAGAGGGGGTTTGCACCTCTAATATTCCAAAAAGCTATTTTATAAATCATTAAAAACTTAATGATGAGGACGCTCTAGTTTTTACACCAGAGGAAGAAGGAATAAGGTTTTGGTGAGAAGGCAGCGATAGAATTGTTTGGTCAAAAGAGTACTCAGAGCTCTTGTCTAGATCACCCGATACATCTTGATCTAAAGGTTTAATCTTCTTTGGTCTACCTCTACTTCGCTTAACAACCCTATTTCTAGGTAAGTGGAAAGTAGGAGGTTTAGGGATTTTCGGCAGCGAAGAAGAGGAAGTAGAAATATGACAAGGAGATGCAGATTTAGAGGGAGATAGAATGCTGTTTAGGTCACCAAAAATGTGATTAGGCAGTGAGAGAGAGTTATAAGGAGATACAGATTGAATGGGTAAGATGATAGGAGAAAGGGGACCATTACAAGGCACATATGTTTTTTCCACATTAGCATGCACATGGGAGGTAGTGTGCATATCAGAAATAGATGAAGTATGATTATCAGGCTCGACGCCTGAGATAGCATCATTATCAGATCTTATGTTAAAAGTTTCGAACGGATTAGAAATATGAAGGGTATTGGCAAGAGAAGGGGATCTAGAAGCAGGCATGGCACCACGGTTAGATTTATTTGAAGAATTCGAAATTATGGGAGATTTAGATTGTGATGATGATCCAACAGATTTCTTTTTAGTCACCAAAGCATTTTCTCTAAGTCCTCTCACATTATCAACTGTTCTATTGCTCTCCAGCACTACATCACCACCACTATGAACATTTACTGTACGCCAAAACTTTTTGTTGGGTTTACTTCTCTTTCTTTGAAAAACAGTAAAGCCATTAGATACTTCTTGACCCCGATCCAACTTTTCTCCATCATCATCATTCGCCACATGAACAGAAACTGGTTCATGAACTAGCTTTCCATTTTTGACACCATTCGCAACTTTTGTTTTTTCACAATGATTTGTCGAATGACCATAAATTCTACAAGTGGTGCAAATCAACGGCTTCCAGGAGTATTCAATTTGGATGTTTGGACAGGTCTCATCCCCAACAACCAAGAAATATGGTAATTCTTTTTCCGGACTCACTTCAACCAAGCATTTAGCGTACTCAAACCGTTTCATTTTCTCTGTATTTTCATCATAGCATAACACTTTACCAAGGTGACAAGCAACCCAATTGATACCAACTAACGACCAAAAAACTATGGGAATACGATAAAGATGTATCCAAATTGGTACCGATTTGACAGATGCATTAGCATGTGAGAGCGACGGAGTCCATGTAGAAATCACAAACATTTTCCCATGGATAAAAATAGGGTCTTTTTTTAGTACAATGTGCTTGTCTTCCAAATTCGAGAACCTGAAAAAATAATTTTGATTGTCAAAGAACATTTCCTAGTCTCCAAGAAGCTTCCAGACTCTGTCTAAATGTTGTTTAACCGCCATGTAATTTACGTTTCCAGCCAAGAACGAGCCAACAAGACAATCCGTCCAAGCTTTGGTCCCTTCCTCCATCACCACATTATGAGGAGGAACAAAATTACCCACATAGTTGATATCGAAGTGAGTGGGGACATATTTACCAGCATTCCTAGGCTTAGAAGCAAAAAGCGAAGAGAATTTCACTACTGTTTCAGACGAAATAGGAGGGGGGATCGGATTAGGGGGAAAAAAGGGGGAAGTAGGGGAGGGGGAGTGGGAGGAGGGACAGACTAAGGGGAATGGACCGGCGATGAAGGAGGAGGGGCTATAGGCCTAGATGCGGAAGTGGCAGAAGATGGAGAGTGGATGGCTAAGCTCTGGGATGGACGGGGTAGGAGCGGAGGCAGTGGAAAGCCTGACAACGGGAGGGGGAAAGGCAAGGAGGGGCTACTAGCGGCCGTGGAAGAGGAGAGATGTAACACCCCACCTCCGTTAAGGTCACTCACAAAGAGAATGCCTTATCTTTGGTGGAGCATTTTAGTAAACAGAACAGAAACTTGCAAGACAGATAAAATAGTACATGAAAAATTTATAACTTTATTTCAACAGAACCGAAATAAACTTACATCCTTTCAAATCACAATATCAGAATTCAGGTACAAAATATCAGTCTTGTACAAAAGCCTTCAGAATGCATAGTTTTAAAATCATAATCCCCATAGAACGGAAGCTATACAGAGCCAAGCCATACTTTAAGCACTTCAAGCAGAAGAAACCCGGATGTAGCTAGAGTATTCCCTCCTTAGAAAACCTGGGCGGGGAAACGGAAGAAAAGAGGCGAAACAACAAGGGTCAGACATAAAGTCTGGCAAGTCCAGTGACTTTCAGCATATGAACAGATAATAATAACATGACATGAACATAAAACTGGATGAGAGATAACTGTAATAGGTGTAACAGATATAACAGAAGAACAGTGTAACACCCCGTAATTCTACAACACTAAAATTCACAAATCAAGGCAGAATTAAAAGTTAAAATCAAAATCAAGGGAAACAGGCTACGCCATTGCGTTCGTCTCGGAATTCTGCATGAAAATGAGACCAATTCAACATAATAACCAGACTAGTAGGTGGGGTTAGGGCCATACAGTTAAGCTAGAATGGGAGGGCTAAGTCCATACGGACACTTAACCAACTTCACATGGTAACTAGACTGGAAGGTGGGGTTAAGTAAAGTTAATACACTTAGCCAAATTAACATGACCAGAAGGTGGGGTTAAGTAAAGTTAATACACTCAGCCAAATTAACATGACTAGGAGGTGGGGTTAAGTAAAGTTAATACGCTTAGCCAATTTGATATGTTAGCTGGACAAGACCATAGGGTTAAGTAAAATTGAACACTTAACCGTCAGATTGTGATAAAGGAATAGGTCTAAGTCTATGACTTGAAGGGGTAATACTTAACCATTAATAACATGTTAGTTAAAACAGACGGGCAAGGTTAAGTTAAAAAGGAACACTTAACCAACACAGGGTGAATGGGTAGGGTTAAGTAATAAATACTTAACCAATATAACTTGGTTTGTGGTAGGGTTAAGTCAACATGAATTACTGATAACACTTAACTAGTATAACAGGATGAATGAAGAGGGTTAAGAATTGACTAATGACACTTAACCAATCCAAATTGACGGGAAAGGGAACTAAGTAGTAATTCTTAGTATAACACGGGAAGGAGCGAATGTCCGTCTGAGTAGAAAGAAGGCTCCAACGAATTGGGTTACGAAGCCCGAGGCTTCGAGGGGACGTGAGGGTACTCTTGGTATCCCTCTATGAGGCTGCAGATGATCCGCCTGGGCCCACAGAGGTCAAGGTCTGCGTAGAAGAACCTGGGGTATGCCTTGGTTGCAATACATGGCAACCGAAAGACTAGGATGGACCGGCGTGATTCGGCGAGCAAACGGTAGCCCTGTGATAGCGAATCGTCGTCTACCATCCATCTTGAGTCAATCGAGATGCGTGAAGCGGAAAGGCGGAGAACTCCAAAAGACCATATACTTGCTATCTAGTTATGGGTGAAGATGGCCATAGGATAGTGGGGCACCGGGGGCCGGCGTATAGTTCTCATTTTACAAGGTGTGCCTTTCATTAGTTGAGGGAGGGGTCAAGTGGGACCATAGCCAATGAAATAAAAACAGACCTTAGCATCTGCATCGGCAGATATCTGAAAGCTCCCGACCGAGTTATGTATTCCTTGATTTGCCCTGACACAGGACTCGGACCGCACATTATGGGACATGTGCATCTAGACAAGCGATAACGACTCGCGATACATGCGTGGGGAAGTATAGGAACATATACCACTATAGGTAGTGTGTCCTAGACTTGGGGTCATTGTTCGATGGGTAGTGTAATCCCTAGTTGGACTAGGTGGCATAAATCCTGAATCCGAGAAGCGTTCAGCAGATATTGTAGACTCTAGTTGAATCTAGAAGGCACTTGGTAGAAAACCCTAGATTTGATCTAGGTAATAAATAATAAATGTATGCCTGAAGGCGATGAAAACTACAGGGATTGGGATCACGTTATTGTTACTAGTTGGGACACTAGTTAGGTGGTGCAGAGATATAGAAACCTGTATAACAAGGAAATAGCGAAGCGGCGAAAGTATTAGAGCATATCCAGTTTATCTTAGCTTAGCAGACCTTGTGTTGATCTTGTCTAATCTTGCCAACCCTATCATCATGGTGTTATCTTGTATTCAGTTAATTTATGTCGTTTTGTTGTTGTTCCATGTTTATATGCTAGAAGTTACTGAACTTACTCAGGTTTTATGTATGACTCTGTTTTTCTTTCGTCTTCTTTTCTTCCGTCCCCCTCCCGCCCCCCAGGTAGTAAAGGAGGGAATAGTATAGCTCAGGTTAAGTTGGACTGTCACTGTTTCCCAGCTTGAAGATTTGTCGAAGTTTTGCTTGGATCCTCTTTTCAGATGCTATGGCTGGATCTTGTTTAAAAGTGGGGAATATAAATCTTGTTTTATGCTTCTTTATTTTTGTAAGACAGATGATACTCTGATATTGTAAAGAAATATTTGTACAAACTATTTTATCAATAAAGCAAAGTTTTATGTTCTGCTGTTTAATTTCGGTCTGTCTTGTAATTTATCAGCATCTTTTACCCTAAATGCTCCACAGAACTTAGTGCATTCCCTTTGTGAGTGACACTAACGGACGTGGGGTGTTACAAACAGAACGATATAAGCTATTACTTTACAATTCTCTGCACTAATACTAGTTTAACAGGATTAGGTTTCACCCTAATGTCTAAACTGAAAAAGAAGCGGATACAGAACAATTTAAAAGAAACAGAATGCTAATAATGGGCCTTTACTACCCGATCTGAAACAGACAGAAGCAGAAACAGATTAATCCCTATGGAAACAGAATGTAGAATTAGGTGTACACTAGTAATGGGCCTTTACCACCCGAACAGACGGTACCATGCAGAAACAGACAGGTGTTACCACACAACGGAAACAGACGGTACCAACAGAAATAGACAGAACTAAGTGTACCCTAAAACCCTACCCCAAGCGATCGGCTCCCTAATACATAAATATCCCGTGTCGGCTCCACAGTAGGGTGTATCACTCCCTAAAGTGACAATCAATTAGCACAGACCTATTTACAAATGTCACGGCGTCTTACATCCTCAGAGGCAGACCGGGATCCATGCACGCACATGACCCGGTTGGAATGCACCATCAACACCCCTCGCCATTATCAGAATGAACCGCTTATAATTAGTTCAGTAAGCGTGCTCGGACCCTACCTACTGTTGGGTCAAAGTATTGATACCAGAAAGGGTTACTGACTAATATGGGTCCCAAACAACAGATGACACAAGTGATTCCCCTCCTAACACCGTGTCCCCAGACTAACAGATTTCAGCTTAACTTGTCTACAAGTTTCAGACATACAAAATTTAGATTAACTAGTTCACAGATCAGACAATCAAGTTAACAGGTTTTCAGACGAACGGATCAGATGTTTGGATTAACAGGCTTCAGATTAATTGGTTACATATTAACAGACTTACAGATTAACTGGTTACAGATTATCTAACTTTGTATTGGGCCTACGGATTCACGAAACGGGTTTATCAGATTCATTGGTCCAATTGGTTTAACCTTATCCAACACGTTTTAGACATCATAATTATCTCAGATTTTCATTAATTAAACATTAATGCCCAAACCTCTCACATTAGACTGACAGTCTGCGGCTACTGGTTAGGCCGGTTGGTTCCGGGCAGGTTTCTGTCGCAAACTGAGTCTAACCTCGGGTTTCAAGCATGTTATGACTAACTTCTCACATTAGAACCTATTGTTTGCGACCACTGGAATATGCCAGGCAGTTTCGGGCAGAATTACGCCGCAAACTCATTCTAACCTCGAGTTAGCCATGTTTATTTTTGCGGCCAATTAATTAATGATTTCCCATTTATACGCATGCCTAATATACATGTCAATTATTCATAACTATAGCCAATTCAGATTATGTCAACAGCGGACTAATTATACCAACTCAACAGATATAGCAAATAATAGATTTCTCAGATTAGGCGGCTTAGCAGATTGAGCAAACTAGCAGATTTAGCATTTTCAACAGAATTAGCAGATGACAGATTTGGCATATAAACAAATCTAGCAGACTAGGCAGTAGAGAAGAACTAGCAGATTAAGCAATATAACAGAACTAGCAGATTAGGCATTGTAACAAAACTAGCAAATTAGGCAAATATAACAGATTTAATCATTTCTTAAAGTTTCATATCTTGCCTAATTATAAATCTTGCCTAAGTTCACATGCATAAATAATAGTCTTGATTCACAATATTATCATATACCCTATGTTTGCATTAAATTTACATAGCACAGATTATGGTCATAAATTTACCATATATCATATGTTTCAGTTTTTATTAAGCTTGCATAGTACAGAAGATCCCTATATAAATTATACCAAATATAGCCATCGATTACTATGCAGATCATATATCCCAAAGATCCCTTACTTAGGTGTTTATTTACATTAATAGATACCCTACTCTCATGTAAATCTTTATGCCTAAGCCATATTCTCTTTATCTCAAATCATATGTTCAATACAATTTATAGTATAAATATAACATGTCCAGTCATATGTCTCAGATTTTGTTCTAGCTACAGTCCATGTTCTTTCCTCAAATCAGTCACCTATTGGTCATCCCCAATTCATGCATAATTCATTTTATTGTCACAAACATTTTAGCGTATGTTATTCTCTTATGAGATTGGCTCAGGCTCGTGGTAGCCTGGCTATAGAACAGAAAGAGGAAAGAGATACAAAATAAGATAGATCCAAACAGAACAGATATAACCTCATATTCAGATTTATAATTCATGTCACAATCAGAATTAACGTTTATATCGGAAAACAACTGCACTTGCCTTGATTGGATTAAAGAAAGAACTTTAGTTGCAAAATTGTTGCAGAAGCTTTAATCTCTAATTTGAATTGAGTTGCTTAGGTTGATGTTGATTAGCTTCTAGTTTTGATTCCAGCAGAGTAGCGACGCCATTTTTATTTTTATTTAGAACATAGGCAGAGAAGAAGAAGAATAGAATTGTGTGTAGAGGAGGCTAGGTCTTAGGGTGTATTTATAGGTGTAGGAACTCATTTCAGCCATCAGATTAACCCTAAAACCAATCCGGACCATCAAAAATCGTCCCAGGGCTTCAAAAACGTGTTCTGGACCGAAACAGGCTGACCAGGTCGACCTGTAGGGGGGTCGACACTATAGTCGACACCCATTGGGGAGGTCGACTCCCAGGTCGACCCCCTGGTCGACCTGGGTCCCAGGTCGACCCCCGGGTCGACCTGCCCAGTTCTGTGTTGACCAAAACCTTCCGAATCTTCTACAGGACATAACTTTTTCATCCGGACTCCGATTTTCGAAAACTCGGACTCTATTTCATGTAAAATTTCTAGAGGAACATAATGGTGATGTCCATTTTACCTAATTCCTGATTCTTAAATTAATTATCCTCATTTTACTATCTTTTCCGTTACACACACCGTTATCGAACTAATTTTTCTTTTCCTTCATGTATTAACTAATTCTTCTTATGCATCACCATTATTTACCTATCATAAGCATATTTTCATATATTTTATTTCATTTTTAATTATACTTAAAAATGCGGGGTGTTACATTCTCCCCTCCTTAAACGATTTCGTCCCCGAAATCTTCGAGTTAAGAAGAATGTATCCTACCATCCAATCATCCATCTACTCAATCACCAATCACAGGCATTCATTATCCTTAAGAGATTTCTAATGCTGTATGAACATATGCAAGAAGTGTGTGTATATGTTCCTTGTCTAATGCAAAGATCAGGCGGTCCACTGATTCAGTTGACCTCCTTAATTCGAATTATGCCAGTGCCATGAGTACAACATGTATGCAATTTTCCTACTCGTTACATATCATTTCTATATGAGTGCACAACCATTCAGTCATATGCAACATCCATGTGCTGAGTCAATCATTTTGCATCCACAAAATTTTAAAAATGCTCACACATCCATATGCAGTATGAGAGTGTTTTCGAGCCGATCTAGTGCCTAGTGTGTATTTGCATCCACGGGAAACCACTAGCAACCACTTGCATCCACTTGCAACCATCAAACATAACATGTCTCAAACACATTTTTACACCCATTAGTTTCTACCTAAAGTTCGAAGATTCGATCGATAGGATACAGTCGAATGATGGAAGCGAGTACAGATAAGACAAAGACTTGGTTCCCATTAGACATTGGTTGAGAAAATAATTCCCCTAAGTATCAACCCCGAAGACCGAAATCAACATCAGATTGACACCCAGAGGATTACCTCCTTTAGACAATGTCAAAACTGGAAAGCAGAATTATTCAAATATTTATAGACTACTGGTACAGATCAGATCCCCTAATGATTCTGAGGAAGCTAAGCATGACAAAATCATATCCCACAAAAACTCAGAATGTATGCGTCATACTTGACGTCTAACACAGATATCCCTCAAACCCCAATCTATCATAAACAGGTGAGTCATAACCCTTATGGGTCTGAGTCTACAGCAGAATTCAGAAATAATACTAGTATTGAAGTGCAGAGTATCGATTACAAAATCAAAATACCAGAATCAGAAAAAGTCTTAACTCCATAATCAGATAAAGAAATTAAACATACTATATAAATTTTCTTATTTCTATCCTAGCCACTAGCCTCGAGAGTGTTTTCCTGCCCTCCTTGCCCTCGTCTGTAATAACCCGAAAATCTAGGCCAGTTTAAATTTTTTATTTTGGCAATTATAGCGAATTTCGAATATTTAAAATAGATTATTTTGAATAAAAACGACGGAAAATTTATTTTGAATATAATTCGAACGTATATATTATATACGTCGTCGTTAGAATATAAATAATTACAAATAATTATAAATAGAATTGAAAATGGCGCGGTAGTTCGATAATTCGATTTCAAACTTCAATTGAACATACCGGGTGCAAAATAAACTGGATTTTAACGAAACCAAAAACATTTGGATCTAATTGAGGATATCTTTCCAACAAATCCGAAAAATCAAAATTTCATAGCGGGACTCAAAAGATATGTCCAGTTGAAAATTCTGAATAGTCGCTATGGAATTCAGGCCCTTAAAAATGGACATTTTGCAAACGACCTCGGATTCCGACGAAACCACTTTTGTTGGATCCGTGATGTCAAGTTATTGCTAGGTTTCAAATTTCATAATTTTTCGAATCAATATGTGAGCGTGGCAAAGGAAAACGCATTTGACCAGTTTTAGTTGATTTTAATCGACTTGAGAATGGCCATTTTTCCAACGGTCTCAGAATTCGACGAAACTAGTTTTGTTAGGACCGTATTGTCAATACGAAGCTAGAAAATATTTTTCTGCAATTTTTCAAGTTAGTATGTGACCCCAGTAAATTGAAATGCGCGTTCAAATTCAATATATAGAGTTATATGTTGAGTTTAACGGAAGCTGATCGAAACGATCGAATCAGCTTGCGATACATATCCCATTGTGTTCGGAATGGGGGTGATTAGCTATGGGCGACAGGCGGTGGGTCCCGTTTCGAGGTCGAAAATAAAAGTTGCTTTTTGAAATTAAATAATTAAATAAATTAAAAAAATTAAAATCCCCCTTTCTTCTCCTTAAATCACTCTGCCCCCCCTTCAATTTAAATCGAACAGAAGAAAAAAAGAGAACGAATCGCTCCCCTTCCAGGCTGCGACCGCCACCGCCACGGGTGGCCAACGCCACCGCACCTCCCCTTCGTTCGCCAATGCCCCCTCTCTTTCCTCCTTCTCCCCCGTCCGCCCCTAAAACCGCAACCCCAATTTGATTTGAAGACCTAGCCGCCACCAACAGCAAACGGAGCACCTCCTGGACGCCACCATCGTCCGAACAGAGCCTACCGCCGCCAGAGACGCCTCCCTAGCCTCGTCAGCACCCGACGCCCTCCCTACATCCTCCTCCGACGCCTTGGTCAGCCGAAGGCCATCCCCATTCGCCAAAACCACTTGAAATTGTAAGCTTTTATTTATAATTAAATGTGTTATTAAAATTTTGGTTATGTGGTAGAAAAGTAATGATTTTTAGCATATGAAAGTAATGATTTTTAGCATATGAAAGTAGTGATTTTTAACATTAGAAAAATATGATTTTTATATTTTTAAAGTAATAAAAATATGATTTTTATATTTTTAAAGTATTAAAAATATTATCTTTACTATATAGAAGATGTAAAAATATGATTTTTCTTTATGTAGAGAATTAAAAATATCATCTTTGTATATGTAGGGAAATAAAAATCAGATTTTTATTATATATATGTTGAAATAAAGAGGTGATTTTTATAGTGATGAAATCTTTACATTTGAAAAGGCGAAATCTTTTTATATAGCAGCGGTGTAAAAATAGAATTTTTATCTATATAATAGTGAAGTAAAAATTCGATTTTTATATATTGAATAGCGAAGTAAAAATTCGATTTTTATATATTGAATAGCGAAGTAAAAATTCGATTTTTATATATTGAATAGCGAAGAAAAAATTCGATTTTTATATATTGAATAGCGAAGTAAAAATTCAATTTTTACATATGTTGTGACTACGGGCGATGAAAGTGATAAGAGGGGAGAACGACGAAGATTTCTACATATGAAGAGTCGTGGTATTGGATAGCTATTGGTGAGAATTTCTCACTCTTCAATTTCTTTTTCTAGTTATATATATATATATACTAGGATGCAGACGGTGTTTAGTAGCACCCGACACCATCGTCCACAGACCATGGACTTGTTTGTTTGGTTGTGTAGTTGGTTAGATTATTTGATTTGAATTTGATTGGTTGGTGAAATGGAATGGATTTGATTGATATGTGAATGGCGTGGGCCATTATTAGACCGGGGATAAGGCTAGGCCTCGTCCCATTTCTAGTATCGTGTCGTTATGCCGCTGAAATTTTCTAAAATATGTGAGAAAAATAAAAATATCATTTTTATTGTGTAAATGAACTGAATAGAAATTTATGTGTTGAAATAAAATATTTTATCGTTAAAAATAAAATATTTTATTGTTAAAAATATAATTTTAACGTGGAAGTGAATAAAATAAAATATTCATTTACAAACTGGACGGTTTGTTTATGTACACCTATTTGAAGGACATTGATTGGGACGATAAATTTTACACATCGCCCAACTGCACAAATAAAATCTGTATTTGATTATTTGAAAATCCCACACGGGTATTGGGATAAAATACGGCATACACTAATCCCAATAATTAGTTATATGTCGATCGATGGATCTACAGGCTGTTATAAGCGTTAGATATCTATATTTGATGCTTATACAGTGTAGTGCACTTTGGATGATGGATGATTATTTATCGTTGATATTATATACATGTGTTGTATGGAATCCATATAATTAACTTTATATGGTAATTGATTGGGCCTCATTCCAATTTAGAAGATAAAGAATATTATAAAATAAAGGTTCATGTGTTGACCGTACTCATCCGTTGAGATTAGTCATGTGTTGAACGAAATATTTTAACAATAAAATTTACATCTTTATCATTAGAAAATAAAGGTTCATGTGTTGACCGTACTCATCTGTTGAGATTAGTCATGTATTGACAAAAATATAGATTCATTTGTTGAATAGAATAATGGAATTATTGAAATATATAAAGCCGTGTTGATTAGAGATGCGCTATTTTGACGCGAATGATATTTATATCGATTATATTCGTTTTTGAATTTGATTTTAATAGAAAATGAATTGAAATTGAATCGAATAGAAAACCAATTTGAAATTGAATCGAATAGAAAACCAACTTGAATTGAATCGAATAGAAAACCAATTTGAATTGAATCGAATAGAATACCAATTTGAATTGAATCGATTAGAAAACCAATTTGAATTGAATCGAATAGAAAACCAATTTGAATTGAATCGAATAGAAAACTAATTAGAATTGAGTTGAAAACGAATTCGAATTGAATTGAAAACGAATTGAAATGAATTCAAATTGAATTGAATAGAAATGAATTTTAAAACGAATTTATAAGAAAAATAAATTCAATTTTGATTTGAATTGAAATGGAAGTCGAAATTGTTTTTGAAACGAATTCAAAACTATTTATAAAATTCGTTTCAAATAGAAATCGACGAAATATATATTATATATATAATATAATGGCCTGAATAGAACGCGCTGCGCCGCTGCAGTTCGTAAATTTCGACCATTAACTTTGAACGGACATTACGGGAGATCTGACCGTCAGATTTTCCTAAAACCAGAACCGTTGGGTTCGTATCGAAAAGGGCTTTCTAACGAATATTAGAAATTTGAAATCTAACGGTTGGATTTGGAGATACGTCCAAATCAAATTTGGAAAAGGTCGCTGTAAGTGCAGTTCGATGGCCATTGATGGAAATCGACTGTACGGGCCTTGATAAAATTATTAAAAATAGTAATAATTTGTGTAAAATCATAAGAAATAATTTGGGAAAAATTGGGATGAAAAACTCCATATTTGAAAAGATAAAAATAGATTTTTATCGAAATGAACTGGTTTTGAACTAAAATTAAAATCCATTTATTTTTAAATAAATAAATTGGATTTGAAATGTGTTTTTAATTAGAATTGATTTGTGGGTTTATCGTGAACGGTGTGTTGAATAACACTTGTTCTTTAACCCGATAATAAATAGAATGTGATTTGGGTTTATCGTGAACTGTGTTTTAAATGACATTAGTTCTTTAACCAAGTGAAAGGAGTTTTAATGGATCCGCAATTAGATTAAAATGTGAATTGATAATTCAAATTATCAAATTTAGAAAGTGAGCGAGAATGGAGTATTACCAGTTTTGCTCCAAAGCGATAGCTAATTCTGTAATTATATTTGAACGTGAAATGGTAATTAATTTTACTGATAACACCATAGTATTAGATATGGAGTATTTCCAGTTTTGCTTCATGGGATGAATAGGTTGGGATTGGGAAATAAAATAAATAATTACTTCGTTGTGATTCGCTAATCTCGACTAGTTTGGAAAACCATAATTTGGTTTGAAACGACATCCAAAGGAAGATTAAAGAATAAATTTTAAAGAATTTATCTTGGATAAAATTAATGGGAACCTTTCCCTGAGAATATGAATTGGAATGAGGCGTATGTTGTGTTTGTGTAACATTTGTTTTTAATATACGTGGGTTGTTCGGAAAGTCCGGGTTTATACCCATTCTGAATAACCGATTCGACGATAAGTCGAAGATGATGATGGTGGTCGAAGACCGGAAGTCTCCACATCGTTTGGATAATTACTGACGATCCTGATTGGGCTGTACACCCAAAAGGATGGAAATAGTCGGTGGTCATCCAGACGTACTTGGAGATCGATGGATATGCGAGGAAAGTGCCTCCGGTTTCGTTCAGACCCAGAACGAACTTGTAAATGGATTGTGTGTCTGACATTGGATTTTATTCTGTGTTGATTGATTTCTGTTAAATATATATCTGTTTGGCGGCGGAGAATTTATTCTCTTGCTTAACGCCCTTCTCTGAGACTTACGAGCTTAGAGGTTATATATCGACAGATATCAATCGCATGGCATGAATTGCCTGTGTGGCATGCTGAGTTGCATGGATCAAGGCTTCTGTTGTAAAGCAAAGTCTTATGGTTGATGATCAAAGCACGACCTTTGTGGCGTAGCTTTGTGTATAACGTGAATTCGCGAGCCTCACACCTCGGTATGAGTCAAAAACGGGATACGGACTGCAGGGAGAGCACGACGTTTCTTTCTAGCTTTGGTGGTGTCAGTGACTTACCAGCCCTGACATATATATACTTTTCACCTTTGTGGTTGTTGGATGAGGCGCCTCGATTATAGGTCTGTAAGGACCGGGAAACGTGTGCTCAGGAATAAATAATCCTCTTACGTAAGTGAGGACCGGCCCTGAAGATCCAAGATTGCCCAGAGTGTGTAGTCCTGAGACATTTGCTAGAGTGTCTCGAACACGGAGAGGAGCTTGCCCCTTGCCTCGACTCATGATGGAAATCCAACTTCCAATACGCGTATTTCGGTTTTAATTGTAGAACTAGTATGGCGACATAGTAGATGGTAGCTATGCCGCCTATGATTGATATTTATGATTGAAATTGTTTTGACACTATACACCTATAATAGTATCAAATAATGTGTTTTAAACGTATCAAGCACGCTTTAGCTGTTACAAGGGAAAACCCTATCCTCCGGCTTGCGTTGCACTGTGTGATGGGACCTGGGTCTTATAACAGCTTCATTTTTTCTTTATTTAGTATTGCGCTGTTTGTTCTATGCACTGGTATTCTTGGGAGGAAACCCATTCCGTGTTATACGGCGTGGTCCCTTGATTTACCTAACTTTAAAACCAATATTAATAACTGTTTTTAGTTCTCACACCAGTCACATGACTGACCTGGAGTTTATAGTTTTAACCTAAACTCTGGGTGCCCTTATTTCCGCACGGGTAGCTAGTAGTTTTGGTTTTGCAGATTTATATTCACAGGATCCTGGTTTACAGCTGGAATGATATACGGAAAGCTCTGTATCCGTATATCACCTTCAGTTGTGCTTTGTATTATTTTCCGCTGCTATGTAATTTATTGTAATCTCTGATATTTATCGAATGTAATTTATTCAATTATACTCTGTATATTCTTGTATCTGATGGAATTGTTGTAATAACAATGAAATGTTCTTCCGTCTGCGTTCTGATTTGTCCTGTTCTCAAACGAACAGGGATTTCGAACGGTCTTGATCGGTTTAACGACTGATTCGGATCGAGCGAAATTCCCGGTAGTCACATCGTCTCTTCGGGCAGTCCCTAGTAAAGTGTCCCATCTCTCCATAGTTGAAGCAAGTGCCTTTCCTTTTTCTGCAATCCTTGTTCAGATGAGTTGAGCTCCCACAAGTAAAGCACTTTTTCCCCTTCTTATCTTCAGACTTCTCATCTTTCTTTTATGTTTCCTTTTTGGGCCATGCTTTCTTATTCTGTGGTTCCTCCTTCTTTGTCTCTTTCGAGCCCTTGTCTTCCTCGTGCAGTAGTGCCATGTCCACCAATTTCTCGTAAGTCGCTCCCATGGGTACGTGGGTCATGGCTAGGCTGTGCAGTGGCTCGTTCAATCCTTTAACAAAGCGGAGAGCCTTTTTATGCTGAGTGTTGACTAAATCCAATCCGAACCCAGCTAGTTGGTTGAACTGGTTGACGTATTCCTTGACCGTCATACTTCCTTGCTTAAGAGATAAGAACTTTTCCAGTTGTAAACTCCGTTCAGCTTGCGAGAGAAATTTTGTCTCAAATCTTGTTCTGAAATCCATCCATGTCTCAACCGGCCTCTCGACATTAGTGACTTCCCACCAGTAGGAAGCTTCGTCTTTGAGCAGCCATACCGCCAACTGTACCTTCTGCCTATCGTCCACCTCGAAGATAACGAATAGATCCTCAGTTTCTTTGAGCCAGTTCCTCACTTCGACGAATGGTTCAGTTCCCTTGAAATCCTTTCCACCCATGGCCCTAAAATCTCTACAGATCTTTGAGAAAGCAATTGCACGAGGAGGGGGCGGAGGAGGAGGGGGATCATTTGCTGGACCTGCGGCAGCGGTCCTAGCCTCAAGATATTGACGAAACCAACCGGGTACATGAACACCCTCTGGTATCTCAGATGCTTCAGACATGCTGAAATGAAAAAAAAAAGGAAAGATTCAATACAAAAAGGACTGAAGGAAAGATATATGGCTCTTGGGGATCATGTTTTTTAAAATAAGCTCTATTTTTGAAAATACTTCCTTTCAAAACCTTTTTGAAAATAGTTTCCAAAAACTTTACCCAATCTGGTAACCTGGCTCTGATACCAAGTGTAACACCCCACCTCCGTTAAGGTCACTCACAAAGGGAATGCCTTAACTTTGGTGGAGCATTTTAGTAAACAGAACAGAAACTTACAAGACAGATAAAATAGTACTTGAAAAATTTATAACTTTATTTCAACAGAACCGAAATAAACTTGGTTACATCCTTTCAAATCACAATATCAGAATTCAAGTACAAAATATCAGTCTTGTGCAAAAGCCTTCAGAATGCATAGTTTTAAAATCATAATCCCCATAGAACGGAAGCTATATAGAGCCAAGCCATACTTTAAGCACTTCAAGCAGAAGAAACCCGGATCTAGCTAGAGTATTCCCTCCTTAGAAAACCTGGGGGGAAACGGAATAAAAGAGGTGAAACAACAAGGGTCAGACATAAAGTCTGGCAAGTCCAGTGACTTTCAGCATATGAACAGATAATAATAACATGACATGAACATAAAACCGGATGAGAGATAACTATAACAGGTGTAACAGATATAACAGAAGAACATAACGATATAAGTTATTACTTTACACTTCTCTGTACTAATACTAGTTTAACAGGATTAGGTTTCACCCTAATGTCTAAACTGAAACAGAAGCGGGTACAAAACAATTTAACAGAAACAGAATGCTAATAATAGGCCTTTACTACCCGATCAGAAACAGACAGAAGCAAAAACAGATTAATCCCTACGGAAACAGAATGTAGAATTAGGTGTACACTAGTAATGGGCCTTTACCACCCGAACAGACGGTACCACGCATAATTAGACAGGTGTTACCACCCAACAGAAATAGACGGTACCAACAGAAACAGACAGAACTAAGTGTACCCTAAAACCCTACCCCAAGCGATCGGCTCCCTAATACATAAATATCCTGTGTCGGCCCCATAGTAGGGTGTATCACTCCCTAAAGTGACAACCAATTGGCACAGACCTATTTACAGATGTCATGGCGTCTTACATCCTCAGAGGCAGACCGAGATCCATGCACGCACATGACCCGGTTGGAATGCACCATCAACACCCCTCACCATTATCAGAATGAACCGCTTATAATTAGTTCAGTAAGCGTGCCCGGACCCTACCTACTGTTGGGTCAAAGTTTTGATACCAGAAAGGGTTATTGACTAATATGGGTCCCAAACAACAGATGACACAAGTGATTCCCCTCCTAACTGTAACACCCCATCTCCGCTAGGGTCACTCACAAAGGGAGTGCACTAGTTTTGGAGGGGTATTATCGAGATAACATCACAGAATTATCACAAGACAGAACATTAATAAAACAAATTTAAGTAAACAGCGGAAGAATTTATGAGCAAAACAGAACTTCATTTTATTCCAAAATAAACCATGTCTCTTACAAACATTTCAAATAACTTCATTACAACTGTCTTGTAATAATTGCCAAAGAAGCAATAACTTAAAAACAGAAAAACGGCTTATTCCCCAAGTGCAGTAAAAAGAAGCAGCCATAGCAAATCATACATGCTGAGCCAAAGCAAGTGATATCCAAGCTAAGAGCTAGTGTTTCCTCCCTGAGAACCTGGGGGGGGAACGAAGGAAAAGGAGGCGAAAGGAAAAGGGTCAGTCATAAAGACTGAGTAAGTCCTAGTGACTTTCAATGTAAAAACGGTTAAAACAACCTGTCATGTATGAACTGGAACTAAACTTAAGATTGGTGTCAAGGTGAACAAGATAGACTAAGGTGATCAGGATAAGTCAAGACAAGTCAAGTAAAGCATCACATGTTCGAGATTCGTTGCATCGACTGTACTAGTATACTAAGCCCATATCACAAGTTAATCACGAAATAAATCCCATGGCCCAATATCATGAAATGTCCCTGAAACGGGGTCTGACCCAAGTACGGGGTCCTACGGAGCGATTATCTAGTCGATCGGCTCCCTACAAGTTCTAGCTTGTCAAGTGTCCGTGTCATACGGCTAATCATGAATGTAGTCACCTGTGCTGGATCCACCTTCGGGTGTATCAGCCCTAGGGTGTCAACCCCTGACACGATTCAAGATGCACAGATAAATCTATGGATACCCAGTGCCTGCCCCGGAATACGTGCACGACCGTAGTCCACCGAACCTACACTGGCATACCCCACTGCCGTCATTCACCTCTTACAATCAGCCCAGTAATCGTGCCCCACCCGGCCTAGCCCCAGGGTACCTTGATACATCTAGAGGGTTACTGCTGAAAAGGGTCGTGTTGTGACGGCAAGGAATCTCGCTCGGTCCGAACCAGTCGCTAAACCGATCCAGGCCGTTCGAAACGCCCTATCGTTTGAGAACAGGACAAAACAGAACGCAAACAGAAGAACATTTCATTGCATATTACAACAATGCATCAGATTACAAGAATATACAGAGTATGAATGAATATTACACAGAAATATCAGAGATTTAAATTACATTTAAATACATCGCAGCGGAAAATAATACAATACACAACTAGAATGAGATATACGGATACAAAGCTTTCCGGATATCGTTCCAGCTGTAAACCAGGATCCTGTGAATATAAATCTGCAAAACCAAAACTACTAGCTGCCCGTGTCAAAATAAGGGCACCCAGAGTTTAGGTTAAAACAATAAACTCCAGGTCAGTCATGTGACTGGTGTGAGAACTAAAACAGTTATTAATCTTTATTTTAAAGCTAGGTAAATCAAGGGACCACGCCGTATAACACGGAACGGGTTTCCTCCCAAGAATACCAGTGCCTAAAACAAACAGCGCAATGCTAAATAAAGAAAAATGAAGCTGTTATAAGACCCAGGTCCTATCACACAATGCAACGCAAGCCGGGGGATAGGGTTTTCCCTTATAACAGCCAAAAATGCTTGATACGTTTTAAAACAAATCATTTGATACTATAATAAGTGCATAGTGTATAAAACAACTTCAAATCATAAGTATCAATCATAGGCGGCATGGGTACCGTATATCATGTCGCCATATATAGGTTTACAAATAAAACCGCAAAGTCACGTATTTGGAAATTGGGTTCCCATCTATGAACCGAGGCAAAAGATAGTCCTCAACCGATTCGAGACGCTCTAGCCCGTGTCTCAGGCAAGTACTCAGTCAAGCCTTGGATCCTCAGGGCCAGTCCACCGATGTGGATTAAACTTAAACCCTGAACATGCATTTCCCCGCCCTATGGGGCGTAAACGAGCCAACTAAATGACTCCATCGGTTCAAGAACGACCGATCAATCCGAGGCGCCTCGCAACAGCAACAACCACATAAGTCAAACTCGTCAGGGCGTGTAAAACCACTGACGCCACTTCTAGCTAGAAAGAAACGCATGCCCTCCCTGACGTCCTCTCCCGTTTTTGGTTCATACCGGGTGTGAAACTCGCGAAGAAAACGTTACACAAAGCTACGCCACAAAGGCCTTGCTTTGATCATCACCACAAGACTTTGCTTTTCAACAGAAGCCTCGATCAATTGCCACTTAGGCATGCCACACAGGCAATTCACTCCATGCGTTTGATATCCATCAATATATAACCCCTGAGCTCGTACGTCTCAGAGAAGGGCGTTAAGCAAGAGAATAAATTCTCCGCCGCCAAACAGATATATATTTAATAGAGATCAATCACACGGACTAAAATCCAATGTCAGACACACAGTCCATTTACAAGTCCGTTCTGGGTCTGAACGAAACCGGAGGCACCTAGTACCTCGCATATCCATCGATCTCCAAGTACGTCTGGACGATCACTAACTGTTTCCATCTTCTTGGGTGTACAGCCCAATCAAGATCATCAGTAATTACCCAAACGACGTGAAGACCTCCGGTCTTCGACCATCGTCTTCATCTTCGACTTATCGTCGTATCAGTTATTCAGAATGGGATAAACCCGGACTTTCCGAATAACTCGCGTATATTTTAAATAAGTGTTACACAAACACAACATACGCCTCATTCCAATTCATTAGTCACTAACCGTAAATTAATCAAGAGAACAATTCCCCAAATATTAACCCCGAAGGCCGAAACCAACATCAGATCAATATTCAGAAAACCATTCTGTTTGGCTAACCGACAGTCAATTTCTAAATTTCACATTCATAGGGAAAGGTTCCCATTAATTTTATCAAAGATAAATTCTTTAATTTATTCTTTAATCTATTTTTGAATATCAATTCAAACTAGTCGGGATTAACGAACCTTACCGAAGTAATCATTTGTTTTAATTTCCCAATCCCAACCTATTCATCCCATGAAGTAAAACTGGTTATACTTCATATCTAACACCACGGTGTTATCGGTAAATTCAATTACCATTTCACGTTCAAATCTAATTAAAGATTTAACTATCGCCTGGAGCAAAACTGGTGATACTCCATTTCGATTATTTCAATCTAATTAAAGATTCATTAAAACTCCACTTAGTTTTAATCGTGAACTGGGTTAAAGAATCCGTGTCATTTAAAACACGGTTCACGATAAACCCTAAGTCACATTCATTAATTATCGGGTTAAAGAACAAGTGTTGTTTAAAACACTGTTCACGATAAACCCAAAAATCAATATCAATTCAATCCCAATTAAATATTATTTAATTTGTACACTTCATTAAATCTAAATAAAAAGATTTAATCTTTTCTCAACTGGGTTCAAGAACAGTGTTAGTGAAGACACCATTCACGACAAACCCAAATCACATTCGATATTCAATACAAGGCTCTGAATAGAAAATATATCGGCTTATATTCAATATCAAATTCTACGACTAACAAATGTCGTATTGGAAATAACGATATATATATCTATATCTTTCAAATTTCCATAACCACAACTGCATAATCACGAAATCCAACATCGAAATATTCCGAAGACAATTTCGATTCAAATCCACTCCAATGCAATCATTGGATATTCTGGTTATTTTCAAAACCCTTTTCAAATTCAATTTATTTATTTAAAAATAAATAGAATTATATTCCTAGTTCAAAACTAGTTCATTTCGATAAAAATCTATTTTTATCTTTTCAAATATGGAGTTTTCCATCCCAAATTTTCCCAAATCATTTCTTATGATTTTACACAAATTATTACTATTTTTAATAATTTTATCAAGGCCCGTACAGTCGATTTCCATCAATGGCCATCGAACTGCACTTATAGCGACCTTTTTCAAATTTGATTTGGACATAATTCCAAATCCAACCGTTAGATTTCTAATTTCTAATATTCGTTAGAAAGCTCTTTTCGATACGAACCCAACGGTTCCGGTTTTAGGAGGATCCGACGGTCGGATCTCCCGAAATGTCCGTTTGAAATAAATGGTCAAAATTCGCGAACTGCCGCGGCGCGTTCTATTCAGGCCATTATATTATATATAATATATATAATATATACTTCGTCGATTTCTATTTAAAACGAATTATATAAATAGTTTTGAATTCCTTTCAAAAGCAATTTCAACTTCCATTTCAATTCAAATCAAAATTGAATTCATCTTTATAAATTCGTTTTAAAATTCATTTCTATTCAATTCAAATTTCAATTCAATTTGAATTCATTTCAATTCAATTTGAATTCGTTTTCAATTCATTTCGAAATCATTTTCAATCCAATTCATTTCGAAATCGTTTTCAATTCAATTCATTTCGAAATCGTTTACAATTCAATTCATTTCGAAATCGTTTTCAATTCAATTCATTTCGAAATCGTTTTCAATTCAATTCATTTCGAAATCGTTTTCAATTCAATTCATTTCGAAATCGTTTTCAATTCAATTCATTTCGAAATCGTTTTCAATTCAATTCATTTCGAAATCGTTTTCAATTCAATTCATTTCGAAATCGTTTTCAATTCAATTCATTTCGAAATCGTTTTCAATTCAATTCATTTCGAAATCGTTTTCAATTCAATTCATTTCGAAATCGTTTTCAATTCAATTCATTTCGAAATCGTTTTCAATTCAATTCATTTCGAAATCGTTTTCAATTCAATTCATTTCGAAATCGTTTTCAATTCAATTCATTTCGAAATCGTTGATTTCAAAATCACTTTTCAATATTCATTTTAAAATGAATAAAATCGATATAAATATCGTTCACATCAAAATGGCGTCAATCTAATCAACACGGCTTCATAATTTCTATTTTCAAATTTTCTTTATTTTTCAAATTGGAATGAGGCCCAATCAATTACCATATAAAATTAATTATATGGATTTCCATACAACACATGTATATAATAGCATTGAAAATAATCAACCATCAACCAAAGTGCACTACACTGTAAAAGCATCAAATATAGATATTCAACGCTTATAACAGCCTGTCAATCAATCGATCGACATATTTAATCAATCAGGATGAGTGAACTTCAAATTTCATCCCAACACCCGTGTGGGGTTTCAAACAATCAAACACACATTTTATTTGTGCTGTTGGGCGATGTGTAAAATTTATCGTCCCAATCAATGTCATTCAAATAGGTGTACATAAACAAACCGTCTGGTTTGTAAATGAATATTCTATTTTATTCACTTCACGTTAAAAGTTCTATTTTTAACGATAAAACATTTTATTTCAACCTATGAATTTCTATTCAATTCATTCTTTAAATAAAATGATATTTTTATTTTTCTAACTTATTTTAGAAAATTTCGGCGGCATAACGGCACGATACTAGAAACGGGACGAGGCCTAGCCTTATCCCCGGTCTAGTGAAGGCCCACGCCATTCACACAACAATCACAATCACCAAACAATTCAATTTCAAATCAAATCATCTAATCAACTACACAACCAAACAATTTAACAAACAAGCCATCCATGGTCTGTGGATGACGGGTGTCGGGTGCTACTAAACACCGTCTACATCCTAGTATATATATAACTAGAAAAATTAAATTGAAAGGTGAGAAGTTCTCACATTATAGCTATCCTAGCTCCACGGCACTTCTTTTTCGAATCTTCGTCAGCTTCGTCGCCCGTAGCCACTACATATATAAAAATCGAATTTTTACTTCGTTATTCACTATATAAAAATCGAATTTTTATTATACTATTCAATATATAAAAATCAAACTTTTACTTTTAAAAATATCTTCTTTTGCATTTTAAAAATCTAATCTTTTGCATTTTAAAAATCTAATCTTTATTTTAAAAATCTAATCTTTATTTTATAACGCCTAAAGATTATACTTTTATACATAAGAAAAATCCCATTTTCCTTTACATAAAAAATCATATTTTTCTTTCGAAGTTCTACATATAAAAATCATATTTTTATTTCGAAGTTCTACATATAAAAATCATATTTTTATTTCGACTTTCAATATCTAAAAATCTGATTTTTACTTCTAAAACAAAATCAGTTTTTATTACTTTTAAAAATATCAGTTTTAACCTTTAAACATTTTCAGTTTTTATTACTTTTAAAAATATCAGTTTTAAAATGTTTTGAAAAACCAGTCTTAAGAATTAAAATAAAAATAAAATAAAGTAAAAAAACTTACTGCATCACGAAGAAAACAAAAGGGCGTCGATGTCGGCGGCAGGAGGAGGCGGAGGGTTGGGGCGGCCTTCAGTTCGTCGGCGGTCATCACTGTGGGGGGAGGCTCTGGCGTTTGCGTCTTCGATTCGAAGAGAGGAAGGAGATGAGCGAGAGGGGAGAGGAAGGCGCGAGGTCAGGAGATGGTCGGAGGGGGTGCGCCTGCGCTAGGCGGCGGCGAGGTCCTCCAGGTGGGGCGACGAGCAGATCGGGTTTTCTCCCCTTTTTTTTTTATTTATTTTGGTTTTGAATCGGTCAACGGGGCTGAGTAGTTAAGGAGGAGAGAGGAGGGTTCCTTTTTATTTTTATTTATTTTTTTTCTTTCGAAAAAGCAACTTTAAAATTCGAACTCGAAATTGAGCCCACCGACTGTCGTCTACAGCGTTTCAGCCCCATTCCGAACACAATGGGATATGTATCGTAGGCTGATTCGGCTGTTACAACCAGTTTTCGTTAAATTTACATTTAAATCACTATATTGAATTTTAAACGTACATTTCAAATTACCGGGGTCACATAATAACTCTATAAATTGTAGAAAAATATTTTCTAGCTTCGTATTGACGATACGGTCCTAACAAAACTAGTTTCGTCGAATTCTGAGACCGTTTGAAAAATGGCCAATTTCCAGTCGATTAAAATCAACTGAAACCGGTCAAACGCGTTTTCCTTTGCCACGCTCACATATTGATTCGAAAAATTATGAAATTTGAAACCTAGCAATAACTTGACATCACGGACCCAACAAAACTGGTTTCGTCGAAATCCGAGGTCGTTTGCAAAATTTCCATTTTTAAGGGCCTGAATTCCATAGCGACTATTCAGAATTTTCAACTGGACATATCTTTTGATTCTCGCTACGAAATTTTGATTTTTCGGATTCGATAGAAAGATATTCACTATTAGATTCCATTATTTTTGGTTTCACTAAAATCCGGATTGTTTTGCACCCGGTACATTCAATTGAAGTTTGAAATCGAATTATCGAACTACCGCGCCATTTTCAATTCTATTTATAATTATATATAAATATTTATATTCTAACGACGACGTATATAATATATACGTCGAATTATATTCAAAATAAATTTCTCGTCGATATTATTTAAAATAATTCATTTTAAATAAACAAAATTCGCTAAAATGGCCAAAATAAAAATTTTAAACTGGCCCAAATTTTACGGGTTGTTACAATCTCCCCCACTTAAAACTTTTCGTCCCCGAAAAGGAACAAAGTCGAAAGTGGTTTGATTATTCAGCTCTACGTTCGATCTGGCTTCCATTCTCCAACTCTTTAGTTTCTGAGAATTTTCAAAATTTCAAAAATTTGGCTAACACCCTAAATTTTCGAAAAATTTCGCCATAACCTCCCCTGCACTGGGAGCATCGGGGAATTTCAAATAGCTTCCCCGGTCCTTCAGATCTCAAAAAGAAAAAGAAAAAGCCAAGCGGCTAGCCAATAGGCTCACAAAATCATCATCACCCAAACAAAACAGGAAATTATGTAGTAAACATGTACCTATTTGTCGGGCAAACAAATTTTATTCTCTGGCTCTAGCCTCTTTGCTATGACCTGTTCAATATAAGTATATGTATATGCAAGCAAATGCGACCAATTTCCAATACAATTCAATATTTGTTTCAATTAGGCTAAATGGCTAAAAATTAGCAAACAAATAAACAAACAACACATACATCAATCAATTGGTGAATTTAACGTTTCAAATTCATACTTTTGATATATAGTCAAAAATCAGATTTTTGATGCCAAATCACAACAATAAGCCCTATCTAATTTTTGGTTCTCACACCAGTCAATAGGAAATATATAGATGTTGCACGTTCGTCACTCGAATATAAATTCTGATGATGATATATCAATCATCAGAATCACCCCCGGGCGACTAGAGTGTAATCCTATATCTATCCAGTATATTAAAATTTCAAATACACGTTTGCAAGGCGTATATGCAAAATCTTTATATACTGGACTGTCCTAATCAATATAAATAAACAATCAAATACGAATAAGCGATTTAAATTTTCAAAACAAAAATTTGTTTTCATTTTAAAAATATACTCTTCACACTCGTTCTAGGATACTACTGATCCTATCTCTAACGAGTCATTCCCCTAGGATTTTTCTAATCCAATATCTGATGAATTCTTTCGTATGGTTCTAATGTGTCTTGTTCTCTGAGCTTTGTAAACCCAAAGCTCTGATACCAAATGTGACGGCAAGGAATCTCGCTCGGTCCGAACCAGTCGCTAAACCGATCCAGGCCGTTCGAAACGCCCTATCGTTTGAGAACAGGACAAAACAGAACGCAAACAGAAGAACATTTCATTGCATATTACAACAATGCATCAGATTACAAGAATATACAGAGTATGAATGAATATTACACAGAAATATCAGAGATTTAAATTACATTTAAATACATCGCAGCGGAAAATAATACAATACACAACTAGAATGAGATATACGGATACAAAGCTTTCCGGATATCTTCCAGCTGTAAACCAAGATCCTGTGAATATAAATCTGCAAAACCAAAACTACTAGCTGCCCGTGTCAAAATAAGGGCACCCAGAGTTTAGGTTAAAACAATAAACTCCAGGTCAGTCATGTGACTGGTGTGAGAACTAAAACAGTTATTAATCTTTATTTTAAAGCTAGGTAAATCAAGGGACCACGCCGTATAACACGGAACGGGTTTCCTCCCAAGAATACCAGTGCCTAAAACAAACAGCACAATGCTAAATAAAGAAAAATGAAGCTGTTATAAGACCCAGGTCCTATCACACAATGCAACGCAAGCCGGGGGATAGGGTTTTCCCTTATAACAGCCAAAAATGCTTGATACGTTTTAAAACAAATCATTTGATACTATAATAAGTGCATAGTGTATAAAACAACTTCAAATCATAAGTATCAATCATAGGCGGCATGGGTACCATATATCATGTCGCCATATATAGGTTTACAAATAAAACCGCAAAGTCACGTATTTGGAAATTGGGTTCCCATCTATGAACCGAGGCAAAAGATAGTCCTCAACCGATTCGAGACGCTCTAGCCCGTGTCTCAGGCAAGTACTCAGTCAAGCCTTGGATCCTCAGGGCCAGTCCACCGATGTGGATTAAACTTAAACCCGGAACATGCATTTCCCCGCCCTATGGGGCGTAAACGAGCCAACTAAATGACTCCATCGGTTCGAGAACGACCGATCAATCCGAGGCGCCTCGCAACAGCAACAACCACATAAGTCAAACTCGTCAGGGCGTGTAAAACCACTGACGCCACTTCTAGCTAGAAAGAAACGCATGCCCTCCCTGACGTCCTCTCCCGTTTTTGGTTCATACCGGGTGTGAAACTCGCGAAGCAAACGTTACACAAAGCTACGCCACAAAGGCCTTGCTTTGATCATCACCACAAGACTTTGCTTTTCAACAGAAGCCTCGATCAATTGCCACTTAGGCATGCCACACAGGCAATTCACTCCATGCGTTTGATATACATCAATATATAACCCCTGAGCTCGTACGTCTCAGAGAAGGGCGTTAAGCAAGAGAATAAATTCTCCGCCGCCAAACAGATATATATTTAATAGAGATCAATCACACGGACTAAAATCCAATGTCAGACACACAGTCCATTTACAAGTCCGTTCTGGGTCTGAACGAAACCGGAGGCACCTAGTACCTCGCATATCCATCGATCTCCAAGTACGTCTGGACGATCACTAACTGTTTCCATCTTCTTGGGTGTACAGCCCAATCAAGATCATCAGTAATTACCCAAACGACGTGAAGACCTCCGGTCTTCGACCATCGTCTTCATCTTCGACTTATCGTCGTATCAGTTATTCAGAATGGGATAAACCCGGACTTTCCGAATAACTCGCGTATATTTTAAATAAGTGTTACACAAACACAACATACGCCTCATTCCAATTCATTAGTCACTAACCGTAAATTAATCAAGAGAACAATTCCCCAAATATTAACCCCGAAGGCCGAAACCAACATCAGATCAATATTCAGAAAACCATTCTGTTTGGCTAACCGACAGTCAATTTCTAAATTTCACATTCATAGGGAAAGGTTCCCGTTAATTTTATCAAAGATAAATTCTTTAATTTATTCTTTAATCTATTTTTGAATATCAATTCAAACTAGTCGGGATTAACGAACCTTACCGAAGTAATCATTTGTTTTAATTTCCCAATCCCAACCTATTCATCCCATGAAGTAAAACTGGTTATACTTCATATCTAACACCACGGTGTTGTCGGTAAATTAAATTACCATTTCACGTTCAAATCTAATTAAAGATTTAACTATCGCCTGGAGCAAAACTGGTGATACTCCATTTCGATTATTTCAATCTAATTAAAGATTCATTAAAACTCCACTTAGTTTTAATCGTGAACTGGGTTAAAGAATCCGTGTCATTTAAAACACGGTTCACGATAAACCCTAAGTCACATTCATTAGTTATCGGGTTAAAGAACAAGTGTTGTTTAAAACACTGTTCACGATAAACCCAAAAATCAATATCAATTCAATCCCAATTAAATATTATTAATTTGTACACTTCATTAAATCTAAATAAAAAGATTTAATCTTTTCTCAACTGAGTTCAAGAACAGTGTTAGTGAAGACACCATTCACGACAAACCCAAATCACATTCGATATTCAATACAAGGCTCTGAATAGAAAATATATCGGCTTATATTCAATATCAAATTCTATGACTAACAAATGTCGTATTGGAAATAACGATATATATATCTATATCTTTCAAATTTCCATAACCACAACTGCATAATCACGAAATCCAACATCGAAATATTCCGAAGACAATTTCGATTCAAATCCACTCCAATGCAATCATTGGATATTCTGGTTATTTTCAAAACCCTTTTCAAATTCAATTTATTTATTTAAAAATAAATAGAATTATATTCCTAGTTCAAAACTAGTTCATTTCGATAAAAATCTATTTTTATCTTTTCAAATATGGAGTTTTCCATCCCAAATTTTCCCAAATCATTTCTTATGATTTTACACAAATTATTACTATTTTTAATAATTTTATCAAGGCCCGTACAGTCGATTTCCATCAATGGCCATCGAACTGCACTTATAGCGACCTTTTTCAAATTTGATTTGGACATAATTCCAAATCCAACTGTTAGATTTCTAATTTCTAATATTCGTTAGAAAGCTCTTTTCGATACGAACCTAACGGTTCCGGGTTTAGGAGGATCCGACGGTCGGATCTCCCGAAATGTCCGTTTGAAATAAATGGTCGAAATTCGCGAACTGCCGCGGCGCGGCGTGTTCTATTCAGGCCATTATATTATATATATAATATATATAATATATACTTCGTCGATTTCTATTTAAAACGAATTATATAAATAGTTTTGAATTCATTTCAAAAGCAATTTCAACTTCCATTTCAATTCAAATCAAAATTGAATTCATCTTTATAAATTCGTTTTAAAATTCATTTCTATTCAATTCAAATTTCAATTCAATTTGAATTCATTTCAATTCGCTTTCAATTCAATTTGAATTCGTTTTCAATTCATTTCGAAATCGTTTTCAATCCAATTCATTTCGAAATCGTTTTCAATTCAATTCATTTCGAAATCGTTTTCAATTCAATTCATTTCGAAATCATTTTCAATTCAATTCATTTCGAAATCGTTTTCAATTCAATTCATTTCGAAATCGTTTTCAATTCAATTCATTTCGAAATCGTTTTCAATTCAATTCATTTCGAAATCGTTTTCAATTCAATTCATTTCGAAATCGTTTTCAATTCAATTCATTTCGAAATCGTTTTCAATTCAATTCATTTCGAAATCGTTTTCAATTCAATTCATTTCGAAATCGTTTTCAATTCAATTCATTTCGAAATCGTTTTCAGTTCAATTCATTTCGAAATCGTTTTCAATTCAATTCATTTCGAAATCGTTGATTTCGAAATCACTTTTCAATATTCATTTTAAAATGAATAAAATCGATATAAATATCGTTCACGTCAAAATGGCGTCAATCTAATCAACACGGCTTCATAATTTCTATTTTCAAATTTTCTTTATTTTTCAAATTGGAATGAGGCCCAATCAATTACCATATAAAATTAATTATATGGATTTCCATACAACACATGTATATAATAGCATTGAAAATAATCAACCATCAACCAAAGTGCACTACACTGTAAAAGCATCAAATATAGATATTCAACGCTTATAACAGCCTGTCAATCAATCGATCGACATATTTAATCAATCAGGATGAGTGAACTTCAAATTTCATCCCAACACCCGTGTGGGGTTTCAAAAAATCAAACACACATTTTATTTGTGCTGTTGGGCGATGTGTAAAATTTATCGTCCCAATCAATGTCATTCAAATAGGTGTACATAAACAAACCGTCTGGTTTGTAAATGAATATTCTATTTTATTCACTTCACGTTAAAAGTTCTATTTTTAAAGATAAAACATTTTATTTCAACCTATGAATTTATATTCAATTCATTCTTTAAATAAAATGATATTTTTATTTTTCTAACTTATTTTAGAAAATTTCGGCGGCATAACGGCACGATACTAGAAACGGGACGAGGCCTAGCCTTATCCCCGGTCTAGTGAAGGCCCACGCCATTCACACAACAATCACAATCACCAAACAATTCAATTTCAAATCAAATCATCTAATCAACTACACAACCAAACAATTTAACAAACAAGCCATCCATGGTCTGTGGATGACGGGTGTCGGGTGCTACTAAACACCGTCTACATCCTAGTATATATATAACTAGAAAAATTAAATTGAAAGGTGAGAAGTTCTCACATTATAGCTATCCTAGATCCACGGCACTTCTTTTTCGAATCTTCGTCAGCTTCGTCGCCCGTAGCCACTACATATATAAAAATCGAATTTTTACTTCGTTATTCACTATATAAAAATCGAATTTTTATTATACTATTCAATATATAAAAATCAAACTTTTACTTTTAAAAATATCTTCTTTTGCATTTTAAAAATCTAATCTTTTGCATTTTAAAAATCTAATCTTTATTTTAAAAATCTAATCTTTATTTTATAACGCCTAAAGATTATACTTTTATACATAAGAAAAATCCCATTTTCCTTTACATAAAAAATCATATTTTTCTTTCGAAGTTCTACATATAAAAATCATATTTTTATTTCGAAGTTCTACATATAAAAATCATAATTTTATTTCGACTTTCAATATCTAAAAATCTGATTTTTACTTCTAAAACAAAATCAGTTTTTATTACTTTTAAAAATATCAGTTTTAACCTTTAAACATTTTCAGTTTTTATTACTTTTAAAAATATCAGTTTTAAAATGTTTTGAAAAACCAGTCTTAAGAATTAAAATAAAAATAAAATAAAGTAAAAAAACTTACTGCATCACGAAGAAAACAAAAGGGCGTCGATGTCGGCGGCAGGAGGAGGCGGAGGGTTGGGGCGGCCTTCAGTTCGTCGGCGGTCATCACTGTGGGGGGAGGCTCTGGCGTTTGCGTCTTCGATTCGAAGGGAGGAAGGAGATGAGCGAGAGGGGAGAGGAAGGAGCGAGGTCAGGAGATGGTCGGAGGGGGTGCGCCTGCCCTAGGCGACGACGAGGTCCTCCAGGTGGGGCGACGAGCAGATCGGGTTTTCTCCCCTTTTTTTCTTTTCTTTTTTTTTTTTTTTATTTATTTTGGTTTTGAATCGGTCAACGGGGCTGAGTAGTTAAGGAGGAGAGAGGAGGGTTCCTTTTTTTTTTTTTTTTTTTTTTCTTTCGAAAAAGCAACTTTAAAATTCGAACTCGAAATTGAGCCCACCGACTGTCGTCTACAGCGTTTCAGCCCCATTCCGAACACAATGGGATATGTATCGTAGGCTGATTCGGCTGTTACAACCAGTTTTCGTTAAATTTACATTTAAATCACTATATTGAATTTTAAACGTACATTTCAAATTACCGGGGTCACATAATAACTCTATAAATTGTAGAAAAATATTTTCTAGCTTCGTATTGACGATACGGTCCTAACAAAACTAGTTTCGTCGAATTCTGAGACCGTTTGAAAATGGCCAATTTCCAGTCGATTAAAATCAACTGAAACCGGTCAAACGCGTTTTCCTTTGCCACGCTCACATATTGATTCGAAAAATTATGAAATTTGAAACCTAGCAATAACTTGACATCACGGACCCAACAAAACTGGTGTCGTCGAAATCCGAGGTCGTTTGCAAAATTTCCATTTTTAAGGGCCTGAATTCCATAACGACTATTCAGAATTTTCAACTGGACATATCTTTTGATTCTCGCTACGAAATTTTGATTTTTCGGATTCGATAGAAAGATATTCACTATTAGATTCCATTATTTTTGGTTTCACTAAAATCCGGATTGTTTTGCACCCGGTACATTCAATTGAAGTTTGAAATCGAATTATCGAACTACCACGCCATTTTCAATTCTATTTATAATTATATATAAATATTTATATTCTAACGACGACGTATATAATATATACATCGAATTATATTCAAAATAAATTTCTCGTCGATATTATTTAAAATAATTCATTTTAAATAAATAAAATTCGCTAAAATGGCCAAAATAAAAATTTTAAACTGGCCCAGATTTTACGGGTTGTTACACGTGTCTAGGGTTTCGCCTACAGATTAGGTCATGTAATTCGTGACCTAACCCGCCTAACCGATTAAGTCATGTAATTCGTGACTTAATCCTTTTCCAGTCTAGTCATGTCAAGATGGTTAAGTATGTCATTTAAATTCATGACTTAACCCGCTTACGTGTCATGTCAAGTTGGCTAAGTGTTGTCGTTTCAAGTTCATGACTTAGCCCTACAAATCGTGTTTAAGTTGGTTAAGTTGTCTTTTCATGTTCATGACTTAACCCAAATTGGCATTAATTGATTCGTTAATGCACCGAACCACTCACATTGGATTCTATTGTTCGTAGCCACTGGATTTGCCGGGCGGTTCCGGGCAGGTTTACGCTACGAACTCAACCCAACCTCGGGTTTCAAGCGCGATGTGACCAACTACCCACATTGGATCCTATTGTTTGTAGCAACTGGATTTGCCGGGCGGTTCCGGGCAGATTTACACTACAAACTCAACCCAACCTCGAGTTGGCCACTTTCTTGTTTTCTAAAGTCACGCCCATGTTCTTATCAAATTCGTGCTATTTTCATAGCATGTTCATATGTCAATTTCGTGCCCAACTAAGGCATGTTTCAGGTCAAGTTATGGAATGTTCAAGTCAAGTTTTTCGTGCCATATTTCATGTTCTACTTATGCCAAATTTCACGATTTATGATTATAATCAATTCAAGTTTTGCCTATTCTACCCAATCGTATCCCCAACGCATATAATCGTACTTCGTTCACAAGCACAAACAATTCAAGAGATAAAGGGGAATAACACCAAACATGTGATAGGCATATCTGACAATTCATTTGCACAATAAACAGGCTATAACATATCTCATGGTTTCAATACTAGCATGATGATAACTTGGCATAGTAATGGTTCTAACTTATGTAACACCCCAAATTTTAGTTAATACTAAAATTCACTAATTACAGGATAAATAATCTCAGATGTGGGAATTGGGGGTAACAGGCTGCGTCATTGCGTTCGTCTCGGAAAAATACGCGAAATAGAGTCCGAGTTTTCGAGAATCGGAGTCCGTATGGCCCAGTTATGGCCCAAAGAAGTTTACAGAAAATTTTAAGTTAAAAACAGATTTAAAGATTTAAAATCAGATTTCAAAATGGAGCCAGCGGGTGTAGGCGGGAAGCTTCCCGCCCTAACCATGTCGACAGGGCTGTCGACAGGCCTGTCGACAAGGGTGTCGACTTGCCTGTCGACTTGCCTGTCGACAGGGGCGCGGCGTCCAGAGAACCTGGGTGCACCAGGTTGGGTTTTAGGCTGGCTTGGAGGGCTGGGTTCTAGAGATTTTCTAAATCTAATGGACCTAATCTAATCTAGGGTTAATCTAAGGGCCTAAAACACTCTCCTAATCTATAAATACACCCTAAACCTACCCTAATCCATACTAAAAATAGAAATGATGGCCTCATGCCGCCAAATTAAATCCTAGAAGGAGCCTCCACTAATTTATGAAGGAAGTTGCAAGCTAATCCCTCTCCAATCAATCTCTAATCATCACCATCTTCATATTTAGCAACTAATTCCACTTCATAAGTTGGCTAATCTTGTGTTTGGTGAGTTTTTATCACTTTAACATCAATTGTTAAAGTAAGTAGATTGGGTGTAATGAGACTTATGGTCTTAGATGCGGATTAGTGAGTTTGAATCATTTGTAATGATATGCTACTCTATGTTTTTCTATGTTTATGCATAATTAATAAGTGGGTTTATGCATGTTTGATAAGTTGGTTTATGCATGTTTGATAAGTTGGTTTATGCATGTTTAACAAGTGGGTTTATGCATATTTAATAAGTGGATTTATGCATGTTTAACAAAGTGAGTTATGCAAGTTCATATGCAAGTTATGTGTATGATGTTATGTAAAGGTTGTTATGCAAGTTCATATGCAAGTTATGTATATGCTTAAATGCAAGTTTAACATGATATGCAAGTTATGCATGCTTATGCAAGTATATGAATGCTTATGCAAGTTATGTATATGCTTAAATGCAAGTTTAACATGATATGCAAGTTATGCATGCTTATGCAAGTATGTGAATGCTTATGCAAGTATGTGAATGCTTATGCAAGTTATGTGTATGCTTAAATGCATGTTTAACATGTTACGCAAGTTATGAGAATGCTTATATGCAAGTTCAACATGTTATGCAAGATATGTGTATGATAATATGCAAGTTTGGGTTAAATGTAGTTGGGTTAATATATGCTCATATATGCAAGTTGACATCCTCTTAACCCATGACAAAGTTATATGCTAAACCCATGATATTTGTGTTGGATCTTCCCCTTTATTATGTCATGAAATGAGAACGATTTACGTGGGGAACGATGGGGTTGGTAAATATGTTAATAAAAGTATGATTGGGTATGATTAAGCATACCATAAAAATAAATTAACATAAGTGGGAATTTACCTATTGAGTTAGGTCTACCCCATGGGAATTTACCTATTGAGTTAGGTCTACCCATGTTATGAAAAACTTGATATTAATTAGGGATAATTAATATGGGGGTGATTAATTAGGTGTAATTAATCGACTAAGACACGAGGTTGGACTCATTTGTAGTGTAAAACTGCCCGGACCCGACCGGCTTAACCAGTTGCTACAAATGTCAGCCCAATGTGAGAGGTCTTAGCCATAAATTAAATACGTGATTAAAGTAAAGACACGAGGTTAGACTCTGTTATGACGTAAGACTGCCCGGACTCTACCGGCTTAACCAGGCGGTCATAACAGCCAGTCTAATGTGGGAGGTCTTTGTGGGAGATCACGGTCTTAATTAATTAAGAAACACTTAACCATGTTAGCATGTAGTGGGACATGAGGGGTTAAGTGGGTGCCTTGGGTGGCATGTGGAAATTTAGTGGGTGCCTTGGGTGGCATGTGGAATCTAGTGGGTTGCCTTGGGTGGCAATAGAAAATACGATTAGAATACTTAACCAAGTGGAAACATGTAATTAAACATGATTAAAGGGTTAAGTGGGATTCACTAGATAAGTGACAAGCTTAGGTGGGTAGCTTGTGGGGGCCCATTTCAACCAATATCCCAAACGTATCTTTGTGGGCTCGACCCATGTCGAGTGACGGGACACGCATATTGGGTTTGATTATAAGAGGCCAAAACGGGTTAGCGGTGGCAACGCAAGTCCAACGGGTTTCATATGCGTGTGTGGGCCCGGGCTGGTAGATAAGCCGTTGTTGCATCGTGTAGATATAAAGCCGTGCACCGTTGATATTATCAGGTGGCCACTTTAGGGGAGTGATACACCCCACTGTGGGACCGGCACGGGTATCTACGGTAGGGAGCCGATCGCTTGGGGAGTAGTGGGGTACACCTAGTGGAGATAGGGGAAGACGGCACCTATGTGGTCAGCTAGGGGTACATGAAACTACTAGTTATATCTTTCTTTAAGTCCTTGGGTGGGATCAAAATTTTGAGTAGGAATGACTGGTGTGGTGCAGTATAGTAATTATCCTTGGGTGGGTAGATGCGTCTTTACAGTTATCTTAGTTTATCCTAAGTCTACCAAGCTGCTTAGTGTAGCCATTCATCCCCAGACAATACCGTAGGTCAAGTTTATGTCTTCTCTGGTTACTTTAATGATTGTATTGTTAAAGTTATAGGACTCGCTCAGACTTATGTCTGACCCCGTTGTTTTTATCTTTTTCCAACCCTCAGGTCCTACGGTGGATACTAGCAGTAGTGGAGCTTGATCAGATTGCTGTTCCAGTCTTTAGGAGCTTGGATAGATGTAAAGCTCCAGTTACCCAATTATCTTTTCTTTTGTCCTGGCTATTGTAATAGAGAGTGGGATTATGTACTTCTTTATTCTGATGGATATTGTACTTGACTTTTAATGTGGTTTTATGATGTAACCAGACATGTTTATTTCCGCTGTTTGAGATAATGTTTTAAATTTCAAGTACTAATTATATCTGTCTTGTTGTAATTTTTCTGTTCTATATTCACTAAAATACTCCACCGATGTTATGACATTCCCTTAGAGAGTGACCATAGCGGGCGTGGGGTGTTACACGTGGTATCAGAGCAAAGGTTACCGGAACAGATAAATTTTTTAGAAAAACTATTTTTCTAAAACATTTTTGGAAGAGATATTTTCTAAAACATGTCTTTAAAGAGAAAAGTTTTTGAAAGAAAAGTATAATCCCCAATAGCCATATCCATATCCTTCGAATTCTCCGTTTTGAATCTTTCCTTTTTCGTTTCAGCATGGATGAGGATCTTAACTTTCCGGAGGGTGTGACGGTACCAGTATGGTATAGGAGATTGATGGAGGCTAGGGCCACCACTGCGGGTCCAGCAAATGTTCCTCCACCAACCGTAGCACCCGATCTTCCTCCTCCCCCTCCTCCTCGCACGGATACTTTTGCTTAGACTTGCAAGGAATTTAAAGCTATGGGAGGGAAACCTTTTCAAGGATCTGAAACTTTTGTGGAGGCTAGGGATTGGCTTAAAGAGGTGGAAGAATTGATAGATATCTTTGAGATGGAAGAAGGAAAGAAAGTCAAGTTAGCTGCTTGGTTAATGAAGGGAGAGGCCTCATTCTGGTGGGAGGTCACTAATGGAGAACGCCCCGTTGACTCTTGGGCGGATTTTAGGCAAAGATTTGTGGCAAAGTTTCTCTCAAGGGCGGAGGAAAACTTGTATATGGAAAGATTCTTGACTCTAAAGCAAGGAAATCTCTCGGTGAAGGAATATGTCAACAAGTTTAATCAATTGGCAAGGTTTGGCCTAGACATGGTGAATACACCGGAGAAGAAGGCTTTGAGGTTCGTGAAAGGCTTGAATGAACCAATGCATGGGTTAGCTATGACTCATATCCCTATGGGGGCCACCTTTGAGAAGCTAGTTGACATGGCACTCATGTATGAAGAAGAGAAGGGTCCCAATGCTAATAGGGCACCCGAGAAGAAGGGAGATCAAAAGAGACCTCAGCAACAACAACAAAACAAAGGTGGGAAAGGCAACGGTGGCAAGGGCAAGAAGAAGAAGTGTTTCAATTGTGGGACACCTGGCCACCTAAGCAAGGATTGTCGCAAGAAGAAGAAGACTGGCTGCTTCCACTGTGGCGAAGCAGGGCATTTAGTGAAGGATTGCCCTAAGAAGGGGCAAAGGACGGGATCTACCTCGGGAGGACAGGTGCAAGCTCTTATGGCACCAGGTCAGGCTAGGGGGCAAGTACAGGCTCTCGCGGTTCCGCCGATTCAGGAAAGAGGTAGAACTATTTTCGATGAAAGTCTGGTTTTTCTATTTGACCATCCTGTCCGTACATTGTTTGATTCAGGCGCATCGCATTCGTTTATCTCATCATCATTAGTTGAGTCACTGCACTTAGACACCAGTCTGGTAGATGATCCCTTGGTTGTTTCAAAACCAATTGGGGGCTCCACTTATTTGTCCATGATATGTTTGGGTTTGAAGATTTCTATACTTAGCATTGAGTTTAGATGTGATGCTTTTGTTCTGGGCTTCACGGGCTATGGGTTGATTTTGGGCATGGACTGGTTATCTAGTAATGGTGCCGTTCTTGATTGCGAAAGGAGAGTTGTTAGGCTCATGACCCGCTTGGGTAACACTCTCGAGATTTCTTGTAATCCCATGGACTCTGTTATGCTAAGTTATCTTGAATCGCTTGACGCTTCGGTCGAGACTTTGCAATCTGTTAGAGTGGTCCGGGAATATCCGGATGTGTTTGAGGAGGTGAAGGGCTTACCTCCGAAGCGGGAGATTGACTTCCGAATATGTCTGGTGGATAATGCTAAACCTGTATCTTTACCAGTGCGCCACATGGCTCCTCGTGAGAGGAGGGAACTCCATAAGCAAGTAGGGGAGTTGCTTGAGAAGGGGTTCATAAGACGAAGTATATCGGAGTGGGGTGCTCCAGTAGTATTTGCTACGAAGGCGGATGGGTCCCTCAGACTTTGTGTAGACTATAGAGAACTCAACAAGCTCACAAAGAAGAATAGACACCCATTGCCGAGAATTGATGATCTTTTCGATCAGTTGGTTGGCGCTTCAGTATTTTCTCAGTTGGACTTAGCCACGGGGTTTCATCAACTGAGGGTGGCTGAGGATAGCATAGACAAGACTGCCTTTAGAACTCCGGATGGTTTCTATGAGTGGCTGGTAATGCCATTTGGGTTGACGAACGCCCCTGCATACTTCGTTGATTTGATGAGTAGGGTGTTCAGGGAGTTCCTTAATAAATTCGTGGTGGTCTTTGTGGATGATATCTTAGTATTTTCTAAGAGTGAAGAAGAGCATGCCCTACATCTTGGGGAGGTATTGAAGACTCTTCGAGCACATAGCCTTAAGGCTAAATTCTCTAAATGTCACTTCTGGAGGAAGGAGGTGCTGTTCTTGGGGCACGTGGTCTCCAAGGAAGGGATAGCTGTAGATCCCGCGAAGGTAGTATCAATTCAGGATTGGAAGGTTCCAAAGAATGCTACCGAAGTAAGAAGTTTCTTGGGGTTGGCGGGTTATTATAGGAAGTTTATTAAAGACTTCGCGAAGATATCAGCCCCATTAACCCGCTTAATGAAGAAGAATCTTGTTTTCACATGGGACGTAGATTGTGATGATGCGTTCCGAAGGTTAAAGAGAGCTTTAACCACTGCTCCAGTTTTAGTATTGCCACATGGGAGCAAGCCATTTGTTGTCTATACCGATGCTTGTGGGACAGGACTTGGCGCAGTCTTAATGCAAGAGGGAAGGGTGATAGCCTATGGTGGAAGGCAGTTGAGGGCACATGAGAAAAATTACCCTACCCATGATTTAGAGTTGGCCGCTATTGTTTTTGCGCTTAAGATTTGGCGCCATTATCTTCTTGGTGAAAGGTTCGAATTGTTCACTGACCACAAATCATTGAAGTACTTGTTTTCTCAGAAGGATTTGAATCTGAGACAGCAAAGGTGGATGGAATTCTTAGCATCCTATGATTTCGAGATAGCATATACCCCTGGCAAGGGTAACGTGGTGGCGGACGCCTTGAGCAGAAAGAGGTTGTCCTTGAGTCCATTGTTCGTGGAACGACGAAGCTTGGAATTTATCTCGATGTTTGATTTCAGACCTTCCGTTGATTATGTACCCGGTTTGCTAGCTTCCTTGGAGGTTAGACCTACTCTTTTGGGGCGGATTGGAGAAGCACAGAGGGACGACCCACAGTTGGTTGAATTGGTAGAGAAGCTCATAAGGGGGGAGTCGTCCAGCCATTTGAGTAGGTACACCCTAGACGATAGGGGGTGCTTGCGTAGAGACGGTATACTTTGTGTACCGCAAGACGAGGGTTTGAGGAAGGTTATTCTTGATGATGCACACCGTTCTAGGATGACCATTCATCCCGGTGGGGACAAGATGTATCAAGACATGAAGAGGGTTTTCTTCTGGGCCGGTATGAAGAAAGATGTGGCCGAGTATGTCGCTCGATGCTTGGTGTGCCAACAAGTGAAGGCGGAGCAAAAGAAACCTGGTGGGTTGCTTCACCCATTGGAAGTTCCGCAATGGAAGTGGGATAGTGTCTCGATGGATTTTATTGACGGGTTACCCAGATCAAGAAAGGGTAATACAGGAATTTGGGTGGAGGTAGACAGACTTACTAAGAGCGCCCATTTCATACCTGTGAAGAGCAAGAGGACCGCTCCATGGCTAGCTTCAGTATATCTTCGAGAGATAGTTCGATTGCATGGGGTACCCTCTAGCATAGTGAGTGATCGAGATCCTATCTTCACTAGCGAGTTCTGGAGAAGTTTGCAAGAAGCAGTGGGGACTCAATTGTGTCTGAGCACCGCATATCATCCTCAGACGGACGGCCAGACTGAGAGGGTAAATCGTGTTCTAGAAGACCTTTTGAGGCTTTGTATCTTAGATTTTGGAGGTACATGGGAAGAGCATCTTCCATTGGTGGAGTTCGCATATAATAACAGCTTTCAGTCCAGTATTGGTATGGCTCCTTTCGAAGCTCTCTATGGAAGGCCTTGTCGATCACCTACATGTTGGTGGGAATCTACGGATAAGATCTTGCTTGGGCCTGATATGGTTAGGGAGACTTCTGAGAAGATTGACTTGATTCGAAGAAGGATGAAAGCAGCGCAGGATAGGCAAAAATCTTATGCGGACAAGAGAAGGACGGATCTTGAGTTTGAAGTTGGGGATATGGTCTTTGTCAAAGTATCTCCATTACGAAATGTGGTTCGCTTTGGATCTGTTGGGAAGTTAGCACCAAGGTTCGTGGGGCCGTTTCCTATTAAGGAATGAATTGGACGGATGGCATATAGAGTGGAGTTGCCCGACAGACTTAGTGGTGTACATGATGTATTCCATGTGTCCCATTTGAGGAAGTGCTTACATGAGACCGCAGAGGTAGTAGAGCCGAGCTTGCTTAAAGAAGTGGAAGTAGAGCGTGATGCGACTATTCGACGAGCTCCTACTCGCATCCTTGGGTCAGAGACTAGGAAATTGAGGAATCGAGAGGTTCAACTAGTCAAAGTACAATGGGGAGAAGATGAGAGCAACGCAACTTGGGAGACGGAAGCGAAGATGCGTTCATTGTACCCATTTCTTTTTGAGGGTATGTCTTTAATTTCTCCTCTATCGTTGTCTAGTACTTATCTTATCTTTAGTATATCCTCTCGTTAGTACTGATTGACCTTTAGATAGGGTAAACCTATGGTTGAAACATGTGTTTGAGACATGTTATGGTTGATGGATGCAAGTGGATGCAAGTGTTTGCTAGTGGTTGCTCGTGGATGCATATACACACACTCTAGGCACTAGATCGGCTCAGTCACTTCATATTGCATATTACATAAAAATTGTGTGTAGGAGGTTATATTTATGGATGTATAATGATTGTGTTATCATATGGATGATGCATTTTGGTGAATGATTGTGCACTCATTTAGATATTGTATGTGTCGATAGGGTTCTCTCGCATACATAATGGATGCATGGCACTATCATGGTTTGCATATGTTCATACATTAGATAGGGAACATATACACACACTTTTTGCATATGCTCATACATCATTAGAAATTGTTTTAAGGACAATGGATGCCAGTGTTTGATGGATTGAGTAGATGGTTGTTTGGATGGTAGGATATGCATTCTCCTTAGCTTAGAGATTTCGGGGACGAAATCCTTTAAGGAGGGGAGAATGTAACACCCCGAATTTTAGTTAATACTAAAATTCACTAATTACTGGATAAATAATCTCAGATGTGGGAATTGGGGGTAACGGGCTGCGTCATTGCGTTCGTCTCAGAAAAATACGCGAAATAGAGTCCGAGTTTTCGAGAATCGGAGTCCGTATGGCCTAGTTATGGCCCAAAGAAGTTTGCAGAAAATTTTAAGTTAAAAACAGATTTAAAGATTTAAAATCAGATTTCAAAATGGAGCCAGCGGGGGTAGGCGGGAAGCTTCCCGCCCTAACCATGTCGACAGGGTTGTCGACAGGCCTGTCGACAGGGGTGTCGACTTGCCTGTCGACAGGGGCGCGGCGTCCAGAGAACCTGGGTGCACCAGGTTGGGTTTTAGGCTGGCTTGGAGGGCTGGGTTCTAGAGATTTCCTAAATCTAACGGACCTAATCTAATCTAGGGATAATCTAAGGGCCTAAAGCACTCTCCTAATCTATAAATACACCCTAAACCTACCCTAATCCATACTAAAAATAGAAATGATGGCCTCATGCCGCCAAATTAAATCCTAGAAGGAGCCTCCACTAATTTATGAAGGAAGTTGCAAGCTAATCCCTCTCTAATCAATCTCTAATCATCACCATCTTCATATTTAGCAACTAATTCCACTTCATAAGTTGGCTAATCTTGGGTTTGGTGAGTTTCTATCACTTTAACATCAATTGTTAAAGTAAGTAGATTGGGTGTAATGAGACTTATGGTCTTAGATGCGGATTAGTGAGTTTGAATCATTTGTAATGATATGCTACTCTATGTTTTTCTATGTTTATGCATAATTAATAAGTGGGTTTATGCATGTTTGATAAGTTGGTTTATGCATGTTTGATAAGTTGGTTTATGCATGTTTAACAAGTGGGTTTATGCATATTTAATAAGTGGATTTATGCATGTTTAACAAAGTGAGTTATGCAAGTTCATATGCAAGTTATGTGTATGATGTTATGTAAAGGTTGTTATGCAAGTTCATATGCAAGTTATGTATATGCTTAAATGCAAGTTTAACATGATATGCAAGTTATGCATGCTTATGCAAGTATATGAATGCTTATGCAAGTTATGTATATGCTTAAATGCAAGTTTAACATGATATGCAAGTTATGCATGCTTATGCAAGTATGTGAATGCTTATGCAAGTATGTGAATGCTTATGCAAGTATGTGAATGCTTATGCAAGTATGTGAATGCTTATGCAAGTTATGTGTATGCTTAAATGCATGTTTAACATGTTATGCAAGTTATGAGAATGCTTATATGCAAGTTCAACATGTTATGCAAGATATGTGTATGATAATATGCAAGTTTGGGTTAAATGTAGTTGGGTTAATATATGCTCATATATGCAAGTTGACATCCTCTTAACCCATGACAAAGTTATATGCTAAACCCATGATATTTGTGTTGGATCTTCCCCTTTATTATGTCATGAAATGAGAATGATTTACGTGGGGAACGATGGGGTTGGTAAATATGTTAATAAAAGTATGATTGGGTATGATTAAGCATACCATAAAAATAAATTAACATAAGTGGGAATTTACCTATTGAGTTAGGTCTACCCCATGGGAATTTACCTATTGAGTTAGGTCTACCCATGTTATGAAAAACTTGATATTAATTAGGGATAATTAATATGGGGGTGATTAATTAGGTGTAATTAATCGACTAAGACACGAGGTTGGACTCATTTGTAGTGTAAAACTGCCCGGACCCGACCGGCTTAACTAGTTGCTACAAATGTCAGCCCAATGTGAGAGGTCTTAGCCATAAATTAAATACGTGATTAAAGTAAAGACACGAGGTTAGACTCTGTTATGACGTAAGACTGCCCGGACTCTACCGGCTTAACCAGGCGGTCATAACAGCCAGTCTAATGTGGGAGGTCTTTGTGGGAGATCACGGTCTTAATTAATTAAGAAACACTTAACCATGTTAGCATGTAGTGGGACATGAGGGGTTAAGTGGGTGCCTTGGGTGGCATGTGGAAATTTAGTGGGTGCCTTGGGTGGCATGTGGAATCTAGTGGGTTGCCTTGGGTGGCAATAGAAAATACGATTAGAATACTTAACCAAGTGGAAACATGTAATTAAACATGATTAAAGGGTTAAGTGGGATTCACTAGATAAGTGACAAGCTTAGGTGGGTAGCTTGTGGGGGCCCATTTCAACCAATATCCCAAACGTATCTTTGTGGGCTCGACCCATGTCGAGTGACGGGACACGCATATTGGGTTTGATTATAAGAGGCCAAAACGGGTTAGCGGTGGCAACGCAAGTCCAACGGGTTTCATATGCGTGTGTGGGCCCGGGCTGGTAGATAAGCCGTTGTTGCATCGTGTAGATATAAAGCCGTGCACCGTTGATATTATCAGGTGGCCACTTTAGGGGAGTGATACACCCCACTATGGGACCAGCACGGGTATCTACGGTAGGGAGCCGATCGCTTGGGGAGTAGTGGGGTACACCTAGTGGAGATAGGGGCAGACGGCACCTATGTGGTCAGCTAGGGGTACATGAAACTACTAGTTATATCTTTCTTTAAGTCCTTGGGTGGGATCAAAATTTTGAGTAGGAATGACTGGTTTGGTGCAGTATAGTAATTATCCTTGGGTGGGTAGATGCGTCTTTACAGTTATCTTAGTTTATCCTAAGTCTACCAAGCTGCTTAGTGTAGCCATTCATCCCCAGACATTACGGTAGGTCAAGTTTATGTCTTCTCTGGTTACTTTAATGATTGTATTGTTAAAGTTATAGGACTCGCTCAGACTTATGTCTGACCCCGTTGTTTTTATCTTTTTCCAACCCTCAGGTCCTACGGTGGATCCTAGCAGTAGTGGAGCTTGATCAGATTGCTGTTCCAGTCTTTAGGAGCTTGGATAGATGTAAAGCTCCAGTTACCCTGTTATCTTTTCTTTTGTCCTGGCTATTGTATTAGAGAGTGGGATTATGTACTTCTTTATTCTGATGGATATTGTACTTGACTTTTATTGTGGTTTTATGATGTAACCAGATATGTTTATTTCCGCTGTTTGAGATAATGTTTTAAATTTCAAGTACTAATTATATCTGTCTTGTTGTAATTTTTCTGTTCTATATTCACTAAAATACTCCACCGATGTTATGGCATTCCCTTAGAGAGTGACCATAGCGGGCGTGGGGTGTTACAACTTAGATTAACATGATGAATTCAACTTTACATCATAGGCATAATAATCATTGCGGGCATAATAATAATTTTATTATAAACATGAAACATTAAAGGCATGGTAATTCTAATAGGCATAGTGGACTCCAATTTAGCATTTTTAACATAATGATTTTCACCTAGCATTATAAACATAATGACTCCAACTTTTCATCATAACCTAGCAATTCCCAATTTGTCATTAACATGATAGGTATATTAACATCACAATCATAGTTTCATTAACATCATAGACATGGTTTAATTATCATCACAGGCATGGTTTAAACAACATAAAGATTTCAATAAACATAATGATTCCATGGACATGTATTAGTCCAACTTGCCATACAATTAAGCCCAAGTGATTCATAACCACATCAAAATCATGATAAGTTTAACTTGCAACATTGACATAGCGAAATTCCCAAATTATGATTTCAATGTTAAACAATATAAACATTGATTAATAATAGTTCCTAAATCCGGTTTCAATTCATAGCATGTCCATGTTATTTCAGCGTTTTTGCCTAAAAAGTGACATAGAACTTACAATATGAAGCAAGCAATCCAAATCAAAACTTTAAATCAAATAGCCCCAAATCCGTTGTCTAAAGCGTCGTAGTTGTTGTAGCTTCTAGTTATAGCCTTCAAGAATCATCCTTCGTCTTCTTTAATTTTGTTCTTTGTATTTTTAATTTAGAGTTCTAGGTTTAATGGCGGCTGCATGAGGCTAAAATGAAATAGTATGATTTAAGCTAGGTCTTAGGGTCTTTTTATAGTGTTTAGGATTAGTTTTAGTCATAGGATAAACCCTAGGATAGATCTGAGCCATCTAAAATTGTCACAAGCCCCAAAAACAAGACCCAGGAGCCAAAATAGGTGCACCAGGCCGACCTGGCCGACCAGGGAGGTCGACCCCCAGGTCGACACCCAGGTCGACTCCCCAGTCGACCTGGGGGAGGTCGACACACAGGTCGACCCCCAGGTCGACTCTAGTGTCGACCTGGTTGGGGGAGGTCGACCCTAGTGTCGACCCCCCTGTCGACCTGTCTGGGCGGGATTTTTCCCGCCTACCCTAAATTCTGAAAATTTGAATCTGTTTTTGAATTTGAATTTTTCGTGAAACTTTGCGAGGCCATATCTTGATCATACGGACTCCGATTTACGAAATTTCGGACTCTATTTCGCGTATTTTTCCGAGATGAACGCGATGGCGCAACCCGTTTTCCCTGATTCAGATTTTAACATTTAATTCTGCCCTGTTTTAAGTTATAACGTGTTGTTTAAAATACGGGTTGTTACATTCTCCCCTCCTTAAAGGATTTCGTCCCCGAAATCTTCAAGTTAGGAAGAACGTATCCTACCATCCATCATCCATCTACTCAAAGCATCATCCACAGGCAGTCATTGTACTTAAAAGATTTCTAGTGCTGTATGAACATATGCAGAAAGTGTGTGTATATGTTCCATATCTAATGCAAATGATCCGGCCTGATTGATCTTCTCAAATGCAAAATATGTTTAGTGAAATGAATCCAATATGTATGCAAAAAATTTCCTATTATAATTCATAATTTCTATATGAGTGCTCAAACATTCAATCATATGCAACAAACAAATGATAGCACAACCAAGTTTCCAAAATAAACACTCAGGCATATGCAAGTATGAAACTGTGACTGAGCCGATCTAGTGCCTAATGTGTATTCATGCATCCACGAGCAACCACTTGTGACCACTTGCAACCATTTCGAAATCATAACATGTTTCAACTACATGTTTACATCCAAAAAGATTCTACCTATGGTTCTCAAGATAGGATCGAGGAGAGAAACAAGATAAAACAAAGCATCTAGAAAAAGAAGTTAAAGATGTACCCCCAGAAGGTCCGGTCTGCTTCTTAGGGCAGTCCTTGCTGATGTGTCCAGTTTCCCCACAATGAAAACATTTACCTTGCTTTCTTTTCCTTTTTCTACAATCCTTGGCTATGTGCCCTTCTCTACCACAGAAATTGCATTTCCTTTTATCACATGAGTTGTCGTTCTTGCCTCCTTTCTCGGGGTCTACCTTCTTATTCTGAGAATCATTGGGCTTGACCTCTTTCTTGCCCTTCTTATCTTCCTCATACAGTAGGGCCATATCCACCTAGCTTTCAAAGGTCTCCCCCATGGGCACATAAGTCATGGCCAAATGTAACGACCCAGAAAATCTGAACCAATTTAAAAATTTTAAATTGGCTAAAATAATGGATTTTAAATATTTAAAATAAATATTTTAAATAATGGCGATGAAAACTGAGTTTGAATCGACAATTGAAAACGAATATAATTAATTATAATTATATATAGAATTGAAAATAGCGCGGTAGTTCGATAATTCGATTTCAAACTTCAATTGAATATACCGGGTGCAAAACAATCCGGATTTTAGTGAAACCAAAAATATTTAAATCTGTTAGTGAATATCTTTCTAACGAATCCGACCAATCGAAATTTGATAGCGGGAATCAAAAGATGTGTCCAGTTGAAAATTCTGAATAGTCGCTATGGAATCCAGGCCCTTAAAAATGGACATTTTGCAAACGAACTCGGATTTCGATGAAACCACTTTTGTTGGGCCCGTGATGTAAAGTTATTGCTAGATTCCAAATTTCATAATTTTTCGAATCAATATGTGAGCGTGGCAAAAGAAAACGCGTTTGACCAGTTTCTGTTGAATTTAATCGACTGGAAATTGGCCATTCTTCAAACGGTCTCAGAATTCGAAGAAACTAGTTTTGTTAGGACCGGATCGTCAATACGAAGCTAGAAAATATTTTCCGAGAATTTTTCTAGTCAGTATGTGGCCCCGGTAATTTGAAATGTACGTTTAAAATTCAATATAGTGATTTAAATGTAAATTCAACGGAAACTGATTGTAACGATCGAATCAGCTTACGATACATATCCCATTGTGTTCGGAATGGGGGTAAAACGCTATGGGCGACAGGAGGTAGGCCTCGTTTCGAGGTCGTATGTAAAAGTCAACCTATTTGCAAAATTAAATAATAATAAAAAAATCTAAATTCCCACCTATACCCTGCCCCCCCCCCCCCCCGTTTCTTTTCGATTTCAGACAGAAAGAAAAAGGAAAAAAAAAAAAAACCTCGTCGAAGACGGAGACGACCGCCATCGCCTCGTCGAAGACCCACTCCTCCGCCTGTCCCCCCCCTCCATCGATCGAAGCCATCGCGAGCCCCCTGAAGCAGTGAAACGCCAAGACCTCGAAGCCGCTCCCCCCCCCCCCCCGTTCGAAACCCTAGAGCAGCCCCCCCTGGAAGCCAGCGCCGCCTCCTGCCGCCGACGCCTTTTCCCCCCCTCCTTCGCAGGTTAAAGGTAAGCTATTTTATTTTACTTTTTTTTATTTATTTTTAATCTGAAGATTTTGATTTTTAAAAAGCAATTTAAATCTGATTTTATAAAGATTTCAATACTGATTTTATAAAGATTTCAATACTGATTTTATAAAGATTTCAATACTGATTTGTTAAAGATTTATAAACTGATTTATTTTTATGAATATTAAAAACTGATTTTGTTTAAATATTAAAAACTGATTTTTTTTAGAATTTAAAAACTGATTTTTTTTTTAGAACATAAAAACTGATTTTTTATATAAAAGTAAAAACTGATTTTTAGAAAAAGGTTTGAACTTTAAATAGAAAAGGTTTAAACTTTAAAAAGAAAAAGGTTTTAACTTCAAAGAGAAAAAGGTTTGAGCTTTAGAATGGAAAAAGATTTGAACTTTAAAAAAGTAAAAATCATATTTTTATATATTGAAAGTCGAAGTAAAAAATCATATTTTTATATATTGAAAGTCGAAATGCAATTTTTATATATTGAATAACGAAGAAAAAAATTCGATTTTTACATATGTAGAGAATACGGGCAACGAAAGCGACGAAAGGCGAGATTGGCGAAGATTTCTATAAAGGAAGAGTCGTGAAGTTGGATAGCTATTGGTGAGATTTCTGTTTTAAAAATATTATATATGTGTGAAATGAAAGTGAATAGCTATATATATATATATATATATATATATATATATATATATATACGCCCCTCGTCCACAAACCATGGACGATATTTATTGGTTGAAATCGTTGTGAAAATTGATTGATAGCGATTGATTGTTTGGGATTGTTTGTGATTGATATTGGTTGATTGTGGTTGAAAAATACCCATTTGTGGTTGAGAAATATTTGGTTGAAACCACATAGGATTAGTTTGTGGAAATGAAATAAATATATACATGCCGCCTGCGTGCGAACTAGATGCATGATCCCCATTGTCAAAAACCGCGAGGTTTTAAGGTAGAGCGAGGAGCCGTACTAGGGACGGTCCCGGTTTAACTACCCTGCCGTTATGCTGCCGAAATTTTGAATAATATTCGTGTGTTTGAATTATTTTCATATGCTTAAACTTTATTTATTCATTGTATAGAAAACATTCATGTGTTGAATTGATATTCATTCGTTGTTTAGAAATTCATGTGTTGAATGGTATTCATATTTTGAAATAAATTGTTCGATAATAAAAATCACATTTTTATCTATATATAGAAACCATAGAAAACATTCATGTGTTGAATTGATATTCATTCGTTGTTTAGAAATTCATGTGTTGAATGGTATTCATATTTTGAAATAAATTGTTCGATAATAAAAATCACATTTTTATCTATATATAGAAACCATAGAAAACATTCATGTGTTGAATTGATATTCATTCGTTGTTTAGAAATTCATGTGTTGAATGGTATTCATATTTTGAAATAAATTGTTCGATAATAAAAATCACATTTTTATCTATATATAGAAACCATAGAAAACATTCATGTGTTGAATTGATATTCATTCGTTGTTTAGAAATTCATGTGTTGAATGGTATTCATATTTTGAAATAAATTGTTCGATAATAAAAATCACATTTTTATCTATATATAGAAACCATAGAAAACATTCATGTGTTGAATTGATATTCATTCGTTGTTTAGAAATTCATGTGTTGAATGGTATTCATATTTTGAAATAAATTGTTCGATAATAAAAATCACATTTTTATCTATATATAGAAACCATAGAAAACATTCATGTGTTGAATTGATATTCATTCGTTGTTTAGAAATTCATGTGTTGAATGGTATTCATATTTTGAAATAAATTGTTCGATAATAAAAATCACATTTTTATCTATATATAGAAACTATAGAAAACATTCATGTGTTGAATTGATATTCATTCGTTGTTTAGAAATTCATGTGTTGAATGGTATTCATATTTTGAAATAAATTGTTTGATAATAAAAATCGCCTTTTATCGACTATATGAACTGTGTAAAATAATCTCGTTTTAAAAAGAAATTGTTTTATGATAAAAATCCTATTTTGTCACCTATATGAACTATATAGAAAAATAGTGTTTTGAAATGAATTGTTTTACGATAAAAATCACATTTTTATTGTATGCATAAATCGTTGAAATGTGAAGTGTTAAAAATAGCCACTTGTTCAAAATAAACATATATGAGTTGAAATATTCATTAATTAGCTAATGAAATGATTTGCACCTATTTATGTAACATTAGAATGAATGGAGTTTTTAAACCAAATAGAAATCAAATATGAAGTCGAATAGAAATTGATAAATGATAAGAACTGTATATATATGTACATGCAATATTCATTGAACAGGTTATAGCAAAGGGGCTAGAGAAGAGGAATAAAATTTTGTGCCCGACAAATAGGTACACATTTACTGATTTGTTTGGGTGATGATTTTGAGCCTGTTGGCTAGCCGCTTGGCTTTTTCTTTTTCTTTTTGAGATTAGAAGGACCGGGAACGCTATTTGCAATTTCCCGATGCTCCCGGTGCAGGGGAGGTTATGGCGAAATTTTCCAAAATTTTAAGGTGTTAGAAAATTTTTTGAAGTGAAAACGATATTGAAATCATTGAATGAACTATATTTATATAAATATATAAATATAAATAAAATTAAAACGAAACGAGGCCATGCAGTTCGTATTTTGAAACCGTGATTTCAAACGACTAGTGCGGGAAATCCGACCATTGGATTTTCCCGAAACCTCAACCGCCGGGTTCGCCTTGGAAATATCTTCCCAACGGCACCAACTTTGTAGTAATCCAACGGTTGGATTATCTGGAATGTTTAATTCAAATATGAAGAAAAACAGCGCCAGAAACGATTATATTTATTTATATATATAAATATAATTATATTTAATCGAATAACGACGCTGCAGTTCGTATTTTGAAAACGAAACTTCAAACGATTATACCGGGAGATCCGACCGTCGGATTTTCCCGAAACTGGAACCGTTGGATTCGTTTTGAAAAGACCTTTCTAATGATGTAAATTTTGTGAAGATCCAACGGTTAGATTTTCAGATATGTGTAAATCAAATCTGAAGAAAAACCGCGCCACGGCCGCTGTATGGCCCGAAGCGTCGTTTTGAATAAATTAGCTATTCTAAAATAAATAAAAATAGCGATAATTAGTTATGAAATATCATAAGCGATATGGAATGGAAATAAACTGAATTTGCTTGATTTGTGTGGCTTTTGATGGTTGAATGTGTTTGGTGTGAAAATTACATTAAAGAACACAATTGGTGTTGTCGAATAATTTAACCATTGAAATAAATCGATTTGAAATTCTAAATATACGTGAATTATTTGGAAAGGCCGAGTTAATTCTCATTTCGAATAATCGACCGACGATTGAAATTCGAAGATGAAGACGATGGTCGAAGACCGGAGATCTTCACCTCGTTTGGATGGTAACCGAGGTCCTGATTGGGAGGCATCCCGAAATATGGATAATGAGTGGTGATCGTCCAGACGTACGTGGTGATCGATGGGTTTGCGAGGTATTTAGTGCCTCCGGTTTCGTTCAGACCCAGAACGGACTTGTAAATGGACTGTGTGTCTGACATTGGAGTTTATTCTGTGTTGATTGATTTCTGTTAAATATACATCTGTTTGGCGGCGGAGAATTTATTCTTTTGCTTAACGCCCTTCTTTGAGACGTACGAGCTCAGAGGTTGTATATCGATGGACATCAATCGCATGGCGTGAATTGCCTGTGTGGCATGCTAAGATGCAGTGATCAGGACTTCTGTTGAAAAGCAAAGTCTTGTGGTGATGATCAAAGCACCGTCTGTGTGGCGTAGCTTTGTGTATAACGTGAATTCGCGAGCCTCACACCCCGGTATGAACCTAAAACGGGAGAAGGACCTCAGGGAGGGCATGCGTTTCTTTCTAGCTAGGGTGGTGTCAGTGACCTACCAGCCCTGACATTTATATACTTTTCACCTATGTGGTTGTTGCTGTTGCGAGGCGCCTCGGTTTGATCGGACGATCCGGGTCCGATGGAGTCATTCGTTGGCTCGTTTACGCCCCAAAGGGCGGGGAAACGTATTGTTCAGGCATAATAATCCACATCGGTGGACCGGCCCTGACGATCCAAGGGACAGTTGCGGCTGTTCCTGAGGGGCGGGCTAGAGCGTCTCGAATTCGGTAAGGACTATCTTTTGCCTTGGTTCATGAAGGAAATCCAATTTCCAAATACGACAGCGTGCGGTTTTGATTGTATACCTATATATGGCGACATAGTGGTATGGGGCATTAATGCCGTCTATGATTGATAGTTATGATTTGAAATTGTTTTCAAAACATATAAACACTAGCAATAATATCAATTGCCTTTGTTTTATTCGTATCAATCATATTTTGGCCATTATAAGGTAAAACTCTATCCTCCGGTTTGCGTTGCATTGTGTGATGGGAACTGAGTCTTGTAATGGCTTCATTTTTATAAAAAGCATAGCGATGTTTAAAAGAAAGATTTGTTTTAAAAGCACTGGCAATCCAATGGAGTAAACCCGTTCCACGAAAGTGGCATGGTCCTGTGATTAGCCAAATTATATATGTGTTGAGTGGATTTCTCATACCAGTCCCATGACTGACTCGTAGTTTGTTTCACTTTCAAACTCGGGTGCCCCTTTTTCCACACGGGCAGCCTTGTATTCAGGTTTAGCTGGTTCTTTCTGGATAGTTGGAGCTGAAGATGGATTCTATCATTTATTTCCTTTTATGTTGTTCAGCTCCTATTGTACATATTTTGTTTATTTCCGCTGTAGACATTTATGTATAGCTGAACTGAATTTGTACTAAGTAAGATCCTGTATACTGTGTAACTCTGATGATTACTTTTATCCAGTATATTTTGTTGTTCATTCTGGTGTATTTATTTAATTCTGTTCTGCTATTATATGTTTCTGTGTTATATTCCAAAGATAACCTTGTTTCCGTGAGAACGGGAATTCGGGTCGTCTCACCAAACCATGTAGTGGCTTGTTCAAGCCTCGTGCAAAACGTAGCGCCTTTTTCTGAGGAGCCAAAACAGGTGCACCAGGCCGACCTGGCCGACCAGGGAGGTCGACCCCCAGGTCGGCACCCAGGTCGACTCCCCAATCGACCTGCGGGAGGTCGACACACAGGTCGACCCCCAGGTCGACTCTAGTGTCGACCTGGTTGGGGGAGGTCGACCCTAGTGTCGACCCCCCTGTCGACCTGTCTGGGCGGGATTTTTCCTGCCTACCCTGAATTCTGAAAATTTGAATCTGTTTTTGAATTTGAATTTTTCATGAAACTTTGCGAGGCCATATCTTGATCATACGGACTCCAATTTACGAAATTTCGGACTCCATTTCGCGTATTTTTCCGAGACGAACGCCATGGCGCAACCCGTTTTCTCTGATTCAGATTTTAACATTTAATTCTGCCCTGTTTTAAGTTATAACGTGTTGTTTAAAACACGGGTTGTTACACTAACCTTGTGTCCCCAGACTAACAGATTTCAGCTTAACTTGTCTACAAGTTTCAGACATACAAAATTTAGATTAACTAGTTCACAGATTAGACAATCAAGTGAAAAGGTTTTCAGATGTTCGGATTAACAGGCTTCAGATTAACTGGTTACAGATTATCTAACTTTGTATTGGGCCTACGGATTCACGAAACAGGTTTATCAGATTCATTGGTCCAATTGGTTTAACCTTACCCAACACGTTTTAGACATCATAATTATCTCAGATTTTCATTAATTAAATATTAATGCCCAAACCTCTCATATTAGACTGACAGTTTGCGGCTACTGGTTAGGCCGGTTGGTTCCGGGCAGGTTTTTGTCGCAAACTGAGTCTAACCTCGGGTTTCAAGCACGTTATGACTAACTTGTCACATTAGAACCTATGGTTTGCGACCACTGGAATATGCCGGGCGGTTCTGGGCAGAATTACGCCGCAAACTCATTCTAACCTCGAGTTAGCCATGTTTATTTTTGTGGCCAATTAATTAATGATTTCCCATTTATACCCATGCCTAATATACATGTCAATTATTCATAACTATAGCCAATTCAGATTATGTCAATAGCGGACTAATTATATCAACTCAACAGATATAGCAGATAACAGATTTCTCAGATTAGGCAACTTAGCAGATTAAGCAAACTAGCAGATTTAGCATTTTCAACAGACTTAGCAGATGACAGATTTGGCAGATGAACAAATCTAGCAGACTAGGCAGTAGAGCAGAACTAGCAGATTAAGCAATATAACAGAACTAGCAGATTAGGCATTGTAACAAAACTAGCAAATTAGGCAAATATAAAAGATTTAATCATTTCTTAAAGTTTCATATCTTGCCTAATTATAAATCTTGCCTAAGTTCACATGCAAACATAATAGTCTTGATTCACAATATTATCATATACCCTATGTTTGCATTAAATTTACATTGCACAGATTATGGTCATAAATTTACCATATATCATATGTTTCAGTTTTTATTAAACTTGCATAGTACAGAAGATCCCTATATAAATTATACCAAATATAGCCATCGATTACTATGCAGATCATATATCCCAAAGATCCCTTACTTAGGTGTTTATTTACATTAGTAGATACCCTACTCTCATATAAATCTTTATGCCTAAGCCATATTCTCTTTATCTCAAATCATATGTTCAATACAATTTATAGTATAAATATAACATGTCCAGTCATATGTCTCAGATTTTGTTCTAGCAACAGTCCATGTTCTTTCCTCAAATCAGTCACCTATTGGTCATGCCCAATTCATGCATCATTCATTTTATTGTCACAAACATTTTAGCGTATGTTAATCTCTTATGAGATTGGCTCAGGCTCGTGGTTGCCTGGCTATAGAACAGAAAGAGGAAAGAGATACAAAATAAGATAGATCCAAACAGAACAGAACAGATATAACCTCAGATTCAGATTTATATTTCATGTCACAATCAGAATTAATGTTTATATCGAAAAATAACTGCACTTGCCTTGATTGGATTAAAGAAAGAACTTTAATTGTTGCAAAATTGTTGCAGAAGCTTTAGTCTCTAATTTGAATTGAGTTGCTTAGGTTGATGTTGATTAGCTTCTAGTTTTGATTCCAGCAGAGTAGCGATGCCATTTTTATTTTTATTTAGAACAGAGGCAGAGAAGAAGAAGAAGAATAGAATTGTGTGTAGAGGAGGCTAGGTCTTAGGGTGTATTTATAGGTGTAGGAACTCATTTCAGCCATCAGATTAACCCTAAAACTAATCCGGACCATCAAAAATCGTCCCAGGGCTTCAAAAACGTGTTCTGGACCGAAACAGGCTGACCAGGTCGACCCCCCCGAGGGGGGGGGGGGGCGTCGGCACTATAGTCGACCCCCATGGGGGAGGTTAACTCCCAGGTCGACCCCCGGGTCAACCTGCCCAGTTCTGTGCTGACAGAAACCGTCTGAATCTTCTACAGGCCATAACTTCTTCATCCGGACTCCGATTTTCGAAAACTTGGACTCTATTTCATGCAAAATTTCGAGAGGAACGTAATGGTGATGTCCATTTTACCTAATTCCTGATTCTTAAATTAATTATCCTCATTTTACTATCTTTTCCGTTACACACACCGTTATCGAACTAATTTTTCTTTTCTTTCATGTATTAATTAATTCTTCTTATGCATCACCATTATTTACCTATCATAAGCATATTTTCATATATTTTATTTCATTTTTAATTATACTTAAAAATGCGGGGTGCTACAAGAGAGAAGAAGAAAGGATGGGAGGGATTGGCAAGAGGACGCCATGAGCAGACATGTATGTTTCAAGCTACCTTAACATTTTTTTCATGAATTTTATTTGTGCAGTTGGGCGATATTAAAATTTATCATCCCAATCAATATCAGTCAAATGTGTGTACATAAACAAATCGTCCAATTTGTTTATGAATATTTATTTTATTTATATACACGTTACAAATTATATTTTTAACTACAAAATATTTTATTCCATTCCACATCACACAATCAACTTTCACAACATAATCAAACAAACAACCATGTCGTCCACGGTCTGTGGACGACGGGTGTCGGGTGCTGCTAAGCACCGTCTGCATCCCAGTATATATTTTAACTGGCAAATAAAATTAAAGTGAGTAGTTCTCACCTTTGGGATCCACTCCGCCGTGCTTTGATTGTCCGTCTATGTAGCATACCTACGTTAAAAATTATATTTTTAACCAATCAATAATTATTTCTTTGTATGATTATTTTATAAATAACATACATAGGCTAGAAATTATATTTTTATCTTTCTAAAAATAATTTCATACTTTTATAACAACGCTACATAGATAAAAATCACATTTTTATACCGCTACTATATAGATAAAAATCACTATTCTATACCAATACTATATAGATAAAAATCAAATATTTATACCATGTTCTTTCGTTTTTAAAAAAAATTATATTTTTAAACTAATGTGAATTCATATTCGAAGTTACCTTTTTTTCTAACTTAAATTTCATATACAAATCTTTTTCTAGTTCAAAATCAAATCTTTTTCTATTTCAAAATCAAATCTTTAACCCCATAAAAATCTAATCCTTTCCTATTTTTATTTCATATCCATACATATATAAAAATTATATTTTTACTTCTCTAATACATACAAATTATAATTTTACTCCGCTATATATATAAAAATTAAATCTTTTTATATTTTAAAAAAATCATACCTTTTCATGTAAAAAAACTAATCTTTTCCCGAATAAAAATCCTAGCTCTACACGAATAAAAATCCTAGATTTATATATATATATATATATATAAATCAAATTTAAAAACAATGCATAAAAAAATATATAATAATAACTTACTGTAATCAATTGGAGTGGGTGTTTTACGGTTGGAGAGGGTGCTGGTGCGCTAACGTCGGGGAGGTGGTAGGGCCTGGGGTTTCGCGCGGTGTCTGCGGCGACGACTGATTGGAGGATTGGGGTGTGTTAGGGCTTCCGGATTTGGGGAGGAAAGAGAGAGGAGGCGATGGGGTGTGGGTGGTCGGAGAGTGAAAGTGGCGCGTCGGCGGAAAGGGTGGAGGGGGGGAGCGACTGGCGACGGGCTAGGGTTGAGCTTCGTCGTTTTTTTATTTTTATTTCATTTAAAGATAATGACGGGAAAGGGAAGGTATGGGGGTGTGTGTGTGTGTGTAAATAAATATATTGTTATATTATTTTAATTTCTAAAAGGTGATTTTCATTCGAACCCCGAGCCAAACCCAACGACTGTCACCCCTAGCTAATTACCCCCATTCCGAACACAATGGGATATGTATCGTGAGCCAATTTGGTTGTTATGATCAGTTTCTGCTAAATTTAAAATATAAATCATTAAATTCTAAATTCAAACGCACATTTTAAATTATCGGAGCCGTATACTGAATCTAAAAATTTCAGAAAAATAAATCTAGCTATGTTTTGGCGATACGGTCCTAACAAAACTAATTTTGTCGAATTTGGAGACCGTTTGAAAAATGGCCATTTTCTGGTCGATCCAAATTGAATAAACTGTCAAAATATGTTTTCTTTTGCCACTCTCACATATTAATTCCAAAAATTATGAAAATTGGAGTCTAGCAATAATTTGACATCCCAGATCCAACAAAAGTGGTTTCATCGAAAACGGAGGTCGTTTGCAAAATGGTTATTTTTAAGGGCTATATTTCCATAGCGACTATTCTAAATTTTCAATGGGGCATAATTTTTTTCCCGCTATGAAATTTTGATTTTTCAGATTCGTTGGAAAGATATTTTCAACTAGATTCTAATACTTTTGGTTTCAGTAAAATATGATTTATTTTGAATCCTGTACAATCGTTTGAAATTTGAAATTTGAAATCGAATTTTCAAACTACCGCGCCATTTCCAATTCCTTTTATAATTAAAATAAATATTTATATTCAAACTTCTATTCAAATAAATATACACATTCTAACTCTATTCAAAATAGATTTCTCATCTTTATTATTCAAAATAAACAATTTTAGATATTCAAAATTCATTAAAATTGCTAAAATGAAAATTTTAAATTGGTTTTGATTTTCCTGGTTATTACAATCTCCCCCACTTAAAATCTTTTCGTCCTTGGAAAAGAGTGGAGCTGAAAGTTGTTTTACTAAACAACTGAACTTTTAATTTGGCTTTCATTCTTCAACTTTTCAGTTTCTACGAATTTTCAAATTTTTCAAAAATTAGGCTAACACCCTAAATTTTCGAAAAATTTCGCCATAACCTCCTTTGTACGGGGAGCACCGGGAAAATCCCGAAACCGCCACATAGGCCCTCTCATCTCAAAAAGAAAAAGAATTGTTATTTACTACTTATGCTTTTATCGCTTTGATCATTACTATAAACTGAAATAAATGGCAAACTTGCAAACATTTCACATAGTGGGAAACAAACCATTTCATTTACATAAGTGCAGGTTTATACAAGAAGATCAAACAAAAGGATGCGAGGGCCTCACTCATTACAACAACAGCGGTCCAATGAAAAGTCAAAACAAAAGGCGAGACTAAGTGTTATTTGGACTTTGGGATAGACTTAGCTTTCTTGGCAGCCTTGAGTCTATCCCTTTCTACTTTTTCAGCCTAAAAAAAGATACGCTTTGGCTTCTTTTTCCCGAAAACTGGAGTGATGTGATCGGTGGAAGATTGTTTAGCAAGATCTTCGGTGATTGACCTGGTTGAGAGTTTGACAACTAGCTTCAACCCTGGAGGAACTACCGCAAGGTTTTAAGACTTTCAGGATCTTCCTTCTCAACTTTGGCTTTTAAAAGCATGTCTTTCTTAGCCTTCATATCAGCTAAAGTCATGTCATTGGCATCGCCCGAACCTCCAGTCATAACAACATCATCATCCTCCTCATGTCCATCATTGCAGCCATCATCTTTCAAAGCATCTATCATATCCCCATCTTTGTGGGTTTCAGTGCTTGATGGCTGGAGAGTCTTATCAGTGACCTCTCCCTTCTTGCCCTCAACCTTCTCCTCAGGTTTAGAGCCAGTAGCCTCATCCTTTTTCTTCTGCACTGTCTCAACAGACTTGGCTTCAGTAACTTATTTTGGTTGCTCATCACTCTTTTCAGCTGTCTTCGCACCTACAGGGCGAGAAGTAATAGTTACTAGTTCAGGAGATAAAGGATGTTTTTCTATTGATTGCTCGATGATATGACAGAAGGTTGAGATGACCCTAACGAACTTAGGTGAAAAGGTGGAAATACCTTTGGAAGATTTCTCAATATTGGTGGCAGGAGTCTCTAGAGTCTTTTCAGCAATAGGAGACATGAAAGATGCTTCGGGAATTCCGTAATTTTCTTGGTCATATCCTTCCGTTTCGGTAGCTCCGGGGGGCAGCAAAGGAGGAACTAGCATCGTTAGTATCTTTTTCTTTAGCCTGACGCCTCTCCTCCTCCATGGCAGCAGCAATAAGCTTACGCCCTTCGACTAAATGTGTTGTCTCCTTACCTTTCAAATACTTCTCCATGAGCTTATCTTCGTCGATTGAATCCACCTTGAGATCTTGTTTTTCCCATTCGACCATCTGGTCCCATACATATACCAAAGTGGTAGGGTAATCCTTGATCCACGCAATGTCTCAATGTCGGATCACTTGAGCAAAAAATCCCATTATGGTCTTAGCACTCTCATCCAACTCTCTTTGGGCTCCAGCATGATGATCATTAATCTTCTCGACTTGTTGCAAGGCTACATTTACATTTCCCGCAGCAAGGGTTGCCCGTGTCTCAACCTCTAACAATTTGGCTTCTAGTTCTTCATTCTTTTTAGCCAACTCCGCCTTTCCTGTTCGAGGCGAGTACAAGCTAGCTTTGCAGCGGTGCTTTCGGACTTAGCATCCTCGGCTTGCTTCTTTAAACCTATGCGCTCCTGGCTATGGGAATCGAGCTCAGTATGGTAACGCTTCTGTAATTCCTCAAATTACTTCTTATAGTTGTCTGCATCACATTGCACAAGGGCAAGTTTGGGTTGAGCATCCTCAAGGTCTTTCTTAGAATTTTCAATAGCTTTTGCATCATATTTAGCATCATCGTTCATGGTTTTTACATCGGCTATCAAGTCTTGAATAATCTTGGACAAAGGCCAAGCGTACCTTTTCATCTCTTTGTATTGAGTATCTGCTTCATCAATCTTGGCCTTAGCTACAGCTTCCTAATCAGAGTCCAATGGCTTAAGAGATGGAACAAAATGCATGTTCCTGAAGTGGTGTCTGGGAAATTGTTTCTTCAGAAACTCTAATTTGGCTTTATTTTCATCTTCAAGTATAACCGGCCTAGTGGTGGTAATGTCTGTGTTGCAGCGCCTAGATGGCACGATGGATTTTCTATCTTTCCCAGGCCACTTGCTTGGTTCTTTTTGTTTCTCTTTTGGGTTATTAACCTTTTTTGATGGCTTTTCCTTATGAGTTTTATCCTTGGAGGAAACTGTAGTTTTAGAAGTGTGTTTGTCCCCTTCATAATGAGTAGTGTGGCTTTTATGTTTTTCTAAGTTCGAATGACGAGGAGATTGAGAACGAGAAGATCGATGAGGATGAGGAGGTCGATTTCTCCTGTCATCTCTATCCCGACTTTCATGCTGATCATGTCCTGCACCAGACTCCATCTGGGGCATACTCGAGCAAACATCTCTCATGTAGTAGCGTTGACGGGCCACTTGTCCTACAAGGCGATATGAGTGAATGTTAGTATCAACATTAAAATAAAACACAAGTGCTGTGACATGCAGTGCTAGGTTGTTGTTAATATCCTAAGTGACAGCTCCCTAACAGACCAGAGCCTGGAGTTAGGCCAGCGTGCGCAGTTTCCCTGACTTTCACGGGGTAACTTCTTCTTCGGAGGTAAAAGTAAGGGGATCTATCCTAAAATCTTTTGAAGTATAAATGGCCTCGGGCAGGGGAAGTTTCCCCAAACCCCGGTATATAGAATCATCCACAGCATAATCATCTCCTCGAGGAGTGATTGACGGCAACTCGCTTGGAGAAATCAGTTTTTCAGGGGTAGTACTCATCTTCGGTAGTGATGTATTTGTCTCTATCATTTTTAGCTAGGTTTGCTAATATATTGTCTTGAGTTGAGGTGGGAGAAGGACTTTTTTGAGTTATCATTGGATCTCTTGAACTCTCTCCTATCTTAGGTAAGATTTCAATTGGCCCTTCGACTGGGGGTATATATACATAGGGACCTTCTCTGTGGCCAATGCTACGAGTGATAGTAACTAAGCGATGGCGGTGAAGGTATTCATCTACTAGACAGTCTCTAGTGGTCAAGAATTCCTGGTCATCATTAAGCAGTCGGTTCAGACGATCGAAGTACACTTGATATTCCTGTTTCGGGTTAGGGACTGCAAGTGAAAATAAATGACAATCAATACATTTACAGCAATGGTTGAAATTAGAAATTGAAGGATAATATCTTTACTTGATTTAAGCCATCTCCTGGCACATCCTGGTTGCTGCTTGATATAGGACCATTCAAGTCTTGGATCACCAACTTTGCTACTAAATGGATTGGTTACGATTTTCCTCTTTGGCACCGATTCAAAATATACAAAGGAAGGGGTATCCTGGGTTCTATGCTTGAAATTATAGAAGAAATGAACATCCTCGAAAGTGAGCTATGTACCCAGAATCTCCCTATAAGCAATGTACAAGGTGAACATATAAGCATAGTAGTTGGGTTGGAGCTGCATTGGAGCAATTCACATTTGTCTCAAAAAGTCAACGACAAATGGCAAGAATGGAGGTATTGCCCGAATAAGATACATCAACCTACTAATGGCCATATACCCTTCAGGTGGATTATGAGGTCGGTCTGTGCTAACATGCAACTTAGTGTCTCTTTGGAGGATTCCATGCTTTAAACATATCCGTGGGAGTTTGGAATCGTCAACTGTCGATTCAACAGAATCATTGGGCTTCTCCAAGACAATAACGTTATCTAAATCATCTGGAGCACGACTATCTCCTACTCCTCCTTCCCCTTCTTCGTCTAAAGAGACGTCATCTCCGGAGGATGCTTCATTTTCTTGAACCTCAATTTCGTAGTCTGGATCCTCACTTTCCCATTCCGAATCTGAAGTGGAGGGTATATCTTTGATGATAGGATTTTCAGATGTTCCTGCGGCTTCTCTTTTCTCTGCTAATCTAAGTGAGCGTCTCTCAGTCATAACTGTTGAACTATCAAAGAAACAATAACATAAGTTAGAGTATAATTGCCTGTGTCCCCCTGTGCATGTGTGTGCAAACGTGTGAAATGATGGAACTAAAGAATACAAGGTAGGTATAAAAGAATGCAATGCGAAGATTAGCGAAGCAATTATGTGTTCATACCATTCCAGAAAGTTCAGTTCAGAGGGCTCTATCATAATTGTTCATGAAGTCACAAGCCATAGTTAATTTTGGTTAAGTTGGTTGAAACGTTCTTCCATTTCATATTGGATGACAACGGATCAGTGCGAGTATTTATGTTACAAGCAGATCGGTTCGGGTGTCCTTGTTAGAGGCAATTGGTTCGAGTATTTGTGTCACCAACGGACCGGTTCGGATGTTTGCCTCAAGCGGATCAGATCATAGTTTATGGACAGAAGTAATTTCATTCGGAACGGTAAGCACCGAACCGAACCAAACCGCATTAATATCTGGAAACTTTATTCCACCTAAGTTCCTCCGATCCGACCCGAGATAACACGCTTTATCCTCATCACCTCGAGTCCATCCATTTCACTCCAAGCTGATCCTACTATCCCAAGTGTGTATTCTCCTTCCACTTCCCTATTCTCCAAATCATTGAAACTCATCGAGCACCCATAGGCTGATACTCACGGCGCAAAGTTTAAATCACCAGCATCGCCATCCTGAAGTGGTTAGAACCCCACCAACTATGGCGACGGCAAACTGGAAGTCCCCAAAAGCAACGTCGGCGTCAATAGGAAGTGATGACATGAATTAATGCTAATTTCGAGTACGATTTATGCAAGCTTAACAATAAAAATCGAGGAAATCGGGATTTAAATCCACCTTTGAATTCGTTTTGGAGTTTGGAAGGATTTGTGAAAATTGGGGAATTAGGGTTTGTATCGAGTTTAGGAAATAAGAGCAGGGAAAATGAGAGAAGAGAGAGAAGGCTTAATGAATTTATATGAGAGTTAGGGGGCTATTCGCATTCCAGTGGGCCTCACTTCCAAAATCGACCCGAGTGGAAAAAGAGGATAGGTAAATCTAAGTCCCCTCCTTGGCCTGATAATGTAGTCAAGGGTCAGTTGCTATTCAGATCGAACTAAACCGATCTGAACCCAAGTGTAAAAGCAAAATTCAAAAAGAATACTACTTAACACGTGGAAAAGAAATTTAAGAAGTGAGTTGGAGTCTTAATATGAATATCAAAAATTACTTGGTAGAACTGCCCAGACTTTAAAGTGAAGCCTTGAAGTTATTGATGATAACAGGAGTAACTCATTCATTCCATGGCGTATTTATAAACTACACAAATGTCAAGAGATACTACTTCATGAAGCGATGCGACCCTACGAACATATGGACACAACTATTGAACGACACTGATTCAGAGGAAGGTAGGTTGACTATTTCGAAGCATACTTTATTTTCAATAAATATATACTTCAATAGGGCAAAATGTTAGCCTACTTTGTGGATAAGCTACCCAAAGTCAAAGAATCAGGTGACAAGTTGTATTCAGAAGAAAAGAGAAGCAGTGGATATCTATTCGAATCAGATTGGGTCCTCCTGGCCGAACTGCCTTACGTTTACAAACAGATCAACTAGTCAGCCCAGGATCACTCACCCCGGTTCAATTCGGAGCCATCAACACCGATCCGATTAAAGATTCATCCACCGATCCAAACTGAAGCCCAAAAGCTGCAGTAGTTACGACCCATGATCCCATCAAATGCAGAGCGGTTATATCTCCACTACCCCACATTCACCTATGAGCTAAACGCGTTATCACCATCTTAAAGCCTCTGAATCTGAGATTAAAGGCATGGACTCCACGTGTATTTGATCCGGAGACCTTCAAGGGGAATTTTCTACCTATAAATACCCTACAAAGCACCATTTTAAAGGATCTTTTGGGCACAATCTTCACTCTAACTCTGTTAACCACCTAATTCCATTACTTCATTCAGATCTTCCTCAACTTTTGGAGCATATTCCATCAAACATTGAGTGAAGTTATATATTGTATTAGAGTGATTGAGGGAAATTCAACATTGTATTTGTACTCATATCATCAATCAACAAAGTATAAAGTGGGCGTAGGCTCTTTACGAACCACTATAAACTGTGTGTTCTCATTGTTTTTCTTTCTATTTTATTTGAAATTATCTTTTGTTTGGGTGTTAGAACCAATTTTTGGTCTAACAATTCATTAATTAAATAACTCCAAAAATAAGAAAAGTAATGTTTTGCACTCATGGGTTCCTATTATAGTAAGTATATAAAACCATTGAAATAGATAAATTCACAGTTTTGCTAACCAGTCAATTTGGAATATGCTTACCTTCTTAAAAAGGAACAAATAGTAAAGATGGGAAAGAAAAGGTGAAGCAACTAAAAGAGGTTATAAAAATATAAAGGCTTAATGTAAACCTTTAACTGAAATATAATAAGCACAGTTCGGTGAATATTACTTATAAGAAAGATTATAACAGAAATGTTATAATTTGGAAAGTGAAAAGAAAGGAACAAAACTTATTATAAATACACAAGGAATTGGAAATTAAGTTTAATAAGTCTAAAGATATTCTAAGGTAGCCTTATAATGAGGTGATATTCTATGTTGGCCTTCCAACGAGGCGATTTATTGGGAACTGATAAAGTTGATGTATAAATCAATATTATTCGATTAAATAGATTAACGAATATTGTAAATCAACAAGAATGAAAGTAAGTGAACACATAATAGTACATTAGGCTTAGGGGTTAATTAATATAACATATACATTTGGATTAGTCCGTGGGATGAAGAGCCCAACAGGGCAGATCATCGAAGATGTCGGAAGACATAATGGGAGTATGTCTAACTAATTCGAAGGAACTGAAAGAAAGTGCAAGACTTCTACGGGACATGAGGATACTGCGTAATGGTCCTCTATGGTAGGCTCTAGGCTGTACCCACAGAGGCAAGGTATGTACGACACCATCCGGTGAGTATGCATTGGCTACACTTGTCATTGTGGGCAGCCTGGCATGATTTTTAGGATGACTCGATGGTTTCCTAAAGGTGGGAGGCTTTGAGGTCAGGACCCAACAAAGGATAGTAGGTTGTCGGATGTTTGTCATCGTCAGTCGGAGTGTGTGGGAAAAAGACTGGAGCTAAAACCAAGAGGCCAATGATCTTTTAATATCAGGTCATTGGATGAGAGACCACATGTTTGTTTAGATTGTTTGTTAGAAGCCTTCATTTAGCTCTTTGAAGGGGCTTTCATTAGTTAGAGGGTAAGCTGGATGGGATCTAGAAGAGCCACGAAAGGACATAGACCAGATTTTTGATATTCGTATTTTGGGCCTAACGAAGCCATTCTTAATGGATATGGTAAAGGTTCCGACTGAGTTCTATAGGGAGAATTCAGGTTTTATATGCCTTTATGGAACAGTTGTAGTAGCTTATTTGTTTTCAAATGGCAACTTAATACGCTTTCGTCGTGGCGATGGAGGTCTTGCAAGTTTTCGCGGTACAATGATGGAGACCACTCGAAGAGGGTACTATGGAGAGTACCTCGATATATTGGGCTTATAGCTATATATATATGATTTATTAGGTTAGTCTACTTGGAAGTAGATTTGTACGATTTATTCGTGAAAACGGAAGCGTAATGTGAAATAAACCCAAATAACTTAATAAAGGTAAACTAGCTATAAAACAATATATGTAGTGTTATTTGTAGAAGATATAATTTTTCCATTCGCCAGAACTTTTGTTCTGACACTTCTCCTTATAACAAACCCATAGATTAGACAAGTGTTTGAGATTCTGCAGCTTAAAGATGCTTGCTGGACTGTGTCATTATATTGGTAAGTATTTATTTACTATTGTATTTTATTCATTCCATTGTGAGACATTTTATGAGATATGATATATTTTATCTTTTTCCTTTTTCAGGATACCAGACAAACCAAATTGGGTTTTAGTAGATTTAGACTTTACCATTTTTGCGAAAAAAATCTGGCTTATTGAAACTTGGGTTGTTACATCTGATATCAAAGCTTAACTTTAGGATTCATATATAGATAGTGAGTGAACGTACTTGTATTTTTAAATATAAATATATTGTGTATATATATACCAATATCCAGAAAGAAACCCATTAATTAAGTGAAACAACACAAGGAGAAATTGGGTGTCAATTTTGTACACTAAGAAAATGATTATGGAAAATTGAGGATTATAAGCCCAGGAGTGGCAAAGGATGTAGAGTGTACAATATGTTTTGAAGAAAATGAGAACATATTCCATGTGTTAATATCCGAAATTTTGGTATTTTAGATTAGTGGATTAGGCTGTAGAGCCTTATATATTGAGAAAGAGATAACTGGATTAGGAATATATATATATATATATATATATATATATATATATATATATATATATATAAACTATTTATATGTGCTTCCTCTCTCTCCCATAGAGAGAAAGAAAAGGCAATCTATATGAGAACATAACCGCTCCCGCGGTTCATGCCTATTTTCACTACAACTTCCACGAACTTTTATTCATTCGCTGAAAAGCTTCTCAAATTACTACCTAAATCCCATCTTCCTAACCAATTCAAACGAGATCTATGAAATATCCCAAATCCATAATTCACATCTCAACACAGCTTCGCCACAATACCGATAATTACCAAATCGTCAATTTATACCACCTCACCAATCTTTACACTACTTGGTAGACAACACTTGACAGCCGAATTTGTTCGAATACTAAGGATCAAGCCCCCAAACTGCTAGGTTTTCGGCATGCTCCGGCGCAACTGAAGTAACTTCAGTTCCTAGTTCCGATAACCAATCCTCCCTGCTAGTTCGAAATCGAGTTTGACTTCCCTACTCTGCCTACCTAGGTCAGCGCAGATCTATGGTGAATGGGTAAAATCTACTTATTTTGATTTGGTTGATTGATACAGTTTTTGACTATGGCCGAAGTTGGTTCAAATAATAGGTCTGATGGAGTTGGGTATTCGTTAAACAAAAATTTATATGGTTTTGGAGTGTAAGTCGATAGATCTTATGATAAGATCACACTTTCCATGGATTATAACTATGGTTTTTAATGGATTTATTAACTTACTTTCACTGAGCTCCAAAACTAGACATTGGAAATACTGCCTGAACATTGAAGTAGTGTTATAGTTTTTACAAGGTGAAGACGTACGACCTATATGACTTGGGTAAATAGATCTTCCTACCTGAAAGTACTGGATGAAATACAACTTCAGACAGTCCAAATGATTTTTTTTCATCACTGAAAACTTAAGTCGTTCACTGGAAAGAGATTACACTGTAAACTTCACCTGTTAGATGCAAACTCTTTTCTTATGGATCATTGAAATCTGTGATAATGTAATGACCCACATTTGCAGAGGTATTATAATTAATTTATTTAATTATATAAATAGTGATATAGTGAATTCAATGGTCGTGGAATTAAATAATGGTGAATATTTAATTAAAATAATAAATTAAATAATATATTTAATTCTGAAATAATCAGAATTAGCTGAAATGGCGATGTGGTGTGAATTGGATCATCTGTGATATTTAATTTAGTTTAGAATTGAACTAGAATAACGAATATATTATTTGAACGACGATTTGAACGTATAATTCTAATATAATTAAAAACGAGCTCGAAATGGCGCTGTAGTTCATAAATTGGCGATTCGAACTTCAACTGAATATACAGGATTCGTTTAAAGCCGGATTTCTATGAAACAAGAAACGTGTGGAGCTGGTGGAGTATATCTTTCCAGTGGAAGAGAAAAATCAGGATTCTGTCATGTAGATTTTGAATTATATCCAAATCAAATTTTAGAAAAGTCACTGTGGAATTCCTTTATAATTTATAAAGGAATTATTTATATTTTAAAAGGGAATTTCAATATAAATCGAATATCGGGTTGACCCTGATTTGATATATCGAGTTAGAAATCCATATAATGTTTTCTGAACTGTATGGTATTCCACTGTGAATATATACGATAATACAAATTTATTTATATTTAATTTAACTATATTTATATATTTAAATGGGTCATTGAGAGCTTTAAAAAAAGCCAGTTTTGCCAACAACCTCAGAATTGGACAAAACTAATTTTGTTGGATCCGCAATGTCAAATAGTTGTTAGATTTCCAGTTTCGTGATTTTTAGAGTCACTGTGTGGCTGTACGGATTTTTAGAGTGAAAAACAGTTAGTATTTTGATGGTTAAAAATACACCGTGTGAGCAAACGAAGTCGGAATTCGATGAAACCAGTTTTGTTGGGACCGTAGTGTCGAACTCTAGCTAATGTCCGGTTTGGTGATTTTTAGGTATCGTATGTAATCACTGGGATTTTTAGAAGGCAGATACAAGGAGAAAATCATTAATTTAAAATATAAAACCCTAATAAAAAATATCCTAATCTAATTCTTGGACAATATGGAGGCCACGCAATATTTCATTTCATCCACAAGTGCTACCAACCCAAACAAACATATATATACCATATAAAGGCAGAACACAGCCAAGAAAAATCCTCCAAAAATCAAAGATAAGTCCATAAATCGATACAAACATAAATTTGAGATGCTTATGGTTTCCTCTTCATGCTCGTACACCTTTTTATGGGTGCGGTAGTCTTTGTGTTCGCTGGAATTCTTCCAGCGCCATACTCGATAATTTTAGGGTTCCCAAAATCATGAAGATGAAGCTTCATCTGGATTTTGAGTAGTATAGTCTGATTCATGGAGTTGAAAGACACTTGCGGCCACTTTTTGGTGGTGTGCGGCCGATAGAAGTGACGCTGGTCACTGGCAGTGGTTGAGGTCGCCTTCGACAGTGAGGGTGCGATCTAGACATGCTGGTTATGGGGAGATAGATCACGAGAAGAGAAAGCTGTTGATGTTTTCGATTTGATTTGTAAGATGGTAGGGAGAAAGCTTGGATTTTTCAAAGTTTGGCCATGAATGAAAATGGGTGCGGCATCTATTGATACGGGAAGAAGAAGTGGATGAGGACGGGTTTAATTTGTTTGGACCGGGTCTGATGGGTAAAGCCCAAATTTAGTTTATATTTAAGTTTAATTCTAAAAATAATAATGTGTAAACTTGAAATATCCATAACTTCTACATATGTTGTCAGAATCACGAACGGTAAGATCCATTAGGATCGTATGGACGAGAGCTCCACAATGGGACTGACTGGGGGTGAATCGAAGCTCGTTACAATTTATTGCAAAATAAATTGTCCGTCTAAATCAAAGACAGTTAATCGTTTTTAACGATAACAGTCTAATGTGAGTAAATCTCACTAACTCTGCACAGCTTATAAATTTCATGTTATATTTTTAGAACTGTTAAATATTGACTGATTGACTGTGTGTTGACTGTTTGATTGAACTGCTAGTCAGTTAGTTGAATTTCTATATTGATTCTGTTTAAAAGAATATATCATATGGAACTGAAAGTGATGTTATCTATATTGTTTAACATCTGTGATGCACGGAAACAGGTTGGAGGAATCCAACTGGATTCCTCAACATTTATTTTACTGTTGTTTCATATAATTGAATATATGATGTGATATATATCTGTTGTCGATTATGTGTGTTGGGACGATATTGGTCATCGTGATTTGATGTGTTAAGTACCATAGAAATACCGGAATGGGAAAAAGATATTTTCAAATAATATTTTGAAAATAATTTACATATATAAAATCACTGGATTTTATATATAAAAGGAAAAAGGATTTTTAGAAAAGGAAATAAGTATAAGAATCAAAAGGGTTAAAAGAGTATATTTGTCAAACAAATATAAAGGAAATGGTTTGGTAAAAACAAATGTAAAGGGAAATATTTGTGAAATCAAATAAAAAAAGAAATAAAAGAAAATATTTGTTAAATAGAATTGAAAGGAGTTAATCGATTTGAATTAGTCAAATAGACTTATTCAAATGGAGTTAATCAAAATGAGTTAGCGAAAGGGATAAATCAAATGAGTTAGTCAAACCAAGTCAAAGGAGTTAATGAAACCAAGTTGATCGAATTGTTTCAACCAGATTAACCAAGTCGAGTTAACCAGTTAGAGTTGATCAGTTAGGGTTAATCAGTCAGAGTTAATCAAACAGAGTTAATCGAATCAGAGTTATTCGATGTGAGTGAATCGAATCAAAAATATTCGAAGTGAGTTGATCAAATCTAGTTATTCGCCAGGAGTTAAATCGAATAAGATTTATTCTAAGAAAGAGATTTTCGAATACAAGTATTCGAAAGCAGTCGAATCGAATAAGAGTTATTCGAATTAGTTATTCGAATAGATTTAAATAAATAAGGGTTATTCAAATTAGTTATTCGAATAAAGTTAAACACATAAGAGTTATTGAATTTGTTATTCGAAAGGAGTTAAGTTAAAAGAGTTAATTGATTAGGGTTAGATAAATAGAGTAAATCAACTTTAGTTTATTCGAAGAAAGGTTTTCGAATCTAGTTATTCGTAAGAGAGATTATCAAATCTAGTTATTTGAAGGGAGAAGTTATCGAATAGAGATTTATTCGAACGAGAGTTATGTAAGGAAGTGTTAAAGAGTTAAAAGATGAACTTACCTATTTCGAGATTTGAAATGTTGTTCAGTTAAGGTCTGAGAGGTAGTTATACCCCAACTTGATTGACTTCATTTTTAATTTAGAAATGGTTAAGGTTCGAGAGTGAAAGTGGTTAAGTAAATTTAGTAAATAAGTATAGTGGTTTGAGATGTCGTTGCGATGTTGATTTAAACATCTGTTTAAATCCAAGTAAAGAAGATTTGGAAATGTTTTCCCAAACAAGAATCAGGAATGTTTTCTAATATAGAAAACAAGAAATGGAAATGTTTTCCAATGGTAATAACATATATTTTCTAAATTTAGAAAATAAGAAATGTTGAATATAGGGAAACAGGAGATGAAAAATGAACTAAGGAGATAAATGTTAAATGATGTTTGATCGATATAAATTTCCATCTGGAAATAATATCGTTGTTTGCACACGTGTTTTTCTTCGATAGTTAACTCACCGACTATCGAAGTTTTTGACCATTTTAACGATGTTAATATGGAGAGACCGGTCGGATTATTATCCAAAGAACCACTCTGTATTGGTATAAGCGTTGCGAAACATATATGCCAAAGATAATTGAAGACAGAGTAAAGTGAAAGGGCAATTGTATAAGTCTTAGATAATAGTGCCTAAGACGGATGTACTGAATAGTGCCTTTGGTTCATCCTGTTCCTGGATAACTTGTATGGACGGATGTCTGACAGAGTATATCTAGACGATCACGTATACTGATTTCTCCAATCATACCAAGAGTGGAAGCGGAGAAGGAAACTCCTTTTAGCTGACACGTAATGTATGGTTGTAGACGTCAATCCGGGATTTGATGGATTTGACGATGTTGCATTCGAAGTGAATCTGGTGTGATGATAAAGCGTAGTTCTAGCCTCAACAACCAGGAAATGACAAAAATCGGGCAGGTATCATGGCTAAGTCGGTCGTTCCGAAGTAGGGTGTATAATTACCTGATCTAGAGTTTCATTTACTTCTAAAAATCTATTGTTGATGCTGCCCCATTCGGGAAATGGTTGCTGATCCCAATTTTTGGTGATATACATTCGATACACTTAAGCGAAATGAGTGGTCGGTCATGTGTGGCCGGGTTGCAAGATGTTCTTGTTGAACCCAGTGTATTCCTATCTAGAGGTACACTAGCGAAAGGTGGTTCCATACCTTGTCATTGTTGGAAATCCATTACCCAATACGTGCTTGCGGTTTTGATTGTATACTATATATGTAGAACGTGAGATGGCAGCGTTTCTGCTAGATGATTATTATATTATGGTTGATAGACATTATTATAATATCAAAGGGTTTTGATATAAAGATATTTTGGATTCTCATAAGGTAAAAACCCGTTCCGTTATACGGCGTGGTCTTATGAGATATCGTTTACTCGTTCAATTGTTTTAAACTGTTTTACTCATACTAGTCCCATGACTGACCCGGAGTTTATTTTGTTTTGTTTTCCCTAAACTCTTGGGTGCCCAATTTTGTACGGGCAGTCAAGTAGTCAGGATTTACAGATATACTGGAAGAGCTTGGAGCAGGAGGCTTCAGGATCATATTGCTATAGTTTATTTCCGCTGTGTTGTAAGTGTTGTACTTTGATAATGATTCATATTCAAGTACAGATGTATATTTCAAGTTATGTTATATATATTATATGTTATTCGTTCTGCTGTGAGGTTCGTGTTACTCTGATGTTGTGTTATTTTTCTTCTTTTATTCTAAGTTTCTATCTTATCTTTCCTCACCCTCTGTTTTCTTTCTATAAATTTCCTGATTTTCAGTTTAATTTGGGGTTGGACTTGTGTTTTTGGTCAGCTCAAATTGGACCGGATTTTTGGGTCATTACAGTTGGTATCAGAGCTTAAGTTAAGTTAATTACCTTGGCTCTGTGGCGTGACTCGGTAGAGATAGGGTTAGTAATACCCTAGATTGAGTTGAATGTATATATACGAGTGAACGTATTTGTTATTTGATATAAAATTGTTTTATATTGTGGAGCTTCATTGGTTGAGTTGTTATGGATTCTGGTCAATCAGTTTGATCCACTGTATCGGTAGGAGTTTATAAACACTCGAATACGATGGGTCGGCACGATATGTTTTGAAAGAGGGTAAATGAAAATAAGTTTACCCAAGGTATATCTTGATATAGAGAAGATATATATATATATATATATATATATCAAAATTATAATATAGTGGATATATTGGTTGTTATTATAATCGAGTAAGATTATAAATTAAATGCTTATGTAAATAACTAATCAGAATTCATATAAGTGAAATACGTGGAATCAGATGAGTTAAATCTGAAATTTTAACCAGAAAATGAATTAAAATTCTGGAAAATTGGATAAGTGTTTGTAAATTGATTTGAATTAAAAATAAGGAAAATTTAAGATCCTGGGAGATTTTAAATTGGTTTACAAGCAGTGTGAATTATATTTTGAAATGAATTTCAAAGTAGAAATGTTTAGAAATGGTTTTATAGTATTGAACTCACTTCGATCGCTGGAAAATAGATTCCGATGATGACAACTGCATCATCAGTATTCATTTTCAAGTTGTATGTGACGAATTACTACCAGTGATACTGTTTTGAATTTGTTTTGGGAAAGACAAGTTGTGTTGAATTTCAAAATGGGATTTATAATATAGAATTTGAATATATAGAGTTTGAATATAGAAATTCAAATGGGATTTATAATATAGAATTTGAATATAGAAATTCAAATGGGATTTATAATATAGAATTTGAATATATAGAATTTGAATACAGAAATTCAATTGGGATTTATAATATAGAATTTGAATATATAGAATTTAAATATAGAAATTCAAATGGGATTTGTAATATAGAATTTGAATAATAGAATTTGATATATAGATTTGAATAATAGGAGTGATATAAAATTTGAGTTGAAATTGAACAGAATTAACTAAGTCGAAGAGGAATGAGTTAATCGAGTTTTGAATTTGAAGTTGAACTTTGAAAGGTGAATTGGATTTGTAAATGGATATTCGAAAACAAATATAGAACTTAAATTTGAAATTTGGATTCAAATTAGTTAATAAGCTAGTTAAAATATATTTGAACATGTCATGTTCAAATATAAAAGGGAAATAGACTAAAGAGTTAATTAACAAATTAATTAACGAATTGATTTAAAATGGTCAGGTATAGTTAAAATAGATCAGGCAGGTATAAATATACATGAGATAGGTATGGATAAGGTGTGAAGGTATATAAATAGAATGCTCGACGAAAAGGTATGTATTTAATTCATATATGAGATTTTATGCGCCGTATCGGCTAGCCGTGTAACACCCGTGAATTCTATGACTGTGAAACTCACAAATTAAAGTATAATTAATTTCAAATCAAAGAACTAAGGGAAACGGGATACGCCATTGCGTTCGTCTCGGAAAAATACGCGAAATAGAGTCCGAGTTTTCGAAAAACGGATATCGTATGAAGAAGTTATGGACGAACGAAGTTGGGCGAAAAACCGAAAAAAAGGGCCAGAATGCACTGGCGCACTTGGGAAGTGCGCCAGAACAAAAATGAACTGGCGCACCTGTGAAGTGCGCCAGTACATTTTTGACCTGGCGCACCTGCCAAGTGCGCCCAGGTCAAAAATGACCTGCTGGCCAGGTCTGGTCTAGCCCTGGCTGGCCAGGTCGGTGTGTGGTCGAATTTCTGTGGTCTGCTTTGTCATTAGGGCTAGGTGGCGGGTTTTTATTGGTCTCTCTTCCTAATGAATGGCTACGATCTAACCTAGCAACATCAATGGTCCTAATCAATTCCTAACCTCTATATAAACAACCCTAGACTAAACCCTAATCTATTCATTCAAAATAAGATTATAGCCGCCATGTTGCTGAGGAACGACAAAGAGTAGCCGCCGACTAGAGAGAGAGTTAGGAAGAAAGTTCTAAAGCCTAAAGCAATTCAAGCAACCTAAAGCTAATCAATTCAACAAAGGAATCGTGTCTCTTAATTAGAGAATTCGCCGCAACCATTGTAAGTAGAGTATTACTTTGGTATAATAAACAACTGTGTTGATGTGTATGCTTGAATTGTGGCAATGGAAGTAATTCATGTTTGTGCAAAATTATGTTATTCATTATAAAGAACTACATGCGGTAGTTCTATGCAAATATACGTTTGGAATATTGCGCAAAATTATGTAATCTATGTTGAAGCTACATGTATGTAGTTGAGTGAAATTTATGCAAGTTTGGGGCTTTGTTATTATGTCGTCATGATGTATACTTTGTGCATAAATCGTTTTGCAAGCAATTGAGACTAGTTTGGTTGTTATAGTTCATACGAAACTATGTTGGAATTTTGACACCTTAATCCATGTATTAAGTCATGCTTATGAATATGGCTAGGCTATGAATGATATTTGGCATAATTGAAATCTATGATTAAGTCTATCTTGTTTAAAAGAGTTATATGATGACATATGTGAGACATGGCTAGGTTAGACTCAAAAAAATCCCTTTTTGCAAGTTTAAAGCAAACACCATGATTAGGAATATTTATGCATAAGTATATTTATATCATCGTTATGTGATTAGACTTAAACCATGATTAAGTTGAACTATGCTTTTGTGTTAGTAACAAAGTATCCCCTTTGTAAACATGTAGAAACCTTATGAACATGACTTGTTTATGTTTATGCCATGAACAAATTGAACTTTACCTATGCCATGCTTATGTTTGACATTATGCCATGTTTATGCTAGAAGTATTTATGCCATGCTTATGTTTGACATTATGCCATGCTTATGCTGGGAATATTTATGACATGCTTATGTTTGACATTATGCCTAAATAAGAATATAGGTTCATGTTGTAGTTAAACCTATGCAAGTTCACATGCTTTGATTCATGTCACCTATGTTGCCACTATGCAAGTACACCAATTTCTATTTTGTATTTCCAACGTCGTATTGCAAGTTCATGCGCTCACCTTCCCCTCTTTGTGTATACGCCATAAGCCTCCCCTTTTCAGTATGGCTAAATTGGGCTTTAAAAGGCTAAGCCCAATATATATATAAACGGACGTGTAAAACGGGGGAAAATAACGTTGGGTTAAAAATAAATTAATGAATGAAAATATAAAATAGAAGGGCCCAAATTCAAGTATGGGTTGGGCCCGTGATTGGTGTAATCTTTACACCATTAACTTAATAATGGGCCGCAAATATTTACATATAAATAAAGAAGAATGACAAAATATGTAAATGTAGAACATACGATGTGTTTAACCCGAGGTTGGATTGAGTTGTGATGTAAACCTGCCCGGAACCGCCCGGCTGTCCAGTAGTCACAACAATACCTATCCAATGTGGGAGGTTAAACATGAAGCCCAGCAAGGACCCGAGGTTAGACTGAGTTGTGGCGTAAGACTGCCCGGAACCAACCGGCAACAGGCAGCCACAACAATACCTGTCTAATGTGAGAGGTCAGGGCCTTAATAAGACAATTAAGGCTGAGTCAGGATTGATAGGATTAAGTGAACTAAAGACTTAATCAAAATGGAACATGCTAAACTAAACGGACTGGTGGGGGTTATGTAGGAAACACTTAACCAACTTAGCATGTTGGCTAGAGATAGAAAACCTAGTAACGGGGGACCCTTTTCAGCAGTAACCCTAAAAGGTGTAACATGATACCCTGAAACTAGGCAGGGTGGGGCACGATTACTGGGCTGATTGTAAGAGGTCAAATCGACGGCGGTGGTGTAGCAGTGTAGGTTCTAACGGAGTGCGGGCGTGCACACACTCCGGCGCAGAAAAATAAGGCACTGGACACCAGTAGCATACCTGTGCACTCTAAGGTTGTGTCGGGTTGCCACTATGGGACTTGATACACCCCATGGTGGGACCAGCATAGGTAACTACAGACATCGGGGGCCGTAAGACACATGTAACTTTGCGAGTAGGAGCCGATCATCATTGAATGGATCACATCACCCTGATTATGGGGTGCAAATTGGAAACTAGTTTATATGGGTTCAGAGATTAACATGGGGTACGATAGCATATTCGACCCTAGATAACTTAACCAAGTTCATAGTGTTTGCCCACTTCCTGTTTTACTTATCATACCCAGTTCTTTATTCATAGACAAAGTAGTACTAGACTTACTCAGGCTTTATGTCTGACACTATTTTTCTTTCGTCTTCTTTCTTCTGTTTCCCCCCCCCCAGGTTCTCAGGGAGGGAACACAGCAGCTTGACCAGCCTCAACATCCAGCTTGAAGAAGAGAAATGTATTGCTTGGACTTTCCTGTTTTGAACTATGGCTTTGGACAATCCACCAAGGGGCTTTTGCAGTTTATCTATGTTTTATTTATGCTTCTTTAAATAATGTACTCAAGACAGATTATGAAAGTGTTATGTTATGTTTTTGGAAAGGATGTTGTTGTAACACGTATTTGACTTAATGAAATAAAGTTTGTTGTTCTTCCGCTGTTTTACAAATATGTGTTCTTATAATCTGTCTTGTATATCTGTGACTTGTACTTATAAACCTCCACCAAAATTAGGGCATTCCCTTTGAGAGTGACCCTAACGGAGGTGGGGTGTTTCACTTGGTATCAGAGCATAGGTTTAACAGATAAGATAAAAAGTTTTGAAAAATTATTTTCAAAAACGGAATTTAAAGAAGCATTTTTAAAAGAAAAATATCATTTTATTTTTAAAAGGCAAAGTCCACTCCCCAAAGCCATAGGAACTATCTCTTATCTTTCGTTTTGAATCTATCCTTTTTGTTTCAGCATGTCCCAAGATCTTAACTTGCCTGAAGGGGTGCCAATACCTGGTTGGTTTAGACGGTTCTTAGAAGCAAGGGCCACTCAGCCAGGTCCTTCCGTTCCTCCTCCCCCAGCTGAAGAAAATCATCCAGCTGCAGCAGCACCTTTTCCTCCACCTCCTCCTCGGGGAAACGCATTCGCTAAGATATGTAAAGATTTTAAAGCCATGGGAGGAAGGGATTTCCATGGAACTGAGTCCTTCGTAGCAGCTAGGAATTGGCTGAAAGAAACTGAAGACCTATTCATCATCTTTGAGGTAGATGATAGACAAAAAGTACAGTTGGCAGTGTGGCTATTGAAGGGTGAGGCTTCCTACTGGTGGGAAGTCACTAATGCTGAAAGACCAGTGGAGACATGGGAGGACTTTAGGGCAAGGTTTGAGACCAAATTTCTCTCAGATGCAGAAAGGAGATTGCAGTTGGAAAAATTCTTATTTCTTAAACAAGGGGACAAGACAGTCAGAGAATATGTGAATCAGTTCGATGAGCTGGCTAGGTTTGGGCTTGACCTAGTCAATACCCCGCACAAGAAGGCTCTCCGTTTTGTCAAAGGGTTAAATGAGCCATTACACAGTTTGGCCATGACCCATATACCCATGGGAGCCACGTATGAAAGATTGGTGCAAATGGCATTGCTGAATGAGGAGGATAAGGGCAAGAAGGAGACGAAGGCAGAAAGCTCTCAAGGGAAGAAAGAGGGTTTGCAGCCCAAGAAGACAGACTTTAAGAAGGGCGGGAAAGGCAACAAAGAGAAGAGGAAGTGTAATTTTTGTGGCAAAGTGGGGCACTTAGTAAAGGACTGCCGGAAAAAGAAGGCCAAGGAGAATGGTGGGTGTTTTTCATGCGATCAGACAGGCCACAGGGCTAAGGACTGCCCAAGGAAACGAGGACAGGGGCAGGGCGCTGGATCCACCCCAGGGGCACAGGTTCATGTGCTAGAAGCGCCACCATTGCAACAGCGAGGTACAAACACTTCTGTAGAAAGTGTAGTTTATCTCTATGATCACCCCGTTCGCACTTTATTTGATTCCGGCGCATCACACTCCTTTATCTCGTCCGCTTTAGTAGAATCTCTGCACCTAAAAACTAGTATGGTAGAGGACCCCTTAATTGTTTCAAACCCAATTGGGGGCCCAGCTCATTTGTCTATGATCTGTGTGGGATTGAAAATCTCTATTCTAAGCGTAGAATTTCAATGTAGTGCCTTTGTTTTGGGCTTTTCGGGGTATGGTTTGATTTTGGGTATGGATTGGCTATCCAGTAATGGGGCCATCCTTGATTGTGAGAAAAGGGTTGTTAGGCTCCTAACCCAGCTCGGTAATACTTTGGAAATTTCTTGTAATCCCTCGTATGCGGTTATGCTTAGTTATCTTGAATCACTAGATGCCTTTGTTGAAAATTTGCAATCAGTTAGAGTGATCCGGGAATATCCGGATGTCTTTGAAGAGGTGAAGGGCTTGCCCCCGAAGCGGGAAATAGACTTCCGCATATATCTTGTAGATAATGCAAAGCCCGTTGCGTTGCCCGTTAGACATATGGCTCCACGAGAAAGGAAAGAGCTCAGTAAACAGATTAAAGAGCTTCTAGAAAAGGGGTTCATTAGGAGGAGCATTTCAGAATGGGGCGCTCCAGTGGTGTTCGCTACAAAGGCGGATGGTTCACTCCGTCTATGTGTAGACTATAGGGAGCTCAACAAGCTAACGAAAAAGAATAGGCATCCTCTCCCTAGAATTGACGATTTATTTGACCAGCTTGTAGGAGCGTCTGTTTTCTCCCAACTTGATTTAGCAACCGGTTTTCATCAGCTAAGGGTGGCTGAAGATAGCATCGATAAAACGGCGTTCAGAACCCCAGACGGCTTCTTTGAATGGCTTGTCATGCCTTTCGGCTTGACAAATGCACCTGCTTACTTCGTGGACCTGATGAGTAGGGTATTTAGAGATTTCCTCAACAAATTCGTAGTGGTCTTCGTAGATGATATCCTTATCTTCTCAAAGAGTGAAGAGGAACATGCTCAACACTTAAGGGCAATCATGGAAACTTTGCGAGTCCATCAACTAAAAGCCAAATTCTCCAAATGCCACTTTTGGAGAGAAGAGGTGAGGTTCCTTGGGCACATAGTATCCAAACAAGGGTTAGCGGTGGACCCTGCGAAGGTAGTGGCGGTACAGGATTGGAAGACACCAAGGAATGCAACTGAGGTCCGAAGCTTTCTAGGACTAGCGGGTTTCTATCGAAAATTTATAAGGGATTTTGCGAAAATCTCAGCTCCGCTCACGAAATTGACTAAGAAGAATCTAGTGTTCAATTGGGATTTGGATTGCGAGTTTGCTTTCCAACGACTAAAAAGGGCTCTCACAACAGCCCCAGTTTTGACGCTGCCGGATGGGAGCAAGATGTTCACTGTTTATACGGATGCATGTGGGACAGGGCTAGGCGCCGTCTTAATGCAAGAAGGAAGGGTAGTAGCTTATGGCGGGAGGCAGTTGAAGGTGCACGAAAAGAACTACCCAACCCACGATCTTGAGTTAGCCGCCATCGTCTTTGCACTCAAGTCTTGGCGACACTATCTCCTAGGTGAGAAGTTCGAACTTTACACTGACCATAAATCGTTGAAATATCTTTTCTCGCAGAAGGATCTTAACTTGAGGCAACAAAGATGGATGGAGTTTCTTGCCTCGTACGATTTCGAAATCTCCTACACTCCGGGCAAAGGCAACGTAGTGGCAGACGCGTTGAGCCGAAAGAAATTGACCCTAAGCCCGTTGTTTGTTGAAAGACAAAGCCTAGAGTTTATAGCCAGCTTCGACTTTAGGCCCTCCTCTGATTTCGTACCAGGCTTGCTAGCATCTCTCGAAGTACGGCCAACTTTGGTAGATTCGGTAGGGGCAGCACAACGCGAAGACCCTCAGCTTGTGGAATTAATGGATAGGCTAATTAGGGGTGAGACTTCAAGTCACCTCAACCGATACTCCATCGACGATAGGGGTTTGCTAAGGCGAGACTGAAGACTATGCGTCCCATAGACAAACGATTTAATAAAGAAGGTTCTCGAGGAAGCACATCACTCCAAGATGACGATACACCCAGGCGGGGATAAAATGTACAAAGACATAAAAAGGACTTTCTTTTGGAATGGCATGAAAAAGGACGTGGCAGAATTCGTTTCTAAATGTATGGTGTGCCAACAGGTTAAGGCGGAACAGAAAAAGCCTGGTGGACTACTACATCCTCTGGAGGTCCCGCAGTGGAAGTGGGATAGCATCTCAATGGACTTCATCGATGGGCTGCCTAGATCTAGGAGAGGCAACACTAGCATTTGGGTAATAGTGGATAGGCTTACTAAAAGCGCCCACTTTTTACCTGTCAAAAGTAAGAGAACTGCCTCATCCCTAGCATCACTTTACCTCAAGGAAATCGTTCGACTCCATGGAATACCGTCTTGCATTGTTAGTGACCGAGACCCCATCTTCACTAGTGAGTTTTGGCGGAGTCTGCAAGAAGCAGTAGGAACGCGGTTATGCTTGAGCACGGCCTATCATCCCCAAACCGACGGCCAAACGGAGAGAGTGAACAGAGTTTTGGAAGACCTCTTAAGGCTATGCGTCCTTGACTTCGGAGGGACATGGGAAGACCACCTTCCTTTGGTGGAATTTGCCTACAACAACAGCTATCAAGCAACCATAGGAATGGCGCCCTTCGAAGCTTTATATGGAAGACCGTGCCGATCGCCCACTTGTTGGTGGGAGTCCACGGATAAGCTTATACTTGGACCAGACATGATCCGAGAGACTACAGAGAAAGTAGACTTAATACGAAGAAGGATGAAGACGGCCCAAGACAGACAAAAGTCCTACGCCGACAAGAGAAGGACCGACCTTGAATTTGAAGTTGGAGACAGAGTTTTTCTCAAGGTATCACCACTAAGAAACGTTGTTCGTTTTGGAACCACAGGAAAGCTAGCGCCAAGATTCGTAGGGCCATTCCCTATTATCGAGAAAATTGGGAAAATGGCTTATAGATTAGAGCTACCTGAGAAGTTGGCTGGAGTCCACAACGTCTTTCACGTTTCACATCTCTGAAAATGTCTGCATGAGTCTGCTGAAGTGGTAGAGCCAAATATCCTCGAAGAGGTCGAAGTGGAACGCGAGGCAACCATAAGGAAAGTTCCAACCCGCATATTAGGAACGGAAGTGAAGAAACTACGCAACCGTGAAGTCAAGCTCGTCAAAGTTCAGTGGAGTGACGCTGAGGGAGACGCGACTTGGGAAACTGAAGCTAAAATACGCACAGCCTACCCTTTTCTGTTCGAGGGTACATCCTTGATCTTTCCTTTTCCTTAAGTTGCGCTTTTATCTATCTTTTTAGGTATATTTCCTCGATCGTATCTTTTAGATAGAATCTTTTTGGATGGAAACATGTAGTTGAAACATGTTATGGATGATGGTTGCAAGTGGTTGCAAGTGATTGCTAGTGGTTGCTCGTGGTTGCATATACACACACAATCTAGGTTTTAGATCGGCTCAGTCACTTCATATTGCATATGCATATATGTTTGCACTCGTATATGGTTGAACTTTAATGTGTTGTCATGTGGATGCTGCATTTGTATTGAATGATTGTGCACTCATGTAGAATCATGAATAGAAAAATTTGCATACATAATGGATTCATGGCACTTACATAATTCGCATTAAGGAGGTCAACTGAATCAGTAGACCGCCTGATTTTGCATTAGATAAGTTCATGTACACACACACTTTGCATATGATCATGAAGCATTAGAAGTCTTTTAAGGACAATGGATGCTCGTGTTTGATGGATGAGTAGATGGATGATTGGATGTTAGGATATACATTCCTCCTAACTTGAAGATTTCGGGGACGAAATCCTTTTAAGTGGGGGAGAATGTAACACCCGTGAATTCTATGACTGTGAAACTCACAAATTAAAGTATAATTAATTTTAAATCAAAGAACTAAGGGAAACGGGATACGCCATTGCGTTCGTCTCGGAAAAATACGCGAAATAGAGTCCGAGTTTTCGAAAAACGGATATCGTATGAAGAAGTTATGGACGAACGAAGTTGGGCGAAAAACCGAAAAAAAGGGCCAGAATGCACTGGCGCACTTGGGAAGTGCGCCAGAACAAAAATGAACTGGCGCACCTGTGAAGTGCGCCAGTACATTTTTGACCTGGCGCACCTGCCAAGTGCGCCCAGGTCAAAAATGACCTGCTGGCCAGGTCTGGTCTAGCCCTGGCTGGCCAGGTCGGTGTGTGGTCGAATTTCTGTGGTCTGCTTTATCATTAGGGCTAGGTGGCGGGTTTTTATTGGTCTCTCTTCCTAATGAATGGCTATGATCTAACCTAGCAACATCAATGGTCCTAATCAATTCCTAACCTCTATATAAACAACCCTAGACTAAACCCTAATCTATTCATTCAAAATAAGATTATAGCCGCCATGTTGCTGAGGAACGACAAAGAGTAGCCGCCGACTAGAGAGAGTTAGGAAGAAAGTTCTAAAGCCTAAAGCAATTCAAGCAACCTAAAGCTAATCAATTCAACAAAGGAATCGTGTCTCTTAATTAGAGAATTCGCCGCAACCATTGTAAGTAGAGTATTACTTTGGTATAATAAACAACTGTGTTGATGTGTATGCTTGAATTGTGGCAATGGAAGTAATTCATGTTTGTGCAAAATTATGTTATTCATTATAAAGAACTACATGCGGTAGTTCTATGCAAATATACGTTTGGAATATTGCGCAAAATTATGTAATCTATGTTGAAGCTACATGTATGTAGTTGAGTGAAATTTATGCAAGTTTGGGGCTTTGTTATTATGTCGTCATGATGTATACTTTGTGCATAAATCGTTTTGCAAGCAATTGAGACTAGTTTGGTTGTTATAGTTCATACGAAACTATGTTGGAATTTTGACACCTTAATCCATGTATTAAGTCATGCTTATGAATATGGCTAGGCTATGAATGATATTTGGCATAATTGAAATCTATGATTAAGTCTATCTTGTTTAAAAGAGTTATATGATGACATATGTGAGACATGGCTAGGTTAGACTCAAAAAAATCCCTTTTTGCAAGTTTAAAGCAAACACCATGATTAGGAATATTTATGCATAAGTATATTTATATCATCGTTATGTGATTAGACTTAAACCATGATTAAGTTGAACTATGCTTTTGTGTTAGTAACAAAGTATCCCCTTTGTAAACATGTAGAAACCTTATGAACATGACTTGTTTATGTTTATGCCATGAACAAATTGAACTTTACCTATGCCATGCTTATGTTTGACATTATGCCATGTTTATGCTAGAAGTATTTATGCCATGCTTATGTTTGACATTATGCCATGCTTATGCTAGGAATATTTATGACATGCTTATGTTTGACATTATGCCTAAATAAGAATATAGGTTCATGTTGTAGTTAAACCTATGCAAGTTCACATGCTTTGATTCATGTCACCTATGTTGCCACTATGCAAGTACACCAATTTCTATTTTGTATTTCCAACGTCGTATTGCAAGTTCATGCGCTCACCTTCCCCTCTTTGTGTATACGCCATAAGCTTCCCCTTTTCAGTATGGCTAAATTGGGCTTTAAAAGGCTAAGCCCAATATATATATAAACGGACGTGTAAAACGGGGGAAAATAACGTTGGGTTAAAAATAAATTAATGAATGAAAATATAAAATAGAAGGGCCCAAATTCAAGTATGGGTTGGGCCCGTGATTGGTGTAATCTTTACACCATTAACTTAATAATGGGCCGCAAATATTTACATATAAATAAAGAAGAATGACAAAATATGTAAATGTAGAACATACGATGTGTTTAACCCGAGGTTGGATTGAGTTGTGATGTAAACCTGCCCGGAACCGCCCGGCTGTCCAGTAGTCACAACAATACCTATCCAATGTGGGAGGTTAAACATGAAGCCCAGCAAGGACCCGAGGTTAGACTGAGTTGTGGCGTAAGACTGCCCGGAACCAACCGGCAACAGGCAGCCACAACAATACCTGTCTAATGTGAGAGGTCAGGGCCTTAATAAGACAATTAAGGCTGAGTCAGGATTGATAGGATTAACTGAACTAAAGACTTAATCAAAATGGAACATGCTAAACTAAACGGACTGGTGGGGGTTAGGTAGGAAACACTTAACCAACTTAGCATGTTGGCTAGAGATAGAAAACCTAGTAACGGGGGACCCTTTTCAGCAGTAACCCTAAAAGGTGTATCATGATACCCTGAAACTAGGCAGGGTGGGGCACGATTACTGGGCTGATTGTAAGAGGTCAAATCGACGGCGGTGGTGTAGCAGTGTAGGTTCTAACGGAGTGCGGGCGTGCACACACTCCGGCGCATAAAAATAAGGCACTGGACACCAGTAGCATACCTGTGCACTCTAAGGTTGTGTCGGGTTGCCACTATGGGACTTGATACACCCCATGGTGGGACCAGCATAGGTAACTACAGACATCGGGGGCCGTAAGACACATGTAACTTTGCGAGTAGGAGCCGATCATCATTGAATGGATCACATCACCCTGATTATGGGGTGCAAATTGGAAACTAGTTTATATGGGTTCAGAGATTAACATGGGGTACGATAGCATATTCGACCCTAGATAACTTAACCAAGTTCATAGTGTTTGCCCACTTCCTGTTTTACTTATCATACCCAGTTCTTTATTCATAGACAAAGTAGTACTAGACTTACTCAGGCTTTATGTCTGACTCTATTTTTCTTTCGTCTTCTTTCTTCCGTTCCCCCCCCCAGGTCCTCAGGGAGGGAACACAGCAGCTTGACCAGCCTCAACATCCAGCTTGAAGAAGAGAAATGTATTGCTTGGACTTTCCTGTTTTGAACTATGGCTTTGGACAATCCACCAAGGGGCTTTTGCAGTTTATCTATGTTTTATTTATGCTTCTTTAAATAATGTACTCAAGACAGATTATGAAAGTGTTATGTTATGTTTTTGGAAAGGATGTTGTTGTAACACGTATTTGACTTAATGAAATAAAGTTTGTTGTTCTTCCGCTGTTTTACAAATATGTGTTCTTATAATCTGTCTTGTATATCTGTGACTTGTACTTATAAACCTCCACCAAAATTAGGGCATTCCCTTTGAGAGTGACCCTAACGGAGGTGGGGTGTTTCAAGCCGCTTGGCTTTTTCTTTTTCTTTTGGATTGGTGAGGGCCATGGGAGGCTATTTGAAATATCCTGATGCTCCTGGTACAAAGGAGGTTATGGCGAATTTTTCCGGGAATTTAAGGAGTTAGAATATTTTTGAGATAATTTGATAGTTAGAAATCAATGTATCGATATATATATAGAAGTCGATAAGGAAACGAATTTAGAAATAGAATAGTAAAATCAAAAAGGAAGACTAATAATAAAATCTAGTAAGAATAGAAAGAGGAAGCGTATACGTGTTTAAAAGTGAATAAGTAGTTGTATGGTATTGATTATTCGAGTAAGTAGTCATATCTGTTTTGACGTTATAAATGTTATTCAGTAAAGGTCTGAGAGGTAGTTATACCCCAACTTGATTGATTTCATTATTAAAAAATAAATAGTAAGATTTCAGGCTCGAAGATCAATGTTGAATAATAGTTAGTTGAATATAGTATTTGGGTTGTCGTAACGATGTTTTACACAACATCCGTTTTAACCCAAATAAGTGTAAACTTGGAAATAGAATAAAGACTATTTCCTAAGTATAGAAATAAACGAGATCGGAAAAGAGATAAGTAATTGGAATATTTTCCAATTATAAATAGCATATATTTTCTAAAGTTTAGAAAATAAAGGAAGGCATATTCGGAAATGTTTTTCAAATAACATAAAAGGCCAATATGGTTATTGAAAATATTTGGTTAACAAATATTGATAAAGAAATAGAGAAGTGATTTAACTAATGGAATATTAATTAAGGGCTCAGTGACATGTTCAAAAGGAAAATTGGATTTTTGAAAAGAGTAAACTGTTTGAAAACTCCCAGGGAAAGACTGTTTGAATTAAAAACAAATTTAACAGTAATTTGTGAAAGAGAAATTGAATTAAAGTAAAGCCAGTAAAGTGGTAACTGAGATGGAATTAGAATGATATCAAGACAAATTGGATTGTGAGATTCAAATTTGAAGTGTAATGTGATAATCAAGTTAAGAGTTGGGAATCGAGAAGAAACTCGAGTTGAAATGATATTTGGCTCAGATATAAGCGAATGGTTGTGTCGTGGATAAAAGCAGATTGGAATTTGATTGGGATGACCATTATATCTGCTGAATCAATAACAGGTGGAAAGGATATAATGATATGCCGACAAAAGGTACAAGTTTATATTTCTATTGGATATAAGATTTATGAGCCGAATTGGCAAGCCGCTTAGCTGTTTGATTTTCTTTTGAGTTGGAGATGGCCCAAAGAGGCAAGTTGGAGTTTGAGCTATTAAACAGTACAAAGGAGGTGGTGGCGATTTTTTTCAAAAAAGTTAAGGTGTTAGAAAATTTTCAGGATTTTTGGAAATTTTCATTGATAAGAATTAAATATTTTAATAAAAATTAAATTGGTTCAGTTGAAACTGAAGTTAAAAAGTGAACAAATATGTTCTACAGTCGATAGGGTCATTCTCTACATTAGCAATTTCGAGGACGAAATTATTTTAAGTTGGGAAGAATGTAATGACCCGCATTTGGAGAGGTATTATAATTAATTTATTTAATTATATAAATAGTGATATAGTGAATTTAATGTTCGTGGAATTAAATAATGGTGAATATTTAATTAAAATAATAAATTAAATAATATATTTAATTTTGAAATAATTAGAATTGGCTGAAATGGCGATATGGTGTGAACTGGATCATCTGTGATATTTAATTCAGTTTAGAATTGAATTAGAATAACGAATATATTATTTGAACGACGATTTGAACGTATAATTATAATATAATTAAAAACGAGCTCGAAATGGCGCTGTAGTTCATAAATTGGCGATTCGAACTTCAACTGAATATACAGGATTCGTTTAAAGCCGGATTTCTGTGAAACAAGAAACATGTGGAGCAGGTGGAGTATATCTTTCTAGTGGAAGAGAAATTGGCATTTCATCGTGTAGATTTTGAATTATGTCCAAATAAAATTTTAGAAATGTGACGGCAAGGAATTTCGCTCGATCCGAATCGGTCGTTAAACCGACAAAGACCGTTCGAAACCCCTAATCGTTTGAGAACAGGAAAAAATATAACGCAGACGGAAGAACATTTCATTGTTATTACAATAATTCCATCAGATACAAGAATATACAGAGTATAAATGAATAAATTACATTCGATAAATACCAGAGATTACAATAAATTATATAGCAGCGGAAAATAATACAAAGCACAACTGAAGGTGATATATGGATACCGAGCTTTCCGGATATCATTCCAGCTGTAAACCAGGATCCTGTGAATATAAATCTGCAAAACCAAAACTACTAGCTGTAACGACCCGTGTTTTTGGCAATCAAATATTTAATTCAATTTGTTTAATTTTAAATATTATATTGGGAATATTAATGAAATTTAATATTGAACTCGTTATTTAAACAAAGTTCGACGTTATATATTTATATAATTATAAATAGAGCTTGAAATATAGCGCTGCAGTTTAAAAATTCGAGTTTGAACTTCAACTGGACATACAGAGCCCAATATAAGTCGGATTTCTGTGAAACAAGAAACGTTGGGAGCGTGTTGACGATAGCTTTCATATGAAAGAGAAAAATCCAGATTCCGTGTTATTGGTTGCGAGTTATGGCTAAATCAAATTTTGGAAAAAACGCTGTGGAAATCGTTATCGGCCGTTAAAATAGCCGTTTTGCAAACGGACTCTGTTTTCGATGGAATTAGTTTCATTGGGACCGTATCGCTAAATTATTGTCAGAAAATCAAACGGCGTGGCAAACAGATGTCGTATGTGACCACAGCAACCGTAAACGCCCGTTCAAATTCTATAGCGTGTATTTAAATAAATAAAGGGATATGAGAGTGTAACTTGAGCAGACGATCGAATTAGACCACGAAACCAGTCTCGTTGAGTTCGTATCATCGATTAGAGTCAGAATAAGTATATAGTTTGTTATTTTTAGAGACGGGAAAATTTGGAGTTAAAAAGGGTATTGCGGTTCGGGGTAAAAACAGCCTATCGGGCAAACAGTCTCAGAATGCGATGAAACTAGTGCCATTGGGTTCGTATCGAAAAGTTATTGCAAGATATCAAGGTTTCAAGTTGATTTGGTTTATCTGGTGACCGTGGAAAAATTAAACGCGTGTTCATTTCTGGTTTTATAAGGGAATTTTTTTCAAACGATGTCGGATTTCGACGAAACTTGTCCCATTGGCTCCGGGATACCTTTTTACACTAAGATTAGCATTTTTATCAGTAGACAGAGATCATTATGGTGGTTTTTATCGATTACTTTAGGACGAAGTTTCGATTTATAATAAACTAATATGAACCAAACCATCCAACCTCACTATATATACACCCCTTGCTGAGAAACCCTCGTCAAACCTTTTGAGTGGTCAACTACCCTCATATCTGCGCCTCCATATAGTAAACGATGGCCAACAAATTTTCAAGGATTTTCAACGCCAAAAACAACTCGATCCGTTCGTTTTGCCCAACCTTTTCAACAACAAACATATAAAGGCCATCGAGATCTGTCAAAGGAATGGTGGAGATCATCGTTGCCGAGCCAGAGAGGCCGGAGGAGTATCTCGAAGCCGCTGCAGTCGAAGAGAGTTTTTGAGCTGAGGAAGAACTCGAGTTGGACCCTGTTTTGGGCCGTGAGGGAGTGGCTTGGGCCGGAGGGTTTGGTGGCTTCTGGTCTCTGACAGGTGGCCGGAGGCAAGGCGCGGTTTTTGGGATGGACTGATCGATCTTCGGTCAGTAGATGGAGGCGCGGTGGACTCAAAAACCCGGGGGTGAATGGATAAGGTAGGTTTTCACGAAGACAAGAGAAAAAAACAGTGGAAGAGGGTGGAGCGTGTCCTTGAAACCATGAAGAAGCATAAACGGAGGCGCTGAGAACCTGGAAGCAGCGTGAGTGATATCAGTTGGAAAGAAAATTTTGAAATGGGGCACTGTTCGAGATTGTTGTCTTGGGCGAATCCGCTGACAAGAGAGCATGGCATTGGTAGGATTTGTGGCCTTTGTGTTGGAGCAGAAACGAGGCACACGAAGTTAAAGTGCCAGAGAGATTTCGATCAGCTTTTCTAATTAAAACGAGATTAGCTCAGTAAACTAATTGATTTATTCTAGTTATTTAGTAAGGGATAATTAACCAAATATATCCTATTTAAAACAGACTAGAGGAAAGACTGACGGGTTCAAACAAAGAAGCAGTTCTACACGGGAGGGAGGATTAAAAAGAGATAGACCAATTTTGTTAATGTAATTAGTTCATATTTAGAATCCTAATTAAGCAATAATTTATTTAATTAAAATAGGGAATGCTTATAGGTCTATGACTTGTTATATTATCAGAATGGAACAACTCAAGAGACACTGGACTCGTCTCCACTATCACTGCATTATGGGATGGATCTGGACAATTGAAATCAACCGGGATTTTTAGTTAAATTAAACACTGTTTAATTTAATTAAAATCAACCATTTCAACGACAACTCAGGTGAGTTAAACTCACTTAGTTTTTCCCCATTTATATTTTATATAAATTGGGTTTTTAATTTGTGTGCTCTGCTTGCCAATGGTTGACTGTTTGCTAGTTATAATTTATTTGTTGTTTTAAATGAGGAAATTAAACTGTGTTTAATTACAATGAATTACCAAATCGTTATTTTTAACGATTGGTTCCAATAAAGGTAACTTACCTTGGTTGGTCACGTTTATTTATAAACGTGTTTTGAAGTGTTGAACTGTTTGATCTGTTTGAACCGTTTGGTGATAACCGTTTGTATACAGGGAAGAACAGGTTGGAGGGACCCAACCGGATCCCTCAAATGTATTATTTATTTTCATGTTATTATATATGAACTGATATGTTTGGCTGATTGATTTGATTGTTGTTTATTGACTGAATATTCAACATCTGTTTGGGTTGAACCAATGGGCGGTTTCGGTCAAGTGTTTGGCAGAGTATGGCCTTTAAAATCAATTGGGTTATAGATATTGATTCACCGTCAGATGAATCGATAGATTTGGGGTTATAAAACTTATTTTATAATCAAAGTTAGATTTTTGAATTATATTATTTTGAATCAAAGTTATTTAAGAAAAATAAATAAATATTTTATTTATTTAAGACTTTGATTGGTTATTAATTTATTTTACAAAGTAAATGCTGAGGTTAATCATTTACAACTAGTAGAATAAGAGACGAATCAAAGAAAATAAAATTTGGTAATTGTTTTGTAAGGAAAACAATTAATGGAATTTACTTAAATTAATTATATTTTAATTAATTTGAAGTGAAGAGTAATTGGGATCGATTAATTAGATAATCGAGTTTGGGTGAATTAAATCGACATTTTGAATTAGAAGGGATTATCAGATTGATGTACTTTGATGAAAATAGTCTCTGGAAATATTGTTTAAATTCTATTAAGGTTTTAAAGGATTTACTATTTATTTTAGTAAATAAAGAAATTAACTACTAATGTAGTTAACGATTGGAATAAATTATCATTTTGATTAATAATAATTTAGAAATTACTTTCAAGAGTAAATTGAAGTGAAAAGAAATCAAATGAAATTATTCGAATTAAGTGAAAGGAGTTTACGAAAAAGGGGTTAAGAAAAACCAGAGTATATACAGGCGATTCAAAGTGTTAAAGAGTTAATATTGAATAAACGTTATTTGAAAATGAGATTTAGTGAAAAGGGGAAATTGAAATGAGAATCCCAAGTGGCAAATGTTCAAATAAGTTTGAAAGGAAGCTGGTAAAAGTGATTGTGGGAAAGGAAATGGGTTATAGGGTCGTGTAACCAAATCCAAGTTATGACGGAATTTGTTTTGAGGTTTGATATGGAATATTCGTTTGATTACAGCTTATATTTATCTGAGGGTATGAACGTTGTTGATCAAGGTCTGAGAGGTAATTAGAATACCCCAACTTGAACAACATCAGGATTATCTAAAGATGGTATTAGTTGGAAATCGTAAAAGAGGTTAGTGATGGTTCGTTATATCCATTAGGGAAATAATGCAACGTTCGGTGGAAATTTGGATATATATATATATATATATATATATATATATATATATATCGAGGGATTCGAAGTAAAGAAAATATGAAATTAGTTTTATTTTGTACTAATCAATATCGGATATAGTTATTCAAGTTAGAGTCAGTCAAACATAGTTATTTAGGACGAGTTGCCATTTCGTACGACTGCTAGTGAAATTCGCAGGCTGCAGATAGCCTACGGCGGTCGGATGTTTCCTGAGGGAATCAGGCGTAACCATTGTAATCTCTGTGATCTAGAGTCAAGCGAATGGATTTAAGTCGAGTATTAGTTAATCGATAGGAGTTAAATAAGTCGAGTTAATCAATTAGAGTTAACCAGTTAGAGTTAATCAATTAGAGTTAATCGAGTAGAGTTAAATCGAATTAGAGTTATTCAAATATCGTATTTTCAAAAATAAAGAGTTAGAAGTTTTATTTAACAGAAGTGAACTAGTTTGATTTAAATTCAAAAGGCCATGTGATGTCGAATACTGAACCAGTGAACTCATTGGAGTGTCATGTTTGAAACACTATGTATTTTGATAGTTAAAACACCGACTATCAAATCTGTCCAATACGATTGTTGGTATGGAAAGACCGGGATCGAATTTATATTCGAAAACCATTCCGACCAACAAATACGTGAAGATATCAGAAGATGATCGAGATGGAGCATCGAAGACCGTGGATTTTCATAAACGGAAGAACCACTAATATTCTCTGCCTGGCAAGCAGAGATGAGCTGTGATTCTGTCGTAGTTGGAATCTACGGGTTGCAAGGACTTCTCACTACCGATCCATGGGGTGATTCCTATATGGATGCAGTAGGAGAGTGCCTTCGGTTCATCCTGTTCCTGGATGACCTGTATGGACGGATGTCTGACAGAGTATTTCCAAAAGGATCACGTACGTTGATTTCTTCGAACATGCTATAGTTGTTGGCAAGGAATTGCCGTTCTCTTAGCTTCCAGCTAGAGTATTTTTGTGGACGTCAATTAGTGATATCTGACGGATCTGACGATGTGGCATTCAAAGTGAATGGTGATCAGATGTTCAAGAATAAACTCTGACCTCAAGCCTCATCAACCAGGAAATGACAAAAATCGGGCAGGCAGCATGGCTATGTGGGTCGCTCCCATTAGGGTGTATAACCACCTGTCTAGAGAAATTCCTATTTGCTTCTTAAATCTGTATTCAATGTTGTCCCTTATCGGGAGGCGGTTGCTGATCCCAACCGTCGGTGATATACATTCGATACACTCAAGCGAAATGAGTGGTCGGTTATGTGAGGGCCGGGTTGCAAGAAGTTCTTGTTGAACCCAGTGTATTCGTCTCTAGAGATACACTATCGGCAGGTGGTCCCATACCTTGTCATAGTTGGAATCCAATCTCCTATAAGCGCCCGCGGTTTTGTTTGTATACTATATATATGGAGCGTGAGATGCAAGCGTTCCACTAGATTCTGTTTACTTGTATTTAGACATTATTATAATATCAGAAAAGATATTGTTTTCAAAACTGTTTTGGGTTATCGTAAGGTAAAAACCGTCCGTATTTATGTGTGGATTTGGTCTTACGATTATCCTTTTCTTTTGAAAAGATTTTGAACTTTAAAATCATGATTGAATGGTTCACCCTTATTACTGTGTGAGTTTATCTCACTCTGGTTCACCAGACTGACCCGGTGTTTTGTAAATGCTCGGGTTAGGCCGGGTTGTACAGGTTCAGGTTATCGACTGCTATGAAGAGACGAGCTGGAAGAGTCCAGACGTATGATATTACTACTATTCCGCTGTGTGTTGTATATGGGAACAGGCTATTATAACTGTCCCATTGTATGATGTACTCTGATACTGTAAGTATTTTCAAAGCTCTCAATAAAGATTTATTTCTGTATTATATTTTGTTCCGCTGCGATGTGAGACTCTGTGTGGTGTTGCTTTCTTCTTCTTCTTCTATTCTAATGTTTCTACCTTATCTATTCTCACCCTCTAACTTCTTTCTATTAATGATCTGGAATGTTCGATGTTTGAATGGTCAACACGGTAGTTTGATGTTGATTTTCGGAGTTGAAAATTCCAGTTCGTTACAGTGGTATCAGAGCTGAAGGTTAAGTGATTACCTTGGCTCTGTGGTGTAACTCAGTAGAGTTGGGGTTAGTAATACCCTAGACTGAGTTTGAGTGTATATATATGAGCGCGTATTTGTAAATTGTTATAAAAACTGTCTTATATTGTGTTGATTGGTTTGTCGAGTAGTTTATGAATTCTGGTCGATACAGTAATGCAAAATGTGTCGATAAGTGTTTCTAAACTCTTGAACAGAATAATTCTACACAGTATGTTTTTGAAAGAGGGTAAATGGAAATTTTTACCCGAAGTATATTTTGATATAAACAAGGTATATATATTAAAATTATTATAATGTATATATTGGTTGTGTTAATTTGTTAATATAATTGAATCAGATTATAATCAAGATGGTTATAAATAACTAGTCAGGATTAGTGGAAATGTAATAAATAAAGTCAGATGAATTAAATTTGAATTTAAACCAGAATTTAGATTGAAATTGTAAAAACTTAGAAAAGTGTGAAAAGTAATTTTGGATTAAGTATATGGGAATTTTAAGATCCTGGGTGAATTTGAAAATATTTTACAAGCATTTATATTTTGAGATATTTCAAAATGGAAGTGTTTAAAAATGGGTTTTGAAGGGAAATATAGTATTGAACTCACTTCGATAGTTGGGAAATAACTCTGATGATGCTGGCCACATCATCAGTGTTCGTTTCCGAGTTGTAAGTGACGGATTACTACCAAAGATCCATCTTTGAATTGCTTTGAGAAAAACCAGTTGTTTTGAATCCTGAAAAGGAATATTCGATTTTTGAAAGAGCTGATCTATTTAAAAACCCCAGGGAGATTGTGAGAACAAAAACAAAATTAAATAGAAATTTGTGAAAGCAAATATGTATTGAATTGAAACCAATTAACTGGAAATTGAATCGGGATATAATATATCAAGTAGAGTCGGATTTTTGAATTGGGAGACAGGAATCTGAAATGGTGTTGGATTGGTAATTTAAGAGTTGAAATCAATGATGGATGGAAGTTGAGTTAAGAATGGGATTTGGATTGGATGCGTGAAGGATTTGGTTTTGAGGATAAAAGTGGAATTTTGTTTGGGATTGCATTTCTATATGCTGACAGGGTAGCAGATGGAAAGGATATAATGATATGCCCGACAAAAAGGTACATGTTTATTTTCATATGGGTTTGGTGATTTATGAGCCTATTTGGCAAGCCGTTGGGCTGTTTTATTTTCTTTTAGATTGGAGAAGGCCTAGAAAGGCGAGTTGCGGTTGTACCGATTGAGCCGTACAGGGGAGGTGCTGGCGAAATTTTTCGAAAATTTAAAGTGTTAGAAAATTTTCGATATTTTTGAAAATATTTATTTATAGTATTGAATTGGTTTCTAATTTAATATAAAATTAGATTTGAAATTAATGAGTTTATAACGTTCTTTCTTACCTTAGCAATTTCGAGGACGAAATTATTTTAAGGGGGGAAGAATGTAACGACCCGTGTTTTTGGCAATCAAATATTTAATTCAATTTGTTTAATTTTAAATATTATATTGGGAATATTAATGAAATTTAATATTGAACTCGTTATTTAAACAAAGTTCGACGTTATATATTTATATAATTATAAATAGAGCTTGAAATATAGCGCTGCAGTTTAAAAATTCGAGTTTGAACTTCAACTGGACATACAGAGCCCGATATAAGTCGGATTTCTGTGAAACAAGAAACGTTGGGAGCGTGTTGACGATAGCTTTCATATGAAAGAGAAAAATCTAGATTCCGTGTTATTGGTTGCGAGTTATGGCTAAATCAAATTTTGGAAAAAACGCTGTGGAAATCGTTATCGGCCGTTAAAATAGCCGTTTTGCAAACGGACTCTGTTTTCGATGGAATTAGTTTCATTGGGACCGTATCGCTAAATTATTGTCAGAAAGTCAAACGGCGTGGCAAACAGATGTCGTATGTGACCACAGCAACCGTAAATGCCCGTTCAAATTCTATAGCGTGTATTTAAATAAATAAAGGGATATGAGAGTGTAACTTGAGCAGACGATCGAATTAGACCACGAAACCAGTCTCGTTGAGTTCGTATCATCGATTAGAGTCAGAATAAGTATATAGTTTGTTATTTTTAGAGACGGGAAAATTTGGAGTTAAAAAGGGTATTGCGGTTCGGGGTAAAAACAGCCTATCGGGCAAACAGTCTCAGAATGCGATGAAACTAGTGCCATTGGGTTCGTATCGAAAAGTTATTGCAAGATATCAAGGTTTCAAGTTGATTTGGTTTATCTGGTGACCGTGGAAAAATTAAACGCGTGTTCATTTCTGGTTTTATAAGGGAATTTTTTTCAAACGATGTCGGATTTCGACGAAACTTGTCCCATTGGGTCCGGGATACCTTTTTACACTAAGATTAGCATTTTTATCAGTAGACAGAGATCATTATGGTGGTTTTTATCGATTACTTTAGGACGAAGTTTCGATTTATAATAAACTAATATGAACCAAACCATCCAACCTCACTATATATACACCCCTTGCTGAGAAACCCTCGTCAAACCTTTTGAGTGGTCAACTACCCTCATATCTGCGCCTCTATATAGTAAACGATGGCCAACAAATTTTCAAGGATTTTCAACGCCAAAAACAACTCGATCCGTTCGTTTTGCCCAACCTTTTCAACAGCAAACATATAAAGGCCATCGAGATCTGTCAAAGGAATGGTGGAGATCATCGTTGCCGAGCCAGAGAGGCCGGAGGAGTATCCCGAAGCCGCTGCAGTCGAAGAGAGTTTTTGAGCTGAGGAAGAACTCGAGTTGGACCCTGTTTTGGGCCGTGAGGGAGTGGCTTGGGCCGGAGGGTTTGGTGGCTTCTGGTCTCTGACAGGTGGCCGGAGGCAAGGCGCGGTTTTTGGGATGGACTGATCGATCTTCGGTCAGTAGATGGAGGCGCGGTGGACTCAAAAACCTGGGGGTGAATGGATGAGGTAGGTTTTCACGAAGACAAGAGAAAAAAACAGTGGAAGAGGGTGGAGCGTGTCCTTGAAACCATGAAGAAGCATAAACGGAGGCGCTGAGAACCTGGAAGCAGCGTGAGTGATATCAGTTGGAAAGAAAATTTTGAAATGGGGCACTGTTCGAGATTGTTGTCTTGGGCGAATCCGCTGACAAGAGAGCATGGCATTGGTAGGATTTGTGGCCTTTGTGTTGGAGTAGAAACGAGGCACACGAAGTTAAAGTGCCAGAGAGATTTCGATCAGCTTTTCTAATTAAAACGAGATTAACTCAGTAAACTAATTGATTTATTCTAGTTATTTAGTAAGGGATAATTAACCAAATATATCCTATTTAAAACAGACTAGAGGAAAGACTGACTGGTTCAAACAAAGAAGCAGTTCTACACGGGAGGGAGGATTAAAAAGAGATCGACCAATTTTGTTAATGTAATTAGTTCATATTTAGAATCTTAATTAAGCAATAATTTATTTAATTAAAATAGGGAATGCTTATAGGTCTATGACTTGTTATATTATCAGAATGGAACAACTCAAGAGACACTGGACTCGTCTCCACTATCACTGCATTATGGGATGGATCTGGACAATTGAAATCAACCGGGATTTTTAGTTAAATTAAACACTGTTTAATTTAATTAAAACCAACCATTTCAACGACAACTCAGGTGAGTTAAACTCACTCAGTTTTTCCCCATTTATATTTTATATAAATTGGGTTTTTAATTTGTGTGCTCTGCTTGCCAATGGTTGACTGTTTGCTAGTTATAATTTATTTGTTGTTTTAAATGAGGAAATTAAATTGTGTTTAATTTCAATGAATTACCAAATCGTTATTTTTAACGATTGGTTCCAATAAAGGTAACTTACCTTGGTTGGTCACGTTTATTTATAAACGTGTTTTGAAGTGTTGAACTGTTTGATCTGTTTGAACCGTTTGGTGATAACCGTTTGTATACAAGGAAGAACAGGTTGGAGGGACCCAACCGGATCCCTCAAATGTATTATTTATTTTCATGTTATTATATATGAACTGATATGTTTGGCTGATTGATTTGATTGTTGTTTATTGACTGAATATTCAACATCTGTTTGGGTTGAACCAATGGGCGGTTTTGGTCAAGTGTTTGGCAGAGTATGGCCTTTAAAATCAATTGGGTTATAGATATTGATTCACCATCAGATGAATCGATAGAGTTGGGGTTATAAAACTTATTTTATAATCAAAGTTAGATTTTTGAATTATATTATTTTGAATCAAAGTTATTTAAGAAAAATAAATAAATATTTTATTTATTTAAGACTTTGATTGGTTATTAATTTATTTTACAAAGTAAATGCTGAGGTTAATCATTTACAACTAGTAGAATAAGAGATGAATCAAATAAAATAAAATTTGGTAATTGTTTTGTAAGGAAAACAATTAATGGAATTTACTTAAATTAATTATATTTTAATTAATTTGAAGTGAAGAGTAATTGGGATCGATTAATTAGATAATCGAGTTTGGGTGAATTAAATCGACATTTTGAATTAGAAGGGATTATCAGATTGATGTACTTTGATGAAAATAGTCTCTGGAAATATTGTTTAAATTCTATTAAGGTTTTAAAGGATTTACTATTTATTTTAGTAAATAAAGAAATTAACTACTAATGTAGTTAACGATTGGAATAAATTATCATTTTGATTAATAATAATTTAGAAATTACTTTCAAGAGTAAATTGAAGTGAAAAGAAATCAAATGAAATTATTCGAATTAAGTGAAAGGAGTTTACGAAAAAGGGGTTAAGAAAAACCAGAGTATATACAGGCGATTCAAAGTGTTAAAGAGTTAATATTGAATAAACGTTATTTGAAAATGAGATTTAGTGAAAAGGGGAAATTGAAATGAGAATCCCAAGTGGCAAATGTTCAAATAAGTTTGAAAGGAAGCTGGTAAAAGTGATTGTGGGAAAGGAAATGGGTTATAGGGTCGTGTAACCAAATCCAAGTTATGACGGAATTTGTTTTGAGGTTTGATATGGAATATTCGTTTGATTACAGCTTATATTTATCTGAGGGTATGAACGTTGTTGATCAAGGTCTGAGAGGTAATTAGAATACCCCAACTTGAACAACATCAGGATTATCTGAAGATGGTATTAGTTGGAAATCGTAAAAGAGGTTAGTGATGGTTCGTTATATCCATTAGGGAAATAATGCAACGTTCGGTGGAAATTTGGATATATATATATATATATATATCGAGGGATTCGAAGTAAAGAAAATATGAAATTAGTTTTATTTTATACTAATCAATATCAGATATAGTTATTCAAGTTAGAGTCGGTCAAACATAGTTATTTAGGACGAGTTGCCATTTCGTACGACTGCTAGCGAAATTCGCAGGCTGCAGATAGCCTACGGCGGTCGGATGTTTCCTGAGGGAATCAGGCGTAACCATTGTGATCACTGTGATCTAGAGTCAAGCGAATGGATTTAAGTCGAGTATTAGTTAATCGATAGGAGTTAAATAAGTCGAGTTAATCAATTAGAGTTAACCAGTTAGAGTTAATCAATTAGAGTTAATCGAGTAGAGTTAAATCGAATTAGAGTTATTCAAATATCGTATTTTCAAAAATAAAGAGTTGAAGTTTTATTTAACAGAAGTGAACTAGTTTGATTTAAATTTAAAAGGCCATGTGATGTCGAATACTGAACCAGTGAACTCATTGGAGTGTCATGTTTGAAACACTATGTATTTTGATAGTTAAAACACCGACTATCAAATCTGTCCAATACGATTGTTGGTATGGAAAGACCGGGATCGAATTTATATTCGAAAACCATTCCAACCAACAAATACGTGAAGATATCAGAAGATGATCGAGATGGAGCATCGAAGACCGTGGATTTTCATAAACGGAAGAACCACTAATATTCTCTGCCTGGCAAGCAGAGATGAGCTGTGATTCTGTCGTAGTTGGAATCTACGGGTTGCAAGGACTTCTCGCTACCTATCCATGGGGTGATTCCTATATGGATGCAGTAGGAGAGTGCCTTCGGTTCATCCTGTTCCTGGATGACCTGTATGGACGGATGTCTGACAGAGTATTTCCAAAAGGGTCACGTACGTTGATTTCTTCGAACATGCTATAGTTGTTGGCAAGGAATTGCCGTTCTCTTAGCTTCCAGCTAGAGTATTTTTGTGGACGTCAATTAGTGATATCTGACGGATCTGACGATGTGGCATTCAAAGTGAATGGTGATCAGATGTTCAAGAATAAACTCTGACCTCAAGCCTCATCAACTGGGTAATGACAAAAATCGGGCAGGCAGCATGGCTATGTGGGTCGCTCCCATTAGGGTGTATAACCACCTATCTAGAGAAATTCCTATTTGCTTCTTAAATCTGTATTCGATGCTGTCCCTTATCGGGAGGCGGTTGCTGATCCCAACCGTCGGTGATATACATTCGATACACTCAAGCGAAATGAGTGGTCGGTCATGTGAGGGCCGGGTTGCAAGAAGTTCTTGTTGAACCCAGTGTATTCGTCTCTAGAGATACACTATCGGCAGGTGGTCCCATACCTTGTCATAGTTGGAATCCAATCTCCTATAAGCGCCCGCGGTTTTGTTTGTATACTATATATGTGGAGCGTGAGATGCAAGCGTTCCACTAGATTCTATTTACTTGTATTTAGACATTATTATAATATCAGAAAAGATATTGTTTTCAAAACTGTTTTGGGTTATCGTAAGGTAAAAACCGTCCGTATTTATGTGTGGATTTGGTCTTACGATTATCCTTTTCTTTTGAAAAGATTTTGAACTTTAAAATCATGATTGAATGGTTCACCCTTGTTACTGTGCGAGTTTATCTCACTCTGGTTCACCAGACTGACCCGGTGTTTTGTAAATGCTCGGGTTAGGCCGGGTTGTACAGGTTCAGGTTATCGACTGCTATGAAGAGACGAGCTGGAAGAGTCCAGACGTATGATATTACTACTATTCCGCTGTGTGTTGTATATGGGAACAGGCTATTATAACTGTCCCATTGTATGATGTACTCTGATACTGTAAGTATTTTCAAAGCTCTCAATAAAGATTTATTTCTGTATTATATTTTGTTCCGCTGCGATGTGAGACTCTGTGTGGTGTTGCTTTCTTCTTCTTCTTCTATTCTAATGTTTCTACCTTATCTATTCTCACCCTCTAACTTCTTTCTATTAATGATCTGGAATGTTCGATGTCTGAATGGTCAACACGGTAGTTTGATGTTGATTTTCGGAGTCGAAAATTCCAGTTCGTTACACTAGCTGCTCGTGTCGAAAATAGGGGCACCCAGAGTTTAGGTTAAAACAATAAACTCTAGGTCAGTCATGTGACTGGTGTGAGAACTAAAACAGTTATTAAAAACTTTACTTTAAAAGAGAGTAATTCAAGGGACCACGTCGTATAACACGGAACGGGTTTCCTCCCAAGAATACTAGTGCATAGAATAAACAGCGCAATGCTTTTTCGAAAAATGAAGCTATTATAAGACCCAGGTCCCATCACACAATGCAACGCAAGCCGAAGGATAGGGTTTTCCCTTAAAATAGCCAAACATGCTTGATACGTTTAAAACAAATCATTTGATACTATAATAAGTATATAGTGTCAAAACAATTTCAATCATAAATATAAATCATAGACGGCATAAGTGCCCCATACCACTATGTCGCCATACTAGGCTCTACAAATAAAGCCGAAATACACGTATTGGAAATTGGATTTCCGTCATGAGTCGAGGCAAGGGGCAAGCTCCTCTCCGCTTCGAGACACTCTAGCAAATGCCTCAGGACTACACACTCTGGGTAACCCTGGATGCTTCAGGTCGGTCCTCTCTTACGTTTGAGGATTGGCAATTCCTGAACACACGTTTTCCGGTCCTTACAGACCTAAAATTGAGGCGCCTCATCCAACAACCACATAGGTGAAAAGTATATAAATGTCAGGGCTAGTAAGTCACTGACATCATCAAAGCTAGAAAGAAACGTCGTGCTCTCCCTGCAGTCCTTATCCCGTTTTTGACTCATACTGAGGTGTGAGGCTCGCGAATTCACATTATACACAAAGCTGCCACGTAGGTCGTGCTTTGATCATCAACCACAAGACTTTGCTTTTCAACAGAAGCCTTGATCTATGCAACTCAGCGTGCCACATAGGCAATTCATGCCATGCGATTGATATCTATCGATATATAACCTCTAAGCTCGTACGTCTCAGAGAAGGGTGTTAAGCAAGAGAATAAATTCTCCGCCGCCAAACAGATATATATTTAACAGAAATCAATCAACACAGAATAAAATCCAATGTCAGACACACAATCCATTTACAAGTTCGTTCTGGGTCTAAACGAAACCGGAGGCACTTTCCTCGCATATCCATCCATCTCCAAGTACGTCTGGACGACAACTAACTGATTCCCTCATCTTGGGTGTACAGCCCAATCAAGATCATCAGTAATCACCCAAACGATGTGAAGACTTCCGGTCTTCAACCACCGTCTTCATCTTCAACATATCGTCGAATCGGTTATTCAGAATGGGTATAAACCCGGACTTTCCGAACAACCCGCGTATATTAAAAACAAATGTTACACAAACACAACATACGCCACATTCCAATTCAGCAGCCACTAACCGCAAATTTCATATCCTTAGGGAAAGGTTCCCATTAATTTTATCCAAGATAAATTCTTTAAAATTTATCCTTTAATCTTCCTTTCGATGTCATTTCAACCCAAATTATGGTTTTCCAAACTAGTCGAGATTAGCGAACCACACTGAAGAAATTATTTATTTTATTTCCCAATCCCAACCTATTCATCCCATGAAGCAAAACTGGTAATACTCCATATCTAACACCGTGGTTTTATCGGTAAAATTAATTACCATTTCACGTTCAAATCTAATTAAAGATCTAACTATCGCTTTGGAGCAAAACTGGTAATACTCTATTCTCGTTCATTTTCCAAATTTGATAATTTAGATTACCAACTCACATTTCAATCAAGTTGCAGATTCATTAAGACTTCTTTTTCTGGGTTAAAGAACTAGTGTCATTTAAAACACAATTCACGATAAACCCAAATCATATCCTATTTATTATCGGGTTAAAGAACTAGTGTTATTTAAAACACTGTTCACGATAAACCCACAAATCAATTCTAATTCAGTTCCATTTTATTTATTTAAAAATAAATAGGTTTTAATTTTATTTCAAAACTAGTTCATTTCGATAAAAATCTATTTTTATCTTTTCAAATATGGAGTTTTTCATCCCAATTTTTTCCAAATCATTTCTTATGATTTTACACAAATTATTACTATTTTTAATAATTTTATTAAGGCTCGTACAATCGATTTCCAACAATGACCATCGAACTGCACTTACAGCGACCTTTTTCAAATTTGATTTGGACGTATCTCCAAATCCAACCGTTAGATTTCAAATTTCTAATATTCGTTAGAAAGCTCTATTCGATACGAACCCAATGGTTCCATTTTTAGGAAAATCCGACGGTCGGATCTCCCATAATGTCCGTTTGAAATAAATGGTCGAAATTGACGAACTGCCGCGGCGCGGTGCGTTCCATTCAGGCCATTATATTATATATATAATATATATAAAATATATTTCGTCGATTTCTATTTAAAATGAATTTTATAAATAGTTTTGAATTCGTTTCAAAAACAATTTCAACCTTTATTTCAAATTCAAATCAAAATTGAATTTTCTATTCTAAATCGTTTTTACTTTCATTTCTATTTGATTCAGATTCAAATCGATTTTAATTCGATTCGAATTCATTTCCTTTTTAATTCAATTCGATTCGAATTCGTTTTCTTTTCAATTCAATTCAAATTCGTTTTCTATTTCTTTTCAATTCAATTCAAATTCGTTTTCTATTCAATTCAATTCATTTTCGTTTTCTATTCAATTCAAATCAAATTCGTTATATATTCAATTGAAATCAAATTCGTTATATATTCAATTGAAATCAAATTCGTTATATATTCAATTGAAATCAAATTCGTTTTATATTCAATTCGAATTCATTTTCTATTCTGTTCAAATTCAATTCATTTCAAATTTAAAAATGAATATAATCAATATAAATATCGTTCGCGTCAAAATGGCGCATCTCTAATCAACACGGCTTTATATATTTCAATAAATTCGTTATTCTATTCAATATGTGAATCTATATTTTTGTCAACACACGACTTATCTCAATGAATGAGTACTGTCCACGTGTGACTATTTTTGTTATTTACTATATTTTATGAAAATTAAGGTATCTATCGTTTGATATTAAATCGGACTCCAACTGTAAATTAGTAAGAGAACGATTCCCTGAATATTAACCCCGAATGCCGAAACCAACATCAGATCAATATTCAGGGGACCACTCATCTCATCTATTTTCCAGTTAGTTTCTAATTTCATATATGATAAAGATGTAAATTTTATTGTTAAAATATTTCGTTCAACTCATGACTAATCTCAACGGATGAGTACAGTCAACACATGAACCTTTATTTTATAAAGATAAAGATATAAATTTTATTGTTAAAATATTTAGTTCAACACATGACTAATCTCAACGGATGAGTACAGTCAACACATGAACCTTTATTTTATAAAGATAAAGATATAAATTTTATTGTTAAAATATTTCGTTCAACACATGACTAATCTCAACGGATGAGTACAGTCAACACATGAACCTTTATTTTATAAAGATAAAGATATAAATTTTATTGTTAAAATATTTCGTTCAACACATGACTAATCTCAACGGATGAGTAAAGTCAACACATGAACCTTTATTTTATAAAGATAAAGATATAAATTTTATTGTTAAAATATTTCGTTCAACACATGACAAATCTCAACGGATGAGTACAGTCAACACATGAACCTTTATTTTATAAAGATAAAGATATAAATTTTATTGTTAAAATATTTCGTTCAACACATGACTAATCTCAACGGATGAGTACAGTCAACACATGAACCTTTATTTTATAAAGATAAAGATATAAATTTTATTGTTAAAATATATCGTTCAACACATGACTAATCTCAACGGATGAGTATAGTCAACACATGAACCTTTATTTTATAAAGACCTTTATTTTCTAAATTGGAATTAGGCCCAATCAATTACCATATAGTGTTAACTATATGGATTTCCATACAATACATGTATATAATAGCATTGAAAAATAATCAACCATCAACCAAAGTGCACTACACTGTATAAGCATCAAATATAGATATCTAACGCTTATAACAGCCTGTCAATCAATCGATCGACATATTTAATCAATTAGGATGAGTGAACTTCAAATTTCATCCCAACACCCGTGTGGGGTTTCAAACAATCAAACACAGATTTTATTTGTGCAGTTGGGCGATGTGTAAAATTTATCGTCCCAATCAATGTCCTTCAAATATGTGTACATAAAGAAACCGTCCGGTTTGTAAATGAATATTTTATTTTATTCATTTCCACGTTAAAAATTATATTTTTAACGTTAAAATATTTTATTTTAACACATGAATTTTTATTCAATTCATTTACACAATACAAATGATATTTTTATTTTTCTAACATATTTTAGAAAATTTCGGCGGCATAACGGCACGATACTAGAAACGGGACAAGGCCTAGCCTTATCCCCAGTCTAGTGAAGGCCCACGCCATTCACACATCAATCAAATCCATTCCATTTCACCAAACAATTCAATTCAAACCAAATAATCTAACCAACTACACAACCAAACAATTAAACAAACAAGCCATCCATGGTCTGTGGATGACGGGTGTCGGGTGCTACTAAACACCGTCTACATCCTAGTATATATATATAACTAGAAAAAGAAATTGAAGAGTGAGAAATTCTCACCAATGGCTATCCATTTCCATGACACTTCATTTATAGAAATCTTCATCGTTCTCGCCTTTTTGTCACCTTCGTTGCCCGTATTCTCTACATATGTAAAAATTGAATTTTTACCTTGCTGTTCAATATATAAAAATCGAATTTTTACTTCGCTATTCAATATATAAAAATCGAATTTTTACTTCGCTATTCAATATATAAAAATCGAATTTTTACTTCGCTATTCAATATATAAAAATCGAATTTTTACTTTGCTATTCAATATATAAAAATCGAATTTTTACTTCGCTATTATAGAAAAAGATTTCGCCTTATCAAATGTAAAGATTTCATCACTATAAAAATCACCTCTTTATTTCAACGTATATATAATAAAAATCAGATTTTTATTTTGCCACATATACAAAGATGATATTTTTAATTTTCTACATAAACAAAAATCATATTTCTACCACTTCTATATAGAAAAGATTATATTTTTAATTATATACATATATAAAAATTCTATTTTTATATAAAATAAAAACCCTAAATAAAAATCAGAATTTTATGTATATAAAACCATAGAAGGACTAACCGCGTTGATGTATCGGAAGGAGAGATGCTGAGGGGGTCTCGACAGGTGGAGCTCGACTGCAGGAAGGGGGTGCTGCGTGTCGGTCTAGGCAGAGGGGGGGCTGCGGTCTTCGATCGATGGGGCGACTGGGGGGGGTGTTGCGGTGGCGGTGGTTGGCCAAGGGGGGGGAGGGTCTGGGCGTTGCAGTCGAGGAAGAGCAAGGGGGAGGAGGAAGAAGAAGGGAGGGGGAAGAAGAGGAGGGGGGCGACATGTGGTGGCTGCGCCGCCCTGGGGCGCGGCGGCTCATCGTGGGGGCGGGGCATCGATCGCGCCCCTCTTCTGGTTTTTTTTTTGATTTGGAATAGAACGATAGGGGGGCCAGAGTATAAGGGAAAGGAGGTTTTATTTTTAATTTATTAATTATTTAGTTATTTTATTTTTCACCAAAAAGCAAATTTTATTTTCGACCTCTAAACGAGGCCCACCGCCTGTCGTCCATAGCGTTTTACCCCCATTCCGAACACAATGGGATATGTATCGCAAGCTGATTTGATTGTTTCGATCAATTTCCGTTAAAATCAACATATAACTCTATATATTGAATTTGAACGCGCATTTCAATTTACTGGGGTCATATACTAACTAGAAAAATTCCAGAAAAATATTTTCTAGTTTCGTATTGACGATACGGTCCTAACAAAACTAGTTTCGTCGAATTCTGAGACCGTTGGAAAAATGGCCATTTTCCAGTCGATTAAAATCAACTGAAACTGGTCAAACGCGTTTTCCTTTGCCACGCTCACATATTGATTCGAAAAATTATGAAATTTGAAACCTAGCAATAATTTGACACTGCGGATCCAACAAAAGAGGTTTCGTCGAAATCCGAGGTCGTTTGCAAAATGTCTATTTTTAAGGGCCTGAATTCCATAGCGACTATTCAGAATTTTCAACTGGACATATCTTTTGATTCCTGCTATGAAATTTCGATTTTTCGGATTCGTTGGAAAGATATTCCCAATTAGATCCTAATGTTTTTGGTTTCACTACAATCCGAATTGTTTTGCACCCGGTACATTCAATTGAAGTTTGAAATCGCATTATGGAACTACCGCGCCATTTTCAATTCCTTTTATAATTTATATATAAATATTATATTCTAACGACGACGCGTATAATATATACGTTCTAATTATATTCAAAATAAATTTCTCGTCGATATTATTTAAAATAATTCATTTTAAATATTAAAAATTCGCTAAAATTGCCAAAATAAAAATTTTAAACTGGTTCAGAATTTTTGGGTTATTACAATCTCCCCCACTTAAAACTTTTCGTCCCCGAAAAGGAACAAAGTTGAAAGTGGTTTGATCAATCAACTTAACTTCCATTATTTTCGTTACGGCTTAAGTTCTTCAACTTTTCAGTTTCTAAGAACTTTTCAAAATTTTCAAAAATTTGGCTAACACCCTAAATTTTCGAAAAATTTCTCCATAACCTCCCCTGCACCGGGAGCCACGGGAAAATCCCGAAATTGCCATATAGGCCTTCTGATCTCAAAAAGAAAAAGAAAAAGCCAAGCGGCTAGCCAATAGGCTCATAAAATCATCATCACCCAAACAAAACAGTAAATTACAGTAAACATGTACCTATTTGTCGGGCAAACAAATTTTATTCTCTGCTCTTGCCTCCTTGCTATGACCTGTTCAATGTAAGTACATGTATATGCATGCAAATGCGACCAATTTCAATACTATTCAAAATTTGGTTCAATTAGGCATAATGGTTCAAAATTATCAAACAAATAAACAAACAACACAAACATCAATCAATTAGTGAATTAGAGTTTCAAATTCATAACTTGATACATATACAAAAATCATGTTTTGATGCCAAATCACAACAATAAACCTATCTATATAAGTTTTAGTTCTCACACCAGTCTAATGGAAATATATAGATATCACACCTTCGAAACACGAACATAAACATTGATGATGCCATGGTCATTATCAACATCATCTCCGGGCAACTAGAGTGTGATTCTATATCTATCTAATATATTAAAACTTCGAATATACGTTCATGACGCGTATATATAAAATCTTTATATATTGGATTGTCCAAATTCAATACAAATAAAATATTCAAATACGTATAAAATGGTTTAAATTTTCAAAACAAAATTGTTTTCATTTGAAAAATATAATCTTCACACTCGTTCTAGGATACTACTGATCCCATCTCTAACGAGTCATTCTAATTGGATATTATTAATCCAATATCTGATGAATTCTTTCGTATGGTTCTAATGCGTCTTGTTCTCGAGCTCTATAAACCAAAGCTCTGATACCAAATGTGACGGCAAGGAATTTCGCTCGATCCGAATCGGTCGTTAAACCGACAAAGACCGTTCGAAACCCCTGATCGTTTGAGAACAGGACAAAATAGAACGCAGACGGAAGAACATTTCATTGTTATTACAACAATTCCATAAGATACAAGTATATACAGAGTATAAATGAATAAATTACATTCGATAAATATTAGAGATTACAATAAATTACATAGCAGCGGAAAATAATACAAAGCACAACTGAAGGTGATATACGGATACAGAGCTTTCCGGATATCATTCCAGCTGTAAACCAGGATCCTGTGAATATAAATCTGCAAAACCAAAACTACTAGCTGCCCGTGTCGAAAATAGGGGCACCCAGAGTTTAGGTTAAAACAATAAACTCCAGGTCAGTCATGTGACTGGTGTGAGAACTAAAACAGTTATTTAAAACTTTACTTTAAAAGAGAGTGTAATAACCCGGATATTCTGAATGAAAAACAAATTTGGGAATAAACTTAAAATTTAACAATACATTAATAAATTAACTTATTAATGTTGATAACTCATTTATGAAGCCAGGATTTTGAGTAAGAGTTATTTACTACAACTAAAAACGTAGCAAGACCTTAACTAGAAAATAATTTGTTTTGAGAAACAAATTTAATAGCGAAAGAACAAGATAACTTCGACATAGTTTCATACCTTTTCTAAGCTACCTAGACCAAGTCCATTCGACCATCTTAAACATGCACTTGAACCATTTCCTGTGCGAAATAGTTAGACCAAATCATATAAACAAATACAAGGAAAAACTAGGTGATTTAAATGGAATATAACATGACCATTTAAATGCTTGAACTCAAGCATGTTTGCGCCAAACACAACAGCAAAGAATAGCGGTGTATTGGACCTAGAACACTACACTAAACAACCACAACTTGATGACCAAAGACTCTTGAACTTATGCAACCTTAAGGCCTTTGTTTCCATCCCCTTTGTGCTGCGCAAGAATGCAAATGCTCAACTAGAAAATAAAAGCCCATTAAGGTAATACTTCTTAGCTAAGTATAGGACATGTGAAAGGAGCTTTTAACTTAAGTGTTTTAGATATTTTAGCCATAATTCATGAGTATGTTGCGCAGGAACATTAAATGCAAGAACACTAGATCTTAGCCTATATTTGTTATTTAAGATTTATACATTAAATAGGTGGAAATATAATAGCCAAGGGAATCCTTGCTTGTGATATTATCCATAGGAACTTAGGCATATATTTAATACATCTTCTAGAACAAAAGACAAGTAGTTGCTTTCATGAACATGCTTGTTGTACCCATTTCCTACGCAAGATATTAGTGATAGGAGTATATGAGATTTTATTAGAATAATATAAATAGAAACAATATCATAAACTATAACCCTTCTAGAAGAAGTACAAAACATTAAATGCTTTTGTTATAATACTAAGGGGCATTGTATGGACAGCCTTTCTCCAACCATGCCTTGCACATATAACTCCAAAGCAAGTGTAGCTTTCATGGACATTCTCTGCTGTAAATTCCTGCGCCAAATATATGTGATAGGAGTATATTAGAATTTAGTTATTTAATGATAATGGAAACTAATATAATACAATATATATAAGCCTATATATATGTGATCATTCTTCCATTTTGCTGCATCAAAAACTTGAGCAAAGAAAAAGGAGATCTGGAAATATATTTTTACACCATCATACCTGCTGTAAAACTGTGAGTAAACACTAACTGGGTTTTCATTTACTTTATGCAATGATTTTTGATGCATATCTACGTGCTTATAATTGTATATGGACATGTTAAACACTTTGAATCAAACATCTGATTGTATGATTGTATTAGACTATTGTGAATCTCCTTTATTTTCATTCCTGTTTGGGGAAAAATGATAAAATATTTCCTAGGTAGCTATACTTAGAAATCTGTAATTAAAATCCTAGGTGGTATTTATAGTTTATATTCTATAGGGAAAAGGGTTCATTTGGATCTGTGGTATTATTCAAAAACAACTTCAACATGAAAAGGTTCAAACACACATTTATTTATGTACGCACAGTCAAGTAAGTTAACAACTAAACTTTCAACCATCCTGGAATCAAGTTCCAGGAATACAAATGAATTCGTATACTAAAATCATGAATATAGATATAAGAATCAAAAAATTTAACGTTTGGCTGAGGAAGACTTCTTGGATTGATCGGAAACGTCATGTGGCAATTTTTGATGACCAAAGCGATCATCGACCATGGTACTTGGTCTGGAGGAGCGGGGTGATCCAAGTTATTAGCGAAAAATATTAAAAGATTTTCCAAATAAGTGATTTTCGAGTTTTAGCTAAGCTTGGGCTTTAGCTGTCATTTTGTTTTCATCCCTGTTCATGAAATGACGGCACCACCATGGATCAACCGAGAGGACTGATATTTTGTGAGAAGGTTTGGCCAGGAGTCGTGATCATTCTGATGGAGTTGGCTGAGTCCGAAGCCTTGTAGTGTTGGCGGTAGGGGCTTATCTGCCGAGGGTTTGTAGGGCGTTTGTTTTGACCGTTTGGCCGAGAAGTAGATTTCCGATCAAGTTAATCGGAGTGTGGCGAAGGTTTGGAGCTGATTCAGGTGAGGAGTACATGTATGTGGGTAGGTGATGGACCGGGGTTTAGACTGATGCATGTAGGCTCGGTGGCGCGTGCATGTGCACCACAGAACTGTGCATTTGTGTATGTTAAATGGAACTGGAAGAAGCACACAAAAGGAGAATTGAACAACAGACGTAAACCGAATGAGAAGGAAGGAAGCACGATCGAGTAATGGAGCCATGTTGATTGATGATGATGGCGAGTTCGACAAGAAACCAGTAGCTAGGAAGGAGAAGAAGAGGGGTCAAGAACAGATAAACAGAGTGGGATAAATGAGAGAAGTAGGAATCGTAATAGAAACAGGAAATAAGAAATATAAACACTACGAGCAGAACAGTTAAAAGAAGTAGTAACTTTATTTCTCGAACTCATCTACATTCAACCTGTCTATATATATAGTACAACTCAGCTGAACTCAACCATGCTATATTACGGCTCATTCACGTTTGAACAAGGTTCATAGTAATAACTAAATTAACTTCAGCTGAACCCGGATACAGACCTCTTTCATTGATGAATATAGGAATAATAAGGAGGAGAAGCAGAGAGAGCAGCAGATAATAGAATAGAGAAAGGAGAGAGAACGCAGTAGGGTGGAGAGAAGAAAAGAGGAGTACGATGTACGACAACAAGGAGATGTGGTTTGTCATTCTCGGATTGGGATTAACAGTACAGTAGCAGGTCACTGCGAAAAACCTTATGAAAGCCACGCAAGTATTAATGCTTTCCATTCATGAATGATGGCCACGCATGTAATAAATCAAGACAAAAGTAAAAATGAAAAGTGATATTTTCACCCAGGTTTTAGGACATGTTATTTAAAAGAAAGGGGAGAGACGAGGGATTGGGAAGAAAAGAGGGGTGAGAATAGCGGCATTTCATATTTAGTTTGTTTTGGCGAGAACATTGGGTTTTGGCGAGAACTTTGGGTTTTGGCGAGATTTGGTTGATGGGTGCGAACACAAGATCAAGGAGCTAATTTACCATGCGCACACCAGTGTTCTGAAAAGTGGTATTTTGGAAAAATCTGGTAGTTGGCGAAAATCGGAAGTACCACTTGGTACTTTGGTAATGTGGGCTGAACACGTGATCTGGAGCTGGTTTGCCAGGTGCACACCGCAGTTTGAAAAGTGGTACTGGTACTTTGGTCAAAACGTTATAAAAAAAAGTGATTTTTAACACTAGTTTTAAATTAAAAATAGTTTAATTTAAAAATAAAAATGAAAAAAGGGAAATTTATATAATTAAATAAAAAGAGAAGTTTTTATTTAAAGTAGCATAGACGGTGGCAGAGGAAGAAAACAGCAGAACACCAAGGACAGAGCTTGACTGTAGGAAGTCGACGGATTTATTTAATTAATTAATTTAAAAAATAAATTAAATAATTGAATAAATGACACATTAAATTATCTTATAAATTAGGGAAGATTTATATATCATATCGTCGGACATTTTGATCATGTACAAAAATGGAAACCGGTGTGTAAAATATTTATAATAATTTAAAATTGAGTAAAAGGAAAATGTTTATTTTATTTATCAAGTAACGATAAATAAAATAAGATTAGATCAAGAGAAAAGATTTAACTGTCGATATGAGATCCAAATGTTCTAACATCGGATTTTTATAAGGGAAGATTTTACATAAGAATGTTTTAGGCCCGTGCTTCGCACACGGTATAGCATGATATAAAATAAAAGAGTTAAGCTAATATTTTTCGAAATAAAAATATTAAAGGAATGTGAATTTTTGAAATAAGAATTCAAATGGAATTACAGAAATTAGGAACTGACTAGAATTAATAAGTCGAATGATTTTCTAAGTATTTATCTGATGTTGGTTTCGGCCTTCGGGGTTTATATTTAGGAAGTTGTTCTCTTAATAATTACAGTCAGCGACTGATTGATGTGAAAGGTTAGTGATACGTAAACACAGGAACATGAATATATATATATATATATATATGATTGATCAAATATAAATTCCAATTGGAAATAAGATTTGTTGTGTGCACACGTATTTTCATTTGATAGTTAAGTCATCAACTATCAAAGTTTTGACAATTTTAACGTTGTTAATATGGAGAGACCGGTTGGATTATTATCTGAAGAACCACTCCGTATTGGCATAAGCGTTGCGAGTCAAGTATGCTGAATATATTGAAGACGGAGTAAAATGCAAGGGCTATTGTATAAATCTTAGATAACAATTGGATAAGATGGTTGTACAGAATAATACCTTCGGTTTGTCCAGTCCCAGGACAACTTGTATGGATGAACGTCTGACAGAGTACTCCTAACTAATCACGTACATTGACCTTTTCAAATGTAGTTATAAGTGGTAGAGAAATTCGTTTCTCTTACTTTATACTTGTAATATATTTTTGGAGAAATCAATTAGTGGATTAGCGGGTTTGACGATGTGACGTTCAAAGCAAATAAAAAGCATGTGTCAGGGTACGTTTAGCTTCAAGCTTCACAACCGGAAATGACAAAAATCGGGCAGGCAGCATGACTATGTGGGTAGCTCCCATTAGGATGTATCATCATCTGATCTAGAGTTTCATTTACTTCTAAAAATCTATTGTCGATTCTGACCTGTTTCGGGGAACGGTTGGCTTGCTACCATCGTTGGTGATATACATTCGATACACTCAAGAGAAATGAGTGGTCGGTCATGTGTGGTCGGGTTACAAGATGTTCTTGTTGAACCCGTGTATTTGTATCTAGAGATACACCTCCGGAAGGTGATTCCATACCTTGTCATAGTTGGATACCCAATATCCATGAGCACTTAACGGTTTTGTTTGTATACTATAAGTAGAATGTGAGATGAAAGCATTCTACTAGATTATAATTATTTGTGGACACACTAGACATTATCAAAATATCTGTTTAAATATGCAAACTGTTTTGGTCTCATAAGGTAAAAACCCGTTCCGTATTCACGGCGTGGTCTTATGAATCATTGTGATTTATTGAAACTTGTTTATAAATCGTTTACTCATACCAGTCCATGACTGACCCGGAGTTTATTTTCTGTGTTTTCCTTAAACTCTTGGGTACTCATAATATTTATTATGAGTAGACAAGTGATCCAGGTTTTAAAGTAACTTTGGAGTAGCTGGATGGCAGGATCAGAAGTGTTGGCTTATCTATCATATGTTATGTAGAATTATCTGCAAGTTAGTATCACAAGTGTTAAGTATGTAATTGTGATGACATGTATCCCTATGTATGAAGTATTTCAATGTACTTGACTTATGTTATGTAATATTTTGGGTTATAATATATTGTCCCAAGTTCCGCTGTGAGATTCTGATGTCTTTTCTTAGTTCTATTCTTCTATCTATTTCTTTTCTTAAATAATGATACAACTTCCGAGGTACTGAAAAGTTGGGTCGTTACAGTTGGTATCAGAGCTTAGGTTATCGTATACCTAGGCTTTGGGTTAGTGTTGAGAGAGCGTATTTTAAAGGTTGGATGCTATTATATATGTAGAATATATATTTAGGAGAAATCAACTTAAGTTGAGGTAATTAGGGTTAGCCTTAGAATAAATTGAAAAAGGGTTGAATTGAATTAGAATAATATCTAATCATATAGATATAGGAAATAAGTTAGGATTTTAAATTGAATTAAAATTTGGATTTTCACCAAATTAAGTCTAGACTTAAGTTAATTAAAACTTAAGAAAAGTGAACTTATTGATTATTGAAATAAAATCAGATTTAAGGAGTCCTGAAAACGAAGATAACTAATTTAGAAATTAATTAGTATAATACTTAATGGAGTTAAGTGAAGTGGACTAGAGATCGTTGGATATGGATTTGAGTAAAAAGGGAATTCAAAGTAGATGAATATTTTTGAAATGAGTCAATTCAAACGAAGGAAGTTAATAAAGATTTGGGATTTATTTTCCCAAATATAATCGATGATATTTTAAGTAATATGGGTAACAAGGAATTAAGATGTGAAGTTAAGAAATTAGAACCTAATTGGAAATTGATTAAGTTGAATAAATTTCTAGGTATCAATCTGATGTTGATTTCGATCTTCGGGATTGATATTTAGAGGGTAATTCGCTTACAAAATTTACGGTCAGGAACTGATGGATATTGAGAAATAGTGATGCAGTAGTGGAAATGTTTTCTAACGGTAGTAACAAATATTGTAGTTAGGGAAATAACTGTGATAAATAACAATTGGCTGATGAGTGTTGATTATTTATGAATACAAGGTTATGACTCTAAACATAACTAGGAACTACACGTTAATTACAATTTCGAGGACGAATTTTTTTTTTAGGTGGGTAGATTGTAATGACCCGGATATTCTGAAGGAAAAACAATTTTGGGAATAAACTTAAAATTTAACAATACATTAATAAATTAACTTATTAATGTTGATAACTCATTTATGAAGCCAGGATTTTGAGTAAGAGTTATTTACTACAACTAAAAACGTAGCAAGACCTTAACTAGAAAATAATTTGTTTTGAGAAACAAATTTAATAGCGAATGAACAAGATAACTTCGGCATAGTTTCATACCTTTTCTAAGCTACCTAGACCAAGTCCATTCGACCATCTTAAACATGCACTTGAACCATTTCCTGTGCGAAATAGTTAGACCAAATCATATAAACAAATACAAGGAAAAACTAGGTGATTTAAATGGAATATAACATGACCATTTAAATGCTTGAACTCAAGCATGTTTGCGCCAAACACAACAGCAAAGAATAGCGGTGTATTGGACCTAGAACACTACACTAAACAACTACAACTTGATGACCAAAGACTCTTGAACTTATGCAACCTTAAGGCCTTTGTTTCCATCCCCTTTGTGCTGCGCAAGAATGCAAATGCTCAACTAGAAAATAAAAGCCCATTAAGGTAATACTTCTTAGCTAAGTATAGGACATGTGAAAGGAGCTTTTAACATAAGTGTTTTAGATATTTTAGTCATAATTCATGAGTATGTTGCGCAGGAACATTAAATGCAAGAACACTAGATCTTAGCCAATATTTGTTATTTAAGATTTATACATTAAATAGGTGGAAATATAATAGCCATGGGAATCCTTGCGTGTGATATTATCCATAGGAACTTAGGCATATATTTAATACATCTTCTAGAACAAAAGACAAGTAGTTGCTTTCATGAACATGCTTGCTGTACCCATTTCCTGCGCAAGATATTAGTGATAGGAGTATATGAGATTTTATTAGATTAATATAAATAGAAACAATATCATAAACTATAACCCTTCTAGAAGAAGTACAAAACATTAAATGCTTTTGTCATAATACTAAGGGGCATTGTATGGACAGCCTTCCTCCAACCATGCCTTGCACATATAACTCCAAAGCAAGTGTAGCTTTCATGGAAATTCTCTGCTGTAAATTCCTGCGCCAAATATATGTGATAGGAGTATATTAGGATTTAGTTATTTAATGATAATGGAAACTAATATAATACAATATATATAAGCCTATATATATGTGATCATTCTTCCATTTTGTTGCATCAAAAACTTGAGCAAAGAAAAAGGAGATCTGGAAATATATTTTTACACCATCATACCTGCTGTAAAACCGTGAGTAAACACTAACTGGGTTTTCATTTATTTTATGCAATGATTTTTGATGCATATCTACGTGCTTATAATTGTATATGGACATGTTAAACACTTTGAATCAAACATCTGACTGTATGATTGTATTAGACTATTGTGAATCTCCTTTATTTTCATTCCTATTTGGGGAAAAATGATTAAATATTTCCAAGGTAGCTATACTTAGAAATCTGTAATTAAAATCCTAGGTAGTATTTATAGTTTATATTCTATAGGGAAAAGGGTTCTTTTGGATCTGTAGTATTATTCAAAAACAACTTCAACATGAAAAGGTTCACACACACATTTATTTATGTACGCACAGTCAAGTAAGTTAACAACTAAACTTTCAACCATCCTGGAATCAAGTTCCAGGAATACAAATGAATTCGTATACTAAAATCATGAATATAGATATAAGAATCAAAAAATTTAACGTTTGGCTGAGGAAGACTTCTTGGATTGATCGGAAACGTCATGTGGCAATTTCTGATGACCAAAGCGATCATCGTCCATGGTACTTGGTCTGGAGGAGCGGGGTGATCCAAGTTATTAGCGAAAAATATTAAAAGATTTTCCAAATAAGTGATTTTCGAGTTTTAGCTAAGCTTGGGCTTTAGCTGTCGTTTTGTTTTCATCCCTGTTCATGAAATGACGGCACCACGATGGATCAACCGAGAGGACTGATATTTTGTGAGAAGGTTTGGCCAGGAGTCGTGATCATTCTGATGGAGTTGGCTGAGTCCGAGGCCTTGTAGTGTTGGCGGTAGGGGCTTATCTGGTCGAGGGTTTGTGGGGCGTTTGTTTTGACCGTTTGGCCGAGAAGTAGATTTCCGATCAAGTTAATCGGAGTGTGGCGAAGGTTTGGAGCTGATTCAGGTGAGGAGTACATGTATGTGGGTAGGGGATGGACCAGGGTTTAGACTGATGCGTGTAGGCTCGGTGGCGCGTGCATGTGCACCACAGAACTGTGCATTTGTGTATGTTAAATGGAACTGGAAGAAGCACACAAAAGGAGAATTGAACAACAGACGTAAACCGAATGAGAAGGAAGGAAGCACGATCGAGTAATGGAGCCATGTTGATTGATGATGATGGCGAGTTCGACAAGAAACCAGTAGCTAGGAAGGAGAAGAAGAGGGGTCAAGAACAGATAAACAGAGTGGGATAAATGAGAGAAGTAGGAATCGTAATAGAAAGAGGAAATAAGAAATATAAACACTACGAGCAGAACAGTTAAAAGAAGTAGTAACTTTATTTCTCGAACTCATCTACATTCAACCTGTCTATATATATAGTACACCTCAGCTGAACTCAACCATGCTATATTACGGCTCATTCACGTTTGAACAAGGTTCATAGTAATAACTAAATTAACTTCAGCTGAACCCGGATACAGACCTCTTTCATTGATGAATATAGGAATAATAAGGAGGAGAAGCAGAGAGAGCAGTAGGTAATAGAATAGAGAAAGGAGAGAGAACGCAGTAGGGTGGAGAGAAGAAAAGAGGAGTACGATGTACGGCAACAAGGAGATGTGGTTTGTCATTCTCGGATTGGGATTAACAGTACAGTAGCAGGTCACTGCGAAAAACCTTATGAAAGCCACGCAAGTATTAATGCTTTCCATTCATGAATGATGGCCACGCATGTAATAAATCAAGACAAAAGTAAAAATGAAAAGTGATATTTTCACCCAGGTTTTAGGACATGTTATTTAAAAGAAAGGGGAGAGACGAGGGATTGGGAAGAAAAGAGGGGTGAGAATAGCGGCATTTCATATTTAGTTTGTTTTGGCGAGAACATTGGGTTTTGGCGAGAACTTTGGGTTTTGGCGAGATTTGGTTGATGGGTGCGAACACAAGATCAAGGAGCTAATTTACCATGCGCACACCAGTGTTCTGAAAAGTGGTATTTTGGAAAAATCTGGTAGTTGGCGAAAATCGGAAGTACCACCTGGTACTTTGGTAACGTGGGCTGAACACGTGATCTGGAGCTGGTTTGCCAGGTGCACACCGCAGTTTGAAAAGTGGTACTGGTACTTTGGTCAAAACGTTATTAAAAAAAAGTGATTTTTAACATTAGTTTTAAATTAAAAATAGTTTAATTTAAAAATAAAAATGAAAAAAGGGAAATTTATATAATTAAATAAAAAGAGAAGTTTTTATTTAAAGTAGCATAGACGGTGGCAGAGGAAGAAAACATCAGAACACCAAGGACAGAGCTTGACTGTAGGAAGTCGACAGATTTATTTAATTAATTAATTTAAAAAATAAATTAAATAATTGAATAAATGACACATTAAATTATCTTATAAATTTGGGAAGATTTATATATCATATCGTTGGACATTTTGATCATGTACAAAAATGGAAACCGGTGTGTAAAATATTTATAATAATTTAAAATTGAGTAAAAGGCAAATGTTTATTTTATTTATCAAGTAACGATAAATAAAATAAGATTAGATCAAGAGAAAAGATTTAACTGTCGATATGAGATCCAAATGTTCTAACATCGGATTTTTATAAGGGAAGATTTTACATAAGAATGTTTTAGGCCCGTGCTTCGCACACGGTGTAGCATGATATAAAATAAAAGAGTTAAGCTAATATTTTTCGAAATAAAAATATTAAAGGAATGTGAATTTTTGAAATAAGAATTCAAATGAAATTACAGAAATTAGGAACTGACTAGAATTAATAAGTCGAATGATTTTCTGAGTATTTATCTGATGTTGGTTTCGGCCTTCGGGGTTTATACTTAGGAAGTTGTTCTCTTAATAATTACAGTCAGCGACTGATTGATGTGAAAGGGTAGTGATACGTAAACACAGGAACATGAATATATATATATATATATATATGATTGATCAAATAGAAATTCCAATTGGAAATAAGATTTGTTGTGTGCACACGTATTTTCATTTGATAGTTAAGTCATCGACTATCAAAGTTTTGACCATTTTAACGTTGTTAATATGGAGAGACCGGTTGGATTATTATCTGAAGAACCACTCCGTATTGGCATAAGCGTTGCGAGTCAAGTATGCTGAATATATTGAAGACGGAGTAAAATGCAAGGGCTATTGTATAAATCTTAGATAACAATTGGATAAGATGGTTGTACAGAATAGTACCATCGGTTTGTCCAGTCCCAGGACAACTTGTATGGATGAACGTCTGACAGAGTACTCCTAACTAATCACGTACGTTGACCTTTTCAAATTTAGTTATAAGTGGTAGAGAAATTCGTTTCTCTTACTTTATACTTGTAATATATTTTTGGAGAAATCAATTAGTGGATTAGCGGGTTTGACGATGTGACGTTCAAAGCAAATAAAAAGCATGTGTCAGGGTACGTTTAGCTTCAAGCTTCACAACCGGAAATGACAAAAATCGGGCAGGCAGCATGACTATGTGGGTAGCTCCCATTAGGATGTATCATCATCTGATCTAGAGTTTCATTTACTTCTAAAAATCTATTGTCGATTCTGACCCGTTTCGGGGAACGGTTGGCTTGCTACCACCGTTGGTGATATACATTCGATACACTCAAGAGAAATGAGTGGTCGGTCATGTGTGGCCGGGTTACAAGATGTTCTTGTTGAACCCGTGTATTTGTATCTAGAGATACACCTCCGGAAGGTGATTCCATACCTTGTCATAGTTGGAAACCCAATATCCATGAGCACTTAACGGTTTTGTTTGTATACTATAAGTAGAATGTGAGATGAAAGCATTCTACTAGATTATAATTATTTGTGGACACACTAGACATTATCAAAATATCTGTTTAAATATGCAAACTGTTTTGGTCTCATAAGGTAAAAACCCGTTCCGTATTCACGGCGTGGTCTTATGAATCATTGTGATTTATTGAAACTTGTTTATAAATCGTTTACTCATACCAGTCCATGTCTGACCCGGAGTTTATTTTCTGTGTTTTCCTTAAACTCTTGGGTACTCATAATATTTATTATGAGTAGACAAGTGATCCAGGTTTTAAAGTAACTTTGGAGTAGCTGGATGGCAGGATCAGAAGTGTTGGCTTATCTATCATATGTTATGTAGAATTATCTGCAAGTTAGTATCACAAGTGTTAAGTATGTAATTGTGATGATATGTATCCCTATGTATGAAGTATTTCAATGTACTTGACTTATGTTATGTAATATTTTGGGTTATAATATATTGTCCCAAGTTCCGCTGTGAGATTCTGATGTCTTTTCTTAGTTCTATTCTTCTATCTATTTCTTTTCTTAAATAATGATACAACTTCCGAGGTACTGGAAAGTTGGGTCGTTACAATTTGTATCAGAGCTTAGGTTATCGTATACCTAGGCTTTGGGTTAGTGTTGAGAGAGCGTATTTTAAAGGTTGGATGCTATTATATATATAGAATATATATTTAGGAGAAATCAACTTAAGTTAAGGTAAATAGGGTTAGCCTTAGAATAAATTGAAAAAGGGTTGAATTGGATTAGAATAATATCTAATCATATTGACATAGGAAATAAGTTAGGATTTTAAATTGAATTAAAATTTGGATTTTCACCAAATTAAGTCTAGACTTAAGTTAATTAAAACTTAAGAAAAGTGAACTTATTGATTATTGAAATAAAATCAGATTTAAGGAGTCCTGAAAACGAAGATAACTAATTTAGAAATTAATTAGTATAATACTTAATGGAGTTAAGTGAAGTGGACTAGAGATCGTTGGATATGGATTTGAGTAAAAAGGGAATTCAGAGTAGATGAATATTTTTGAAATGAGTCAATTCAAACGAAGGAAGTTAATAAAGATTTGGGATTTATTTTCCCAAATATAATCGATGATATTTTAAGTAATATGGGTAACAAGGAATTAAGATGTGAAGTTAAGAAATTAGAACCTAATTGGAAATTGATTAAGTTGAATAAATTTCTAGGTATCAATCTGATGTTGATTTCGATCTTCGGGATTGATATTTAGAGGGTTATTCGCTCACAAAATTTACGGTCAGGAACTGATGGATATTGAGAAATAGTGATGCAGTAGTGGAAATGTTTTCTAACGGTAGTAACAAATATTGTAGTTAGGGAAATAACTATGATAAATAACAATTGGCTGATGAGTGTTGATTATTTATGAATACAAGGTTATGACTCTAAACATAACTAGGAACTACACGTTTATTACAATTTCGAGGACGAATTTTTTTTTTAGGTGGGTAGCTTGTAATGACCCGGATATTCTGAAGGAAAAACAAATTTGGGAATAAACTTAAAATTTAACAATACATTAATAAATTAACTTATTAATGTTGATAACTCATTTATGAAGCCAGGATTTTGAGTAAGAGTTATTTACTACAACTAAAAACGTAGCAAGACCTTAACTAGAAAATAATTTGTTTTGAGAAACAAATTTAATAGCGAATGAACAAGATAACTTCGACATAGTTTCATACCTTTTCTAAGCTACCTAGACCAAGTCCATTTGACCATCTTAAACATGCACTTGAACCATTTCCTGTGCGAAATAGTTAGACCAAATCATATAAACAAATACAAGGAAAAACTAGGTGATTTAAATGGAATATAACATGACCATTTAAATGCTTGAACTCAAGCATGTTTGCGCCAAACACAACAGCAAAGAATAGCGGTGTATTGGACCTAGAACACTACACTAAATAACTACAACTTGATGACCAAAGACTCTTGAACTTATGCAACCTTAAGGCCTTTGTTTCCATCCCCTTTGTGCTGCGCAAAAATGCAAATGCTCAACTAGAAAATAAAAGCCCATTAAGGTAATACTTCTTAGCTAAGTATAGGACATGTGAAAGGAGCTTTTAACTTAAGTGTTTTAGATATTTTAGTCATAATTCATGAGTATGTTGCGCAGGAACATTAAATGCAAGAACACTAGATCTTAGCCTATATTTGTTATTTAAGATTTATACATTAAATAGGTGGAAATATAATAGCCAAGGGAATCCTTGCGTGTGATATTATCCATAGGAACTTAGGCATATATTTAATACATCTTCTAGAACAAAAGACAAGTAGTTGCTTTCATGAACATGCTTGCTGTACCCATTTCCTGCACAAGATATTAGTGATAGGAGTATATGAGATTTTATTAGATTAATATAAATAGAAACAATATCATAAACTATAACCCTTCTAGAAGAAGTACAAAACATTAAATGCTTTTGTCATAATACTAAGGGGCATTGTATGGACAGCCTTCCTCCAACCATGCCTTGCACATATAACTCCAAAGCAAGTGTAGCTTTCATGGACATTCTCTGCTCTAAATTCCTGCGCCAAATATATGTGATAGGAGTATATTAGGATTTAGTTATTTAATGATAATGGAAACTAATATAATACAATATATATAAGCCTATATATATGTGATCATTCTTCCATTTTGCTGCATCAAAAACTTGAGCAAAGAAAAAGGAGATCTGGAAATATATTTTTACCCCATCATACCTGCTGTAAAACTGTGAGTAAACACTAACTGGGTTTTCATTTATTTTATGCAATGATTTTTGATGCATATCTACGTGCTTATAATTGTATATGGACATGTTAAACACTTTGAATCAAACATCTGACTGTATGATTGTATTAGACTATTGTGAATCTCCTTTATTTTCATTCCTGTTTGGGGAAAAATGATAAAATATTTCCTAGGTAGCTATACTTAGAAATCTGTAATTAAAATCCTAGGTAGTATTTATAGTTTATATTCTATAGGGAAAAGGGTTCATTTGGATCTGTAGTATTATTCAAAAACAACTTCAACATGAAAAGGTTCACACACACATTTATTTATGTACGCACAGTCAAGTAAGTTAACAACTAAACTTTCAACCATCCTGGAATCAAGTTACAGGAATACAAATGAATTCGTATACTAAAATCATGAATATAGATATAAGAATCAAAAAATTTAACGTTTGGCTGAGGAAGACTTCTTGGATTGATCGGAAACGTCATGTGGCAATTTCTGATGACCAAAGCGATCATCGACCATGATACTTGGTCTGGAGGAGCGGGGTGATCCAAGTTATTAGCGAAAAATATTAAAAGATTTTCCAAATAAGTGATTTTCGAGTTTTAGCTAAGCTTGGGCTTTAGCTGTCGTTTTGTTTTCATCCCTGTTCATGAAATGACGGCACCACCATGGATCAACCGAGAGGACTGATATTTTGTGAGAAGGTTTGGCCAGGAGTCGTGATCATTCTGATGGAGTTGGCTGAGTCCGAAGCCTTGTAGTGTTGGCGGTAGGGGCTTATCTGGCCGAGGGTTTGTGGGGCGTTTGTTTTGACCGTTTGGCCGAGAAGTAGATTTCCGATCAAGTTAATCGGAGTGTGGCGAAGGTTTGGAGCTGATTCAGGTGAGGAGTACATGTATGTGGGCAGGCGATGGACGGGGGTTTAGACTGATGCGTGTAGGCTCGGTGGCGCGTGCATGTGCACCACAGAACTGTGCATTTGTGCATGTTAAATGGAACTGGAAGAAGCACACAAAAGGAGAATTGAACAACAGACGTAAACCGAATGAGAAGGAAGGAAGCACGATCGAGTAATGGAGCCATGTTGATTGATGATGATGGCGAGTTCGACAAGAAACCAGTAGCTAGGAAGGAGAAGAAGAGGGGTCAAGAACAGATAAACAGAGTGGGATAAATGAGAGAAGTAGGAATCGTAATAGAAACAGGAAATAAAAAATATAAACACTACGAGCAGAACAGTTAAAAGAAGTAGTAACTTTATTTCTCGAACTCATCTACATTCAACCTGTCTATATATATAGTACACCTCAGCTGAACTCAACCATGCTATATTACGGCTCATTCACGTTTGAACAAGGTTCATAGTAATAACTAAATTAACTTCAGCTGAACCCGGATACAGACCTCTTTCATTGATGAATATAGGAATAATAAGGAGGAGAAGCAGAGAGAGCAGCAGATAATAGAATAGAGAAAGGAGAGAGAACGCAGTAGGGTGGAGAGAAGAAAAGAGGAGTACGATGTACGGCAACAAGGAGATGTGGTCTGTCATTCTCGGATTGGGATTAACAGTACAGTAGCAGGTCACTGCGAAAAACCTTATGAAAGCCACGCAAGTATTAATGCTTTCCATTCATGAATGATGGCCACGCATGTAATAAATCAAGACAAAAGTAAAAATGAAAAGTGATATTTTCACCCAGGTTTTAGGACATGTTATTTAAAAGAAAGGGGAGAGACGAGGGATTGGGAAGAAAAGAGGGGTGAGAATAGCGGCATTTCATATTTAGTTTGTTTTGGCGAGAACATTGGGTTTTGGCGAGAACTTTGGGTTTTGGCGAGATTTGGTTGATGGGTGCGAACACAAGATCAAGGAGCTAATTTACCATGCGCACACCATTGTTCTGAAAAGTGGTATTTTGGAAAAATCTGGTAGTTGGCGAAAATCGGAAGTACCACCTGGTACTTTGGTAACGTGGGCTGAACACGTGATCTGGAGCTGGTTTGCCAGGTGCACACCGCAGTTTGAAAAGTGGTACTGGTACTTTGGTCAAAACGTTATAAAAAAAGTGATTTTTAACATTAGTTTTAAATTAAAAATAGTTTAATTTAAAAATAAAAATGAAAAAAGGGAAATTTATATAATTAAATAAAAAGAGAAGTTTTTATTTAAAGTAGCATAGACGGTGGTAGAGGAAGAAAACAGCAGAACACCAAGGACAGAGCTTGACTGTAGGAAGTCGACAGGTTTATTTAATTAATTAATTTAAAAAATAAATTAAATAATTGAATAAATGACACATTAAATTATCTAATAAATTAGGGAAGATTTATATATCATATCGTCGGACATTTTGATCATGTACAAAAATGGAAACCGGTGTGTAAAATATTTATAATAATTTAAAATTGAGTAAAAGGCAAATGTTTATTTTATTTATCAAGTAACGATAAATAAAATAAGATTAGATCAAGAGAAAAGATTTAACTGTCGATATGAGATCCAAATGTTCTAACATCGGATTTTTATAAGGGAAGATTTTACATAAGAATGTTTTAGGCCCGTGCTTCGCACACGGTATAGCATGATATAAAATAAAAGAGTTAAGCTAATATTTTTCGAAATAAAAATATTAAAGGAATGTGAATTTTTGAAATAAGAATTCAAATGGAATTACAGAAATTAGGAACTGACTAGAATTAATAAGTCGAATGATTTTCTAAGTATTTATCTGATGTTGGTTTCGGCCTTCGGGGTTTATATTTAGGAAGTTGTTCTCTTAATAATTACAATCAGCGACTGATTGATGTGAAAGGGTAGTGATACGTAAACACAGGAACATGAATATATATATACATATATATATATATATATATATATATATATATATATATGATTGATCAAATAGAAATTCCAATTGGAAATAAGATTTGTTGTGTGCACACGTATTTTCATTTGATAGTTAAGTCATCAACTATCAAAGTTTTGACCATTTTAACGTTGTTAATATGGAGAGACCGGTTGGATTATTATCTGAAGAACCACTCCGTATTGGCATAAGCGTTGTGAGTCAAGTATGCTGAATATATTGAAGACGGAGTAAAATGCAAGGGCTATTGTATAAATCTTAGATAACAATTGGATAAGATGGTTGTACAGAATAGTACCTTCGGTTTGTCCAGTCCCAGGACAACTTGTATGGATGAACGTCTGACAGAGTACTCCTAACTAATCACGTACATTTACCTTTTCAAATGTAGTTATAAGTGGTAGAGAAATTCGTTTCTCTTACTTTATACTTGTAATATATTTTTGGAGAAATCAATTAGTGGATTAGCGGGTTTGACGATGTGACGTTCAAAGCAAATAAAAAGCATGTGTCAGGGTACGTTTAGCTTCAAGCTTCACAACCGGAAATGACAAAAATCGGGCAGGCAGCATGACTATGTGGGTAGCTCCCATTAGGATGTATCATCATCTGATCTAGAGTTTCATTTACTTCTAAAAATCTATTGTCGATTCTGACCTGTTTCGGGGAACGGTTGGCTTGCTACCACCGTTGGTGATATACATTCGATACACTCAAGAGAAATGAGTGGTCGGTCATGTGTGGCCGGGTTACAAGATGTTCTTGTTGAATCCGTGTATTTGTATCTAGAGATACACCTCCGGAAGGTGATTCCATACCTTGTCATAGTTGGAAACCCAATATCCATGAGCACTTAACGGTTTTGTTTGTATACTATAAGTAGAATGTGAGATGAAAGCATTCTACTAGATTATAATTATTTGTGGACGCACAAGACATTATCAAAATATTTGTTTAAATATGCAAACTGTTTTGGTCTCATAAGGTAAAAACCCGTTCCGTATTCACGGCGTGGTCTTATGAATCATTGTGATTTATTGAAACTTGTTTATAAATCGTTTACTCATACCAGTCCATGACTGACCCGGAGTTTATTTTCTGTGTTTTCCTTAAACTCTTGGGTACTCATAATATTTATTATGAGTAGACAAGTGATCCAGGTTTTAAAGTAACTTTGGAGTAGCTGGATGGCAGGATCAGAAGTGTTGGCTTATCTATCATATGTTATGTAGAATTATCTGCAAGTTAGTATCACAAGTGTTAAGTATGTAATTGTGATGACATGTATCCCTATGTATGAAGTATTTCAATGTACTTGACTTATGTTATGTAATATTTTGGGTTATAATATATTGTCCCAAGTTCCGCTGTGAGATTCTGATGTCTTTTCTTAGTTCTATTCTTCTATCTATTTCTTTTCTTAAATAATGATACAACTTCCGAGGTACTGAAAAGTTGGGTCGTTACAGAGAGTAATTCAAGGGACCACGCCGTATAACACGGAACGGGTTTCCTCCTAAGAATACTAGTGCATAGAATAAACAGCGCAATGCTTTTTCGAAAAATGAAGCTATTATAAGACCCAGGTCCCATCACACAATGCAACGCAAGCCGGAGGATAGGGTTTTCCCTTATAGTAGCCAAACATGCTTGATACGTTTAAAACAAATCATTTGATACTATAATAAGTATATAGTGTCAAAACAATTTCAATCATAAATATAAATCATAGACGGCATAAGTGCCCCATACCACTATGTCGCCATACTAGGCTCTACAAATAAAGCCGAAATACACGTATTGGAAATTGGATTTCTGTCATGAGTCGAGGCAAGGGGCAAGCTCCTCTCCGCTTCGAGACACTCTAGCAAATGCCTCAGGACTACACACTCTGGGTAACCCTGGATGCTTCAGGGCCGGTCCTCTCTTACGTTTGAGGATTGGCAATTCCTGAACACACGTTTCCCAGTCCTTACAGACCTAAAATCGAGGCGCCTCATCCAACAACCACATAGGTGAAAAGTATATAAATGTCAGGGCTAATAAGTCACTGACATCATCAAATCTAGAAAGAAACGTCGTGCTCTCCCTGCAGTCCTTATCCCGTTTTTGACTCATACCGAGGTGTGAGGCTCGCGAATTCACGTTATACACAAAGCTGCCATGTAGGTCGTGCTTTGATCATCAACCACAAGACTTTTCTTTTCAACAGAAGCCTTGATCTATGCAACTCAGCGTGCCACACAGGCAATTCATGCCATGCGATTGATATCTATCGATATATAACCTCTAAGCTCGTACGTCTCAGAGAAGGGCGTTAAGCAAGAGAATAAATTCTCCGCCGCCAAACAGATATATATATTTAACAGAAATAAATCAACACAGAATAAATCCAATGTCAGACACACAATCCATTTACAAGTTTGTTCTGGGTCTGAACGAAACCGGAGGCACTTTCCTCGCATATCCATCCATCTCCAAGTACGTCTGGACGACAACCAACTGATTCCCTCATCTTGGGTGTACAGTCCAATCAAGATCATCAGTAATCACCCAAACGATGTGAAGACTTCCGGTCTTCAACCACCGTCTTCATCTTCGACATATTGTCGAATCGGTTATTCAGAATGGGTATAAACCCGGACTTTCCGAACAACCCGCGTATATTAAAAACAAATGTTACACAAACACAACATACGCCTCATTTCAATTCAGCAGCCACTAATCGCAAATTTCATATCCTTAGGGGAAGGTTCCCATTAATTTTATCCAAGATAAATTCTTTAAAATTTATCCTTTAATCTTCCTTTGGATGTCATTTCAACCCAAATTATGGTTTTCCAAACTAGTCGAGATTAGCGAACCACACCGAAGAAATTATTTATTTTATTTCCCAATCCCAACCTATTCATCCCATGAAGCAAAACTGGTAATACTCCATATCTAACACCGTGGTTTTATCGGTAAAATTAATTACCATTTCACGTTCAAATCTAATTAAAGATCTAACTATCGCTTTGGAGCAAAACTGGTAATACTCCATTCTCGTTCATTTTCCAAATTTGATAATTTAGATTACCAATTCACGTTTCAATCAAGTTGCAGATTCATTAAGACTTCTTTTTCTGGGTTAAAGAACTAGTGTCATTTAAAATACAATTCACGATAAACCCAAATCATATCCTATTTATTATCGGGTTAAAGAACTAGTGTTATTTAAAACACTGTTCACGATAAACCCACAAATCAATTCTAATTCAGTTCCATTTTATTTATTTAAAAATAAATAGGTTTTAATTTTAGTTCAAAACTAGTTCGTTTCGATAAAAATCTATTTTTATCTTTTCAAATATGGAGTTTTTCATCCCAATTTTTCCCAAATCATTTCTTATGATTTTACACAAATTATTACTATTTTTAATAATTTTATTAAGGCCCATACAATCGATTTCCAACAATGGCCATCGAACTGCACTTACAACGACCTTTTTCAAATTTGATTTGGACGTATCTCCAAATCCAACCGTTAGATTTCAAATTTCTAATATTCGTTAGAAAGCTCTTTTCGATACGAACCCAACGGTTCCAGTTTTAGGAAAATCCGACGGTCGGATCTCCCGTAATGTCTGTTTGAAATAAATGGTCGAAATTAACGAACTACCGTGGCGCGGCGCGTTCCATTCAGGCCATTATATTATATATATAATATATATTTCGTCGATTTCTATTTAAAACGAATTTTATAAATAGTTTTGAATTCGTTTCAAAAACAATTTCAACCTTTATTTCAAATTCAAATCAAAATTGAATTTTCTGTTCTAAATCCTTTTTACTTTCATTTCTATTTGATTCAGATTCAAATCGATTTTAATTCGATTCGAATTCATTTCCTTTTTAATTCAATTCGATTCGAATTCGTTTTCTTTTCAATTCAATTCAAATTTGTTTTCTATTTCTTTTCAATTCAATTCAAATTCGTTTTCTATTCAATTCAATTCATTTTCGTTTTCTATTCAATTGAAATCAAATTCGTTATATATTCAATTGAAATCAAATTCGTTATATATTCAATTGAAATCAAATTCGTTATATATTCAATTGAAATCAAATTCGTTTTATATTCAATTCGAATTCATTTTCTATTCTGTTCAAATTCAATTCATTTCAAATTTAAAAACGAATATAATCGATATAAATATCGTTCGCGTCAAAATGGCGCATCTCTAATCAACACGGCTTTATATATTTCAATAAATTCATTATTCTATTCAACAAATGAATATTTATTCTATTCAATATGTGAATCTATATTTTTGTCAACACACGACTAATCTCAACGAATGAGTACTGTCCACGTGTGACTATTTTTGTTATTTACTATATTTTATGAAAATTAAGGTATCCATCGTTTGATATTAAATCAGACTCCAACTGTAAATTAGTAAGAGAACGATTCCTTGAATATTAACCCCGAAGGCCGAAACCAACATCAGATCAATATTCAGGGGACCACTCATCTCATCTATTTTCCAGTTAGTTTCTAATTTCATATATGATAAAGATGTAAATTTTATTGTTAAAATATTTCGTTCAACTCATGACTAATCTCAACGGATGAGTACAGTCAACACATGAACCTTTATTTTATAAAGATAAAGATATAAATTTTATTGTTAAAATATTTCGTTCAACACGTGACTAATCTCAACGGATGAGTACAGTCAACACATGAACCTTTATTTTATAAAGATAAAGATATAAATTTTATTGTTAAAATATTTCGTTCAACACATGACTAATCTCAACGGATGAGTACAGTCAACACATGAACCTTTATTTTATAAAGATAAAGATATAAATTTTATTGTTAAAATATTTCGTTCAACACATGACTAATCTCAACGGATGAGTATAGTCAACACATGAACCTTTATTTTATAAAGATAAAGATATAAATTTTATTGTTAAAATATTTCGTTCAACACATGACTAATCTCAACGGATGAGTACAGTCAACACATGAACCTTTATTTTATAAAGACCTTTATTTTCTAAATTGGAATGAGGCCCAATCAATTACCATATAGTGTTAACTATATGGATTTCCATACAACACATGTATATAATAGCATTGAAAAATAATCGACCATCAACCAAAGTGCACTACACTGTATAAGCATCAAATATAGATATCTAACGCTTATAACATCCTGTCAATCAATTGATCGACATATTTAATCAATCAGGATGAGTGAACTTCAAATTTCATCCCAACACCCGTGTGGGGTTTCAAACAATCAAACACATATTTTATTTGTGCAGTTGGGCGATGTGTAAAATTTATCGTCCCAATCAATGTCCTTCAAATAGGTGTACATAAACAAACCGTCCGGTTTGTAAATGAATATTTTATTTTATTCATCTCCACGTTAAAAATTATATTTTTAACGATAAAATATTTTATTTTAACACATGAATTTTTATTCAGTTCATTTACACAATAAAAATGATATTTTTATTTTTCTAACATATTTTAGAAAATTTCGGCGGCATAACGGTACGATACTAGAAACGGGACAAGGCGTAGCCTTATCCCCGGTCTAGTGAAGGCCCACGCCATTCACACATCAATAAAATCCATTCCATTTCACCAAACAATTCAATTCAAACCAAATAATCTAACCAACTACACAACCAAACAATTAAACAAACAAGCCATCCATGGTCTGTGGATGACGGGTGTCGGGTGCTACTAAACACCGTCTACATCCTATATATATATATATAACTAGAAAAAGAAATTGAAGAGTGAGAAATTCTCACCAATAGCTATCCAATTCCACGACACTTCATTTATAGAAATTTTCATCGTTCTCGCCTTTTTGTCACCTTCGTTGCCCGTATTCTCTACATATGTAAGAATTGAATTTTTACCTTGCTATTCAATATATAAAAATCGAATTTTTACTTCGCTATTCAATATATAAAAATCGAATTTTTACTTTGCTATTCACTATATAAAAATCGAATTTTTACTTCGCTATTCAATATATAAAAATCAAATTTTTACTTCGCTATTCAATATATAAAAATCGAGTTTTTACTTCGCTATTATATAAAAAGATTTCACCTTTTCAAATGTAAAGATTTCATCACTATAAAAATCACCTCTTTATTTCAACGTATATATAATAAAAATCAGATTTTTATTTCGCCACGTATACAAAGATGATATTTTTAATTCTCTACATAAACAAAAATCATATTTTTACCACTTCTATATAGTAAAGATTATATTTTTAATTATATACGTATATAAAAATTCTATTTTTATATAAAATAAAAACCCTAAATAAAAATCAGATTTTTATGTATATAAAACCATAGAAGGACTCACCGCGTTGATGTATCGGAAGGAGGGATGCTGAGGGGGTTTCGGCAGGTGGAGCTCGACTGGAGGAAGGGGGGTGCCGCCCGTCGGTCTAGGCAGAGGGGGGGGCCTGCGGTCTTCGATCGATGGGGCGACTGGGGGGGGTGTTGCGGTGGCGGTGTTTGGCCAAGGGGGGGCCTGGGCGTTGCAGTTGAGGAAGAGCAAGGGGGAGGAGGAAGAAGAAGGGAGGGGGAAGAAGAGGAGGGGGCAGCATGTGGTGGCTGCGCCGCCCTGGGGCGCGGCGGCTCATCGGGGGGTGGGGGGGCATCGATCGCGCCCCCCTTTTGTTATTTTTGTTTTGTTTTGTTTTGATTTGGAATAGAACGATATGGGGGCCAGAGTATAAGGGAAAGGAGGTTTTATTTTTAATTTATTAATTATTTTATTTTTCACCAAAAAGCAACTTTTATTTTCGACCTCTAAACGAGGCCCACCGCCTGTCGTCCACAGCGTTTTACCCCCATTCCGAACACAATGGGATATGTATCGCAAGCTGATTTGATTGTTTCGATCAGTTTCCGTTAAAATCAACATATAACTCTATATATTGAATTTGAACGCGCATTTCAATTTACTGGGGTCATAAACTAAATAGAAAAATTCAAGAAAAATATTTTCTGGCTTCGTATTGACGATACGGTCCTAACAAAACTAGTTTCGTGGAATTCTGAGACCGTTGGAAAAATGGCCATTTTCTAGTCGATTAAAATCAACTGAAACTGGTCAAACACGTTTTCCTTTGCCACGCTCACATATTGATTCGAAAAATTATGAAATTTGAAACCTAGCAATAATTTGACACTACGGATCCAACAAAAGTGGTTTCGTCGAAATCCGAGGTCGTTTGCAAAATGTCTATTTTTAAGGGCCTGAATTCCATAGCGACTATTCAGAATTTTCAACTGGGCATATCTTTTGATTCCCGCTATGAAATTTCGATTTTTCGGATTCATTGGAAATATATTCCCAATTAGATCCAAATGTTTTTGGTTTCACTAAAATCCGGATTGTTTTTGCACCCGGTACATTCAATTGAAGTTTGAAATCGAATTATCGAACTACCGCGCCATTTTCAATTCCTTTTATGATTTATATATAAATATTATATTCTAACAACGACGCGTATAATATATACGTTCTAATTATATTCAAAATAAATTTCTCGTCGATATTATTTAAAATAATTCATTTTAAATATTCAAAATTCGCTAAAATTGCCAAAATAAAAATTTTAAACTGGTTCAGAATTTCCGGGTTATTACAAGAAAAGTCGCTGTGGAACTCCTTTATAATTTATAAAGGAATTATTTTTATTTTAAAAAGGAATTTCAATATAATTTGAATATCGGGTTGACCCTGATTTGAAATATCGAGTTAGAAATCCTTATAGGGTTTTCAGAACTGTATGGTATTCCACTGTGAATATATACGATAATATAAATTTATTTATATTTAATTTAATTATATTTAAATATATTTATATATTTAAATGGGTCATTCAGAGCTTTAAAAATAGCCAGTTTTGCAAACGACCTCAGAATTCGACGAAACTAATTTTGTTCGATCCGCAATGTCAAATAGTTGTTAGATTTCCAGTTTCGTGATTTTTAGAGTCACTGTGTGGCCATACGGATTTTTAGAGTGAAAAACAGTCAGTATTTTGACGGTTAAAAATACATTGTGTGAGCATACGAAGTCGGAATTCGACGAAACCAGTTTCGTTGGGACCATAATGTCGAACTCTAGCTACACGTCCAGTTTGGTGAATTTTAGGTATCGTATGTAATCACTGGGATTTTTAGAAGGTAGATACAAGGAGAAAATCATTAATTTAAAATATAAAACCCTAATAAAAAATATCCTAATCTAATTCTTGGACAATATGGAGGCCACGCAACATTTCATTTCAGCCACAAGTGCTACCAACCTAAAAAAACATATATATACCGTATAAAGACAGAACACAGCCAAGAAAAATCCACCAAAAATCAAAGATAAATCCATAAATCGATACAAACATATATTTGAGATGCTTATGGTTTCCTCTTTATGCTCGTACACCTTTTTATGGGTGCGGTAGTCTTTGTGTTTGCTGGAATTCTTCCAGCGCCATACTCGACAATTTTAGGGTTCCCAAAATCATGAAGATGAAGCTTCAATTTGGATTTTAAGTAGTATAGTTAGATTCATGGAGTTGAAAGACACTTGCGGGCACTTTCTGGTGGTGTTGGTCACTGGCAGTGGTTGAGGTCGCCTTCAACAGTGAGGGTGCGAGCTAGACATGCTCGGTATGGGGAGATAGATCATGAGAAGAGAAAGCTGTTGGTGTTTTCGGTTTGATTTGTAAGATGGTAGGGAGAAAGCTTAGATTTTTCAAAGTTTGGCCATGAATGAAAATGGGTGCGGCATCTGTTGATACGGGAAGAAGAAGTGGATGAGGACGGGTTTGATTTGTTTGGGCCGGGTCTGATGGGTAAAGCCCAAATTTAGTTTATGTTTAAGTTCAATTCTAAAATAAATAATGTGTAAACTTGAAATATCCTTAACTTCTACATATGTTGTCAGAATCACGAACGATAAGATCCGTTAGGATCGTATGGACGAGAGCTCCACAATGGGACTGACTGGGGGTGAAAGGAAGCTCGTTACAATTTATTGCAAAATAAATTGTCCGTCTAAATCAAAGACAGTTAATCGTTTTTAACGATAACAGTCCAATGTGAGTAGATCTCACTAACTCTGAACAGCTTATAAATTTCATGTTATATTTTTAGAAATGTTAAATATTGACTGATTGACTGTGTGTTGACTGTTTGATTGAACTGCTAGTCAGTTAGTTGAATTTCTATATTGATTCTGTTTAACAGAATATATCATATGGAATTGACAGTGATGTTATCTATATTGTTTAACATCTGTGATGAACGGAAACAGGTTGGAGGAATCCAACTGGATTCCTCAACATTTATTTTACTGTTGTTTCATATAATTGAATATATAATGTGATATATATATCTGTTGTCGATTATGTGTGTTGGGACGATATTGGTCATCGTGATTTAATGTGTTAAGTACCATAGAAATACCAGAATGGGAAAAAGAGATTTTCAAAGAATATTTTGAAAATAATTTACTTATATAAAATCAACAGATTTTATATATAAAAGGAAAAAGGATTTTTAGAAAAGGAAATAAGTATAAGAATCAAAAGGGTTAAAAGAATATATTTGTCAAACAAATATAAAGGAAATGGTTTGGTAAAAACAAATGTAAAGGGAAATATTTGTGAAATCAAATAAAAAAAAGAAATAAAAGAAAATATTTGTTAAATAGAATTGAAAGGAGTTAATCGATTTGAATTAGTCAAATAGACTTATTCAAATGGAGTTAATCAAAATGAGTTAGAGAAAGGGATAAATCAAATGAGTTAGTCAAACCAAGTCAAAGGAGTTAATCAAACCAAGTTTATCGAATTGGTTCAACCAGATTAACCAAGTCGAGTTAACCAGTTAGAGTTGATCAGTTAAGGCTGATCAGTCAGAGTTAATCAAACAGAGTTAATCGAATCAGAGATATTCGATGTGAGTGAATCGAATCAGAAATATTTGAAGTGAGTTGATCGAATCTAGTTATTCGACAGGAGTTAAATCGAATAAGATTTATTCGAAGAAAGAGATTTTCGAATATAAGTATTCGAAAGTAGTCGAATCGAATAAGAGTTATTCGAATTAGTTATTCGAATAGATTTAAATAAATAAGGGTTATTCAAATTAGTTATTCGAATAAAGTTAAACACATAAGAGTTATTGAATTTGTTATTCGAAAGGAGTTAAGTTAAAAGAGTTAATCGATTAGGGTTAGATAAATAGAGTAAATCAACTTTAGTTTATTCGAAGAAAGGTTTTCGAATCTAGTTATTCGTAAGAGAGATTATCAAATCTAGTTATTTGAAGGGAGGAGTTATCGAATAGAGATTTATTCGAACGAGAGTTACGTAAGGAAGTGTTAAAGAGTTAAAAGATGAACTTACCTATTTCGAGATTTGAAATGTTGTTCAGTTAAGGTCTGAGAGGTAGTTATACCCCAACTTGATTGACTTCGTTTTTAATTTAGAAATGGTTAAGGTTCGAGAGTGAAAGTGGTTAAGTAAATTTGGTAAATAAGTATAGTGGTTTGAGATGTCGTCGCGATGTTGATTTAAACATCTGTTTAAATCCAAGTAAAGGAGATTTGGAAATGTTTTCCCAAACAAGAATCAGGAATGTTTTCTAATATAGAAAACAAGAAATGGAAATGTCTTCCAATGGTAATAACATATATTTTCTAAATTTAGAAAATAAGAAATGTTGAATATAGGGAAACAGGAGATGAAAAATGAACTAAGGAGATAAATGTTAAATGATGTTTGATCGATATAAATTTCCATCTGGAAATAATATCATTGTTTGCAAACGTGTTTTTCTTCGAAACTCACCGACTATCGAAGTTTTTGACCATTTTAACGATGTCAATATGGAGGGACCAGTTGGATTATTATCCAAAGAACCACTCTGTATTGGTATAAGCGTTGCGAATCACGTATGCCAAAGATAATTGAAGACGGAGTAAAGTGAAAGGGCTATTGTATAAGTCTTAGATAATAGTGCCTAAGATGGATGTACTGAATAGTGCCTTCGGTTCATCCTGTTCCTGGATGACTTGTACGGACGGATGTCTGACAGAGTATTTCCAAACGATCACGTATACTGATTTCTCCAACCGTACCAAGAGTGGAAGCAGAGAAGGAAACTTCTTTTAGCTGACACGTAATGTATGGTTGTAGACGTCAATCGGGGATTTGATGGATTTGACGATGTGGCATTCGAAGTGAATCTGGTGTGATGATAAAGCATAGCTTCTAGCCTCAACAACCAGGAAATGACAAAAATCAGGCAGGAAGCATGGCTAAGTCGGTCGCTCCGAAGTAGGGTGTATAATCACTTGATCTAGAGTTTCATTTACTTCTAAAAATCTATTGTTGATGCTGTACCATTCGGGAAATGGTTGCTGATCCCAACTGTTGGTGATATACATTCGATACACTCAAGCGAAAAGAGTGGTCGGTCATGTGTGGCCGGGTTGTAAGATGTTCTTGTTGAACCCAGTGTATTCCTCTCTAGAGGTACACTAGCGAAAGTTGGTTCCATACCTTGTCATGGTTCGAAATCCATTACCCAATACGTGCTTGCGGTTTTGATTGTATACTATATATGTAGAACGTGAGATGGAAGCGTTTCTGCTAGATGATTATTATATTGTGGTTGATAGACATTATTATAATATCAAAGGGTTTTGATATAAATATATTTTGGATTCTCATAAGGGAAAAACCCGTTTCGTTATACGGCGTGGTCTTATGAGATATCATTTACTCGTTCAATTGTTTTAAACTGTTTTACTCATACCAGTCCCATGACTGACCCGGAGTTTATTTTGTTTTGTTTTCCTTAAACTCTTGGGTGCCTAATTTTGTATGGGCAGTCAAGTAGTCAGGATTTACAGATATACTGGAAGAGCTTGGAGCAGGAGGCTTCAGGATCATATAGCTATAGTTTATTTCCGCTGTGTTGTAAGTGTTGTACTTTGATAATGATTCATATTCAAGTACAGATGTATATTTCAAGTTATGTTATATATATTATATGTTATTCATTCCGATGTGAGTTTCGTGTTACTCTGATGTTGTGTTCTTCTTCTTCTTATATTCTAAGTTTCTATCTTATCTTTCCTCACCCTCTATTTTCTTTCTATAAATTTCCTGATTTTCAGTTTAATTTGGGGTTGGACTTGTGTTTTTGATCAGCTCAAATTGGATCGGATTTTCGGGTCATTACAGATAACCTCGTATATGCTTTAAGGCTTATAACTGATTATTCATGACTGGCTCAAACATAGTTCACAACTATTCCTAAGCTTCATGTGTACCAATTTATGAAGCAAATTTGGTATTATTTTTCCAGACGGTTCATGGATTCAAAACGTATGCAAATTGAGGACGTGATATCATAATCGTTGGAAGTTAATGAACAGTTATTTCACATGGAACAATTTTAGCATCACAACAGGAGGAAAACGTGTTTTAGTGGAAGTTTTATTACTAAGTCAGCAACAGGGTGTTCAAGCAGACTATGCATACACACTGTGTTTCTACTATGGAATTCTTGGGGTATATCGATATCAATAACAATACCATCTGTAAATCTGATTGTCAGTGTTTGGTTTCAAAGAAACTAGTATGGTCGTTGTAATTTCAAACTGGCTTCTAGGCAAAATTTATTGTAATTTCTGTTACTCAACTGTAAGAAAGAAGATATCCTCATTTGCCAGTTAGAAGAGAATGGGATGATGTGCTAAAGGTTTGAAGAAAGTTTTTACTAAAAGTGGTTATTTTTCCTGAAAAGTTGCTCTATGTTGTGTAGACGTGGGGCACATACTTTGGAAAAGAGTGCAGAGGGATGCAATGTTATAGTGGGGAAAGTGGCCTAATCATGGGCATATTTTATTTTATTTTGCTTTTAATAATGTTTATATTTCACTTTCTTTGCATTTGGTTTTGTTTTATGCATGATTGTGTTAAGTTAGTTCAGTTAGTACGCTAACCTGATCTATGTAATGATATTCTATATGTTAATAAAAACATACCAATATATATATATATATATATATATATATATATATGTATATATATATATATGTATATATATATTTGGCACAAAAGTGGCGCTGACCTTATTTTTCTATTTAGACATAGTTTTGGAGGAATTTGTATAAAGAGAAATTTTAAACTAGGAAATGTAATTTCACGCAAAGAATTTGAGAATGCAAAAGTTAAAAACTACTTTGTACTTTGCCCCACAATCATGCTTTTGAAAAAAAAAAATAGAAAAATATTTCTGGAAGAGTTTTCAAGTTTTAAGTTGAGAAGTTTACAGTTTTCAAAAATTTACTGGTTTGCAATATTAAGATTTGCATTAAAATAATTTTTGAGAAAATTGTGCAAGCTTGTTTCCAAAAAGAATGAAGTGCTTAAGCTAGTTGCAGAGTTAAGTAATATGAGTGGTTAAGAGAAAGCGCGGATATAAATGAATTAGTCTGGTGTGGTGCATAGGTGACCTTGAGTGATATATATATATATATATTTATATATATAATTATTTCATAAGGAATGGGTTGTGTCACACTTTAACTTGTTGGAATAAGAAGAATTATAAGATAAGTTTTATGAATTGATAAGTTTGTAAATAAACATGTTTTGTTAAAGTGGCAAGGAAATGTGCAATGAAAGAGGTGTACAAAATATAAGTGAAGCACCATATTTTGTGCTACCTATTTCAATGGGAGGAAAAAAGTTTCCTTGTTACTTTATACTTAACATAAAAGCCCTCTTTGTAAAAGATTCATAGAAACTTAATCTTGTTGATTCCTCTTGAAAAAGAAATGTGTATTAAAATAAATGAGAGCCACAACTAAGTTAAAGCTTATAAACTTCGATGAATTGTTCGAGAAAGTTAAAGAAAACCGTAAAACTTATATGGTTTGTGTAGAAGAGATAGAGAGAGACAGATTTTGCATCAATGCAGATTCAGTAAAAGGTACAAGTTGAATAGAAAAGGGTTGGTAATCCGCATGAGAACTATATGTATACGACATGAGTTTGCAAAGAAGGGTGGATGGAAAGGAGAAGCTCTAGGGTTGTCTAGATTCAATGATAGGATTGTTTTTTTTTTACGTTAGAAGAGACATAGTCCTAGACCGTTGACACACATTTTGGTTAAAGCTATCACATGTCAATTCTTTGATTAGCAGCGTGCTCAAGCATCCAAAGCATCTTCAGAAAACACAAAGCGATTTGGTCAAAGTCATGTCACGAACACAAAATGGCCCAAAACCCCTTTAGATGACCTCTTTTGGGCTCGAAAACATCAATTACTATGCTTTGCATTGTAACTATTGTAGCCCTCTGAGTTGTCTTCAGATACGCTTTCGTTTGGCCGAAATGGACTTATGGTTTGAAAGTTACGCCCCTTTTCATGAACGCACCTCGGTTGCTCAGAATCATCAGGTAAACTCAGTACGGCGAGTTCCAAATTCGACAAACACAAGCCTCGCCCCCTTTCGTATCCCCTAGAGGGATACAAAATTCCATTTCCCCCAAGAGGGATACGAATTTCGAATCCATTGGTAGTGTAACACCCCACGTCCATTAATGTCACTCACAAAGGGAATGCATTAACTTCCATGGAGCATTTTAAGTAAGTATAGAACAGAAAATCACAACAAGACAGATATAAAGCAGTACTTGAAAATTAAAATTTTATTTCATTGCAGCGGATAAACCCATATGTTTGATTACATCATCAAAACTATAAACCAATGTCAAGTACATCATATTCATCTGGATAAAACAAAGTACAGAAACTAAAATACATAATCCCCAACATTAAAATAGCCATAAATAAAGAGAAGCTAAACTTTACTTCAGCGGTCAAAGAAATCTTCTAAAAGCAGTTCAAGATCAAGCTCCACTGGTGCTAGTTCCAACCTGAGCACCTGGAGGGGGGGAGGAAAGAGATGGAAAAGGGGGGTCAGACATAAAGTCTGGCAAGTGCGATAATTCTAAAAATATAATTAACAAAGTAACTAGGCTAAGGCATAAGTTGGAAAATAGGGAAATGACCATGAAACATTGAGTATGACGGAGTAAACAAGGAAACAAGATGAATTACGATATCGTTAAAGTGCTCCTAAACTACTATAGGATAATTACTGAACTACACCAACACTATGGGATAATTCCTAAACTGCACCGCTCCTAGTATACTGCACCACTACTAGTCACCTTAAGATTGATCCCGCCTACAGACTTAATAATGATATTGGTAGTTTCGTGCACCCCTAGCTACCTTTATAGGTGTCGTCTGCCCCTATCTCCACTAGGTGTACCCACTACCCCCAAGCGATCGGCTCCCTAACTCGTAGATACCCATACTGGCCCCACAGTGGGGTGTATCACTCCCCAAAGTGGCAACCCGATACAACAAAGAATGCACGGCTTATACCTACACGATGCAACAATGTCTTACGTACCAGCCTGGGTCCACACACGCATATGAACCCGTTGGACTTGCGTTGCCACCGCTAACCCCGTTTGGCCTCTTACAGTCAAGCCCAGTATGTGTGTCCCGTCCTCGACTTGGGTCGAGCCCACAAAGATACGTATGGGTTACTGGTTGAAACGGGCCCCCATTACTTGACACAAGCTATCCACCTAAGCTTGGTCCCCTCTAGTACATCCCACTTAACCCACTTCTTATTCATGTTTCAATTACACGTTTCATATTTTGGTTAAGTGTTTCTAATCATATTTCCAAATGCCGCCCAAGGCACCCACTAGATTCCACATGCCACCCAAGGCACCCACTTAACCCCCTCATGTCCTACTACATGCTTATCAGGTTAAGTGTTTCTTAATTCATTAAGACCGTAACCTCATAAAGACCTATCACATTAAACTGGCATTTGTGGCAGCTGGATTTGCCGGGCGGGTCCGGGCAGTCTTACACCACAAAAGAGCCTAACGTCGTGTCTTTACAATTGTTACGTATTTAGTTTATGCCTAAGACCACTCACATTAGACTGACATGTATGGCAGCTGGATTTGCCGGGCGGGTCCGGGCAGTCTTACACCACAAAAGAGTCTAACCTCGTGTCTTCGACGATTAATTACTCCTAATTAATCACCCCCAATTTGAATTACTTTCTTTATTCAAATTATCAATCAATTCCAAATTTAGCGATGTCCATAATTGACTCAATTATGTCCATCCATTTATGGTATGTAAAATCATACCAATTTTACTACAATTTTATTTTATGCCTTTTAAGGCATTTATGCCAATTAAACATTTTTAATATTACCCCTTTTTCCCTACGTAGTACGTTTGTTCGTTTAACGTAAAGATATACGTTAGACTCGAATAGTCTAACTCATGAAATAAAAGAAAACATCACATACATAATTAAAACATAGATCTAACATAGGGGTGAACTTGCATATGTGAATGATGTTCTACATCTAAAACTTGCATAGGCCAAGATTACAACTTGCATAACAACAAATGTCATGGTTCCAAATTTAAAGGTGTGAACTTGATGAGAAATTAGCCACAAACTTGCATAACATCATGTATAACATAGATCCAAATATAAAGGTGTGAACTTGATGAAATAATGGCCACAGATTTGCATAGACATCATATGTCATGAACCTATATCTAAAGGGATTAAACTTGCATAGGTAATAACATAACATGATTCATGTCCAACTCATAAATTCACATATGTGATTTATACATCGCAACAATGGTGTGAACTAACATGTAAAGTATCATGACATAGCCTAATCTTTCAATTTAATTCTCACATAAACTAGGTGCCATAATCATGTAAGGTCACATGTAATTCTACCCAACATGTATATGATTCGTGTTTGAACCCAAAATCTAAACTTGCATAATAATGATTTAGCATATGAATCAATATCGCAAACTAGCATAAGAAACATGACGATTTGATTGTATATAAAATTACAACATGGATGATAGAAACATAATTTTGCATGATAGCATCACATCATAACATCATAGATATTCAATCATAATCCTACAACATGCAAATCAATACTTCATATCACATCCATACAATCTGCGTTATAACTTAATCTAATTAAATTACTAATTATTTTGCTAAAACTATCGAACTAACAACTCAAAAGCAGTCTTGAGTTCTGAATTCTGATTTCTGGAGTTGAATTAGAGCTCCTTTGATGAAGAATCGCTGTTAGGGTTGAGTGAATCTGATTTGGTTGCTGTTCTTTCTCTTTGATTTGGTGGCGGCTGCTCTAGGGCTCAAGACAACAGCATGACGGCCATAGTTTTAGTTTTAATTCTGATTTAGGGTTTGTGTCTATGGGTCTTTTTATAGAGTTATGAATTAATTTAAGCCATCGGATGTTCTTAGGGTTAATCAAAACCATTCAATTATGATAGGGTGATGAGTCAGCTCTAATGACTCAACAAGGAGTCAGAATGGACTCAACAACACGGGTCAGCCTGAACTAGAAAGTTGTGCAGGCTCCAGGCTCCAGGCTCGGCCTGGGCGCACTTGGCAGGTGCGCCAGTGTTAATATGTACTGGCGCACTTCCCAAGTGAGCCAGTGCATTTTTTTCTTTACTTTGCCACCAAACTTCGTTCGTCCATAACTCTTCCATCCGGTACTTGTTTCCCGCAAACTCGGACTCTATCTCCACTGGAATTCCGAGACGAACACAATGGCACAACCCAATCCCCATAATTCTAATGTCTGAGATTTATTATTCTTTATTTTAGTTAATTTGATTATTCAAAAATCTGGGGTGTTACAGGTAGGGATACAAAATTTCTTGTATTTTACATTGGGGGTCGAAATTTTTCTGGTGGCCTCTTCCAAGGATCTGAAATTGTGCTGCGTGGGCCGACTACAACGAAAACACCATATTCCAACTATAATTTTACAACGGTCAAAAAATGACAGTTGTAATAGATTTTGTTTACAACCGTCATTTGCCAAAAGTTGTAATAAATATATTTTTAACAACTTGTTTCTTTTGCCTATTGTAATAGATGTCTATTACAACATTTCTTTTATGGCCGTTGTAATAGATACTTTATTAAATTTTAATAACTAATAATAAATATAATAATAATAATGTTAATATCAAATATTTTAATTAAATAGTTAATAATCAATAAATAAGTGTTAATAATTAATAATTAGTATAATAAATAATAAAATTATTATTATTAAATGATTAATTTTTAACAATTAACAATTAATAATTAGTTATTAATATTAATAATTACATAGTAATAACTAATATCCAGTAATTAATTCATGATAATTAATGGTTAAGTTAGAAAGTTGTTTAAACTTATTCTTAGCAGTTCTTTTTTCTACTTGTTTGTAATAAGACGTATTAAATATTAATAACAACTACTATTTAATAATTAGTATTATTAACATTTAAGAATAATTAATATTTAATAATAAATTTACAAATTAATGCTAATTATTATTTATTACTATTAGATAATTAATGCTTAATAAGTAATAAATAGTAGTTATTTTTAATAATTACTATTAAATATTTAATAGAGAACAATTTGTAATATATACATAATAATTAGCTTTTAATAGTTAAAATTCAATTATAACTAAGAAGTAATAAGTAATAATTAACAATAACTATTATTAGTAAGTAGTATTTAATATTTTAGTAAATACCAATTCTCAAGAAATTCATATTATATTTAGTGTGATGTTAAGGGTGTCGTAGTTTATGCCAGGGGAACTGGCCAACCGCCGACACGAGGCTGTTCGGGCGGTTGTTGATTGCCGAACGTGGCAAAAAAATAAAATAAAAATTGGTCGGTGGTCGATGTGGTACCACGAAGCACAAATCGCTCTGCCTTTAGCATCAGACTATATTTAGTATAAAATTTAACTTATTAATTCTTAACTTATAATTTTTAATTCTTTAAATTTTGGTGAAATTTTAATTGTGACCTATGGAAAACTGGTGAGCATGACAATGCGAAAAGAAACAAAGGCGGTAAAACTGAAAATTTGGCTCCAAAGGGAATTCACGACTTATTTTTCTAGCACCTTCTGTGGGACCTATCAAAAATAATTCCAAATTAATTCGCGTCTATTCTTTTTCCTATGCCAAAATGGATCCCCAATTGCTCCTCAGCCAAGGCGATACTCCGACCTCTCCAAAGTAATTTGCATTTTGTTCTTATTTGTTTGCCAAAATCGATCCCCAAATCGCGCCTCAGTGAATTTCAGTGTTGTTGTAGAGCTTTTTAGTCATGGGCCAGAGGCAATTTCAGAGTTGAGTCGTTCCTCGCTTCTTCACAGCGCTTTGAAGCGTTTTTTAATGGCAGCAGATGCTGCCTCAGATCTCCACAACCGGCCCATTCCAAACAGTCTAAGAAGACCCGATCCTAATTCCATACTACTGAACAAGTACGAGCTGGCCAATTATACAAGCTCAGGTTTGTTTTTCAAATTTATATGTACTACACCATTTCCTCCTGATTCTATTTCCCAAATTTGTGTATGTTGATGTTAGATGCAACATCAATTTTTATCCTTGGAAAAATACACAATAGGTTTAGTTTTTTATAAGTCGGAGTGATTTAATTTTTTTAAGCTTGCAAGTAAATTTGGGAGCTGCATTACCTCTCTATTTCGAATAATTTGGTTGTTATTTAGTATATTTGGAACTTGTTGTTGAGAAGCAATACAAAAATAAGTGGATTACTCAAACGATGCACTGTTGATTTGCTATATCTATTTACCAGAATAAGGGAAAAAGAAAACATGCATTAGAAATTCATATGTTTGAGTGGGTGATCTACTATAAGATGACAGCTTGTATAATTGGCCAGGTTGACTATATTAACCTCCACTATATTTTTAAAAAATTCTCCATTACATTTAAGAAAGTTCATCATAATTTCTTAATGCTATTTTTCTTAGTTTTATGCAGTTAATATGAATGTTGATAGATTCACGTACAATGCTAATGTATGCAAGTACTTATTTTGACTCTGTGTTTTGTTTAGTTTGAACATGAATGGATGAACATGAAAAAGTTGATTTTTGTGGGCGATTGAGAGGGATATGGTCCAGTCTTCTAAAGCCATTTGAAATATGTGTAAAAGATGGATATGTAAGCAGTGTAATGTGCTCATATAACAAGGTTAATGGCTTGCCTATTTGTGCTGATAGGAAGCTATTAAGGTGAACAATAAGGGGAGAATGGAACCTTCATGGGTAACTTTATTTTTCAACATTACATTTTTGTTACTTTTATTTAGAACCTTTCACTATTTTTAGAAATCACCAATTAAAATATATGATAGTTACATTGTCTCGGACTGTGACTCCATCAAAATTTTGGTCAAAAAGCAACATTTTTTGGATGTTATTGGTGAAGAAGGCGATTATTTTGCTACACTGGGTGGTATGAACTTCCTTATTTAGATCAACTTATATGTAAAACTGATTGAACTATATAAATATTTTTCTAGACAATTCGAATGTATGTCCAAGTCTGGATTTAGACTGTGGTGGCTACTACCTAAGAATTCTTGAGAAAGCAGTGAAGAAAGGGCTAGTAAAGGAAAGCTAACTCGATGGGGAACTGTTCAGTAACTACATGGTTCTATTCAGGCTGGGATATTTTGATGGAATGCCAAAGTATAGCTCTCTCAATGCATCTGATGTTTTCTCTGTCAAGCATATGAAGCTTGTAAAGAGGGCAGCTACGGAACGCATCGTTCTGCTCAAGAATAAAAACAATACGTTGTCGTTGGATGAGAAAAAACACATGCGCATTGCTCTTGTAGGACCTCATGCTAATGTTACAAAACCTATGATCAGAAACTATGCTGGTAATCATGCTAACTAATAAACTTTATCACATGACTTGTCTAAAGTTCATATGCTAAAAACAGGAGCTATGGTCTTTCTTGCATTTCATAGCAACAACTGGTAATATCACCACTTTTACTACCTCTTGATACCTGTATTGAGAGCTACATCATTGTATATTGAAGCTACTTCTTCATTCAAGCAGGGTCGAAATTCCATATTTAAATGAAGACATGATTCAGTTACCGTCTACTTTACTTAAATATGAGATAACCATGGAAACATTGATGATACTTCAAAAGCTCCCTTGTCGTCTGAATTCAAAGTTCATCATTGCAACGTCTGGTTCACTTAGTGCCATTTCAAATTTTCTTGACAGTGGTAACTGTGATATTCTACAATTCTCTACAAAAATCATTCTTAGTCTCTTAAAGCATAAGGAGCTAAAACCTCATCTCATATCAAGCGGTTGCATACAGAAAGTTGTACCTCTTTTGGCAAACCAAGAACTATCAACGTTTTGTCTACAAATCTTACTCAACCTTGTCAATTCTAAAGAAGCTTGCACCTTGATTGCTGAAACCAATGAATGCATTGCTTCAATATTCGAACTGCTTGAAATTGGAAGCAGTGAAGACAAAGAGTACAGTGTAGCAATTCTTCATAGTGCTTGTTCTTAGAGTTTGCAGTATTGTTTATTGGTGATGAAAGAAAGCGTGATTCCTTCTCTTGTGGATATTTTTGTTAATGGTACTTCCAAGTCAAAGGAGCACGCTATGAAATTGCTTCATCTTTCAAAGATATTCGCCTTAGTGGAAAAAAAATCGTGTCTGTGCTTTGTTGGAGTACACTTTTAATTAAGAACATTATGGTAACGGTTGTAATTTTATACATTTTTATGTAGTATATGATTTATAATTTTTAATCTGGATATAAAGTTGTGACTTTTATCAATGAATGAATTATGATGCCTTTAAACTTACATCTATTTCCTATGTTATTTATCTATTTATTATTGCACATATAAAATATATATAAATTCTTATGAATATAATTTGTGGATGTATTACAGATGTAAAATAAAAGTTGTAATAAAATATACCACAACGGTTATAAATAGTTGTAGAAATTACAACCACAACGGTGCATAACTGTTGTAATAAAGTTTATTACAACCATGGAAAAAGTTGTAAAATATACATATTACAACGGTGTTGCAACCGTGCAAAAAAGTTGTAAAAGATTTTAGTCTATTACAACTTCTTAATACACGACGGTTAGCCCACCGTTGTAAAATGTTTATTACAACGGTGTTCTGCAGTTGTAATATGGTCATTTTGTTGTAGTGTCCCCATTTCCTAGCAACTCCCACCTATAAATACCCCCAAGCTTGGCCTTCATTTGGATTTTTTGGCTTTGATTTTTGGACTTTTAGAGCTCCAAAAGCATCATTAATGGCTTCCATCTTCTTCTCCATGATCATTGGATATGGAATGGACTTCTAAAACGTTGCATACACGTTTTCCATTAACCATTGGACATCCGCAAGCATAATTACACCACTTTTAGACTGTTTTGGACTTCTTTGTCATTGAAGCTAAATTAGGACATAGTTGACCAAGTCAACTCATTTTCTACTCAATGAAAAAGAAGAAAGGCAATCTAGTCAAAGTTTGAAACTAACAGACTTTGTGTAGTTCTATTGTCCGAACTTGTTCAACATTGTAATTAACAGAAATATGATGAATGATTAATATGAAGTGGATGTAGGTGTTAGTGCTGAATCATTATAAAAAGATGTGTCTTATGCACATTACTTTACTAATTTTGGGATATTACTGTGTTCGCATAACACTCACATTCGATGGTTGGCGTGTATTGAATCCACGGCAATTTCCCATGTCAACATAGACCTCCTTGTCCTAGTGGATAGCCACAGTTAGTCGATGCATCTTTTACTTGTAGGGGTTGTAGTAGATTACGTTTTCTTTTAGTATAGATTTGCACTTATATGTTGTATTCTATTTATTTGTAAGAAAATAGAATAGTTTAGTATGAGATTCTCTTTCTAGGTATTTAAGATGATCGCTAGAAATAATAAAAGCATAAGATATTGTAAATAAAATAACAATATAAAAAATGGTGAATAACTAAAAAAACATGCAAAATTTACAGAAAACAACAAAGATGGTAAAGCAATAAATGAGAAACTAAATCCTTTCAAGGTGAGTTCGAAAAACTGGAAAAAGAAAATTTCTTTTAAACTATGCTTGGAATAGAAAATAGGAAATTTTAGAAAATAACAATGGAAAGTTCCAAGTATGGGGAGTGCGTAAAAGTGGGATGGAAAATGCAGAAATTTTCATTTTCTACAATTTTTTAACATAAAAGACCGAATTCAGAAAATTTGATTTTTTTTTGAAACCGCAAATTTAAAGTTGGTTGATAGGGTTTGGATGCAAAAATTGAATGAATTACATTCTTACTTTGTAAGAGTGTGGGAAAATTGGTGAAAAAGTAATTTTGACTTTAAAATATTACATTCATATAGAAATTGCTAGAATATTTAGGGTGTGTGCATCATGTTTTCAAAAGATTTTTAAGAAAATTTGCATTAATATAGGAGGTACTACTTATGCATTCATTGCATTTATGTATTTTTACGATGTGTTACACTTTGCACAAGTGCACAAATGGTTGCAAAATTGGATGTACACACTATGCTTGCAAATTATGCATGGAATTATATAATTTTACCTTTACTAAATTTCAGGAATAATTTCCTAACGGATGAAAGAATGTAACACCCCACATTTCTAATAATAAAATTATTAAAATAGTTGTATAACTAATGCGCGTTTGGAATTCGAAAACAAATGCACGTTATAAAATGAGCAACAAATAAAAAGAAATGTTTCAGAAGAAGCAATGGAAGTAAATTAATAACGCGTTACAAATTAATAAATAGAACATAACGTTATGTTTAAAATGGAAGACTAGTTAGTAGTAGCACACATGTAAGCATGTGTAAATTTATATTCTATTTCATAAAAATATATATGTATAAATGTCAAAAACAACGCACATTTAAATTAGAAAGTTAATGCACGCCAATAATGTCATTAAGAGGAGCATAATGGGTGTGACATTAAAAGAGACTAAACAAAAATTGTAATAACCCGGAAATTCTGAACCAGTTTAAAATTTTTATTCTGGCAACTTTAGCGAATTTTGCATATTTAAAATGAATTATTTTAAATAACATCGACGTGAAATTAATTTTGAATATAATTCGAACGTATATATTATATACGTCGTCGTTAGAATATAAATATTTATGTATAATTATAAAAGGAATTGAAAATGGCGCGGTAGTTCGATAATTCGATTTCAAACTTCAATTGAACATACCGGGTGTAAAACGAACTGGATTTTAGTGAAACCAAAAACATTAGGATCTAATTGATAATATCTTTCCAACGAATCCGAAAAATCAAAATTTCATAGCGGGAATCAAAAGATATGTCCAGTTGAAAATTCTGAATAGTCGCTATGGAATTCAGGCCCTTAAAAACGGAAATTTTGCAAACGACCTCGGATTTCGACGATACCACTTTTGTTGGGTCCGTGATGTCAAATTATTTCTAGATTCCAAATTTCATAGTTTTTCGAATCAATATGTGAGCGTGGCAAAGAAAAACGCGTTTGACCAGTTTTAGTTGATTTTACTCGACTGAAAATTGGCCATTTTTCCAACGGTCTCAGAATTCGACGAAACTAGTTTTGTTAAGACTGTATCGTCAATACGAAGCTAGAAAATATTTTTCTGGAATTTTTCGATTTAGTATGTGACCTCGGTAAATTGAAATGCGCGTTCAAATTCAATATATAGAGTTATATGTTGATTTTAACGAAAACTGATCGAAACGATCGAATCAACCTACGATATATATCCCATTGTGTTCGAAATGGGGGTAATTAGTTATGGACGACAGGCGGTGGGTTCGATTTTGAGTTCTTTGTAAAAAGTTACTTTATTGATTTTTAAAAAAGTAAATTAAATATTTAATTAAACCAAGTCAACCCTTCATCCCCCTTAACCCGCTCAGGCCCCCCTTTTACCTTCCTCGTCGATCAGAAATTAAAAAAAAATCAAATCGCGCGGAGCCCCCTTCCCTTCCCTCCCCCCCGTCGACGACGCCGCACCCCCCCTCGCCGCCAGGCGCGTTGCCTCCCCCCCATCCAGTCGCCTCTCTCCTTCCCCGTTCTTCGATGCAGAAACCCTCGCCCGAGCCCCATCTCCAATCGCAACGCCCCCATCCGCGCCTGCCGCCACCTCCGCCCCACCACGCGACCACCACCTGCACTTCGCCGGAACCGTACCCCTCTGAGACAACCACTGCGCCACCGAAGATCTGAACGCCCCGTTCCTTTAGCAAACGAAGTGAGTTTCTTCTCTCTCTTTTTTATACCTTACTTTTTTTCGTTCTTTTTGTGTAATTAGTTAGGTAATTAAACTTTGTTTAAAATAAAAGAATTGGTTATAAAAAAAACTGAATTTTTATTTAAATAAAAACTGATTTGATATAGTTATTAAAACTGATTTTGAAAGGAATAAAGATTCAATTTTTGTCATATAGAATTGGCGACGATTATTATATCAAAGAAACAATTTTTATCATATAAAAAAATAGCATTTTAAAAATATAATCTTTTATATTTTTAAAGCGAGGTAAAAATATAATCTTTTCTATTTGAATAGCAAAGTAAAAATTCGATTTTTATATATTGAATAGCATAGTAAAAATTCGATTTTTATTTATTGAATAGCGAAGTAAAAATTCGATTTTTATTTATTGAATAGCATAGTAAAAATTCGATTTTTATTTATTGAATAGCATAGTAAAAATTCGATTTTTATTTATTGAATAGCGAAGTAAAAATTCGATTTTTATTTATTGAATAGCGAAGTAAAAATTCGATTTTTATTTATTGAATAGCATAGTAAAAATTTGATTTTTATATATTGAATAACGAAGTAAAAATTCGATTTTTATTCATTGAATAGCATAGTAAAAATTCGATTTTTATTTATTGAATAGCATAGTAAAAATTCGATTTTTATATATTGAATAGCGAAGTAAAAATTCGATTTTTATATATTGAATAGCGAAGTGAAAATGTGATTTTTATATATAGTGGCTACGGGCAACGAAAGCGAAAAAGGGCGAGAATGGCGAAGATTTCTATAAATGAAGTGTCGTGAAGTTGGATAGCTATTGGTGAGAATTTCTCACTCTTCAATTTATCTTCTAGTTATATATATATACTAGGATGCAGACGGTGCTTAGTAGCGCCCGACACAATCGTCCACAGACCATGGACTTGTTTGTTTGGTTGTGTAGTTGGTTAGATTATTTGGTTTGAATTGAATTGTTTGGTGAAATGGAATGGATTGATTGATGTGTGAATGGCGTGGGCCTTCACTAGACCGGGGATAAGGCTAGGCCTTGTCCCGTTTCTAGTATCGTGCCGTTATGCCGCCGAAATTTTCTAAAATAAGTTAGAAAAATAAAAATATCATTTTTATTTTGTAAATGAACTGAATAAAAATCCATGTGTTGAAATAAAATATTTTATCGTTAAAAATATAATTTTTAACGTGAATGTGAATAAATAAATATTCATTTACAAACCGGACGGTTTGTTTATGTACACCTATTTGAAGGACATTGATTGGGACGATAAATTTTACACATCGCCCAACTGCACGAATAAAATCTGTGTTTGATTGTTTGAAACCCCACACGGGTGTTGGGATGAAATTTGAAGTTCACTCATCATGATTGATTAAATATGTCGATCGATTGATTGACAGGTTGTTATAAGCGTTAGATATCTATATTTGATGCTTATACAGTGTAGTGCACTTTGGATGATGGTTGATTATTTATCGTTGCTATTATATACATGTGTTGTATGGAATCCGTATAATTAACTTTATATGGTAATTGATTGGGCCTCATTCCAATTTAGAAGATAAAGAATATTATAAAGTAAAGGTTCATGTGTTGACTGTAATCATCCGTTGAGATTAGTCATGTGTTGAACGAAATATTTTAACAATAAAATTTATATCTTTATCACTATAAAGTAAAGGTTCATGTGTTGACTGTACTCATCCGTTGAGATTAGTCATGTGTTGAACGAAATATTATAACAAAAATAGTCACACGTGGACAGTACTCATTCGTTGAGATTAGTCGTTTGTTGACAAAAATAAATATTCAATATTTGAAATAGAATATTTGAAAATAGAAATATATAAAGCCGTGTTGATTAGAGATGCGCTATTTTGACACAAACGATATTTATATCGATTACATTCGAATTGAATTTGAATTGAATAGAAAACGAATTGAATTTCAATTGAATAGAAAATGAATTGAATTTGAATTGAATTGAAAACGAATTGAATTTGAATTAAATAGAAAACGAATTTGATTTGAATTGAATATATAACGAATTTGATTTGAATTGAATATATAACGAATTGGAATTGAATTGAAAAGAAAACGAATTTCAATTGAATTGAAAAGGAAACGAATTCGAATTGAATTGAAAAGAAAAATGAATTCGAATCGAATTAAAATCGATTTGAATTGAAATCAAATAGAAATGAAAATAAAAAGGATTTATAATAGAAAATTCAATTTTGATTTGAATTTGAAATAAAGGTTGAAATTCTTTTTGAAACAAATTCAAAACTGTTTATAAATTTTGTTTTAAATAGAAATCGACGAAATATATATTATATATATTATATATATATATAATATAATGGCCTGAATAGAACGCGCCGCGCAGCGGCAGTTCGTGAATTTCGACCATTTATTTCAAACGGACATTACGGGAGATCCGACCGTAGGATTCTCCTAAAACCGGAACCATTGGGTTCGTATCGAAAAGAGCTTTCTAACGAATATTAGAAATTTGAAATCTAACGGTTGGATTTGGAGATACGTCCAAATCTAATTTGGAAAAGGTCGTTGTAAGTACAGTTCGATGGCCGTTGATGGAAATCGACTGTACGGGCCTTGATAAAATTATTAAAAATATCAATAATTTGGGTAAAATCATAAGAAATGATTTGGGAAAAATTGGGATGAAAAACTCCACATTTGAAAAGATAAAAATAGATTTTTATCAAAATGAACTAGTTTTGAACTGAAATTAAAACCCATTTATTTTTAAATAAATAAATTGGATTTGAAATGGGTTTAAATAGAATTGATTCATGGGTTTATCGTGAATGGTGTTTTAAATAACACTAGTTCTTTAACCCGGTAATAAATAGAATGTGATTTGGGTTTATCGTGAACTGTGTTTTAAATGGCACTAGTTCTTTAACCCTGTAAAAGGAATTTTAATGAATCCGCACTTAAATTGAAATTTGAGTGAATAATTTAAATTATTAAATATAGAAAGTGATCGAGAATGGAGTATTACCAGTTTTGCTACAAAGCGATAGTTAAATCTTTAATTAGATTTGAATGTGAAATGGTAATAAATTGTATCGATAACACCCCGGTGTTAGATATGGAGTATTACCAGTTTTGCTTCATGGGATGAATAGGTTGGGTTTGGGAAATAAAATAAATAATTACTTCGGTGTGGTTCGCTAATCTCGACTAGTTTAGAAAACCATAATTTGGCTTGAAACGACATCCAAAGGAAGATTAAAGGATAAATTTTAAAGAATTTATCTTGGATAAAATTAATGGGAACCTTTCCCTGAGAATATGAATTGGAATGAGGCGTATGTTGTGTTTGTGTAACATTCGTTTTAATATACGCGGGTTGTTTGGAAAGGCCGGGTTTATACCCATTCTGAATAACCGATTCGACGATATGTCGAAGATGAAGACGGTGGTTGAAGACCGGAAGTCTTCACATCGTTTGGATAATTACTGACGATCCTGATTGGGTTGTACACCCAAGAGGATGGAAATAGTTGGTGGTCGTCCAGACGTACTTGGACATCGATGGATATGCGAGGAAAGTGCCTCCGGTTTCGTTCAGACCTAGAACGAACTAGTAAATGGATTGTGTGTCTGACATTGGATTTTATTCTGTGTAGATTGATTTCTGTTAAATATATATCTGTTTGGCGGCGGAGAATTATTCTCTTGCTTAACGCCCTTCTTTGAGACGTACGAGCTTAGATGTTATATATCGATAGATATCAATCGCATGGCATGAATTGCCTGTGTGGCACGCTGAGTTACATGGATCAAGGCTTCTGTTGAAAAGCAAAGTCTTGTGGTTGATGATCAAAGCACGGCCTACGTGGCAGCTTTGTGTATAGCGTGGATTCGCGAGCCTCACACCTCGGTATGAGTTAAAAACGGGATACGGACCGTTTGGAGAACACGACGTTTCTTTCTAGCTTTGGTGGTGTCAGTGACTTACCAGCCCTGACATTTATATACTTTTCACCTTTGTGGTTGTTGGAATGAGGCGCCTCGATTATAGGTCTGTAAGGACCGGGAAACGTGTGTTCAGGCATAAATAATCCTCTAACGTAAGTGAGGACCGGCCCAACCGATCCAGGATTGCCCAGAGTGTGTAGTCCTGAGACATTTGCTAGAGTGTCTCGAACGCGAAGAGGAGCTTGCCCCTTGCCTCGACTCATGACGGAAATCCAATTTTCAATACGTGTATTGCGGTTTTAATTGTAAAACTAGTATGGTGACATAGTAGATGGTAGTTATGCCGCCTATGATTGATATTTATGATTGAAATTGTTTTGACACTATACACCTAAAATAGTATCAAATAATGTGTTTCAAACGTATCAAGCATGCTTTGGCTGTTATAAGGGAAAACCCTATCCTCCGGCTTGCGTTGCATTGTGTGATGGGACCTGGGTCTTATAACAGCTTCATTTTTCTTTATTTAGCATTGCGCTATTTGTTCTATGCACTAGTATTCTTGGGAGGAAACCCATTCCGTGTTATACGGTGTGGTCCCTTGATTTACCTAACTTTAAAACCAATATTAATAACTGTTTTAGTTCTCACACCAGTCACATGACTGACCTGGAGTTTATTGTTTTAACCTAAACTCTGGGTGCCCCTATTTTCCGCACGGGCAGCTAGTAGTTTTGGTTTTGCAGATTTATATTCACAGGATCCTGGTTTACAGCTGGAATGATATCCGGAAAGCTCTGTATCCATGTATCACCTTCAGTTGTGTTTTGTGTTATTTTCCGCTGCGATGTATTTAAATGTAATTTAGATCTCTGATATTTGTTGAATGTAATTTATTCATTTATACTCTGTATATTCTTGTATCTGATGGAATTGTTGTAATAGCAATGAAATGTTCTTCCGTCTGCGTTCTGATTTGTCTTGTCCTCACAGTAATTCGTCCTTTCTCATCTCTTCGGAGACCGGGGAAGTTCGGGTCGCTACATTTTGGTATCAGAGCTTTGGTTTACAGAGCTCGAGAACAAGACACATTAGAACCATACGAAAGAATTCATCAGATATTGGATTAGTAATATCCAATTAGAATGACTCGTTAGAGATAGGATCAGTAGTATCCTAGAACGGGTGTGAAGAGTATATTTTTTAATTGAAAACAATTTTGTTTTGAAAATTTAAACCATTTCATACATATTTGATTATTTATTTATTTTGAATATGGACAATCCAATATATAAAGATTTTGCATATACGCGTCATGAACGTATATTCGAAGTTTTAATATACTGGATAGATATTGAATCATATTCTAGACACCCGGAGATGATTCTGATGATTGATATATCATCATCAGAAATATCATCATCAGAGTTTGTGTTCGTGTTTCAAAGGTTTGATTTCTATATATTTCCATTAGGCTGGTGTGAGAACCAAAACTAATATAGTTAGAACACATTGTTGTGAATTGGCATCAAAAACATGATTTTTTGTATATATATCAAAATTATCAATTTGAAACGTTAATCCATTAATTGATTGATGTTTGTGTTGTTTGTTTATTTGTTTGATAATTTTGAACCATTAATCCTAATTGAACCAAATATTGAATTGTATTGATAATTGGTCGCATTTGCTTGCATATACATATACTTACATGGAACAGGTCATAGCAAGGAGGCTAGAGCAGAGAATAAAATTTGTTTGCCCGACAAATAGGTACATGTTTACTATAATTTACTGTTTTGTTTGAGTGATGATGATTTTATGAGCCTATTGGCTAGCCGCTTGGATTTTTCTTTTTCTTTTTGACATCAGAAGGCCTATATGGCAATTTCAGGATTTTCCCGTGGCTCCCGGTGCAGGGGAGGTTATGGCGAAATTTTTCGAAAATTTAGGGTGTTAGCCAAATTTTTGAAAATTTGAAAATTCTCAGAAACTGAAAAGTTGGAGAATGGAAGCCAGATCGAACGTAGAGCCGATTAATCAAACCACTTTCGACTTTGTTCCTTTTCGGGGATGAAAAGTTTTAAGTGGGGGAGATTGTAATAACCCGGAAATTCTGAACCAGTTTAAAATTTTTATTCTGGCAACTTTAGCGAATTTTGCATATTTAAAATGAATTATTTTAAATAATATCGACGTGAAATTAATTTTGAATATAATTCGAACGTATATATTATATACGTCGTCGTTAGAGTATAAATATTTATATATAATTATAAAAGGAATTGAAAATGGCGCGGTAGTTCGATAATTCGATTTCAAACTTCAATTGAACATACCGGGTGTAAAACAAACTGGATTTTAGTGAAACCAAAAACATTAGGATCTAATTGATAATATCTTTCCAACGAATCCGAAAAATAAAAATTTCATAGCGAGAATCAAAAGATATGTCCAGTTGAAAATTCTGAATAGTCGCTATGGAATTCAGGCCCTTAAAAATGGAAATTTTGCAAACGACCTCGGATTTCGACGATACCACTTTTGTTGGGTCCGTGATGTCAAATTATTGCTAGATTCCAAATTTCATAATTTTTTGAATCAATATGTGAGCGTGGCAAAGAAAAACGCGTTTGACCAGTTTTAGTTGATTTTACTCGACTGAAAATTGGCCATTTTTGCAACGGTCTCAGAATTCGACGAAACTAGTTTTGTTAGGACCGTATCATCAATACGAAGCTAGAAAATATTTTTCTGGAATTTTTCGAGTTAGTATGTGACCTCGGTAAATTGAAATGCGCGTTCAAATTCAATATATAGAGTTATATGTTGATTTTAACGAAAACTGATCGAAACGATCGAATCAGCCTACGATATATATCCCATTGTGTTCGGAATGAGGGTAATTAGCTATGGACGACAGGCGGTGGGTTCGATTTTGAGTTCGTTGTAAAAAGTTACTTTATTGATTTTTAAAAATGTAAATTAAATATTTAATTAAACCAAGTCAACCCTTCATCCCCCTTAACCTGCTCAGGCCCCCCCTTTTACCTTCCTCGTCGATCAGAAATTAAAATAAAAAAATCAAATCGCGCGGAGCCTCCTTCCCTCCCCCCCCCTCGACGACGACGCCGCACCCCCCTCGCCGCCAGGCGCGATGCCTCCCCCCCATCCAGTCGCCTCTCTCCTTCCCCGTTCTTCGATGCAGAAACCCTCGCCCGAGCCCCATCTCCAATCGCAACGCCCCCATCCGCGCCTGCCGCCACCTCCGCCCCACCACGCGACCACCACCTGCACTTCGCCGGAACCGCACCCCTCTAAGACAGCCACCGAAGATCTGAACGCCCCGTTCCTTTAGCAAACGATGTGAGTTTCTTCTCTCTCTTTTTTTTTACCTTACTTTTTTTCGTTCTTTTTGTGTAATTAGTTAGGTAATTAAACTTTGTTTAAAATAAAAGAATTGGTTATAAAAAAAACTGAATTTTTATTTAAATAAAAACTGATTTGATATAGTTATTAAAACTGATTTTGAAAGGAATAAAGATTCAATTTTTGTCATATAGAATTGGCGACGATTATCATATCAAAGAAACAATTTTTACCGTATAAAAAAATAGCATTTTAAAAATATAATCTTTTATAATTTTAAAGCGAGGTAAAAATATAATCTTTTTTATTTGAATAGCAAAGTAAAAATTCGATTTTTATATATTGAATAGCATAGTAAAAATTCGATTTTTATTTATTGAATAGCGAAGTAAAAATTCGATTTTAATATATTGAATAGCATAGTAAAAATTCGATTTTTATTTATTGAATAGCATAGTAAAAATTCGATTTTTATTTATTGAATAGCGAAGTAAAAATTCGATTTTTATTTATTGAATAGCGAAGTAAAAATTCGATTTTTATTTATTGAACAGCATAGTGAAAATTCGATTTTATATATTGAATAGCGAAGTAAAAATTCGATTTTTATTTATTGAATAGCATAGTAAAAATTCGATTTTTATTTATTGAATAGCATAGTAAAAATTCGATTTTTATATATTGAATAGCGAAGTAAAAATTCGATTTTTATATATTGAATAGCGAAGTAAAAATTCGATTTTTATATATTGAATAGCGAAGTGAAAATGTTTTTTTTATATATAGTGGCTACGGGCAACGAAAGCGAAAATAAGGGCGAGAATGGCGAAGATTTCTATAAATGAAGTGTCGTGAAGTTGGATAGCTATTGGTGAGAATTTCTCACTCTTCAATTTCTTTTCTAGTTATATTTATATACTAGGATGCAGACGGTGCTTAGTAGCACCCGACACAATCGTCCACAGACCATGGACTTGTTTGTTTGGTTGTGTAGTTGGTTAGATTATTTGGTTTGAATTGAATTGTTTGGTGAAATGGAATGGATTGATTGATGTGTGAATGGCGTGGGCCTTCACTAGACCGGGGATAAGGCTAGGCCTTGTCCCGTTTCTAGTATCGTGCCGTTATGCCGCCGAAATTTTCTAAAATAAGTTAGAAAAATAAAAATATCATTTTTATTTTGTAAATGAACTGAATAAAAATACATGTGTTAAAATAAAATATTTTATCGTTAAAAATATAATTTTTAACGTGAATGTGAATAAATAAATATTCATTTACAAACCGGACGGTTTGTTTATGTACACCTATTTGAAGGACATTGATTGGGACGATAAATTTTACACATCGCCCAACTGCACGAATAAAATCTGTGTTTGATTGTTTGAAACCCCACACGGGTGTTGGGATGAAATTTGAAGTTCACTCATCCTGATTGATTAAATATGTCGATCGATTGATTGACAGGCTGTTATAAGCGTTAGATATCTATATTTGATGCTTATACAGTGTAGTGCACTTTGGATGATGGTTGATTATTTATCGTTGCTATTATATACATGTGTTGTATGGAATCCATATAATTAACTTTATATGGTAATTGATTGGGCCTCATTCCAATTTAGAAGATAAAGAATATTATAAAGTAAAGGTTCATGTGTTGACTGTACTCATCCGTTGAGATTAGTCATGTGTTGAACGAAATATTTTAACAATAAAATTTATATCTTTATCACTATAAAGTAAAGGTTCATGTGTTGACTGTACTCATCCGTTGAGATTAGTCATGTGTTGAACGAAATATTTTAACAAAAATAGTCACACGTGGACAGTACTCATTCATTGAGATTAGTCGTTTGTTGACAAAAATAAATATTTAATATTTGAAATAGAATATTTGAAAATAGAAATATATAAAGCCGTGTTGATTAGAGATGCGCTATTTTGACGCAAACTATATTTATATCGATTACATTCGAATTGAATTTGAATTGAATAGAAAACGAATTGAATTTCAATTGAATAGAAAACGAATTGAATTTGAATTGAATAGAAAACGAATTGAATTTGAATTGAATAGAAAACGAATTTGATTTGAATTGAATATATAACGAATTTGATTTGAATTGAATATATAACGAATTTGAATTGAATTGAAAAGAAAACGAATTTGAATTGAATTGAAAAGGAAACGAATTCGAATTGAATTGAAAAGAAAAATGAATTCAAATCGAATTAAAATCGATTTGAATTGCAATCAAATAGAAATGAAAATAAAAAGGATTTATAATAGAAAATTCAATTTTGATTTGAATTTGAAATAAAGGTTGAAATTGTTTTTGAAACAAATTCAAAACTGTTTATAAAATTCGTTTTAAATAGAAATCGATGAAATATATATTATATATATAATATAATGGCCTGAATAGAACGCGCCGCGCCGCGGCAGTTCGTGAATTTCGACCATTTATTTCAAACGGACATTACGGGAGATCCGACCATCGGATTTTCCTAAAACCGGAACCATTGGGTTCGTATCGAAGAGAGCTTTCTAATGAATATTAGAAATTTGAAATCTAACGGTTGGATTTGGAGATACATCCAAATCAAATTTGGAAAAGGTCGATGTAAGTACAGTTCGATGACCGTTGATGGAAATCGACTGTACGGGCCTTGATAAAATTATTAAAAATATCAATAATTTGGGTAAAATCATAAGAAATGATTTGGGAAAAATTGGGATGAAAAACTCCACATTTGAAAAGATAAAAATAGATTTTTATCAAAATGAACTAGTTTTGAACTGAAATTAAAACCCATTTATTTTTAAATAAATAAATTGGATTTGAAATGGGTTTAAATAGAATTGATTCATGGGTTTATCGTGAAAATAACACTCGTTCTTTAACCCGGTAATAAATAGAATGTGATTTGGGTTTATCGTGAACTGTGTTTTAAATGACACTAGTTCTTTAACCCTGTAAAAGGAGTTTTAATGAATCCGCACTTAAATTGAAATTTGAATGAATAATTTAAATTATTAAATATAGAAAGTGAGCAAGAATGGATTATTGCCAGTTTTGCTCCAAAGCGATAGTTAAATCTTTAATTAGATTTGAACGTGAAATGGTAATAAATTTTATCGATAACACCCCGGTGTTAGATATGGAGTATTACCAGTTTTGCTTCATGGGATGAATAGGTTGGGATTGGGAAATAAAATAAATAATTACTTCGGTGTGGTTCGCTAATCTCGACTAGTTTAGAAAACCATAATTTGATTTGAAACGACATCCAAAGGAAGATTAAAGGATAAATTTTAAAGAATTTATCTTGGATAAAATTAATGGGAACCTTTCCCTGAGAATATGAATTGGAATGAGGCAGTGTTTGTGTAACATTCGTTTTAATATACGCGGGTTGTTCGGAAAGGCCGGGTTTATTCCCATTCTGAATAACCGATTCGACGATATGTCGAAGATCAAGACGGTGTTTGAAGACCGGAAGTCTTCACATAGTTTGGATAATTACTGACGATCCTGATTGGGCTGTACACCCAAGAGGATGGAAATAGTCGGTGGTCGTCCAGACGTACTTGGAGATCGATGGATATGCGAGGAAAGTGCCTCCGGTTTCGTTCAGACCCAGAACGAACTAGTAAATGGATTGTGTGTCTGACATTGGATTTTATTCTATGTAGATTGATTTCTGTTAAATATATATCTGTTTGGCGGCGGAGAATTATTCTCTTGCTTAACGCCCTTCTCTGAGACGTACGAGCTTAGAGGTTATATATCGATAGATATCAATCGCATGGCATGAATTGCCTGTGTGGCACGCTGAGTTACATGGATCAAGGCTTCTGTTGAAAAGCAAAGTCTTGTGGTTGATGATCAAAGCACGACCTACGTGGCAGCTTTGTGTATAGCGTGGATCGCGAGCCTCACACCTTGGTATGAGTTAAAAACGGGATACGGACCGTTGGGAGAACACGACGTTTCTTTATAGCTTTAGTGGTGTCAGTGACTTACCAGCCCTGACATTTATATACTTTTCACCTTTGTGGTTGTTGGAATGAGGCGCCTCGATTATAGGTCTGTAAGGACCGGGAAACGTGTGTTCAGGCATAAATAATCCTCTAACGTAAGTGAGGACCGGCCCAACCGATCCAGGATTGCCCAGAGTGTGTAGTCCTGAGACATTTGCTAGAGTGTCTCGAACGCGAAGAGGAGCTTGCCCCTTGCCTCGACTCATGACGGAAATCCAATTTCCAATACGTGTATTGCGGTTTTAATTGTAAAACTAGTATGGCGACATAGTAGATGGTAGCTATGCCGCCTATGATTGATATTTATGATTGAAATTGTTTTGACACTATACACCTATAATAGTATCAAATAATGTGTTTTAAACGTATCAAGCATGCTTTGGCTTTTATAAGGGAAAACCCTATCCTCCAGTGTAATAACCCGGAAAAAGTGAACCAGTTTAAAATTTTTAAATCAGGTTATTACCAAGAAATTTGAATAGTTGAGATAGCATATTTCAATAAAATATAGAATTTGGTATGGTATGGTAGTTTGAAATTTTGAATACAAATTTTGTCTGACTATACCGGGTGGAAAATATAACGGATTTTGACGAAACTGAAAATATTTAAATCAGTTTATCAATACCTTTCTAACGAATCTGAAAAATCGAAGTTTCATAGCGGAAATCAAAAGTTATGGCCGAATGAATTTTCAGAAAGGTCGCTATATAGTATATATAGCCCTTGAAAATTGAGATTTTGCATACGACCTCGGAATTCGACGAAACCACTTTTGTTGGGTCCGGGATGTCAAATGAATGCTAAGTTTCAAATTTCATAATTTTTGAAGCTAGTATGTGAGCGGGGCAAAAGAAAATGTGATTGGTCAAATTCTATTAAAAAGGGTCGACCTAAAATTGGCCGTTTTTCAAACGAGCTCAGAATTCGACGAAACTGGTTTTGTTAGGACCGTATCGTCAAAACAAAGCTAGATTTATTTTTCTGGAATTTTTCGATTCAGTTTGTGGCTCTGGCAAATTGAAATGTACGTTTAAATTAAATATCGAATGTTTTATATTTTAATTTGAAAAATAACTGACTATAACAGTCGAAATGGTCAACGAAACATATTCCATTGTGTCCGCAATGGGGGTATTTAGCTAGGGGCGACAATCGTTGGGTTTAAAAAGGAGTCCATTTGCAAAAACACTATTTAAAATTTCCTATAAAGCATGGACCAATTGGAATTTTTCTTTAAAAAAAAAAACCGAAACCCTAGCCGCCAAAGACGTTCTGGACGACTCGGAGTGCTCGAGACTTCTCGTCCATTTAGCCGCCGCCTCAGGCGATTTCACCGCCGTCGCCTGTTGAGACTTCTGACCGCCTTCGCCTCCTCTCCACATCCGACCAACCCACGCCTCCAGCCATCAACCCTCGATGTCGGAATTCGACGAGGAAGTCACGACCTTCAGAGCGCCGCCGCGACGCGCACAGGCCACCGAACCCTTCGCCACCACCGCCGATCTGGAGGTGGTTCGTAGCTCTTTGACGCAGCGTGGTCTGATCGAAGCATCGAGGTACGGATTGGCTGAAAAATCGTGACCTAGTTTCGAAGTTTTTAAAACCTTTCTGATGTAAAATTTTGAAATGAAAATAACACTTTTAAGTGTTGCAAAACTTTGAAAAATGATATCTTTTTCGTTCTTTAACGAAATTTGATGAAACAGGAGACACCGTGACCGCAAGGAGGCTCTCTATATTCTAGAAGAAGCCGCGGATTTTTCTGACCTTCCTACGAATTTTAGCACTGCAATAACCAATGTGAGGAATCTAAACTATTTGTGTGAATGAAATCGCATTGTATAAATTATATAAGCGAAGTGTAAATTATATACGCATTGTATACCTCATGTACATGTGTTGTATAAGTTATATTAGCGATGTATAAATTATACAAGCGTTGAATGAAACATATATGCTTTGAATTGTGATGAAATGCAAGTGAATTATTATATTATATATATATACTCCCCTCGTCCACAGACCATGGACGATATTTATTGCTTGTGATTGACGTGATGTTATATGATATGACGAATGGTTGGGAATAATTGTTTGTGGTTGATATTATGGTTGAAAAATACCTTTGTGGTTGAAAAATACCCTCTTGTGGTTGAAACAAAATAGAATAGGATTGTGGAATTGAAAATAAAACATGCCGCCTGCGTGCGAACTAGATGCATGATCCCCATTGTCAAAAACCGCGAGGTTTTAAGGTAGAGCGAGGAGCCGTACTAGGGATGGTCCCGGTTTTAACTACCCTGCCGTTATGCTGCCGAAATTTTCTGAAATATTTATGCGTTAGAACAATTTTCATTCGTTGAAATAAATTACATAAACTATATCGAATATTCATGTGTTGAGTTGCAATTCATTCGTTGAGTTGAAATTCATGTGTTGAATATTATTTGAATTTAAACAAATGGCTTTAGCGATAAAAGGCACATTTTTATATATATACAAACTATATCGAATATTCATGTGTTGAGTTGCAATTCATTCGTTGAGTTGAAATTCATGTGTTGAATATTATTTGAATTTAAACAAATGGCTTTAGCGATAAAAATCACATTTTTATATATATACAAACTGTATTGAATATTCATGTGTTGAGTTGCAATTCATTCGTTGAGTTCAAATTCATGTGTTGAATATTATTTGAATTTAAACAAATGGCTTTAGCGATAAAAATCACATTTTTATATATATACAAACTGTATCGAATATTCATGTGTTGAGTTGCAATTCATTCGTTGAGTTGAAATTCATGTGTTGAATATTATTTGAATTTAAACAAATGGCTTTAGCGATAAAAATCACATTTATATATATATATATATAGAAACTATATAGAATATTCATGTGTTGAATTGCAATTCATTCGTTGAGTTGAAGTTCATGTGTTGAATGTTATCATCTATTAAAAATAAGATGAATCGACAATGAAAACTATATTTTTATAGTGAATAAGAAGTGTTAAAAATACACACGTGTCGAACAAATATTTTTGATGATAAAAATACTTCTTTTATCATGTATACGCTTAGTTAAAAATATACATGTGTTGAAATAAATATTAGTTTGCTAGAAATATTATTATTAGCTTTGTTCTACATATATATACATGTGTTGAACAGGAAAAATGGATTAGCTGTAGAGTAAAGAAATTATTTGCATGCCCAACAAATAGGTAAACCTTGATGAGTTGGCTGCGCAATTTTATTTATATATCAACTCCTGTGAATGCCATTGGATGCGGAGTGCTGGTTTTTCTGTGTGAAATAATAAATAACGCCATAGGATAGTAACAATTAATTTTGAACTACAATACATGGCATACTTCTTGATGATAGGCATACTTCATCATATTCCACATAAGCAATTGGAGCCTTTGTGATGAGGTGGAAGATTTACCATATAAGCAAGAGGCTGTATGGCGATGACTATATATTACAGGTTGAACTGATGACTGATATGGACTATATAAATTATAACGATAAATTGCCAGATTAATAAAAACCCCACACGGGTCTGGAGTTGACAATAATCACGTCACTCTAGTTATTAGATACGGCACATGGACTATTTATTTCCACACGGAAACGGGGGTGACGAGAATTTATTCTCTGGAGTGATTATCAGTACATGCTCCCCCGTAAACACCAGAATATATCACTATAAATATGTGAATGCTTTTTAGGATTTATTGGGTACCTAATACGGCCCAATAAATTTCCAAACCCCTCCCCGTACAAAGGAGGTTATGGCTAATTTTGTTCGAAATATTAAGGCGTTAGTGAAATATTTGAGGTGAAAACGAAGTTGAAAATATAGTATAAACTATAGTTGAAATTATAGAATGAACTATATTTACATATATAAATATAAATATAATTAAAGGGAATGGAGGCCGTGTAGTTCGTGTTTCGGAATCGTAATTTGAAACGATTAGTACGAGAAATCCGACCAACGGATTTTCCCGAAACCGCAACCACTGGGTTCGCCTTGGAAACATCTTTCCAACGGCACTAACCTTGTAAAAATCCAATGGTTGGATTGTCCGGAATGTTTAATTCAAATTAAGGGAAAAAAGCGCTAGAATGAACTATATTTATATATACAAATATAAATATAATTTAATTTAATCGAATAACGACGCTGCAGTTCGAATTTTGAAACCGTAACTTCAAACGACTAGTGTGGAAGATCCGACCGTCGGATTTTCACGAAACTGGAATAGTTGGGTTCGCTTTGGGAATATCTTCCCACTGATATAAACTTTGTAGAAATCCCACGGTTAGATTTTCCGATATGTGTAAAACAAATTAAGGGAAAAACAGTGCCAGTGCCACGGCACGACCTGAAACGTCGTTTAATTAAATATGGCCATTTTTAAATAAATAAAAATGGCGAAAAATCGTTATAAAATATTATAAGAAATATTGATTGAGAATAAACCAATTGGGCTTGAATTGTTTGATATTTGATGGTTGTATGTGTATGACATGAAAATAACACTAAAGAACCAAAAGATGGATGTCGAATAATATAACCATATAAAGAATCGATTTAAATTTTAATGACATGAATTATTTGAAAAGGCCGAGCTAACCCTCATTTCAAATAATTTATCGAGCGATTCGAATTGGGAAATGCAAAGACGATTCAAGACCGACGATCTTCGTATCGGTTGGATGGGCGCTACTGAGGTTCCTGACCGGAGTAGCTACCGGAAGGGGACGGAAGTAGTAGCCGTCTGGACGTATGTGTTGATTGTACGGATATACGAGGAATTGACGCCTCTGGTTTCGTTCAGACCCAGGACGGACTTGTAAATGGACTGTGTGTCTGACATTGGATTTTGTTCTATAATGATTGATCTCTGTTAAATATATATCTATTTGGCGGCGGAGAATTTATTCTTTTGCTTAACGCCCTTCTCTGAGACGTACGAGCTCAGAGGTTATATATCGATGGAAATCAATCGTATGGAGTGGACTGCCTATGTGGCATGCCAAGATGTTGTGATCAAGGCTTCTATTGCAAAGCAAAGTCTTGTGGAAGATGATCAAAGCAAGGTCTCCGTGGCCTTGCTTTGTGTATTTCGTAGATTCGCGAGCCTCACACCCCGGTATGAGTTAAACACGGGATACGGACTGCAGGGAGAGCACGACGTTTCTTTCTAGCTATGGTGGTGTCAGTGACTTTCCAGCCCTGACATATATATCTACTTTTCACCTTTGTGGTTGTTGGAATGCGAGTCGCCTCGATTATAGGTCTGTAAGGACCGGGAAACGTGTGTTCAGGAATAACTAATCCTCTAACGTAAGTGAGGACCGGCCCTGAAGCATCCAGGGGTTACCCAGAGTGTGTAGTCCTGAGGCATTTGCTAGAGTGTCTCGAAGCGGAGAGGAGCTTGCCCCTTGCCTCGACTCATGACGGAAATCCAATTTCCAGTAAGAAATAACGGACTTGATTGTAGAACTAGTATGGCGACATAGTATATGGTAGCTATGCCGTCTATGATTGATATTTATGATGCTATTCGTTTTTGAAATATATATGCACTAGTAATAATATCAAATGATTTTTCTTTATACGTATCAAGCATATTTGGCCCTTATAAGGTAAAACTTTATCCTCCGGCTTGCGTTACATTGTGTGATGGGACCTGAGTCTTATAATGGCTTCATTCTTTCAAAAAGCATTGCGTTGTTTTAAAAGAATTTACTTTGGTTTAAATGCACTAGCAATCACTGGAGTAAACCCGTTCCGCGAAAGTGGCGTGGTCCTATGATTTGCTATTACTATTGTTTAACTGTTCAATAGATTCCTCATACCAGTCCCCATGACTGACTCGTTGTTTGTTTCACTTTGCAAATGCGGGTGCCCTTATTTTCACACGGGCAGCCTAGTACACAGGTGACAGGTTGTTTTTGGCTCTGCACTGCTGCATAGGGTGCATTTTTGGCTCATGGCGAGGCTGACTTCACAGAGATGACTTTGACCTTTTCCGCCATTACTGTACTTATATTATGATTCCGCCATGGGCGATGCAGACTGATTTACTTTCCGTATTTCTCACTATATGTATATGTATTCCGCCTTCGGCGATGTAGACTGATACCCTTATTATGTCTCACTGCATGTATGTATTCCGCCTCTGGCGATGATGACTGATCACTTTCCTTTTTATTTACTAAGTTATATCCCACGCTATGCTATTCTGATATTATTACAGGTTGTGATTCCGCTGTCATATCCATGTAAATTTATTCTATTTATTGTTTCTGCTATTTTCTGTACTCTGCTATGATGATTAATGTGTTATATTCCGATGATTATCCTTAATACCGCCCCTCGGATTTTGGGATCGTCACAGTTGGTATCAGAGCTTTGGTTAACCTTAGTTCCTGAATCTAACACATTAAACACCTCGTCAGAATAGAATCAGTAGTGTTCTAATGCGAGTAGCTCATTAGAGATAGGATTAGCAATGTCCTAGAATGAGCTAAGCAGATTAGCAAAACAATTTTATCAGTTCATCATCATTATCTTTCCTTATGTTCCCCTGCTTTATCATTTATGAAAATTATCAAATCTGTGAGCTTGACTCTTTTCTTGCTTATACAGTATTCTCTTAGATGGCTACACGAGCAGCAGCAGCTAGAGGAGGCCGTGGAAGCCGAGGAGATGCAGCAGGAGGACGGGGGAATATCCCCGTAGTTGTGGAAATCCCTATTGTTCAGCCACCAGCACCTGAAGACTTTGAGCTAGATAAAGTTGCGAAGAGGTACAAAAATCTTGGGGGAAAACCTTTTACTGGCGCTGGTACAGTGACCGAGGCTATAGCTTGGTTGAAAACCTGTGAGAAAATCTTTGAAGGCATGGGTATGGGAACCAACAACAAAGCCCGACTTGGCATTTGGCTCCTTCAGGAGGAAGCAGAGCTGTGGTGGGATGCCATTACCTCAGAAGATGCAGCTGGTACTGTCAGGACTTGGGAGCAATTCAGAACTATGTTCAGTGAGAAGTTTGTACTTGAACAAGCTCTAGAGAGGATGCGAGAGCAATTTTCTAATCTCCAGCAAGGAGATCTCTCTATTCAGGACTATCTAAATAAGTTCACCCAGTTGTCGCACTATGCTCCAGAGCTGATTTTGACCAATAAAGCAAAGAACAAGAGATTCATATTTGGGCTGAAGCGCAAGTACCACGATAGAGCTATGAGCAACACCAAACTCTCCTTTACAGAACTAGTAGAGATGGCTTGCAATTACGAAGACATGGATGAGAGGCATGCTAGCCAGGACCGCGCCAAAAGCCAAGCGGGAAATAAGCGCAAGGCTTCAACAGATCAACCCGAGTCTAGCATTACCGCGGTCGCTACTCAGAAACCTGCAAAGATCCCGAAAGGAAATTGCTACAACTACGGGAAGCCAGGTCACTTTTCTAATGTATGCAAAGTCCCGAGGAAGCCAAAGGCAAATGACTCAGCCGAATGCTACAACTGCCATAAGAAGGGGCACTACAGCAGGAATTGTCCTCTGAAGCAGAATGCACAAGTGGCTCATGTCTATGACGGGAAGACCCCGCCAGCTATCACGGATGGATCAGGTAAACCCGATGTCTTGGGAGGTACCCTTACCATTAAAAATATTCCTGTTTCTGTACTTTTTGATACTGGTGCATCACGTAGCTTCATTTCTGGTAACCTTGTTCACAAATTAAAATTGAAACGAAGAAAACTTAAGGAACCAATTAAAGTTCGAAACCCAATAGGAAGTTCCGTTAGTCTCAGTTTATACTGTAGAGTGCCTATCTCATATTCTTGCTACAAGTTCTCTTTTAAAGTGATTGTCATGGACCTTTCCGAATTTGATATTATACTGGGGCTGGACTGGTTGACACAGTATAAGGCCGAAGTTAGATGTGCCGAAAGGATAGTTAAAGTCGAAACAAAGCTTGGACCTATATATATACCATGTCATGGCTCAGAAATAAATAGAACATAATTTTGGTCTTCTCTAGAAATTACTTCCCCTTCATTAGAAAAGATACCGGTCGTTAAAAACTTCGCGGATGCGTTTGAAGAAGTAGAAAACTTACCGCCGCAAAGAGAGATTGAATTTAGAATAGATCTAATTCCTAACGCCCGACCAGTAGTACATCCAATAAGAAGAATGGCCCCGAAAGAAAAAGAAGAGTTAAGTAGTCAAACCCGAGAATTACTTTGGAAAGGCCTGATCAGACCGAGCTTTTTAGCTTGGGGAGCAGCAGTAGTATTTGTCCCGAAATCAGACGGTACTCTAAGACTTTGTGTTGATTACCGAGATCTCAATAAGCAGACACTGAAGAACAAATATCCCTTGCCCCGAATAGATGATCTGTTAGATCAATTAAATGGAGCAACAGTATTCTCCAGAATGGACCTAGCTACAGCTTTCCACCAATTATGTATAGCCGAAGACTGTGTTCCTTTGACAGCCTTCAGGGGTCCCGATTTTTTCTACGAATGGTTAGTAATGCCGTTCGGTTTGTGTAACGCTCCGGCATACTTCGTCGATCTTATGAACAGAGTGTTCCGTGGTGTGTTGAATAAATTTGTTCTAGTCTTCATCGATGACATTTTGATCTACTCTAAGTCGGAAGATGAACATGCAAAACATTTAGAACAAGTGTTGAAAATTCTAAGGAGAAATGTCTTGAAAGCTAAATTTTCTAAGTGTGTCTTCTGGCAGAATGAAGTTAAATTCGTAGGCCACGTCGTATCAAAGGAAGGGATTGCTGTAGATCCAAGCAAAATTATAGCGATTCAGAACTGGAAACAACCTACTACACCCACTGAAGTTCGAAGTTTCCTTGGATTGGCTAGCTACTATCGGAAATTCGTTCAGGATTTTTCAAAGATATCAGGAGTATTGACAAAGCTTACAAAGAAGCATGAGAAATTCAAATGGACTCCCGAATGTGAAGAAGCTTTCCAGGAGCTGAAACTGAAGTTGACAACTGCTCCAGTATTGACCATTATAGAAGGTAACCAAGACTTGACTGTATGGACAGATGCTTCTATTAGAGGGCTAGGCGCAGTGTTAATGCAAAAAGGCCAAGTGATCGCTTATGCCAGCCGTCAACTAAAGCCGCATGAAAGAAACTATGCAACTCATGATCTTGAGTTATTAACTATCGTGTTTGCTTTAAGAATATGGAGACATTATTTACTGGGCGAGAAGTTCGAACTATTTACCGATCATCAATCCTTGAAATATCTGTTCACTCAGAAAGATCTAAACTTGAGACAACAGCGTTGGTTAGAATTCCTTGTAGCATACGATTTTGAAATTCTATACACTCCCGGGAAAGCCAATGTTGTAGCGGATGCGCTCAGCAGAAAGAATGAAATCATTGCCAGTTTTGTCATCACGTCTTCATTAATAGACAGGATCTCGACCCTTCAGAAAGACGATGAATTTATTCAAAGAATCAATCAGAGAGTCAAAGGAGGTGAATCCACAAGTTTCCGACTCGATGACAAAGGAGTTCTAAGATTAAAGGGCAGAATTTGCATCCCAAACCATCCCGAGCTCAGAAGAGAAATACTTGATGAGTGCCACAAGTCCAAATTAAGCATCCATCCCGGTATGAGAAAAATGTATAATGATATCAAACGCACATTCTGGTGGAGGTCAATGAAAAGAGATATCTCATTATATGTTAGCAGATGCCCCACTTGTCAGCTAGTTAAAAGTGATCAGCAGAAATTGGCTGGGCTATTACAACCCTTGGAAATTCCAGGGTGGAAGTGGGAACAAATCTCGATGGATATTATCGATGGCCTGCCTCGAACTAGGAAAGGAAACGACAGTATATGGGTAATCGTAGATCACTTCACGAAGACTGCCCATTTTATACCTGTCCGATCCAACAGAACGGCTCAAAGTCTAGCACAGATTTACTTCAAAGAAATAGTTAAACTACATGGAGTGCCGCTCAATATAGTCAGTGATAGAGATCCCCTATTTACTAGCAAATTCTGGGAAGCATTCCAGGAAGAGTTGGGAACCAAATTGAATCTAAGCACCGCTTATCACCCTCAGACAAATGGCCAAACTGAGCGGGTGAATAGAATTTTAGAAGATTTGCTGCGGGCATGCGTTATCGATTTTGGAGGCTCATGGGAAGATCACTTACATTTAGCATAATTATCTTACAACAATAGCTATCAAGCAAGTTTGGGAATGTCTCCATTTGAAGCATTATACGGTAGACCGTGCAGATCTCCCGCATGTTGGGTAGAACCTGGCAACCGACTTGTGTTAGGGCCCGATATGATTCAAGAAGCATCGGATAAAGTCGATTTCATTAAGAAGCGATTGAAAACCGCACAGAGCCGACAGAAAAGTTATGCTGATGCGAGAAGAAGGGATATATCGTTTGCCGTTGGCGATTATGTTTATTTAAGAGTTTCTCCAATGCGAGGAGTAATCAGATTTGGCAAGACTGGGAAGTTGGCACCGAGATTTATTGGTCCCTTTCCTATACTTGAACGGATTGGAAATCTTGCATATAGGGTTTCATTACCTAATTGGTTGCCTGGTATACATGATGTGTTCCACGTATCTCAACTCAGAAAACATGTTCATGATCCCGATCTTGTTGTGGAAGAAGCAGCGCAACATGATATTGACATAACTCCAGAATTAGCACTCAAGAGAGAGCCATTGAAGATAGTTGGAAAAGAAACTAGAGAGCTAAGGAGGAAAAAGATTCATTTAGTCAAAGTGCAGTGGAGTAGTGATCCTAGAGACTGTACTTGGGAGATTGAGGAAAGCATTAAACAAGCCTATCCCAAATGCAGAGTGGACATCTCTGACTAACTCCGGTGCAAGGTACCTTTACAATACTTTGCATTTACATTTTATTTCCTGCTTAGTTGTTATTTCCTTTTCGAGGAAGAAAAGTTTTAAGTGGGGGAGATTGTAATAACCCGGAAAAAGTGAACCAGTTTAAATTTTTTAAATCAGGTTATTACCAAGAAATTTGAAAAGTTGAGATAGCATATTTCAATAAAATATAGAATTTGGTATGGTATGGTAGTTTGAAATTTTGAATACAAACTTTGTCTGACTATACCGGGTGGAAAATATAACGGATTTTGACGAAACTGAAAATATTTAAATCTGTTTATCAATACCTTTCTAACGAATCTGAAAAATCGAAGTTTCATAGCGGAAATCAAAAGTTATGGCCGAATGAATTTTCAGAAAGGTCGCTATTTAGTATATATAGCCCTTGAAAATTGAGATTTTGCATATGACCTCGGAATTCGACGAAACCACTTTTGTTGGGTCCGGGATGTCAAATGAATGCTAAGTTTCAAATTTCATAATTTTTGAAGCTAGTATGTGAGCGGGGCAAAAGAAAATGTGATTGGTCAAATTCTGTTAAAAAGGGTCGACCTAAAAATGGCCGTTTTTCAAACGAGCTCAGAATTCGACGAAACTGGTTTTGTTAGGACCGTATCGTCAAAACAAAGCTAGATTTGTTTTTCTGGAATTTTTCGATTCAGTTTGTGGCCCTGTCAAATTGAAATGTACGTTTAAATTAAATATCGAATGTTTTATATTTTAATTTGAAAAATAACTGACTGTAACAGTCGAAATGGCCAACGAAACATATCCCATTGTGTCCGGAATGGGGGTATTTAGCTAGGGGCGATAATCGTTGGGTTTAAAAAGGAGTCCGTTTGCAAAAACACTATTTAAAATTTCCTATAAAGCATGGACCAATAGGAATTTTGCTTTAAAAAAAAAAACCGAAACCCTAGCCGCCAGAGACGATCTGGACGACTCAGGGTGCTCGAGACTTCTCGTCCATTTAGCCGCCGCCTCAGGCGATTTCACCGCCGTCGCCTGTTGAGACTTCTGACCGCCTTCGCCTCCTCTCCACATCCGACCAACCCACGCCTCCAGCCATCAACCCTCGACGTTTGGAATTCGACGAGGAAGTCACGACCTTCAGAGCGCCGCCGCGACACGCACAGGCCACCGAACCCTTCGCCACCACCGCCGATCTGGAGGTGGTTCGTAGCTCTTTGACGCAGCGTGGTCTGATCGAAGCATCGAGGTACGGATTGGCTGAAAAATCGTGACCTAGTTTCGAAGATTTTAAAAACTTTCCGATGTAAAATTCTGAAATGAAAATAACACTTTTAAGTGTTGCAGAACTTTGAAAAATGATATCTTTTTCGTTCTTTAACGAAATTTGATGAAACAGGAGACACTGTGACCGCAAGGAGGCTCTCTACATTCTAGAAGAAGCCGCGGATTTTTCTGACCTTCCTACGATTTTTAGCACTGCAATAACCAATGTGAGGAATCTAAACTATTTGTGTGAATGAAATCGCGTTGTATAAATTATATAAGCGAAGTGTAAATTATATACGCATTGTATACCTCATGTACATGTGTTGTATAAGTTATATTAGCGATGTATAAATTATACAAGCGTTGAATGAAACATATATGCTTTGAATTGTGATGAAATGCAAGTGAATTATTATATATATATATATATATACTCCCCTCGTCCACAGACCATGGACGATATTTATTGCTTGTGATTGACGTGATGTTATATGATATGACGAATGGTTGGGAATAATTGTTTGTGGTTGATATTATGGTTGAAAAATACCTTTATGGTTGAAAAATACCTTTGTGGTTGAAAAATACCCTCTTGTGGTTGAAACAAAATAGAATAGGATTGTGGAATTGAAAATAAAACATGCCGCCTGCGTGCGAACTAGATGCATGATCCCCATTGTCAAAAACCGCGAGGTTTTAAGGTAGAGCGAGGAGCCGTACTAGGGACGGTCCCGGTTTTAACTACCCTGCCGTTATGCTACCGAAATTTTCTGAAATATTTATGTGTTAGAACAATTTTCATTCGTTGAAATAAATTACATAAACTATATCGAATATTCATGTGTTGAGTTGCAATTCATTCGTTGAGTTGAAATTCATGTGTTGAATATTATTTGAATTTAAACAAATGGCTTTAGCGATAAAAGTCACATTTTTATATATATACAAACTATATCGAATATTCATATGTTGAGTTGCAATTCATTCGTTGAGTTGAAATTCATGTGTTGAATATTATTTGAATTTAAACAAATGTCTTTAGCGATAAAAATCACATTTTTATATATATACAAACTGTATCGAATATTCATGTGTTGAGTTGCAATTCATTCATTGAGTTGAAATTCATGTGTTGAATATTATTTGAATTTAAACAAATGGCTTTAGCGATAAAAATCACATTTTTATATATATACAAACTGTATCGAATATTCATGTGTTGAGTTGCAATTCATTCGTTGAGTTGAAATTCATGTGTTGAATATTATTTGAATTTAAACAAATGGATTTAGCGATAAAAATCACATTTTTATATATATATATATAGAAACTATATAGAATATTCATGTGTTGAATTGCAATTCATTCGTTGAGTTGAAGTTCATGTGTTGAATGTTATCATCTTTTAAAAATAGGATGAATCGACAATGAAAACTATATTTTTATAGTGAATAAGAAGTGTTAAAAATACACACGTGTCGAATAAATATTTTTGATGATAAAAATACTTCTTTTATCATGTATACGCTTAGTTAAAAATACACATGTGTTGAAATAAATAATAGTTTGCTAGAAATATTATTATTAGCTTTGTTCTACATATATATACATGTGTTAAACAGGAAAAATGGATTAGCTGTAGAGTAAAGAAATTATTTGCGTGCCCGACAAATAGGTAAACCTTGATGAGTTTGCTGCGCAATTTTATTTATATATCAACTCCTGTGAATGCCATTGGATGCGGAGTGCTGGTTTTTCTGTGTGAAATAATAAATAACGCCATAGGATAGTAAAAATTTATTTTGAACTACAATATATGGCATACTTCTTGATGATAGGCATACTTCATCATATTCCACATAAGCAATTGGAGCTTGTGTGACGAGGTGGAAGATTTACCATATAAGCAAGAGGCTGTATGGCGATGACTATATATTATAGGTTGAACTGATGACTGATATGGACTATATAAATTATAACGATAAATTGCCAGATTAATAAAAACCCCACACAGGTCTGGAGTTGACAATAATCACGTCGCTCTAGTTATTAGATACAGCACATGGACTATTTATTTCCACACGGAAACGGGGTGACGGGAATTTATTCTCTGGAGTGATTATCAGTACATGCTCCCCCGTAAACACCAGAATATATCACTATAAATATGTGAATGCTTTTTAGGATTTATTGGGTACCTAATATGGCCCAATAAATTTCCAAACCCCTCCCCGTACAAAGGAGGTTATGGCGAAATTTTTCGAAATATTAAGGCGTTAGTGAAATATTTGAGGTGAAAACGAAGTTGAAAATATTGTATGAACTATAGTTGAAATTATAGAATGAACTATATATATATATATATATATATATATATAAATATAATTAAAGCGAATGGAGGTCGTGTAGTTCGTGTTTCGGAATCGTAATTTGAAACGATTAGTACGAGAAATTCCACCAACGGATTTTCCCGAAACCGCAACCGCTGGGTTCGCCTTGGAAACATCTTTCCAACGGCACCAACCTTGTAAAAATCCAACAGTTGGATTGTCCGGAATGTTTAATTCAAATTAAGGGAAAAAAGCGCTAGAATGAACTATATTTATATATACAAATATAAATATAATTTAATTTAATCGAATAACGACGCTGCAGTTCGAATTTTGAAACCGTAACTTCAAACGACTAGTGTGGAAGATCCGACCGTCGGATTTTCACGAAACTGGAATAGTTGGGTTCGCTTTGGGAATATCTTCCCACTGATATAGACTTTGTAGAAATCCCACGGTTAGATTTTCCGATATGTGTAAAACAAATTAAGGGAAAAACAGCGCCAGTGCCACGGCACGACCGGAAACGTCGTTTAATTAAATATGGCCATTTTTAAATAAATAAAAATGGCGAAAAATCGTTATAAAATATTATAAGAAATATTTATTGAGAATAAACCAATTGGGCTTGAATTGTTTGATATTTGATGGTTGTATGTGTATGACATGAAAATAACACTAAAGAACCGAAAGATGGATGTCGAATAATATAACCATATAAAGAATCGATTTAAATTTTAATGACATGAATTATTTGAAAAGGCCGAGCTAACCCTCATTTCAAATAATTTATCGAGCGATTCGAATTGGGAAATGCAAAGATGATTCAAGACCGACGATCTTCGTATCGGTTGGATGGGCGCTACTGAGGTTCCTGACCGGAGTAGCTACCGGAAGGGGACGGAAGTAGTAGCCGTCTGGACGTATGTGTTGATTGTACGGATATACGAGGAATTGACGCCTCCGGTTTCGTTCAGACCCAGGACGGACTTGTAAATGGACTGTGTGTCTGACATTGGATTTTGTTCTATAATGATTGATCTCTGTTAAATATATATCTGTTTGGCGGCGGAGAATTTATTCTTTTGCTTAACGCCCTTCTCTGAGACGTACGAGCTCAGAGGTTATATATCGATGGAAATCAATCGTATGGAGTGGACTGCCTATGTGGCATGCCAAGATGCTGTGATCAAGGCTTCTGTTGCAAAGCAAAGTCTTGTGGAAGATGGTCAAAGCAAGGTCTTCGTGGCCTGGCTTTGTGTATTTCGTAGATTCGGGAGCCTCACACCCCGGTATGAGTTAAAAAGGGATACGGACTGCAGGGAGAGCACGACATTTCTTTCTAGCTATAGTGGTGTCAGTGACTTACCAGCCCTGACATATATATCTACTTTTCACCTTTGTGGTTGTTGGAATGCGAGGCGCCTCGATTATAGGTCTGTAAGGACCGGGAAACGTGTGTTCAGGAATAACTAATCCTCTAACGTAAGTGAGGACCGGCCCTGAAGCATCCAGGGGTTACCCAGAGTGTGTAGTCCTGAGGCATTTGCTAGAGTGTCTCGAAGCGGAGAGGAGCTTGCCCCTTGCCTCGACTCATGACGGAAATCCAATTTCCAGTACGAAATAACGGACTTGATTGTAGAACTAGTATGGCGACATAGTATATGGTAGCTATGCCGTCTATGATTGATATTTATGATGCTATTCGTTTTTGAAACATATATGCACTAGTAATAATATCAAATGATTTTGCTTTATACGTATCAAGCATATTCTGCCCTTATAAGGTAAAACTTTATCCTCCGGCTTGCGTTACATTGTGTGATGGGACCTGAGTCTTATAATGGCTTCATTCTTTCAAAAAGCATTGCGTTGTTTTAAAAGAATTTACTTTGTTTTAAATGCACTAGCAATCACTGGAGTAAACCCGTTCCGCGAAAGTGGCGTGGTCCTATGATTTGCTATTACTATTGTTTAACTGTTCAATAGATTCCTCATACCAGTCCCCATGACTGACTCGTTGTTTGTTTCACTTTGCAAATGCGGGTGCCCTTATTTTCACACGGGGAGCCTAGTACACAGGTGACAGGTTGTTTTTGGCTCTGCACTGCTGCATAGGGTGCATTTTTGGCTCATGGCGAGGGTGACTTCACAGAGATGACTTTGACCTTTTCCGCCATTACTGTACTTATATTATGATTCCGCCACGGGCGATGCAAACTGATTTACTTTTCGTATTTCTCACTATATGTATATGTATTCCGCCTTCGGCGATGTAGACTGATACCCTTATTATGTCTCACTGCATGTATGTATTCCGCCTCTAGCGATGATGACTGATCACTTTCCTTTTTATTTACTAAGTTATATCCCATGCTATGCTATTCTGATATTATTACAGGTTGTGATTCCACTGTCATATCCATGTAAATTTATTCTATTTATTGTTTCTGCTATTATCTGTACTCTGCTATGATGATTAATGTGTTATATTCCGATAATTATCCTTAATACCGCCCATCGGATTTTGGGATCGTCACATCCGGCTTTCGTTGCATTGTGTGATGGGACCTGGGTCTTATAACAGCTTCATTTTTCTTTATTTAGCATTGTGCTATTTGTTCTATGCACTAGTATTCTTGGGAGGAAACCCGTTCCGTGTTATAAGGCGTGGTCCCTTGATTTACCTAACTTTAAAACCAATATTAATAACTGTTTTAGTTCTCACACCAGTCACATGACTGACCTGGAGTTTATTGTTTTAACCTAAACTCTGGGTGACCTTATTTTCCGCACGGGCAGCTAGTAGTTTTGGTTTTGCAGATTTATATTCACAGGATCCTGGTTTACAGCTGGAATGATATCCGGAAAGCTCTGTGTCCGTGTATCACCTTCAGTTGTGTTTTGTGTTATTTTCCGCTGCAATGTATTTACATGTAATTTAGATCTCTGATATTTGTTGAATGTAATTTATTCATTTATACTCTGTATATTCTTGTATCTGATGGAATTGTTGTAATAGCAATGAAATGTTCTTCCGTCTACGTTCTGATTTGTCTTGTCCTCACAATAATTCGTCCTTTCTCATCTCTTCGGAGACCGGGGAAGTTCGGGTCGCTACAAAAATAATGTCAAATTTGGAAGTAAATAATTAATTCTGGAATGTTGACACATATGAACGCACATGTATATAAGAATATGTGTAGACATAAATATGACACATTTGAAATTAAAAATAAACATGCATTATAAATACAATTAAATTATAGGGAATTTGATAATGTTAAGTAATGTTCTAATTTAAAATGAATGTCGCACAATAATTCTAGAAATGGTGCGCATTTAAAATTAAAGTTTTTTTTAGAAAAAATGGTATTTATATTAGATTAAATGTGTTACAAAGGAAGGTTCAAGTTGATAACAAACTACAACACCACACAAAACAAATACTATACATAACACCAACATATCAGCTCGAACCAAATAGATATGCCAATACACAGACAGAAGCAAAACAAAAGTCACAGAAAACATAGAAGATTCCAAAATCCATGTAAATACAACAACCATTAAGCCAAGCCATAACTCCAAGCATACGAAGCAGCAACTATAAGAGAATCACTAGAAACCCAACATCAAAACACCCATACTGTAAAACTAACCCACGTGAATAAAAAATGTAAGCCCAACATGCTAGACCCATCACAAACACTGATCTTCAACAATCACCGGAAAAAAAATGTAGCAAAAAGACATCAAACTTCAAGAAAACAACCCACAAAACCCAAATGCAAGTTACACAACAACTCAACTGGCACAAGCAACTTCCTAGTATCAAAGAAAAACTCCAAAATTATAGTAAGCAACAACAATTATAAAACATATGGAACCAAGGTTTTTTTTAATTAACGCCTCCATTCTTCACTCCTCCTATAGTTCTACATTCTCCTCTTACCTTCTTTGACTTAGACCTAGTTTTAATTTGTGACATTAGTTTAAGCCATTCAGGGTTGGTTTCAACTAAGGGGTCATCTCCAATAACCACACTGTCTCCTATAAACTTACTCTCCTTAAATTTATTTCTTTTTTTTATATTGTTACCACTAATTGAAGAACAGTCCGAGACATCCATTACACTATCTTGTAAAATATATTTTTCTTCCTATTTCTTATCATAAGTGAGGAAATGCCAATCTCAGTTTCACCTACAACGTCTTCATTTTTCCTAGCAATAAAGAGAGGGATCTCTACATTATTGTTAACATATTTCTTACTAACACTATTTCCACCTATACCCCTTTATCAACATTATCAATACTCACATGCAAAATATCTTTCTCTCATTTCTTTCCTCATTATTTTTCTTAACAGTCTGTGCATATTCAGCATTACCTGGTTCTATAACCATACCATCTTTGTCATTTTCATGAACATGCTTATCCTGACAAACCAAATTAACATCTAAATCCATATCACTAACTTTATTAGTATTACTCTTCTGAATCCAGGCTCTACTTGACTTACATATAGCATTAAAATGACCAAATATTTTACAATTTGAACATGCCAAAGAAATCCATTCATAACTAACTTTTTGCCAAATAACATTTCCATCATGACATTGAATAGGAACTACCTTTGGAAATTTAAAATCTACATCAACTTTAACCAAAATTCTAGCATAAGAAACTCGGGACAAAGTCTCTATAACATTATCCAGCCTTAAAGGGTTACCCAAAATGGAAGCTATTCTACTAATTTCTCTACACAATTTTCACATCAGCCATCGCTTCGTATTGTCACCCGTCATGATAATTACCATGTAAATTCAAGCATTAAGCAATTTACTGAGGCTAATTTTCAACAATCTCCCTCACAATCTCCTCACTGTCAACCCTCAAAGCATTTCATAATGGCAGATTCTTCAAAATGCATTGTGGCTAAACCCCTTGCTGTAAAATGGAGTATAGAAACCTTACATCAAGCTTTAGAAGCTAACCTTGATTATGACTGTTGGCCTATGTCGATTATCTCTAAGAATTCCCTCTTAGTTCACTGTCCTACGTATGGTAAAAGAGATTATGCTTTACTTTTGAAAGTACAGACTAAACCAGGAGCTGCTATATATCAAGAAGCATGGGATGAAGATGAGAAAGAACAAGAACCTGCAATGGAAACCAAATCGTGGGCTAAGGTGGAGGGGTTCCCAAAATTCCTTAAATACAATGACGATGCTGTGAAGGAGATACTTAAACCTATGGGTAGGGTTCTTGCTGTTGATGATTGTGATTGGCGTCAATTTGATCATAGAGATTTTCTGGTGAAGTTGCAATTTTACTAAGGAATAGGTTCAAGGAATGAATTTGTGGCACGCTTTAGCAACAAAGTTCATATTATTAAAGTTATGCGCACCAAACATGAATACCCGGGTATAAGACCAGAACTTGTTTTTTATTGGTAATGAAGAAAAGCAAGTAGTTCCTTGTATGCATAACTTTCAAGAATCAAACTCTGAAGACCGATTTGATGCGATGATTGAAGAAGCATGATGCTTCCTCCTTTACCATCCATTTTTTTTGAAAATTAACTTATTTATTCACCAAATGGTATTTACAATGTAAAATCTCTCGAGCATGTAGAAATGGCATAACAAGCTTACCATCTCTCGCAATAACCCTCATAGATCACACAACTTCTCATCATACATAAACTCTCATCATACATAACTAATTCCAAAGATAATTGCCTAATTTCCACGCCTTGCACTACCAAATAGTATTTCCCAACAGCTCTTCTTGCAGACTCAGTGAGTTTCATGAAAGGAACAGTAGACCATGACCGAGAGGCATGCGTCAATAATCCACTTGTTAGCTGTGACGATCCCAAAACCCCGTTACACGGTGTTAAGGATAATCATTGGAATATAACACATTAATCTTCATTGGCAGATCACAGATAATAGCATAAACATAAAATAGAATAATTTACACACATATGACAGCGAAATCATATAGATATCACCACATCAGAGAGCACAGTGCAGGATACAACTTAGTGCATAATAATACATAATCAGTCACCATCGCCAGAGGCAGAATCATACATAAAGAGTACACAAAATAAATATCAGTCTACATCGCCAATGGTGGAATCATAATACATATACTATAATGGCGGAGAGAGTCAAAGTCAGCATAGTGTAGTCAAGCCTCGCCATGAGCCAAAAGTGCACCAGATACCTGTAACTAGGTTGCCTATGTGAAAATGAGGGCACCCGAGTTTGCAAGGTGAAACAAACTACGAGTCGGTCATGGGACAGGCATGAGAAATCTACTTAACTTATTAACAACAACAATAAGGCAAATCAAAGGACCACGCCACTTTCACGGAACGGGTTTACTCCAATGAGTGCTAGTGCATGAAATAAAGTAAATGATTAAATCATCACAATGCTTTTTATAAAATGAAGCCATTATAAGACTCAGGTCCCATCACATAATGCAACGCAAGCCGGAGGATAGAGTTTTACCTTATAATGGCCAAAAATGCTTCATACGTATAAAACAAAAGTGTTTGATATTATTACTAGTGCATATATGTTTTCGAAAGCAAATTCAATCATAAATATCAATCCTAGGCGGCATAGCTACCATCTACTATGTCACCATACTAGTAATACAATCACATCCGCATATTTCGTATTGGAAATTGGATTCCTTCATGAGTCGAGGCAAGGGGCAACTCCTCTCCGTTCGAGACACTCTAGCAAATGCCTCGGGACCGCACACAGCAATCCCTGGATCCTCCAAGGCCGGTCCTCTCTTACTTTTGAGGATTAGTTATTCCTGAACACATGTTTCCCAGTCCTTACAGACCTATAATCGAGGCGCCTCATATTCCAACAACCACACAGGTGAAAAGTAGATATAAATGTTAGGGCTGGGAGGTCACTGACACCACCATAGCTAGAAAGAAACGTCGTGCACTCCTTGGGTCCTTCTCCCATTATTGACTCATACCTGGGTGTGAGGCTCGCGAATTCACGTTATACACAAAGCTACGTCACACAGACCATGCTTTGATCATCAACCACAAGACTTCGCTTTACAACAGAAGCCTTGATCATATGCTACTTAGGCATGCCACATAGGTAATCCACTCCATGCGATTGATTTCTATCAATACATAACCTCTGAGCTTGTACGTCTCAGAGAAGAACGTTAAGCAGGAGAATAAATTCTCTGCCGCCAAACAGATATATATTTAACAGAGATCAATCAACACAGAACAAAATCCAATGTCAGACACAAAGTCCATTTACAAGTTCGTTCTGGGTTTGAACGAAACCGGAGGCACCAAATCCTCGCATATCCGTACAATCATCAGTATGTCTGGACGGCTACCACTTCAGCTCCTTCAAGGTAGCTACTCCGATCACGAGCATCAGTAGCGCCCATCCATCTAATGTGAAGATCATCGGTCTTCAACCGTCTTCGACTCTTCGACTTCTCAACGTCGATCGATTATTTGAAATGAGATGAACTCGGCCTTTTCAAATAACCCACGTATATTTAGATTTTCAAATCAATTTATCACATGGTTAGACTATTCAACACTCACATTTCAGTTCTTTAGTTATAATTTTCATGTTAAATACATTCAACCATCACATATTAAGCAAACACAACAAAATTGGTTTATTTCCACTCTATATCGTCTATAGTATTTTATAACGATATATCGCCATTTTTATTCATTTAAAACGGCCATATTTAATTAAACGACGTTTCAGGTCGTGCCGATGCACTGGCGCTGTTTTTCACTAAATTTGTTTTACACATATCTGAAAATATAATAGTTGGATCTTCACAAATTTTATATCATTAGAAAGATTATTTCAAAACGAATCCAACGGTTTCAGTTTCGGGAAAATCCGACGGTCGGATCTTTCACACTAGTCATTTGAAGTTACAATTTCAAATTACGAACTGAAGCGTCGTTATTCGATTTAATTTAATTATATTTATATATATAAATATAATCGTTTCTGGCGCTGAATTTCTTCAGATTTGAATTAAACATTCCAGACAATCCAACCGTCGGATCTTTACAAAGTTGGTGCCGTTGGAAAGATATTTCCAAGGCGAACCCAACGGTTGCGGTTTCGGGAAAATCCAATGGTCGGATTTCCCGCACTAGTCGTTTGAAATCACGGTTTCAAAACACGAACTGTACGGCCATGTTTCGTTTTAATTTTATTTATATTTATATATTTATATAAATATAGTTCATTCAAAAATTCCTATATCATTTTCACTTCAAATATTTCACTAACGCCTTTAAATTTTGGAAAATTTCGCCATAACCTCCTTTGTACGGGAGGGGCTGGGAAAATTCCCAAATAGCCACACGGGCATCTCATGTCACAGAGAAAAAGAAAAAGCCAAGCGGCTAGCCAATAGGCTCATAAAATCATCACCCAAACAAAACAGTAGACGTGTACCTATTTGTCGGGCACAAAATTTTATTCCTCTTCTCTAGCCTCTTTGCTATAACCTGTTCAATAAATATGCATGTACATATATACAATTCTTATCACTTCTCATTTTCCATTCAACTTCATATTTGATTCCATTCGATTTAAAAACACCATTCATTCTAATGTTGCATGCATAGGCAAAAATCATATCATTAGCTAATTAATGAATATTTCAACTCATGCATATTTATTTGAACAAGTGGCTATTTTTTAACACTTCACATTTCAAAGATGATAATTTTGGCAAACTAAAATATATTTCAACACATGACTATTTTATTTAGTTTCTATGCATGTTAAAAATAATATTTCTTTCACAAATATTTATTTCAACGCTCGCATATCTTTAGCATATCACATATATGATAAAAATGATATTTTTATCATTTAAAATATTTATTCAACACATGAATGCTTTTAACACTTTATAATTTCAATAAAAATGTAATTTTTATTGTTCGATCTTTTTATTCAACACGTGAACGTTTCCAATACACACACTTCTCAACACATGAGCACCTCCACACATGGATATTTTATATATGTTGTTCATATAAGAAAGATGAAATTTTTATTGTTGAAACTATTTATATATAAGGCGAATATTTTACATACTTCATATATATTATAAAAATGTGATTTTTATTGATTAAACACTTCATTCATTCACACATGAATTTAATTTTCACACATCACTCCTCAACACATGAGCATTTCCACACATGGATATAGTTTCAACACATGACTTTAATTTCAATGCATGAAGACAATTTCAACAAATGAAAATAATTCTAACACATGAAAATTATTCAAAATTTCGGCAGAATAATGGCAGGGTAGTTAAAACCGACACCATCCCTAGTATGGCTCCTCGCTCTACCTTAAAACCTCGCAGTTTTTGACAATGGGGATTCATGCATCTAATTCGCACGCAGGCGGCATGTTTTATTTTTTTTCCACAATTATTTCCAATTCATTTCAATCACCAATGGGTATTTTTCAACCACAACCAATCAATATCAACCACAAACAATTATTCAACCATTCACATTTTTCATCCAATATTTCACACCAATACACAACAATAAATATCGTCCATGGTTAGTGGACGAGGGGAGTATATATATATATATAATTGCCATATTTCACTTGCATTTCAATACATATATCAATTATTCTATGCATGTATAATTCATACTTCGCTTATATAGCTTACATAACGCATGTACATGAGGTATACAACACGTGTGTAATTTATATTTCGCTTATATAATTTATACACGACATTTTCCATTCAAATTCACTTAATTTAGATTTCTCACTTTGGTTTTTGGAGTGCTAAAAATCGTAGATGACTCAGAAAAATCCGCGGTCTCTTCTATGTGGTAGAGAGCCTCCTTGCGGTCCCGATGTTCCCTGTTTCATCGAATTTCGTCAACACATCATAAAGATATGATTTTTCAAAGTTCAAACATAAAAAAGGACTCACCTTTATTGTTGGTTCAAACAAGGGTTTCGGATTTTCTCAAAATCCGCTGCGTATTGGGACGATCGGAGGCGATGACGTGGAAGAGGGAGGAAAAGGGAGTCAGCGTAGGGTGGTTTGAGGTGGTTCGGTGTTCGGATCTGCTCGTGGCGGCGATGGGAAGTCGTCGACTTTAGGTCGACGATTCTGGCGATGGAGGTGGCGATAGGGGTCGAGCTTGGGTCGGATTGGAAGAGGGGAGGGAGGCGCTTCGAGGTAGGGGTGGCGAAGGCTGGAATCGCCTGTGTCGGCGGCGATTTGGAGGAGAAGTGGCGAACGACGTGAATCGTCGGTGGAGAGAGAGAGGGAGGGTTTCTGCTATTTTTTTATTTTTAAAAATAATGAAAGAAAATTTCTGATTGGCCAATGGTTTTAATAAATTTTTAAATAGTGTTTCTCCACACGGACACCAATTCAGACCCAACGACTGTCGTCCCTAGCTAAATACCCCCCATCCCGGACACAATGGGATATGTTTCGTTGGCCAATTCGACTGTTACAGTCAGTTATTCTTCAAATTAAAGTATAAAACATTTAATTTTTGACTTTGAACGTACATTTCAATTTGCTAGGGCCACAAACTGATTCGAAAAATTCCAGAAAAACAATTCTAGCTATGTTTTGACGCTACGGTCCCAACAAAACTAGTTTCATCGAATTCTGAGATCTTTGAAAAATGGCCATTTTCTGGTCGATCCAATTTAACAGAAATTGACCAAACACATTTTCTTTTGCCACGCTCACATACTAACTTCAAAAATTATGAAATTTGAAACCTAGCAATAGTTTGACATCCCGGACCCAACAAAAGTGGTTTCATCAAATTCCGAGGTCGTTTGCAAAATATCTATTTTCCAGGGCTATATATTCTATATAGCGACCTTTCTAAAAATTCATTCGGCCATAACTTTTGATTCCCGCTATGAAACTTCGATTTTTCAGATTCTTAGAAAGGTATTGATAAACAGATTTAAATATTTTTGGCTTCACTAAAATCCGTTATATTTTCCACCCTGCACGGTTAGTCAAAGTTTGAATTCAAATTTTCAAACTGACTCACTATTTCTAATTCACTATTTTATTGAAATATTCTATTTCAAATGTTCAAATTCCTTTGAAATAACCAATTTAAAATTTTTAAATTGGCTCATATTTTCCGGTTTGTTACATTACCAAAAGATTAAAGCACACAATTGATTTCAACAATGTACACGGATGCCAATCGAGGAAAGATCCGCACAGGAATATCAATTGAGAGAAGGGTCATACATCGGATTCTTCCTCGTGTGCCTTCGGGAAGTTTTCATTTTACTAGTGAGAGGCGTCACATATTCTGGACCATAATCATATCCCTCATTAAGATCGTCGTTTGCCTAGAATTTTCCTTTTAGTTTATTATTCTGGACTTGAAAAGATGGAAGAGAATTTCTGGGCAATGAAGAGGATAGCAAAGCAGGATTAACAACAGGGAAGGTCAATCCTGAACCTGTCACATTGGGAGGTGGTAGCTGAAAGTTTGCGGGTAGTTTTAGGTTACCATAAGGGGATGCTTTTAAGGGTTGAGAAGATGAGGATTCTGGAATGCTAGACTTGGTGGCAATAGGAGACTTTGAGGAAACGAGAGACAATGTGGTAGAGGACTTACCTAAGTCTCCTTTAGCAGAGTTGGTACCATTGGCAGGAGTTCCATCGAATATATTGCCTACCAGATTCTCCATATCGACATCTGGGTTGGTATGTTCAGAACTATGATATGCAATTATCTGAGAATTGTTGACTTGTGCTTCCGGACTAGTATTAACATCAGCCACAAGATTTGTGGTGACATGTGCCTTATTATCATTATCAGAGTTCTGGCCAACCCCTTGATTATTGCCTTCAGTGATTTGTCCAACCTCTTGAATATTAGCTTGCGCATTAGTGTTAGTTTGAACATCATGCACAACTGCGTCAATATTTCCATTTTCAACTTTCTCGTTTTCTAAAGCTTCAAAAGGATTCGTACTAACATTAGGCTATTCATCCACAACATTAGCAGTAGCCATATCATTAGTAGCATCTTTCTTCCTCCAATACTTTTTAGCTTTAAGGTTAACTGATGTCCAGGTATTGATATTATTGCATGTCCTATTATACTGAGCATTATGAACATGGGGTTTGTCTTGAAAATTATTTTCAAAAGTGCCAACAGCACCTTGCCTATGTTGTTGCTCCTCATTTGCCATCCTAGCCTTATCATTAAGTTCACATTCATTAGCGTCATGGCCAAAAACTTTGCATGATGTACAAATCCGAGGTCTCCAATCATATGTTAACTTAACAAATGAGCATTTATCTTCCAACCCATCAACCTCTATTTTCTCTGGTAATTCAAATTCAGATGATACTTCAATCAAAGCTTTAGCATATCGAAATCTTTGAAGTTTTTCAGTGTTGCTATCAAAACATATTAGCTTCCCAACGTGACATGCAAGCCAGTTGATCCCTATCAGAGTCCAAAGTATACTAGGAATTCTATAGAAATGAACCCACACAGGTACTTTTTTAATCTGAGCTTGAGAATTGACAACGGTAGGATCACATTGCGTAATTATAAACATACGGCCTCTAATAAAAATAGGATCAGGCTTAAAGATTTTTTCTCTATCCATTTCATTAGAAAAATTGAAATAAAAATGCATACCATCCGATTTGCTATCTATCTCACCATCCAATTTCCAAACACGACACAAAAATTAACTACATTGGTATAGGATAATGTACCATCTAAGAAGAACCCAACAAGATGATTGCTCCAATACTTCATGCCCTCATCCCTTACCATATATGGTGGTTTTTTCAGATTTCCATCCCTCACAATATCGAACTGTTGTGGTTTGTAAATGCCTGCATTACAAGGAAGAGAGTTGAAAAGTGATGCATAATCCATCTTAGTGAATGTAGGAAAAGAGGATTTCGAAGAACTCTGGTTACCAGAAATTCCCTGATCTGGATGGGAATTTCCTTGGTTAGAAATCATTGCATTCTGAATTGCTAAATCTCATGAATACAATTAACACTTGAAGCATTAGAATCTTAGGAGGAATTCCTAAGATCTGGATCTGGTACTAGGTTTAAATCTAAGGGGATTGCAGTGGATGGATTGACAGTGGGTGGAGGTGGATCGAGGGAATAAGTGGAGAAGAGCGTGATGGAAGAGGAGGGAAAGCAGAATTGAAAGCGGCGGAGGAGGAGGGTGGAGAAGAGAAGGGAGATTTGGCAGATGCCATTACATTGGTTTAGCTTTCCATTTATTGTGAAGTAAATTTTAATTATAGTCCTTTTATTGATGACAATCAAGAGATGGAGAAACCTGTACAAGATGAAGTTAATCAGGAAATCCCTGTTGACCTTAATCCTCCTCGCAATCAAATTGTTCCTCATCCTAATGCCTTTTCCATTATCCCTATTCAATCTATCCCTTTTGACATTGGATCAATCCCTCCTCCAAAATCCGCTCCTCAGCAACCATGGTCAGATGATCGTGACTGGCCTCAGTACCGTTCTCCTATCTTTGTTCGTAGAAGTGGCAGACACAACAATCTTGAAGTCACTAGTAGTTTCTTGACTCCTGTTGTTTTTTCTTCTACTAATAAACATTTGAACAGGAGTGTATTAATAACCATCAATGAAAATAGTCAATTGTTCGTAGACGTTCTTCTACTAATTTACGTGATTCGCATTATAAAGCCATGCAAGCCTTAGAACAGGAGTGTATTAATAACCATCAATGAAAATAGTCACATGGAATGAACGGGGTTTGGGGGACCATTCAAAATGTCATGCTATTAATCTAGCTTTGTCCCCACTTAATATAGATGTCATTTTTCTTCAAGAAGATAAACTTTCTTATCCATCAAATTATCATTTCAAATTGATTGGTGGATCATCTTTGTTTGGGGGGGCTTATGTCAATGCAATTGAAATTAGAGGTGGTCTTTTTACTGCTTGGAATGAATCTGTATGGGCTTTGCATCAAAACTTTTCTTCTTAGTTTGCTTTACATGTTGCTCTGAATCACATTGCCTCCAACACCATTTACTATTTTTCAAACATCTATGGTCCTCAAGACGCTCATGATAGAATGGAGCTTTAGGGACATTGCAAACAATTGGTTAATTCTTTTCATGGTACATGGATATTGGGGGTGTGACGACCCCAAAACCCCGTACCACGGTGTCAAGGGTAATCTTTGGATATAACACATAAACAGATAATAGCAGAACATAAATAAATAAATACACCAGATAATGAACAAATAATACACTGGATAAACGTAAACATCAGAGTTACACAGTATACAGGATCATACTTAGTACAAATACAGTTCAGTTATACATAAATGTCTACAGCGGAAAACAAAACATAATGTACAATAGGAGCTGAACAACATAAAAAGAGATAAATGATAGAATCCATCTTCAGCTCCAGCTATCCAAAAAAAGCCTGCTAAAACCTGAATACAAGGCTGCCCGTGTAGAAAAAGGGGCACCCGAGTTTGTGTGATGGCGGAAAATTCGTACCAATTTGAGCTGACTAATATCATACACATCCAACTCAAAATGCACAAAAGTTCAGGTCATTAATAGAAGAATTTAGAAGATAAGATAGAAAAGATAGAACTAATAGAATATAAGAAGAAGAAGAAGAAGAACACTAAACAAAATCAGAGTAAACACGAATCTCACAGTGGAACAAGTAGTATGTATTATAACATAACTTTGAAATACAAATCTGTATTGTATATACATACCATTATCAGAATACAATACATCATATCACAGCGGAAATAAATCTCTAAATGGTTAAGCTTCCTGCTTTGAGCTCCTCCAAGTGAATCTGTAAAAGCCTGAAAAACTTGACTGCCCATACAAATTTGGGCACCCAAGAGTTTAGGGAAAACAAAAAAAATAAACTCTGGGTTAGTCATGGGACTGGTGTGAGTAAATTCCAATCATACTGTTTAACTTTGAAAATCCTTTCAAAACAAGAAAATAATAGTAAGACCAGCCCACACATAAACATGGACGGTTTTTACCTTACTACTATCCAACATATTTTTATATCAAACTTCAGTGATCTTATAATAATGTCTAATCAAATAAATATCCAAGTAGCAGAATGCTTGCATCTCACGTTCCACATGTATATAGCATAAAATTATAAACCGCAGGGCGCTTACTGGAGAATGGATTCCAACGGACAAGGTATGGGAGCACCTTACAAACATTGTACTCTAGAGGGGATACACTTAGGGTTCAACAAGAACGTCTTGCAACCCGCCCACACATGACCGCTCACTCATTTAGCTTGAGTGTCGCGAATATATTGCCACCACTGTTTTTGGCCATCCAACCGTCATCCAAAGATACAGAATCGAAAAGAAGTATAAATATGAGTTTTCTCTAGATCGGTGACAATACATCCTGCTTGGGAATGACCCAACTAGCCATGCTGCCTAGCCCAACTTTTGTTACTTCCTGGTTGTGAGGCTAGAGGCTACGTCTATCTTCAGAACATCTTCTCACCATTCACTTTGAATGTCACATCGTCGAATCCGTAATCACACATTGATCACACAAATGCACACTGGGTGTAGAATAAAGAGAAGTTACCTTCTCCCCACCAACTTGGTATATTCGTAAAGATCAACGGTGTGACCGTTGGAAATACACTGTCAGACACTCGTCCGTACAAGTTGTCCTGGGACTGGACAAACAGAAAACATCATTCTGGAACTGGACGACCCTTGCATTTGACTCTGTCTTCAATTGACTTCAGCATAATATAATTCACAGCGCTTATGCCTATACGGAGTGGTTTTCGGATAATATATCCAACCGGTCTCTCCGTATTGACAACGATGGTCAAAACACTTCGATAGTCGGTTATTTAACTATCGGAGTAAAAACAACATCCATTCTAATGTATAACTAACTTCACATAAACACGGGTACTTTTTATTTAACATTCGTTTTTATTATCCAAATTCCCATATCTTACCAGATATTTCTCAAATCCCGTTTTAGCCTTTTTACACTTCTTGGAAAACGTTTCCAGTTATTATAAACTCTTATTCTCCAGTATTCCAGAAAATATACGGTACCAACGTTCGAACTATTTCCATTAATTTCACATTCTTTATTTCTATACTTGGATAATCTACCCTATTTACAGTGGAAAATATTTACAATTTCATTTTAACCTTTTAATCGGCCCAACGTTCACCTTTAAAACATTATTCACTTTAAAGGGCGAATATCATACTATTATAGAAATCTGAACACCTTTATCAAATAACATCTTTATTTAGAAAATCAATATCATTATCTCGTTTACCGAAATCTCTTTCATACTTTATATTTCCAATCCACTTTATAAACTCTGTTTCTAAGTCGATTTCTTATCAAATAAATATTGAGTTTATAACTAAATACCGAATCCTATCCTATTAACATTTATTTGTTTAGTTATCCTATCAGATTATAATTCCTAAAATAATTTACTTTAATACATTCGACTTCGTCGAATTATAGTTCCAAATCATATTGGTTTAATTCTAATTACATTTCGAACATCGAAATGTTGTCATCGTTTTCTAACATGATTCTCCAATTTCTCTTTCTAAACTAACTCTGATATTCCTTTGGATAAATACCTTTACTTATTTCTTTAAACTAAGTGGATTTCAGACCAACTGTGACATTTTCTAAGAAGTGCTGCTATATATAAAAATCACGCTTAAGTTTGGTTAACAACATTTATTTATTGCTATAGTAAAACTTGCAATATGCTATAATATTCTCTTTATAACTAATCTCACATCACAGTCACACTTACCTTGTCAACAACATTATTTTATTGTTATAGTTCAAACTTGGCATACACTGTAATATTCCCCTTTATACTAATCTTGACATAACAGTCACACTTAAGCCTAATCAACAGCATTTATTTTATCGCTATAGTTCTAAGACTTGCAATACGCTGGCATATTCCTTTTATACAAATTTTGACATCTCTTTCCGTTACAAACTGATATCGATCCTTGATAATAGTGAAGCCGTTCAAGTTGGGGTATTTTATTTACCTCTCAGACCTTGATCGACAACGTTCTTACCATAGAACAGACATCTTATTACTTATAATATTCATCAAATCGTATTTCCTTGCTTTATTTTGGCATATGGTTTTATACCACCATATTCATACATTGAAATCTCTGTTGTTTATGGTTATCTATATTAAACATTTGCTCTTCGCTTTAACTTTATTCCATCAGTAACTTTGTTAACTGTTTCTATCTACTTCTTACCATGGACTAATATAATTAATCTAATAATATTCATTAGCTGTTTATTTTAAAATAATTATCCCAAATTATTTACTTGTCGGATAATTACAGCTTCATACCTTTTTAACTAAATAATCGTTCATATTTACTTTATAAAACGAACTATAAAATACTAATTTATAATAGAACTTCTATTATAATTCAAACATCGCTTTAATTATAAAAATATAATTTCTATAATTAACTTCGTTGATTTGCCTGACGGCCAATCACTTCTTAACAAAACGATGGTTTTACGGTCGTTTGTTACCACTTTCCTAATTGATATCGTTTATTGATTTATCAAAACAGATGTTGAATTTCCGTTCAACATCAATATTCACACGGGGTTTTAAATGTAATTTGGGTTCGAACAGTGCATACAAAAAAAAACAGTACATATAAATGTCGAGGAATCCAGTTGGATTCCTCCAATCGGTTTCTCGCATCCACAGATGTTAGTCAAACAAATTTACACTGATTCATATTTGGGAATATTATAATTGATGGAATCAGTATTCAACCGATGATGGGTATATATGCAACGATATATAATATTCAACCAATTTAATTGTAATCTACCTAATCGACCACCACACATCATTCAAAAAACATTAAAATATAATTATAATATTTTAAAATGGATCAGAGTTAGTGATTTTACTCACCTTTGTGCGTTAACCGTTAAATAACGATTTGCGTCGGTACATCGGATCAGACGTTACAATTTCCAATGATCTCTGAATCGCTCCACACTGGTTCCTGTGCGTAACTTGTGACTTTACGATTTCAACTGATCTGCATTTGTATACTTCGCTTCTTTATATCGACACATTCATAAACAACCCGTACAGTTGCTTTCACTGTAATTTCACCATTCTTCACTTTCGGTCGTGCCCGTGCCATCTTGTATACGTTTCAAATGCACTTCAATGCATTTCAGCCCCTTCATGCTTCACTCACCTTCACATCCCATTTTTCTTTGTTTTATTTATTTATTTTACTAATTGGGCTCACTAAAAATCTCGGCCCAATAACCCAGTAAAATCCCTTGATACCACAAACACACTTAAACCCTTGACTGACGCTGAACAAAATAAAATGCGCCTCTTGTGTATATTTATTTCACCAAAACTGGGCTTGCCGTCCATATCACACATTCTTAACCCCATAAGGCAAAAACCATAGCTGACTTTATTACCACACTACTCCTTCATGCCACAACTCACGTTACTGCAAACCCATTTCCATCATTCCCCCTCTTCTTGCATGCACCTTTTACTTTCACGTTCCACGTCCCTTCAGACTTAAACCCGCATATATCCCACCACCTGCACATTCACTTCCATATGTTCACAACTACTCCATGGTTCTACACATGAACTCACTCCCCTACGCTTCTAACAACACATGAACCCCCCCCTTTACATCCAATGCATTTTCATGGAACCCTCCCATGCGTTCCCTTCTTTCCTGCCTTAAACTCCCTGAACCATTCACGGTTCACTGACCTTGTTTCTCAGCCCAAACTTCCTTCATCACACATATTTCACGTCCATAATCCCATGTGCGTGTACCCCTTTCAACTGCTTCTACTGTTTTCACCTCTTTACCATTTATAAGCTTTCAAATACCAGTCCATACTTTCCTCCTGTTACCGACGTGAACTGCATGCTTGACCTCCATCCTTCCTCACTTGTTTCTTCACACCATCCCACGAGCGAAACTCAGCATCCATGCTATGTTGCCTCACATTGCAATCCCTGCGTGATGCAGTATGATACTTCTAGTGAACCAGAAAACAGTTCGAACAATGTAACATTGGTATGGAGATGACGCTCAAATGGCCAGAGATCAAATATATGTATTTTTACGAATTCTTTTTTTTCTTCTTCTAAGGAGTGGAAATTTCTTGCTGGAAGATGGGAAATGAAGTCGCCTATTTATAGGGTTAAATGCCTTGATACTAACGTTTTAGAATTATAGGATAGTTTATATTTCCAACGAATAGCATGTACGATTCCTTGACTTAAAGGCTAAGGAAATATATATGTTCCTGTGTTTGTTATTATAAGCTCTGAGTTTTCACCTCAATCATCAATCATTTGTACAGGTAAATAAATGTGCAAGTTTTCCTTAGCTTGCAAGTAGTAGGAGTAAAGTAGAGTAGGTATTTGTTTTTGATTAAATTACCTGTGTTGTCTCATCTTAGCTACTAGGAAGGAAATGGGCATGCACGTTCTTATTTACTTCTATATGAAGTGTTAGGGGTATGGCGTAGCTTTATTTCTCTAAGTAATAGCAAATAGGTTAGTTTATAGTCTTGTGAAGTATGGGCAATGACTTCATTTCAAAGTTAGGGGCATGTCGGTGATCACTCTACACACTAGACCGTGTTTATTTTGTAAATAGGTTGTCTACTGGATTATATGTTAACAACATGGCATTGCGGTTCCCGCTATATAGAATTCCATTTATTTTCGACCTGCTACGGACAGAAGAAATAATACGATCGTGACGAGCGATGTGCCCCGATCCCAGAAATATAATAATACCGGTAGATTCACTCATATTTTGAAATCCCAAAATATCGATACAGGGTGCGAAATACTCCAAATAAAAAGTTGCATATTAAATTAATTAAAAATTACAGTAAAATTCTAAAAATTATATTACTGCTGCGCCTCAAAAGAACCTTGTCCAGATTTGCAACCGATAACTAGTTATTTCAAATAAACTGTTACGATCGATAAACAATTTTACATCGACTTTCTGAATATTTGATTTGGATATAATTCACAATCTATAACACGAAATCTTGATTTTTCACTTCTGTTGGAAAGATACAGTTTAACAAATTCCAACGTTTCTTGTTTCGAAGAAATCCGATTTAAAACGAGTCTGGTACACTCAGTTGAAGTTCAGAACGTTAAACTACGAATTGTCGCGATATTTTGGGCTCGATTATATTTAATATATATTTTTATACGTTCAACTTCGTTTTAATTTATATATAAATCCACTTATATTACGAAATTCAATATTTAAAATGATTTAAATATCCAAATACAAACCGTTAAAAATGCGGGACGTTACAGTCCTTCCCCCTTAAAATAATTTCGTCCTCGAAATTGCTAAGATAGGGCAGATGCTACAATCCCTGTTGTAAACAGGTTAAAAATCTTTTTGGTTTACTTCATAATTTCAGTTTCAACTGAACTGATTAGTTCCTATTAAATATTAATTTCTTCTTATTAACGAATACTTTCAGAAATTCTGAAAATTTCCTAATAGTTTAATTTTCAGAGAATTTCGCCAGTACCTCCTCTGCACGGCTCATTTGGTACTACTACAACAACCTGCCACTCTAGGCCTTCTCCTATCCAAAAGAAAATCAAACAGCCAAACAACTTGCCCTAACCGACTCATAAAAATCTCATACTCGTATATAAACGTGTATCTTCTCTGTTGGGAATTCAACTCTATCTCTGCCATCTGCTATCAAACCAGCATATATCCAAACATTTCCAACTGATCTCTAATAAATTTATTTCCCAATACAATCATTCGCTCATATTTGAGCCAAATCCTATTTCAACTCCAGCTCAAATCCAAACTCTTACTTAACCATTTAATTCTATTTCAATACCAAATTCCCAATCAATCCACTTACTCACCTAAGTCCCATTTTATTTCAAAAATCCAATTTCACTTAATGTTACTTTATTACCATTCAATTTCCTCTTAATTAATTTCAGTTAAATTTCAATTTTCTATTTGCTTTCGCAAACCTTTATTCATCTCAATTTGTTTACCCTCATATCTTAAATTTAAGTTCTGGAATTCAATCCCTGGGTTTTTATTTCAAATAAGTTTGAAATAATATATATTTGCATATAATAATGGTAATTCAAAACATTTGAATTTTTGAACAACTTGTTCCTCACAACAACCCAAAACAAAATCTTTGGTAGTAATCCGTCACTTAGAACTCGAAAATGAACACTGATGATGCTGCAGTCATCGTCAGAATTATTTTCCAGCTATCAAAGTGAGTTCAATACTATACTACTTTTGAAAACTTATTTTCACCACTTTTATTTGAAATTACTTCAAAATATCTTTCACAAGTGCTTGGAAAATAATTTCAAATCTCCCAGGATTTTAAATTTCCCATATATTTAATCCAACTATTATTTCCAACTCTTTTCCAAGTTTCTAGAGTTTTATTTCAATTCTGGTTTTAAATTCAGATTTAGTTTATCTAATTTTTCATATTATACTTATATAATATTCAGATTGGTTATTTATATAACCAACTTAATTATAGATCTTATTTGATCATAATAATGATCGACACTATACTAATCTCAAGATATATACTCCTTTTTGTGTCAAAATATAATTTGGGTAAAATTATTTCATTTACCCTCTTTCCAAAAAATACTATGTCGAATTACTCTGCTCAAGTGTTTAGAAACACCTATCGACTCAGTTTGCATTACTGTTTCGACCAGAATTTATAAAACACTCGACTGACCAGTCAACACAATATAAAACAGTTTTTATATCAATTTACAAATACGCGCTCATATATATACACTCAAACTCAATCTAGAGTATTACTAACTCCATCTCTATTGAGTTTCGCCACAGAGCCAAGGTAATCACTTAACCTTATGCTCTGATACCAACTGTGATGGCGTGAAATTCGTACCAATTTGAGCTGACTAATATCATACACATCCAACTCAAAATGCACGAAAGTTCAGTTCATTAATAGAAGAATTTAGAAGATGATATAGAAAAGATAGAACTAATATAATAGAAGAAGAAGAAGAACACTGAACAAAATCAGAGTAAACACGAATCTCACAGCGGAACAAGTAGTATGTATTATAACATAACTTTGAAATACAAAACTGTATTGTATATACATACCATTATCAGAATATAATACATCATATCACAGCGGAAATAAATCTCTAAATAACAAATGGTGAAGCTTCCTGCTTTGAGCTCCTCTAAGTGAATCTGTAAAAGCCTGAAACACTTGACTGCCCATACAAATTTGGGCACCCAAGAGTTTAGGGAAAACAAACAAAATAAACTCTGGGTCAATCCTGGGACTGGTGTGAGTAAATTCCAATCATACTGTTTAACTTTGAAAATCCTTTCAAAACAAGAAAATAATAGTAAGACCAGCCCACACATTAACATGGATGGTTTTTACCTTACTACTATCCAACATATGTTATATCAAACTTCAGTGATATTATAATAATGTCTAATCAAATAAATATCCAAGTAGAAGAATGCTTGCATCTCACATTCCACATGTATATAGTATAAAATTATAAACCGTAGGGCGCTTACAGGAGAATGGCTTCCAACAGACAAGGTATGGGAGCACCTTACAAACAGTGTACTCTAGAGGGGATACACTCAGGGTTCAACAAGAACGTCTTGCAACCCAACCACACAAGACCGCTCACTCATTTAGCTTGAGTGTCGCGAATATATTGCCACCACTGTTGTTGGCCATCCAACCGTCATCCAAAGATACAGAATCGAAAAGAAGTATAAATATGAATTTTCTCTAGATCGGTGACAATACACCCTGCTTGGGAATGACCCAACTAGCCATGCTGCCTAGCCCAACTTTTGTTACTTCCTGGTTGTGAGGTTAGAGGCTACGTCTATCTTCAGAACATCTGATCACCAATCACTTTGAATGTCACATCGTCAAATCCGTAATCACACATTGATCACACAAATGCACACTGGGTGTAGAATAAAGAGAAGTTACCTTCTCCCCAACAACTTAGTATATTCATAAAGATCAACGGTGTAACCGTTGGAAATACTCTGTCAGACACTCGTCCATACAAGTTGTCCTGGGACTGGACAAACAGAGAACATCATTCTGGAACTGGACGACCCTTGCATTTGACTCCGTCTTCAATTGACTTCAGCATAATATAATTCACAGCGCTTATGCCTATATAGAGTGGTTTTCAGATAATATATCCAACCGGTCTCTCCGTATTGACAACGATGGTCAAAACACATCGATAGTCGGTTATTTAACTATCAGAGTAAAACCAACATCCATTCTAATGTATAACTAACTTCACATAAACACGGGTACTTTTTATTTAACATTCGTTTTTATTATCCAAATTCCCATATCTTACCAGATATTTCTGAAATCCCGTTTTAGCCTTTTTACACTTCTTGGAAAACGTTTCCAGTTATTATAAACTCTTATTCCCCATATTCCAGAAAATATACGTTACCAACGTTCGAACTATTTCCATTAATTTCACATTCTTTATTTCTATACTTGGATAATCTACCCTATTTACATTGGAAAATATTTCCAATTTCATTTTAACCTTTTAATCGGCCCGACGTTCACCTTTAAAACATTATTCACTTTAAAGGGTGAATATCATACTATTATAGAAATCTGAACACCTTTATCAAATAACTTCTTTATTTAGAAAATCAATATCATTATCTCGTTTACCGAAATCTCTTTCATACTTTATATTTCCAATCCACTTTATAAACTCTGTTTCTAAGTCGATTTCTTATCAAATAAATATTGAGTTTATAACTAAATACCGAATCCTATCCTATTAACATTTATTTGTTTAATTATCCTATCAGATTATAATTCCTAAAATAATTTACATTAATACATTCGGCTTCGTCGAATTATAGTTCCAAATCATACTGGTTTAATTCTAATTACATTTCGAACATCGAAATGTTGTCATCGTTTTCTAACACGATTCTCCAATTTCTCTTTCTAAACTAATTCTGATATTCCTTTGGACAAACACCTTTACTTATTTCTTTAAACTAAGTGGATTTCAGACCAACTGTGACATTTTCTAAGAAGTGCAGCTATATATAAAAATCACGCTTAAGTTTGTTAACAGCGTTTATTTATTGCTATAGTAAAACTTGCAATACGATGTAATATTCTCTTTATAACTAATCTCACATCACAGTCACACTTACCTTGTCAACACCGTTATTTTATTGTTATAGTTCAAACTTGGCATACGCTGTAATATTCCCCTTTATACTAATCTTGACATAACAGTCACACTTAAGCCTAATCAACAGCATTTATTTTATCACTATAGTTCTAAGACTTGCAATACGCTGCCATATTCCTTTTATAAAAATTTTGACATCTCTTTCCGTTACAAACTGATATCGATCCTTGATAATAGTGAAGCCGTTCAAGTTGGGGTATTTTATTTACCTCTCAGACCTTGATCGACAACGTTCTTACCTTAGAACAGATATAAGTCTGTATTCTAATCCCTTATTACTTATAATATTCATCAAATCGTATTTCCTTGCTTTATTTTGGCATATGGTTTTATAACACCATATTCATACTTTGAAATCTCTGGTGTTTATGGTTATCTATATTGAACATTTGCTCTTCACTTTAACTTTATTCCATCAGTAACTTCGTTAACTGTTTTTATCTACTTCTTACAATGGATTAATATAATTAATCTAACAATATTCATTAACTGTTAATTTTAAAATAATTATCCCAAATTATTTACTTGTCGGATAATTACAGCTTCATACCTTTTTAACTAAATAATCATTCATATTTACTTTATAAAATGAACTATAAAATACTAATTTATAATAGAACTTCTATTATAATTCAAACATCGCTTTAATTATAAAAATATAATTTCTATAATTAACTTCGTTGATTTGCCTGACGGCCAATCACTTCTTAACAAAACGATGGTTTTACGGTCGTTTGTTACCACTTTCCTAATTGATATCGTTTATTGATTTATCGAAACAGATGTTGAATTTCCGTTCAACATCAATATTCACACGGGGTTTTAAATGTAATTCGGGTTCGAACAGTACATACAAAACAAACAATACATATAAATATCGAGGAATCCGGTTGGATTCCTCCAACCGGTTTCTCGCGTCCACAGATGTTAGTCAAACAAATTTACACTGATTCCTATTTGGGAATATTATAATTGATGGAATAAGTATTCAACCGATGATGGGTATATATGCAACGATATATAATATTCAACCAACTTAATTGTAATCTACCTAATCGACCATCACACATCATTCAAACAACATTAAAATATAATTATAATATTTTAAAATGGATCAGAGTTAGTGATTTCACTCACCTTTGCTCGTTAACCGTTAAATAACGATTTGCGTCGGTACACCGGATCAGACGTTATAATTTCCAGTGATCTCTGAATCGCTCCACACTGGTTCCAGTGCGTAACTCGTGACTTTACGATTTCAACTGATCTGCATTTGTACACTTAGCTTCTTTATATCGGCACATTCATAAACAACCCTTACAGTTGCTTTCACTGTAATTTCACTGTTCTTTACTTTCGGTCGCGCCCGTACGTTTCAAATGCACTTCAATGCATTTCAGCCCCTTCATGCTTCACTCACCTTCACGTCCCATTTTTCTTTGTTTTATTTATTTATTTTACTGATTGGGCTCACTAAAAATCCCGGCCCAATAATCCAGTAAAATCCCTTGATACCACAAACACCCTTAAACCCCTGGCCGACGCTGAACAAAATAAAGTGCGCCTCTTATGTATATTTATTTTACGAAAACTGGGCTTGCCGTCCATATCACACGTCCTTAACCCCATAAGGCAAAAACCATAGCTGACTTTATTACCACACTACTCCTTCATGCCACAACTCACGTTACTGCAAACCGATTTCCATCATTCCCCCTCTTCTTGCATGCACCTTTTACTTTCACGTTCCACGTCCCTTCAGACTTAAACCCGCATATATCCCACCACCTGCACATTCACTTCCATATGTGCACAGCTACTCCATGGTTCTACACATGAACTCACTCCCCTACGCTTCTAACAACACATGAACCCCCATTTACATCCTACACATTTTCATGGAACCCTCCCATGCGTTCCCTTCTTTCCTGCCTTAAACTCCCTGAACCATTCACGGTTCACTGACCCTGTTTCTCAGCCCAAACTTCCTTCATCACACATATTTCAGGTCCATAATCCCATGCACGTGTACCCCTTTCAACCGCTTCTACTATTTTGACCTCTTTACCATTTATAAGTTTTCAAATACCAGTCCATACTTTACTCCTGTTACCGACGTGAACTGCATGCTTGACCTCCATCCTTCCTCACTTGTTTCTTCACACCATCCCACGAGCGAAACTTAGCATCCATGCTGTGTTGCCTCACATCGCAATCCCTGCGTGATGCAGTATGATACTTCTAGTGGACCAGAAAGCGGTTCGAACCATGTAACATTGGTATGGAGATGACGCTCAAATGGCCAGAGATCAAATATATGTATTTTTCCGAATTCTTTTTTTTTCCTTTTTCTTCTAAGGAGTGGAAATTTCTTGCTGAAAGATGGGAAATGAAGTCATGTATTTATAGGGTTAAATGCCTTGATACTCACGTTTTATGACTATAGGATAGTTTATATTTCCAACGAATAGCATGTACGATTCCTTGACTTAAAGGCTAAGGAAATATATATATATGTTCCTGTGTTTGTTATTATAAGCTCTGAGTTTTCACCTCAATCATCAATCATTTGTACAGGTAAATAAAAGCGCAAGTTTTCCTTAGCTTGCAAGTAGTAGGAGTAAAGTAGAGTAGGTATTTGTTTTTGATTAAATTACCTGTGTTGTCTCATCTTAGCTCCTAGGAAGGAAATGGGCATGCACGTTCTTATTTACTTCTTTATGAAGTGTTAGGGGTATGGCGTAGCTTTGTTTCTGTAACACCCCACACCCGCTATGGTCACTCGCTAAGGGAATGCCATAACATCGGTGGAGTATTTTAAGTGAATATAGGACAGAAAAATTACAACAAGACAGATATAAGTAATACTTGAAGATTTTTAAACATTATTTCATTTCATTGCAGCGGAAAGTAATACATGTTTGGTTACATCACAAAACCATAACAAGAGTCAAGTACATAATTTCCATCTTGATAAAATAAAAGTACATAATCCCACTACAACTAATAGCCATAAAAGAAAAGATAAACTGGGCTTTACTCCAACGGTCCAAGCTCCAAAAAGATAGATACAACAATCCAATCAAAGCCCACTGGCACTAGGCCCACTCTGAGAACCTGGGGTTGGGGAAAAAGATAAAAACAACGGGGTCAAACATAAGTCTGAGCGAGCTCTATAACTTTAACAATACAATCATTAAAGTAACCAGAGAAGACATAAGTTGACATACGGTAATGACTGGGGATGAATGGCTACACTAAGCAGCTTGGTAGACTTAGGACAAACTAAGATAACCATAAAGACGCATTTATCCACCCAAGGATAATTACTGGATTACGTCACCCCAGATCTACCCACCCAAGGGTAATTCCTACACTGCACCACACCAGTTCTACCCACCCAAGGGTAATTCCTACTTAAAGGTTGATCCCACTAAGTGTACTTAGTAATTTTACCCAGTAGTTTCTTGTACCCCTAGCTGACTACATAGGTGCCGTCTGCCCCTATCTCCACTAGGTGTACCCACTACCCCCAAGCGATCGGCTCCCTACCGTAGATACCCGTGCTGGCCCCACAGTGGGTGTATCACTCCCCAAAGTGGCAACCCGATAATCAATGGTGCACGGCTTATACCTACACGATGCAACAACGGCTTATCTACCAGCCCGGGCCCACACACGCATATGAAGCCCGTTGGACTTGCGTTGCCATCGCTACCCCATTTTGGCCACTTATAGACAAACCCAGTATGCGTGTCCCGTCCTCGGCTTGGGCCGAGCTCACAAAGATACGTATGGGATACCGGTTGTAATGGGCCCCCACAAGCTACCCACCTAAGCTTGTCATTCATTTAGTATAACCCAATAATGGGTCCCCACAAGCTACCCACCTAAGCTTGTCATTCATCAAATGTAACCCTATAATGGGTCCCCCACAAGCTACCCACCTAAGCTTGTCATTCATTTAGTATAACCCAATAATGGGTCCCCACCTAAGCTTGTCATTCATCAAATGTAACCCTATAATGGGTCCCCCACAAGCTACCCACCTAAGCTTGTCATTCATCTAGTGTAACCCACTTAACCCTTTTTAATAATCATGTTCACTTACATGTTTAAAGTTTGGTTAAGTCATTTAATTATATTTCAATTGCCACCCAAGGCACCCACTAGATTTCCACATGCCACCCAAGGCACCCATTAGGTTTCCTCATGCCACCCAAGGCAACCACTTAACCCTTTAATCATGTTTTAGTTACATGTTCCACTTTGGTTAAGTATTCTAATCGTATTTTCTATTGCCACCCAAGGCAACCACTAAATTTCCACATGCCACCCAAGGCGCCCACTTAACCCCTCATGTCCCACTACATGCTAATATGGTTAAGTGTTTCTTAATTAATTAAGACCGTGATCTCCCATAAAGACCTCCCACATTAGACTGGCTGTTATGACCGCCTGGTTAAGCCGGTAGGGTCCGGGCAGTCTTACGTCATAACAGAGTCTAACCTCGTGTCTTTACTTTAATCACGTATTTAATTTATGGCTAAGACCTCTCACATTGGGCTGACATTTGTAGCAACTGGTTAAGCCGGTAGGGTCCGGGCAGTCTTACACTACAAATGAGTCCAACCTCGTGTCTTAGTCGATTAATTACACCTAATTAATCACCCCCATATTAATTATCCTTAATTAATATCAAGTTTTTCATAACATGGGTAGACCTAACTCAATAGGTAAATTCCCATGGGGTAGACCTAACTCAATAGGTAAATTCCCACTTATGTTAATTTATTTTTATGGTATACTTAATCATATCCATTTCACACCATTTCATTAACATGTCTATTAACCCCATCGTTTCCCACGTACTTATGCTAACACGACATATTTCCATGAGAAGATTCTTTCACAATTAACATGGGTTTCACTTAGCATACATTAGCATTAACATGGGTTAAAAGGTGTCCACTTACATCATGATATTAACCCAACTAGCATTACTAAATAACCCAACTTGCATGAACATACATATGTCATGTATAAAGGCAACTTGCATAAGTGTTCATAGGTTATACAAAGGTGAACTTGCATGTGTCTTAAAGGTGTGAACTTGCACAACATGTTACATGTTATCTTGCATAACATCATACACATAACTTGCATAATATCATAAACATAACTTGCATAACATCGTGCACATAACTTGCATAACATCATACACATAACTTGCATATGAACTTGCACAACAACATGCACATAACTTGCATAACATGTTGAACTTGCATATAAGCATACACATAACTTGCATAAGCATTCTCATACTTGCATAAGCATGCATAACTTGCATATCATGTTAAACTTGCATTTAAGCATATACATAACTTGCTTAACATGTTGAACTTGCATATATGACTTGCATCTTAAAGGAGGGTAAACATGCATATATATATATATATATATATATATATATATATATATATACATAGCATATAAAGGTGTCATCTTGCATATGTATGCATCACATTTAAAAGGGTAAACTTGCATGTCATGATTTATGCATAATACCAAACACTTAGCATGCATAAAACCACATACTTAGCATGCATAGAATCAATTACTTATTATGCATAAACCCACCACTTAACTTGCATAAACCCACATACTTAACTTGCATAAACCCACATATCCAACTTGCATAAACTTAGGATTAATATTAAACATAGATTAGCATATTCACATCATATCATATGACTTGAAAACCCATTAATCCTCATGCAAAACCATAGATGTCATCATATCTCATCTACTTAATTTAGCAATTGATCATCAAAGTGATAGAAACTCACTACTAGCAAATTTGCACTCCAAATGAAGAAGATTAAGATGCTTAGAATGGATTAGAGGTTGATTAGCTTGCAACTCTCTTCATTGATTTGTGGAGGCCATGATCAAGTTTCATTTTGCCATAGTTTAGTTACAAGATCTAATTATGAATAGATTAGGGTAGGGTTGGGGTCTTATTTATAGGATTAGGTAGTGTTTTTAGGCCATTAGATTAACCCTAAATTAGGTTAGGACCTTTAGATTTCGGCACCTTCCAGAAACCAGCCCTAAGACCAAGCCCAAACCTCAAACTGGTGCACCCAACCACAGAACTCTCTAGAAACTGTGCAGGTTTCCTGGCTCGGCACGGGCGCACTTCCCAAGTGTGCCAGTGTATTTTTGTACTGGCGCACTTCATAAGTGCGCCAGTGCATTTTTGTACTGGCGCACTTCACAAGTGCGCCAGTGCATTTCTGGCCTGTTTCTGGTTTTTCTGCCTAACTTCATTCGTCCATATCTCTTTCATACGGTACCCGTTTTACGCAAACTCGGACTCTATTTCGCGTATTTTTCCGAGACGAACGCAATGATGCAGCCCGTTTCCTCTAATTCCCACATCTGGGATTAGTTATTCTTTAATTTGTGAATTTTAGCATTAACCGAAAATTCGGGGTGTTACATTCTCCCCTCCTTAAAGGATTTCGTCCCCGAAATCTCTAAGCTAAGGAGAATGCATATCCTACCATCCAAACAACCATCTACTCAATCCATCAAACACGGGCATCCATTGTCCTTAAAACAATTTCTAATGATGTATGAGCATATGCAAAAAGTGTGTGTATATGTTCCCTATCTAATGTATGAACATATGCAAACCATGATAGTGCCATGCATCCATTATGTATGCGAGAGAACCCTATCGACACATACAATTTCTACATGTGTGCACAACCATACACCAAAATGCATCATCCATATGATAACGCAACCATTATACATCCATTAATATAGCTACCTACACACATAAATATGCAATATGCAATATGAAGTGACTGAGTCGATCTAGTGCCTAAAGTGTGTGTATATGCATCCACGAGCAACCACTAGCAAACACTTGCATCCACTTGCATCCATCAACCATAACATGTCTCAAACACATGTTTCAACCATAGGTTTACCCTATCTAAAGGTCAAACAGTACTAACGAGAGGACATACTAAGGATAAGATAAGCACAAGATATGGGATGAAGGAGAAACAAAAGGACATACCCTCCGAAAGAAAAGGGTACCTCGAACGCATCTTCGCTTCCGTCTCCCAGGTAGCGTCGCTCTCTTCATCTCCCCATTGTACTTTGACTAGTTGAACCTCTCTGTTTCTCAACTTCCAAATCTCTAACCCAAGGATGCAAGTAGGAGCTCGTTGAATCGTCGCATCACGCTCTACTTCCACTTCTCTAAGCAAGCTCGGCTCTACCACCTCTGCGGTCTCATGTCGGCACTTCCTCCCATGGAATACATCATGTACACCACTAAGTCTGTCGGGCAACTCCACCAATGGAAGGTGCTCCTCCCATGTACCTCCAAAATCCAAGATACATAGCCTCAAAAGGTCTTCTAAAATATGATTCACCCTCTCGGTCTGGCCGTCCGTCTGAGGATGATATGCGGTACTCAAACACAACTGAGTCCCTACCGCCTCTTGCAAACTCTTCCAAAACTCTCTAGTGAAGATAGGATCTCGATCGCTCACTATACTGGAAGGTACACCATGTAATCTAACAATCTCTCGAATGTAAACTGAAGCTAGCTCTGCAGCAGTCCTCTTAATCTTCACGGGTATAAAATGGGCACTCTTAGTAAGTCTGTCTACCACACCCCAAATTCCCGTATTACCCTTCCTCGATCTCGGTAATCCATCGAGACACTATCCCACTTCCATAACGGAACTTCCAATGGGTGAAGCAACCCACCGGGCTTCTTTTGCTCCGCTTTTACTTGTTGGCACACCAAGCATCTAGCGACATACTCGGCAGCGTCTTTCTTCATACCGGCCCAAAAGAAAACACGCTTCATGTCTTGGTACATCTTGTCCCCACCGGGATGAATGGTCATCCTAGAACGGTGTGCATCATCAAGAATAGTCTTCCTCAAACCCTCGTCTTGCGGTACACAAAGTCTACCGTCTCTACGCAACCACCCCTTACCATCTAGGGTGTACCTACTCAAATGGATGGACGACCCCCTCCTCATGAGCTTCTCTACTAACTCATCCAACTATGTGTCGTCTCGCTGTGCCTCGCTAATTCGTCCCAAAAGAGTAGGCCTAACCTCCAAGGAGGCTAGCAAACCGGGTACACAGTCAACGGAAGGTCTAAAGTCAAACATAGAAATAAACTCTAAGCTCCGTCGTTTAACGAACCATGAACTCGAGGACAACCTTTTTCTACTTAAGGCGTCCGCTACCACGTTACCCTTGCTAGGGGTATACGCTACCTCAAACTCATAGGATGCTAAGAATTCCATCCACCTTTGTTGTCATAAGACAATGCGCTCAAAGAGTTTCCAACACTTCCCTAAGATGTAGGGCATGCTTTTCTCCACTTCTAGAGAAAATTAGGATATTCTCCCATGCAAAATCGTCACAACTATCCATCTCTCACGCAGACCACCCTGGTCGAACTCGACATCCCCCAAATGCAAGCCCCAAAGGCCTAAACCAATATCAGACAAACACCCAAGGGATACCTCCTTCGAATTCAGACGACCTACGTGCGATGATACTAGTAAAAACGGCTAAATAATTAAGCCCTTGTCCAACTCTGGATGTCCTCGCCAGTCTCGCTCCAAAACCATTGTTTATCCCATACTGGCTTTGCTCAGCCTATTGAGCACACACGGAAACTTATTCCGCTCCTAGAAAAGACCAAGATGTCATTTACAAAGACCATCACAAACTTATTTAGGTACTCCCTGAACACCCTTCTCATCAAATCAACAAAGTATGCGGGGGCGTTCGTCAAACCAAATGGCATCACCAGCCACTCATAAAAACCATCCGGAGTCCTAAATGTAGTCTTCTCTATACTATCCTCAGCCACTCTCAACTGATGAAACTCCGTGGCTGAGCCCACTGCGAAAACACTGAGGCGCCAACCAACTGATCATAGGGATCATCAATCCTCGGCAATGGGTGTCTATTCTTCTTTGTGTGTTTATTTAGTTCTCTTTAGCCTACACAAAGTCTGAGGGACCCATCCGCCTTCATAGCAAAAACTACTGGAGCACCCCACTCCGATATACTTCGTCTTATGAACCCCTTCTCAAGCAAATCGCCAACTTGCTCATGGAGTTCCCTCCTCTCACGAGGAGTCATGTAGCACACTGGCCAAGATACTAGTTTGGCATTGTCTACCAGGTATATCCGGAAGTCAGTCTCCCGCTCCGGAGGTAAGCCCTTCACCTCCTCAACCACATCCGAGTATTCCCGGACCACCCTAACAGATTGCAAATTCTCGACCGAAGCGTCAAGCGATTCAAGATAACTTAGCATAACAGAATCCATGGGGTTACAAGAGATCTCGAGAGTGTTACCCAAGCGGGTCATGAGCCTAACAACTCTCCTTTCGCAATCAAGAACAGCACCATTACTGGATAACCAATCCATGCCCGAAATTAACCCATAGCTCGTGAAGCCCAAAAGCATCACATCTAAACTCAACGCTAAGTATCGCAACTTTCAAACCCAAACACATCATGGAGCCCCAATTGGGTTTGAAACAACTAAGGGATCATCTACTAACTGGTGTCTAAGTGCAGTGACTCAACTAACAAGGATGAGATAAACGAACTCGATGCGTCAGAATCAAATAAATTTGAATCGGATAATAAAGAAATCCAAATTCCAACCCAGACGGTCCTATCCCCATCTGGTACCCTAGTCGTGAGGGAATACGACCACCCTCCAGGAGATTCCGTACCTTGCCCTTGCCTCTTTGGACAATCCTAATAAGATGTCCTATTCCTCCCAAAAGGATACTATTCGCCTTCTTCATCGTAACCTCCCACCCATGAGGTTTCATCCTTCATTAACCAAACAACTATTTGAGCCTTCCTCCCATCGTCTATCCAATAGATACCTACCAGTCCTCCTCCTTCTTGAACCAACTTCTAATCTGACTATCGTCTAAGTCCCTTGAAGTGGTTTTCCATTCTTATCTATCTTAGAAAGATCATCTATACACGGAGGGGAAGCTCAAAACGAGAGAGGAAGAGATTCAAACTGGAGAATTCGAAAGATAAAGATATGGCTATCGGGGATTATGCTATTCTTTCAAAAACTTTTCTCTTAAAAGACATGTTTTTGAAAATACTCCTTTCAAAAATATTCTTAGAAAATAGTTTTTCTAAAAATTCTATCTGTTCTGGTAACCTGGCTCTGATACCACGTGTAACACCCCACACCCGCTATGGTCACTCGCTAAGGGAATGCCATAACATCGGTGGAGTATTTTAAGTGAATATAGGACAGAAAAATTACAACAAGACAGATATAAGTAATACTTGAAGATTTTTAAACATTATTTCATTTCATTGCAGCGGAAAGTAATACATGTTTGGTTACATCACAAAACCATAACAAGAGTCAAGTACATAATATCCATCTTGATAAAATAAAAGTACATAATCCCACTACAACTAATAGCCATAAAAGAAAAGATAAACTGGGCTTTACTCCAACGGTCCAAGCTCCAAAAAGATAGATACAGCAATCCAATCAAAGCCCACTGGCACTAGGCCCACTCTGAGAACCTGGGGGTTGGGGAAAAAATAAAAACAACGGGGTCAGACATAAGTCTGAGCGAGCTCTATAACTTTAACAATACAATCATTAAAGTAACCAGAGAAGACATAAGTTGACATAAGGTAACGACTGGGGATGAATGGCTACACTAAGAAGCTTGGTAGACTTAGGACAAACTAAGATAACAGTAAAGACGCATTTATCCACCCAAGGATAATTACTGGATTACGCCACCCCAGATCTACCCACCCAAGGGTAATTCCTACACTACACCACACCAGTTCTACCCACCCAAGGGTAATTCCTACTTAAAGGTTGATCCCACTAAGTGTACTTAGTAATTTTACCCAGTAGTTTCTTGTACCCCTAGCTGACTACATAGGTGCCGTCTGCCCCTATCTCCACTAGGTGTACCCACTACCCCCAAGCGATCGGCTCCCTACCGTAGATACCCGTGCTGGCCCCACAGTGGGGTGTATCACTCCCCAAAGTGGCAACCCGATAATCAATGGTGCACGGCTTATACCTACACGATGCAACAACGGCTTATCTACCAGCCCGAGCCCACACACGCATATGAAGCCCGTTGGACTTGCGTTGCCACCGCTACCCCGTTTTGGCCACTTATAGACAAACCCAGTATGCGTGTCCCGTCCTCGGCTTGGGCCGAGCTCACAAAGATACGTATGGGATACCGGTTGTAATGGGCCCCCACAAGCTACCCACCTAAGCTTGTCATTCATTTAGTATAACCCAATAATGGGTCCCCACAAGCTACCCACCTAAGCATGTCATTCATCAAATGTAACCCTATAATGGGTCCCCCACAAGCTACCCACCTAAGCTTGTCATTCATTTAGTATAACCCAATAATGGGTCCCCACAAGCTACCCACCTAAGCTTGTCATTCATCAAATGTAACCCTATAATGGGTCCCCCACAAGCTACCCACCTAAGCTTGTCATTCATCTAGTGTAACCCACTTAACCCTTTTTAATAATCATGTTCACTTACATGTTTAAAGTTTGGTTAAGTCATTTAATTATATTTCAATTGCCACTCAAGGCACCCACTAGATTTCCACATGCCACCCAAGGCACCCATTAGGTTTCCTCATGCCACCCAAGGAACCCACTTAACCTTTTAATCATGTTTTAGTTACATGTTCCACTTTGGTTAAGTATTCTAATCGTATTTTCTATTGCCACCCAAGGCAACCACTAAATTTCCACATGCCACCCAAGGCACCCACTTAACCCCTCATGTCCCACTACATGCTAATATGGTTAAGTGTTTCTTAATTAATTAAGACCGTGATCTCCCATAAAGACCTCCCACATTAGACTGGCTGTTATGACCGCCTGGTTAAGCCGGTAGGGTCCGGGCAGTCTTACGTCATAACAGAGTCTAACCTCGTGTCTTTACTTTAATCACGTATTTAATTTATGGCTAAGACCTCTCACATTGGGCTGACATTTGTAGCAACTGGTTAAGCCGGTAGGGTCCGGGCAGTCTTACACTACAAATGAGTCCAACCTCGTGTCTTAGTCGATTAATTACACCTAATTAATCACCCCCATATTAATTATCCTTAATTAATATCAAGTTTTTCATAACATGGGTAGACCTAACTCAATAGGTAAATTCCCATGGGGTAGACCTAACTCAATAGGTAAATTCCCACTTATGTTAATTTATTTTTATGGTATACTTAATCATATCCATTTCACACCATTTCATTAACATGTCTATTAACCCCATCGTTTCCCACGTACTTATGCTAACACGACATATTTCCATGAGAAGATTCTTTCACAATTAACATGGGTTTCACTTAGCATACATTAGCATTAACATGGGTTAAAAGGTGTCCACTTACATCATGATATTAACCCAACTAGCATTACTAAATAACCCAACTTGCATGAACATACATATGTCATGTATAAAGGCAACTTGCATAAGTGTTCATAGGTTATACAAAGGTGAACTTGCATGTGTCTTAAAGGTGTGAACTTGCACAACATGTTACATGTTATCTTGCATAACATCATACACATAACTTGCATAATATCATAAACATAACTTGCATAACATCGTGCACATAACTTGCATAACATCATACACATAACTTGCATATGAACTTGCACAACAACATGCACATAACTTGCATAACATGTTGAACTTGCATATAAGCATACACATAACTTGCATAAGCATTCTCATACTTGCATAAGCATGCATAACTTGCATATCATGTTAAACTTGCATTTAAGCATATACATAACTTGCTTAACATGTTGAACTTGCATATATGACTTGCATCTTAAAGGAGGGTAAACATGCATACATATATATATATATATATATATATATATATATATATATATATATATATACATACATAGCATATAAAGGTGTCATCTTGCATATGTATGCATCACATTTAAAAGGGTAAACTTGCATGTCATGATTTATGCATAATACCAAACACTTAGCATGCATAAAACCACATACTTAGCATGCATAGAATCAATTACTTATTATGCATAAACCCACCACTTAACTTGCATAAACCCACATACTTAACTTGCATAAACCCACATATCCAACTTGCATAAACTTAGGATTAATATTAAACATAGATTAGCATATTCACATCATATCATATGACTTGAAAACCCATTAATCCTCATGCAAAACCATAGATCTCATCATATCTCATCTACTTAATTTAGCAATTGATCATCAAAGTGATAGAAACTCACTACTAGCAAATTTGCACTCCAAATGAAGAAGATTAAGATGCTTAGAATGGATTAGAGGTTGATTAGCTTGCAACTCTCTTCATTGATTTGTGGAGGCCATGATCAAGTTTCATTTTGCCATAGTTTAGTTACAAGATCTAATTATGAATAGATTAGGGTAGGGTTGGGGTCTTATTTATAGGATTAGGTAGTGTTTTTAGGCCATTAGATTAACCCTAAATTAGGTTAGGACCCTTAGATTTTGGCACCTTCCAGAAACCAGCCCTAAGACCAAGCCCAAACCCCAAACTGGTGCACCCAACCACAGAACTCTCTAGAAACTGTGCAGGTTTCCTGGCTCGGCACGGGCGCACTTCCCAAGTGCGCCAGTGTATTTTTGTACTGGCGCACTTCATAAGTGCGCCAGTGCATTTTTGTACTGGCGCACTTCACAAGTGCGCCGGTGCATTTTTGTACTGGCGCACTTCACAAGTGCGCCAGTGCATTTCTGGCCTGTTTCTGGTTTTTCTGCCTAACTTCGTTCGTCCATATCTCTTTCATACGGTACCCGTTTTACGCAAACTCGGACTCTATTTCGCGTATTTTTCCGAGACGAACGCAATGACGTAGCCCGTTTCCCCTAATTCCCAAATCTGGGATTAGTTATTCTTTAATTTGTGAATTTTAGCATTAACCGAAAATTCGGGGTGTTACAGTTTCTCTAATTAATACCAAATAGGTTAGTTTATAGTCTTGTGAAGTATGAGCAATGAATTCATTTCAAAGTTAGGGGCATGTCGGTGATCACTCTACACACTAGACCGTGTTTATTTTGTAAATAGGTTGTCTACTGGATTATATGTTAACAACATGGCATTGCGGTTCCCGCTATATAGAATTCCATTTATTCTCGACCTGCTACGGATAGAAGTAATAATACGATCATGACGAGCGATGTGCCCCGATCCCAGAAATATAATAATACCGATAGATTCACTCATATTTTGAAATCCCAAAATATCGATATAGGGTGCGAAATACTCCAAATAAAAAGTTGCATATTAAATTAATTAAAAATTATAGTAAAATTCTAAAAATTATATTACCGCTGCGCCTCAAAAGAACCTTGTCCAGATTTGCAATCGATATCTAGTTATTTCAAATAAACTGTTACGATCGATAAACGATTTTACAACGACTTTCTGAATATTTGATTTGGATATAATTCACAATCTATAACGCGAAATCTTGATTTTTCACTTCTGTTGGAAAGATACAGTTTAACAGATTCCAACGTTTCTTGTTTCGAAGAAATCCGATTTAAAACGAGTCCGCTACACTCAGTTGAAGTTCGGAACATTAAATTACGAACTATCGCGATATTTTGGGCTTGATTATATTTAATATATATTTTTGTACGTTCAACTTCGTTTTAATTTATATATAAATCTACTTATATTACGAAATTCAATATTTAAATGATTTAAATATTCAAATACAAACCGTTAAAAATGCGGGACGTTACAGTTTGCAAGTGAAACAAACTACGAGTCAGTCATGGGACTGGTATGAGAAATTTACTTAACACATTTATAATATGGCTAATCACAGGACCATAACACTTTCGCGGAACGGGTTTACTCCATTGGATTGCTAGTGCTTTAAAACAAATAATTCTTTTAAACATCACAATGCTTTTTATAAAAATGAAGCCGATATAAGACTCAAGTCCCATCACACAATGAAACGCAAACCGGAGGATAGAGTTTTACCTTATATCGACCAAAATATGCTTGATACGAGCAAAACAAATCATTTAAAATGTAAACTTTGTCGTTTAATTCTTAATCAGACTCCAACTGTAAAATAGTAAGAGAACGATTCCATAGATATTAACCCCGAAGGTCGAAACCAACATCAGACCAATACCCAGGAAACCACCCATCTTAGCTCGTTTCTAGTTAGTTTCTAATTTTATAAAACAATCATAGATGGCATTAATGCCCCATACCACTATGTCGCCATATATAGGTATACAATCAAAACCGCACAGTTGCGTATTTGGAAATTGGATTTCCATCATGAACCAAGGCAAAGGATAGTCTTTACGGACTTCGAGACAATCTAGCCTATGTCTCCGGAACAGCCGCAACTGTCCATTGGAGAGACAGGGTCGGTCCACACGGAGTAGATTATAGTGCCTGAAAAATACATTTCCCCGCCCTTTGGGGCATAAATGAGCCAATGAATGACTCCATCGGTCCTGGATCGACCGATATAACCGAGGCGCCTCGCAACAGCAACAACCATAGTTGAAAAATAGTATAAATGTCAGACAGTTTAAGCATCGACACCACCTCTAGCTAGAAGGAAATGCATGCCCTCCCTGAGGTCCTCTCCCGTTTCTGGTTCATACCGGGGTGTGAGGTTCGCGAACTCACGTTATACACAAAGCTACGCTACACAGGCGGTGCTTTGATCATCAACCACAAGACTTTGCTTTTCAACAGAAGTCCTGATCATTGCATCTTAGCGTGCTACACAGGCAATTCACGCCATGTAACTGATGGCTATCAATCACACAGAATGAATTCCAGTGTCAGAAACACAGTCCATTTGCAAGTCCGTTCTGGTTCTGAACGAAACCGGAGGCACTATATACCTCGCATACCCATCAATATCCACGTACGTCTGGACAATCACCACTCATTATCCATATTTCGGGATGCCTCCCAATCAAGACATCAGTTACCATCCAAACGAGGTGAAGATTTCCGGTCTTCAACCATCGTCTTCATCTTCAATTTCTTATCGTCGATTTAGTTATTCAGAATGGGATAAACCCAGTCTTTCTGAGCAACTCGCGTATATAATAAACAAGTGCTACATAAACACGACATACGCCTTATTCTAATTCATTAGTCACTAACCGTAAATCAGTAAGAGAACGATTTCCCAAATATTAACCCCGAAGGCCGAAAACAACATTAGATCAAAACCCAGGAAACCATTCGACTTAGCCAACCTTTAGCTAGTTTCTAAATCTCATATTCCATATCATTTATAATATTTTATAATGATTTATCGCTATTTTTATTTATTTTAAAATAGCCAATTTATTCAAACGACGCTTCGGGCCATAACGCGGCCGTGGCGCTGCTTTTCTTTAGATTTGATTTACACATATCTGAAAATCTAACCGTTGGATCCACATAAAATTTATATCATTAGAAAGATCTTTTCAAAACGAATCTAATGGTTCTAGTTTTGGGAAAATCCGATGGTTGGATTTCCCGGTACAATCGTTTGAGGCTTCGATTTCAAAATACGAACTGCAGCGTCATTATTCGACTTCATTTAATTATATTTATATATATAAATATAATCGATTCTGGCGCAGATTTTCTTCAGATTTGAATTAAACGTTCCAGACAATCCAACCTTGGATCTTTACAAAATTGGTGTCATTGGAAAGATATTTCCAAAGCGAACCCAATGGTTTCGGTTTCGGGAAAATCCGATGGTCGGATCTCCCGGTACAATCGTTTGAAATTACGGTTTCAAAATACGAAATGCAGCTTCGTTATTCGATATATTTTAATTATATATATATATAATCGATTCTTCGATTTCAAAACCATATTCTTTTCATACCTATGATAAAAATGATATTTTTATCCAACTGCCTTCTATTTCAACACTTCACTATTTTTAACAATTCATGTATAGAATAAAAATGTGATTTTAATGTAAAACAATTTATTTCAAAACACGACTATTTTATATAGTTCATATAGATGATAAAAATATGATTTTTATTATAAAACAAATTATTTCATACACAAATACCATTCAACACATGAATTTCTATTCAATGAATGAATTTCTATTCAACACATGAACGGTTTCTATAGTTCGTGTATATAATAAAAATGTGATTTTTATTGTTAAAACGATTTATTTAAAACACGAATACCATTCAACACATGAATATTATTCAACGAATGAATTTCTATTCAACACATGAAGGTTTTCAATAATTTGTATATATATAGGAAAAATGTGATTTTTATTGCAAAATAATTTATTTCAAAACACGACTATTTTATATAGTTCATATAGATGATAAAAATATGATTTTTATTATAAAACAATTTATTTCAAACACCAATACCATTCAACACATGAATTTCTATTCAACGAATGAATTTCTATTCAACACATGAATGGTTTCAACATATGAAAATAATTTCAACAAATGAAAATAATTCTAATACACGAATATTTCAGAAAATTTCGGCAGCATAACGACAGGGTAGTTAAAACCGGGGCCGTCCCTAGTACGGCTCCTCGCTCTACCTTAAAGCCTCGTAGCTTCTCATAATGGGGATTTCATGCATCTAGTTCGCACGCAGGCGGCATGTATATTTTTTTTCCATTTCCACAAACTAATCCTATGTGGTTTCAACCAAATAATTCTCAACCACAAACGGGTATTTTTCAACCACTATTAATCATATTCAACCACAAACAATTCTAATCAACAATTCACTATCAAGCAATTTTCACATCAATCACAACCAATAAATATCGTCCATGGTTTGTGGACGAGGGGCGTGTGTATATATATATATATATATATATATATATATATATATATATACAAGCATTTCACTTCTATTTCAACACATATATAATTTTTACAACGCATATATAACTTATATATGATTTTTATTATAAAACAATTTATTTCAAACACCAATACCATTCAACACATGAATTTCTATTCAACGAATGAATTTCTATTCAACACATGAACGGTTTCAACATATGAAAATAATTTCAACAAATGAAAATAATTCTAACACATAAATATTTCAGAAAATTTCGGCAGCATAACGGTAGGGTAGTTAAAACCGGGGCCGTCCCTAGTACGGCTCCTCGCTCTACCTTAAAGCCTCACAGCTTTTGACAATGGGGATTTCATGCATCTAGTTCGCACGCAGGCGGCATATTTTTTTTTCCATTTCCATAAACTAATCCTATGTGATTTCAACCAAATAATTCTCAACCACAAACGGGTATTTTTCAACCACTATCAATCATATTCAGCCACAAACAATTCTAATCAACCATTCGCTATCAACCAATTTTCACATCAATCACAACCAATAAATATCGTCCATGGTTTGTGGACGAGGGGCGTATATATATATATATATATATATATATATATATATAAGCATTTCACTTCTATTTCAACACATATATTATTTTCACAACGCATATATAACTTATGTATCGAACGTACAACCTATACAACGCTTATACATGAGGTGTACAACGCTTATACAAGTCATACATCGACTATATAATTTATACATCGTCGTTTTCCATATCATTTATAATTTAGAAATCTCACATTGGGTTCCACTCCACCAAAAATAGCAGAAGGCTCAGAAAAATATGCGGTCTCTTCTAGAGTGTAAAAGACGTCTACACGAGTCCACTGTCTCTTGTTTCACTGAATTTCGTCTACTAACGAAAAAGATATGATTTTTACAGTGAAATCAAAAATCGTAGCGCTTTAAACTGCTATTAAATAGTTTAAAATAGTTTCTGCCGTATACTTTCAAACCTATTCAAAACTAGGTTTCAATATTGCGATCAAATCGCTGCACGATACGAAGATCCACTTGTACAGCGTCGAAGATGTAAGTGAGGGCTTCCTGCGCCTGGTGGTTGCGCCCCCTGCGATGGAGAACTCCGACCTTGGTGGCGCTCGAAAGTCTCTGACTGTCGGGGCTCCAAACACAAGGTACACTTCACGATAATGGGAGATGCTGGTATGGATTCAAAGAGGAGACGAAGGGCTTTAAAATGTGGGTAGTGGCGCTCAATTTCGTTGAGGGATGGAAGAGAAATCGAAGAGAGGAGTTTGGAGGGGGAAGCCGCCGCTGATCGTGTTTATCCGGGGGGGGGGGTTCTGATGTGGACCAATCAATTTTTTTTATAACTTTAAAAATCCAAAAATACCCTCTTTCACACACGAACCCCAATCCGAACCCAACGATTGTCATCCTTAGCTAAATACCCCCATTCCGAACACAATGGGATATGTTTTGTAGGCCCATTCGACTGTTTCAGTCAGTTTTCCTTCAAATTAAAACATAAAACATTCAATATTCGATTTGAACGTACATTTCAATTTGCCGGGACCACAAACTGATTCTAAAAATTCCCAAAAAATAAATCTAGCTATATTTTGATGATACAGTCCCAACAAAACTAGTTTCGTCGAATTCTGAGACCGTTTGAAAAATGGTCCATTTCTGGTCGATCCAATTTAACTGTAATTGACCAAAACACGTTTTCCTTTTCCATGCTCACATATTAACTTCAAAAATTATGAAATTTGAAATCTAGCAATAATTTGACATCCCGGATCCAACAAAAGTGGTTTCGTCGATTTCCGAGGTCATTTGCAAAATGGCCATTTTCACGAGCTATATAAATTCTATAGCGACCTTTCTGAAAATTCATTTGGCCATAACTTTTGTTTTCCGCTATGAAACTTCGAATTTTCAGATTCATTAGAAAGATATTCACTAACAGATTTAAATATTTTTGGATTCACTCAAATCCGTTTTGTTTTGCACTTGGTACAGTCAGTCAAAGTTTGAAATGAAAATTTGAAACTGCCGCGCCATTTCAGGCCTTGTTTATAATTAGAATTAATTATATTCATTTTCAAATGTCGATTCAAACTTAATTTTCATCGTTATTATTTAAAATATTTATTTTAAATATTTAAAATCCACTAAAATAGCCAATTTAAAAATTTTAAATTGGTTCAGATTTTCCGGGTCGTTACAATCTCCCCCACTTAAAACTTTTCGTCCCCGAAAAGGAACAAAGTCGAAAGTGGTGTGATTAATCAACTCTACGTTCAATCTGGCTTCCATTCTCCAACTTTTCAGTTTCTGAGAATTTTCAAATCCTTCAAAAATTTGGCTAACACCCGGAATTTTAGAAAAATTTCGCCATAACCTCCTTTGTATGGGGAGGGGTTTGGAAATTTATTGGGCCGTATTAGGTACCCAATAAATCCTATAAAGCACACACATATTTATGGTGATAAATTTTGGTGTTTACAGGGGAGCGTGTATAGATAATAACTCCAGAGAATATATTCTCGTCACCCTGTCAAAGCCTGAGGGAGTGTGTATTTTTAATTGCTTCAGAGAATAAATTCTCGTCACCTCGTCCCGTGTGGGAAATAAATAATCCATGTGCCGTATCTAATGACTAGAGAGACATGATTATTGTCAACTCCAGACCCGTGTGGGGTTTTTATTAATCTGGAAATTTATCTTTACAATTTTTATATGGTCCATATCAGTCATCATTTCAACCTGTAATATATAGTCATCACCATACAAGCCTCTCGCTCGCATGGTAAATCTTCAACCTTGTCACACAAGCTCCAAATGCTTATGTGGTATATGATGAAGTATGACTATCTTCAAGAAGTATGCCATGTAGTGTAGTTCAAAATTAATTGTTACTATGCTATGGCGATGTTTTATTATTACACACAGAACAACCAGCACTCCACATCTAATGGCATCTACAGGAGTTGATATAATAATATTTCGCATCCAACTCATTAAGGTTTACCTATTTGTCAGGAACGCAAATAAATTCTTTACTCAACAGCCAATCCATTTACCTGTTCAAACATATATAATGCACATGTATATATTGCTATCTATTTTTAAACCAGTTCAATACGTGATATAATCGAATCTATTCTACCATTCATTCTCGCATTAATTAAATTAACTATCGTTCTAATAATTTAATTAATCCAACCCACTATCACACAACACAAACAACAAAAATTTGTTTTTCACCTTTCAAAATCATACAAATTAATTCATACACTCTTTTTAAATTAATCAGACTATAGAATTAAAAGCGCACATCCATGGAATGAAAATAACAACAAAGTAGAGAACTAAATGGTAATGCAAAGTATGGTAAATGTACCTTGCACCGGAGTCAATCAGAGATATCCACACGACACTTAGGATAGGCTTTCTGAATGCTCTCCTCAGTTTCCTAAGTACAATCTCGCGGATCTCCACTCCATTGCACTTTGACTAAGTGAACCTTCTTGTTCCTCAGTTCTTTGGTTTCTTTGCCGATAATCTTGAGCGGCTCTCTTCTCACAGCCAATTCTGGAGTAATTTCAATATCCTGTTGCACTGCTTCTTCCACGATCAAGTCTGGATCATGAATGTGCTTTCGAAGTTGAGATATGTGAAATGCATCAGGCACTCCAGGCAACCAATTTGGCAATTTAACCATATATGCGAGAGTCCCAATCCGTTCAAGAATAGGAAACGGACCAATGAATTTGGGCGCCAACTTCCCAGTTTTACCGAACCAGATAACTCCTCTCATCGGCGATACTTTCAAATATACATAGTCGCCAACAGAAAATGATATATCTCTTCTTCTCCTATCGGCATAGCTCTTCTGTCGGCTTTGAGCGGCGAGTAATCGTTTCTTAACGAAGTCGACTATGTCGGCAGCTTCTCGAATCGTATCCGGTCCCAATACAAGTCTATTACCAGGTTCGACCCAACAAGCAGGAGATCGGCACGGTGTACCATACAATGCTTCAAATGGTGACATTGTCAGGCTTGCTTGGTAGCTATTGTTTTAGGAGAACTCAGCCAAATGCAAATGGTCTTCCCATGATCCACCGAAATATAGAACACAAGCCCGCAATAGATCTTCCAAAATACGATTCACCCTCTCAGTCTGACCATTTGTCTGAGGATGATAGGCGGTGCTTAGATTCAGCTTTGTTCCCAGTTCTACTTGAAATTCCTCCTAGAATTTGCTAGTGAATATTGGATCTCTATCACTAACTATACTGATCGGCACTCCATGTAGTCTAACAATTTCCTTGAAATATATTTGCGCCAGACTCTGAGCCGTTCTGTTCGATCTGACAGGTATGAAATGGGCGGTCTTCGTGAAGCGATCTACGATCGCCCAAATACTGTCATTTCCTTTTCTGGTTCTGGGAAAACCATCTATGAAGTCCATGGAAATATGTTCCCACTTCCAACCTGGAACGTCCAGCAGTTGCAACAATCCAGCAAGTTTCTGTTGGTCGCTTTTGACTAGTTGGCAAGTAGGGCATCGGCTAACATATATTGAAATGTCCCTTTTCATAGCCTTCCACCAGAATGTTCGCTTGAGATCATTATACATTTTGGCCACACCAAAATGGATGCTCAGTTTGGACTTGTGATGCTCGTCTAACACTTCCCTTTTGAGCTCGGGGATGTTGGGAACACAAATCCTTCCTTTCAATTTCAGGTTTCCGTCGTTATCTATTTAAAAATATGAGGGTTCTCCTTTCTGAATCCTTTTGATCATATCCTTAATAAAATTATCATCCTTCGGAAGAATAGATATTTTGTCAATCAAGGAAGTCGTAATAATAAAGCTGGCGATCATTACATTCTTTCGACTTAGCGCATCGGCCACGACATTGGCTTTCCCTGGAGTGTATAGAATCTCAAAATCGTATGCTGCAAGGAACTCTAGCCAACGTTGCTGCCTTAGATTCAAGTCTTTCTGAGTGAACAAATATTTTAGCAACTCGTGATCTGTAAACAGTTCGAATTTCTCGCCCAGAAGATAGTGTCTCCAGATTTTCATGGCGAATACGATAGCCAACAACTCAAGATCATGAGTGACATAGTTCTTTTCATGTGGCTTCAGCTGACGGCTAGCATAAGCAACAACCTGACCTCTTTGCATTAATACTGCGCCAAGGCCTTCTCTAGAGGCATCAGTCTAGACTTTCAGGTCCTGATTGCCGTCGATAATGGTTAACACTTGAGCTGTTGTTAATCTTAACTTTAGCTCTTCAAAAGCCTCCTCACATTCTGGAGTCCACTTGAATTTTGAGTGCTTCTTTGTAAGCTTTGTTAAGTGACTAGATATCTTCAAAAAATCTTTAACGAACTTCCGGTAATAACTAGCTAGACCAAGAAAACTTCGGACTTCTGTGGGAGTACTGGGTTGTTTCCAGTTTTGAATAGCTGTGATTTTACTTGGATCCACAACAATTCCTTCTTTCGATACGACGTGGCCCAGAAACTTCACTTCATCTTGCCAGAATATACATTTGGACAAATTGGCTTTCAATACATTCCTTCTCAGAATTTCTATAAACTGCTCCAAATGTTTTTCATGTTCGGCCTTTGACTTAGAGAAGATTAGAGTATCGTCAATAAAAACCAGAACAAACTTATTCAGGACTCCTCTGAACACTCAATTCATTAGATCGACAAAATAGGCAGGAGCGTTACATAAGCCGAACGACATTACTAACCACTCATAGAATAAGTCTGGACCTCTGAATGCTGTCATAGGAACACACTCTTCAGGAATACGAAGCTGATGGAAACCTGTAGCTAGGTCCATCCTTGAAAATACTTGTGCTCCATTCAGACGATCCAATAAATTGTCTATTCGCGGCAATGGATATTTATTCTTTATTGTCTGCTTATACAAGTCACGATAATCCACACATAGCTGTGGAGTACCGTCAGACTTTGGGACAAACACCACTGCCACTCCCCAATCAGAGAAACTAGGCCTGATCAAACCCTTCCATACGAGCTGTCATGTTTGATTGTCCAGTTCTTCTTTCTCCTTTAGGGTCATCCTCCGAATAGCGTGCACTACTGGCCTAACATTCGGGATTAAAGCAATCTTGAAATCAATTTCCCTCTGCAGAGGTAAGCTAACAACTTCTTCAAACACATCCGCATAATTCTTTATGATAGGAATATCTTTGATGAGGTCGGGAATATTCTCTATGACTACAGGGATATTTTCTATTTGAGCTGGAGAAACATCGAGAGCTGCCTAGAAGTCTTTTCTATTAGAATTCCACCTTCATAGGGAATGGTTATATAATTCCCTAATTGGGCCTTTGCCTTAACAACTCTCTCGGCGCATCTGACCTCTGCGTCATATTTGGTTAACCAATCCAATCCCAGAATAAGATCGAATTCAGTAAAATTCATGATGATAGAGATGGTAGGGAACTTATAACAGGAAAAAGAGACAGGTACCGCACAAATCCAGCTAAGATCGAGAGAACCCCCAACAGGATTACGGACAGTGATGGGTTCTTTGAGCTTCCTCGATTTCAAGTCCAACTTCTTGACCGCATTCTTTGCAATAAAGCTTCATGACGCGCCTGTGTCAAACAGTACTTTGACTGGAATGTTTTTGATCGTAAGCGTGCCTTCTAAAACATTAGATCTTCACTGACTAGTTGAGGGTGCTGAGGTTTCTGCCACTTCATTTACCTGAGCCTCCTTGGTTGCCTTTAACAGCCGGCAATCCTGCTTTACATGACCAAACCTATGGCAAATGCTGCATTCTCCGGTCTCTTGAAACTTGCTCTTTGATTTAGGTTCATTCTTCTTTATTTTCTTTAAAGATCTGCATTTTCATTGCAAATGCCCTTGCTTATGGCAGTTATTGCATAGGGCGGTCGTTACTGGTTCTTTCTCAGATCTGGCCCTTTTCCGATTGACTTTAGGCTTGTTACTGGCCTCAGACATCGTACTGGCATCAGGACGATCAGTTTTAGACTCATCTTTATTACTAGAAATGTCTTCCTCTTCGTAACGTAACATACCTTTCTTGTCGAGATCCTCATATTGGTAAGCCATGTATATCATTTCAGAAAAAGGAAGCTTCACATTCCTCATTATACTATTCTGATATTTCCTTTGCAGGCCAGGAATAAACCTCAGATTCTTCCTTTTTGGATCTAGAATCAGATGAGGGGCAAAATGAGAAAGTTCATTGAATTTCTTATGATATTCTGGAATGGTCATATCTCCTTGTATCAGATAAGAGAATTCATCATATAACCGCTCAATTGCTTCAGGAGTAAATCTTTCTAGGAAAATCACTTTGAATCTATCCCAGGTGATATCACCTTCTGGATTATCCTTACTAACTGAATCCCACCAGAACAAGGCTTCGTCTTTGAGTGCCCAGGATGCCAGTAATCTTTTCTGGTCATCCCTCAGGTTTAAACCATCAAAGATTTTCTCAGCAGAATGAAACCAAGCTTGTGTTTTCATAATAGATTCTTCGCCCGAGAACGGTATTCCACCCATATTTCGATACTTAATTAATTGGGCCTTAATATCTGGTTCTGCATTCCTTCTATTTCTGACACTCATTTTCTAGTACTTCTGCAAATAGAAGATCAAGTGTCAGTCAACAGAAAAGATATTTCAAAATATAGAAACATATACTTGAATGTAAATGCATCTATTGGGGTGTATTTCATTTTGCTTTACTCATACTAGGATATTACTGATCCTATCTGTAATGAGTTACCCATCCTAGAACACTACTGGTTCTATTTCTGACGAGTTCGTTAATATGTTATATTCCAGCACTATGCTTAACCAAAGCTGTGATACCACGATGTGACGACCCAAAAACCCCGTACCATGATGTTAAGGGTAATCTTTGGAATATAACACATAAACAGATAATAGCAGAACAGAAATAAATAAATACACCAGATAATGAACAAATAATACACTGGATAAACGTAAACATCAGAGTTACATAGTATACATGATCATACTTAGTACAAATATAGTTCAGCTATACATAAATGTCTACCGCGGAAAACAAAACATAATGTACAATAGGAGCTGAACAAAATAAAAAGAGATAAATGATAGAATCCATCTTCAGCTCCAGCTATCCAGAAAAAGCCCGCTGAAACCTGAATACAAGGCTGCCCGTGTAGAAAAAGGGGCACCCGAGTTTGCAAGTGAAACAAACAACGAGTCAGTCATGGGACTGGTATGAGAAATCTACTTAACGCATTTATAATATGGCTAATCACAAGACCACGCCACTTTCGCGGAATGGGTTTACTCCATTGGATTGCCAGTGCTTTAAAACAAATAATTCTTTTAAACATCGCAATGCTTTTTATAAAAATGAAGCCGATATAAGACTCAAGTCCCTTCACACAATGCAACGCAAACCGAAGGATAGAGTTTTGCCTTATATCGACCAAAATATGCTTGATACGAGCAAAACAAATCATTTAAAATGTAAACTTTGTCATTTAATTCTTAATCAAACTCCAACTGTAAAATAGTAAGAGAACGATTCCATGGATATTAACCCCGAAGGCCGAAACCAACATCAGACCAATACCCAGGAAACCACCCATCTTAGCTCATTTCCAGTTAGTTTTTAATTTTATAAAACAATCATAAATATCAATCGTAGATGGCATTAATGCCCCATACCACTATGTCGCCATATATAGGTATACAATCAAAACCGCACAGTTGCGTATTTGGAAATTGGATTTCCGTCATGAAACAAGGCAAAGGATAGTCCTTACCGACTTCGAGACAATCTAGCCCATGTCTACGGAACAGCCGCAACTGCTCCTTGGAACGATAGGGCCGGTCCACACGGAGTGGATTACAGTGCCTGAACAATACGTTTCCCTGCCCTTTGGGGCGTAAATGAGCCAACGAATGACTCCATCGGTCCCGGGTCGACCGATATAACCGAGGCGCCTCACAATAGCAACAACCACATAGGTGAAAAATAGTATAAATGTCAGCCAGTTTAAGCACCGACACCACCTCTAGCTAGAAGGAAACGCATGCCCTCCCTGAAGTCCTCTCCCGTTTCTGGATCATACTGGGGTGTTAGGTTCACGAATTCATCTTATACACAAAGCTATGCTACACAGGCGGTGCTTTGATCATCAACCACAAGACTTTGCTTTTCAACAGAAGTCCTGATCACTGCATCTTAGCATGCCACACAGGCAATTCATGCCATGTAACTGATGGTTATTAATCACACAGAATGAATTCCAATATAAGACACACAGTCCATTTGCAAGTCCGTTCTGGGTCTGAACGAAACCGGAGGCACTATATACCTCGCATACCCATCGATCTCCACGTACGTCTGGACGATCACCACTCATTATCCATATTTCGGGATGCCTCCCAATCAAAACATCAGTTACCATCCAAACGGGGTGAAGATTTCCGGTCTTCAACCACCGTCTTCATCTTCGATTTCTTATCGTCAATTTAGTTATTCAGAATGGGATAAACCCGGTCTTTCTAAGCAACTCGCGTATATAATAAACAAGTGCTACATAAACACGACATACGCCTTATTCTAATTCATTAGTCACTAACCGTAAATCAGTAAGAGAACGATTTCCCAAATATTAACCCCGAAGGCCGAAACCAACATCAGATCAAAACCCAGGAAACCATTCGACTTAGCCAACCTTCAGTTAGTTTCTAAATCTCATATTCCATATCGTTTTTAACATTTTATAATGATTTATCATTATTTTTATTTATTTTAAAATAGCCAATTTATTCAAACGACGCTTCGGGCCATAACGCGGCCGTGGCGCTGTTTTTCTTCAGATTTGATTTACACATATCTGAAAATCTAACCATTGGATCCTCAGAAAATTTATACCATTAGAGAGATCTTTTCAAAACGAATCCAACGGTTCTAGTTTTGGGAAAATCCGATGGTCGGATCTCCTGGTACAATCGTTTGAAGCTTTGATTTCAAAATACGAACTACAGCGTCGTTATTCGATTTAATTTAATTACATATATATATATATATATATATATATATATATATAATCGATTCTGGCGCTGTTTTTCTTCAGATTTGAATTAAACATTCCAGACAATCCAACCGCTGGATCTTTACAAAATTGGTGTCGTTGGAAAGATATTTCCAAAGCGAACCCAACGGTTTCGGTTTCGGGAAAATCCGATGGTCGGATCTCCTGGTACAATCGTTTGAAATCACGGTTTCAAAATACGAACTACAGCTTCGTTATTTGATATATTTTAATTATATATATATAAATATAATCAATTCTTCGATTTCAAAACCATATTCTTTTCATATCTATGATAAAAATGATATTTTTATCCAACTGCCTTCTATTTCAACACTTCAATATTTTTAACAATTCATGTATATAATAAAATTGTGATTTTTAATGTAAAACAATTTATTTCAAAACACGACTATTTTATATAGTTCATATAGATGATAAAAATATGATTTTTATTATAAAACAATTTATTTTAAAAACCAATACCATTCAACACATGAATTTCTATTCAACGAATGAATTTCTATTCAACACATGAACGATTTCTACAGTTCGTATATATAATAAAAATGTGGTTTTTATTGTTAAAAGGATTTATTTAAAACATGAATACCATTCAACACATGAATATTATTCAACGAATGAATTTCTATTCAACACATGAAGGTTTTCTATAATTTGTATATATATAGGAAAAATGTGATTTTTATTGCAAAATAATTTATTTAAAAAAACGATTATTTAAAATAGTTCATATAGATGATAAAAAATATGATTTTTATTATGAAACAATTTATTTCAAACACCAATACCATTCAACACATGAATTTCTATTCAACACATGAACGGTTTCAACATATGAAAATAATTTCAACAAATGAAAATAATTCTAACACATAAATATTTCAGAAAATTTCGGCAGCATAACGGTAGGGTAGTTAAAACCGGGGCCGTCCCTAGTACGGCTCCTCGCTCTACCTTAAAGCCTCACAGCTTTTGACAATGGGGATTTCATGCATCTAGTTCGCACGCAGGCGGCATATTTTTTTTTTCATTTCCATAAACTAATACTATGTGGTTTCAACCAAATAATTCTCAACCACAAACGGGTATTTTTCAACCACTATCAATCATATTCAACCACAAACAATTCTAATCAACCATTCGCTATCAACCAATTTTCACATCAATCACAACCAATAAATATCGTCCATGGTTTGTGGACGAGGGGCGTATATATATATATATATATATATATATATATATATATATATATATATATATATATATATATAAGCACTTCACTTCTATTTCAACACATATATAATTTTTACAACGCATATATAACTTATATATCGAAGGTACAACCTATACAATGCTTATACATGAGGTGTACAATGCTTATACAAGTCATACATCGACTATATAATTTATACATCATCGTTTTCCATATCGTTTATAATTTAGAAATCTCACATTGGGTTCCACTCCACCAAAAATAGCAGAAGGCTCAGAAAAATATGCGGTCTCTTCTAGATGTAGAAGACGTCCGCACGAGTCCACTATCTCTTGTTTCACTGAATTTCGTCTAAAAATGAAAAAGATATGATTTTTACAGTGAAATCAAAAACCGTAGCGCTTTAAACTGCCATTAAATAGTTTGAAATAGTTTCAGCCGTATACTTTCAAACCTGTTCAAAACTAGGTTTCAATCATGCGATCAAATTGCTGCACGATACGAAGATCCACTTGTACAGCGTCGAAGAGGGAAGTGAGGGCTTCCTGCGCCTGGTAGTTGCGCACCCTGCGATGGCGAACTCCGACCCTGGCGGCGCTCGAAAGTCTCTGACTTTTGGGGCTCCAAACACGAGGCACACTTCACGATAAGGGGCTATGCTGGTATGGATTCAAAGAGGAGACGAAGGGCTATAAAATGTGGGTGGTGGCGCTCGATTTCTTTGAGGGATGGAGGAGAAATCAAAGAGAGAAGTTTGGAGGGGGAAGCCGCCGTTGATCGTGTTTATAGGGGGGGGTTTCTGATGTGGACCAATCAATTTTTTTAATATAACTTTTAAAATCCAAAAATACCCTCTTTCACACACGAACCCCGATCCAAACCCAACGACTGTTGTCCCTAGCTAAATACCCCCATTCCTAACACAATGGGATATGTTTTGTAGGCCTATTCGACTGTTTCAGTCAGTTTTCCTTCTAATTAAAATATAAAACATTCAATATTCGATTTGAACGTACATTTCAATTTGCCGGGGCCACAAACTGATTCTAAAAATTCCCGAAAAATAAATCTACCTATGTTTTGACGATACGGTCCCAACAAAACTAGTTTTGTCGAATTCTGAGACCGTTTGAAAAATGGCCTATTTCTGGTCGATCCAATTTAACTGTAATTGACCAAAACACGTTTTCCTTTGCCATGCTCACATATTATCTTCAAAAATTATGAATTTTGAAATCTAGCAATAATTTGACATCCCGGATCCAACAAAAGTGGTTTCGTCGAATTCCGAGGTCGTTTACAAAATGGCCATTTTCACGGGCTATACAAATTCTATAACGACCTTTCTGAAAATTCATTTGGCCATAACTTTTGCTTTCCGCTATGAAACTTCAATTTTTCAGATTCGTTAGAAAGATATTCACTAACAGATTTAAATATTTTTGGTTTCACTCAAATCCGTTTGGTTTTGCACCCGGTACAGTTAGTCAAAGTTTGAAATGAAAACTTGAAACTGTCACGCCATTTCAGGCCTTGTTTATAATTAGAATTAATTATATTGATTTTCAAATGTCGATTCATACTTACTTTTCATCGTTATTATTTAAAATATTTATTTTAAATATTTAAAATCCACTAAAATAGCCAATTTAAAAATTTTAAATTGGTTCAGATTTTCCGGGTCGTTATAGGGGGTGATTTGAATACCATAAAAAATATCTATGAGAGAAAATCTGGTTCTATTTCACCAGACACTGGTGCTTTTAATACCTTTATCTTTGACTGTTGTCTCATTGATCCTCCTATTAGTAATTGATCTTTTACTTGATCAAGCCATAGATCAATCCCTTCTTTGGCCAAGTTAGATTGATTTCTATTCAATTCTGCTTGGGAAGAACTTCATCCTTTACCTTCTGTTTCTGGTCTTGCTTCTATAATCTCTTATCACTGCCCTGTTATCCTAAATTCGGGCTCGTTGGCCAATTTCAAACATCCTTTTAGATTTGAGCGTTTGTGGTTACTTGAACCATCTTTCAAAGACTTTGTCAAAACAGTTTGGGAGCACCCTGTTCAATCTCAATCTGCATCCCATAAAATCATTCTTAAGCTTAGATTCTTGAGAAAATTAATTAAACCATGGGCTAAATCTATGTGGGGATCTATTCGTACTCGCATTTCAAACATCCAAGATGCTATATTGAATCTCAATATTCTTGAAGAATCTCGTCCCTTGGATGATGAAGAAAATTCTTCACTCTCGAATCTAGAATCTGAATTAGAAAGACTTTTTAAACAAGAAGAAATTGGTTGGAAACAAAGATCCAAATCTAAATGGATTGAAGAAGGGGACAAGAATACAACTTACTTTCATAGAATTGCAAATGGTGGATGAATAGCTACTTGCATTTATGAAATCTCCCATGAAGGTCATCTGTTTACAGATCAACAAGACATCCTTCATCTTTTTTCTGACTTTTATCGTTCAATTCTTTGTCATTCATCCTCAGAAATTCCCCTCATTGATTGGAATTTGCTTTACCCTTTCCCAGCTTCTATCTCTATTGACCATCCCTTTTCAGAAAATGAAATTCAGGCTTCTCTAAATGAAATGCATGATGACAAAGCACCAGGCCTAGATGGTTTTGGGCCGTCATTTTTCAAATCATTTTGGGCCGTTGTTAAAAAATGATATTATGGACATGTGTAATGAATTCTATTATAACCCTGGCCTTATTTCTCGTCTCAATTATGCCTCCATCGTCCTCGTTCCCAAATTCTCTGGTGCGAATACTCTCTCTTCCTTTCATCCCATTAGTTTGCTTGATACCTCCTTCAAAATTATTACCAAATCCTTAGCTAATCGACTCCAATCTGTGATTTCCGATCTCATCGGTGTTGAGCAATCAACTTTTATTCATGGGCGTTGCATTCACGACTGTATTGCATCTACTCAAGAAATAATTTCTCTCGGTCATAATACATCCACTCCTAGTGTTCTTCTAAAGTTGGATTTTTCCAAAGCTTTTGATACTGTAAATTTTTGAACTTATTATTCAGATGTTAAGTCATAGAGGATTTTCTCAGCGTTGGTGTGATTGGATTGATTGCATTTTAATAACTAGCTACTCATCTATTCGCATTAATGGAAACAATGGAGGTTTAATTAAATCTAAAAGAGGGCTTCGACAGGGAGATCCATTATCACCCCTTATTTTTGTGATGATTGCAGATGTTTTTAATCAAATGTTAAAAAGGATGATTACAAACAATTATTTTGATGGTATTCATCTTCCTAATTCGTCTATGGCAATCTCCAACCTCCAATTTGCAAATGATACCGTCATCTTTTCGTCTCAGATCTTAATCATATTAAATGCCTTAAAGTTGTCTTATATGTTTTCGAGCTCATATCTGGTCTCTCTATCAACTTTTTGAAAGCTTTATAATTATGTTAGGCAAAAATCTCTTCTATCCTGAAATGTCCCATTCATAATTTTCCCTTATCTTATTTGGGCATTCCCCTTAGACCTACTAAGCTCCATAGATTTGATTGGTTAACTCTCATTCACAAAATTGAAAAAAGATTATCTTCATGGAAGACAAATTCACTATCATCTGAAGGACGTTTATTCTTGGTTAAAGCAGTTTTGTCTGCTTTACCAACATACTAGATGTCTTTTCATAAACTTCCAAAATGGGTAATCTCTAAAATAGATTCAATTCGTAGCTCTTTTTTATGGAATGGTAGCAAAGTCAAACGACTAGATAATTGGCATACTGTGTGCTTACATTTGAATCAAGGAGGTTTGGGTGTAATTGATCTTTCTAATTTCAATATGTCTCTTCTTTCAAAATAGTTGTGGCGTATAGTTTCTCCTGGCTCATTTATATGGAAAGATTGGATCCTTTCACTTTATTATTCTCGTAGTTCTCATTGGGTTTTACGCTATTTACCTTCAGTCAGACCATCCCCATTCTAGTCAGGAGTAATTTCAGTTATTCCTAGTATTAAAAGTTTGTTTCATGTCAGACTAGGTAATGGTGAAGTTTGTTTATTCTGGAAGGATATTTGGCATGATCGGATCCCCTTTCTTTTCTTTTTCATTCTCTCTTTTCTTTCATCTTCGATAATTGTTCTTCAGTTGCTAATATAGTTCATAATCATCCATCTCATCTTTGTCCTCCCAGTTTATTTGACAGACATATCCTTACTAATCTCCTAGATGTCTCCAATATTATTCTTCACACCCATCTTTCTCAATCCCCTGATAAATTTGTTTGGGCTTTATCACCATGAAAGGGTTTTATTATTGCCTCTGCGTGCCATTATCTTAATTTTTCTGGTAGATCTTTTTCATTTTCGAGAATTTGGAAGATTCATCTCCCTCCTAAAGTGCTATTTTTTACTTGGTGCTTGATTCGTGGAAAAATTAACAGTAAAGCAAGGTTGTTTAGACTTAATCTTCTGGCTGATTCATCTTGCTCTTTTTGCTCAATGCATAAGGAATCTATACAGCACTTGTATTTCGAGTGTGACTTCTCATTACCAATTTTAGCTGCAGCTAGTACTCATTTGCTTGGTTCCATCCCTAGTGTTTCATCAATGTTTGATTATTGGCAGAGCAGTCAGTTTAATTCTGCACTTGATTCCTTCTTACTAATATATTGCTGGTTCATATGGAAAGAGAGAAATGTGGTTGTTTTTAGCAGACCATTGAAGCATTTTCATGGATTATGCAGACTGATAATTTAATACTTTCAATCATGGACAGGTCAATCATCCTCTGCTCGTTTCAGGCTTGCTTTACCAGTCAACAACTGTCCCGCTGAATCTGTTGGCTCCAACTGCAGTGAGTCTAGTCCTAATCTTCATTAAGTTGGTTCTTAATCGTTTCAGCTTTTTTTGGTTGTGTATTCAATGGTTGTTTTTTTGGCTTGTTTATGTGTATGATATGGTAGAAGACGTTATGTTGTATTGTTGTAGTGTTGCCTACCTTTGGGTATTTGCTGCTGTTGACTCTCTATTTTGCAAACTTTAAGCCACCAGTTGGGCTTGTCAACTGGGTTATTATTATACTATTAATATATATGCTTAATCGGCTGTGTTGTCTCATGCTACACATCCGTCCTACTCAAAAAAATTTTTTTGGAGAATGGAGTTTTGATGACAACAACCTTATTTCAATATTAATTGATTATAAAATATATACTAACACTTTTTTCTAGCATATATATATATATACACATATGCAGGATTTATTTGAATAACATGTTAATTAATGTGAATTAATTAATCTTGGTCAATTATTGGTCCCTTGTCAATGGCGTCGACACCCTCTCTGAATCCCTCTTCTTCTTCATCCATCTTCTCCTTTGATTCGTCCTCTTTTCCTCCTTTACCTACTCGTCTTCCCCCCTGACCCTCCTCCTCCCCCTGTAATCTCCAACTTTGGATCTCCTAATCCAGTTAACTTGGTTGATCTACTAATATTATTAGTGGATTTTCGGATCGAGTTTTGGATCCATCGTTATCCTTGCTTAATACTTCTGGATTTATTGGCATTGCTGTCTCTGCTCAACTAGGTAACACATCGAACACCTTGCCTCTTAATCCTTCTCTTGATAAAGGTAAATCTGTGAGGATTGATCCTGTCTCCAATGGCTCAAATGCACAACCTAATTCCACTTCTTCCAATGTTGTTGGAGTTTCTTCATCAGCTGGTTTAAACAATTTGCCGAGCACCTCAACTGCAGTCCCCATTCCTATTAAATCTGATTATCTGTCTCTTTTTAATTCTTTGCCTAAGAATGTTGGATCTTATAAGCCTATTCAATTTGACATTGTTAGGGATGGGACCCCCAAGTTGTTTCCTGATCTGGTCAAATTAGAAGGGATGAAGTTTTGGGACAGATATTTGTTTGGCTTTTTCCTGGATGGCTCTATGTCCTATCTAACTGTTGTGAACTTTCTGCTTAGAGTGTGGAAATTAAAAGGTGAAGTGAGTATTAAATCAGATGGTATGTTCTTCTATTTTTAATTTGCTAATGAAATGGAAAGGGATCATGTATTGAGATCTGATCCTGTATTCATAAATGGTAGAATGTTCATAATAAATGAATGGGATCCTTTAATTGGTAACTCACAAACCCAGGTCAAAAAAGTACCAATATGGATTCATTTACATAGAATTCCACTTTTACTGTGGACTTTGATAGGAATTAACTGGTTATCATGTCATGTTGGTAGGCTTATTTGCTTTGATTCCAGTGCTGAAAAGTTACAGAGAATAAGATATGCTAAGGCTTTAGTGGAAATTACACCTGATTATGAATTGCTAGATAGTATTCCTGTGTCTTGTTTAGGTGAGAAGTGTCATTCTGTTCATGTTTGTTATGACTGGAGGCCCCTCATTTGTACTCATTGCAAGGTATTTGGTCAAGCAACAAGTAATTGTGAATTGATTGCAAGGGAATATGGTGGTAATGTGAGTCAGGCTAGTTGTGATGTAGGTAATTTCATGAATGTTGTTGATAAGTCAGTTGTTCATAGATCTAAGGGTAGAAGAGTCTTGAAGCCTACCTTGTCAAAGCAAAATAACAATGGGTGGAATAAAGTTATAAATAAGAAAAAGAAGGTTTGGATGCGAAAAGAAGATGGTTATGATACTGATGTTCTAGGTGATGTGAATCAATCCATGGAGGAAGTTGTTCAAATTAATGGAGCTGGTGAAGCAGGAGTATCTAAAGAAATGAATAATTCTGAACAAATGGAGATCAATGTAAAACTTCAGGGAAGGGATAATTTGAATATTATAATTGTTGATGAGCATGGAAACTGTGTAATCCAGAAGAATTTGGCTAGTCAACAAATTTTGAAGGGATTTTAAAGGAGGCAGTAGCTAATGAGTTCCATACAAATAATCCTTTTGAGGTTCTCAATGATCAAACTGGTCATCTTTCTCTGCCTGAAGCTCAAGCTTCTTCAATGTCAACTAGTTCAAATAGCCAATCATCTGCAGCTCTTTCATCTGGATCTAATACTTCTCTGAATCTTTCTTCTACCAATTCCTCATCTAATTGTACTATATCTTGTGCTTCTTCTTTTAGTTCACAGTCACCATCGAATTCATCTTTTGCTTTCATTGGTCTTTCTTCATCTCCCTATTCACATTTATCACTCCCTCCTCATATCATTTTACCTCCTCCAGCTAATTCATCCTCTCAACAATGTTCAACAGCCTCTTCATAAGATGTTGTCATTTGGGAGTAAAAATAAAACTAAAAAGAAAACGAAAAATGTTCTGAAGGAGAATACTCCTGTTGAGGACCTTAATGAGGGAACTGATGTTAATCCTGAACAAGTTATGCCATCAAATACTTCTAAGTCTTCTTCATTGAGACATACCAAGAGTCATCCTAATGTCATCCTCAATCCTCTTTCCTTTAAATGAAAAGTCCTATATATTTCTGGAACATTAGAGTGGCTCATTTACCCTCAAAGCAATGTGAAATTAAAGCCATGATAAAAGAATATAATAATCAATTAATGTGCATTTCTGAAACTAAATTGGATAAATTATCCACTGAGAATGCTGCTAAATTTATTGCTCCTACTTGGTCATTTGATCATAATTTTGATGCAGCCTGTTTTGGAAGATTGTTAACAATTTGGAATCCTAGAGTTTTTAAACTTGTCAAAGTTTCTGAAACCGACCAATTTATTCATTACAACTGCTCTTATCTTCCCTCTAATTCCTCTTTTTATCTAACTTCTGTCTATGCTCAGAATGCTGTTTCTGCTCGTTCTACCTTTCTTGAATCTGTCCACCTTTTAAATCCTTCTAAGGATCCATGGATTTTAGGAGGTGACTTTAATTGTATGTATAGTAGTAGTAAAAAATCAGGAGGTTGTCCTCTTGCCTTTAAGGATATTGCTACTTTAAATCAAATGATCATTATATCTTCTCTTTTTCCAGTTCAAAGCTATGGCTCAACTTTCACATGGTCTAATAGTGCTCGTTCCGGTCCATCTTCTTTTTGTAAACTGGATCACATATTTGCAAATACTTCCTTCTTTGACTCTTGGCCCAAATCTTATTGCATCATTCCTTCACCTATTTTATTTGATCACTGTCCTTTGGTGTTTTAGTAGGGTAATGAAGTTGCTATTGACAAGGGTAAAAAATCTTTTAAATTTTTTAATTTTTGGTGTGATCAACAAGAATTTTCTAGTATTCTTTTGCAGGTGTGGAACTCTCAAGCACATCAGAATCCTATTACTAATCTTCTTAATAAGATGAAGCTTTTCAAATCTCAGACTAGAAATTGGGCTTCCCTGAATTTTGGGAAAGGTGCTCTGAAGTCTTCTTCTATCAGATATGAACTAGCTTGCATTCAACAGGAGATTCAACAAAGGCCTTTTGATTTAAATCTCAGGCAGCAGGAATTGTCAAGGCAAAAGCATCTGGATGAATTGTTAAATTTGGAATTGCAGGCTTTAAAGCAACAGGCTTTTATAAGGAGGGAGTCTGAAGGTGATAGAAATTCCAAATTCTTTCATAATTCAATCAAACTTCATAAAGCTCTGACTTCATTTTTCATGATAAAAGACATGCATGATAATATTCATGATTCTAAAGACAAGATTAATGAGGCTTTTGTCAAATATTTTCTTCTATCTTAGCTAATCCAAACCCTCAAAATGCCAACATAAATCCACTTTTCCATATTCAATTACCCACTCTAAACTCTGTTCAATCTGAAGGACTTATTTCTCTAATTACTAGTGATGAGATTAAGGAAGCAGTTTTTAAATTGGATACTAATAGCTGTGGTGGCCCTGATGGTTTTAATGCATATTTTGTTCAAAAGAATTGGAATGTTATTGGTGATGATATTATCAAAGCTGTCTTGCATTTTTTCATGACCAATCAAGTACCAAATAGCTGGTCTGCAACCTCAATGGCTCTTGTACCTAAAATTGACAACCCAGTCTTAGTTTCTGATTTCAGGCCTATTTCCTGTTGCAATATATTTCATAAAATCATTTCTAAAATCCGTGCTAATAGGTTACAACAGGTTTTGCCTTCTATTATATCCTCTAATCAATCTGCTTTTCTACAAGGAAGATCCATCTCTGACAATATTTTAATCACACAAGAGCTTTTATATGGTTATAATAGGAAGGGTGTTTCTCCTAGATGTATGTTGAAATTGGACATAAAGAAAGCTTTTGATTCAGTGAGTTGGCAATCTATTTTGGCTATTTTTGCGATGATGAATTTTCCAGTTCCTTTTCTTGCATGGTTATTTACATGTATATCATCTCCAAGGTACTCTATTTCAAGAAGTGGATGTATGCAAGGATTCTTCAAAGGTACACAGGGGGTGAGGCAAGGTGATCCCTTATCTGCTTATATCTTTATCACAGTCATGGAATTATTGAATTCTATTCTGGTTAATTATGTTATGAATAATAAGTTAGAGCTTCATCCTAAATGTAAATCCCCCATGATCATTCATCTTCTTTTTGCTGATGACCTCGTCCTCTTTACAAAGCCCAATGATAGTAATATACAGTGTATTATGGATATATTATACTCCTTTTACTTGATGACCAGTTTACAGATTAATCTTAGTAAATCTCATGTGCTATTTGCTGGTATATCTAATGCTAAGAAATTGGAGTTGATTGCTAAGTCTGGTTTAAATGAGATGCCTATTAATTCCACTTACTTAGGACTGCCTTTGATTTGTTCATGAATTTCTAAAAGTCAATGTCTTCCTCTTTTTGAAAAGATTATTTCAAAACTCCAGCAATGGCCCTCATGTTCTCTTTCACAAGTTGGTAGATTAACTATTGTTCAATCTATTGCTGTTGCTTTTACAACTTATTGGACAAGGCACTACATCCTTCCAGTAAAACTTGTCAATATGATTATTAGTGCACTCAACAAATTTCTTTGGCATGGTGATCCATTCTCCAAGCAAATGATTCCTATTTCCTTTGTAAAACTATTTGATTCCAAAAGACATGGTGGTTTGGGCATTACTAATTTGTATATCTGGTATAAGGCAGCAATTTCTTCTTTTATTGACAAGTTATATAACTCTGAATCTTGTCTTTGGTCAAAATGGATTAAGGCTAATCTGATAAGAGAGAAGAACTTTTGGACAATGGATATTCCAAGTAGTTGTAGTTGGAGTTGGAGAAATATCCTGAAACTTCGTTGTGATGTTTTGCCAATGGTTCAATGTAATTACTTATTTGTTAGAAACTTGTCTTTTTGGCACGACCCTTGGTATAAGGATGGTGTGATTTTGAGTTCATTGGTGGAGTATGGTTTGAGAAGGCTCTCTGGCATTTCAGAACAAGCAAAGGCAGATGATTATATCCATGATGGTGTGGTACTCCTTCCACACTCTAGTTCAGCTTTGCTTAGATCAGTGTGGTCAGAGATCACTGAAGGCTTTAAAGTTAAAGGTGATTCTGGTATTTCATGGTTGGGAAATTGCCATTATATTCAACGTGTATATTCATATTTGCAAGGTGAAAAGCAGGTTTTTCCATGGGCTAAGAGAGTCTGGTTATCTAATAACTCAGCAAAAGACAATTTTCTTTTATGGAAAGTGATGGCAAATGCAATTAATACAAAGGACAAACTGTTTAAGATTGGGGTGGTTAATGACGAGCTTTGTTTACTGTGTGGTGCTGCAGTGGAGACAAATGTTCATATCTTTTTTGAATGCTCTTTCTCATATCAAATTTGGTTGAGAACCTTGGCTTTAGGTAATTTTCATCGGCCTTCTCCAGTCAGTATCACTGAATGGTTTAATATTTACAAGGCAACTCGATGGAAAAATCAACAAACAAAGGTTCTAATTACTATCTTGAAGAAGTTTGTTAATGGGATTTGGGTTGAGCGTAATAGAAGGGCTTTTGGACATGGTGCAATGTGTGCTAATCAGGTCTTTATTAATATTCAGATATGATTTTGAAGAAGCTCAGACTTGCAGAGTTGGTGTTCTTTGATGGATGATGCATTTGAAGAGAATTTGTCGGATGATATTTCTTGATCTGTTATTTGAGTGTTGTTGCAAGTTGGTGCTGTCAAGCTTGTGAAGTTTAGTTGAGCAATATTGTTTTTTTGTTTTATTGTACAGCATTGAGTTTTTTCTAGTTACACTTGTATAGCTTATTATTTTTTCTCAATGCTGGTTGTATTGTATTGAAACTCTTGTATTTTCTTTTCATTTAATTCATGTTTGCTTGCCTTTCAAAAAAAAGGATTTAAATGTAGGAATTATTAACAAAGACTGTACAGTTTAAAGATATTAGAGATTCAGAGTTCAGATATGATACAAAACTCATGAGTATTCAAAATTTCAAGAGTTCAAGATAAGTATATTAAAAGAATCAAGATTATGTAAGACTCTGAATAGCACTCCAGGTCCAAATTTAAATTTAAATTCAAATTCTATTTTTCAATTTCTAATTCTATTTTCAAATTCTATCTTTAATCTCTATCTTCATTATTTTATTTTATTTAATTTACTTTTGATTCCAAACTCAAGTTTTATTGGTTTTATATATTTATACTTTTATATAATTTATATAGTTTTAACTCTATAATTTTATAAATATGTTTATATAGTTTATATTTATGTTTTCATATGATTTCCTACTTTATAATATTCATTTATAATACTACGTTTTAATTCAAGAATTTCCAAAATTATATATATATATATATATATATATATATCAAAACACTTGAAAAATGCACAAAATTTAATTTTACACATGCATATGTCGACATACATTTATGCCCATGTCGACATATAACTGTCATTTTTTTAAAATTGAAAGGAAGTGTCATTTCACTATTTGTGGCGGTTCAGAAATGTTGTAACCTTTCAAATGTTATAAATAGAGGCTGATTTCGAATTTTATTATCATTCTTCTTCTCTATCTTCATTCCCTTTCTCTACACCATTATATCTTCTCATTTTTATTATTTATACACTTATACTCTGCCAAATTCAATTTTATATTCATTAAACTTCTTCACTTCTCACTATCTACTCATTACTCTCTAAATTAAGTGTTATTGAAGAGTTATAGGGTTGATTGTAATTGTTTGGGTTGTGTAAGTAATCTGTGGTATCCCTTGTAGCCGTGAAATCAAGGACGAGCAATCGGTGGTATCCCTTGTAGCCATGAAATCAAGAAGGATATACTTGATCAAGTGTGTGTGGAATCAGTGGTATCCCTTGTAGCCGTGAAATCAAGGAGGGTTGTAATTGGATATTGATATAATTATAAAACTCTGGGCAATCCAGCGTTGCATGGGACTGGACATAGGAGCAATTCCGAACCTGTATAAAATCCGGTGTGTTCTTTCCTTTTCTGCACTTTATTTTGTTTATCTTCATGTCTGTGTTTGATTCTGTGCCTATGATTGTTTCTGTAGTGTTTGATTCATATAGTAGTTCACATAAGTTTTAGATTTTGTTGTGTTATCAAAAACACTATTCACCCCCCTCTAGTGTTTGTTTTTCCTTATCGATCCATTCCGCAATCCCTAACAATTGGTATCAGATCAAGGTCTTTCAAAAAGTTCATAATCTAATTTTTGAAAACTTTCAAATGGAAAATTTTGGAATATATGTTAACACTAGTGTAAATTTATGCATTGTATCAATGTTGAAAGAGTCTGCATATAATCATGTTGAAAAGTCATGTGGTCTACTGAAATATTGTTCAATCTAGGAAAAGATGTATTTTATGAATCTGAAAATTCAAAGGTTGAAAAGATGGGTGAAGTGGCTGTCGGCAATTCAAATTCTGAAAAGGTGGCTGTTGGAAATTCAAATTCCAAATTGGTATGTTACATGGCCATTGAGAATTCAAATTTTGGAAAGCAATAGGTGAAAATCAAAAAGGACAAATGGATACTGGATAGTGGTTGTTCGAGACATATGACGGGAAATCCTGAATTACTCAATAATCTGACATATGAAAATGGTGGAATGGTGAACTTTAGAGATAACTCTAAAGGATACATTATTGGAATTGGCAATGTTGGTAATTCTGAAACTCTTATTATTTCTGATGTTTTATTAGTTAGGAATTTAAAACCCAACTTGTTAAGTATAAGTCAACTTTGCGATAAGGGATATAAAATAAACTTTGAAAAGGATAAATGTTTTATAGAAGATAGGAATTCAAATGTAATATTCGAAGGAGATAGAAAGAAAAATATCTAAATATTGAATATGTCTCGAACAACCCGGAAAATCTGGGCCAGTTTAAAAATTTTATACTAATTGTAATAACCCGGAAAATCTGGGCCAGTTTAAAATTTTTATTTTGGCAATTTCAACGAATTTTGAATATTTAAAATAGATTATTTTAAATAATATCGACGAGAAATTTATTTTGAATAGAATTCGATGTATATATTATATACGTCGTCGTTAGAATATAAATATTTATATATAATTATAAATGGAATTGAAAATGGCGTGGTAGTTCGATAATTCGATTTCAAACTTCAATTGAATGTACCGGGTGCAAAACAATCCGGATTTTAGTGAAACCAAAAATATTATAATCTAGTTGAGAATATCTTTCCAACGAATCCGAAAAATTGAAATTTCATAGCGGGAATCAAAAGATATGCCCAGTTGAAAATTCAGAATAGTCGCTATGTAAATTACATACGGCACCAAAAAGTCATATTTTGCATACGGATGAATTTGGACTCGAAACCACTTTGATTGAGTTCAAAATGCCGTCTAGAACTCCGAAAAGTATAAGCTTCGATATATTCCGATATCCGGAATAGTGGCAATTGGCAGGAGCTTTTCGGTTAACAATACATAGCCCTTAAAAACTGAAATTTTGCATACGAGCTCAGAATTCGACGAGATAAATTTTTATGGATCCATAATGACAAATCATTGTTGAGTTCCAAATGGCGTGTCGAACGGAGTTAGTATGTGGTCGTGCGAGCTGAAACAGTTCGGGTCGTCTCAGTTTGGTATCAGAGCTTTGGTTTACAGAGCTCGAGAACAAGACACATTAGAACCATGCGAAAGAATTCATCAGATATTGGATTAGTAATATCCAATTAGAATGACTCGTTAGAGATAGGATCAGTAGTATCCTAGAACGAGTGTGAAGAGTATATTTTTCAAAAGAAAACAATTTTGTTTTAAAATTTAAATCGCTTTATACGTATTTGAATATTTATTTATATTGATATGGGCAATCCAATATATAAAGATTTTGCGTATACGCGTCATGAACGTATATTTGAAGTTTTAATATGCTGGATAGATATAGAATCACATTCTAGACACTCGGGGATGATTCTGATGATGGTGCATCATCATCAGTATTCATGTTCGTGTTTCGAAGGTGTGATATCTATATATTTCCATTAGACTGGTGTGAGAACCAAAACCTATATAGGTAGATTTACATTGTTGTGAATTGACATAAAAACAAGATTTTCCGTATATATGTATCAATTTATGAATTTGAAACTCTAATTCACTAATTGATTGATGTTTGTGTTGTTTGTTTATTTATTTGATAATTTTTAACCATTTTGCCTAATTGAACCAAATATTGAACTATATTGAAAATTGGTCGCATTTGCTTGCATATACATATACTTACATTGAACAGGTCATAGCAAGGAGGCTAGGGCAGAGAATAAAATTTGTTTGCCTGACAAATAGGTACATGTTTACTACATAATTTACTGTTTTGTTTGGGTGATGATGATTTTATGAGCCTATTGGCTAGCCGCTTGGCTTTTTCTTTTTCTTTTTGAGATTAGAAGGACCGGGGAAGCTATTTGAAATTCCCCGATGCTCCCGATGCAGGGGAGGTTATGGTGAAATTTTTTGAAAATTTAGGGTGTTAGCCAAACTTTTGAAAATTTGAAAATTCTCAGAAACTGAAAAGTTGGAGAATGGAAGCCAGATCGAATGTAGAGCTTATTAATCAAACCACTTTCGACTTTGTTCCTTTTCGGGGACGAAAATTTTAAGTGGGGGAGATTGTAATAACCCGGAAAATCTGGGCCAGTTTAAAAATTTTATTTTGGCAATTTTAACGAATTTTGAATATTTAAAATAGATTATTTTAAATAATATCGACGAGAAATTTATTTTGAATAGAATTCGATGTATATATTATATACGTCGTCGTTAGAATATAAATATTTATATATAATTATAAATGGAATTGAAAATGGCGTGGTAGTTCGATAATTCGATTTCAAACTTCAATTGAATGTACCGGGTGCAAAACAATCCGGATTTTAATGAAACCAAAAATATTATAAGCTAGTTGAGAATATCTTTCCAACGAATCCGAAAAATTGAAATTTCATAGCGGGAATCAAAAGATATGCCCAGTTGAAAATTCAGAATAGTCGCTATGTAAATTACATACGGCGCCAAAAAGTCATATTTTGCATACGGATGAATTTGGACTCGAAACCACTTCCATTGAGTTCAAAATGCCGTCTAGAACTCCAAAAAGTATAAGCTTCGATATATTCTGATATCCGGAATAGTGGCAATTGGCAGGAGCTTTTCGGTTAACAATACATAGCCCTTAAAAACTGAAATTTTGCATACGAGCTCAGAATTCGACGAGATAAATTTTTATGGATTCATAATGAAAAATCATTGTTGAGTTCCAAATGGCGCGCCGAACGGAGTTAGTATGTGGCCGTGCGAGCTGAAACAGTTCGGGTCGTCTCAGTTTGGTATCAGAGCTTTGGTTTACAGAGCTCGAGAACAAGACACATTAGAACCATGCGAAAGAATTCATCAGATATTGGATTAGTAATATCCAATTAGAATGACTCGTTAGAGATAGGATCAGTAGTATCCTAGAACGAGTGTGAAGAGTATATTTTTCAAAATAAAACAATTTTGTTTTAAAATTTAAATCGCTTTATACGTATTTGAATATTTATTTATATTGATATGGGCAATCCAATATATAAAGATTTTGCGTATACGCGTCATGAACGTATATTTGAAGTTTTAATATGCTGGATAGATATAGAATCACATTCTAGACACTCGGGGATGATTCTGATGATGGTGCATCATCATCAGTATTCATGTTCGTGTTTCGAAGGTGTGATATCTATATATTTCCATTAGACTGGTGTGAGAACCAAAACCTATATAGGTAGATTTACATTGTTGTGAATTGACATCAAAACAAGATTTTCCGTATATATGTATCAATTTATGAATTTGAAACTCTAATTCACTAATTGATTGCTGTTTGTGTTGTTTGTTTATTTATTTGATAATTTTTAACCATTTTGCCTAATTGAACCAAATATTGAACTATATTGAAAATTGGTCGCATTTGCTTGCATATACATATACTTACATTGAACAGGTCATAGCAAGGAGGCTTGGGCAGAGAATAAAATTTGTTTGCCCGACAAATAGGTACATGTTTACTACATAATTTACTGTTTTATTTGGGTGATGATGATTTTATAAGCCTATTGGCTAGCCGCTTGGCTTTTTCTTTTTCTTTTTTGAGATTAGAAGGACCGGGGAAGCTATTTGAAATTCCCCGATGCTCCCGGTGTAGGGGAGGTTATGGTGAAATTTTTCGAAAATTTAGGGTGTTAGCCAAATTTTTGAAAATTTGAAAATTCTCAGAAACTGAAAAGTTGGAGAATGGAAGCCAGATCGAATGTAGAGCATATTAATCAAACCACTTTCGACTCTGTTCTTTTTCGAGGACGAAAAGTTTTAAGTGGGGGAGATTGTAATAACCCGGAAAATCTGGGCCAGTTTAATTGTTTGGTTGTGTAGTTGGTTAGATTATTTGGTTTGAATTGAATTGTTTGTTGAAATGGAATTAATTTGATTGATGTGTGAATGGCGTGGTCCTTCACTGGACCGGGGATAAGGCTAGGCCTCGTCCCGTTTCTAGTATCGTGCCGTTATGCCGCCGAAATTTCCCAAAATATGTTAGAAAAATAAAAGTATCATTTTTATTGTGTAAATGAACTGAATAGAAACTCATGTGTTGAAATAGAATATTTTATCGTTAAAAATATAATTTTTAACGTGGAAGTGAATAAAAATAAAATATTCATTTACAAACCGGACGGTTTGTTTATGTACACCTATTTGAAGGACATTGATTGGGACGATAAATTTTACACATCGCCCAACTGCACAAATAAAATCTGTGTTTGATTGTTTGAAACCCCACACGGGTGTTGAGATGAAATTTGGAAGTTCACTCATCCTGATTGATTAAATATGTCGATCGATTGATTGACAGGCTGTTATAAGCGTAAGATATCTATATTTGATGCTTATACAGTGTAGTGCACTTTGGTTGATGGTTGATTATTTTTCAATGCTATTATATACATGTGTTGTATGGAATCCATATAATTAACATTATATGGTGATTGATTGGGCCTCATTCCAATCGGGAAAATAATGAATATTATAAAAGAAAATTCATGTGTTGAATATAAAAATAGTCATGTGTTGACGATGTTCATGTGTTGAGTGAAATATTTTATACAATGAAATTTACATCTTTATCATATTTAAAATTAGAACTACTTCCTAGTAGAAGTCTAATTAAAAATCAAACGATAGATACCATAGTTTTATAAAATATTTTACATAACAAAAATAGTGATGTGTTGACAGCACTCATGTGTTGAGATTAGTCAGGTGTTGGAAGAAATATAGATTCATGTGTTGAATGGAATAAATATTCATTTGTTGAATAGAATAATGGATTTATTGAAATATATAAAGCCGTGTTGATTAGAGTTGCGCTATTTTTGACGTGAACGATATTTATATCGATTATATTCGTTTTTATAATGATTATAGAAAAGGTAGTGATTTCAAAATATAACGTTTTGAAAATATTATCATTTATATAGTAATGATATGGAATATTCAATTTTGATTTGAAATTGAATATAGAGTTGAAATGGTTTTGAAAACGAATTTAAAACGATTTATAAAATACGTTTTAAAAGGAAATTGACGAAATATATATAATATATATATTATATATATAATGGCCTGAATAGAACGCGCCGCTCCGCGGCAGTTCGTGAATTTCGACCATTGACTTCGAATTGACGGACGATAGACGGGGAAAAATGAGCAGTCATTTTACAAAGGAACATTATTGATACGACCTCGGAATTCAATTCTACTTTTTTTTCTAGATTCGTATCATCTAATAATGGTTAAATCCAAGAGGGCTTGATTTTTTGAGTTAGCATGTGAGCGTGCGAGAAGAAAAGGTGCGCCAAAATTGCATTTTTAGAGCTTATCTGAGCATTTTTGTGATTTTTTTTGAATGGTCAAACGAACTCGGAATTCGACGAAACTTGTTTCGTTGGACTCGTCTTCACGTCTACTATCTCATGTCCGAAATCCGCGGCCATCGGAGATCGCTAGCGTTCAGGCGATACGCGAGAAACTAGCATATAATCACTTTTCCTCCTTTTCTATTTCATAAATTCACTTTTCCTCCTTCCTCCACAAAAACTCAAAAATGGCCTCCTCTTCCACCACCACCGCTGCCCCACCTCCACCGCCCACCACCAGCCTCCGGCGAGCCGCCGCACCCCCTCCTCTTCCTCCCCGCCTCCTCCTCTTCCTCATCCTCCTTCTCTCTCCTCTTCTCATGAACCCTAGGCCAAACACCAACCACCGCCACCACCACGGGCCCCACCTCCACCGCCGCCGCACCCTAGCCCCCTCCCCACGCCACCTCAGGCCCAACGCCCCCTTTGCCTCCCCCAATTCAGACCGTGGGCCCCACATGGCCAATATCCCCCTTTTCACCAAAAATCCCGTTTTTGCATAAAAGTCCCTGACCGTTTTTCGTCAATAACTCCCAAACCGTGTATTTTTGGCCAAAGTTCCTCAAGACCAAAGTCGAAGAGCACAATTTTCTCTTCGATTTGGTATATGATGAGTCTTATTTTGCATTGCGTAGTTATCGGGAAAACGCGTCCGAAGTCTGCTGATCAAACACTGTCAAAATGCTGTCTTTTCGCGATTTCCGGCGAAATGGCACATTTTCGGCAAGAAGACCACTAGGAAAAAGTTGTTCGGAATGTCGTGCTTGTGCTAGAAAAAAAGATGGTGTGAAGATTGAAGATCGTTTGCAAATTCTATGACCCAAACAGCGAATCCGGGCGTTAGAAAAAAAAAGTGAGTTTTCTCCATTTTAAAGCTTCTACAGTTTTGACATATGAAGTAAATAAAAATATGATCTTTATACTATAGGGAGAATAAAAATCTGATTTTTAACTTATAGAAGGTATAAAGATAAGATTTTTATATAATGTAGATAATAAAAATGTGATTTTTATACATGTAGTGGCTACGGGCAACGAAAGCGACAAAAGGCGAGAACGACAAGATTTTCTACATAAGAACAGTCGAGATGATTGGATTAGCTAGTCGGTGAGAACTTCTCACTCTTCAAATTTCTTTTTCTAGTTATATATATATATATACTAGGATGCAGACGGTGTTTAGTAGCACCCGACACCCGTCATCCACAGACCATGGATGGCTTGTTTGTTTAATTGTTTGGTTGTGTAGTTGGTTAGATTATTTGGTTTGAATTGAATTGTTTGTTGAAATGGAATTGATTTGATTAATGTGTGAATGGCGTGGGCCTTCACTAGACCGGGGATAAGGCTAGGCCTCGTCCCGTTTCTAGTATCGTGCCGTTATGCCGCCGAAATTTCCCAAAATATGTTAGAAAAATAAAAGTATCATTTTTATTGTGTAAATGAACTGAATAGAAACTCATGTGTTGAAATAGAATATTTTATCGTTAAAAATATAATTTTTAACGTGGAAGTGAATAAAAATAAAATATTCATTTACAAACCGGACGGTTTGTTTATGTACACCTATTTGAAGGACATTGATTGGGACGATAAATTTTACACATCGCCCAACTGCACAAATAAAATCTGTGTTTGATTGTTTGAAACCCCACACGGGTGTTGGGATGTAATTTGGAAGTTCACTCATCCTGATTGATTAAATATGTTGATCGATTGATTGACAGGCTGTTATAAGCGTAAGATATCTATATTTGATGCTTATACAGTGTAGTGCACTTTGGTTGATGGTTGATTATTTTTCAATGCTATTATATACATGTGTTGTATGGAATCCATATAATTAACATTATATGGTGATTGATTGGGCCTCATTCCAATCGGGAAAATAATGAATATTATAAAAGAAAATTCATGTGTTGAATATAAAAATAGTCATGTGTTGACGATGTTCATGTGTTGAGTGAAATATTTTATACAATGAAATTTACATCTTTATCATATTTAAAATTAGAACTACTTCCTAGTAGAAGTCTAATTAAAAATCAAATGATAGATACCATAGTTTTATAAAATATTTTACATAACAAAAATAGTGATGTGTTGAGATTAGTCAGGTGTTGGAAGAAATATAGATTCATGTGTTGAATGGAATAAATATTCATTTGTTGAATAGAATAACGGATTTATTGAAATATATAAAGCCGTGTTGATTAGAGTTGCGCTATTTTTGACGTGAACGATATTTATATCGATTATATTCGTTTTTATAATGATTATAGAAAAGGTAGTGATTTCAAAATATAACGTTTTGAAAATATTATCATTCATATAGTAATGATATGGAATATTCAATTTTGATTTGAAATTGAATGTAGAGTTGAAATGGTTTTGAAAACGAATTTAAAACGATTTATAAAATACGTTTTAAAAGGAAATTGATGAAATATATATAATATATATATTATATATATAATGGCCTGAATAGAACGCGCCGCTCCACGGCAGTTCGTGAATTTCGACCATTGACTTCGAATTGACGTTGCGGGAGATCCGACCATCGGATTCTCCTAAAACCGGAACCGTTGGGTTCGTATCGAAAAGAGCTTTCCAAAGAATATTAGAAATTTGAAATCTAACGGTTGGATTTGGAATTATGTCCAAATCAAATTTGAAAAAGTTCACTGTAAGTGCAGTTCGATAACCGTTGATGGAAATCGACCGTACGGGCCTTGATAAAATTATTAAAAATATTGATAATTTGTGTGAAATCATAATATGTGAATTGGAAAGAACTGAGATGAAGAATTCCACATTTGAAATGATAAAAATAGATTTTTATCGAAATGGATTAGTTTTGAACTAGAATTAAAATCAATTTATTTTTGAAATAAATAAATTGAATTTGAAAGTGATTTTAAAAATAACCAATATTCCCAATACGTGGATTGGACTGGAGTTGAATCGAAATTATCTTCGGGATATTTCGATGTTGGATTTCGTGACTATACAGATATTGTTATGGGAATTTGAAAGATATATTTTATATCGTTATTTCCAATACGATATATGTTGGTTTCAGAATTTGATATTGAATATAAGCCGATATATTTTCTATTCAGAGCCTTGTATTTAATATCAAATGTGATTTGGGTTTATCGTGAATCGTGTTTTAGATGACGTTGGTTCTTTAACCCAGTTAAAGGCAAGATATCGATTTTTGAAAAGATTAAAACTAAGTGGAGTTTTAATGAATCTTTAATTAGATTAAAAATGTGAATTGATAATTTAAATTATCAAATCTGAAAGGTGATCGAGAATGGAGCACCACCAGTTTTGCTCCAAAGCGATAGTTAAATCTTTAATTAGATTTGAACGTGAAATGGTAATTAATTTTACCGATAACACCGTGGTGTTAGATGTGGAGTATTACCAGTTTTCTCCATGGGATATATAGGTTGGGATTGGGAAATAAAATAAATAATTACTTCGGTGTGGTTCGTTAATCCCGACTAGTTTGAAATGATATCCAAAGGAAGATTAAAGAATAAATTTAGAAGAATTTATCTTGGATAAAATTAATGGGAACCTTTCCCTAAAAATGTGATTTTGTGAATGAAAGAATATTCTGAATTGGAATGAGGCGTTTGTTGTGTTTGTGTAACATTCGTTTATTATATACGTGGGTTATTCAGAAAGGCCGGGTTTATACCCATTCTGAATAACCGATTCGACGAGATGTCGAAGATGAAGACGGTGGTTGAAGACCGGAAGTCTTCACATCGTTTGGGTGATTACTGATGATCTTGATTGGGCTGTACACCCAAGATGAGGGAAACAGTTTGTAGCGACCCGGAAAAATTCGACACTCGAATTTTCGACATTTACACAAACTGTGTCCCATTCGAGTATCGAATCTCCAGAAAGCTAGAAGGAAGAAGTTGGAGGATGAGAAAGATAAGATAGAAATATTAGAATAGAAGAAGTAGAAGAAGAACAAAGACAACACAGAGTCTCACCTTGCAGCGGAACAAAATATAATACAGAAATAAATCTTTATTGAGAGCTTTAAAAATACTTACAGTCATCAGAGTACATCACACATCTCTGGACAGTTATATAACCTGTCCTCATATACAATCACACAGCGGAACAGTAGCTATATATATAACCATACGTTTGAACTCTTCCAGCTTGTCTCTGGACTTCGTAGCATCCGGTAACCTGGACCTGTACACCCCGGCCTAACCCGAGCATTTACAAAACACCGGGTCAGTCTGGTGAACCAGAGTGAGATAAACTCGCACAGTATTAAGGTATCACACAACTTGATTTTAAAGTAAAAATCTTTTCGAAAGAAAAGGATAATCGTAAGACCGAATCCACAATAAATACGGACGGTTTTTACCTTACGATAACCCAAAACAGTTTTGAAGTCAATATCTTGTCTGATATTATCGTAATGTCTAACTACAAGTAATAGAATCTAGTAGAACGCTTGCATCTCACGCTCCACATATATAGTATACAATCAAAACCGCAGGCGCTTATTGGAGATTGGATTCCGACCTTGACAAGGTATGGGACCACCTGCCGATAGTGTATCTCTACAGGCGAATACACTGGGTTCAACAAGAACGTCTTGCAACCCGGCCCTCACATGACCGACCACTCATTTCGCTTGAGTGTATCGAATGTATATCACCAACGGTTGGGCTCAAACCACCGTTCCCGAATGGGCAGAATCGATAAAATAAGAACAAAAGGAATTTCTCTAGATAGGTGATTATACACCCTAATGGGAGCGACCCACATAGCCATGCTGCCCGCCCGATTTCTGTCATCTCCCGGTTGATGAGGCTTGAGGCTACGCTTTATCAGCACATCACATTCACTTCGAATGCCACATCGTCAGATCCATCAACAGTCACTAATTTACGTCCACAACAATACTTTATGCGTTAGCTAAAAGAAGTTTCCTTCTCCGCTTCCACTCTTGGTACAGTTGAAGAAATCAATGTACGTGGTTTTTCTGGAAATACTCTGTCAGACATCCATCCATACAAGTCACCCAGGAACAGGATGAACCGAAGGCACTCTCCTACTGCATCTCATATAGGAATCACCCCAAGGATCAGTAGCGAAAAGTCCTTGCAACCCGTAGACTCCAACTACGACAGAATCACATTTTATCTCTGGTTGCAAGTCAGAGATTTTAAGTAATCCTTCCGCTTATGAAGATCCACGGTCTTCAATAGCTCCACCTTGAATCAGCATCTTCAACGTATTCGTATTTGCTGGACGGAATGGTTTTCGAATACATTCGATCCCGGTCTTTCCGTACCAGCAATCGTATGGGCCAATTTTGATAGTCGGTTATTTAACTATCAAATCAAACAACCATTCATCCATAAAAGAAAATGGATTCACTGATTTACTACTCAGTATCATTTAGCCTCTTTAACGAGCCATCCGTTAATTACGTTCTTTACATTTTCCAATATTTGAAATATCCCTTTTTCTTCTTATTATAAATAAGAAGATCCACCAAATTCAATTTATTCAACTTATAACCCTTCGAAACAGTTTATAATATCATATACGGAAATCATAACTTATGTTTCCCTCAACTATTCTCGTTTATAAACTAATATCATTCTGGGATAATCATGGAGTCGTTCAAGTTGGGGTATTTTATTTACCTCTCAGACCTTGACCAACAACATTCATATCTTCAGAATAAATAGAAGTTTATTAACCACACGTTTCTTCTTGAAAAATCCGATTTAAATCTCGACAAAGCTTTGATTCTATTAGAAATAGAATCCTTATGAAAATTCCTTAATATCTCTTTATTATGATGTAACAAATTATTTCAACAATTCAAACCATTTGTTTAAAACAAACCCTTTATAAATCTTCTATTAATGTCTCATACTGTTATCATATCGTTATCTTCGCATGTTGATATTTATCAAACAATCCAACTTATTATCTGTAACCATTAATGCTACAGATTTCATTTCAAAATCCATTTTTACTTATCTAGTTCTCTTTACTCATACTCGACCATTTATTCGTTGCCTAAAAAAACTATAATAATCCTTTTAAAGCTTATATCAAAATAGTTCTTCTTCTTTGTAACTAATGTTACAAAACACATTTACAACTTTATTTACTAACTCGATTTTTATTTCAAAACTTTATTTCTCCATTTACAAAATCCTTTGTAAATTCATTTCGAGAACTTAGCATTTGTTTCCATTCCCACATTTTTACTTCATTTAAACCTTCATTTTGACCGTTACGGCCCTTTCGACAATTAAATAGCCAATAGGATAAACTTATCTCGTTTAAACATTGGTTTAATAATCTCTTACATCTCTATTTGTTATATATATATGGTAAACTTAATTTTAACTATTTATTTTTATAGAAAAATTGTATTTCAAACCATATAAGAAGACATTTATATCTTTGGAAACATTCGAAATCTATTTACTATTGATTTCGAAAAGTCATTCCTTTTAGTCGACGGTACTAAAGAGGCAAATGGCTACTATAGTACCAAACCGTGAAATATAAACCAATTTCACATTCAATGCAAACAAATTAATCATATTGATAAACATTATCAATATTATCCAACCTGTTATTCCCTGCAAAACAATGGTTATCACAATTCAAATCACTCAGTTCAATATGGCCAATCAAGGTTCGGTTTACATCTAAACAGATGACATAACAGTTTAATAATAACGGTTGATAATAAATGTAAGGGCTAATAGCAGAAATTCAAGCATTCAACTATTATTATATAACGTTTATAGTGTGATAAATGTAACCACTGAGGTAAGTTACCTCACTTGGATTTAATCGTTAGAAATAACGATAAATTAAATTAAACGCATGTTTAATTTAACTGTTTCAGTCAATAAATGAATATAAAATCAACAACAAACAAACAAACAATCATAGCATAAAATTTTAAAAACCCGACTTATATAAAATATAAGAGAGGAGAACTGAGTGAGTTTAACTCACCTGTGTTTGATTTTGTCGATTAGACGACCTGTTTAAATTAAATTAAACTGACGTTTAATTTAATTACTAATCCTAGTTGCTTTCTGTGCTGACAAAACCTGCCGTCTTCGTCGATCCGGTTCCGACGCTCATTGTTGAGTCCAATTCTAGCGCTGTATGAACGGATTATCATTTTATTTAGTTAATGGTGAAATTCAAATTTGCTAATCCTAAATCAGACTAATTAAACTAATCAAGCTAACTTAGATTCCTAGTTTATAATTTAAAATAGGTCGCTTACATTTATATTCTCCATCGGCCCAACATTCTTTCTGACGGATCCCTTCCTTTCTCTTTGCTTTTGCTTTATGTTGCTTTCCACTGTTGAGCACCAAACCACCATAGCCTGTGTAAAACCCCATTCCTCGCATGCATTCTTTTCCATGCGTGGATCCCATACGCTGCAGCATTTCATGACCCCTTTTTTTTTTTTTTTTTTTTTTTTTAACTACTTTCTGTCTAAACCGAAAGGCACCACTTTGTGCATGAATGAAACATGCAACGCCACTTTCAAAACATACCCATACGTTATCAGCTGCTCCCCTTTTACTTCACTTAAGTCCTCAAATTCCTTCCCCCACCTGCAAGTTGAAACGCAACTTTTAAAAAAAAAAAAAAAAAAATACTTCCTTGCGCAGGCCGAAGAAACCCAATCCAAGAAATGCTTCCTATCCCCCTCACCACTTGCTATTCTCTCCACCGCAAGCCCAATCTCCATGCCAAACCGTAAACTTCACCACCCAAATCCATGCTCGCGGCTTGACAGACCACCGCCCCCAACTCCAGTTATAGACCACGCTGCTTACCTCAGTTCTGCGTCGAACACCTTCCCGACTGTCCATGTTTTCTTTTGAGGAAGTGCGGTTTTTAAATTAAGGGTGGAGCTCGCATTTTTATTGGAAGACTCTGTTTTACTTTGTTAAATACCTCGCAAGAAAAGGAGAAAGCCTACCTGTATATTTATATGTGAGAATTGGCGTGGGGGGCACGGTGTCTAGGCATGTAGAGTTGCAGAGGAAAGTAGGGTGGGTGCGATTTTTAAAACCATACGTGATTGCCACGGTGTTCATTGATTGGCTGGCAAGAAATGGTTTGGGACGCAAGGAACAATTTGGTTTGGGGCGCAAGTTTTTGTTTGGTGCGCAAGGTGAGGTGATTTGGACGCAAGCAAGGAAATGTGGGAAGCAAAGTATTGTACAGTGGAAAGAATGTGAATGTGGGAAGATTTATTAATATTTTATTATGTATAGCTTAGCATTGGAGAAATGTGTCAAACTATCTACATAAATCCCTTGTTTTTGACAACTAAATATGTAATCCTAGCATAAAAAAATATTTCGGATCCAATGGGACAGGTTTCGTTGAATTCCGACACCGTTTGCGAAAATCCTTTAGAAAATATCGATGAAAAACACCGAGCAATAATTTCTTAAAATTACAGAAAAAATCCTAAAAATATGAGGCCTTGACATTTCACTAGACCTCTTCCTAAGGTTTCGTATGGAACTTGTTTCGTTGAATTTTGAGTTCGTTTGACCAGTTAACCATTCAAATAAAGTTACCTACACCACTATGTATTCATGTATGAGCGTTGCAGACTGAAATAAAAATACAGTCGTGTTCAGTGAGGTGTCGTGATCACAAAAATATAATAATACCGGTAGTTTAACTTATATTGTGAAATCCCAAAATGTTGTCACAGGGTGTAAAATACTCCAAATAAAAAGTTGCTTATTTAATTAATTAAAAATTACAGTAAAATTCTAAAAATTAAATTATCACTACGCCTCAAAAGAACCTAGTCTAAATTCAAAACCCATATGCAGTTATATCCAATAATCCGTTACGGTCGATAAACGATTACGCCGCTGTTTTTCTGCCAAATTGATTTGGGCATAACTTCCAATCTACACGACGAAATCCCGATTTTTCTTTTTCACTAGGAAAATATACTTCACTTGCTCCGTACATTTCTTGTTTCACAGAAATCCGATTTAAAATGGACTCTGTATATCCAGTTGAAGTTCAAAACTCTATTTTACGAACTGCAGCGCTGTTCTGAGCTCGTTTTATTTTATATATGAATATATATCGTTCAACTTCGTTTAAATAGCGATTTAAATATTAAAATCCATTAATATTCCAAATAAAATATTTAAAATAAATAAAATAAATAAAGCATTTGGCTGCCAAAAATACGGGACGTTACATTCTTTCCCCCTTAAAATAATTTCGTCCTCGAAATTGCTAAGGTAGAAAAATGAACCCTATAACCAGGTTAAAACCATTTGTTTACTCCGGTTTCACTAAACCAATTTATTTTTAATTAATTTATTTCTATAAACAAAAATTTTCAAAAATTCTGAAAATTTTCTAACACTCGAAATTTCTGAAAAATTTCGCCAGCACCTCCTTTGTATTGGTCAATAGCTCAAACTCCAACTCGCCTCTCTAGGCCTCCTTCAACCCAAAAGAAAATCAAACAGCCAAGTGGCTTGCCAAAATCACCAAACCCATATAGAAATAAACGTGTACCTTTTTGTCGGGCATATCATTATATCCTTTCCATCTGCTGCCCTGTCAGCATATACAAATGCATCTCCAAACAAAATACCAATTTTATCCTCAGAACCAAATCCTTCACGCATTCAAGCCAAATCCCATTCTTAACTCAATTTCCATCCATTTTCAATTCCAACTCTTAACTTACCAGTCCAACACCATTTCAGACTTCTGTCTCGCAATTCAAAATCTGATTTTGCTTAATATATTATATCTTGATTCAATTTCCCGCTGGTTGGTTTCAATTCCATTCATATTCAGTTTCATTCCAATTTTTGACACTAGAATTTATTTTCCATACCTTCGTTAAACCATTTAATGGATTCTATTCAACCACTTGTCATCCAATAACAACCAATTCACAACCATCAACCAATACACAACCAAATAAACAAAATTTATTGAATTCACATTCAATATTAATATTTATTTTGGTTTCACACATTTGATTATTATTTATTCATTAAATTTCCAATTTATTTAATTACAATATCATTCTGAATTTAATTACACTTAACCAAGTTAAGTATCAATTCAACTTTTTAATTCGATTCGAATCTCATTCCAATCGATCAAACACACTAATATCTCAATAATTTAATAAAAATTTTCTTTTCTATACAAAATATATTTTGGGTAAAATTATTTCATTTATCCTCTTTTCAAAACAATACTGTGTTAATGGTCAGTTCCAAGCTTCTCAACACTTGAACCGATCAACAAACGCAATACAAAACATTTGTATGTAAAATCTACAAATACGCTCTCTCATATATATACACTCAATCTCGATCTAGGGTATTACTAACCCAATCTCTATCGAGTTTCACCACAGAGCCAAGGTTATTTCTAAACCAATTGCTCTGATACCAAATGTAGCGACCCGGAAAAATTCGACACTCGAATTTTCGACATTTACACAAACTGTGTCCCATTCGAGTATCGAATCTCCAGAAAGCTAGAAGGAAGAAGTTGGAGGATGAGAAAGATAAGATAGAAATATTAGAATAGAAGAAGTAGAAGAAGAACAAAGACAACACAGAGTCTCACCTTGCAGCGGAACAAAATATAATACAGAAATAAATCTTTATTGAGAGCTTTAAAAATACTTACAGTCATCAGAGTACATCACACATCTCTGGACAGTTATATAACCTGTCCTCATATACAATCACACAGCGGAACAGTAGCTATATATATAACCATACGTTTGAACTCTTCCAGCTTGTCTCTGGACTTCGTAGCATCCGGTAACCTGGACCTGTACACCCCGGCCTAACCCGAGCATTTACAAAACACCGGGTCAGTCTGGTGAACCAGAGTGAGATAAACTCGCACAGTATTAAGGTATCACACAACTTGATTTTAAAGTAAAAATCTTTTCGAAAGAAAAGGATAATCGTAAGACCGAATCCACAATAAATACGGACGGTTTTTACCTTACGATAACCCAAAACAGTTTTGAAGTCAATATCTTGTCTGATATTATCGTAATGTCTAACTACAAGTAATAGAATCTAGTAGAACGCTTGCATCTCACGCTCCACATATATAGTATACAATCAAAACCGCAGGCGCTTATTGGAGATTGGATTCCGACCTTGACAAGGTATGGGACCACCTGCCGATAGTGTATCTCTACAGGCGAATACACTGGGTTCAACAAGAACGTCTTGCAACCCGGCCCTCACATGACCGACCACTCATTTCGCTTGAGTGTATCGAATGTATATCACCAACGGTTGGGCTCAAACCACCGTTCCCGAATGGGCAGAATCGATAAAATAAGAACAAAAGGAATTTCTCTAGATAGGTGATTATACACCCTAATGGGAGCGACCCACATAGCCATGCTGCCCGCCCGATTTCTGTCATCTCCCGGTTGATGAGGCTTGAGGCTACGCTTTATCAGCACATCACATTCACTTCGAATGCCACATCGTCAGATCCATCAACAGTCACTAATTTACGTCCACAACAATACTTTATGCGTTAGCTAAAAGAAGTTTCCTTCTCCGCTTCCACTCTTGGTACAGTTGAAGAAATCAATGTACGTGGTTTTTCTGGAAATACTCTGTCAGACATCCATCCATACAAGTCACCCAGGAACAGGATGAACCGAAGGCACTCTCCTACTGCATCTCATATAGGAATCACCCCAAGGATCAGTAGCGAAAAGTCCTTGCAACCCGTAGACTCCAACTACGACAGAATCACATTTTATCTCTGGTTGCAAGTCAGAGATTTTAAGTAATCCTTCCGCTTATGAAGATCCACGGTCTTCAATAGCTCCACCTTGAATCAGCATCTTCAACGTATTCGTATTTGCTGGACGGAATGGTTTTCGAATACATTCGATCCCGGTCTTTCCGTACCAGCAATCGTATGGGCCAATTTTGATAGTCGGTTATTTAACTATCAAATCAAACAACCATTCATCCATAAAAGAAAATGGATTCACTGATTTACTACTCAGTATCATTTAGCCTCTTTAACGAGCCATCCGTTAATTACGTTCTTTACATTTTCCAATATTTGAAATATCCCTTTTTCTTCTTATTATAAATAAGAAGATCCACCAAATTCAATTTATTCAACTTATAACCCTTCGAAACAGTTTATAATATCATATACGGAAATCATAACTTATGTTTCCCTCAACTATTCTCGTTTATAAACTAATATCATTCTGGGATAATCATGGAGTCGTTCAAGTTGGGGTATTTTATTTACCTCTCAGACCTTGACCAACAACATTCATATCTTCAGAATAAATAGAAGTTTATTAACCACACGTTTCTTCTTGAAAAATCCGATTTAAATCTCGACAAAGCTTTGATTCTATTAGAAATAGAATCCTTATGAAAATTCCTTAATATCTCTTTATTATGATGTAACAAATTATTTCAACAATTCAAACCATTTGTTTAAAACAAACCCTTTATAAATCTTCTATTAATGTCTCATACTGTTATCATATCGTTATCTTCGCATGTTGATATTTATCAAACAATCCAACTTATTATCTGTAACCATTAATGCTACAGATTTCATTTCAAAATCCATTTTTACTTATCTAGTTCTCTTTACTCATACTCGACCATTTATTCGTTGCCCTAAAAAACTATAATAATCCTTTTAAAGCTTATATCAAAATAGTTCTTCTTCTTTGTAACTAATGTTACAAAACACATTTACAACTTTATTTACTAACTCGATTTTTATTTCAAAACTTTATTTCTCCATTTACAAAATCCTTTGTAAATTCATTTCGAGAACTTAGCATTTGTTTCCATTCCCACATTTTTACTTCATTTAAACCTTCATTTTGACCGTTACGGCCCTTTCGACAATTAAATAGCCAATAGGATAAACTTATCTCGTTTAAACATTGGTTTAATAATCTCTTACATCTCTATTTGTTATATATATATGGTAAACTTAATTTTAACTATTTATTTTTATAGAAAAATTGTATTTCAAACCATATAAGAAGACATTTATATCTTTGGAAACATTCGAAATCTATTTACTATTGATTTCGAAAAGTCATTCCTTTTAGTCGACGGTACTAAAGAGGCAAATGGCTACTATAGTACCAAACCGTGAAATATAAACCAATTTCACATTCAATGCAAACAAATTAATCATATTGATAAACATTATCAATATTATCCAACCTGTTATTCCCTGCAAAACAATGGTTATCACAATTCAAATCACTCAGTTCAATATGGCCAATCAAGGTTCGGTTTACATCTAAACAGATGACATAACAGTTTAATAATAACGGTTGATAATAAATGTAAGGGCTAATAGCAGAAATTCAAGCATTCAACTATTATTATATAACGTTTATAGTGTGATAAATGTAACCACTGAGGTAAGTTACCTCACTTGGATTTAATCGTTAGAAATAACGATAAATTAAATTAAACGCATGTTTAATTTAACTGTTTCAGTCAATAAATGAATATAAAATCAACAACAAACAAACAAACAATCATAGCATAAAATTTTAAAAACCCGACTTATATAAAATATAAGAGAGGAGAACTGAGTGAGTTTAACTCACCTGTGTTTGATTTTGTCGATTAGACGACCTGTTTAAATTAAATTAAACTGACGTTTAATTTAATTACTGATCCTAGTTGCTTTCTGTGCTGACAAAACCTGCCGTCTTCGTCGATCCGGTTCCGACGCTCATTGTTGAGTCCAATTCTAGCGCTGTATGAACGGATTATCATTTTATTTAGTTAATGGTGAAATTCAAATTTGCTAATCCTAAATCAGACTAATTAAACTAATCAAGCTAACTTAGATTCCTAGTTTATAATTTAAAATAGGTCGCTTACATTTATATTCTCCATCGGCCCAACATTCTTTCTGACGGATCCCTTCCTTTCTCTTTGCTTTTGCTTTATGTTGCTTTCCACTGTTGAGCACCAAACCACCATAGCCTGTGTAAAACCCCATTCCTCGCATGCATTCTTTTCCATGCGTGGATCCCATACGCTGCAGCATTTCATGACCCCTTTTTTTTTTTTTTTTTTTTTTAACTACTTTCTGTCTAAACCGAAAGGCACCACTTTGTGCATGAATGAAACATGCAACGCCACTTTCAAAACATACCCATACGTTATCAGCTGCTCCCCTTTTACTTCACTTAAGTCCTCAAATTCCTTCCCCCACCTGCAAGTTGAAACGCAACTTTTAAAAAAAAAAAAAAAAAAATACTTCCTTGCGCAGGCCGAAGAAACCCAATCCAAGAAATGCTTCCTATCCCCCTCACCACTTGCTATTCTCTCCACCGCAAGCCCAATCTCCATGCCAAACCGTAAACTTCACCACCCAAATCCATGCTCGCGGCTTGACAGACCACCGCCCCCAACTCCAGTTATAGACCACGCTGCTTACCTCAGTTCTGCGTCGAACACCTTCCCGACTGTCCATGTTTTCTTTTGAGGAAGTGCGGTTTTTAAATTAAGGGTGGAGCTCGCATTTTTATTGGAAGACTCTGTTTTACTTTGTTAAATACCTCGCAAGAAAAGGAGAAAGCCTACCTGTATATTTATATGTGAGAATTGGCGTGGGGGGCACGGTGTCTAGGCATGTAGAGTTGCAGAGGAAAGTAGGGTGGGTGCGATTTTTAAAACCATACGTGATTGCCACGGTGTTCATTGATTGGCTGGCAAGAAATGGTTTGGGACGCAAGGAACAATTTGGTTTGGGGCGCAAGTTTTTGTTTGGTGCGCAAGGTGAGGTGATTTGGACGCAAGCAAGGAAATGTGGGAAGCAAAGTATTGTACAGTGGAAAGAATGTGAATGTGGGAAGATTTATTAATATTTTATTATGTATAGCTTAGCATTGGAGAAATGTGTCAAACTATCTACATAAATCCCTTGTTTTTGACAACTAAATATGTAATCCTAGCATAAAAAAATATTTCGGATCCAATGGGACAGGTTTCGTTGAATTCCGACACCGTTTGCGAAAATCCTTTAGAAAATATCGATGAAAAACACCGAGCAATAATTTCTTAAAATTACAGAAAAAATCCTAAAAATATGAGGCCTTGACATTTCACTAGACCTCTTCCTAAGGTTTCGTATGGAACTTGTTTCGTTGAATTTTGAGTTCGTTTGACCAGTTAACCATTCAAATAAAGTTACCTACACCACTATGTATTCATGTATGAGCGTTGCAGACTGAAATAAAAATACAGTCGTGTTCAGTGAGGTGTCGTGATCACAAAAATATAATAATACCGGTAGTTTAACTTATATTGTGAAATCCCAAAATGTTGTCACAGGGTGTAAAATACTCCAAATAAAAAGTTGCTTATTTAATTAATTAAAAATTACAGTAAAATTCTAAAAATTAAATTATCACTACGCCTCAAAAGAACCTAGTCTAAATTCAAAACCCATATGCAGTTATATCCAATAATCCGTTACGGTCGATAAACGATTACGCCGCTGTTTTTCTGCCAAATTGATTTGGGCATAACTTCCAATCTACACGACGAAATCCCGATTTTTCTTTTTCACTAGGAAAATATACTTCACTTGCTCCGTACATTTCTTGTTTCACAGAAATCCGATTTAAAATGGACTCTGTATATCCAGTTGAAGTTCAAAACTCTATTTTACGAACTGCAGCGCTGTTCTGAGCTCGTTTTATTTTATATATGAATATATATCGTTCAACTTCGTTTAAATAGCGATTTAAATATTAAAATCCATTAATATTCCAAATAAAATATTTAAAATAAATAAAATAAATAAAGCATTTGGCTGCCAAAAATACGGGACGTTACACAGTTGGTGATCGTTCAGACGTACTTGGAGATGGATGGATATGTGAGGAAAGTGCCTCCGGTTTCGTTCAGACCCAGAATGAACTTGTAAATGGATTGTGTGTCTGACATTGGATTTTATTCTGTGTTGATTGATCTTTATTAAATATACACCTGTTTGGCGGCAGAGAATTTATTCTCTTGCTTAACGCACTTCTCTGAGACGTACGAGCTCAGAGGTTGTATATCGATGGACATCAGTCGCATGGAGTGAATTGCCAATGTGGCACGCGTAAGTGGCAATTGATCAGGGCTTCTGTTGAAAAGCAAAGTCTTGTAGTTGATGATCAAAGCACGGCCTGTGTGGCGTAGCATTGTGTATAACGTGAATTCACGAGCCTCACACCTCGGTATGAGTCAAAAACGGGATAGTGACTGTAGGGAGAGCACGACGTTTCTTTCTAGCTAGGGTGGTGTTAGTGACCTACCAGCCCTGACATTTATATACTTTTCACCTGTGTGGTTGTTGGAATGCGAGGCGCCTCGGATATAGGTTTGTAAGGACCGGGAAACGTGTGTTCAGGAATAACTAATTCTCAAAAGTATGAGAGGACCGGCCCTGAAGATCCAAGGATCATAGTGGGGTCCTGGGACATTTGCTAGAGTGTCTCGAACGCGGAGAGGAGCTTGCCCCTTGCCTCGGCTCATGACGGAAATCCAATTTCCAATACGTGATATTGCGGTTTTAATTGTAGAACTAGTATGGCGACATGATATATGGTACCCATGCCGTCTATGATTGATATTTATGATTGAAATTGTTTTGACACTATACACCTATAATAGTATCAAAGAATGTGTTTTAAACGTATCAAGCATGATTTGGCTGTTATAAGGGAAAACCCTATCCTCCGGCTTGCGTTGCATTGTGTGATGGGACCTGGGTCTTATAACAGCTTCATTTTTCTTTATTTAGCATTGCGTTGTTTGTTCTATGCACTGGTATCCTTGGGAGGAAACCCATTCCGTGTTATACGGCGTGGTCCCTTAATTTACCGAACTTTAAAATAAAGAATTATAACTGTTTTAGTTCTCACACCAGTCCCATGACTGACCTGGAGTTTATTGTTTTAACCTAAACTCTGGGTGCCCCTATTTTCCACACGGGCAGTTAGTAGTTTTGGTTTTTGCAGATTTATATTCACAGGGTCCTGATTTACAGCTGGAATGATGTTCGGAAAGCTCTGTATCCGTGTATCACTTCTAGTTGTGTTTTGTATATTTTTCCGCTGCTATGTAATTTATTGTAATCTCTGATATTTGTCGAATGTAATTTAATCATTTATATCCTGTATATTCTTGTATCTGATGGAATTGTTGTAATAACAATGAAATGTTCTTCCGTGTGCGCTCATTTGTGTGTTGTTCTCAAAGTATTCGTGCTTTCCTTCACGGGGAAGTTACGGGTTCTTACACAACAGCTTGCTATATTATAAATAGAATCTCAATTAGACCTTTAACTCATAAAACCCCATATGAACTTTTATATAATAAGAAACCAAAAGTATATATTTTAAAATATTTGGAAGTAAATGTTTTATACTTAATACTAAAGACAATTTAGACAAGTTTAACTTGAATTCTGATAAAGGAATATTTATTGGATATTCAGAAAGAAGTAAAGCGTATAGAGTTTTCAATACTCGAACCAGTACCATAAAAGAACCTTAAATGTATTTTTCGATGAAAACTATAAGAGTATAACTCAAAAAAATGAAGATGAATGTGAAAATGAAATTAATGAAATAAATCGTGAAGATAATCAACCAAATAAACGAATTAGAATACTTAGAGGCCATCCTGTAGAAAATATCTTAGGAGATATTGAATCCTTTGTTAGAACCCGTAATCAGTTAAATAATATGAGTAATACTGCATTTATTTCAACTATTGAACCTAAGAATCCAAAGGAAGCATCTTCTGATGATTCATGGATACTTTTTATGCAACAAGAACTAAATCAATTTACTAGGAATGATGTATGGGAACTTGTTCCTAGACCAGAGGATAAGACTATAATAGGAACCAAATGGGTTTATAAAAATAAAATGAATGAACATGGTGAGGTCATAAAAATTAAGGCACGACTAGTAGCACAAGGTTATACTCAAGAAGGAGGAATAGATTACGATGAAACTTTTGCCCCCATAGCAAGACTAGAAGCCATTAGGATTTTACTAGCCTTTGCAAACTATAATAATTTCAAACTATATCAAATGGATGTCAAAAGTGCTTTTCTAAATGGATTTGTTGAAGAAGATGTATACGTAGAGCAACCACCTCTATTTGAAGACGAAAAATTTCCAGATCACGTATATAAGTTAAAGAAAGCGTTATATGGTTTAAAACAGGCTCCTAGGGCTTGGTATGATAGATTAAGAAATTATTTGTTACAATTAAATTTTGAAATAGGAAAATTAGATAATATTTTGTTCATTAAGAAAACCAAAAAAGGATATTAAATTAGTACAAATATATGTTGACGATATAATTTTCGGATCAACGAACGATATGATGAGTAAAGAATTTTCAGATATTATGACCCAAGAATTCGAAATGAGTCATATGGGAGAACTAGCTTTCTTTTTAGGATTACAAATTTGTCAATTAAAGAATGGAATATTTATTGATCAAGGAAAATACGCAAGAGATCTAATTAATAAATATAATCTAACAACGACTAATGGGAGAGCAACACCTATGGCGACTAATATAGCATTAAGTAAAGACGATACATCAAAGGGCATTGATCAAAAATTATATAGAGGAATGATAGGATCGTTATTATATATAACTTCTAGTAGACCATATATAATGCATAGTGTATGTCTCTGTGCAAGATATAAATCGCAACCTAAGGAAACATATTTAAAAGCCATAAAACGTATTCTAAGGTATGTAAAGCATACATCAGACTTTGGATTATTTTACCCTAAGGATGATTAATTCGACTTAGTTTGTTACTATGACGCTAACTATGCTGGATGTAAATCCGATTGTAAAAGTACTAGTGGAACATGACACTTCTTAGGACATTCGCTAGTCCCGTGGTTTAGTAAAAAGCAAAATACTGTATCTTTGTCAACAACTGAAGCAGAATATACGTCTGCTGCTTTGACTTGTTCACAAGTAATATATATGCAACAAACTCTAAATGATTTTGGATTAAAACAAATAAATCAACGATATACTGCGATAATACGAGTGTTATAAATATTTCTAAAAATCTAACTCATCATTCAAGAACTAAACATATCGATATAAGACATCATTTTCTAAGAGATAATGTAAGTAAAGAGAAAATTTCACTCGAATTTATAGAAACAGATAAACTAATAGCATATATATTAAGAAAACCATTAAACGAAGCAACATTTATTAAATTTAAAAGAGAATTAGGCATATGTTCATTAAGTGAGTTAGAATAATTAATTATAGTAATATGTATATAAATAACATAAAAAATCATAAAAATAAAATTTAAAATATGTTGACATACATTTATTTATATGTCGATATATAACTGGTAGAATTTTAAATTTAGTTCCCACTAAAAGTTAGTTATATCAACTATTTAAACTTTCTATTTCGACTTTCCTTCTTCATTTTCATTTCTCTCTTCTGCAAAAATTCTATACTAAAATAAACAATGGCCTCCACCAAATTAAACACCCAAATCAATCCCTATTTGTCCGTTGGACCGTCTGAAGGTCCTTTTCAATGGTCTACGCTATCTCGTGTCATTAAAATTGAAGAAAAGATGGAGTATGCTCTGCAAATGATGGCTGAAATACAAGTACTTCAGATAAGTATAAGGCAAAAACAAAATAGGCAAGGAAAAGTGATAAGAAGCCTCCTTAAGTTTATAACGGATAATCAGGCTAATCCGATTATCATCGAAGATGACAATTAGCCTATGGAAGTAGAGGAGGAACCAGAAGAAGAGGAAGAAGAGATAATTGGGGAAGAGGAACCCGAGGAAGAGCGACAAGAAGTTTCAAACGATGAGGATCAAGTCATTTGTGGGTGTAGTCGTGTACGATCATAACAGAAATATGATTGAAAGGAGCGGAGAATTTTGTCTTCATTATCCAAATTGCCCTACCCACAAGTCTCCTATAGTTAAGGGCAAGTAGAATATAGGCTTTGATTCGATTTTTGTTGTATATTTCCATTCGTTCTCGATGTATAATATGCATTATCGTTTGTAAAACAACATTCAAATATATTGTTTGTTTTTTATAACACAATTTTTTATACTACTTTGTTATATAGGCAAGAAATAAGGGGGAGTATATATGGGTAAGTAATTGGAATACTTTACTTAGGGGGAGTATTTATATAGATTTTATAGTTATATGATTTAGGGGGAGTAGTTTTAGAATTTCTTTTTGATAATGCCAAAGGTTGAGAAATTATAAAATATAGACATAGTTTATATGATTTATATAGATAGGGGAGTATTAGAAGGATCATCATCAATAGGTATATATAGGTACGATATTTTATAAACTAAGGTTGTCACTATAAAAAAGGGGGAGATTGTTGGAGAATGGAGTTTTTATGACAACAACCTTATTTCAATATTAATTGATTATAAAATATATACTAACACTTTTGTCTAGAATATATATATATATATATATATATACAAATACAAGATTTATATACAGGAATTGTTATTGAAGACTGTACAATTTAAAAATATTAGAGATTCGAAATTCAAAGGTGATTCAAGAATCATGAGTATTCAAGATTTCAAGACAAATATAATAATAGAGCCTAGATTATGTATGACTCCGAATAACACTCCAGGTTCAAATTCAAATTCAAATTTAAATTCTATTTTTCAATTTCTAATTCTATTTTCCAATTCTATCTTTAATCTTTGTCTTCTCTATTTTATTTTCTTTACCTTACTTTTGATTTCAAACTCAAGTTTTATAAGTTTTATATATTTATACTTTTATATACTTTATATAATTTTAACTCTATAATTTTAGAAATATGTGTATATAGTTTATATTTATGTTTTCATATGATTTCCTACTATATAATATTCATTTATCACACTATGTTTTAATTCAAGAATTTCCAAAATTATATATATCTAAACACTTGAAAAATGCTCAAAATTTAGTTTTACACATGTATATGTCAACATACATTTATGCCCATGTCGACATATAACTGTCATTTTTTTCAAGATTGAAAGGAAGTGTCTTTTCACTATTTGTGGAAGTTTAGAAATATTGCAACCATTCAATTGTTACAAATAAGGGCTGATTTCGAATTTTATTATCATTCTTCTTCTCCATCTTTATTCCCTTTCTCTACACCATTATATCTTCTCATTTTTATTATTTCTACACTTATACTCTGTCGAATTCAATTCTATTTTCATTAAACTTCTCCTCTTCTCACTCTCTACTCTTTACTCTCTGAATCAAGTGTTATTGAAGAGTTATAGGGCTTTTTGTAATTGTTTTGGTTGTGTAAGTAATAGGTGGCATCCCCTATTGCTGTGAAATCAAGGATGGGTAATAGGTGGTATCCCTTGTAGCTGTGAAATCAAGGAGGATACACTTGATCAAGTATGTGTGGAATCGGTGGTATCCCTTAGCCGTGAAATAAAGGAGGATTGTAATTTGATATTGATATAGTAATAAAACTATATGCAATCCAGTGTTGCATGGGACTGGACGTAGGAGCAATTCCGAATTAGTATAAAATCCGGTGTGTTCTTTCCTTTTCTGCACTTTATTTTGTTTATCTTTGTGTTTGTGTTTGATTTCGTGTCTGTGATTATTTCTGTGGTGTTTGATTCATATATTAGTTCACATAAGTTTTAGATTTTGTTTAAATTCTCAAAAATACTATTCACCCTCCCCCCACTCTAGTGTTTGTTTTGCCTGAACGATCCATTTCGCAATCCCTAACACTAATAACTTCTATTGACCCAAAATCTAAGTCAAGGTCAGGAAATCTAATCCAAATTGGGACATTATTGAGGAATTCCTTAGTTAGTTTCATTATAGGTAGCCACTTTTTCATAAGTATCAGTTTTTTATTATAAAAATATAGGCCAGATCCTAAAATTTTATCCCAATATTCGACCAAATCACACTTGATGATATAAATCCCATTATCCCTAGAAAAAAGCTGATAACTGCCTTTTAAATTCCAATTTCTATCAATATAATATTTCAAATAAGTATAATACGGTCTACTTCCATACACATAGAAGATAATCGAATTCGACCACTTATCCCTGGCTTTTTTACTAGATCCTCACTAATGACAGCAAATTTAAGTTTATCTTTAGTTAATCGCTCACAGTATTTTAACTGAGAAACATTTTGATACAAATTATTCTCCTTAACAGCTTTAATCCACAATTTAGGATGTATAATATTAAGCGTAAAAGAACTTGCCTGATTATTATGAACTAGATCTGGAAAATCCTCTTTGGAAGCCAGATCTGGACGACGAAAACCAGCATTTGTTGAGGACAGTAACCGGCTTGATTATGATGAGAGGAGATGAAAACAGGTGGTATAGCCGATATATGAACAGAATCCAAGTTGGGATTTAACTTTCTTTGATAAGATGAATTAATTTTGGATAAGGCCATCATGACTTCTTTTTGTCTATGGTATTGAGATTCACAAACAATTAGTTAACATTTATTGTTAATTAACGGATATGGAAAGCATAGAGTGATATATTCCCAATTAATAAGGGATTTGAAATTTAGATAAATGGGTGCATGCATACAAAGTATTAAGAAAGAAAAGATAACAACAAGCATGTATATAGCCAATTAACAATTATGGTAACGTTTATATTACGATTGTAATTCAAAATTTAAAGGTGGAATGTATGCATGCAATAAATAAAAGAAGGAAAAAAATCAGTGTGCATAAAGATGAAAATTAATACGGTGATTGATTGACATATTAATTTGGTAATGAATTACAATGCATGCAGGGATTAATTGGACGGTATATAAATACTAGGTGTAAATGTAATCCATTAAGTGGATTCAAAAATTCAAATGTAAGTTGCATGTGTGTAATTAATATAATAAATATAGATAACGTACAACAATTAATGGCAACATTAATTAACTCGTCTAAGGGAAACACAAAAATGGGCCATATATAAAACAAATGGGAGAGCAAATAAATTGTATTTATTTGTATGCAATCTATAAGTTAGTCGATTAATTATTTAATTAGGAACGTCAATTAATATCCAGCATTTCATTTTGTAACGTTCACACTATTTTAAGCCAATGGGTGAAAATCCAGCGGCTTTAGGAAGCTGTGTGACATGGAAAAGAGAGTATACGCTATAAATTTTAGGGTTTAAATCCAATGGGAAGTGCTGATTTAGACCACTATTAATATTGGTCTAGAGCTTCAGTAACGACCCGATAGGGATCCGCCGCCCGAATTCCGACATTAATACATAACCATGTATTACCTGCCAAAACTCAAGTATCGAAAACCACCAGATAGTTATTAGAAAGAATTTAGAGGGTAAGATAAGAAAGAAATATTAGAATAGAAGAAGATCCAACACAACACAGAGTCTCACATCGCAGCGGAACAAAATATAATATAGAAATAAATCTATATTTAGAGCTTGAAATATACTTACAATCATCAGAGTACATCAATGCACACCGGAACAATTATAATGACCTATCCTTGTATAAATCACACATTGGAAAATATACTAGATAATATCATACGTCTGAACTTTCTCCAACAAGTCTTCAGACTTCATAGTATTCTGCAACCCGAACCTGTAGACCCGGGCTAACCTGAGCATTTCAAACACCGGGTCAGTCTGGTGAACCGGAGTGAGAAAACCCCTTAAGTTTAAAAGTATCACACAACTTGATTTTAAAAGTAAAAAATCTTTCCGAAAGAAAAGGATAATCGTAAGACCAAATCCACACATAAATACAGATGGTTTTTACTTTACGATAACCCAAAACAGTTTTGAAAATCAATACTTGATATTATAATAGTGTCTAAATACAAATAAATAGAATCTAGCAGAACGCTTGCATCTCACGCTCCACATATATAGTATACAAACAAAACTGCAGGCTCTTATTGGAGATTGGATTCCGACTATGACAAGGTATGGGACCACCTGCCGATTAAAGAGGCTAAATGAATTCCTCTAGATAGGTGATTATACACCCTAATGGGAGCGACCCACATAGCCATGCTGTCTGCCCAATTTTTGTCATTTCCCGGTTGATGAGGCTTGAGGTATATAATCGAATTTTTAGAATATCTGGCCACCATTCACTTTGAATGCCACCTCGTCAGATCCATCAGATATCACTAATCGACATCTACAAAAATACCCTAGTTGGGAGCTAACCAACTACGATACGTTTGAAGAAATCAACGTACGTGGTCCTTTGGAAATACTTTGTCAGACATTCATCCATACAAGTCATCCAGGAACAGGATGAACCAAAGGCACTCTCCTATCACATCCTAGGAATCACCCTATGGATCAATAGCGAGTAGTCCTTGCAATTCCATAGATTTCAACCACGACCGAATTACTATCAAAATATCTCTAGTTGCAACATCAGAGAAATTTATCAAGTAGCCATTACGCTTATGAAGATCCACGGTCTTCAACTGCTCCATCTTCAATCAACGTCTTTTACGTATTTGCTGGTTCGGAATGGTTTTCAAATATAAATTCGATCCCTGTCTTGCCGTACCAACAGCGCATTGGGCATGATTTTGATAGTCGGTTATTTAACTATCAAAATAAACAATCATAAATACAAAATAAGTCCATTGGTGTATTCCACTGCATCACTTGGCCATTTAACATAATATATCAGTTGTAATATCAAAGATAATCTATTAGTTTAATATATAAATATTCTCAAATCATTTTATTAAAATACTTAAAAGAAATACCTTAAAAAAACATTTGCCACTACATTTCTTACCATCTACAATTACAAGATTAATTTACTACCATTGTAAAACAATTGTTACAAAATCCCCTTTTTCATTTCGTTACTATGAAAATATCATTTTACATTCTCACACCGCTCTTAATTTCCTTTTATCTCAGAATCCCATCATATATATATTTAAATTCTTCAAATAACGTTTCACTATTATTTCCCCAAACTAATTTGCTTTAACATCTCCACTATCACGACTCACACCATCCTTCGACAATCCGGAAGTCATTTAAGTTGGGGTATTTTAATTACCTCTCAGACCTTGGTCAACAACGTTCTTATCTTAAGATGAATATGAATCGTAATTCGAAAACTCATATTCATTTTGATATCACTTCACTATTGTATTAAAATCGATTTTATAAAACTGTCTTGCTTTTGAAATCTCCTCCTTTAAATATATGGTTATTACTAAATTCCTTGATCTAGTAAATCATTAATCCACATTAACTTTTAAACTTTAACTTTAAAACCCTTTGTCCCATTATTTGGGTTTTTATTTCAAATCCTGTTACAAAACATTTTACCAAATTCAATTACGGAAATCTATTTCCTAATTCCTTAAATCATTTCCTTTGGGCAACGTACTTTAATCTCGTCCATTACACTTAATCCTATTTCGAGGTAGCATTAACTTACCATTTAACGCTTTTAACTCCCCATCTCCTTATCCACATTTGTTTACACATCTCTAGTTCAGTATAGAACCATTTCCCATCTCGATTTCCTTTACCCAAAATATTGAGTAATACCTATTTTAAGCTTACCATATTCGTTTAAAAACGCTTTATAACTTCATTTACCAAATTTGGTTTAAATATAAACCTGTTCATCAATTTCCTTTGACATTAAATTATATTTTATCCCTAACTTCAATTACTTAAATGAACTTCATTTAAGAAATAATTCCTTAAATTATAACTTACTTCATCATTACTGGAATTAAATTTCCTTCTTAAAAATCTCATTAGGTTAAACAATTATTCGCTAAATCATTTCATTAGATTAATCGACCCAATCTAATTCAATTAAATAATTAATCACTGATCAAAACAGTTGGCTTGGTAAATCTTAAAAACATGATTAACCCATTAATAAACTCTAATTAGTCTTCTCATTTTGAATTAATAAATAACATTTATTAATCCAAATAATCTTATTTACTTTGATAACTTCTAAATAATCTTATTTTTATAAAAATCGGTTTTTTATAAAAGTATTAGTAATTATAATGAAGCACGTGCTTCACATACGGTAGATTTTGGGTATAAAAATAATGGTTAAACAAACAATATATATATAGTTGGTTTATTTCCCTTTTAAAAACTTCATTTAAAAATATATTTAAAAATCTGTACTCAGTTATAAACTAAATTTCATAAATTCATTTCTCTACCGTTTCACTTGACGCTAAATCGAAATTTATAAAATAATTTGTATTTGGCCATCTGCCATTAATTTCTCAATCCATATCACAATTGGTTAATAACCGAACAAATGTTGCATTTGGGATTAACAATCAATAACCAATTCAATAATCCAATCGTATGGGTTCAACAGTTAATATAATGATCATATGAAAATAAGTGGTAAGTTTGACTGATAATAGCCAATTAATAACAACCATTCAACATCCAATTTAATTTAATACGTTTATATTGTTATAAACGTAATCAACAAGGTAAGTTACCTCATTTGGAAATCATCGTTAAAGATAACGACGTTATTTCTTTTAAAATAAATAACCGTTTAATTTAAATAGTTGATAAAAATATTTAACATGCATCAAATAACCATCAAACAATTAATAATTAGCAACCGTAGCATACAGATGATAAACCCGACTTATAATTATTATAAGTGGGGAAACTGAGTGAGGTTAACTCACTTGGATCTGCGTTCTGTAAACAGTTCGTTCCAGATAATTTCAACTCGTCTGATTCAATTCCATCCATACCGTCCTGCTCACAAATACGGTTCTAGTCTATTTGGAATCGACCAATTCTGATAAAATATGAATACATTATAAATATTTAAAATTTTACTTAATTTTAAATAACTAATAAATTCTAAATCTATTTTAAATAAATAAACAAATTACTTTGTTTTAAATTCTCTATTCGGCTCCTTTATTCAATGCTTTTTCCAGTCCCTGCCTCGTTCCAAACCTTGACCGCAAATTTCAGAATCATGGCCAATTGTTTTAAACCCTGTCATTAATTAATCATTAAAAATTTAAATTATAATTTAATTAACTTTTAATTTAATTTAATTTAGCACTAATTTTTATTTTTTAAACAAACCTTAACTGGCGCATTCGTTCATTGGAATTGAGCTCACTTTTTGTAATCTTCATGGCATTGCAGGCCCACCCTCTCACTTGAACCAACCGCCAAATTTTACACCGCTAATAATTTATTGGCCCAAACCGTAAAGCCCATTTCCACTTCAAACCCAAACCAATCCATGTTTAAACCCTATTTTAATAGAACGAACGAAGTCGCCTTATCATACTAGCCAACTGCTCCTCATTTTTTCCCCTCGTCCAAAATAAGAAAACTTGCTTCTGCTAAAACTAATCCACGCGCCGCCTCGTCCATCGGTGATCGGAATTCCACCGATGACTTCCAAATCTAGCACGCCAGCGAGCTCCTCCTTCAGCTATAGCCTCTTCACTTCTAGCCCTACCGTCCAGCCACAGCTCGTTCACAAAGTCAACGCCTTTCCGGCAAGATCTGATCCCGAACGCCTCGAGTAATTCCACATCAGGTCAGCGCACCGATCTCGAGCACTATAATTATTTCTTTTTTGCTATGATATTTTTTTCTTTTCTGAAACTATAAATGAGAAAAAGGGAATCTCGAATTTGTTTTCCTCCCTATAATTACTTTTGTCTATGCTGAAATGAGCTGAAGTTATCAGATTCGCTCCTGTATTTTTATCTGCAATTCCTTGACCCTCAAGGAAAATTTTAGCATAAAGTAGATAGCAGAATAGCTGCCCTGTTCTTTCCTTTCCATCAGTGGTGTTTTCCACTGTCACTTTGTATAGTATATTGACGAAAGATCTTATACAGAAGGTCAGGGACGGAAAAAACTATTCTTATATTGTCCTTGCTCTCCTTTATATTTGATACTATGCATTGTAATGTTCCCATCATTGTATAAATTTATTAATTAGGTTGGGAAAAGATTTTGTAGAAATATACATATTTTAATTGATGTTCAGTCAGTATTAAAGCTTTGTTAGATTCGGCATGGCAGAAAAATCTTGTATAGGAGCATGTGAAAAGGCTGTTCTATATTATTTTCTAGTTGTTCCTACTCTGATCTTAGTTGTGCATGTCTATGCCTTTGTTTCACAGTTTCATGAAAGGAACAGGGCGTGCGGAAGTTTGATTTTTAAAATAAATTCTTTTGTTCATGTTACTGTTGTTACTTTAGCTTCCCTTCTATTTTTCTTCTTTTCGTTTTACTGTTCTACTAAAAGGAACAAGACGTTCCTGCTGTTCTTGAATTTAAATTGAGTTGTTTATTCCTGAAAATTTGAATTGTTACAATATAGGTAAGGCAGAACAGGGTTGTACAAATTTGTGCATGAAATTAGTTGTTTTCCATTGTAGTGGATTTGATAGTATAAATCCATTTATGTTTTAGCTATGTTTCTTCTAGCTGTGTATTTACTCTTTTAAATGGAGATATTTGCGTACTGCTGTTTATATTTTCCTTTGCTTTTATAGCTGTTGTTTTACTGATTTTTCTTTGATCATGCATTATAATGTTACTTTAGCTGTTCATTTAATTTTTTTTTTTGGCAGTATGCTTCAGTTGGAGAATACAGACTTGAAGCTGAATCAATTGACTTTGTTGTAGTTGAGGTGTTGAATCATATATATAAATAAATATGCAGTTTGAATTACTGTTGTAGTCTAATAACTATGAAGTGCGAACTACATTTATAGCAAGCGAGCTAACACCTATGAATTTGGAAGCTTCAGGTGGATTGCATTGAGAAGGCAGATGAGTTTAAAAAGTAAGAGTTGTGGGTTTCACCTTTAAAGCATTTGGAGATGAAGACCTGGTATTGGAAACAAGTTTGCAAATCAATTTTATTGAACAGGGATACAATACTGACGCAAGTCATTATATTGTATGGTCCTTTTTCATTTTCCAATCAAGCTCAGTAATAAAGTTCGTTGTAATTGGCAAGGCCAAAGATTTTGTGCAATGCAATATACACGTGAAATAGCAGTCTTATTATATATATATTTATTTAATTCTTCTTTTTTTGATTCTGTACTTGTCTTTGTTATTGGATATGTTTGGTTGGAAACTCCATTTGCTATGGTTTGTATACATACTGTTAGTTTCAATGGGAAATGCAACATGCTTGATTTTCATGATTCATCTCTTATATATATTATATGTTCCATCTGTTTGATTTGTTCCGCGATTGTTATACATACACATGGAAATTAATATCCAACATAAAATGATTGCATTGCTTCGTATGTTATATTGTTTTATTATTATACGAAATCTAATCATTAGGTATTCACATATATACACATACAAGTGGAAAACTATTTTAAATGAATAACTTATAAAATAATAACGATAAATTATCAAATAAAATACCGAAACTTACTAAATTCAAAAATAGAGAAATAAATTATTATCGACAGATATGGTCGTATAAAATAGTATAACACTTCAAATTTAGTCAATATCGAATTATAACTCAATATAAAAAATTTCAAGTTAACCGCTATGTAAATTATATAGAAAATGTTATTAAATTATTTAAATAATGTTATCGTTTATAAATAATTTCCATAGCGACTATTTTAAAATCTAATCTGAACATATCTTACAATGAAATTTCGATTTTTCCCTTTTATTGGAAAATTATAATCAAACAAATTCAAATGTTTGCCGTTTCACGTAATTTCGACTTATATTGGATTTTATAGATTCAATTGAAGTTCAAAACTGAATATTACGAACTACCGCGCCATTTCGAGCTCGTTTTGAATAAATATATATTATAACATTTACACTTCGTTTTAATACACGAACTAATTTTTAAAAAACCATAAATATTCCAATTAAAATATTTAAACAAAATTAAATATTCAGATTAAAGTGGCTGAAAAATCTGGTCCATTACATTATTCCCCCCTTAAAATAATTTCGTCCTCGAAATTGCTAAGGTAAGAAAAACGTCACAGCCCAAAATACAATTCGTTTTAAATTAAAACAAATTCAACATCGTAAATGAAATTTTTCCAAAAATATCAAAAAATTTCAAACACTTTAAATTCACCGAAAAATCGGTTGAGTCTCCCGTGTACGGAGTGACATCTGCGATGTCGCAGGAACAAATAATATATTTCCATCGACTCATATGGTCGGAAAACAAAATTAAAAACCCAAAATTCTTATTTTTGCATAGGCGTACCTGATGCGAACGTTATTGAGTATATCTGTGCAACTTATTGCGATCTACTTAACCAATATCAATCCTCATTGTCTCTTGACACCTGTACTCAATTCATCATTTAAGTCATCATTACATGAAATTAATATCTCATTAGTCAACCAGTATAATTTCACCAATCCCCCAAGGCATTACTCCGAAAGGTATATGGTTTAAATCACTCAGTTTTAAACAGTTCCACTCAAATTTTATTATATTAGACTTTTAGTTCCCCATCCATTCAACTTCTTCATTTACGCTATCGATGAGTTCATTTCAACCAACCAATACACAATCAATCCAACCCAGTAAATTGAATTTATATTCAACGTTAATATTTACTTTACCAGTATAAGTCCCATTCCATATCCTATTACTTAATTGATTTTTCAGACATTTCTTTTTATGATTCCGATCCTGGTTTTTAATTAAAACATCATCACTCTAATTTATTCCGTTGTAATTTAAGTTAAATTTTGATTTCAATTTCAAACTAAAATTCTCTTTCACACTATATATGTGAAATTTTTGGTAAAATTAACCATTTAGATTCAAATTTCCATTTGAATTCCATTCAAGTAAATCCATCAAACCATAATATCTCAATAATTTAATAAAATTATTTCTTTTATATATAAAATATGATTTAGGTAAAATTATTTCATTTATCCTATTTATAAAACAATATTGTGTACATTCCCAGTCCAATGCTTCTCAACACTTGAACCGATCAACAACACAATACAAAACATTTTTATACAAAATCTACAAATACGCTCCCATATATAAACACTCAACTCGGTCTAGGGTATTACTAACCCCATCTCTACCAAGTCACGCCACAGAGCCAAGGTTATTACTAAACCAATAGCTCTGATACCACTGTAACAACCTAGTAGGGATCCAACGCCCAAATTCCGACATTAATACATAACCATGTATTACGTTCCAAAACTCAAGTATCGAAAACCACCAGATAGTTATTAGAAAGAATTTAGAGGGTGAGATAAGAAAGAAAGAAATATTAGAATAGAAGAAGAAGATCCAACACAACACAGAGTCTCACATCGCAGCGGAACAAAATATAATATAGAAATAAATCTTTATTTAGAGCTTGAAATATACTTACAATCATCAGAGTACATCAATGCACACCGGAACAGTTATAATGACCTGTCCTTGTATACATCACACAACGGAAAATATACTAGATAATATCATACGTCTGAACTTTCTCCAACAAGTCTTCAGACTTCATAGTATTCTGTAACCTGAACCTGCAGACCCGGGCTAACCCGAGCATTTCAAACACCGGGTCAGTCTGGTGAACCAGAGTGAGAAAACCCCTTAAGTTTATAAGTATCACACAACTTGATTTTTAAAGTTAAAAATCTTTTTGAAAGAAAAGGATAATCGTAAGACAAAATCCACACATAAATATAGATGGTTTTACCTTACGATAACCCAAAACAGTTTTGAAAATCAATACTTCTCTGATATTATAATAGTGTCTAAATACAAATAAATAGAATCTAGTAGAACGCTTCCATCTCATGCTCCACACATACAGTATACAAAAAAAAACCGCGGGCGCTTATTGGAGATTGGATTCCGACTATGACAAGGTATGTGACCAGCTGCCGATAGTGTATTTCTAGAGGCGAATACACTGGGTTCAACAAGAACGTCTTGCAACCCGACCCACACATGACCGACCACTCATTTAGCTTGAGTGTATCGAATGTATATCACCAACTGTTGGGTGCGAGCCACCGTTTCCCATAAAGGACAGCATCGAAAATAGATTAAAGAGGCAAAAGGGATTTCTCTAGATATGTGATTATACACCCTAATGGGAGCAACCCACATAGCCATGCTGCCTGCCTGATTTTTTTCATTTCCCGGTTGATGAGGCTTGAGGTATATAATCGAATTTTTAGAATATATGGCCACCATTCACTTTGAATGCCACCTCATCAGATCCATCAGATATCACTAATTGACGTCCACAAAAATACCCTAGTTGGGAGCTAACCAACTATGATACGTTTGAAGAAATCAGCGTACGTGATCCTTTGGAAATACTTTGTCAGACATTCGTCCATACAAGTCATCCAGGAACAGGATGAACCGAAGGTACTTTCCTATCACATCCTAGGAATCACCCTATGGATCAATAGCGAGTAGTCCTTGCAAATCCATAGATTTCAACCACGACCAAATTACTATCAAAATATCTCTGGTTGCAAAATCATAGAAATTTATCAAGTAGCCCTTCCGCTTATGAAGATCCACGGTCTTCAACTGCTCCATCTTCAATCAGCGTCTTTAACGTATTTGCTGGTTCGGAATGGTTTTCGAATATAAATTCGATCCCGGTCTTTCCGTACCAACAGTGCATTGGGCATGATTTTGATAGTCAGTTATTTAACCATCAAAATAAACAATCATAAATACAAAATAAATCCATTGGTGTATTCCACAACATCACTTGGCCATTTAAAATAATATATCAGTTGTAATATCAAAGATAATCTATTAGTTTAATATATAAATATTCTCAAATCATTTTATTAAAATACTTAAAAGAAATACCTTAGAAAAACATTTGCCACCACATTTCTTACCATCTACAATTACAAGATTAATTTACTACCATTGAAAAAAAAATTTTATAAAATCCCCCTTTTCATTTCGTTACTATGAAAATATCATTTTACATTCTCACGCCACTCTTTGTTTCCTTTTATCTCGGAATCCCATCATAAATATTTACAAATTCTTCAAATAACATTTCAATATTATTTCCCCAAACTAATTTGCTTTAACATCTCCACTATCATGACTCACACCATCCTTCGACAATCCTGAAGTCGTTCAAGTCGGGGTATTTTAATTACCTCTCAGACCTTGATCAACAACGTTCTTATCTTAAGATAAAGATGAATCGTAATTCGAAAACTCATATTCATTTTGATATCACTTCACTATTGTATTAAATTCGATTTTATAAAACTATCTTGCTTTTGAAATCTCCTCATTTAAATATATGGTTATTACTAAATTTCTTGATCTAGTAAATCATTAATCCACATTAACTTTTAAACTTTAACTTCTTTAAAACCCTTTGTCCCATTATTTGGGTTTTTATTTCAAATCCGGTTACAAAACATTTTACCAAATTCAATTACAGAAATCACTTTCCTAATTCCTTAAATCATTTCCTTTGGGCAATGTACTTTAATCTCATCCATTACACTTAATACTATTTCTGGGTAGCATTAACTTACCATTTAATGCTTTTAACTCCCCATCTTCTTATCCACATTTGTTTACACATCTCTAGTTCAGTATAGAACCATTTCCCATCTCGATTCCTTTACCCAAAATATTGAGTAATACCTATTTTAAGCTTACCATATTCGTTTAAAAACGCTTTATAATTTCATTTACCAAATTTGGTTTAAATATAAACCCGTTCATCAATTTCTGTTGACATTAAGTTATATTTTATCCCTAACTTCAATTACTTAAATGAATTTCATTTAAGAAATAATTCCTTAAATTATAACTTACTTCATCATTACTGGAATTAAATTTCCTTTTTGAAAATCTCATTAGGTTAAACAATTATTCGCTAAATCATTTCATTAGATTAATTGGCCCAATCTAATTCAATTAAATAATTAATCACTTATCAAAACAGTTGGCTTGGTAAATCTTAAAAACATGATTAACCCATTAATCAACTCTAATTCGTCTTCTCATTTTGAATTAATAAATAACATTTATTAATCCAAATAATCTTATTTACTTTGATAACTTCTAAATAATCTTATTTTTATAAAAAACAGTTTTTTATAAAAGTATTTAGTAATTACGATGAAGCACGTGCTTCACATACGGTAGATTTTGGGTACAAAAATAATGGTTAAGCAAATGATATATATAGTTGGTTTATTTCCCTTTTAAAAATTTCATTTAAAAATATATTTAAAAATATGTACTCAGTTATAAACTAAATTTCATAAATTCATTTCTCTTTACCGTTTCACTTGACGGTAAATCGAACTTTATAAAATAATTCGTATTTGGCTGTAGAGACCCGGATTTTGCCCGACCCCAATCGATCGGAAGATCGATCAAAACCGTTCAAATTCCGCATATGTTAACTTTAGGCATACAACACATCAGAACAAAAACATAGACTTTTATAACATCAATAATAAATGTTACATCAGAGTATAGAATATATCAGAGTACATCGAAATAAAATTACAATGGAAGATAAATTACAATAGATTAACACATTGCAGCGGAACTAATCTCAGCGGAAGGCCATCAATATTCTGGACCCAGCTTCAGGCTTCAATCCAGGATCCTGCTTAAAATATATCTGCAAAAAACTACTCGACTGACCGTGTGGAAAGAGGGCACCCGAGTTTGCAAAGTGAAACAAACTACAGGTCAGTCGTGGGACTGGTATGAGAAATCTTAACTTAACTTATCTAATAATAAGGCTAATCACAGGACCACGTCGCTAACGTGGAACGGGTTTACTCCATTGGATTGCCAGCGCATAAATAAAGTAAATCGCCAAATAACGCAATGCTTTAGAAAAATGAAACCATTATAAGACCCAGGCCCATCACACAATGCAACGCAAACCGGAGGATAGTGTTTTACCTTATAATGGTCAAAAGATGCTTGATACGTAAAAACGATATTATTAGTGTGTATATATATTCAAAACATTTCAAATATAATATCAATCCTAGACGGCATAGCTACCATCTGCTATGTCGCCATACTAGTTATACGATCAAAACCGCAAGGGGTGTATTGGAAATTGGGTTTCCATCATGAGTCAAGGTTAGGGAGGAGCTTCTGACTGATTCGAGACACTCTAGCAATGTCCCAGGATTCGGACGCTGGCGAACCCTTGGATATAGCAGGGCCGGTCCACAAATACTTTAGTGGATTAGTTACGCCTGAACACACGCTCCCCGATCCTATTGGACCTACAAATCAGCCGTGGGCGACCGATAAGAATAAACCAAGGCCTCGCAAAATTCCAACAACCACATAAGCAAATGTCAGCCAGTTTAAGCACTGACATCACTTCTAGCTAGAAAGAAACGTGTGCACTCCATGCGTTCCCTTCTCCCGTTTTAGACTCAACCGGTGTGTGAGGCTCGCGAAGTCACGATATACACAAAGCTATGCCTAAATAGACTATGCTTTGATCCTCAACCACAAGGCCTGCTTTTCAACAAAGCCTTGATCATTTGCATCTTAGCATGTCACATTTGTCAGACCCTACCATATTATTGATCATCTACCAATATATATATATATATATATATATATATATATATATAACCTCTAAGCTCATACGTCTTAGAGAAGGGTGATAAGTAAAGAATAAATTCTTCACCACCAAACAGAAATATATAATCAGTAGCGTTCAACAAATACAGTAGAAAGGAAAACAATGTCAGACATACAATCCATTTACAAGTCCGCTCTGGGTCTGAACGAAACAACGTGTCCGTCGATCTCCAAATGCGTTTGGACGATCATTACCAAATACCTTGCCTTGGAAGGCCAATCCCAATTCAAGATACCAGTCATCATCATCCCAACGATGTGAAACCTTCGGTCTTCAATCACCGCCTTCATCTTCGACTCTTGATCGTCGTGATGATTATTCAGAATGGGTCAAACCCGGTCTTTCTGAATAACCTGCGTATTTTGTGATTAGAAAGCAAATATTGGGAGATCACACATTACGCCACATTCCAACTCCGATTATTCTTTTAATAAGATGTTCGTATTAGAAGATTCTCATTAATTTTATCAAAGATAAACTCTGAAAATAAAATCTTAAATCTTCTTTAAAAGATTTATTAAAATTCCAGTTTTGATTTGATATCAAAAATTGTAACATCCCGTATTTCTGTTAATACTAATATTCAAAAATTAAAAGAATTAATATTGAGAATTTGCATGAAATAGCCTTAAAAAGGCATATAAAAAATTTGAGATATGTGAATTGCCTTAAAAGGAGAAAAATGGAATTAAGACATTAATTGAAAATTAATGTGTAGAAATGGTCATAAGTTAATTATGGATTAATTTGAATTCATGAATAGGTGCGTGTATATATATATATATATATATATATATATATATATATATATATATATATATATATATATATATATATATATATGGGCAGTTAATGTAAACATGAATAGAAGTTTATTAATTTGCTGAGTGTTTGCTGAGTCACTTCTGACTCATTGATGAGTCAATAAGATAAACCCCATCTAGTCTGAATGGCTGCGGTTATTTCTAGGTTAAATCTAATGGCCTAAATGAATCCTAACATCTATAAATAAGTGGGTAGACTCTAACCCTAAATCACTTGAAAAATTGGAGAGTTACCGACATGCCGTTGCCATGGAGTTCAGCATAGCCGTCACAAACTAAAGAAGAAGAAGGCCTAATCTACAAACAAAATCTACTCAAATCAAATCAAAAGCTCTCTCTCTTTCTATTTCTCTTCTTTAAAATTGTGAGTATGATGAATCTCACAATATTATTATAAAATAATTTGATTAAGTTATGAATGGATCACAAGAAAGTGATATGAATTGTTATGTATTTGTAAATTATGTTGTGGATCTCTTGTTATGCTATTATGTTATCATATATATGTTGTTATGTTGTAGTGATTATGTTGTAAATAATCCTATGCTATGTAATATGTGATTAATCATGCTATTCTATGTTGTAAATCATATCATGTTATGTTGCAAATTATGATATTCTATGTTGTAAATCTTATATATGTTGTAGATCTCATATTATCACATATGTTGAAATACTTATGTTATATGATAATGATGTCATGTTAAGTTGTGTTGAATCATACAAGTTGTAAAATCATGATGTTAGTATTTATGCGAATTGGATCATGTTTAAAGTTTATGTTCTTTTTATAATAGATCTTGATTTTTGGGAATTTGCCTATTGGGTTAGGTGTACCCATATATATGAATCTACAAATTAATTGAATCTTGAATATGGGAATTTGCCTATTAAGTTAGGTGTACCCATATACATGAATCTATGATTAAATGAATTTTGATTTTTGGGAATTTGCCTATTGAGTTAGGTGTACCCATATAAAACCATATTGTTAATGATGTTGATTCACACATGTCCTATACAAGTTTATGAAATTTGATCAAAATCATATTATGTGAATTATGAATAAGTTGACACCCTTAGATCCATGACATGTATAACCTTATGCAAGTTGTAATGTATGCAAGTTTTACCCCTTGTTATGATTTATTTAGTCACATATATATGTTGTTGTTGTGAATATTTTCTTTTATGCTATGAGTTAGACTAATCGGGTCTAGCATACATTTTGCGAATAAACGTTCAAACGTGGGGTAGGGGTAATATTAGGAAATTAATAAATTGGGGTGCAATTGATATGATTTTGCATGCCTTAAATGGATGTCCATAGTTGAGTCAATTATGGACATTGTTAAATTTGGAATTAATTAATAATTCAAGTAGGGAATTATTAAAATTGGGGAAAGTGGATTATTAATAATAATCAATGCTTAGGACACGAGGTTGGACCCGTTTGTGACGTAAACCTGCCCGGGCTCGCCCGGCAAATCCAGTAGTCACAAATGTCGGCCCAATGTGAGAGGTCCTAGGCCCAAACTAAAGCATAACAGTTGTAAAGACACGAGGTTAGACTCTTTTATGGTGTAAGACTTCCCGGACCCGCCCGGCAAATCCAGCTGCCATAAATGCCAGTCTAATGTGAGAGGTCTTTATGAGGTTATGGCCTTAATGAATTAAGAAATACTTAGCCAGATAATCATGTAAGGTGGGACATGGGGGTTAAGTAGGTGCCTTGGGTGGCATGAGGAATCTAGTGGTTGCCTTTAAAGGCATTTGAAATACGATTAGACTTAACCAAATCCACATGTAAATGAACATGACTAAGTGGGTTAAGTAGGTCGACTAATGGGACAAGCTTAGGTGGAATGCTTGTGGGAAATAATGGGGGCCCATTTCAACCAGTATCCCAAAACGTATCTTTGTGGGCTCGACCCAGGTCGAGGACGGGACACGCATACTGGGTTTGACTATAAGAGGCCAAAACAGGGAGCGGTGGCAACGCAAGTCCAACAGGTTTCATATGCGTGTGTGGACCCGGGCTGGTAGGTAAGACATTATTGCATCGTGTAGGTATAAGCCGTGTATCTCCGTTATATCGGGTTGCCACTTTAGGGGAATGATACACCCCACTATGGGGCCAGCACGGGTAACTACGAGTAGGGAGCCGATCGAAAAATGGAAAGTGGGGTACACCTAGTGGAGATAGGGGCAGGCGGCACCTATGTAGTCAGCTAGGAGTACGTAAAGCCATTAAGAAAGTTTCTAAGAGAAGCTAAGTGGAATCAATCTTTAGGGTGACTGGTGTGGTGCAGTATAGTGTTTATCCTTTAGTATTTAGGAGCGCCTATAACGTTTCCTTTAGCGATTGTCTATGTCCTTAATCTGCTCTTTCATAGACATTTCCTTGTTTTCCAGCTTATGCCTTAGTCCAGTTATTTTGATAATAGTATTGTAGAATTATCATACTCGCCAGACTTTAAGTCTGACCCCCCCTCTTTTTCATATTTTTCTCCCTTCAGGTCCTCAGGTTGGGCCAAGTTCCAGTGGAGTCTGATTGGATTGCTTATCTCTTGGAAAGCTTGGACTGCTGAAGTAAAGTCCAGCTTGTTATCTTTCTTTTTAATGGCTATTTATGTAATGGGATTATGTACTTGTTTTATCAAGATAGATATTGTACTTGACTTTGATTATGGTGTTATGATGTAATCAAACATGTTTTGACTTCTGCTGCAATTGAAATAAAGTTTTTAAATTTCCAAGTACTATTTTATATCTGTCTTGTTGAAATTTTACTGTTCTATATTCACCTAATACCTCCATTGAAGTTAATGCATTCCCTTTGTGAGTGACATCAATGGACGTGGGGTGTTACACGTGGTATCAGAGCATAATGTTACCAGAACAGATAAAATTTTTAGAAAAATATTTTTCTAAAGTATTTTGGAAGAAGTGCTTTCAAAAACATGTTATTTAGAGAAAGTTTTTATGAAAAACATAATCCCAAATAGCCATATCCTTATCTTTATCTTTCGAATTCTCCATTTTGAATCTTTCCTTTTTCGTTTCAGCATGGCTGAAGATCTTAATCTCCCAGAAGGTGTGACGGTTCCAGGGTGGTTTAGGAGATATTTGGAGGCTAGGGCCACCACTGCAGGCCCAGCAGATGTTCCTCCACCCCCAGTTGCACCCATTTCTCCTCCTCCTCCTCCTCGTGTTGACACTTTTGCAAAGACGTGCAAGGAATTTAAGGCTATGGGAGGAAAAACTTTTCAAGGGACTGAGACGTTTGTGGAGGCCAGAGACTGGCTTAAGGAGACTGAGGAATTGTTGGATATCTTTGAAGTGGAAGATGGGAGGAAAGTTCGTTTAGCTGCTTGGTTAATGAAGGGAGAGGCCTCGTTTTGGTGGGAGGTCACTAACGGGGAACGTCCAGTTGATTCATGGTCGGATTTCAGACGAAGGTTTGAGGCAAAGTTTCTTTCAAGGGCAGAGGAGAATTTAAATATGGAAAAATTCCTGACATTAAAGCAAGGGAGCTTATCAGTGAAGGAGTATGTCAATAAATTTAATCAGTTAGCAAGGTTTGGCTTGGAGTTGGTGAACACGCCAGAGAAGAAAGCTTTGAGGTTCGTTAGAGGCTTGAATGAACCGTTGCAAGGGTTGGCTATGACCCACATCCCTATGGGAGCCACCTTTCAAAGGCTAGTAGAAATGGCACTTATGCATGAAGATAAGGCAGTTGAAAAGAAAGGGGATCAGAAGAAACCCCAACAGCAAAATAAGAAGGGTGGTAAAAACAATAATGGCAAAGGGAAGAAGAGATGCTTCAATTGTGGGACGCCTGGCCATCTCAGAAAAGATTTTAGAAAGAAAAAGAAGACTGGTTGTTTTCATTGTGGAGATGCGGGACATTTGGTGAAGGACTGCCCAAAGAAGGGGCAGAGGGCAGGGTCTACCTCGGGAGGACAGGTGCAGGCTCTTATGGCACCAGGGCAGGCAAGGGGGCAGGTTCAGGCTATTGCGGCCCCACCGCTGCGAGAAAGAGGTAGAACAATTTCTGTTGAAAGCTTAGTTTTTCTGTTTGATCATCCTGTCCGCCCCTTATTCGATTCTGGCGCATCTCATTCGTTTATCTCTGCATCATTAGTTGAATTACTGCACTTGAACACCAGTTTAGTAGAGGATCCCTTGGTTGTTTCAAATCCAATTGGGGGTTCGGCTCATTTGACCATGATATGTTTGGATTTGAAAATCTCTATACTTAGCGTTGAATTTAGATGTGATGCTTATGTATTGGGCTTCACGGGCTATGGGCTAATTTTAGGAATGGATTGGTTATCTAGAAATGGGGCCATTCTTGATTGTGAAAGGAGAGTAGTTACGCTTGTGACTCGCCTTGGTAATGCTCTCGACATCTTTTGTAGTCCCATAAATTCCGTTATACTAATTTATCTTGAATCGCTTGACGCGTCTGTAGAGAATCTGCGAACGGTAGAGGTGGTCCGGGAATATCCGAATGTGTTTGAGGAGGTGAAGGGCTTACCTCCAATGCGGGAGATAGACTTTCGAATTTATCTTGTGAATAATGCTAAACCTGTATCTTTTCCAGTGCGCCACATGGCTCCTCGTGAAAGGAGGGAACTCAATAAGCAAGTGAAGGAGTTGCTTGAGAAGGGGTTCATAAGACGTAGTATATCAGAGTGGGGTGCTCCAGTAGTATTTGCTACAAAGGCGGATGGGTCCCTTAGACTTTGTGTGGACTATAGAGAACTAAACAAGCTTACTAAAAAGAACCGACACCCACAGCCGAGGATTGACGATCTCTTTGATCAATTAGTTGGCGCCTCAGTGTTTTCGCAGTTGGACTTAGCAACTGGCTTTCATCAACTGAGAGTGGCTGAGGATAGTATAGATAAGACTGCTTTTAGGACTCCTGACGGATTCTATGAATGGCTAGTGATGCCCTTTGGTTTGACAAACGCCCCCGCATATTTTGTTGATTTGATGAGTAGGGTGTTTAGGGAGTACCTTAACAAATTCGTGGTAGTCTTTGTGGATGACATCTTAGTCTTTTCTAAGAATGAAGAAGAGCATGCCCTACATCTTAGGGAAGTGTTGGAAACCCTTCGAGCGCATAACCTTAAGGAAAAATTTTCTAAGTGTCACTTCTGGAGGAAAGAAGTACGGTTCTTAGGGCACGTGGTTTCCAAGGAAGGGATAGCAGTGGATCCCGCAAAGGTGGTGGCCATCCAAGATTGGAAGGTCCCTAAAAATGTAACTGAAGTAAGAAGTTTCTTGGGGTTGGCTGGCTATTATAGGAAGTTTATCAAAGACTTCGCAAAAATATCAGCTCCATTAACACGGTTAACGAAGAAGAACCTGGTTTTTACATGGGACGAAGATTGTGATGATGCGTTCCAACGTTTAAAGAGAGCCTTAACTTCAGCCCCAGTCTTAGTGCTGCCAGACGGGAATAAACCGTTTACCATCTATACTGATGCTTGTGGGACGGGACTTGGCGCGGTCCTCATGCAAGAGGGAAGAGTAATAGCCTATGGTGGAAGGCAGTTGAGGGTTCATAAAAAGAATTACCCTACGCATGACCTTGAGTTAGCCGCAATTGTTTTCGCGCTTAAGTCTTGGCGTCATTATCTTCTTGGTGAGAAATTCGAACTATTCACTGACCACAAATCATTAAAATACTTTTTCTCTCAGAAGGATTTGAATTTAAGGCAGCAACGGTGGATGGAATTCCTAGCCTCCTACGATTTTGAAATAGCATATACCCCGGGCAAGGGTAACGTGGTAGCAGACGCCTTAAGTAGGAAAAGGTTGTCCTTGAGTCCGTTGTTTGTTGAACGACGAAGCTTAGAATTCATCTCCATGTTTGACTTTAGACCCTCCGTTGACCTAGTACCTGGTTTGTTAGCATCCTTGGAGGTTAGACCTACACTTCTAGGACGAGTTGGTGAGGCACAGCAAGACAACCCCCAGTTGGTTGAGATAGTAGAAAAGCTCAAAGGAGGGGAGTCGTCTAGCCATCTTCGTAGGTATACCCTAGACGATAAGGGTTGGTTACGAAGGGATAATAGACTTTGTGTACCACAAGACGAAGACTTAAGGAAGGCCATTCTTGATGATGCTCATCGCTCAAAGATGACCATTCATCCCGGCGGAGACAAGATGTACAAAGATATGAAGCGGGTTTTCTTTTGGGCCGGTATGAAAAAGGATGTGGCCGAGTACGTCGCTAGATGCTTGGTGTGCCAACGAGTAAAAGCGGAACAAAAGAAACCCGTGGGTTGCTTCACCCATTGGAAGTTCCACTATGGAAATGGGAAAGCGTCTCAATGGATTTTGTGGATGGATTACCAAGATCAAGGAAGGGTAATACGGGGATTTGGGTTATAGTAGATAGACTTACTAAGAGCGCCCATTTTATTCCCGTCAAAAGTAAGAGGACTGCTCCGTGGTTGGCTTCTGTATACATTAAAGAGATAGTTCGTTTGCACGGTATTCCTTCTAGTATAGTAAGCGACCGTGATCCCATCTTCACTAGCGAATTTTGGAAGAGTTTACAAGAGGTGGTAGGGACTCAGCTATGTTTGAGCACCGCATATCATCCTCAGACGGACGGCTAGACCGAGAGGGTGAATCGTATTCTAGAGGATCTTTTAAGGCTTTGTATCCTAGACTTTGGGGGTACATGGGAAGAGCACCTTCCATTGGTAGAATTCGCATATAATAATAGCTTTCAGTCTAGTATTGGCATGGCACCTTTCGAAGCTCTTTATGGAAGGCCTTGCCGTTCGCCTTCATGTTGGTGGGAATCTACCTATAAAATCCTACTTGGGCCCGATATGGTTAGGGAAACCTCGGAGAAGATTGATTTGATTCGAAGGAGGATGAAAGCAGCACAAGATAGGCAGAAATCGTATGCTGATAAGAGGAGGACAGATCTTGAGTTTGACATTGGGGACATGGTTTTTATCAAAGTGTCTCCGTTACGGAATGTTGTTCTCTTTGGGTCCGTTGGGAAATTAGCGCTAAGGTTTGTAGGGCCGTTTCCTATAAAAGACAGGATTGGGAAGATGGCGTATAGGGTGGAGTTGCCTGAGAAACTTAGTGGAGTACATGACGTATTCCATGTATCACATTTGAGGAAGTGTTTGCACAAGACCGCGGAGGTGGTAGAGCCGAGCTTGCTTAAAGAGGTGGAAATAGAGCGTGATGCAACAATTAGATGAGCTCCTACATGCATTCTTGGGTCGGAGATCAAAAAGTTGAGAAATCGAGAGGTCAGACTAGTTAAAGTGCAATGGGGAGATAATGAGAGCAACGCTACTTGGGAGACAGAAGGGAAGATGCGTTCGCTATACCCTTTTCTTTTTGAGGGTATGTCTTTTAATTTCTCCTTTATCGCTTAGCTTATCTTATCTTTAGTATGTCCTCTCATTAGTATCTTTGACCTTAAGTTAGGATAATCCTATGGTTGAAACATGTGTTTGAGACATGTTATGTATGATGGATGCAAAATGGATGCAAGTGGTTGCTAGTGGTTGCTCGTGGATCCATATATACACACACTTTAGGCACTAGATCGGCTCAGTCACTACATATTGCATATTGCATAAATGAATGTATTTAGTATAATGGATGTATAATGGTTGTACCATCATATAGATGCTGCATTCGGTTGAATGGATGTGCACGCATATAGAAGTAGTTTGTAAGCAATTAGGATCTTTTGCATACATAATGGATGCATGGCACTATCATGAATTGCATCAAGGAGGTCAACTGAATCAGTGGACCGCCTGATTTTGCATTAGATACGGACATAGACACACACTGTGCATTTAAACATGAAAGCATTAGAAGTCTATAAGGACAATGGATGCCAGTGTTTGTTGATTGAGTAGATGGTTGATGATAGGATATAAACTTGAAGATTTCGGGGTCGAAATCCCTTAAGGAGGGGAGAATGTAACACCCCGTATTTCTGTTAATACTAATATTCACAAATTAAAAGAATTAATATTGAGAATTTGCACGAAATAGCCTTAAAAAGGCATATAACAAATTCGAGATATGTGAATTGCCTTAAAAGGCGAAAAATGGAATTAAGACATTAATTGGAAAATTAATGTGTAGAAATGGTCATAAGTTAATTATGGATTAATTTGAATTCATGAATAGGTGCGTGTGTGTATATATATATATATATATATATTTATATATATATGGGCAGTTAATGTAAACATGAATAGAAGTTTATTAATTTGCTGAGTGTTTGCTGAGTCACTTCTGACTCATTGATGAGTCAATAAGATAAACCCCATCTGGTCTGAATGGCTGCGGTTATTTCTAGGTTAAATCTAATGGCCTAAATGAATCCTAACATCTATAAATAAGTGGGTAGACTCTAACCCTAAATCACTTGAAAAATTGGAGAGCTACCGACATGCCGTTGCCATGGAGTTCAGCATAGCCGTCACAAACTAAAGAAGAAGAAGGCCTAATCTACAAACTAAATCTACTCAAATCAAATCAAAAGCTCTCTCTCTTTCTATTTCTCTTCTTTAAAATTGTGAGTATGATGAATCTCACAATATTATTATAAAATAATTTGATTAAGTTATGAATGGATCACAAGAAAGTGATATGAATTGTTATGTATTTGTAAATTATGTTGTGGATCTCTTGTTATGATATTATGTTATCATATATATGTTGTTATGTTGTAGTGATTATGTTGTAAATAATCCTATGCTATGTCATATGTGATTAATCATGCTATGCTATGTTGTAAATCATATCATGCTATGTTGCACATTATGATATGCTATGTTGTAAATCTTATATATGTTGTAGATCTCATATTATCACATATGTTGAAATACTTATGTTATATGATAATGATGTCATGTTAAGTTGTGTTGAATCATACAAGTTGTAAAATCATGATGTTAGTATTTATGTGAATTGGATCATGTTTAAAGTTTATGTTTTTTTTATAATAGATCTTGATTTTTGGGAATTTGCCTATTGGGTTAGGTGTACCCATATACATGAATCTACAAATTAATTGGATCTTGAATATGGGAATTTGCCTATTAAGTTAGGTGTACCCATATACATGAATCTATGATTAAATGAATTTTGATTTTTGGGAATTTGCCTATTGAGTTAGGTGTACCCATATAAAACCATATTGTTAATGATGTTGATTCACACATGTCCTATACAAGTTTATGAAATTTGATCAAAATCATATTATGTGAATTATGAATAAGTTGACACCCTTAGATCCATGACATGTATAACCTTATGCAAGTTGTAATGTATGCAAGTTTTACCCCTTGTTATGATTTATTTAGTCACATATATATGTTGTTGTTGTGAATATTTTCTTTTATGCTATGAGTTAGACTAATCGGGTCTAGCATACATTTTGCGAATAAACGTTCAAACGTGGGGTAGGGGTAATATTAGGAAATTAATAAATTGGGGTGCAATTGATATGATTTTGCATGCCTTAAATGGATGTCCATAATTGAGTCAATTATGGACATTGTTAAATTTGGAATTAATTAATAATTCAAGTAGGGAATTATTAAAATTGGGGAAAGTGGATTATTAATAATAATCAATGCTTAGGACACGAGGTTGGACCCGTTTGTGACGTAAACCTGCCCGGACCCGCCCGGCAAATCCAGTAGTCACAAATGACGACCCAATGTGAGAGGTCCTAGGCCCAAACTAAAGCATAACAGTTGTAAAGACACGAGGTTAGACTCTTTTATGGTGTAAGACTTCCCGGACCCGCCCGGCAAATCCAGCTGCCATAAATGCCAGTCTAATGTGAGAGGTCTTTATGAGGTTATGGCCTTAATGAATTAAGAAATACTTAGCCAGATAATCATGTAAGGTGGGACATGGGGGTTAAGTAGGTGCCTTGGGTGGCATGAGGAATCTAGTGGTTGACTTTAGAGGCATTTGAAATACGATTAGACTTAACCAAATCCACATGTAAATGAACATGACTAAGTGGGTTAAGTGGATGGACTAATGGGACAAGCTTAGGTGGAATGCTTGTGGGAAATAATGGGAGCCCATTTCAACCAGTATCCCAAAATGTATCTTTGTGGGCTCGACCCAAGTCGAGGACGGGACACGCATACTGGGTTTGACTATAAGAGGCCAAAACAGGGAGCGGTGGCAACGCAAGTCCAACGGGTTTCATATGCGTGTGTAGACCCGGGCTGGTAGGTAAGACGTTGTTGCATCGTGCAGGTATAAGCCGTGCATCTCCGTTATATCGGGTTGCCACTTTAGGGGAATGATACACCCCAATGTGGGGCCAGCACGGTTATCTACGAGTAGGGAGCCGATCGAAAAATGGAAAGTGGGGTACACCTAGTGGAGATAGGGGCAGGCGGCACCTATGTAGTCAGCTAGGAGTACGTAAAGCCATTAAGAAAGTTTCTAAGTGAAGCTAAGTGGAATCAATCTTTAGGGTGACTGGTGTGGTGCAGTATAGTGTTTATCCTTTAGTATTTAGGAGCGCCTATAACGTTTCCTTTAGCGATTGTCTATGTCCTTAATCTGCTCTTTCATAGACATTTCCTTGTTTTCCAGCTTATGCCTTAGTCCAGTTATTTTGATAATAGTATTGTAGAATTATCATACTCGCCAGACTTTAAGTCTGACCCCCCTCTTTTTCATCTTTTTCTCCCTTCAGGTCCTCAGGTTGGGCCAAGTTCCAGTGGAGTCTGATTGGATTGCTTATCTCTTGGAAAGCTTGGACTGCTGAAGTAAAGTCCAGCTTGTTATCTTTCTTTTTAATGGCTATTTATGTAATGGGATTATGTACTTGTTTTATCAAGATAGATATTGTACTTGACTTTGATTATGGTGTTATGATGTAATCAAACATGTTTTGACTTCTGCTTCAATTGAAATAAAGTTTTTAAATTTCCAAGTACTATTTTATATCTGTCTTGTTGAAATTTTACTGTTCTATATTCACCTAAAACCTCCATAGAAGTTAATGCTTTCCCTTTGTGAGTGACATCAATGGATGTGGGGTGTTACAAAAATCATTATTACAAGATCATTTATTTTAAGAAATAAATCTTGTCTTAAACAGGTTAAAGAACTAGTGTCCTTTAAACACAGTTCATGATAAACCCACAAATCAATTTCCAAAATATGGAATTCCACATAAATCAAATCAATACATAATCGATATAGATTTCTGTATTGGACTAATAATATAAATGGAATAACGGCAAAGCCTCTTAAGTTCCATATATAATATCGGTCTTCTTTTACAGAAGCCCATCTCGATTATAACCAATCGAATTTCCACTTAATTCCAATTTAATATATTAAATTGGAAAACTTGATTTTTAGAATATGCCTTTTTTAAATCTATAAAATAGATTTATAAATTCCAAATAATAATTTCAATGTAAATCGGATTAAAGGACAAATGTCATTTAAAACATCGTCCACGATAAATCCACTTCACATCTCAATTTATTTCATATCACAAAATATAATTGCAAATCCTAATAATCTTTAAAAAAAACGTATTTTAAGATAATCATAAAAATATTCCTTATATAAAAGATTCTAAATGGGAAGTATTCTTTATATTACAGAATTTTTATCTTTTACAAATATTCTTTGTTCAACATATACTTGATTAACAATATTTTCTCCTATGAAAATATATACTTTATGTAAAAAGGATTTCTAATGTAAAAATATTCTTATTTAAAAGAACACCTGAATCGAAATGCGACTCAATCATTTACCATATAATTGGATTATATGGATTTCACACACATCATATATATGATAATAACAGTATAATCATCAAATCATCCATCTACATCCAAAGTGTAACTTCCACTGTGTAAGCGTTAAAATGAAGCAATAACGCTCATCGCAGCCTGTCGATCTAACGATCAACATACAACTGAATATTGGGATTAGTGTATGTAAATTTTCATCCCAACACCCGTGTGGGGTTTCAACCAACAAACAAATAATAAACTAATTTGTGCACTTGGGCGATGTGTGAAAATAATCGTCCCAATCACATAAACAAGTCGCGTAACTTGTGAATGGAAGTGTAATACACAATATATAAACATGACAAGAAAATGTCTCTTTTATATTATACATAATTCTATTGCAATGAACGAATAAGAATAATAACTTCGTCTCTATTGACAATTTCTATTTTGCTAATTTAAACTCAAGCAAAAATGGTTATATTGTTTTGGCAATTCTAATGGGACAAAAATGATAATTTTGATTCGATAAAATAAATATTTTGATTTAACTAACCTATCTTGGCAAGTATATATCTTGCCAAACATAAGATATATATATATATATATAAAAATTGCTTTAACTAATTCATTTTGACAAAAATGAATATTTCTGACAAAATGTCTATTTTGGTTTAACTAGTATAAATTGACTAAAATGAATAATTATGTTTAACTAATATAAATTAACAAAAATGAATAATTGGTTTTAACTAATGTAAATTTACGATAGTGATTAATTTGTGTTTCAATTCTAATAAAGTATTCCAATGCTATATTTTGTTTCATTCTTTTAATTTAGACAAAATAAGTGTTTTTGTCTATTTTACTTTAATGATAAAAATATGAATGTTTGGTTATTCATTCTTTACAAAAGCTTAAATAAACATTTTCAATTCATTCTTTTTGAAGTGACAAAAAGAACTCATTTTATTTCATATAAGACATTTGACAAATTGGTTCTTTACACTTCATATAGAATTGCAATAAAAATGCACTTCTAAAAAAAAAAACTATTCTTTCTATTGTCCTTTAAAATGAAAATAAAATGAAACGTTATCAATTTTGCTACAACTAGAATGTGCTAAAATGTAACCTTTAAATCTTATCCTTTATTTATATCTATAAATGTAAATAAAAGGTATTTCTTAATTTGAAAGTAAAACGAAAGATTTAATTCATGTTTTATTTGCATTGAATGGTGCAAATAAAAATGCAACTCTCAAACAATATAAATCAAAAATGTAACTTTCATTTTGATGGTTTGTTTGCATTGATGAATTGCAAACAAAGATGAACTTTATTTTAAGGTTTTATTTGCAACAAGGAATGCAAATGAAAAATGTAACTTTTTATATTGATTTAAAAGTATACTTGGGTGAATGTGAAAAGAAGCTCATTCCCAATGTGTTTTTACATTAGTGAATGTAAATAAAAGAAACAAATTTTATTTAAATGAGTATTTGCATTTATGAAAGCGAACAAAGAATAGTTTTGTTTTCAATTTACATTTACATTAGTGAATGTGAATAAGAGAACAAAATTTATTTTCAAAGTATATTTTTAACATATTCTATTTAATGTGTAAAAATGTGTATATTTGTATTGGTAAATGTAGATAAAAAGATAGACTTTGGTTTCATTGAATATTTGCATTTATAAATGCAAACAAAAGAATAAACCTTAATTTCAATGCTTATTTGCATCGATAAATGCAGATAAAGGCATAAACTTTATTTCTAATATATGTATTTGCATTGATGAGTGCAATGAAGGAATAATTTGTTTCAATATATATATTTGCATTGGTAAATGCAAACAAAGAACAATTTCTATTTACTATATATATTTGCATTGCTGAATGTAAATAAAAGAACAAATTTTGTTTTTAAAGTTTATTAGCGTTATTAAATTCAAATAAAAGAATAAATTATATATCTAAAATATTTTTGCAAACAAAAATGTAACTTCTGAAAATAATTTCTTATTTACATATAAAATGTGAACAAAATTGTGATTTCCAAAACATGTATTTTTATTTACATAAAATGTAAACAAAAAGGTGGTTTCCAAATATAACATTTAATTCACTCATGCCATGTAAATAAAGTTTTATTTTACTAATATGTTTTTAATATCAACAATAAAACTTAATATTTTATTGTTAATCCAATTCTAGAACATCTTACGTTAAATGTGACAGTAAAAAGAAGAATTTTTACTGTAATTCATAAATCGTGTTCTAAATGTAAACAAATAAAAATAGAATTTTATTGGTTAGCCAAATTCTATTGTAATGGAAACAAATGAAAATATATCCTATTTGTTGTTCATATTCTATTGTAAATAAACAAATAAAAATAATATTTTATTTGTCGTTCAAATCCTGTTCTAAAATAAACAAATAACAATAAGGTTTATTTGTTGTTTAAATTCTATTGTTAGGTGGACAAATAAAAATAAGGTTTTATGTGTCGTTCAATTTCTATGGAAATATCAACAAATAAAAATGAGTTTTTTATTCGTCGTTCCAATTCTATTGTAGTATCAACAAATAAAGATACACTTTATTTGTCGTCCAAATTTCATTGTAACATCAAGAAATAAAAAAATGAATTTTTATTTGTCGTTCAAATTTCATTGATCATTTTGACCGACATGACAAATTGTTTAAATTCAATAAAATAAAATAACATAAACTTTTAAACTTGAAAATTATAGTATAATGTCATTAATCATAATAATTGTTTTTGGTTTAACCATCTTATTCAATCACTGGACTCAACATAATATTTTCGACAATTTAATGTTAATAAAATAAACAATAAAATAAGCACAACCAATATGATATTTCCAATGGTTTTTTTTTCATGATCTAATCCAATACACAGTTAAGGTGATATTTTCAATTGGATAAAGATTTCAGTTCTAATCCCATTTTATTAAGCATGAAAATTTTCACACTGATACATACACAATAACAGATCTAACATAAAACATTGCATTCAATCAAAAACAAAATCTACAAATTCATCACGACGCAGATCTAATTAAACAACAATCAGATAATTATTTAACAATAATAAAATAATTAATTAAATCTTTAAATCAGAGATTCTCACATTGATATGGCTCAAAATTCGACTGTCTCGGTTTCAGCTCTGGTCTGCGCCATTGCGAAGGTCTCTGAAAGACGAGTCCAACGTAACTTACGGTTCGTAAAACGACCCTCGTATGAAAGAGATATTGAATTTTAAAGATTGGATAAATTAAATATTAAATAAATAAAATAATATTAAAATGTAAACCTCCTTCTTCTTCCTCTTCCTGTTACGGCCGAACCCATCGTCCACCTCCAATCCCCTCTGCGCACGCACCACCGAGCCACCCACTACTGATCGGACATCACCACTTCGACCGCCATAGGCCGCTCCTCTGTCGCCCGGCACCCCAGCCAACTCGCGGGTCCCACCTCCCCTGAAATCGAGGTCAAAGTCGGCGGCTTCCTCACGAGAATTCGCGAAATCCGTGCACTGAAACCCGATCTTAACCGTATATATTCGAAGCTCTCTGAATTCTCTTCGATTTGATATATAGTTTGCCAATTTTCGTTGAACGGATTAAGAGAAATTAACGTTTGAAATTCGGATGATTCTGGCCTTCGAATAGACATGGCGGTGGCCGCATTAGGTTTAGGGTTTCTTTTTTTTTTTTATTTATTAAATTCATTGAAAAACGTGCTATAAAGGTAAAAATGCGGGCTGACTCCGAATTGGGCTTGCTTACTGTCGTTCTTAAGGGTTTGACACCTTCTGAACGCAATGGGACAGGTCTCGGGGTCCAATTTCGAAATCTGTAGAAATTTATTTAAAATCCCATTAAAAACTAGTTAATTAAATATTGACCGTACAATTAAATATGTCGGGGCAACATATGACCTCAGAAAATTCCAAAAAAAATAATTTTAGCTTTTTTATGACGATACGGTTCTAACAAGACTAATTTCGTTGCATTCTGAGACTATTTGAAAAATGGCTATTTTCAAGTCGCTTAAATTTACCTAAAATAGTCAAAACACATTTTCGTTTGCCACGCTCACATATTAACTCGAAAAATTCTGAAAATTGAAATCTAGCTATAATTTGACATTCCGGTTCCAACAAAAGTGGTTTCGTCGAAAATGGAGGTCGTTTGAAAAAAATGACTATTTTTAAGGCCAATATATTTAATATTAAAAATATATTTTTAAACAAATAAATTCCGAAACTCAAAATATATAAGTGTTTATACTTTTTAAATGCAGAAACATCATTCCAGACTCATTGGAAGCGGTTTCGAGTCCAAATTCCTTCATATGTAAAAAGTATTCCTTCGGGCCATATATATATATATATATATATATATATATATATATATATATATATATTCTACAGCAACCTTTCAAAATATTGAATTAGCCATAACTTTTGATTTTTAAAACGAAATTTCAATTTTTCAAATTCGTTAGAAAGATATGGTTAAACAGATTTAAATATTTCTGGATTCACTCAATTCTGATTTATTTTGAATCCTGTACATTCAGTTAAAGTTCAAAATTAAAATTTCAAACTACCGCACTATTTCTAACTCCATTTATAATTAAATTATATTTCTTTTAACTTTGTTTAAAATAAATTCTAGCCATTATTATTTATATAAATTATATTGTATCCTCAAAATTCATTAAAATTTTCTAAAATAAAATTTTTAAATTGGTTCAGAATTTGCGAGTTGTTACATTGGCCTTCTACCATGAATTTCTCAATCCATATCACAATTGGTTAATAACCGAACAAATGTTGCATTTGGGATTAATAATCAATAACCAATTCAATAATCCAATCGTATGGGTTGAACAGTTTATATAATGATCATATGAAAATAAACGATAAGTCTGACAGATAATAGCCAATTAATAACAACCATTCAACATACAATTTAATTTAATATGTTTATATTGTTATAAACGTAATCAACACGATAAGTTACCTCGTTTGGAAATCATCGTTAAAAATAACAACGTTATTTCTTTTAAATTAAACAACCATTGAATTTAAATAGTTGATAAAAATATTTAATACGCATCAAACAACCATCAAACAATTAATAATTAGCAACCATAGCATACATATGATAAATCCGACTTATAATTATTATAAGTGGGGAAACTAAGTGAGGTTAACTCACTTGGATCTGCGTTCTGTAAACAGTTCGTTCCAGATAATTCCAACTCATCTGATTCAATTCCATTCATACAGTCCTGCTCACAAATACGGTTCTAGTCTATTTGGAATCGACCAATTCTGATAAAATATGAATACGTTATAAATATTTAAAATTTTACTTAATTTTAAATAACTAATAAATTCTAAATCTATTTTAAATAAATAAACAAATTACTTTGTTTTAAATTCCCCGGTCGGCTCCTTCATTCACTGCTTTGTCCATTCCCTGCCTCGTTCCAAACCTTGACCGCAAATTTCAGAATCATGGTCAATTGTTTTAAACCCTGTCATTATATAATCATTAACAATTTAAATTATAATTTAATTAACTTTTAATTTCAATTTAATTTAGCACTAATTTTTATTTTGTAAACAAAACTTAACTGACACATTCGTTGAGCTCACATTTTGCAATCTTCATGGCGTTGCAAGCCCACCCTCTCACTTCAACCAACCGCCAAATTTTGCACCATTAATAATTTACTGGCCCAATCTGTAAAGCCCATTTCCACTTCAAACCCAAACCGATCCATGTTTAAACCCTATTTCAATAGAAAGAACGAAGCCGCCTTGTCATACTAGCCAACTGCTCCTCATTTTTCCCCTCATCCAAAATAAGAAAACCTGCTTCGGCTAAAAAGCCTAAAACTACGTGCTGCCTCCACCATCGGTGATCGGAATTCCACCGGTGACTTCCAAATCCAGCGCGCCAGCGAGCTCCTACTTCTAGCTTGAGCCTCTCCACTTCTAGCCCTACCATCCAGCTACAGCTCGTTCACAAAGTCAACGTCTTTCCAGCAAGATCTGATCCCCAACGCCGCTTCGAGTAATTACACATCAGGTCAGCGCACCGATCTCGAGCGCTATAATTATTTCTTGTTTGCTATGATATTTTTTTTCTTTTCTGAAACTATAAATGAGAAAAAGGGGATCTCGAATTTGTTTTCCTCCCTATAATTACTTTTGTCTGTGCTGAAATGAGCTGAAGTTATCAGATTCGCTCCTGTATTTATATCCGCAATGCCTTGGCCCTCAAGGAAAATTTTAGCATAGGGTAGATGGAAGAATAACTGCGCTGTTCTTTCCTTTCCATCAGCGGTGTTTTCCACTGTCACTTTGTAAAGTATATTGACGAAAGATCTTGTATAGAAGGTCAGGGATGAAAAACAACTGTTCTTATATTGTCCTTTCTCTCCTTTATATTTGATACTATGCATCGTAATGTTCCCATCATTGTATAAATTTATTAATTAGCTTGGGAAAAGATTTTGTAGAAGTATACATATTTTAATTGATGTTCAGTCAGTATTAAAGCTTTGTTAGATTCGGCTTGGCAGAAAAATCTTGTATAGGAGCATGTGGAAAGGCTGTTCTATATATTTTCTAGTTGTTCCTACTCTGATCTTAGCTGTGCATGTCTGTGCCCTTGTTTCACTATTTCATGAAAGGAACAGGCCGTGCTGAAGTTTGATTTTTAAAATAAATTCTTTTGTTCATGTTACTATAGTTACTTTAGCTTTCCTTCTATTTTTCTTCTATTCGTTTTACTGTTCTACTAAAAAGAACAAGACGTCCTTGTTGTTCTTGAATTTAAATTGAGTTATTTATTCCTGAAAATTTGAATTGTGACAATATAGGTAAGGCAGAACAGGGTTGTACAAATTTGTACATGAAATTAGTTGTTTTCCATTGTAGTAGATTTGATAGTATAAATACATTTATGTTTTAGCTGTGTTTCTTCTAGCTGTGTATTTACTGTTTTAAATGGAGATATTTGCGTACTGCTGTTTATATTTTCCTTAGCTTCTATAGCTATTGTTTTACTGATTTTCTTTGATCGTGCATTGTAATGTTACTTTAGCAGTTCATTTAATTTTTTTCTATTTTTATTTTTGCAGTATGCTTCAGTTGGAGAATACAGACTTGAAGTTGAATCAATTGACATTGTTGTAGTTGAATTGCTGAATTGTATATGTAAATAAAAATGCAGTTTGAATTACTATTGTAGTCTAATAACTATGAAGTGCGAACTACATTTATAGCAAGCAAAATAACACCCATGAATTTGGAAGCTTCAGGTGGATTGCATTAAGAAGGCAGAAGAGTATAAAAAGTAGGAGTTGTGGGTTTCACCTTTAAAGCATTTGGAGATGAAGACCTGGTATCGGAAACAAGTTTGCTAATCAATTTTGTTGAACAGGGATACAATACTGTCGCAAGTCATTATATTGTATTGTCCTTGTTCATTTTCCAATCAAGCCCAGTAATAAAGTTTGTTGTTATTGGCAAGGCCAAAGATTTTGCGTAGTGCAATATACACGTGAAAAAGCAGTCTTATCATATATTTTTCTTTTTTTTAATTCTTCTTTGTTTGATCTATACTTGTCTTTGTTATTGGATATGTTTGGTTGGAAACTCGATTTGCTATGGTTTGTATACATACTGTTAGTTTTAATGGGAAATGCTACATGCTTGATTTTCATGATTCATCTCTTATATATATTATATGTTACATCTCTATGATTTGTTCCGCGATTATTTTGCATACACGTGGAAATTAATATCCACCATACAATGATTGCATTGCTTCATATGTTTTATTGTTTTATTATTATACGAAATCCAAGCATTAGATATTCACATATATACACGTACAAGTGGAAAAACATTTTAAATGAATAACTTATAAAATAATATCGATAAATTATCAAATAAAATACCAAAACTTACTAAATTCAAAAATAGATAAATAAATTATTATCTACATATATGGCGGTATGAAATAGTATAACACTTCAAATTTAGTCAATATCGAATTATAACTCAATATCAAAAATTTCAAGTTAACCGCTATCTAGATTATATAGAAAATGTTATTAAATTATTTAAATAATGCTATCATTTATAAACGATTTCCACAGTGACTCTTTTAAAATCTAATTTGAACACATCTTATAATTTTTACAATGAATTTCGATTTTTCTCTTTCATTGGAAAATTATAATCAAACAAATTCAAACGTTTCCCATTTCACGTAATTCTAACTTATATCGGATTCTACATATTCAATTGAAGTTCAAAACTGAATATTATGAACTACCGCGCCATTTCGAGCTCGTTTTAAATAAATATAAATTATAACATTTAAACTTCGTTTAAATACACGAACTAATTATTAAAAATCCATAAATATTCCAATTAAAATATTTAAACAAAATTAAATATTCAGATTAAAATGGCTGAAAAATCTAGTTCATTACAATTTTTATTCTCATTCTTTTTCTTTAGAGTTGCGGAAGATCCGCCATTTTTCTATCTCCTCACTTTTCCTAAATTTATACTTATTTCAGATATAAACTAGTTTGGGTTTAGATCTAAAATAAAAAGGAGTATAAATAATAGATTTCAAATATGTTCAAATCAGAAAGTTATAATTGAGATCTAGTGGGTTGCAGAACCAAAAAGGGCATTACAAGGAAGATGAGCATGGATAGGAATAGGATTTGAATCCAAAACATAATGATTTAGTAGGCTTTGCAAGGTGACTGGACCTAAATTATATTTTCTGATAATGGTATACTGTATCGTTTGAATCATGTACATCTTATGGAATTTGAATTGTTTAAATCGTGGTAATCTATTTTCTGTACAAGTTGATATCAATCTGTCCTTACCTAAATTCTTATGATAAATCTCGATTAAATTAATATAGGAAGTTCCATGTATTACGAATACGTAATTGGATTATAGATCTAAGAATTCCCTTATTGAACTAAAAACTGCAATTCAAATCTTTGTGTAAATGTTGAAATGGGGAAACGGTGTAAACCTAAAATCTTACTTAAGTACAAAAAATATGTTAGATTTTTAAGAAATGAGAGGAATAAAACAGTATTCCATATACATATTAAAACACCCCACCTCCGTTAAGGTCACTCACAAAGGGAATGCCTTAACTTCGGTGGAGCATTTTTTTAGTACAAGATGCAGAAAAATTACAAGACAGACAAATAAAGCGGCGAAAAATAAATAACCTTTATTGATTAAAACAGCTTGTACAAAGATTGTTTTACAACACCAATACTTATTACAAGAAAGCATCTGTCTTGTTTAATATATAAGAAGCACAAAGCATGAGTGTAATAACCCGAAAATCTGGGGCAGTTTAAAATTTTTATTTTGGCAATTTTAACGAATTTTGAATATTTAAAATGGATTATTTTAAATAATATCGACGTGAAATTTATTTTGAATAGAATTCGACGTATATATTATATACGTCGTCGTTAGAATATAAATAATTATATATAATTATAAATAGAATTGAAAATGGCGCGGTAGTTCGATAATTTGATTTCAAACTTCAATTGAATGTACCGGGTGCAAAACAATCCGGATTCTAGTGAAACCAAAAACATTAGGATCTAATTGATGATATCTTTCTAACGGAGGTAAGAAACTGAGATTTCACTTTAAAAATTGAGAGATATGTCCAGTTGAAAATTCTGAATAGTCGCTATGGAATTCAGGCCCTTAAAAATGGACATTTTGCAAATGACCTCGGATTTCGACGAAACCACTTTTGTTGGGTCCGTGATGTCAAGTTATTGCTAGGTTTCAAATTTCATAATTTTTCGAATCAATATGTGAGCGTGGCAAAGGAAAACGTGTTTTGACCATTTCAGTTGATTTTAATCGACTGGAAATTGGCCATTTTTCTAACGATCTCAGAATTCGACGAAACTAGTTTTGTTAGGACCGTATCGTCAATACGAAGCTAGAAAATATTTTTCTGCAATTTATAGAGTTAGTATGTGACCCCGGTAATTTGAAATGTACGTTTAAAAATTCAATATAGCGATTTAAGTGTAAATTTAACAGGAACTGATTCAAACAGTCGAATCAGCTTACGATACATATCCCATTGTGTTCGGAATGGGGGTGAAACGCTATGGGCGACAGTCGGTGGACCTCGTTTAGAGGTCGTATGTAAAAGTCAACTTTTTAATAATTAATTAATAAAATAAAATATAAAAAAAATATATTCTCTTTCCCTTTTATACGCTGGCCCCCCTCTCTAGCTTCAAAATCGAACTATCAGAAAAGGAAAAAAAAAAGAAACACGAGACGAAGGCGACGGGGGGGAGAGCCGCCGCCACCTCGCGCGCCCCCCCCCCCCAGCGGCGCCGCTGCAAGACCCCCCCCTCCGATCCTCCGCTTCTTCTCCTTCCCCTGTCGCTCCTCCTCCCACGAGCCCCTGGACCACCGCGAAGCCCCAGTCGCCGCCAACATCGAGCCGCCACCGCACCCACAACCGCCTACCCCCCCCCCCCCCCACCAGCAAAGTCCGCCACTGCCCCCCCTGTAAGTCGGTTTTTATTTATTTATTTGTTTTATTTTTATTTTATATAAATAGAAAATTAAAAACTGATTTTTATTGAAATTAAAAACTGATTTGTTTAAGATTTAAAAACTGTTTTTTTTAAGAATGTAAAAACAGAATTTTTGAAAAGAATTTTTAAAAAACTGATTTTTTTAAGAAAATAGAAAAAAGGGTTTAAATCCTGAAATAGAAAAGGTATGATCTTTATATTTTTAGAGTGATAAAAATATAGTTTTTATATTTTTAAAGTATTAAAAATATAATCTTTACTATATAGGAATATTAAAAATATGATTTTTATATTTTTAAAGTATTAAAAGTATAATCTTTATAGGATAGAGAATATAAAAATATCATCTTTGTATATGTAGCAAAATAAAAATCTGATTTTTATTTTATATACGTTGAAATCAAGTGATGTTTTGAAATTTAAAAAGGTGAAATCTTTAAACTTAAAAAGGTGAAATCTTTAAATTTAAAAAGGCGAAATCTTTATATAGAAAATAGCGTGATAAAAATATAATTTTTATCTATATAACATAATAGCAAAAATTCGATTTTTATATATTGAATAGCGTAGTAAAAATTCGATTTTTAAATATAAGAAGTGGTTATAAAAATATGATTTTTAAATTGAAAGTGAATAAATAAAAATGTGATTTTTATTTTAAAGACATCGAAATATAAAAATGTGATTTTTATACATATAGTGACTACGGGCAACGAAGACGATGAAGATGAAGATTTCTATCAAATGAAGTGCCGTGGAGCTAGGATAGCTTTCGGTGAGAACTTCTCACTCTTAATTCTCTTTTTCTAGATATATATATATACTAGGATGCAGACGGTGCTTATTAGAAGCACCCGACACCCGTCCACATACCATGGACTTGTTTGTTTGGATGTTTGGTGATTGATTGAGATATTGGTTTGAATGTGGTTTGTGGTGTGAAAAATCGAATCGATAAATTGGTTAGGATTAGACGTGCGCCGTTATAAGGCGAAGGAGTAAGACTAGGTTAGACTCTTACTCCAAATTTTGTGGTTTGCATAACGAAAGAGATTTGATTGATGTGTGAATGGCGTGGGCCTTCACTAGACCGGGGATAAGGCTAGGCCTCGTCCCGTTTCTAGTATCGTGCCGTTATGCCGCCGAAATTTTCTAAAATATGTTAGAAAAATAAAAATATCATTTTTATTGTGTAAATGAAATGAATAGAAATTCATGTGTTGAAATAGGATATTTTATCGTTAAAAATATAATTTTTAACGCGAAAGTGAATAAATAAATATTTATAAACAAATCGGCCGATTTGTTTATATACACTGATTTGACTGATATTGATTGGGTCGATAAATTTTACACATCGCCCAACTGCACAAATAAAATCTGTGTTTGATTGTTTGAAACCCCACACGGGTGTTGGGATGAAATTTGATGTTCACTCATCCTGATTGATTAAGTATGTCGATCGATTGATTGACAGGCTGTTATAAGCGTCGGATATCTATATTTGATGCTTATACAGTGTAGTGCACTTTGGTTGATGGTTGATTATTTTTCAATGCTATTATATACATGTGTTGTATGGAATCCATATAATTAACACTATATGGTGATTGATTGGGCCTCATTCCAATCGGGAAAATAATGAATATTATAAAAGAAAATTCATGTGTTGAATATAAAAATAGTCATGTGTTGACGATGTTCATGTGTTGAAAATATTCGTGTGTTGAGTAAAATATTTTAAATAATAAAAATTACATCTTTATCATATTTACGATTAGAATCTACTTTACGGTGGAGTCTAATTAAAATCAAACGATAGATACCTTAGTTTTATAAAATATTTTACGTAACAAAAAATAGTGATGTGTTGACAGTACTCATGTGTTGAGATTAGTCGTGTGTTGAAAGAAATATAGATTCATGTGTTGAATGAGATAAATATTCATTTGTTGGATAGAATAAAGGAGTTTTGAAAAATATAAAGCCGTGTTGATTAGAGATGCGTGATTTCGACGTGAACGATATTTATATCGATTTTAAACGATTTCGAAATGAATTGAATTGAAAACGATTTCGAAATGAATTGAATTGAAAACGATTTCGAAATGAATTGAATTGAAAACGATTTCGAAATGAATTGAATTGAAAACGATTTCGAAATGAATTGAATTGAAAACAATTTCGAAATGGATTGAATTGAAAACGATTTCGAAATGAATTGAAAACGAATTAAAATTGAATTGAAAGTGAATTGAAATGAATTGAAATGAATTCAAATTGAATTAAAATTTGAATTGAATAGAAATGAATTTTAAAACGAATTTATAAAGAAGAATTCAATTTTGGCGTTGAATGGAAATAGTGTTGAAATGGTTTTGAAACGAAGTTAAAACGATTTATAAAATTCGTTTTAAAAGGAAATCGACGAAATATATAATATATATATATATTATATATATTTAATGGCCTGAATAGAACGCGCCGCGCCGCGGTAGTTCGTGAATTTCGACCATTTATCTCAAACGGACATTGCGGGAGATCCGACCGTCGGATTCTCCTAAAACCGGAACCGTTGGGTTCGTATCGAAAAGAGCTTTCCAATGAATATTAGAAATTTGAAATCTAACGGTTGGATTTGGAATTATGTCCAAATCAAATTCGAAAAAGGTCGCTGTAAGTGCAGTTCGATGGCCGTTGTTGGAAATCGACCGTACGGGCCTTGATAAAATTATTAAAAATATCTATAATTTGTGTAAAATTATAATATGTGAATTGGAAAGATTTGGGCTGGAAAATTCCACATTTGAAAAGATAAAAATAGATTTTTATCGAAATGAACTAGTTTTGAACTAGAATTGAAATCAGTTTATTTTTAAAATAAATAAATTGAATTTGAAAGTGATTTTGAAAATAATCGATAATTTCCAATACGTGGATTGGACTGGAGCTGAATCGAAATTATCTTCGGGATATTTCGATGTTGGATTTCGTGACTATACAAATATTGTTATGGGGATTTGAAAGATATTTTATATCGTTATTTCCAATACGATATTTGTTGGTTTCAGAATTTGATATTGAATATAAGCCGATATATTTTCTATTCAGAGCCTTGTATTTAATATCAAATGTGATTTGGTTTGTCGTGAATCGTGTTTTTGATGACATTGGTTCTTTAACCCAGTGAAAGGCAGGATATTGATTTTTGAAAAGATTAAAACTAAGTGGAGTTTTAATGAATCTTTAATTAGATTGAAAAGTGAATTGATAATTTAAATTATCAAATCTGAAAGGTGATCGAGAGTGGAGTATCACCAGTTTTGCTCCAAAGCGATAGTTAAATCTTTAATTAGATTTGAACGTGAAATGGTAATTAATTTTACCGATAACACCGTGGTGTTAGATATGGAGTATCACCAGTTTTGCTCCATGGGATATATAGGTTGGGATTGGGAAATAAAACAAATAATTACTTCGGTGTGGTTCGTTAATCCCGACTAGTTTGAAATGATATCCAAAGGAAGATTAAAGAATAAATTTAGAAGAATTTATCTTGGATAAAATTAATGGGAACATTTCCCTAAGAATGTGATTTTGTGAATAAAAGAATATTCTGAATTGGAATGAGGCGTTTGTTGTGTTTGTGTAACATTCGTTTATTATATACGTGGGTTATTCAGAAAGGCCGGGTTTATACCCATTCTGAATAACCGATTCGACGAGATGTCGAAGATGAAGACGGTGGTTGAAGACCGGAAGTCTTCACATCGTTTGGGTGATTACTGATGATCTTGATTGGGCTGTACACCCAAGATGAGGGAAACAGTCGGTGATCGTCCAGACGTACTTGGAGATCGATGGATATGCGAGGAAAGTGCCTCCGGTTTCGTTCAGACCCAGAACGGACTTGTAAATGGACTGTGTGTCTGACATTGGATTTTAGTCCGTGTGATTGATCTCTATTAAATATATATCTGTTTGGCGGCGGAGAATTTATTCTCTTGCTTAACGCCCTTCTCTGAGACGTACGAGCTCAGGGGTTATATATTGATGGATATCAAACGCATGGAGTGAATTGCCTGTGTGGCATGCGTAAGTGGCAATTGATCAAGGCTTCTGTTGAAAAGCAAAGTCTTGTGGTTGATGATCAAAGCACGGCCTGTGTGGCATAGCTTTGTGTATAACGTGAATTCGCGAGCCTCACACCTCGGTATGAGTCAAAAACGGGATAGTGACTGCAGGGAGAGCACGACGTTTCTTTCTAGCTAGGGTGGTGTCAGTGACCTACCAGCCCTGACATTTATATACTTTTCACCTGTGTGGTTGTTGGAATGCGAGGCGCCTCGGATATAGGTCTGTAAGGACCGGGAAACGTGTGTTCAGGAATAATTAATCCTCAAAAGTAAGAGAGGACCGGCCCTGAAGATCCAAGGATCATAGTGGGGTCCTGGGACATTTGCTAGAGTGTCTCGAACGCGGAGAGGAGCTTGCCCCTTGCCTCGGCTCATGACGGAAATCCAATTTCCAATACGTGTATTGCGGTTTTAATTGTAGAACTAGTATGGCGACATGATATATGGTACCCATGCCGTCTATGATTGATATTTATGATTTGAAACTGTTTTGACACTATACACCTATAATAGTATCAAATAATGTGTTTTAAACGTATCAAGCATGCTTTGGCTGCTATAAGGGAAAACCCTATCCTCCGGCTTGCGTTGCATTGTGTGATGGGACCTGGGTCTTATAACAGCTTCATTTTTCTTTATTTAGCATTGCGCTGTTTGTTTTATGCACTGGTATTCTTGGGAGGAAACCCGTTCCGTGTTATACGGCGTGGTCCCTTGATTTACCTAACTTTAAGAATAAAGATTAATAACTGCTTTAGTTCTCACACCAGTCACATGACTGACCTGGAGTTTATTGTTTAACCTAAACTCTGGGTGCCCCTATTTTCCGCACGGGCAGCTAGTAGTTTTGGTTTTGCAGATTTATATTCACCGGGTCCTGATATACAGCTGGAACGATGCTCGGAAAGCTCTGTATCCGTGTATCACTTCTAGTTGTGCTTTTGTATTATCTTCCGCTGCTATGTAATTTATTGTAATCTCTGATATTTATCGAATGTAATTTATTCATTTATACTCTGTATATTCTTGTATCTGATGGAATTGTTGTAATAACAATGAAATGTTCTTCCGTATGCGTCCTTTTGTGTGTTGTTCTCAAAGTATCCGTGCTTTCCTTCACGGGGAAGTTACGGGTTCTTACAGTGGTATCAGAGCTTTGGTTTACAGAGCTCGAGAACAAGACACATTAGAACCATACGAAAGAATTCATCAGATATTGGATTAGCAATATCCAATTAGAATTACTCGTTAGAGATAGGATCAGTAGTATCCTAGAACGAGTGTGAGGAGTATATTTTTCAAATGAAAACAATTTTGTTTTGAAAATTTAAACCGTTTTAAACGTATTTGATTATTTATTTATGTTGAATATGGACAATCGAGTATATATAGATTTCGCGTATACGCGTCATGAACGTATATTCGAAGTTTTAATATACTGGATAGATATAGAATCACATTCTAGACACCCGGAGATGGTTCTGATGATTGATATATCATCATCAGAATTTATATTCGTGTTTCGAAGGTGTGATTTCTATATATTTCCATTAGACTGGTGTGAGAACCAAAACTTATATAGTTAGAACACATTGTTGTGAATTGGCATCAAGAACATGATTTTCTGTATATATATAAAAGTTATGAATTTGAAACTCTAATTCACTAATTGATTGATGTTTGTGTTGTTTGTTTATTTGTTTGCTAATTTTTAACCATTTATGCCTAATTGAATCGAATATTGAATTGTATTGAAAATTGGTCGCATTTGCTTGCATATATATATACTTACATTGAACAGGTCATAGCAAGGAGGCTAGAGCAGAGAATAAAATTTGTTTGCCCGACAAATAGGTACATGTTTACTACATAATTTCCTGTTTTGTTTGGGTGATGATGATTTTGTGAGCCTATTGGCTAGCCGCTTGGCTTTTTCTTTTTCTTTTTGAGATCTGAAGGACCGGGGAAGCTATTTGAAATTCCCCGATGCTCCCATTGCAGGGGAGGTTATGGCGAAATTTTTCAAAAATTTAGGGTGTTAGCCAAATTTTTGAAATTTTGAAAATTCTCAGAAACTAAAGAGTTGGAGAATGGAAGCCTGATCGATCGTAGAGCTGAATAATCAAACCACTTTCGACTTTGTTCCTTTTCGGGGACGAAAAGTTTTAAGTGGGGGAGATTGTAATAACCCGAAAATCTGGGGCAGTTTAAAATTTTTATTTTGGTAATTTTAACGAATTTTGAATATTTAAAATGGATTATTTTAAATAATATCGACGTGAAATTTATTTTGAATAGAATTCGACGTATATATTATATACGTCATCGTTAGAATATAAATAATTATATATAATTATAAATAGAATTGAAAATGGCGCGGTAGTTCGATAATTCGATTTCAAACTTCAATTGAATGTACCGGGTGCAAAACAATCCGGATTCTAGTGAAACCAAAAACATTAGGATCTAATTGATGATATCTTTCTAACGGAGGTAAGAAACTGAGATTTCACTTTAAAAATTGAGAGATATGTCCAGTTGAAAATTCTGAATAGTCGCTATGGAATTCAGGCCCTTAAAAATGGACATTTTGCAAATGACCTCGGATTTCGACGAAACCACTTTTGTTGGGTCCGTGATGTCAAGTTATTGCTAGGTTTCAAATTTCATAATTTTTCGAATCAATATGTGAGCGTGGCAAAGGAAAACGTGTTTTGACCATTTCAGTTGATTTTAATCGACTGGAAATTGGCCATTTTTCTAACGATCTCAGAATTCGACAAAACTAGTTTTGTTAGGACCGTATCGTCAATACGAAGCTAGAAAATATTTTTCTGCAATTTATAGAGTTAGTATGTGACCCCGGTAATTTGAAATGTACGTTTAAAAATTCAATATAGCGATTTAAGTGTAAATTTAACAGGAACTGATTCAAACAGTCGAATCAGCTTACGATACATATCCCATTGTGTTCGGAATGGGGGTGAAACGCTATGGGCGACAGTCGGTGGACCTCGTTTAGAGGTCGTATGTAAAAGTCAACTTTTTAATAATTAATTAATAAAATAAAATAAAATAAAATATATTCTCTTTCCCTTTTATACGCTGGCCCCCCTCTCTAGCTTCAAAATCGAACTATCAGAAAAGGAAAAAAAAAAAAAAAAAAAAAAGAAACACGAGACGAAGGCGACGGGGGGAGAGCCGCTGCCACCTCGCGCGCCCCCCCCAGCGGCGCCGACGCAAGACCCCCCCCCCCCCTCCGATCCTCCGCTTCTTCTCCTTCCCCTGTCGCTCCTCCTCCCACGAGCCCCTGGACCACCGCGAAGCCCCAGTCGCCGCCAACATCGAGCCGCCACCGCACCCACAACCGCCTACCCCCCCCCCCCCCCCAGCAAAGTCCGCCACTGCCCCCCCTGTAAGTCGGTTTTTATTTATTTATTTGTTTTATTTTTATTTTATATAAATAGAAAATTAAAAACTGATTTTTATTGAAATTAAAAACTGATTTGTTTAAGATTTAAAAACTGTTTTTTTTTAAGAATGTAAAAACAGAATTTTTGAAAAGAATTTTTAAAAAACTGATTTTTTTAAGAAAATGGAAAAAAGGGTTTAAATCCTGAAATAGAAAAGGTATGATCTTTATATTTTTAGAGTGATAAAAATATAGTTTTTATATTTTTAAAGTATTAAAAATATAATCTTTACTATATAGGAATATTAAAAATATGATTTTTATATTTTTAAAGTATTAAAAGTATAATCTTTATAGGATAGAGAATATAAAAATATCATCTTTGTATATGTAGCAAAATAAAAATCTGATTTTTATTTTATATACGTTGAAATCAAGTGATGTTTTGAAATTTAAAAAGGTGAAATCTTTAAACTTAAAAAGGTGAAATCTTTAAATTTAAAAAGGCGAAATCTTTATATAGAAAATAGCGTGATAAAAATATAATTTTTATCTATATAACATAATAGCAAAAATTCGATTTTTATATATTGAATAGCGTAGTAAAAATTCGATTTTTAAATATAAGAAGTGGTTATAAAAATATGATTTTTAAATTGAAAGTGAATAAATAAAAATGTGATTTTTATTTTAAAGACATCGAAATATAAAAATGTGATTTTTATACATATAGTGACTACGGGCAACGAAGACGATGAAGATGAAGATTTCTATCAAATGAAGTGCCGTGGAGCTAGGATAGCTTTCGGTGAGAACTTCTCACTCTTAATTCTCTTTTTCTAGATATATATATATACTAGGATGCAGACGGTGCTTATTAGAAGCACCCGACACCCGTCCACATACCATGGACTTGTTTGTTTGGATGTTTGGTGATTGATTGAGATATTGGTTTGAATGTGGTTTGTGGTGTGAAAAATCGAATCGATAAATTGGTTAGGATTAGACGTGCGCCGTTATAAGGCGAAGGAGTAAGACTAGGTTAGACTCTTACTCCAAATTTTGTGGTTTGCATAACGAAAGAGATTTGATTGATGTGTGAATGGCGTGGGCCTTCACTAGACCGGGGATAAGGCTAGGCCTCGTCCCGTTTCTAGTATCGTGCCGTTATGCCGCCGAAATTTTCTAAAATATGTTAGAAAAATAAAAATATCATTTTTATTGTGTAAATGAAATGAATAGAAATTCATGTGTTGAAATAGGATATTTTATCGTTAAAAATATAATTTTTAACGCGAAAGTGAATAAATAAATATTTATAAACAAATCGGCCGATTTGTTTATATACACTGATTTGACTGATATTGATTGGGTCGATAAATTTTACACATCGCCCAACTGCACAAATAAAATCTGTGTTTGATTGTTTGAAACCCCACACGGGTGTTGGGATGAAATTTGATGTTCACTCATCCTGATTGATTAAGTATGTCGATCGATTGATTGACAGGCTGTTATAAGCGTCGGATATCTATATTTGATGCTTATACAGTGTAGTGCACTTTGGTTGATGGTTGATTATTTTTCAATGCTATTATATACATGTGTTGTATGGAATCCATATAATTAACACTATATGGTGATTGATTGGGCCTCATTCCAATCGGGAAAATAATGAATATTATAAAAGAAAATTCATGTGTTGAATATAAAAATAGTCATGTGTTGACGACGTTCATGTGTTGAAAATATTCGTGTGTTGAGTAAAATATTTTAAATAATAAAAATTACATCTTTATCATATTTACGATTAGAATCTACTTTACGGTGGAGTCTAATTAAAATCAAACGATAGATACCTTAGTTTTATAAAATATTTTACGTAACAAAAAATAGTGATGTGTTGACAGTACTCATGTGTTGAGATTAGTCGTGTGTTGAAAGAAATATAGATTCATGTGTTGAATGAGATAAATATTCATTTGTTGGATAGAATAAAGGAGTTTTGAAAAATATAAAGCCGTGTTGATTAGAGATGCGTGATTTCGACGTGAACGATATTTATATCGATTTTAAACGATTTCGAAATGAATTGAATTGAAAACGATTTCGAAATGAATTGAATTGAAAACGATTTCGAAATGAATTGAATTGAAAACGATTTCGAAATGAATTGAATTGAAAACGATTTCGAAATGAATTGAATTGAAAATAATTTCGAAATGGATTGAATTGAAAACGATTTCGAAATGAATTGAAAACGAATTCAAATTGAATTGAAAGTGAATTGAAATGAATTCAAATTGAATTAAAATTTGAATTGAATAGAAATGAATTTTAAAACGAATTTATAAAGAAGAATTCAATTTTGGCGTTGAATGGAAATAGTGTTGAAATGGTTTTGAAACGAAGTTAAAATGATTTATAAAATTCGTTTTAAAAGGAAATCGACGAAATATATAATATATATATATATATTATATATATATAATGGCCTGAATAGAACGCGCCGCGCCGCGGTAGTTCGTGAATTTCGACCATTTATCTCAAACGGACATTGCGGGAGATCCGACCGTCGGATTCTCCTAAAACCGGAACCGTTGGGTTCGTATCGAAAAGAGCTTTCCAATGAATATTAGAAATTTGAAATCTAACGGTTGGATTTGGAATTATGTCCAAATCAAATTCGAAAAAGGTCGCTGTAAGTGCAGTTCGATGGCCGTTGTTGGAAATCGACCGTACGGGCCTTGATAAAATTATTAAAAATATCTATAATTTGTGTAAAATTATAATATGTGAATTGGAAAGATTTGGGCTGGAAAATTCCACATTTGAAAAGATAAAAATAGATTTTTATCGAAATGAACTAGTTTTGAACTAGAATTGAAATCAGTTTATTTTTAAAATAAATAAATTGAATTTGAAAGTGATTTTGAAAATAATCGATAATTTCCAATACGTGGATTGGACTGGAGCTGAATCGAAATTATCTTCGGGATATTTCGATGTTGGATTTCGTGACTATACAAATATTGTTATGGGGATTTGAAAGATATTTTATATCGTTATTTCCAATACGATATTTGTTGGTTTCAGAATTTGATATTGAATATAAGCCGATATATTTTCTATTCAGAGCCTTGTATTTAATATCAAATGTGATTTGGTTTGTCGTGAATCGTGTTTTTGATGACATTGGTTCTTTAACCCAGTGAAAGGCAGGATATTGATTTTTGAAAAGATTAAAACTAAGTGGAGTTTTAATGAATCTTTAATTAGATTGAAAAGTGAATTGATAATTTAAATTATCAAATCTGAAAGGTGATCGAGAGTGGAGTATCACCAGTTTTGCTCCAAAGCGATAGTTAAATCTTTAATTAGATTTGAACGTGAAATGGTAATTAATTTTACCGATAACACCGTGGTGTTAGATATGGAGTATCACCAGTTTTGCTCCATGGGATATATAGGTTGGGATTGGGAAATAAAACAAATAATTACTTCGGTGTGGTTCGTTAATCCCGACTAGTTTGAAATGATATCCAAAGGAAGATTAAAGAATAAATTTAGAAGAATTTATCTTGGATAAAATTAATGGGAACATTTCCCTAAGAATGTGATTTTGTGAATAAAAGAATATTCTGAATTGGAATGAGGCGTTTGTTGTGTTTGTGTAACATTCGTTTATTATATACGTGGGTTATTCAGAAAGGCCGGGTTTATACCCATTCTGAATAACCGATTCGACGAGATGTCGAAGATGAAGACGGTGGTTGAAGACCGGAAGTCTTCACATCGTTTGGGTGATTACTGATGATCTTGATTGGGCTGTACACCCAAGATGAGGGAAACAGTCGGTGATCGTCCAGACGTACTTGGAGATCGATGGATATGCGAGGAAAGTGCCTCCGGTTTCGTTCAGACCCAGAACGGACTTGTAAATGGACTGTGTGTCTGACATTGGATTTTAGTCCGTGTGATTGATCTCTATTAAATATATATCTATTTGGCGGCGGAGAATTTATTCTCTTGCTTAACGCCCTTCTCTGAGACGTACGAGCTCAGGGGTTATATATTGATGGATATCAAACGCATGGAGTGAATTGCCTGTGTGGCATGCGTAAGTGGCAATTGATCAAGGCTTCTGTTGAAAAGCAAAGTCTTGTGGTTGATGATCAAAGCACGGCCTGTGTGGCATAGCTTTGTGTATAACGTGAATTCGCGAGCCTCACACCTCGGTATGAGTCAAAAACGGGATAGTGACTGCAGGGAGAGCACGACGTTTCTTTCTAGCTAGGGTGGTGTCAGTGACCTACCAGCCCTGACATTTATATACTTTTCACCTGTGTGGTTGTTGGAATGCGAGGCGCCTCGGATATAGGTCTGTAAGGACCGGGAAACGTGTGTTCAGGAATAATTAATCCTCAAAAGTAAGAGAGGACCGGCCCTGAAGATCCAAGGATCATAGTGGGGTCCTGGGACATTTGCTAGAGTGTCTCGAACGCGGAGAGGAGCTTGCCCCTTGCCTCGGCTCATGACGGAAATCCAATTTCCAATACGTGTATTGCGGTTTTAATTGTAGAACTAGTATGGCGACATGATATATGGTACCCATGCCGTCTATGATTGATATTTATGATTTGAAACTGTTTTGACACTATACACCTATAATAGTATCAAATAATGTGTTTTAAACGTATCAAGCATGCTTTGGCTGCTATAAGGGAAAACCCTATCCTCCGGCTTGCGTTGCATTGTGTGATGGGACCTGGGTCTTATAACAGCTTCATTTTTCTTTATTTAGCATTGCGCTGTTTGTTTTATGCACTGGTATTCTTGGGAGGAAACCCGTTCCGTGTTATACGGCGTGGTCCCTTGATTTACCTAACTTTAAGAATAAAGATTAATAACTGCTTTAGTTCTCACACCAGTCACATGACTGACCTGGAGTTTATTGTTTAACCTAAACTCTGGGTGCCCCTATTTTCCGCACGGGCAGCTAGTAGTTTTGGTTTTGCAGATTTATATTCACCGGGTCCTGATATACAGCTGGAACGATGCTCGGAAAGCTCTGTATCCGTGTATCACTTCTAGTTGTGCTTTTGTATTATCTTCCGCTGCTATGTAATTTATTGTAATCTCTGATATTTATCGAATGTAATTTATTCATTTATACTCTGTATATTCTTGTATCTGATGGAATTGTTGTAATAACAATGAAATGTTCTTCCGTATGCGTCCTTTTGTGTGTTGTTCTCAAAGTATCCGTGCTTTCCTTCACGGGGAAGTTACGGGTTCTTACAATGAGCCAGCCATTGCAGTAGAAAATGGAGTTCAAAGCAATGCGCCAAAGAATCTTCAAGCTCGGAAAGAGTAATGGCCCCAAAATGAGCTGAGCTTTTCCCTCCCTGACTGCCTGGGGGGGGAACAGAAGAAAAGAGGCGAAAGCAAACTAGGTCAGACATAAAGTCTGGTAAGTCCAGTGATTCTTAGTATTTAAAACGAGGAAAAAGGTCATGACATGAATAAACTAAATATAAGATTAAACCATAGTAACAAGATAACATGGGGGTAAGCATGGGATATGGCAAGATAAACTGAATGTACCGATAAACTGAATGTACTGATAAACTGAATGCACTTCTACTCCTTTTCTGATTCGCAACTACCCTGTTATACTGATTTCTATATCTCTGCACTACCTACTAGTGTCCAAACTAGTAATCTATGATCATATGATAACATAATCCCAATCCCTGTATTTACGGTTTCCTTCAAGTGTGCTTCTATTATGGGGATTCCGTTTATTACCTAGATCTAATCTAGGGCTTACTGTCGAGTGCTTACTAGATTCAACCAGGGTTTACACTACCCAGGGCTACTGGGGTTTATGCTACCTATTGAATGCTTCTTGGATTCAGGGTTTACGCGACCTAGGTCCAACTAGGGATTATGCTACCTACTTTGAATTAATTTCCCATGTGTCTGTGTCAGTCGGCCCTCTCTTGCGTGTAGATACTCTGTGCTGGCCCTACCATAAGGTGTATCAAGCCTTATGATAGCGACCCGACATGATTCAAGATGCACAGTGTATAACTACTGGTACCCAGTGCCTGCTTTTTCCACTCTGGAATACGTGCACGCCCGTAAATCATCGGAACCTACACTGACGTACCCCCTGCCGCTATTTTTGACCGCTTATAATCAGCCCAGTAATCGTGCCCCACCCTGCCTAGTTTCAGGGTACCATGATACATCTATGTGGGTTACTGCTGAAATGGGTCCCCGTTACTAGGGTTTCCTGCTGGTTAAGTTTGTGGGCCTATATATACAAATATTACCCACCTATACGAGATGTCCTTAACCCTCCCACCGATTCTAGCATGTTTTCTTAATGGTTAAGTTTTGTGGGCCTATATTTGCTAATATTACCCACCAACCCGATGTGCACTTAACCTTCCCACAGATTCAAGCATGTTTATTTAATGGTTAAGTTTTGTAGGCCTATATTTACTAATATTACCCACCTACCCGACGTGTACTTAACCTCCTACTCGTCAAGTCGTGTTGGTTAAGTTGTTCTTATTAACTTAACCTATCTTGCTTATCATGTTGGATTGGTTAAGTGTGATTTATTTACTTAACCCTGTTCATTCATCAGGCTATATTGGTTAAGTATTTCCCATTTAACTTAACCCCATTCGTTCATCAAGTTATATTGGCCAAGTGTCATTAATCAATTCAAGTTAACTTAACCCACCCACGCGTCACGTCATGTTGGTTAAGTGTTTCCTTCTGCTGTTAACTTGAACCTACCTCAAACCATGTTATATTCGTTAAGTATTGCCCTCTCGTGTTAACTTAACCCTTCACATACATTGTGTTATATAATTGGTTAAGTGTTTTCCTGTTGTATTACTTAACCCCACCACATGTCATTTTATATTGGTTAAGTGTTACTTTAGTTAACTTAATCCTATCATTTGCTTAGTTAACATGTTACAACAGTTAAGTGTTCTAAATTTACTTAGCCTCACCCACTTGTCTAGTTAACATGTTATTATGGTTAAGTGTTCCCCTAATTACTTAACCTCACCATTTCTAGCTTGATTTATTCATGAGCCTTAATTAATTAATTATTTAAAGCACCAACCACTCACATTAGACAGATATTGTTGTGGTTACTGGATGTGCCGGTCGGTTCCGGGCATGTTTACACCACAACTCAGTCTAACCTTGGGTCTTTCCGGGCTTGATGCACTAACCACCCACATTAGACAGGTATTGTTGTGGTCACTAGATGTACCGGTCGGTTCCGGCAGTTTTACACCACAACTCAGTCTAACCTCGGGTTAGGCATATTCGTCTTTTACTAAATTTACATATTTACTATTTATGTAAATTTTTCCGTAAACCAATTTAGCCTAGATCATATTCAACTGCCATGCAAATTAACATACTTATATTCTATGCCAAAAACTTTTACCAATCAATTAACCCAACTTGCAATTTATACCAATTTAGATTTAATATTCCCCTTTTTCAATTCATGCCCAATCTAGATTAATATTCTAATTTACAGTTCATGTCAAAACTTGAATTAATATTCTAGTTTACCGTTTATGTCCAAAACTTGGTTTACACGCCAATTACACACTTTGTGGCTAATTAAATTTATCAATTTAAGCCCAAGTCTAATATGCATGTAAATTCATTCACTATTATAACAAATTTAGATTATGCCAACATATTTATTATGCCAAATTAACTTAATTAAGCTACGCCCAATCCCCGCATCATAATCGTACGTATAACATGATTTCACAAGTTTTCTATGTACTCATGAAATGGCACTAATCAAAAGGAATAGGGGATAAGCATAAGAACTGATATAAAAGATTAGGCAGGCAAAAATAATGGCTCCAAAAAGTTCGATGTACATAATAGTGAATAGGAATAAACTAGCCAAGTTACACACTAAATATGAGATCCACATAACCAAGGGAATATGCATAGGTGATTTGGTCCAATATAATGCCAGTTCAAGGTACAACATGATCGGTTAATTGCAAAAATGGAAATAGTCACAAGCAACTAACTACAATAGTCATAGGCAATTAACCACAATAGTCATGGATGACTAATCACAATAATTTCTTAATCAATGTCATAGGCAATAGTCTCATAGTTATGATTCATAGTCGTAGGCAATAATTTCATAAGCGATAGTTTATGGCTATAGTCTTAGACACAGGTCTTATAGTCATAGTCATAGTCATAGGCAATAGCTTCATAGGCAACAGTTTCATAGTCATAGTCTTAGGCAAAAGTCCCATAGTCATAGTCTTAGGCAAAAGTCTCATAGTCATAGTCTTAGGAAAAAGTCTCATAGTCATAGTCTTAGGAAAAAGTCTCATAGTCATAGTCGTAAATCAGATCCAAAGGCATAGATAACTTTCAATTTGACATAAGCACGAATCAAAGATAATTAACTTGCAAATTGGTATAGTTCTATATTTTGATTCATTACATTCACAATTCCCATTTACACGTTCAAATCTAAGGAATAACCCTACTTACAGTGATCGGTTTAGAAAAGGATAATAAGATAGCGTTGTGGTGATTTGCCATCCAGTCCGTCTAGAATAGGTCAAAATCATTGCAGTCCAAATCTGGAAAAACAGGGCAGGTCGACCTCCAAGTCGACCCCCTGGTCGACCTATAAGGGGGGAGGTCGACCGCCTGGTCGACCTGGGTCTTGGGCGGAAAATTTCCCGCCCAGCCCAGGTGTGTGTTTTGAATTCGAATTTTGAATATGTTTTTATTTATTTAAATTCTTGAAACTTCTGAAGGCCATAACTTCTTCATACGGGTCCGATTTACGTAAACTCGGACTCTATCTCAAGCAGAATTTCGAGACGAACGCAACGGCGCAACCCATTTCCCTTAATTCTTCTTCTAAAATTATTTATACCTTAATTTGTGAAACTTAATGTTACAGAATTACGGGGTGTTACACATATACATACATACATACATATATATATATATATATGTGTGTGTGTGTGTGTGTGTGTGTGTGTGTGTGTGTGCGTGTGTATACGTATATCTATAAATCTGAAAGGTCGAAAATACCCTAGATTGATTGGTTAGGAAGAATAGGAATGTATTTGCATAGTCTGATAAGTAGAGAATAATAAGAAATGTGATTGCAAACTTGAAGTTATGAATAAATAGAGATTAGTGCAAAATAAAGAATTAGCCATATTGCGCACTAATTTGATATCCCAAAAAATTAGAAAAGTAATGTCTTGCACTCATGGGTTCCCATTATAGTAATTACATGAAACCAAGTGTAACGGCCCGCCCCGCACCAACCGACATTTACTCCAAAAGTGCGTTGTACACATGTCCAGTTAGCATGGAACGGGTCATCAGAAGGATAGGGGAGAAGGAAATGAACTAACAAAGAACGTGTAGAATGTCTCACAGCGCATAGAATAAAATATAATAATAACATACTTGACATAAAACAGGTGAGACAGTGCATAAGCTGAAAACCAGAACTAAACATCATAGTAGCGGAAATCCAAAATATAGCTTATTACAACTTTTCAAACTGTCTCAAAGAAAAAGAAAGATAAATGAGGTACACTACTAATGCCCAAGTAGCGACCACCAACGACACAGGGAGAATATATATATCACACGTGGAAGCCTCCTGCCCGCCTCCGGATCAGCTATTCGCGCATCACCAGCTAACTTGTCTCTAGTCTGCTCGTGTGAGCACCCAGAGTAATAAGAGGAGACATAAAACTCTGGGTCAGACATAAAGCCTGGTATGAGCGATAAGCATCTAAAGTGAACAATAACAGGTAAACTAAAATATACCTAAACCTGGACCTGCAACCAAAGAGTTAGCACTACATATTGTACAACACTCTAAGGTGCCATATCAAACGATGTAAAGATACAGAGGTGGGGGTGGTGTGCATGTCATTGTGGTAGCAAACAATCAAACATAGCATCCATCCTCACATCTCTCACTCAATGCGTAAAGCATACGATATTCACCACTTCGATCACCCACCTTTACTACGATCACTTTGCCCCATGATGTCATAAATGGCTTCACTGCACTGATAACGTAGCCACTAATCCTTCGCTATGTCCACTTGCCCCATGGAGTTATTCACCCCATCTGCGCTGGCTCATAGCCTTACCAATCCTTACTATGTCCACTTGCCCCATGGAGTTATTCACCCCATCTGCGCTGGCTCATAGTCTTACCAATCCTTACTATGTCCACTTGCCCCATGGAGTTATTCACCCCATCTGCGCTGGCTCATAGTCTTACTACGCATCACCTTGCCCCTCGAGTCGTAGTGACTCTACTGCACTGATAACGTAGTCTTGCTACCATCACCTTGCCCCTCGAGTCGCAATGACTCTACTGCACTGATAAGTAGCCTATCATCCATTTTTAGTGGTGAATCGAAGTTTTGAACATCGACAACTCCTTAGCACACATCCCGCAGCATAGCCCAACCATGAAGTGAACTCATTGGTTCCCAACTGGATCCTGAGCTCTAACTTCCCATATTGGACTATCTTTGCATCTCGGGTTATTGGTCAATACTAGGTCGGATCGGGTTCTCTTCAACCCATCGGTTCGGGTCGGGTGTCTGTGTTGCGTTAGCTCATGGTCCTCCTCTGGCACGGTTCGGTTTGGGTCCACTCCATCGCATCGGTTCGGGTCGGGTGTCCCCCTTTGGGTCGGGTCGGGTGCCATCTACCATCCAGTTCGTGCTTCCGCTCCGATCCGCTCCCTCGTTCTTCACGTGTCCCGATCCGATCCCTCCTCCTTTATCCGATCTGATCCCTCCTCCTTTATCCGATCCGATCCCAGTTCAGTTAGCGTGGCCTTCCTTTTTGCCAATTTTCTCAAGTGTCAGATTCCGACCCGATCGAATCCCTTGCCCAGTTCAACATATCCGATCCGAGCCTCCATATCCGATCCGATCCGAAACCTGCACTATTTCCTGAAGCTTTTCCAGCAAGAGTTTACGCCATTCGACGACGTTTTCGACCATAATAACTATTGAAATCAATCACAAAGCATATCATACAGTCATAACAACATGCATAATCAGCCACAAACATCAAAACATCAATATGATAGGTTAAAATAGATCAAACATACCCAAAACCCCATATTTCCCCTTAAGCATGTTTAGGTGAAACTAATGATAGGATTAGCAAAAATTAAACAAATTAACCCAAATTCATATCAGAGGTCTAAAACATCATTTAGGAATTTATGAACATTTTTTCCAGAATTTTATCAAGTTTAAATTCGCTAATTAACACTAATTACCCTTAATTAGCCATAATTAGTACAAAACTATGCAAATCACTCACCTTAGCCACAAATAAACTAAGATCTGAAATAAATCTCTGATTTGATGTGAATCCCAATGCTAAACAGCAGCTCCAATGTTGATTTGGTGTAGATCTTCCTTGATTAGAGGTTGCCAAGCTTAATCCTTGACCAAAAGATGATTTGGAGGTGATTTAGAGGTTGTAGGCCATTTTTAGGGTTCCTTGGTGATAAGTGGAGGCTAGAAAACTGAAATGGAATGATTCTCTACTTCATTTCAGCCTCCCCATAACCCTAATCCCGAAATGGGTTATGGGCCTACTCACTAATCACCCTATTTGGCCCGGTTAAGCAGTTTTTCACCCTCCAAACTTTATTTCAGCCATATCTCCCAAACGGTAAGTCCGTTTGGCTATTATGACCACTCTACGGAAAGGTAAACCATCAAACGAATCTAATGGAAGTAGTTTCAGGTCAAAATTCCTTTCCAATCAAAAGTTATGGCCAAAACAAGACCAGCTAGGGGCAAAATGGTCATTTAAAAATCGACAAAAATCATGAACATGGGAAATGACTCTAATGGATGTTTCCCAAAGTTACATGACCATACGACTTCATATGGGAAAGAAATAAATATTCTACGATCCCCCGATGCGTAGAATGCGGGTTGTTACACTCTCCCCCCTTAAGAAATTTCGCCCCCGAAATTTCCTAACCAAAACGCAAATAGGGTCCTGCATGCCTATCAACCATAAAACAACCATCAAACATGCAAAACAAGTAAAAAAAAGTCTATCCTAGCATGCGGAATAACTAAATCGCAAAGTATATCTTACCAGGCAAAGAGTTCTGGGTACGCCTTCCTAATGCTCTCCTCTGTCTCCCAAGTACAATCATTCTCGTTCTCGCCCCACTGGACCTTGACTAGATTCACCGCCTTCCTTCGAAGTTGCTTCGTATCGTGCCCCACAATACGAGTCGGCTTGCGGTTGCCAACTGCCTCGGGTTCTACTTCGAAGTCCTCTAACTGATCAGGTGAAATAGTCATATCTAAGTCGTGAACGAACTTCCTTAGTTGGGAAACATGAAATACATTGTGAACTCCCGCCATTTTCTCTGGTAAGCCAACTCTATATGCCAAATTCCCGACTAGTTCAAGAACAGGGAATGGGCCAACAAATCTTGGTGCTAACTTCCCTCTCCTGCCAAATCGTATCACGCTCTTCAACGGAGAAATCATGACATACACCAAGTCACCAACGGAGAATTTTAAGTCTCTTCTCCTCTTATCAGCATAACTCTTTTGCCTATCTTGGGCAGCCCTCATTCGTTGTTGAATGATCTTAATCTTATCTGAAGTTTCCCTCACCACATCTGGTCCAAGCATAAACTTCTCGCCAGTCTCTATCCAACATGATGGTGAGTTGCACGGTCTTCCGTACAAAGCTTCATATGGAGCCATACCGATACTGGATTGGTAGCTATTATTATATGCAAACTCTACTAGATGCAAATGGTCATCCCATGATCCACCAAAATACAACATATATGCCCTCAAGAGATCTTCCAAAATACGATTCACCTATTCCGTCTTACCGTCGGTCTGAGGATGATATGTGGAACTTAGATGTAATCTTGACCCTAGAGCCTCTTGTAAGCTCTTCCAAAACCCACTAGTGAACAACGGGTCTCGGTCACTCACAATGCTTTTGGGTACTCCATGCAATCTCACTACCCACTTCATATACAAATCTGCCAACTTGGCTGCCGTCCTGGTCGATTTGACTGGTATAAATCTTGCGCTTTTAGTCAACTGATCCACAATTACCCAAATGCTATCATATCCCGATCTAGTCCTTGGTAAGCCATCGATGAAATCCATCGAGACTTGCTCCCATTTCCATTCGGGAATTTCTAATGGTTGCAACAACCCACTAGGCTTCTTTTGCTCGGCTTTAACTAGCTAGCAATTCATGCATTTGGATATAAATTTCCCAACGTCTCTTTTCATCCCTTCCCAGTAGTAAGTCTGTTTTATGTCTCGATACATCTTATTACCACCGGGATGTATAGTCAGTTTTGAGTGATGACATTCTCTAAGCACTTCATCTCTCAAACCATTTACGTTGGGTACAACTAGTCTTCCATTCTTCCGAAGCCATCCATCTCGATCAAGCCCATACACATTTATCTCCTCTCCGTCGATGTCCATCTCTAACTTGGAGATGATTTCCAATAGATTAGTATCGTCCCTCTGGCTGGAACCAATCCGCTCTATCAAAGTGGTTCTGATCGCTAAACTAGCTAGCATAACTGGATCCAATTCGCACTTTGGTCTGAAATTAAACCCCGCGATATACTCCAGTTGCTTCCATTCAAGAAACATTGCCCCTAAACTGGCATGTCTCCTACACAAGGCATCGGCTACCGCATTACCTTTCCCAAGTGTGTATGCGATATCAAAATCATACGAAGCCAAGAACTCTAACCATCTCTGCTGACGGAGATTCAGATCCTTCTGGGAGAAGAGATACTTTAACGATTTATGATCGGTAAACAATTCAAATCTTTCTCCCAAGAGATAGTGTCTCCACATCTTCAGCGCAAACACGATCGCTGCTAATTCCAAGTCATGGGTAGGATACTTCTTCTCATGCGGCTTTAGCTGTCGACTAGCATAAGCTGCAACCCTACCTCCTTGCATCAGCACAACACCTAGTCCGGTACCACAAGCATCCGTGTATACCGTCATCTCTTCATTCCCCTTAGGAATGACTAACACTGGCGCACGCATCAACTTCTCTTTTAGACTCTTGAATGCATTCTCACACACTCCATCCCAGACGAAGGACTGATTCTTCTTAGTCAACTGAGTCAACGGTGCGGCTATCTTGGAGAAGTCCAGGATAAACTTACGATAATATCCAGCTAATCCCAAGAAACTTCTTACATCCGTTACATTCTTGGGCGTAGGCCAATCCTGTACCGTAGCCACCTTCCTAGGGTCCACGGCAATACCACACTTTGAAACAACATGACCCCAGAATCTCACTTCCCTTCTCCAAAAATGACACTTAGAGAACTTCGCTTTCAATTGGTGTTTCCTCAACACCTCCATCACTATCCTCAAGTGTCCCTTGTGTTCCTCCTCTGTCCTTGAATAAACAAGGATATCATCCACGAACACAAGAACAAACTTATTCAACTGATATCTGAATACTCGATTCATAAGATCCACAAAATAGGCCGGTGCATTGGTCAACCCAAATTGCATGACCAACCACTCATAAAATCCAGACGGCGTCCTGAATGCCGTTTTCGGAACATGCCCATCTGCTACTCGAAGCTGATGAAATCCTGTCGCGAGGTCAAACTGGGAGAACACTCTTGCTCCTTCCAGTTGATCAAACAAATCATCTATCCGCGGTAGAGGATACTTATTCTTCCTCGTCACCTTATTCAACTCGCGATAGTCCACACACAAACGAAGGGAACCATCTGCCTTAGTGGCAAATACAACTGGTGCTCCCCACTCGGAGACACTCATTCTAATAAGTCCCTTCTTCAAAAGATTGCTGACTTGCACCCCGAGCTCTCGCTGCTCCCTTGGTGCCATACGACAAAGTGGCATCACTATAGGTCTGGCATCTTTCACTAAATCAATACGGAACTCAATTTCTTGGCGTGGTGGAAGTCCGGTCACCTCCTCGAAGACGTCCGGATACTAGCAAACCACGGGCACATCTGACAACTCATCCTGCGGGATGTCGAGGGAATTTACAAAACTAGCCATAACCCCATCACTAGGTAGACTACCAAACACTACCCTCCGCCCATCATCCGCCCTCACTGTCACCAAAAAGCCCTCACAGTCTACCACCACCCCGTATCTTTGGAGCCAATCAACTCCTAATATAATGCCATACCCAGTAAAGTCCAAAACAAAGCAATCACAAACAAACACATCCATGACTCGATAAGACCAAATTCCTACAAATCATACTAAGGCTAGTCGAACCACCAATCGGGTTCGTCACAACCAATGGTCTATCGACTATCTCGGGTTCCAGTCCCAACCTATCTACCAGGTCACTAGATATGAAGGAACGGGAAGCCCCAGTATCAAATAAAACTCGAACTGGTACATCATAAATAGAAAGCATACCTTGAATAACAACATTCTTTCCTTACTCCGCCGCAGTTGGGGCATTCGACGAAGAAGGAACAGCATCAATAGCATACGCTTTCACAATCTGTTTCTCCTTAAGAGGTTACGGACACTTATCCTTGAAATGTCCCACTTGACCACAGTTGAAGCACTTCTTATCCGCTGGCTTGGCCCGACAATCTTTGGCATAATGGCCCTTCTTACCACAGCTGAAGCACTCAACATCCTTCTTGTTCTTTTTCTGGCCACCCTTAGATTGGTCCTGCTTCCTCTTATTCTGAGAACCACCTTTGCCTCCACCACTTGATTGTGGCTTTGGCTCCTCTGCAGGTACAACCTCAGTCTCCGACTTAGGTTAGAGACTTTCTGACCTCAATGCTTTCCCCACAATCGATTCAAATGTCTCATCGATGTGGTTGATAAGCCTTTCCCCCAAGTACTGATCCAAACCAGTTATGAATTTCTCATTTTTCTTCTCGGGGGTATCAATAAGAGATAACCCATACTTCGACAAAGTGTCGAATTCAGCAATATACTCCGAGACAGCTCTGCCATTCTGCTTGAGCTCCAAGAATTTCTTAAACAACACTGACTTTTGAGTAGCTGGAATGAACTTCTCGCTAAAGCGGACCTTAAACTGCTCCCAAGTAATCTGATCTTCGGGAGTAGCTGCCTTTATAGCATTCCACCAATTCATTGCCCGCCCTTGCAGCTGACGGGACGCTAGCTTTCTCTTCATCGCATCCTCGATACCCAAATACTCGAAGATACGTTCGCAACTATCCAACCAATCCTGAACATCTGTAGCCGACTCCGTTCCGTTGAACGGCTTCCCACCAAGGCTAATATAATCCTTATTCAGCTTGGCGAAGTCGACCCTCGGCGCCTGCACTATTGGGCCAACACCAACTCCGGGATTGGGAGCTGCCCCTTGCACTTCTCTAAGCATGTCTCTCATGAGGTCAGTAAACATTGCCCTCATGTCAGCAGCATTCCCATGGTTGGTCCCTCTACCAGCACCTCTAGTGTCTCTACTCATCGTTCAATCTGTAAAGAGAAAACGATTAACGACCCCATAGTGGTGCTAGTGCAGTGCGACTTCATTCTTATACTACCAATAGTATATATATATATATATATATATCTAGCTTTTGAAAACCAAAATAATCACAAATACGCGCTCTCATATACGTACTTTCTCTCCCTAGTGTCTTTCCCTAGGTTAACTATGCAACCTAGAGCTCTGATACCAAGTGTGACGGCCCGCCCCGCACCAACCGACATTTACTCCAAAAGTGCGTTGTACACATGTCCAGTTAGCACGGAACGGGTCATCAGAAGGGAAGTGAAGAAGGAAATGAACTAACAAAGAACCTATAGAATGTCTCATAGCGCATAGAATAAAATATAATTATAACATACTTGACATAAATCAGGTGAGACAGTGCATAAGCTAAAAACCAGAACTAAATATCATAGCAGCGGAAATCCAAAATATAGCTTATTACAACTTTTCGAACTGTCTCAAAGCAAAAGCAAGATAAAGGAGGTACACTACTAATGCCCAAGTAGCGACCACCAACGACACAGGGAGAATATATATATCATACGTGGAAGCCTCCTGCCCGCCTCCTGATCAGCTACTCGCGCATCACCAGCTAACATGTCTCTAGTTTGCTCGTGTGAGCACCCAGAGTAATAAGAGGAGACATAAAACTCTGGGTCAGACATAAAGCCTGGTATGAGCGATAAGCATCTAAAGTGAACAATAACAGGTAAACTAAAATATACCTAAACCTGGACCTGCAACCAAAGAGTTAGCACTACATACTGTACAACACTCTAAGGTGCCATATCAAACGATGTAAAGATACAGAGGTGGGGGTGGTGTGCATGTCATTGTGGTAGCAAACAATCAAACATAGCATCCATCCTCACATCTCTCACTCAATGCGTAAAGCATACGATATTCACCACTTCGATCACCCACCTTTACTACGATCACTTTGCCCCATGATGTCATAAATGGCTTCACTGCACTGATAACGTAGCCACTAATCCTTCGCTATGTCCACTTGCCCCATGGAGTTATTCACCCCATCTGCGCTGGCTCATAGCCTTACCAATCCTTACTATGTCCACTTGCCCCATGGAGTTATTCACCCCATCTGCGCTGGCTCATAGTCTTACCAATCCTTACTATGTCCACTTGCCCCATGGAGTTATTCACCCCATCTGCGCTGGCTCATAGTCTTACTACGCATCACCTTGCCCCTCGAGTCGTAGTGACTCTACTACACTGATAACGTAGTCTTGCTACCATCACCTTGCCCCTCAAGTCGCAATGACTCTACTGCACTGATAAGTAGCCCATCATCCATTTTTAGTGGTGAATCGAAGTTATGAACATCGACAACTCCTTAGCACACGTCCCGCAGCACAGCCCAACCATGAAGTGAACTCATTGGTTCCCAACTGGATCCTGAGCTCTAACTTCCCATATTGGACTACCTTTGCATCTCGGGTTATTGGTCAATACTGGGTCGAATCGGGTTCTCTTCAACCCATCGGTTCGGGTCGGGTGTCTGTGTTGCATTATCTCATGGTCCTCCTCTAGCACGGTTCAGTTTGGGTCAACTCCATCGCATCGGTTCGGGTCGGGTGTCCCCCTTCGGGTCGGGTCGGGTGCCATCTTCCATCCAGTTCGTGCTTCCGCTCCGATCCGCTCCCTCGTTCTTCACGTGCCCCGATCCGATCCCTCCTCCTTTATCCGATCTGATCCTTCCTCCTTTATCAAATCCGATCCCAGTTCAGTTAGCCTGGCCTTCTTTTTTGCCAATTTTCTCAAGTGTCCGGTTCCGATCCGATCGAATCCCTTGCCCAGTTCAACATATCCGATCCGAGCCCCCATATCTGATCCGATCCGAAACCTGCACTATTTCCTGAAGCTTTTCCAGCAAGTGTTTACGCCATTCGATGACGTTTTCGACCATTCTAACTATTGAAATCAATCACAAAGCATATCATACAGTCATAACAACATGCATAATCAGCCACAAACATCAAAACATCAATATGATAGGTAAAAATGGATCAAACATACCCAAAACCCCGTATTTCCCCTTAAGTATGTTTAGGTGAAACTAATGATAGGATTAGCAAAACTTAACCAAATTAACCCAAATTCATATCAGAGGTCTAAAACATCATTTAGGAATTTATGAACATTTTTCTAGAATTTTATCAAGTTTAAATTCGCTAATTAACACTAATTATCCTTAATTAGCCATAATTAGTGCAAAACTATGCAAATCACTCACCTTAGCCACAAATAAACTAAGATCTGAAATAAATCTCTGATTTGATGTCAATCCCAATGCTAAAGAGCAGCTCCAATGTTGATTTGGTGTAGATCTTCCTTGATTAGAGTTTGCTAAGCTTAATCCTTGACCAAAAGATGATTTGGAGGTGATTTAGAGGTTGGGGGCCATTTTTAGGGTTCCTTGGTGATAAGTGAAGGCTAGAAAACTGAAATGGAATGATTCTCTACTTCATTTCAGCCTCCCCATAACCCTAATCCCGAAATGGGTTATGGGCCTACTCACTAATCACCCTATTTGGCCCGGTTAAGCAGTTTTTCACCCTCCAAACCTTATTTCAGCCATATCTCCCAAACGGTAAGTCCGTTTGGCTATTATGACCACTCTACGGAAAGTAAACCATCAAACGAATCTAATGGAAGTGGTATCAGGTCAAAATTCCTTTCCAATCAAAAGTTATGGCCAAAACAAGATCAGCCAGGGGCAAAATGGTCATTTAAAAATCGACAAAAATCATGAACATGGGAAATGACTCTAATGGATGTTTCCCAAAGTTACATGACCATACGACTTCATATGGGAAAGAAATAAATATTCTACGATTCCCCGATGCGTAGAATGTGGGTTGTTACACTATGAAAATATATCGTCTCATAGTTTTGCTAACCAATCGATTTGGAATCGGCCTACCTTCCTAAAAAGGAATAAATTGTAAAGATGGAAAAAGGTAACGCAACTGAAAGAGGTTGTATAAACATAAAGGCTTAATGTAATCAGTAACAATTCGAATTTTGACAGACTAGTTTTTTTTTAAAATCCAAATCTATCGAAGCTCCAGTTGGTTTCTCTGGTATCCTGCAAAAATTCAAAGATAAATATATCAGAGCTTACAAAAGGAATCTCAAAGTGGAAGAGTATAAAATATAATAATAGGTAAGCACTTAGCAATATAATGACACTATCTATCAAGTGTCTCTAAGCTATAGAATTTCAACCACCTGTCTAACCTGTGGGTTTGTTATGAGGTGGGGGTCAGAACAAAAGTACTGGTGAATGGATAGATTATACTTTCTACAAACAACACTACATATACCATTCTGTCATCGGTTCATATATATTAAGTTACTCGGTTTTATCTTACAATACACTTTCGATTTTTCCGCATATATCACACCCATATACTCCCTAGTTGATTAACATAATAAATAATATATATGTACCAATATACCCAATATATATATCGATGTACTTCCCACAGTACCCTCCTCGAGTGGTCCCCATTGCCATACCACGAAAATGTACTGGACCTCCATCTCCACGCTATGAAAACATATTGCTCTACTTTGCGAAAGCGAATAAGCCTCTACTGCTACGCCATAAGGATGCCTTAATCCCTGAGCTCCTCCATAGAACTCAGTCGGGGGCTTTACACATATCTATAATGGATAACCTCATTAGGCTTACAACAAGATATCCAAAGATAGGTTTGTCTCCTTCGGTGGCTCTCTAAGGCCTCACCCAGCCTACCACCACTAATAAAGGACTATTCAAAGAGTTAAACGACCGCCCTACCATCCAATCTAAACAAACATGTGGTCCTTCATCCAATGACTCGATAGTAAAATGTCATTGGCCTCTTGGCTTAGCTCCAGTATTTCTCGCACATGCTCTGACTGATGATGATAGATATCCGACGACCTATTATCCTTTGTTGGGTCTTGACCACGAAACATCCTCCTTGAGGCAGCCGCTAAATCATCCTAAGATCATCCCCCTCATACTTTATGTTGCCAACCATCAAAGATGCAACCAAGGCATATTCACCGGACGGAACTGTACAGACCATATCTCTATGGGTACAACTTCATTAGGCCTACCACGGAGGGCCATCACTAGAGGTGAGCGTTCGGTTGGTTTGGAGCTAAAAAACTCAAGCCGGATTCAAAATAATTAATTTCGGTTAATTCGGTCAACAATCGATTTAACCGAACTTAAAGGATGTATTATAATTCAAATGGATTCACTCAAAGTAAAACATAAATTCATGTTTGAAGAAACTTTATGTAGTAAATTTTATGTTTATGATAAGATTTGATCTTTTTGTACAAATGCCTTTGCATTATATAACAAAACCAATTTTTTAAAGTACTACGATAACGTAAAATTAGATAATAAACTAAAATTTCGGTTAACTCGGTTAAACCGATAACCAAAAAAAATTATTTTACAAATCGAATTCAAACTGATTTAGTTTTGAAACTGAAATGACCGAAACGACCGAAATGAACCGATTTGGTCGGTTGATTCGGTTTGAACCGAATAGTGCTCACCTCTGGCCATCACGGAGTATCCTCACGTCCCGTAGAAGTCCCGCACTTCCTTCCAGTACCGTCGAACAGTAAGCTGGACGTTCTCCTCTCATGTCTCCAGACAGCCTCGATGATCTCCCTGTTAAGCTCTTCATCCCAAATATATACGGACAGATCCAAGCACATCTTATCATTACGTTATTAGACCTTATGTCTAATCTTCAACTACATGCTTGTTTAACTTACCACATTGCTAATAAACTTAAACATTAAATTGTTTATTATGCTTTCACGTTATTTTAGCTTTAATTGGTCGCTTATTTTCCCTAACCATCTCTCACTGCCGGAGCGGACCACTGCTTATTATTATATTCAGTAAACTTAATTCATCAGTTATAAGTTTATTAATAATAAGACTACTATACTCTTTCCTATTTAATTATAACCTCGTGCTATAATATTATCACAACTATAATTGTGAGTTTGCATATTAAACTTATTCCTCGTTGGCTATGTTTATTTATAATAAGCCTCTTACTCCCTATTTCATTTTTAATTATAACATGTGTGTTATTATCCTACTTGTCCCTATGACAAGTCTACCTATTATATTATATTCCCGTCTGATATAATTTAGTATAATAGGTTACATTCCCCCTACATTACATACTTCAAAGGTTTCTTATTATTTAACATAACCCTTATAGTTATGACATTAATTTACTTACCTTCTTTGTAAGTTTACACAATAAGCCTATTATATCTCGTTTTCTTTTCATAACCTCTTTCATCTATGTTACCTGTTCTTCTCCTCTTTTCAATTTGTTCTTTTTAGGAAGTTAGGCCTATTCCAAATTGATTGGTTACCAAAACTATAATAAAACTCATTTCCATAGTTTCATGTAATTACTATAATAAGGACCCATGATTGCAAAACATTCCTTTTCTTATTTTGAGGTCGTCAAATTAGCGCACAATACGATTACCTCATTATTTAACACTAATCTCCATTTATTCATAATTTTAGTTTGTAATTATGTTTCCTATTTTTCGTTATTTATCAAACTATGCAAATACATTCCCCTTTTTTTCCTAACTAATCAATCTAGGTTACGACTAACATCCAAATTTGATTGGTATACATTAACTACTGTCTCTAGCTTATTTTCCCCTTTTTGTTTTTTATAATTACTGTAAAAATTGACATAATTTGGTTTACACTTGTTTTCCTTTCAATCCCTAACAATTTTATGCATTATTTCCATTTTAAATCTTAAAAGTGATTTCTTATAAATAATATGGAAATTATAAAAATTATCTTTTTTTTGCTACAAATTTACTGTACATAATTTTTTTTATGCCATATCAATATTATTCATATTAATTTAGTAAGCCTTGCCAAGATTGCCTACTTTCAAAATTTTCCTTTTATTACACTTCTGGCATAATATGCTTATTTAGCCCTAAATCATCAAGTTTTCCCCTGTTTATAACAATTCCCATTAATTTGCGCAGAACTACAATTAAATAAATCTGCACCTAATCACAATTTAGTCATTTTGTGCATAACCATGATTTCATTTATTTTTGCATATAACTAAAATTTCATTTATTTTATGCATAACTAAAAATTAACGTAAACTGTATATTCTGATGTAGAAGAGGGGAAAAGTAGAAGAAATAAAAGTCTAACGATACAATATACCATTATCGGAAAATATAATTTAAATCTTCTCACTTGATTGTTCCCCAATTCCTAAATCTAATTTGGAAATGTCATTTGTGGCCATCCTAATTGAATCTACCACTGTAGTTACCATAGATTTATAAATCTAATTCTAAAAGAAATAAAAAAAATAGATTTTAATTCAGATTCAAGAAACTTGCCTCGTACGGAAGAGAATTTTAAACGTCTACAATGTAAATCTACTATTTTCTAAATCTCAAATATGAAGTCCTAGATTAATATTTTATAACTTAGAAAAGTTTGGAGTAGAAAAGAAATGACAGAGCTCTGGCATCCTCTTAGAAAATATGAGTTGGAGGCTAGGCCCTACTGGCTTATTTATAGGCGCTCAGAAGAACCACATCCATTGGATTGATAAAGAACAAATCAAAATTGTCAAACAAAATGATACACATCACTTGTTTATTCTTCATTTATTGCTTGTTTAACATTATAATTTCCTAACATTTTTAAGTTTATTTCTTTCACAAATTTCCAGCTAATCTATTTGAAATTTCGTGCGCTATTATTCTTTGCATATTTTCATTCATTCCACATTTATTACCCTCCGTTTTATGTTTGCGCTTTGTATTTCAATTTTGAATCTATGCATATATATAGTGTGCTGCTAAGGGCACCTCATTTTCTTCTTAAAAATACCATTACTTAATAATACCATAAAATCTATATTAGACTCTTCCTAATGCCAAACTTTTTAAGGGGCTACCAAATACAATATTTTTATTTACTTTTCTATGGCAAACAACGACTGACCAACACCGTTTTCCATGGCAATCAACCATCGATCAATGGAAGTTTGGAGATTGATGACCATGGAAAATGGTGTTGGTTGGCGGTTGTTTGCCATGCAAAACGATTTTGCATGGTGGTTGATTTCCGTGTGAATTGCATGTGGTATTAGAAAGTACATAAAATTTATTATGCTTATTATTGTTATTTGTGGTATTAGAAAGAGGGAAATGGTGTACTCTTAGCATCACACTATATATACACAACCCCATAAAATTTCAACCATTGATAGCTGCGTAATGTTTGTCTCTTAAATGTTATTATTAATGTTATCAATTTGTTGATTCTTTTTGCTTTTAATATACGTTCAAAATTCAAACGCAGTTATCCTTGAAATTATTACGTGTATATATTTACATACAATTGCATCTACTTTAAAATTCAAATAGGGCTATCCAAAATCTATTTCTTACTTATTTTGATTAATTGCATGTTACATTTGAATTTCATGTCTATATATACACATACACTTACATATACACACATACATACATATATATACATATACACACACGCGCACTCATCTATATAATCTTCCCTTATATGTATATACATATTCTTTTCTCTTAGAACATGCATCTTTTTGGTTGTCCTTCTTAAAATTAAAAACACGACTTTGGTGGGAATCAAACTCGCATGCTACAACTTAGGAAGCAAGTTCCTAACCATTGGACCACAGTGCGTTTTTGTTCACAAAATTAGAGTATTGAAAGCTATTGGTCTTACATGTGTTTCTCTTATTTCTTTTGTTTCATGCTTGATCTAAAACTTCATTTAATGATATCTTTTGCATTTTAAACCTGTTTTCTGTAAACCATAGGTCTAAATTGGTCATAAAATCGCTATGGACACAATTACGGTAGTTCCATAACCAAATTCAAAATATTTTATGAATTTTATTTTATTATTTAATTTAAAATACAGGGTGTTACGTGAACCTATGTCTGAAATATAATCAGCACAGTTCAGTGGAGATAATGTATAAGAAAGATTATAACATAAATGTTATAATTTGGAAAGTGAAAAGAAAGGAGCATAGCTTATTATAATTAAGCAAGGAATTGGAAATTAAGTTTAATAAGTCTAAAGATATTCTACGATGGCCTTGTAATTAGGCGATGTTCTATGTTGGCTTTGCGACTAGGAGACTGGTTGAAAACTGTTAAAGTTGATTTATAAATAAATAATATTCGTAAAATAGAATAATCAATACTGTAAATCAACAAAAAGGAAAGTAACTGGAACGCATAATAGTATATTAGGCATAAGGCTTGATTAATATAACGATATGCACTTGGACCAGTCTGAGGGAATGAAGAGCCCAACGTGAAAAATCATCGAAGATGTCAGGACATATGTTGGGAGCACGTCCAACTTATTCGACGGGACTGGACAAATGTTTTATCATGCGCTGTGAGACATTTCATGTTTGAGATTCTGTAGCTTAGGGTAATAAATGGCATAAATCTTAACTGAAACAATAAAGGAAAAAAAGGGTTAATGGGATTTGATGGTTGTAGTAGATGCTAAGTCCAATAAGGAAATAAATAATTAAACGTCCTAGGATAGTGAAGTTATAAGTTTTCCTTATTTTATTCAAGTTAATATGGAATTAATATAATTAGAAATAAGGATTGGAGTTAGCAAGTTAATGATGCAAGGTCAGTTGCCTTATTCGACAGAATTTTGCATTTTTCAAAAGTTGGATATATGTACAACTGATGTGAGATATCATTAACCATAGGAACCTGCAATGATGATTAGTTGTGTAGCAAGGATTATTTCCTAAAATATGATTTACTTCAAGTGCTAAGGTGATAATTTGTTGCTGGACCTGCCTCTCACCCAAAAGTAGCCACTTAAAAAGGAAATAGTCTATAAGCGTAGCCTGCTTCGGGATTAGAGGTATCATGTAGTTAAATCCAACTTTGAAAGGGTATTAAGTGATCTCTTAGCTTGCCTCCCCATAAATAAGAATTATTGAATGGCTAACTGGATGTGAGAATGGTGATCTCCGCGATGGTTTGCTTCCTTTAGGTAGTAAGTGACTAGGAATGGAGTCTGCCTTGGGATTATGTATTAAATGGTCACTACGAAGGTACCATAGGTCGGACTATCCTACGGGAATTAGTAAGTGGTTAGGGGATTATCTAGTAAGGTCAACTAGATACTAACACGGGGGTCCGCCAGGAGAAGGTCATAAATAACGGGATGTCATCTGCCTATCCTATAGATAATAAGTGTCTGCTTACTACCTCTTGCCTTATGCAGGGATTGGGTACATGCATTAATGATGAAAGCCTCAAATTAGTAGGACTTAGTAGCTAGTATCCTTTAATTTATATTAGTGTAAAGTAAACCACTTAGTAAGGCATTAAGTGATCAATAGGTCCGCCTTAGGTCTTAAGTGATCAAAATGATCCGCCCTTATCTTATATTGATAGTGATGTCTTAAGTGGCTATATATAAATAATTTACCTCTTTTTGGAACATTAAGTAGTAGGAAGTCTCCCTCTTAGTTTTTTATAGTCGGTTGAATGTTGGTTTAAAGGCTTCATGCCTATGCGTAAATGTTCTATCTCAGTTTGGAGATATCGTTAGCTTTGGGGAATACTACCTTAGGTAGGGTAGTTTGTCGTCATGCGTAAATCTTCACAAGGTTAGGTTTGAATTATCGGCCTTGTTAGATATATGTTTTGGTTGAGACCAAACGTGATACGTTTGTGTATTGTAGATAGTGTTATACATTTTCTACTCACTAGGAATTATTGTTCTGACCCTCCTCCTCATAACAAATCTTAGGTTTATCTCGGGGAAGATAGGTCTTATCTGGTGTTCAGTTTGGTTTTCGGTTCTTGTTCTCCCATGCTTGATATCATTATGGTGATTTGTTTTAAAATAGTTGCCCTCATCAGTATTAGTTATCTTATCTTGTTTCTGATGTGAATAAATTTTGTTGTACTCTTATTATGCTCATGTTCATTTATTTGTATGCACTAGATTTATATTCTCCATACTTGGATGATTTTGTGTTTTGATTTTTGTTGAAATACGGGCTTAGAAAAGTGTAGGGTGTTACATTTGGTATCAGAGCTTAGGTTTAAATGATTAGAGGAATTAATAAATTAGGATTAGTGAGGGAACACATTTGATTTTTTTTTTTCGATTTTCTTTAATTCTTCTTACTTGACTTTAAATGATTTCTACGATGGGATAGTCGTGGGTTATTTACTTAAAATGGGTTTAAACAACTAGGAGTTATTCAAGTTGAGTATTTAGCCAACCCCAATTTACCTCACGGTGCATTTGGCTATTTTGTTTTGAAGAGCATGAGGATGGCATATGGTGAATCCCATACATTTGTACTTGGTGACTGGACAGAAAGCTTGCTACAACCGCGATAGTCGCAATTTCTTGTTTTGGGTTTTATTTGGGAGTTCTAGTCATTGATCCTATCTTGGTCGTGAAACGGGAAATTCATGTTAATGTGTCATTATAATAAAGTATACTTATTTAATAGTTCATTGTTAAATCCGAATAACCTTTTTATAGAACTATTTTTTTAAATCCTTAGTCTTATATTTAGAGAGATTTCAGTTTTTAAAATTGTTTTTGAAATTAAAAACGGGTTTCAGAGATTTTTAAACTATGTTTTTCGAGAAATTTTTTTATAAATAAAGACTTGTGAAAATAAACTAAATTTTAGAACTTTAAATCTGACCATGTTTCAGATTGTTAGGTTTTGTATAATTTTAATAAATAATCCATTTTGTTAAAGAGAAGTAATTTGGAAATGATAAGGAATGAGCCTAAAAATTTAGAAATTATAATTACTCATTTCTTAAGATTTTTAATATTCCATTTTTTTGGGTATTTTGGATGATTTATAAAATATATCGTAAATAACCTTTTTAAGACTTAAAAATCTCGATAATTCAAAACATGGAAAGGTTGCTCCAGTCAATAATATAGACTAGAATATAAATTAATTAAAATAATAAAATAGATTTATAAAATGAGACCCTCAGTTTATAAATAAAATTAATTTTGAAAATTATCAAAATTTTCTCTTGAGAATGACTAAAGAAAATTTCTATTCAGCTTGGGGTATGTGATTTCGTAAATCATTTGAGTCAGTTGTCAACTAGGCAAGGGGGAAATCCATTTTCATTTCTATTACGGATTTTTATCTGAATTATTTCTGGAATTTGTTCGTTATGTGGATGAAGCCTTTTGTTGAGACAACTCTGAGTCTTTGGAGACGTTTCGGAGTTTGATTGCGGTCGATGATACCGCCATGATGAGTACAAGTATTTTTCATAACTCTCATCAAATCTCATGAGATGATGCGAGATGATTAATAATTTAATCTGACCCCATAGGGTCAAGGCTAAACCTTTGTTCAAAGCACATTTAACAGTTGATCGTTTAGCGTTATACCTAGAGCAGTCAACTAGTTGATGGGCTTTGATACAACTTGAACCTAGGATTCAATCGTAAAAGTTACGTCCAAATTACCTGTAACACCACGTAAAAATATACCTAAATATAATAATAATAATTAATGGAAATAAGCAATTAAGTAATAAAATATAAGCAGGCTGAAAAATAAATTTTTGCAGCTTTAAGAATTTGGTTACGAAACTTTTTTATTTGTGTTCGTGGCAAAATTCTGATACATCTTCATATATAATATGTTGAAAACGGTGCTCATATAAAGAAATTACATTTAAAAGAAATCAGACGGTAAACGTATATATTGGCATAGCCGACCAGTTTTTATGGTGACCGCAAACACATTTTTATTATAACCAATAATAAAAAATATAGTATAGTGTAGGTAATTGTGGTTACAATCAACTAATTAAGTTTTTTAAGGTCGACCATCCACCGCCTATGGAGTTTATAGTGTTTTGTCCACTCTACCTATCAGGCTTACAACACTGGAGCTAGCTAAATTACTAGACTACAAAGTTACATTTCAATTATTTCTACACAAGGTAGAAAATTACATATGTTTACAACAGGCTAAGAAAAAAAAACTTAGTACACTGGGTATAGATGAAAGCACTACGTAGCATTGTGGCAAATGAGAGTTGACATGTATGGCAGCGCGCTTCTCCATGTTTTGAGAATATCATATGAGTACATCTTTGTATACTATAGGAAGGCCCGTGAAGTCCCTTCTAATGGCTGTTTTGTGAAAGGCCATCCAAATGCATATCAGCATCAACATGGAAATCTTATCAATGAACAACAAACATACTCAGGAAAACAACCACCATTGAACAAACGGCAAAGTTTAGAGCTAAGCTTCTCATGTGTAGCTTTGCTCGACAGTGATGACCCAAATGAGCAGTGTCCATAGCCAAGAAACATGTTAATAACTGATCTTGATCTAAGCCCAAAAATACCAGGGAAAGTGAACAAGCGCCTCAACAGCATGTCAAAACGCTTCAAATGACAAACCGATACCATGAACTACCAACTAGACAAGTGCAGATTCCCATTGAATACCCAAAAAAAATTGTACCATCACAGACCTATAGTCGAGACAGGATAAAAGAATACCTTGTTAGGAGTTACTGCTCACTTATAAGTTCCACCTTGGTGACTTAACCCTAACCTATTCAGTGTCCACCAGCTGAAGAAGCCTAGAAAGCAGGTTGCCTGAAATTGCCACATGTACTAGAGGGGTTGGTATCGGTAAGGTTTCATTGTAAAGAGTAAAGTAGAGATGATTCTGAAGCTAATGGTGGTAAAGGAGCTCATAATCGATTTCATAATTTAACATAGATCCGAAGAAGAGAAAAAGTTCAGGGGAGGAGAACTCAACAACTAAAAATATTATTTTCATGTGAAAATCGGTCAGATCTAGAAATAAAGTCGAGCTCAAGGAATTCATGCAGACGAAAGCAGACTAGAGAGAGAAGGGATGAACCGATTGAAGTTTGGGAGGAGAAGAGAGATGAAGAACAGAAGCAAAAAGGAAAAGAACTGTCTGTCACTATTAACAAAGACCTCGAGCTCATGACCGATTGATACCATTTTTATTTTAACCTGATAATATAAATAGGTGGTTAAATTAATAATATATTTATCTAAGGGATAAATAATTTGGATAAATATAAAGATAAAGGGATAAAGATAAAGATAAAGGGACAAGAATAATGTTTATAAGGTAAGAGATAAATAAATTGATTAACATTATATACAATAAATATTTTCAACCCTTCGTAGCGTTTATTGGGCAAACCAGCGACCCAGGGGTCGACCACCCCTAAAAGGAGTGTCGACTGCCGACCGACCGCCCCTACAGGGGGAGGTCGACCGCCTGACGCTGCAGATGCCCAATAAGGCTGGGTTTGGTTAGGTTTTTGGGTTATTTATAAGAATCCATAGCTAGGATTAAATCTTAATAATCCTACGGTTCTTGTTTACACCAACACCTATAAATAACCCCCTTGACTCCATACCTAAACCTAGCCACCCTCTATATCTGTGCCTCCACTCTACCATTGATTCCAGAGGAATTCAAAAATAGGTTTTCTTCTTCTCTTAAAATTCTATTCTTCTTTTTCTAATCTTCTTTTCTTATAGGATTAGAATATAGATCTGGAATCAGGGCTGCACAAAGTATGGGTTGGGTCAGGTCGGACCAAATAGTTTATTCGACCCGCGTAGGTATGGGTTTATGGTAATTCAACCCGTATCCAACCCTATATGAGGTTGGATATGGTTGGGTTGAAGTCTGGTTAGGTCAGGTTTAGTAGGGTTAGGTTGTTTGAATGTAATAAAAAATGAGAATATAAGGGAATTTTTTAAAAGAATATTAAAATATTCAGCATAATATATCATATTTTAGCTAGCGTAATGCATTTAAATTAACTAATTCATCATAAGACATATTTTGTTAAAAACTTATTGCAAAATACATCACATGAAATTAATTTACTACATGGTAGAGCAAGTGTTTCATTTTAAATTACATTAAAATACTCTTTAAAATATATTTGTTAAATTCTATTTAGTTTGGATTGACATGAAATATGTGTTTTGTATATTTACTATAAAATACATAAATATTTTTCTGGAATTATACTATTCTAATTTTAAGCGGACTGATATTAAATTAGTTTTTTAATTAAGGGTTGGGTTGGATTAAAATAAGGTTGGGTTGAACAAAATATCAAACCAAACCCGTATATAATATTTGTTACAAATTGTAACCCATATCCGATCCGAACTAGGATGGGTTAGTTTGGGTTTATGTGGGTTGGGTTGGTGGGTTGGGTCGGATTGGATATGGATTGTGTGCAGCCCTATCTAGAATTACCATATTTTTATATATAAGAATTCTAATTCTTTGATTCTTATTTATATAGATCTTTAGGGACTGGAGTTCGCATCAAATAGGCACAATAACATCAGATCTACGACATTTCCAATCAACTTTGAGTGGAACTATATTTTCTTTGGCATATTCTACATTTGTAAATTATTATATGGATTAGTATGCCTAAGGAGATTTGGTATAAAGTCAATATCAAACTGCAAAACCCCCAAATCTCCTATTTTTATGTATTTCGCGAAAATTGTAAATTTATATTGGGTTTGTGGATTTGTTTTAGTAGCGGATAAAGAACATTTAGGTTATATACTTCTATTTTATTTGATTTGTCCCTTTTATTTGAATCTTAGTTTGTAATGTAAAAAGGTTTAGATTTGATTAGTTTTATTATTTGAATAGGTTTGGGTTTCTATTCTAAATAGTTAACCTAAACGTATTTAGATTTGAAGAAAATCAAAAATCAACATTTTTATATACAACATAAGAAAGGGTAAATTAGATATATAAAGGTTTACGTATATATATGTATAAATTTATGTGTACGCATGTATATATATATGTGTGTGTATATATATATGATGTAGGAAATTTATACCCTATTCTTAGTTCATTACTAGAGTTATTCTTACAAGGATAGGATGAAAGTTTTAGTTGTATGTTTTACTTTTCCCATTACTGTTATCTGTAATTATGTAATTGTGCCATGAATGTAGTGGTCGGATGTGGTAATCAGCTTGTATGCCTAAGATGAAAATTTTTCCTCATTAAAATGTTCTCTCGTTCATACGAAAACTAGCATTATTTCTACATACTAAATATTCTGCTTACATAGTGTAATTAACGTAATTAGCATAATAATTACGAAATAAATTTGATTAGGATAAGAATTGAATTTGAAATATTCTCATATAAATTGTTGTTTGTGTGTGTATAAATGGCTTATCTATATATTATAATGACACATAGACCCGGGGTTAGTTGCCATTTGTGGTAGAAGTCTGCCCAGAACCGACCGACAAATCCAACAACCACTGATGAGTCTAGCTAATGTGAGAGGTCCAGATGTCTTGGGCAATTTAAAATAATATATTATGACCCAAGGTTAAGCCCACTTGTAATAGGAGTCCACCCGGAACCACCCGGCATATCCAACATCTACAGGTAAATGGTTTAATGTGAGAGGTCCTGTGTGTGTATATATATATTATATAAACCTATCGTGTGTGAAACAGGCAGGTTTCCTATGTCTTAGGAAGGCCTTAAGTGGTTGGCTCTCTTCTTATCTAGTTTGGGTCTTAAGTGGTTAGGACTAGGATTAATTCACGAAGGTTTATTCCTTGGATAGGTACCAAAGCCATGGGACCCACCCTTATTAGATTCAAAGTAATTCTACAGGTCCTCCTTTTCTGAAAGTGGTTAGGTATAGCGGTAACGGAGTAGGGTAGTTCAACGGGGATGTCCATTTCCTCTAAGAGCTTGTGAAGGCCAACATAGGGACATATTTGGTTTACGTGGTACATAACATGCTATTTAATTCATCAACCGTCTAAGGGAAGTCTTAAGCGGCATAGGTGTTCTAACATAATATTAGTTAAGTAGTAGCGTGTGACGTCTACCGAAGGGACTTAAATGACTATATACGGGCCTACCTTAAACCGTTATTAAGCAGTGAGATACTACTTCTGATATTACTTGTGAGAATATAGACTTAAGAACAGTGACGTTTTAGGACAGGGTCTAAACGGGTTAGGGTCCGCCTCAAGGTCATAAGAGATCATAAGAATCCACCTTTATTAATTATGTATGGGCCTTAAGTGATTGAGATTGCCCACCTCGTTGGGTCTTTACCCTAAATGCACTACTGGAAGTCTTAAGCGATTGACTCGGATATCCACCTCATTGGTTAGACACTTTATGTTCATGTGAATGATTTTGTGCTTCGTAGACATACCTTTATATTTATAACCTGCTATATCTAGGGTATGGTCTTTAAGTGAATACTATTTTCGGTCACACAAGATTATGTTTTGACTCCTCTCCTTAACATATCCAACAGATTAGTAGGTGGGGTAGATTCAGTGGACGAAGGAATGATGGAGGCTAAAGATGACAATGGATATATTATGTTATTATTGGTTATCATTGTTGTATGGCTTATGGAAACTTAATTTTTATGAGTATACTGATGTACCTATGGAATAATTATATCTTGATAATCCGTGTTCGAATTTTTTGGTTTTTATGAAATGGTAGATTATATTTTGGTATTGTACTTTCTCATTCCGTTGTGTGAGATTTCCATAACGCAATGTCTACGTATTATTCTGCGCAAATGTAATCCTTTACAGGAACGAACGACCCGTTTAGAGTGGCTCTAAGTTTCGATCAACCTTTTCTGGTTCGAAATTTAGGCCTATTCCGAGCAGGTTGTTATATTTGGTATCAGAGCATAGGTTATCCGATTATAGTGAAATTATACGTATGAGAGACATATTTGTATTTTGAAAATTGTTTTTCAAATTATATATATGTAACACCCCGTATTTCAGTTAATGCTAAAATTCACTAATTGTAGAATAAATAATCTCAGATGTGAGAATTGGGGGGAAACGGGCTGCGTCATTGTGTTCGTCTCGGAAAAATACGCAGAATAGAGTCCGAAATTTTGTAAATCGGAGTCCGTATGGCCCAGTTAAGGCCCAAAGAAGTTTTCAGAAAATTCAAAGTTAAAAACAGATTTAAAATTCAGTTCTAAAACAAGTTTGGAGCCAAAAGCGGAACGGGCGGGAAAGTTCCCGCCTAGCCCCGTGTCGACAGGGGTGTCGACAGGGGTGTCGACAGGGGTGTCGACAGCCCTGTCGACAGGGGTGTCGACACAGGGTGTCGGCCCTGTTGATCTGGGTGCACCAGATCTGGTTTTTGGTTGAGTCTTGGGCTGTGTTCTAGAGATTTCCGAAATCTAAGGGTCCTAATCTAATCTAGGGTTAATCTAAAGGCCTAAAACACTACCTAATCCTATAAATAAGACCCCAACCCTACCCTAATTCATTCATAATTAGATCTTGTAACTAAACTATGGCAAAATGAAACTTGATCATGGCCTCCACAAATCAATGAAGAGAGTTGCAAGCTAATCAACCTCTAATCAACATCTTCTTCAATTAAAGCAACTAATTCCACTTCATAAGTTTGCTAATCTTGGTTGGTGAGTTTCTATCACTTTGATGATCAATTGCTAAATTAAGTAGATGAGATATGATGAGATCTATGGTTTTGCATAAGGATTAATGGGTTTTCAAGTCATATGATATGATGTGAATATGTTAATCTATGTTTAATATTAATCCTATGTTTATGCATGTTGAATATGTGAGTTTATGCAAGTTGAATATGTGAGTTTATGCATGTTGAATATGTGAGTTTATGCAAGTTGGATATGTGGGTTTATGCAAGTTAAGTATGTGGGTTTATGCAAGTTAAGTGGTGGGTTTATGCATAATAAGTAATTGATTTTATGCATGCTAAGTATGTGGTTTTATGCATGCTAAGTGTTTGGTATTATGCATAAATCATGACATGCAAGTTTACCCTTTTAAATGTGATGCATACATATGCAAGATGACGCCTTTATATGCTATGAATATATATATATATATATATATATATATATATATATATATATATATGCATGTTTACCCTCCTTTAAGATGCAAGTCATATATGCAATTTCAACATGTTATGCAAGTTATGTGTATGCTTATATGCAAGCTCAACATGTTATGCAAGTTTATGTTTATGATGTTATGCAAGTTATGTGCATGATGTTATGTAAGTTATGTGTATGTTGATATGCAAGTTATGTTTATAATATTATGCAAGTTATGTGTATGATGTTATGCAAGTTAACATGTAACATGTTGTGCAAGTTCACACCTTTAAGACACATGCAAGTTCACCTTTGTATAACCTATGAACACTTATGCAAGTTGCCTTTATACATGACATATGTATGTTCATGCAAGTTGGGTTATTTAGTAATGCTAGTTGGGTTAATGTCATGATGTAAGTGGACACCTTTTAACCCATGTTAATGCTAATGTATGCTAAGTGAAACCCATGTTAATTGTGAAAGAATCTTCTCTTGGAAATATGTCGTGTTAGCATAAGTACGTGGGGAAACGATGGGGTTAATAGACATGTTAATGAAATGGTGTGAAATGGTTATGATTAAGCATACCATAAAATGAATAAGCATAAGTGGGAATTTACCTATTGAGTTAGGTCTACCCCATGGGAATTTACCTATTGAGTTAGGTCTACCCATGTTATGGAATTGGGAATTTACCTATTGAGTTAGGTCTACCCATATTCTTGTAAATGTGAATATTAATTAGGGATAATTAATAAATATGGGGGTGATTACTTAGGTGTAATTAATCGACTAAGACACGAGGTTGGACTCATTTGTAGTGTAAAACTGCCCGGACCCAACCGGCTTAACCAGTTGCTACAAATGTTAGCCCAATGTGAGAGGTCTTAGGCACAAACTAAATACGTGATTAATGTAAAGACACGAGGTTAGACTCGGTTATGACATAAGGCTGCCCGGACCCAACCGGCTTAACCAGCAGTCATAAAGTCTAATGTGAGAGGTCTTTATGAGAATCACGGTCTTAATTAATTAAGAAACACTTAACCAAATTAGCATGTAAAGGGACATGAGGGGTTAAGTGGGTGCCTTGGGTGGCATGTGGAAATGTAGTAGTTGCCCTGGGTGGCAATAGAAAATACGATTAGAATACTTAACCAAAGTGGAACATGTAATTAAACATGATTAAAGGGTTAAGTAAGTGCCATGGGTGGCATGTGAAAATACGATTAGAATACTTAACCAAAGTGGAACATGTAATTAAACATGATTAAAGGGTTAAGTAAGTGCCATGGGTGGCATGTGAAAATCTAGTGGGTACCTTGTATGACAATTAGAATATGATTAAAGGACTTAACCAAAATTTATAACATGTAAGGGGACATGGTTAAAGGGTTAAGTGGGATTCACTAGAAATAACAAGCTTAGGTGGTAGCTTGTGGGGGCCCATTTCAACCAATATCCCAAACGTATCTTTGTGGGCTCGACTCTAGTCGAGTGACGGGACACGCATATTGGGCTTGACTATGAGAGGCCAAACCGGGTTAGCGGTGGCAACGCGGGACCAACGGGTTTCATATGCGTGTGTGGACCCGGGCTGGTTGGTAAGTCGTTGTTGCATCGTGTAGATATAAAGCCGTGCACCGTTGATATTATCAGGTGGACACTTTGGGGAATGATACACCCCATCGTGGGACCATCACGGGTATCTACGTAGGGGAGCCGATCGCTTGGGGAGTAGTGGGTACACCTATGTAGTCAGATAGGGGTACACGAAACTACTAAATTACTAAGTACACTTAGTGGGATCAACCTTTAAGTAGGAATGACTGGTGTGGTGCAGTATAGTAATTATCCTTGGGTGGGTGGATGCGTCTTTACGGTTATCTTAGTTTATCCTAAGTCTACCAAGCTGCTTAGTGTAGCCATTCATCCCCAGACGTTACCGTATATCAAGCTTATGTCTTCTCTGGTTACTTTAATGATTGTATTGTTAAAGTTATAGGACTCGCTCAGACTTATGTCTGACCCCGTTGTTTTTATCTTTTTTCCCAACCCTCAGGTTATCAGAGTGGGCCCAGTACGAGTGGGCTTTGATCAGGCTGCTTTATTCTCTTTTGGAGCTTGGACCATAGGTGTAGAGCTCAGCTTACCCTTTCTTTTATGGCTATCAGTTCATGTATTGGGATTATGTACTTTTATTTATCAGGATGGATATTTTGTACTTGACTCTTATTAGGGTTTTGTGATGTAACCAAACATGTTTTACTTTCCGCTGCAATGAAATGATGTTTTTAAAAAGTTTCAAATATTACTTATATCTGTCTTGTTGTAATTTTTCTGTTCTATATTCACTTAAAATACTCCACCGATGTTATGGCATTCCCTTAGAGAGTGACCATAACGGGTGTGGGGCGTTACACGTGGTATCAGAGCAAAGGTTACCAGAACAGATAAAATTTTTAGAAAACTATTTTTCTAAAAACATTTTTGGAAGAAATATTTTCAAAAACATGTCTTTAAAGAGAAAAGTTTTTGAAGGAAAAGCATAATCCCCGATAGCCATATCTTTATCTTTCGAATTCTCCGTTTTGAATCTTTCCTTTTTCGTCTCAACATGGCTGAAGATCTTTATCTTCCGGACGGTGTAGCGGTACCAGTATGGTATAGGAGGTTGTTAGAGGCTAGGGCCGCCGCTGCAGGTCCAGCAAATGTTCCTCCTCCACCCGTTGCACTCGTTCCTCCTCGCGCGGATACTTTTGCTATGACTTGTAGGAAGTTTAAGGCTATGGGAGGAAAACCTTTTGTGGGAGCTAGGGATTGGCTTAGTGAGACGGAAGAATTAATGGAAATCTTGGAAGTGGAAGAGGGAAAGAAAGTTAGGTTAGCCGCTTGGTTAATGGAAGGAGAGGCCTCGTTCTGGTGGGAGGTCACTAATGGAGAACGCCCTGTTGATTCTTGGATGGATTTCAGGCAAAGGTTTGAGGCAAAGTTTCTCTCAAAAGCGGAAGAAAATATGCACGTGGAAAGGTTCTTGAACTTAAAGCAAGGGAACTTGTCGGTGAAAGAATATGTTAACAAGTTTAATCAGTTAGAGAGATTCAACATGGACTTGGTAAACACACCGGAAGAGAAAGCTTTGAGGTTCGTTAAAGGCTTGAACGAACCGATGCACGAATTAGCTATGTCTCACATCCCTATGGGGGCCACTTTCGAGAAGCTAGTGGACATGGCACTTATGCATGAGGAAGAGAAGGGTCCCAATGCTAGTAAAGCACCCGAGAAGGAAGGAGATCAGAAGAGACCTCTACAGCAACAGCAAAACAAGGGTGGGAAAGGCAACGGTGGCAAGGGAAAGAAGAAGTGCTTCAATTGTGGGACACTAGGCCACCTAAGCAAGGATTGTCGCAAGAAGAGGAAGGCTGGTTGCTTCCACTGTGACGAAGTAGGACATCTAGCGAAAGACTTCCCTAAGAAAGGGCAAAGGACGGGATCTACCTCAGAAGGACAGGTGCAAGTTCTTTTGGCACCAACTCAGGCAAGGGGGCAAGCTCAGGCTCTCGCAGTTCCACCGATTCAGGAAAGAGGTAGAACTATTTCCATTGAAAGTCTAGTTTTTCTGTTTGATTATCCGGGTCAAACTTTATTTGATTTTGACTCAACGAGTTCGTTTATTTCATTATTGTTAGTTGAGTCACTGCAGTGAGACACCAGTTAGTAGATGATCCCTTAGTTGTTTCAAACCCAATTGAGGCTCCATGGTGTGTTTGGGTTTGAAAGTTTCTATACTTAGCGTTGAGTTTGGATGTGATGCTTTTTGGGCTTCACAGGCTATGGGTTAGTTTTGGGCATGGACTGGTTATCCAGTAATGGTGCCGTTCTTATTGTGGAAGGAGAGTTGTTAGGCTTATGACCCGCTAGGGTAACACTCTCGAGATCTCTTGTAATCTCATGGAATCTGTTATGCTAAGTTATCTAGAATCGCTTGACACGTCGGTCAAGAGTTTGCGATCTGTTAGAGTGGTCCGAGAATACTCGGATGTGTTTGAGGAGGTGAAGGGCTTACCTCCGGAACGGGAGATTGACTTCCAAATATATCTGGTAGACAATGCCAAACCAGTGTCTTGGCCAGTGTGCCACATGGCTCCTCGTGAGAGGAGGGAACTCCATAAGCAAGTAGGCGATTTGCTTGAGAAGGGGTTCATAAGACGAAGTATATCGGAGTGGAGTGCTCCGGTAGTTTTTGCCACGAAGGCGGATGGGTCCCTCAGACTTTGTGTAGGCTAAAGAGAGCTAAATAAACTCACAAAGAAGAATAGACACCCATTGTCGAGGATTGATGATCTCTTTGATCAGTTAGTGGGCGCCTCAGTATTTTCGCAGTTGGACTTAGCCACGAGGTTTCGTCAGTTGAGAGTGACTGAGGATAGTATAGAGAAGACTACCTTTAGGACTCCGGATGGTTTTTATGAGTGGCTGGAGATGCCATTTGGTTTGACGAACGCCCCCGCATATGATGAGAAGGGTGTTCAGGGAGTACCTAAATAAGTTCGTGATGGTCTTTGTAAATGACATCGTGGTCTTTTCTAGGAGCGAAATAAGTTTTCGTATGTGCTCAATAGGATGAGCAAAGCCAGTTATGGGATAAACGGTGGTTTTGGAGCGAGACTGGCGAGGACATCTTGAGTTGGACAAGGGCTTAATTATTTAGCCGTTTTTACTAGTATCATCTCACGTAGGTCGTCTGAATTCGAAGGACGCATCCCTTGGGTGTTTGTCTGATATTGGTTTAGGCCTTTGGGGCTTGCATTTGGGGGATGTCGAGTTCAACCAGGGTGGTCTGCGTGAGAGGTGGATAGTTGTGACGATTTTGCATGGGAGAATATCCTGATTTTCTCTAGTAGTGGAGAAGAACCTGCCCTACATCTTAGGGAATTATTGGAGACTCTCCAGGCGCATAGTCTTAAGACAGCAAAAGTGAATAGGATTCTTAGCGTCCTATGAGTTTGAGATAGCTTACACCCACGGCAAGGGTAACATGGTAGCGGACGCCTTAAGTAGAAAAAGGCTGTCCTTGAGTTCATGGTTCGTTGAACGACGGAGCTTAGAGTTTATTTCTATGTTTGACTTTAGACCTTCCATTGACTTTGTACCCGGTTTGCTAGCCTCCTTGGAGGTTAGGCCTACTCTTTTGGGGTATGTTGGCGGAGCACAGCAGGACGACCCACAGTTGGTTGAGTTAGAAGTTCATGAGGAGGGTGAGTCGTCCAGCCATTTGAGTGGGTACACCCTAGATGGTAAGGGGTGGTTGTGTAGAGACGGTAGACTTTATGTACCGCAAGACGAGGGTTGAGGAAGGCTATACTTGATGATGAACATTGTTCGAAGATGACCATTCATCCCGGGAGGGACAAAATGTACCAAGACATGAAGCGAGTTTTCTTTTTGGCCGGTATGAAGAAAGACATGGCCGAGTATGTCGCTAGATGCTTGGTGAAAGCGGAGCAAAAGAAACCAAGTGGGTTGCTTCACCCATTGGAAGTTCCGCTAAGGAAGTAGGATAGTGTCTCGAAGGATTACCGAAATCAAGGAAGGGTAATACGGGGATTTGGGTTGTGGTAGACAGACTTACTAAAAGCACCCATTTTATACCCGTGAAGAGTAAGAGAACTGCTCCATGGCTAGCTTTAGTTTACATTCGAGAGATTATTATATTGCATGATGTACCTTCCAGTATAGTGAGCGATCGAGATCCTATCTTCACTAAAGAGTTTTGGAAAAGTTTGCAAGGGGCGGTAGGGACTCAGTTGTATTTGAGTACCAAATATCATCCTCAGATAGACGGCCAGACCGAGAGGGTGAATCGTATTTTTAGAAGACCTTTTGAGGCTATGTATCTCGGATTTAGGAGGTACATGGGAAGAGCATCTTCCATTGGTGGGGTTGCCCGACAGACTTAGTGGTGTACATGATGTATTCCATGTGAGGAAGGGCTTACATAAGATCGTAAAGGCGATAGAGCCAAGCTTGCTTAAAGAAGTAAGGTAGAGCGTGATGTGATTATTCGACGAGCTCCTACCCGCATCCTTGGGTCAGAGATTAGGGAGTTGAGAAACAGAGGTTCGACTAGTCAAAGTGAAAAAGGAGAGAAAGTGAGAGCAATGCTACTTGGGAGACAGAAGCGAAGATGCGTTCGTTATACCCATCCCTTTTTGAGGGTATGTGCTTTAGACGTCTCCTTTATCGGTTGTCTAGTGCTTATCTTAACCTTAGTATGTCCTCTCATTAGTACCTTTGACCTTTAGATAGGGTAAACCTATGGTTGAAACATGTGTTTGAGACATGTTATGGTTGATGGATGCAAGTGTTTGCTAGCGGTTGCTCGTGGATGCATATACACACACTCTAGGCACTAGATCGGCTCAATCACTTCATATTGCATATTGCATAAAATTGTGTGTAGGAAGCTATATTTATGGATGTATAATGATTGTGTTATCATATGGATGATGCATTTTGGTGAATGATTGTGCACTCATGTAGATATTGTATGTGTCGATAGGGTTCTTTCGCATACATAATGGATGCATGGCACTATCATGGTTTGCATATGCTCATACATTAGATAGGGAACATATACACACACTTTTTGCATATGCTCATACATCATTAGAAATTGTTTTAAGGACAATGGATGCCCGTGTTTGATGGATTGAGTAGATGGTTGTTTGGATGGTAGGATATGCATTCTCCTTAGCTTAGAGATTTCGGGGACGAAATCCTTTAAGGAGGGGAGAATGTAACACCCCGTATTTCAGTTAATGCTAAAATTCACTAATTGCAGAATAAATAATCTCAGATGTGAGAATTGCGGGGAAACGGGCTGCGTCATTGCGTTCGTCTCGGAAAAATACGCAGAATAGAGTCCGAAATTTTGTAAATCGGAGTCCGTATGGCCCAGTTAAGGCCCAAAGAAGTTTTCAGAAAATTCAAAGTTAAAAACAGATTTAAAATTCAGTTCTAAAACAAGTTTGGAGCCAAAAGCGGAAAGGGCGGGAAAGTTCCCGCCTAGCCCCGTGTCGACAGGCATGTCGACAGGGGTGTCGACAGGCATGTCGACAGGGGTGTCGACAGCCCTGTCGACAGGGGTGTCGACACAGGGTGTCGGCCCTGTTGATCTGGGTGCACCAGATCTGGTTTTTGGTTGAGTCTTGGGCTGTGTTCTAGAGATTTCCGAAATCTAAGGGTCCTAATCTAATCTAGGGTTAATCTAAGGGCCTAAAACACTACCTAATCCTATAAATAAGACCCCAACCCTACCCTAATTCATTCATAATTAGATCTTGTAACTAAACTATGGCAAAATGAAACTTGATCATGGCCTCCACAAATCAATGAAGAGAGTTGCAAGCTAATCAACCTCTAATCAACATCTTCTTCAATTAAAGCAACTAATTCCACTTCATAAGTTTGCTAATCTTGGTTGGTGAGTTTCTATCACTTTGATGATCAATTGCTAAATTAAGTAGATGAGATATGATGAGATCTATGGTTTTGCATGAGGATTAATGGGTTTTCAAGTCATATGATATGATGTGAATATGTTAATCTATGTTTAATATTAATCCTATGTTTATGCATGTTGAATATGTGAGTTTATGCAAGTTGAATATGTGAGTTTATGCATGTTGAATATGTGAGTTTATGCAAGTTGGATATGTGGGTTTATGCAAGTTAAGTATGTGGGTTTATGCAAGTTAAGTGGTGGGTTTATGCATAATAAGTAATTGATTTTATGCATGCTAAGTATGTGGTTTTATGCATGCTAAGTGTTTGGTATTATGCATAAATCATGACATGCAAGTTTACCCTTTTAAATGTGATGCATACATATGCAAGATGACGCCTTTATATGCTATGGATATATATATATATATGCATGTTTACCCTCCTTTAAGATGCAAGTCATATATGCAAGTTCAACATGTTATGCAAGTTATGTGTATGCTTATATGCAAGCTCAACATGTTATGCAAGTTTATGTGTATGATGTTATGCAAGTTATGTGCATGATGTTATGTAAGTTATGTGTATGTTGATATGCAAGTTATGTTTATAATATTATGCAAGTTATGTGTATGATGTTATGCAAGTTAACATGTAACATGTTGTGCAAGTTCACACCTTTAAGACACATGCAAGTTCACCTTTGTATAACCTATGAACACTTATGCAAGTTGCCTTTATACATGACATATGTATGTTCATGCAAGTTGGGTTATTTAGTAATGCTAGTTGGGTTAATGTCATGATGTAAGTGGACACCTTTTAACCCATGTTAATGCTAATGTATGCTAAGTGAAACCCATGTTAATTGTGAAAGAATCTTCTCTTGGAAATATGTCGTGTTAGCATAAGTACGTGGGGAAACGATGGGGTTAATAGACATGTTAATGAAATGGTGTGAAATGGTTATGATTAAGCTTACCATAAAATGAATAAGCATAAGTGGGAATTTACCTATTGAGTTAGGTCTACCCCATGGGAATTTACCTATTGAGTTAGGTCTACCTATGTTATGGAATTGGGAATTTACCTATTGAGTTAGGTCTACCCATATTCTTGTAAATGTGAATATTAATTAGGGATAATTAATAAATATGGGGGTGATTACTTAGGTGTAATTAATCGACTAAGACACGAGGTTGGACTCATTTGTAGTGTAAAACTGCCCGGACCCAACCGGCTTAACCAGTTGCTACAAATGTTAGCCCAATGTGAGAGGTCTTAGGCACAAACTAAATACGTGATTAATGTAAAGACACGAGGTTAGACTCGGTTATGACATAAGGCTGCCCGGACCCAACCGGCTTAACCAGCAGTCATAAAAGATAGTCTAATGTGAGAGGTCTTTATGAGAATCACGGTCTTAATTAATTAAGAAACACTTAACCAAATTAGCATGTAAAGGGACATGAGGGGTTAAGTGGGTGCCTTGGGTGGCATGTGGAAATGTAGTAGTTGCCCTGGGTGGCAATAGAAAATACGATTAGAATACTTAACCAAAGTGGAACATGTAATTAAACATGATTAAAGGGTTAAGTAAGTGCCATGGGTGGCATGTGAAAATACGATTAGAATACTTAACCAAAGTGGAACACGTAATTAAACATGATTAAAGGGTTAAGTAAGTGCCATGGGTGGCATGTGAAAATCTAGTGGGTACCTTGTATGACAATTAGAATATGATTAAAGGACTTAACCAAAATTTATAACATGTAAGGGGACATGGTTAAAGGGTTAAGTGGGATTCACTAGAAATAACAAGCTTAGGTGGTAGCTTGTGGGGGCCCATTTCAACCAATATCCCAAACGTATCTTTGTGGGCTCGACTCTAGTCGAGTGACGGGACACGAATATTGGGCTTGACTATAAGAGGCCAAACCGGGTTAGCGGTGGCAACGCGGGACCAACGGGTTTCATATGCGTGTGTGGACCCGGGCTGGTTGGTAAGTCGTTGTTGCATCGTGTAGATATAAAGCCGTGCACCGTTGATATTATCAGGTGGCCACTTTGGGGAATGATACACCCCATCGTGGGACCAGCACGGGTATCTACGTAGGGGAGCCGATCGCTTGGGGAGTAGTGGGTACACCTATGTAGTCAGATAGGGGTACACGAAACTACTAAATTACTAAGTACACTTAGTGGGATCAACATTTAAGTAGGAATGACTGGTGTGGTGCAGTATAGTAATTATCCTTGGGTGGGTGGATGCGTCTTTACGGTTATCTTAGTTTATCCTAAGTCTACCAAGCTGCTTAGTGTAGCCATTCATCCCCAGACGTTACCGTATATCAAGCTTATGTCTTCTCTGGTTACTTTAATGATTGTATTGTTAAAGTTATAGGACTCGCTCAGACTTATGTCTGACCCCGTTGTTTTTATCTTTTTTCCCAACCCTCAGGTTATCAGAGTGGGCCCAGTACGAGTGGGCTTTGATCAGGCTGCTTTATTCTCTTTTGGAGCTTGGACCATAGGTGTAGAGCTCAGCTTACCCTTTCTTTTATGGCTATCAGTTCATGTATTGGGATTATGTACTTTTATTTATCAGGATGGATATTTTGTACTTGACTCTTATTAGGGTTTTGTGATGTAAACAAACATGTTTTACTTTCCGCTGCAATGAAATGATGTTTTTAAAAAGTTTCAAATATTACTTATATCTGTCTTGTTGTAATTTTTCTGTTCTATATTCACTTAAAATACTCCACCGATGTTATGGCATTCCCTTAGAGAGTGACCATAGCGGGTGTGGGGCGTTACAATATATATATATATATATATACATAAGTTATATACTTACCCCAATAAGCATACGCATCTATACTAGGCAACTTTATCGTTTTCTTCCCTTTTCAGCTTAAATACTATCTCAGAAGTATCCACTGAAGGATTATTCCTTTTTTTTAGATAGTAGAATGGATGATCATCCTTCCGAATAGGGAAACCAGGAAAGACCTCTGTATTTTCCAGAATGGTTCCTACAATATCTTCGTACTGTGGAACAAGTCCCTGTTGCTAATCCCGTCCCAGCGATGCCTGCAGCTCCTTCTGCTGAGGTAGCCTTTAATTTTTCTTGATTACGAAAAAATTCTCAAAACTTGGTGGGAAATCATTCTCAAGAATATAGGGCTTTACTAGGACCCAAACTTGGATAATGGGCCGCGAAAGAATTTTCAAAGCTACTGGATGGCAAAACGAAGTAAAAAGGAGAATTACGGCCTGGCACTTGAAGGAAGAAGCCTTTGAATGGTGGAACTTAGTGTCTGGACAGAACGAGGACCGAATATTTACATAGGCTGAATTCAAAGCCCACTTCAGAGAAAAGCTTTTTCCAAAAGTCGAGATGACGATTCAGTTAGAAAAGTTTATCCATCTCAAGCAAGGAAGTTTAAGTCTCCAAGAATATGTTGCCATGTTCATTGAGTTTGGTAAGTTTGGTAGGGATTTGGTGGATACCCCAATGAACAAAGCCTTAAGATTTGTTAAGGGGTTGAACTCCCCATTGAAGAACACTTTATTAGCTCAAGTAACATTCGGAGCAACCTTCAAATCCTTAGTGGAGACGGCTATTCTATGCAGAGCTGAAAGGCTCTAAGGAGGATAAGAGTGGAGAGAACGGAGAAGGTATTTCTAATAAGAATAAGAAAAAGGAATACTGGAAGAACAAGAAGAAAGGGGAAAATTAAAAAAGGAAGCTAAGACTTGTACGAGGTGCAACCGCAAGGGTCATGAGGCTAAGGATTGCAGAACTTCTTTGGCAAAGAAGGAATTTAAAGGAAAATGTTTCAACCGTCTGAAGGAAGGACACATGTCTAAGTACTTCCCAAAGCCAAAAGTTATCAAAAGTGGCCAGAATTATGCATTGGAGGCAGTTCCAATACAAAGCCGACCCCTAAGAGACCAAGGTCAACCCGCACTTGAAGGTATAACTTGTTTTTTAGGTTTCTGTATACACCTTGTTTTATTCGGGAGTGACTCATTCTTTAATTTCTAAAAGGCTGGTTAATTTTTGAACCTTTCTTTATCTATCTATAGTAATCCAATAGAGGTGTCCAACCCTATCGGAGGAACTAAGTATCTTGAGTTGATATTCAAAGACCTAGTATCGTATATCAATGATGTCGAATTCCTTTGCGAAGCATATGCGTTGGATTTTGTAGGGTATGATTGTAACACCCTATAATTTTAACAACGATAAAGAGGATAAATTAAAGAATAATTAATTTAATATTCAAAATTAAGGGAAACAGACTACATTAATGCGTCCGTCTCAAAATTATGGTCAAGATAGACATTTGGTTTGCGTAAAACGGACACCGTATGAAGAAGTTATGAAGGTTTGAAGTTTGTATACACGTAAGAGAATTTATATATATATTATGTATAAATTCAGAAAATCAGAAATTGGTTCAAAAATCAAAATTTCGTAAGTGGAAAACTTCTTGCCCCAAGGGTGTCGACCCCATAAGGGGGGTCGACCCCGCTGCGCAGATCTGGGCAGATTAGGGTTTGGGGTTCGGCTATAAAAATGGCACCATTTCTCTTGTTTTCTACACTAAAAATTAATGAAGCCATAGATGCGGTCGGTGCCCAGATTGAACCAAACCTTTTTCCTTCTTTTGCAATCAAGTAGATCAAGTGTAGATTTGTGATTTAACCTCTCCTATTCTTCTTCCACCTTTCTAGATCTAAACGCTGCGAGTTTAAGTTACTTTTAGATTTAAATAATTGAAAAGTAAAACATTGTATGAATGTAGTTTGGATCTATTCCTGTAACTGCTTGGATCATATCAGACCTGTAATAATTTGTTAACCTATGATATTTTGACATAACTATGACTTGGATCTTAACCTTTATCATGTCCGACCTACCTTAATTATAGATCTAAATTTACTATTTAGATCACCTTTTACCTATCATGTTTGTGGTTAAATTGGATCTGTTACTAGTTGGACATCTAAATTATTATTTAGATCTTATCATGCCTATTATAACATCCCTACTATGTTATAAACAGTTCTATTATCTTATGTTTACCAGATTTGTCCTTATATGCCCATCTCATCAATATACCACTATGTGTTTATACCAATTTTGTTAGTAAAATCATTTCTGTCATCTTCCCTTCACCTTTCCCTTTTTTATTTAATATAGCCAGTCTACTTTCGAGCCTAGGCATGCCGTTAAAATATGCGAACGCGTTAAATGGGGAACGAGGGGAAAACACTGAAATTGGATATAACCTGTGAATGGCGAATTTGGCATAACTTGAATTTATCTATATGAATTTAGGGCATATAATTCATTATGAGCATAATTGGGGAGAAATGGGCATGAAACCTATAACGACATTGGTAAAATTGGTTAATAATGAAACGCATAGGATTACAGTAACTAGAAACTGTAACTACGCCTAGACACGAGGTTAGATTACACTTGTGGTGGAAGTCTGCCCGGAACCGCCCGGCATATCCAGCGACCACAAGTGGTGAATCTAATGTGAGGGGTCTAGTGCACAAATACAAGACGTGTTATGAAACGAGGTTAAACCCAACTTGTGGAAGAAGTCTGCCTGGAGCCGCCCAACATAACCAGCCTCTGCAAGTTGTAGGTTTAATGTTGGAGGTCTAGCACATTATAACAATAAATGGACATGGTAATGAGTTGGAATAATTAACCTAGTTTAATCCATAGGGAATGTATGAACATGAACTTGAATAAGGGTTACGTAAACTTGTTTGAATAGTGGGTAGGTTAAGTAAATATGAGGGGGTGGGTAATATTTATATATAGTTACACAAACTTAACCTGAGGAGGCTATGTAATTAAAAGCACCAATAGGTATACATAACCTAAGGAAATCCCAGTGGGGATACAAGACTAGGGGAAGAGATTGTATCATCATGTGTGTGGGACTCGTTTCAGTCAGTAACCCATATAACAGTATCAAACGAGTACTCCACCTTAGGTCGGAGTCGGGGCACGCTTACTGGGCTGATTGTAAGAGATCCAAACATGGTGGATTGTGTGGGCGGCGCGAATCGACCGGGACATGTGCATGCATGTCCAGGCGGAGGGAGATTTAGATATGGTTGTGCACATCAACGAATGGTTGCCACTTTAGGAAGTGATAGCTCCTACTATGGGGATGGCACAAGGTATCTACAGAGTCGGGAGCAGATCGATTAGGGTAGTAGTTAGGGTACATTTAGATTATGGTAAAAAGTTTAGAAACCTATTAGGTTGGGATGCCTGTGGATTGTATGGGGTTAAAACCTTTCACTAGAAGTACGCCTAAGTTTACCATTTAATAGTTGTTTGGATCATCTCATTCTGGTTATTCTAGTATCGATTCAGAGAAATCTTTAGAAGTGCAATACACTTTATCATGTTTACCATGTCATACCTTCCTTTTTATGATGTTATCTCTCTTATCCACTTTATATGCCTGTCATGCTACTTTTACTTATTTACTTGCTAAAAGTAACTGGACTCGCTAGACGTTATGTCTGACCCTTTTGCCCTCTTCTTTCTTCCGTTCCCCCCGGTTCTCAGGGTAGGAATACTCAAGCTTGACCAGGATTCTGCTGCCATTTGGCTGGAGCTGCTTAGATGTATTGCTCAAGCTCCTATCTTTGCTACTATGGCTATGTTTTATTGGGGATTATGCTTTTTTTATTTTGTACTATGATGTTTAGTGCAAGACAGAAGTTTTTATGATGTACTGGTTTTTATGTAATTCAGACATATGATGTTTTTGAACCATGAACATTTATGATTAATAAAGATTGTTTTTATTCCACAGCTATTTTATATCTGTCTTTTAATGTTTCCGTTTCCGTTTACCTATAACACTTCAAGAAACTTAATGCATTCTCTTAATGAGTGACATTAACGGACGTGGGGTGTCACACGTGGTATCTGAGCTGAAGGTTACCAGATTAGATATAAGATTTTGAAAATTATTTTCAAAAAGGTTTTAAATGAAAAGCCGATTTTGAAAAACATATTCCCTAAAGACGTATGTAATATCTTTCGGTCCATTATCTGAATCTCTTTCCTTTTCTTTTCGGCATGTATAGGAAACCTAATATTCCAGAGGGCGTTACGATACCAAGCTGGTTCCATAGGTATCTAGAGGCCACGACGCCTGCCAATGATCAAGCTGACATTCCTTCCCCAACCTCATTCGTCATTCCTCCTACTCCTCCAAGAGAAGATAATTTCGCTAAGATCTGCAAATATTTCTATGCCATGCGAGGGAAGCCATTTCGTGGAACCAAAACATTCATAGAGGCTAGGAATTGTCTCAAGGAGACCGAGGAATCATTTGGAATTTTTGAAGTAGAAGATCGTAGGAAGATTCAGTTAGTTGTCTGCCTACTAAAAGATGAAGCTTCATTCTGGTGGGAAATTACCCACGAAGGACGTCCGATGGAGACATGGGATGATTTTAGAATGAGGTTTGAAATGAAGTTTCTTTCTCAAGCTGAGAAAAGCATGCAAATGGAGAGGTTCTTGGCGCTCAAATAAGGAAACATGATTGTTAAAGAATATGTGAACAAATTCAACCAGCTAGTAAGGTTTGAACTGGTAGATACTCCGCATAAGAAAGCTTTGTCGGTTTTCTAAAGGGCTGAATTAACCCCTTCATGGGTTATCTATGTCCCATATTCCAATGGGGGCTACTTTTGAAAGGCTTGTTGATATGGCCTTGACTCATGAGGAAGATAAAGGAGAAAAATAGGAAGTTAAGGCTGAGGAAACAATGCAAAACAAGAAGGTATGGCCCAAGAAAGGATAGCAACAACAACAACAGAAGAAGAGCGGAAAGAATGACAAGGCCAAGGATAAGAGGAAATTTCATAGTTGTGGACGAGAAGGTCACTTGGTCAAGGACTGGATAAGAAGGAAGAACACTTGCTTTAACTGTGGAGTGGTCAGAAGAAACAGGGACAAGGTCAAAGGATAGGAGCTTCTGGACGGCAGGTTCATGCTCTCGCGACCAGTGGTATAGATAGAGGTAGGAAAATTTATGTGGAAAGTTTCATTTCCCTTTCCAATCATCCTATTGGAACTCTTTTTAATTCTGACGCTTCACATTCATTTATATCTAATTCTGTGGTTGAATCTCTACACTTAGATACTAGTATGGTAGTGGATCCCGTTATTGTTTCAAACCCCATTGGTGGTTCGACTCATTTATCCATGATATGTCGGGGTTTGAGAATATCTGTCTTAGGCCTCGAGTTTGAGTGCGACACGTATGTGCTCGGTTTTATAGGCTACGGTTTGATTCTAGGGATGGATTGGCTAACCATGTATGGTGCCATTCTGGATTGTGAGAGGAGGGTCATTAGGCTTATGACTTGTCATGGGAGGACCTTCGAGATTTCTTGTGACCCTCAAGGGTCTATCATGCTTAGTTTTCTAGAGTTTCTTGATGCATCTATCGATGATCTACAATCTGTTCTAGTAGTCTGAGATTATCCTGATGTTTTTGATGAGGTACGGGGCTTACCTCCAAGGCATGAAATCGATTTTCGCATATATTTGGTGGACAATGCAAAGCTAGTTGCATTACCTATGCGCCATATGGCTCCAAGAGAAAGGAGGGGGCTTAGCAAACAAGTAGGGGCTACTTGAGAATGGATTTATTAGGCGAAGCATATCTGAATGAGGTGCTCTAGAAGTATTCGCGACTAAGGTGGATGGTTCGCTTCATGTAGACTATAGGGAGTTAAATAAACTCACTAAGAAGAACAGGCACCCACTCCCAAGGATGGACTTATTTGACCAGCTTGTTGGTGCATCAGTATTCTCTCAGTTAGACATGGCCACGGGGTTTCATTAGTTGAGGGTGGCCGAGGACAATATAGATAAGACCGCTTTTAGGACTTCAGATGGTTTCTTTGAATGGCCTGTTATGCCTTTTGGGTTAACGAACGCACATGCGTATTTTGTTGATATGATGAGTATGGTGTTTCGGGAGTTTCTAAATAAACTTTTCATGGTCTTTTATAACGATATCTTGATCTTCTTAAAGAGCGAAGAAGAGTATGCCCAACATTTGAGGGAGGTTTTGAAAACTATCCTTGCGCATCAGCTTAAGGCAAAGTTCTCCAACTGCCATTTTTGGAGAAAAGAGATGAAATTCCTAGGGCATGTGGTTTCTAAAGAAGGGACAGAATTATATCCTACAAAGGTGATTGCAGTTCAAGATTGGTAGTTTCCAAAGAATGCAACGAAGGTGAGAAGCTTTCTGGGGTTGGCGGGTTATTATCGAAAGTTCATTAAGGACTTCACAAAGATATCATCCCCACTCACTAAGCCGACGAAGAATAACTTGGCGTTTTCATGGGATGTAGATTATGATATTTCTTTCCAATGATTGAAGAGGGTTCTGACAACAGCCAAAGCCTTGACCTTGCCCGATGAGAACAAAGTATTTACAATATACACCGATGCGTATGGCACAGGGCTTGGTGCGGTTCTGATGCAAGAGGGGAGGATAGTATGTTATGGAGGGAGACAGCTAAGGGTTCATGAGAAGAACTACCCTACCAACGACTTAGAGTTAGCTTTCATAGTATTCGGGCTTAAGATGTGGCGTCATTATTTGCTTGGAGAGAAGTTCAAGTTGTACATTGATCATAAATCTCTCAAGTACTTGTTCTCGTAGAAGGATCTTAATTTTAGGCAACAAAGGTGGATGGAGTTCCTAGCATCATATGACTTCGAGATTTCTTGTACCCCTAGAAAGGGTAATGTGGTAACAGACGCATTGAGTAGGCAGAGGATGGCCTTAAGTCCTCTGTTTGTGGAAAGGAAAAGCTTGGAGTTCATATCTACTTTTGACTTTAGACCATCCACCGAGTTTTTTCTTGGTCCGTTTGCATCGCTAGAGATACAAACTAATCTTATGGATCAGATAGGAGCTTCATAGCGAGATGATCCACAGATTTCAGACATCTTGGATAGGCTCAGTAAAGGGGAGACTTCTAGTCACCTCAATAGATATTCCATAGACGATAAAGGGTGGTTGTGACAAGATGGAAGGATTTATGTTCCTCAAGCTGGAAGTTTGCTAAAGACAGTCCTAGAAGAAGCCCATCATTCTAAGATGATTATTCATCCGAGTGGCAATAAGATGTATAAAGATATGAAGAGGGTTTTCTTTTGGGCTGGGATGAAGAAAGATGTGGTAAAGTTTGTTTCTCAATGTTTGATTTGTCAGCAAGTCAAAGCTGAGTAAAAGAAGCCCGGTGGTTTACTTCATCCTTTGGAGGTTCCACAGTGGAAGCGGGAGAGCGTCTCTATGTATTTCACAGATGATTTGCCAAGATCAAAGAAAGGCAATACCAGCATTTGGGTTATAGTGGATAGACTTACTAAGAGCGCTCATTTCATTCCAGTTAAGAGTAAGAGGACAGTAGCATGGTTGGCAGCAGTTTATGTTTGTGAGATAGTCCATCTTCATGGAATACCTTCAAGCATCGTAAGTGATCGTGACCCCATTTGAGGAGCTTGCAAGGAGCTTTAGGTACGCAGTTGTGTTTAAGCACCGCTAATCACCCGCAGACAAATGGGAAGTTGAAGAGAGTGAATAGAGTTCTAGAGGATCTTTTGAGGCTGTGTATCCTGGACTTCGGAGGGACTTGGGAAAAGCATCTACCTTTAGTAGAGTTCTCCTACAACAACAGTTATAAAGCTAGCATTGGCATGCCACCCTTTGAAGCATTATATGGATGACCCTGTAGGTTAACAACTTGTTGGTGGGAACCTACAGAAAGGCAATTACTTGGACCATATATGGTTAGGGAAATGTTCGAGAAGATTGACATTATCCGATGACGAATGAAGACCGATGAAGTCAGGCAGAAATCCTATGCTGATAAGAGAAGGTCTGACAATGAATTTGAAGTATTAGATATGGTTTTCGTTAAAGTGTCACCTTTGAGGAATGTGGTTCACTTCGGATCTATAAGGAACTTAACACCAAGATTTGTAGGGAAATTTCCCATAACAGAAAGGATTGGCCAAATGGCCTATAGAATAAAGCTACCAAAGAGACTATCCAGAGTTCATGATGTTTCTCATATTTTTCATTTGCGGAAGTGCTTGCATGATACAGCAGAAGTAGTTGAGCCGAGTATATTGGAGGAAGTAGAGGTGGAATGGGAGGTGACAGTCAAACTATTTCCTTCCCGTATTCTTGGATCAGAAGTTAAGAAGCTACACAATAGAGAAGTCAGTTTGATGAAAGTTCAGTGGGGAGATAATCCAGAGGATGCAACTTGGGAGACCGAAGACAAGATTCGTGCTTCATACCATTTTCTTTTCGAGGGTATGTTCTTAACTCGTTTTCCAAAGTTTTTATCTATGCTTGTTTCTATCATTTGAGTATGTCCTATCGATCGACTATTCGACTTTTAGGTAGGAATCCCATGGATGTAAACATGTGTTTGAGACATGTTATGTTTGATGGATGCAAGTGTTTGCTGGTGGTTTCCCATGGATGCATACGCATACACATTAGGCACTAGATCGGCTCAATCACTCTCATATTGCATATGGATGTGTGCGCTTTTTTCTTTTTCTTCTTTATGGATGAAACTGAATGTATCATCATATGGATGTTGCATTTGGACGGATGATTGTGCACCCATGTAGAACTTACATGTTATGATAGGATTGTTGCATACATGTTGGATTCATAGGACTAACATACATTGCATTAACAGGATCGACTGAATCAGTAGACCGCTTGATCTTCGCATTAGTATTGGGACATATACACACACCTTTGCATATGTTCATATAAGCATTAGAAGTCTTTAAGGACAACGGATGGCTGTGATTAGTGGATGAGTGGATGGTAGGATATACGTTCATCTTAACTTAGAGATTCCGGGGACGATATCCTTTAAGTAGGGAAGAATGTAACACTCCGTAATTTTAAGAACACTAAAGAGGAAAAATTAAAGAATAATTAATTTAATATTCAGAATTAAGGGAAGCGGACTGCGCCATTGCGTCCGTCTCGAAATTCTAGTCAAGATAAACATTTGGTTTATGTAAAACGGACACCATATGAAGAAATTATGAAGGTTTCAAGTTTGTATACGCATAAGATAATTATATATACATATAATTAAATTCAGAAAATCAGAAATCGGTTCAAAAATCAAAATTTCGTAAGCGACAAACTTCTCTCCCCAGGGGCGTCGACCCCTTAAGGGGGTGTTGACCCCTGGATCGACCCCTCAAGGGGGTATCGACCCTTGGGTCGACCCCACAAGGGGGTCGACCCCGCTGTGGAGATCTAGGCAGATTATGGCTTGGAGTTCGGCTATAAATATGGCTCCAATTTTCTTATTTTCTACACTGAAAATTAATGGTGGTCTAGATGCTGTCGGTGCCCAGACTGAACCAAACCTTTTTCCTTCTTTTGCAATCAAGTTGATCAAGTTATTCAAGTGTAGATCTATGATTTATCCTCTGTTATTCTTCTTTTACCTTTCTAGATCCAAACACTGTGAGTTTAAGTTACTTTTAGATTTAAATAATTAAAAAGTAAAACATGATATAACTGTATTTTGGATCTATACCTGTAACTGCTTGGATCATATCAGATCTGTAATAATTTGTGAACCTATGATATTTAGACATAACTATGACTTGGATCTTAACCTTTATCATGTCAGATCTACCTTGATTATAGATCTAAATTTACTATTTAGATCACCTTGTACCTATCATGTTTATGATTAAATTGGATCTGTTACTAGTTGGACATCTAAATTATTATTTAGATCTTATCATGCCTATTATGACATCCCTACTATGTTATAAACAATTCTATTATCTTATGTTCACCAGATCTGTCCTTATATGCCCATCTCATCAATATGCTACTATGTGTTTATATCAATTTTATAAGTATAGTCATTTCCGTCATCTTCCCTTCATCTTTACCTTTTTATTTGATATAGCCAAGCTACTTTCGAGCCTAGGCATGCCGCTGAAATATGGGAATGCGTTAAATGGGGAACGAGGGGAAAACATTGAAATTGGGCATAACACGTAAATGAGGAATTTGGCACAACTTGAATAATGTTTATGTGTATGAATTTAGGGCATATAATTCATTATGAGCATAATTATGGAAAAGGGGCATGAAACCTATAACGACATAGGTAAAATTGGTTAATAATGAAATGCCTAGGAGTATAGTAATTAAAATCTGTAACTAACCTAGACACGAGGGGATATTACACTTGTGGTGGAAGTCTGCCCGGAACCACACGGCATATCCAGCGACCACAAGTGGTGGACCTAATGTGAGGAGTCTAGGTGCACAAATATGATACGTGCTATGACACGAGGTTAAGCCCAACTTGTAGAAGAAGTCTGCCCGGAGCCGCTCGGAATAACCAGCATCCGCAAGTTGTAGGTTTAATGTGGGAGGTCTAGCACATTACAACCCTAAATGGACATGGTAATGAGTTGGAATGCTTAACCTAGTTAAATATATAGGGATTGTATGAACATGAACTTAAATAGGGGTTAAGTAAACTTGTTTGAATAGTGGGTGGGTTAAGTAAATCTGAGGAGGGATAGGTAGTATTTATATATAGGCCCACAAACTTAACATGAGGGCTTATGTAATTAAAGACACCAATAGGTATACATAACCCGAGGAAATCCTAGTGGGAATACTGGACAATGGGGAGAGATTGTATCATCTTGTGTATGAGACCCGTTTCAGTTAGTAACCCATACAATGGTATCAAAAGAGTACTCCGCCCTAGGTCGGAGTCGGAGCACGCTTACAGGGCTGATTGTAAGAGATCTAAACGTGGAGGACGGTGTGGGGGGGGCGCAAACCGACTAGGGCATGTGCATGCATGTCCGGGAAGAGGGGGATAAGACGACCATGACACCAGTAGATATGGTTGTGCACATCAACGAAGGGTTGCCAATTTAGGAAGTGATACCTCCTATGTGGGGCCGACAAAGGGTATCTATGGAGTAGGGAGCCAATCGATTAGGGTAGTATTTAGGGTACATCTAGACTTTGGTAAAAAGTTTAGGAGCCTGTTAGGTTGAGTTGCCTGTGGATTGTATGGGGTTAAAACCTCTCACTAGAAGTATGCCTAAGTCTACCATCCGATATTTGTTGGGATCATCTCATTCTGGTTATACTAGTATCGGTGTAGAGTAATCTTTAGAAGTGCAATACACTCTATCATGTTTACATTGTCATACCTTCCTTTTTATGATGTTATCTCCCTTATCCACTTTATATGCCTATCATGCTACTTTTACTTATTTAATTGCTGAAAGTAACTGGACTCACCAGACTTTATGTCTGACCCTTTTCTGTTTCCTCTTCTTTCTTCTGTTTCCCCCGTCCCAGGTTCTCAGGGTGGGAATGCTCAAGCTTGACTAGGATTCTGCTACCATTTTGCTGGATCTGCTTAGATGTATTGCTCAAGCTCCTATTTTTGCTACTGTGGCTATATTTTATTTGGGGATTATGATTCTTTTATTTTTTACTCTGATGTTTAAGTGCAGGACAGAAGTTTATATGATGTACTGGTTTTTATATATTTCAGATATATGATGTTTTTGAACCACGATGCTTTATGATTAATAAAGTTTGTTTTAATTTCGTTGTCATTTTATATCTGTCTTGTAATGTTTCTATTTCTGTTTACCTATAACGCTTCACTAAACTTAATGCATTCTCTTAATGAGTGACATTAATGGACGTGGGGTGTCACAATGAACTTGTCTTAGGTATGGATTATGTAACACCCCGTAATTTTAATAACACTAAAAGAGGATAAACTAAATAATAATTAATTTAATATTCATAATTAAGGGAAATGAACTGCGCCATTGCGTCTATCTCGAAATTCCGGTCAAGATAGACATTTAGTTTGCGTAAAACGGACACCGTATGAAGAAGTTATGAAGGTTTGAAGTTTGTATACGCGCAGAAGAATTATATATATATAATTAAATCAGAAAACTCAGAAAACTGTTTGAAAATCAAAATTTCAGAGGCGGCAAACTTTCCGCCCCAGGGGAATCGACCCCATAGAGGGGGTGTCGACCCTGGGGTCGACCCCTCAAGGGGGTCGACCCTCCTAGGGCTGAGGTGGCAGTCGAGTTATGGGGGCTGGTAGCTATATATACGGCTTGATTTTCTGGTTTTCTCACACAGAAAATCAATGGAGGCCTAAGTGCTGCTGGTGCCTGGACTGAATCAAAACTCTTTCTTCTTCTGCAATCAAAGTTAGAGGTTTAAGTGTAGTTCTATTCTTCTTCTACCTTTCTAGATCCAAACGCTGTGAGTTTCAAGTTGCTTTTAGATTTAAATAAATAAAAAGTAAACATGATAGGACTGTTAATTTGGAACTATCCTTGAATCACTTCAGATCTGTAATAACTTGTGAATCTGTGATATTTTGTTATACTATGACTTGGATTTAAATCCTTATCATGTCAGATCTACTTTTGATTATAGATCTAACATATTTAGATCATCTTGTACCTATTATGTTTAAGGTTAATTTGGATCTATCATTAGTTAGGCATCTATATCCTTATTTAGATCTAATCATGCCTATTATGACATCCGTACTATGTTAGAACCTATTTTATTATCACAAGTTCACTGATCTGTGCTTATATGTCTATCTTATCATTATGCCATCATAAGCTTATGTCAGTTCTGTTAAAATAATCACCTCTGTCATCTTCACTTTACCTTTTTATATAGTGTAACGTCCCGTATTTTTGGCAGTCAAATATTTTATTTAATTTATTATTTTAAATATTATATTTGGGATATAATGGATTTTAATATTGAATTCGTTATTTAAAGCGAATTTTGAACGTTATAATTTATATATAATATAATTCGAGCTCGAAATGCACGACAGTTCGTAATATTGAAATTTTAACTTCAACTAAATATACAAGATTCGATATAAGTCGGATTTCTGTGAAACAAGAAACATTGGGACCATGTTGACTATAATTTTCATATGAAAGAGAAGAATTCAGATTTCATATTTTAGATTGGTAGTTATGGCCAAATCAAAATTTGAAATAATTGCTACGAAAATCATTATTTAAATATAGGCCTTTAAAATAGCCATTTTTTCAAATGGTCTCTGTTTTCGACGAAATCAGTTTCATTGGGACCGTAACGTTAAATTATTGCACGATGTTAAATGGCGTGGCAAACCGATGTCGTATGTGCCACGGCAGCCATAAACGCCCATTTAATTTCTATAGCGCATAATTAATTTTAATAAAGGGATATTTGGGGATAACTTGAGCAGATGATCGAATTAAGCCGCGAAACCAATTCCGTTGAGTTCGTATAATCGATTAGAATCAGGATAGGTATATAGTTTGCCATTTTTGAAGACCGGGTAATTTGGCATTAAAAATGGCATTGCGGTGCACGTAAAAATAGCCTACCGGGAAAACGGTCTCAGAATGCGACGAAACTGGTGCCGTTGGATTCGTATTGATTAATTATTATGGGATTTCAAAATTTCAAGTTGATTTGATTTATCTAGTGATCGTGAAAATTTGAAATGCGTGATGATTTCCGGTTTTATAAAGGAAATTTTTTCAAACGATGTCGGATTTCCACGAAACCTGTCACATTGGGTTCGGAATATTTTTTTACACTAAGATTAGCCTTTTTATCAGTAAACAGAAGTCGATTGGGGTTAGTTTCACGTATTACTTCATGGTGAAGTTCCGGTTAATAGTAAAAAAAAAAAAAAATTATACCCATATAGTACAGGGTAATGCATGTTTAAACTGTTGGCTGCTTTGTTTTACTCTTTACCTTGCACCCCAATCTATTTCTTCCATGCCTCCCAATCTATTTCTTCTGTGCCAACCACGTTCTGAACAGTAACAGCTACTCTACCTAATCCCTACGAACCTATACATCTAAAAACTTGGCCTCCACGCACTTCTTCTCTATGTAAACCACTGCTGCTCCCATCTTTATTTTTCATTTCTTCCAGTATGGTAAAACCAAAACTTCCATCAACAAAGTATATTTAAACAAATCGAAATCAACTCACTAAACCCTCAGATCAGTTTCTCTGGCTTCCACAAATAGGGAGTTTCGAACTTACATTATTTTTCTTGAGTCTGATATTCATTTGTGGCCGTCACTTAAGATGGCATTCAAGAGATGTGGGTACACTGATCAAGGAAGCGTGAGGTAAGATCCATGGTAGAGGAGACGTGAAAGATTTTGGAGTAAAGATAGTATAGAGCGAAAAAGAAAAGAAAAGAAAAGAATTGCAACTGTAGAACGTGAGAGTGGGGGGAGGATTATGGTGCATGGAGTTCGGCATGACTACTTTGCCTGGAGCGATCCTGTTAAGGGAGAGTAAGGGGCTTGTTTCGGCATCAAGTGGGGAAGAGAACGGAAAGAGATGGGAAGGGCGAAACAAATGACGTGATATTGCTGAAGGCTGCGAGGTTTGGGAATGGAGGCTCTCCTTGCTGTGTTGACGTTGGTGTAACAACCCTGAATTTTGGGGTAAATTTAAAAATTTATTTTAAGTAATTTTAATGAGTTTCCGATATTTAAAACTAATTTTTTAAAATTGTAATGATTAAAAATTGATTTAAATCGAAGTTAGAATGAATAATTTAATTATAATTATAAAAGGAGTTTAAAACAGCGCTGTAGTTTGAAAATTTGATTTTGAACTTTGACTGACTGTACAGGATGCAAAATAAATCAGAATTGAGTGAAACCAAAAGTATTTAAACCTGTTTAACCATATCTTTCTAACGAATCTGAAAAACTGAAATTTCACTTTATAATTTGAAAGTTATGTCCAGTTTAAAATTTAGAAAAGTCATTGTAAAATTTATATATTTTTTAATTTAAATATTGACCTTAAAAATAGTCATTTTGCAAACGACCTCGGTTTTCGACGAAACCACTTTTGTTGGAACCGGAATGTCGAATTATTGCTAAGTTTAATTTTCCAGATTTTTTCGAATTAATATGTGAGCAAGGCAAAAGAAAACGTGTTTTGACCATTTTAGTTAAATAGGATTGACTAGAAAAAGGCCATTTTTCAAACAATCTCGGAATTCGACGAAATTAATTTTGTTAGGACCGTATCGACAAAAGAAAGCCAGAAGTAATTTTTCTGTAATTTTCGGAGTCCATATGTGGCCCCAGCGTATTTAAATGTACGGTGGAAATTAAAATATTAATTTAATATTGTAATTTTAATAAATCGCGCAACAGACTTCTTAAATGGGCCACGGGGCATAGCCCATCGCGTTCAGAATATGTCAAAACATTAAGAACGACACTAAGCAAGCCTGATTTGGAGTCAGCCCGAATTTCCACCTTTTAAGCACGTAAATCGAGATTTATTATTAAAATAAAAAAAACCCTAGCCCTAATTCATGGCCGCCGCCATTCATATTCGCGGATGGCCCAAATCCTCCGAAATTCAAACATCAATAACTTTTAATCCGCTCAATGGATTTCAACAAACTTGGTGCCAAATCGAAGCTCTTGGAGAGATCTACAGATCCATACGGTTAAGATCGGGCTTTAGCTCACAGATTGCTTGATTTCCTCCTTCAAATTCGGTGGGTTCATTGGGGTTTTCTGTGACGAGAAGGAATTTCGCTCGGTCCGAACCAGTCGCTAAACCGACCCAGACCGTTCGAAATGCCCTATCGTTTGAGAACATGACAAAATAGAACGCAGACAGAAGAACATTTCACTGTATATTACAACAATGCATCAGATTACAAGAATATACAGAGTATAAACAAATAAATAGTACACAGAAATATCATAGATTTAAATTACATTTAAATACATAGCAGTGGAAAATAATACAATACACAACTAGAAGAGATATACGGATACAAAGCATTCCGGATATCATTCCAGCTGTAAACCAGGATCCTGTGAATATAAATCTGCAAAACCAAAACTACTAGCTGCCCATGTCAAAATAAGGGCACCCAGAGTTTAGGTTAAAACAATAAACTCCAGGTCAGTCATGTGACTGGTGTGAGAACTAAAACAGTTGTTATTCTTTATTTTAAAAGTTAGGTAAATCAAGGGACCACGCCGTATAACACGGAACGGGTTTCCTCCCAAGAATACCAGTGCATAAAACAAACAGCGCAATGCTAAATAAAGAAAAATGAAGCTGTTATAAGACCCAGGTCCCATCACACAATGCAACGCAGCCGAGGATAGGGTTTTCCCTTATAACAGCCAAAGAATGCTTGATACGTTTGAAACAAATCATTTGATACTATAATAAGTGCATAGTGTATAAAACAACTTCAAATCATAAGTATCAATCATAGGCGGCATGAATGGCCCATAACACTATGTCGCCATATATAAGTTTACAATCAAAACCGCAAGACATCGTATTGGAAGTTCGGTTATCATTTATGGTATGAACCGAGGCTAGGGGCAAGATCCTCAACCGATTCGAGACAATCTAGCCTACCATGTCTCAGGAACAGCCGCAACTGCCCCCTGGATCGTCAGGGCCGGTCCACCGATGTGGATTATTATGCCTGAACACTACGTTTCCCCGCCCTTTGGGGCGCAAATGAGCCATCAAATGACTCCATCGGTTCGAGAACGACCGATCAATCCGAGGCGCCTCGCAACAACAATAACCACATAAGTCAAACTCGTCAGGGCGTGTAAAACCACTGACGCCACTTTTAGCTAGAAAGAAACGCAAGTCCTCCCTGAGGTCCGTCTCCCGTTTTTGGTTCATACCGGGTGTGAAACTCGCGAAGTAAACGTTACACAAAGCTACGCCACAAAGGCCGTGCTTTGATCATCACCACAAGACTTTGCTTTTCAACAGAAGCCTCGATCAATTTCCACTTAGGCATGCCACACAGGCAATTCACTCCATGCGTTGGATATCCATCAATATATAACTCCTGAGCTCGTACGTCTCAGAGAAGGGCGTTAAGCAAGAGAATAAATTCTCCGCCGCCAAACAGATATATATTTAATAGAGATCAATCACACGGACTAAAATCCAATGTCAGACACACAGTCCATTTACAAGTCCGTTCTGGGTCTGAACGAAACCGGAGGCACCTAGTACCCCGCATATCCATCGATCTCCAAGTACGTCTGGACGATCACTAACTGTTTCCATCTTCTTGGGTGTACAGCCCAATCAAGATCATCAGTAATCACCCAAACGACGTGAAGACTTCTGGTCTTCGACCACCGTCTTCATCTTCGACTTATCGTCGTATCAGTTATTCAGAATGGGATAAACCCGGTCTTTCCGAATAACTCGCGTATATTTAAATAAGTGTTACACAAACACAACAAACGCCTCATTCCAATTCATCAGTCACTAACCGTAAATTAATCAAGAGAATAATTCCCCAAATATTAACCCCGAAGGCCGAAACCAACATCAGATCAATATCCAGAAAACCATTCTGCTTAGCTAACTGACAGTTAGTTTCTGATTTCACCTTCATAGGGAAAGGTTCCCATTAATTTTATCCAAGATAAATTTCTTGAATTTATTCTTTAATCTATTTTTGAATATCAATTCAAACTAGTCGGGATTAACGAAACTTACCGAAGTAATCATTTGTTTTAATTTCCCCAATCCCAACCTATTCATCCCATGAAGTAAAACTGGTTATACTTCATATCTAACACCACGGTGTTATCGATAAATTCAATTACCATTTCACGTTCAAATCTAATTAAAGATTTAACTATCGCCTGGAGCAAAACTGGTGATACTCCATTTCGATTATTTCAATCTAATTAAAGATTCATTAAAACTCCACTTAGTTTTAATCTTTGACTGGGTTAAAGAATCAGTGTCATTTAAAAACACAGTTCACGATAAACCCAAAATCACGTTCCATTAATTATCGGGTTAAAGAACGAGTGTTATTTAAAACACCGTCCACGATAAACCCAAAGATCAATATCAATTCAATTCCAATTAAATATTATTTAATTGGTACACTTCATCAAATCTAAATAAAAAGATTTAATCTTTTCTCAACTGGGTTCAAGAACAGTGTTAGTGAAGACACCATTCACGACAAACCCAAATCACATTTGATATTCAATATAAGGCTCTGAATAGAAAATATATCGGCTTATATTCAATATCAAATTCTACGATTAACAAATGTCGTATTGGAAATAACGATATAAATATCTACATCTTTCAAATTTCCATAACAACATCTGTATAATCCCGAATTCCAACATCGAAATATTCCGAAGACAATTTCGATTCAAATCCACTCCAATGCAATCATTGGAAATTTTGGTTATTTTTGAAACCCTTTTCGAATTCAATTTATTTATTTAAAAATAAATAGAATTATAATTCTAGTTCAAAACTAGTTCATCTCGATAAAAATCTATTTTTATCTTTCCAAATATGGAGTTTTTCATCCTAATTCTTCTCAAATCATTTCTTATGATTTTACACAAATTATTACTATTTTTAATAATTTTATCAAGGCCCGTACAGTCGATTTCCATCAACGGCTATCGAACTGCACTTACAGCGACCTTTTTCAAATTTGATTTGGACATAATTCCAAATCCAACCGTTAGATTTCAAATTTCTAATATTCGTTAGAAAGCTCTTTTCGATACGAACCCAACGGTTCCGGTTTTAGGAGAATCCGACGGTCGGATCTCCCGTAATGTCCGTTTGAAATAAATGGTCGAAATTCACGAACTGCCGCGGCGCGGCGCGTTCTATTCAGGCCATTATATTATATATATAATATATATAATATATATTTCGTCGATTTCTATTTAAAACGAATTATATAAATAGTTTTAAATTCGTTTCAAAAGCAATTTCAACTTCCTTTTCAATTCAAATCAAAATTGAATTCTTCTTTATAAATTCGTTTTAAAATTCATTTCTATTCAATTTGAATTCATTTCAATTCGCTTTCAATTCAATTTGAAATCGTTTTCAATTCAATTCATTTCGAAATCGTTTAAAATCGATATAAATATCGTTCACGTCAAAATGGCGTCAATCTAATCAACACGGCTTCATAACTTTCTATTTTCAAATATTCTATTTCAAATATTTCTTTTTCTTCAAAATAGTTGTTATTATCAAAATATTTCGTTCAACGCATGACCAATCTCAATGGATGAGACTGTCAACACATGAACCTTTATTTTATATTATTCTTTATTTTTCAAATTGGAATGAGGCCCAATCAATTACAATATAAAGTTAATTATATGGATTCCATACAACACATGTATATAATAGCATTGAAAAATAATCAACCATCAACCAAAGTGCACTACACTGTATAAGCATCAAATATAGACATTTAACGCTTATACCAGCTTGTCAATCAATCGATCGACATATTTAATCAATCAGGATGAGTGAACTTCAAGTTTCATCCCAACACCCGTGTGGGGTTTCAAACAATCAAACACAGATTTTTATTCGTGCAGTTGGGCGATGTGTAAAATTTATCGACCCAATCAATATCAGTCAAATCAGTGCATATAAACAAATCGGCCGATTTGTCTATAAATATCTATTTATTCACTTTCACGTTTAAAAATTATATTTTTAACGATAAAATATTTTATTTTAACATATGAATTTCTATTCAGTTCATTTATTCAATAAAATTGATATTTTTATTTTTCTAAAATATTTTAGAAAATTTCGGCGGCATAACGGCACGATACTAGAAACGGGACAAGGCCTAGCCTTATCCCCGGTCTAGTGAAGGCCCACGCCATTCACACATCAATCAAATCAATTTATTTCACCAAACAATTCAATTTCACCAAACAATTCAATTTCACCAAACAATTCAATTTCAAATCAAATCATCTAACTAATCTATGCAACCAAACAAACAAGTCCATGGTCTGTGGACGATTGTGTCGGGTGCTACTAAGCACCGTCTGCATCCTAGTATATATATATAACTAGAAAAAGAATTTTGAGTGAGAAGTTCTCACCGATAGCTATCCAACTTCATGACACTTCCTCAATAGAAATCTTCATCGTTCTCGCCTTTCTGTCATCTTTGTTGCCCGTAGCCGCTACATATAAAAAATCACACATTTTTATATTTTGATGTCTTTAAAATAAAAATCATATTCTTACTTATTCACTTTCAATTTTTAAAAATCATATTTTTATAATCGCTTCATACATTTAAAAATCGAATTTTTATTCCGTTATTCAATATATAAAAATCGAATTTTTACTATTATGTTATACAGATAAAAATTATATTTTTTACCACGCTATTTTCCATATAAAGATTTTGCCTTTATAAAAACATAGACTTCGCCTTTTCAAATTTAAAAAAATCGCCTTTTCACATTTTTACATCTATATCTCATAAAGATTATATTTTTATAGTTCCTACTATGCAAAGATCATATTTTTATCTTGTTATATCTATTTTAAAAACAATGTATATTTTATTTTAAAACTGATTTTAAACAAATGTTTTTCTTTTTAAAAATTTGAAAATAACAATGCGTTATAATTTTACCAATCTCAAATTTTATTATTCTATTTCTACTTCTAATTGAAATTACACATTTTCTACTAGGCTATAATGTAAAAATCATGTTTTTAAAAAAAAGTGTTACCTTTCTTCTTTGTTTAACACATCAGAACCGTTCGAACCCTCGTCCAGAATTAGGGTTCCATCTCGCCTGAAAACCACTGCGCCGCTCGTCGATCCAGCACCCTCACGTGATGCGCCGGAGCACCTTCTACCACCACCATGACCAGCAGTGAACTCGATCCCATCTCCTGCCGTGTTTCTACGTTCGAACGACGATCTTCTAGCACAAAAATCGAGCCCAAAATTGCTTCAAAACCGATTATAGCCGTAGGGGCTGGTAGATCATGAGATGCTAGAAGATTTTTGTTTTATAATCTCTGGAAATCATTGAATAATCTAGAAGAAAAATTGGAGAGAAGATTGGAAGGCAACGGCTGCTGATTTCTTCTGAGAGCGGCAGGTCAAATGGTTTGACCGTGAGAATTATAACTTAGGGTTTTGACCTTAGTCCATTTATACCATTTTATATTTTATAATATTATTTTATTTTAAATTTTTCTTGTTTAACCATACTAACTCCAAACAAACTCCAATGACTGTCAAACATAGCTAATTACCCCAATTCTGAACACAATGGGATATGATTCGTAAGCTAATTCGACTGTTTCAGTCAGTTATTCTACAAATTAAAGTATAAAACATTTAATTTCAGTTTTGAACTTACATTTCAATTTGCCGGGGCCTCAAACTGATTCGAAAAATTCCAGAAAAATAAATCCGGCTATGTGGGGACGATACGGTCCCAACAAAACTGATTTCGTCGTATTCTGAGACCGTTTGAAAAATGGCCATCTTCAGGTCGATCAGAATTGACCGAAACTGTTGAAACACGTTTTCTTTTGCCACTCTCACATATTAATTCAGAAAATTATGAAAATTGGAATCTAGCAATAACTTGACATCCCGGACCCAACAAAACTGGTTTCGTCGAAATCCGAGGTCGTTTGCAAAATTTCCATTTTTAAGGGCCTGAATTCCATAGCGACTATTCAGAATTTTCAACTGGACATATCTTTTGATTCCCGCTATGAAATTTTGATTAGTCAGATTCGTTAGAAAGATATTATCAATTAGATCCTAATGTTTTTGGTTTCGCTAAAATCCGGATTGTTTTGCACCCGGTACATTCAATTGAAGTTTGAAATCGAATTATCGAACTACCGCGCCATTTTCAATTCTATTTATAATTATAAATAATTATTATATTCTAACGACGGCGTATATAATATATACGTTCGAATTATATTCAAAATAAATTTCTCGTCGATATTATTTAAAATAATTCATTTTAAATAATCAAAATTCGCTAAAATTGCCAAAATAAAATTTTTAAACTGGCCCAGATTTTCCGGGTTATTACAATCTCCCCCACTTAAAACTTTTCGTCCCCGAAAAGGAACAAAGTCGAAAGTGGTTTGATTAATCAACTCTACGCTCGATCTGGCTTCCATTCTCCAACTTTTCAATTTTTTTAGAATTTTCAAAATTTCAAAAATTTGGCTAACACCCTAAATTTTCGAAAAATTTCGCCATAACCTCCCCTGCACCGGGAGCATCGGGGAATTTCAAATAGCTTCCCCGGTCCTTCAGATCTCAAAAAGAAAAAGAAAAAGCCAAGCGGCTAGCCAATAGGCTCATAAAATCATCATCACCCAAGCAAAACAGTAAGTTGTGTAGTGAACATGTACCTATTTGTCGGGCAAACAAATTTTATTTTCTGCTCTAGCCTCCTTGCTATGACCTGTTCAATGTAAGTACAAGTATATGCAAGCAAATGCGACCTATTCCAATATAATTCAATACGTGATTCAGTTAGGCATAATGGTTCAAAATTATCAAACAAATAAACAAACAACACAAACATCAATCAATTAGTGGATTAACGTTTCAAATTCATAATTTTGATACATAGTCAAAAATCAGATTTTTGATGCCAAATCACAACAATAGGCCCTTTCTAATTTTGGTTCTCACACCAGTCAATAGGAGATATATAAATATCACACCTTCGATACTCGAACACTAATTCTGATGATGTAGCTACAATCATCAGAATCATCCTCGGGCTACTAGAGTGTGAATCTATATCTATCCAGTATATTAAAACTTCAAATATACGTTTGCAAGGCGTATATGCAAAATCTTTATATATTGGACTGTCCAAAATCAAGATAAACAAATAATCAAATACGAATAGTTGATTTAAATTTTCAAAACAAAATTTGTTTTTACTTTCAAAAATACTCTTCACACTCGTTCTAGGATACTTCTGATCCCATCTCTAACGAGTCATTCTAATTGGATTTTACTAATCCAATATCTGATGAATTCTTTCGTATTGTTCTAATGTGTCATGTTCTCTGCTTTGTAAACCAAAGCTCTGATACCAACTGTGACGAGAAGGAATTTCGCTCGGTCCAAACCAGTCGCTAAACCGACCCAGACCGTTCGAAACGCCCTATCGTTTGAGAACATGACAAAATAGAACGCAGACAGAAGAACATTTCACTGTATATTACAACAATGCATCAGATTACAAGAATATACAGAGTATAAACAAATAAATATTACACAGAAATATCATAGATTTAAATTACATTTAAATACATAGCAGCGGAAAATAATACAATACACAACTAGAAGAGATATACGGATACAAAGCATTCCGGATATCATTCCAGCTGTAAACCAGGATCCTGTGAATATAAATCTGCAAAACCAAAACTACTAGCTGCCCATGTCAAAATAAGGGCACCTAGAGTTTAGGTTAAAACAATAAACTCCAGGTCAGTCATGTGACTGGTGTGAGAACTAAAACAGTTGTTATTCTTTATTTTAAAAGTTAGGTAAATCAAGGGACCACGCCGTATAACACGGAACGGGTTTCCTCCCAAGAATACCAGTGCATAAAACAAACAGCGCAATGCTAAATAAAGAAAAATGAAGCTGTTATAAGACCCAGGTCCCATCACACAATGCAACGCAGCCGAGGATAGGGTTTTCCCTTATAACAGCCAAAGAATGCTTGATACGTTTGAAACAAATCATTTGATACTATAATAAGTGCATAGTGTATAAAACAACTTCAAATCATAAGTATCAATCATAGGCGGCATGAATGGCCCATAACACTATGTCGCCATATATAAGTTTACAATCAAAACCGCAAGACATCGTATTGGAAGTTCGGTTATCATTTATGGTATGAACCGAGGCTAGGGGCAAGATCCTCAACCGATTCGAGACAATCTAGCCTACCATGTCTCAGGAACAGCCGCAACTGCCCCCTGGATCGTCAGGGCCGGTCCACCGATGTGGATTATTATGCCTGAACACTACGTTTCCCCGCCCTTTGGGGCGCAAATGAGCCATCAAATGACTCCATCGGTTCGAGAACGACCGATCAATCCGAGGCGCCTCGCAACAACAATAACCACATAAGTCAAACTCGTCAGGGCGTGTAAAACCACTGACGCCACTTTTAGCTGGAAAGAAACGCAAGTCCTCCCTGAGGTCCGTCTCCCGTTTTTGGTTCATACCGGGTGTGAAACTCGCGAAGTAAACGTTACACAAAGCTACGCCACAAAGGCCGTGCTTTGATCATCACCACAAGACTTTGCTTTTCAACAGAAGCCTCGATCAATTTCCACTTAGGCATGCCACACAGGCAATTCACTCCATGCGTTGGATATCCATCAATATATAACTCCTGAGCTCGTACGTCTCAGAGAAGGGCGTTAAGCAAGAGAATAAATTCTCCGCCGCCAAACAGATATATATTTAATAGAGATCAATCACACGGACTAAAATCCAATGTCAGACACACAGTCCATTTACAAGTCCGTTCTGGGTCTGAACGAAACCGGAGGCACCTAGTACCCCGCATATCCATCGATCTCCAAGTACGTCTGGACGATCACTAACTGTTTCCATCTTCTTGGGTGTACAGCCCAATCAAGATCATCAGTAATCACCCAAACGACGTGAAGACTTCTGGTCTTCGACCACCGTCTTCATCTTCGACTTATCGTCGTATCAGTTATTCAGAATGGGATAAACCCGGTCTTTCCGAATAACTCGCGTATATTTAAATAAGTGTTACACAAACACAACATACGCCTCATTCCAATTCATCAGTCACTAACCGTAAATTAATCAAGAGAATAATTCCCCAAATATTAACCCCGAAGGCCGAAACCAACATCAGATCAATATCCAGAAAACCATTCTGCTTAGCTAACTGACAGTTAGTTTCTGATTTCACCTTCATAGGGAAAGGTTCCCATTAATTTTATCCAAGATAAATTTCTTGAATTTATTCTTTAATCTATTTTTGAATATCAATTCAAACTAGTCGGGATTAACGAAACTTACCGAAGTAATCATTTGTTTTAATTTCCCCAATCCCAACCTATTCATCCCATGAAGTAAAACTGGTTATACTTCATATCTAACACCACGGTGTTATCGGTAAATTCAATTACCATTTCACGTTCAAATCTAATTAAAGATTTAACTATCGCCTGGAGCAAAACTGGTGATACTCCATTTCGATTATTTCAATCTAATTAAAGATTCATTAAAACTCCACTTAGTTTTAATCTTTGACTGGGTTAAAGAATCAGTGTCATTTAAAAACACAGTTCACGATAAACCCAAAATCACGTTCCATTAATTATCGGGTTAAAGAACGAGTGTTATTTAAAACACCGTCCACGATAAACCCAAAGATCAATATCAATTCAATTCCAATTAAATATTATTTAATTGGTACACTTCATCAAATCTAAATAAAAAGATTTAATCTTTTCTCAACTGGGTTCAAGAACAGTGTTAGTGAAGACACCATTCACGACAAACCCAAATCACATTTGATATTCAATATAAGGCTCTGAATAGAAAATATATCGGCTTATATTCAATATCAAATTCTACGATTAACAAATGTCGTATTGGAAATAACGATATAAATATCTACATCTTTCAAATTTCCATAACAACATCTGTATAATCCCGAATTCCAACATCGAAATATTCCGAAGACAATTTCGATTCAAATCCACTCCAATGCAATCATTGGAAATTTTGGTTATTTTTGAAACCCTTTTCGAATTCAATTTATTTATTTAAAAATAAATAGAATTATAATTCTAGTTCAAAACTAGTTCATCTCGATAAAAATCTATTTTTATCTTTCCAAATATGGAGTTTTTCATCCTAATTCTTCTCAAATCATTTCTTATGATTTTACACAAATTATTACTATTTTTAATAATTTTATCAAGGCCCGTACAGTCGATTTCCATCAACGGCTATCGAACTGCACTTACAGCGACCTTTTTCAAATTTGATTTGGACATAATTCCAAATCCAACCGTTATATTTCAAATTTCTAATATTCGTTAGAAAGCTCTTTTCGATACGAACCCAACGGTTCCAGTTTTAGGAGAATCCGACGGTCGGATCTCCCGTAATGTCCGTTTGAAATAAATGGTCGAAATTCACGAACTGCCGCGGCGCGGCGCGTTCTATTCAGGCCATTATATTATATATATATATAATATATAATATATATTTCGTCGATTTCTATTTAAAACGAATTATATAAATAGTTTTAAATTCGTTTCAAAAGCAATTTCAACTTCCTTTTCAATTCAAATCAAAATTGAATTCTTCTTTATAAATTCGTTTTAAAATTCATTTCTATTCAATTTGAATTCATTTCAATTCGCTTTCAATTCAATTTGAAATCGTTTTCAATTCAATTCATTTCGAAATCGTTTAAAATCGATATAAATATCGTTCACGTCAAAATGGCGTCAATCTAATCAACACGGCTTCATAACTTTCTATTTTCAAATATTCTATTTCAAATATTTCTTTTTCTTCAAAATAGTTGTTATTATCAAAATATTTCGTTCAACACATGACCAATCTCAATGGATGAGACTGTCAACACATGAACCTTTATTTTATATTATTCTTTATTTTTCAAATTGGAATGAGGCCCAATCAATTACCATATAAAGTTAATTATATGGATTCCATACAACACATGTATATAATAGCATTGAAAAATAATCAACCATCAACCAAAGTGCACTACATTGTATAAGCATCAAATATAGACATTTAACGCTTATACCAGCTTGTCAATCAATCGATCGACATATTTAATCAATCAGGATGAGTGAACTTCAAGTTTCATCCCAACACCCGTGTGGGGTTTCAAACAATCAAACACAGATTTTTATTCGTGCAGTTGGGCGATGTGTAAAATTTATCGACCCAATCAATATCAGTCAAATCAGTGCATATAAACAAATCGGCCGATTTGTCTATAAATATCTATTTATTCACTTTCACGTTTAAAAATTATATTTTTAACGATAAAATATTTTATTTTAACATATGAATTTCTATTCAGTTCATTTATTCAATAAAATTGATATTTTTATTTTTCTAACATATTTTAGAAAATTTCGGCGGCATAACGGCACGATACTAGAAACGGGACAAGGCCTAGCCTTATCCCCGGTCTAGTGAAGGCCCACGCCATTCACACATCAATCAAATCAATTTATTTCACCAAACAATTCAATTTCACCAAACAATTCAATTTCACCAAACAATTCAATTTCACCAAACAATTCAATTTCAAATCAAATCATCTAACTAATCTATGCAACCAAACAAACAAGTCCATGGTCTGTGGACGATTGTGTCGGGTGCTACTAAGCACCGTCTGCATCCTAGTATATATATATAACTAGAAAAAGAATTTTGAGTGAGAAGTTCTCACCAATAGCTATCCAACTTCATGACACTTCCTCAATAGAAATCTTCATCGTTCTCGCCTTTCTGTCATCTTTGTTGCCCGTAGCCGCTACATATAAAAAATCACACATTTTTATATTTTGATGTCTTTAAAATAAAAATCATATTCTTACTTATTCACTTTCAATTTTTAAAAATCATATTTTTATAATCGCTTCATACATTTAAAAATCGAATTTTTATTCCGTTATTCAATATATAAAAATCAAATTTTTACTACTATGTTATACAGATAAAAATTATATTTTTTACCACGCTATTTTCCATATAAAGATTTTGCCTTTATAAAAACATAGACTTCGCCTTTTCAAATTTAAAAAAAATCGCCTTTTCACATTTTTACATCTATATCTCATAAAGATTATATTTTTATAGTTCCTACTATGCAAAGATCATATTTTTATCTTGTTATATCTATTTTAAAAACAATGTATATTTTATTTTAAAACTGATTTTAAACAAATGTTTTTCTTTTTAAAAATTTGAAAATAACAATGCGTTATAATTTTACCAATCTCAAATTTTATTATTCTATTTCTACTTCTAATTGAAATTACACATTTTCTACTAGGCTATAATGTAAAAATCATGTTTTTAAAAAAAAAGTGTTACCTTTCTTCTTTGTTTAACACATCAGAACCGTTCGAACCCTCGTCCAGAATTAGGGTTCCATCTCGCCTGAAAACCACTGCGCCGCTCGTCGATCCAGCACCCTCACGTGATGCGCCGGAGCACCTTCTACCACCACCATGACCAGCAGTGAACTCGATCCCATCTCCTGCCGTGTTTCTGCGTTCGAACGACGATCTTCTAGCACAAAAATCGAGCCCAAAATTGCTTCAAAACCGATTATAGCCGTAGGGGCTGGTAGATCATGAGATGCTCGAAGATTTTTGTTTTATAATCTCTGGAAATCTTTGAATAATCTAGAAGAAAAATTGGAGAGAAGATTGGAAGGCAACGGCTGCTGATTTCTTCTGAGAGCGGCAGGACAAATGGTTTGACCGTGAGAATTATAACTTAGGGTTTTGACCTTAGTCCATTTATACCATTTTATATTTTATAATATTATTTTATTTTAAAATTTTCTTGTTTAACCATACTAACTCCAAATAAACTCCAATGACTGTCAACCATAGCTAATTACCCCAATTCTGAACACAATGGGATATGATTCGTAAGCTAGTTCGACTGTTTCAGTCAGTTATTCTACAAATTAAAGTATAAAACATTTAATTTCAGTTTTGAACTTACATTTCAATTTGCCGGGGCCTCAAACTGATTCGAAAAATTCCAGAAAAATAAATCCGGCTATGTGGGGACGATACGGTCCCAACAAAACTGATTTCGTCGAATTTTGAGACCGTTTGAAAAATGGCCATCTTCAGGTCGATCAGAATTGACCGAAACTGTTGAAACACGTTTTCTTTTGCCACGCTCACATATTAATTCAGAAAATTATGAAAATTGGAATCTAGCAATAACTTGACATCCCGGACCCAACAAAACTGGTTTCGTCGAAATCCGAGGTCGTTTGCAAAATTTCCATTTTTAAGGGTCTGAATTCCATAGCGACTATTCAGAATTTTCAACTGGACATATCTTTTGATTCCCGCTATGAAATTTTGATTAGTCGGATTCGTTAGAAAGATATTATCAATTAGATCCTAATGTTTTTGGTTTCGCTAAAATCCGGATTGTTTTGCACCCGGTACATTCAATTGAAGTTTGAAATCGAATTATCTAACTACCGCGCCATTTTCAATTCTATTTATAATTATAAATAATTATTATATTCTAACGATGGCGTATATAATATATACATTCGAATTATATTCAAAATAAATTTCTCGTCGATATTATTTAAAATAATTCATTTTAAATAATCAAAATTCGCTAAAATTGCCAAAATAAAAATTTTAAACTAGCCCAGATTTTCCGGGTTATTACATTTTCGAGGCGCAGGGGCCCATCGCGACCCATGGTGGTTCGGCGCTGGGGAGTTCTGGCGAAGGGGCTTCGGGTGGAGGTGTTGGATCGTGGTCCGAGGCACCACGGTGGCGCGCGCAGGGGTGGACTCACAGTGAACGATGGGTTTGGTTACGGCCGAACTTTGATTTAGGGAAGAAAGGTTTATCTCTTAATGATTTTGCTAATTTGATTTTAAAAATATTCAAATCTTTAAAACTGCGTAACTTCTCTATACAGAAGCGAAATTAAACAAAACTGATTGCATTGGATTTGTATTTTCGAACACTACAACATGAAACTGACCGGATCTGGAAACAAGCACTTTGGAAATTCAGCCGAATTTGAACGCGTATAATAATTCAAACAGAAACCAAGGTGAGATTTCTATATTTTAAAATAATTAAAATTTAATTATTTCTACTGTTATTTAAATCCTTGTCTATACGATTTAATTCAGATTCGCGATGCTAGTTATTTAGAATTTGTTGATTTGTGTTATTCATGATTTGTTGTGTTGATTGATGTTGTATGTTGATATGTTAATTTGATACTTATTGTGTTATAATAAAATTGTAATGACCCGCATTTTTAGCTGTTGAATAATTAATTAATTTAATTATTAAATATCGTTTTGGCGATATGATAACCTGAATTGAATAAAAATGAATATTTAATTAATAATTATAATATAATAATAATTTATAATGTCAAAATAGTCAGAAATAGTTGAATGGTCAATATTGTCTGAATTGGATAGTGTAAGAGATTTGGTAGCGTTTAGATTTGAAATATAATAACGAATATATTTAATCGACGACAGTTGAACGTATAGTTTATAATATATTTATAAACGAGCTCGAAATGGCGCGGCAGTTCGCTATTTGGCGATTTAAACTTCAACTGAATGCACAGGGTCCGTTTTAAGTCGGATTTCTGTGAAACAAGAACCGTCAGGACCGATTAGATAATAGTTTTCTAATGAAAGAGAAAAATCAGGATTTCGTCGTGTAGATTTTGAGATATGTCCAAATCAAATTTTAAATTAGTTGTTATAGAATCGTTTATCGACCGTATCGGATTATTCGATATAACTAGAAATCGGGTGGAAATTTAGACAAGGTTCTTTTGGGAAATAGTGATAATTTAATTTTTAGAATTTTACTGTAATTTTTAATTAATTTAATAAGCGACTTTTTATTTGAAGTATTTCGCACCCTGAAATCAAGATTTTGAAGTTTCAAAATATGAGTCCACCTACCGATATTATTATATATTTGGGATCGTGACACCGAGCTCATCACAACTGTATATTTATTTCTGTCATTGGCCGTCTGGATGAGAATAGAACTTCATATAGAAGAGGCAGCAAAATATCAAAATAAATATCCTAAAGTACGAATGGATGTAAACTAGGCCACGTTTCAATTCGTTCTCAGCCACTTACATTCTCCAAAAATATCTACTGAAAATATCCAAAACCGAATGCCTATAAATAACACTAAACTCTTCCTTATAACCTAATTTTCCTTTTTCTTCTGTAAATCCAAAAATTTGAGCCGCCACAACCTTTCCCTCTTCAGCAAAAATGAAACGAGAGAAATCCTCTTTCTCAAATCAAACAACTTCTATAAATTGATATGTAAACATATTTCATATCCTAGGAGGAACCGCTTAAATCTGGTAATGGTTTCATGGCATTCGGTGGCCATTTGATTCGCTCACGGATTTTCCAGCGAGTGTATTGTCGAGCTAGGAGTTGCGATGTTGATCGATGGAGTTGGACTTAAGGCGAGATGGTGATGGCGTTGAGGGGTGTTCTGTGTTGAGAAGGTAGGAGGATGGAGGTGAGTTTTAGCTTGCTGTGAAGAGGAGCTTGACAGTAGCAAGGCGTGACTGTGTGGTGAGATGGAGGGATGGTGGTTTTCATTAGTGGAGGTTTGTGGAAGAGTTTCGGCATGTACGTATGTTCACAGGTTTGTATTGGCTATATCTGGGAACAAGTGGATGAAGCGATGTAGTAGGAGCGAAAAGGGTAGTGCTGGCACGTGGGAAATGGGATGAACGTGCTTGTTGAAGACACGTGGGCGCAAGCTGCTCGCAAATGAAGTGAAGATGAAGACAACATCAACAACGGTTTGTTGAACAGAAGAGCGTAGGGGAGTTAGAGTTTGGGCACAGCAAGGGTTGTACACGTTTTTGGGCCGATGAAGTGCATGGTGAAAGATGAAGGAGCATGGGTTCTGATACGAGATGGAGGTGAAAGGGTGAAGTACGGTGGTGTTAGGAGGGAGATGGATACATGGGAACACGGTTATAAAATAGCATGCAGGTTTAAGTTTATGGAGTGTATTTTATTTTGAGGATGGTCAGTAACAGACGAATAGGAGAGAGGAAGTTTGTGGTTGGAAACAAATGTGATGAGGGTGTAACAACAGAAATGTCGGCCAGCTTATCTTAGAAGAAGATACCAGGAACAAAGGATTAGAGATCCGCTATCGATGGTTAATTAATAGTTGGACAAATCAAATGTTGACGGAACCATCGTGATGAACACGAACATGATGAACAGAATTACACCAAACAGAATCCTTGGAAATCGTATGATCCGACACTACACGCTGGAACTGATTCGAGATGATCTGGAGCTCGTCTTAATTTACGGGAAAATAGAACGACTACACCAAATCAATACCGTAAATCGTTGGTAAACGATTACGGACAATGTGAGTAAAACTCACTAACTCTCCTCAATTTATATTTTAATATAAATTGTACTTTATTTATTGACTGCTGTATATTGATTGTTAAACTGGACTGTTAAATAGATTTGATTGAAAACGTAGTTAGAGTTAATCTATGTACTATTAATCAAATATGGTTCTGTACAGCAGGATATTTCATTTCAAAATGAAATATGATATATATTATACTGTGTAACATCTGTGAATGCAGGGAGACAGGTTGGAGGAATCCGACTGGGTTCCTCAACAATTATTTTACTGTTTTCATATATTGTGATATATGTGTGATTTATAATCTGTTATTGATTATGGATGTTAGAACGATATTGATCATCGTTGTTTAATATTTTGAATATCATAAGAAACCCTGAGTTGTAAAAAGGAATATTTCAATATACATATTGAAATAAAGGAATTTTATAAAATCACAGGATTTTATAAAAGGAAAATATTTATAAAACGAACACGGTTTTATAAAAGGGATATTTATGTAGAAAATAAATAGAATTGAAAAGGAGAATATTTATTTAGAAAATAAATAGAAGTTATAAATAGGAAATATTTGTAACGGTAAATAGAAGTTATAAATAGGAAATATTTGTAACGGTAAATAGAAGTTATAAATAGGAAATATTTGTAACGGTAAATAGAAGTATAAATAGGAAATATTTGTAATGGTAAGTAAACGTTACAAAAAGGAAATAGTTGTAACGGAAAACGTAGTTTATCACAAGGAGTTAATCAAACGTAGTTTATCAAAAGGAGTTAATCAAACGTAGTTTATCAAAAGGAGTTAATCAAACGTAGTTTATCAAAAGGAGTTAATCAAACGTAGTTTATCAAAAGGGGTTAATCGAATATAGAAATTAAGAAGTGAAGTTAAACAAAAATTAGAAACTGACTAGAGATTAGTAAGTTGAATAGTTTTCTGAGTATCGATCTGATGTTGGTTTCGGCCTTCGGGGTTTATACTTAGAGAATTGTTCTCTTACTAGTTTACAGTTAGGGACTAATAGTTGTGGAATGGTAGTGATGCGTGAATGAGGATTGGAAATTTTTTCCAAATGTTAATAACATATATTTTCTAATTATAGAAAATAAGGAAATATGAATATATATATATATATATATGATTGATGATTGGATCGATAATTCCATTTGGAATTAAGATCGTTGTTTGTACACCGACATATTTTCATTTGATAGTTAAATCACAGACTATCGAAGTTTTGACCATTTTACGTTGTTAATATGGAGAGACCGGTTGGGTTATTATCCAAAGAACCACTCCGTATTGGCATAAGCGTTGCAAACCAAGTACGCTGAATATATTGAAGATGGAGTAGAATGCAAGGGCTGTCCTGTTTACAGAATAGTGCCTTCGGTTTCGTTCAGTCCCAGAACGAACGTATATGGACGAATGTCTGACAGAGTATTTCCAATGATCGAATGGATTGGGCTGTACGAATATATATGGTGGCAACGGATTTATTCCCTTAGCATAACATCCAGAATATTTGTATAAACCAACTAATGATTTACGGATCTGATAATGTGGCATTCAAAGTGATCGTGTTATAAATGAATGGAAAGTAAGCGTAGCTTCTAGCCTCACATCCGGTAAATGACAAAAATCGGGCAGGCAGCATGGCTAAGTCGGTCGCACCGAAGTAGGGTGTATAATCACCTATCTAGAGAATATTCATTTGCTTCTTTAATCTATCAATGCTGTCCCATATACATATATACGGGAACGGTTGCTGATCCCAACCGTTGGTGATGTACATTCGATACACTCAAGCGAAATGAGTGGTCGGTCATGTGTGGCTGAGTTGCAAGATGTTCTTGTGAACTCCAGTGTATCGTTCCTAGAGTACACTGATCGGAAGGTGGTTCCATACCTTGTCATAGTTGGAAATCCAATCATCCAATACGCACCTGCGGTTTTGATTGTATACTATATATGTAGAACGTGAGATGCAAGCGTTTCTACTAGACTGATATCTATTTGTATTTAGACATTATGATAATATCAGAATGATATTGCTTTTCAAAGATGTTTGGATTCTCATAAGGGAAAAACCCATTCCGTATTCACGGCGTGGTCTTATGAGATATCATATACCTGTTTAAATGATTTGAGTTTACTCACACCAGTCACATGACTGACCCGGAGTTTATTTGTTTTGTTTTCCCTAAACTCTTGGGTGCCTAAATTTGTACGGGCAGTCAAGTAGTCGGGATTTACAGATGCACTTGGAGAGCTTGGAGTAGGAGGCTTCAGCAGTCGATAGCTATTATTTATTCTGCTGTGATGTTATATGTTGTACTCTGAAAATGGTATGTATAAACAGTTATAACTTTGTATTTCAAAAGTTATGTTATATTTTATTCGTTCCGCTGTGAGATTCGTGTTACTCTGATGATGATGTTCTTCTTCTTCTATTCTACTAGTTCTATCTTATCTATCCTCACCCTCTATCTTCTTTCTATTAGTTTCTTGAATTTCTAGTGCAATTTGGGGTTGGACTTGTGTTATTTAGTCAGCTCAAATTGGACCGGATTTTCGGGTCACTACAAAAATGTTGAAAATGTCCTATTAGATTTAAAATAATAGTTTTGTTATGAAATGTTACGTTTTTATTTTAGAATGAAATGTTAGACAAACATAACATGTTTAGTTGTAACGACCCAGAAAATCTGAACCAATTTAAAAAATTTAAATTGGCTAAAATAATGGATTTTAAATATTTAAAACAAATATTTTAAATTATAGCAATGAAAATTGAGTTTGAATCGATGTTTGAAAACGAATATAATCAATTCTAATTATAAACAAGGCCTGAAATGGCGCTGCTGTTACAAAAATTGAATTCAAACTTTGCGGACTATACTGGGTGCAAAACAAAGCAGATTGGAGCGAAACCAAAAATATTTAAATCTATTTGTGAATACCTTTCTAACCAATCTGAAAAATTGAATTTTCATAACGGAAAGCAAAAGTTATGGCCAAATGAATTTTCAAAAAGGTCGCTATGGAATTTATATAGCCCGTGAAATTGGCCATTTTGCATATGACCTCGGAATTCGACGAAACCACTTTTGTTGGATCCGGTATGTGAAGTTATTGCTAGGTTTCAAATTTCATAATTTTCGAAGCTAGTATGTGAGCGTGGCAAAGGAAAACGTGTTTTGGTCAATTACAGTTAAATTGGATCGACCAGAAATGGGCCTTTTTGCAAACGGTCTCAGAATTCGACGAAACTAGTTTTGTTGGGACCGTATCATCAAAACATAGCTAGATTTATTTTTCTGGAATTTTACGAATCGGTTTGTGGCCCTGGCAAATTGAAATGTACGTTCAAATTGAATATTGAATGTTATATATTTTAATTTGAAGGAAAACTGACTGAAACAGTCGAATGGGCCTACGAAACATATCCCATTGTGTTCGGAATGGGGGTAAAACGCTAGGGACGACAGTCGTTGGGTTTAGATTGGTGGTCGTGTCAGAAAACCCCTTTAAAACTCCAACGACCAATCATAATTTTTTTAAAAAAATAAAAATAAAAGAAAACCCTTTCTCTCTCCCCGAACGAACGGCGCTCCCCCTTCTTTCCTTCTCTCCTCTTTTCCCGCCGCCACAGCCATCACCAGCGACTGCCACCCCCTACCTCGACGTGCCTCCTCCTCCTCTTCAAATCCGACCAGGCCTCGCCCCCTACCATCTCGAGTTGCGTGCGAATCGTGCCCTGGAAGTTGACAACTTCCAACCGCCGCCGCCAGTTCATCAGTGCACCGATTCCGGTGCCACCACCCTGCGTGGAAAGCCCCTTCCTCCCTCTACGATGTCGCACCACCTGATCGGCTCCTCGTGCAACGGATTCGACGAAAAACCAAGACCTAGTTTCGAACGAATAGTGAAAGGTACGGCCTTGATTAATTAAAACTGTTTTTAACAGTTTAAAACCGTTGGAAACTTGTAAAAATCATATCTTTTTGCTGTTTTATCCAAATTCAGTGAAATAAGTGACACTGGACTCGTGTGGACGTCTTCTACCTTCTAGAAGAGACCGCATATTTTTCTGAGCCTTCTGCTAATTTTGGTGGAGTAGAACCCAATGTGAGATTTCTAATTTATAAACGATATGGAAAACGACGATGTATAAATTATATAGTCGATGTATGAGTTATATAAGCATTGTACACCTCATGTGTAAGCGTTGTATAAGTTGTACGTTCGATGTATAAGTTATATATGCGTTGTAAAAATTATATATGTGTTGAATTAGAAGTGATTTGCTATATATAAATATATATATATATAAATATATATATATATATAGGCCCCTCGTCCACAAACCATGGACGATATTTATTGGTTGTGATTGGTGTGAAAATTGATTGATAGCGAATGGTTGATTGTGATTGTTTGTGGTTAATATTGGCTGATTGTGGTTGAAAAATACCCATTTGTGGTTGAGAAATATTTGGTTGAAACCACATAGGATTAGTTTGTGGAAATGAAATAAATATACATGCCGCCTGCGTGCGAACTAGATGCATGATTCCCCATTGTCAAAAACCGCGAGGTTTTAAGGTAGAGCGAGGAGCCGTACTAGGGACGGTCCCTGTTTTAACTACCCTGCCGTTATGCTGCCGAAATTTTGAATAATATTCATGTGTTTGAATTATTTTCTTTTGCTGAAACTATATTTATTCGTTGAATAGAAAACCTTCATGTGTTGAATCGATATTCATTCGTTGAATTGAAATTCATGTGTTGAATGGTATTCGTGTTTTAAATATAAAAATCACATTTTTATCTATATATATAAATTAGAGAAAACCTTCATGTGTTGAATCGATATTCATTCGTTGGATTGGAATTCATGTGTTGAATGTTGTTCGTGTTTTAAATATAAAAATCACCTTTTTATCTATATATAAACTATAGAAAACCTTCATGTGTTGAGTTGATATCCATTCGTTGAATTGAAATTCATGCGTTGGAAGGTATTCATTTTTTGAAAGAAATTGTTTTATAATAAAAATCCCATTTTAACATCAATATGAAATGTATAAAATAATCCTGTTTTGAAAGAAATTGTTTTATAATAAAAATCCTATTTTTATTACCTATATGAACTATATAAAATAATAGAGTTTTGAAATGAATTGTTTTACAATAAAAATCACATTTTTATTATATAAACGAATTGTTAAAAATAGTGAAGTGTTGAAATAGAAGACAGTTAGATAAAAATTTCATTTTTATCAAATGTATGAAAAGAATGTAGCTTTGAAATCGAAGAATCGATATATATATATATATATATATAAATAGAATTAAAATATATCGAATAACGACGCTGTAGTTCGTATTTCGAAATCGAAACATCAAATGATTATACCGGAAAATCCGACCATCGGATTTTCCTGAAATCACAACCGTTGGGTTCGCTTTGGAAAAATCTTTCCAACGGCACCAACTTTGTAAAAATCCAACGGTTGGATTGTCTGGAATGTTTAATTCAAATCTAAAGAAAAACAGCGCTAGAAACGATTATATATATATATAATTATATTTAATCGAATAACGACGCTGCAGTTCGTATTTCGAAATCGAAACTTCAAACGATTGTACCGGGAGATCCGACCGTCGGATTTTCCCAAAACTAGAACCATTGGATTCGCTTAGAAAATATCTTTCTAATGATGTAAATTTTGTGAAGATCCAACGGTTGGATTTTCAGATATGTGTAAATCAAATCTGAAGAAAAACAGTGCCACGGTCGCATTATGGCCCGAAGCGTCATTTTGAATAAATTAGCTATTTTAAAATAAATAAAAATAGCGATAAATCGTTATAAAATATTATAAATGATATGGATGTGATTTAGAAATTAACTGAAGGTTGGCTAAGTCGAATGGTTTCTCGGATATTGATCTGATGTTGGTTTCGGCCTTCGGGGTTAATATTTGGGAAATCGTTCTCTTACTGATTGACGGTTAGTGACTAATGAATTGAAATGATGCGTGTGTATGTTAGTGTTGCACTTGTTTATTATATACCCGAGCTGCTCAGAAAGACCGGGTTTATCCTATTCTGAATAACTGAATCGACGATAAGAAATCGAAGATGAAGACGGTGTTGAAGACCAGAGATCTTCACCTCGTTTGGATTGTAACCGAGGTCCTGATTGGGAGGCATCCCGAAATATGGATAATGAGTGGTGATCGTCCAGACGTACGTGGTGATCGATGGGTTTGCGAGGTATATAGTGCCTTCGGATTCGTTCAGACCCAGAACGGACTTGCAAATGGACGGTGTGTCTGACATTGGATTTTATTCTATGTTGATTGATCTCTATTAAATATACATCTATTTGGCGGCGGAGAATTTATTCTTTTGCTTAACGCCCTTCTCTGAAACGCACGAGCTCAGAGGTTGTATATCGATGGCCATCAGTCGCATGGCATGGATTGCTAGTGTGGCATGCCTAAGTGGCAAATGATCAAGGCTTCTGTTGAAAAGCAAAGTCTTGTGGTGATGATCAAAGCCCCGCCTGTGTGGCGTAGCTTTGTGTATAATGTGAATTCGCGAGCCTCACACCCCGATATGAACCAGAAACGGGAGAAGGACCTCAGGGAGGGCATGCGTTTCATTCTAGCTAGGGTGGTGTCAGTGACCTACCAGCCCTGATATTTATATACTTCTCACCTGTGTGGTTGTTGCTGTTGCGAGGCGCCTCGGTTTGATCGGACGATCCGGGTCTGATGGAGTCATTCGTTGGCTCATTTACGCCCCAAAGGGCGGGGAAACGTATTGTTCAGGCATAATAATCCACATCGGTGGACCGGCCCTGTCGCTCCAAGGCTTGCCTGCGCGTTTGCCTATGGCTCGGGCTAGATAGTCACGAATTCGGTAAGGACTATCTTTTGCCTTGGTTCATGAGGGAAATCCAATTTCCAAATACGACATCGTGCGGTTTTGATTGTATACCTATATATGGCGACATAGTGGCATGGGACGCTCATGTCGTCTTTGATTGATAGTTATGATTTGAAATTGTTTTTGAAACATATAAACACTAGTAGTAATATCAAATGCTTTTGTTTTATTCGTATCAAACATATCTTGGCCATTATAAGGTAAAAACTCTATCCTCCGGTTTGCGTTGCATTGTGTGATGGGAGCTGAGTCTTATAATGGCTTCATTTTTATAAAAAGCATTGCGATGTTTAAAAGAATGATTTATTTTTAAAGCACTGGCAATCCAATGGAGTAAACCTGTTCCACGAAAGTGGCGTGGTCCTGTGATTAGCCATATATTAAATGTGTTGAGTAGATTTCTCATACCAGTCCCATGACTGACTCGTAGTTTGTTTCACTTTCAAACTCGGGTGCCCCTTTTTCAACACGGGCAGCCTTGTATTCAGGTTTAGCTGGTTCATTCTGGATAGCTGGAGCTGTAGATGGATTCTATTATTTATCTCTTTTTATGTTGTTCAGCTCTTATTGTACATATTTTGTTTATTTCCGCTGTAAACATTTTTGTATAGCTGAACTGTGTTTGTACTAAGTAAGGTCCTGTATGCTGTGTAACTCTGATGATTACGTTTATCCAGTATATTCTATTGTTCATTATCTGGTGTATTTAATTATTCTGTTCTTCTATTATCTGTTTCTGTGTTATATTCCAAAGATAACCCTTGTCTCCGTCAGTACGGGATTTGGGGTCATCACATCGTGGTATCAGAGCTTTGGTTAAGCTTAGTTCTGGAATATAACATATTAACGAACTCGTCAGAAATAGAACCAGTAGTGTTCTAGGACGAGTAACTCAGTACAGATAGGATCAGCAATATCCTAGTATGAGTACAGCAGAATTAGAACAACTCGTTAGAGATGGGGTCAGAAGTGCCTCAGAACGAGTCGAGCGTAATATGTTTTTAAATAACGTATTTGTGATTATATATCTAATTTGGTTTTAGAAATATGATTTTTGAACATATATAAAAGATATATATTTTTGAAAAGTTAAAAACAATTTGATTGTTGGTTGTGTTGTGTGATTGTAGATTTGATTAATTAAATTATTGAAACGATAGTTCATTTAATCAACAATAGAAAATGGTAGAATTTATTCATTTAAATCACACATTTAACGGATTAGAAAATACGTAGAAATATATACATGTGTATTATATATGTTTGAACAGGTAAATGGATTAGCTGTTGAGTAAAGATTTTATTTGGGTGCCCGACAAATAGGTAAACCTTAATGAGTTGGATGCGAAATATTATTATATCAACTTCTGTGAATGCCATTGGATGCGGAGTGCTGGTTTTTCTATGTGAAATAATAAATGTCGCCATAGGATAGTAATAATTAATTTTGAACTACACTACATGGCATACTTCTAAAGATAGGCATACTTCATCATATACCACATAAGCATTTGGAGCTTGTGTGACGAGGTGGAAGATTTACCATACGAGCGAGAGGCTTGTATGGCGATGACTATATTTTACAGGTTGAACTGATGACTGATATGGACTATTTAAATTGTAAAGATTAATTTGCCAGATTAATGAAAACCCCACACGGGTTTGGAGTTGACAATAATCACGTCTCTCTAGTTATTAGATACGGCACATGGACTATTTATTTCCCACACGGGACGTGGTGACGAGGATTTATCCTCTGGAGCATTTTAAATACACACTCCCTCAGGCTTTGACAGGGTGACGAGAATTTATTCTCTGGAGTTATTATCAATACACGCTCCCCTGTAAACACTAGATATATCACTATAAATATGTGTATGCTTATTAGGATTTATTGGGTACCTAATACGTCCCAATAAATTTCCAAACCTCTCCCCGTACAAAGGAGGTTATGGCGAAATTTTTCGAAAATTCCGGGTGTTAGCCAAATTTTTGAAGAATTTGAAAATTCTCAGAAACTGAAAAGTTGGAGAATGGAAGCCGGATCGAACGTAGAGTTGATTAATCAAACCACTTTCGACTTTGTTCCTTTTCGGGGACGAAAAGTTTTAAGTTGGGGAGATTGTAACGACCCAGAAAATCTGAACCAATTTAAAAATTTTAAATTGGCTAAAATAATGGATTTTAAATATTTAAAATAAATATTTTAAATTATAGCAATGAAAAGTGAGTTTGAATCGACGTTTGAAAACGAATATAATTAATTCTAATTATAAACAAGGCCTTAAATGGCGCTGCAGTTTCAAAAATTGAATTCAAACTTTGTCGGACTATACCGGGTGCAAAACAAAGCGGATTTGAGTGAAACTAAAAATATTTAAATCTGTTAGTGAATACCTTTCTAACGAATCTGAAAAATCGAATTTTCATAACGGAAAGCAAAAGTTATGGCCAAATGAATTTTCAGAAAGGTCGCTATGGAATTTATATAGCCCGTGAAATTGGCCATTTTGCATACGACCTCAGAATTCAACGAAACCACTTTTGTTGGATCCGGTATGTGAAGTTATTGCTAGGTTTCAAATTTCATAATTTTTGAAGCTAGTATGTGAGCGTGGCAAAGGAAAACATGTTTTGGTCAATTATAGTTAAATTGGATCGACCAGAAATGGGCCTTTTTGCAAACGGTCTCAGAATTCGACGAAACTAGTTTTGTTGGGACCGTATCGTCAAAACATAGCTAGATTTATTTTATTGGAATTTTTCGAAATAGTTTGTGGCCCTGACAAATTGAAATGTACGTTCAAATTGAATATTGAATGTTATATATTTTAATTTGAAGGAAAACTGACTGAAACAGTCGAATGGGCCTACGAAACATATCCCATTGTGTTCGGAATAGGGATAAAACGCTAGGGACGACAGTCATTGGGTTTAGATTGGTGGTCGTGTTAGAAAACCCCTTTAAAACTCCCTCGACCAATCATAATTTTTTAAAAATAAAAATAAAAATAAAATAAAACCCTTTCTCTCTCCCCGAACGAACGGCGCTCCCCCTTCTTTCCTTCTCTCCTCTTTCCCGCTGCCACAACCATCACCAGCGACCGCCACCCCCTACCTCGACGTGCCTCCTCCTCCTCTTCAAATCCGACCAGACCTCGCCCCCTACCGTCTCGAGTTGCATGCAAATCGCGCCCTGGAAGTTGGCAACTTCCAACCGCCGCCGCCAGTTCATCAGTGCACCAATTCCGGTGCCACCACCCTGCGTGGAAAGCCCCTTCCTCCCTCTACGACGTCGCACCACCTGATAAGCCCCTCGTGCAACGGATTCGACGAAAAACCAAGAACTAGTTTCGAACGAATAGTGAAAGGTACGGCCTTGATTAATTAAAACTGTTTTTAACATTTTAAAACCATTGCAAACTTGTAAAAATCATATCTATTTGCTGTGTTGTCGAAATTCAATGAAACAAGAGACAGTGGACTCGTGTGGACGCCTTCTACCTTCTAGAAGAGACCGCATATTTTTCTAAGCCTTCTGCTATTTTTGGTGGAGTAGAACCCAATGTGAGATTTCTAATTTATAAACGATACGGAAAACGACGATGTATAAATTATATAGTCGATGTATGAGTTATATAAGCATTGTACACCTCATGTATAAGCGTTGTATAACTTGTACGTTCGATGTATAAGTTATATATGCGTTGTAAAAATTATATATGTGTTGAATTAGAAGTGAATTGCTATATATAAATATATATATATACGCCCCTCGTCCACAAACCATGGACGATATTTATTGGTTGTGATTGGTGTGAAAATTGATTGATAGCGAATGGTTGATTGTGATTGTTTGTGGTTAATATTGGTTGATTGTGGTTGAAAAATACACATTTGTGGTTGAGAAATATTTGGTTGAAACCACATAGGATTAGTTTGTGGAAATGAAATAAATATACATGCAGCCAGCATGCGAACTAGATGCATGATTCCCCATTGTCAAAAACCGCGAGGTTTTAAGGTAGAGCGAGGAGCCGTACTAGGGACGGTCCCTGTTTTAACTACCCTGCCGTTATGCTGCCGAAATTTTGAATAATATTCATGTGTTTGAATTATTTTCATTTGCTGAAACTATATTTATTCGTTGAATAGAAAACCTTCATGTGTTGAATCGATATTCATTCGTTGAATTGAAATTCATGTGTTGAATGGTATTCGTGTTTTAAATACAAAAATCACATTTTTATCTATATATATAAACTATAGAAAACCTTCATGTGTTGAATCGATATTCATTCGTTGGATTGGAATTCATGTGTTGAATGGTGTTCGTGTTTTAAATATAAAAATCACCTTTTTATCTATTTGTATAAACTATAGAAAACCTTCATGTGTTGAGTCGATATTCATTCGTAGAATTGAAATTCATGTGTTGGAAGGTATTCATATTTTGAAAGAAATTGTTTTATAATAAAAATCCCATTTTAAACATCAATATGAAATGTATAAAATAATCCTGTTTTGAAAGAAATTGTTTTATAATAAAAATCCTATTTTTATTACCTATATGAACTATAAAAAATAATAGAGTTTTGAAATGAATTGTTTTACAATAAAATTCACATTTTTATTATATAAACGAATTGTTAAAAATAGTGAAGTGTTGAAATAGAAGACAGTTAGATAAAAATATATTGTTATCAAATGTATGAAAAGAATGTAGCTTTGAAATCGAAGAATCGATATATATATATATATATATATATATATATATAGAATTAAAATATATCGAATAACGAAGCTGCAGTTCGTATTTCAAAATCGAAACTTCAAACGATTATACCAGAAAATCCGACCATCGGATTTTCCTGAAATCACAACCGTTGGGTTCGCTTTGGAAAAATATTTCCAACGGCACCAACTTTGTAAAAATCTAACGGTTGGATTGTCTGGAATGTTTAATTCAAATCTGAAGAAAAACAGCGCCAGAAACGATTATATATATATAATTATATTTAATCAAATAACGACGCTGCAGTTCGTATTTCGAAATCGAAACTTCAAACGATTGTACCGGGAGATCCGACCATCGGATTTTCCCGAAACTGGAACCGTTGGATTCGTTTAGAAAAGATCTTTCTAGTGATGTAAATTTTGTGAAGATCCAACATTTAGATTTTCAGATATGTGTAAATCAAATCTGAAGAAAAACAGTGCCACGGTCGCGTTATGGCCCGAAGCGTCGTTTTGAATAAATTAGCTATTTTAAAATAAATAAAAATAGCGATAAATCGTTATAAAATATTATAAACGATATGGATGTGATTTAGAAATTAACTGAAGGTTGGCTAAGTCGAATGGTTTCTTGGATATTGATCTGATGTTGGTTTCGGCCTTCGGGGTTAATATTTGGGAAATCGTTCTCTTACTGATTGACGGTTAGTGACTAATGAATTGAAATGATGCGTGTGTATGTTAGTGTTGCACTTGTTTATTATATACCCGAGTTGCTCAGAAAGACCGGGTTTATCCCATTCTGAATAACTGAATCGACGCTAAGAAATCGAAGATGAAGACGGTGGTCGAAGACCGAAGATCTTCACCTCGTTTGGATAGTAACAGAGGTCCTGATTGGGAGGCATCCCGAAATATGGATAATAAGTGGTGATCGTCCAGACGTACGTGGTGATCGATGGGTTTGCGAGGTATATAGTGCCTCTGGATTTGTTCAGACCCAGAATGGAGTTGCAAATGGACGGTGTGTCTGACATTGGATTTTATTCTATGTTGATTGATCTCTATTAAATATACATCTGTTTGGCGGCGGAGAATTTATTCTTTTGCTAAACGCCCTTCTCTGAAATGCACGAGCTCAGAGGTTGTATATCGATGGACATTAGTCGCATGGCATGGATTGCTAGTGTGGCATGCCTAAGTGGCAAATGATCAAGGCTTCTGTTGAAAAGCAAAGTCTTGTGGTGATGATCAAAGCCCCGCCTATTTGGCGTATCTTTGTGTATAATGTGAATTCGTGAGCCTCACACCCCAGTATGAACCAGAAACGGGAGAAGGACCTCAGGGAGGGCATGCGTTTCTTTCTAGCTAGGGTGGTGTCAGTGACCTACCAGCCCTGACATTTATATACTTTTCACCTGTGTGGTTGTTGCTGTTGCGAGGCGCCTCGGTTTGATCGGACGATCCAGGTCCGATGGTGTCATTCGTTGGCTCGTCTACGCCCCAAAGGGCGGGGAAACGTATTGTTCAGGCATAATAATCCACATCGGTGGACCGGCCCTGTCGCTCCAAGGCTTGCCTGCGCGCTTGCCTATGGCTCAGGCTAGAGAGTCATGAATTCGGTAAGGACTATCTTTTGCCTTGGTTCATGAGGGAAATCCAATTTCCAAATATGACATCGTGCGGTTTTGATTGTATACCTATATATGGCGACATAGTGGCATGGGACGCTCATGTCGTCTATGATTGATAGTTATGATTTGAAATTGTTTTTGAAACATATAAACACTAGTAGTAATATCAAATGCTTTTGTTTTATTCGTATCAAGCATATCTTGGCCATTATAAGGTAAAAACTCTATCCTCCGGTTTGCGTTGCATTGTGTGATGGGAACTGAGTCTTATAATGGCTTCATTTTTATAAAAAGCATTGCGATGTTTAAAAGAATGATTTGTTTTTAAAGTACTGGCAATCCAATGGAGTAAACCCGTTCCACAAAAGTGGCATGGTCCTGTGATTAGCCATATATTAAATGTGTTGAGTAGATTTCTCATACCAGTCCCATGACTGACTCGTAGTTTGTTTCACTTTCAAACTTGGGTGCCCCTTTTTCGACACGGGCAGCCTTCTATTCAGGTTTAGCTGGTTCATTCTGGATAGCTGGAGCTGAAGATGGATTCTATTATTTACCTCTTTTTTTGTTGTTCAGCTCCTATTGTACATATTTTGTTTATTTCCGCTGTAGACATTTATGTATAGCTGAACTGTATTTGTACTAAGTAAGGTCCTATATGCTGTGTAATTCTGATGATTACGTTTATCCAGTATATTCTATTGTTCATTATCGGGTGTATTTAATTATTCTATTCTTCTATTATCTGTTTCTGTGTTATATCCAAAGATAACCCTTGTCTCTGTCAGTACGGGATTTGGGGTCGTCACATTAGTTAAAATATTTTTGTGTAAACAAAAATCACAATTTCAGTTAGAATATTTTGGTGTAGACAAAATTTACATTCTAGTTTAAAATGTCACATTGATATAAAATTGGCATTTTAATTTTTTAAGTGTCAATATTAGGAAAGAACACCATTTTATTTATAAAATGTGAGAATAGAATAAAAGTACATTTTATGTATGAAGTCTTAAAATAGAACAAAAATACATTTTTGTTATAAATTGTCAAAATAGAATATAAACACCGATTGTGTTACAAATTGTCACATTAGAAATAAAAACACCATTTTTTTGTTAAGAATATGTTATGTAATTAAACATGACATTTTGTGTTAAGATTATGTTAGGAAAATTAAAATAACATTTCTGTTAGAAATGACATGTTAGAACAAAAAAAAAATATACCATTTATGTTATAATGATGTCACTTTTTATTTTATTGGAATTGATAAGAAAGAAATGTCACTTTTTATTTTATTAGAATCAACGATGTAAAATAGTCACTTTGTTAGCATTGATTCAACATAAAAATATTCTTGTTATGTTAATATGTAGTGTTAGAAATGATGTAACATAAAAATATTATTTTTATGTTAATATGAATGGTTAGAATTGTTAAACATTAAGAATATTCTTTTCATTGTTTACATGTAATGTTAGAAAAGTTTCATATGTTGAAAACATTATTTTCAACATGCTTATAAAAAAGGAAAGAAAATTTGTTAGAAAAGGATAAGTATGTTAAAAACATTATTTTTAACATTTCTAAAATACATGTTAGAAAATATTTATATGTTAAAAACATTAATTTTAACATGCTGAAAAGAGGAAAAGGAAACACATAAAAATATGTGAGTACATTAAATTATTCTTTTTAATGTAAATATAACTTAGGAAAATAAACGGTCTTTTGTTTGTGTTCTCTAACACAAATATAACATAGAAAATAAAATTCCCTTTTTATTTGCATTCCATAATGCAAATATGGATTGGAAATAATAGTGCATCTTTTTATTTGTATTTTCCAATGTAAATAAAAAGGAAATAAAGAATTTACATTTTCCAATATAAATAAAAAGGAATTAAAGAATTTACATTTTCCAGTGTAAATAAAAAGGAATTAAAGAATTTACATTTTCCAATGTAAATAAAAAGGTTTGATAGGAATTTACATTTTACATGTAAATGAAAGGTTAAATAGAAGTTTACATTTTATATGTAAATAAAGGATGAAATAAAGGTTACACTTTTATATGTAAATAAAATGTGAAATAGACAATTACATTTTCAATATAAAATAAAAGAATGATTAGAAATACACATTTTCCAATGTAAATAAAAAGGTTTGATAGGAATTTACATTTTACATGTAAATGAAAGGTTAAATAGAAATTTACATTTTATACGTAAATAAAGGATGAAATAAAGGTTACACTTTTATATGTAAATAAAATATGAAATAGACATTTACATTTTCAATATAAAATAAAAGAATGATTAGAAATACACATTTTCCAATGTAAGTAGGATATGAAACAAAAGTTACATTTTCAATATAATAATATATTGAAATAAAGTTTACATTTTTAATGTAAATAAGATTAGAAAGACGAAATTTTCATTTTTAATGTAAAAAGAAAAGTTTACATTTTTAATGTGAATAAGAGAAGGAGGACTTTACATTTTCATGTAAATAGAACTTAAAGAAGAAGACTTACATTTTAATCAATTGAATTTTCATTAAAAAGATTTAAAGATATGAAATTTACATTTTCATGTGTAAAGATTTAAGCAAGAATATCATTTTGCTTGTAAAGAAAAGAATGTCACAAAATAATCATTTTTGTTGAATTAGAAATGACGCACAAGAAATTGCATGTTTGTGTAGATTGAAAATAAAAAAATACATTGCATGTATAGGATGTGTATGTGAATTAAAATAAAATAAACATCATTGTGTGGTATGTTATATATCAAAATGTTAAGAAACCAAGTGTTCTCTACTTGTTATGATTATCACAATAATGAAATGGCCGAAGAAATTGTATGTATATATATAATCATATATATAAACTAATTTTAATTGAATGAATCGAGCGTAGTAGTTCACTTTATAGAATTGTACTTTTAGTTGATTATACCGAAATATCCGACCGTCGGATTTTCCCAAATCTATAACCGTTAGGTTCGCCTTGGGAAGATCTTTCCAATGATACGAATTATGTTAAATTCCAATGGTTAGATTTAGAGAAATGTGTAAAACAAATTTGGGTGAAAACAACACCAAGGTCGCCTATTGTCTTGAAGCGTCGTTAAATGGAATTTAATTATTTTATATAAATAAAAATAAAGATTGATCGTTATGAATTAATATTAGCGATATGAAATGTTTTTTAAATTATATATATATATGTGAGAATTATTTGGAAAGTCCAAGTCTATCTCATTCCAAATAATTTAAACGACGTTTAAAATTCAAGATTTGAAGACAAAGATAGAAGACCGACGATCTTCATATCGAATGGAAGACGACTGCCGATGCCCGTGATTGGAGTAGCTACCTTGAAGGGGCTACAGTGGTGGCCGTCCGGACGTAGTGTTGATTTGTACGGATTTGACTTTCGCTCAGGCCCAGAGCATAAGCTTATAATGGATGTGTGTCTTACGTTGAATTTTGTTCTATGTAAATTGATTTCTATTCATATACGACTGTTGGTGGCGGAGAATTTATTCTCTTGCTTAACACACTTAGAGGTTGTGTATTAATAGTTATCAATCGCATGGCATGAATTGTCAACGTGGAACGCCAAGATGAAGATGATCAAGGCTTTGTTGAAAAGCAGGCCTTGTGGTTATAACGTTACTTCGCGATCCTCACAACCCGGTTGAGTCTAAAACGGGAGAAGGGAACGCAGGGAGAGAAGCACGTTTCTTTCTAAATAGAAGTGGTGTCAGTGCTTAAACAGGCTGATATTTACTTATGTGGATGATGGAATGAGGCGCCTCGGATGTTAGGTCCTATAGGACCGGGAAATGTGTGTTCAGGAATAACTAATCCACAAACCGCAAGTGTGGACCGGCCATGCAGCTATCCAAGGGTTCTCTGTGGGGGATCCTGAGACATTAGCTAGAGTGTCTCGAACCGGTAAGGAGCTCCTCCCTGGCCTTGATTCATGATGGAAACCCAATTTCCAATACGACCTCATTCGCTTTTGATTGTAGAACTAGTATGGCGACATAGTAGGATGGGGTACTATGCCATCTATGATTGATAAATTATGATTGAATTGTTTTTGAAACATATATACACTAATAATAATATCAAATCCGTTTTTAACGTATCAAGCATTTTTTTACCATTATAAGGTAAAACCCTATCCTCCGGTTTGCGTTGCATTGTGTGATGGGACTTGGGTCTTATAATGGTTTCATTTTTCCAAAAAGCATTGCGTTGTTTTATGATTTACCTTTAATTATGCACGACAATCCATTGGAATAAACCCGTTCCGCGTTAGCGGCGTGGTCCTTGAATTTGGCTTATTATTATTAGATTAGTTAAGTTAAGAATTCTCACACCAGTCCAATGACTGACCCGTAGTTTGTTTCACTTTGCAAACTCGGGTGCCCTCTTTCCACACGGGCAGTCGAGGAGTTTATCTACTGGTTCTTATCTCGAGCAGGATTCGAGATTGAAGCCTAAAGCTGTGTCCAGAGCATAGTTGTCTTCTGTTGCCTTAGTTATTTTATTTCCGCTGCAATGTATTAAAATATTGTAATTTATCTTCCGCTGTAATTTTATTCGATGTACTCTGATATTCTGTTCTCTGATGTAACATTATTATGATGTTTATAAAAGTTTGCTATTATTGTTCTGATGTTGTTGTATTCCCAAAGTTAACATATTCGGGTTTTGAACGGTCTTGGTCGATTTTGCGATCGATCGGGTCGAGCGTAATCCGGGTCGTTATAGTTGGCGCGAGGTGTTCAGCTAGGAGGAAGGAGATGGGGTTAAACAAGGTGGGCTGCTGTGCTTCTTTGGGCCGATGGGCTTTAGGAAAAAAAAGAAAAAAAAAGAAAAAAAGTATGCGAAAACTGGGAAGTGATGAAAGAGCGGGTGAGAAGGAGCAAACACAGCAGGGAAGCGGAAAATGTTGGACATGATGGCAAGTGGAAATGGTAAAAGATTAACATGCCAGAAGGACCACGTAGCGGATAATAGAATCCGACAAATTCAATCGCATGGAAACCATATCGGCAGGAACGACATTATGAAGCTGGAATAGAGGGATTTGAAAGCAACTGAGAATTTCAGCTAAATTAAACACTGGTATAGTTCAACTGAAACAAAACCGTTCTGACTACAGATGGAGACCAAGGTGAGTTAAACTCACTCAGCTCTTCCCATTTATATTTTCATATAAGTTGGGTTTTATAATTGTGTGTTATGGTTGTTTGTTTGTTCATTTGTTGTTGATTTCATGCTCATATATTTGCTGAAACAGTTAATTAAACGTTCATTTAATTTAACTGAAATAAATCATTATTTATAATGATTGAAACCAATTGAGGTAACTTACCTCAGTGGTTACGTTTATAACAATATAAACGTTATAAATAAATGATTGTATGCTTGAATTGTTGTTATTAGCCCATTATTTACTGTTACAGTCAGTATTAAACTGTCCATGTCATCTATTTAGATGAAAAACAAATGTTGATTGGCCATCATGAATTGACTGAATGGAACTGTGTTAACCCATTGTTTGTAGGGAATAATAGTCCTCACTAATGTTGATAACGTTTATCAATATGATTATATTGTTTGTTATTGAATGTGAAATTGGTTTATATTTCACGTTTGGTATTATAGTAGTGATTTGCCTCTTTAGTACCGTCGATGAAAAGAAATGATTTTCGAAATCGATATTAAATGGATTTCGAGCAGTTTCAAAGATATTTTTATATGATTTTAAAATGCGACTCTTAAGGCAAAAATAATAGTCGAATTTAAATTTATAAATTTTATAAATATATAAAATATAACTAGTAGAGATGCAAGAGGTATTTAAATGAACGGTTAAACGATATAATTTATCGTGTTGGTTATTTAAATGTTGAAATAGTTTTGTAAATGGAAATTTAAAGTTTGGAAAATAGAATCGAGTTAGTAAATAAAGTTAGTGGTTTGTAAAATGTGTTTTGTAAACATTGGTTACAAATGGGATGAACTATTTTAGACATAAATTTTTAAAGGATTATCATATGATTTTAGATAACAAATAAGTAGTCGAGTATTATTTAAAGAGAATGTGATAAGTGGAAGTAAAATGGCTTTGAAATGAAATCTGTAATGTTGTTACAGATGATAAGTTAAATTGTTTTTGATCAATATAAGAATTTGAAAAGTATATCAATATAACAAATGTATAAGGTATAATATGAGATTTATAAAAGTTTTGTTTATGTGGTTTTAAACAAATGAATTTGAATTGTTGAAATAATTTGTAACATTATAATAAAGAGATATTAAGGAATTTTCATAAGGATTCTATTTCTAATAGAATCGAAGTTTTGTTGAGATCTAAATCAGATTTTCAAAGGAACGTGTGGTTAATAAACTTCTATTTGTTCTGAAGATATGAATGTTATTGGTCAAGGTATGAGAGGTAAATAAAATACCCCAACTTGAACGACTACAGGACTATCCAAGAACGATATTAGTTTATAAGCAAGAGAGTTGAGGGAAACGTAAGTTATAATTCCCGTAGATGATATTAAAATCCATTTTCGGAAAGTTTATAAGTTGAATAAATAAGTTTGGTGAATGTTCTTATTTTATAATAAGAAGTAAAAGCGATGTATAAAATATTGGAAATTTTAAAGAATGTAATTAACAGGTGGATCGTCAAAGAGGCTAAATGATACCGAGTAATGAATCATTGAATACATTTTTATATGAATGAATGGCTGTTTCATTTGATAGTTAAATAACCGACTATCAAATCTGGCCTATACGATTGTTGGTACGGAAAGACCGGGACCGAATTTATATTTGAAAACCATTCTATCCAACAAATACGAATACGTTGAAGATGCTGATTCGAGATGGAGCTTTTGAAGACCGTTGATCTTCATAAGCGGAAGGATTACTTAAAATCTCTGACTTGCAAGCAGAGATATACTGTGATTCTATCGTGGTTGAAATCTACGGATTTGTTAGGACTTCTCGCTACTGATTCTCAGGGTGATTCCTAGAATGCAGTAGGAGGATGCCTTCGGTCCATTCTGTTCCTGGATGACTTGTATGGATGGATGTCTGACAGAGTATTTCCAAAAAAGTCACGTACATTGATTTCTTCAACCGTACCAAGAGTGAAAGCGGAGAAGGAAACTTCTTTAGCTAACATGTAATGTAATGTTGTAGACGTCAATTAGTGATTTCGATGGATCTGACAATGTGGCATTAGAAGTGAATCTGATGTACTAATAAAGCGTAGCCTCAAGCCTCATCAACCGTGAAATGACAAAAATCGGGCAGGCAGCATAGCTATGTAGGTCGCTCCCATAGGGTGTATAATCACTTATCAAGAGAAAACCCATTTCTTTCTTTAGCCTATTTCGATGCTGTCCCTTTTCGGGAAACGGTGGTTTGAGCCCAACCATTGGTGATATACATTTGATACACTCAAGCGAAATGAGTGGTCGGTCATGTGAGGGCCGGGTTGCGAGACGTTCTTGTTGAACCCAGTGTATTCGCCTCTAGAGATACACTATCGGCAGGTGGTCCCATACCTTGTCATGGTTAGAATCCAATTTCCAATAAGAGCCCGCGGTTTTTATTGTATACTATATACGCAGAACGTGGGATGCAAGCGTTCTGCTATATTGTTATTTACTTGTATTTAGACGCTATTATAATATCAGAAAAGATATTGATTTCAAAAGTGTTTTGGGTTATCGTAAGGTAAAAACCATTTGTATTTATGTGTGGATTTGGTCTTACGATTATCCTTTTATTTGAAAGGATTTTTAACTTTAAAATCAAGTTGTGTGATACTCTTTATACTGTGCAAGTTTTTCTCACTCTGGTTCACCAGACTGACCTGGTGTTTTGTAAATGCTCGGGTTAGCCCGGGATGCACATGTCCAAATTATCAGATCCTACGAAGTCTAGGGACGAGCTGGAGTTGTTCAGACGTATGATATTATATAGCTACTATTCCGCTGTGTGTGTTGTACATGAGACAAATGATTATAACTGTCCAGAAATGTTGATATACTCTGATATTGTAAGTATTTTTTTAAAAGCTCTCAATAAAGATTTATTAACGTATTATATTTTGTTCCGCTGCGATGTGAGACTCTAATTCTGTGTTGTGGTGTTTCTTCTTCTTCTTCTATTCTAATATTTCTTTCTTTCTTATCTCATCCTCTAACTTCTTTCTCATAACTATCTGGTGTTTCGATACTTGAGTTCTGGCAAGTAGTACGGGATTAGTGTATTATTATTGGGATTCGGGCGTCGAATCCACTGGGTCGTTACATATAGCCAGGTTACTATCGAGCCTAGGCAGGCCGCTTAATTATGCGATTACGTTATTTTGTGAATGAGGGGAAAATATTAAAATTGGGCATATCTTGTGAATTGGAAATTTGGGCATAATTGGTAAAAAGGTGAAATTGGCATAATTTGAATAATGTATATGTATTTGAATTTGGACATGTAATTCACTATGAACATATTTGGGGAAAAGGGGCAAGAAACCTATAATCTATAATGACATAGGTAAAATTGGCTAATTATGAAATGCCTAGGATTACAGTAATTAGAAACTATAACTGCGCCTACGACACAAGGTTAGATTATACTTGTGGTAGAAGTCTGCCGGGAACCGCCCGGCATATCCAGCGACCATAAGTTATAAATCTAATGCGAGAGGTCTAGGTGCACAAATACGTGACGTGCTAAGACACGAGGTTAATCCCGTTTTGTGGAATAAGTCTGCCCGGACCTACCCGACATGTCCAGCATCCACAAATGGTAGGCTTAATGTGGGAGATCTAGCATACTGCAACCATAAAATGAAAATATGGTAATAAACCTTGAATACTTAACCTAGTTGGATTCACATTGATTGTATGAACATCGACTTAAATTAGGGTTAAGTAAATTTGGTTGAACAAAGGGTGGGTTAAGTAAATCTGAGGGGGTGGGTAATATTTATATATAGGCCCACGAACTTAACCAGATAGGGTTACGTAATTAAATACACCTAGTGGTAAGCATAACCTATGAAAATGTTGAAGTTATGCGGTTAAAGACACCTTTTTAAGGTAAGCATAACTGGTAGAAATGATAGGGTTATGTAATTAAAGACACCTAGTGGTATACATAACCGATGGAAATCCTAGTAGGGATACAAGATGGGGGGAGCTTGTATCATATTGTGTTGGACCCACTTTAGTCAGTAGCCATTAATAGGTATCAAACGTGTACTCCGAACTAGGTCGGAGTTGGGGCATGCTTACTTGGTTGAATGTAAGAGATCCAAACGTGGAGGACGGTGTGGGCAGCGCAAACCGAATGGGGACATGTGCGTGCATGGGATAGGTAGAGGGGGTTAAGACGACTGTGGCACCAGTTGGTATGGCTATGCACATCCATGAAGGGTTGCCACTTTAGGATGTGATACCACCTACTATGGGGTCGGCGCAGAGTATCTACGGAGTAGGTAACCGATCGATTAGGGTAGTAGTTAGGGTACATCTGGACGTAAGCCTAAGTCTACCATTAGATAGTTGTTGGGATCATCTCATTCTGGTTATACTAGTATTAGTGCAGAGTAATCCTTAGAGAAGCATATACACTCTATCATGTTTACCTTGTCATACCTAATTTTTATGGTGTTATCTTTCTTATCCACTTTATATGCCTGTCATGTTACTTTTACTTGCTAAAAGTAACTGGACACGCTAGCCTTTATGTCTGACCCTTTTTGTTTCCTCTCCTTTCTTCCGTTTCCCCCCAAGTTCTCTGCGTGGAAATACTCAGGCTTGATCGTGATTCTGCTTTCATTTTGCTGGAGCTTCTTAGATGTATGGCTCAAGCTCCTATCCTTGCTACTATGGTTATGTTTTATTTTGGGGAATTTTGCTTCTTTTATGTACTCTGATGTTTTAGAGTACAAGACATTAGTTTTTATGATGTAATGGTTTTGTGTATTTCAGACATGTGATGTTTTTTAACCATGATGCATTATGATTAGTACAGTTTTTAATTCCACGGTCACTTTGTGTCTATCTTGTAATATTTCTATTTCTGTTTACCTATAACGCTTCACGAAACATAATGCATTCCCTTTTTGAGTGACATTAACGGATGTGGGGTGTCACACTTGGTATCAGAGCTGAAGGTTACCAGAATAGATAAAAGTTTTTGAAAATTATTTTCAAAAAGGTTTTAAGACAGCATTTTTCAAAAAGAAAAGTCTGTTTTGAAAAACATATTCCCTAAAGTCATATGTAATATCCTTCGATTCTTTGTCTAAATATCTTTCCTTTTCATTTTAGCATGTCTGGGAAACCTAACATTCTAAAGGGAGTTACGATACCAGGCTAGTTCTACAAGTATCTATAGGGCACGACGCCTGCCGAAGGCCAAAGAAACATTCCTCCTCCAGCTGCACCCGTCGTTCCTCCTCCTCTACCTCCAAGAGCAGATAATTTCACTAAATTCTGAAAAGATTTCTATGAAATGGGAGGGAATCCATTCTGTGGAATTGAAACATTCATAGAGGAAAAGAATTGGCTCAAGGAGAACGAGGATTTGTACATAATCTTTGAAGAGGAAGATCGGAGGAAGATTTGGTTAGCTGCTTGGCTATTAAAAGATGAAGTTTCGTTTCGGTGGAAAGTTACCTAAGCTGGACGCCTAGTGGAGACATGGGATGATTTTAGAATGAAGTTTGAAATGAAATTTCTTTCCCAAGCTGAGAAAAGCATGCAAATGGAGAGGTTCTTGGCGCTTAAACAAGGAAACATGATAGTTAAAGAATATGTGAACAAATTCAACCAGCTAGCATAATTTGGATTGGAATTGGTAGATACTCTGCATAAGAAAGCTTTGCGGTTTGCTAAACGGCTAAATGAACCCCTTCATGGGTTAGCTATGTCCGATATTCCAATGCGAGCTACTTTTGAAAGGCTTGTTGATATGGCCTTGATGCATGAGGAAGACAAGGGAGAAAAGAAGGAAGTAAAAGCTAAGGAAACAACACAACACTAGAAGGTATGGCCTAAGAAAGGTAAACAACAACAAGAACAACAATTGAAGAAAGACGAAAAGAATGACAAGGCGAAGGATAAGAGGAAATGTCACAGTTGTAGACGAGATGGTCACTTGGTCAAAGACTGCAAGAGAAGGAAGAATACTTGCTTCAATTGTGGAGAGGTCGAACATCTTGCTAGGGAGTGCTCGAAGAAATAGGGACCACATGGACAAGGCCAGAGGGCAGGAGCTTCTGGAGGGAAGGTGCATGCTCTTGCGATCATTGCTCCAGATAGAGGTAGTAAAATTTCTTTGGAAGGCTTGATTTCTCTTTGCAGTGATCCTATTAGAACTCTTTTTGATTCTTGTGCTTCACATTCATTTATATCTAGTTCTGTGGTTGAATCTCTACACTTAAATACTAGTATGGTAGTGGATCTCGTTGTTGTCTCAAACCCCATTGGTGGTTCAGCTCATTTGTCTATGATTTGTCGTGGTTTGAGAACATCTACCTTAGGAGTCGAGTTTGAGTGCAATGTGTATGTGCTCGGTTTTATGGGCTATGGGTTGATCCTAGGAATGGATTGGCTAGCCATGTATGGTGCCATTCTGGATTGTGAGAAGAGGGTGGTTAGGCTTCTAACTTGTCGTGGGAGGACCCTTGAGATTTATTGTGACCCACATGGGTCTATTATGCTTAGTTTCCTAGAGTCTCTTGATGCATCTATAGATGATCTGCTATTTGTTCCAGTAGTCCGAGATTTCTCTTATGTTTTCGATGAGGTATGAGGCTTACCCCTGAGGCGCGAGATCGATTTTCGTATATATCTGGTGGACGAGGCAAAGCCAATTGCATTACCAGGGCGCCACATGGATCCAAGGGAAAGGAGGTGTGACAAAAAGGAATTTCGCTCGATCCGAATCAGTCGCTAAACCGATCAAGACTGTTCGAAACGCCTGATTGTTTCGAGAACAAAACAAAATAGAACGCAGACGGAAGAACATTTCGTTGTATATTACAACAATTCCATCAGAACACAAGAATATACAGAGTATAAATGAATAAATATTACACAAAAAATATCAGAGATTACAATACATTACATAGCAACGGAAAATAATACAATACACGACTAGGAGTAATATGCGGATACAAATCTTTCCGAGTATCGTTCCAGCTGTAAATCAGGATCCTGTGAATATAAATCTGCAAAACCCAAAACTACTAACTGCCCATGTCGAAAATAAGGGCAACCAGAGTTTAGGTTAAAACAATAAACTCCAGGTCAGTCATGGGACTGGTGTGAGAACTAAAGCAGTTATTAATCTTTATTTTAAAGTTAGGTAAATCAAGGGACCACGCCGTATAACATGGAACATGTTTCCTCCCAAGAATACCAATGCATAAAACAAACAACGCAATGCTAAATAAAGAAAAATGAAGCTATTATAAGACCCAGGTCCCATCACACAATGCAACGCAAGCCGGAGGATAGGGTTTTTACCTTATAATAGCCAAGAATGCTTGGTACGTGAAATTTCATGTTTTATTATTAATATAAGTGTATAGTGCCAAAAAAATTTCAAATCATAAGTATCAATCATAGACGGCATGAGTGCCCCATCCCACTATGTCGCCATACTAGGCTCTACAAATAAAACCACAAAATCGCGTATTGGAAGCTGGATTTCCATCTGTGAACCGAGGCAAAAGATAGTCCTCTATCGATTCGAGACTCTCTAGTCCGAGCCTCAGGCTACAGCCGCAACTGCACCTAGGAGCCACTGGGCCGGTCCACCGATGTGGATTAAAATGCTTGAACACTACGTCTCCCCGCCCTATGGGGCGTAAATGAGCTAACGAATGACTCCATCAGTTCGAGAATGACCGATATATCCGAGGCGCCTCGCAAGAGCAACAACCGCATAAGTCAAACTCGTCAGGGCGTGTAAAACCACTGACGCCACTTCTAGCCAGAAAGAGACGCATGCCCTCCCTGGATCCTTCTCCCGTTTCTGGTTCACAACTGGGGTGTGAGGCTCGCGAATCAACGCTACACAAAGCTATGCCACACAGGCGGTGCTTTGATCAACAACCACAAGACTTTGCTTTTCAACAGAAGCCTTGATCATATTGCCACTTAGGCGTGCCACACAGGCAATTCACTCCATGCGTTTGATATCCATCGATATATAAGCCCTGAGCTCGCACGTCTCAGAGAAGGGCGTTAAGCAAGAGAATAAATTCTCTGCTGCCAAACAGATATATATTTAATAGAAATCAATCACACAGAATAAAATCCAATGTTAGACACACAGTCCATTTACAAGTTCGTTCTGGGTCTGAACGAAACCGGAGGCACCTAGTACCCCGCATATCCATCGATCTCCAAGTACGTCTGGACGATCACTAACTGATTCCATCCTCTTGGGTGTACGGACCAATCAAGATCATCAGTAACCACCCAAACGACGTGAAGACCTCCGGCCTTCAACCACCGTCTTCATCCTCGACACCACGTCGAATCAGTTATTCAGAATGGGATAAACCCGGTCTTTCTGAATAACTCGCGTATATAATAAACAAGTGTTACACAAACACAACATACGCCTCATTCCAATTCAAAATATTCTTTTATTCAAATATTCTTATACTTTGGGAAAGGTTCCCATTTATTTTATCAAAGATAAATTCTTTAAATTTATTCTTTAATCTTCTTTTGAATATCACTTCAAACTAGTCCGGATTAGCGAACCACACCGAAGTAATTATTTATTTTATTTCCCGATCCCAACCTATTCATCCCATGAAGTAAAACTGGTAATACTTCATATATAACACCACGGTGTTATCGGTAAATTCAATTACCATTTCACGTTCAAATCTAATTAAAGATTTTACTATCGCCTGGAGCAAAACTGGTGATACTCCATTCTCGATCTTTTCAATCTAATTAAAGATTCATTAAAAATCCACTTAGTTTTAATCTTTGACAGGGTTAAAGAATCAGTGTCCTTTAAAACACGGTTCACGATAAACCCAAAAATCAATACCAATCTCATTTCCAATTAAATACTATTTAATTGGTACACTTCATTAAATCTAAATAAAAAGATTTAATCTTTTTCTCAACTGGGTTTAAGAACAGTGTTAATGAAGACACCATTCACGACAAACCCAACTCACATTCGATATTCAATACAAGGCTCTGAATAGAAAATATATCGGCTTATATTCAATATCAAATTCTACGACCAACAAACATCGCATTAGAAATAATGATATTAATATATCTTTCAAAATTCCCTAACAATATCTGTATAATCACAAAATCCAACGTCGAAATATTCCAAAGACAATTTCGATTCAAATCCATTTCCACTTTATATATTGGAAATTCTGGTTATTTTCAAAACCATTTCAAATCCACTTTATTTATTTTAGAAATAAATAGAATTATAATTCTAGTTCAAAACTAGTTCATTTCGATAAAAATCTATCTTTATCTTTTCAAATATGGAGTTTTTCATCCCAATTCTTCACAAATCATTTCTTATGATTTTACACAAATTATCACTATTTTTAATAATTTTATCAAGGACCGTACAGTCGATTTCCATCAACGGCCATCGAACTGCACTTACAGCGACCTTTTTCAAATTTGATTTGGACATATTTCCAAATCCAACTGTTAGATTTCTAATTTCTAATATTCGTTAGAAAGCGCTTTTCGATACGAACCCAAGGTTCCGGTTTTAGGAGAATCCGATAGTCGGATCTCCCGCAATATCCCTTCGAAGTCAATGGTCGAAATTCGCGAACTACCGCGGCGCGGCGCGTTCTGTTCAGGCCATTATATTATATAATATATATAATATATACTTCGTCGATTTCCTTTTTAAAACGTATTTTATAAATCGTTTTAAATTCGTTTTCAAAACTATTTCAACTTCCTTTTCAAGTTCAAATCAAGATTGAATTTTTCAATATAAATTCGTTTTAATTTCATTTCAAATTGATTTCAATTCGATTTGATTTCAATTCAATTCCAATTCGTTTAAATTCAATTCAAAACGATTTCATTTCTATTTCAATTTAATTCGAATTTCAATTCTATTCGAATTTCAAATCATTTCAATTTATTTCGAATTTCAAATCAATTTAATTTAATTTGAATTTCAATTCTATTCGAATTTCAATTCACTTCAATTTAATTCGAATTTCAATTCACTTCCATTTATTTCGAATTTCAAATCAATTCAGTTTAATTCGAATTTCAATTCATTTCAATTTAATTCGAATTTCAATTCACTTCAATTTAATTCGAATTTCAATTCACTTCAATTTAATTCGAATTTCAGTTCACTTCAATATTCATTTCAATTTGAATAAAATCGATATAAATATCGTTCACGTCAAAATGGCGCAAATCTAATCAACACAGCTTTATACATTTCTATTTTCAAATATTTCTATTTCAATTATTTCTATTTCAAAAATTCCTATTTCAAATATTTCTATTTCAAAACTGGTATGAGGCCCAATCAATTACCATATAATGTTAATTATATGGATTTTCTACAACACATGTATAAAATAACAACGATAAATAATCAACCTTCATCCAAAATGCACCATACAACTGCATAAGCATTAAATATAAATAATTAACGCTTACACAGTCTGTCGACCAATCGATCGACATACAACTAAACAATCGGGATTAGTGTACGTCAAATATCATCCCAATACACGTGTGGGGTTTCAAACAATCAAACACAGATTTTATTTGTGTAGTTGGGCGATGTATAAAATTTATCGTCCCAATCAATATCAGTCAAATCAGCGTATATAAACAAATCTCCGATTTGTTTATAAATATTTATTTTAGATACACGTTAAAAATTCTACTTTTTACTATAAAATATTTTTATTTCATTTCACATCACACAATCAACTACACATCAAAATAAACAAACAAGCATACAAGCCGTCCATGGTCTGTGGACGACGGGTGTCGGGTGCTACTAAACACCGTCTGCATCCTAGTATATATTATTAACTGGAAAACAAAATTAAAAGGTGAGGAGCTCTCACCGAGGGTTCCACTCCTCCGTGCTTTGATGTTGAACTGTTGAATCGTCTGGATCTACTTGCAGTTCCAATGCAGTTCTTTTCACGCTGTTCATAATAAAAATTATATTTTTATCGCTTCATTCAATAAATAAAAATCATATTTTTATCTCTACTTCATATATATTTTACAATGCTTTTATTTTATATAAAAATTATATTTTTATATTTCTACCTCTTATATAAAGATCGATTTTTTTATTTCTTCGCTATAAAAATTTCATTTTTATTCGGCTAATGTATAAATAAAAATCGTATTTTTATTTCAAATCTAGATATATAAAAACCGTATTTTTACTTCAAATCTGAATATATAAAAATTGTATTTTTATTCTTTCTACACTATAAAAATCAAATTTTTGTTATCACTACAGTATAAAAATTATATCTTAATTATTTCAACTTTATAAAAATCATATCATTATTATTTCTACTTTTTACATGATAAAAATTACTACATTTTACATAAGAAAATCAAACCTTTTCTCATATAAAAATCAAACCTTTTTTTCATCTAAAAATCAAACATTGTAATTTTAGAAATAAACTAATATCTGTATTTATAAACGTAAAACCGAATTTAAAACAAGGTATTTAAATTAAAACTGAATTTAAAATAAAAAGGGCTCACTTTTTTCTTCCTCGGTGTACTGAAGAGAGGGAGGGGGATCTGTTGTGGTCGGTGCGTGGCTTAAGGGCGACGGAACTAGGTCGTGCTCCGGTGGCATGGTGATGCGTTGCGGCAGAGGGGAGGGGGTCGCGGTGGCCTCGCGCTCGTTCCCGGGGGGTCTTGCGGTTGCGCGATTGGAGAAGAAGGCCAGGGGGAAGGAGAAGAAGCGGAGGAGGGAGGCTAGGGGGCGCTGCGCCTCTTGGCGGCGGCGAACGATCGGGGGGGGGGCATGATTTTTTTATATCTTCCTGAATGAATGAAACGGGGGGGGGGTTCGATTCGTTTTGAAGAGATAAAAGGGGGGGTCAGGGGGTTTTATTTAAATATTTTTATTTATTTTATAATCCACAAAGTAACTTTAAATTTCGATCTCAAAACGAGACCCACCGCCTATCATCCATAGCTAATTACCCCCATTCCGAACACAATGGGATATGTATCGTAGGTCGATTCGATCGTTTCGATCTGTTTCATTCAAAATCCATATATAACACTATATATTGAATTTGAATGCGCATTTCAATTTACCGGGGCCACATACTAACCAGAAAAATTCCAGAAAAATATTTTCTAGCTTCGTATTGACGATACGGTGCTAACAAAACTAATTTCGTCAAATACCGAGACCATTTGAAAAATGGCCATTTTCCAGTCGATTAAAATCAACTAAAACTGGTCAAACGCGTTTTCCTTTGCCACGCTCACATATTGATTCGAAAAATTATGAAATTTGAAACCTAGCAATAACTTAACATCTCGGATCCAACAAAAGTGGTTTCGTCGAATTCCGAGCTCGTTTGCAAAATTTCCATTTTTAAGGGCTAGAATTCCATAGCGACTATTCTGAATTTTCAACTGGACATAACTTTTGATTCCCGCTATGAAATTTCAATTTTTCGGATTCGTTGGAAAGATATTCTCAAATAGATTCAAACATTTTTGGTTTCACTAAAATCCAGTTTATTTTGAATCCTGTACGTTCATTTGAATTTTGAAATCGAATTATCGAACTACCGCGCCTTTTTCAATTCCTTTTATATATATAAATAAATATTTATTTTCTAACGATGATCTATATAAAATATACGTTCGAATTCTATTCAAAATAAATTTCTCGTCGTTATTATTTAAAATAATCCATTTTAAAAATTCAAAATTCATTAAATTTGCCAAAATAAAAAATTTAAACTGGCTCGGATTTTCAGGTTATTACAATCTCCCCTACTTAAAACTTTTCGTCCCCGAAAAGGAACGAAGCCAAAACTTTTCGCATAACCTCCCCTGCACCTGGGACTTCGGGATATTTCATATAGCCTCCCATGGCCTTCTTCAATCCAAAAGAAAAAGAAAAAGCCAAGCGGCTAGCCTATCGGCTCACAAAATCATCATCACCCAAACAAAATAGTAAATTATGGTAAACATGTACCTATTTGTCGGGCAAACAATTTTATTCTTCTGCTCTAGCCTCCTTGCTATGACCTGTTCCATGTAAGTACATGTATATGCATGCAAATGCGACTAATTTTTAATACAATTCACTATTTGGTTCAATTTGGCTAAACGGTTCAACATTTAATTAATCAAACTATAATCAAACAACACAACCATCAATCAATTAGTTGATTAGATTTTCAAATTCATAACTTTGATACATAGTCTAAAATCAGATTTTTTATGCCAAATCACAACAATAAGCCCTATCTAATTTTGGTTCTCACACCAGTCTATAGGAAATATATAGAAATCTCACTTTCGTCACTCGAAGATAAATTCTGACGATGAGTACTCAACCATCAGAATCATTTTCGGGCCACTAGAGTATGATTCTATATCTATCTAGTATATTAAAACTTCGAATACACGCGGATCAGACGTATATGCAAAATCTTTATATACTGGACTGTCCAAATCAATACAAATAAATACTCAAATACGAATAATTGATTTAAATTTTCAAAACAAAATTGTTTTCATTTGAAAAATATACTCTTCACACTCGTTCTAGGATACTACTGATCCTATCTCTAACGAGTAATTCTAATTGGATATTACTAATCCAATCTCTGATGAATTCTTTCGTATGGTTCTAATGTGCCTTGTTCTCGAGCTTTGTAAACCAAAGCTCTGATACTAACTGTGACAAAAAGGAATTTCGCTCGATCTGAATCAGTCGCTAAATCGATCAAGACCGTTCGAAACGCTTGATTGTTTCGAGAACACGACAAAATAGAACGCAGACGGAAGAACATTTCATTGTATATTACAACAATTCCATCAGAACACAAGAATATACAGAGTATAAATGAATAAATATTACACAGAAAATATCAGAGATTACAATACATTACATAGCAGCGGAAAATAATACAATACACAACTAGGAGTAATACGCGGATACAAAGCTTTTCGAGTATCGTTCCAGCTGTAAATCAGGATCCTGTGAATATAAATCTACAAAACCAAAAACTACTAGCTACCCGTGTCAAAAATAAGGGCACCCAGAGTTTAGGTTAAAACAATAAACTCCAGGTCAGTCATGGGACTGGTGTGAGAACTAAAACAGTTATTAATCTTTATTTTAAAGTTAGATAAATCAAGGGACCACGCCGTATAACACGGAACGGGTTTCCTCTCAAGAATACTAGTGCATAAAACAAACAACGCAATGCTAAATAAAGAAAAATGAAGCTATTACAAGACCAAAGTCCCATCACACAACGCAACGCAAGCCGGAGGATAGGGTTTTACCTGATAATAGCCAAGAATGCTTGGTACGTGAAATTTCATGTTTTATTATTACTATAAGTGTATAGTGTCAAAACAATTTCAAATCATAAGTATCAATCATAGACGGCATGAGTGCCCCATGCCACTATGTCGCCATACTAGGCTCTACAAATAAAACCGCAAAATCATGTATTGGAAGCTGGATTTCCATCTGTGAACCGAGGCAAAAGATAGTCCTCTACCGATTCGAGACTCTCTAGCCCGAGCCTCAGGCTACAGCCGCAACTGCACCTAGGAGCCACAGGGCCGGTCCACCGATGTGGATTAAAATGCCTGAACACTACGTCTCCCCGCCCTATGGGGTGTAAATGAGCCAACGAATGACTCCATCGGTTCGAGAACGACCGATATATCTGAGGCGCCTCGCAACAGCAACAACAACCACATAAGTCAAACTCGTCAGGGCGTGTAAAACCACTGACGCCACTTCTAGCTAGAAAGAGACGCATGCCCTCCTTGGATCATTCTCCCGTTTCTGGTTCACAACCGGGGTGTGAGGTTCGCGAATCAACGCTACACAAAGCTATGCCACACAGGCGGTGCTTTGATCATCAACCACAAGACTTTGCTTTTCAACAGAAGCCTTGATCATATTGCCACTTAGGCGTGCCACACAGGCAATTCACTCCATGCGTTTGATATCCATCGATATATAACCCCTGAGCTCGTACGTCTCAGAGAAGGGCGTTAAGAAAGAGAATAAATTCTCCGCTTCCAAACAGATATATATTTAATAGAAATCAATCACACAGAATAAAATCCAATGTCAGACACACAGTCCATTTACAAGTTCGTTCTGGGTCTGAACGAAACCGGAGGCACCTAGTACCCCGCATATCCACCGATCTCCAAGTACGTCTGGACGATCACTAACTGATTCCCACCTCTTGGGTGTATGGCCCAATCAAGATCATTAGTAACCACCCAAACGACGTGAAGACCTCCGGCCTTCGACCACCGTCTTCATCCTCGACACCACGTCGAATCAGTTATTCAGATTGGGATAAACCCGGTCTTTCTGAATAACTCGCGTATATAATAAACAAGTGTTACACAAACACAACATACGCCTCATTCAAATTCAGAATATTCTTTTATTCAAATATTCTTATACTTTGGGAAAGGTTCCCATTTATTTTATCAAAGATAAATTCTTTAAATTTATTCTTTAATCTTCTTTTGAATATCACTTCAAACTAGTCCGGATTAGCGAACCACACCGAAGTAATTATTTATTTTATTTCCCAATCCCAACCTATTCATCCCATGAAGTAAAACTGGTAATACTTCATATCTAACACCACGGTGTTATCGGTAAATTCAATTACCATTTCACGTTCAAATCTAATTAAAGATTTAACTATCGCCTGGAGCAAAACTGGCGATACTCCATTCTCAATATTTTCAATCAAATTAAAGATTCATTAAAACTCCACTTAGTTTTAATCTTTGACTGGGTTAAAGAATCAGTGTCCTTTAAAACACGGTTCACGATTAACCCAAAAATCAATACCAATCTCTATTCTAATTAAATACTATTAAATTGGTACACTTCATTAAATTTAAATAAAAAGGTTTAATCTTTTTCTCAACTGGGTTTAAGAACAGTGTTAATGAAGACACCATTCACGACAAACCCAACTCACATTCGATATTCAGTACAAGGCTCTGAATAGAAAATATATCGGCTTATATTCAGTATCAAATTCTACGACCAACAAACTTCGTATTGGAAATAACGATATTAATATATCTTTCAAATTTCCCTAACAATATCTGTATAATCACCAAATCCAACATCGAAATATTCCAAAGACAATTTTGATTCAAATCCATTTCCACTTTATACATTGGAAATTCTGGTTATTTTCAAAACCATTTCAAATCCACTTTATTGATTTTAGAAATAAAAAGAATTGTAATTCTAGTTCAAAACTAGTTCATTTCGATAAAAATCTATTTTTATCTTTTCAAATATGGAGTTTTTCATACCAATTCTTCACAAATCATTTCTTATGATTTTAACAAATTATCACTATTTTTAATAATTTTATCAAGGCCCGTACAGTCGATTTCCATCAACGGCCATCGAACTGCACTTACAGCGACTTTTTTCAAATTTGATTTGGACAAAATTCCAAATCCAACCATTAGATTTCTAATTTCTAATATTCGTTAGAAATCTCTTTTCGATACGAACCCAACGGTTCCGGTTTTAGGAGAATCCGACGGTAGGATCTCCCGCAATATCCCTTCGAAGTTAATGGTCGAAATTCGCGAACTACCGCGGCGCGGCGCGTTCTATTCAGGCCATTATATTATATAATATATATAATATATACTTCGTCGATTTCCTTTTTAAAACGTATTTTATAAATCATTTTAAATTCGTTTTCAAAACGATTTCAACTACCTTTTCAATTTCAAATCAAGATTGAATTTTCAATATAAATTCGTTTTAATTTCATTTCAAATCGATTTCAATTCGAATCAATTTCAATTCAATTTCAATTCATTTAAATTCAATTCAAAACGATTTCATTTCTATATCATTTTAATTCGAATTTCAATTCTATTCGAATTTCAAATCATTTCAATTTATTTCGAATTTCAAATCAATTCAATTTAATTCGAATCTCAATTCTATTCGAATTTCAATTCACTTCAATTTAATTTGAATTTCAATTCACTTCCATTTATTTCGAATTTCAAATCAATTCAGTTTAATTCAAATTTCAATTCTATTCGAATTTCAATTCACTTCAATTTAATTCGAATTTCAATTCACTTCAATTTAATTCGAATTTCAATTCACTTCAATATTCATTTCAATTTGAATAAAATTGATATACATATCGTTCACGTCAAAATGGCGCAAATCTAATCAACGCAGCTTTATATATTTCTATTTTCAAATATTTCTATTTCAAATATTTCTATCTCAAAAATTCCTATTTCAAATATTTCTATTTCAAAACTGGAATGAGGCCCAATCAATTACCATATAATGTTAATTATATGGATTTTTTACAAAACATGTATAAAATAACAACGATAAATAATCAACCTTCATCCAAAGTGTACCATACAACTGCATAAGCATTAAATATAAATAATTAACGCTTACACAGTCTGTCGACCAATCAATCGACATACAACTAAACAATCGGGATTAGTGTACGTCAAATATCATCCCAATACCCATGTGGGGTTTCACACAATCAAACACAGATTTTATTTGTGTAGTTGGGCGATGTGTAAAATTTATCGTCCCAATCAATATCAGTCAAATCAACTAAAACCGGTCAAACGCGTTTTCCTTTGCCACGCTCACATATTGTTTCGATAAATTATGAAATTTGAAACCTAGCAATAACTTAACATCACGGATCCAACAAAAGTGGTTTCGTCGAATTCCGAGGTCGTTTGCAAAATTTCCATTTTAAGGGCCAGAATTCCATAGCGACTATTCTGAATTTTCAACTGGACATAACTTTTGATTCCCACTATGAAATTTCAATTTTTCGGATTCGTTGGAAAGATATTCTCAAATATACTCAAACATTTTTGGTTTCACTAAAATCCGATTTATTTTGAATCCTGTACATTCATTTGAATTTTGAAATCGAATTATCGAACTACCACGCCATTTTCAATTCCTTTTATATATATAAATAAATATTTATTTTCTAACGACGATCTATATAAAATATACGTTCGAATTCTATTTAAAATAAATTTCTCGTCGTTATTATTTAAAATAATCCATTTTAAATATTCAAAATTCATTAAATTTGCCAAAATAAAAAATTTAAACTGGCTCGGATTTTCGGGTTATTACAGGAGGGACCTTAGCAAGCAAGTAGGGGAGCTATTTGAGAGATGAAGCATATTTGAATGGGGTGCTCTAGTAGTATTCGCGACTAAGGCTGATGGTTCGCTTCGCTTTTTTGTAGACAATAGAGAGTTGAACAAACTCACAAAGAAGAACAGGCACCCACTTCCGAGGATAGATGACTTATTCGACCAACTTGTTGGTGCCTTGGTATTTTCTCGGTTTGACCTGGCTACGGGGTTTCATCAGTTGAGGGTGGCTGAGGACAGTATAGATAGACCACATTTAGGACTCCAGATGGTTTCTTTGAATGGCTCGTAATGCCTTTTGGGTTGATGAATGCACTAACCTATTTTGTTGATCTGATGAGTAGGGTGTTTCGGGAGTTTCTAAATAAATTCGTCATGGTCTTTGTTGATGATATCTTGATCTTCTCAAAGAGTGAAGAAGAGCATGCCCAACATTTGAGGGAAGTTTTGAAAACTCTCCGTGCACATTTGCTTAAGGCAAAATTCTCCAAATGCCACCTTTGGAGAAAGGAGGTGAGATTCCTAGGGCATGTGGTTTCTAAAGAAGGGATAGCAGTAGATCCCATAAAGGTGGTTGCAGTTTAGGACTGGCAGATTCCAAAGAATGCAACGGAGGTGATAAGATTTTTAGGGTTAGCAGGCTATTACAGGAAGTTCATTAAGGACATCGTAAAGATATCAGCCCCACTCACCAGGATGACGAAGAACTTAGCATTTTCATGGGATATAGATTATGATGTTGCTTTCCAATGAATGAAGAGGGCTCTGACAACAGCCCCAGTCTTAACCTTGCCCGATGGGAATAAAGTGTTTACAGTTTTCACCGATGCATGTGGAACGGGGATTTGTGCGGTTCTGTTGCAAGAAGGAAGGGTAGTATGTTTTGGAGGAAGACAGCTAAGGGTCCATGAGAAGAACTACCCAACCCATGATTCAGAGCTAGCTGCCACAGTATTCGCGCTTAAGATGTGGCGTCATTATTTGATTGGAGAGAAGTTCGAGTTGTACACTGATCATAAATCTCTCAAGTACTTGTTTTCGCAAAAAGTTCTTAATCTGAGGCAGCAAAGGTGGATGGTGTTCTTAGCATCATATGACTTCAAGATTTCTTATACCTCTGGCAAGGGTAATGTAGTGGCGGACGCACTGAGTAGACAGAGGATGGTCTTAAGTCCTTTGTTTGTGGAAAGTAAAAACTTGGAGTTTTTATCGGCTTTTGATTTTAGACCCTCCACCGAGTTATTACCTAGTTTGTTTTCATCACAAGAGATTCTACCTACTCTTGTCAATTAGATAGGAGCTTCATAGCGAGATGATCCACAGATTTCAGACATCTTGGATAGACTTAGTAAGGGGGAGACTTCTAGTCACCTCAATAGACATTCCATTGATGATAAAGGGTGGTTGCGACGAGATGGAAGCCTTTGTGTTCCTCAAACTGGAAGTTTGCTAAAAGCAATCCTAGAAGAAGCCAATCATTCTAAGATGACTATTCATCCAGGCGGTGATAAGATGTATAGGGACATGAAGAAAGAAGTGGTAGAGTTTGTTTCTCAATGTTTAGTTTGTCAGCAAGTCAAAGCTGAGCAAAAGAAGTCCGGTGGTTTACTTCATCCTTTGGAGGTTCCATAGTGGAAGCGGCAAAGCATCTCTATGGATTTCATAGATGGTTTGCCTAGATCAAAGAAAGGCAACACCAGTATTTGAGTGGTAGTAGATAGAATTACTAAGAGCACCCATTTCATTCTAGTTAAGAGCAGTAGGACGGCAGCATAGTAGGCAGCAGTATATGTTCAAGAGATAGTCCATCTTCATGGAGTAAGCAATTGTGACCCCATCTTCAATAGTGAGATTTGGAGGAGTTTGCAAGAAGCATTAGGTACACAGTTACGTTTGAGCACCACTTATCATCCTCACACTGACAGGCAGACGGAGAGGGTGAATAAAGTTCTAGAAGATCTTTTGAGGCTGTGTATCCTGGACTTAGGAGGGGCTTGGGAAGAGCATCTTACTTTAGTAGAGTTTCACTATAACAACAATTTTCAAGCTAGCTTTGGCATGGAACCCTTTGAAGCATTATACGGACGACCCTATAGGTCACCAACTTGTTGGTGGGAATCTAACAAAAGACTACTGCTTGGACCAGATATGGTTAGAGAAACGTCCGAGAAGATTGATATTATTAGACGACGAATGAAGACCGCTCAAGATAGGCAGAAATCCTATGCAGACAAGAGAATGACTGACATTGAATTCGAAATAGGAGTTATGGTTTTCATTAAAGTGTCACCTTTGAGGAATGTTGTTTGCTTTGAGTCTGTAGGGAATTTGGCACCAAGATTCGTATAGCCATTCCCATAACAGGAAGGATTAGCCAAATGCCCTATAGAGTAAAGTTTCCAGAGAGACTATCTGGCGTTCATGACGTTTTCCACATTTCTCATTTACGGAAGTGCTTGCATAATACACAGAAGTAGTTGAGCCAAGCATATTGGGAGAAATAGAGGTGGAATGGGAGGAGACAGTCAGACGAGTTCCTTCCCGTATTCTAATATCAGAAGTTAAGAAGTTACGCAATAAAGAAATCAAGTTGGTGAAGGTTTAGTGGAGAGATAACCCAGAGGATGCAACTTTGGAGACCGAAGACAAGATTCGTGCTTCATATCCTTTTCTTTTCGAGGGTACGATCTTAACTTCCTTTTCTAAAGCTTTTATTTATGCTTGTTTCTATCATTTAAGTATGTCCTATCGATGGAATCTTCGACCCTTAGGTAGGAATCCCATGGATTTAAACAAGTGTTTGAACATGTTATGCTTGGTGGATGCAAGTGGTTGCTTTTGGATGCATATACCCATACATTAGGCACTAGATTGGCTCAATCACTCTCATATTGCATATGGATATATGTGCATTTTCTTTCTTTTCATGGATGAAAATATGGATGTTGAATTTGGACGGATGTTTGTGTACCCATATAGAACTTACAAGTTATAATAGGATTATTTTCATACACTCTGGATTCATGGCACTGACATACATTGCATTAAGGAGATCAACTGGATCAGTAGATCACCTGATTTTCGCATTAGTATTGGGACATATACACACACACCTTTGCATATGTTCATTTAAGCATTAGAAGTTTTTAAGGACAATGGATGCCTACGAATGGCGGATGAGTAGGTGGGTTACAGATGGTAGAATATACAGTCTTCTTAGCTTGGAAAATTCAGAGACGAAATCCTTTGAGTAGGGGAGAATGTAACACCTCGTAATTTTAATAACACTAAAAGACGATAAATTAAATAATAATTAATATAATATTCATAATTAAGGGAAATGGACTGTGCCATTGCGTCCGTCTCGAAATTCTGGTTAATATAGACATTTAGTTTGCATAAAACGAACACCATTTGAAAAAGTTCTGAAGGTTTGAAGTTTGTATATGAGCAGAAGAATTATATATATATAATTAAATTAGAAAAAACAGAAACCGTTTGAAAATCAAAATTTCAGAGGCGGCAAACTTCCTGTAAAAACCCGTAACTTCCCCGTAAAGGAAAGCAGAGATAGTTCGAGAACAAGCCACAAAAGAACGCAGACGGAAGAACATTTCATTGTATATTACAACAATGCATCAGATTACAAGAATATACAGAGTATAAATAAATATTACACAGAAATATCAGAGATTTAAATTACATTTGATTACATCGCAGCGGAAAATAATACAATACACAACTAGAAGAGATATACGGATACAAAGCTTTCCGGATATCATTCCAGCTGTAAACCAGGATCCTGTGAATATAAATCTGCAAAAACCAAAACTACTAGCTGCCCGTGTCGAAAATAAGGGCACCCAGAGTTTAGGTTAAAACAATAAACTCCAGGTCAGTCATGTGACTGGTGTGAGAACTAAAACAGTTATTTATCTTTATTTTCAAATTAGGTAAATCAAGGGACCACGCCGTATAACACAGAACGGGTTTCCTCCCAAGAATACCGGGGCATAAACGAACAGCGCAATGCTAAATAAAGAAAAATGAAGCTGTTATAAGACCCAGGTCCTATCACACAATGCAACGCAAGCCGGGGGATAGGGTTTTCCCTTATAACAGCCAAAGAATGCTTGATACGTTTAAAACAGATTATTTGATACTATTACAAGTGCATAGTGTATAAAACAACTTCAAATCATAAGTATCAATCATCGGCGGCATGGGTACCATATATCATGTCTCCATACTAGTTCTACAATTAAAACCATAAAATCACGTATCTGGAAGTTGGATTTCCATCTATGAACCGAGGCCAGGGATGTCCTCTACCGGTTCGAGACTCGCTAGCCTGAGCCTCAGGAACAGCCGCAACTGCCCCATGGAGCGACAGGGCCGGTCCACCGATGTGGATTATTATGCCTGAACACTACGTTTCCCCGCCCTTTGGGGCATAAATGAGCCAACGAATGGCTCCATCGGACCCGGATCGTCCGATCTAACCGAGGCGCCTCGCCACAGCAACAACCACATAGGTGAAAAATATATAAATGTCAGGGCTAGTAGGTCACTGGCACCACCCTAGCTAGAAAGAAACGCATACCCTCCCTGAGGTCCTCTCCCGTTTTTGGTTCACAACCGGGGTGTGAGGCTCGCGAATTCACGTTACACAAAGCTGTGCCACATAGGCTGTGCTTTGATCATCACCACAAGAATTTGCTTTTCAACAGAAGCCTCGATCAATTGCCACTTAGGCATGCTACACAGGCAATTCACTCCATGCGTTTGATATCCATCAATATATAACCCCTGAGCTCGTACGTCTCAGAAAAGGGCGTTAAGCAAGAGAATAAATTCTCTGCCGCCAAACAGATATATATTTAATAGAGATCAATCACACGGACTAAAATCCAATGTCAGACACACAGTCCATTTACAAGTCCATTCTGCGTCTGAACGAAACCGGAGGCACATAGTACCCCGCATATCCATCGATCTCCATGTACGTCTGGACGATCACCAACTGTTTCCATCTTCTTGGGTGTACATCCCAATCAAGATCATCAGTAATCACCCAAACGACGTGAAGACCTCCGGTCTTCGACCATCGTCTTCATCTTCGACTTATCGTCGTATCAGTTATTCAGAATGGGATAAACCCGGTCTTCCCGAATAACTCGCGTATATTTTAAATAAGTGTTACACAAACACAACATACACCTCATTCCAATTCATCAGTCACTAACCGTAAATTAACAAGAGAATAATTCCCCAAATATTAACCCCGAAGGCCGAAACCAACATCAGATCAATATCCAGAAAACCATTCTGCTTAGCTAACCGACAGTTAGTTTCTAAATTTCACATTCATAGGGAAAGGTTCCCATTAATTTTATCAAAGATAAATTCTTTATATTTGTTCTTCAATCTATCCTTTTGAATTTCGATTCAACTAGTCGGGATTAACAAAACTTACCGAAGTAATCATTTGTTTTAATTTCCCAATCCCAACCTATTCATCCCATGAAGTAAAACAGGTAATACTTCATATCTAACACCGTAGTGTTATCAGTAAATTCAATTACCATTTCACGTTCAAATCTAATTAAAGATTTAACTATCGCCTGGAGTAAAACTGGTGATACTCCATTCTCGATCTTTTCAATCTAATTAAAGATTCATTAAAACTCCACTTAGTTTTAATCGTTAACTGGGTTAAAGAATCAGTGTCATTTAAAACACGGTTCATGATAAACCCAAACCGCATCCCATTAATTATCGGATTAAAGAACGAGTGTTATTTAAAAACACTGTCCACGATAAACCCAAAAATCAATATCAATTCAATTCCAATTAAATATTATTTAATTGGTACACTTCGTTAAATCTAAATAAAAAGATTTAACCTTTTCTCAACTGGGTTCAAGAACAGTGTTAATGAAGACACCATTCACGACAAACCTAAATCACATTTGATATTAAATACAAGGCTCTGAATAGAAAATATATCGGCTTATATTCAATATCAAATTCTACGACCAACAAATATCGTATTGGAAATAACGATATAAATATATCTTTCAAACCTCCATAACGATATCTGTGTAATCACGAAATCCAACATCGAAATAATCCAAAGAAAATTTCGATTCAAATCCATTCCAATTCAATCATTGGAAATTCTAGTTACTTTCAAAACCATTTCAAATTCAATTTATTTATTTAAAAATAAATATAATTTTAATTCTAGTTCAAAAATAGTTCATTTTGATAAAAATCAATTTTTATCTTTTCAAATATGGAGTTTTTCATCCCAATTCTTCACAAATCATTACTTATGATTTTACACAAATTATTACTATTTTTAATAATTTTATCAAGGCCAGTACAGTCGATTTCCGTCAACGGCCATCGAACTGCACTTACAGCGACCTTTTTCAAATTTGATTTGGACATAATTCCAAATTAAACCGTTAGATTTCTAATTTCTAATATTCGTTAGAAAGCACTTTTCGATACGAACCCAAAGGTTCCGGTTTTAGGAGAATCCGACGGTCGGATCTCCCGTAATATCCATTCGAAGTCAATGGTCGAAATTCGCGAACTGTCGTGGCGCGTTCTATTCAGGCCATTATATTATATATATAATATATACTTCGTCGATTTCCTTTTAGAACGTATTTTATAAATCGTTTTAAATTCGTTTTCAAAACGATTTCAACTTCTGTTTCAAATTCAAATCAAAATTGAATTTTCCCTTACAAATTCGTTTTAAATTCATTTCAAATTGATTTCAATTCAAATCGATTTTGAATTCAATTTTAGTTCGTTTCCAATTCAATTCAATTTCAATTCGAATTCATTTCTATTCAATTTCAGTTCGAATTCATTTATACTCAATTTTAATTCGAATTCATTTATATTAAATTTCAATTCGAATTCATTTATATTCAATTTCAATTCGAATTCATTTATATTCAATTTCAATTCGAATTCATTTATATTTAATTTCAATTCGAATTCATTTATATTCAATTTCAATTCGAATTCTATTTCTTTTCAAAATATCAGATTTTGAAATCACTTTCGATATTCATTATAAAATGAATAAAATCGATATAAATATCGTTCACGTCAAAATGGCGTCAATCTAATCAATACGGCTTCATATATTCCTATTTTCAAATATGCTATTTCAAATATTTCTATTTCAAATATTACTATTCCAAATATTACTATTCCAAATATTTCATTTTCAAATATTTCTACTTCTAAACTGGAATGAGGCCCAATCAATTACCATATAATGTTAATTATATGGATTTTCTACAACACATGTATACAATAACAACGACGAATAATCAACCATCATCCAAAGTGCATTCTACACTGTATAAGCATCGAATATAAATATTCAACGCTTATAACAGTCTGTCAATCAATCGATTGACATACAACTAAACAATCGGGATTAGTGTACGTCAAATATCAACCCAATACCCGTGTGGGGTTTCAAGCAATCAAACACAGATTTTTATTTGTGCAGTTGGGCGATGTGTAAAATTTATCGTCCCAATCAATGTCCTTCAAATAGGTGTACATAAACAAACTGCCCGGTTTGTAAATGAATATTTATTTATTCACATTCACGTTAAAAATTATATTATCAAACTATTTTATTCAACCTATGAATATTCTATTCGGTTCATTTATTAAATAAAATGTTATCTTTATTTTTCTAACTTATTTTTAGAAAATTTCGGCGGCACAACGACACGATACTAGAAACGGGATAAGGCCTAGCCTTATCCCCGGTCTAGTGAAGGGCCACGCCATTCACACATCAATCAAATCAATTTCATTTCACCAAACAATTCAATTCAAACCAAATAATCTAACCAACTACACAACCAAACAATTTAACAAACAAGCCATCCATGGTCTGTGGATGACGGGTGTTGGGTGCTGCTAAGCACCGTCTGCATCCTAGTATATATATAACTAGAAAAAGAAATTGAAGAGTGAGAAGTTCTCACCGATAGCTATCCCAACTTCATGACACTTCATTTATAGAAATCTTCGCCGTTCTCGCCTTTCGTCACTTTCGTTGCCCGTAGCCACTACATATGTAAAAATCACATTTTTACTTCGCCATTTAATATATAAAAATCGAATTTTTTACTTTGTGTTCAATATATAAAAATCAAAATTTTACATTGCTATTCAATATATAAAAATCGAATTTTTACTTCGCTATTCAATATAGAAAAATCGAATATTTACTTTGCCATTCAATATATAAAAATCGAATTTTTACTTCGCTATTCAATATAGAAAAATCGCCTTTTCTATTGTAAAGATTTCGCCTTTTCTATTTTAAAGATTTCGCCTTTTATATTTTAAAAATCAAATCTTTTCTATTTTAAAAATCAAATCTTTTCTATTTTAAAAATCAAATCTTTTCTATTTTAAAAATCAAATCTTTTCTGTTACCCTAAAAAAAATTCTTCATTTTCTACAATAAAAATCTAATTTTTATCTACAATAAAATCTAACTTTTATTATGCTATATATTTTTAAAACAGAGTATCTTTACTATGTAAAATATAAAATATAAAATAAAAACTGATTTTCTTAAACTAAAAGAAATAAAGAAAAAATAAAAATATAAGCTTACAGTTATCGGAGGAGGAGGGGTTCTTCCTGCGCGTTGCCGGAGGCGGAGCAAGGGCGGCGCGTTCTGATCTGGTGGCGTTGGAGTTGGATTGGGGGGGAAAGAAGGATGCGGTGGTGGTCAAGGGGTCAGCTCAGGTGGCGGATCCCCCTTTGGCGGCGCAGTTGGGCGGATTGGGTCATGGGGTGGGTGCGGCCTTCAGTCGAGAGGGAGAGGATCGAGTTTAAGGGGGGGGCTGGTCCTTACCGGAGGTGGGAGGCGGAGGGCGTCATCGCCGGCGGTGGGGGGGGGGGGGGGCTGACGGGGAGGAGCGCGCGATTTTTTCCCCCAATTTTTTTGTTTCAGATCTGGTTTGAAATTAATTGAATGGGGGGGGGGCTGAGGAGTTAAAAAGGGGGAGAGATTTTTTTTATTTGTTTAATTATTTAATTATGGAAAAGTTGACTTTTACATATGACCTCTAAACGAGGCCCACCGCCTGTCTTCCATAGCTAATTACCCCTATTCCGAACACAATGGGATATGTATCGCAAGCTGATTCGACCGTTTCGATCAGTTTTCGTCAAAATCAACATATAACTCTATATATTGAATTTGAACGCACATTTCATTTTACCGGGGTCACATACTAACTCTAAAAATTCTCGAAAAACATTTTCTAGCTTCGTATTGACGATACGGTCCTAACAAAACTAGTTTCGTCGAATTCTGAGACCGTTAGAAAAATGGCCATTTTCCTGTCGATTAAAATCAACTGAAACTGGTCAAACGCGTTTTCCTTTTCCACGCTCACATATTGATTCGAAAAATTATGAAATTTGAAATTTAGCAATAATTTGACATCACGGACCCAACAAGAGTGGTTTCGTCGAAATCCGAGGTCGTTTGCAAAATGTCCATTTTTAAGGGCCTGAATTCCATAACGACTATTCAGAATTTTCAACTGGACATATCTTTTGATTCCCGCTATGAAATTTTGATTTTTCGGATTCGTTGGGAAGATATTCGCAATTAAATCCTAATGTTTTTGGTTTCACTAAAATCTGGATTGTTTTGCACCCGGTACATTCAATTGAAGTTTGAAATCGAATTATCGAACTACCGCGCCATTTTCAATTCTATTTATATTTATATATAATTATTTATATTCTAACGACGATGTATATAAATATGTACATTCGATTTCTATTCAAAATAAATTTCTCATCGATATTATTTAAAATAATTCATTTTAAATGTTCAAAACTCGCCAAAATTGCCAAAATAAAAATTTTAAATTGGCCCAGATTTTCGGTTTGTTACAATCTCCCCCACTTAAAACTTTTCATCCCCGAAAAGGAACAAAGTCGAAAGTGGTTTGATTAATCAACTCTACGTTCGATCTGGCTTCCATTCTCCAACATTTCAGTTTCTGAGAATTTTCAAATTTTCAAAAATTTGGCTAACACCCGGAATTTTCGAAAAATTTCGCCATAACCTCCCCTACACCGGGAGCCACGGGAAAATCCCGAAATTGCCATATAGGCCTTCTGATCTCAAAAAAAAAAAAAAAAAAGCCAAGCGGCTAGCCAATAGGCTCATAAAATCATCATCGCCCAAACAAAACAGTAAATTATGTAGTAAACATGTACCTATTTGTCGGGCAAACAAATTTTATTCTCTACTTTAGCCTCCTTGCTATGACCTGTTCAATGTAAGTATATGTATATGCAAGCAAATGCGACCAATTTTCAATAATATTCACTATTTGATCAAATTGGGTATATGGTTAAAATTTCAACTAACAAACAATAATCAAACAACACAACAATCAATCAATTAGTTGATTTGCTTTTGAAATTCATAACTTTGATATATAGTCAAAAATCAGATTTTTGATGCCAAATCACAACAATAGGCCCTATCTAATTTTGGTTCTCACACCAGTCAATAGGAGATATATAAATATCACACCTTCAACACTCGAACACTAATTCTGATGATGTAGCTCTAATCATCAGAATCATCTTCGGGCGACTAGAGTGTGAATCTATATCTATCCAGTATATTAAAATTTCATATACACGTTTGCAAGGCGTATATGCAAAATCTTTATATACTGGACTATCCAAACCAATTTAAAATAAATAATCAAATACGAATAGTTGATTCAAATTTTCAAAACAAAATTCATTTTCATTTTAAAAATATACTCTTCACACTCGTTCTAGGATACTACTGATCCCATCTCTAACGAGTCATTCCCGTTGGATATTACTAATCCAGTTTCTGATGAATTCTTTCGTATGGTTCTACTGTGTCTTGTTCTCTAAGCTCTGTAAACCAAAGCTCTGATACCAACTGTAAAAACCCGTAACTTCCCCGTAAAGGAAAGCGCGGATAGTTCGAGAACAAGCCACAAAAGAATGCAGACGGAAGAACATTTCATTGTATATTACAACAATGCATCAGATTACAAGAATATACAGAGTATAAATAAATATTACACAGAAATATCAGAGATTTAAATTACATTTGAATACATCACAGCGGAAAATAATACAATACACAACTAGAAGAGATATACGGATACAAATTCCAGCTGTAAACCAGGATCCTGTGAATATAAATCTGCAAAAACCAAAACTACTAGCTGCCCGTGTCGAAAATAAAGGCACCCAGAGTTTAGGTTAAAACAATAAACTCCAGGTCAGTCATGTGACTGGTGTGAGAACTAAAACAGTTATTTATCTTTATTTTCAAATTAGGTGAATCAAGGGACCACGCCATATAACACGGAACGGGTTTCCTCCCAAGAATACCGGTGCATAAACGAACAGCACAATGCTAAATAAAGAAAAATGAAGCTATTATAAGACCCATGTCCTATCACACAATACAACGCAAGCCGGGGGATAGGGTTTTCCCTTATAACAGCCAAAGAATGCTTGATACGTTTAAAACAGATTATTTGATACTATTATAAGTGCACAGTGTATAAAACAACTTCAAATCATAAGTATCAATCATAGGCGGCATGGTACCATATATCATGTCGCCATACTAGTTCTACAATTAAAACCACAAAATCACGTATTTGGAAGTTGGATTTCCTTCTATGAACCGAGGCCAGGGATCGTCCTCTACCGGTTCGAGACTCTCTAGCCCGAGCCTCAGGAACAGCCGCAACTGCCCCATGGAGCGACAGGGCCGGTCCACCGATGTGGATTATTATGCCTGAACACTACGTTTCCCCGCACTTTGGGGCGTAAATGAGCCAACGAATGGCTCCATCGGACCCGGATCGTCCGATCTAACTGAGGCGCCTCGCAACAGCAAAAACCACATAGGTGAAAAATATATAAATGTCAGGGCTGGTAGGTCACTGACACCACCCTAGCTAGAAAGAAACGCATGCCCTCCCTGAGGTCCTCTCCCGTTTTTGGTTCACAACCGGGGTGTGAGGCTCGCGAATTCACGTTACACAAAGCTGTGCCACACAGGCTGTGCTTTGATCATCACCACAACACTTTGCTTTTCAACAGAAGCCTCGATCAATTGCCACTTATGCATGCCACACAGGCAATTCACTCCATGCGTTTGATATCCATCAATATATAACCCCTGAGCTCGTACGTCTCAGAGAAGGGCGTTAAGCAAGAGAATAAATTCTCCACCGCCAAACAGATATATATTTAATAGAGATCAATCACACGGACTAAAATCCAATGTCAGACACACAGTCCATTTACAAGTCCGTTCTACGTCTGAACGAAACCGGAGGCACCTAGTACCCCGCATATCCGTCGATCTCCATGTACGTATGGACGATCACCAACTGTTTCCATCTTCTTGGGTGTACATCCCAATCAAGATAATCAGTAATCACCCAAACAACTTGAAGACCTCCGGTCTTCGACCATCGTCTTCATCTTCGACTTATCGTCGTATCAGTTATTCAGAATGGGATAAACCCGGTCTTCCCGAATAACTCGCGTATATTTTAAATAAGTGTTACACAAACACAACATACACCTCATTCCAATTCATCAGTCACTAACCATAAATTAACAAGAGAATAATTCCCCAAATATTAACCCCGAAGGCCGAAACCAACATCAGATCAATATCCAGAAAACCATTCTGCTTAGCTAACCGACAGTTAGTTTCTAAATTTCACATTCATAGGGAAAGGTTCCCATTAATTTTATCAAAGATAAATTCTTTATATTTGTTCTTTAATCTATCCTTTTGAATTTCGATTCAACTAGTCGGGATTGACGAAACTTACCGAAGTAATCATTTGTTTTAATTTCCCAATCCCAACCTATTCATCCCATGAAGTAAAACTGGTAATACTTCATATCTAACACCATAGTGTTATCGGTAAATTCAATTACCATTTCACGTTCAAATCTAATTAAAGATTTAACTATCGCCTCGAGTAAAACTGATGATACTCCATTCTCTATCTTTTCAATCTAATTAAAGATTCATTAAAACTCCACTTAGTTTTAATCGTTAACTGGGTTAAAGAATCAGTGTCATTTAAAACACGGTTCATGATAAACCCAAAACCGCATCCCATTAATTATCGGATTAAAGAACGAGTGTTATTTAAAAACACTGTCCACGATAAACCCAAAAATCAATATCAATTCAATTCCAATTAAATATTATTTAATTGGTACACTTCATTAAATCTAAATAAAAAGATTTAATTTTTTCTCAACTGGTTTCAAGAACAGTGTTAGTGAAGACACCATTCACGACAAACCCAAATCACAATTGATATTAAATAAAAGGCTCTGAATAGAAAATAAATCGGCTTATATTCAATATCAAATTCTACGACCAACAAATATCGTATTGGAAATAACGATATAAATATATCTTTCAAACTTCCATAACGATATCTGTGTAATCACGAAATCCAACATCGAAATAATCCAAAGAAAATTTCGATTCAAATCCATTCCAATTCAATCATTGGAAATTCTAGTTACTTTCAAAGCCATTTCAAATTCAATTTATTTATTTAAAAATAAATAGAATTTTAATTCTAGTTCAAAACTTGTTCATTTTGATAAAAATCTATTTTTATCTTTTCAAATATGGAGTTTTTCATCCTAATTATTCACAAATCATTTCTTATGATTTTACACAAATTAATACTATTTTTAATAATTTTATCAAGGCCCGTACAGTCGATTTCCATCAACGACCATCGAACTGCACTTACAACGACCTTTTTCAAATTTGATTTGGACATAATTCCAAATTCAACTGTTAGATTTCTAATTTCTAATATTCGATAGAAAGCACTTTTCGATACGAACCCAACGGTTCTGGTTTTAGGAGAATCCAACAGTCGGATCTCCCGTAATATCCGTTCGAAGTCAATGGTCGAAATTCGCGAAGTGCCGCGGTGCAGCGCGTTCTATTCAGGCCATTATATTATATATATAATAAATACTTCGTCGATTTCCTTTTAAAACGTATTTTATAAATCGTTTTAAATTCGTTTTCAAAACGATTTCAACTTCTTTTTCAAATTCAAATCAAAATTGAATTTTCCCTTACAAATTCGTTTTAAATTCATTTCAAATTGATTTCAATTCAAATCGATTTTGAATTAAATTTTATTTCGTTTCCAATTCAATTCAATTTCAATTCGAATTCATTTCTATTCAATTTCAGTTCGAATTCATTTATACTCAATTTTAATTCGAATTCGTTTATATTCAATTTCAATTCGAATTCATTTATATTCAATTTCAATTCGAATTCATTTATATTCAATTTCAATTCGAATTCATTTATATTCAATTTCAATTCGAATTCATTTATATTCAATTTCAATTCGAATTCATTTATATTCAATTTCAATTCGAATTCTATTTCTTTTCAAAATATCAGATTTTGAAATCACTTTCGATATTCATTATAAAATGAATAAAATCGATATAAATATCGTTCACGTCAAAATGGCGTCAATCTAATCAATACGGCTTCATATATTCCTATTTTCAAATATGCTATTTCAAATATTTCTATTTCAAATATTACTATTCCAAATATTACTATTCCAAATATTTCATTTTCAAATATTTCTACTTCTAAACTGGAATGAGGCCCAATCAATTACCATATAATGTTAATTATATGGATTTTCTACAACACATGTATACAATAACAACGACGAATAATCAACCATCATCCAAAGTGCATTCTACACTGTATAAGCATCGAAATAAATATTCAACGCTTATAACAGCCTGTCAATCAATCGATTGACATACAACTAAACAATCGGGATTAGTGTACGTCAAATATCATCCCAATACCCGTGTGGGGTTTCAAGCAATCAAACACAGATTTTTATTTGTGCAGTTGGGCGATGTGTAAAATTTATCGTCCCAATCAATGTCCTTCAAATAGGTGTACATAAACAAACCGTCCGGTTTGTAAATGAATATTTATTTATTCACATTCACGTTAAAAATTATATTTTTAACGATCAAACTATTTTATTCAACCTATGAATATTCTATTCGGTTCATTTATTAAATAAAATGTTATCTTTATTTTTCTAACTTATTTTTAGAAAATTTCGACGGCATAACGGCACGATACTAGAAACGGGACAAGGCCTAGCCTTATCCCCGGTCTAGTGAAGGCCCACGCCATTCACACATCAATCAAATCAATTTCATTTCACCAAACAATTCAATTCAAACCAAATAATCTAACCAACTACACAACCAAACAATTTAACAAACAAGCCATCCATGGTCTGTGGATGACGGGTGTCGGGTGCTGCTAAGCACCGTCTGCATCCTAGTATATATATAACTAGAAAAAGAAATTGAAGAGTGAGAAGTTCTCACCGATAGCTATCCCAACTTCACGACACTTCATTTATAGAAATCTTCGCCGTTCTCGCCTTTCGTCACTTTCGTTGCCCGTAGCCACTACATATGTAAAAATCACATTTTTACTTCGCTATTTAATATATAAAAATTGAATTTTTTACTTTGCTATTCAATATATAAAAATCGAATTTTTACTTTGCTATTCAATATATAAAAATCGAATTTTTACTTCGCTATTCAATATAGAAAAATTGCCTTTTCTATTGTAAAGATTTCGCCTTTTCTATTTTAAAGATTTCTCCTTTTCTATTTTAAAAATCAAATCTTTTCTATTTTAAAAATCAAATATTTTCTATTTTAAAAATAAAACTTTTCAATTTTAAAAATCAAATCTGTTCTATTCTAAAAATCAAATCTTTTCTATTTTAAAAATCAAATCTTTTCTATTTTAAAAATCAAATCTTTTCTATTTTAAAAATCAAATCTTTTCTATTTTAAAAATCAAATCTTTTCTGTTACCCTAAAGAAAAAAATTCTTCATTTTCTACAATAAAAAACTAATTTTTATCAACAATAAAATCTAACTTTTATTATGCTATATATTTTTAATTGGAGTTGGATTGGGGAGGGGAAAGAAGGATGTGGTGGTGGTCAAGGGGTCAGCTCAGGTGGCGGGTCCCCCTTTGGCGGCGCGGTTGGGCGGATTGGGTCATGGGGTGGGTGCGGCCTTCAGTCGAGAGGGAGAGGATCGAGTTGGGGGGGGGGCTGGTCCTTATCGTAGGCGGGAGGCGGAGGGCGTCATCGCCGGCGGTGGGGGGGCTGACGGGGAGGAGCGCGCGATTTTCTTTTTCCCCCTTTTTTTTGTTTCAGATGTGGTTTGAAATTAATTGAACGGGGGGGGGGGGGGGGGGAGGGGGGGCTAAGGAGTTAAAAAGGGGGAGAGATTTTTTTTTATTTAATTATTTAATTATGGAAAAGTTGACTTTTACATACGACCTCTAAACGAGGCCCACCACCTGTCGTCCATAGCTAATTACCCCCATTCCGAACACAATGGGATATGTATCGCAAGCTGATTCGACCGTTTCGATCAGTTTTCGTAAAAATCAACATATAACTCTATATATTGAATTTGAACGCACATTTCATTTTACCGGGGTCATATACTAACTCTAAAAATTCTCGAAAAATATTTTCTAGCTTCGTATTGATGATACGGTCCTAACAAAACTAGTTTCGTCGAATTCTGAGACCGTTGGAAAAATGGCCATTTTCCAGTCGATTAAAATCAACTGAAACTGGTCAAACGCGTTTTCCTTTGCCACGCTCACATATTGATTCGAAAAATTATGAAATTTTAAACCTAGCAATAATTTGACATCACGGACCCAACAAAAGTGGTTTTGTCGAAATCCGAGGTCGTTTGCAAAATGTCCATTTTTAAGGGCCTGAATTCCATAGCGACTATTCAGAATTTTCAACTGGACATATCTTTTGATTCCCGCTATGAAATTTTGATTTTCCGGATTCGTTGGGAAGATATTCACAATTAGATTCTAATGTTTTTGGTTTCACTAAAATCCGGATTGTTTTGCACCCGGTACATTCAATTGAAGTTTGAAATCGAATTATCGAACTACCGCGCCATTTTCAATTCTATTTATATTTATATATAATTATTTATATTCTAACGACGACGTATATAAATATATACGTTCGATTTCTATTCAAAATAAATTTCTCGTTGATATTATTTAAAATAATTCATTTTAAATGTTCAAAACTCGCCAAAATTGCCAAAATAAAAATTTTAAACTGGACCAGATTTTCGGGTTGTTACACTTCCCGTCCCAGGGGAGTCGACCCTATAGAGGGGGTGTCGACCCCGGCGTCGACCCCCCTGGGACTGAGGTGGCAGTCGAGTACTGGGGGCTGGCAGCTATATATGCGGCTTCATTTTCTAGTTTTCTCACACCGAAAATCAATGGAGGCCTAAGTGCTGCTGGTGCCTGGACTGAGTCAAAACTCTTTCTTCTTCCGCAATCAAAGTTAGAGATTCAAATGTAGATATGTTCTTCTTTAACCTTTCCAGATCCAAATGCTGTGAGTTTCAAGTTGCTTTTAGACTTAAATAAATAAAAAGTAAACATGATAGGACTGTTAATTTGGATATATGCATGTTAATCCTTGAATCACTTCAGATCTGTAATAGCTAGTGAATCTGTGATATTTTGGTATACTATGACTTGGATCTAAATCTTTATCATGTCAAATATACTTTTGATTATAGATCTAACTTATTTAGATCATCTTGTACCTATTATGTTTGATGTTAATTTGGATCTGTCTTTAGTTGGACATCTAAATCCTTATTTAGATCTAATCATGCCTATTATGACATCCCTACTATGTGAGAACCTGTTTTATTACCATAAGTTCACCGATCTGTGCTTATATGTCCATCTTATCATTATGCCATCATATACTTATGTTAGTTCTGTTAGAATAATCATCTCTGTCATCTTCCCTTCACCCTTTCCCTTTTATTTTATATAGCCAGGCTACTATCGAACCTAGGAAAGCCGCTTAATTATGCGATTACGTTAGTTTGGGAACGAGGAGAAAAATATTGAAATTGGGCATATCTTGTGAATTGGGAATTTGGGCATAATTGGTAAAAAAAAGGTGAAAATTGGCATAATTTGAATAATGTATATGTATATGAATTTGGACATATAATTTATATGAACATATTTAGGGAAAAGGGGCATGAATCCTATAACCTATAATGACATAGGTAAAATTGGCTAATAATGAAATGCCTAGGATTACAGTAATTAGAAACTGTAGTTGCGCCTACGACACGAGGTTAGATTACACTTGTGGTGGAAGTCTGCCCGGAGCCGCCCGACATATCTAGCGACCACAAGTGGTGAATCTAATGTGAGAGATCTAGGTTCACAAATACAAGATGTGCTAAGACACGAGGTTAAGCCCGATTTGTGGAATAAGTCTGCCCGGACAAGCCCGGCGTGTCCAGCATCCACAAATGGTTGGCTTAATATGGGAGGACTAGCATACTGTAACCATAAATGAAAATATGGTAATATACATTGAATACTTAACCTAGTTGGATTCATAATGACAGTATGAACATGAACTTAAATTGGGGTTAAGTAAATTTGGTTGAACAGAGGGTAGGTTAAGTAAATCTGAGGGGGTGGGTAATATTTACATATAGGCCCACGAACTTAACCGGATAGGGTTATGTAATTAAAGACACCTAGTGGTAAGCATAACATGTGAAAATGTTGAAGTTATGTAATTAAAGACACCTTTTTAGGGTAAGCATAATTGGTAGAAATGATAGGGTTATGTAATTAAAGGCACCTAGTGGTATACATAACCGATGGAAATCCTAGTTGGGATACAAGACAAAGGGGGAGCTTGTATCATATCATGTGTGACCCATTTTAGTCAGTAACCCTTAATAGGTATCAAACGAGTACTCCTAACTAGGTCGGAGTTAGGGAACGCTTACTAGGCTGAATGTAAGGGATCCAAATGAGGAGGACGGTGTTGGCGGCCCAAACCGACCGGAGATATGTGCGTGCATGAGCTGGGTAGAGGCGGCTAAGACGAATGTGACACCAGTAGGTATGGCTATGCACATCCACAAAGGGTTTCCACTTTAAAAGTGATACCTCCTACCGTGGGGCCGACACAGAGTACCTACACAGTAGGGAGCCGATCGATTAGGGTAGTAGTTAGGGTACATCTGGACGTATGCCTAAGTCTACCGTTAGATAGTTGTTGGGATCATCTCATTCTGGTTATACTAGTATTAGTGCAGAGTAATCTTTAGGGAAGCATATACACTCTATCATGTTTACTTTGTCATACCTACCTTTTATGGTGTTATCTTTCTTATCCACTTTATATGCCTGTCATGCTACTTTTACTTATTTGCTTTCTAAAAGTAACTGGATGCGCCAAACTTTATGTCTTACCCTTTTTGTTTCCTCTCCTTTCTTCCGTTTCCCCTCCAGGTTCTCAGGGTGGGAATACTCAGGCTTGACCGTGATTCTGCTTTCATTTTGCTGGAGCTGCTTAAATGTATGGCTCAAGCTCCTATCCTTGCTACTATGGCTATGTTTTATTTTGGGGAATTTTGCTTCTTTTATGTACTCTGATGTTTTAAAGTACAAGACAGTAGCTTTTATGATGTAACTATGTTTGTGTATTTCAGACATGTGATGTTTTTGAACCACGATGCTTTATGATTAGTAAAGTTTTTAATTCCGCTGTCATTTTATGTCTATCTTGTAATATTTCTGTTTATGTTTACCTATAACGCTTTACGAAACTTAATGCGTTCCCCTTGTGAGCGACATTAATGGAAGTGGAGTGTTACAGATTGGATATCATTTTATGGGGACATCTTAGATTGTGACAAGAGAGTTGTTCATCTTAGGAGTCGAGGAGGACGTAGCCTGAAAATTCCTTGTAATGGGAACAAGGATAAAGCCTTATTATATTCCTTATCTCTAGTTCTGAAGGATCATATTCGGTTCCTATGATATGTGAGTTCTTCGATGTCTTTGAGGAAGTCACGGGACTTCCACCCTATGTGAAAATCTCTTTTCGTATTGACCTAGAGAAGGATGTTAGACCATTAGCTTTGACTTTAAGGCATACGACGCCTTAACAAAGAAGGGAATTAGATAAAAAGATTTCAGAGTTACTACAGAAAGGCTTCATCCAGCGAAGTGCCTCTGAATGGAGTGCAGCTATTGTGTTTGCCACCAAAGCGGATGGATCTCTAAGACTTTGTGTGGATTACTGGGAACTTAATAGGCTAACCATAAAGAATAGGTTGCCCTTACCTAGGATTGATGACCAATTTGACCACTTGGGAGGATCCCGAGTATTTCCCCAATTAGTCCTTGCTACAGGATTTCACCAATTAAGGATCACGGAGGACAGTAAGGATAAAACCGTGTTTCGGACGCCAGTTAGATTATTCCAATGGGAAGTTATTCCCTCCAAACTGACATGTACTCGCCTTCTTTTTTGACCTCATGCGTAGAGTGTTTAGGGACTTCCTAGATAAAATTGTGGTAGTCTTCATAGATGATATCCTTATATTTTTAAAAGACCATAAAGAGCATGAAAGTCACTTAAGATAGGTTCTAGGGATATTAAGAAAGAACCAGCTGATAGCAAAATTCTCGCAGTGTCATTTTTAGAGGGAAGAAGTTGGATTTTTGGGACATATTGTATCAAGCAAAGGCTTGGCAGTAGACCCTGCAAAAATTGAGGCAATTAAGGGATGGAGGATTCCTCAAAATGCTACAGAAGTAAGGAGCTTTCTTGGATTGGCCGGGTATTATTGGAAGTTCGTTAAGGACTTTGCAAAGATTGTTGTTCATTTAACTCAAATGACAAAGAAGAATTTGGTATTTTCTTAGAGTAGTAATTGTGACTTGGCTTTCAAAAAATTAAAGGAAGTAATAACTAGTTCGCTAGTTCTTATTATATAAGATGGTTCAAAATTGTTTACAATTTACACTGATGCATGTGGAACTGGTTTAGGAGTGGTTCTTATGCAAGAAGAAAGGGTTGTTGCTTACGCTAGTAGACAACTCAAGGACCTCGAGAAGAGGTACCCAATTCATGACCTTGAGTTAGCCATAGTAGTGTTCACCCTGAAAATGTGGAAGCATTATCTTTTAGGGGAGAGATTTGACCTTTCTAGCAACCATAAATCCCTAAAGTATTCATTCTCTTGACGTTACCTGAATTAGAGACAAAAATGGTGGATGGAGTATGTTACCTCTTTTGATTCCATGATCCAATGTACCTCGGGAAAAAGAAACGTCGTGGCAGATGCATTAAGTAGAAAACATGCATCCTTGAATGCAACCTCGGATTGGAAATAGTTGGAGTTTATCTCTAACTTTAACTTACAACCCTCGCCAGTAACTTCTAAATATTTTCTTAGAGCTGCAATTGGTAGACCCACTATAAAATAAAGGATTCAGTGTACACAAGACCTTGACGAAGAAATAAGGAACTTGAAAGAAAAGTGGGAAAGAAGGAGACCTTTCCACATTCGGTTAGATACTCGTTAAGCAATGATGGAAGTTTACTTAGGGATGGACGACTTTACGTCACTAAAGATGAAGAATAAAGGAAAGAAATTCTAGAGGATTGCCATAGGTCAAAGCTAACCATACACCCCCGTGGAGATAAAATGTATAAAGATATGAAGAGGAATCTCCATTAGGAGGGAATAAAAAGGGATGTAGCAGAGTTCGTAGCTAAATGTTTAACATGCCAGAAAGTAAAAGCAGAGCAAGGAAAACCAAAAGGATTGCTATTACCATTAGAGATTCTCATATGGAAGTTTGGGAACATATTTCCATGGATTTTGTAGATGGGCTTCCAAGAAGCAAAAAGGGAAATGAGTCTATTTAGGTCGTGGTAGACCATTTGACCAAGAGTTTATTCCAATCAAAACGACTTGGACTGCTACCTCATTGGCCCAATTATATGTCGGAGAAATAGTTAGATTACATGGTATCCTATTCAATGTAGTGAGTGATAGAGACCCTTATTTATAAGTAAATTTTAGAGAAGCAGCACTAGGAACGACCCTCAACTTAAGTGCAGCTTATCACCTACAAACCGATGGCTAGACAGAAGGAGTAAATCAGATCCTAAAAGACTTTCTCAGAGCTTGCATTATCGACTTTGGAGGAGTTTAGGAGCAGCACCTAGTGCTTATGGAGTTTGCGTACAACAATAGTTTTCAAGCATGATTAGCATGGCCCATTCTGAAGCGCTTTACGGGAGACCATGCAAATCGCCAACTTTTTAGTGGGAGACTACTAAGGTTTTACTCAGACCAAACTTCGTCTGTGATTCCATGGAAAAGATTTCTTTGAATAGACAGAGAACGAAGGCAGCCCAAGACCGCCAGTATGCTGATAAGAGAAGGAGGGAACTTGAGTTCAATATTGGAGACTTGGTATTCGTAAAGGTATCCCCTCTCAAGAAGACTGTTCGGTTTAGAAAGACTATGAAATTGGCTCCCAGATTTATTGGGTCTTTTCACATCATCGAGAAGATAAGATCTTTGGCCAATTGAGTGGATTTCCTAGAACGTCTATCGGGAATCCATAACATTTTTCATGTATCTCATTTGAGGAAATGCCTTCATGACCTTCTATCAGACTCGAGCATGATGATATTGGGGACATAGGAGAATTTGAGTTGAAGTCCAGGGTGCCCTGTGCCACTACAAAGATTGTAGAGCACAGAATCAAGAGACTCCACAATAAAACCGTTCGCCTCGTCCGAGTACAATGGGGAAATGATCATGCGGAAAGCACATGGAAGACCGAGGATAAGATGAAATAGGCTCACCTAGAGCTTTTCTTTGGTAAATTCTCCTCTAAATTATGTTTATGGATGCATTTTGGTTGCTATATTGGATGTAGCACCCCGTAATTTTATAACACATTAAGATGATAAACTAAGGCATACTTAATTAAATATTGGGAACTAAGTAAAACGGATTACGATGTATCTCAGAATTCTACTTAAGACAGACAACTAGTTTGCGTAAAACAGACATTATATGGAGAAGTTATTAAGGTTTAAAGTTTATAAATATATAAGCGACTTATATATGAATGAAATAAATCCAGAATTCAAATAAATTCAAAATCAAACAACACAAAGTGGAGCGGGAAAATTCCCACCCATGGGTGCCGACCTATGGGTCGACCCCATCAAGAGGGTGTCGACCCCTGGGTCGACACACTAACAGGGAATCAACCCCCATACGGATCTGCGCAGATCCTGCTTCCGAACGTGGACTGATTTTTGTGCAAGATTCGTTGGCTGATGGCTATATAAAGGACCCTATACCCATTGTTTTATTCATCTAAATCAATGGCAATGGTGAGATACTACTCCAACTCAGATTAAATTAGCCTTTTCTTCAGCACCAACGATTCATACATTTTCAAAGATTGCCGATTCAACATCAACACGCTTTCCTTAGTTTTCTTAGATCCATTCTCTGTGAGTCTACGTTATTTTTAGATATAAATACTTACAAGTTAATCTTGACATGTTATGAGATGGATCTAAGCCTGTGACTAATTAAATCATATCAAATCTGCCATTATTTATATATCTAATTCACTGTTTAGATCTCATATGCCTATTTGTGACATCCTATTATATTAGTTTGCCTAATCATGTCACTATGCCTAATCAGTTCTACTATCACATGTTCATCAGATCTGTTCTTATATTCCTATCTTGTTATTATGCCCAATCCTGTCACTATATGATAATTCAGTTGCTATGCCTATTTCTTCCACCATTTGTTTATCTTATTATTATGCTTATTTATGTTCTCTTCCCATCTTCTTTTTCCTGTTTATTTTATATCCAGGCTACCTTCGAGCCTAGGCATACAGCTGAAATATGCGAACGCGTGAAATGAGGAACGAGGGGGAAATGTTAAAATTGGGCATAACTTGTATTGGGAAATTGTGGGCATAACTTGAATTGAAAACGTGAATATGGATTTGGGCCATAAACCAAACTATGATTTAAAATCTTAATTTACAGAATATAACACATGATGAATATGACTTGGAAAAGGGGCATGAAAACCTATAATGAAATAGGGATAATTGTTAAAGAATGAAATGCCTAGAATTACAGTAATTAGAAACTGCAATCGCGCTTAGACAAGAGGTTAGATTGCACTTGTGGTAGAAGTCTGCCTGGACCCGCCAGGCATATCCAACAACCATAAGTAGTGAATCTAATGTAAGGGGTCTAAGTGCATAAACATGTAACGGGCTAAGACACGAGGTTAAGTCCGACTTATGGAGAAGCCAGCTCGGGTTCTACCGGCATACCTAGCATCCACAAGTTGAAGGCTTAATATGGGAAGTCTAGCGCATCATAACCATAAATGAATAAATGGTAATGAACTTGAATACTTAACCTATTTGAATCCATAGGGATTACATGAACATGTTGACTTGAGTAGGGGTTAAGTAAACTTGCTTGAAACAGTGGAAGGGTTAAGTATATCTTAGGGTGGTGGGTAATATTTATATATAGGCCCACAAACTTAACCTGTTGGGATTATGCATTCTTGTTACTCTAGTAACGAATAACCTGTGGAAATCCTAGTAGTGGGGATGCAAGCCTAGGCGGAAGCTTGTATCATCCTGTGTGTGGGACCCGTTTCAGTTAGTAACCCATATAGGTAACAAATGAGTACTCCAAACTAGGTCGGAGTCGGGGCACACTTACTGGGCTAATTGTAAGAAATCCAAAAGAGTGGATGGTGTGGGCGGCACATTCCGATGGGGCCATGTGCATGCATGGGTTCGGACAGGGGAGGCTAAGACGTCGTGACATCAGTAGATATGGTTGTACACATCCTTAAAATGAAGGGTTTCCACTTTAGGAAGTGATACATCCTACTATGGGGCCAACACAGGGTATCTACGGAGAAGAGAGTAGATTGATTGGGGTAGTAATTAGGGTACATCTAGTCTCGCTTATTTTGGAGCCCGTTATTATCCTTAGGGGTAACACCGGTATGCTCAGTTGGGCTACCTGTTATTGTATGGGGTAAAACCTCTCACTAGAAATACGCCTAAGTCTACCATCTTATTGGGGATCATCTTGTTCATATGATACTAGTATTGGTGTAGAGAGAGATAGAGAAAGAAAAGTATCAGATAAGCGCTATACATATATGTTCTATTCGGTTTATCCTATTTACCTTGTCATAACTGCCTTATATGTTGTTATCCCCCTTATCCAGTTTATATGCCTGTCATGATGTTTTTACTTATTTATATGCTAAAAGTAACCGAGCTCACCAGACTTATGTTTGACCTATTTTGTTTCCTCTTCTTTCTCTTCCGTTTCCCTATAGGTTCTCAGGGTAGGAACACTCAAGATTGATCAGGATTCTTCTTTCCTTTTGCTTGGAGATGCTTAGATGTGCTGCTAGATTTCGTACCTTCCTTACGATGACTATATTTTTGGGGATTATGCTCCTTTCATGTTTATTCTACTCTGATGATTTTAGTACAAGACAGAAATTTCAAATTGATGTACTGGGTTTTAAGCATTTCAGACTCATGATGTAACCATATTTTGAACCATGATGTTTTTTGTTCAATAAAGTTTTAAATTCCGCTGTTATTTTATATCTGTCTTGTAATATTTCTGTTTCTATTTACTTATAACGCTTCACGAAACCTAATGCATTCTCTTAATGAGTGATATTACAGATGTGGGGTGTCACGGTTGGTATCATATTTGAAGGTTACCAGATCGGATAAAAGACTTTGTGAACCTAACATAAAGGTTTTCACTCCAAACTCCTAACAACTTGCCATTTTTATTTCATGAACCTATTTAGGAATTTTTAGTAATCATATACCATTAAATCATCCATGAATTCAACACTAAAACTCTAAGAAACATTTCAACAAACACCTTATCTGTAATCATTAAACCAAGCAACAAAAACCCTTTAAATGCTTAGTTTTTCTCACCTCGTAAGTTCAAGCTTTTCCTAACGATCTCTAGCTCCAAGATCTACCTCCTTTACTTCTTCTTCTTTCTTTTCTCTTTTTATTTTATATGTTATTTTCGACCATGGAAAGCCATGGATGGAGGAGCTTTAAGGTGGAAGAGAAGGGGAGAAGGAAAGAGGTAAGGATGAAATGAAAATGAGAAGAGTGTAAGTTCCTTTATATAACCACGTTTAAGGGGATTTATGTCATTAACATAGTGATTTAATATGGTTAGGGGCGTTAAACCCCTAAAGATTCGACCTTTATGTGAAATCATACGTAAATGTATGATCTTTTGGTGTAAATTTGTGTTTATACATGAAAAGACTATATCTTTAATTGAAATTCAAGGAGTTGAATCTTATGTGAAGAATTTGTGGGTTAATAACTATGGTTTAAGTTGGTAAAAGTGAGATTGAACCCTTTTAGGCTCAATCTATATATGTAATTAGATATATAGGTAAAATCTTTAAGTGTATGTTCACAAATAATAAGGAGAACCGAGACCTTTTATTTAGATTCATGAAGTTTGGGTTGTTACAGTAATCAGATTTGTATTCAAAAATGTTTCCGCTGTAATAATATATTCTTATTATATCTTATATGTTCCGCTGTGATTTTTGTATTCTGATGTGTTTTGCTCTGATAAACCCTAGCGAAACTTACTTTTGCTTACCTTGAATCGACATGGGCTCGGTTTTTGGTCAGTTTGAAGTGAGTGGAAGTGCGGGTCGTCATACTTGTTCTCGCGGAAGGATCTCAATTTGAGGCAACAAAAACGGATGGAGTTCCTAGCATCCTATGACTTTGAGATTGCTTATACCCCCGGAAAGGGTAATGTGGTGGGAGACGCATTGACTAGGCAGAGGATGGCCTTAAGTCCTCTGTTTATGGAGATGAAAAACTTGGAGTTTATATCGACTTTTGATTTTAGACCCTCCACCGAGTTTATACCTGGTTTATTGGCATCTTTGGAAGTAAACCTACTATTTTGGATCAGATAGGAGCTTCATAGTGAGAGGATCCACAGATTTTAGACATCTTGGATAGGCTCACCAAAAGGGAGACTTCTAGTCACCTCAGTAGATATTCCACGGATGATAGAGGGTGGTTGCGACGAGATGGAAGGCTTTGTGTTCCCCGGGTTGGGAGTTTGTTGAAGGCAGTCCTTGAGGAAGCCCATCATTCCAAAATGACTATACATCCAAGCGGTGATAAGATGTACAGAGATACGAAGACGGTTTTCTTTTGGGCTAGGATGAAGAAAGATGTGATAGAGTTTGTTTGTCGATGTTTGGTTTGACAGCAAGTCAAAGCTGAGCAAAGGAAGCCCGTTGGTTTACTTCATCCTTTGGAGGTCCCACAGCGGAAACAGGAGAGTGTCTCGATGGATTTCATTGATGGTTTGCCTAGGTCGAGGAATGGCAACACCAATATTTTGGTATAGTGGACAAACTTACTAAGAGCGTTAATTTCAGTCCAGTTAAGAGTAAGAAGCCAGTAACATGGTTAGCAGCCATTTATCTTCATGAGATAGTCCGTCTACATGGAGTACCTTCCAGTATCATGAGTTATCATGAACCCATTTTCACCAGTGAGTTTTGGAAGAGCTTGCAAGAGGCATTCGGTACACAGTTGTATTTGAGCACCACTTATCACCCTCAGACTGATGGACAGACAAAAAAGGTGAATAGTGCTCTTAAGGATCTTTTAAGGATGTGTATCCTAGACTTCGGAGGAACTTGGGAAGAGCACCTTCCTTTAGTAGAATTCGCCAACAACAATAGTTATCAAGCTAGTATTGGCATGGAACCCTTCAAAGCATTATACAGAGACCCTATAGATCACCGACTTGTTGTGGGAGTCTACAGAAAGACTTTTACTTGGACTGTATGTAATAACCCGGAAATCCAAGCCAATTTAAAAATTTTATTTTGGCAATTTTAGTGAATTTAGAATATTTAAAATGATTATTTTAAATAAAAACGACGAGAAATTTATTTTGAATGAATTCGAACGTATATATTTATATAGATCGTCGTTAGAATATAAATATTTATTTTAAATTATAAAAGGAATTGAAAATGGCGCGGTAGTTCGATAATTCGATTTCAAATTTCAAATGAACATCCGGGTGCAAAATAAACTGTATTTTAGCGAAACCAAAAATATTTGAATCTAATTGAGAATATCTTTCCAACGAATCCGAAAAATCAAAATTTAATAGCGGGGATCAAAAGATATGTCCAACGGAAATTTCAGAATAGTCGCTATAGAATTTCGGCCCTTAAAAATAGCCATTTTGCAAATGACCTCGAATTTCGATGAAACCAGTTTTGTTGGATCCAGGATGTCAAGTTATTGCTAGATCCCAAATATCATAATTTTTTGAATCAATTTGTGAGAATGGCAAAGGAAAACGCGTTTGACCAGTTTCAGTTGATTTTAATCGACTGGAAAATGGCCATTTTTCAAACGGCCTCAGAATTCGAGGAAATTAGTTTTGTTAGGACCGAATCGTCAATACGAAGCTTGAAAATATATTTTGGGAATTTTTAGAGTTCATTCGAGGCCCCGATAAATTGAAATGCGCGTTCAAATTCAATATATTGAGTTATATTTTGATTTTGACGAAAACTGATCGAAACGATCGAATCGGCCTACGATACATATCCCATTGTGTTCGGAATGGGGGTAATTAGCTATGGACGACAGGCGGTGGGTTCGATTTCGAGGTCAAAATCAAAAGTTCCATTTTGAAATAATTAAATAATTAAATATATTTATATATTATATTCCTTCATAGCCTTATCTCCCCTTTCCTCAGCCCGTTCCTCCAGATCGAAAAAGTGAAATAAAGAAAAAAAAATCTCGTGCCCTAGCATCCTTCGCGCCGCCGCTTCACGCCGGAGGATCACCACCGCCTCCACCCTCGACCCCCCTCTCTCTTGCTCCTCCTCTCTCTTGCTTCTCCTCTTTTCCTCCCTCCAAACCCTATCCCAAACCGGAAGTAACCACCGACGCCCAACTCCGACAGGCCGCCGCGCCAGAGACCCCCCACGCACCACCTGCCGACCCCCGGCGCTGCTTCAACACCCTATTTCCGATCAGTGGGCCATCCTCAAACCGAGAATCGATTTTGACAAAGATGTGAGTTTTTTTATCGTTAATTTAGTCTTTATTTTTGTAAAACAACATAGGTACTAAAATCAGTTTTTACAGTTTTTAAAATCAGTTTTATACAGTTTTTAAAATCAGTTTTGTATACTTATTACAATCAGTTTTATACAGTGATTAAAATCAGTTTTATACAGTAATTAAAATCAGTTTTATGCAGTAATTAAAATCAGTTTTAGACAGTATATAAAATCAGTTTTTTTAAAGTGGATAAAATTCAGTTTTGTTTTGAACAAAATGCAGTTTTGAGGGAAAATAACATTTTTTTTGAATAAGTAAAGAAACGGTTTTTGTTCAAGGAAATATATGATTTTTGTTTGTTTAAAAATATGAATTCTCTGATTTGAAAAATATGATTCCTATTATATGAATAGCGACGTAGAAATATAATTTTGATTATATATCAAGCGAGGAGAAATATGATTTTTTTTATATATTGAATAACAAAATAAAAATTCGATTTTTATATATTGAATAACGAAATAAAAATTTGATTTTTATATATTGAATAACGAAATAAAAATTCGATTTTTATATATTGAATAGTGAAGTAAAAATTCGATTTTTACATATTGAATAGCGAAATAAAAAATCAATTTTTATATATATTGAATAACGAAATAAAAATTCGATTTTTATATATATTGAATAACGAAGTAAAAATTGGATTTTTATATATGTAGTGAATACGGATGATGAAAGTGACAAAAGGACGAGCGTCGAAGATTTTCTACATTAGAAGAATCGCGGCGTTAGGTTTAGCTAGTCAGTGAGAACTCCTCACTTTTAATTTATTTCTAGTTTAAAATATATACTAGGATGCAGACGGTGTTTAGTAGCACCTGACACCCGTCGTCCACAGACCATGGACGCCTTGTATGCTTGTTTGTTTGATTTTGATGTGTAGTTGATTGTGTGATGTGATGTGAAACAAAACAAAATATTTTATAGTGGAAAATATTATATAGTTAAAAATAGAATTTTTAACGTGTATATGAAATGAAATAAATTAATATAAACAAATTGAACGATTTGTTTATATACACACATTTGACTGATATTGATTGGGACGATAAATTTTACACATCGCCCAACTGCACAAATAAAATCTGTGTTTGATTGTTTGAAACCCCACACAGGTATTGGGATGATATATGACATACACTAATCTCAATAATTAGTTGTATGTCGATCGATTGATTGACAGACTATTATAAGCGTTAAATATTTATATTTGATGCTTATACAGTGTAGAATGCACTTTGGATGATGGTTGATTATTCGTCATTGTTGATATATACATGCGTTGTATGGAAATCCATAGAAATAAAATCTATGATAATTGATTGGGCTTCATTCCAGTTTTGAATAGAGATATTTGAAATAGAAATATTTGAAATAAAAATATTTGGAAAAAGAAAAGGAATATTTGAAATAGAATATTCGGAAATAGAAATATATGAAGCCGTGTTGATTAGATTGACGCCATTTTGACGTGAACGATATTTATATCGATTTTATTCATTTTATAATGAATATCTAAAGTGATTTCAAAATCTGATATTTTGAAAAGAATTAGAATTCGAATTGAAATTGAATAGAATTGAATTCGAATTGAAATTGAATAGAAATGAATTCGAATTGAAATTGAAATGAATTGAAAACGAACTGAAATTGAATTAAAAATTGATTTGAATTGAAATCATTTTGAAATGAATTTAAATCGAATTTGTAAGGAAAAATTCAATTTTGATTTGAATTTGAAAAGAAGTTGAAATCGTTTTGAAAACGACGAATTTAAAACGGTTTTTAAAATACGTTTTGAAAGGAAATCGACGATATATATAATATATATATATATAATATATAATGGCCTGAAAAGAACGCGTCGCGCCACGGTAGTTCGTGAATTTCGACCATTGACTTCGACTGGATATTACGGGAGATCCGACCGTCGGATTCTCCTAAAACCAGAACCGTTGGGTTCGTATCGAAAAGAACTTTCTAACGAATATTGGAGATTTGAAATCTAACGGTTGGATTTGGAATTATGTCCAAATCCAATTTGGAAAAGTTCGCTGTAAGTGCAGTTCGATGGCCGTTGATGGAAATCGACTGTACGGGCCTTGATAAAATTATTAAAAATAGAAGTAATTTGTGTAAAATCATAAGAAGTGATTTGGGAAGAATTGGGATGAAAAACTCCATATTTGAAAAGATAAAAATAGATTTTTATCGAAATGAACTAGTTTTGAACTTGAGTTATAATTATATTTATTTTTAAAATAAATAAATTGGATTTGAAGTGGTTTTGAAAATAACCAGAATTTCCAATAATTGAATTGGAACGGATTTGAATAGAAATTGTCTATGGAATATTTCGATGTTGGATTTCGTGATTATACATATGTTGTTATGGAAATTTGAAAGATATATATATATATATATATATATACACATATTGTTATTTCCAATACGATATTTGTTGGTCGTAGAATTTGATATTGAATATAAGACGATATATTTACTATTCAGAGCCTTGTATTTAATATCAAATGTGATTTGGGGTTTGTCGTGAATGGTGTCTTCATTAACACTGTTCTTAAGCCCAGCTGAGGAAAAGAATAAATCTTTTTATTTAGATTTAATGAAGTGTACCAATTAAATAATATTTAATTGGAATTGAATTGGTATTGATTTTTGGGTTTTTCGTGAATGGTGTTCTAAATAACACTTGTTCTTTAACCCGATAATTAATGGAATGTGATTTTGGGTTGTCGTGAACGGTATCTTCAATAATACTGTTCTTAGACCCAAAGGAGTTTAGAAAATCAGAAACTAACTGGAGATTAGTTAAGTTGAATGGTTTCTGGGGTATTGATCTGATGTTGGTTTCGGCCTTCGGGGTTAATACTTAGGGAATTGCTCACTTGCTAATTTACGGTTAGGGACTGATTGAAATGTGATGTGATTTTGGGGTTTATGTGAACCGTGTTTTAAATGGCACTGATTCTTTAACCCAAGTAAAGATTAAAACTAAGTGGAGTTTTAATGAATCTTTAATTAGACTGAAAAGATCGAGAATGGAGTATCACCAGTTTTACTCCAGGCGATAGTTAAATCTTTAATTAGATTTGAACGTGAAATGGTAATTGAATTTACCAATAACACCGTGGTGTTACATATGAAGTATTACCAGTTTTACTTCATGGGATGAATAGGTGGGGATTGGGAAATAAAATAAATGATTACTCCGGTGTGGTTCGCTAATCCCGACTAGTTTGAATTGATATTCAAAGAAGAATAAAGAATAAATTTTAAGAATTTATCTTTGATAAAATTAATGGGAACCTTTACCAAAGTATAAGATTATTTGAATAAAAGAATATTCTGAAGTGGAATGAGGCGTATGTTGTGTTTGTGTAACACTTGTTATTATACACGCGAGTTATTCAGAAAGACTGGGTTTATCCCATTCTGAATAACTAATTCGAAGTGGTGTCGAAGATGAAGACGGTGGTTGAAGACCGGAGGTCTTCACGTCGTTTGGATAATTATTGATGATTTTGATTGGGCCGTACACCCAAGAGGAGAGAATCAGTTGGTGATCGTCCAGACGTACTTGGAGATCGATGGATATGCGGGGTACTAGGTGCCTCCGGTTTCGTTCAGACCCAGAACGAACTTGTAAATGGACTGTGTGTCTGACATTGGATTTCAGTCTGTATGATTGATTTCTATTAAATATATATCTATTTGGCGGCGGAGAATTTATTTTCTTGCTTAACGCCCTTCTCTGAGACGTACGAGCTCAGGGGTTATATATTGATGTATATCCATCGCATGGAGTGAATTGCCTGTGTGGCATGCCTAAGTAGCAATTGATCAAGGCTTCTGTTGAAAACCAAAGTCTTGTGGTTGATGATCAAAGCACCGCCTGTGTGGCATAGCTTTGTGTAACGAGAATTCGCGAGCCTCACACCCAGGTTGTGAACCAGAAATGGGAGAGGACCTCAGGGAGGACATGCGTTTCTTTCTAACTAGATGTGGCGTCAGTGGTTTTGCACGCCCTGACGAGTTTGACTTATGTGGTTTTTGCTGTTGCGAGGCGCCTCGGTTATATCGGTCGATCCGGGACCGATGGAGTCATTCGTTGGCTCCCTTACGCCCCATAGGGCGGGGAAACGCAGTGTTCAGGAATTTTAATCCACATCGGTGGACCAGCCCTGTCACTCCAAGGGCTCACCTGTGTCTGGGTCCTAAGGCTCGGGCTAGACAGTCTCGAATCGGTACAGGACGATCCCTGGCCTCGGTTCATAGATGGAAATTCAATTTCCAAATACGTGACTTTGCGGTTTTGATTGTAGAGCCTAGTATGGCGACATGATATATTGTTCCCATGCCGTCTATGATTGATACTTATGATTTGAAATTGTTTTGACACTATACACTTATAGTAATAATAAAACATGAAATTTCATGTATCAAGCATTCTTTGGCTATTATAAGGTAAAACCCTATCCCCCGGCTTGCGTTGCATTGTATGATAGGACCTGGGTCTTATAATAGCTTCATTTTTCTTTATTTAGCATTGCGCTGTTGTTTTATGCACTGGTGTTCTTGGGAGGAAACCCGTTCCGTGTTATACGGCGTGGTCCCTTGATTTATCTAACTTTAAAATAAAGATTGATAACTGTTTTAGTTCTCACACCAGTCCCTTGACTAACCTGGAGTTTATTGTTTTAACCTAAACTCTGGGTGCCCTTATTTTGACACGTGCAGCTAGTAGTTTTGGTTTTGCAGATTTATATTCAGAGGATCCTGATGTACAGCTGGAACGATATCCGGGAAGCTTTGTATCCTTATATCTTCTTCAGTTGTATTTTGTATTATTTTCCGCTGCTATGTAATTTATTGTAATCTCTGATATTTTGTAATGTATAATATTCATTTATACTCTGTTTATTCTTGTATCTGATGGAATTGTTGTAATTAACAATGAAATGTTCTTCCGTCTGCGTTCTATTTTGTTGTGTTCTCAAAGCGATCAGGGGTTTCGAATGGTCTGGGTCGGTTTAGCGACTGATCAGGATCGAGCGAAATTCCTTGTCATCACAGTTGGTATCAGAGCTATGGTTTACAAAGCTCAGAGAACAAGACACGTTAGAACCGAAAGAAAGAATTCATCAGAAATAGGATTAATAATATCCAATGGGAATGACTCGTTAGAGATGGGATCAGTAGTTTCCTAGAACGAGTGTGAAGAGTAGTATTTTGAAAAATAAAATTTAAAACAAATTTTGTTTTGAAAATTTAAATTCAATTATACGTATTTGATTATTTTTTTATTTGAATTTGGACTATCTAGTATATATAGATTTTGCATATACGTCTGATCCATGGATATTCGAAGTTTTAATATATTGGGTAGATATAGAACTACACTCTAGTCGCTCGAAGATGATTCTGATGATCGCTCGAGCATCATCAGAATTTATTTTCGTGTTTCGAAGGTGTGATATCTATATATTTCCATTAGACTGGTGTGAGAACCAAAATTATATAGGGCCTATTGTTGTGATTTGGCATAAAAAAAAATCTGATTTTTGGACTTTATATCAAAGTTATGAATTTGAGAAGTTAATCAACTAATTGATTGATGATTGTGTTGTTTGATTATAATTGGATTAATTAAAATGTTGAACCGTTTGTCAAATTGAACCAAACATTGAATTGTATTGGAAATTTGTCGCATTTGCATGCATATACAAGTAATTATATTGAACAGGTCATAGCAAGGAGGCTAGAGCAGAAGAATAAAATTTGTTTGCCCGACAAATAGGTACATGTTTACCATAATTTACTGTTTTGTTTGGGTGATGATGATTTTATGAGCCGATTGGCTTTTTCTTTTTCTTTTGAGTTGAAGAAGGCCATGGGAGGCTATATGAAATATCCCGAAGTCCCCAGTGCAGGGGAGGTTATGGCGAAATTTTTCGAAAATTTAGGGTGTTTGCCAAATTTTTGAAAAATTTGAAAAGTTCTTAGAAACTGAAAAGTTGAAGAACTTAAGCCGTAGCGAAAATAGTTAAAGTTGAGTTGATTAGTTAAACAACTTTCGGCTTCGTTCCTTCTCGAGGACGAAAAGTTTTAAGTTGGGGAGATTGTAATAACCCGGAAATCCGAGCCAATTTAAAATTTTTATTTTGGCAATTTTAGTGAATTTAGAATATTTAAAATGATTATTTTAAATAAAAACGACGAGAAATTTATATTGAATGAATTCGAACGTATATATTTATGTGGATCGTCGTTAGAATATAAATATTTATTTTAAATTATAAAAGGAATTGAAAATGGCGCTGTAGTTCGATAATTCGATTTCAAATTTCAAATAAACATACCGAGTGCAAAATAAACCAGATTTTAGCGAAACCAAAAATATTTGAATCTAATTGAGAATATCTTTCCAACGAATCCGAAAAATCAAAATTTCATAGCGGGGATCAAAAGATATGTCCAGTTGAAATTTCCGAATAGTCGCTATGGAATTTCGGCCCTTAAAAATAGCCATTTTGCAAACGACCTCGGATTTCGACGAAACCAGTTTTGTTGGATCCGGGATGTCAAGTTATTGCTAGATCCCAAATTTCATAATTTTTCGAATCAATATGTGAGCATGGCAAAGGAAAACGCGTTTGACCAGTTTCAGTTGATTTTAATCGACTGGAAAATGGCCATTTTTCAAACGGCCTCAGAATTCGATGAAATTAGTTTTGTTAGGACTGTATCGTGAATACGAAGCTTGAAAATATATTTCAGGAATTTTTAGAGTTCATTCGAGGCCCCGATAAATTGAAATGCGCGTTCAAATTCAATATATAGAGTTATATTTTGATTTTGACGAAAACTGATCGAAACGATCGAATCAGCCTACGATACATATCCTATTGTGTTCGGAATGGGGGTAATTAGCTATGGACGACAGGCGGTGGGTTCGATATTGAGGTCGAAATTAAAAGTTGCATTTTGAAATAATTAAATAATAAAATATATTTATATATTATATTCCGTCAAAGCCTTATCTCCCCTTTCCTCAGCCTGTTCCTCCAGATCGAAAAAGTGAAATAAAGAAAAAAAATCTCGTGCCCTAGCATCCTTCGCGCCGCCGCTTCACGCTGGAGGATCACCACCGCCTCCACCCTCGACCCCCCTCTCTCTCGCTCCTCTTCTCTCTCGCTTCTCCTCTTTTCCTCCCTCCAAACCCTGTCCCAAACCGGAAGTAACCACCGACGCCCAACTCCGACAGGCCGCCGCGCCAGAGACCCCCCACGCACCGCCTGCTCACCCCCGGCGCTGCTTCAACACCCTATTTTTGATCTGTGGGCCCTCCTCAAACCGAGAATCGATTTTGACAGAGATGTGAGTTTTTTTTTATCGTTAATTTAGTCTTTATTTTTGTAAAACAACATAGTTATTAAAATCAGTTTTTACAGTTTTTAAAATCGGTTTTATACAGTTTTTAAAATCAGTTTTGTATAGTTATTAAAATCAGTTTTATACAGTAATTAAAATCAGTTTTATACAGTAATTAAAATCAGTTTTATACAGTAATTAAAATCAGTTCTAGATAGTATATAAAATCAGTTTTTTTAAAGTGGATAAAATTCAGTTTTGTTCTGAACAAAATGCAGTTTTGAGGGAAAATAACATTTTTTTTAATAAGTAAAGAAACGATTTTTGTTTAAGGAAAAATATGATTTTTGTTTGTTTAAAAATATGAATTCTCTTATTTGAAAAATATGATTCCTATTATATGAATAGCCACGTAGAAATATAATTTTGATTATATATAAAGCGAGGAGAAATATGATATTTTTTTTATACATTGAATAACAAAATAAAAATTCGATTTTTATATATTGAATAACGAAATAAAAATTCGATTTTTATATATTGAATAACGAACTAAAAATTCGATTTTTAAATATTGAATAGCGAAATAAAAATTCGATTTTTATACAATGAATAGCGAAGTAAAAATTCAATTTTTTTTATATATTGAATAACGAAATAAAAATTCGATTTTTATATATATTGAATAACGAAATAAAAATTCGATTTTTATATTTATTGAATAGCGAAGTAAAAATTCGATTTTTATATATGTAGTGAATACGGATGATGAAAGTGACAAAAGGACGAGCGTCGAAGATTTTCTACATTAGAAGAATCGCGGCGTTTGGTTTAGCTAGTCGGTGAGAACTCCTCACTTTTAATTTTTTTCTAGTTTAAAATATATACTAGGATGCAGACGGTGTTTAGTAGCACCCGACACCCATCGTCCACAGACCATGGACGGCTTGTTTGCTTGTTTGTTTGATTTTGATGTGTAGTTGATTGTATGATGTGATGTGAAACGAAATAAAATATTTAATAGTGGAAAATATTATATAGTTAAAAATAGAATTTTTAACGTGTATATGAAATGAAATAAATTAATATAAACAAATCAACTGATTTGTATATATACACACATTTGACTGATATTGATTGGGACGATAAATTTTACACATCGCCCAACTGCACAGATATCTGTGTTTGATTGTTTGAAACCCCACACGGGTATTGGGATGATATATGACATACGCTAATCACAATAATTAGTTGTATGTTGATCGATTGATTGACAGACTGTTATAAGCGTTAAATATTTATATTTGATGCTTATACAGTGTAGAATGCACTTTGGATGATGGTTGATTATTCGTCATTATTGGTATATACATGCATTGTATGGAAATCCATAGAAATAAAATCTATGGTAATTGATTGGGCTTCATTCCAGTTTTGAATAGAAATATTTGAAATAAAAATATTTGAAAAAAGAAAAGAAATATTTGAAATAGAATATTCGAAAATAGAATATATGAAGCCTTGTTGATTTGATTGACGCCATTTTGACGTGAACGATATTTATATCGATTTTATTCGTTTTATAATGAATATCGAAAGTGATTTCAAAATCTGATATTTTGAAAAGAATTAGAATTCGAATTGAAATTGAATAGAAATGAATTCGAACAGAAATTGAATAGAATTGAATTAAAATTGAAATTGAATAGAAATGAATTTGAATTGAATTCGAATTGAATTGAAAAAGAACTGAAATTGAATTAAAAATCGATTTGAATTGAAATCAATTTGAAATGAATTTAAATCTAATTTGTAAGGAAAAATTCAATTTTGATTTGAATTTGAAAAGAAGTTGAAATCGTTTTGAAAACGAATTTAAAACGGTTTTTAAAATACGTTTTGAATGGAAATCGACGATATATATATAATATATATACTATATATATATAATGGCCTGAATAGAACGCGCCGCGCCGCGGTAGCTCGCGAATTTCGACCATTGACTTCTAATGGATATTACGGGAGATCCGACCGTCGGATTCTCCTAAAACTAGGACCGTTGGGTTCGTATCGAAAAGAACTTTCTAACGAATATTAGAGATTTGAAATCTAACGGTTGGATTTGGAATTATGTCCAAATCAAATTTGGAAAAGGTCGTTGTAAGTGCAGTTCGATGGCCGTTGATGGAAATCGACTGTACGGGCCTTGATAAAATTATTAAAAATAGTAATAATTTGTGTAAAATCATAAGAAGTGATTTGGGAAGAATTGGGATGAAAAACTCCATATTTGAAAAGATAAAAATTGATTTTTATTGAAACCTTGATAAAATTATTAAAAATAGTAATAATTTGTGTAAAATCATAAGAAGTGATTTGGGAAGAATTGGGATGAAAAACTCCATATTTGAAAGGATAAAAATAGATTTTTATCAAAATGAACTAGTTTTGAACTAGAATTATAATTCTATTTATTTTTAAAATAAATAAAGTGGATTTGAAGTGGTTTCGAAAATAACCAGAATTTCCAATAATTGAATTGGAACGGATTTGAATCAAATTGTCTGTGGAATATTTCGATGTTGGATTTCATGATTATACATATGTTGTTATGGAAATTTGAAAGATATATATATATATATATATATATACATATATATATATATATATATACATATCGTTATTTCCAATACGATATTTGTTGGTCGTAGAATTTGATATTGAATATAAGCCGGTATATTTTCTATTCAGAGCCTTGTATTTAATATCAAATGTGATTTGGGGTTTGTCGTGAATAGTGTCTTCATTAACACTGTTCTTAAGCCCAACTGAGGAAAAGATTAAATCTTTTTATTTAGATTTAAGGAAGTGTACCAATTAAATAATATTTAATTGGAATTGAATTGGTATTGATTTTTGGGTTTATCGTGAACAGTGTTCTAAATAACACTTGTTCTTTAACCCGATAATTAATGGAATGTGATTTTGGGTTGTCGTGAGCGGTATCTTCAATAATACTATTCTTAGACCAAAAGGAGTTAAGAAAATCAGAAACTCACTGGTGATTAGTTAAGTTGAATGGTTTCTGGGGTATTGATCTGATGTTGGTTTCGGCCTTCGGGGTTAATACTTGGGGAATTGCTCACTTGCTAATTTACGGTTAGGGACTGATTGAAATGTGATGTGATTTTGGGGTTTATCGTGAACCGTGTTTTAAATGGCACTGATTCTTTAACCCAAGTAAAGATTAAAACTAAGTGAATTGTAATGAACCAAAAATCCGGTCCAATTTGAGCTGACCAAAAACACAAGTCCAACCCCAAATTAAACTGAAAATCAGGAAATTAATAGAAAGAAAAACAGAGGGTGAGAATAGATAAGATAGAAACTTAGAATAGAAGAAGAAGAAGACAATATCAGAGTAACACGAATCTCACAGTGGAACGAATAAATATATTTCATAACATAACTTTGAAATATAAATCTGTACTTGAATATAGGTATCATTATTAAAGTACAGCACTTACAACACAGTGGAAATAAACTATAGCTATATGATCCTGAAGCCTCCTGCTCTAAGCTCTTCCAGTATATCTTTAAATCCCGACTACTTCGCTGCCCATACAAATTTAGGCACCCAAGAGTTTAGGGAAACAAACAAATGAACTCCGGGTCAGTCATGGGACTAGTGTGAGCAAAACAGTTTAAAACAGTTCAAACAGGTAAACGATATCTCATAAGACCACGCCGTATAACGGAATGGGTTTTTCCCTTATGAGAATCCAAAATATCTTTATATCAAAAAACTTTTGGTATTATAATAATGTCTATCAACCACAATATAATAATCATCGCTTTCATCTCACGTTCTACATATATAGTATACAATCAAAACCGCAAGCACGTATTGGGTAATGGATTTCCAACTATGACAAGGTATGGAACCACCTTTCGCTAGTGTACCTCTAGAGAGGAATACACTGGATTCAACAAGAACATCTTGCAACCCGGCCACACATGACTGACCACTCATTTCGCTTGAGTGTATCGAATGTATATCACCAACAGTTGGGATCAGCAACCGTTTCCCGAATGGGACAGCATCAAAAATAGATTTTTGGAAGTAAATGAAACTCTAGATCAGGTGATTATGCACCCTACTTCGGTGCGACCGACTTAGCCATGCTGCCTGCCCGATTTCTGTCATTTACCGGATGTGAGGCTAGAAGCTACGCTTTATCATCACACCAGATTCACTTTGAATGTCACATCGTCAAATCCATCAGATCACCGATTGACGTCCTCAACCATACATTATGTGTTAGCTAAAAGAATTTTCCTTCTCCGCTTCCACTCTTGGTACGGTTGGAGAAATCAATATACGTGATCGTCTGGAAATACTCTGTCAGACATCTGTCCATACAAGTCATCCAGGAACAGGATGAACCGAAGGTACTATTCAGTATATCCATCTTAGATACTGTTATCTAAGACTTATACAATAGCCCTTGCACTTTACTCCGTCTACAATTATCTTTGGCATATATGATTCGCAACGCTTATGCCAATACAGAGTGGTTCTTTGGATAATAATCCAACCGGTCTCTCCATATTAACAATGTTAAAACGGTCAGAACTTCGATAGTCTGTGATTTAACTATCGAAGAAAAACTGGTGTGCAAACAACGATATTATTTCCAAATGGAAATTTATATTTATCAAACATCATTCAACATTTATCTCTTTATTTCATTCATTTACTTATCTCCTGTTTCCCTATATTCAATATTTCTTATTTTCTAAATTTGGAAAATATACGTTATTAACAATGGAAAACATTTCCATTTCTTGTTCTCTTTATTAGAAAACATTTCTGGTTTCTTATTTGAAAAACATTTCCAAAGCTTCTTCATTGGACTTAGACAAATGTTTAAACAAACCATCGCGATGCCAACTCAAACCATTTCCTTTAATTACTAAATTCACTTAACCATCCTTTACTATCGAACCTTAACCATTCCTTAGTTAAAAATGAAGTCAATAAAGTTGGGGTAATACTACCTCTCAGACCTTAACTGAACAACGTTTCTAACCTTGAAATAGACAAAGTTCACCCTTCTAATTCTTTAACAAACTTCCTTACGTAACTCCCTTTCAAATCTTTTCTATTCGATAATTCTTTCCTTCAATAAGGTATATTCGATAACTCTATTCAATTTATTCTATTCACTTAACTCTTTTGATTTAACTCTCCTATCGAATAAATTGTATTCAATAACTCTTTTAATTGTACTAACTTTGACTAACTCCTTTACTCTATTCGAATAAACTATATTCGATTAACTCCTTTATTCTATTTGAATAGTATATTCGATTAATTTTTTTTCTATTTGAATAAACTATATTCGATTAACTCCTTTTTGAATAACTCTAGTTCGATTTAACTTTATTCAATAAATTCTAGTTCGATATAACTCTATCGATTTACTTTAACTGATTAACACTAACTGTTTAACTCTAACTGGTTTATCCTATTAACCTAACCAATTAACTCTAACTGGTTAACCCTAACTGATTTACTCTGTTTGATTAACTCTAATCATTTTATTCTATTCGATGAATTCTGATCGAATAACTCCTTTTGGATAAACTATATTCGAATACCTCCCTTTAACTTTATTCGATAACTTCCTTTATTCTATTTGAATAACTAATTCGATTAACTCCTTTTCTATTCGAATAAACTATATTCGATTAACTCCTTTCTGAATAAACTATTTATTTATAAAGATTTACTTTTAGTAACGGTTCTTCACTTTACAAATGATTTCCTTTTTTCTAAGTTTATTCGTTTTAAAACATTTTTCCCTTTTATTTACTTTCGAAATATTTCCTTTTATAAAATCTGTTGATTTTATAAAACCCCTTTATTTCAATATACATTGAAATAATTCTTTTTACATCCCAGGGTCTTTTATGATATTTAAAATATCGAATAACAATGATCAACATCATTCCAACACACATAATCCATACAGATTATATAACACATCATATATCACAATATATGAATAACAGTAAAATAAATGTTGAGGAATCCAGTCGGATTCCTCCAACCTATTTCCCTGCATCACAGATGTTAAACAATATAGATAACGTCACTTTCAGTTCCATATGATATATTCTGTTAAACAGAATCAATATAGAAATTCAACTAACTGACTAGCAGTTCAATTAAACAGTCAATACACAGTCAATCAACCAATATTTAACAGTTCTAAAAATACAACATGAAATTATAAACTGTTTAGAGTTGGTGAGATTTACTCACTTTGGCAGTTCATCGTTAAAAAACGATAAACTGTTGTTTGCTTTGAATCAAACAATTTATTTCGCCATAAATTCATACGGACCCCACTCCACTCCCAGTCAGTTCCAATTCGTAGCCACCGTTCATACGATCCTGTCAGATCTTGTTTTGCTGAAAACCGATATCGTATGACCAAGTTATTCATTGTCGAAGTTAGTACCCATTAAATTAAAATAAATCATGATTTATAAAAAGAAATGGGCTTTAACTTAACTTCCCGGCCCATTACCCTTCTAAAGTACCAAACCCAAATAGCCTTCCTTCCCCAAACACCAGATCCTGAGCTCCTCAGTAGTCACCAACAATGGCCGAGCTTCCCCTTTCAATCCTCCTTCGTTATTCCACTAAACTCAAAATATTTAACACCAATAAACTCTCCATCAAACTTTCTTTCTCCCTACATCCTTCAAGTCAAACTCGGCTGCTTCATACAAACCCCGACATCGACTGCATCTCGCCCACGACAGTGACCACATCGATCAACATTTGCACGGAATCAACCAAAATTCTACCCCGAGTTGCTAAACACCCTTATGAACTCGAATACAACCTCAAAATCGAACATTGACGCCTCAATCGAACCCAAAGGGTCAACCCTAGCTTACTGTACGTTTTTCAAGCATCAATGAAGATGCGTCGCATTGTGTAAAACTTGAAGGTAGAGTAGTGCGAGCTTCAAGGAACACGGAAAAACTCATTTCAGAATTTATATATTTTTATAGGATTTGTAATGGATTTTTGAAGATGAACATTTCACGTTCTATTTTACTGGCGGCGGTTTGGAAGCATTGACCAGAAGTGAAATTAGTTTTAGGGTTTGAGAGAGGGTAAGGGTATATATAGGATATTTTAGATATTTTTTTATTAATATTTTATTGATCTTTTATCGTATCGTTATTTGTATTGGTCTTCTAAAAATCCCTGTGACCACATACGATACCCACAAATCACGAAAATTGACATGTAGCTACAGTTTGACATTACGGTCCCAACGAAACTGGTTTCGTCGAATTCCGACTTCGTATGCTCACACAACGTATTTTTAACCGTCAAAATACTAACTATTTTTCACTCTAAAAATCCGTACGGCCACATAGTGACTCGAAAAATCACGAAACTGGAAATCTAACAACTATTTGACATTGCCGATCCAATAAAATTAGTTTCGTCAAATTCCGACTTCGTTTGCAAAAGTGGTTATTTTTATAGCTCTGGACGACCCATTTAAATATATAAATATATTAAAATATAATTAAATAAAATATTAATAAATTAATATTATCATATATATTCACAGTGGAATACCATACAGCTCAGAATAAATCCTATATGGATTTCTAACTCGATATTTCATCATCAGAGTTATATCGATATTTGATTTATATTGAAATTCGTTTTTAAAATATAAATAATTCCTTTATAAATTATAAAGGAATTCCACAGCGACTTTTCTAAAATTTGATTTGGACGTACATCATAATCTACACGACGAAATCCCGATTTTTCTCTTCCACTAGAAAGATATACTCCACCAGCTCCACACGTTTCTTGTTTCACAGAAATCCGGCTTAAAACGAATCCTGTACATTCAGTTGAAGTTCGAATTGCCAATTTACGAACTACAGCGCTATTTCAAGCTCGTTTATAATTATATTATAAACTATACGTCCAACTATTGACGATTGAATATATTCGTTATTCAAATTCAATTCCAAGCTGAATTAAATATCAAAGATGATCCAGTTCACACCATATCGCCATCTCAGCCAATTCTGATTGTTTTAGAATTAAATATATTATTTAATTTATTATTTTAATTAAATATTCATCATTATTAAATTCCATGACCATTTGATTCACTATATCACTATTTATATAATTAAATTAATTAATTATAATACCTCTGCCAATGCGGGTCATTACAATCTTTCCCACTTAAAAAAATTTCATCCTCGAAACTGCTAAAAGGTAGAGGACGACCCTATCGACTGGTTAGAACATATTTGTTCACTTCTTAACTTCAGTTTCAACTGAACCAATTTAATTTCAATTAAATATTAATTAATTCTACCAACGAAAATTTTCAAAAATCCTGAAAATTTTCTAACACCTTAACCTCATCTCCAACCCAAAAGAAAATCAAACGGCCAAGCGGCTTGCCAATTCAGCTCATAAATCTCATGCTTATATCAAATATAAACTTGTACCTTTTGTCGGCATATCATTTTATCCTTTCCACCCGTTATCAATTCAGCGGATACAAGGGTTATCCCAATCAAATTCCAATCTGCTTTTATCCACGACACAACCATTCGCTTATATCCGAGCCAAATATCATTTCAACTCGAGTTTCTTCTCGATTCCCAACTCTTAACTTGATTATCACATTACACTTCAAATTTGAATCTCACAATCAAATTTGTCTTGATATCATTCTAATTCAATCTCAGTTACCACTTTACTGGCTTTACTTTAATTCAAATCTGCTTTCACAAATTTCTGTTTAATTTGTTTTTAATTTAAACAGTCTTTCCCTGGGAGTTTTTAAACAGTTTACTCTTTTGAAAAATCGAATTTGCCTTTTGAACATGTCACTGAGCCCTTAATTAATATTCCATTAGTTAAATCACTTCTCTATTTCTTTATCAATGTTTGTTAACCAAATATTTTTTATAACCATATTGGCCTTTTATGTTATTTGGAAAATATTTCCGAATATCGCCTTCCTTTATTTTCTAAACGTTAGAAAATATATGCTATTTATAATTGGAAAATATTCCAATTACTTATCTCTTTTCCAATCTCGTTTATTCCTATACTTAGGAAATATTCTTTATTATATTTCCAAGCTCACACCTATTTGGGTTAAAACGGATGTTGTGTAAAACATTGTTACGACAACCCAAATACTTTATTCAACTAACTCTTATTCGACATTTGATCTTCGAGCCTGAAATCTTACTATTTATTTTTTAATAATGAAATCAATCAAGTTGGGGTATAACTACCTCTCAGACCTTGACTGAATAACATTTATAACGTCAAAACATATATGACTACTTACTCGAATAATCAATACCATACAACTACTTATTCACTTTTAAACACGTATACACTTTCTCTTTCTATTCTTACAAGATTTTATTCCTAGTCTTCCCTTTTGATTATACTATTCTATTTCTAAGTTCGTTTCCTTATCGACTTCTATATATATCGATACGTTGATTTCTAACTATCAAATTATCTTAAAAATATTCTAACTCCTTAAATTTCCGGAAAAATTCGCCATAACCTCCTTTGTACCAGGAGCATTGGGATATTTCAAATAGCCTCCCATGGCCCTCACCAATCCAAAAGAAAAAGAAAAAGCCAAGCGGCTAGCCGATACGGTGCATAAAATCTCATATATGAATTAAATACATACCTTTTCGTCGAGCATTCTATTTATATACCTTCATACCTTATCCATACCTATCTCATGTATATTTATACCTGCCCAGTCTATTTTAACTATACCTGATCGTTTTAACTCAATTCATTAATTAATTTGGTAATTAACTCTTTAGTCTATTTCGCTTTTATATTTGAACATGACATGTTCAAATATAATTTAACTTACTTATAAACTAATCAAATTCTACTTATTCAAACTCAGGTTTCATATTCGATTTCAAATATAAATTTACCAGTCCCCTTTACTTATCTAAAGTTCAACTTCAATTCAAGATCCATTTACTAATGGCTAATTAGCTGGTTTACCTATTTCACCTTTTTATTTGAATATACATGTTCAAATATAAGTTTTACTTGTTTATAAACTAATTTGAATCCAAATTTCAAATTTAAGTTTTATATTCGATTTCTAATATCCATTTAGTCGTCAAATTCACCTTTCAAAGTTCAACTTCAAATTCAAAACTCGATTAACTAATTCCTCTTCGACTTAGTTAATTCTATTCAATTTCTATTCAAATTTTATATCACTTCTATTATTCAAATTCTATAGTTTAAATTCCATTTGAATTCTATATTTCAATTCCATTTGAATTTCTATACTCAAACTCTATTTCAATTCCATTGAATTTCATATATTCAAACTCCCTTTGAATTTCTATATTCAATTTCTATTTCAAACTTTCTTTATTCATTCTTTATTATAAATCCCATTTTGAAATTCAACACAACTTGTCTTTCCCAAAACAAATTCAAAACAGTATCTCTGGTAGTAATTCATCACTTACAACTTGAAAATGAACACTGATGATGCAGCTGTTATCATCAGAATCTATTTTCCAGCGTTCGAAGTGAGTTCAATACTATAAAACCATTTCCAAACATTTCCACTTTGAAATTCATTTCAAAATATAATTCACACTGTTTGTAAAACAATTCAACATCTCCCAGGATCTTAAATTTTCCTTATTTTTAATCCAAATCCATTTACAAACACTTATCCAATTTTCCAGAATTTTAATTCAATTCCTGGTTTAAATTTTTGATTTAACTCATCTGATTTCACGTATTTCACTTATATAAATTCTGATTGGTTATTTACATAACCATTTAATTTATAATATTATTCGATTATAATAACAACCAATATATCCAGTATATTATAATCATTCCAATATAAATCCTTTATATCAAAATATAATTTGGGGCAAAATTATTTCGTTTACCCTCTTTCAAAATATATCGTGTCGACCCATCGTATTCGAGTGTTTAGTAACTCCTACCGATACAGTGAATAAAACTGATCGACCAGAACTCATAAACAACTCAACCAATAAATCTCCACAATATAAAATAATTTTATATTGATAACAAATATGTTCACTCGTATAGATACACTCAAACTCAATCTAGGGTTTTACTAACCCTATCTCTACCGAGTCACGCCACAGAGCCAAGGTATTAACTAAACTTAAGCTTTGATACCAACGGTAATAACCCAAAATTCCGGTCCAATTTGAGCTGACCAAAACACAAGTCCAACCCCAAATTAAACTGAAAATCGGGAAACTAATAGAAAGAAAAACAGAGGGAGAGAATAGATAAGATAGAAACTTAGAATAGAAGAAGAAGAAGACAATATCAAAGTAACACGAATCTCACAGCGGAACGAATAAATATATTTCATAACATAACTTTGAAATATAAATCTGTACTTGAATATAGGTATCATTATTAAAGTACAACACTTACAACACAGCGGAAATAAACTATAGCTATATGATCCTGAAGCCTCCTACTCCAAGCTCTTCCAGTATATCTGTCGATTAACCCGGCCACACATGACCGACCACTCATTTCGCTTTAGTGTACCGAATGTATATCACCAACGGTTGGGATCAGCAACCGTTTCCCGAATGGGACAGCATCAAAAATAGATTTTTAGAAGTAAATGAAACTCTAGATAAGGTGATTATACACCCTACTTCGGTGCGACTGACTTAGCCATGCTACCTGCCCGATTTTGTCATTTACCGGATGTGAGGCTAGAAGCTACGTTTTATCATCACACCTGATTCACTTTGAATGCCACATTGTCAAATCCATCAAATCACCGATTGACGTCCTCAACCATACATTATGTGTTAGCTAAAAGAAGTTTCCTTCTCCGCTTCCACTCTTGGTACGTTTGGAGAAATCAATATACGTGATCGTCCGGAAATACTCTGTCAGACATCCGTCCAAACAAGTCATCCAGGAGCAGGATGAACCGAAGGCACTATTCAATACATCCATCTTAGACACTGTTATCTAAGACTTATACAATAGCCCTTGCACTTTACTCCGTCTTCAATTATCTTTGGCATATATGATTCGCAATGCTTATGCCAATACAGAGTGGTTCTTTGGATAATAATCCAACCGGTCTCTCCATATTAACAACGTTAAAATGGTTAAAAACTTCGATAGTCTGTGATTTACCTATCGATGAAAAACACCTGTGTAAACAACAATATTATTTCCAGATGGAAATTCTATCAATCAAACATCATTTAACTTTTATCACCTTAGTTCATTTTTCATCTCTTGTTTCCCTATATTCAACATTTGCTATTTTCTAAATTTAGAAAATATACCTTATTAACACTGGATAACATTTCCATTTCTTGTTTTCTATGTTAGAAAACATTTCTGGTTCTTGTTTGGAAACATTTCCAAAACTCCTACATTTGGATTTAGCAGATGTTTAGATAAAACATCGCTTTGCCAACTCAAACCATCATACTTATTCACTTACCATCCTTTACTGCCGAACCTTAAAAATTCCTTAGTTAAAAACGGAGCCAATCAAGTTGGGGTAGAACTACCTCTTAGACCTTAACTGAACAACATTTCTAACCTTGAAATCGGTAAAGTTCACTTTAAATTCCTTTAACTAACTTCCTTACTTAACTCTCTTTCGAGTAATCTCTATTTGATAACTCCTCCCTTCGAATAACTATATTCGATTAACTCCTTTCACATTACTCTATTCGATTTAACTCCTTTGGATTAACTCTATTTGCTTTACTCTATTTGATTTACTCTATTCACTTAACTCCTGTCGAATAAACTATATTCGATAACACTTTTAATTCTATTTGAATAAACTATATATTCGATTAACTCTTTTTACTCTATTCGAATAAACTATATATTCGATTAACTCCTTTATTCTATTTGAATAAACTATATATTCTATTAACTCTTTTATTCTATTTGAATAAACTATATATTCGATTAACTCTTTTATTCTATATTCGAATAAACTATATTCAATTAACTCCTTTATTCTATTTGAATAAATTGTATATTCGATTAACTCTTTTTAATCTATTCGAATAAACTATATTCGATTAACTCCTTTATTCTATTCGAATAAACTATATTCGATTAACTCCTTTATTCTATTCGAATAAACTATATATTCGATTAACTCTTTTTACTCTATTCGAATAAACTATATATTCGATTAACTCCTTTATTCTATTCTATTCGTTTTATCAACATTTCCCTTTTATAAAACTCTATTCTTTTTATAAACAATTTCCTTTTATTTACTTTCGAAATATTTCCTTTTTATAAAATCTATTGATTTTATAAAAATCACTTTTTTCAATATACATTGAAATAAATTCTTTTTACATCCCAGGGTCCTTTATGATATTTAAAATATTTAATAACAATGATCAACATCATTCTAACACACATAACCCATAACAGATATACATCGCATCATATATCACAATATATGAAAACAATAAATAAATGTTGAGGAATCCAGTCGGATTCCTCCAACCTGTTTTCCTGCATCACAGATGTTAAACAATATAGATAACATCACTTTCCGTTCCACATGATATATTCTGCTAAACAGAATCAATATAGAAATTCAACTAACTGACTGGCAGTTCAATCAAACAGTCAACACACAGCCAATCAGCCAATATTTAATAGTTCTAAAAATACAACATGAAATTATAATTGTTCAGAGTTAGTGAGGTTTACTCACTTTTGCAGTCCATCATTAAAGTACGATAAACTGTTTGTTCTAATTTAAATCAAATAATTAAATTCGCCGTAAATCCAAACGAGCACCGATCCACTTCCAGTCAGTCCCAGTGCGTAGCCGCCGTCCATACAATCCTGTCGGATCTTGTTTCGCTGAATTTCGATACCGTATGGATAAGTTATACAGTTTATAGATTGGTACAAATTTGAATTAGAAATAATTAATTTCCCCATTAAAACAATTGGGCTTTACCATTCAAAATCGGCCCATTATCCAACTAAAAACCCAAGACCGTGCCTCTTCTTCTAAATCCGTCCACTGTTCCTGTAACCGAACTCAGCATTTGACCGACCTTTGACCACCAACCGCATCTTCCCCGTTCGTCATTCGCCACCGCTGATGCCATGGGTCAACTCGCCATCTGATTCCACACCCTACCATCACCTTAAACCCAAGTTCGACGTCCCCCTTTGAAACCAACCTGCAGCCTTCATCTCGAGCAAACCACCGTCGCCATTCGCTTTCCACCACCGGAGTACTCGCATCCGACACCAAACAGTGTGCCTCGCTCCCCTGAATGCCTCGCCACTCCCACATCCACCCAGATCCGCCTCAACCGTGGATGAACCCAAGCCCTAGACCTCGCTGGAGGACTTGTCAACCCCAAAACAACCACCAAGCTTGACAAAAAGCATATCAGATCAAAGCTCAGGGCTTCACGATCTCAATGAATCGAAGTTTGTGATTTATAGTAATTTTCAGGGTTTTATTTTGATTTTTTAAACTATGATTTTCTTGTTTGGGATGAAGAAAAACCACGGTGGAAAAATCGTTGACCACCGAATGAAATAATTAGGTTAGAACGAAAAGGAGGGGGTGTTTATAGGGGTTTAGATTTAGATATTTTTAAAAAAGGGAATATTCTCGGAATATTCTTTTGTTAATTCGTCTTTTAAAAATCCGTGCGGCCATAGAGTGACTCTAAAAATCACGAAACTGGAAATCTAACAACTATTTGACATTGCAGATCCAACAAAATTAGTTTCGTCGAATTCCGAGGTCGTTTGCAAAACTGATTATTTTTAAAGCCCTAAATAGCCTTTTTAAATATATAAATATATTTAAATATAATTAAATCTAATATTTAAAAATAAATATTATCGTCTATATTCACAGTGGAATACCATATAGTTCAGAAAACTCCTATATGAATTTCTAACTCGATACACTTCTGGGTCAACCCGATATTCGATTTATATTGAAATCCCTTTTTAAAATATAAATAATTCCTTTATAAATTATAAAGGAATTCCACAGCGACTTTTCTAAAATTTGATTTGGACATAAATCAAAATCTACACGATGAAAATCCCGATTTTTCTCTTCCACTAGAAAGATATACTTCACCAGCTCCACATGTTTCTTGTTTCACAGAAATCCGATTTAAAACGAACCCTGTACATTCAATTGAAGTTCGAATCGCCAAATTACGAACTGCAGCGCTATTTCAAACTCAATTTTAATTATAATATAATTATACGTTCAAACTGTCGTTTATATAATATATTCGTTATTCAAATTAAATTCCAAGCTGAATTAAATATCACAGATGATCCGGTTCACACCATATCGTCATTTCAGCCAATTCTGATTATTTCAGAATTAAATATATTATTTAATTTATTAATTAAATTAAACATTCACCATTATTAAATTCCATGACCATTTAATTCACTATATCACTATTTATATAATTAAATAAATTAATTATAATACCTCTGCCAATGCGGGTCATTACAATCTTTCCCACTTAAAAAAATTTCGTCCTCGAAATTGCTAAAAGATAGAGGACGACCTTATCGACTGGTTAGAACATATTTGTTCACTTCATAACTTCAGTTTCAACTGAACCAATTTAATTTCAATTAAAAATCTATTTAATTCTTATCAACAAAAATTTCCAAGAATCCTAAAAATTTTCTAACGCCTTAATTTTTCGAAAAAATTCGCTAGCACCTCCTTTGTACTGGTCAATACATCAAACTCCAACTCACCTCTCTGGGCCATCTCCAACCCAAAAGAAAATCAAACAGCCAAGCGGCTTGCCAATTCGGCTCATAAATCTTATATCCAATAGAAATATAAACTTGTACCTTTTTGTTGGCATATCATTATATCCTTTCCACCTGTTATCAATTCAGCAGATACAAGGGTCATCCCTATCAAATTCCAATCTGCTTTTATCCACAACACAACCATTCGCTTGTATCCGAGCCAAATATCATTTCAACTCGAGTTTCTTCTCGATTCCTAACTCTTAACTTGATTATCACATTACACTTCAAATTTGAATCTCACAATCCAATTTGTCTTGATATCATTCTAATTCAATCTCAGTTACCACTTTACTGGCTTTACTTTAATTCAATTTTTCTTTCTGTTAAATTTTGGCTTTAATTCAAACCGTCTTTACCTGGGAGTTTTAAACAGTTTACTCTTTTCAAAAATCAAATTTTCCTTTTGAACATGCAACTAAGCCCTTACTTAATATTTCATTAGTTAAATCACTTCTCTATTTCTTTATCAATATTTGTTAACCAAATATTTTCAATAACCATATTGGCCTTTCACGTTATTTGGAAAACATTTCCGAATATCGCCTTCCTTTATTTTCTAAACTTTAGAAAATATATGCTATTTATAATTGGAAAATATTCCAATTACTTATCTCTTTTCCGATCTCGTTTATTTCTATACTTAGGAAATATTCTTTATAATATTTCCAAGCTTACCCTTATTTGGGATAAAACGGATGTTGTGTAAAACATCGTTACGACAACCCAAATACTATATTCAATTAACTCTTATTCAACATTGATCTTCGAGCCTGAAATCTTACTATTTATTTGTTAATAATGAAATTAATCAAGTTGGGGTATAACTACCTCTCAGACCTTGACTGAATAACATTTATAACGTCAAAACAGATATGACTACTTACTTGAATAATCAATACCATACAACTACTTATTCACTTTTAAACACGTATACACTTCCTCTTTCTATTCTTACTAGATTTTATTCTTAGTCTTCCTTTTTTTGATTGTACTACTCTATTTCTAAGTTCGTTTCCTTATCGACTTCTATATATATATATATATATATATATATATATATATCGATACGTTGATTTCTAACTATCAAATTATCTTAAAAATATTCTAACTCCTTAAATTCCCGGAAAAAATCGCCATAACCTCCTTTGTACTAGGAGCTTCGAGATATTTCAAATAGCCTCCCATGGCCCTTACCAATCCAAAAGAAAAAGAAAAAGCCAAGCGGCTAGCCGATACGGCACATAAAATCTCTTATATGAATTAAATACCTACCTTTTCGTCGAGCATTCTATTTACATACTTTCATACCTTATCCATACCTATCTCATGTATATTTATACCTGCCCAGTCTATTTTAACTATACCTGATTCTTTTAACTCAATTCGTTAATTAATTTGTTCATTAACTCTTTAGTCTATTTCACTTTTATATTTGAACATGAGATGTTCAAATATATTTTAACTTGCTTATTAACTAATTTGAATCCAAATTTCAAATTTAAGTTCTATATTCGATTTCAAATATCCATTTACAAATCCATTTCACCTTTCAATGTTCAACTTCAAATTCAAAACTCGATTAACAAATTCCTCTTCGACTTAGTTAATTCTATTCGAAATCTATTCAAATTTTCTATCACTTCTATTTTTCAAATCTATATATCAAATTCTATTATTCAAATTCTACATTATAAATCTCATTTGAATTTCTATATTCAAATCCATATATTCAAATTCTATATTTGAATTCCTTTTGAATTCTATATTCAAATTCTATATCACTTCCATTGAATTTCATATATTCAAACTCCCTTTGAATTTCTATATTCAATTTCTATTTCGAATTTTCTTTATTCATTCTTTATTATAAATCCCATTTTGAAATTCAACACAACTTGTCTTTCCCAAAACAATTTCAAAACAGTATCTCCAGTAGTAATTCGTCACTTACAACTCGAAAATGAATACTGATGATGCAGCTATCATCATCGGAATCTATGTTCCAGCGATCGAAGTGAGTTCCATACTATAAAACTATTTCTAAACATTTCCACTTTGAAATTCAATTCAAAATATAATTCGCACTGCTTGTAAAACAATTTAAAATCTCCCAGGATCTTAAATTTTCCTTATCTTTAATCCAAATCCATTTACAAACACTTATCCAATTCTTCAGAGTTTTAATTCAATTTCTGGCTTAAATTTCAGTTTAACTCATCTGATTTCACGTATTTCACTTACGTGAATTCTGATTGGTTATTTACATAACCATTTAATTTATAATCTTACTCGATTATAATAACAACCAATATATCCAATATGTATCAAATATACTTTGGGTAAAATTATTTTCATTTACCCTCTTTTAAAACATATCGTGCCGACCCATCGTATTCAAGTGTTTAGTAACTCCTACCGATACAGTGGATCAAACTGATCGACCAGAACTCATAAACAACTCAACCAATGAATCTCCACAATATATATAATTTTTTTATATCAAATACAAATATGTTCACTCGTATATATACACTCAAACTCAATCTAGGGTATTACTAACCCTATCTCTACTGAGTCACACCACAGAGCCAAGGTAATTCACTTAACTTAAGCTCTGATACCAACTGTAATGACCCAGGATTTTGGCGACTTTGGTTATCGCCATAAACTCAATGATGACTAACCAAACATCGAAAAATACCGGTCATTAGTGAAAGAAATTAGAGGGTGAGGAAAGATAAGATAGAAACTTAGAATAGAAGAAGAAGAAGAACACAACATCAGAGTAACACGAACCTCACAGCGGAACGAATAACATATAATTTATATAACATAACTTGAAATATACATCTGTACTTGAATATAGATCATTATTAAAGTATAGCACTTACAACACAACGGAAATAAACTATAGCTATATGATTCTGAAGCCTCCTGCTCCAGCTCTTCTAGTATATCTGTAAATCCCGACTACTTGATTGCCCGTACAAATTTAGGCACCCAAGAGTTTAGGGAAAACAACAAAATAAACTCCGGGTTAGTCATGGGACTGGTATGAGTAAAACAGTTTAAAACAGTTTGAAAAGAAAATGATATCTCATAAGACCACGCCGTATAACGGAAGGGGTTTGTAACGACCCGGAAATCCGAGCCAATTTAAAATTTTTATTTTGGCAATTTTAGCGAAATTTGGATAATTAAAATGAATTATTTTAAATAATAACGACGAGAAATTTATATTGAATTGAATTGGAACGTATATATTTATATACATCGTCGTTAGAACATAACTATTTATTTTAAATTATGAAAGGAATTGAAAATGGCGCGGTAGTTCGATAATTCGATTTCAAATTTTAAATTAATGTACTGGGTGCAAAATAAACCAGATTTTAGTGAAATCAAAAATATTTGAATCTAATTGATAATATCTTTCCAACGAATAAGAAAAATCAGAATTTCATAGCGGGGATAAAAAGATATGTCCAGTTGAAAATTCAGAATAGTCATTATGGAATTCTGGCCCTTAAAAATGGAAATTTTGCAAACGACCTCGGATTTCGACGAAACCACTTTTGTTGGATCCGTGATGTCAAGTTATTGTTAGATTCCAAAATTCGTAATTTTTCGATTCAATATGTGAGCGTGGCAAAGGAAAACGCGTTTGACCAGTTTTAGTTGAATTTAATCGACTGGAAAATGACCATTTTCAAACGATCTCAGAATTTGACGAAACTAGTTTTGTTAGGACCGTATCGTCAATACAAAGCTAGCAAATATTTTTTGGGAATTTTTCAAGTTAGTATGTGACCCCAGTAAATTGAAATGCGCGTTCAAATTCATTATATAGAGTTATATGTTGATTTTGACGAAAACTGATCGAAACAGTCGAATCAGCTTACGATGTATATCCCATTGTGTTCGGAATGGGCGTGAAACGCTATGGACGACAGGCGGTGGGTCTCGTTCCGAGGTCGAAATAAAAGGTTACTTTTTGGTGGAAAATAAAATAAATAAATTATATAAAAATCTCTCCAGTCCTTTTCTTTCTCTCCTCCTCTTTACCTTTACACCCCCCCATCACCGTTCGTTTCAGAATTAAATCAAAAAAGAGAGAAAAAAACGACGATGAAAACCCCAAATCAGCCCCCCTTCAGCCGCGCAGCCACCGCCCCCCTCCCCGCCGCCTCCGCCCCCCTCCTCCGTTTGCCAACGGACCCCCCCCCCCTCAGTAGCCGACGCCCCCTCCTCAGTTAGCCGACGACCCCCCTTTCAGCCGCGCAACCACCCGCCTGCACCTGATTCCCCTCCTCCTCCTTTGCCGACCGACGCGCACAACTTCCCCCCTTTTCTAACTAACTGTAAGTTTTTTAAATTATTTATTTCTTTTATTTAATTATTCAAGGATTTTCAGTTTATAAAAGTAGTGATTTTAATATATAAAAATTCTGATTTTATCATAACAAAGGAGCTATTTTTATCGTATGGTTAACATAAGAAAAGAGAAGTTTTTATGTAGACAAGACGATGATAAAATAAAAATGTGATTTTTATATAGTAGAAATCATAAAAATGTGATTTTTATATAGTAGAAACCATAAAAATGTGATTTTTATATAGTAGAAATCATAAAAATGTGATTTTTATATAGAAGAAATCATAAAAATGTGATTTTTATATAATGGAGATTTTAAAAATATAATTTTTACTCGAGTAGTAAGTCAAAAATATAATTTTTCTTTGAGTAGTAAGTCAAAAATATAATTTTTATTCGAGTAGTAAGTTAAAAAATATGATTTTTATATAATAGTGAATATAAAAATATTATCTTTATATATATAGCGAAATAAAAATCTGACCTTTCTTATATATATGTTGAAGTAAAAATGTGATTTTTATAGCAAAGTAAAAATTCGATTTTTATATATTGAGTAGCGAAGTAAAAATTCGATTTTTATATATTGAATAGTGAAGTAAAAATTCGATTTTTATATATTGAATAGCGAAGTAAAAATTCGATTTTTATATATTGAATAGCGGAGTAAAAATTCGATTTTTTATATATGTAGTGAATACGGATGACGAATGTGATGAAAGAAGGAACGACGAAGACTTCTACATTTGAAGAGTCGTGGCGTTCGGTTTAGCTTGTTGGTGAGAACTTCTCACTTTTAATTTAATTTTCTAGTTAAAATATATACTAGGATGCAGACGGTGTTTAGTAGCACCCGACACCCGTCGTCCACTGTGAAAACCCGTAACTTCCCCAATGAGGAAAGCGTCGGATAGTTCGAGAACAAGCCACAACAGAACGCATATAAAAGAACATTTCACTGTATATTACAACAATGCATCAGATTACAAGAGTATACAGAGTATAAATGAATATTACACAGAAATATCAGAGATTTAAATTACATTTAAATACATAGCAGCGGAAAATAATACAATACACAACTAGAAGTAGATATACGGATACAAAGCTTTCCGGATATCGTTCCAACTGTAAACCAGGATCCTGTGAATATAAATCTGCAAAACCAAAACTACTAGCTGCCCGTGTCAAAATAGGGGCACCCAGAGTTTAGGTTAAAACAATAAACTCCAGGTCAGTCATGTGACTGGTGTGAGAACTAAAACAGTTGTAAATCTTTATTTTAAAGATAGGTAAATCAAGGGACCACGCCGTATAACACGGAACGGGTTTCCTCCCAAGAATACCAGTGCATCAAACAAACAGCGCAATGCTAGATAAAGAAAAATGAAGCTGTTATAAGACCCAGGTCCCATCACACAATGCAACGCAGCCGAGGATAGGGTTTTCCCTTATAACAGCCAAAGAATGCTTGATACGTTTAAAACAAATCGTTTGATACTATTATAAGTGCATAGTGTATAAAACAACTTCAAATCATAAGTATCAATCATAGGCGGCATGAATGCCCCATCCCACTATGTCGCCATACTAGGCTCTACAAATAAAACCGCAAATGTCACGTATTTGGAAGCTGGATTTCCATCTTTGAACCGAGGCAAAAGATAGTCCTCACCGACTTCGAGACTGTCTAGCCCGAGCCTCAGGGTCAGAGCGCATCGACCCTTGGATCCTCAGGGTCGGTCCACCGATGTGGATTAAAATGCCTGAACATGCGTTTCCCCGCCCTTTGGGGCGTAAATGAGCCAACTAAATGACTCCATCGGTTCGAGAACGACCGATCAATCCGAGGCGCCTCGCAACAGCAACAACCACATAAGTCAAACTCGTCAGGGCGTGTAAAACCACTAACGCCACTTTTTAGCTAGAAAGAAACGCATGCCCTCCCTGACGTCCTCTCCCGTTTTTGGTTCATACCGGGTGTGAAACACGCGAAGTAAACGTTACACAAAGCTACGCCACAAAGGCCTTGCTTTGATCATTACCACAAGACTTTGTTTTTCAACAGAAGTGTAACGACCCAGAAAATCTGAACCAATTTAAAATTTTTAAATTGGCTAAAATAATGGATTTTAAATATTTAAAATAAATATTTTAAATAATGGCGATGAAAACTGAGTTTGAATCGACATTTGAAAACGAATATAATTAATTATAATTATATATAGAATTGAAAATGGCGCGGTAGTTCGATAATTCGATTTCAAACTTCAATTGAAAATACCGGGTGCAAAACAATCCGGATTTTAGTGAAACCAAAAATATTTAAATCTGTAAGTGAATATCTTTTTAACGAATCCGACCAATCGAAATTTGATAGCGGGAATCAAAGGATATGTCCAGTTGAAAATTCTGAATAGTCGCTATGAAATTCAGGCCCTTAAAAATGGACATTTTGCAAATGACCTCGGATTTCGACGAAACCACTTTTGTTGGATCCGCAGGGTCAAGTTATTGTTAGGTTTCAAATTTCATAATTTTTCGAATCAATATGTGAGCGTGGAAAAAGAAAACGCGTTTGACCAGTTTCTGTTGATTTTAATCGAATGGAAATTGGCCATTTCTCAAACGGTCTCAGAATTCGACGAAACTAGTTTTGTTAGGACCGTATCGTCAATACGAAGCTAGAAAATATTTTTCTGGAATTTTTCTAGTTAGTATGTGACCCCGGTAATTTGAAATGTGCGTTTAAAATTCAATATAGTGATTTAAATGAAAATTCAAAAGGAAACTGATTGTAACGATCAAATCAGCTTGCGATACATATCCCATTGTGTTCGGAATGGGGGTAAAACGCTATGGACGACAGGCGGTGGGCCTCGTTTCGAGGTCATATGTAAAAGTCAACCTTTTTACAATAATTAAATAATAAAAGGAGAAAAAATATATTATTTTAATTTCTTTTCCCCCCTTTTTCTTCTTCATTGCCCCCCCCCCCCCGATTCATTATTCGTTTACCAGAAGTAAAGAAAAAAAAAGGGAAAACCTAATCAAATCGGAGCCGCCGCCGACGAACCCTCGCGACGCCCCCCACCGCCCGACCTCCTCCTTCCAGCGAAGACGACGAACCCTCGCGACGCCCCCGTAGAACCACCGAGCACCGCCACCCTCGAACCCTGCCGCTGCACCTCCCTGAACCGCCGATCGCCACCAGAAACCCCCCCCCCCTTCGCAGCTACATCGGTGAGCATTTTCTATTTTTATTTATTTATTTATTTTCTTTTTTATTTATTCGGTAAAACTGATTATTATAAAGATTTAAAAACTGATTATTATAAAGATTAAAACTGGTTTTGCAAAAGATTAAAACAGGATTTTAAAAAAGAATTTTTAAACTGAATTTTAAAAAGATTTTTAAAACTGAATTTTTTTTAAGAATGTAAAAACTGTTTCTTTTTTTTTAAGAATGTAAAAACTGAATTTTTAAAAAAGAATTTTAAAAACTGATTTTATGGGATTTATAAACAGATTTTAAAAGCAATTGAAAACTGTTTCTTTTTTTTTTTAAGAATGTAAAAACTGAATTTTTTTTAAGAATGTAAAAACTGTTTCTTTTTTTTTTTTAAGAATGTCAAAACTGAATTTTAATTAGTTTAAAACTGATTTTCTTTTTAGGATAAAAATGATTTTTATAAATAGAGTAAAAACTGATTTTGAAATAGAGTAAAAACTGATTTTGAAATAGAGTAAAAACTGATTTTGAAATAGAGTAAAAACTGATTTTTATAAAAGTAAAAACTGATTAAAAGAAAAAGGTTTTAACTTCAAAGAGAAAAAGGTTTGAGCTTTAGAATGGAAATAGATTTGAACTTTAAAAAGTAAAAATCATATTTTTATTTATTGAAAGTCGAAGTAAAAATCATATTTTTATATATTGATTAACGACGTCAAAACTCGATTTTTATATATTGAATAACATAGTAAAAATTCGATTTTTACATATGTAGAGAATACAGGCAACGAAGCGACAAAAGGAGAGGTTGGCGAAGATTTTATGCAAGGAAGTGTCGTGCAGTTGGATAGCTATTGGTGAGATTTCTGATTTAAAAATATTTATATATGTGTTGAGATAAAAGTGAATAGCTATATATAAATATCTATATATATATATATATATATATATATATATATATATATACGCCCCTCGTCCACAAACCATGGACGATATTTATTGGTTGAAATTGTTGTGAAAATTGATTGATAGCGAATGATTGTTTGGGATTGTTTGTGATTGATATTGGTTGATTGTGGTTGAAAAATACCCGTTTGTGATTGGAAAATATTTGGTTGAAACCACATAGGATTAGTTTGTGGAAATGAAATAAATATATACATGCCGCCTGCGTGCGAACTAGATGCATGATCCCCATTGTCAAAAACCGCGAGGTTTTAAGGTAGAGCGAGGAGCCGTACTAGGGACGGTGCCGGTTTAACTACCCTGCCGTTATGCTGCCGAAATTTTGAATAATATTCTTGTGCTTGAATTATTTTCATATGCTTAAACTATATTTATTCATTGTATAGAAAACATTCATGTGTTGAATTGATATTCATTTGTTGTTTAGAAATTCATGTGTTGAATGGTATTCATATTTTGAAATAAATTGTTCGATAATAAAAATCACATTTTTATCTATATATAGAAACTATAGAAAACATTCATGTGTTGAATTGATATTCATTTGTTGTTTAGAAATTCATGTGTTGAATGGTATTCATATTTTGAAATAAATTGTTTGATAATAAAAATCACATTTTTATCTATGTATAGAAACCATAGAAAACATTCATGTGTTGAATTGATATTCATTCGTTGTTTAGAAATTCATGTGTTGAATGGTATTCATATTTTGAAATAAATTGTTTGATAATAAAAATCACGTTTTTATCTATGTATAGAAACCATAGAAAACATTCATGTGTTGAACTGATATTCATTCGTTGTTTAGAAATTCATGTGTTGAATGGTATTCATATTTTGAAATAAATTGTTTGATAATAAAAATCGCCTTTTATCGACTATATGAACTGTGTAAAATAATCTCGTTTTAAAAAGAAATTGTTTTATGATAAAAATCCTATTTTGTCACCTATATGAACTATATAGAAAAATAGTGTTTTGAAATGAATCGTTTTACAATAAAAATCACATTTTTATTGTAATCATAAATCGTTGAAATGTGAAGTGTTAAAAATAGCCACTTGTTCAAAATAAACATATATGAGTTGAAATATTCATTAATTAGCTAATGAAATGATTTGCACCTATTTATGTAACATTAGAATGAATGGAGTTTTTAAACCAAATAGAAATCAAATATGAAGTCGAATAGAAATTGATAAATGATAAGAACTGTATATATATGTACATGCAATATTCATTGAACAGGTTATAGCAAAGGGGCTAGAGAAGAGGAATAAAATTTTGTGCCCGACAAATAGGTACACATTTACTGATTTGTTTGGGTGATGATTTTGAGCCTGTTGGCTAGCCGCTTGGCTTTTTCTTTTTCTTTTTGAGATTAGAAGGACCGGGAACGCTATTTGCAATTTCCCGATGCTCCCGGTGCAGGGGAGGTTATGGCGAAATTTTTCAAAAATTTAAGGTGTTAGAAATTTTTTTGAAGTGAAAACGATATGGAAATCATTGAATGAACTATATTTATATAAATATAAATAAAATTAGAAAGAAACGAGGCCGTGCAGTTCGTATTTTGAAACCGTGATTTCAAACGACTAGTGCGGGAAATCCGACCATTGGATTTTCCCGAAACCTCAACCGTCGGGTTCGCCTTGGAATAATCTTTCCAACGGCACCAACCTTGTAGAAATCCAACGGTTGGATTGTCTGGAATGTTTAATTCAAATCTGAAGAAAAACCGCGCCAGAAACGATTATATTTATTTATATATATAAATATAATTATATTTAATCGAATAACGACGCTGCAGTTCGTATTTTGAAATCGAAAATTCAAACGATTGTACCGGGAGATCCGACCGTCGGATTTTCCCAAAACTGGAACCGTTGGATTCGTTTTGAAAAGACCTTTCTAATGATGTAAATTTTGTGAAGATCCATCGGTTAGTTTTTCAGATATGTGTAAATCAAATCTGAAGAAAAACAGCGCCACGGCCGCTGTATGGCCCGAAGCGTCGTTTTGAATAAAATGGCTATTTTAAAATAAATAAAAATAGCGATAAATGGTTATAAAATATCCTAAGCGATATGGAATGGAAATAAACTGAAATTTGCTTGATTTGTGTGGCTGTTGATGGTTGAACGTGTTTGGTGTGAAAATTACATTAAAGAACAAGATTGGTGTTGTCAAATAATTTAACCAGTGAAATAAATTGATTTGAAATTCTAAATATACGTGAATTATTTGAAAAGGCCGATTTAATTCTCATTTCAAATAATCGACCGACGATTGAAAGTCGAAGATGAAGACGGTGGTCGAAGACCGGAGATCTTCACCTCGTTTGGATGGTAACCGAGGTCCTGATTGGGAGGCATCCCAAAATATGGATAATGAGTGGTGATCGTTCAGACGTACGTGTTGATCGAAGGGTTTGCGAGGTATGTAGGGCCTCCGGTTTCGTTCAGACCTAGAACGGACTTGTAAATGGACTGTGTGTCCGACATTGGAATTTGTTCTGTGTGATTGATAGCCATCAGTTGCACGGTGTGAATTGCCTGTGTGGCATGCTAAGGTGCAGTGATCAGGGCTTCTGTTGAAAACCAAAGTCTTGTGGTGATGATCAAAGCACCGCCTGTGTGGCGTAGCTTTGTGTATAACGTAAATTCGCAAGCCTCACACCCCGGTATGAACCTAAAATGGGAGGAAGGACCTCAGGGAGGACATGCGTTTCTTTCTAGCTAGGGTGGTGTCAGTGACCTACCAGCCCTGACATTTATATACTTTTCACCTATGTGGTTGTTGCTGTTGCGAGGCGCCTCGGTTTGATCGGACGATCCAGGTCCGATGGAGTCATTCGTTGGCTCGTTTGCGCCCCAAAGGGCGGGGAGACGTATTGTTCAGGTATAATAATCCACATCGGTGGACCGGCCCTGACGATCCAGGGGGCAGTTGCGGCTGTTCCTGAGACATGGTAGGCTAGATTGTCTCGAATTCGGTAAGGACTATCTTTTGCCTTGGTTCATGACGGAAATCCAATTTCCAAATACGTGACGATGCGGTTTCGATTGTATAGATATTTGGCGACATAGTGGCATGGGACGCTCATGTCGTCTATGATTGATAGTTATGATTTGAAATTGTTTTCAAAACATATAAACACTAGCAATAATATCAAATGCCTTTGTTTTATTCGTATCAAGCATATTTTGGCCGTTATAAGGTAAAACTCTATCCTCCGGTTTGCGTTGCATTGTGTGATGGGAACTGAGTCTTATAATGGCTTCATTTTTATAAAAAGCATAGCGATGTTTAAAAGAAAGATTTGTTTTAAGGCACTGGCAATCCAATGGAGAAAGCCCGTTCCACGAAAGTGGCGTGGTCCTGTGATTAGCCAATTATATATGTGTTGAGTGGATTTCTCATACCAGTCCCATGACTGACCCGTAGTTTGTTTCACTTTCAAACTCGGGTGCCCCTTTTTCTACACGGGCAGCCTTGTATTCAGGTTTAGCTGGTTCTTTCTGGATAGCTGGAGCTGAAGATGGATTCTATCATTTATTTCTTTTTATGCTATTCAGCTCCTATTGTACATATTTTGTTTATTTCCGCTGTAGACATTTATGTACAGATGAACTGTATTTGTACTAAGTAAGATCCTGTATACTGTGTAACTCTGATGATTACTTTTATCCAGTATATTTTATTGTTCATTATCTGGTGTATTTATTTAATTCTGTTCTGCTATTATATGTTTCTGTGTTATATTCCAAAGATAACCTTGTTTCCGTGTGAACGGGAAATCGGGTCGTCTCATCGTGGTATCAGAGCTTTGGTTAAGCTTAGTTCTGGAATATAACATTTGAACGAACTCGTCAGAAATAGAACCAGTAGTGTTCTAGGACGGGTAACTCTATACAGATATGATCAGTAATATCCTAGTATGGGTAAAGCAGAAGGAAATAACACCTCGATAGACACATTTACATTCAAGTATTTGTTTCTATATTTTAAAATACCTTTTCTGTGACCTGACACTTGATCTGCTATTTGCAGAAGAACTAGAAAATGAGTGCCAGAAACAGAAGAAGTAATACTGACCCGGATATAGAAGCTCTATTCATGAAGTATAGAAATCTGGGTGGAAAGTCGTTCTCGGGCGAAGAATCTATTATGAGAACACAAGCTTGGATTCGGTCAGCTGAGAAAATCTTCGAAGCGTTAAAACTTAGGGATGACCAGAAAAGATTACTGGCCTCCTGGGCACTCAAAGACGAAGCTTTGTTCTGGTGGGATTCAGTTGTTAAGGATAATCCAGAAGGTGATATCACCTGGGACAGATTCAAAGTGATTTTCCTAGAGAGATTTACTCCTCCCGAAGCAACCGAGAGATTATGTGATGAATTTTCTTATCTAATACAAGGTGATATGACCATCCCCGAATATCATAAGAAATTCAATGAACTTTCTCACTTTGCCCCTCATCTAATTCAAAATCCGAAGGGGAAAAATATGAGATTTATTCACGGGCTTCAAAGGAAATACCAGAATAAGGTATTGGGGCATGTGAAGCTTCCTTTTTCTGAAATGATATATATGGCCTATCAGTATGAAGAACTCCATAAGAAAGGAATGTTGCGAGACGAAGAAGAAATCAGCTCTAGCAGCAAAAGGAAATTTGAGGCTGATAGCCCAGAGACAAGTGAGCAGCCTGAGGCTAGTACGAAGGCTGAAGTCAAAAAGAGGCAGAAGATCAATCAGAAAAGGGTAAAGGCAGTCGTATGTCTAAATTGCAATCAGCAAGGGCATTCGATGAGAAATTGTAGATCTTCGAACAGACGAAAGGGTGATGGGTCTAAATCCGGGATGAATCTTCAAGAAAATAGTAAATGCAATCTCTGCCATCAGGCTGGTCACGTAAAGCAAGATTGCTGGCAGTTGAAAAAGACTGAATTAGTTCAAGTGAATGAAGTGGCAGAAACTTCTGAGCCCTCAGCTATTCAGGAAAGGCCAGATGTTTTAGAAGGCACGCTAACTGTCAAAGACATCCCAGTTAAAGTACTGTTTGACACAGGCACGTCACGAAGCTTCATTGCAAAGGATGCAGCTAGGAAACTGGATTTGAATTTGAAAAAGCTTAAGGAACCAATGACTGTCCAGAATCCGGTTGGGGGTTCCATTGATCTCAGTTGGATTTGTGGAGTGCCGGTTTCTTTCTCTCGTTATCGGTTTCCTACCATTGCAGTCGTCATGAATTTCAAAGAGTTTGATCTTATCTTGGGGTTAGACTGGTTGACCAAATATGAAGCTGAAGTCAAATGCGCTGAGAGAGTCGTAAAGGCAAAGATTAAATCAGGTGATTATATAACCATTCCCTGTGAAGGTCAGAATGCTAATAGAAAAGACTTCTGGGCAGCTTTGAATGTTTCTCCAGCCCAAATAGAAAATATCCCTGAAATCACTGAAAATATTCCTGACCTCATCAAAGATATTCCGGTCGTCAAGGATTATGCGGATGTGTTTGAAGAAGTTGTTCGCTTACCTCCGCAGAGAGAAATAGATTTCAAGATTGCTTTGATTCCCAATGCAAGGCCGGTAGTTCACGCTATTCGAAGAATGTCCTTGAAAGAGAAGGAGGAATTAGACAATCAAACACGACAGCTAGTATGGAAAGGTTTAATCAGGCCTAGTTTCTCTGATTGGGGTGCAGCAGTGGTATTTGTCCCAAAATCCGACGGTACTCTACGTCTATGTGTGGATTATCGTGACTTGAACAAGCAGACCATAAAGAACAAATATCCATTGCCGCGGATTGATGATTTGTTGGATCGATTAAATGGAGCACAAGTATTTTTCACGAATGGACCTAGCTACAGGATTCTATCAACTTCGAATTGCCGAAGAGTGTGTTCCAATGACAGCGTTCAGAGGCCCCGACCTATTCTACGAGTGGTTAGTAATGCCATTCGGCTTATGTAACGCTCCAGCTTATTTCGTCGATCTGATGAACAGAGTATTCAGAGGGGTTTTGAATAAATTTGTTCTGGTTTTTATTGATGATATTCTAATCTTCTCTAAATCAAAGGCCGAACATGAAGCATCTGGAACAGGTTCTAGAAATTCTGAGACGGAATGTATTAAAAGCAAAGTTTTCCAAATGTATATTCTGGCAAGATGAAGTGAAATTTCTGGGCCATGTAGTATCGAAAGAAGGAATCGCTGTGGATCCAAGTAAAATCACCGCTATTCAGAATTGGAAACAGCCCAGTACCCCCACTGAAGTCCGTAGTTTTCTCGGATTGGCTAGCTATTACCGGAAATTCGTTAAGGACTTTTCGAAGATATCTGGTCATTTAACGAAGCTTACAAAGAAGCATTCTAAGTTCAAATGGACTCAAGAAAGTGAGGAGGCTTTCGAAGAGCTAAAGTTGAGACTAACAACAGCTCCAGTGTTAACCATCATCGATGGCAACCAAGATTTAAAAGTCTGGACTGATGCTTCTAGAGAAGGCCTTGGCGCCGTGTTAATGCAAAGAGGTCAAGTAATTGCTTATGCTAGCCGTCAACTGAAGCCACACGAGAAAAACTATGTAACTCATGATCTTGAGTTATTGCCTATCATATTCTCTTTGAAAATCTGGAGACACTATCTTCTGGGCGAGAGATTTGAACTGTTTACAGATCACCAGTCGTTAAAGTATCTGTTCACTCAGAAGGACTTGAATTTGAGGCAGCAACGTTGGCTGGAGTTTCTTGCAGCATATGACTTTGAAATTATATATACTCCAGGGAAAGCCAATGTCGTGGCTGATGCGTTAAGCCGAAAGAATGAAATGATCGCCAGTTTTATCATTGCGACATCCTTGATTGATAAGATATCGGCTCTCCAAGAAGACGACCAATTTATCAAAGGAATAAGTCAGCGAATTCGTGAAGGCAATGCTTCGGATTTCCAGCTAGACAGCGAAGGGATTCTGAGGTTAGAAGGGCGAATTTGCGTTCCAGATATTCCTGAATTAAGAAGAGAGGTGCTTGATGAATGTCACAAATCTAAGCTCAGTATCCACCCAGGTGTGAATAAAATGTATAACGATATCAAACGCACATTCTGGTGGAAGTCGTTAAAAAAGAGACATCTCAATATATGTTAGTCGATGCCCTACTTGCCAGCTAGTTAAAAGCGACCAACAGAAATTGGCTGGATTATTACAACCACTGGAAGTTCCTGGTTGGAAGTGGGAGCATATTTCTATGGATTTCATTGATGGTTTGCCCAGAACCAGAAAAGGAAATGACAGTATTTGGGTGATCGTAGATCGTTTCACGAAGACCGCCCATTTTATACCTGTCAGATCAAACAGAACTGCTCAGAGTCTGGCGCAGATATACTTCAGGGAAATAGTTAGACTACATGGAGTGCCGCTCAGCATAGTAAGTGATAGAGATACGATATTCACTAGTAAATTCTGGGAGGCATTTCAAGTCGAACTGGGAACGAAGTTAAACATGAGCACCGCTTATCATCCTCAGACGGACAGTCAGACTGAGAGGGTGAATCACATTTTAGAAGATCTATTGCGGGCTTGTATTCTAGATTTCGGTGGATCATGGGAAGACCATCTGCATTTGGCTGAATTCTCTTATAACAACAGCTACCAGGCGAGTCTGACAATGTCGCCATTCGAAGCATTGTATGGTAGACCGTGCCGATCTCCTGCTTGTTGGGTCGAGCCAGGAAATAGACTTGTGTTGGGTCCTGATATGATCCGAGAAGCTGCCGACAAAGTCGATTTTATTAAGAAGCGATTACTCGCCGCTCAAAGCCGACAAAAGAGCTATGCCGATAGAAGAAGAAGAGATATATCCTTTGAAGTTGGCGACTATGTATATTTGAAAGTATCGCCGATGAGAGGAGTTATCCGGTTCGGTAAAACTGGAAAGTTAGCGCCTAAATTTATTGGTCCGTTTCCTATTCTGGAACGGATTGGAACTCTCGCTTATAGGGTCAAACTGCCTGACTGGTTGCCTGGAGTGCATGATGTATTTCATATATCTCAACTTCGAAAGCACGTTCATGATCCAGACTTGATCGTGGAAGAAGCAGCTCAGCAGGATATTGAAATTACTCCAGAATTAGCTGTGAGGCGAGAGCCGCTAAAGATTATCTGCAAAGAAACCAAAGAGCTGAGGAACAAGAAAGTTCGCTTAGTCAAAGTGCAATGGAGTGGAGATCCGCAAGATTGTACTTGGGAAACTGAGGAGAGCATTCAGAAAGCTTATCCTAGATGCCGAGTAGATATCTCTGATTGACTCCAGTGCAAGGTACATTTACCCTACTTTGCACTACCATTCAATTCTCTATTCTGTTGTTATTTCCTTTTCATGGATGTGCACTATTTATTCTATACTCTGAATGATTTATAAAAGAATATAGGAGTTGATTAGTATATTTTTTAAGGTTAAAAACAATTAGATTGGTTGTTATGTTGTGTGATTGTAGATTTATCAAACCACTTTCGACTTTGTTCCTTTTCGGGGACGAAAAGTTTTAAGTGGGGGAGATTGTAACGACCCAGAAAATATGAACCAATTTAAAATTTTTAAATTGGCTAAAATAATGGATTTTAAATATTTAAAATAAATATTTTAAATAATGGCGATGAAAACTGAGTTTGAATCGACATTTGAAAACGAATATAATTAATTATAATTATATATAGAATTGAAAATGGCGCGGTAGTTCGATAATTCGATTTCAAACTTCAATTGAAAATACCGGGTGCAAAACAATCCGGATTTTAGTGAAACCAAAAATATTTAAATCTGTAAGTGAATATCTTTCTACTGAATCCGACCAATCGAAATTTGATAGCGGGAATCAAAGGATATGTCCAGTTGAAAATTCTGAATAGTCGCTATGAAATTCAGGCCCTTAAAAATGGACATTTTGCAAATGACCTCGGATTTCGACGAAACCACTTTTGTTGGATCCGCAGGGTCAAGTTATTGTTAGGTTTCAAATTTCATAATTTTTCGAATCAATATGTGAGCGTGGCAAAAGAAAACGCGTTTGACCAGTTTCTGTTGATTTTAATCGAATGGAAATTGGCCATTTCTCAAACGGTCTCAGAATTCGACGAAACTAGTTTTGTTAGGACCGTATCGTCAATATGAAGCTAGAAAATATTTTTCTGGAATTTTTCTAGTTAGTATGTGACCCCGGTAATTTGAAATGTGCGTTTAAAATTCAATATAGTGATTTAAATGAAAATTCAAAAGGAAACTGATTGTAACGATCAAATCAGCTTGCGGTACATATCCCATTGTGTTCGGAATGGGGGTAAAACGCTATGGACGACAGGCAGTGGGCCTCGTTTCGAGGTCATATGTAAAAGTCAACCTTTTTACAATAATTAAATAATAAAAGGAGAAAAAATATATTATTTTAATTTCTTTTCCCCCCTTTTTCTTCTTCATTGCCCCCCCCCCCCGATTCATTATTCGTTTACCAGAAGTAAAGAAAAAAAAAAGGGGAAAACCTAATCAAATCGGAGCCGCCGCCGACGAACCCTCGCGACGCCCCCCACCGCCCGACCTCCTCCTTCCAGCGAAGACGACGAACCCTCACGACGCCCCCGTAGAACCACCGAGCACCGCCACCCTCGAACCCTGCCGCCGCACCTCCCTGAACCGCCGATCGCCACCAGAAACCCCCCCCCCTTCGCAGCTACATCGGTGAGCATTTTCTATTTTTATTTATTTATTTTCTTTTTTATTTATTCGGTAAAACTGATTATTATAAAGATTTAAAAACTGATTATTATAAAGATTAAAACTGTTTTTGCAAAAGAATAAAACAAGATTTTAAAAAAGAATTTTTAAACTGAATTTTAAAAAGATTTTTAAAACTGAATTTTTTTTAAGAATGTAAAAACTGTTTCTTTTTTTTTAAGAATGTAAAAACTGAATTTTTAAAAAAGAATTTTAAAAACTGATTTTATAGGATTTATAAACTGATTTTAAAAGCAATTAAAAACTGTTTCTTTTTTTTTAAGAATGTAAAAACTAAATTTTTTTTAAGAATGTAAAAACTGTTTCTTTTTTTTTAAGAATGTCAAAACTGAATTTTAATTAGTTTAAAACTGATTTTCTTTTTAGGATAAAAATGATTTTTATAAATAGAGTAAAAACTGATTTTGATATAGAGTAAAAACTGATTTTGAAAAAGAGTAAAAACTGATTTTGAAATAGAGTAAAAACTGATTTTGAAATAAAGTAAAAACTGATTTTTTATAAAAGTAAAAACTGATTAAAAGAAAAAGGTTTTAACTTCAAAGAGAAAAAGGTTTGAGCTTTAGAATGGAAATAGATTTGAACTTTAAAAAGTAAAAATCATATTTTTATTTATTGAAAGTCGAAGTAAAAATCATATTTTTATATATTGAATAACGACGTCAAAACTCGATTTTTATATATTGAATAACATAGTAAAAATTCGATTTTTATATATGTAGAGAATACAGGCAACGAAGCGACAAAAGGAGAGGTTGGCGAAGATTTTATGCAAGGAAGTGTCGTGCAGTTGGATAGCTATTGGTGAGATTTCTGATTTAAAAATATTTATATATGTGTTGAGATAAAAGTGAATAGCTATATATAAATATCTATATATATATATATATACATATACATATATATATATATACATATATATATATATATATATATATATATATATATATACGCCCCTCGTCCACAAACCATGGACGATATTTATTGGTTGAAATTGTTGTGAAAATTGATTGATAGCGAATGATTGTTTGGGATTGTTTGTGATTGATATTGGTTGATTGTGGTTGAAAAATACCCGTTTGTGTCTATATATATATATATATATACATATACATATATATATACATATACATATATATATATATATATATATATATATATATATATATATATACGCCCCTCGTCCACAAACCATGGACGATATTTATTGGTTGAAATTGTTGTGAAAATTGATTGATAGCGAATGATTGTTTGGGATTGTTTGTGATTGATATTGGTTGATTGTGGTTGAAAAATACCCGTTTGTGATTGGAAAATATTTGGTTGAAACCACATAGGATTAGTTTGTGGAAATGAAATAAATATATACATGCCGCCTGCGTGCGAACTAGATGCATGATCCCCATTGTCAAAAACCGCGAGGTTTTAAGGTAGAGCGAGGAGCCGTACTAGGGACGGTGCCGGTTTAACTACCCTGCCGTTATGCTGCCGAAATTTTGAATAATATTCTTGTGTTTGAATTATTTTCATATGCTTAAACTGTATTTATTCATTGTATAGAAAACATTCATGTGTTGAATTGATATTCATTTGTTGTTTAGAAATTCATGTGTTGAATGGTATTCATATTTTGAAATAAATTGTTCGATAATAAAAATCACATTTTTATCTATATATAGAAACTATAGAAAACATTCATGTGTTGAATTGATATTCATTTGTTGTTTAGAAATTCATGTGTTGAATGGTATTCATATTTTGAAATAAATTGTTTGATAATAAAAATCACATTTTTATCTATGTATAGAAACCATAGAAAACATTCATGTGTTGAATTGATATTCATTTCGTTGTTTAGAAATTCATGTGTTGAATGGTATTCATATTTTGAAATAAATTGTTTGATAATAAAAATCACATTTTTATCTATGTATAGAAACCATAGAAAACATTCATGTGTTGAATTGATATTCATTCGTTGTTTAGAAATTCATGTGTTGAATGGTATTCATATTTTGAAATAAATTGTTTGATAATAAAAATCGCCTTTTATCGACTATATGAACTGTGTAAAATAATCTCGTTTTAAAAAGAAATTGTTTTATGATAAAAATCCTATTTTGTCACCTATATGAACTATATAGAAAAATAGTGTTTTGAAATGAATCGTTTTACAATAAAAATCACATTTTTATTGTATGCATAAATCGTTGAAATGTGAAGTGTTAAAAATAGCCACTTGTTCAAAATAAACATATATGAGTTGAAATATTCATTAATTAGCTAATGAAATGATTTGCACCTATTTATGTAACATTAGAATGAATGGAGTTTTTAAACCAAATAGAAATCAAATATGAAGTCGAATAGAAATTGATAAATGATAAGAACTGTATATATATGTACATGCAATATTCATTGAACAGGTTATAGCAAAGGGGCTAGAGAAGAGGAATACAATTTTGTGCCCGACAAATAGGTACACATTTACTGATTTGTTTGGGTGATGATTTTGAGCCTGTTGGCTAGCCGCTTGGCTTTTTCTTTTTCTTTTTGAGATTAGAAGGACCGGGAACGCTATTTGCAATTTCCCGATGCTCCCGGTGCAGGGGAGGTTATGGCGAAATTTTTCAAAAATTTAAGGTGTTAGAAAAATTTTTGAAGTGAAAACGATATGGAAATCATTGAATGAACTATATTTATATAAATATATAAAAATAAATAAAATTAGAACGAAACGAGGCCGTGCAGTTCGTATTTTGAAACCGTGATTTCAAACGACTAGTGCGGGAAATCCGACCATTGGATTTTCCCGAAACCTCAACCGTCGGGTTCGCCTTGGAATAATCTTTCCAACGGCACCAACCTTGTAGAAATCGAACGGTTGGATTGTCTAGAATGTTTAATTCAAATCTGAAGTAAAACAGCGCCAGAAATGATTATATTTATTTATATATATAAATATAATTATATTTAATCGAATTACGACGCTGCAGTTCGTATTTTGAAATCGAAAATTCAAACGATTGTACCGGGAGATCCGTCCGTCGGATTTTCCCAAAACTGGAACCGTTGGATTCGTTTTGAAAAGACGTTTCTAATGATGTAAATTTTGTGAAGATCCAACGGTTAGTTTTTCAGATATGTGTAAATCAAATCTGAAGAAAAACAGCGCCACGGCCGCTGTATGGCCCGAAGCGTCGTTTTGAATAAAATGGCTATTTTAAAATAAATAAAAATAGCGATAAATGGTTATAAAATATCCTAAGCGATATGGAATGGAAATAAACTGAAATTTGCTTGATTTGTGTGGCTTTTGATGGTTGAACGTGTTTGGTGTGAAAATTACATTAAAGAACAAGATTGGTGTTGTCAAATAATTTAACCAGTGAAATAAATTGATTTGAAATTCTAAATATACGTGAATTATTTGAAAAGGCCGAGTTAATTCTCATTTCAAATAATCGACCGACGATTGAAAGTCGAAGATGAAGACGGTGGTCGAAGACCGGAGATCTTCACCTCGTTTGGATGGTAACCGAGGTCCTGATTGGGAGGCATCCCGAAATATGGATAATGAGTGGTGATCGTTCAGACGTACGTGTTGATCGAAGGGTTTGCGAGGTATGTAGTGCCTCCGGTTTCGTTCAGACCTAGAACGGACTTGTAAATGGACTGTGTGTCCGACATTGGAATTTGTTCTGTGTGATTGATAGCCATCAGTTGCACGGTGTGAATTGCCTATGTGGCATGCTAAGGTGCAGTGATCAGGGCTTCTGTTGAAAAGCAAAGTCTTGTGGTGATGATCAAAGCACCGCCTGTGTGGCGTAGCTTTGTGTATAACGTAAATTCGCGAGCCTCACACCCCGGTATGAACCTAAAACGGGAGGAAGGACCTCAGGGAGGACATGCGTTTCTTTCTAGCTAGGGTGGTGTCAGTGACCTACCAGCCCTGACATTTATATACTTTTCACCTATGTGGTTGTTGCTGTTGCGAGGCGCCTCGGTTTGATCGGACGATCCGGGTCCGATGGAGTCATTCGTTGGCTCGTTTGCGCCCCAAAGGGCGGGGAGACGTATTGTTCAGGTATAATAATCCACATCGGTGGACCGGCCCTGACGATCCAGGGGGCAGTTGCGGCTGTTCCTGAGACATGGTAGGCTAGATTGTCTCGAATTCGGTAAGGACTATCTTTTGCCTTGGTTCATGACGGAAATCCAATTTCCAAATACGTGACGATGCGGTTTCGATTGTATAGATATTTGGCGACATAGTGGCATGGGACGCTCATGTCGTCTATGATTGATAGTTATGATTTGAAATTGTTTTCAAAACATATAAACACTAGCAATAATATCAAATGCCTTTGTTTTATTCGTATCAAGCATATTTTGGCCGTTATAAGGTAAAACTCTATCCTCCGGTTTGCGTTGCATTGTGTGATGGGAACTGAGTCTTATAATGGCTTCATTTTTATAAAAAGCATAGCGATGTTTAAAAGAAAGATTTGTTTTAAGGCACTGGCAATCCAATGGAGAAAACCCGTTCCACGAAAGTGGCGTGGTCCTGTGATTAGCCAATTATATATGTGTTGAGTGGATTTCTCATACCAGTCCCATGACTGACCCGTAGTTTGTTTCACTTTCAAACTCGGGTGCCCCTTTTTCTACACGGGCAGCCTTGTATTCAGGTTTAGCTGGTTCTTTCTGGATAGCTGGAGCTGAAGATGGATTCTATCATTTATTTCTTTTTATGCTGTTCAGCTCCTATTGTACATATTTTGTTTATTTCCGCTGTAGACATTTATGTATAGCTGAACTGTATTTGTACTAAGTAAGATCCTGTATACTGTGTAACTCTGATGATTACTTTTATCCAGTATATTTTATTGTTCATTATCTGGTGTATTTATTTAATTCTGTTCTGCTATTATATGTTTCTGTGTTATATTCCAAAGATAACCTTGTTTCCGTGTGAACGGGAAATCGGGTCGTCTCAAGAAGCCTCGATCAATTTCCACTTAGGCATGCCACACAGACAATTCACTCCATGCGTTTGATATCCATCAATATATAACCCCTGAGCTCGTACGTCTCAGAGAAGGGCGTTAAGCAAGAGAATAAATTCTCCGCCGCCAAACAGATATATATTTAATAGAGATCAATCACACGGACTAAAATCCAATGTTAGACACACAGTCCATTTACAAGTCCGTTCTGGGTCTGAACGAAACCGGAGGTACCTAGTACCCCGCATATCCATCGATCTCCAAGCACGTCTGGACGATCACCAACTGTTTCCATCTTCTTGGGTGTACAGCCCAATCAAGATCATCAGCAATCACCCAAACGACGTGAAGACTTCTGGTCTTCGACCACCGTCTTCATCTTCGACTTATCGTCATATCAGTTATTCAGAATGGGATAAACCCGGTCTTTCCGAATAACTCGCGTATATTTTAAAATAAGTGTTACACAAACACAACATACGCCTCATTCCAATTCATTAGTCACTAACCATAAATTAATCAAGAGAACAATTCCCCAAATATTTACCCCGAAGGCCGAAACCAACATCAGATCAATATTCAGAAAACCATTCTGCTTGGCTAACCGACAGTTAGTTTCTAAATTTCACATTCATAGGGAAAGGTTCCCATTAATTTTATCCAAGACAAATTCCTTGAATTTATTCTTTATTCTATTTTTGAATCTCAATTCAAACTAGTCGGGATTAGCGAACCTTACCGAAGTAATTATTTATTTTAATTTCCCCATCCCAACCTATTCATCCCATGAAGTAAAACTGTTAATACTTCATATCTAACACCACAGTGTTATCGGTAAATTCAATTACCATTTCACGTTCAAATCTAATTAAAAATTTAACTATCGCTTGGAGCAAAACTGGCGATACTCCATTTTCGATCATTTAAATCTAATTAAAGATTCATTAAAACTCCACTTAGTTTTAATCTTCGACTGGGTTAAAGAATCAGTGTCATTTAAAACACGGTTCACGATAAACCCAAAATCACATTCATTAATTATCGGGTTAAAGAACGAGTGTTGTTTAAAACACTGTTCACGATAAACCCAAAAATCAATATCAATTCAATTCCAATTAAATATTATTTAATCGGTACACTTCATTAAATCTAAATAAAAAGATTTAATCTTTTCTCAACTGGGTTCTAGAACAGTGTTAGTGAAGGCACCATTCACGACAAACCCAAATCACATTTGATATTCAATATAAGGCTCTGAATAGAAAATATATCGGCTTATATTCAATATCAAATTCTACGATTAACAAATGTCGTATTGGAAACAACGATATAAATATATATCTTTCAAATTTCCATAACAACACCTGTATAATCTCGAATTCTAACATCGAAATATTCCGAAGACAATTTCGATTCAAATCCACTCCAATGCAATCATTGGAAATTTTGGTTATTTTTAAAACCCTTTACAAATTCAATTTATTTATTTAAAAATAAATAGAATTATATTTCTAGTTCAAAACTAGTTCATTTCGGTAAAAATCTATTTTTATCTTTTCAAATATGGAGTTTTTCATCCCAAATCTTCACAAATCATTTCTTATGATTTTACACAAATTATTACTATTTTTAATAATTTTATCAAGGCCCGTACAGTCGATTTCCATCAATGGCCATCGAACTGCACTTACAGCGACCTTTTTTAAATTTGATTTGGACGTAACTCCAAATCCAGCCTTTAGATTTCTAATTTCTAATATTCTTTAGAAAGCTCTTTTCGATACGAACCCAACGGTTCCGGTTTTAGGAGAATCCGACGGTCGGATCTCCCGTAATGTCCGTTTGAAATAAATGGTCGAAATTCACGAACTGCCGCAGCGCGGCGCGTTCTATTCAGGCCATTATATTATATATATAATATATATTTCGTCGATTTCTATTTAAAACGAATAATATAAATAGTTTTAAATTCGTTTCAAAAGCAATTTCAACTTCCTTTTCAATTCAAATCAAAATTGAATTATTCTTTATAAATTCGTTTTAAAATTCATTTCTATTCAATTCAAATTTCAATTAAATTTGAATTCATTTCAATTCGCTTTCAATTCAATTTGAATTCGTTTTCAATTCAATTCATTTCGAAATCGTTTTCAATTCAATTCATTTCGAAATCGTTTTCAATTCAATTCATTTCGAAATCGTTTTCAATTCAATTCATTTCGAAATCGTTTTCAATTCAATTCATTTCGAAATCGTTTTCAATTCAATTCATTTTGATTTCATTTCAAAATATGCGTTTTCGAAATCACTTTTCAATATGCATTTTAAAATGAATAAAATTGATATAAATATCGTTCACGTCAAAATGGCATCAATCTAACCAACACGGCTTCATATATTTCTATTTTCAAATATTCTATTCAACAAATGAATATTTATTTTTGTCAACACACGACTAATCTCAACGAATGAGTACTGTCCACGTGTGACAATTTTTGTTAAATTATTTCGTTCAACACATGACTAATCTCAACGAATGAGTACAGTCAACACATGAACTTTTATTTTATATTGATAAAGATGCAAATTTTAATATTAAAATATTTCGTTCAACACATGACTAATCTCAACGAATGAGTACAGTCAACACATGAACTTTTATATTATAATATTCTTTATTTTCTAAATTGGAATGAGGCCCAATCAATCACCATATAAAATTAATTATATGGATTTTCATACAACACATGTATATAATAGCATTGAAAAATAATCAACCATCAACCAAAGTGCACTACACTGTATAAGCATCAAATATAGATATCTAACGCTTATAACAGCCTGTCAATCAATCGATCGACATATTTAATCAATCAGGATGCGTGAACTTCATATTTCATCCCAACACCCGTGTGGGGTTTCAAACAATCAAACAAATATTTTATTCGTGCAGTTGGGCGATGTGTAAAATTTATCGACCCAATCAATGTCCTTCAAATAGGTGTACATAAACAAACCGTCTGGTTTGTAAATGAATATTTATTTATTCACATTCACGTTAAAAATTATATTTTTAACGATACAAATTTTATTCCAACATATGAATTTCTATTCAGTTCATTCTTTAAATAAAATGATATTTTTATTTTTCTAACATATTTTAGAAAATTTCGGCGGCATAATGGCACGATACTAGAAACGGGACGAGGCCTAGCCTTATCCCCGGTCTAGTGAAGGCCCACGCCATTCACACATCAATCAAAATCACCAAACAACCAAATTCAGATCAAATCATCTAACTAATTTATGCAACCAAACAAACAAGTCCATGGTCTGTGGACGATTGTGTCGGGTGCTACTAAGCACCGTCTGCATCCTAGTATATATATATAACTAGAAAAAGAAATTGAAAGGTGAGAAATTCTCACTAATAGCTATCCTAGCTCCACGGCACTTCATTGATAGAAATCTTCATCGCTATCGCATCTTCGTCATCTTCGTTGCTGTAGCCACTACATATGTAAAAATCGAATTTTTACTTCACTATTCAATATATAAAAATTATATTTTCATAATCGCGTCATACATTTAAAAATCGAATTTTTACTTCACTATTCAATATATAAAAATATCGACTTTCAAAAATATGGCTCTTTTCATATATATGGATTTCGCCTTTTCAAAAATGAAGATTCCGCCTTTTCAAAAATGAAGATTCCGCTTTTTTCAAAAATAAAGATTTTGCTTTTTCAAAAATGAAGATTCCGCCTTTTCAAAAATGAAGATTCCGCCTTTTCAAAAATAAAGATTTTGCTTTTTCAAAAATGAAGATTCCGCCTTTTCAAAAATAAAGATTTTGCTTTTTCAAAAATGAAGATTCCGCCTTTTCAAAAATAAAGATTTTGCTTTTTCAAAAATGAAGATTTCGCCTTTTCAAAAATGAAGATTTCGCTTTTTCAAAAATAAAGATTCTATTTTTCTCGAAGTAAAAATCATATTTTTACTTCACTACTTATCTCAAAATATCGTCTTTTCATATTTAAAAATATCGCTTTTATTTTGCTACCTATATAAAGATGATATTTCTAATATTTCTATCATGTAAAAATTATATTTTTAATTCTCTACCTAAACAAAAATCATATTTTTATAGTCGCTATATAGTAAAGACTATATTTTTTTATACTTTAAAAATATAAAAATCATATTTTTAATACTTTAAAAATATAAAAATCATATTTTTAACACTTTAAAAATATAAAAATCATATTTTTATATCATCTACATAGTCAAGATTATATTTTTAATACTTTAAAAATATAAAAATCATATTTTTATCTTTTCTATATCATAAAAATTATACTTTTATTTTGCTATTTATATATATAAATCTCAAATCAAATTTCTATACGCTATTTACACATATAAAAATAGTAAATAAATTAAATGTAAATAATTAAATAAAAATAACTCACTTTTTGCAAATAAAGGGGATCGGGGAAGTGGCGGCATCGGGCTGTAGAGGGGGTGGCGACCTGAACGGTGGTGAAGCAGGGGCGGCGATGTCAGCTCAGGGGGGGGGGGCGATCGATCCTCGATGGTGGAGAAGGACGCTCTGTGGAGTGGCGGCAGTTCTGAGGGATATCGGGTTCGGGGTCACGAGTTCGATAGGGGAGAAGGAGGGGAAAGAGGATCGGGGAGGTGGGGGAAAGGACGGCAGTCGGTTGGCCGGGGTCTGGGGAGGCGCGACGGTGCGATCGAGGGGGGGGTCCATCGTTCTCGAGGGTTTTTATTTTTTATTTTTTTTATAAACTGAATCGAGAATGAGGGTGGGGGGGCCAGAACGTATAGGAAGAGGGCAGGAGAGAGAAAGTTCATATTTTTTTATTTATTATTATATTAAATGCAAAATTTTGACTTTTACATACGACCTCAAAACGAGGCCCACCGCCTGTCGTCCATAGCGTTTTACCCCTATTCCGAACCCAATGGGATATGTATCGCAAGCTGATATGATCGTTTGAATCAGTTTCCGTTGAAATTTACATTTAAATCATTATATTGCATTTTTAACATACATTTCCAATTACCAGGGTCACATATTAACTCTAAAAATTCTCGAAAAATATTTTCTAGCTTCGTATTGACGATACGGTCCTAACAAAACTAGTTTCGTCGAATTCGGAGACCGTTGGAAAAATGGCCATTTTCCAGTCGATTAAAATCAACTAAAACTGGTCAAATGCGTTTTCCTTTGCCACGCTCACATATTGATTCGAAAAATTATGAAATTTGGAATCTAGCAATAACTTGACATCACGGATCCAACAAAAGTGGTTTCATCGAAATCCGAGGTCATTTGCAAAATGTCCATTTTTAAGGGCCTGAATTCCATAGCGACTATTCAGAATTTTCAACTGGACATCTTTTGATTCTCGCTATGAAATCTTGATTTTTCAGATTCGTTGGAAAGATATTATCGATTAGATCCTAATGTTTTTGGTTTCACTAAAATCCGGATTGTTTTGCACCCGGTACATTCAATTGAAGTTTGAAATCGAATTATCGAACTACCGCGCCATTTTCAATTCTATTTATAATTATATATAAATATTTATATTCTAACGACGACGTATATAATATATACGTTCTAATTATATTCAAATTAAATTTCTCGTCGATATTCTTTAAAAATAATCCATTTTAAATATTCAAAATTCACTAAAATTGCCGAAATAAAAATTTTAAACTGGCCCAGATTTTCCGGGTTGTTACAATCTCCCCCACTTAAAACTTTTCGTCCCCGAAAAGGAACAAAGTCGAAAGTGGTTTGATTAATCAACTCTACGTTCGATCTGGCTTCCATTCTCCAACTTTTCAGTTTCTGAGAATTTTCAAAATTTCAAAAATTTGGCTAACACCCTAAATTTTCGAAAAATTTCGCCATAACCTCCCCTGCACCGGGAGCATCGGGGAATTTCAAATAGCTTCCCCGGTCCTTCAGATCTCAAAAAGAAAAAGAAAAAGCCAAGCGGCTAGCCAATCGGCTCATAAAATCATCATCACCCAAACAAAACAGTAAATTATGCTAAACATGTACCTATTTGTCGGGCAAACAAATTTTATTCTCTGCTCTAGCCTCCTTGCCATGACCTGTTCAATGTAAGTATATGTATATGCAAGCAAATGCGACCGATTTTCAATATAGTTCAATATTTGGTTCAATTAGGCATAATGGTTCAAAATTATCAAACAATTAAACAAACAACACAAACATCAATCAATTAGTGAACTAGAGTTTCAAATTCATAACTTTGATATATATAAAGAAAATCATGTTTTGATGCCAAATCACAACAATGTATTCTAGCTATATTAGTTTTGGTTCTCACACCTGTCTAATGGAAATATATAGAAAATCACACCTTCGAAACTCGAACATAAATGTTGATGATGCGATCGCTATCATCAATATCATCTCCGGGCGACTAGAATGTGATTCCATATCTATCCAGTATATTAAAACTTTGAATATACGTATGCAAGGCGTATATGCAAATTCTTTATATACTGAATTGTCCAAAATCAATACAAATAAATAATCAAATACGAATAGTTGATTTAAATTTTCAAAACAAAATTTGTTTTCATTTGAAAAATATACTCTTCGCACTCGTTCTAGGATACTACTGATCCCATCTCTAACGAGTCATTCTAATTGTATATTACTAATCCAATATCTGATGAATTCTTTCGTATGGTTCTAATGTGTCTTGTTCTCGAGCTCTGTAAACCAAAGCTCTGATATCAACTGTGAAAACCCGTAACTTCCCCAGTGAGGAAAGCGTCGGATAGTTCGAGAACAAGCCACAACAGAATGCATATAAAAGAACATTTCACTGTATATTACAACAATGCATCAGATTACAAGAATATACAGAGTATAAATGAATATTACACAGAAATATCAGAGATTTAAATTACATTTAAATACATAGCAGCGGAAAATAATACAATACACAACTAGTAGTAGATATACGGATACAAAGCTTTCCGGATATCGTTCCAGCTGTAAACCAGGATCCTGTGAATATAAATCTGCAAAACCAAAACTACTAGCTGCCCGTGTCAAAATAGGGGCACCCAGAGTTTAGGTTAAAACAATAAACTCCAGGTCAGTCATGTGACTGGTGTGAGAACTAAAACAGTTGTAAATCTTTATTTTAAAGATAGGTAAATCAAGGGACCACGCCGTATAACACGGAACGGGTTTCCTCCCAAGAATACCAGTGCATCAAACAAACAGCGCAATGCTAAATAAAGAAAAATGAAGCTGTTATAAGACCCAGGTCCCATCACAAAATGCAACGCAGCCAAGGATAGGGTTTTCCCTTATAACAGCCAAAGAATGCTTGATACGTTTAAAACAAATCGTTTGATACTATTATAAGTGCATAGTGTATAAAACAACTTCAAATCATAAGTATCAATCATAGGCGGCATGAATGCCCCATCCCACTATGTCGCCATACTAGGCTCTACAAATAAAACCGTAAATGTCACGTATTTGGAAGCTGGATTTCCATCTATGAACCGAGGCAAAAGATAGTCCTCACCGACTTCGAGACTGTCTAGCCCGAGCATCAGGGTCAGAGCGCATCGACCCTTGGATCCTCAGGGCCGGTCCACCGATGTGGATTAAAATGCCTGAACATGCGTTTCCCCGCCCTTTGGGGCGTAAATGAGCCAACTAAATGACTCCATCGGTTCGAGAACGACTGATCAATCCGAGGCGCCTCGCAACAGCAACAACCACATAAGTCAAACTCGTCAGGGCGTGTAAAACCACTGACGCCACTTTTTGGCTAGAAAGAAACGCATGCCCTCCCTGACGTCCTCTCCCGTTTTTGGTTCATACCGGGTGTGAAACACGCGAAGTAAACGTTACACAAAGCTACGCCACAAAGGCCTTGCTTTGATCATCACCACAAGACTTTGCTTTTCAACAGAAGCCTCGATCAATTTCCACTTAGGCATGCCACACAGACAATTCACTCCATGCGTTTGATATCCATCAATATATAACCCCTGAGCTCGTACGTCTCAGAGAAGGGCGTTAAGCAAGAGAATAAATTCTCCGCCGCCAAACAGATATATATTTAATAGAGATCAATCACACGGACTAAAATCCAATGTCAGACACACAGTCCATTTACAAGTCCGTTCGGGGTCTGAACGAAACCGGAGGCACCTAGTACCCCGCATATCCATCGATCTCCAAGCACGTCTGGACGATCACCAACTGTTTCCATCTTCTTGGGTGTACAGCCCAATCAAGCTCATCAGCAATCACCCAAACGACGTGAAGACTTCTGGTCTTCGACCACCGTCTTCATCTTCGACTTATCGTTGTATCAGTTATTCAGAATGGGATAAACCCGGTCTTTCCGAATAACTCGCGTATATTTTAAAATAAGTGTTACACAAACACAACATACGCCTCATTCCAATTCATTAGTCACTAACCGTAAATTAATCAAGAGAACAATTCCCCAAATATTTACCCCGAAGGCCGAAACCAACATCAGATCAATATTCAGAAAACCATTCTGCTTGGCTAACCGACAGTTAGTTTCTAAATTTCACATTCATAGGGAAAGGTTCCCATTAATTTTATCCAAGACAAATTCCTTGAATTTATTCTTTATTCTATTTTTGAATCTTAATTCAAACTAGTCGGGATTAGCGAACCTTACCGAAGTAATTATTTATTTTAATTTCCCCATCCCAACCTATTCATCCCATGAAGTAAAACTGGTAATACTTCATATCTAACACCACAGTGTTATCGGTAAATTCAATTACCATTTCACGTTCAAATCTAATTAAAGATTTAACTATCGCCTGGAGCAAAACTGGTGATACTCCATTTTCGATCATTTCAATCTAATTAAAGATTCATTAAAACTCCACTTAGTTTTAATCTTCGACTGGGTTAAAGAATCAGTGTCATTTAAAACAGGGTTCACGATAAACCCAAAATCAGATTCATTAATTATCGGGTTAAAGAGCGAGTGTTGTTTAAAACACTATTCACGATAAACCCAAAAATCAATATCAATTCAATTCCAATTAAATATTATTTAATCGGTACACTTCATTAAATCTAAATAAAAAGATTTAATCTTTTCTCAACTGGGTTCAAGAACAGTGTTAGTGAAGACACCATTCACGACAAACCCAAATCACATTTGATATTCAATATAAGGCTCTGAATAGAAAATATATCGGCTTATATTCAATATCAAATTCTACGATTAACAAATGTCGTATTGGAAACAACGATATAAATATATATCTTTCAAATTTCCATAACAACACCTGTATAATCTCGAATTCTAACATCGAAATATTCCGAAGACAATTTCGATTCAAATCCACTCCAATGCAATCATTGGAAATTTTGGTTATTTTTAAAACCCTTTTCAAATTCAATTTATTTATTTAAAAATAAACAGAATTATATTTCTAGTTCAAAACTAGTTCATTTCGATAAAAATCTATTTTTATCTTTTCAAATATGGAGTTTTTCATCCCAAATCTTCACAAATCATTTCTTATGATTTTACACAAATTATTACTATTTTTAATAATTTTATCAAGGCCCGTACAGTCGATTTCCATCAATGGCCATCGAACTGCACTTACAGCGACCTTTTTTAAATTTTATTTGGACGTAACTCCAAATCCAACCGTTAGATTTCTAATTTCTAATATTCTTTAGAAAGCTCTTTTCGGTACGAACCCAACGGTTCCGGTTTTAGGATAATCCGACAGTCGGATCTCCCGTAATGTCCGTTTGAAATAAATGGTCGAAATTCACGAACTGCCGCGGCGCGGCGCGTTCTATTCAGGCCATTATATTATATATATAATATATATAATATATATTTCGTCGATTTCTATTTAAAACGAATTATATAAATAGTTTTAAATTCGTTTCAAAAGAAATTTCAACTTCCTTTTCAATTCAAATCAAAATTGAATTATTCTTTATAAATTCGTTTTAAAATTCATTTCTATTCAATTCAAATTTCAATTCAATTTGAATTCATTTCAATTCGCTTTCAATTCAATTTGAATTCGTTTTTAATTCAATTCATTTCGAAATCGTTTTCAATTCAATTCATTTCTAAATCGTTTTCAATTCAATTCATTTCGAAATCGTTTTCAATTCAATTCATTTCGAAATCGTTTTCAATTCAATTCATTTTGATTTCATTTCAAAATATGCGTTTTCGAAATCACTTTTCAATATGCATTTTAAAATGAATAAAATCGATATAAATATCGTTCACGTCAAAATGGCGTCAATCTAACCAACACGGCTTCATATATTTCTATTTTCAAATATTCTATTCAACAAATGAATATTTATTTTTGTCAACACACGACTAATCTCAACGAATGAGTACTGTCCACGTGTGACAATTTTTGTTAAATTATTTAGTTCAACACATGACTAATCTCAACGAATGAGTACAGTCAACACATGAACTTTTATATTATAATATTCTTTATTTTCTAAATTGGAATGAGGCCCAATCAATCACCATATAAAATTAATTATATGGATTTTCATACAACACATGTATATAATAGCATTGAAAAATAATCAACCATCAACCAAAGTGCACTACACTGTATAAGCATCAAATATAGATATCTAATGCTTATAAGACCTGTCAATCAATCGATCGACATATTTAATCAATCAGGATGAGTGAACTTCATATTTCATCCCAACACCCGTGTGGGGTTTCAAACAATCAAACAAATATTTTATTCATGCAGTTGGGCGATGTGTAAAATTTATCGACCCAATCAATGTCCTTCAAATAGGTGTACATAAACAAACCATCTGGTTTGTAAATGAATATTTATTTATTCACATTCACGTTAAAAATTATATTTTTAACGATAAAACATTTTATTCCAACATATGAATTTCTATTCAGTTCATTCTTTAAATAAAATGATATTTTTATTTTTCTAACATATTTTAGAAAATTTCGGCGGCATAACGGCACGATACTAGAAACGGGACGAGGCCTAGCCTTATCCCCGGTCTAGTGAAGGCCCACGCCATTCACACATCAATCAAAATCACCAAACAACCAAATTCAGATCAAATCATCTAACTAATTTATGCAACCAAACAAACAAGTCCATGGTCTGTGGACGATTGTGTCGGGTGCTACTAAGCACTGTCTGCATCCTAGTATATATATATAACTAGAAAAAGAAATTGAAAGATGAGAAATTCTCACTAATAGCTATCCTAGCTCCACGGCACTTCATTGATAGAAATCTTCATCGCTATCGCATCTTCGTCATCTTCGTTGCTGTAGCCACTACATATGTAAAAATCGAATTTTTACTTCACTATTCAATATATAAAAAATATATTTTCATAATCGCGTCATACATTTAAAAATCGAATTTTTACTTCACTATTCAATATATAAAAATATCGACTTTCAAAAATATGGCTCTTTTCATATATATGGATTTCGCCTTTTCAAAAATGAAGATTCCGCCTTTTCAAAAATGAAGATTCCGCTTTTTTCAAAAATAAAGATTTTGCTTCTTCAAAAATGAAGATTCCGCCTTTTCAAAAATGAAGATTCCGCTTTTTCAAAAATAAAGATTTTGCTTTTTCAAAAATGAAGATTCCGCCTTTTCAAAAATAAAGATTTTGCTTTTTCAAAAATGAAGATTCCGCCTTTTCAAAAATAAAGATTTTTCTTTTTCAAAAATGAAGATTCCGCCTTTTCAAAAATAAAGATTTTGCTTTTTCAAAAATGAAGATTCCGCCTTTTCAAAAATGAAGATTTCGCTTTTTCAAAAATAAAGATTCTATTTTTCTCGAAGTAAAAATCATATTTTTACTTCACTACTTATCTCAAAATATCGTCTTTTCATATTTAAAAATATCGCTTTTATTTTGCTACCTATATAAAGATGATATTTCTAATATTTCTATCATGTAAAAATTATATTTTTAATTCTCTACCTAAACAAAAAACATATTTTTATAGTCGCTATATAGTAAAGACTATATTTTTTATACTTTAAAAATATAAAAATCATATTTTTAATTCTTCTACATAATAAAGATTATATTTTTAACACTTTAAAAATATAAAAATCATATTTTTATATCATCTACATAGTCAAGATTATATTTTTAATACTTTAAAAATATAAAAATCATATTTTTATCTTTTCTATATCATAAAAATTATACTTTTATTTTGCTATTTATATATATAAATCTCAAATCAAATTTCTATACGCTATTTACACATATAAAAACAGTAAATAAATTAAATGTAAATAATTAAATAAAAATAACTCACTGTTTGCAAATAAAGGGGATCGGGGAAGTGGCGGCATCGGGCTGTAGAGGGGGTGGCGACCTGAACGGTGGTGAAGCAGGGGCGGCGATGTCAGCTCGGGGGGGGGGGATCGATCCTCGATGGTGGCGAAGGACGCTCTGTGGAGTGGCGGCAGTTCTGAGGGATATCGGGTTCGGGGTCACGAGTTCGACAGGGGAGAAGGAGGGGAAAGCGGATCGGGGAGGTGGGGGAAAGGGCGGCGGTCGGTTGGCCGGGGTCTGGGGAGGCGCGACGGTGCGATCGAGGGGGGGGTCCATCGTTCTCGAGGGTTTTTTTATTTTTTTTTATAAACTGAATCGAGAATGAGGGGGGGGGGGCAGAGCGTATAGGAAGAGGGCAGGAGAGAGAAAGTTCATATTTTTTTTATTTATTATTATTTTAAATGCAAAATTTTGACTTTTACATACGACCTCAAAACGAGGCCCACTGCCTGTCGTCCATAGCGTTTTACCCCTATTCCAAACCCAATGGGATATGTATCGCAAGCTGATATGATCGTTTGAATCAGTTTCCGTTGAAATTTACATTTAAATCATTATATTGCATTTTTAACGTACATTTCAAATTACCAGGGTCACATACTAAATCTAAAAATTCTCGAAAAATATTTTCTAGCTTCGTATTGACGATACGGTCCTAACAAAACTAGTTTCGTCGAATTCGGAGACCGTTAGAAAAATGGCCATTTTCCAGTCGATTAAAATCAACTAAAACTGGTCAAACGCGTTTTCCTTTGCCACGTTCACATATTGATTCGAAAAATTATGAAATTTGGAATCTAGCAATAACTTGACATCACGGATCCAACAAAAGTGGTTTCGTCGAAATCCGAGGTCGTTTGCAAAATGTCCATTTTTAAGGGCCTGAATTCCATAGCGACTATTCAGAATTTTCAACTGGACATCTTTTGATTCTCGCTATGAAATCTTGATTTTTCAGATTCGTTGGAAAGATATTATCGATTAGATCCTAATGTTTTTGGTTTCACTAAAATCCGGATTGTTTTGCACCCGGTACATTCAATTCAAGTTTGAAATCGAATTATCGAACTACCGCGCCATTTTCAATTCTATTTATAATTATATATAAATATTTATATTCTAACGATGACGTATATAATATATACATTCTAATTATATTCAAAATAAATTTCTCGTCGATATTCTTTAAAATAATCCATTTTAAATATTCAAAATTCGCTAAAATTGCCGAAATAAAAATTTTAAACTGGCCCAGATTTTCCGGGTTGTTACATCCACAGACCATGGACGGCTTGTATGCTTGTTTGTGTGATTTTTATGTGTAGTTGATTATGTGATGTGGTGTGAAATGAAATAAAACGTTGTATAGTTGGAAATAGGATTTTTAACGTGTATTTAAAATGAAATAAATATAGACAAATCGGACGATTTGTTTATATACACACTTTTTACTGATATTGATTGGGACGATAAATTTTACACATCGCCCAACTACATAAATAAAATCTGTGTTTGATTGTTTGAAAACCCCACATGGGTATTGGGATGATATATGACATACACTAGTCCCAACAATTAGCTGTATGTCGATCGATTGATGGACAGACTTTTATGAGCGTTAAATATTTATATTTGATGCAAATACAGTGTAGAATGCACTTTGGATGATGGTTGATTATTCATTGTTGTTATTGTATACATGTTTTGTAGAAAATCCATATAATTAACATTGTGTGGTAATTGGTTGGGCCTCATTCCAGTTTTGAAATAGAAATATTTGAAAAAGAAATATTTGAAATAGAACATTTGAAAATAGAAATATATGAAGCCGTGCTGATTAGATTGACACCATTTTGACGTGAACGATATTTATATCGATTTAATTCAATTTTCGATGTATATTGAAAGTGATTTCGAAATTTGAATTATATTGAAAATAACTGAAATTCGAATTATATTGAAATGAATTGAAATTCGATTCAAATTGAAATTTAATAGAACTGAATTCAAATTGAATAGAATTGAATTAGAATTGAAATTGAATAGAATTGAATTCGAATTGGAATTGAATTAATTTGAAATTCAAATTGAATTGAAATTCGAATTAAATTGAAATTGAATTAAAAATCGATTTGAATTGAAATCAATTTGAAAGGAATTTAAAGCGAATTTATAAGGAAAAATTCAACTTTGATTTGAATTTGAAATGAAGTTGAAATCATTTCGAAAACGAATTTAAAACGATTTATAATATACGTTTAAAAGGAAATCGATGAAGTATATATTATATATATAATATGATGGCCTGAATAGAACGCGCCGCGCCGCGACAGTTCGTAAGTTTCGACCACTGACTTCGAGTGGATATTGCGGGAGGTCCGACCGTCGGATTCTCTTGAAACCAGAACCGTTGGGTTCGTATCGAAAAGAGCTTAACGAATATTAGAAATTTGAAATCTAACGGTTGGATTTGGAATTATGTCCAAATCATATTTGAAAAAGGTCGCTGTAAGTGCAGTTCGATGGCCGTTGATGGAAACCGACTGTACAGGCCTTGTTAAAATTATTAAAAATAGTAATAATTTGTGTAAAATCATAAGAAATGATTTGTGAAGAATTGGGATGAAAAACTCCATATTTGAAAAGATAAAAATAGATTTTTATCGAAATGAACTAGTTTTGAACTAGAATAATAATTTATTTATTATTAAAATAAATAAATTGGTTTTGAAATGGTTTTGAAAATAAGCAGAATTTCCAATAATTGAATTGGAATGGATTTGAATCGAAATTGTCTTTGGAATATTTTGATGTTGGATTACGTGATTATACAGATATTGTTATAGAAATTTGAAAGATATTTATATCGTTATTTCCAATATGATTTTGTTGGTCGTAGAATTTGATATTGAATATCAGTCGATATATTTTCTATTCAGAGCCTTGTATTTATTATCAAATGTGATTTGGATTTGTCGTGAATGGTGTCTTCATTAACACTATTCTGAAGCCCAGTTGATGAAAAGATTAAATCTTTTTATTTAGATTTAATGAAGTGTGCCAATTAAATAATATTTAATTGGAATTGAATTGGTATTGATTTTTGGGTTTATCGTGAACAGTGTTTTAAATAACACTTGTTCTTTAACCCGATAATTAATGGAATGTGATTTTGGGTTTATCATGACCGTGTTTTAAATGGCACTGATTCTTTAACCCAGTTAATGATTAAAACTAAGTGGAGTTTTAATGAATCTTTAATTAGATTGAAAAGATCGAGAATGGAGTATCGCCAGTTTTATTCCAGGCGATAGTAAAACCTTTAATCAGATTTGAACGTGAAATGGTAATTGAATTTACCGATAACACCGTGGTGTTAGAGATGAAGTATTACCAGTTTTACTTCATGGGATGAATAGGGTGGGATTGGGAAATTAAAATAAGTGATTACTTCGGTGTGATTCGCTAATCCCGACTAGTTTGAATTGATATTCAAAGAAGATTAAAGAATAAATTTAAAGAATTTATCTTTGATAAAATTAATGGGAACCTTTCCTAAAGTATAAGAATATTTGAATAAAAGAATATTCTGAATTGGAATGAGGCGTATGTTGTGTTTGTGTAACACTTGTTTATTATATACGCGAGTTATTCGGAAAGACCGGGTTTATCCCATTCTGAATAACTAATTCGACGATAAGTCGAAGGTGAAGACGGTGGTTGAAGACCAGAGGTCTTCACGTCGTTTGGATAATTATTGATGATCTTGATTGGGCTGTACACCCAAGAAGATGGAAACAGTTGGTGATCGTCCAGACGTACTTGGAGATCGATGGATATGCGGGGTACTAGGTGCCTCCGGTTTCGTTCAGACCCAGAACGAACTTTTAAATGGACTGTGTGTCTGACATTGGATTTTAGTCTGTGTGATTGATTTCTATTAAATATATATCTGTTTGGCGGCTGAGAATTTATTCTCTTGCTTAACGCCCTTCTCTGAGACGTACGAGCCCAGGGGTTATATAATGATGGATATCAAACGCATGGAGTGAATTGTCTGTGTGGAATGCCTAACTGGCAAATAATCAAGGCTTTTGTTGAAAAGCAAAGTCTTGTGGTTGATGATCAAAGCATGGCCTGTGTGGCATAGCTTTGTGTAACGTGAATTCGCGAGCCTCACATCCCGGTTGTGAACCAGAAACGGGAGAGGACCTAAGGGAGGGCATGCGTTTCCTTCTAGCTAGAAGTGGCATCAGTGGTTTTACACGCCCTGACGAGTTTGACTTATGTGGTTGTTGCTGTTGCGAGGCGCCTTGGTTAGATCGGACGATCCGGGTCCGATGGAGTCATTCGTTGGCTCACTTACGCCCTATAGGGCGGGAAAACACAGTGTTCAGGCATTTTAATCCATATCGGTGGACCGACCCTGACGATCCAAAGGCTTGACTGAGTATTTGCCTGAGACATGGGCTAGATTGTCTCGAATCGGTAGAGGACGATCCCTAGCCTCGGTTCACAGACGGAAATCCAATTTCCAGATACGTGACTTTGCGGTTTTGATTGTAGAACTTAGTATTGGCAACATAGTAGCATGGGATACTATGCCGCCTATTTATGATTGAAGTTGTTTTGACATTATACACCAAATATAGTATCAAATGATTTGTTTTTAAACGTGCTAAGCATGTTTGGCTATTATAAGGTAAAACCCTATCCTCCGGCTTGCGTTGCATTGTGTGATGGGACCTGGGTCTTATAATAGCTTCATTTTTCTTTATTTAGCATTGCGCTGTTTGTTTTATGCACTAGTATTCTTGGGAGGAAACCCGTTCCGCGTTAGCAGCATGGTCCCTTGATCTACCAAACTTTAAAATAAAGATTAATAACTGTTTTAGTCCTCACACCAGTCACATGACTGACCTGGAGTTTATTGTTTTAACCTAAACTCTGGGTGCCCTTATTTTGACACGGGCAGCTAGTAGTTTTGGTTTTGCAGATTTATATTCACAGGATCCTGATTTACAGCTGGAACGATACTTGGAAAGCTCTGTATCTGCGTATTACTTCTAGTTGTGTATTGTGTTATTTTCCGCTGCTATGTAATGTATTGTAATCTCTGATATTTTCTGTTGTGTAATATTTATTTATACTCTGTATATTCTTGTATCTGATGGAATTGTTGTAATATACAATGAAATGTTCTTCCGTCTGCGTTCTATTTTGTCGTGTTCTCAAAACAATCAGGCGTTTCGAACGGTCTTGATCGGTTTAGCGACTGATTCGGATCGAGCGAAATTCCTTGTCGTTACATTTGGTATCAGAGTTTTGGTTTACAAAGCTCAGAGAACAAGTCACATTAGAACCATACGAAAGAATTCATCAGATATTGGATTAGTAATATCCGATGGGAATTACTCGTTAGAGATGGGATAAGTAGTATCCTAGAACGAGTGTGAAGAGTATGTTTTTTAAAATGAAAACAATTTTTGTTTTGAAAATTTAAATCAATTATTCGTATTTGATTATTTATTTTATTTTGATTTGGACTATCAGGTATATAGAAATTTTGAGTATACGTCTGATCCACGGTTATTCAAAGTTTTAATATACTGGATAAATATAGAATCACACTCTAGTCGCCCGGAGATAATTCTGGTAATGCGGCCGCATTATCAGCATTTGTGTTCGAGTTTCGAAGGCGTGATATCTATATATTTCCAATAGACTGGTGTGAGAACCAAAATTAGATAGGGCCTATTGTTGTGATTTGGCATCAAAAATGTGATTTTTGACTATATATATCAAAGTTATGAATTTGAAATAATAATTCACTAATTGATTGATGGTTGTGTTGTTTGATTAATTAGAAATTGAACCTTTAACCAAATTGAATCAATTAGTAAATTGTATTGAAAATTAGTCGCATTTGCATGCATTTTAATGTACTTATATTGAACAGGTCATAGCAAAGAGGCTAGAGCAGAAGAATAAAATTGTTTGCCCGACAAATAGGTACATATTTACCATAATTTACAGTTTCGTTTAGGTGATGATGATTTTATGAGCCGATTGGCTAGCCGCTTGGCATTTTCTTTTTCTTTTGGATTGAAGAAGGCCATGGGAGGCTATATGAAATATCCCGAAGTCCCCGGTGGAGGGGAGGTTATGGCGAAATTTTTCGAAAATTTAGGGTGCTAGCCAAATTTTTGAAAAATTTGAAAAGTTCTTAGAAACTGAAAAGTAGAAGAACTTAAGCCGTAGTCAAAATAATGAAAGTTGAGTTAATTAGTTAAACAACATTCGGCTTCGTTCCTTTTCGGGGATGAAAAGCTTTAAGTGGGGGAGATTGTGACGACTCGGAAATCCGAGCCAATTTAAAATTTTTATTTTGGCAATTTTAGCGAATTTTGGATATTTAAAATGAATTATTTTAAATAATAATGATGAGAAATTTATTTTGAATTGAATTGGAATGTATATATTTATATACATCGTCGTTAGAATATAACTATTTATTTTAATTTATAAAAGGAATTGAAAATGGCGAGGTAGTTCGATAATTCGATTTCAAATTTCAAATGAATGTACAGGGTGCAAAATAAACCGGATTTTAGTGAAACCAAAAATATTTGAATCTAATTGATAATATCTTTCCAACGAATAAGAAAAATCAAAATTTCATAGCGGGGATAAAAAGATATGTCCAGTTGAAAATTCAGAATAGTCGCTATGGAATTCTGGCCCTTAAAAATGGAAATTTTGCAAATGACCTCGGATTTCGACGAAACCACTTTTGTTGGATCCGTGATGTCAAGTTATTGCTAGATTCCAAAATTTATAATTTTTTGATTCAATATGTGGGCGTGGCAAAGGAAAACGCGTTTGACCAGTTTTAGTTGATTTTAATCGACTGGAAAATGACCATTTTTCAAACGATCTCGGAATTTGACGAAACTAGTTTTGTTAGGACTGTATCGTCAATACGAAGCTATAAAATATTTTTTGGGAATTTTTCAAGTTAGTCTGTGACCCCAGTAAATTGAAATGCGCGTTCAAATTCAATATATAGAGTTATATGTTGATTTTGACAAAAACTGATCGAAACAGTCGAATCGGCTTAAGATGTATATCCCATTGTGTTCGGATGGGGGTGAAACGCTATGGACGACAGGCGGTGGGTCTCGTTCCGAGGTCGAAATAAAAGGCTACTTTTTGGTGGAAAATAAAATAAATAAATTATATAAAAATCTCTCCACTCCTTTTCTCTCTCCTCCTTTGTAGCGTCCCGAACTTCCCCGGTCTCCGAAGAGATGAAAAAGAACGAATTACTGTGAGGGCAAGACAAATCAGGACATAAACAGAAGAACATTTCATTGTTATTACAACAATTCCATCAGATACAAGAATATACAGAGTAAAATTGAATAAATTACATTCGATAAATATCAGAGATTACAATAAATTACATAGCAGCGGAAAGTAATACAAAGCACAACTGAAGGTGATATACGGATACAGAGCTTTCTGGATATCATTCCAGCTGTAAACCAGGATCCTGTGAATATAAATCTGCAAAACCAAAACTACTAGCTGCCCATGCGGAAAATAGGGGCACCCAGAGTTTAGGTTAAAACAATAAACTCCAGGTCAGTCACGTGACTGGTGTGAGAACTAAAACATTTATTAATATTGGTTTTAAAGTTAGGTAAATCAAGGGACCACGCCGTATAACACGGAACGGGTTTCCTCCCAAGAATACCAGTGCATAGAACAAACATCGCAATGCTAAATAAAGAAAAAATGAAGTTGTTATAAGACCCAGGTCCCATCACACAATGCAACGCAAGCCGGAGGATAGGGTTTTCCCTTATAACAGCCAAAGCATGCTTGATACATTTAAAACACATTATTTGATACTATTATAGGTGTATAGTGTCAAAACAATTTCAATCATAAATATCAATCATAGGCGGCATAGTTACCATCTACTATGTCGCCATACTAGTTCTACAATTAAAACCGCAATATCACGTATTGGAAATTGGATTCCGTCATGAGTCGAGGCAAGGGGCAAGCTCCTCTCCGCGTTCGAGACACTCTAGCAAATGTCTCAGGACTACACACTCTGGGCAACCCTGGATCTTCAGGGCCGGTCCTCACTTACGTTAGAGGAATGGCAATTCCTGAACACACGTTTCTCGGTCCTTACAGACCTAAAATAGAGGCGCCTCATCCAACAACCACAAATGTGAAAAGTATATAAATGTCAGGGCTGGTAAGTCACTGACACCACCAAAGCTAGAAAGAAACGTCGTGCTCTCCCTGCAGTCCGTATCCCATTTTTGACTCATACCGAGGTGTGAGGCTCGCGAATTCACGTTATACACAAAGCTGCCACGTAGGCCGTGCTTTGATCATCAACCACAAGAATCTGCTTTTCAACAAAAGCCTTGATCATTGCATCTTAGCGTGCCACATAGGCAATTCATGCCATGCGATTGATATCTATCGATATATAACCTCTAAGCTCGTACGTCTCAGAGAAGGGCGTTAAGTAAGTGAATAAATTCTCCGCCGCCAAACAAATATATATTTAACAGAAATCAATCAACACAGAATAAAATCCAATGTCAGACACACAATCCATTTAGAAGTTCGTTCTGTGTCTGAACGAAACCGGAGGCACTTTCCTCGCATATCCATTCATCTCCAAGTACGTCTGGACGACCACCAACTATTTCCATCCTCTTGGGTGTACAGCCCAATCAGGATCGTCAGTAATTATCCAAACGATGTGAAGACTTCCGGTCTTCAACCACCGTCTTTATCTTCGGCATATCGTCGAATCGGTTATTCAGAATGGGTATAACCCCGGCCTTTCCGAACAACCCGCATATATTAAAAACAGTGCTAGAAAACACAACATACGCCTCATTCCAATTCTGAATATTCTGTTATTTAAATATTCACATCTTTTGGGAAAGGTTCCCATTAATTTTATCCAAGATAAATTCTTTAAAATTTATCCTTTAATCTTCCTTTGGATGTCATTTCAAACCAAATTATGGTTTTCCAAACTAGTCGAGATTAGCGAACCACACCGAAGTAATTTTTTATTTTATTTCCCAATCCCAACCTATTCATCCCATGAAGCAAAACTGGTAATACTCCATATCTAACACCACGGTGTTATTGGTAAAATTAATTACCATTTCATGTTCAAATCTGATAAAAAATTTAACTATCGCTTTGGAGCAAAACTGGTGATACTCCATTCTCGCTCACTTTCTAAATTTGATAATTTAAATTATCAATTCACGTTTCAATCTTATTGCAGATTCGTTAAAACTCCTTTTACTGGGTTAAAAAAAACTAGTGTCATTTAAAACACAGTTCACGATAAACCCAAATCACATTCTATTTATTATCGGGTTAAAGAACAAATGTTATTTAAAACACTGTCCACGACAAACCCACAAGTCAATTCTATTTAACACCCGTTTCAAATCCAATTTATTTATTTAAAAATAAATGGGTTTTAATTTTTGTTCAAAACTAGTTCATTTCTATAAAAATCTATTTTTATCTTTTCAAAAATGGAGTTTTTCATCCCAACTTTTCCCAAATCATTTCTTATGATTTTACACAAATTATCACTATTTTTAATAATTTTGTCAAGGCCCGTACAGTCGATTTCCATCAACGGCCATAGAACTGCACTTACAGCGACCTTTTTCAAATTTGATTTGGACATATCTCCAAATCCAACTGTTAGATTTCAAATTTCAAACATTCGTTAGAAAGCTCTTTTCGATACGAACCCAACGGTTCCGGTTTTAGTAGAATTCGACGGTCGGATCTCCCGTAATGTCCGTTTGAAGTTAATGGTCGAAATTCGCGAACTGCCGCAGCGCGGCGACCATTATATTATATATATAATATATATTATAAATATTTTGTCGATTTCTATTTAAAACGAATTATATAAATAGTTTTGAATTCGTTTCAAAAACATTTTCAACTTCCATTTCAATTCAAATCAAAATTAAATTTTGCCTTATAAATTCGTTTTAAAATTCATTTCTATTCAATTCAAATCACATTGGTTTTCTATTCAAATCAAATTCGTTTTCTATTCAGTTCAATTCAAATTGGTTTTCTATTCAAATCAAATTCGTTTTCTATTCAATTCAATTCGAATTCGTTTTCTATTCAATTCAATTCGAATTCGTTATCTATTCAATCAAATTCAAATTTCATTTCAAAATATTCGATTTCGAAATCACCTTTCAATATTCATTTTAAAATGAATAAAATCGATATAAATATCGTTCACGTCAAAATGGCGTCAATCTAATCAACACGGCTTCATATATTTCTATTTTCAAATATTCCATTCGACAAATGAATATTTATCCTTTTTCTCCACACACGATTAATCTCAACGAATGAGTACTGTCCACGTATGGCTATTTTTGTTATTTAAAATATTTTATAAAATTTGGGTATCTATCGTTTGATTTTCAATTAGACTGCACCGTGAAGTAGTTCTAATTTTAAATATGATAAAGATGTATATTTTATTATTAAAACATTTCGTTCAACACATGACTAATCTCAACGGATGAGTACGGTCAATACATGAACCTTTATATTCTTTATTTTCCCGATTGGAATGAGGCCCAATCAATTACCATATAGCGTTAGCTATATGGATTCCATACCACACATGCATATAATAGCAACGAAAAATAATCAACCATCAACCAAAGTGCACTACGCTGTATAAGCATCAAATATAGATATCTAACGCTTATAACAGCCTGTCAATCAATCGATTGACATATTTAATCAATCAGGATGAGTGAACTTCAAATTTCATCCCAACACCCATGTGGGGTTTCAAACAATCAAACACAGATTTTAGTTGTGCAGTTGGGCGATGTGTAAAATTTATCGACCCAATCAATATCAGTCAAATCAGTGTATATAAACAAATCGGTCGATTTGTTTATAAATATTTATTTATTCACATTCACGCTAAAAATTATATTTTTAACGATAAAATATTTTATTTTAACACATGGATTTTTATTCAGTTCATTTACAAAATAAAAACGATATTTTTATTTTTCTAACTTATTTTAGAAAATTTCGGCGGCATAACGGCACGATACTAGAAACGGGACAAGGCCTAGCCTTATCCCCGGTCTAGTGAAGGCCCACGCCATTCACACAACAATCAAATCCATTCAATTTCACCAAACAACTCAATTCAAATCAAATAATCTAACCAACTACACAACCAAACAATTAAACAAACAAGCCATCCATGGTCTGTGGATGACGGGTGTCGGGTGCTACTAAACACCGTCTGCATCCTAGTATATATATATATATATATATATATATATATATATATATATATATATAACTAGAAAAAGAAATTGAAGAGTGAGAAATTCTCACCAATAGCTATCCAATACCACGAATCTTCATTGATAGAAATCTTCATCGTTCTCGCCTTTTTTTTCCTTTCGTTGCCCGTAGTCACTACATATATAAAAATCGAATTTTTACTTCGCTATTCAATATATAAAAATCGAATTTTTACTTCTCTATTCAATATATAAAAATCGAATTTTTACTTTGCTATTCAATATATAAAAATTGAATTTTTACTTCGCTACTGTATAGATAAAAATTCTATTTTTATCACGTTCTTCTATACATAAAGATTTCGCCTTTTCAAATATAAAGATTTCGCCTTTTTATATATAAAGATTTCGCCTTTTTATTAAAGGTTTCGCCTTTTTATATATAAAGGTTTCGCCTTTTTATATATAAAGATTTCGCCTTTTTATATATAAAGATTTCGCCTTTTTATATATAAAGATTTCGCCTTTTTATTCCTGCTATAATATAAAAATCATATTTTTACATATTCAACATCGCTATAAAAATCATATTTTTACATATTAAAACATATATGAAAAATCGGATTTTTCTAAGCCTAAAAACATATGAAAAATCAGTTTTTTTCCTAAGCTAATCACATAAATAAATAAAGCTTACTGTTTAATGAGGGAGGAAGAGGGGGTTCGGCATTGAAGTGGCGATGGCGGGTTGGTGGAGCGTCGGCTTCAGGAGGAGCTGCGTCGAATGGGGGGTCTCGATGGCTGCGGGCTCCTTGGCCGTCGACGGAGCTGGAGATGAAGGGGGGTCTTCGATCCACGTGTCGGTGTAAAAAGGGGGCTCGCGATTTTAGGGATTGGGGGTGGGGGCTGAATGCGGAGGGAGGAGGATGGAGGGGTGGGCTTCGCCACAGACGCAGCGGCGATCGCCAGGCGATGGCGATCGAAGTAGGGGCGGCTGAGCGATTTAGGTAATTTTTTATTTATTTATAAAAATCGATTGAAGAAAATAAACGGGGGGGGGGGGGGGGGAGGGGGCCAGAGAAATATAGAGAGGAGGGAGGTTTTTTTTATTATTTAATTATTTTATTTATCACTAAAAAGCAACTTTTATTTTCGACCTCTAAACGAGGCCCACCGCCTGTCATCCTTATCGTTTTACCCCCATTCCGAACACAATGGGATATGTATCGCAAGCTGATTCGATCGTTTCGATCAGTTTCCGTTAAAATCAACATATTACTCTATATATTGAATTTGAATGCGCATTTCAATTTACTGGGGTCATATACTAACTCGAAAAATTCCAGAAAAATATTTTCTAGCTTCGTATTGACGATACGGTCCTAACAAAACTAGTTTCTTCGAATTCTGAGACCGTTGGAAAAATGGCCATTTTCCAGTCGATTAAAATCAACTAAAACTGGTCAAACACGTTTTCCTTTGCCACGCTCACATATTGATTCGAAAAATTATGAAATTTGAAACCTAGCAATAATTTGACATCACGGACCCAACAAAAGTGGTTTCGTCGAAATCCGAGGTCGTTTGCAAAATGTCTATTTTTAAGGGCCTGAATTCCATAGCGACTATTCAGAATTTTCAACTTGACTTATCTTTTGATTCCCGTTATGAAATTTCGATTTTTCGGATTCGTTGGAAAGGTATTATAAATTAGATCTTAATATTTTTGGTTTCACTAAAATCCGGTTTATTTTGCACCCGGTACATTCAATTGAAGTTTGAAATCGAATTATCGAACTATCGCGCCATTTTCAATTCCTTTTATAATTATATAAAATTATTTATATTCTAACAACGACGCGTATAATATATACGTTCGAATTATATTCAAAATAAATTTCTCGTCGATATTATTTAAAATAATCCATTTTAAATATTCAAAATTCGCTAAAATTGCCAAAATAAAAATTTTAAACTGGCCCAGATTTTCGGGTTGTTACAATCTCCCCCACTTAAAACTTTTCGTTCCCGAAAAGGAACAAAGTCGAAAGTGGTTTGATTATCAACTCTACGTTCGATCTGGCTTCCATTCTCCAACTTTTCAGTTTCTGAGAATTTTCAAATTTTCAAAAATTTGGCTAACACCCTAAATTTTCGAAAAATTTCGCCATAACCTCCCCTGCACCGGGAGCCACGGGAAAATCCCGAAATTGCCATATAGGCCTTCTGATCTCAAAAAGAAAAAGAAAAAGAAAAAGCCAAGCGGCTAGCCAATCGGCTCATAAAATCATCATCACCCAAACAAAACAGTAAATTATAGTAAACATGTACCTATTTGTCGGGCAAACAAATTTTATTCTCTACTCTAGCCTCCTTGCTATGACCTGTTCAATGGATATACATGTATATGCAAGCAAATGCAACTAATTTTCAATACAATTCAATATTTGATTCAATTAGGCATAATGGTTCAAAATTATCAAATAAATAAACAAACAACACAAACATCAATCAATTAGTGGATTAACGTTTCAAATTCATAAATTTGATACATATACAAAAAATCATGTTTTTGATGTCAATTCACAACAATGTGTTCTAGCTATATAAGTTTTGGTTCTCACACCAGTCTATTGGAAATATATAGAAAATCATACCTTCGAAACACGAACACAAATTCTGATGATGATATATCAATCATCAGACCCACCTCCGGGTGTCTAGGATGTGATTCTATATCTACCCAATATATTAAAACTTCGAATATACGTTCATGACGCGTATATGCAAAATCTTTATATATTGGATTGTCCAAATTCAAAATAAATAAATAATCAAATACGTTTAAAATGATTTAATTTTCAAAACAAAATTGTTTTCATTTGAAAAATATACTCTTCACACCAGTTCTAGGATACTACTGATCCTATTTCTAACGAGTCATTCTAATTGGATATTACTAATCCAATATCTGATGAATTCATTTGTAAGGTTCTAATGTGTCTTGTTCTCGAGCTCTGTAAACCAAAGCTCTGATACCAACTGTAGCAACCTGAACTTCCCCGGTCACCGAAGAGATGAGAAAGAACGAATTACTGTGAGGACAAGACAAATCAGGACACAAGCAGAAGAACATTTCATTGTTATTACAACAATTCCATCAGATACAAGAATATACAGAGTATAATTGAATAAATTACATTCGATAAATATCAGAGATTACAATAAATTACACAGCAGCGTAAAGTAATACAAAGCACAACTGAAGGTGATATACGGATACAGAGCTTTCCGGATATCATTCCAGCTGTAAACCAGGATCCTGTGAATATAAATCTGCAAAACCAAAACTACTAGCTGCCCGTGCGTAAAATAGGGGCACCCAGAGTTTAGGTTAAAACAATAAACTCCAAGTCAGTCATGTGACTGGTGTGAGAACTAAAACAGTTATTAATATTGGTTTTAAAGTTAGGTAAATCAAGGGACCACGCCGTATAACACAGAACGGGTTTCCTCCCAAGAATACCAGTGCATAGAACAAACAGCGCAATGCTAAATAAAGAAAAAATGAAGCTGTTATAAGACCCAGGTCCCATCACACAATGCAACGCAAGCCGGAGGATAGGGTTTTCCCTAATAACAGCCAAAGCATGCTTGATACGTTTAAAACACATTATTTGATACTATTATAGGTGTATAGTGTCAAAACAATTTCAATCATAAATATCAATCATAGGCGGCATAGCTACCATCTACTATGTCGCCATACTAGTTCTACAATTAAAAGCGCAATATCACGTATTGGAAATTGGATTCCGTCATGAGTCGAGGCAAGGGGAAAGCTCCTCTCCGCATACGAGACACTCTAGCAAATGTCTCAGGACTACACACTCTGGGCAATCCTAGATCTTCAGGGCCGGTCCTCACTTACGTTAGAGGATTGGAAATTCCTAAACACACGTTTCCCGGTCCTTACAGACCTAAAATCGAGGCGCCTCATCCAACAACCACAAAGGTGAAAAGTATATAAATGTCAGGGCTGGTAAGTCACTAACACCACCAAAGCAAGAAAGAAACGTCGTGCTCTCCCAGCAGTCCGTATCCCGTTTTTGACTCATACCGAGGTGTGAGGCTCGCGAATTCACGTTATACACAAAGCTGCCACGTAGGCCGTGCTTTGATCATCAACCACAAGACTCTTCTTTTCAACAAAAGCCTTGATCATTGCATCTTAGCGTGCCACACAGGCAATTCATGCCATGCGATTGATATCTATCGATATATAACCTCTAAGCTCGTACGTCTCAGAGAAGGGCGTTAAGCAAGAGAATAAATTCTCCGCTGCCAAACAGATATATATTTAACAGAAATCAAACAACACAGAATAAAATCCAATGTCAGACACACAATCCATTTACAAGTTCGTTCTGGGTCTGAACGAAACCGGAGGCACTTTCCTCGCATATCCATCCATCTCCAAGTACGTCTCGACGACCACCAACTATTTCCATCCTCTTGGGTGTACAGCCCAATCAGGATCGTCAGTAATTATCTAAACGATGTGAAGACTTCCGGTCTTCAACCACCGTCTTTATCTTCGACATATCGTCGAATCGGTTATTCAGAATGGGTATAAAACCGGCCTTTCCGAACAACCCGCGTATATTAAAAACAGTGCTAGAAAACACAACATACGCCTCATTCCAATTCTGAATATTCTGTTATTTAAATATTCACATCTTTTGGGAAAGGTTCCCATTAATTTTATCCAAGATAAATTCTTTAAAATTTATCCTTTAATCTTCCTTTGGATGTCATTTCAAACCAAATTATGGTTTTCCAAACTAGTCGAGATTAGCAAACCACACCGAAGTAATTTTTTATTTTATTTCCCAATCCCAACCTGTTCATCCCATGAAGCAAAACTGGTAATACTCCATATCTAACACCACGGCGTTATCGGTAAAATTAATTACCATTTCACGTTCAAATCTGATAAAAATTTTAACTATCGCTTTGGAGCAAAACTGGTGATACTCCATTCTCGCTCACTTTCTAAATTTGATAATTTAAATTATCAATTCACGTTTCAATCTAATTGCAGATTCGTTAAAACTCCTTTTATTGGGTTAAAAAAACTAGTGTTATTTAAAACACAGTTCACGATAAACCCAAATCACATTCTATTTATTATCGGGTTAAAGAACAAATGTTATTTAAAACACTGTCCACGACAAACCCACAAGTCAATACTATTTAACACCCGTTTCAAATACAATTTATTTATTTAAAAATAAATGGGTTTTAATTTTTGTTCGAAACTAGTTCATTTCTATAAAAATCTATTTTTATCTTTTGAAATATGGAGTTTTTCATCTCAACTTTTCCCAAATCATTTCTTATGATTTTACACAAATTATCACTATTTTTAATAATTTTATCTAGGCCCGTACAGTCGATTTCCATCAACGGCCATCGAACTGCACTAACAGCGATCTTTTTCAAATTTGATTTGGACGTATGTCCAAATCCAACCATTAGATTTCAAATTTCAAATATTCGTTAGGAAGCACTTTTCGATACAAACCCAACGGTTCTGGTTTTAGGAGAATCCGACGGTCGGATCTCCCGTAATGTCCGTTTGAAGTTAATGGTCGAAATTCGCGAACTGCCGCGGCGCAGCGCGTTCTATTCAGGCCATTATATTATATATATAATTTATATTATAAATATTTCGTCGATTTCTATTTAAAACGAATTATATAAATAGTTTTGAATTTGTTTCAAAAACATTTTCAACTTCCATTTCAATTCAAATCAAAATTAAATATTGCCTTATAAATTCGTTTTAAAATTCATTTCTATTCAATTCAAATCACATTGGTTTTCTATTCAAATCAAATTCGTTTTCTATTCAATTCAATTCAAATTGGTTTTCTATTCAAATCAAATTCGTTTTCTGTTCAATTCAATTCGAATTCGTTTTCTATTCAATTCAATTCGAATTCGTTATCTATTCAATCAAATTCAAATTTCATTTCAAAATATTCGATTTCGAAATCACCTTTAAATATTCATTTTAAAATGAATAAAATCGATATAAATATCGTTCACGTCAAAATGGCGTCAATCTAATCAACACGGCTTCATATATTTCTATTTTCAAATATTCTATTCGACAAATGAATATTTATCCTTTTTCTCCACACACGACTAATCTCAACGAATGAGTACTGTCCACATGTGGCTATTTTTGTTATTTAAAATATTTTATAAAATTTGGGTATCTATCGTTTGATTTTCAATTAGACTCCACCGTGAAGTAGTTCTAATTTTAAATATGATAAAGATGTATATTTTATTATTAAAATATTTCGTTTAACACATGACTAATCTCAATGGATGAGTACGGTCAACACATGAACCTTTTTTTATAATATTCTTTATTTTCCCGATTGGAATGAGGCCCAATCAATTACCATATAGCGTTAACTATATGGATTCCATACCACACATGCATATAATAGCAACGAAAAATAATCAACCATCAATCAAGGTGCACTACACTGTATAAGCATCAAATATAGATATCTAATGCTTATAACAGCCTGTCAATCAATCAATCGACATATTTAATCAATCAGGATGAGTGAACTTCAAATTTCATCCCAACACCCGTGTGGGGTTTCAAACAATCAAACACAGATTTTAGTTGTGCAGTTGGGCGATGTGTAAAATTTATCGACCCAATCAATATCAGTCAAATCAGTGTATATAAACAAATCGGTCGATTTGTTTATAAATATTTATTTATTCACATTCACGCTAAAAATTATATTTTTAACGATAAAATATTTTATTTTAACACATGGACTTTTATTCAGTTCATTTACAAAATAAAAATGATATTTTTATTTTTCTAACTTATTTTAGAAAATTTCGGCGGCATAACGGCACGATACTAGAAACGGGACAAGGCCTAGCCTTATCCCCGGTCTAGTGAAGGCCCACGCCATTCACACATCAATCAAATCCATTCAATTTCACCAAACAATTCAATTAAAGCCAAATAATCTAACCAACTACACAGCCAAACAATTAAACAAACAAGCCATCCATGGTCTGTGGATGACGGGTGTCGGGTGCTACTAAACACCGTCTACATCCTAGTATATATATATATATATATATATATATATATATATAACTAGAAAAAGAAACTGAAGAGTGAGAAATTCTCACCAATAGCTATCCAATACCACGACTCTTCATTGATAGAAATATTCATCGTTCTAGCCTTTTTTTCCTTTCGTTGCCCGTAGTCACTACATATATAGAAATCGAATTTTTACTTCGCTATTCAATATATAAAAATCGAATTTTTACTTCGCTATTCAATATATAAAAATCGAATTTTTACTTTGCTATTCAATATATAAAAATCGAATTTTTACTTCACTACTGTATAGATAAAAATTCTATTTTTATCACGTTCTTCTACACATAAAGATTTCGCCTTTTCAAATATAAAGATTTCGCCTTTTTATATATAAAGATTTCGCCTTTTTATATATAAAGATTTCGCCTTTTTATATATAAAGGTTTCGCCTTTTTATATATAAAGATTTCGCCTTTTTATATATAAAGATTTCGCCTTTTTATATATAAAGATTTCGCCTTTTTATTCCTACTATGATATAAAAATCATATTTTTACATATTCAACATCGCTATAGAAATCATATTTTTACATATTAAAACATATATGAAAAATCGGATTTTTCTAAGCCTAAAAACATATGAAAAATCAGTTTTTTTTTCTAAGTTAATCACATAAATAAATAAAGCTTACTGTTCAATGAGGGAGGAAGAGGGGGTTCGGCATCGAAGTGGCGATGGCGGGTTGGTGGAGCGTCGACATCAGGAGGAGCTGCGTCGAATGGGGGGTCTCGATGGCGGCGGGCTCCTTGGCCGTCGACGGAGCTGGAGATGAAGGGGGGTCTTTGATCCACGCGTCGGTGTAAAAAGGGGGCTCGCGATTTTAGGGATTGGGGGTGGGGGCTGAACGCGGAGGGAGGAGGATGGAGGGGTGGGCTTCGCCACAGACGCAACGACGATCGCCAGGCGATGGCGATCGAAGTAGGGGCGGCTGAGCGATTTAGGTAATTTTTTTTATTATTTATTAAAATCGACTGAAGAAAATAAACGGGGGGGGGGGGGGGCGCCAGAGAAATTTAGAGAGGAGGGAGGTTTTTTTTTTATTTAATTATTTTATTTATCACTAAAAAGCAACTTTTATTTTCGACCTCTAAACGTGGCCCACCGCCTGTCGTCCTTAGCGTTTTACCCCCATTCCGAACACAATGGGATATATGTATCGCAAGCTGATTCGATCGTTTCGATCAGTTTCCGTTAAAATCAACATATTACTCTATATATTGAATTTGAACGCGCATTTCAATTTACTGGGGTCACATACTAACTCGAAAAATTCCAGAAAAATATTTTCTAGCTTTGTACTGACGATACGGTCCTAACAAAACTAGTTTCGTCGAATTCTGAGACCGTTGGAAAAATGGCCATTTTCCAGTCGATTAAAATCGACTAAAACAGGTCAAACGTGTTTTCCTTTGCCACGCTCACATATTGATTCAAAAAATTATGAAATTTGAAACCGAGCAATAATTTGACATCACGGACCCAACAAAAGTGGTTTCGTCGAAATCTGAGGTTGTTTGCAAAATGTCTATTTTTAAGGGCCTGAATTCCATAGTGACTATTCAGAATTTTCAACTTGACTTATCTTTTAATTCCCGTTATGAAATTTCGAATTTTCGGATTCATTGGAAAGATATTATCAATTAGATCCTATTATTTTTGGTTTCACTAAAATACGGTTTATTTTGCACCCGGTACATTCAATTGAAGTTTGAAATCGAATTATCGAACTACAGCGCCATTTTCAATTCCTTTTATAATTATATAAAATTATTAATGTTCTAACGATGACGCGTATAATATATACGTTCGAATTATATTCAAAATAAATTTCTCGTTGATATTATTTAAAATAATCCATTTTAAATATTCAAAATTCGCTAAAATTGCCAAAATAAAAATTTTAAACTGGCCCAGATTTTCGGGTTGTTACATCCGCTTTACCTTTACACCCCCCCATCACCGTTCGTTTCAGAATTAAATCAAAAGAGAGGAAAAAACGACGACGAAAACCCCAAATCGGCCCCCCCTTCAGCCCGCAGCCACCGCCCCCCCTCCCCACCGCCTCCGCCTTCTCTGCCCCCTCCTCCGTTTGCCGATGAACCCCCCAGTAGCCGACGACCCCCCTCCTCAGTTAACCGACGAACCCCCACCCTTCAGCCGCGCAGCCACCCGCCTGCACCCGATTCCCCTCCTCCTCCTTTGCTGACCGACGTGCACAGCTTCCCCCCTTTTCAAACTAACTGTAAGTTTTTTAAATTATTTATTTCTTTTATTTAATTATTCAAGGATTTTCAGTTTATAAAAGTAGTGATTTTAATATATAAAAATTCTGATTTTATCATAACAAAGGAGCTATTTTTATCGTACGGTTAACATAAGAAAAGAGAAAAATTTTATGTAGACAAGACGATGATAAAATAAAAATGTGATTTTTATATAGTAGAAATCATAAAAATGTGAGGTTTATATAGTAGAAATCATAAAAATGTGATTTTTATATAATGGAGATTTTAAAAATATAATTTTTATTCGAGTAGTAAGTCAAAAATATAATTTTTATTCGAGTAGAAAGTCAAAAATATAATTTTTATTCGAGTAGTAAGTTAAAAATATAATTTTTATATAATAGAGAATATAAAAATATTATCTTTATATATGTAGCGAAATAAAAATCTGACCTTCCTTATATATATGTTGAAGTAAAAATTCGATTTTTATAGCGAAGTAAAAATTCGATTTTTATATAGTGAGTAGCGAAGTCAAAATTCGATTTTTATATATTGAACAGCGAAGTAAAAATTCGATTTTTATATATTGAATAGCGAAGTAAAAATTGGATTTTTATATATTGAATAGCGAAGTAAAAATTCGATTTTTATATATTGAATAGCGAAGTAAAAATTCGATTTTTTATATATGTAGTGAATACGGATGACGAAAGTGATGAAAGAAGGAACGACGAAGACTTCTACACTTGAAGAGTCATGGCATTCGGTTTAGCTAGTTGGTGAGAACTTCTCACTTTTAATTTAATTTTCTAGTTAAAATATATACTAGGATGCAGACGGTGTTTAGTAGCACCCGACACCCGTCGTCCACAGACCATGGACAGCTTGTATGCTTGTTTATGTGATTTTTATGTGTAGTTGATTATGTGATGTGGTGTGAAATGAAATAAAACATTGTATAGTTGAAAATAGGATTTTTAACGTGTATTTAAAATGAAATAAATATAAACAAATTGGATGATTTGTTTATATACACACTTTTGACTGATATTGATTGGGACAATAAATTTTACACATCGCCCAACTGCATAAATAAAATCTGTGTTTGATTGTTTGAAAACCCCACATGGGTATTGGGATGATATATGACATACACTAGTCCCTACAATTAGCTGTATGTCGATCGATTGATGGACAGACTATTATGAGCGTTAAATATTTATATTTGATGCTTATACAGTGTAGAATGCACTTTGGATGATGGTTGATTACTCATCGTTGTTATTGTATACATGTGTTGTAGAAAATCCATATAATTAACATTATATGGTAATTGGTTGGTCCTCATTCCAGTTTTGAAATAGAAATATTTGAAATATAACATTTGAAAATAGAAATATATGAAGCCGTGTTGATTAGATTGACGCCATTTTGACGTGAACGATATTTATATTGATTTAATTCAATTTTCGATGTATATTGAAAGTGATTTCGAAATTTGAAGTATATTGAAAATAACTGAAATTCGAATTATATTGAAATGAATTGAAATTCGATTCAAATTGAAATTTAATAGAATTAAACTCAAATTGAAATTGAATAGAATTGAATTCGAATTGAAATTGAATAGAATTGAATTCGAATTGGAATTGAATTAATTTGAAATTCAAATTGAATTGAAATTCGAATTAAATTGAAGTTGAATTAAAAATCGATTTGAATTTAAATCAATTTGAAAGGAATTTAAAGCGAATTTATAAGGAAAAATTCAACTTTGATTTGAATTTGAAATGAAGTTGAAATCATTTCGAAAACGAATTTAAAACGATTTATAATATACGTTTGAAAGGAAATCGATGAAGTATATATTATATATATTATATATATAATATAATGGCCTGAATAGAACGCGCCGCGCCGCGGCAGTTCGTGAGTTTCGTCCATTGACTTCGAATGGAAATTGCGGGAGGTCCGACCGTCGGATTCTCCTAAAACCGGAACCGTTGGGTTCGTATCGGAAAGAGCATTCTATCGAATATTAGAAATTTGAAATCTAACGGTTGGATTTGGAATTATGTCCAAATCAAATTTGAAAAAGGTCGCTGTAAGTGCAGTTTGATGGCCGTTGATGGAAACCAACTGTACAGGCCTTGATAAAATTATTAAAAATAGTAATAATTTGTGTAAAATCATAAGAAATGATTTGTGAAGAATTGGGATGAAAAACTCTATATTTGAAAGGATAAAAATAGATTTTTATCGAAATGAACTAGTTTTGAACTAGAATAATAATTTATTTATTTTTAAAATAAATAAATTGATTTTGAAAATAACCAGAATTTCCAATAATTGAATTGGAATGGATTTGAATCGAAATTGTCTTTTGAATATTTCGATGTCGGATTACGTGATTATACAGATATTATTATGGAAATTTGAAAGATATTTATATCGTTATTTCCAATACGATATTTGTTGGTCGTAGAATTTGATATTGAATATAAGACAATATATTTTCTATTCAGAGCCTTGTATTTAATATCAAATGTGATTTGGGTTTGTCGTGAATGGTGTCTTCATTAACACTGTTCTGAAGCCCAGTTGAGGAAAAGATTAAATCGTTTTATTTAGATTTAATGAAGTGTGCCAATTAAATAATATTTAATTGGAATTGAATTCGTATTGATTTTTGGGTTTATCGTGAACAGTGTTTTAAATAACACTTGTTCTTTAACCGGATAATTAATGGAATGTGATTTTGGGTTTATCATGACCGTGTTTTAAATGACACCGATTCTTTAACCCAGTTAAGGATTAAAACTAAGTGGAGTTTTAATGAATCTTTAATTAGATTGAAAAGATCGAGAATGGAGTATCACCAGTTTTACTCCGGGCGATAGTTAAATCTTTAATTAGATTTGAACGTGAAATGGTAATTGAATTTACCGATAACACCGTGGTGTTAGAGATGAAGTATTACCAGTTTTACTTCATGGGATGAATAGGGTGGGATTGGGAAATTAAAATAATTGATTACTTCAGTGTGATTCGCTAATACCGACTAGTTTGAATTGATATTCAAAGAAGATTAAAGAATAAATTTAAAGAATTTATCTTTGATAAAATTAATGGGAACCTTTCCCAAAGTATAGGAATATTTGAATAAAAGAATATTCTGAATTGGAATGAGGCGTATGTTGAGTTTGTGTAAAAATTGTTTATTATATACGCGAGTTATTCAGAAAGACCGGGTTTATCGCATTCTGAATAACTAATTCGACGATAAGTCGAAGGTGAAGACGGTGGTTGAAGACCGGAGGTCTTCACGTCGTTTGGATAATTACTGATGATCTTGATTGGGCTGTACACCCAAGAAGATGGAAACAGTTGGTGATCGTCCAGACATACTTGGAGATCGATGGATATGTGGGGTACTAGGTGCCTCCGGTTTCGTTCAGACCCAGAACGAACTTGTAAATGGACTGTGTGTCTGACATTGGATTTTAGTTTGTGTGATTGATTTCTATTAAATATATATCTGTTTGGCGGCTGAGAATTTATTCTCTTGCTTAACGCCCTTCTCTGATACGTACGAGCCCAGGGGTTATATATTGATGGATATCAAACGCATGGAGTGAATTGCCTGTGTGGCATGCCTAAGTGGCAGATAATCAAGGCTTTTGTTGAAAAGCCAAGTCTTGGGGTTGATGATCAAAGCACGGCCTGTGTGGCATAGCTTTGTGTAACGTGAATTCGCGAGCCTCACACCCCGGTTGTGAACCAGAAATGGGAGAGGACCTCAGGGAGGGCATGCGTTTCCTTCTAGCTAGAAGTGGCTTCAGTGGTTTTACACGCCCTGACGAGTTTGACTTATGTGGTTGTTGCTGTTGCGAGGCGCCTCGGTTAGATCGGACGATCCGAGTCCGATGGAGTCATTCGTTGGCTCACTTACGCCCTATAGGGCGGGGAAACACAGTGTTCAGGCATTTTAATCCATATCGGTGGACCGACCCTGACGATCCAAAGGCTTGACTGAGTACTTGCCTGAGACATGGGCTAGATTGTCTCGAAGCGGTAGAGGACAATCCCTAGCCTCGGTTCACAGACGGAAATCCAATTTCCAGATACGTGACTTTGCGGTTTTGATTGTAGAACTTAGTATTGGCGACATAGTAGCATGGGATGCTATGCCGCCTATGATTGATATTTATGATTGAAGTTGTTTTGACATTATACACTTAATATAGTATCAAATGATTTGTTTTTAAACGTGCTAAGCATGTTTGGCTATTATAAGGTAAAACTCTATCTTCTGGCTTGCGTTGCATTGTGTGATGGGACCTGGGTCTTATAATAGCTTCATTTTTCTTTATTTAGCATTGCGCTGTTTGTTTTATGCACTGGTATTCTTGGGAGGAAACCCGTTCCGCGTTAGCGGCGTGGTCCCTTGATCTACCAAACTTTAAAATAAAGATTAATAACTGTTTTAGTCCTCACACCAGTCACATGACTGACCTGGAGTTTATTGTTTTAACCTAAACTCTGGGTGCCCTTATTTTGACACGGGCAGCTAGTAGTTTTGGTTTTGCAGATTTATAATCATAGGATCCTGATTTACAGCTGGAACGATACTCGGAAAGCTCTGTATCCGCGAATTACTTCTAGTTGTGTATTGTGTTATTATCTGCTGCTATGTAATGTATTGTAATCTCTGATATTTTCTGTTGTGTGATATTTATTTATACTCTGTATATTCTTGTATCTGATGGAATTGTTGTAATATACAATGAAATGTTCTTTCGTCTGCGTTCTATTTTGTCGTGTTCTCAAAACAATCAGGCGTTTCGAACGGTTTTGATCGGTTTAGCGACTGATTCGGATCGAGCGAAATTCCTTGTCGATACATTTGGTATCAGAGCTTTGGTTTACAAAGCTCAGAGAACAAGACACATTAGAACCATACAAAAGAATTCATCAGATATTGGATTAGTAATATCTGATGGGAATTACTCGTTAGAGTTGGGATCAGTAGTATCCTAGAACGAGTGTGAAGAGTATGTTTTTTAAAATGAAAACAATTTTTGTTTTGAAAATTTAAATCAGTTATTCGTATTTGATTATTTATTTTATATTGATTTGGACTATCAGGTATATAGAAATTTTGAGTATACGTCTGATCCATGGGTATTCAAAGTTTTAATATACTGGATAGATATAGAATCACACTCTAGTCGCCCGGAGATAATTCTGGTAATGCGGCCGCATTATCAGCATTTCTGTTCGAGTTTCGAAGGCGTGATATCTATATATTTCCAATTAACTGGTGTGAGAACCAAAATTAGATAGGGCCTATTATTGTGATTTGGCATCAAAAATGTGATTTTTGACTATATATCAAAGTTATGAATTTGAAATAATAATTCACTAATTGATTGATGGTTGTGTTGTTTGATTAATTAGAAATTGAACCTTTAACCAAATTGAATCTATTAGTAAATTGTATTGAAAATTAGTCGCATTTGCATGCATATACATGTACTTATATTGAACAGGTCATAGCAAAGAGGCTAGAGCAGAAGAATAAAATTGTTTGCCCGACAAATAGGTACATATTTACCATAATTTACTGTTTCGTTTGGGTGATGATGATTTTATGAGCCGATTGGCTAGCCGCTTGGCTTTTTCTTTTTCTTTTGGATTGAAGAAGGCCATGGGAGGCTATATGAAATATCCCGAAGTCCCGGGTGGAGGGGAGGTTATGGCGAAATTTTTTGAAAATTTAGGGTGTTAGCCAAATTTTTGAAAAATTTGAAAAGTTCTTAGAAACTGAAAAGTTAAAGAACTTAAGCCGTAGTCAAAATAATGAAAGTTGAGTTAATTAGTTAAACAACTTTCGGCTTCATTTCTTTTCGAGGACGAAAAGTTTTAAGTGGGGGAGATTGTAGCGACTCGGAAATCCGAGCCAATTTAAAATTTTTATTTTGGCAATTTTAGCAAATTTTGGATATATAAAATGAATTATTTTAAATAATAACGACGATAAATTTATTTTGAATTGAAATGTATATATTTATATACATCGTCGTTAGAATATAACTATTTATTTTAAATTATAAAAGGAATTGAAAATGGCGCGGTAGTTCGATAATTCGATTTCAAATTTCAAATGAATGTACCGGGTGCAAAATAAACCGGATTTTAGTGAAACCAAAAATATTTGAATCTAATTGATAATATCTTTCCAACGAATAAGAAAAATAAAAATTTCATAGCGGGGATAAAAAGATATGTCCAGTTGAAAATTCAGAATAGTCGCTATGGAATTCTGGCCCTTAAAAATGGAAATTTTGCAAATGACCTCGGATTTCGACGAAACCACTTTTGTTGGATCCGTGATGTCATGTTATTGCTATATTCCAAAATTCGTAATTTTTCGATTCAATATGTGGGCGTGGCAAGGGAAAACGCGTTTGACCAGTTTTAGTTGATTTTAATCGACTGGAAAATGACATTTTTCAAACGATCTCGGAATTTGACGAAACTAGTTTTGTTACGACCGTATCGTCAATACGAAGCTATAAAATATTTTTTGGGACTTTTTCAAGTTAGTCTGTGACCCCAGTAAATTGAAATGCACGTTCAAATTCAATATATAGAGTTATATGTTGACTTTGACAAAAACTGATCGAAACAGTCGAATCAGCTTAAGATGTATATCCCATTGTGTTCGGAATGGGGGTGAAACGCAATGGACGACAGGCGGTGGGTCTCGTTCCGAGGTCGAAATAAAATGTTACTTTTTGGTGGAAAATAAAATAAATAAATTATATAAAAATCTCTCCACTCCTTTTCTCTCTCCTCCTCTTTACCTTTAAACCCCCCATCACCGTTCGTTTCAGAATTAAATCAAAAGAGAGAAAAAAAACAACGATGAAAACCCCAAATCGTCCCCACCTTCAGCCGCGCAGCCACCGCCCCCCTCCCCCCCACCGCCTCCGCCTTCTCCGCCCCCCTCCTCCGTTTGCCGACGAACCAACCCCTTCAGTAGCCGACGCCCCCCCTCCTCAGTTAGCCGATGAACCCCCCACCCTTCAGCCACCCGCCTGCACTCGATTCCCCTCCTCCTCCTTTGCTGACCGACATGCACAGCTTCCCCCCTTTTCTAACTAACTGTAAGTTTTTTAAATTATTTATTTCTTTTATTTAATTATTCAAGGATTTTCAGTTTATAAAAGTAGTGATTTTAATATATAAAAATTCTGATTTTATCATAACAAAGGAGCTATTTTTATCGTATGGTTAGCATAAGAAAAGAGAAAATTTTTATGTAGATAAGACGATGATAAAATAAAAATGTGATTTTTACATAGTAGAAATCATAAAAATGTGATTTTTATGTAATGGAGATTTTAAAAATATAATTTTTATTCGAGTAGTAAGTCAAAAATATAATTTTTATTCGAGTAGTATGTCAAAAATATAATTTTTATTCGAGTAGTAAGTTAAAAATATGATTTTTATATAATAGATAATATAAAAATATTATCTTTATATATGTAGCGAAATAAAAATCTGACCTTTCTTATATATATGTTGAAGTAAGAATGTGGTTTTTATAGCGAAGTAAAAATTCTATTTTTATATATTGAGTAGCGAAGTCAAAATTCGATTTTTATATATTGAATAGCGAAGTAAAAATTCGATTTTTATATATTGAATAACGAAGTAAAAATTCGATTTTTATATATTGAATAGCGAAGTATAAATTCGATTTTTATATATTGAATAGCGAAGTAAAAATTCGATTTTTATATATTGAATAGCAAAGTAAAAATTCAATTTTTATATATTGAATAGCGAAGTAAAAAATTCGATTTTTTATATATGGAGTGAATACGGATGACGAAAGTGATGAAAGAAGGAATGGCGAAGACTTCTACATTTGAATAGTCGTGGCGTTCGGTTTAGCTAGTTGGTGAGAACTTCTCACTTTAATTTAATTTTCTAGTTAAAATATATACTAGGATGCAAACGGTGTTTAGTAGCACCCGACACCCGTCGTCCACAGACCATGGACAGCTTGTATGCTTGTTTGTGTGATTTTTATGTGTAGTTGATTATGTGATGTGGTGTGAAATGAAATAAAACATTGTATAGTTGAAAATAGGATTTTTAACGTGTATTTAAAATGAAATAAATATAAACAAATCGGACGATTTGTTTATATACACACTTTTGACTGATATTGATTGGGACGATAAATTTTACACATCGCCCAACTTCATAAAAAAAATCTATGTTTGATTGTTTGAAAATCCCACACGGGTATTGGGATGATATATGACATACACTAGTCCCAACAATTAGCTGTATGTTGATCGATTGATGGACGGACTGTTATGAGCGTTAAATATTTATATTTGATGCTTATACAGTGTAGAATGCACTTTGGATGATGGTTGATTATTCATCGTTGTTATTGTATACATGTGCTGTAGAAAATCCATATAATTAACATTATATGGTAATTGGTTGGGCCTCATTCCAGTTTTGAAATAGAAATATTTGAAAAAGAAATATTTGAAATATAACATTTGAAAATAGAAATATATGAAGCTGTGTTGATTAGATTGACAACATTTTGACGTGAACGATATTTATATCGATTTAATTCAATTTACGATGTATATTGAAAGTGATTTCGAAATTTGAATTATATTGAAAATAACTGAAATTCGAATTATATTGAAATGAATTGAAATTCGATTCAAATTGAAATTTAATAGAATTGAATTCAAATTGAAATTGAATAGAATTGAATTCGAATTGAAATTGAATAGAATTGAATTCGAATTGGAATTGAATTAATTTGAAATTCAAATTGAATTGAAATTCGAATTAAATTGAAATTGAATTAAAAATCGATTTGAATAGAAATCAATTTGAAAGGAATTTAAAGCGAATTTATAAGGAAAAATTCAACTTTGATTTGAATTAGAAATGAAGTTGAAATCATTTCGAAAACGAATTTAAAACGATTTATAATATACGTTTAAAAGGAAATCGATGAAGTATATATTATATATATTATATATATTATATAATGGCCTGAATAGAACGCGCCGCGCCGCGGCAGTTCATGAGTTTCGACCATTGACTTCGAATGGATATTGCGGGAGGTCCGACCGTCGGATTCTCCTGAAACCGGAACCATTGGGTTCGTATCGAAAAGAGCTTTCTAACGAATATTAGAAATTTGAAATCTAACGGTTGGATTTGGAATTATGTCCAAATCAAATTTGAAAGAGGTCGCTGTAAGTGCAGTTTGATGGCCGTTGATGGAAACCGACTGTACAGGCCTTGATAAAATTATTAAAAATAGTAATAATTTGTGTAAAATCATAAGAAATGATTTGTGAAGTATTGGGATGAAAAACTCTATATTTGAAAGGATAAAAATAGATTTTTATCGAAATGAACTAGTTTTGAACTAGAATAATAATTTATTTATTTTTAAAAAAATAAATTGGTTTTGAAATGGTTTTGAAAATAACCAGAATTTCCAATAATTGATTTGGAATGGATTTGAATCGAAATTGTCTTTGGAATATTTTGTTGTTGGATTATGTGATTATACCGATATTGTTATGGAAATTTGAAAGATATTTATATCGTTATTTCCAATACGATACTTGTTGGTCGTAGAATTTGATATTGAATATAAGCCGATATATTTTCTATTCAGAGCCTTGTATTTAATATCAAATGTGATTTGGGTTTGTCGTGAATGGTGTCTTCATTAACACTGTTCTGAAGCCCATTTGAGGAAAAGATTAAATCATTTTATTTAGATTTAATGAAGTGTGCCAATTAAATAATATTTAATTGGAATTGAATTGGTATTGATTTTTGGGTTTATCGTGAACAGTGTTTTAAATAACACTTGTTCTTTAACCCGATAATTAATGGAATGTGATTTTGGGTTTGTCATGACCGTGTTTTAAATGACACTGATTCTTTAACCCAGTCAAGGATTAAAACTAAGTGGAGTTTTAATGAATCTTTAATTAGATTGAAAAGATCGAGAATGGAGTATCACCAGTTTTACTCCAGGCGATAGTTAAATCTTTAATTAGATTTGAACGTGAAATGGTAATTGAATTTACCGATAACACCATGGTGTTAGAGATGAAGTATTACCAGTTTTACTTCATGGGATGAATAGGGTGAGATTGGCAAATTAAAATAATTGATTACTTCAGTGTGATTCGCTAATCCCGACTAGTTTGAATTGATATTCAAAGAAGATTAAAGAATAAATTTAAAGAATTTATCTTTGACAAAATTAATGGGAACCTTTCCCAAAGTATAAGAATATTTGAATAAAAGAATATTCTGAATTGGAATGAGGCGTATGTTGTGTTTGTGTAACACTTGTTTATTATATACGCGAGTTATTCAGAAAGACCGGGTTTATCGCATTCTGAATAACTAATTCGACGATAAGTCGAAGGTGAAGACGGTGGTTGAAGACCGGAGGTCTTCACGTCGTTTGGATGATTACTGATGATCTTGATTGGGCTGTACACCCAAGAAGATGGAAACAGTTGGTGATCGTCCAGACGTACTCGGAGATCGATGGATATGCGGGGTACTAGGTGCCTCCGGTTTCGTTCAGACCCAGAATGAACTTGTAAATGGACTGTGTGTCTGACATTGGATTAAATATATATCTGTTTGGCAGCTGAGAATTTATTCTCTTGCTTAACGCCCTTCTTTGAGACGTACGAGCTCAGGGGATATATATTGATGGATATCAAACGCATGGAGTGAATTGCCTGTGTGGCATGCCTAGTTGGCAAATGATCAAGGCTTTTGTTGAAAAGAAAAGTCTTGTGGTTGATGATCAAAGCACGACCTGTGTGGCATAGCTTCGTGTAACATGAATTCGCGAGCCTCACACCCCGGTTGTGAACCAGAAACAGGAGAGGACCTCAGGGAGGGCATGCGTTTCCTTCTAGCAAAAAGTGGCATCAATGGTTTTACACGCCCTGACGAGTTTGACTTATGTGGTTGTTGCTGTTGCGAGGCGCCTCGGTTAGATCGGACGATCCAGGTCCGATGGAGTCATTCGTTGGCTCACTTACGCCCCATAGGGCGGGGAAACACAGTGTTTAGGCATTTTAATCCATATCGGTGGACCGGCCTTGACGATCCAAAGGCTTGACTGAGTACTTGCCTGAGACATGGGCTAGATTGTCTCGAATCGGTAGAGGACGATCCCTAGCCTCGGTTCACAAACGGAAATCCAATTTCCAAATACGTGACTTTGCGGTTTTGATTGTAGAACCTAGTATTGGCGACATAGTAGCATGGGATTCTATGCCGTCTATGATTGATATTTATGATTGAAGTTGTTTTGACATTATACACTTAATATAGTATCAAATGATTTGTTTTTAAACGTGCTAAGCATGTTTGGCAATTATAAGGTAAAACCCTATCCTCCGACTTGCGTTGCATTGTGTGATGGGACCTGGGTCTTATAATAGCTTCATTTTTCTTTATTTAGCATTGCGCTGTTTGTTTTATGCACTGGTATTCTTGGGAGGAAACACGTTCCGCGTTAGCGGCGTGGTCCCTTGATCTACCTAACTTTAAAATAAATATTAATAACTATTTTAGTCCTCACACCAGTCACATGACTGACCTGGAGTTTATTGTTTTAACCTAAACTCTGGGTGCCCTTATTTTGACACGGGCAGCCAGTACTTTTGGTTTTGCAGATTTATATTCACAGGATCCTGATTTACAGCTGGAACGATACTCGGAAAACTCTGTATCCACGTATTACTTCTAGTTGTGTATTGTATTATTTTCCGCTGCTACGTAATGTATTGTAATCTCTGATATTTTCTGTTGTGTGATATTTATTTATACTCTGTATATTCTTGTATCTGATGGAATTGTTGTAATATACAATGACATGTTCTTCCGTCTGCGTTCTATTTTGTCGTGTTCTCAAAACAATCAGGCGTTTCGAACGGTCTTGATCGGTTTAGCGACTGATTCGGATCGAGCGAAATTCCTTGTCGTTACAGGGTTTTTCCCTTATGAGAATCCAAATTTTCTTTATATCAAAGCCCTTTTGATATTATAATAATGTCTATCAACACAATATAATAATCATCTAGCAGAAACGCTTTCATCTCACGTTCTACATATATAGTATACAATCAAAACTGCAAGCACGTATTGGGTAATGGATTTCCAACTATGACAAGGTATGGGACCACCTTCCGCTTGTGTACCTCTAGAGAGGAATACACTGGTTCCAACAAGAACAACTTGCAACCCTGCCACACATGACCACTCATTTCGCTTGAGTGTATCGAATGTATATCACCAACGGTTGGGATCATCAACCGTTTCCCGAATGGGACATGATCAACAATAGATTTTTAGAAGTAAATGAAACTCTAGATCAGGTGATTATACACCCTACTTCGGTGCGACCGACTTAGCCATGCTGCCTGCCCGATTTCTGTTATTTACCGGATGTGAGGCTAGAAGCTACGTTTTATCATCACACCAGATTCACTTTGAATGCCATATTGTCAAATCCATCAAATCACCGATTGACGTCCTCAACCATACATTATGTGTGAGCTAAAAGAAGTTTCCTTCTCTGCTTCCACTCTTGGTACGGTTGGAGAAATCAATATACGTGATCGTCTAGAAATACTCTGTCAGACATCCGTCCAAACAAGTCATCCAGGAATAGGATGAACCGAAGGCACTATTCAATACATCCATCTTAGACACTGTTATCTAAGACTTATACAATAGCCCTTGCACTTTACTCCGTCTTCAATTACCTTTGGCATATATGATTCGCAACGCTTATGCCAATACAGAGTGGTTTTTTGGATAATAGTCCAACCGGTCTCTCCATATTAACAACGTTAAAATGGTTAAAAACTTCGATAATCTATGATTTAACTATCGAAGAAAAACACATGTGCAAACAACGATATTATTTCTAGATGGAAATTCTATCAATCAAACATCATTTAACTTTTATCTCCTTAGTTCATTTTTTCATCTCCTGTTTCCCTATATTCAACATTTGCTATTTTCTAAATTTAGAAAATATATCTTATTAACACTGGAAAACATTTCCATTTCTTGTTTTCTATGTTAGAAAACATTTCTGGTTCTTGTTTGGAAACATTTCCAAAACTCCTACGTTCGGATTTAGCAGATGTTTAGATAAAACATCGCTATGCCAACTCAAACCATCATACTTATTCACTTAACCATCCTTTACTGCCGAACCTTAACCATTCCTTAGTTAAAAACGATGCCAATCAAGTTGGGGTAGAACTACCTCTCAGACATTAACTGAACAACATTTCTAACCTTGAAATAGGTAAAGTTCACTTTAAATTCCTTTAACTAACTTCCTTACTTAACTCTCTTTCGAGTAATCTCTATTCGATAACTCCTCCCTTCGAATAACTATATTCGATTAACTCCTTTCACTTAACTCTATTCGATTTAACTCCTTTGGATTAACTCTATTTGCTTTACTCTATTTGATTTACTCTATTCACTTAACTCCTATTGAATAAACTATATTTGATAACTCTTTTAATTCTATTTGAATAAACTATATATACGATTAACTCTGGCTCTGTGGCGTAACTTAATAAAGATGGAGTTAGAAATACTCTAGATTGAGTTTGAGTGTATATATACGAGTGAACGTATTTGTAAATTAATATAAAAAACTGTTTTATATTGTGTTGACTAGTCAGTTGAGTGGTTTATAAATTCTGGTCGAAACAGTAATGCAAACTGTGTCGATAGGTGTTTCTAAACTCTTGAACAGAGTAATTCGACACAGTATGTTTTGAAAAGAGTGTAAATGAAATAATTTTGCCCAAAATATATTTTGATATAAAAAGGAGTATATATCTTGAGATTATTATAGTATTGATCGTTATTATGATCAAATAAGATTTGTAATTAAGTTGGTTATATAAATAACCAATCAGAATATTATACAAGTATAATATACAGAATCAGATAGATAAAATCTGAACTTAAAACCAGAATTGGGAATTAAAACTCTGGAAACTTGGAAATAATGTTGGATTAAATATATGTGAATTTTAAAATCTTGGGGATTTAAAAATGTTTTTCCAAGAATTTTGAAAGAATATTTTGATGTAATTTCAAAATAAAGTGTTTTAAAATGAGTTTTCGAAAGAAATATAGAATTAAACTCACTTCGATTGCTGGAAAATAATTCTGATGATGAAGCACGCCATTATTGGTGTTCATTTTCGAGTTGCTGAGTGACGGATTACTACCAAAGATTTTGTTTTGAAACAAGTTGTTAGAAGTTCAAATGTTTTGAATTATATATGATTTCAAAATGATTTGAAATAAATCCTAGGAATTTAAATTCTGAAATTAAAATTTAACTTGTGGAGTTAAAAATGATAAAAGTGGAATTTAAACTAAGTTAAACAAAAATTGGACTAAATTTGGAACGATCCAGAATGGAAATGGTTGAAGAGAAATATTGGAGATTCGAGTTATTAAAATGAATTGATTCTTGGAGAATAAGAATCGAATTTTGAAATAGGAATGAAGATAACTGATTTGAGAAATAAACCAGGTTATGGAATTGGATTGTTGAATGTTCATTTGGAATTGGAGATTGAAATGAAATTTGGCTCGGTAAAAGCGAACTGATGGGAATTGAAGTTAAACTGAGTGGAGATCAATTGGAATTCTGGAGTATAGGTTGAATTGGTAGCAAGAAATAGAGTTGAATGCCCAACAGAGAAGATACACGAGTATGAGATTTTTATGAGTCGGTTTGGGCAAACCATTTGTCTGTTTGATTTTCTTTTGGATTGGAGAAGGCCCAGAGTGGCAAGTTGTTGTAGTACCGAATGAGCCGTGCAGAGGAGATGATGGAAAAATTCTACGAATATTTAAACTGTAAGGAAATTTTTCAGAACTCCTGAAAGTGTTTGTTAATAAGAAGGAAATGAATTTTAATTGGAATTAATCAGTTCAGTTGAAACTGAAATTATGAATTAAACCAAAAAGATTTTTATCCTGTTTACAACAGAGAATGTAGCATTTTCCCCATCTTAGCAATTTCGAGGACGAAATTATTTTAAGGGGGAAGGAATGTAACGTCCCGCATTTTTATCGGATTGAATTTGAATATTTAATTCAGTTTAAATATTGAATTCTTAATATAAGTGGACGTATATATTAATTAAAACGAAGTTGAACGTATAAATATATATATATATATTAATTATAATCGAGCTCACAACGACGCTGCAGTTCGTGATTTAACGTTCTGAACTTCAACTGAGTGTACAAGACCCGTTATTAGTCGGATTTCTTCGAAACAAGAAACGTTGGAATCTGTTTAATAGTATCTTTCTAACAGAAGTGAAAAACCAAGATTTCGTGTTATAGAGTGGAAGTTATGTCCAAATCAAATTTTCAGAAAGTCGCTATGAAATCATATATCGACCGTAACGGTTTATTCGATATAACTAGACATCGGATTCGAATTTGGACAAGGTTCTTTTGGGACATAGTGATAATTTAAATTTTAGAATTTTACTGTAATTTTTAATGAATTAAATATACCACTTTTTATTTGATGTATTTTGCACCCTGTATCGGTATTTCGGGATTTCAAAATATGAATCAACCTACCGATATTATTATATTTTTGGGATCGTGGTACCTTGCTGGACGCGATCGTACTCTAGTTTCTGTTCGTAAGAGTTCGTTCATGAATGGAATTCACCGTAATGGAGTTCGCTAAAAATCTAACAAGAACAAAATGAAGAGTTTTAACTGTCAACTTCCAACTTCAAGCACCGAATTTTAATGGGTTTTGGCTACGCTATTGAAAACAATGATTACAAATATTTTCCAGTCCACTAAAGAAACAAGCAAGTGTTCCACGTATTTACATATGGGTAACAATGCACATGCCATCGAAAGAATATTTGAATAAAGGACACACAAAACATATATACTGCTAAATTATACTAGTTTTAGTTTCCTTAACATCTAAGGCATGTTTTAAATATTTAATTCAAATCCTTTGCGCTGAAGCAAAAGTGCACTGCCTACCCCGGAAAATACCACCCTAAATTGTGGAACCATGATGACCAAGAAAAATCACAGTGACCTACCCTATAATAAAGAAAAATATCTTTGTTTCCTTAGCAATTAAAAAATCGTACCCCATCTTTTCACATACACACATACACAGTAAATGAAACAGGGAACTACATGCTACGAAGCCTATCCTCCCTATGCTTTTCTTACCTCAGACCTTAAGCGTCCTCTGCTATATAAACTTGAGCTCACCGCCTCTATTCCTCCATCCAGAAAACCCCAAACTATATATATATTTAAGAGAGAGTGGGCAAAAGATGGTATTCACGTGGAAAAACAGTGGAGGAACAGCTCGAAACTGTGGGAGGTTGTCCTATGTATACATGGTGATGTTCATGCATGTGATTTGTGGAAGATACTGTTGCGGTCTTTGGTGGTTGGGGGTAGATGCTGAGGTGGGAAGTGGACATGTTCAAATACTGGAGGAGGAGAGGTACCGTGTTTACAAGTGGATGGGAAGTTTTAAAGAAGGAGGAGTTCGGTGGTCTTGGGGGAGAGTTGTGCGTGCTTTTCAAGGGAAGGAAATGTTGTTTGTGGGAAGCATGAGATCGTGGTTCAGGAGAGAAAATGAAGTGGAGCAGCACAGTCATCTCATTGGAGAAAATTAGTGGTAGAACATAAGTGGGTTTACGGTGGAAAAAGGAGGGTACAGGCACTCAAAGAAATGAGGGTGTTGTGTTTTTCTGCACGGGAAGTAAGGATTAAAAATAAAGTTTGCAATGGATGACCGTAAATGGAAAGGAAGACAGACAGTATACGTCTGGAGTTAAATGAAGTACATGCAGTTTTCGTGTAAATAAAAGAAAAATTATAAAGAGAGGAGCCACAAAAGAAAACGTGAAGTAACAAGAAAATAAAAAGTAGGAGCGACATTTGATTTCGGTATTGGGAAGAGAATGGTCATACATTTTAAAGCAAAGTAGCAGCGTGAAGCGTTCGTGTCTTGAGCAAGCCGACAGATGTTTTAGCGTGAACGATGGCAGAATTGAACGCCCGGTTTAATCGACCGACGCAAATCGTTATTTAACAGTTAACGCGCCAAGGTGAGTAAAATCACTAACTCTGATCTATTTTTAAAATATTATAATTATATTTTAATGTTGTTTGAATGCTGTGTGATGGTCGATTAGGTAGATTACAATTAAATTGGTTAAATGTTATATATCGTTGCATATGTACACATCACCGGGTGGGATACTGATTCCGTCGATTTTAAATATTCCCTAGTATGGAATCAGTGATAATTGTTTGACTAACATTTGTGGAAGCGGAAACCGGTTGGAGGAATCTGACCGGATTCCTCGATATTTATATGTACTGTTTTATATGCACTGTTTGACCCCGAATTACATTTAATACCCCGTGTGAATATTTATGTTGAAGGACAATTCAACATTTGTTTTCGATAAATCAATAAACGTTATCGATTAAGAATGTGGTAACAGACGACCGAAAAACCATCGTTTTGTTAAGGAGTTGATTGGCCGTCAGGCAAAATCAACGAAGTTAATTATAAAAATTATAATTTTATAATTAAAGTGAAGTTTTAAATTATAATAGAAGTTCTATTATAAACCAGTATTTTAGAGTTCGCTTTTATAAAATAAATAAAAACGATTGTTGACATTTAAATAAGTTTATAAAGCAGAAATTATCCGATGATTAAATATTTGGATAATTATATTTAAGATGAACAAATTTAGAAATATTATTAGATTAATTATATTAATCTAATGTTAAGAAGTAATGAAAATCAGTCAACGAATTTACTAATGGAATGAAGTTGATTTAATCAACTGTTATTTGGGAAAATGATTATTAGATTAATTGGTCTTTAATTAATCTAATGAAAAAAGTTTAGAAATAAATTAATCAAAATTAATGAGATTTAATTACCTTTTAATTTAAGAAGTTATAAATAGAACTGTGGAATGGAGAAAGCGAAGAGTTAATATTTAATATAAATAATCATAAACAAACGAGTTTCAAAGTAAGGATATGGTATTATAAAACTATAGTTCAAATTTAACAAGAAATACGGCCTGATAGGTATTATAAGTAATAAGGGATTAGAGTACAGACTTATATCTGTTCTAAGGTAAGAACTTTGTCGATCAAGGTCTGAGAGGTAAATAAAATACCCCAACTTGAACGGCTTCACTATTATCAAGGAACGATATCAGTTTGTGACAGAAATAGATGTCATGATTAGTAAAAAAGGAATATGGCAGCGTATGCAAGTCTTAGAACTATAGCAATAAAATAAACGCTATTGATTAGGCTTAAGCGTGACTGTTATATCAAGATTAGTTATAAAGGAGAATATTACAACGTATGACAAGTTTTGAAATGTAATGATAGATTAATGCTGTTAAGCAAACTTAAGCGTGATTTTTATATATAACAGCACTTCCTAGGGAATGAAAACATTTGGTTTGGAATCCACTTAGTATAAAGTGATAAGTAACGACGTGGGTCTAAAGAAATATGAGAAGGAGTTAGAAAGGGAATTAGGGAATCGTGTTAGAAAACGATGGCAGCATTTCGATGTTCGAAATGTGATTAGAATTTAACCGTTAGGATTTGGAACTAGAATTCGATGATGTCGAATGTATTAAAAACAAATTATTTTAGGAATTATAATCTGATAGGATCGTTAATACTTAGCTTAAACCAATAAATTATAATAGGATATGTAATCAGTGGTTAGTTATAAACTTGATAAGAAGTTGTCTTAAAGAATAGAGTTTATAAAGTAGATTGGGAATATAAAGCATGAAAGAGATTTCGGTAAACGAGATAATGGTATTGAGTTTCTAAATAAAGAGTTATTTGATAAAGGTGTTCAGATTTGTATAATAATATGATATTCACCTTTTAAAGTGAAAAGTGTTTTAAAAGTGAACGTTGGGCCGATTAAAAGGTTAAAATGAAATTGGAAATATTTTCCAATGTAAATAGGGTAGATTATCCAAGTATAGAAATAAAGAATGTGAAATTAATTGAAATAGTTTAAACGTTAATAACATATATTTTCTGGAACATGAAAGAATAAGAGCTTATAATAACTGGAAATGTTTTCCAGGAATTGTAAAAAAGCTAAAACGGGATTTGAGAAATATCTGGTAAGATATGAGAATTCGAATAATAAAAACGAATGTTAAATAAAAAGTACCCGTGTTGTGTGATGTCTAGTTATACATTTGAATGAATGTTTGTTTTTACTTCGATGGTTAAATAACCGACTATTGAAGTGTTTTGACCATCGTTGTCAATACGGAGAGACCGGTTGGATATATTATCCGGAAACGACTCCGTATAAGCGTAAGCGCTAAGAATTAGAGATGCTGAAGATAATTGAAAACGGAGTTAAATGAAAGGGTCGTCCAGTTCTGGAATGGTGTTTTCATTTGTCCAGTCCCAGGACAACTTGTATGGACGAGTGTCTGACAGAGTATTTCCAACGGTCACACCGTTGATTTTTACGAATATACCAAGTTGGTGGTGAGAAGGTAACTTCTCTTTATTCTACACCCAGTGTGCATTTGTGTAATCAATATGTGATTACGGATTTAACGATGTGGCATTCAAAGTGAATGGTGATCAGATGTTCTGAAGATAGACGTAGCCTCTAGCCTCACAACCCGAAAGTAACAAAAGTTGGGCTAGGCAGCATGGCTAGTTGGGTCATCCCCGAGCAGGGTGTATTGTCACCGATCTAGAGAAAATTCATATTTATACTTATTTTTGATTCTGTATCTTCGGATGAAGGTTGGATGGCCTACAACCCTGGTGGCAATATAATCGATACACTAAGGCTAAATGAGTGGTCGGTCATGTGTGGCCGGGTTGCAAGACGTTCTTGTTGAATCCAGGTGTATCCCCTCTAGAGTACACTATTCGAAAGGTGCTCCCATACCTTGTCTATTGGAATCCATTCTCCAATAAGCGCCCTGCGGTTTATGATTTTATACTATATATATGTGGAACGTGAGATGCAAGCGTTTTGCTACTTGGATATTTATTTGTTTAGACATTATCACTGGTTTTGATATCAAAATACTTTAGGTTATAGTAAGGTAAAAACCGTCCATGTTTATGTGTGGGCTGGTCTTACTATTATCCTTTTGTTTCAAAAGGATTTTCAAAGTTAAACCGAATAGTTGGAATTTACTCACACCAGTCCCATGACTGACCCAGAGTTTATTTTGTTTGTTTTCCCTAAACTCTTGGGTACCCAAATTTATATGGACAGTCAAGTGTTTCAGGATTTTACAGATTTACTTGGAGGAGCTGGAAGCAGAAGGCTTCACCATTAATTAGTTAGAGATTATTTCCACTGTGATATATATGAGTTGTACTCTAATATATGGTATGTATATATACAAATTCAGATTTGTATTTCAAAGTTATGTTATAATACATGTTATTCGTTCCGCTGTGAGATTCGTATTTACTCTGATTCTGTTCAATTGTGATCTTCTTCTTCTTCTATTCTATTAGTTCTATCTTTTCTATCTCATCCTCTAAATTCTCCAATTAATGTCCCGGTATTTTCGTTACTTGAATAGTCAACAGTGTGTTTTTATGTTGATTTTCTGGGTCGAAAATTCGCGGCCATTACAGTTGGTATCAGATGTCCCAGATTTTTGTGACTTTGGTTATTGCCATAAACATGATGACGACTAACCAAAACACCAAAAATCCCAGTAATTAATGAAATAAATAAGATGGTGAGAATAGATAAGATAGAAACTTAGAATAGAAGAAGAAGAAGAACACAACATCAGAATAACACGAAACTCACAGCGGAATGAATAACATATAATATATATAACACAACTTGAAATATACATCTGTATTTGAATATACATCATTATCAAAGTACAGCACTTACAGCGGAAATAACTATAGCTATATAATCCTGAAGCCTCCTGCTCCAAGCTCTTCCAGTATATCTGTAAATTCTTGACTACTTGACTGCCCGTACAAAATTGGGCACCCAAGAGTTTAGGGAAAAAAAAATAAACTCCGGGTCAGTCATGGGACTGGTATAAGTAAAACAGTTTAAAAAAGTTGAACAAGTAAACAATATCTCATAAGACCACGCCGTATAACGGAACGGGTTTTTCCCTTATGAGAATCCAAAATACCTTTATATCAAAACATTTTGATATTATAATAATGTCTATCAACCATAGTATATTAATCATTTAGCAGAAACGCTTTCATCTCACGTTCTACATATATAGTATACAATCAAAACCGCAAGCACATATTGGGTAATGGATTCCCAACTATGACAAGGTATGGAACCACCTTCCGATCAGTGTACTCTAGGAACGATACACTGGAGTTCAACAAGAACATCTTGTAACTCAGCCACACATAAACTGTAATGACCCGGGATTTTGTCGACTTTGGTTATCGACATAAACACGATGACGACTAACCAAACATCGAAAAATATCGATCATTAATGAAAGAAATTAGAGGGTGAGGAAAGATAAGATAGAAACTTAGAATTGAAGAAGAAGAACACAATTTCAGTGTAACATGAATCTCACAGCGGAACGAATAAATATATTTCATAACATAACTTTGAAATACAAATCTGTACTTGAATATACATATCTTTATCAAAGCACAGCACTTACAACACAGCAGAAAATTATTATAGCTATATGATCCTGAAGCCTCCTGCTCCAGCTCTTCCAGTATATCTGTAAAACCCGACTACTTGACTGCCCATACAAATTTAGGCACCCAAGAGTTTAGGGAAAACAACAAATAAACTCCGGGTTAGTCATGGGACTGGTATGAGTAAAACAGTTTAAAACAGTTTGAGCCATTAAACGATATCTCATAAGACCACACCGTATAACAGAACGGGTTTTTCCTTATGAGAATCCAAAATATCTTTATATCAAAAACCTTTTGATATTATAATAATGTCTATCAGCCATAATATAATCATCTAGCAGAAACGCTTTCATCTCACTTTCTACATATATAGTATACAATCAAAACCGCAAGCACGTATTGGGTAATGGGTTTCCAACTATGACAAGGTATGGAACCACCTTTCGCTCGTGTACCTCTAGAGAGGAATACACTGGGTTCAACAAGAACATCTTGCAACCCGGCCACACATGACCGACCACTCATTTCGCTTGAGTGTATCAAATGTATATCACCAACGGGTGGGATCAGCAACCGTTTCCCGAATGGGACAGCATCAACAATAGATTTTTAGAAATAAATGAAACTCTAGATCAGGTGATTATACACCCTACTTCGATGCGACCGACTTAGCCATGCTACCTGCCCGATTTCTGTCATTTACCGGATGTGAGGCTAGAAGCTACGCTTTATCATCACACCAGATTCACTTTGAATGCCACATCGTCAAATCCATCAAATCACTGATTGACGTCCTCAACCATACATTATGTGTTAGCTAAAAGAAGTTTCCTTCTCTGCTTCCACTCTTGGTACGATTGGAGAAATCAACGTACGTGATCGTCTGGAAATACTCTGTCAGACATCCATCCATACAAGTCATCCAGGAACAGGATAAACCGAAGGCACTATTCTGTAAACAGGATAGCCCTTGCATAACTCCGTCTTCAATTTCCTTTTGCATTTATGACTCGCAACGCTTATGCCAATACAGAGTGGTTCTTTGGATAATAATCCAACCGGTCTCTCCATATTAACAACGTTAAAATGGTCAAAACTTCAATAGTCTGTGATTTAACTATCGAAGAAAAACAAGTGCGCAAACAACGATATTATTTCCAGATGGAAATTTATATCCATCAACATCATTCAACTTTTATCTCTTTATTTCCTTAATTTACTTATCTCCTGTTTCCCTATATTCAGTATTTCTTATTTTCCAAATTTGGAAAATATACGTTATTAACAATGGAAAACATTTCCATTTTCTTGTTTTCTTTATTAGAAAACATTTCTGGTTTCTTATTTGGAAAACATTTCCAAAGCTTCTTCATTGGACTTAGACAGATGTTTAAACAAGCCATCGTGATGCCAACTCAAACCATTTCCTTTAATTACTAAATTCACTTAACCATCCTTTACTATCGAAACTTAACCATTCCTTAGTTAAAAATGAAGTCAATCAAGTTGGGGTAATACTACCTCTCAGATCTTAATTGAACAACGTTTCTAACCTTGAAATAGACAAAGTTCACCCTTCTAATTCTTTTACAAACTTCCTTACGTAACTCTCTTTCAAATATTTCCTATTCGATAATTCTTTCCTTCGCTATTCGATAACTCTATTCAATTTATTCTATCCACTTATCTCTTTTGATTTAACTCTAACTCTATTCACTTAACTCCTATCGAATAAAATATATTCGATAACTCTTTTAATTCTATTTGAATAAACTATATATTCGATTAACTCCTTTATTCTATTTGAATAAACTATATATTCGATTAACTCCTTTATTCTATTTGAATAAACTATATATTCGATTAAATCCTTTATTCTATTTGAATAAACTATATATTCGATTAACTCATTTTACTCTATTCGAATAAACTATATTCGATTAACTATTTTTACTCTATTCAAATAAACTATATTCGATTAACTCTTTTGCTCTAACTCTAATCAATTAAACTAACATCGATTAACTCCTTTCGATTAAACTAACATCGATTAACTCCTTTTGATTAAACTAACATCGATTAACTCCTTTTAACTCGATTAAACTATTCATTTATAAAGATTTACTTTTAGTAACGGTTCTTCACTTTACAAATGATTTCCTTTTATTCTAACTTATCCTTTGATTTTATAAATATTTCTTTTATAAAAATCCTTTTCCTTTTCTATATAAAATCCATCGATTTTATATAAATAATTCATTTTCAAAATACACTTTGAAAATCCCGTTTCCCATATCCAGTATCTCTTATAGTATTTAACATATCATATAACAATGATAAATATCGTCCAACACACATAATCAACAACAGATTATATATCACATCATATATCACAATATACGAATCACAGTAAAATAAATGTTGAGGAATCCAGTTGGATTCCTCCAACCTGTTTCCCTGCATCACAGATGTTAAACAATATAGATAACATCACTTTCAGTTCCATATGATATATTCAGTTAAACCGAATTAATATAGAAATTCAACTAACTATCTAGCAGTTCAATCAAACAGTCAACATACAGTCAATCAGCCAATATCTAACAGTTCTAAAAATACAACATGAAATTATAAACTATTCAGAATTAGTGAGATTTACTCACATTGGCGCGTTAACCGTCAAATAACGGTTTGCATTATTTGATTTCAACGGACAATTTGTCTCGCTGTAAATTGTAACGAGCTCCGATGGACCTCCAGTCAGTTCCATCGTGTAGTGTCCGTCCATACGATCCCAACGGATCTATCCGTTCGAAAATCTGATAACGTATGACCGAGATATATTTTTTACAAGTTATTCGGTTATTTGAATTTAAATTAAGCTTGAATAGAATTTGGGCTTTTACCATTATCTTGGGCCCAACGCCACATTTCAACTACACGGCTCATTCACCCCTTCTTCCCCAATATCAACCGTGATACCTGCTCCTCCTCACAGTCATCCACGCGACTTCCCCTTTCCACTCAGTCACCCTTCTCCCTAACTCGGTAGCATCATCTACCTTCCGACGTTCAGCATAACTGTAAATCGATCAACAGCTTCCTCAACCGAAACCACCCAAAACCCCACACGAGTTGCGGTTTTCCTCACTGAACCCAAATCCAACATCCATTCGAGTCAGAACCCTTTGAATTGGGATCGAACTCCAACCCTAATCGCTATAACCCCCTCGCTGTACCCTTCGCACTGCAGGAAACATCGTCGAACTCACAACAGGGTATACTGCACTATAGAGCTCACCACAGGGATCCAAAATATATATGTATTTTGTTTTATAGGAATTTATCCTATTTGATTTGATTTTTGGGAGGATGATTATCACTGTGGATTTTTGGTTTGAGGCTGCGGCGCTTTTTGACCAGAGTGAGAAATGAATTAGGTCTTAAGGGAGGTAGTTAAGGAGTATTTATACCCACTCAAAATATCTAGATATTTTTATATTAATATTTTAATATTTTATTTAATCCTTTATATTCGTTTCTGACTTCTAAAAATCTGTGTGATCACACATGATACCTAAAAATCATGAAACTGGACATGCAGCTATAGTTCGATATTACGGTCCCAACGAAACTGGTTTCGTCGAATTCCGACTCCATATGTTCACACAGCGTATTTTTAACTGTCAACATACTGACTGTTTTTCACTCTAAAAATCCGTACGGTTACACAGTGATTCTAAAAATCACGAAACTGGAAATTTAACAATAATTTGGCATTACGAATCCAACAAAATTGGTTTCGTCGAATTCTGAGGTCGTATAAAAAACTGGCTATTTTTAAAGCTCTGGATGACCCTTTTAAATATATAAATATAATTAAATTAAATTAAATTAAATACAAATAAATTTATATTATCGTATATATATTCACAGTGGAATACCATATAGCTCAGAAAAATCCTATATGAATTTCTTACTCGTTATTTACTTCTGGGTTGACCCGATAATCGATATATATTGAAATCCCTTTTTAAAATATAAATAATTCCTTTATAAATTATAAAGGAATTCCACAGCGACTTTTCTAAAATTTGATTTGGACGTAAATCCAAATCTACACAATGAAATCCCGATTTTTCTCTTCCACTAGAAAGATATACTCCACCAGCTCCACACGTTTCTTGTTTCACAGAAATCCGGCTTAAAACGAATCATGTACATTCAGTTGAAGTTCGAATCGCCAATTTACGAACTGCAGCGCCATTTCGAGCTCGTTTATAATTATATTATAAACTATACATTCAACTGTCGACGATTGAATATATTCGTCATTCAAATTCAATTCCAAGCTGAATTAAATATCACAGATGTTCCGGTTCACACCATATCGCCATTTCAGCTAATTCTGATTATTTCAGAATTAAATATATTATTTAATTTATTATTTTAATTAAATATTCATCATTACTTAAATCCCCGACCATTAAATTCACTATACCACCATTTATATAATTAAATAAATTAATTCTAATACCTCTGCCAATGCGGGTCATTACAATCTTCCCCACTTAAAATAATTTCGTCCTCGAAATTGCTAAGAGGTAGAGGACGACCCTATCGACTGGTTAGAACATATTTGTTCACTTCTTAACTTCAGTTTTCAACTGAACCAATTTAATTTCAATTAAATATTAATTAATTCTTATCAACGAAAATTTTCAAAAATCCTGAAAATTTTCTAATGCCTTAACTCTTCGAAAAAAAATTCGCCAGCACCTCCTTTGTACTGGTCAATCGGTCAAACTCCAACTCGCCTCTCTGGGCCGTCTCCATCCCAAAAGAAAATCAAACAGTCAAGCGGCTTGTCAGATCGGCTCATAAATCTTATATCCAATGGAAAGATAAACTTGTACTTTTTGTCGGCATATCATTATATCCTTTCCACCTGTTATCAATTCAGCGGATACAAGGGTCATCCCAATCAAATTCCAATCTGCTTTTATCCACAACACAACTATTCTCTTATATCCGAGCCAAATATCATTTCAACTCGAGTTTCTTCTCGATTCCCAACTCTAAACTTGATTATCACATTACACTTCAATTTTGAATCTCACAATCCAATTTGTCTTGATATCATTCTAATTCAATCTCAGTTACCATTTTACTGGCTTTACTTTAATTCAATTTTGCTTTCACAAATTTCTGTTAAATTTGTTTTTAATTCAAACAGTCTTTCCCTGGGAGTTTTCAAACAGTTTACCCTTTTCAAAAATCAAATTTTCCTTTTGAACATGTCACTGAGCCCTTAATTAATATTCCATTAGTTAAATCACTTCTCTATTTCTTTATCAATATTTGTTTATTTTCAATAACCATATTAGCCTTTTATGTTATTTGGAAAACATTTCCGTATATCACCTTCCTCTATTTTCTAAACTTTAGAAAATATATGCTATTTCTAATTGGAAAATATTCCAATTACTTATCTCTTTTCCGATCTCGTTTATTTCTATACTTAGGAAATATTGTTTATTATATTTCCAAGCTTACACTTATTTGGGTTAAAACGAATGTTGTGTAAAACATCGTTACGACAACCCAAATACTATATTCAACTAACTCTTATTCAACATTGATCTTCGAGCCTGAAATCATACAATTTATTTGTTAATAATGAAATCAGTCAAGTTGAGGTATAATTACCTCTCAAACCTTGACTGAATAACATTTATAACATCAAAACAGATATGACTACTTACTCGAATAATTAATAACATACAACTACTTATTCACTTTTAAACACATATACGCCTCCTCTTTCTATTCTTACTAGATTTTATTCTTATACTTCCTTTTTGATTTTACTATTCTATTTCTAAGTTCGTTTCCTTATCGACTTCTATATATATGTCGATACGTTGATTTTTAACTATCAAATTATCTTAAAATATTCTAACTCCTTAAATTCCCGGAAAAATTCGCCATAACCTCCTTTGTACTAGGAGCATCGGGATATTTCAAATAGCCTCCCACGGCCCTCACCAATCCAAAAGAAAAGGAAAAAGCCAAGCGGCTAGCCGATACGATGCATAAAATATCATATATGAATTAAATACATACCTTTTCGTCGAGCATTCTATTTATATACCATCATACCTTATCCATACCTATCTCATGTATATTTATACCTGCCAAATCTATTTTAACTGTACCTGATCGTTTTAACTCAATTCGTTAATTAATTTGTTAATTAACTCTTTAGTCTATTTCACTTTTATATATGAACATGACATGTTCAAATATATTTTAACTTGCTTATTAACTAATTTGAATCCAAAATTCAAATTTAAGTTCTATATTCGATTTCGAATATCCATTTACAAATCCAATTTACTTTTCAAAGTTCAACTTCAAATTCAAAACTCGATTAACTAATTCCTCTTCGATTTAGTTAATTCTATTCAATTTCTATTTAAATTTTATATCACTTCTATTATTCAAATTCTATTTCACTTTTATATTATAAATCCCATTTGAATTTCTATATTCAAGTTCCATATATTCAAATTCTATATTTGAATGCCTTTTGAATTCTATATTCAAATTCCATATATTCAAATTCTATATTTGAATTCCTTTATATTTTCTATATTCAACCCCATTTGAATTTCTATATTCAAATTCTATATCACTTCCACTGAATTTCATATACTCAAACTCCCTTTGAATTCCTATATTCAATTTCTATTTCAATTCCACTGAATTCTATATTCAAATTTCATTTCAAACTATTTGAATTCTGTATTCAAATTCCATTTCAACTCTATTTGAATTCTATATTCAAATTCCATTTCAACTCTATTTGAATTCTATATTCAAATTCCAAATTCAATTCTATACATTATAAATCCTATTTTGAAATTCAACACAACTTGTCTTTCCCAAAACAAATTCAAGACAGTATCTCTGGTAGTAATTTGTCACTTACAACTCGAAAATGAATACTGATGATGCAGCTGTCATCATCAGAATCTATTGTCCAGCGATCGAAGTGAGTTCAATACTATAAAACCATTTCTAAACATTTCAACTTTGAAATTCATTTCAAAATAAAATTCACACTGCTTGTAAAACAATTTAAAATCTCCCAGGATCTTAAATTTTCCTTATTTTTAATCCAAATCCATTTACAAACACTTATCCAATTCTCCAGAGTTTTAATTAAATTTCTGGTTTAAATTTCAGATTTAACTCATCTGATTTCACGTATTTCACTTATATGAATTCTAATTGGTTATTTACATAACCATTTAATTTATAATCTTACTCGATTATAATCACAACCAATATATCCAATATATTATAATTTTGATATTTATATCTTCTTTATATCAAGATATACCTTGGGTAAACTTATTTTAATTTACCATCTTTTCAAAACATATCGTGCCGACCCATCGTATTCGAGTGTTTAGTAACTCCTACCGATACTGTAAGGACAAGGAATTTCGCTCGATCCGAATCAGTCGTTAAACCGACTAAGACCGTTCGAAACCCCTTATCGTTTTGAGAACAGGACAAATCAGAACGCAGACGGAAGAACATTTCATTGTTATTACAACAATTCCATCAGATACGAGAATATACAGAGTATAAATGAATAAATTACATTCAACAAATATCAGAGATTACAATAAACTAAATAGCAGCGGAAAAATATACAAAACACAACCGAGCATCGTTCCAGCTATAAATCAGGACCCTGTGGATATAAATATGCAAAACCAAAACTACTAGCTGCCTGTGTGGAAAATAAGGGCACCCAGAGTTTAGGTTAAAACAATAAACTCCAGGTCAGTCATGTGACTGGTGTGAGAACTAAAATAGTTATTAATATTGGTTTTAAAGTTAGGTAAATCAAGGGACCACGCCGTATAACACGGAACGGGTTTCCTCCCAAGAATACCAGTGCATAGAACAAGCAGCGCAATGCTAAATAAAGAAAAATGAAGCTGTTATAAGACCCAGGTCCCATCACACAATGCAACGCAAGCCGGAGGATAGGGTTTTTACCTTATAACAGCCAAAGCATGCTTGATACGTTTAAAACACATTATTTGATACTATTATAGGTGTATAGTGTCAAAACAATTTCAATCATAAATATCAATCATAGGCGGCATAGCTACCATCTACTATGTCACCATACTAGGCTCTACAAATAAAACTGAAACACATGTATTGGAAATTGGATTCCATCATGAGTCGAGGCAAGGGGCAAGCTCCTCTCCGCGTTCGAGACACTCTAGCAAATGTCCCAGGACCCCACTTTGATCCTTGGAATCGACTGGGCCGGTCCTCTCTTACTTTTGAGGATTAGTTATTCCTGAACACACGTTTCCCGGTCCTTACAGACCTATATCCGAGGCGCCTTGCATTCCAACAACCACACAGGTGAAAAGTACATAAATGTCAGGGCTGGTAGGTCACTGACACCACCCTAGCTAGAAAGAAACGTCATGCTCTCCCAGCGGTCCGTCTCCTGTTTTTGACTCATACCGAGGTGTGAGGCTCGCGAATTCACGTTATACACAAAGCTATGCTACACAGGCCGTGCTTTGATCATCAACCACAAGACTTTGCTTTTCAACAGAAGCCCTGATCAATTGCCACTTACGCGTGGCACACTGGCAATTCACTCCATGTGACTGATGTCCATCGATATACAACCTCTGAGCTCGTACGTCTCGGAGAAGGGCGTTAAGCAAGAGAATAAATTCTTCTTCGCCAAACAGATGTATATTTAATAGATATCAATCAACACAGAATAAAATCCAATGTCAGACACACAATCCATTTACAAGTTCGTTTTGGGTCTGAACGAAACCGGAGGCACTTTCCTCGCATATCCATCCTTCTCCAAGTACGTCTGGACGATCACCAACTGTTTCCCTCATCCTAGGTGTACAGCCCAATCAAGATCATAAGTAATCACCCAAACGACGTGAAGACTTCCGGTCTTCGACCACCGTCTTCATCTTCGACATCTCGTCGAATCGGTTATTCAGAATGGGTATAACCCGGCCTTTCTGAATAACCCACGTATATAATAAACAAATGTTACACAAACACAACGAACGCCTCATTCCATTTCAGAATATTCTTTTATTCACAAAATCACATTCTTAGGGAAATGTTCCCATTAATTTTATCCAAGATAAATTCTTCTGAATTTATTCTATAATCTTCCTTTGGATATCATTTCAAACTAGTCGGGATTAGCGAACCACACCGAAGTAATTATTTATTTTATTTCCCAATCCCAACCTATGTTTCCCATGGAGCAAAACTGGTAATACTCCATATCTAACACCACGGTGTTATCGGTAAAATTAATTACCATTTCACGTTCAAATCTAATTAAAGATTTACCTATCGCTGTGGAGCAAAACTGGTGATACTCCATTCTCGATCACCTTTCAGATTTGATAATTTAAATTATCAATTCTCTTTTCAATCTAATTAAAAATTCATTAAAACTCCACTTAGTTTTAATCTTTTCAAAAATCAATATCATATCTTTAATTGGGTTAAAGAACTAATGTCCTTTAAAACACGATTCACGATAAACCCAAATCACATTTGATATTAAATACAAGGTTCTGAATAGAAAATATACCGTCTTATATTCAATATCAAATTCTGAAACCAACAAATATCGTATTGGAAATAACGATATAAAATATATCTTTCAAATTCCCATAACAATATCTGTATAATCACGAAATCCAGCATCGAAATATTCCGAAGATAATTTCAATTCAACTCCAGTCCAATTCACGTATTGGGAATACTGATTATTTTTAAAATCACTTTCAAATTCAATTTATTTATTTAAAAAATAAATTGATTTTAATTCTAGTTCAAAACTAGTTCATTTCGATAAAAATCTATTTTTATCTTTTCAAATATGGAATTTTTCAGCCCAATTTTTCCCATATTATTTCTTATGATTTTACACAAATTATAGATATTTTTAATAATTTTATCAAGGCCCATACAGTCGATTTCCATCGACGGCCATCGAACTGCACTTACAACGACCTTTTTCAAATTTTATTTGGACATAATTCCAAATCCAACCGTTAGACTTCAAATTTCTAATATTTATTGGAAAGCTTTTTTCGATATGAACCCAACGGTTCCGGTTTTAGGGGAATCCAACGGTCGAATCTCCCGCAACGTCAATTCGAAGTCAATGGTCGAAATTCACGAACTGCCGCGGCGCGGTGCGTTCTATTCGGGCCATTATATATATAAAATATATATATATATATATATATTATATTTGGTCGATTTCCTTTTAAAACGAATTTTATAAATCGTTTTAAATTCGTTTTCAAAACCATTTCAACACTATATTCAATTTCAAATCGATTTGATTTCAATTCGAATTCATTTTAATTTTATTTAATTCGAATTCAAATTCGTTTCAATTCAATTTAATATGAATTTACCTTCTATTTAATTCAATTCGAATTCATTTCAAATTGATTTCAATTCAATTTTAGTTCGTTTTAAATTTCATTCAAAACAATTTCAATTCGTTTTTAATTCAATTTCAATTTAATTCAATTTGAATTCATTTCTATTCAATTCGAATTCAAATTCACTTTCTATTCAATTCGAATCGAATTCATTTTCTATTCGATTCGAATTCATTTCAAATTGATTCAATAAAATTTCAATTTGAATTTTAATCTTATTTAATTTGAATTTCATTTCAAAATATTAAATTTTGAAATCACTTTTCAATATTCATTATAAAACGAATAAAATCGATATAAATATCGTTCACGTCCAAAATAGCGCAACTCTAATCAATACGGCTATATATATTTCAATAAATTCGTTATTCTATTCAACAAATGAATATATATTCCATTCAATACATGAATCTATATTTCTTTCAACACACGACTAATCTCAACACATGAATACTGTCAACACACCACTATTTTTGTTATGTAAAATATTTTATAAAACTATTGTATCTATCGTTTGATTTTAATTAGACTCCACCGTGAAGTAGTTCTAATTTTAAATATGATAAAGATGTAAATTTTATTGCATAAAATATTTTATTCAACACTTGAATAGTTTTAACACATGAACATCGTCAACACATGAGTATTTTCTTTTATAATATTCATTATTTTCCCGATTGGAATGAGGCCCAATCAATCACCATATAATGTTAATTATATGGATTCCATACAACACATGTATATAATAGCAATGATAAACAATCAACCATCATCCAAGGTGCACCACACAACTGCAGAAGCATCAAATATAAATAATCAACGCTTACATAGTCTGTCGACCAATCGATCGACATATACTGAAATAATTGGGATTAGTGTACCCAAATATCATTCCAATACCCGTGTGGGGTTTCAAATCAACAAACAGAGATTTTTATTCGTGCAGTTGGGCGATGGGTAAAATTTATCATCCCAATCAATATCAGTCAAATCAGTGTATATAAACAAATCGGCCGATTTGTTTACAAATATTTATTTATTCACATTCATGTTAAAAATTATATTTTTAACGATAAAATACTTTTAACTATATAAATATTTTATTTCCTTTCAACACAAGAGTATTTTTCATTATCTATTTCACAACAATTTCACAAACAAATTTTCACAACATATCAATCAAACAAACAAGCCATCCATGGTCTGTGGATGACGGGTGTCGGGTGCTACTAAGCACCATCTGCATCCTAGTATATATATATAACTAGAAAAAGAAATTTAGAGTGAGAAGTTCTCACCAAAGCTAATCCAATATCCCGACTCTTCTTATGTAGAAATCTTCGTCGTTCTCGCCCTTTTGTCACTTTCGTTACCCGTAGCCACTACATTAATAAAACTCACATTTTTATATTGCTATTCAATATATAAAAATCGAATTTTCACTTTGCTATTCAATATATAAAAATCGAATTTTTACTTCGCTATTCTCTATATAAAAATCTAATTTTTACTTCGCTATTCAATATATAAAAATCGAATTTTTACTTCGCTATTCAGTATATAAAAATCGAATTTTTACTTCGCTATTCTCTATATAAAGATTTCGCCTTTTCCATTTTAAAAATCTAATCTTTTCTATTAACTAAACTATGAACTTTTCTACTAACAAAACTATATTTTTCTACTAATAGAAATGGTATTTTTCTATTAACAAAATTTATATTTTTCTATCATTAATCTATACAAAAACTGAAAATAAATTGACATTATTAACTACACTATATAAATTAATGAACTAAGTAATTAAATTAATAAATTACCTTTTATCCCATCATCAGAGAGGGGGAAAATGGTGCTCGTTGGACTGGAAGAAGGGGGAAGCTTGGGGATTTCAGTTAAGGGAGAGTGGAGGAGAAGAAGGAGGTCGCAGCTTCAGGTGGCGGGTCTGGGAGGGGTGGCGCGGCTGTCTCGATGGAGGGAGGGTTACGCGGTTTTAGGGTTCGAAGAAAAAGGGGGCGAGAGGGCGTCGGGGAGGGCGGTGGTGGAAAGAGGAGGGCCGGCGCTTGGCACGGCGGCGCCAGGAGGCTGGGCGACGGCCTCCTCCGTCTTCCGTCGATCGTATATTTTTTTCCTTTCTTCTGAATGTCGGGTTGGAAATAAAAAAGGGGGGGCAGAGGAAATAAAGGAGAGGTTTTTTTTTTTAAATTATTTAATCCCAAAAAGTTGATTTTTACATACGACCTCTAAACGAGGCCCTCCGCCTGTCGTCCATAGCTAATTACCCCCATTCCGAACTCAATGGGATATGTATCGTAGGCTGATTCGATCGTTACAATCAGTTTCCGTCAAAATCAACATATAACTCTATATATTGAATTTGATCACGTATTTCAATTTACCGGGGTCACATACGAACTCTAAAAATTGCAGAAAAATATTTTCTAGCTTCGTATTGACGATACGGTCCTAACAAAACTAGTTTCGTCGAATTCTGAGACCGTTGGAAAAATGGCCATTTTCCAGTCGATTAAAATCAACTAAAACTGGTCAAACACGTTTTCCTTTGCCACGCTCACATATTGATTCGGAAAATTATGAAATTTGAAACCTAACAATAATTTGACATCACAGACCCAAAAAAAGTGGTTTCGTCGAAATCCGAGGTCGTTTACAAAATTCCCATTTTTAAAGGCCTGAATTCCATAGCGACTATTCAGAATTTTCAACTGGACATATCTTTTGATCCCCGCTATGAAATCTCAATTTTTCGGATTCATTGGAAAGATATTCTCAAATAGATCCTATTATTTTTGGTTTCACTAAAATCCGGATTGTTTTGCACCCGGTACATTCAATTGAAGTTTGAAATCGAATTATCGAACTACCGCGCCATTTTCAATTCTATTTATAATTATATATAATTATTTATATTCTAACGACGACGTATATAATATATACGTTCTATTCTATGCAAAATAAATTTTTCGTCGATATTATTTAAAATAATTCATTTTAAATAATCATAATTCACTAAAATTGTCGAAATAAAATTTTTAAACTGGCTCAGATTTTCGGGTTGTTACAGATACAGTGGATCAAACTGATCGACCAGAACTCATAAACAACTCAACCAATAAATCACCACAATATAAAACAATTTTTATATCAATAACAAATACGCTCACTTATATATATACACTCAACTCAATCTAGGGTACTACTAACCCTATCTCTACCGAGTCACGCCACAGAGCCAAGGTAATTCACTTAACTTAAGCTCTGATACCAACTGTAATGACCCGGGATTTTGTCGACTTTGGTTATCGACATAAACACGATGACGACTAACAAAACATCGAAAAATACCAATCATTAATGAAAGAAATTAGAGGGTGAGGAAAGATAAGATAGAAACTTAGAATAGAAGAAGAAGAACACAATATCAATGTAACATGAATCTCACAGCGGAACGAATAAATATATTTCATAACATAACTTTGAAATACAAATATGTACTTGAATATACATATCATTATCAAAGCACAGCACTTACAACACAACAGAAAACAACTATAGCTATATGATCCTGAAGCCTCCTGCTCCAGCTCTTCCAGTATATCTGTAAAACCCGACTACTTGACTGCCCGTACAAATTTAGGCACCCAAGAGTTTAGGGAAAACAACAAAATAAACTCCGGGTCAGTCATGGGACTGGTATGAGTAAAACAGTTTAAAACAGTTTGAGCCATTAAATGATATCTCATAAGTCCACGTCGTATAACGGAATGGGTTTTTCCTTATGAGAATCCAAAATATCTTTATATCAAAAACCTTTTGATATTATAATAATGTCTATCAACCATAATATAATCATCTAGCAGAAATGCTTTCATCTCACTTTCTACATATATAGTATACAATCAAAACCGCAAGCATGTATTGGGTAATGGATTTCCAACTATGACAAGGTATGGAACCACCTTTCGCTCGTGTACCTCGAGAGAGGAATACACTGGGTTCAACAAGAACATCTTGCAACTTGGCCACACATGACCGACCACTCATTTCGCTTGAGTGTATCGAATGTATATCACCAACGGGTGGGATCAGCAACCGTTTCCCGAATGGGACAACATCAACAATAGATTTTTAGAAATAAATGAAACTCTAGATCAGGTGATTATACACCCTACTTCGGTGCGACCGACTTAGCCATGTTGCCAGCCCGATATCTGTCATTTACCGGATGTGAGGCTAAAAGCTACGCTTTATCATCACACCAGATTCACTTTGAATACCACATTGTCAAATCCATCTAATCACTGATTGACGTCCTCAACCATACATTATGTGTTAGCTAAAAGAAGTTTTCTTCTCCGCTTCCACTCTTGGTACGGTTGGAGAAATCAATGTACGTGATCGTCTGGAAATACTCTGTCAGACATCCATCCATACAAGTCATCCAGGAACAGGATGAACCGAAGGCACTATTCTGTAAACAGGATAGCCCTTGCATAACTCCGTCTTCAATTTCATTTGGCATATATGATTGGCAACGCTTATGCCAATACAGAGTGGTTCTTTGGATAATAATCCAACCGGTCTCTCCATATTAACAACGTTAAAATGGTCAAAACTTTGATAGTCTGTGATTTAACTATCGAAGAAAAACAGGTGTGCAAACAACGATATTATTTCCAAATGGAAATTTATATCGATCAAACATCATTCAACATTTATCTCTTTATTTCCTTAATTTGCTTATCTCTTGTTTCTCTATATTCAGTATTTCTTGTTTTCTAAATTTGGAAAATATACGTTATTAACAATGGAAAACATTTCCATTTTCTTGTTTTCTTTATTAGAAAACATTTCTGGTTTCTTATTTGGAAAACATTTCCAAAGCTTCTTCATTGGACTTAGACAGATGATTAAAAAACAATCGCGATGCCAACTCAAACCATTTCCTTTAATTCCTAAATTCACTTAACCATCCTTTAATATCGAACCTTAACCATTCCTTAGTTAAAAATGAAGTCAATCAAGTTGGGGTAATACTACCTCTCAGACCTTAACTGAACAACGTTTCTAACCTTGAAATAGACAAAGTTCACCCTTCTAATTCTTTAACAAACTTCCTTACCTAACTCTCTTTCAAATCTTTCCTATTCGATAATTCTTTCCTTCGATAAGGTATATTCGATAACTCTATTCAATTTATTCTATTCACTTATCTCTTTTGATTTAACTTTAACTCTATTCACTTAACTCCTATCGAATAAACTATATTCGATAACTCTTTTAAGTCTATTTGAATAAACTATATATTCGATTAACTCCTTTATTCTATTTGAATAAACTATATATTCGATTAACTCCTTTATTCTATTTGAATAAACTATATATTCAATTAACTCCTTTATTCTATTTGAATAAACTATATATTCGATTAACTCCTTTATTCTATTTGAAAAAACTATATATTTGATTAACACCTTTTACTCTATTCAAATAAACTATATTCGATTAACTCTTTTTACTCTATTCGAATAAACTATATTCGATTAACTCTTCTGCTCTAACTCTAATCAATTAAACTAACATCGATTAACTCCTTTCGATTAAACTAACATCGATTAACTCCTTTTGATTAAACTAAAAATGATTAACTCCTTTTAAATCGATTAAACTATTCATTTATAAAGATTTACTTTTAGTAACGGTTCTTCACTTTACAAATGATTTCCTTTTATTCTAACTTATCCTTTGATTTTATAAATATTTATTTTATAAAAATCCTTTTCCTTTTCTATATAAAATCCATCGATTTTATATAAATAATTCATTTTCAAAATACACTTTGAAAATCCCGTTTCCCATATCCAGTATCTCTTATGGTATTTAACATACCATATAACAATGATAAATATCGTCCAACACACATAATCAACAACAGATTATATATCACATCATATATCACAATATATGAATCGCAGTAAAATAAATGTTGACCTGTTTCCCTGCATCATAGATGTTAAACAATATAGATAACATCACTTTCAGTTCCATATGATATATTCTGTTAAACAGAATCAATATAGAAATTCAACTAACAGTCGAGCAGTTCAATCAAACAGTCAACATACAGTTAATCAGCCAATATCTAACAGTTCTAAAAATACAACATGAAATTATAAACTGTTCAGAATTAGTGAGATTTACTCACATTGGCGCGTTAACCATCAAATAACGGTTTGCGTTATTTGATTTCGACGGACAATTTATCTCGCCATAAATTGTAACGAGCTCCGACGGACCTCCAGTCAGTTCCATCGTGTAGTATCCGTCCATACGATCCCAACGGATCTGACCGTTCGAAAATCTGATAACATATGACTGAGATATCATTTTTACAAGTTATTCGGTTATTTGAATTTGAATTAAACTTGAATAGAATTTGGGCTTTTACATTATCTTGGGCCCAACGCCACATTTCAACTACACGGCCCATTCACCCCTTCTTCCCCAATATCAACCGTGATACCTGCTCCTCCTCACAGTCATCCACGCGACTTCCTATTTCCACCGATCCTCCATCTCATCACGAAATCAGAAACAGACGGCGCCAACATCTCCCCCTTCATCTTCTCCATCACTCAGTCACCCTTCTCCCCAACTCGGTCGCATCATCTACCTTCCAACGTTCAGCATAACCATAAATCGATCGACAGCTTCCTCAACCGAAACCATCCAAAACCCCACACGAGTTGCGGTTTTCCTCGCTGAGCCCAAATCCAACATCCATTCGAGTCAAAACCCTTTGAATTGGGATCGAACTCCAACCCTAATCGCTATAACCCCCTCGCTGTACCCTTCACACTGTAGGAAACATCGTCGAACTCACAACAGGTTATACTGCACTATAGAGCTCACCACAGGGATCCAAAATATATATGTATTTTGTTTTATAGGAATTTATCCTATTTGATTTGATTTTTTGGAGGATGATTATCACTATGGACTTTTGGTATGAGGCTGCGGCGCATTTTGACCAGAGTGAGAAATGAATTAGGTCTTAAGGGAGGTAGTTAAGGAGTATTTATACCCACTCAAAATATCTAGATATTTTTATATTAATATTTTAATATTTTATTTAATCCTTAATATTCATTTCTTACTTCTAAAAATCTGTGTGATCACACATGATAACTAAAAATCATGAAACTGGACATGCAGCTACAGTTCGACATTACGGTCCTAACGAAACTGGTTTCGTCGAATTCCGACTACATATGTTCACACAGCGTATTTTTAACTGTCAACATACTGACAGTTTTTCACTCTAAAAATCCGTACGGCCACACAGTGATTCTAGAAATCACGAAACTGGAAATTTAACAATAATTTGACATTACGAATCCAACAAAATTGGTTTCGTCGAATTCTGAAGTCGTATGAAAAACTGGCTATTTTTAAAGCTCTGGATTACCCATTTAAATATATAAATATAATTAAATTAGATTAAATTAAATATAAATAAATTTATATTATCGTATATATATTCACAGTGGAATACCATATAGCTCAGAAAAATCCTATATGAATTTCTAACTCGATATTCGCTTCTGGGTTGACCTGATAATCGATATATATTGAAATCCCTTTTTAAAATATAAATAATTCCTTTATAAATTATAAAGGAATTCCACAGCGACTTTTCTAAAATTTGATTTGGTTGTAAATCCAAATCTACACGACGAAATCCCGATTTTTCTCTACCACTAGAAAGATATAATCCACCAGCTCCACACGTTTCTCGTTTCACAGAAATCCGGCTTAAAACGAATCATGTACATTCAGTTGAAGTTCGAATCGCCAATTTACGAACTGCAGCGCCATTTCGAGCTCGTTTATAATTATATTATAAATTATACGTTCATCTGTCGACGATTGAATATATTCGTCATTCAAATTCAATTCCAAGCTGAATTAAATATCACAGATGATCCGGTTCACACTATATCGCCATTTCAGCCAATTCTGATTATTTCAGAATTAAATATATTATTTAATTTATTATTTGAATTAAATATTCATCATTATTTAATTGGCTGAAATGGCAATATGGGATGAACTCGATCATCTGTGGTATTTAATTCACTTTAAAATTGAATTAGAATAACAAATATATTATATAAACGACAGTTTGAACGTATAATTATATTATAATTAAAATCGAGCTCGAAATGGCGTTGTAGTTCGTTATTTGGCGATTTGAACTTCAACTGAATATACAAGATTCGTTTTAAGCCGGATTTCTGTGAAACAAGAAACGTGTAGAGCTGGTGGAGTATATCTTCCTAGTGGAAGAGAAAAATCAGGATTTCGTCGTGTAGATTTTGAGATATGTCCAAATCAAATTTTAAAATAGTCGCTATAGAATCGTTTATCGACCAAAACGGTTTATCTGATATAACTAGAGATCGGGTTTGAATTTAGACAGGGTTCTTTTGAGACGTAGTGATAATTTAGTTTTTAGAATTTTTCTGTAATTTTTAATTAATTAAATATGCGACTTTTTATTTGGAGTATTTTGCACCCTGTATGGATATTTTGGGGTTTCACAATATGAGTTCACCTACCGGTATTTTTTTATTTTTGGGATCACGGCACGTTACTCGATTTACTGATATTTTCATATCAGTCCGTAAACAAACCGAGTTTCGTATAAAGGGGGTATTCCATCGTTAAATTTTAATATATTAAATATTTTTAATGGACCAAATTCACTTATATAAAATGTGATGGGTGGCCTCTTTCTGCTCAAACGTTATTTGTGTAGTCAAGCAGAATCCAGCGGACACACTATCGAATTGCATGGCCTCAAAACAAACTCGTGTTCTTCTTGCATCCTTTTCTGGCAAAATAAATACCTAAACCCCTCTCCTTTATGAATAACCCCCCCACTAAATCCTTAAGACCTAATTTCTGTCTTCTACAAGAGAGAATACGAGCCTCCAGTATTTATCCTTTCAGGAAGCAAATGTCGATCCTCCAAAATTCCTAAGAAAAAAAGCCTACTAAAATTTAAAACGTATATTTCTTTAAATTCCTGGGTTAATCTCCTTAAAGCTCCTGTCCTTTGAAGGTGGTTCGATCAATTCTTACTCACTGCGGAAAGTGTTGCGTGACCTAGGGCTCAAAGGATCTGCGATTTGGTGTAGTTATCGCGAGAGTCAGACTGGAGATTTCAAGGGGAAGCTTGTGATTCTTTCTGGAGGGGAAGGAGTTAACGCACAACAGTTTGGTGAAGGGGGTTCTGAACTTGAAAGCGAGAAGATGAGGTTGCGGTGACCAACAGATGGGGGTGGCGTTTGAATCTTACTGAAGTAGTGATGTTTACAGTGCATGTATGGGATGAAGTAATGTATGGATTGAGGCCGGGTGCGTGTGAACCTTGGGGAGATGACGAAAGGTTTCTTTCTGAGGAAAGGAAAGCTGCACGGTGTAAAATGATGAGGAGCAGTAGCGTGTCAATTTTGAGGAAGGTAGACGTGGGATCTAAAACAAGGGTTCGACAGTTTTGCTTGGTGCCGATATTTTAAATCGGTGGGGAAGATGGCTTAACCGTATAAACGATTAATTAAATGATAATTAAATCAAACGATTTTGGTAAGATCTTGGGTTACATTTGATGGTGGAAGAAAGACGGGCGGGCCGACAAGGATCTGGGTTTGTGCATCTGTGGATATGTGCCGACATGAATTACAGAATTTCGAACGGTTGGATCCGTTAGGATCGTATGGACGGACACTACACGATGGAACTGACGGGAAGTCCATCGGAGCTCGTTACAATTTATGGCGAAATAAATTGTCTGTCTGAATCAAATCGAGCGATGGTTATCATTATCAACGATGATCGTCCAATATGAGTAAATCTCACTAACTCTGAACAGTTTATAATTTCATGTTGTATTTTTAACTCTTAAATATTGGCTGATTGACTATGTGTTGACTGTTTGATTGAACTACTAGTCAGTTAGTTAAATTTCTATATTGATTCTGTTTAACAGAATATATCATATGGAACTGACAGTGATGTTATCTATATTGTTTAACATCTGTGAAGCAGGGAAACATGTTGGAGGAATCCAACTGGATTCCTCAACATTTATTTTAATGTGATTCATATATTGTGATATATGATGTGATATATAATCTGTTGTTGATTATGTGTGTTTGGACGATATTTATCGTTGCTATACGGTATGTTAAACACCATAAGAAATAATGGATATGGGAAAGGAGATTTTTCAAAGTGTATTTTGAAATGAATTATTTATATAAAATCGATGGATTTTATATAGAAAAGGAAAAGGATTTTTATAAAGAAATTTTTGTAAAATAAAAGGATAAATTAGAATAAAAAGGAAATCATTTGTAAAGTGAAGAACCGTTACTAAAGTAAATCTTTATAAATGAATAGTTTATTCGAAAGGGAGTTAATCGAATTAGTTATTCGAATATAATAAAGGAGGTATTCAAATATAGTTTAGCCAAAAGGAGTTATTCGATCAGAATTCATCGAATAGAATTAATTGATTAGAGTTAATCAACTAGAGTTAATCAATTAGGGTTAACCAGTTAGAGTTAATTGGTTAGAGTAAACCAGTTAGGTTAAAGCGTAGAGTTAAACCAGTTAGAATTTATCAGTTAGAGCTAAACCAATTAGGAGTTAATCGATGTTAGTTTAATCGATTAGAGTTAAAGCAAAGGAGTTAATCAAATATAGTTTATTCGAATAGACAGTAAAAGGAGTTAATCGATGTTAGTTTAATCGATTAGAGTTAAAGCAAAGGAGTTAATCAAATATAGTTTATTCGAATAGAAAGTAAAAGGAGTTTATCGAATATAGTTTATTCGAATAGTAAAAGGAGTTAATCGAATATAGTTTATTCGAATTGTAAAAGGAGTTAATCGAATATAGTTTATTCGAATAGTAAAAGGAGTTAATCGAATATACTATATTCGAATAGTAAAAGGAGTTAATCGAATATAGTTTATTCGAATAGTAAAAGGAGTTAATCGAATATAGTTTATTCGAATAAAAGTAAAAGGAGTTATCGAAAATAGTTTATTCGAAAGGCGTTAAGTAAAATGAGTAAATCCAATAGCGTTAGTCCAATAGAGTTAATCCAATATCGTTAGTCCAATAGAGTTAATCGATAAGGGTTAATCAAATAGAGTAAATTGAATAGAGTTATCGAATATACCTTATTCGAAGGAAAGAATTATCAAATAGAAAAGATTTGAAAGAGAGTTACGTACGGAAGTTGTTAAAGAATTAGAAAGGTGAACTTTATCTATTTTCAAGGTTAGAAATTGTTCAGTTAAGGTCTGAGAGGTAGTTCTACCCCAACTTGATTGGCTTCATTTATAACTAAGGAATAGTTAAGGTTCGGCAGTAAAGGAAATGGTTTGAGTTGGCATAGCGATGTTTGTTTAAACATCTGTCTAAGTCCAATGAAGAAGCTTTGGAAATGTTTTCCAAATAAGAAACCAGAAATGTTTTCTAATAAAGAAAACAAGAAATGGAAATGTTTTCCATTGTTAATAACGTATATTTTCCAAATTTAGAAAATAAGAAATATTGAATATAGGGAAACATGAAATAAGTAAATTAAGGAAATAAAGAGATAAATGTTGAATGATGTTTGATCGATATAAATTTCCATTTGGAAATAATATCGTTGTTTGCACACCTGTTTTTCTTCGATAGTTAAATCACAGACTATCAAAGTTTTGACCATTTTAACATTGTTAATATGGAGAGACCGGTTGGAATATTATCCAAAGAACCACTCTGTATTGGCATAAACATTGCGAATCATATATGCCAAAGGAAATTGAAGACGGAGTTATGCAAGGGCTATCCTGTTTACAGAATAGTGCCTTCGGTTCATCCCGTTCCTGGATGACTTATATGGACGGATGTCTGACAGAGTATTTCTAGACGATCACGTATATTGATTTCTCCAACCGTACCAAGAGTGGAAGCGGAGAAGGAAACTTCTTTCAGCTAACACATAGTGTATGGTTGAGGATGTCAATCAGTGATTTGATGGATTTGACAATGTGGCATTCAAAGTGAATCTGGTGTGATGATGAAGCGTAACCTCAAGCCTCATCAATCGGTAAACGACAGAAATCGGGCAGGCAGCATGGCTAAGTCGGTCGCAACGAAGTAGGGTGTATAATCACCCGATCTAGAGTTTCATTTACTTCTAAAAATCTATTGTTGATGCTGTCCCGTTTGGGAAACAGTTGCTGATCCCAACCGTTGGTGATATACATTCGATACACTCAAGCGAAATAAGTGGTCGGTCACGTGTGGCCGGTTTGCAAGATGTTCTTGTTGAACCCAGTGTATTCCTCTCTAGAGGTACACTAGCGAAAGGTGGTTCCATACCTTGTCATAGTTGGAAATCCATTATCCAATATGTGCTTACGGTTTTTGACTTGTATACCATATTGTAGAGCGTGAGATGAAAGCGTTTCTGCTAGATGATTATTATATTGTGTTGATAGACATTATTATAATATCAAATGGTTTTGATATAAAGATAATTTGAATTCTCATAAGGGAAAAACCCGTTCCGTTATACGGCGTGGTCTTATGAGATATCGTTTACTTGTTCAAACTATTTTAAACTGTTTTACTTATACCAGTCCCATGACTGACCCGGAGTTTATTTTGTTGTTTTCCCTAAACTCTTGGGTGCCTAAATTTGTATGGGCAGTCAAGTAGTTGGGATTTACATATATACTAGAAGAGCTTGGAGCAGGAGGCTTCAGGATTATATAGCTATAGTTATTTCTGCTGTGTTGTAAGTGCTGTACTTTGATAATGATATGTATATTCAAGTATAGATTTGTATTTCAAAATTATGTTATGAAATATATTTATTCGTTCCGCTGTGAGATTCGTGTTACTCTGATATTGTGTTCTTCTTCTTCTTCTATTCTAAGTTTCTATCTTATCTATTCTCACCCTCTAATTTCTTTCATTTATGACCGGTATTTTTCGACGTTTGGTTAGTCATCGTTGAGTTTATGGCGATAACCAAAGTCGACAAAAACCCGAGTCCTTACAGGAGTTATGCTAGATGATTATTATATTTTGGTTGATAGATATTATTATAATATCAAAAGGTTTTTGATATAAAGATAATTTGGATTCTCATAAGGGAAAAACCCGTTCCGTTATACGGCGTGGTCTTATGAGATATCGTTTACCTGCTTGAACTGTTTTAAACTGTTTTACTCACACCAGTCCCATGACTGACCCGGAGTTCATTTTGTTGTTTTCCCTAAACTCTTGGGTGCCTAAATTTGTATGGGCAGTCAAGCAGTCGGGATTTACAAATATACTGGAAGAGCTTGGAGCAGGAGGCTTCAGGATTATACAGCTATAGTTATTTCCGCTGTGTTGTAAGTGTTGTACCTTGATAATGATGTGTATTCAAGTACAAATATTATATTTCAGAGTTATGTTATATAATATATTTAGTCGTTTCACTGTGAGATTCGTGTTACTCTGATGTTGTATTCTTCTTCTTCTATTCTAAGTTTCTATCTTATCTTTCCTCACCCTCTAATTTCTTTCATTAATGACCGGTATTTTCGATGTTTGGTTAGTCATCATTGAGTTTATGGCGATAACCAAAGTCGACAAAATCCCGGGTCATTACATGGAGTTTTAATGAATCTTTAATTAGACTGAAAAGTTCGAGAATGGAGTATCACCAGTTTTACTCCAGGCGATAGTTAAATCTTTAATTAGATTTGAACGAGAAATGGTAATTGAATTTACCGATAACACCGTGGTGTTAGATATGAAGTATTACCAGTTTTACTTCATGGGATGAATAGGTGGGGATTGGGAAATAAAATAAATGATTACTCCGGTATGGTTCGTTAATCCCGACTAATTTGAATTGATATTCAAAGAAGATTAAAGAATAAATTTAAAGAATTTATCTTTGGTAAAATTAATGGGAACCTTTCCCAAAGTATAAGAATATTTGAATAAAAGAATATTCTGAAGTGGAATGAGGCGTATGTTGTGTTTGTGTAACACTTGTTATTATATACCCGAGTTATTCAGAAAGACCGGGTTTATCCCATTCTGAATAACTAATTCGACGTGGTGTCGAAGATGAAGACGGTGGTTGAAGACCGGAGGTCTTCACGTCATTTGGATAATTATTGATGATCTTGATTGGGCCGTACGCCCAAGAGGAGAGAATCAGTTGGTGATCGTCCAGACGTACTTGGAGATCGATGGATATGCGGGGTACTAGGTGCCTCCGGTTTCGTTCAGACCCAGAACGAACTTGTAAATGGACTGTGTGTCAGACATTGGATTTCAGATTTCTCTGAGACGTACGAGCTCAGGGGTTATATATTGATGGATATCCATCGCATGGAGTGAATTGCCTGTGTGGCATGCCTAAGTGGCAATTGATCAAGGCTTCTGTTGAAAAGCAAAGTCTTGTGGTTGATGATCAAAGCACCGCCTGTGTGGCATAGCTTTGTGTAACGTGAATTCGCGAGCCTCACACCTAGGTTGTGAACCAGAAACGGGAGAGGACCTCAGGGAGGACATGCGTTTCTTTATAGCTAGAAGTGGCGTCAATGGTTTTACACGCCCTGACGAGTTTGACTTATGTGGTTGTTGCTGTTGCGAGGCGCCTCTATTATATCGGTCGATCCGAGACCGATGGAGTCATTCGTTGGCTCCTTTACGCCCCATAGGGCGGGGAAACGCAGTGTTCAGGAATTTTAATCCACATCGGTGGACCGGCCCTATCGCTCCAAGGGCTCACCTATGTCTGGGTCCTGAGGCTCGGGCTAGACAGTCTCGAATCGGTAGAGGACGATCCCTGGCCTCGGTTCATAGATGGAAATCCAATTTCCAAATACGTGACTTTGGTTTTGATTGTAGAGCCTAGTATGGCGACATGATATATGGTACCCATGCCGTCTATGATTGATACTTATGATTTGAAATTGTTTTGACACTATACACTTATAGTAACAATAAAACATGAAATTTCACGTATCAAGCATTCTTTGGCTATTATAAGGTAAAACCCTATCCCCCGGCTTGCATTGCATTGTATGATAGGACCTGGGTCTTATAATAGCTTCATTTTTCTTTATTTAGCATTGTGCTGTTGTTTTATGCACTGGTGTTCTTTGGAGGAAACACGTTCCGTATTATACGGCGTGGTCCCTTGATTTACCTAACTTTAAAATAAAGATTAATAACTGTTTTAGTTCTCACACCAATCGCATGACTGACCTAGAGTTTACTGTTTTAACTTAAACTCTGGGTGCCCTTATTTTGACACGGGCAGCTAGTAGTTTTGGTTTTGCAGATTTATATTCATAGGATCCTGATGTGCAGCTGGAACGATATCCGTAAAGCTTTGTATCCGTATATCTTCTTCAGTTGTATTTTGTATTATTTTCCGTTGCTATGTAATTTATTGTAATCTCTGATATTTTGTAATGTATAATATTCATTTGTACTCTGTTTATTCTTGTATCTGATGGAATTGTTGTAATTAACAATGAAATGTTCTTCCGTCTGCGTTCTATTTTGTCGTGTTCTCAAAGCGATCAGGGGTTTCGAACGGTCTGGGTCGGTTTAGCGATTGATCAGGATCGAGCGAAATTCCTTGTCGTCACAGTGTATATGGTAAGAGAAACTTCAAAAAAGATTGACCGTATCCGTAGACGCATGAAGACAGCTTAGGACAGGAAAATGTCATACGCAGATAGGAGAAGGACTGACATTGAGTTTGATGTGGGAGACATGGTTTTCATCAAGGTATCGCCTTTGAGGAATGAGGTTTGTTTTGGGTCTGTAGGGAAATTGGCACCAAGGATTGTAGGGCCATTTCCCATAACAGAAAGGATTGGCCAAATGGTCTATAGAGTAAAGCTACCGGAGAGACTGTCCAGCGTTCATGATGCTTTCCACGTTTCCCATTTAAGGAAATATTTGCATGATACTGCAAAAGTAGTGGAGCCAAGTATGCTTGAGGAAGTAGAGGTGGAATGGGAGGGGACAGTTAGATGGGTTCCTACCCGTATTCTTGGATCAGAAGTTAAGAAGCTACGCAACAGATAAGTCAAGTTGATGAAAGTTCAGTGGGGAGGTAACCAAGAGGATGCAACTTGGGAGAATGAAGACAAGATTCACACTTCGTACATTTTTCTTTTCAAGGGTATGTTCTTAACTTTCTTTTCAAAAGCTTTTATTCATGCTTGTTTCTATCATTTGAGTATATCCTATCGATCGAATCTCGACCTTTAGGTGGGAATCCCATGGATGTAAACATGTGTTTAAGACATGTTATGTTTGATAGATATAAGTGGATGCAAGTGTTTGCTCATGGATGCATATACACACACATTAGCCACTATATCGGCTCAATCACTCTCATATTGCATATGGATGTGTATGCATTTTTATTCTTTCCATAAATGAAAATGGGTGCATCATCATGTGGATGTTGCATTTGGATGATTGATTGTGCACACATATAAAACTTACATGTTATAGTAGGATTATTTGCATATATGTTGGATACATGGCACGAACAAAAATTGCATTAAGTTGGTCGACTGAATCAGTAGACCACCTGATCTAATGCATTAGCATAGGAACATATACACACACATTTTCATATGTTCATATAAGCATTAGAAATCTTTTAAGGATAATGGATGCCTGTGATTGGTCGATGAGTAGATGAATGTGGATGTTAGGATATACATTCTTCTTAACTTGGAGAATTTGGGGACGAAATCCATTAAGTAGGGGAGAATGTAACACCCCGTAATTTTATAACACATTAAGATGATAAACTAAAGAATACTTAATTAAATATTGGTAATTAAGTAAAAAGGACTGCGCTGTTGCATTCTTCTCGGAATTCTGCTTAAGATTGACACCTGGTTTGCGTAAAACGGACATCGTATGGAGAAGTGATTAAGGTTTGAAGTTTACAAATATATAAGCCACTTATATATGAATAAAATAAATTATGAATTCAAATAAATTCAAAATCGTGCAATAGAAAGAAGAGCGGAAAAATTCCCGCCCATGGGTGTCGACCCATGGGTCGACCCCATCAAGGGGTGTCGACCCCCGTGTAGACCCCTGGGTCGACACACTAAGGGTGGGTCGACCCCCATACAGATCTGGGCTGATCCCTGCTTCCGAACGTCGACTGATTTTTGTGCAAGGTTCATCGGCTGATGGCTATATAAAGGACCCTATAACTATTGTTTTATTCATCTAAATCAATGGCGACGGTGAGATGCTGCTCCAACTCAGATTAAATTAGCTTTTTCTTCAATAATGACGATTCATACGTTTTCAAAGATTGCTGATTCAACATCAATACGCTTTCCTCAGTTTTCTTAGATCCATTCCCTATGAGTTTACGTTATTTTTAGATATGAATACTTAAAAGTTAATCTTGACATGTTATAAGATGGATCTGAGCTTGTGACTAATTGAATCATATTAGATCTTCCATTATTTGTATATCTAATTCACTGTTTAGATCTCATATGCCTATTTGTGTTATCCTATTATATTAGTTGGCCTAATCATGTCACTATGCCTAATCAGTTCTGTTATCACATGTTCATCAGATCTGTTCTTATATGCCTATCTTGTTATTATGCCCAATTCTATCACTATATGATTATTCAGTTGTTATACCTATTTCTGCCATCATATGTTTATCTTGTTATTATGCTTATTTATGTTCTTTTCCCTTCTTCCTTACCAGTTTATTTTATAGCTAGGCTACCTTCGAGCCTAGGCATACCACTTGTAACGATCCAGAATTTTTAACCAATTTAAAATTGGAATCAAAAAAATTTATTACCTGATTTGAATTTAAATTTGAATTTGACATAGATATATATGGTTAAGAATATTTAATAATTTTGATAAGATAGATGTTAGATTTTATTTGAATTATAAATGAGAATGATTACTAATGAGTTTGGATTTATTGATCCTATTTGTCGTTGATCGGATTAGTCAAACCATAACATGAATTAGAAGCAATAGAATTAAGTGTTGCCCTTAGTTCTCATAGCATTTAAGGGAAAATGCCACCTTCTCTTTTTAAGACAAATGTATGGACACTTGTAATTTTGCATGTAAGCTTTCATGCATGGTTTTCACTTGTCCCCTTATGTGTCTTTACCTCCTTACTCTTCCTTTTCTATACAAGGAGCTCTTTACTTCATTTTTTATCATCTATTTTCATTTTTTCTACCTTCCTTCTTCTTATTAAGCTTATGGCCATAGTTTCCGTGGCATAAGTCGTCCTCTTTTCCACCACCACCTTGCCAAAGTTCGTCGTCATCCTCCTCCTCTTATAATATAAAGAGAGAGAGATTAATGTATATTATATATATATTGGTGAAGAACCGAAATACTGTCCGACGGTTTGCTCAGCTAGGCTCCCCTACCATGAAGATTTGGAAAGCTGTTATGTGAGAACTCTTTAACCATGGTTTATATATTTAATTAGTAGTTAGACTAATTTAAATGTAGTGATGAATTATTAGTGGTTAATGATGGTTGATGTTTGTTTTGATGGATGATGGATGTGTAGTTTAGAACACACACTATAACAAAACAATTATGATATCACATGGGTGATCGGAAAATCCCCTTCGTAATTAGAAATAATATCATTATTGAAAGTGAAGGTTAATAATTGGAAAAGACACATATGTATAAATTCATATATATTGATAAAGTTTCTTAAAATGAATAAATAAATACCTAAACGTTCTAGGATGACAGAGAAGATAGTGTCTAGGCTTGGGTTTGGAAATAAAGTTTCCTGCTCTCCCTGGCTATCCCTAACTGATCCGACGAATGAGATGGTTAATTTAAAGTTATTTCAACTTAGAAATGAATTGGAATTTGATTTATAAAGTAAAAAAAAGTTGAATTTTGAACCCAAAATAAAATTGGAAAGTCAATGTTAATTACTTTAAATGGTTTTCAATGATTTACATGAGTATATAATAGTTTTTAAAGACATTTTGAAGTATCAAGAATAATGGTTATTACGGTAAAAATAGATCTTGTCGCACAGCAACAATTCATGTATTTTAGATGCAAACTTTAAACGCTTATAACTTTTGCAATCTAAATCGGATTTCCATGAAATTAAAAACGTTGGATTTCCATTAACATGAGCTTTCAAATGAGTGAAAGCGGATTTTAATTTTGAGTCATAATTTTCAAGATATATTTAGAACCATTTTGGAAAAGGTCATTATAAGAGCAGTTGTCCACCATAACTACAAACAGCTATTTTAAATGTTTTAACAATATGAAGAAAAATTGTAACAACCTAGAAAATCTGAACCAATTTAAAAATTTTATTTTGGCGATTTTAATGAATTTTGAATATTTAAAATAATTTATTTTAAATAATAACAACTAGAAATTATTTCGAATAGAATTAGAATGTAAATATTTATTTCAATCGACATTAGAATATAAATATTTATTTTAATTATAAAAAGGAATTGGAAATGGCGCGGTAGTTCGAAAATTCGATTTCAAATTTCAAATGAATGTACAGGATTCAAAATAAACCGGATTTTAGCGAAACCAAAAATATTAGAATCTATTTGAGAGTATCTTTCCAACGAATCCGAAAAATTGAAATTTCATAGCGGGGATAAAAAGTTATGCTCAGTTGAAAATTCCGTAAAGTGGCTATGGAATTTTTGGCCCTTAAAAATGGAGATTTTGCAAAAGACCTCCGTTTTCGACGAAACCACTTTTGTTTGATCCGGAATGCCAAGTTATTGCAGATTCCAAAATTCATAATTTTTGGGATTAATACGTGAGCGTGGCGAAGTAAAACGTGTTTTGATAGTTTAAGTCAATTTGGATCGATCGAAAAATGGTCATTTTTCAAACGGTCTCCAAATTTGATGAAATTAGTTTTGTTAGAACCGTATCACCAATACGAAGCTAGAAAATATTTTTCTGGAATTTTTAGAGTCCATACGTGGCCTCGGTAAATTGAAACGCGCGTTCAAATTCAATATATAGATTTATATTTTGATGAAATTGATCGAAACAGTCGAATCAACTTACTGGTCATATCCCACTGTGTTCGGAACAGGGGTAATTAGCTATGGACGATAGTCGGTAGGTTCGATTTCGAGTTCGAAATAAAAAGTTGCCTTTTGAAATTTAAAAATAATAAAATATCTAAATAAAAATCCCTCTCCCCTCTTTCTCTTTACAATCAACCCCCCCCCCCCCCCCCAGTTCAAAATCAAAATCGAAAAAAAGAAGAAGAAGGGGGAAATGCCCTTGCGCGATAGCCCCACCGCCGCTCCCCTAGGCGGAGCACCGCCACAACCATACCCCTCCCCCCTCCCGCGCCTCTCTCCTCTCCCCCTCTCTCTCTCCAAACCCAACCGCCTGAAGACCCCAACCCGCAATAGACAGTAGTGCCATCACCCCTGGACCCCACTGCAACGCCAGCGTCGGACCACCCCTCTTCGCTTTGCGCCTCCAAGCCATTCCCCCCTCTACGAATAAAAAGGTGAGTTTTATATAATGTATTGTTTAAATCAGTTTATTTTATTTTAATTTGGTTTTTATAAAGAAAAAATTTGATATTTTTCTTTTATATATAGCAAAGGTTATTAATTTGTAAGGTTTATATTTTTACATAGAAAAGTTTAGATTTTTACACAGAAAAGTTTAGATTTTTATTGAAATAAAGTTAGGATTTTTAACGATATAAAAATATGATTTTTATATATGAGAACAGAGAATAAAAATATGATTTTTATTCACATAAGTAGCGTTAAAAATATGATCTTTAAAAAAATAAACAACGATATAAAAATGTGATTTTTATATAGGTAGCGAAATAAAAATACGATTTTTATATAATTGAAATTGGTTTAAAAATATGATTTTTATCATGAAGTTAGAGAAGAAAATTATGATTTTTATTTATGTAGATGAATAAAATTATGATCTTTATATATGAAGTAAACAATATCAAAATATGATTTTTTATATTGAAAGTGAACAAACAAAGATGTGATTTTTACTTTAAAGGTAGCGGTTTAAAAATATGATTTTTATGTGTACAGTAGCGAAATAAAAATGTAATTTTTATAATGAAGTAGCAAAGTAAAAATTTGGTCTTTATATATGTAGCGATATAATAAAAATGCGATTTTTATTATATATAGCAATATAAAAATACGGTTTTTATATATGAAGTGGCAATATAAAAAAGTGATTTTTGTCCATATAGCGTTGAAGTAAAAATGTGATTTTTATATGAACAGCGTGAAAAGGTCGCATTGGAATTTCAGATAAATCCAAACGGTTCAGAATAGAGAATGGAGGAGTGGATCCCCAAGGTGAGAACTTCTCACTTTTATTTTATTTTCATATATACTAGGATGCAGACGGTTCTTAGCAGCACCCGACACTTGTTATCCACAGACCATGGATGTAATGACTCGCATTAGCAAAGTTATTATAATTAATTTATTTAATTATATAAATAGTGATATAGTGAATTAAATGGTGGTTTAATTAAATAATGGTGAATATTTAATTTAAAATAATATATTAAATTCTGAAATAATCAGAATTGGCTAAAATGCCGATATGGTGTGAACTGGATCACCTGTGATATTAAATTCAGTTAGAATTTGAATTTGAATAACGAATATATTATTTAAACGACAGTTTGAACGTATAATTATATTATAATTAAAATCGAGCTTGAAATGGCGCTGCAGTTCGTAATTTGGCGATTTGAACTTTAACTGAATGTACAAGATTCGTTTTAAGCTAGATTTCTGTGAAACAAGAAACGTTAGGAGCAGGTGAAGTATATTTTACTAGTGGAAGAGAAAATTCAGGATTTCGTCGTATAGATTTTGAGATATGTCCAAATCAAAATTTATAATAGTCGATATAGGATTGTTATCGACCGTAACGGTTTATTCATATAACTAGAGATTGGGTATGAATTTAGACAAGGTTCTTTTGGGAAATAGTGGTAATTTAATTTTTAGAATTTTATTGAAAATTTTAATTAATTATATAAGCAACTTTTTGTTTGGAGAATTTTGCACCCTGTAATCAACATTTCGGGGTTTCACAAAATAAGTTAACATACCGATATTATTATATTCTTGGGATCGTGGGGCATCGCTGATTACAACGGTATTTTTAACTTCGTCGATTGAGATCCGAAAACTAGTGGAGATTTTTGAAATGTGTTATCCAAGAAAATATCCTAACATTTCTAAGATCAAAGATGAAGCCACGTTCCCTTTCTAAATCCACATGTCTCCTTGGCCTCAAAACAAAACACGTGCTATGCTCAGAATCACAAAACTGATGCCAACTAATACTATATAAATACCCTATCCAAATCCCTCATTCGCTCTCTTCCTATTCTCAACAAAACTTGTTCTTTCTCTAACGAAAAGTGATGCTCGGACTGGTGACGACGTGTGCAAAGGGGGGATTTCATTTCACACGTGAGTGAAGGGAGTTCAAGTGGTGTATAAAATGGTTTTCGTTGGTTCTGAAATGGTATTAGAAGTATAAAGGGGTCATGAAACTATCGCACTCCTGTAGCCTTGGCAGCGTTGACGAGAGCAGGTCGCACCATCAGGGAGGGGAAACGAGTTGCAGGAAACAATGTCTAGTAGGGGTGGATTTAGGTGGAGAGGTCAGTGGTGGTGTCGGAACTGACATTTGGTGATCGAAGCAGGGGTGGTTGGTGGTCAAACGGTTGGTCAACAATGAAGGGAGGGGTTCGAACTTCATGTTTTGGGTACAGGGGGGTTGAGATTTTTGAATGAAGAATTTTGGTAACTATGGTTTGAAGAAACATGAGGACTTGAGCTTGGAAGGGATGCGACAATGGCCGGTTGGATTCCTGGAAGACGAGATTTAAGAAGAGGAAGAAGGAGTTGTGGTATGCCGCATATGGCAGTGGGCTTTTTACATGAGCAGATGTAAAGGTGGAGACGGGCCGTAAATTCAAGGTTCAAGCCCAATTGAAAAGTAAATTTAGTTTATTTTAAATTTAAAAATAATAATATAGAAACTTATATAATACATAACTTCGTCATATGATATCGGTTTTCAGCGAAACAAGATCCAACAGGATCGTATGGACGGACACTACACGATGGAACTGACTGGAAGTCCATCGGAGCTCGTTACAATTTATGGCAAAATAAATTGTCCGTATGAATCAAGCGATGGTTATCGTTATCAACGGTGATCGTCCAATGTGAGTAAAACTCACCAACTTTGAACAGTTATATTTTTCTAACGTATATTTAGAACTGATAATTATCTGTTGATTGGTGTGTGTTAACTGTTTGGTTGAATTGCATATGTATTGGTTGAAATTGTGGATAACAATATTTATATATATATTTAATCAAATGTCAATTCTGTTTATCAGAATATTTCATATCGAAGTGAAGTCGATGTTATTATATTGTTTAGCATCTGTGGATGCAGGGAAACAGGTTGGAGGGACCCTACTGGGTTCCTCAATATTTATAATACCGTCCTATTCATATATTGTAATATATGATGTGATATATAATCTGTTGTCGATTATGAGTGTTTGAACGATAGTGGTCATCGTGATTTAATGTGTTAAATACAATAACATACTGGAATGGTGAAAAGGAATTTTTCAAAATGAATATTGAAATAGATTTATTTATAAAATCAAAGGATTTTATAAAAGAGATAATATTTATAAAATCAAAGAAGATTTTATAAAAGAAATTATTTATAAATGGAATATTTTTAAATAGAAATTTATTTATAAATGGGTTATTTATAAATAGAAAATACTTAGAAATAAAACCCTAAAGGAATTATTTGCAAACCATTTGCAAATAGATTAGAAAGAGAAATGTTTGTAAACCATTTACAAATCAATCAGAAAGAGAAATGTTTGTAAACCATTTACAAATCAATCAATAGATTAGGTACATATTTACTGTTTTGTTTAGGTATGATGATTTTATGAGCCGAATGGCTAGCCGCTTGGCTTTTTCTTTTTGGATTGGAGAGGCCTGTATGGCAATTTCGGGATTTTCCCGATGCTCCCGTACAGGGGAGGTTATGGTGAAATTTTTCGAAAATTTAGGGTGTTAGCCAAATTTTTGCAGAATTTGAAAAGTTCTTAGAAACTAAAAAGTTTAAGAACTTGAGCCAGAATAGAAATTGAAATCTCTTTCAAACGATTTATAAAATACATTTTAAATGGAAATCGACGATATATATATAATATATATATTATATGGCCTGAATGGAACGCGCCGCGCAGCCACCGTTCGCGAATTTCGACCATTGACTTTGAATTGACGTTACAGGAGATCCGACCGTCGGATTCTCCTAAAACTGGAACCTTGGGTTCGTATCAAAAAGATCATTCTAACGAATACAAGAAATTAGAAATCTAACGGTTGGATTTGGAGTTATGTCCAAATCAAATTGGGAAAAGCTCGTTGTAAGTGCAATTCAATGGCCGTTTATGGAGATCGACTGTACGGGCCTTGATAAAATTATTAAAAATAGTAATAATTTGTGTAAAATCATAGGAAATGATTTGTGAAGAATTGGGATGAAAAAATCCAAATTTGAAAAGATAAAAATAGATTTTTATCAAAATGAACTAGTTTTGAACTAGAAAAAAAATTAATCCAATAATTTTTAAATAAAAGAAATTGGATTTGAAATGGTTTTAAAAATAGCTGGAATTTCCAATATATGAATTGGAATGGATTTGAATCAAAATCATCTTTGGAATATTTCGATATTGGATTCCGTGATTATACAGATATTGTGGAGGAATTTGGAAGATATATATCGTTATTCCAATGCGATATTTGTTGATTTCAGAATTTGATATTGAATATAAGCCGATATATTTTCTACTCAGAGCGTTGCATTTAATATCAAATGGGATTTTGGGTTTATCATGAAATGTATTTAAATGACACTAGTTCTTTAACCCAAATAAAAGCAGGATTAATTTCCAGAAAATTGAACAATCAATAAGAAATGATTTTAGAGACTGAAACCATTTGGAGTTTGAATAAATCTTTAATGATTCTGAATATATATATGGTAATTAAATTACCAAAACATGAAATGTGATTGAACCAAATACACTTGGTTGTTGATATTGATTGGGATTGATTGATTGTTTGGATTGTGCTCGACCAGTTTATGAGCAAGATATGCTTTTCCATTTAGCATTGGGTTGGGTAGAAATACTAGTATGCTAACATCTTGTGAAACACTTCACGATTTGACTATGAGATGTGTAGCGCTATGGTAGTGTTCATTTAAAATTTAATGAATGATTTTGAAATGATATTTTTCTTAAGTGAAAAGAATAATATTTCCGATTTTGGACAGGGAATATTTTATAAAAATGTTTTATAAAACAGATGGGATTTCGAGGGCTAAAACTCGATGATTTTGAAACGATTTGGAAATGTATTATGTTTTACATTGTGGTTCATCGCGTATCCGACTAGTTGCTATTGACAACATATCTGTTTGGTGGTGGAGAATCTATTCTTTTGGTTAACACCCTTCTTTGAGACGTACGAGCTCAAAGGTTATGTGATTAATAGTGACTGATCATATGTGTGAATTGCTGATGTGAAGTACTATAGTTTGAAAGTACTTGTGATTATTATGTTATGAAATCATTTTCCCTACTTCGGGATATGAAATGATTTGGTATGTGGCTAGAGATTCGGGTAACCCGGATGACTAAAAGTATGGGTGAGATGGGCGGTGTATGCTTTCTTGTGTCGGAGGTGCATCGTCGGTGTAGCCTTCTCCATAGTGGGAGGTGCACATATATATATATATCGAGTTGCTTAGGTGCGTGCCCTTTGCCTTGTCTAGGGGGATCCCGATATTTAGTTGCATACTTGTTTGTATGCATTGTTATGATTTGGAATTCATATTTCCAAATGATTTGATTTGAGATCCCGAAGTGTATCTACTTTGATATAGAAAGTTTGATATGTATTTCAAATGATTTGAAATAGGAAATCGGGAAATAAAGTCCAAAGGAATAATTTCTGTAAATTGAATTGGATTTGGAAAATCGAAGTGTGGTGATTAATCTAAATGGGTAGATTGGGATATTGCATGTTGGTTGATGCATAGTAGATCCATATCTCTATTACTGATTGTTGTTTATACACTGGCATTCATGGGGGTAAACCCGTTCCGCGTTAGCGGCGTGGTCCTGTGATTTGCCTTATCATTTTGATAAGTTAATTTTTAGAGTTTCTCACACCAGTTCCATGACTGACCTGCAGTTTGCTTTTCCTTTGCAAACTCGGATGCCCCTGTTTTCCACACGGGCAGTCAAGTAGTTTGTTTTGCAGATACTTATTTTGAGAAGGATTCTGGATTGAAGCTTAAAGCTGTGTCCAATACATTTATCGTCTTCCACTGTGTTATTTTATATTTCCACTGTGCATTGTATTACAATTGTTGTAAATTAATCTTCCGCTATATTATCATTTATTCGATGTACTCTGGTATTCTGTACTCTGATGTAACATTATTATGATGTTTATAAAAGTCTTCTGTTATTTGTTCTAATGTGTTGTATGCCCAAAATTAGCGTATGCGGGATTCGAACGGTCTTGGTTGATTTAGCGATCGATTAGGTCTGAGCAAAATCGGTGTCGTTACAGCTGGTATTCGAGCTTTGATTAACTCAAATCTTTGGGGTGCAACTATTTAGAACATAATAAAAGACTAATTAGAGGTAGGATTAGTAATATCCTATAGAAGAATCCTCATTAGAGATAGAATCAGTAGCATTCTAGAATGGGTGACTCGTTAGAGATGGGGCTAGAAATGCCCTAGAACTTAAGCCATAATGAAAATAATGAAAGTTGAGTTGGTTTGTAAAACAACTTTCAGCTTCATTCCTTTTCGAGGACGAAAAGTTTTATTTGGGGGAGATTGTAACAACCCGGAAAATCCGAGCCAATTAAAAATTTTTATTTTGGCAATTTTGACGAATTTTGAATATTTAAAATGAATTATTTTAAATAATAACGACGAGAAATTTAATTTGAATAGAATTAGAATGTATATATTTATATAGATCGTCATAAGAATATAAATATTTATTTTTAATTATAAAAGGAATCAAAAACGGCGCGGTAGTTCAAAAATTCGATTTCAAATTTCAAATGAATGTACAGGATTCAAAATAAACCGAACTTTAGCAAAACCAAAAATATTAGAATCTTTTTGAGAATATCTTTCCAACGAATCCGAAAAATAAAAATTTCATAGCGGGAATCAAAAGTTAACCCCAGTTGAAATTTCAGAATAGTCGCTATGGAATTCTGGCCCATAAAAATGGAAATTTTGCAAACGACCTCGGTTTTCGACGAAACCACTTTTATTGGATCCAGGAGGTCAAGTTATTGCTAGATTCCAAAATTCATAATTTTTGAAATCAATATGTGAGCGTGGCAAAGGAAAACATGTTTTAACAGTTTCAGTCAATTCGACGACCAGAAAATGGCCATTTTTCAAACGGGCTCGGAATTTGACGAAATTAGTTTTATTAGAACCGCATCATCAATACGAAGCTATAAAATATTTTTCGGGAATTTTTGGTGTCCGTATGTGACCCCAGTAAATTGAAATGTACATTTAAAATTCAATATAATGATTTATATTTAATTTTGATGAAAATTGATCGTAACGGTCGAATTGGCTTACGAAACAAATCTCATTGTGTTCGGAATGGGGGTAATTAGCTCGAGACGACATTCGTTCGGCTTGATTTGGAGTTTGTGTCTATTTTGTGTTTTAAATTGAATTAAAAATTAAAATAAATAATATAAAGGGTCCAAGTTGGTCAAACCCCTCTTTTTCAATTGTGAGGTCAACCCTATCTTAGGAGTCGTCGCTCTTCAGTGTTCAATAGCCAAACTCTTCGATTTTTCATCCTAAAAAACCTCTCATTCCAAACAGTTTTAATCAAACTTCATGAACAAAAATGGTAGAGGGACGTTTGATCTCCACCTCTGTACCTTTTTGATTGCTTCTGGAGGTGTATCTCGCTTGAAATCCAAGCTCAAAGGGCAAGCGTTCTGAGACGACCCGAACTTCCCCGTAAAGGAAAGCACGGATAGAATTGAGGACAAGACAAAATAGAACGCACACGGAAGAACATTTCATTGTTATTACAACAATTCCATCAGATACAAGAATATACAGAGTATAAATGAATAAATTACATTCAACAAATATCAGAGATTACAATAAATTACATAGCAGTGGAAAAATATACAAAACACAACTAGAAGTGATACACGGATACAGAGCTTTCCGAGCATCGTTCCAGCTGTAAATCAGGACCCTGTGGATATAAATCTGCAAAACCAAAACTACTAGCTGCCCGTGCGGAAAATAGGGGCACCCAGAGTTTAGGTTAAAACAATAAACTCCAGGTCAGTCATGTGACTGGTGTGAGAACTAAAACAGTTATTAATATTGGTTTTAAAGTTAGGTAAATCAAGGGACCATGCCGTATAACACGGAACGGGTTTCCTCCCAAGAATACCAGTGCATAGAATAAACAGCGCAATGCTAAATAAAGAAAAATGAAGCTGTTATAAGACCCAGGTCCCATCACACAATGCAACGCAAGCCGGAGGATAGGGTTTTCCCTTATAACAGCCAAAGCATGCTTGATACGTTTAAAACACATTATTTGATACTATAATAAGTGTATAGTGTCAAAACAATTCAACCATAAATATCAATCATAGGCGGCATGGGTACCATCTATCATGTCGCCATACTAGTTCTACAATTAAAACCGCAATATCACGTATTGGAAATTGGATTCCGTCATGAGCCGAGGCAAGGGGCAAGCTCCTCTCCGCGTTCGAGACACTCTAGCAATGCCTCAGGACCCCACTCTGATCCTTTGGAACCTCCAAGGCCGGTCCTCTCTTACTTTTGAGGATTAATTATTCCTGAACACACGTTTCCCGGTCCTTACAGACCTATATCCGAGGCGCCTCATATCCAACAACCACACAGGTGAAAAGTATATAAATGTCAGGGCTGGTAGGTCACTGACACCACCCTAGCTAGAAAGAAACGTCGTGCACTCCTTGGGTCCGTATCCCGTTTTTGACTCATACCGAGGTGTGAGGCTCGCGAATTCACGTTATACACAAAGCTACGCCACACAGGCCGTGCTTTGATCATCAACCACAAGACTTTGCTTTTCAACAGAAGCCTTGATCAATTGCCACTTACGCATGCCACACTGGCAATTCACTCCATGCGACTGATGTCCATCGATATACAACCTTTGAGCTCGTATGTCTCAGAGAAGGGCGTTAAGCAAGAGAATAAATTCTCCGCCGCCAAACAGATGTATATTTAGTAGAGATCAATCAACACAGAATAAAATTCAGTGTCAGACACACAATCCATTTACAAGTTCGTTCTGGGTCTGAACGAAACCGGAGGCACTTTCCTCGCATATCCATCCATCTCCAGGTACGTCTGGACGATCACCAACTGATTCCCTCATCCTGGGTGTACAGCCCAATCAAGATCATCAGTAATCACCCAAACGATGTGAAGACTTCCGGTCTTCAACCACCGTCTTCATCTTCGACATCTCGTCGAATCAGTTATTCAGAATGGGTATAACCCGGCCTTCCTGAATAACCCACGTATATGATAAACAAATGTTACACAAACACAACGAACGCCTCATTCCAATTCAGAATATTCTTTTATTCACAAAATCACATTCTTAGGGAAATGTTCCCATTAATTTTATCCAAGATAAATTCTTCTAAATTTATCCTATAATCTTCCTTTGGATATCATTTCAAACTAGTCGGGATTAGCGAACCACACCGAAGTAATTATTTGTTTTATTCCCCAATCCCAACCTATATATCCCATGGAGCAAAACTTGTGATACTCCATATCTAACACCACGGTGTTATCGGTAAAATTAATTACCATTTCACGTTCAAATCTAATTAAAGATTTAACTATCGCTTTGGAGCAAAACTGGTGATACTCCACTCTCGATCACTTTTCAGATTTGATAATTTAAATTATCAATTCACTTTTTAATCTAATTAAAGATTCATTAAAACTCCATTTAGTTTTAATCTTCTCAAAAATCAATATTATGTCTTTAACTGGGTTAAAGAACCAATGTCTTCTAAAACACGATTCACGACAAACCCAAATCACATTTGATATTAAATACAAGGCTCTGAATAGAAAGTATATCGGCTTATATTCAATATCAAATTCTGAAACCAACATATATCGTATTGGCAATAACGATATAAAATATATCTTTCAAATTCCCATAACAATATCTGTATAGTCACAAAATCCAACATCGAAATATCCCGAAGATAATTTCGATTCAACTCCAGTCCAATCCACGTATTGGGAATATTGATTATTTTTAAAATCACTTTCAAATTCAATTTATTTATTTCACAAATAAATTGATTTTTAATTCTAGTTCAAAACTAGTTCATTTCGACAAAAAACTATTTTTATCGTTTCAAATGTGGAATTCTTCATCCCAGTTCTTTCCAATTCACATATTATGATTTTACACAAATTATTGATATTTTTAATAATTTTATCAAGGCCCGTACAGTCGATTTCCAACAACGGCCATCGAACTGCACTTACATCGACATTTTCCGAATTAGATTTGGACATAATTCCAAATCCAACCGTTAGATTTCAAATTTCTAATATTCATTGGAAAGCTCTTTTCGATATGAACCCAACGGTTCCGGTTTTAGGAGAATCCGACGGTCGGGTCTCCCGCAACGTCAATTCGAAGTCAATGGTCGAAATTTACGAACTGCCGCGGAGCGGCGCGTTCTATTCAGGCCATTATATATATAATATATATATATATTGTATATTATATATATTTCGTCAATTACCATTTAAAACGTATTTTATAAATCGTTTTAACTTTGTTTCAAAATCATTTCAACACTATTTCAATTTCTAATCAAAACTGAATATTTTATATCATTACTATATAAATGATAATATTTTCAAAACGTTATATTTTGAAATCACTTCTTTTCTATATTCATTATAAAAATGAATATAATCGATATAAATATCGTTCACGTCAAAATAGCGCAACTCTAATCAACACGGCTTTATATTTTTCAATAAATCCGTTATTCTATTCAACAAATGAATATTTATTCCACTCAACACATGAATCTATATTTCTTCCAACACCTGACTAATCTCAACACATGAGTACTGTCAACACATCACTATTTTTTGTTATGTAAAATATTTTATAAAACTATGGTATCTATCGTTTGATTTTTTTATTAGACTTCTACTGGGAAGTAGTTCTAATTTTAAATATGATAAAGATGTAAATTTCATTGTATAAAATATTTCACTCAACACATGAACATCGTCAACACATGACTATTTTTATATTCAACACATGAATTTTCTTTTATAATATTCCTTATTTTCCCGATTTGAAATGAGGCCCAATCAATCACCATATAATGTTAATTATATGGATTCCATACAACACATGTATATAATAGCATTGAAAAATAATCAACCATCAACCAAAGTGCACTACACTGTATAAGCATCAAATATAGATATCTTACGCTTATAACAGCCTGTCAATCAATCGATCGACATATTTAATCAATCAGGATGAGTGAACTTCAAATTTCATCCCAACACCCGTGTGGGGTTTCAAACAATCAAACACAGATTTTATTTGTGCAGTTGGGCGATGTGTAAAATCTATCATCCCAATCAATATCAGTCAAATAGGTGTACATAAACAAACCGTCCGGTTTGTAAATGAATATTTATTTATTCACATTCACGTTAAAAATTATATTTTTAACGTCAAAAATATTTATTTCAACACTTGAATTTCTATTCAGTTCATTTACACAATAAAAATGATATTTTTATTTTTCTAACATATTTTAGAAAATTTCGGCGGCATAACGGCACGATACTAGAAACGGGACGAGGCCTAGCCTTATCCCCGATCTAGTGAAGGCCCACGCCATTCACCCATCAATCAAATCAATCCATTCCACCAAGCAATTCAATTCAAACCAATTAGACTAACCAACTACACAAGCAAACAATTTAACAAACAAGTCATCCATGGTCTGTGGATGACGGGTGTCGGGTGCTTCTAAGCACCGTCTGCATCCTAGTATATATAAATATAACTAGAAAAAGAAGTTTAGAGTGAGAAGTTCTCACCGAAAGCTATCCAATACCACGACTCTTCATTGATAGAAATCTTCTTCGTTATCCCATCTTCGTCATCTTCGTTGCCCGTAGTCACTATATATATAAAAATCACACATTTTTATATTTCGATGTCTTTAAAATAAAAATCACATTTTTATTTATTCACTTTCAATTTAAAAGTCATATTTTTACTTTGCTTTTCAATATATAAAAATCATATTTTTACTTCTCTATTTTCTATATAAAGATCTCGCCTTTTTAACTATAAAGACTTCACCCTTACAAAAATATAGATTTCCTCGTTATGAAAATCACCACTTTATTTCAACGTATATAAAATAAAAATCAGATTTTTATTTCGCTACATATACAAAGATGATATTTTTATATTCTCTATCCTATAAAGATTATATTTTTAATACTTTAAAAATATAAAAATCATATTTTTAATATTTCTATATAGTAAACATTATATTTTTATAGTCGCTATATAGTAAAAACTATATTTTTAATACTTTTCTTTATAAAAATCGAATCTTTATATATTTAAAACCGCATTTTTCCTTTAAACCATTTCATACAAAAATGATTATATTCTGCCATCTCAACAATAAAAATCGTATCTTTATATATACGCTACTGTATATATAAAAAGCCATATTTTTATTAAACTACACATATATAAAACTCATGTATATTTTTATTTTCGATGTTCATAATTAAAAATCTAGTTTTTAACCATTACAAAAATTCAGTTTAATAACTACAGATAAATGAAAATAAATAATAATAAATAAATAAAAAACTTACAGTGTTCGACTGCGAAGGGGGGGGGGGGCGGGTCGATGAGGCGGCGCGGCCTGGTGGTGAGGGGCGGTCGATGAGGCGGCGCGGCGGAGTGGCGGAGGGCGGTTAGCAGGAGGAGGGGGTCGCGGTCTTCAAGAGGGGGAGGAAGCAGGCGTAGGGAGAAGGGGATGGAGGGCGGTGGCCCTAGGCGGCGGCGAACGCCAGGGAGGGGGCGCGTGCGATGGAGGCCGCGGCGGTTCCCCCCGTCGATCGATTAGGTTTTAGTCTTTTTTTTTTTCTTTTCCTTTTCTGCTCGAAATGAAATCGGGGGGGGGGGGGTATATGCAAAAGAAGATTTTAATTTATTTAATTAATTTATATTTCGAAAAGTTGACTTTTACATACGACCTCGAAACGAGGCCCACCGCCTGTCGTCCATAGCGTATTACCCCCATTCCGAACACAATGGGACCTGTATCATAGGTTGATTCGAACGTTATGATCAGTTTCCGTTAAATTCACATTTAAATCGCTATATTGAATTTTAAACGTACATTTCAATTTACCGGGGTCACATACTAACTCTAAAAATCCCATAAAAATATTTTCTAGCTTCGTATTGACGATACGGTCCTAACAAAACTAGTTTCGTCGAATTCTGAGACCGTTAGAAAAATGGCCAATTTCCAGTCGATTAAAATCAACCGAAACTGGTCAAACGCGTTTTCCTTTGCCACGCTCACATATTGATTCGAAAAATTATGAAATTTGAAACCTAGCAATAATTTAACATCACGGATCTAACAAAACTGGTTTCGTCGAAATCCGAGGACATTTGCAAAATGTCCATTTTTAAGGGCCTGAATTCCATAGCGACTATTCAGAATTTTCAACTGGACATATCTTTTGATTCCCGCTATGAAATTTCGATTTGCCGGATTGGTTGGAAAGATATTATCAATTAGATCCTATCATTTTTGGTTTCACTAAAATCTGGATTGTTTTGCACCCGGTACATTCAATTGAAGTTTGAAATCGAATTATCGAACTACCGCGCCATTTTCAATTCTATTTATAATTATATATAAATATTTATATTCTAACGACGACGTATATAAATATATACGTTCGAATTATATTCGAAATAAATTTCTCGTCGATTTTATTTAAAATAATCTATTTTAAATATTCAAAATTCGCTAAAATTGCCAAAATAAAAATTTCAAACTGGCTCGCATTTTCGGGTTATTACAATCTCCCCCACTTTAAACTTTTCGTCCCCGAAAAGGAACAAAGTCGAAAGTGGTTTGATTATACGACTCTACGCTCGATCTGGCTTCCATTCTCCAACTTTTCAGTTTCTGAGAATTTCCAAATTTTCAAAAATTTGGCTAATACCCTAAATTTTTGAAAAATTTCGCCATAACCTCCCCTGCACCGGGAGCATCGGGGAATTTCAAATAGCTTCCCCGGTCCTTCAGATCTCAAAAAGAAAAAGCCAAGCGGCTAGCCAATAGGCTCACAAAATCATCATCACCCAAACAAAACAGTAAATTATGTAGTAAACATGTACCTATTTGTCGGGCAAACAAATTTTATTCTCTGCTCTAGCCTCCTTGCTATGACCTGTTCAATGTAAGTATATGTATATGCAAGCAAATGCGACCGATTTTCAATATAATTCAATATTTGATACAATTAGGCTAAATGGTTCAAAATTAGCAAACAAATAAACAAACAACACAAACATCAATCAATTAGTGAATTAGAGTTTCAAATTCATAATTTTGATACATATACAAAAAATCATGTTTTTGATGCCAATTCACAACAAAGTGTTCTAGCTATATTGGTTTTGGTTCTCACACCAGCCTAATGGAAATATATAGAAGTCACACCTTCGAAACACGAATATAAATACTGAGGATGTGGCCACATCACCAGAATTATCCCCGGGTGTCTAGAATGTGATTCTATATCTATCCAGTATATTAAAACTTCGACTATACGTTCATGACGCGTATACGCGAAATCTATATATACTCGATTGTCCATATTCAAAATAAATAAATATTCAAATACGTATAAAACGATTTAAATTTTAAAACAAAATTGTTTTCATTTGAAAAATATACTCTTCACACTCGTTCTAGGATACTACTGATCCTATCTCTAACGAGTAATTCTAATTGGATATTACTAATCCAATATCTGATGAATTCTTTCGTATGGTTCTATTGTGTCTTGTTCTCGAGCTCTGTAAACCAAAGCTCTGATACCAAAATTAGACGACCCGAACTTCCCCGTAAAGGAAAGCACGGATAGAATTGAGGACAAGACAAAATAGAACGCACACGGAAGAACATTTCATTGTTATTACAACAATTCCATCAGATACAAGAATATATAGAGTATAAATGAATAAATTACATTCAACAAATATCAGAGATTACAATAAATTACATAGCAGCGGAAAAATATACAAAACACAACTAGAAGTGATACACGGATACAGAGCTTTCCGAGCATCGTTCCAGCTGTAAATCAGGACCCTGTGGACATAAATCTGCAAAACCAAAACTACTAGCTGCCCGTGCGGAAAATAGGGGCACCCAGAGTTTAGGTTAAAACAATAAACTCCAGGTCAGTCATGTGACTGGTGTCAGAACTAAAACAGTTATTAATATTGGTTTTAAAGTTAGGTAAATCAAGGGACCACGCCGTATAACACGGAACGGGTTTCCTCCCAAGAATACCAGTGCATAGAACAAACAGCGCAATGCTAAATAAAGAAAAATGAAGCTGTTATAATACCCAGGTCCCATCACACAATGCAACGCAAGCCGGAGGATAGGGTTTTCCCTTATAACAGCCAAAGCATGCTTGATACGTTTAAAACACATTATTTGATACTATAATAAGTGTATAGTGTCAAAACAATTCAACCATAAATATCAATCATAGGCGGCATGGGTACCATCTATCATGTCGCCATACTAGTTCTACAATTAAAACCGCAATATCACGTATTGGAAATTGGATTCCGTCATGAGCCGAGGCAAGGGGCAAGCTCCTCTCCGCGTTCGAGACACTCTAGCAATGCCTCAGGACCCCACTCTGATCCTTTGGAACCTCCAAGGCCGGTCCTCTCTTACTTTTGAGGATTAATTATTCCTGAACACACGTTTCCCGGTCCTTACAGACCTATATCCGAGGCGCCTCATATCCAACAACCACACAGGTGAAAAGTATATAAATGTCAGGGCTGGTAGGTCACTGACACCACCCTAGCTAGAAAGAAACGTCGTGCACTCCTTGGGTCCGTATCCCGTTTTTGACTCATACCGAGGTGTGAGGCTCGCAAATTCACGTTATACACAAAGCTACGCCACACAAGCCGTGCTTTGATCATCAACCACAAGACTTTGCTTTTCAACAGAAGCCTTGATCAATTGCCACTTACGCATGCCACACTGGCAATTCACTCCATGCGACTGATGTCCATCGATATACAACCTCTGAGCTCGTACGTCTCAGAGAAGGGCGTTAAGCAAGAGAATAAATTCTCCGCCGCCAAACAGATGTATATTTAATAGAGATCAATCAACACAGAATAAAATCCAGTGTCAGACACACAATCCATTTACAAGTTCGTTCTGGGTCTGAACGAAACCGGAGGCACTTTCCTCGCATATCCATCCATCTCCAGGTACGTCTGGACGATCACCAACTGATTCCCTCATCCTGGGTGTACAGCCCAATCAAGATCATTAGTAATCACCCAAACGATGTGAAGACTTCCGGTCTTCAACCACCGTCTTCATCTTCGACATCTCGTCGAATCGGTTATTCAGAATGGGTATAACCCGACCTTCCTGAATAACCCACGTATATGATAAACAAATGTTACACAAACACAACGAACGCCTCATTCCAATTCAGAATATTCTTTTATTCACAAAATCACATTCTTAGGGAAATGTTCCCATTAATTTTATCCAAGATAAATTCTTCTAAATTTATCCTATAATCTTCCTTTGGATATCATTTCAAACTAGTCGGGATTAGCGAACCACACCGAAGTAATTATTTGTTTTATTCCCCAATCCCAACCTATATATCCCATGGAGAAAAACTGGTGATACTCCATATCTAACACCACGGTGTTATCGGTAAAATTAATTACCATTTCACGTTCAAATCTAATTAAAGATTTAACTATCGCTTTGGAGCAAAACTGGTGATACTCCACTCTCGATCACTTTTCAGATTTGATAATTTAAATTATCAATTCACTTTTTAATCTAATTAAAGATTCATTAAAACTCCATTTAGTTTTAATCTTATCAAAAATCAATATTATGTCTTTAACTGGGTTAAAGAACCAATGTCTTCTAAAACACGATTCACGACAAACACAAATCACATTTGATATTAAATACAAGGCTCTAAATAGAAAGTATATCGGCTTATATTCAATATCAAATTCTGAAACCAACATATATCGTATTGGCAATAACGATATAAAATATATCTTTCAAATTCCCATAACAATATCTGTATAGTCACAAAATCCAACATCGAAATATCCCGAAGATAATTTCGATTCAACTCCAGTCCAATCCACGTATTGGGAATATTGATTATTTTTAAAATCACTTTCAAATTCAATTTATTTATTTCACAAATAAATTGATTTTTAATTCTAGTTCAAAACTAGTTCATTTCGATAAAAAACTATTTTTATCATTTCAAATGTGGAATTCTTCATCCCAGTTCTTTCCAATTCACATATTATGATTTTACACAAATTATTGATATTTTTAATAATTTTATCAAGGCCCGTACAGTCGATTTCCAACAACGGCCATCGAACTGCACTTACATCGACCTTTTTCGAATTTGATTTGGACATAATTCCAAATCCAACCGTTAGATTTCAAATTTCTAAAATTCATTGGAAAGCACTTTTCGATACGAACCCAACGATTCCGGTTTTAGGAGAATCCGACGGTCGGATCTCCCGCAACGTCAATTCGAAGTCAATGGTCGAAATTTACGAACTGCCGCGGAGCGGCGCGTTCTATTCAGGCCATTATATATATAATATATATATATATATATTATATATTATATATATTTCGCCAATTTCCATTTAAAACGTATTTTATAAATCGTTTTAACTTCGTTTCAAAATCATTTCAACACTATTTCAATTTCTAATCAAAACTGAATATTTTATATCATTACTATATAAATGATAATATTTTCAAAACGTTATATTTTGAAATCACTTCTTTTCTATATTCATTATAAAAATGAATATAATCGATATAAATATCGTTCACGTCAAAATAGCGCAACTCTAATCAACATGGCTTTATATTTTTCAATAAATCCGTTATTCTATTCAACAAATGAATATTTATTCCATTCAACACATGAATCTATATTTCTTCCAACACCTGACTAATCTCAACACATGAGTACTGTCAACACATCACTATTTTTTGTTATGTAAAATATTTTATAAAACTATGGTATCTATCGTTTGATTTTTTTATTAGACTTCTACTGGGAAGTAGTTCTAATTTTAAATATGATAAAGATGTAAATTTCATTGTATAAAATATTTCACTCAACACATGACTATTTTTATATTCAAAACATGAATTTTCTTTTATAATATTCCTTATTTTCCCGATTTGAAATGAGGCCCAATCAATCACCATATAATGTTAATTATATGGATTCCATACAACACATGTATATAATAGCATTGAAAAATAATCAACCATCAACCAAAGTGCACTACACTGTATAAGCATCAAATATAGATATCTTACGCTTATAACAGCCTGTCAATCAATCGATCGACATATTTAATCAATCAGGATGAGTGAACTTCAAATTTCATCCCAACACCCGTGTGGGGTTTCAAACAATCAAACACAGATTTTATTTGTGCAGTTGGGCGATGTGTAAAATCTATCATCCCAATCAATATCAGTCAAATAGGTGTACATAAACAAACCGTCTGGTTTGTAAATGAATATTTATTTATTCACATTCACGTTAAAAATTATATTTTTAACGTCAAAAATATTTATTTCAACACTTGAATTTCTATTCAGTTCATTTACACAATAAAAATGATATTTTTATTTTTCTAACATATTTTAGAAAATTTCGGCGGCATAACGGCACGATACTAGAAACGGGACGAGGCCTAGCCTTATCCCCGATCTAGTGAAGGCCCACGCCATTCACCCATCAATCAAATCAATCCATTCCACCAAGCAATTCAATTCAAACCAATTAGACTAACCAACTACACAAGCAAACAATTTAACAAACAAGCCATCCATGGTCTGTGGATGACGGGTGTCGGGTGCTTCTAAGCACCGTCTGCATCCTAGTATATATAAATATAACTAGAAAAAGAAGTTTAGAGTGAGAAGTTCTCACCGAAAGCTATCCAATACCACGACTCTTCATTGATAGAAATCTTCTTCGTTATCCCATCTTCGTCATCTTCGTTGCCCGTAGTCACTATATATATAAAAATCACACATTTTTATATTTCGATGTCTTTAAAATAAAAATCACATTTTTATTTATTCACTTTCAATTTAAAAGTCATATTTTTACTTTGCTATTCAATATATAAAAATCATATTTTTACTTCTCTATTTTCTATATAAAGATCTCGCCTTTTTAACTATAAAGACTTCACCCTTACAAAAATATAGATTTCCTCGTTATGAAAATCACCACTTTATTTCAACGTATATAAAATAAAAATCAGATTTTTATTTCGCTACATATACAAAGATGATATTTTTATATTCTCTATCCTATAAAGATTATATTTTTAATACTTTAAAAATATAAAAATCATATTTTTAATATTTCTATATAGTAAACATTATATTTTTATAGTCGCTATATAGTAAAAACTATATTTTTAATACTTTTCTTTATAAAAATCGAATCTTTATATATTTAAAACCGCATTTTTCCTTTAAACCATTTCATACAAAAATGATTATATTCTGCCATCTCAACAATAAAAATCGTATCTTTATATATACGCTACTGTATATATAAAAAGCCATATTTTTATTAAACTACACATATATAAAACTCATGTATATTTTTATTTTCGATGTTCATAATTAAAAATCTAGTTTTTAACCATTACAAAAATTCAGTTTAATAACTACAGATAAATGAAAATAAATAATAATAAATAAATAAAAAACTTACAGTGTTCGACTGCGAAGGTGGGGGGGTCGATGAGGCGGCGCGGCCTGGTGGTGAGGGGCGGTCGATGAGGCGGCGCGGCGGAGTGGCGGAGGGCGGTTAGCAGGAGGAGGGGGTCGCGGTCTTCAAGAGGGGGAGGAAGCAGGCGCAGGGAGAAGGGGATGGAGGGCGGTGGCCCTAGGCGGCGGCGAACGCCAGGGAGGGGGCGCGCGCATGGAGGCGGCGGCGGTTCCCCCAGTCGATCGATTAGGTTTTAGTCTTTTTTTTTTCTTTTCCTTTTCTGCTCGAAATGAAATTGGGGGGGGAGGGGTATATGCAAAAGAAGATTTTAATTTATTTAATAAATTTATATTTCGAAAAGTTGACTTTTACATACGACCTCGAAACGAGGCCAACCGCCTGTCGTCCATAGCGAATTACCCCCATTCCGAACACAATGGGACCTGTATCATAGGTTGATTTGAACGTTACGATCAGTTTCCGTTAAATTCACATTTAAATCGCTACATTGAATTTTAAACGTACATTTCAATTTATCCGGGTCACATACTAACTCTAAAAATCCCATAAAAATATTTTCTAGCTTCGTTTTGACGATACGGTCCTAACAAAACTAGTTTCGTCGAATTCTGAGACCGTTAGAAAAATGGCCAATTTCCAGTCGATTAAAATCAACTAAAACTGGTCAAACGCGTTTTCCTTTGCCACGCTCACATATTGATTTGAAAAATTATGAAATTTGAAACCTAGCAATAATTTAACATCACGGATCTAACAAAACTGGTTTCGTCGAAATCCGAGGTCATTTGCAAAATGTCCATTTTTAAGGGCCTGAATTCCATAGCGACTATTCAGAATTTTCAACTGGACATATCTTTTGATTCCCGCTATGAAATTTCGATTTGCCGGATTGGTTGGAAAGATATTATCAATTAGATCCTATCATTTTTGGTTTCACTAAAATCCGGATTGTTTTGCACCCGGTACATTCAATTGAAGTTTGAAATCGAATTATCGAACTACCGCGCCATTTTCAATTCTATTTATAATTATATATAAATATTTATATTCTAACGACGACGTATATAAATATATACGTTCAAATTATATTCGAAATAAATTTCTCGTCGATTTTATTTAAAATAATCTATTTTAAATATTCAAAATTCGCTAAAATTGCCAAAATAAAAATTTCAAACTGGCTCGCATTTTCGGGTTATTACACGTTCAAAGTCAAATTCCGGGCTTGGGATGCATGCGAGCTTGCTGTTCTTCATGGCGTGGAGGGAGCATTAGAAGGCAGACGATGTGGTGAACTCCGATTTGGATCTGGTGCCTCCGTTCTGGTGCGCAATGGAACCCTAGCCTTTGACGAATGGGTTCAGCGATGGTTCTACAGAAGAAGAAGATTAACAGCAGTGTATTTCTCGCTCTCTTTTTAAACGTTGTTAATTTTGTTCATTATTATTTGAATTAACGTTAAATTAAAATCTGTTTTTAATATATAAAAATAGAATTGATTTTTAAAATTATAGAAAAAGCATTGTTTGTAAAAATATACTTTGTTTTTGCTTTCAAAACAAAATATGATTTGCTTTCAAAACAAAATATGGTTTGCTTTCCAAACAAAATATGATTTGCTTTCAAAACAAAATATGATTTGCTTTGAAAACAAAATATGATTTGCTTTCAAAACAAAATAAAAATAAGAATTGTGTTTTAAAATAAAAATAAAAATAAGCATTGTGTTTTAAAATAAAAATAAAAATAAGCATTGTGTTTTTAGAAATAAAAATATACCTTGTTTTTAAAATAAAAATAACTTTGTTTTTACAATGAAAATAGCAATATAATAATGCGATTTTTGAATATTACATCATAATAAAAATGTGATTTTTACTATGAACAGCGTTAAAAAAAAAGAGTGCGATGGAAATGATTGAAAGCTAAACGAAATCCAAACCGTTTAGAAAATAAAGAATGGCGGAGTGGATCCCAAAGGTGAGAATTCTCTCACTATAAATTTTCTTTATACAGTTATTTATTGTATAACTGCATATATGAACTGCTCCCCGTCGTCCACAGACCACGGACGACTTGTTTGATTGTACTGTGTTGTGAAATGAAATATATATGTACGATGTGAAATTACATATATATATTTATGTACGATGTGAAATTATATATATATATATATGTACGATGTGAAATTATATATATATGTACGATGTGAAATTATATATAAATGCGATGTGGATGAAATGTATATACGATGTTAAATTATATATACATGCGATGTGAACGAAATGTATATACGATGTGAAATCAATATATATATATATATATATATATATATATACGAAATGAATATATATATATGAAATGTGAAATCAATATATATGAAAAGTGAAAATGATTTGATTGTTAAAAATATAATTTTTAACATATATATACACTGTATAAAATATTCATATGTTGAATAAATTGTTTGAACGATAAAATTCACATTTTGTCGTATATATGAAGTAAATGAAACATTCATATGTTAAATAAACTGTTTGAACGATAAAAATAACATTTTTATTGTACGTATGAAGTATATGAAATATTCATGTTTGAAATAAATACTAGTTCGTTAAAATTATCATTTTTAGTGTATATATGGAATATATAAAATTGTCATACGATGGAAATATTATTAGTTCGCTAATAATATTTCTTTTGGCTTATATATGCGTTGTTTGAAATTATATATGCATTGAATGAATATATAAAAGCGTCGTATGAAAAAATATATACATATAGGCGTTGTATGAAAACATACATATACGGTATATTGAACAGGTCATAGCAAGGAGGCTAGAGAAGAGGAATAAATTTGTATGCCTGACAAATAGGTGCATATTTACTGTTTTGTTTGGGTATGAAACATACATATACGGTATATTGAACAGGTCATAGCAAGGAGGCTAGAGAAGAGGAATAAATTTGTATGCCTGACAAATAGGTGCATATTTACTGTTTTGTTTGGGTATGAAACATACATAAACGGTATATTGAACAGGTCATAGTAAGGAGGCTAGAGAAGAGGAATAAATTTGTATGCCTGACAAATAGGTGCATATTTACTGTTTTGTTTGGGTATGATGATTTTATGAGCCGCTTGGCTTTTTCTTTTTCTTTTTGGATTGGAGAGGCCTGTATGGCAATTTCGGGATTTTCCCGGTGCTCCCGTACAGTGGAGGTTATGGCGAAATTTTTCGAAAATTTAGGGTGTTAGCCAAATTTTTGAAGAATGTGAAAAGTTCTTAGAAACTGAAAAGTTGAAGAACTTGAGCCAGAATAGAAATTGAAATCATTTTCAAATGATTTATAAAATACGTTTTAAATGGAAATCGACGAAATATATAATATATATAACCTGAATAGAACGCGTCGCGCAGTGACCGTTTGCGAATTTCAACCATTGACTTTGAATTAACGTTACGGGAGATCCGACCGTCGGATTCTCCTAAAACTGGAACCTTTGGGTTCGTATCGAAAAGAGATTTCTACCGAATACAAGAAATTAGAAATCTAATAGTTGGATTTGGAATTATGTCCAAATCAAATTGAGAAAAGGTCGTTGTAAGTGCAGTTTGATGGCCGTTTAGGGAAATCGACTGTGCGGGCCTTGATAAAATTATTAAAAATAGTAATAATTTGTGTAAAATCATAAGAAATGGTTTGTGAAGAATTGGGATGAAAAAATCCAAATTTGAAAAGATAAAAATAGATTTTTATCGAAATGAACTAGTTTTGAACTAGAAAAAAAATTAATCCAATAATTTTTAAATAAAAGAAATTGGATTTGAAATGGTTTTAAAAATAACTGGAATTTCCAATATATGAATTCGAATGTATTTGAATCGAAGTCATCTTCGGAATATTTCGATATTGGATTCCGTGATTATACAGATATTGTGGAGGAATTTGGAAGATATATATATATATATATATCGTTATTCCAATATGATATTTGTTGATTTCAGAATTTGATATTGAATATAAGCCGATATATTTTCTATTCAGAGCCTTGCATTTAATATCAAATGGGTTTTTGGGTTTATCATGAACTGTGTTTAAATGACATTAGTTCTTTAATCTAAATAAAAGCATGATTAATTTCCAGAAAATTGAACAATCAATATGAAATGATTTTAGAGACTGAAACCATTTGGAGTTTAAATAAATCTTTAAATTGATTGTGAATATATATGTGGTAATTAAATTACCAAAACATGAAATGTGATTGAACCAAATACACTTGGTTGTTGATATTGATTAGGATTGATTGGTTGTTTGGATTGTGCTCGACAAGTTTATGAGCAAGATATGCTTTTCCATTTAGCATTGGGTTGGGTAGAAATACTGGTATGCTAACATCTTGTGAAAAACTTCACGATTTGACTATGAGATGTGTAGCGCTGTGGTAGTGTTCATTTCAAATTTAATGAATGATTTTGAAATGATATTTTTCTTTAGTGAAAAGAATAGTATTCCCGATTTTGGACAGGGAATGTTTTTTAAAAATGTTTTATAAAACAGAAAGGATTTCGAGGGCTAAAACTCGATGATTTCGAAACGATTTGGAAATGTATTATGTTTTACATTATGGTTCATCGCGTATCCGACTAGTTGCTATTAATAACATATCTATTTAGTGGTGGAGAATTTATTCTCTTGCTTAACACTCTTCTTTGAGAGGTACGAGCTCAAAGGTTATGTGATTAATAGTGGCTGATCATATGTGCGAATTGCTGATGTGAAGTACTATAGTTTGAAAGTACTTGTGATTATTATGTTGTGAAATGATTTTCCCTACTTCGGGATATGAAATGTTTTGGTATGTGGCTAGAGATTCGGGCAACCCGGACGACTAAAAGTATGGGTGAGATGGGAGGTGTATGCTTCCATGTGTTGGAGGTGCATCGTCAGTGTAGCCTGCTCCATAGTGGGAGGTGCACATATATATATCGAGTTGCTTAGGTGCATGCCCTTTGCCTTGTCTAGGGGGATCCCGATATTTAGTTGCATACTTGTTTGTATGCATTGTTATGATTTGGAATTCATATTTCCAAATGATTTCATTTGAGATCCCGAAGTGAAATCTACTTTGATATAGAAAGTTAGATATGTATTTCAAATGATTTGAAATAGGAAATTAGGAAATAAAGTCCAAAGGAATAATTTCTGTAAATTGAATTGGATTTGGAAAATCGAAGTGTGGTGATTAGTCTAAATGGGTGGATTGGGATATTGCGTGTTGGTTGATGCATAGTAGATCCATATCTCTATTACTGATTGTTGTTTATACACTGACATTCATGGGGGTAAACCCATTCCGCATAAGCGGTGTGGTCCTGTGATTTGCCTTATAATTGATAAGTTAATTTTAACTGTTTAGAGTTTCTCACACCAGTCCCATGACTGACCTGTAGTTTGCTTTTCCCTTGCAAACTCGGGTGCCCTTATTTTCCACATGGGCAGTCGAGTAGTTTGTTTTGCAGATACTTATTTTGAGTAGGATTCTGGATTGAAGCTTAAAGCTGTGTCCAGTACATTTACCGTCTTCCGCTGTGTTATTTTATATTTCTGATGTGCATTGTATTGCATTTGATGTAAATTAATCTTCCGCTGTATTATCATTTATTCGGTGTACTCTGGTATTCTGTTCTCTGATGTAACATTATTGTGATGTTTATAAAAGTCTTCTGTTATTTGTTCTAATGTGTTGTATTCCCAAAGTTAGCGTATGCGGGATTCGAACGGTCTTGGTCGATTTAGCGTTCGATTAGGTCCGAGCGAAATTCGTGTCGTTACACATTCAATCTAATTTTTGCGAAACCCTGTTGTTCAAATAAAAATTAATGAATGGTTATGTTCATTAAGCAATTTCAATTTTTTATATATATAAATGAGAGTTTTGTGCTAACAACGAATGTGGTCTAATATTTCAAATTACCTTTGAAAAAAAGGTAAGCTAAAAATATGGATGTGAATAGGAGAACTAATTGTTAATTAATTCAATGCTAAAAGATTTAGACTGCATACGCAAATGGGGATGAACATTCCTTTTTCTTGAAAGTCATGCAAATAAAAGATGAGTTTTTGAATGTGAAAAGATATTTTATTCTTAATGAAGGGATTTTGGGCATGAAGTAAATGTTTGTGAAACATTAAAAATTAAACATTTATTTGGAACATTTTATTAAACATAAAGGGATCATTTTTCTTTAGTGAGTAATGTTTCAAGGGTGTTTTAAAATAGAATAATAGATGTTAATTAGACATTTTTAGTAAACTTAATATCTTATAATTAAGTTTTTGACGTTCAATTAAGGTTTTATTTTTAAGAAAGGATTAGCTTTTGCAGGACCTCAAACGTGTATTTATAACAAGCACGCAACATTTCAAATCTTCGAAAAATCTAAAAGGGACATTGGATACTGATTCGTAAGGAATAATAGAATTATTTTTTTAAAAGTGGAAATTCAGATTCTTTTTATGCTACAGTATATAAAGCAGGCATTTAATGCAAATTTTTGGGAACCTTAGAAAAGTTGTTGCCATAATAGGATATATATACATGCATGCAAATAAATGACAATTGTATACAATTAAATTTACTTAATGTCGCTGAGACTGATGCTGTACAACTAAATTTGAGAATTTTAAAATGACAGTCCCAAAAAGGATTATATTTGAATAATTGGAAAATTTTATAAGATTTAGTTGAAAATAAATTTCCCATGGAAATTATTAAGAAATTAATACATTAATAACTGTATCTAATGGTAAATAATATATATAAATACAACGATATACGTAAAATATAAGCAATGTAATTCATGATTTCACGAAATAGAATTCGTGATTATTAATTGCAAATGAAATGGGCAATGAATTTGTGGTTATAAGATTAGAAAGGAAATTTTGGGAATTTATTTTAAAAAAAAAAGACAAGTTGGTTTGGAGCTAGTAGATATATTTCACGCCTAAAAAAATTTCTTGAGGGAATTATATAAGTATTAAGGAAATGGTCTAGAGGCATATATATACAGATTTGAATGAACTATATTTATAAAGAAGGAAAAGATGGAAAATTTAGAGGTATGGAATTGACATCTTAAGGATATGGCTTGAAAGTACTAAGACTTCAGTTGTATTTAGACTGTTTAATTGTTGGAGAAAACTTCCAAAATAATTTTAGGCTGCTATCGTTAGTTGTTCCCCTGTATTGATTAGATAGGGTATAAACATGATGAAAGTAATAAATCCCTATTATGCATGAGATGTTGGGATTTAAAACCCTTGTTAAATTCTTAAGACAAATGGGTAAGCAGAGAAAGGACCTCATGGGGAAATTCAACCTTGCGACTTACTATATATGGAATTTGGAAGTTGATAATGAAATTAGATTTATAGCTTACACAAAGGAAGTGTATTGGTCTTAGAGTTTTTGAAAATTTAGCCTCATGGAATACCACCCTCAAGAATAAGGATGTGACATTGGAATTGCATTGACCTTTTTGGTCTTAATATGGCCATGTTTTGGTTTGTTTAAAAGTATTTGTTTAATTTTTATAAGTTAGCCTTTTGTCGTTATTCAAAAAAGGGACTATATTTAAAATTATGAGGAATATTCTCAAAATAAAAGGGATGCGAGGTGTAATTTTTCATGTTTACATGCAAATTACAATGTCCATCCAAAATAAAACAATAACGATACCTTGTAATTTTAAACATGCCAATATTATTTCTGGGTAAATTTATGAAAATTTTAACAAAAGACCTTATTGGAATTTAATTTCCAACAAATTGGAGCATAAGAAAATATTCTAGTCATAGTTTAGATTAGACATTAATCAGTTAGAACTAGAGGTTTAATTTAGGAAATTCTTTTTGGATCAAATTTCATTTAAAGACTGGAGAACAAAATGAAGATAGCCGAAGCTTTGGGAATAAGAGGAAGGATCTGCAAAATTAGTTTCTTAGAAATAGGAATGATAGTAATATTTATAGGATAGTGTAATTGTATTTTGGTAATTTGTGTGCAGTCTTGAAGAATTTTAAGGAGGCCACTTAAATTACCAAAGTGTTGATGGAATAATCATTGACAAGTTTCTACTAGAACCAAATTTGTAGTTAGACTTCGGAAAAAGTGTAATTTGATTAGGAAGACTGTGGAGAATAATGAGTTGATATGATATTTTGGTTTTTTTTTAAAAGTTATGGAGATATGCGATATTGTGAATAGGAACTCATTGAAGCTTTATGTTTGATAAGATACCTCCATGGTACAGTAAATTTTTGGTAGGGCCTAATCAAGAAACGAGGACAAAGACGGAACCTCGAAAGTCTTGTGCCACCATAGATATTTTGGAGCATGGGATTTTGAGACTCCGCATTTTTAGATTGGTTCAGGTACAGTAAAGAGAAAATTCAAGAGAAGGCATGAAAATTAAAAAAAAATTAGCCTCCCTTGAAAATTTAGGATTTTGGTTGCATTGTGCTTGCTAGATTGGATGTTAGGAGTTGGTTGCAACACAATTGCACAAGCGCACTCACATAGAGCTATATGCATGTTAAGTTGTTTTGCATACATATTACATCACTTATTACACATACATGTTAGGTTTGAGCTCATTTTAGCAAGTCTGCAGTTCATAATCACTGCGACTCATGGGTGTTTATGACTGATTTAAAAATAACATGGAAGTACAAAATGGATGTTGTAATAACCCGGAAAATCTGGGCCAGTTTAAAATTTTTGTTTTGGCAATTTTAGCGAATTTTGAATATTTAAAATGAATTATTTTAAATAATATCGACGAGTAATTTATTTTTGAATATAATTCGAACGCATATATTATATACGTCGTCGTTAGAATATAATAATTATATATAATTATAAATAGAATTGAAAATGGCGCGGTAGTTCGATAATTCGATTTCAAACTTCAATTGAATGTACCGGGTGCAAAACAATCCGGATTTTAGTGAAACCAAAAACATTATGATCTAATTGATAATATCTTTCCAAAGAATCCGAAAAATCAAAATTTCATAGCGGGAATCAAAAGATATGTCCAGTTGAAAATTCTGAATAGTCGCTATAAAATTTCGGCCCTTAAAAATAGCCTTTTTGCAAATGACCTCGGATTTCGACGAAACCACTTTTGTTGGATCCGCAGTGTCAAGTTATTGCTAGGTTTCAAATTTCATAATTTTTCGAATCAGTATGTGAGCGTGGCAAAGGAAAACGCGATTGACCAGTTTCAGTTGATTTTAATCGACTGGAAATTGGCCATTTTTCTAACGGTCTCAGAATTCGACGAAACTAGTTTTGTTAGGACCGTATCGTCAATACGAAGCGAGAAAATATTTTTCTGGAATTTTTAAAGTTCGTATGCAACCCCGGTAATTTGAAATGTACGTTTAAAATTCAATATAGTGATTTAAATGTAAATTCAACGAAAACTGATCGAAACGATTGAATCGGCTTGCGATACATATCCCATTGTGTTCGGAATGGGGGTAATACGCTATGGACGATAGGCGGTGGACCTCGTTTAGAGGTCGTATGTAAAAGTCAACTTTATTTGAAAATAAATAAATAAAATAAATTAATTATATATTATTATTCTTCCCTCCCCCCCCCCCCCCCCCCACTTATCCCTTACCGTTCATTCAGAAGAAAAAAACCCGATCCCCCAAATCACATCCGCTCTGCCCCCGTTCAGCACCCCCACGTCCTCCGCCTGGCCCCAACGACCACCGCACTCCCTCCTCCTTCTTCTCTGCCTTGCTTTCTTCCTCTTTCGCCTACCCCTGCGATCGACGAGACCCCAAAGACCCCCGACCATCGAAGAGAGCGCCGCGCCCTAGCCTGGGACCCCCCTTCCTCTGCCAGTCGCGCCGCCGGCCAGGGCCGCCACCCACGCGAGCCCCCAACCTTCTGAACCCTGCTCCGACCTCGCAGCACCAAACCCTCCCCTCCTCTTCCTCCCTTTGTTCGACGGCCAGCCACCACTCCGGCTTCCCCTTGGCTCCCCAGCTTCGACGAGCAAGCACACCCCCGAACCAAAACTGAAAAGAAAACAAAGGTAAAGTTTTAATTATTTTATTTTAGTCTTTTATTTATTTTATTTATTTTCAATTCATTTATGTAATGATTTCAAAATAAAATCAGATATTGATTAGATCTATAAAGTAGAAGTATTTAAAATATGATTTTTATATTTTTAGAGTATTAAAAATATAATCTTTACTATATAGAAATATTAAAAATATGATTTTTATATTTTTAAAGTATTAAAAATATAATCTTTATAGGATAGAGAATATAAAAATATCATCTTTGTATATGTAGCGAAATGAAAATCTGATTTTTATTTTATATACGTTGAAATAAAGTGGTGATTTTCATAACGAGGAAATCTATATTTTTGTAAGGGTGAAGTCTTTATAGTTAAAAAGGCGAGATCTTTATATAGAAAATAGAGAAATAAAAATATGATTTTTATATATTGAACATCGTAGTGAAAATTCGATTTTTAAATATATGAAGTGATTATAATAAAAATATGATTTTTAAATTGAACGTGAATAAATAAAAATGTGATTTTTATCTTAAAGACATCGAAATATAAAAATGTGTGATTTTTATATATGTATTGACTACGGGCAACAAAGATGATAAAAAGGCGAGAAGATTGCTATAAATGAAGAGTCGTGGTATTGGATAGCTTTTGGTGAGAATTTCCCGCTCTTCAATTTCTTTTTCTAGTTATATATATACTAGGATGCAGACGGTGCTTAGTAGCACCCGACACCCGTCATCCACAGACCATGGATGGCTTGTTTGTTTAATTGTTTGGATGTGTAGTTGGTTAGTTCATTTGGTTTGAATTGAATTGTTTGGTGAAATGAAATTGATCTGATTGATGTGTGAATGGCGTGGGCCTTCACTAGACCGGAGATAAGGCTAGGCCTCGTCCCGTTTCTAGTATCGTGCCACTATGCCGCCGAAATTTTCTAAAATTATGTTAGAAAAATAAAAATATCATTTTTATTGAGTAAATGAACTGAATAGAAATTCATGTGTTGAAATAGAATATTTTATCGTTAAAAATATAATTTTTAACGTGAAAGTAAATAAATAAATATTTATAAACAAATCGGCCGATTTGTTTATTTACACTGATTTGACTGATATCGATTGGGTCGATAAATTTTACACATCGCCCAAGTGCACAACTAAAATTTGTGTTTGATTGTTTGAAACCCCACACGGGTGTTGGGATGAAATTTGAAGTTCACTCATCCTGATTGATTAAGTATGTCGATCGATTGATTGACAGGCTGTTATAAGCGTTAGATATCTATATTTGATGCTTATACAGTGTGGTGCACTTTGGTTGATGGTTGATTATTTTTCAATGCTATTATATACATGTGTTGTATGGAATCCATATAATTAACGTTATATGGTGATTGATTGGGCCTCATTCCAATCGGGAAAATTAGGAATATTATAAAAGAAAATTCATGTGTTGAATATAAAAATAGTCATGTGTTGACGATGTTCATGTGTTGAGTGAAATATTTTATACAATGAAATTTACATCTTTATCATATTTAAAATTAGAACTACTTTACGGTGGAGTCTAATTAAAATCAAACGATAGATACCATAGTTTTATAAAATATTTTACATAACAAAAATAGTGATGTGTTGACAGTACTCATGTGTTGAGATTAGTCAGGTGTTGGAAGAAATATAGATTCATGTGTTGAATGGAATAAATATTCATTTGTTGAATAGAATAACGGATTTATTGAAAAATATAAAGCCGTGTTGATTAGAGATGCGTTATTTTGACGTGAACGATATTATATCGATTTTATTCGTTGTATAATGAATATTGAAAAGTGATTTCAAAAATAAATATTTTGAAATGAAATTCAAATTGAATTAGTTTAAATTCGAATTGAATAGGAAGCGAATTTGAATTCGAATAAAATAGAAATGAATTCAAATTGAATTAAATTGAAATTGAAATTGAAATTTAAAACGAACTGCAATTCAATTGAAATCAATTTGAAACGAATTCGAATTGAATCAAATAGAAGATAAATTCGAATTGAATTGAATTGAAACGAATTTGAATTTGAATTGAAATGAACTCGAATTAAATTGAAATCAAATCGATTTGAAATTGAATATAGAGTTGAAATGGTTTTGAAAACGAATTTAGAACTATTTATAAAATTCGTTTTAAAAGGAAATCGACGAAATATATATATAATATATATATATATTATATATATAATGGCCTGAATAGAACGCGCCGCGCCGCGGCAGTTCGTGAATTTCGACCATTTATTTCAAACAGACATTGCGGGAGATCCGACCGTCGGATTCTCCTAAAAACCGGAACCGTTGGGTTCGTATCGAAAAGAGCTTTCCAATGAATTTTAGAAATTTGAAATCTAACGGTTGGATTTGGAATTATGTCCAAATCAAATTCGAAAAAGGTCGATGTAAGTGCAGTTCGATGGCCGTTGTTGGAAATCGACTGTACGGGCCTTGATAAAATTATCAAAAATATATATAATTTGTGTAAAATTATAATATGTGAATTGGAAAGAATTGGGCTGGAAAATTCCACATTAGAAGGTAAAAATAGATTTTTATCGAAATGAACTAGTTTTGAACTAGAATTAAAATCAATTTATTTTTGAAATAAATAAATTGAATTTGAAAGTGATTTTAAAAATAATCAATATTCCCAATATTCTGAAGTGGAAGTGGAGTTGAATCGAAATTATCTTCGGAATATTTCGATGTTGGATTTCGTGACTATACAGATACTGTTTTGGGAATTTGAAAGATATATTATATATCGTTATTTCCAATACGATATATGTTGGTTTCAGAATTTGATATTGAATATAAGCCGATATATTTTCTATTCAGAGCCTTGTATTTAATATCAAATGTGATTTGGGTTTATCGTGAATCGTGTTTTAGATGACATTGGTTCTTTAACCCAGTTAAAGACAGGATATTGATTTTTGAAAAGATTAAAGCTAAGTGGAGTTTTAATGAATCTTTAATTAGATTAAAATGTGAATTGATAATTTAAATTGTCAAATCTGAAAGGTGATCGAGAATGGAGTACCACCAGTTTTGCTCCAAAGCGATAGTTAAATCTTTAATTAGATTTGAACGTGTAATGGTAATTAATTTACCGATAACACCGTGGTGTTAGAAATGGAGTATCACCAGTTTTGCTCCATGGGATATATAGGTTGGGATTGGGAAATAAAATAAATAATTACTTCGGTGTGGTTCGTTAATCCCGACTAGTTTGAAATGATATCCATAGGAGGATTAAAGAATAAATTTAGAAGAATTTATCTTTGATAAAATTAATGGGAACCTTTCCCTAAGAATGTGATTTTGTGAATAAAAGAATATTCTGAATTGGAATGAGGCGTTCATTGTGTTTGTGTAACATTTCTTTATTATATATACGTGGGTTATTCAGAAAGGCCGGGTTTATACCCATTCTGAATAACCGATTCGAAGAGATGTCGAAGATGAAGACGGTGGTTGAAGACCGGAAGTCTTCACATCGTTTTGGTGATTACTGATGATCTTGATTGGTCTGTACACCCAAGATGAGGGAAACAGTTGGTGATCGTCCAGACGTACTTGGAGATGGATGGATATGCGAGGAAAGTGCCTCCGGTTTCGTTCAGACCCAGAACGAACTTGTAAATGGATTGTGTGTCTGACATTGGATTTTATTCTGTGTTGATTGATCTCTATTAAATATACATCTATTTGGCGGCGGAGAATTTATTCTCTTGCTTAACGCCCTTCTCTGAGACGTACGAGCTCAGAGGTTGTATATCGATGGACATCAGTCGCATGGAGTGAATTGCCAATGTGGCATGCGTAAGTGGCAATTGATCAAGGCTTCTGTTGAAAAGCAAAGTCTTGTGGTTGATGATCAAAGCACGGCCTGTGTGGCATAGCTTTGTGTATAGCGTGAATTCGCGAGCCTCACACCTCGGTATGAGTCAAAAACGGGAGACGGACCGCTGGGAGAGCACGACGTTTCTTTCTAGCTAGGGTGGTGTCAGTGACCTACCAGCCCTGACATTTATATACTTTTCACCTGTGTGGTTGTTGGATACGAGGCGCCTCGGATATAGGTCTGTAAGGACCGGGAAACGTGTGTTCAGGAATTGCCAATCCTCAAAAGTAAGAGAGGACCGGCCCAGCCGATTCCAAGGATCATAGTGGGGTCCTAAGGCATTTGCTAGAGTGTCTCGAACGCGGAGAGGAGCTTGCCCCTTGCCTCGGCTCATGATGGAATCCAATTTCCAATACGTGATATTGCGGTTTTATTTGTAGAACCTAGTATGGCGACATAGTGGTATGGGTCATTAATGCCGCCTATGATTGATATTTATGATTGAAATTGTTTTGACCCTATACACTTATAATAGTATCAAATAATGTGTTTTAAACGTATCAAGCATGCTTTGGCTGTTATAAGGTAAAAACCCTATCCTCCGGCTTGCGTTGCATTGTGTGATGGGACCTGGGTCTTATAACAGCTTCTTTTTCTTTATTTAGCATTGCACTGTTTGTTCTATGCACTGGTATTCTTGGGAGGAAACCCGTTCCGTGTTATACGGCGTGGTCCCTTGATTTACCTAACTCTAAAACCAATATTAATAACTGTTTTAGTTCTCACACCAGTCACATGACTGACTTGGAGTTTATTGTTTTAACCTAAACTCTGGGTGCCCCTATTTTCCACACGGGCAGCTAGTAGTTTTGGTTTTGCAGATTTATATTCACAGGGTCCTGATTTACAGCTGGAACGATGCTCGGAAAGCTCTGTATCCGTGCATTACTTTCAGTTGTGCTTTTGCATTATTTTCCGCTGCTATGTATTTAATTGTAATTTCTGATATTTATCGAATGTAATTTATTCAATTATACTCTGTATATTCTTGTATCTGATGGAATTGTTGTAATAACAATGAAATGTTCTTCCGTATGCGTCCTTTTGTGTGTTGTTCTCAAAGTATTCGTGCTTTCCTTCACGGGGAAGTTACGGGTTCTTTCAGTTGGTATCAGAGCTTTGGTTTACAGAGCTCGAGAACAAGACACATTAGAACCACACGAAAGAATTCATCAGATATTGGATTAGCAACATCCAATTAGAATTACTCGTTAGAGATAGGATCAGTAGTATCCTAGAACGAGTGTGAAGAGTATATTTTTCAAATGAAAACAATTTTGTTTTGAAAATTTAAACCATTTTATACGTATTTGAATATTTATATTGATATGGACAATCTAGTATATAAAGATTTTGCATATACGCGTCATGAACGTATATTCGAAGTTTTAATATACTGGATAGATATAGAATCACATTCTAGACATCCGGGGATAATTCTGATGATGTGGCCACATCATCAGTATTTATGTTCGTATTTCGAAGGTGTGACTTCTATATATTTCCATTAGGCTGGTGTGAGAACCAAAACTAATATAGCTAGAATACATTGTTGTGAATTGGCACTAAAAACATGATTTTTGTATATATATCAAATTTATGAATTTGAAACTCTAATTCACTAATTGATTGATGTTTGTGTTGTTTGCCTATTTGTTTGCTAATTTTGAACCATTTAGTCTAATTGTATCGAATATTGAATTGTATTGAAAATCGGTTGCATTTGCTTGCATATACATATACTTACATTGAACAGGTCATAGCAAGGAGGCTAGAGCCGAAGAATAAAATTTGTTTGCCCGACAAATAGGTACATGTTTACTACATAATTTACTGTTTTGTTTGGGTGATGATGATTTTATGAGCCTATTGGCTAGCCGCTTGGCTTTTTCTTTTTCTTTTTGAGATTAGAAGGACCGGGGAAGCTATTTGAAATTCCCCGATGCTCCCGGTGCAGGGGAGGTTATGGCGAAATTTTTCGAAAATTTAGGGTGTTAGCCAAATTTTTGAAGAATTTGAAAATTTTCAGAAACTGAAAAGTTGGAGAATGGAAGCCAGATCGAATGTAGAGCTGAATAATCAAACCACTTTCGACTTTGTTCCTTTTCGGGGACGAAAAGTTTTAAGTGGGGGAGATTGTAATAACCCGGAAAATCTGGGCCAGTTTAAAATTTTTGTTTTGGCAATTTTAGCGAATTTTGAATATTTAAAATGAATTATTTTAAATAATATCGACGAGAAATTTATTTTTGAATATAATTCGAACGTATATATTATATACGTCGTCGTTAGAATATAATAATTATATATAATTATAAATAGAATTGAAAATGGCGCGGTAGTTCGATAATTCGATTTCAAACTTCAATTGAATGTACCGGGTGCAAAACAATCCGGATTTTAGTGAAACCAAAAACATTATGATCTAATTGATAATATCTTTCCAACGAATCCGAAAAATCAAAATTTCATAGCGGGAATCAAAAGATATGTCCAGTTGAAAATTCTGAATAGTCGCTATAAAATTTCGGCCCTTAAAAATAGCCTTTTTGCAAATGACCTCGGATTTCGACGAAACCACATTTGTTGGATCCGCAGTGTCAAGTTATTGCTAGGTTTCAAATTTCATAATTTTTCGAATCAGTATGTGAGCGTGGCAAAGGAAAACGCGATTGACCAGTTTTAGTTGATTTTAATCGACTAGAAATTGGCCATTTTTCTAACGGTCTCAGAATTCGACGAAACTAGTTTTGTTAGGACCGTATCGTCAATACGAAGCGAGAAAATATTTTTCTGGAATTTTTAAAGTTCGTATGCAACCCCGGTAATTTGAAATGTACGTTTAAAATTCAATATAGTGATTTAAATGTAAATTCAACGAAAACTGATCGAAACGATTGAATCAGCTTGCGATACATATCCCATTGTGTTCGGAATGGGGGTAATACGCTATGGACGACAGGCGGTGGACCTCGTTTAGAGGTCGTATTTAAAAGTCAACTTTATTTGAAAATAAATAAATAAAATAAATTAATTATATATTATTATTCTCCCCCCCCCACTTATCCCTTACCGTTCATTCAGAAAAAAAAAACCCGATCCCCCAAATCACATCCGCTCCGCCCCCGTTCAGCACCCCCACGTCCTCCGCCTGGCCCCAACGACCACCGCACCCCCTCCTCCTTCTTCTCTGCCTTGCTTTCTTCCTCTTTCGCCTGCCCCTGCGATCTACGAGACCCCAAAGACCCCCGACCATCGAAGAGAGCGCCGCGCCCTAGCCTGGGACCCCCTTCCTCTGCCAGTCGCGCCGCCGGCCAGGGCCGCCACCCACGCGAGCCCCCAACCTTCTGAACCCTGCTCCGACCTCGCAGCACCAAACCCTCCCCTCCTCTTCCTCCCTTTGTTCGACGGCCAGCCACCACTCCGGCTTCCCCTTGGCTCCCCAGCTTCGACGAGCAAGCACACCCCCGAACCAAAACTGAAAAGAAAACAAAGGTAAAGTTTTAATTATTTTATTTTAGTCTTTTATTTATTTTATTTATTTTCAATTCATTTATGTAATGATTTCAAAATAAAATCAGATATTGATTAGATCTATAAAGTAGAAGTATTTAAAATATGATTTTTATATTTTTAAAGTATTAAAAATATAATCTTTACTATATAGAAATATTAAAAATATGATTTTTATATTTTTAAAGTATTAAAAATATAATCTTTATAGGATAGAGAATATAAAAATATCATCTTTGTATATGTAGCGAAATGAAAATCTGATTTTTATTTTATATACGTTGAAATAAAGTGGTGATTTTCATAACGAGGAAATATATATTTCTGTAAGGGTGAAGTCTTTATAGTTAAAAAGGCGAGATCTTTATATAGAAAATAGAGAAATAAAAATATGATTTTTATATATTGAACATCGTAGTGAAAATTCGATTTTTAAATATATGAAGTGATTATAATAAAAATATGATTTTTAAATTGAACGTGAATAAATAAAAATGTGATTTTTATCTTAAAGACATCGAAATATAAAAATGTGTGATTTTTATATATGTAGTGACTACGGGCAACAAAGATGATAAAAAGGCGAGAAGATTGCTATAAATGAAGAGTCGTGGTATTGGATAGCTTTTGGTGAGAATTTCCCGCTCTTCAATTTCTTTTTCTAGTTATATATATATATACTAGGATGCAGACGGTGCTTAGTAGCACCCGACACCCGTCATCCACAGACCATGGATGGCTTGTTTGTTTAATTGTTTGGATGTGTAGTTGGTTAGTTCATTTGGTTTGAATTGAATTGTTTGGTGAAATGAAATTGATCTGATTGATGTGTGAATGGCGTGGGCCTTCACTAGACCGGGGATAAGGCTAGGCCTCGTCCCGTTTCTAGTATCGTGCCGTTATGCCGCCGAAATTTTCTAAAATTATGTTAGAAAAATAAAAATATCATTTTTATTGAGTAAATGAACTGAATAGAAATTCATGTGTTGAAATAGAATATTTTATCGTTAAAAATATAATTTTTAACGTGAAAGTAAATAAATAAATATTTATAAACAAATCGGCCGATTTGTTTATTTACACTGATTTGACTGATATCGATTGGGTCGATAAATTTTACACATCGCCCAACTGCACAACTAAAATCTGTGTTTGATTGTTTGAAACCCCACACGGGTGTTGGGATGAAATTTGAAGTTCACTCATCCTGATTGATTAAGTATGTCGATCGATTGATTGACAGGCTGTTATAAGCGTTAGATATCTATATTTGATGCTTATACAGTGTGGTGCACTTTGGTTGATGGTTGATTATTTTTCAATGCTATTATATACATGTGTTATATGGAATCCATATAATTAACGTTATATGGTGATTGATTGGGCCTCATTCCAATCGGGAAAATAAGGAATATTATAAAAGAAAATTCATGTGTTGAATATAAAAATAGTCATGTGTTGACGATGTTCATGTGTTGAGTGAAATATTTTATACAATGAAATTTACATCTTTATCATATTTAAAATTAGAACTACTTTACGGTGGAGTCTAATTAAAATCAAACGATAGATACCATAGTTTTATAAAATATTTTACATAACAAAAATAGTGATGTGTTGACAGTACTCATGTGTTGAGATTAGTCAGGTGTTGGAAGAAATATAGATTCATGTGTTGAATGGAATAAATATTCATTTGTTGAATAGAATAACGGATTTATTGAAAAATATAAAGCCGTGTTGATTAGAGATGCGTTATTTTGACGCGAACGATATTATATCGATTTTATTCGTTGTATAATGAATATTGAAAAGTTATTTCAAAATTAAATATTTTGAAATGAAATTCAAATTGAATTAGATTAAAATTCGAATTGAATAGGAAGCGAATTTGAATTCGAATAAAATAGAAATGAATTCAAATTGAATTAAATTGAAATTGAAATTGAAATTTAAAACGAACTGAAATTGAATTGAAATCAATTTGAAATGAATTCGAATTGAATCAAATAGAAGATAAATTCGAATTGAATTGAATTGAAACGAATTTGAATTTGAATTGAATTGAAATGAACTCGAATTAAATTGAAATCAAATCGATTTGAAATTGAATATAGAGTTGAAATGGTTTTGAAAACGAATTTAGAACTATTTATAAAATTCGTTTTAAAAGAAAATCGACGAAAAATATATATAATATATATATATTATATATATAATGGCCTGAGTAGAACGCGCCGCGCCGCGGCAGTTCGTGAATTTCGACCATTTATTTCAAACGGACATTGCGGGAGATCCGTCCGTCGGATTCTCCTAAAAACTGGAACCGTTGGGTTCGTATCGAAAAGAGCTTTCCAATGAATGTTAGAAATTTGAAATCTAACGGTTGGATTTGGAATTATGTCCAAATCAAATTCGAAAAAGGTCGTTGTAAGTGCAGTTCGATGGCCGTTGTTGGAAATCGACTGTACGGGCCTTGATAAAATTATCAAAAATATCTATAATTTGTGTAAAATTATAATATGTGAATTGGAAAGAATTGGGCTGGAAAATTCCACAGTAGAAGGTAAAAATAGATTTTTATCGAAATGAACTAGTTTTGAACTAGAATAAAATCAATTTATTTTTGAAATAAATAAATTGAATTTGAAAGTGATTTTAAAAATAATCAATATTCCCAATATTCTGAAGTGGAAGTGGAGTTGAATCGAAATTATCTTCGGAATATTTCGATGTTGGATTTCGTGACTATACAGATACTGTTTTGGGAATTTGAAAGATATATTATATATCGTTATTTCCAATACGATATATGTTGGTTTCAGAATTTGATATGGAATATAAGCCGATATATTTTCTATTCAGAGCCTTGTATTTAATATCAAATGTGATTTGGGTTTATCGTGAATCGTGTTTTAGATGACATTGGTTCTTTAACCCAGTTAAAGACAGGATATTGATTTTTGAAAAGATTAAAGCTAAGTGGAGTTTTAATGAATCTTTAATTAGATTAAAATGTGAATTGATAATTTAAATTGTCAAATCTGAAAGGTGATCGAGAATGGAGTACCACCAGTTTTGCTCCAGAACGATAGTTAAATCTTTAATTAGATTTGAACGTGAAATGGTAATTAATTTACCGATAACACCGTGGTGTTAGAAATGGAGTATCACCAGTTTTGCTCCATGGGATATATAGGTAGGGATTGGGAAATAAAATAAATAATTACTTCGGTGTGGTTCGTTAATCCCGACTAGTTTGAAATGATATCCATAGGAGGATTAAAGAATAAATTTAAAAGAATTTATCTTTGATAAAATTAATGGGAACCTTTCCCTAAGAATGTGATTTTGTGAATAAAAGAATATTCTGAATTGGAATGAGGCGTTCATTGTGTTTGTGTAACATTTGTTTATTATATATACGTGGGTTATTCAGAAAGGCCGGGTTTATACCCATTCTGAATAACCGATTTGACGAGATGTCGAAGATGAAGACGGTGGTTGAAGACCGGAAGTCTTCACATCGTTTGGGTGATTACTGATGATCTTGATTGGGTTGTACACCCAAGATGAGGGAAACAGTTGGTGATCGTCCAGACGTACTTGGAGATGGATGGATATGCGAGGAAAGTGCCTCCGGTTTCGTTCAGACCCAGAACGAACTTGTAAATGGATTGTGTGTCTGACATTGGATTTTATTCTGTGTTGATTGATCTCTATTAAATATACATCTGTTTGGCGGCGGAGAATTTATTCTCTTGCTTAACGCCCTTCTCTGAGACGTACGAGCTCAGAGGTTGTATATTGATGGACATCAGTCGCATGGAGTGAATTGCCAATGTGGCATGCGTAAGTGGCAATTGATCAAGGCTTCTGTTGAAAAGCAAAGTCTTGTGGTTGATGATCAAATCACGGCCTGTGTGGCATAGCTTTGTGTATAGCGTGAATTCGCGAGCCTCACACCTCGGTATGAGTCAAAAACGGGAGACGGACCGCTGGGAGAGCACGACGTTTCTTTCTAGCTAGGGTGGTGTCAGTGACCTACCAGCCCTGACATTTATATACTTTTCACCTGTGTGGTTGTTGGATACGAGGCGCCTCGGATATAGGTCTGTAAGGACAGGGAAACGTGTGTTCAGGAATTGCCAATCCTCAAAAGTAAGAGAGGACCGGCCCAGCCGATTCCAAGGATCATAGTGGGGTCCTGAGGCATTTGCTAGAGTGTCTCGAACGCGGAGAGGAGCTTGCCCCTTGCCTCGGCTCATGATGGAATCCAATTTCCAATACGTGATATTGCGGTTTTATTTGTAGAACCTAGTATGGCGACATAGTGGTATGGGTCATTAATGCCGCCTATGATTGATATTTATGATTGAAATTGTTTTGACACTATACACTTATAATATTATCAAATAATGTGTTTTAAACGTATCAAGCATGCTTTGGCTGTTATAATGTAAAAACCCTATCCTCCGGCTTGCGTTGCATTGTGTGATGGGACCTGGGTCTTATAACAGCTTCATTTTTCTTTATTTAGCATTGCGCTGTTTGTTCTATGCACTGGTATTCTTGGGAGGAAACCTTTCCGTGTTATACGGCGTGGTCCCTTGATTTACCTAACTCTAAAACCAATATTAATAACTGTTTTAGTTCTCACACCAGTCACATGACTGACCTGGAGTTTATTGTTTTAACCTAAACTCTAGGTGGCCCTATTTTCCACACGGGCAGCTAGTAGTTTTGGTTTTGCAGATTTATATTCACAGGGTCCTGATTTACAGCTGGAACGATGCTCGGAAAGCTCTGTATCCGTGCATTACTTTCAGTTGTGCTTTTGTATTATTTTCCGCTGCTATGTATTTAATTGTAATTTCTGATATTTATCGAATGTAATTTATTCAATTATACTCTGTATATTCTTGTACCTGATGGAATTGTTGTAATAACAATGAAATGTTCTTCCGTATGCGTCCTTTTGTGTGTTGTTCTCAAAGTATTCGTGCTTTCCTTCATAGGGAAGTTACGGGTTCTTTCAGATGTGATCGTGCGAGTTGTGTTTTTCGCCCCTTAAACGAATTTTGGGATGAAATCTATTTTTAAGAGGGGGGAGGGAGAATGTAACACCCTATAAAATTCATAAGTATTAACAAATAAATTGAATAATTAAAACAAGCAATTAAATGATAAAGCTGAAAAATGGAATTTTTGCAACTTTAGGAATTTGGCTATAAAAATCTTTTTTTGGATTTGTAGCAAAATTCTACATTATTTTCATATATAATATGCTAAAAACGGTTAACGTATGAAGACGTTATGAATAGTTGAATTTGGGCAGTGTACGCAAAAATTATTTGTATATATAATTATGTGAATATTATATATATTGTCCAAATAATACTTTAAAATAAAAAGAGGGAAATTCAAATTAAAATATTAATATATGGAATAATATATAAATATGAGTAATTGGAATATTCAATCTAATTTAAATATGTGTGTATATATAAATACACAAGAAGGGGAAAAGAGCAACATTAAAAAGGAAGGATGTAATTAAAATTAATTGTGTTATTGTATGTGTTTGAATTTATAATATTTAAGGGATAAAGTACATATTTGGACAACAATAACTTTCCCTTAGGTAGATCTGAAATCCAAATAAATAGATGAGGACAAGGGGACAAAGGATGCATTACATAAGGAAACGGATTGGTAATAAAAGGAAAGCAATTAAGCAAATAAAGAACGTAATTAATAAAAATGGACAACCTAGTAAGGCTTTGTAATTAGGGTTTTCTAAAGAGGTTTTGTTTATATGGATGGTTTGGAATAATTTTTATAAATCCGACGACTCATGCTCACACGAGCAAGTATAAGTAACCCCTTAAACAACACACTAGAAACCCTAATTATTCTAAACCTCTGCCTCCATGCTGCTGAATTCCATAGAAAAATAAAGAGAAAAAGGGTGAAGGTTATTCTACTTATCTACCTCCATTCCTATATCTCTCTATTTCAATTTATATAAGTTTAGGAAGTTGGAATTAACCACAAACAATATATATAAAAATCTAATTATATGTTTCTTATATTTATATTGTTAGGAGATCAATCAGAGCCCGCTTTAACATTGAGAACCGTCGCAGATTTAGAGATTTCTATCACATCTCCACTTGATTTGTGAGTGGAATAGTTTTGCTTAAAGGCATATTCATATTATCATCAATTTGCTATATGAATTGTTATGGCTGTGAAGATTTGGTTATGCGATAATAAAACATGAAAAATCCCCAAATCTTCTGCATTGTAATCACATAGGAAATCGTCATATTGAATTAGTTTTGTAGAATTGTGGTTTTTGTATTGAATTAAAGGTAAACATAAGTATTGTATTATTTTTTATTTTTTATGCAATTCACTGTCATCATTTTATTAAGGCTAAAAAGGTTTGGATTTGAATTGTTTCATAGTTGAATTGGATTTGGATTCTAATTTGGGTGTAAACTCATTCATAAATTGGAATGAATCAAATGTAAACATTTTTGGGTGTATAACACCACAGAAAGGGTGAATTGGGTGAACTATGGATTGTAAACATACAAGTGTGAACGTATTAAATACTCTACTTTTAATTTAATATTTTAATCATTTCTACATGTCTAAGGATACAAGTTATAGCTGTTATGTATATGTATATGTTTTCCATTCACTGCTATTTGCATATGTCCATTTCTCCATCATGTTTATGTGTAGCGCTAAAATATGGAAAAGTCTATCTTGTATGCCTTGATTTGAATAAGATGACAATTGCAAAATCGTTAGAACGTTTGCTCATCTGTACGAATGTTACGTCAATCAGGAGCTATCATTATATTATTTATTTAAACGTAATCAAGGTAATTAACGTTATATTAAGCGTATAAATGCGATTAGGTTAGAGTTTGAATTTGAAATGTCCCCTTAACATATATATATATATATGTTTGCTTGTGTTTGTATGTATAGAAAATAGCCTATATATATAATAAATGACACATAGACACCAGGTTAGTTGCCATTTATGGTACAAGCCTGCCCGGAACCGACCGACATTTCCAGCAACCACAAGTGGGCCCAACTAATGTGAGATATCTTGGTGCCATTAGCCATTCATAAACTTAGTACACTTGGCACGAGGTAAAATCGACTTGTAGTAGAAGCCTGCCCGGAACCGACCAGCATATCCGACATCTACAAGTAAATGGGTTAATGTGAGAGGTCTAGTGTGTGTGCATATATATATATATATATATATATATATATATATATATATATATATATATATATATATATATAACTGTACATATATAAGTTGATGTGTGAAAAAATAGGCTTACTATGCCTTAAGAAAGTCCTAAGTGGCTGACTCACCTTTTATCTAATTTGGGTCTTAAGTGGTTAGGACTAGGATCCCTTCGAAGGTTTATTCCTTGGAGAGGAACTAAAGTCATGGGACCCACCCTTATTAGTATTAAGGTAACTCTTTGGGTCTTCTTCTTTAAAAGTGGTTAGGCATAAAAAGGTTAACAGAGTAGGGTAGTTCACGGGGGATGTCCACTTCCTCTAGAAGCTTGTAAGGGCTCAACTAGGAACAAATTGGTAATTAAAGGATATGTGGCCATCGCATGCTCACCAACTGTTTAAGGGAAGTCACAATGACATAGGTGTCCTACTGGGTAATATCAGTTAGTAGTAACGTTCGCAATACTACTTCTCATATTACAAATGAGAGATTAGACTTAAGAACGTTAACGTACTAAGACGGGTTTCTTAAAGGTCTAGGGGTCCGTCTCATGGTTATAAGAGATTATAAATATCCACCTTTAATAAGGCCATAAGTAACCGAGAATGCCACCTCGTTGGGTCTTCACCTTTAAGTCACTAATGGGCGATTGACTTGGATATCCATCCCATTGGTTAGATATTTATGTTTGTATGAAATCTTATGTGCTGCATAGACATACCTTGACATATGTAACCTGCTGAAAATATAAGGTATGGACATTAAGTAACACTATATTCCAATCACACAGAACTTTATGTTCTAAACCCCTCTCCTTAACATCCAACGTGTTAGTAGATGGGGTAAATCCATGGATGAAGTCAGGATTGAAGCCGATGGAGAAGGCAAAGTTATTATGATATTATTGGCAGTTATTGCTTTGCTTCTTTTGGAATCTTATGAAAATGAACTATTTGATGTACCAATTGACTAAATGTAACTGTGACTATGTATTTCTGTGATTTTAAAATAAATGGTACATCTTATTTTTTATTATATTTTCTCTTTCCACGGTGTTAGATTTCCATTCGAAATATATGTTATTGTTATCTATGCAAATGTAATCTTACAGGAACCAACGACCAGATTAGAATGGCTCCAAGTTTCGATGAGCCTTTTCTAGATCGAAATTTAGGCCCATTCCGGTAGGTTATTACAACTGATGTACTCCACTTTGGTCACCTGACATGATCAGGACATGCCATTCCACTCGCCCGAACCCCAGCTCGACCTCTCCACCACTTTGTCCATGTTCAAACAGATCAACACCCTCCTTCATGTTCAAAAACTGAAATCCATGCACCTCTCAGAACTACACGTGTAACACCTCGCCCTCATTGTCAATGCTTTTTGCCTTGAAAACCCTTGCCACAACTGCTAAATGCAGTCCTATTCTAGGCCGCCACCAAGCTGTCACCACTCCATCTCCCAAACTTCTTACTGCACTTCGCCACTTCGGCACCACAATTCGCACAACACCTAAAAATACAACAAACTCCACTCGACTTCAATCCCCATCACACCACATCATACTACATCATTCCTAGTCGCTGGAGCTCCTCCGACGAACTCCATCAGGTGCGTGCCTTCCTTGATAGTCGTACCCTGTTCCAGTTGACCCTCCAACTTTGTATGCGCCTCTAACCTGCACTGTTGCACAAACTGCTCCCTTGCGCTGTCCTCAACTCACCATCGTTTAATTTGCCGGAAACCAAGGCGCTTGAAGAATCTGAATAGGGAGTCACTTTCCTTTTTGTTTGCAGCATTTTCATGAGAAACTGCCTTGTTTTGTTATTATTTTCCTCATATGTTTTGCTTTTATTTAGTGAAGGAGGTTTTCGATTTTTATATGCTGAAGAGAATAAAGAACACAACGCGCGCGCGCGCGCACACACACACACACACACACACACACACACACACACACACACATATATATATATATATATATATATATGTATGTATGTATGTGTGTGTGTGTGCGAAGGAATTCAAAGGTAAGAACAACGTCAATTTTCACTTCGTACAAAATAGGTTATGCGTGATTTAATCTTGGTCTGCGTGATGGTTCTATAGCACTGCGTGTTTTCAATCAAAAAAAGAAAATAGGTTTTTAGCTTAGGGTGGATTTGTTTGAGATGTAAAAATTTTCAGGTCTGCACAATCTAAAAATTACACTATCGTTGGCACGTTTGTGCCAAAATTTAGTAACAGGGTAGGCTTCATGTGGACAGCTCGTAATTCTTAGGTCTGCAGTAGGGCATGCTAACATGTACTTTATATAGGCTGTGTATATTTTCATTTTGCTTAGGTTGCAAGCATACCGACATTCAAGAACTCCACATGTGGTGAAAATGGACATACTGTTATGTCTTAATGCTACGAACCCAAAGAAATTGTTTTCGTTCAAAACGGAGTCCATTTGCACAATGGCGTTATTTTAATTTATTGGTTCACCTTTAAATTTCATCTACCGACAAAGCAACTCCGTTTGGCTCCAAACTGGAAATCTAGCAATGATTAGCTATACATATTCCAATAACATTCATTTCGTCGGAAACGGAGGTCATTTGAAAATTAATCATTTCTGCAGCCTATATGATATCGATAAAATATAACAAATCCAAAACGATTCAATTTTAATAACAATAAATTATTATTATCATATATATCCAAACGAAATAACCAATGGCTTCAAATTGAACAAGTATAGATTTAACATTCATAATTTTGGGTTAAATGATATTCAAATACATAGAAATTCCTTTATATTTATTAAATAAACATCATCGTTTATTAAAGAATTCCGTAGCGACTATTTGAAAATTTGAATTGGACATAACTAACAATCTATAAGATAAAATTTCGATTTTTCTCTTTTATTAGAAAAATATAATCAAATAGACTAAAATGTTTCTTGTATCACGGAATTCCAACTTATATCGGATTGTGTATTCAATTAAAGTTCAAAACTCAATATTACGAACTACCGCGTCGTTACGAGCTCGTTTTAATTATATTATAAATTTATACATTCAAACTTCATTTTTAATAAATAAATTCGATATAGATATCCATTAATATTATCAAATCAATATTTAAAATAGAATTAAATATTCATAATTAACGTTCAAAAATCTAGGACTTTGCATTCTTCCCCTCTTTTAAGAATTTCGTCCCCGAAATTACAAGGTAAGTAGAATGCTCCAAACCCAATTATTTTAAAATAATTATTTTTTAATTATCAACAAAACAAATTCAGACTCCATATTTTTTTTAGAGAATTTCGCTAGCACATCCTCTGCGTGGTTCGATCAGTACAACTACAACTGCCACTCCGGGCCGCAACTTCTTTAAAAGAAGACCAAAAGCCAAATGGCTACCCAACTCAGGGGTATAAAATCAATCACCAACAAATAATATTATGGTTTACCTATTTGTTGAGAAACTCAATTCCGGTTTAGAAGAAAATCAACTAACTGTTCTTCGTCTTCCAATCTGTGTTACCAAATAAACTCCATAACCTTCAGGAATCTGCACTTAACTGAACTTATAATGCAAGTAGCAATCCAGGGTTAAATCATTTAGTTTCGTTTCATTAAACTTCTTTAATGACTTGATGAAATTTATTCAACTAATCCAACATCCAAATAACAAGCAACCAAATCATTTTAATTATATTCAACATTGATACTTACTGGTCTGCATTCACTTTGGTTTAACATACATTAATATCAATCGATTAATATCTGATTGATTACCATTATTATCCATCCAATTTCCAAAACCAATTTAATTGGCTAATTGAATTTTTTTTCTAATTAGTTCAAATCTTATTTCATAATTCTATTTGAATTTCAAGCAAAACAACCAATATTACTATATTATAGAAAATTATTTCTTTTTTCTATAAAAGTATATTTTGGGCAAAAAATTTCCATTTACCTCTTTATACAACAATATTGTGTCGATTGCCAGTTCTATATGGTTTCCCAACACTTGAACCGATTAATCAACACAATACAAAACATTTTTATATAAAATTTACAAAAACGCTTTCTCGTGTATACACTAAACTCAATCTAGGTGTTACTGACCTTATATCTACTGAGTTATGTCACAAAGCAAAGGTTATTACTTAACCAATAGCTCTGATACCAATTGTAGTGTCCTAGAAATTTTTGATACTTGAATCTCGACACTAATACATCCCATGTCCAAACTCAAGTATCGAAACTCCAAAAAGCTAAAAAAGAAATAAGAGGGTGAGATAAGGAAGAAAGAAAGTTAGAATAGAAGAAAACGAAGAAGAACCAACATGACATAGAGTCTTACATCGCAGCGGAATAAAATTTTATACAGAAATAATTTTATTGAGAACTTGAAATAATACTAACAATCATCAGAGTACAACAGTCAAAACAATCTGAATAGTTATAACAACATACCATCAAATACAGCACATAGCGGAATAATACTATGTATAGCCTACGTGCTGAACTATTCTAACTCGTCTCTGAACCTCATAGCATCAGATAACTTAAACTTGTACAATTTGGTTTGATCTAGGCATTACAAATGCCATGGATCAGTCTGGCGAACCAACGTGAGAAAACTGACAAATTTTTTATAGGTAACATCCAACCTGCTTAACTTTAGAAAAACCCTTTTGAAAGATAAGGATAATAGTAAGACCAACCCATACATAAACATGGACGATTTTTACCATACTATAACCCAATACATTTGTAATATCCCGTATTATTGGTAGTGTAATATTTAATTTAATTTATTATTTTATATATTATATTTGGAAAATTAATGGATTTTAATATTGAACTTGTTTATTAAAATAAAGATTTGAACGTTAGTTTATATGTAATTATAAAACAAGCTCGAAATGGCCCGACAGTTCGTAATATTGAGTTTTGAACTTTAATTGAATATACAAGGTCCGATATAAGTCGAATTTCTGTGAAACAAGAAACTTTGGAATCTTGTTAATTATAATTTTCACATGGAAGAGAAAAATTCAAATTTTGTGTTATAGATTGTTAATTATGTCAAAATCAAGTTTTAAAATAGTCGCTATGGAAATCATTAATAAACGATAACGTTTATTAGTTTATTTAAAAAGGATATATATATATATATATATATATATATGGATACCATTTAGCTCGAAATGATAATATTAAGTTGTATAACTTATATTGAAGCTATATGATAATTTTATTTGGATAAATACATTAATAATAATTTGTTATTATTTTATTGAATTATTTTGGGATTTAATTAATATTCTAATCGATATTGGTATAAGCCTTAAAGTGGCCATTTTGCAAACAGTGTCTGTTTTCATCGAAATTAGTTCCATTGGAATCGTAACGTTAAACTATTGTACGGTATTAAATTTCGTGGCAAACTGAGTTTGTATGTGACAACGAAAGCAGTAAATGCCCAGTCATTTTCTATAGCGCGTAATTAAATTAATTGAATTTAATAGAGGGGTATTTGTGTATAAGTTGAGAAAACGATCGAATTAAGCCATGAAACCAATTCCATTGAGTTCATATCGATGTTTAGAGTCAGAAGAGGCAGGTAATTTGTTATTTTTGAAGACCGGGTAATTTGGTGTCCAAAATAGCATTATGGTGCGTATAAAAGTAACATACCGGGAAATAGTCTCGGAATGCGATGAAATGTGTGCCGTTGGAATAGTATCAATTAGTTATTGTGCGGTTTCAATTTTCGTATCGATCGGACCTATCGCTTGATCATGGCAACGATAAACTCCTCTATTTTTATTTAATCATATACATTATTTGACAAGTGTAACAACCCGGAAAATCTGAGCCAGTTTAAAATTTTTATTTTGGCAATTTCGATGAATTTTTAATATTTAAAATGAATTATTTTAAATAATATCGACGAGAAAATTATTTTGAAAAGAATTAGAACGTTTATATTTATTTGAATCATCGTTAGAATATAAATATTTATTTATAATTATAAAAGGAATTGAAAATGGCGCGGTAGTTCGATAATTCAATTTCAAATTTCAATTGAACATACCGAGTGCAAAATAAACCGGATTTTAGCGAATCCAAAAATATTAGGATCTAATTGAGGATATCTTTCCAATAAATCTAAGAAATTGAAATTTCATAGCGGGAATCAAAAGATAAGCCCAAATGAAAATTCAGAATAATCGCTATGGAATTTCGGCCTTTAAAAATAGCCATTTTGCAAACGACCTCGGATTTCGACGAAACCACTTTTGTAGGATTCGCGATGTCAAATTATTGCTAGGTTTCAAAATTCGTAATTTTTCGAATTAATATGTGAGCGTGGCAAAGGAAAACGCGTTTGACCAGTTTTAGTTGATTTTAATCGACTGGAAAATGGCCATTTTTCAAACGGTCTCAGAATTTGACGAAATTAGTTTTGTTACGACCGTATCGTCAATACGAAGCTAGAAAATATTATTCGGAAATTTTTCGAGTTAGTATATGACCCCAGTAAATTGAAATGCGCATTCAAATTCAATATATAGAGTTATATTTTGATTTTTACAAAAACTGATCGAAACAGTCGAATCATCTTACGACACATATCCCATTGTGTTCGAAATGGGGGTAATTAGCTATGGATGATAGTCGGTGGGTTCGATTTTGGGTTCGTAAATAAAAGTTGCATTTTGGGGTTAAATTAAATAATAAAATATATTATATATATAATCTCCTGAGCCCCCTCGCTCTAAACCTAATTCAACATAAATCGTGCCCCCAATTTTAGAAAAAACCCGCTCAGCCCATCAAAGCCCCCCCAGGCGTTCTGCGTCGGCCACCACAGTTCGCCCCTCCGATCTTGCTTCCCCCTTCACCTAAGCGCGCCACCCCTTCTCCCACCTCCCCTCCCGTCGACCTCTCCTGACGCGAAGGCCAGAAACCGCGAGCCCCCGTCGATTAAAGCTGCCACCGATCCTCGTAGCCTCCCCCTCCATCCTTCAGCTCGACCTCGAGCGTGAACCCCCCCCCCCCCCCCCCCCCCGAAGACCACAAGCTCCAACTGAGCCTTCTTCTCCCTCTCCGTAGCAATGTAAGTTGCTGATTTTGTTTTGGTTGTTTTTCTCTCTTCTTCCTTCTAGCTAATAAAAGTATGATCCTTATTTTAAAGCGAAGATCGATTTTTAATCAAAGAAAGAATGGATTTTTAATCAAAGAAAGAATGGATTTTTAATCAAAGAAAGATTGGATTTTAAAAAAAAAAAGGATTTGATTTTTAATCTAGTAAAGAAGTGATTTTTAATTATATAAAAATATAATTTTTATATAAGCAGCGAATTAAAAATATAATTTTTATATCATGGAAAGGTTAAAAATATAATTTTTATAATATAGGAAAGTTAAAAATATAATTTTTACACTAGTGGCATATTAAAAATATGATTTTTATTCATGTAGAGTTACGAAAATATAATCTTTATTAGAAGAAGAGCGATATAGAAATATAATTTTTATAACGAAGTAAAGATAAAAATTCAGTTGTTATAACAAAGTGAAAATAAAAATATCATCTTTATATTTGAAAAGGCGGAATCTTTATATTTGAAAAGGCGAAATCTTTATATTTGAAAAGGCGAAATATTTATATAGAGAATGGCGAGAGGAAAATAATGTTTTTTTATAAGGTAGTGAAGAGAAAAATACGATTTTTATATATGAAGCAGCGATGTAAAAATATAATTTTTATATAAAAGGAAGCATTGTAAAAATATAGGAAGTAGAAATAAAATATGATTTTTACTTCAATAAAAATAGTATTTTTATATATGAAAGATCAATTTAAAAATATGATATTTATTTATTGAAATGAAGTAGTAAAAATATAATTTTTAACTGAACAGCGTAAAAAGGACTGCAATGGAATTTCAAACAATCCAGAAGTTCAACAGTTCAAAAGCAAAGCATGGCGGAGTGGAACCCTCGGTGAGAACTTCTCACTTTAGATCTTGTTTTTCTAGTTAGAATATATACTAGGATGCAGACGGTACTTAGCAGCACCCGACACCCATCATCCACAGACCATGGATGGCTTGTATGTTTGATTGTTTGTTGTGGTGAAAATTGATCGTGTGATGTGAAATGAAATAAAATATTTATATAGTTAAAAATATTTTATCGTTAAAAATATATTTTTTAACGGGTATGCGAATGAATAAAAATCTGTGTTTGTTGATTTGAAACCCCACACGGGTATTGGGATAAAATACAGCATACACTTATCCCAATAATTAGTTGTATGTCGATCGATTGATTGACAGGCTGTTATAAGCGTTAGATATCTATATTTGATGCTTATACAGTGTAGTGCACTTTGGATGATGGTTGATTATTTGTCAGTGCTATTATATACATGTGTTTTATGGAATCCATATAATTAACATTATATGGTAATTGATTAGGCCTCATTCCAATTGGGAAAATAAAGAATAATCATGTGTTGAAAATTATCATGTGTTGAAAGAAATATTTTAACAATAAAATTTACATCTTTATCATATTTAAAGTTAGAAACTAACTGGAAAATAGATAAGATGAGTGATTTCCTGAGTATTGATCTGATATTGGTTTCGGCCTTCGGGGTTAATACTTAAGGAATCATTCTCTTACTACTTTACAGTTGGAGTCTGATTAAAAATTAAACGATAGATACCATAGTTTATAAAATATATTAAATAATATAAATAGTCATGTGTTTACAGTGCTCATGTGTTGAAAAAAAAATTCATTTGTTGAATAGAATAAATATTCATTTGTTGAATAGAATAACGAATTTATTGAAATATACAAAGCCGTGTTGATTAGAGTTGCGCCATTTTGACGTGAGCGACATTTATATCGATTATATTCGTTTTTATAATAAATATAGAAAAGGAAGTGATTTCAAAATATAACGTATTGAAAATATTATCATTTGTATATCGATGATGTGGAATATTCAATTTTGATTCAAAATTGAATTTGAAGTTGAAATCGTTTCGAAAACGAATTTAAAACGATTTATAAAATACGTTTTAAAGGGAAATCGATGAAATATATAATATACATATATATATATATATATAATGGCCTGAATAGAACGTATCGCACCATGGCAGTTCATGAATTTCGACCATTGACTTCGAATGGACATTACGGGAGATCCGACCGTTGGATTCTCCTGAAACTGGAACCGTTGGGTTCGTATCGAAAAGAGATTTCTAACGAATATTTGAAATTAGAAATATAACGGTTGGATTTGGAATTATGTCCAAATCAAATTTCGAAAAGGTCGCTGTAAGTGCAGTTCGATGGCCGTTGATGGAAATCGACTGTACGGGCCTTGATAAAATTATTAAAAATAATAATAAATTGTGTAAAATCATAAGAAACGATTTGGGAAAAATTGGGCTGAAAAATTCCATATTTGAAAAGATAAAAATAGATTTTATTAAAATGAACTAGTTTGAACTAGAAAAATCAATTTATTTTTGAAATAAATAAATTGAATTTGAAACTGGTTTTAAAAATAATCAGAATTTCAAATAATTGAAGTGGAAATGGATTTGAATCGAAATGATCTTCGAAATATTTCGATGTTGGATTTCGTGATTATACAGATAGGGGTGTGGAAATCTGAAAGATATATTTATATTGTTATTTCCAATACGATAGTTGTTGGTTTCAGAATTTGATATTGAATATAAGCCGATATATTTTCTATTCAGAGCCTTGTATTTAATATCAAACGTGATTTGGGTTTATCGTGAATCGTGTTTTAGGCGACACTGGTTCTTTAACCCTGTTAAAGACAGGATATTGATTTTTGAGAAGATTAAAACTAAGTGGAGTTTTAATGAATCTGTTGTTAGATTGAAATGTGAATTTATAATTTAAATTATCAAATTTAGAAAGTGATCGAGAATGGAGTATCACCAGTTTTGCTCCAAAGCGATAGTTAAATCTTTAATTAGGTTTGAGCGTGAAATGGTAATTAATTTTACCGATAACACCGTGGTGTTAGATATGGAGTATTACCAGTTTTGCTCCCTGGGATAAATAGGTTGGGATAGGGAAATAAAATAAATAATTACTTCGGTGTGGTTCGCTAATCCTAACTAGTTTGGAAAACCATAATACGGTTTGAAATGATATCCAAAGGAAGATTAAAGAATAAATTTAGAAGAATTTATCTTTGATAAAATTAATGGGACCCTTTCCTTAAGAATGTGATGTTGTGAATGAAAGAATATTCTGATTTGGAATGAGGCGTTTGTTGTGTTTGTGTAACATTTGATTATTATATACGTGGGTTATTCTGAAAGGCCGGGTTTATACCCATTCTGAATAACCGATTCGACGGTAAGTCGAAGATGAAGACGGTGGTTGAAGACCGGAAGTCTTCACATCGTTTGGGTGATTACTGATGATCTTGATTGGGCTGTACACCCAAGATGAGGGAATTAGTTGGTGATCGTCCAGACGTACTTGGAGATGGATGGATATGCGAGGAAAGTGCCTCAGGTTTCATTCAGACCCAGAACGAACTTGTAAATGGACTGTGTGTCTGACATTGGATTTTATTCTGTGTTGATTGATCTCTGTTAAATATACATCTGTTTGGCGGCGGTGAATTTATTCTCTTGCTTAACGCCCTTCTCTGAGACGTACAAGCTCAGAGGTTGTATATCGATGGACATCAATCGCACAGAGTGAATTGCCAGTGTGGCACGCGTAAGTGGCAACTGATCAAGGCTTCTGTTGAAAAGCAAAGTCTTGTGGTTGATGATCAAAGCACGGCCTGTGTGGCGTAGCTTTGAGCATAGTGTGAATTTGCGAGCCTCACACCTCGGTATGAGTCAAAAACGGGATAAGGAACCTAGGAGTGCATGACGTTTCTTTCTAGCTAGTGGTGGTGTCAGTGCTTAAACAGACTGACATTTATATACTTTTCACCTATGTGGTTGTTGGATGCGAGGCGCCTCGGATATAGGTCCTATAGGACCGGGAAACGTGTGTTCAGGAATTGCCAATCCTCAAAAGTAAGAGAGGACTGACCTTGGAGGTTCCAAAGGATCATAGTGGGGTCCTGAGACATTTGCTAGAGTGTCTCGAATCGGAGAGGAGCTTGCCCCTTGCCTCGACTCATGATGGAAATCCAATTTCCAATACATGATATTGCGGTTTTAATTGTAGAACTAGTATGGCGACATGGTATATGGTACCCATGCCGTCTATGATTGATATTTATGACTGAAATTGTTTTGACACTATACACCTATAATAGTATCAAATGTTTTGTTTTAAACGTACCGAGCATGTTTGGCTATTATAATGGAAAACCCTATCCTCCGGCTTGCGTTGCATTGTGTGATGGGACCTGGGTCTTATAATAGCTTCATTTTTCGAAAAAGCATTGCGCTGTTCATTTATATGCACTGGTGTTCTTGGGAGGAAACCCGTTCCATGTTATACGGCGTGGTCCCTTGAATTACTCTCTTTTAAAGTAAAGTTTTAAATAACTGTTTTAGTTCTCACACCAGTCACATGACTGACCTGGAGTTTATTGTTTTAACCTAAACTCTAGGTGCCCCTATTTTCCACGGGCAACTAGTAGTTTTGGTTTTCCAGATTTATATTCACAGGATCCTGATTTACAGCTGGAACGATGCCCGAAAAGCTCTGTATCCGTGTATTACTTTCAGTTGTGTTTTGTATTATTTTCCACTGCTATGTAATTTATTGTAATCTCTGATATTTGTCGAATGTATATTTATTCATACTCTGTATATTCTTGTATTCTGATGAAATTGTTGTAATATACAATGAAATGTTCTTCTGTTTGCGTTCTATTTTGTCGTGTTCTCAAGATAATCCGGGCTTTCCTTACCAGGGAAGTAACGGGTTCCTATAGTGGTATTAGAGCTTTGGTTTACAGAGCTCGAGAACAAGACACATTAGAACCGAACGAAAGAATTCATCAGATATTGGATTAGTAATATCTAATTAGAATGACTCATTAGAGATAGGATCAGTAGTATCCTAGAACGAGTGTGAAGAGTATATTTTTCAAATGAAAACAAATTTTGTTTTGAAAATTTAAATCTTTTATACGTATTCGAATATTTTATTTATATTGATTTGGACGATCGAGTATATAAAGGTTTTACATATACGCGTCATGAACGTATATTCGAAGTCCTAATGTACTGGATGGATATAGAATCACACTCTAGTCGCCCGGAGATGATTCTGATGATTGATGCATCGTCATCAGAGTTGATGTTCGAGTGCCGAAGGTGTGGTATCTATATATTTCCATTGACTGGTGTGAGAACCAAAATTAGCTAGGATTATTTGTTGTGATTTGGCATCAAAAACATGATTTTCTATATATATATATATATATATATATATATATATATATATGAGAGTGTGTGTGTGTGTGTGTATGTATCAAAATTATGAATTTGAAACGTTAATCCACTAATTGATTGATGGTTGTGTTGTTTGTCTATTTGTTTGAAATTTTGAACCATTACGCCTAATAGAATCAAATATTGAATTGTATTGAAAATCAGTCGCATTTGCTTGCATATACGTGTACTTACATTGAACAGGTCATAGCAAGGAGGCTAGAGCAGAAGAATAAAATTGTTTGCCCGACAAATAGGTACATGTTTACCATAATTTATTGTTTTGTTTGGGTGATGATGATTTTATGAGCCGATTGGCTAGCCGCTTGGCTTTTTCTTTTTCTTTTTCTTTTGGATTAAAGAAGGCCATGGGAGGCTATATGAAATATCCCAAGTCCCCGGTGCAGGGGAGGTTATGGCGAAATTTTTCAAAAATTTAGGGTGTTAGCCAATTTTTTTGAGTAATTTAAAAAGTTTTTAGAATGAAAAGTTGAAAAACTTAAGCCGTAGTGGAAATATTGAAAGCTGAGTTGATTAGCTAAATAACTTTCGGCTTCGTTCCTTTTCGGGGATGAAAAGTTTTAAGTGGGGGAGAACGTAACAACCCAGAAAATCTGAGCCAGTTTAAAATTTTTATTTTGGCAATTTCAATGAATTTTGAATATTTAAATGAATTATTTTAAATAATATCGACGAGAAATTTATTTTGAAAACAATTAGAACGTATATATTTATTTGAATCGTCGTTAGAATATAAATATTTATTTATAATTATAAAAGGAATTGAAAATGGCGTGGTAGTTCGATAATTCGTTTTCAAATTTCAATTGAACATACCGGGTGCAAAATAAACCGGATTTTAGCGAAACCAAAAATATTAAGATCTAATTGAGGATATCTTTTCAACGAATCGGAGAAATCAAAATTTCATAGCGGGAATCAAAAGATATGTCCAAATGAAAATTCGGAATAGTCGCTATGGAATTTCGGCCTTTAAAAATAGCCATTTTGCAAACGACCTCGGATTTCGACGAAACCACTTTTGTTGGATCCGCGATGTCAAATTATTGCTAGGTTTCAAAATTCGTAATTTTTCGAATCAATTTGTGAGCGTTGCAAAGGAAAATGCGTTTGACCAGTTTTAATTGATTTTAATCGACTGGAAAATGGCCATTTTTCAAACGGTCTCAGAATTTGACGAAATTTATTTTGTTAGGACCGTATCATCAATACAAAGCTAGAAAATATTTTTTGGGAATTTTTCGAGTTAGTATGTGACCCCAATAAATTGAAATGCGCGTTCAAATTCAATATATAGAGTTATATTTTGATTTTTATGAAAACTGATCGAAACTGTCGAATCAGCTTACGGCACATATCCCATTGTTTTCGGAATGGAGGTAATTAGCTATGGATGACAGTCGGTGGGTTCGATTTTGAGTTCGAAAATAAAAGTTGCTTTTTGGGGTTAAATTAAATAATAAAATATATTATATATATAATCTCCTGAGCCCCCCTCTCTAAACCTAATTCAAAATAAATCGCGCCCCCAATTTTAGAAAAAACCCGCTCAGCCTATCGAAGCCCCCCCCCCAAGGCTTTCGCCGCCGGCCAACATAGTTCGCCACCCCGATCTTGCTTCCCCCTTCACCTCAGCGCGCCGCCCCTTCTTCCACCTTCCCTCCCATCGACCTCTCCTGACACGAAGGCCAGAAACCGCGAGCCCCCGTCGATTAAAGCCGCCACCGATCCTCGTAGCCGCCCCTCCATCCTTCAGCTCGACCTCGAGCGTGAAACCCCCTCCCACCCCGAAGACCACGAGCTCCAACTGAGCCTTCTTCTCCCTCTCCGCAGTAATGTAAGTTGCTGATTTTATTTTTGTTGTTTTTCTCTCTTCTTTCTTCTAGCTAATAAAAGTATGATCCTTATTTTAAAGCAAAGTTCGATTTTTAATCAAAGAAAGAATGGATTTTTAATCAAAGAAAGAATGGATTTTTAATCAAAGAAAGATTGGATTTTTAATTAGAAAAGGATTTGATTTTTAATTTAGTAAAGAAGTGATTTTTAATTATATAAAAATATAACTTTTATATAAGCAGCGAATTAAAAATATAATTTTTGTATCATGGAAAGGTTAAAAATATAATTTTTATAATATAGGAAAGTTAAAAATATAATTTTTACACTAGTGGCATATTAAAAATATGATTTTTATTCATGTAGAGTTACGAAAATATAATCTTTATTAGAAGAAGAGCGATATAGAAATATAATTTTTATAACGAAGTAAAGATAAAAATTCAGTTGTTATAACAAAGTGAAAATAAAAATATTATCTTTATATTTGAATGGGCGGAATCTTTATATTTGAAAAGGCAAAATCTTTATATTTGAAAAGGCAAAATCTTTATATAGAGAATGGCGAGAGGAAAATAATGTTTTTTTTATAAGGTAGTGAAGAGAAAAATACGATTTTTATATATGAAGCAGCGATGTAAAAATATAATTTTTATATAAAAGGAAGCATTGTAAAAATATAGGAAGTAGAAATAAAATATGATTTTTACTTCAATAAAAATAGTATTTTTATATATGAAAGATCAATTTAAAAATATGATATTTATTTATTGAAATGAAGTAGTAAAAATATAATTTTTAACTGAACAGCGTAAAAAGGACTGCAATGGAATTTCAAACAATCCAGAAGTTCAACAGTTCAAAAGCAAAGCATGGCGGAGTGGAACCCTCGGTGAGAACTTCTCACTTTAGATCTTGTTTTTCTAGTTAGAATATATACTAGGATGCAGACGGTGCTTAGCAGCACCCGACACCCGTCATCCACAGACCATGGATGGCTTGTATGTTTGATTGTTTGTTGTGGTGAAAATTGATCGTGTGATGTGAAATGAAATAAAATATTTATATAGTTAAAAATATTTTATCGTTAAAAATATAATTTTTAACGGGTATGCGAATGAATAAAAATCTGTGTTTGTTGATTTGAAACCCCACACGGGTATTGGGATATAATACGGCATACACTAATCCCAATAATTAGTTGTATGTCGATCGATTGATTGACAGGCTGTTATAAGCGTTAGATATCTATATTTGATGCTTATACAGTGTAGTGCACTTTGGATGATGGTTGATTATTTGTTAGTGCTATTATATACATGTGTTGTATGGAATCCATATAATTAACATTATATGGTAATTGATTGGGCCTCATTTCAATTGGGAAAATAAAGAATAATCATGTGTTGAAAATTATCATGTGTTGAAAGAAATATTTTAACAATAAAATTTACATCTTTATCATATTTAAAGTTAGAAACTAACTGGAAAATAGATAAGATGAGTGATTTCCTGAGTATTGATCTGATATTGGTTTCGGCATTCGGGGTTAATACTTAAGGAATCATTCTCTTACTACTTTACAGTTGGAGTCTGATTAAAAATCAAACGATAGATACCATAGTTTATAAAATATATTAAATAATATAAATAGTCATTTGTTGACAGTGCTCATGTGTTGAAAAAAAAATATTCATGTATTGAATAGAATAAATATTCATTTGTTGAATAGAATAACGAATTTATTGAAATATATAAAGCCGTGTTGATTAGAGTTGCGCCATTATGACGTGAGTGATATTTATATCGTTTATATTCGTTTTTATAATATTATAGAAAAGGAAGTGATTTCAAAATATAACGTTTTGAAAATATTATCATTTGTATATCAATGATGTGGAATATTCAATTTTGTTTCAAAATTGAATATGAAGCTGAAATCGTTTCGAAAACGAATTTAAAACGATTTATAAAATACGTTTTAAAGGGAAATGGACGAAATATAATATATATATATATATATATATATATTATATATATAATGGCCTGAATAGAACGCGCCGCGCCATGGCAGTTCGTGAATTTTGACCATTGACTTCGAATGGACATTACGGGAGATCCGACCGTCAGATTCTCCTGAAACCGGAACCGTTGGGTTCGTATCGAAAAGAGATTTCTAACGAATATTTGATAATAGAAATCTAACGGTTGGATTTGGAATTATGTCCAAATCAAATTTGGAAAAGGTCGATGTAAGTGCAGTTCGATGGCCGTTGATGGAAATCGACTGTACGAGCCTTGATAAAATTATTAAAAATAATAATAAATTGTGTAAAATCATAAGAAATGATTTGGAAAAAATTGGGCTGAAAAACTCCATATTTGAAAAGATAAAATTATATTTTATCAAAATGAACTAGTTTTGAACTAGAATTAAAATCAATTTATTTTTGAAATAAATAAATTGAATTTGAAATTGGTTTTAAAAATAATCAGAATTTCCAATAATTGAAGTGGAAATGGATTTGAATCGAAATTATATTCGGAATATTTCGATGTTGGATTTCGTGATTATACAGGTAGGGGTGTGGAAATTTGAAAGATATATTAATATCGTTATTTCCAATACGATATTTGTTGGTTTCAGAATTTGGTATTGAATATAAGCCGATATATTTTCTATTCAGAGCCTTGTATTTAATATCAAACGTGATTTGGGTTTATCGTGAATCGTGTTTTAAGTGACATTGGTTCTTTAACCAAGTTAAAGACAAAATATTGATTTTTGAGAAGATTAAAACTAAGTGGAGTTTTAATGAATCTGTAGTTAGATTGAAATGTGAATTGATAATTTAAATTATCAAATTTAGAAAGTGATCGAGAATGGAGTATCACCAGTTTTGCTCCAAAGTGATAGTTAAATCTTTAATTAGATTTGAGCGTGAAATGGTAATTAATTTTACCGATAGCACCATTGTGTTAGATATGGAGTATTACCAGTTTTGCTCCATAGGATAAATAGGTTGGGATTGGGAAATAAAATAAATAATTACTTCGGTATGGTTCGCTAATCCCGACTAGTTTGGAAAACCATAATACGGTTTGAAATGATATCCAAAGGAAGATTAAAGAATAAATTTAGAAGAATTTATCTTTGATAAAATTAATGGGAACCTTTCCTTAAGAATGTGATTTTGTGAATAAAAGAATATTCTGAATTGGAATGAGGCATTTGTTGTGTTTTTGTTACATTTGATTATTATATATGTAGGTTATTCAAAAAGGCCGGGTTTATACCCATTCTGAATAACCGATTCGACGGTAAGTCGAAGATGAACACGGTGGTTGAAGACCGGAAGTCTTCACATCGTTTGGGTGATTACTGATGATCTTGATTGGGATGTACACCCAAGATGAGGGAATCAGTTAGTGATCGTCCAGACGTACTTGGAGATGGATGGATATGCGAGGAAAGTGCCTCCGATTTCGTTCAGACCCAGAACGAACTTGTAAATGGACTGTGTGTCTGACATTAGATTTTATTCTATGTTGATTGATCTCTATTAAATATACATCTGTTTGGCGGCGGACAATTTATTCTCTTACTTAACGCTCTTCTCTGAGACGTACGAGCTCAGAGGTTGTATATCGCAGGACATCAGTCGCATGGAGTGAATTTCCAGTGTGGCACGCGTAAGTGGCAAATGATCAAGGCTTATGTTGAAAAGCAAAGTCTTGTGGTTGATGATCAAAGCACGGCCTGTGTGGCGTAGCTTTCTGTATAGCGTGAATTCGCGAGCCTCACACCTCGGTACGAGTCAAAAACGGGATAAGGACCCAAGGAGTGCACGACGTTTCTTTCTAACTAGTGGTGGTGTCAGTGCTTAAACTGGCTGACATTTATATACTTTTCACCTGTGTGGTTGTTGGATGCGAGGCGCTTCGGATATAGGTCCTATAAGACCGGGAAACGTGTGTTCAGGAATTGTCAATCCTCAAAAGTAATAGAGGACCGGCCTTGGAGGTTCCAAAGGATCATAGTGGGGTGCTGAGACATTTGCTAGAGTGTCTCGAATCGGAAAGGAGCTTGCCCCTTGCCTCAACTCATGACCGAAATCCAATTTCCAATACGTGATATTGTGGTTGTAATTGTTGAACTAGTATGGCGACATGATATATGGTACCCATGCCGTCTATGTATGATATTTATGATTGAAATTGTTTTGACACTATACACCTATAATAGTATCAAATGATTTGTTTTAAACGTACAAAGCATGTTTGGCTATTATAAGGGAAAACCCTATCCTCTGGCTTGCGTTGCATTGTGTGATGGGATCTGGGTCTTATAATAGCTTCATTTTTCGAAACAGCATTGCGCTGTTCATTTATATGCACTGGTGCTCTTTGGAGGAACCCCGTTCCGTGTTATACGGCGTGGTCCCTTGTATTACTCTCTTTTAAAGTAAAGTTTTAAATAACTGTTTTAGTTCTCACACCAGTCACATGACTGACCTGGAGTTTATTATTTTAACCTAAACTCTGGGAGCCCCTACTTTCCACGGGCAGCTAGTAGTTTTTGTTTTGCAGATTTATATTCACTGGATCCTGATTTACAGCTGGAACGATGCTCGGAAAGCTCTGTATCCGTGTATTACTTTCAGTTGTGTTTTGTATTATTTTCCGCTGCTATGTAATTTATTGTAATCTCTGACATTTGTCGAATGTATGTTTATTCATACTCTGTATATTCTTGTATTCTGATGGAATTGTTGTAATATACAATGAAATGTTCTTCTGTATGCGTTCTGATTGATCTTGTCCTCAACGCAATCCGTGCTCTCCTTCATGGGGAAGTTCGGGTTGCTACAACTAGGGTGGCTTTAAAGAAATAAACGACTGGCCAAATAAAATCCGATTTTAATGAAATAAATTTCATTGGATCCGTAAGGAAAAAGTCTAGTTGAATTTCAAAGATTCAAGTTGATTGGATTTATTTTGAGATCATGGAAAATTTAAACGCTTAATTTTTAGCCTGTGATTTATAAAGGACTTTTTACAAACGACCTCGGAAATCGTTGAAACCTGTTCCATCATGTCCAGAGTATTTTTCTATGTTGGAATTAGTAGTTTCATCTCAGTTTAAGGTCATATATAGGTATTTTTGGACGATATTTCACAACTAAATTTGTAAAATAATAAAATAATCAAATCCTATCTCTATATATGATAACCCTAAGAATTTCTCTGTGCGTCAAACAAATTCGTGGTCAGCAGGCTTATAGCCGCCTCCATTCATTTCGATGGTCTGGAAGCTCCATCTTTTCCATTGATAAATCTCATAAATCACCTTATATTTTCCAAAACTCCCAAAACCAAACCTCTCGAGCTCGACGAGTACTCCGATCTGAACGGTGATAATCAGCGAATATGGTCAGGGCTGATCGGAAAACCCTCACGAAGTCACGATGGTTCGATGGCTTTTTCAGGCAATAGGCAGTGATGGAATGGATGGCGTTTTGTTTGATGGGGGAGGAGGAGAAGCCGCGTCCGACGATGGTGCTTGATCAACATCCGGTTGAAGACAGGGTGAGCGGTAGTGGATTATGGCGCAACAATCACGAGTTAGGGAACATCGTGGATCTATAAACAATCACGCAACAGTGATGAAGCTGGAAGAATACACCAGTAGTATTTCGTGAAGACAAAGTTGGCCTCCTTTATTTGCAGCAATATTTGGACGATGGCAAGCGGACTTGAGCAAATTCTTTGTGTGTATTGGAGGTCAGTAGTAGGCAAACACGAATGGGAAGAAGCAATAATAAATGTCGGTCCGTATAAATTACAGCACAATGAGTTTATAATCAATTGAAAATAAGAATTGAAATTATTAATTAAATAAGGATTAACTTAAAAGTTAACACTAACTGGTGAAGAGAATGTCGGGAATAATTTGACTGTGATTTGGTTTTGTGGTGTGCAAGCTAGGTATCGAGATACAAAAGAGAACGAAGGAGATAAATCAGCCAATCAACGTATATTTAAGTGATTACTTTAGTGATTATATAATTGAAAAGTTAATTATTAACATAAATCGTTTCCAATTTTGTGGAGTAGATATCAGGTCTGAACAGACACAGAAAAAGGAAATTAACAAGGGCGATAGGTATGGTTAATAACGAGTATAGTTAACATAAATAATATTTAATTAAGGTTTATTAATTAAAAAGTTTTGAAACAATGCAGGGTTTTTGAATTGGGACTGTAATGAACGAATGAAGAGAACAAAGTGAACAGTGTCGAAAGTAAAGAACAGTGTTTGGTTTAACGATCCAGAACAAAGTAATTAGTTTTAACGGCTGCTCCTTTAGTTTACAGGGTAATTTGTTTTAAATGATTAAGTAATGTATTATATTAAACTAAGATTAAGAAATTGTTTAGTAATAGCATTTGTGGTTTGGAACATTGTAGGTTCCTGGAACAAGAAGAAAAGGATCCAGAACACTAATCGGCCTTTATAATTTAAACAAGGAATAGTTAAGTTTTAGTTAGTGTTAATTAATATGATTAGAGAATTTATTATATAAATTAAATTAAATAACTTATAAATGTTATAATGTATACGTATCTTAACAGAATTGGACAAACAAGGTGCCGTTGGAATCGTCTCAACAAGCACTATATTATGGAATAGGAATGGATGTAATTGGAATGAACTGGATTTTTCTGCTAAATTAAACATCTGTTTAATTTAACTGAAATGAGTCGTTTAAACAATGTATCAACATAACGTGAGTTAAACTCACTCAGTTCTTCACACTTACATTTTATAAGTTGGGTTTTATTTTGTGTGTTATGGTTGCTAATGGTTGACTGTTTGTTAATTATTTTCATATATAGATTGAACCAACGAAATTATACATTACTTAATTTCAATGAAAAACCAAATCGTTATTTTAACGATTGGACCTAATAAAGGTAAGTTACCTTATTGGTTACGTTTATATTATAAACGTGTTTATTTAACGAATTGCTTGAATTGGGTATGATGTTAAATAAATTGGTTGATATAAATAGTCATTATTTACTGTTATTGAAATAATCAGTAAAATGAATTTATGTGAGATAATCTATTCTGATGCAGGGAAGAACATGTTGGAGGGATCCAAAGGGATTCCTCATATATATCAAATGTTGTTTATTTTCATATTATCATTATATGAACTGTTCTAATTGAATGATTGATTTGATTGTTGAACCTTGACCTGGAATTCAGCGGTTGTTCTATTTTAACCAATGGGTGATATTGGTTGAGTAACTTGCAGTAAATGGCCTAAAAATGAATTGTTTTATTTGTATTGATTTACTGTTAGGTGAATCAATAGAAGTGAAGTCATAAAATTTATTTTATAACCGAAGATAGATTTTTAGATTTATTATTTTAAATAAAAGTTATTAAAAGGAAATAAATATTTATTATTTATTACTTAAAGTTTATATTTAATTATTAAATGATTATTTTAAAGCAAATTCTGATATTAATCAGATTTATAAGCAAGAGAGTATAAAATTAACCTAACGATTAAGAATTGGATAATTGTTTTTAAGAAACAATTAAATGAAATTATTTAAATTAATTATATTATTAATAAATTTAAAGTGAGAACAAATTGAATTGGTTAACGAGACAACTGTAACTGAGAGGAATTATTAAATTAGTGGTTTGAATTAATCCAACGAAATAGTTTAACGAATATTTGCATTAATAAGAATTAAAAAAAAAGAATTTACCATTTATTTTAGTTAATAAAAGAAGTTGACTACTGCTACTGTAGTTAATGATTGAAGTAAATTATTGTATTAATTAATAATAATTTAAGAGATTACTTTTTAATTAGAATTCAATTAAGGTAATCGAAGTTGAAATGGAATACGATGTATTTTTCTAAGAAATTGAAACTTGTTGTACGTTGGTTGAGTTGAGTAATTTTTGATGTGTTAATTTGATGTTGGCTTCGGCTTTAGGGGTTGATATTCATAGATTTATTCATTTACCAATTTACAATGAGGAGCCAATGGGTAGAAGTGTAATGATAACTGGACATTCTTATATTAAATAAGAAGTGGAATGCTTTTTCCAAATTAGAAGTTTTAATATTTAATTAACGGCTGGTTAATTAAAGATTCCAAGTAATGCCAAGTACTGAACCAGTCATTTTATTTTCATCACTGTTTATTTGATAGTTAAATAACCGACTATCAAATCTGACACATACGATTGTTGGTACGAAAAGACCGGGATCAAATTTATATTCGAAAACCATTCCGAACCAGCAAATACGTGAAAGATGTTGATTGAAGAAGAAGTAAATAAAGACCGTGGATCCTCATAAGCAGAAGGACTACTTGTCGAATTCTCTGGAGTCGCGCCCGGAGATGTTCTAGTGGTGATCCTGTTGTGGTTGAAATCGACTGAGTGCAAGGACTACTCGCTACTGATCCATATAGTGATACCTAGGATGTGGTAGGAGGGTGCCTTCAGTTCATCCTGTTCCTGGATGACTTGTATGGACGGATGTTTGACAGAGTATTTCCAAAGGATCACGTATGTTGTTTTTTACAAATGTAATTCTGTTAGTGGCAGAGATATTCGTTTCTCTTAGCTTATACACCCAGGATATTTTTATGGACGTAAATTATGATATCTGGCAGATTTGACAATGTAGCATTCAAAGTAAATGGTGACCAGATGTTCCAAAAGAGTATTTAAACCTCTAGACTCATCAACTGGGAAATGGCACAAAATCGGTAGGCAACATGTCTATGTAGGGCACACCCATTAAAAGGGTATATCATTACCTGATCTGGAGAAATCAAATGCCTTTCGTTGTCCTTTTATTTTTGTATGCTATCGGTTCGGTTGGACGGCCCCCAACCGTGGTAACGATATATTCGGTACTCTCAAGAGAAATAAGGGAACGGTCATGTGTAGCCTGGGTTGCAAGATGTTCTTGTTGAACTCCCAATGTATTCATCTCCGTAGTACAATGTCAGGAAGGTGGTCCCATACCATTCTAGGAAATCCATTCTCTAATAAGCGCCCGGAGTTTTGATTGTATGCTATGCATGTAGAGCATGAGATGCAGGCATTCTGCTAGATTGATATTTATTTGTATTTAGACACTATTATAATAAGAAAAGATATCGATTTCAAAAATGTTTTGGGTTACCATAAGGTAAAAACCGTCTGTATTTATGTGTGGATTTGGTCTTACGATTATCCTTTTCTTTTGAAAATGTTTTGAATTATAAATCAAGTTGGATAATAACCTTAAACTTAACGTGCGTTTCTCACTCTGGTTCACCAAACTGATCCGACATTTGTAATGCTCGGGTCAGCCCAAGTTTTTACAGGTTCAGGTTATCGGATACTATGAGGAGACGAGCTGGAGAAGTTCATACATATAATATTATATTATTCCAATGTGTGTTGTATTTGAGGACAGATTATTATTATTACTATCCAGATGTGTTGACGTACTCTGATGCTTGTAAGTATTTTCAAAGCTCTTAGTAAAGATTTATTTCTATATTATATTTTGTTCCGCTGTGATGTTAGACTCTGTGTTATGTTTGTTCTTCTTCTTCTATTCTAATATTTTTTCCTTTCTTATTCCTCCCTCTAATTTCTTTCTAATAACATTCCTGTGTTTTCGGTGCTCGGAAGGTCAGCATGAGATATGGTAAATTTATTTATGACAATTTTCGGGGCCAAAAATCCTTGGGTCGTTACAACATTTTTGATATGAGATCTTGTGATATTATGATAGTGTCAAACAACTAAATAACCAAATAGCAAAACCCTTGCATCTCACGCTCTACATACATAGTCTATAATTAAAAACCGCGGGGCTCTTATTGGAGACTGGATTCCAACTATGACAAGGTATGGGACTACCTTCTTATCAATGTACTCTAGAGAGGATAAATTAGGGTTTAACCAGAACATCTTATAAACTAGTCACACATGACCGGTTACTCATTTGGCTTAAGTAGACCAAATGTATTATCACCTAACGGTTTTAAGGCCCTCCACACATTCGTGGGGATACAGAAGCGAAAGAAGAACAAATAAGGAATTTCTCTAGATTGATGATAATACACCCTGCTTGGGTGCGACCCAACTAGCCATGTTGGCTGCCCAATTTTTGTCATTTCCCGGTTGATGAAGCCTAAGGCTACATTGTCTTCTAAAACAACACACCACCATTTACTTTAACTGTCACACCGTCAAACCCATCAAACCACTAACTAATTTCCTATAAACATCACGAGTATAAAAGCTAAGAGAAACGAATTCCTCCGCCCGTAGACGTAATACCTTTAAGAGATCAACCGTACGTGATCTGTCAAACATTCGTCCATACAAGTTGTCCTGGGACTAGACAAAATGAAAGCTCCCTCTTACCGCATCCAAACGATCAGTAGCGAGAAGTCCTTGCAATCTGCAAATCTCAACGGCGACCAAATCACATCAGAATACCTCTAGTTGTGCTCCTAAGAATATTTGACGGCAAATCCCTCTGCTTATGAAGATCCACGGTCTTTAATTGCTCCATCTGGATTAGCATCTTCCACGTTTTCGTATTTGCTGGTCGGAATGGTTTGAGAATTCCAATTCGATCCCGGTCTTTCCATACCAGTAGCGCATTGGACCAGATTTTGATAGTCGGTTATTTAGCTATCAAAATAAAACAACCATTCATCCATAAAAAGAAAAGGAATTCACTGATTCAGTATCTAGACTCATTTGGCCTCTTTAATTAACCATCGGTTAATTAAACTTCTAACATCTTTAATCTTTTAGCATTCAGAAAGCATTTCCACTGCTATTTTCCATTCAATTTAAAACATGGTCTTTAAAACCATTAACGCTCATTAACTTGTTTCATTTATCCAACCCTCGCTATCGAACTTGACTATTCCTTTGTCACCAATGTAATCAATCAAGTTGGGGTATAATTACCTCTCAGACCTTAACTGATCAACATTATTAACTTCGAAACAAACAAAGTTCACAACAAAAATCTACTTCTTTTCAGAAATAACATTTATCATATTAATAGCATTATAATATGCACTTTCAACATACTTATCTTCAAAATATACTTTTATCCGTTAACCCAAATAAATAAATAAATACTTAATAAAATCGTAATAAAAATAGAAAGTAAATATTACTTTCCTAAACTCAACATAATCGACTCCAACGTATAATTCCTTTTCGAATAATCTCTTATTCGATAAATATTCCGAACTTAGGAATAATCTCCTTTGATTTTTATTGATTAAGTAATAATCAAATTCCAACATTTATTAGAAATCAAATTGGTTTACTTCATCATTTTCTGTTATTAAAATAGTAAATCTTTTTTTAATGGTCATCCAAATAATACTAGATTTTAATAATAGACAACGATTCAATAATTTATTGAATAATCGATTCTAGTTAAAACGTATGACTTAGTTAACTCAAAACATGGTTTATTTGTTAATCAATTCTGATTAATTTAAACTAAACCCACTCAGGTCATTGCTTACTTATAATTTTAAATGATTATAAAAACGTAATTAACTTCAGTGTTTTAAACAAAATCGTATTTCAAAAACATATATGAATACATTTTGGAAACGTTCTGAATTGATTTAATATCGATTTCAAAAATCTTTATTTTTATTGATAGTACCGAAGAGGCAAATATTTACTCAAGCACCAAATTGTGAAAAATCAGTCAATTCCACATTTAGTAATAATACATAAGCACATTGATAAATATTATCATTAATATTGAGGAATCCGGTTGGATCCCTCCAACCTGTACTTCCCTGCATCACAATGGGTTATCTCAATTTCAATATGGGAATGTATTTATCACAATAAACAGAAATAAACAGATTAACTAATAACATCCAACAGTCCATTAACAACATCCATTCTAGCATCCAATTATTTATTAAATACGTTTATATTATTATAAACGTAACCAACAAGGTAAGTTCATTTGGAATATAATCGTTGGAATAAGGATCTAATTCAGTTAAATTAAACAATGTTTAATTTAATCAATGAGCATTTTAAATATTCGGCATCCATGCAAACAATCATCCAATCATCAATCATTAGCATACATTGCACACAAATTAAAAACCCGACTTATATAAGCGGGATAAACTAAGTGAGTTGAACTCACCTTTATTCCATTCGTCGCTTAAGTGATTTAGTTGTGGTTAAATTAAACAAGCATTCACTTTAACCAACAATTCCAGGTGTTTCCAACTGACTCCAAACCAACTCCTTGTTGTAATGCTCGACAAGACAAATTTAACGCTTCAGGTTTTACTGAATTCTTATTTTGTATGTGCACGGTATAAATATTATAAGTTATGTATATATAATTTTAATTTAAACTTCAATTAATTTTTAAACGGGCCTTTTTTATACTTCCTTCAGCCCAATGCCCGTCACATACCCACCTCTACATTATTCATCTCCCATGAAATATACCAACCCGCCACCAAACCTTCCACACCTTCCCTATTTTCAAAACACAGCCAAACCTTACTTTCCCATTTACATTTTCTTCCCACCTCACTTCGTTGTTTCACTTCTCATCATATTATATATGTATATTCTTTGAATCACAAAAGTCCAGCAGCCCATTCCAAAATCCTCCAGCCCATTTAATCCACGTTAAAAGCCACGTTGGCTTCCTTCTTCCCCATCAAAAATTTTATCCCTGCTGCCTTCACATTTTTTCCTCCAAACATCTGCTTGCCTTCAATCTTCAACCCACGCATCGATACAACTCCATATTGTTGTACTCCACGTTGACCACCTGACATGATCAGGACATGGTATTCCACTCGCCCGAACCTCAGCTCGACCTCTCCACCACTTTGTCCATGTTCAGAGCGATCACCACCCTCTTTCACGTTCAAAAACTGTAATCCATGCACCTCTCAGAACTACACATGTAACACCTCCCCCTCATCGTCAAAGCCTTCCTCCTTCAAAACCCTTGACACAACTGCTAAATGCAGTCCTCTTCCAGGCCGCCACCAACCTGTCACCACTTCGTCACCCAAGCTTCTTACTGCATTTCACCACTTCGCCACCACAATTCGCACAACACCTAAAAATACAAAATACTCCACTCGACTTCAATACCCACCATGCCATGTCATACTACATCGTTCCTAGTTATCAGAGCTCTTCCGACGAACTCCATTAGGTGTGTGCCTTCCCTGATAGTCAACCCCTGTTTTGGTTGACCCTCCAACTATGCATGCGCCTCTGACCTGCACTGTTGCACAAACCTCTCCCTTGCGCTGTCCTCAACTCGCCATCGTTCAAACTGCGGAAACCAAGGCGTTTGAAGAATCTGAATAGAGAGTTGTCCTTTTTTATAGCATTTTCACTCGAAACTGCCTTGTTTTATTAATATGTTCCTCGTATGTTTTTCCTTTATTTAGTAAAAGAGGTTTTCAGTTTCTGTTTGCAGAAAAGAATGAAAAACACAGCGCACGCACACACACACATATACATGTATATATACATACGTATATGCGAAAGAATTCAAAGATAAGAACAACGTCAATTTTCACCTCGTACAAAATAGGGTATACGTGATTTAGTCTAGGTCTACGTGATGGTTTTGTGGCGCAGCGTGTTTTTAATCAAAAAAAGAAAACAGGTTGTCAACTTAGGGTGGATTTGTTTTGAGATGTAAAAATCTCCAGGTCTACACAATCTAAAACGTACACTGTCATTGGCACGTTTGTACCAAAATTTAGTAACAGGGTAGGCCTCATGTGGACAGCTCATTATTCTTAGGTCTGCAGTTGGGCACGCTAGCATGTGCTGTATATAGGCTGCGTATATTTTCATTTTGCTTAAGGTGGAAGCTTATGGTTAAAAAAATTTTTATCGTTGATTTCGTTGCACGTCCTACATTCACACCAGCATTCACGAACTCCACACGTGATGAAAATAGATATACTATTATATCTTAACACTACGAACCCAAAGAAATTAATTTCATTGAAAACGGACTCCGTTTGCACAATGGCGTTATTTTAATTTATCGGTTCACCTTTAAATTTCGTCTACCGAGAAAACAACTCCGTTTGGCTCCAAACTGGAAACCTAGCATTGATTAGCTATTCATATTCCAATAACATTTGTTTCGTTGGAAACGTATGTCGTTTGAAAAAAAATCATTTCTGCGGCCTATATAATATCGATAAAATATAATAAATCCAAAACGATTCAATTTAAATAATAAGAAATTGTTATTATCACATATATCCAAACGGAATAACCAATAGATTCAAATTGAACCAGTATAGATTTAACATTCAGAATTTTGGGTTAAATGATATTCAAATATATAGAAATTCCTTCATATTTATTAAATAAACGTTATCGTTTATTAACGAATTCCATAGCGAAAATTTGAATTGGACATAATTAACAATCTATAAGATAAAATTTCAATTTTTCTCTTTCAATAGAAAAATATAATCAAATAGATTCAAACGGTTCTTGCTTCACAGAATTCCAATTTATATCAGGTTTTGTATATTCAATTAAAGTTCAAAACTCAATAATACGAACTACCACTCATTACGAGCTTGTTTTAACTATATTATAAATTTGTACATTCGTACTTCATTTTCAATAGATAAACTTGATATAGAAATCCATTAATATTATCAAATCAATATTTAAAAAAGAATAAAATATTCGTAATTAATGTTCAAAAATCTAGGACATTATAATCGCCGACCTATGGATCCCTTGGTTCTAGAGTAGTTGTTTTTATTTTGGAGCTTCTTACGGACTGGGTGCTTGCATCATCAGTTGATAGAGTTAATCTACCTTTTCCAAGATCCAAGTCTTGTCTTATGGGATGTATCGCTTAGACGACTTACTTGATTTGTCAGCCGCCATACCTCTTTGCAACGGAGTTGGCCTTGTTGGTCGTCTACGTCCTTATGTTCTTCATGTAACGACCCGGTAGGGGTTCGACGCCCGAATTCTGACATTAATGCATAAACCCTGCATTTCCTGCCAAAACTCAAGTATCGGAAACCACCAGATAGTTATTAGAAAGAATTTAGAGGATGAGATTAGAAAGAAAGAAATATTCAGAATAGAAGAAGAATAAGAAGAACCGACACAACACAGAGTCTCACATCGCAGCGGAACAAAATATAATACAGAAATAACTTTATTGAGAGCTTTGAAAATATACTTACAATCATCAGAGTACATTACACATCTGGACAGTTATAATAATATGCCCTCATATATCATACACAGCGGAATAGTAGCCATATAATATCATACGTCTGGACTCTTCCAGCTCATCTCTTTACAGCCTTCGATAACCTGAACCTGTACACTCCGGGCTAACCCGAGCATTTACAAACACCGGGTCAGTCTGGTGAACCAGAGTGAGATAAACTCGCACAGTATTAAAGTATCACACAACTTGATTTAAATTTAAAATCCTTTCGAAAGAAAAGGGTAATCGTAAGACCAAATCCACACATAAACACGGACGGTTTTTACCTTACGATAACCCAAAACTGTTTTGAAATCAATATCTTGTCTGATATTATGATAATGTCTAAATACAAGTAATATCAAATCTAGTAGAACGCTTGCATCTCACGTTCTACATATATAATATACAAACAAAACCGCGGGTGCTTATTGGAGATTGGATTTCAAACTATGACAAGGTATGGGACCACCTGCCGATCGTATATCTCTAGAGACGAATACACTGGGTTAAACAAGAACGTCTTGCAACCCGGCCCACACATGACCGACCACTCATTTCGCTTGAGTGTATCGAATGTATATCACCAACGGTTGGGAGCTACCCACCGTCTTCCCGAAAAGGGACAGCATCGATAGATTAAAGAAGCAAAAAGATTTTCTCTAGATAGGTGATTATACACCCTAATGGGAGCGACCCACATAGCCATGCTGCCTGCCCGATTTTTGTCATTTCCCGGTTGATGAGGCTTGAGGTTTGAATTTACTTTTGTCACATCTGAACACCATTCACTTTGAATGCCACATCGTCAGATCCATCAGATATCACTTATTGACATCCACAAAAATACTCTAGCTGGGAGCTAACCAACCAGGATACGTTTGAAGAAATCAACGTACGTGGTCCTTTGGAAATACTTTGTCAGACACTCGTCCATACGAGTCATCCAGGAACAGGATGAACCGAAGGCACCCTCCTACTGCATCCTTATATAGGAATCACCCCAAGGATCAGTAGCAAGTAGTCCTTGCAATCCGCAAAAAATTTCAACCACGACTGAATCACGTCAGAATATCTCTGCGTTGCAACACAGAGAATATTCGTCAAGTAATTCTTCCGCTTATGAAGATCCACGGTCTTCGCTTGCTCCATCTTCAATCGACGTCTTCACGTTTTTGCTGGTCAGAATGGTATTCGAATATAGATTCGATCCCGGTCTTTTCGTACCAACAGCATTTTGGGCATGATTTTGATAGTCGGTTATTTAACTATCAAATTAAACAATCATAAAACAAAATAAACATATTGGTCTATTCCACAGCATCACTTGGCCATTGAAAAAAATATATTATTTGTAATACCAAAGATAATATATTAATTTAATATATTAATGTTCTCGGATCATTTGATTGGATTCCTTAAAAGAAATACCTTAACCTTATCCAATTCCTCGTTATTATCCTTTTAAAACATTTGCCATTACGATTCTTACCACCTATACTTACGAGATCAATTTACTTACCATTGTAAAACAATTGTTACAAAATCTCCTTTTATTTGTTACCACGAAAATGTTATTTCCTACTCTCACGCCCCGCTTTATTTTCTTTCCTTTTGAAAACTTATCATATATCGAAATTCTTCTAATAACGATTCACTATTATTTCCAAAAAAAATAATCTGTTTGAACAACTCCGCTATCACGATTCATACCATCCTTTGACAATCCCGAAGTCGTTCAAGTTGGGGTATTTAATTACCTCTCAGACCTTGAGCAACAACATTCTTGTCTTAAGATAAATATGAATCGTAATTCAAAACTCATATTCATTTTAACACCACTTCACAAAAACCATCTTGCTTTTGAAATCCCCTCTCCTTTTTAAAATCTCATTTACTTTGGAAATCGTACTTAAATCTCATTCATTTTACTTAATGCCATTTCTGGTAATGTAAATTTTCAATCTAATGCCTTAACTTGCCATCTCCTTATTCACCACTCGTTTACACACTTCTGGTTAAATACGAAACCCTTTTTCCATCTCCATTTCCTTCAAAATATTAAGTGACATTCATTTTGAGCTTACCATATCCGCTTAATATCACTTTATAACTTCATTTACCAAGTTTGGTTCAAATATAAACCCGTTCTTAAACTTCCCTTGAAACTCAATTATATTCTGATTTAACTTAATAACCAATTATTGATAAAACAGTTGGCTTGATAAATCTTAAACCATGATTAACCATTAATCAATCCCAACTCGTCTTTTCATTTTGAATTAACAAATAACATTTATTAAATTCGAATAATCTCTATTACATCGATTACTATTAAATAAATAATAATCTATTTTTAAATAATCTCCCTTTAATTGTTATTAAAAACAATAAATCCTTGTTATCAATC